>CM065897.1:83957500-86622500 GCA_033439115.1 Firmiana major
GACTACGGAATTTATATCCTGAATTCAATCTGTTGCTCTGTAGACTTTAAAAAAAAAAAAAACTCCACGAGAGCAAGGCTTTTTACGGGTTTCGACTTTCGACTGTAACTTCATTCTTCATCTTCATTTTGCCTTCCTTTCCTAGTTGATTCTTAACTGTGACCAGCAAGAAAATCCTTGAAATTACTACTGAGTCCCACTCATACTTGGTTCAAATGGTAGGACGAAGAAAGTATGAAGGAAATTCTAATTTCAAACATTGGCAAAATCCCAGGAAAAACCATGCACCATTTTCATTATGCTCATCACATCAGCGGCATATCATGCAATTTTTAATCCAAAATCCCAAACGACAACATCGTCACATGGACAAAATAATACACTCAATCAAAGTCACACAAAGGAGGTATCTTCTATTGCAACAATCTCTACCAAGTGTTGAGATGTCACATCTCATAATCCAATGGAAACAAACCTAAAATTCTTTTATAGAAAACCATTTTCTTTAAATAAGAATTACAAACAATATATTAATTTGTAAAAGAATCAGCTACATACTTTTATGTAAAAGCTCAGCAAAACCTCACACAAAGACCAATCAATCATTCATTTTTGCAGTTCGAACACTGCAATTTACCAAGAGGTCTCACTCAAGGAAAATACGTGTTGGCAACTCACCTACTTCTTCAGAATTCTCGTTCTAACACCCCCTGAGATTCGCAAAAATAAGAATGTTTCACTGACACATAAAACCAGTATACCACAGAAGCAAATGCATTATGTCACATACCTTCAACTTCGTCAAACTGAACTTCCTTAACAAGATCAGCAGAAGCATTATATTCGAAACTAACAAAAGAAAATGACAAATGATATTAACAGTTATAAAACCAGGGGAAAATTATCATCAAATGCATGATAAAAAAAATACAATTACACAAAAAAACCTTCTTAGCAACTAAACTAACATTATGCTGGAAATTATCCTCCAATGAGAAGCCTGATGTCACTGAGATTTATGTCACACTATCCTAGAAATGCCATCTATAAGCAAAATATAGCTGATATCTAATGATTTCTATAAAGAATCTTACACTAAACTTATATCTTATCGATCCAAAACCTCCATTTCTTTGTTAGTAAAGCAAGACTTTCTCTGTGCCTCTTAGCTTCTAATGCGGATATGCTATACCTTGTATTTTTTCCTTTTCAAAACAGAAAGCTGATTCTTGTTGACGTATGATACATTCAACAATCAGTGGCAGGTATTTTCAACAAAATTCATTAACATGAAAGCTCTGTAGATACAAATGTGCATATGAAGAAAAGAATGAAATAGAAAATAGAAGACACTGGTGCCAAGCGCCATTCAACCACTTACACTAGAATATGGAGCAGTTGGCATGATGCTAAAAACTTTAACCAAATAAATTAATATTGTTAGTTAAATCAAACTGCAAAAATGCCTACATAGTAGTTCAAAACAAACCTTAACAATTTAATTAAAGCAATGAAACAGATATGATAAAACCATGAATAATGTAAATGGCAGCTAAATAAAAATCTATTACCTATTGGAAAAAACCACCTCAAGTTCATATTCAGAAGCACTCTTGGTAGCTTCAACCAAGACAGTAACGATTTCAGTTTTGCGAGTACTAGCCATAAGTAAATCATACTCCGTTGGAATGATAATAGCGAAGAAATTATCGCTTAATTCACTCAAGCACATCTTATCTACCGCTGCCAAAGCTATCCGGCGTTTCAGTGCATCGGTTTCAGGGTCAACAATGTATATTGCAAAATCAGTAATCATAAGAATCCGTCGTTTCATCTTCCCTGATGAAGTGAACTTCAAAACTTTATCGGCAAACAAAACTTGCTTGTCACCTGTAGATTGCATTAGCACAATAATCCTCCTTAAGAAAATCTCAATTATCATTTCCAAAAATTACCCAAAAAAATATATTTTTACCGCAATTTTCGTTTCCAATAAACTATAGATAATACCGCAAAGGAAGTCTTTTTTTTTTTTTATAAAAATTATGCGATCAAAAAAAGGTGGAAGAGGGTAACCTTGTTTTTGCAAGATCTTCATTAAGAAGGGACGGGAGGGGATATCCAAGTAGTCTCCTTTGTATTCTCGACGGAGGGAAGCTTTTCGTCTGACTTTGACTCCCATGAAGGGTTCCTGATCTTCCGTCACATTGCTATCCGACGGTCTCAATCGCAATCCGTTTTCCCCTTGTTGCTCTTCGTTTTGCACATCATCGTCGTACTTGAGATTCTCCGATTCGTCTATTTGGACTCGGGGTCGTGCCTTGTATCGGTTCATTGTCGACAGGGCGAGTCCGAGTCGGCGACCACTATTTGGCTTATTGGGAGATAGAAAGAGAGAGAGAAAGAGGTTGGTGCTGGAGGGGGCTAGCTTTGTTCAGGTGTGCTTGTTAAAAAAATTCGCATCATGCGCCCGAGGCCAATCATGAGATCTGAATCCGGTTGGGCCTGGGGGTTGTGTCTGCTGTGCTCCCTTTCACTCTGATTAAAAAGTTTTAATTGAAAAGTGCATTGAATCTAAGCCGTCAGATTTGCAAGTTCCTCGTTGCCGGATTAATTAGAATTTTTTAGTTAACGCAAGTGTGGTTAAGGTTTGATCGTAAACTACTTAGTTTATTATTAGTAATAAACTATTAGTAATAAACTATTAGTAAATTTTGAAAATTTTATAAATGAAACTTAGAATAAATTGGTAAATTTTATTAATAAATTAATAGTATGTTCTAATCTTAAAGAAACAATAATTTCATGTGTTCTTAAATTTTAAAATAAAAATTTTAAATTTTTTCATTTCAAGCGCAATAATCCCAATGCTGCAATCTTTTTGTAATGGAAAAATGGTCCAATATTTTTTTCTTTTTTAAAACGATGTCCCCTTATTTTTCAAACTTCCTATTAGAGTTTAATTTTTTATCATATGCTTTTAATAATAGAAAATAATATTGTGATTGTTTAAGTTTAAATTTAAATTTTATAATATATTAAAATTCTTTTTTAATCAAAAAGTAATTGATATTTTAAATTTTATATTTAAGTCCTCCGTGTTATTGTAATAAATGCATTCGGTTTTTTTCTTTTAATATTCCAATTGAATTGTAGTTTTATATAAAGGCATATATATATATATGTATATATTTTAAAATATGTTGAATAATCTAATTATTTTTGAATTATATTCATATTTTTGGTCAATAAATAGAATTCTTTTTAAAATTTGATATGACTATGAGAAATAAGAATTTTCTTTAAAATATAAGAAATTTGTTTTTCACATATAATAATGTTTATACTTGGTACATAAACATTCCCCTTTGTTGGTATTCATTCGCTGTTTGGTTCGGTGGTTGAGGGGTTGAGACATACTGATTGGTTGCTTTCATATTTTGCAAGGCATGGTGATCATTTCCACCAATCAAATGGCTATTATCTCCTATATTCGATTTGACTTTTAGCTAGAGTCGATCCCACACTATGAAGGTGTACTCTTCAACTCTTGCATCATTGTCAACAAAATTTCCAATTCCAAGCTGAAAACTGGGATTAGGGGATTATTGGAACCCTTTCTTCTGCCATAATTCCTTCTTTCCCTCATTGCGTTACTTTCAAGCATGTCTCATCGTGCTTCCTGTGTTTCCAACCTTGTATTTGTGAATATTATTTCACCATTAGGCAGAGCTATCCATTTAGGGACGTTATCTATTAGCTATTTTGTTGCCTCCAAATAAGTGTTGCTTGCTATTGTTTGGTCATCATTCTGAGCTAACTGTTCAAACAAGACATCAAGCTGATTCTGCTGCTTGTCCCATTTCTCATGTAAATTTGGTTTCATTGGTACAATGTGTGTGTGAGGTGGTTCTTTTGGGATATTCATGGGTTGAGTTCTTTTTCGGGCTTAAGTGGTTGTTTTCGGCAACGGTAAGTCCTCATTCATGATTGGAGGGTTCTCTGAGGCAGGGGTTGGCCATGCAATGTTGGCTGCTTCCATTGTTACTGATGTCGAGTCATCTCTCCAAATGGGGTCTTCCATTCTTACATGGTTGTCTGCTCTAGGTTGTTTCTGGTAATGTCTTTCCTAGCAGATTCAATGTTGGTTGTTTTGCGTGTACCTCTACGGTGGAATGCTCTGATGTTGTTCCGAAACAGAATTGTTGGAAGTCATAACCTATTTCATAGCCAAATCAATGGAAGATGTTGTCCAATTACTCATTTATCATTCTTTCTATTTTTGGGTTCGATGGTGTGTCGCCAGTTACACCATATCTTGGGCAAACCTTACAAATTCTTTCATAATGAAATTCGATCCACATCATCACTTCATTATCTCTCCTAATCATGCATCCTACTATAAGTGGGTGCCACAGGCAGCTCCATGCTCTGACTCGTATAAACCTAATGTTCCTTGGGGCCACATTATCCCAATCAATGGCTAAAGCTACCCCAATTATTTGACCTAATATGTTTGCAACAAATGGTCTTTGGTACTCCAGTGTTACACCCTTGTGAGTTGGGCACGTGCGTAGCGCACGATCATTCGCAAGTTGATGTGAGATGGGATTCATCAAGTTTTAGGATGGGGTTTGACATCGGTTAATAGTTGGTTACTGTTGGATCGACGTGATGCGGACATCATGCTCGATAGGTAACGAGAGAATCGATGAGCACTAAAGACGGAGTTATGCGCTATATATAGGCGTCGAGCTCGGGGTCCAGGCACACACCGAGGGCTTAGCTATGGAAAGATGCAATTATGAGGATCTAAAGGATCTAGAAAAATTCGACGTGATCCGCGCGCAATCCTCGAACTTGCCTTATGTGAGGCGAAATATATGGAGGGAATAAAGTCCGTAATCTTCGAGATATTGTGCATTTACTCGGATGCTTTCTTTTTCGGCTGGGGTGTCAACCGAGATTGTCTATAAATTATGGGTTGTGAACAGCAGTGAGACACAGACCTCCTGAATGTGAGCGTGTTGTTGTGTCCTTGCAGCAGATTCATTCCATTTTAAAGTGTAAATAAAAATGTTGAGATTTTCTGTAAGTTGTACGTTTTCTTGCGAATTGACCCTTGTTGCTTAAGTGTTCGATTGTTGATTGGTTGACTAACTAAGTGGACAACTTAATGCAATCAGGAGATGAGAAAAATTCATAGTCAAATTTTACCCCGGGATATTATCCTAATCAATGGCTAAAGCTAACCCTATTATTTGGCCCAATATGTTTGCAACAAATGGTCTTTGGTACTCCAGTAAGAGGCCCCAAATTTGTATCCATATGAGGGCCTGAGCTAGGTTCATGGTGTTGAGTAGAGAGTTCGGTCTCTAGATGTCCATGATAAGCAAGGCTCCATCAAGCGACCATGGCCCTTCTTGCCATAAGAAGTGTTGATCAAAGGAATTCTCAAAATGGATGACATAAAAGTGGTTGTGCCTTCCACTGATTGGAAGAAGGTCAGCTTCCTCCTTAACTGAATATTACTCTGATTGTGTTGATCCCTAAAGTGATCACTCCAAAATTGGTATCAAAATTTCGTTCGATTAGTTTGTGATGTTGCCTCTACGAACAGCAACAGGAATTTACCTTCCACGTATTCTGATTGCACTAACGACAAAAATGTGACGTCCGTGCGATCTGTTCCACGTGTTCTTTGTATAATCTGCAAAAACAACAGGAATCAGAGGGGGCAGGGATTTGTCCCTGCACGCGCACTCCGATGATTAAGTAAGTAATCGGGAGTTGTGTAAGTAAGAGGAAGAGAATGTGTTTTTTAATTCAAAGGGTTGAAGTATTTCTCCCTGCTTTTTTGTTCTTTGGTTTCGTCCCTTTTTCTGAGAGCTCCTCAGCATATTTATAGGTTTCTTCTAAGTCGGTTCGAGTTGAGGTCCAGGCGCGTGTCTGGGCCGCGACAGAGTCATGGAGCACTCTGTCGCGCTTCGGGTTAAGTAGCTTGCGGGGGAGTCGGTAGGCGGCAGAGTGCCCATGGACCTCTGCCGCAGGCTGTGCGGGAGACCAATGCCGCAAGCTGTGCGGGAGACCTCTACCGCAGGCTGTGCGGGAGACCTTTGCCGTGAGGGCAATGCGGGAGACCTTTGTCGCAAGGGCAATGCGGGAGACCTATGTCGCAATAGAGGCGATGGAGTCTGTCGCGCCTACTGTGCGGCACACATCCCAGGCGACAGAGTGCCTATCGCCCGAACACTCTGTCGTTCAACAAGCAACTGTATCGCGTAGCAACTCTGTCGCGAAATCATCCACGTGGCTTATTCTTGTTCTGACACGTGGCAATCAATGGTTGACAGATAGTTGTACACGTGGATTCTGGTTACACGACCACCATCAGTTTGTGTTGTGTAGCTTATAAACTGATCATAAGGGTGCTAGTTCATCAAATACGACCCTTCTTGAATGAGTTGGTTTCTCCTTTCCAATCTAGCTTTATTCTGGGTAGAGAAGCCTCAGATAATATCTTTATAGCACAGGAAATAATTCACACTATTCGAAAGTCCAAGAGGAATGATGGTTTAATGGGGATTAAAATTGATTTGGAGAAAGCGTAGGACAGAATATGCTGGGATTTTCTGGAAGACACTCTCTTGGAGTTTGGCTTTCCATCTAGTTGGGTCTGTCTTGTTATGAAATGTGTTTCTGGGGCAAAGACGTCTGTATAATGGAACGGAGAGATGACCGAGGTCTCCTCGGCTCAGTGTGGCTTGCGACAAGGTGACCCTCTTTCCCCTTATCTATTTGTTTTATGCACGGAAAAGCTTGGAAATTTAATTAACAAGGAAGTGAGATCAGGCTCCTAGAAGCCAATTAAATTTAAGAAGGATGGTCCCGAGGGTTTCGCATCTTTTCTTCGCAGATGATTTGTTTTTATTTGGCAGAGCCTCATCATCCTAACCCTATGTGATTAAATCTGTTCTAGACCGGTTTTCTGCTGCCTCGGGTGCTAAAGTGAGTTTAACAAAATCCAAGATTTTTGTCTCCCTCAAGGCTCCTTGCATGTGCTCCAGAGTGGTAAGTAGTATCTTGGGTATTGGCTTATCTACCAAGGTACATATCTTGGTGTTCCATCGATACACAGTCGTGTCACCATGCAAACGTATCGTGATGTCCTTGACAAAGTTTCGAACAGATTAATGAGGTGGAAATCAAAGTTATTAAGCTTCGTTTGTCGAGCTACCTTAATTAGTTCGGTTACTACTGCTGTGCCAACTTATCACATGATGACAACTACTATGCCTAAGGGCATTCATGAGTCGTTGGACAAACTTAACGGGAGATTTCTTTGAGGTGGATCGGATGATAGAAGAGGTGTTGCTCTTGTTAATTGGAATGATATCTGTAAACCGAAGAAATTTGGTGGTCTTGGCTTGCGTCGAATGGAGGAACATAATTTGGCCTTGATACAGAAATCGGCATGGTGATTCTTAAATGAGCCCAATAGCCTTTGGGTTCAAATCCTGCATTCGAAGTATAAGTTACAGGGTGATATATTTGCAGAATTGTTCTTGGACAGGCTGGCTAAGGCTATTTGGCCTACTGTACGGAGAAACCTTACCTTTGGTCTGAAACTTTTGTTTGGAGGCTTAAAGAAGAGAATTGTTGATGGTAAAGATACTCGGTCTTGGGTTGACTGTTGGTTAGATAAACCTTTAGTATCTTTCCCAGGAATTCCCATTGGCAACTTTGACATTGATAAACCTATAAGTTATTTCTTGGATACTAATAGGGAGTGAAAATCTGACTTGATATCTTCTTTACTGCCGTTGGAGTTGGCCTTTCAGATTATTGGGACTCCAGTATCGGTCTTGAAGCCCAAGCAAGATAAATGGGTATGGAAATATGAAGCTGATTGGAATTTTTCTTCTAAATTCGCTTGCCGTGTGTTTGCTCAAAGGGACACTGATATAGCTGAAGAGGATTGGGGCTGGTTATGGAAGCTTCCAGTCCCGAATAGATGGCTCCACTTTTTATGGCTTGCGATGTGGGGGCGAATTTTGATTAATCAGCTAAGGTTTCAATGGAAGATGGCTGATTCAGCGGAGTATAAAATGTATTTGTTGTGCTGAAGAGTCGGTTCTTCATGTGTTGCGTGACTGTAACCATGCTAGAAATATATGGAAGGCCCTTGTACCTATGGATCAACAGCCGGATTTCTTTTCCTGGACAATGGATGAATGGTTTAAGAATAACCTCAAAGGAGACATGTTACCCAAGATGGTCTCAGTTTCAGATTGGAGATGTTTGTTTGTTACAGCTATTTGGAGAAATTGGCTGCGGCGATGTGCTGTTGTTATGCCCTCTTCTACGCATAAGATGATATATGATTATTACTTCTCTTATTCTTCAAGTGCATTAAAGGTACAACAGGCGTTCATGAGGAAGAAGACGGGGGTGAAACATGATGCTATGATAAGGTGGAGGCCTCCTCCAATGGGCTCAGTGAAGCTAAATACTGACGGTGCCGCTAAGGGAAACCGGGGATTAGCAGGCGCGGGTGGGCTACTTGGATCTGATTCTGGGAGGTGGTTTCAAGCTAATTTGGGATGCTACTCAAATATGGTTGCAGAGCCGCAGGCATTGAAATTAGGGCTGATTCTTACCTAGAATGAAGGCTATCGGTCGGTTCACTGCGAGTTAGATGCCATAGTTGTTCTTGATCTAGTTTTTTCTGCTGATATTCGAAATCCTCCTTTTGGCCGTATTATTCGGGATATTAGGGAAATACAGGGAAGGAAAATTTTGTGCTGATAGCCAAAGAAGCCTCCACGTTATTTGAATAGTCTGTTAGAGGCAGATGCTTGGGGAGTCTTCCCTCGTAGGTTTCAAATGTTGTAGTTTATTTATATTTCCTCTATTAAAAAAAAAAAGGATGGGTATAAAGTTTAAAAACTATAATAAATTTAATAATAATATAAATGATTAAGATTTAACTTAATTTTTTTTTTAAGAATTAGATAAAAAGTTAAATCTTTTTTTCTTTTTTAACTCCCTATAAAAAAAATTCGAATGATTAAATTAAATCCTAATATCTCAATCTATAAGAAAAATTGTTAACTAATAATTTAAGGACACTCTGCTTGAGATTATCATTATTTTTCAAATCATTAAAATGATCAGATATACTATCAATTAGTGCATTCAAAATAAAGATATTATTAATAAATATTATATTAACTAAATTTAAAAATGACCCAACTCGATTAACGAAGTTCTTAAAAGAAATAATAGATTGTCAACGAAACATTGATTATTCAAAGGCATCATAAAATTTTTCGCTTGTGATTATGTTGAAATGCCATCACCATCTTTTCTTTGGATAGCTTTCTTTTGAAGCTACTTTTTATAATAATAATAATAATAATAATCAACATCGTCATCATCAAAACAGTCAGCAGAAAATATATTTTATGCCATTTCAAAATCTAATAAAAAAAAGAAATGAAAATTTCTGGAAATAAAAAATACAGTTGATATTTGTTGAAAGCAGGTTTGCAACTGTTGACTTCATTTTCATAATAATTATCCTTGGGCCAGGTTCTTGCTTTTTCCTAGACAAAATTCACGGGTTTTTACCAAACCCGGACGGCCACACCACACCGGAGACCAGACCAACAAATCATTTGACAAAACGCGTTGCAGGCTCGGGACTTTTGGGACCGGAACACCTCTTTCACAATCAATAACCCGAAGGCGACACACACCACGAGCGCCAGCTTGATCTTAAACGACGTCGGTTGCTTGAAGGTCCGATTTAGATTTTCCTCGAACGACTAGGGACTACGCGTTGGTCCTAGATTCCCGTCCACTTAATAATAAGACTCTTAAAAGAAATGAAAATACTCAGAAAAACAGAATAATAAACAGCCTTCACCTTAATAATGATATAATAAGTTTTACTGGCGGCCACTTTCGGCGAAAATCGGGTGATTTTCGTACAGGGAACGCCAAAGTATGGGACCCACAGCAGAATAACATTGACCCAATCATACACGCTCAACAGAGGCCGGTCCACCCGTTATATAATATATATCGCCACCGCACCTAATCATAAGTTCTCCTCTCATTTTTTCCTTTCTTCCTTCTTCCTTTTGCCTTCCTTTGATCTAATTTTTCCTTTCCTGCCCACCCAAGGTGCCTTCAGGCATTCAATCCCGTAACTCAAACAAGAAAAAGGAGGATCAAAAACATCTTTTCAGGTTCGATCTCTTCGACTTCTCGCTTTTAATTGTTCATTTATTTATATACTTGCGTTATTTTGATCTTTTGATCTACGCTGGATGGATCGTAGGTTTTGCGATGGCATCAAAGCGGATCTTGAAGGAATTGAAGGATTTACAAAAGGATCCCCCCACATCTTGCAGCGCTGGTATTACATTCTATAAATAAAAAACTCTTCCTTTTCGCTGATTAATTTTTTTTTTTTAAATATTCATGTGTTTTTGTTATAATATGCTGTAAGACGACAGATTTCTTGTTATATATGTTTCGGATTTAAATCGAGGATTAGAAAGATCTATTTGATATAGTTATCAGAGATGTTAAAATAATAGTACAATTTTTTTGAGATTATCTAGAAATGATTGTAATTTGTTTGCTGCCTACATATGGGAGAGGATAGCGAGCTGAGTTAGTGTTTTTGCATCATAATCATGTTGGATTCGCAATTGTTTTAAAGACCAATAGAGTACTAGGTTAAAAAAAGACCTATGTAATTGTAAAATGTTAAAGAGCATATGTAAAAACGTTTCATCATTTCATTATTTTCAAATGGAACTTTTTATGAATTAAATGTGTTTTGAACTGGATGTGGTCCTCATTTTTCATATTTGGCCTCAGATTCTAACGTGTCTAAACTATAGATTGTGTTTGACACTTAAAGATGTATATATTTCCATATCATGTTTTGAGTCGATGTTGACAAGGGTATTCGACACATTTAATCACACCGTAGACAATGGTGATGAAAACTGCATTTCATCATGCGATGGCATAATTGAAGTCTTGTACTTTGGAATTTAAGGTTGGAAATCTGCCACTCCAAAGATAGAATAATGGAATGGAAGGAAAAATAGTTTTTTAAATTTTCCCATGAGGGATGTTTTCCTTCTCCCTTTGGGTATATAATAAGATGAAGGAAAATGAAAACTTATTATGTCTGCCAATATCTGTATGTGGTATGTCTAAGACAGGTATGATAGGGTGAAGTAGGAAGTAAACCTTTATGGTGTGCTTGGTAGAGTGGAAAAGTAGAGGGATGGATAGGATGAGTGGAAAGTGAAAAGAAAATGATATTTAGTAGTGCTTGGTCAGAAAGAAAAGCATGAAAAAAGAAAATAGGAAAGATTATTATTTGCTTTCCTTATTAACAAAAACAAAGCATTCCAAATTAGAAAGATTAGTGGAGAGAAAATGAAAGATATATGAGTCAAGTATATATATTTACAAAATTATCTTTTATTTTTTAAATTTTAAATTGTTATCTTAACTAATTGATGGTATAGTGGTAAAATAATATAATTTCATTTTCTTTCTTTTCATTTTTTAACTCCATCTATCGATGGATGGAAGGAAAATTATATTTTCTTTCACCTGTTACATCTTTCCTACTAAACACATCAATAGAACGAAAAATGTTATCCATCTTTTCATTTTTCTTTCCACTCTACCAAGCAAAGCCTTAGTTTATAGCCATAGTCCATTGAAAGTGGCTTACTTTCTGGAGTGTAAATAAAGTTGATGAACTGTAGTGATAAACTTGGTCCGTTGTCTAGTTGATTGGGCCTACGCTTACTGGGGATTCCAAATCTTTTTGTTGACTGTTTATTTTGTTGTATGTGCTTTTCGGAGTAGCTATGGATTGTCACTGAATAGCAGAAAAATAATCCCCTCATTTGATGAATTATTATCTAGTTTTTGGGTAAGCAAGGCTATTACATTACCATCTTGCTTGTCATTACGTATTGCATACTGAAATTTTCGTCTGCATGATATTGATATTTCGCAAGATATCTTATATGTTCTCTTCTGCTGTTTGCACTCATGTTTTCCGGGAATTGGCTGTATGTTAAAGTGCTCGAAGAGTATCATTGTGCTTTATTACCTATATATTGCTTATAGTTCATTTGACAATGTTGCAGGTCCTGTTGCCGAAGATATGTTTCATTGGCAGGCAACAATCATGGGTCCACCGGACAGTCCTTATGCTGGAGGTGTTTTTCTAGTGACCATTCATTTTCCTCCGGATTATCCCTTTAAGCCTCCCAAGGTACTTCTTATATGTAATTTTTGTTTACCATAGAGGTAGGTTGTTTACTCTTGACATTTGCAATTGCATGAAAATTTCTCTGTTGTTTCAATGCTTTAAGACTTTGACAACTCACTTTTATTCTGTATTGACTACAACCACTATAATCCAGTTGCATAGTTTCACTATTTGAAATTTCCTTGCCACTTTCATCTCTCTCTCGTCTCTTTTTTATCAATTTTTAAAGAAATAAAGGATCTTGCCTTTAGCTGATATGCCTTTTTGGGTTACTTGTTTCATACTATAGCATATGGTGGTAAATGATAAGATATGCTTTTGGAGAGTGAGAGATGCTTTAATGAGCATAATTGAAACCTTCATTTTCATGTTACTTGAAATGCTTCTTGCTTTTCAAATGCTGGTCCACCTGATGGCTTAAAAGCTTAAAATGAAAAAAAAAAAAAAAATCACAGAAAAACTTGGAGTGCTATTGATGATAGGTCATATATATTCTCAAAAGCTTGAATTGGCAGAAAATATATGTAACATGAAAACTGACGTTGCACTGGGTTGTTAAATTTTTTTATTTGGCTGACCTTGGTATCGTCAGAATTTAAGTTGCTTAACACAGTTATTAAAGCTAGAAGTGACATAGAGTGTGTATTGCTTCCATCTCTCTCTCTCTCTCTCTCTCTCTCTCTCTCTCTCTCTCTCTCTCTCTCTCTCATGTTTTCGATATGATAATATATTTTGCAGGTGGCATTTAGAACAAAGGTATTCCACCCCAATATTAACAGCAATGGAAGCATTTGCCTAGACATCTTGAAAGAGCAGTGGAGTCCTGCGCTAACAATTTCCAAGGTGATTGTCCTCTAAATATCTTGATATTCCAACCCAATACCTAAAATGAAAACCTACTCTGTAGTTAAGTCTTGGGATACTATTTTTTTTTAATTGTAGTGTCAATTTTTTCATTTGCAACTTGTCTGTTTCATCTTTGTAATGATTTGTTCATTTAGGTATTGCTATCAATCTGTTCTTTGCTGACGGACCCAAATCCGGACGATCCATTGGTGCCAGAGATTGCTCACATGTACAAGACAGACAGGAACAAGTACGAGACAACTGCACGGAGCTGGACCCAGAAGTATGCCATGGGGTAAAATGGACTATGGACTTTGGTTTGTGCGAGGAGAAGCCCTATGTTTTGGTTATTTGAGTTCTATGTATGAATGTGTGTTCTGTCGTCAGTTCAATCAAATCCTAAAGTGGACTAACGATGTCCTCAACATGCCCTTAGTTAAAGAAGAAAAGCAAATGTTTGCTTTTTGTTGTTGTATGGATAATGTAACTTTGGAACAGGGAAACTTCGTTTTCTGAATCTAAAAATGTTCACTATTGTCCCCAACTCAACCCACCGCCCTCTTATTTATTTGTTTGTTGTTGCTAAAATTGTTCTTACATATAAATAAAGTGTGCCAAACTTGGTTGTATCTGTTAACATGTGACGTGAGAAACGGGGATGTAGTGGGCTCCTATAGTCGATTGAGGTATCTCACAGTTAACTTTGTAGGTAACTGGTGAGTGGCGGAATTGTTATTTTGTGATAGTTTGGATAAATGGTATTAATGATTTTGGTAAGAAACAGTGGTAGCAATAAAATTAATATTTAATAATGATGTGTTTGTATTTAATCGTAATAGTAATAATAAAATGAATGATAAAATATTTATTAAAAATATTATATTAAAATCAAAATTAAAAAATTTACAAATTAAAATTAAAAAATAAAAGAAGAAACAACTGCAAATGTCGTATAGTGAGAATTCTAATTATGTCACACTATGATCCCAAACGAGACCTTTAGGTATTGGTTTAGGAATATTTTGAAATTAAAATTTTAAATGTACAAAATTAATGTGAGGGGTCGGTCTATTTTAAGATTGTTTAAAAACAACAGATTTTAGCGAATTTTGAAGACATTTATGACCCATAGTTGATTGAAGCCGTATGAAAAAAGAAATAATTTTTTTGGTTACCAAAAAAAAAAATGATTCAAGCGGTAAGTAGCATCAGGCCACCCGTTATTGTTATTATTATAATATTATTATTATTATTATTATTTGTCATTTATGATTTTTGGGCTTGTGATAAATGCAACTTTTAAGTTTTTTTTTTTTTTTTGGGGGGGGGGGGGGGGGGGGGGGGGAGGAGGGGTGTTGGATAAACTTAAATGATCATAATATCATATGATTTATGGGTCTCTCTTTCTTCAACGTACAAATCATGCATGATAGATATCAGATTTTCCTTATATTAGCAGTTAATTATATATATATATATATATATATATATATCAGTTAGTTAACAAAAGTGGCTTAATGGATGGGAATTTCACCTACTATATTATAGTAGTGGAGGAAAGTGCTTTTGTTCTATTAGGCTAAATTAACCCTTGTGAAAATGATAAGTAACAAAAATTAAAAAGCTAATTTCAACCAAGTAAAATTAGTTTACTACATATTCAAATCCTCAACTAAATCCCTGCATAAAAAAAAAAAAAAGAATAAGAAATCAATCTTATATATTTCGAGATGATGACTTGAAACTATATCCAACCCGTTCTAGGAGCAATTCCTATCTCCGCTACATGCAAAATGAGATTCTTGGTTGCAAATCGCAATGATAATCATCCCTACCCCTCCGCAACTTATGGGCCATGCAATGTATAGCATCCAATGTCTTTTTGACTTTAGGGTTATTAATTGATGAATATATATTTTATGCAAGTATTTCATAGGGACGAGACGACCGAGATCTTCTCAAAATCCTGTTCTGTCAGTACTATTTTAATGGTGCAATAAGGATTTTAACACAAGTGTTTAGAATTGAACAGGTACATATAAGATCAAAAGTATTAAAAGTTTCTAAAAAATTAGATCGAAATAGGAATAGGAACAGTTGGAATTTCTTTTTTAATTAGATCAGACTTTACAAATACAACATACTAGAATTAACATGGCTCCTTCGTCCTTCCCACATTCAACAATTGAAGCTAGTCCTTAACCATTGTTTATTCAATCAAAGAAGTCAAATTTATCGGTTGCGTTGATGACGCCTGTCTATTGAACCACTCCAGAGTCGCTTTCTTTCGGTTTCTTTCTCCAAGATAGGCATGCATGATCCATGCCACCATGCTTCTTTTTTGTCGTCAACTTAATTAGCTAGGGGACACCTTTTGCATTGAGGAAAACAGTAGTAGTCTAGTACTATAATTCTGCTTATCATATCCAGAAAATCAGGCCTTAATTAATCAACTCATCTCAATAATCAGTCCAGATTGTAGATAGAATTGTTTAATTAATGTCCACTTCTGGAGCATTTCTCATTACTAGAAGTTGAGCTTAGATCTGTGAGACAAATAGATGAAAACTTCTGCCAATTTAATTATTTTAATAATGAATCCATCACGACTCACAAAGTCAGTAAACCATAACACCCAAAAAGATTGTAAGAAGCCCTGGAAAGTAGCCATACCATACCTAGGAATGCATACAGCAAAAGTATTTTAATATTAAAAATATACCTAATTCACTGAACTTTAAATATGTATCAACTTAATCATGATTTAATGTCTTAGAACATAGTGACCCATGTCGTTTTTCGGTCTAACCTTGTAAATTACACGTGTCAAATCATCAGGTTGGCAAAAATCTGAGTCTAAACTCTCTCTAGCTCAAGATTAAATATAAATAATAAATAAATATATCTATATATATATATATATATATATATATATATTTGTATTAACTAGTTCAGGTAAATGGTCGTGGCAACGAGTGGAGGACAGCATGGTGTCTCCGAAATCAGGTTCAATTAATATTAAAAAACAAACCTAATCTCAGCTTGAATGACTCGAGGTTGTTTCCACTGAAGATAAGGCAGAAGTTTGAGAATCACAAGCTGGCGACTTCCCCACAAAACATGGCACATCCACAGTTCCACTATGAATAATTTTAGTTTCTTTTTGGGTGAAAATTTAGGTGTCGAGTCGAGTTCTGAAGTTCGCCACTAGAAAAAGCTGAGCTACAGGGAGTGCATGTATAATTAGGCAATCAATTTCATAATCATTGCTTAAATCATTATGGATATATCTAGGTTCTTCTTTAATGGCTTGCTGGATTCCTGTTTTAAGAGTTCATGTATACTGTTATGGTTTGATGATATAAATATATAAATATATATATATATATATATGTATAAATTATTATCTAATACACCTTCAGGTGAAGTTTTAAAACTCTATAAATAAGGTTAATAAAATTGCATATAATCTTTAAGTTATATTAAAAAATAAAAAAATAATTAACGTAGATTACGTTTAAAAAATCATAGATTACGTTTAAAAAGCATGATCTTTATATATTAACGTGGTCTTTTTTTCAAATAATTTAAATTACGGTTTTTTCGTACGTTGCTGAATACATGACATGATTAGATTATAGTTAGGAAAAAACATAGTTCTTTCATATATTAAGTAGACAATGTTTTCTAATTTTAAACCGTGATTTATATATATATCAATAATAAACAATTAATTTAGTATGAAAATATTAATTTATTATTCACTTGTTAATTTTATTATACAAATTATAACAAGCAAAAATTAAAAAAAAAAAATCAAAACAATCAACAAAATCACATGTTATCTGCCATATGCCATTAAACAACTTTGATAACAATACATAATTAATTAAATGTCACATTTTTATAAAAGTAACTATTTTGAATATGTATGTATGTAAGTGTGTGTATGTCTATATATATATATATATATAATATGCAAAAGTAATATTGACATTTTCCTTTAAACTTCATCATCTGTGGTAGCAATCAAAAAGCCTAGTTTTAGTTCAAACATCAACATGATCAGTCTGTAGATAAAAGAATAGTAGTATTAGTTCAACAATAATTAAATTTAAAACATAATGAATTAGAACATAAGACTTCTTAGGAAAAAAAAGTATAAAGAGATCCAATATTATGAATAATGAGTAGAATTAGATCAATTTAGTCAATGCAAACATATATATATATATATATATATATATATATATATATATATATATGCAACCATATATATATATATATATATATATATATATCTTTGGAGGAGATGTCAGTTGTAGATGGTTAAAAGAGCTTGTTGTCAAATTTAATTGAGAAAGATTTCGATTTAATGCATTTATACAGGGCAAGTTATTTATTATATTTGTGTTATTTATTATGATGGTAGACACAAAGGATGTTGAGAAAGATATGTATATATATATATATATATATATATATATATATATATATATATATATATATATATATATATTAGTGCAAGCAAGAGAGTGAAAGAATCGCAACCTAAGAGTTATGAAATATATCAAGGATGAATACAAAAGAACTCTAATTAAGGAAAATGATGTTAAAGAAATATAGAATGAACAACGGACAAATATTAGATAATATATATCTATACCTTTTGTGGATGTGGATCGATGTTTTACGCCCAGAATCAAAGAGAAAGAGGCAAATAAGGAACTAAAGATGATGAAAACATGAAAAATTGTTAGGCTTGATGACATATTGTAAGACTCGATTTTAGTTAAAACACGAAATGAGTATGTTCGTGAAAGAAATGATTGAAATGAAATTTTCGAACATGTTGAAAGGGCAAAACGGTCAAAAGATCGAAATTCGGTATTAATCGAGACAATAAAATTTAATTAAAAATATGACATTGAGAAATCTTGATCAATAACGGAAAAATAATTAAATTTCAGGTTAATTGATCAAGATATAAATCTATTGAAATTAACCAAAATTTTCACATCGGGAAATAATCCCGAAAATAATCGAAAAATATACCGAAAAATTGAAATAATACCGAGAAAATTATTTATTCATTAAATGAATTAAATAATAATTTATCTTAGATATTTTGACAAAATAATAATATAATAATGAATAAAATAATAATAAAATTAATTAAAATAATAATAATAAATAAATAAGTAAAAAAAACGAAAAAATCGCGAAAACGCGAAGGGAACTGAAAAAACGAAAACGAGGGCAGACCCAGGCTGTCGGTCTCCATCACCGACGACCTCCGGTGACAGGAATTCGGACGAGAGAGGCAGCCGAGCTCGTCGGCACCGATAGCTAAGGGAAAAACGGCGACCGACGAGAGGAACGACGAGAAACGGAGAAACCGAAAGGGGGAAGAAAAATCTTCGACGAACGACGTCGATCTAGCCCCACCCGACCACCGTCGAACGTCCCCGAGGCAAAAACGAGCAGATTGGTGGTGGCCATGGCTGTCGAAACTGACGGATGACGCCGGAATCGACGGAAAGAAGGAGAACCACCGACGCCGAAGAGGAGAAAGGTTGAACCAGCCTCATTGCCACCGATCCGAGCATGGATACCACCAGATCCGTGCATCAGACAGCCAGACGGACCTGCAGGAGGTGGAAATCGACGGAGAACAGGTCGGCGAGGCCCTGAACCGGTCGAACCGGACTGAACCGAATCTGTCTGAATCGGGTTGAACCGAACCGAACCGAACCGGTTCAGCCAAGAAAGAGAGAAAAAAATGAGAAAAAGAGAAAAAGAAAAAATGAGAAGATTTTCGGGGATACACCGGACTTTGGGTAAGTCGATACGAGGTCAAAAGTGACTGATTTGATTTCCGAGAAATTTATTTAAATTATATTTAATCGAAAATTAACCTAAAATTAAATATAAAATTGTGCAGTTCGACGATAGATCGTGTACGTGAGCCCGAACGAGAGCCCATTGAGCTCTGATTTTCGTACCCCACATAGCATTGGGTAAGTACATTTTAATTTCGACAATTAGAGTCCTCAATGCAAAGTTAAGATTATTTTACGGATTAATTCTGTATAAGAAGAAATATTATTCGAAATTTTACAGTAATTACCGTAAATAGTATATGGGCTATCCAATGAGTTTAGAACGAAGCCTGATGATTATTGGTAAGCTGAATGAGCCCAGTAAACCCGAAGAAGGGATTAATAAGTAGAAACGGGCTGAAAATGGGTCGAGGCCCATTAAGGTATGATCGGACCCAATAAGAGTAAATTGACCCAATTAGTTAAATCGACTGTAGTAAACGCAAGAATTATATTTATTGGGTTAAATTGACATGGTAAATAATTATCTGCAGCTTCGGAGTACATATTGGGAGCTAAACGATTGGGTGATCGATAGAATTGAAATAGTCAGATTGTACAAAGAATCCAGGTAAGGGAATTTTGTAGGTGCATAGAGATATCTATACGTACTTTTGAGGGGATTTACAGGGCCTAGAATTTCTTAAAGTATCTAGAAAAGAAATAATAATTTTTACGAAAACCGGGGGATAGGTGAAAAAAACGATATTGCCCCTGAGAGTAAAAATTTACAAAAAGGGTAGTAAGGCAACTAAATTGCATGATTATCATGTTTTGATGTTTTATATGAATGTATTGCTTTGGTTTAAGCAAATTTACACATAGTTTGGCTGTTGATTTTATGAATTATACGAAAGGATACCGGTTTGTACCGGTTACGATTTTAAAAGATGTTTTATCAAGATTGAACCACCTATCATATTTATACGAGTAAAAAGAGTGCTAGAGTCTTACTTGCACTAAATTTTACTGATTTATTACTCATAAAAAGCTGTACTGGAGCATTGCTCGTATGAGAAATTTGTGTGTGTACAAAAATCGTGCTGGAGCTTCGCTCGCACGAGATTTTAGATATCATGATATGCATAGCGTCGTGCTGGAGCTTCGCTCGCACTAGACGTGAGTTGACATGCATATAATCGTGCGGAAGCCTCCTGTAGACTGTGTGTCACAGAGAGTTGATATGCTCGTACGTATACTTTGAGACATAGATTGGTTATCGACATAGTATTGGGGTGGATAAGACATACGGCAGGCACCCCCAAACTATGATATGGGTCCACGGAGTACGTTGTACCGTGTATGTCACAAGGAGTACGCTGTACCGTGCAGTCATGATGAGTCGATGATGTTACTTGATATTCTCGCGGGTAGGATTTGACCCCACCTCCCGTTACAGTTGTGATGCCCCACACACCGAGATCTGTGTAGCTTGGGATCACAGGGACATAATATGGCCATAGTCCTCGATTTTTCATACAGTAACCTACATGCCTCACATGATATCAATCGGTCTAAATAGACCAAGATAAACCCGAAGGAGGGGTAATGTCCCGATTTATGTTTTTAAACGAGATACGATTTAATGAATCAAGGTATTCCCGAGAGATGGGTTTAGCCTTGATATGATTGTTTTATGATGAAACAAAGAAGTTTTAACGTGATGAGTTTATGATGAAACAAATAAGTTTTAACGTGATGAGCATGAGATGTCATACATGATGATTTTTCCATGTTTGTTTTATATGTCGATTTCATGATTTCTCCTATATGATATATACATACATGTGGCATCATTTTAATCATACCTCATGCTCCAAATGTAAACGATTTTATATCATAACATTATCAGGACGTAGATATTATAGTTTTCTACCTGCTTACATTATTGTCTTACTGAGCAAGTTTCGCTCACCCTTTCATTTTTCACCCCACATGGTACATTCAGTAGAAGAGAGCGACAATAATCTTGCATTTCGGTTATCCGCTGCTTCCTATCAAGACCAGGTATACACATTCGTATAATTTTTGTATCTAAACATATAGAGGCACAGTATTGTACACGGATTGTAATATTGGAGATGCATTTAGTTAAAATAAATTGATATGTAAATGAAATATGAAAAATAGATGTTAAGGTAAGTAACATGACAGGAGGGACTAACATCGACTCATAGCCCAACTATTAGTAGTGAAACTGTTCACGACGGGTAAGGAAATGAAAAAGCAAAAAATTTGTAGTGATTTTGTTTGAACGAGTCGTGACACATATCCATTGAAGTTTGAAATGCAAGTAGAAGTTAGGTGATTAACAAATTTTCTTAATAAAATTTGACGTACTAACAAGATGCCTAAGGAACGGAGGAATAATGCTTTAGTACCTCTTTATAAGAATAAGGGAGATATTCACAGTTGCTTCAACTATCGAGGCATAAAACTGATGAGTAACATGATGAAATTATGAGAAATAGTGATAGAACGAAGATTAAAGAAGATTATAGAGATGTCAAATAATTTATTTAGTTTTGTACTTAGTCGATCAACTATGGAGATAATACACTTGTTTAGACAACCTATGAAGTGTTATCGAGTACAAGATAAAGATTCCTCACATGGTTTATATAAATTTGAAGAAAACATATGATAAAATGCCTAGTGAGATGCTATGGTGGTCATTAATGAAGAAAAGTGTCCCCGTTAAATATATTGAAATAATTAAAGACAAGAAAAATAAGGACACATCTGAGGCCATGTGGAAAGCAAACAAACGAATTTTCTATTACAGAGGGACTACATCAGGGGTCAGTATTAAACTCATTCTTGTTCGTTGTAATAATAGACGAGGTAACAAAATTCTATCCTAGATAATATACCTTGGTGTATAATGTTTGAAGATGATATTATATTGTGTGCTAAAACTAGAGCAGATGTCAACAAAAAGTTTGAACTGTGGAGACAAACATTAGAATTAAAAAGGTTTAGAATAAGCAGAGTGAAAACTAAATACATGGAACTTAAATTCAATTCAAACAAAAAGAAAAATCGAAATATAGTAATGCTAGATAAAATAACGATCCCTAAGCAAGATCATCTCAGATATTTAGGATCATTTGCATGGATGGATTGAGAGATTGATAGCAATGTGACACATAAGCTTTAAGTTGACTGGAGCAAGTAGAAAAGCACTAGAGGCATGCTTTTAGATAATGAAATTCTTATACAATTGAAAAACTAAATTCTACAGTATAGTCTTTTTATTCCAAAAGTCATGATCATTCATTCAAAAGATGATTAATTATGAAAAGGTATTTTTAATACTATTTGAGACTTATAAATACTTCTATAAATATTTATTTTCCAACAATCTTTGATATTTTTTCTCAAAAACTATGAAACTTTCTAAATACTCCTTCTTGCACTCTTTTTCTAGTTTTGATTTAAGGGAGTTCATAAGAGACTTTTAAAATGCAATTGAATTTCTCTAAGAGTAAGCATTGTATATTGGAAACAATATTTTCTAAACCATTTGCACTAGTATGGAAAAACTATGAGAAATTCTAAACACAACCTATATAGAACTAGACACATCCTATTTTAGTGAAAATTTTTAATACTAAAATACCCTTATATGAAAAATACAACTTTACCCTTTCATTATTGTTTTTCGACACTCCTAGAAATGAATTTTAGGGAGCAAAGAGACTGTCTCGAAAATTCATTTCTGAGACTATGATAAAACTCTTGGAAGTGAACTTTCGAGAGCTAAGTTAGCTCACCTGGTATTTATAGGTTCCTGAGGCGGTTCGGGCTGAGACCCAGGCGCGTGTCTGGGCCGCGACAGAGTTATAGAGCACTCTGTCGCGCCTCGGGCCATGCAACTTGCGGGGAAGTAGTCTGGCGGCAGAGTATGCATGGAACCTATACCGCTGTTGGTGCGGGAGACCTCTGCCGCTACGCTGGGCGAGGGACCTCTACCGCTGTTCGTGCGGCAGACCTCTACCGCGATCTGTGCGGGAGACTTCTACCGCAGGCTGATCGGAGAACCTCTACCGCGGTCTATGCGGGAGACTATGATGCATGCTGAGCGGGAGACCTCTACCGCGGATTGTGCGGGAGACTATGCCGCATGCTGAGCGGGGGACCTCTACCGCGGTCTATGCAGGAGACTATGACGCATGCTGTGCGGGAGACCTCTACCGCGAATTGTGCGGGAGACTATGCCGCATGCTGAACGGGAGACCTCTACCGCGGATTGTGCGGGAGACTATGCCGCATGCTGAGCGGGGGACCTCTACCGCGGTCTGTGCGGGAGACCATGCCGCTATCTATGCGGAAGACCTCTGCCGCATGCTGTGCGGGAGACTTCTACCGCGGTCTGTGCGGGAGACTATGCCTCATGCAGTGCGGGAGACTTCTACCGCGTGAGGTACGGGAGACCTCTACCGCGTGAGGTGCGGGAGTCCTCTATCGCGGTCTGTGCGGGAGTCCTCTGTCGGGGGCAATGCGGAGTCCTGTGATGTGCATGGGCGATGGAGGTCTGCCGCTCACGATGTGCGGCAGACTGTGAGGCGGCAGACTCCTCTCGCATCAGACACTCTGTCGCACCTCTAGGAACGGTGTCGCATGGCGGTTCTGTCGCCAATCTGCCACGTGGCCTGTTCTTGGTTCGACACGTGGCAGGCGGATAGTTGCATGCGTGGATCTGGTGACACGACCACCATCAATTGCTCCCCACTCTTTGGCGGGAATTTTTTCCGCGAAAGAGGATCTGGGTCTGGCGTTTCTCGGGTCGGGTCGGACCTCCGCGTGTGTGTGTACCTAGGCGAGCCGCTATAAATACTGGGCACCTGACGTCCTTGTCGCTACTGAATTCTCTCGCAAGGACACTCTGTCGCGACTCTCAGGACACTCTGTCGCAACTCTGCCGCAACTCCTTCGCCACACTATCGCAACTCTGCCGCGGGATTGCTCACTGTGTCGCTAGTCTGCGGTGGATTTTCACACTCTGCCGCGAGTTCTGTTTCCATTACCTTAGGTAATTTTTCGTAGCCCGTAGTTCCGCTTCTTTGATCTACGAACTTCTAAGATGGCTGGACATGGCATAGGAAAGCAAATCGATCTAGGCGTTAAGTCGACTTTAAAGGAAGCCGACGTCCAAGACCTAGAATCTCGATTTCCTTTATCCGAGGGATACACTTATAGACTCCCAACCCCTCAGGAGAGCGACATACGTCGTGTGTCTGACGGGGCTGTCGTTTTTAGGGCAGCTTTGGAGTTAGGACTCCGCTTCCCATTGTCCGACTTTGGGGCTTCCTTCCTCAGGACGCACAGGGTATCCCCGGGGCAACTGCATCCTCATGCATGGATGCAATTGGTAGCATTCACTGTGCACTGCCATTTAAGGGGCGTCCCTCCGTCTCTTCCTCTTTTTGAAGTATTCTTTAGGCTTCGAGGGAGTCCCGGCTTAGTGCCTTACTCGCTTCAGCGGGTGTACCAGCCTGGTTTTGAGAACCGATTATTTGAGAAACCTGCTAACAAGCTTCATGGTTTCGAGACAGAATGGCTGGTTGTGGAAGTGCCCGAGGGCCTGGATATCCCCACTCGTTGGGAGAATAGGCGCGAAATCCCCAAGGGTCCCCGGGTCGCTACACTTAGGGAGCAGTTGTCTTCTGACATCGACAAACTGCTAGTCCCTCATCCCCTTAGCCTCGACACCCTTGTATCAAATGAAAATTTGATATTAGCAGGCTGGGGTGTGGGTCCGGTCCCTGTTGCCGGATCCTCTGTTCCGTCGTCAGATCCTCTGCCTTCGGCTTCTCCCGAGTTGAATCCTGAAGCTCCTAGGCCACAAGAGGATATAGGGGGCACCAATCTGGAATCCAGCTCTGGTAGCGAACCCTTAGCCGATCTCACTGGTTAGGAAGGGTTCGGCTCCACTTTCATGGTGCTCCCGGACGACGAGGGGATAAATATCGAGTCCCTTCAGGAGCACTTAGACTCTCCTGACGGTAACTTTTATTTTTTCCCGCTGCTTATCATTTTTGATCAATTTATTAACCACTGATCTTCTTTTTCTTTTTTGCAGATATGAGTCATTTTCGTCAATCATTAGGTCGCCAGGTTTCTGAGGCTGGTCCTTCCAGCGCTCCTGCCAGGAAGAGGCATCGTTTGGCTGACGATGTCCCAAGTGAGGCACCGGTCCCCTCTCATCCATCTCGTGCTCGGACCCCTCCTGTTTCTAGGCAGGCGATGCCTCCCCCTCCTTCAGAGCAGAGAGATTTCTCGCGGGATAGGGGGAGAGTTACCTCGTCTTCACGGGGGGCTTCTGGGTCATCCGGGCGATCACGCTCCGAGGAGCGCGCGGAATGCAATATCATTCCGCCTCAGCGGAAGAATAGAAAGCGCCTGTACATCGAGGGTTCGATGGGAAGCAGACCGATATTGCTGAGGATAGGTCCTGCCGACGAGAGGCCCTATTCCGTGGATGGGGGGAATATTATGAGGGGCCACGAGTTCCGAGTCTACCCCGGGGTTCGTGACAACGACATTTTGGACACTCCCGGGGTGGCCTCCCGGTTGAGTTGGTCCACTATCCTTCCTCGAGATGAGGTAAGGATATTCAGAAACTACCCCGAGGGTGAAGACTTAGCCGATATCGAGGCGTTGAGGGTAAGTTTCTGATTTCTCTTCTCTTTGATTGCTTTTTGTAGCATGCTATGAATCTAACATTTTTGCATTTTTCGCAGCTGGCTCAACGAACCGTGGTAAATAATGCCCAACATCGGGCTTATCGGGAGCGAGCCGACAGAGAGATCCGGGAGTTGAGGGACAAAGTCATGGAGTTACAGAACACGGTCAACAACTTGTCCCCTCTTCCGGATTTAGTTCGAAGCCTGGAGGAGCAGCTTACTAAGGTTCATCAAGACCTCGGTCTTGCAAAGGGGGATCTCACAGTGGAGACGGCCCGGTCTTGTAAACTCCAAGAGGACCTGCAGGAGGCTCATTCTGAGTTAGACCGTATGCAATCCAACTACAGGTCTATGCTCACTCGGAATCAAGAGCTCGAGCAGCGTGTTGCTGAGTTGGAAGGCCAAGCTGCTCCTGTACTGTCCCAGACCGAGATTGACAGCATACGGGCCTAGGCCGTAAAGGAGTATCGTCTCTCCAAAGACTGCTTGGGGCGGAAGGAAGACTTCTCCAACCCTTATGTTAAGTACGGGTTCTACCTGGCCCGATCTTGGCTAGAAGCACACAGGGAAGGAGAGGAATTTCCTGAGCTCCAATACACCCATGAGGCGATGCTCTTTGAGGCCCCTGATTGGACCAAGTACGAGCCCGAGGCTGAGCCTGCGGACGAGCTGTTCAAGAGGACTGCTCAGGACGATCTCGTCAACCTTGCTGGTCCTTGGGAGCCCGCGGATCTGGACGGTGCTCCTGAGCCTATAGAAGCCCTCATCGATTTAGACGGCGAGGAGGGCGAGTAGTCCCTTGGAAGTGAAGGTTTTGCAGCTGATCCCCAGTTTCCTCCCGGAGAGTAGATAGG
Organism: Firmiana major; assembly: GCA_033439115.1. Taxonomy (NCBI): domain Eukaryota; kingdom Viridiplantae; phylum Streptophyta; class Magnoliopsida; order Malvales; family Malvaceae; genus Firmiana; species Firmiana major. The sequence goes on from CM065897.1 coordinate 83,984,094, forward strand.
GATTTTTGCTTTTTTGTTTTTTGTATTTCATTTCAAGTACTTTGTTTTTTTTTTGTTTTAACTTTGTACTTTTGTCGAAATGTAATTGTAAAGATCTGTTAAAGATCTGTTTGTACCGACACTTGAATGAAATGAAATTGAGATTTTTGTTCATGCTTTGTCTTGCACTACTTCTCTAATTGTCATTTATCATTCTTTGTCTGATTGTTTCTTTTGCTTTGCTTGTATATACTTTGCTTGTATATAGCTTTGTATTTATATTCGTGTATGCTCCCCAATTCTTGATAGAAAGGTATACTTTCAGGAAGAATTTTTTGTGCAAAGCGCAGTTGTTTAAGGCTTGAGTACTGTGACGTGAAGGCGTCTTTAGTTTTTATAGCCTTAGTATTTTGATTACCTGGCCACAGTGACGCGTAGCGTCTTAGGCCTTTATGGTTAATTGAATGTTTTATGCCTGGCCTTAGTGACGCATTGCGTCTCAGGCTCTTACGGCTCTTTTGAGTATACGCCTGGCCACAGTGACGCGTTACGTCTCAGGCTCTTACGGCTCTTGTGTGGATGTATATATACCTGTTTTACAGTGATACGTATACGCCGGGCCACAGTGACGCATAGCGCCTCAGGCTCTTACGGCTCGATTGAACTACGCCTGGCCACAGTGACTCAAAGCGCCTCAGGCTCTTACGGTTCGGTTGAACTACGCCTGGCCACAGTGACGCAAAGCGCCTCAGGCTCTTACGGCTCGGTTGAACTACGCCTAGCCACAGTGACGCAAAGCGCCTCAGGCTCTTACGGCTCGGTGGAACTACGCCTGGCCACAGTGACGCAAAGCGCCTCAGGCTCTTACGGCTCGATGGAACTACGCCTGGACACAGTGACGCAAAGCGCCTCAGGCTCTTACGGCTCGGTGGAACTACGCCTGGCCACAGTGACGCAAAGCGCCTCAGGCTCTTACGGCTCGGTGGAACTACGCTTGGCCACAGTGACGCAAAGCGCCTCAGGCTCTTACGGCTCAGTGGAACTACGCCTGGCCACAGTGACGCAAAGCGCCTCAGGCTCTTACGGCTCGGTGGAACTACGCCTGGCCACAGTGACGCAAAGCGCCTCAGGCTCTTACGGCTCGGTTGAACGGTCTACTTTGGGTCTGGCCCACTCAACCCGTATTGTCCGCTTTGGGTTTGGCCCGTTGGTAGCCTGCGTTCGCAGGGCCCGAACCAAGGGCAGCCCTCACGGTTTTGAATCCTGTCACGAGATTTTGACTTACAACAAAAAGATAATTCATATATCGGTTAGGTAATGACATCTAGTGACAGTGTAAGTAAAACAATAGTGCTTGGGAAGGAAGATGTAGTGGTTAATTCAAATACAGCTTTAAGTGATTTGAATTCCACGTTTTCCCTATCTTCTTCCCTTGTAGAGTTTCCAGAGCGCAAGTGTTGGGTCCGATCTTGCATTTGATTCTGTAGGGACCTTCCCAGTTGGCTCTGAACTTCCCATCCTCCTTCAGGGCATTTGTGATCTGTGACTTTCTGAGCACTAGATCTCCCTCAGACATTGGCCTATCTCTTACCCGGCTATTATAGTAGTTGGCCACCCTCTGATGATAGGATGCCAATCGAATAGCCGCGGTTTCTCTGTGTTCATCGAGTAGGTCCAAGCCTTCCCTTAGAGCTTGTGAGTTTTCTTCCTCTACTAAGGGTACCACTCTTGGCGATAATGCTCCAAGTTCCACGGGGATCAATGCTTCTGCGCCGTATACAAGGCTGAACGGCGTTTCTTTAGTCGACACACGACTGGTGGTACGATATGCCCATAAAACACTAGGCAATTCGTCCACCCAGGCCCCTTTTGCTTTGTCTAGCCTGGTCTTCAGCCCATGGAGGATAGTCCGATTAATGACTTCGGCCTGTCCATTAGCTTGAGGATATGACACTGAGGAGATCCTTAGCTGAATGTTGAGGCTCTTACAAAATTCACGGAAGGCGTTGCAATCAAATTGCTTTCCATGGTCGGCATTTAGGATGCGGGGAATTTCGAATCGACAAATAATGTCTTTCCACACCATTGCCTCCACTTTCTTTTCCGTGATTGTGGCTAAAGGCTCCGCTTCAATCCACTTTGTAAAGTAATCGGTAGCCACTAACAGGAACTTTCTTTGACCCGTGGCTAATGGGAAAGGTCCAAGGATGTCCAACCCCCATTGTGCAAAAGGAATTGGTTGTACTGTGCCTTGAGAGGGAGTTACTGGGGCTGTGGTGATAGGCGCAAACCTCTGGCATTTGTCACACCTGCGGGTTTGGTCCATTGCATCCTTTTTCAGCGTTGGCCAGTAGAAACCCGATCGCAGTACTTTAGCAGCGAGGGCTCTTGCTCCTAAGTGTTCGCCGCAGATTCCTTCATGCACTTCCGCTAGGGCATATCTTGCTTGTTTCGGTCCCAGACATTTTAGCAGTGGCGATGAGTATCCCCTTTTGTACAGTTCTCCGTTGATGATGTGAACTTCGCCCCTTGTATTTTCAAGCGACGAGCCTCGTCTTTATCTTGGGGGAGTGTACCCTCAGTGAGATACTGTTTAAATGGAGATCTCCAATCGTCTCCAACTTGAATGTCACACACTTCGACTCCTTCAATACTCGGTCGTTCGAGCCTCTCCACCTTTACTGTCCTTCCTTGTGTTTCGGTGGAGGAGGCTAGCTTAGACAGTGAATCAGCATGTGTGTTTTCGGACCGGTTGATTTGCATCAGCTGAAAGCTTTTGAAAGTCTTAGCCAGGAGTTGGACTTTCTTTAAGTAAGGAACCAGTATCGGTTCTCGTACCTCGTACTTTCCGCTGAATTGGTTCACCACCAGTTGAGAATCACTGTGTGCTACCAAGTGGTGAACCTGCAGTTTCTCCGCTAGTGCCATCCCTGCTATCAGAGCTTCATACTCCGCTATGTTGTTCGAACTAGGGAATCCGAATCGTAGGGAGTATTCCAGGGATTTTCCTTCTGGCGACACCAGGACTATACCCGCTCCACTTCCGTTGGCAATTGATGACCCATCGACATGCAGCAACCATGGGTGAGCCTTCCCTTCACTGCTGTCGTTCGGGATAGTGCATTCCACGATGAAGTCAGCCAGAGCTTGACCTTTGATAGCCTGCCTCGGTTGGAATGTGATGTCGTATCCCCCAAGCTCCACCGCCCATTTCACTAACCTTCCTGAATGTTCAGGTTTCTGGAGGATCTGTCTTAATGGTTGATCGGTTAAGACGGTGATGGGATGTGCTTGGAAATACGGACGCAACTTTCGCGAGGCCATCAAGAGGGCTAATGCTAGCTTCTCGGCCAGTGGATAGCGGGTCTCTGGATCCAATAACACTTTGCTCACGTAGTAGATGGGACGGTGTATCATTTCGTCTTTCTTCAGTAACACCGCGCTGACGGCGAAATCACCGACTCCCAAATACATATAGAGTTGTTCTGCTTCCAGGGGCCTTGTTAATAGAGGCAACCGCTTCAAGTATTCCTTGAGGTCTTCAAAGGCTTTTTGACAATCTTCCGTCCACTCGAAGTTCTTCCCCCCCCCCGTAGAGTTTTGAAGAAAGGCAAGCTCCTTTCTGCTGATTTCGACAAGAAGCGATTCAGAGCCGCTATTCTGCTTGTCAATCTTTGGACCTCTCTTACGGTGGTTGGGGGTTTCATGTCAATGACAGCCTGTATCTTCTCAGGATTTGCCTCGATGCCCCTGTTAGTGATCATGAAGCCTAGGAATTTTCCTGATCTTACCCCGAATGAGCACTTTTCGGGGTTTAGCTTCATGTTGAATCTCCTCAATACTTCAAATACCCTGGACATTTGATCAGCGTGAGATTCTCCTACGCGGCTCTTGATTATCATATCGTCCACGTAGGCTTCCATGGTATTTCCCAGAAGATCCTTGAACACTTTGCTCACCATTCGTTGGTAGATGGCACCTGCGTTCTTTAAACCGAACGGCATTACTCGATAACAATAGGTCCCGTTGTCGGTTATAAAGGAAGTCTTTTCCTCGTCTTCTGGGTGAAGCATGATTTGGTGATACCCGGAGAATGCATCCAAGAAACTGAGGAATTCGTAACCGAATGTTTCGTCTACTAGTCGGTCTATCCGTGGTAGGGGGTATGAATCTTTGGGGCAGGCTTTGTTCAGGTAAGTGAAATCAACACACATTCGCCACTTCCCGCTAGATTTCTTTACCATCACTACATTGGCTAACCACTCAGGATAGTAGACCTCTCGGATGAATCTGGCGCCTAGGAGTTTATTCACTTCTTCAGTGATTGCTCTTTGTCGCTCCGGGGCGAAACTCCTCTTCTTCTGTTTGACGGGTCTATGTCCGGGTGTGATGTTAAGTTCATGGCATATGACTTCGGGACTGATCCCAGGCATGTCCGTTGGGCTCCAGGCGAAGATATCCGAGTTTCTCCTCAGACACTCGACTATCTCCTTTTTCTGTTGCTCGCCCAACTGAGTCCCAATGAATGCCCTTTTTCCGCTATCCCCTTCAGTTAGCGCAATGGCTTCTGTTTCCTCTACAGGTTGGGGTTTAGGCGGATCATCGATGCATAAGGTTTCTTTCCTCTGTGTTACCTTGTTGGCAGTGGAAGCGAGATAACAAGTACGGGCACTCCTTTGGTTCCCGCGTACTTGCCCGACTCCGTTGGGAGTGGGAAACTTCATCAATAGGTAGCAAGAGGATATCACCGCCCTCATGTCGTTCAACACCGGCCTGCCCAAAATCATGTTATAGGCAGCAGAGGTCGATCTGACTACCATGAACAGTACTTGTCGGGTCACGTCTTTCGGGTGCTCACCGAGAGTTACAGGCAACTCTATGGACCCGGCAACTTTCACTCGTTCCCCCGTGAATCCATATAGCGGTGTCATAATGGGTTTTAACCTATCTTCAGATATGCTCATTTTTTCGAAGCAATTCCAATAGATCAGGTTCACTGAGCTCCCGTTATCGACCAGGACCCTGCTCACCGGGTGTTTGGCCACCACCGTGGATATCACCATGGGGTCGTCATGGGGCATGGCGACATCGCCTTTGTCAGCCGGAGTGAACATGATGGGCTCTTCATCCGCCTGCTCCTCCATCACCACGTTAACCTGATACGCTTGCCTAGCGTAACTTTTACGGGAAGTAGAGGAGCTTCCTGCACTTGAGTCCCCGCCTGCAATGACATTTATCGCGGGGGCTGTAGGTTCGTTGTTTGGCGGATTAGCACGGGGGATGGGCCTGACTGCTTCGTTTCTAGGCCTATCCCTTCTGATATCATTATTTGCCCTCGTCCGCGGACGATCATTCCTTTGGTCGCGCGGAGGATAACGGGGTCTCTCGCTCCTCCATAGGAAGCGGTTGATCTTCCCTTCTCTGGCCAGCCTTTCCAACTGGTCCATTAAATCTCTGCACCTCTCTGTTGGGTGACCATGAGCACAATGGAATTCACAGTAGGATTCGGGGTTTCGTCCTACATCTCCAATTTTCTTCTTGGGGAATTCCAATAATCCTGCCCCTTTGATGGCTGCCAGTATTGCAGTGCGAGGCTCGTTTAACTTGGTATAACCTTCATACCTGAGCCTAGGGGCTTTGTCAGTTCTCACGGGTCTTGGGAAGCTTCTCTCGGGTGCGTCTCTCTCTCTTTTCTTTCATTCCTTCGCCTCCCTGGGCTGTATCGTTCTCATCACTTCTTCTTGAGCTACATATTTGTTAGCCCTGGCCAAGAAGTCGGAAATAGTCATCGGTTGATCGAGAGAGATGGATTCTTGTAGCTTCTCGGAGCTCGTCCCTTGCAGCATTGCAACCAAGGCTACGCCTACTGGTAGATCTTCCACTTCCAAGGTGGCATCTCGGAAGCGATCTACAAAGCTTTTCAAGGGTTCTTTATTCCCTTGTTTAAGCGTGAGTAAGTAGGTAGCGTCTTTCTTCCTCTGGCTGTGGATCATGAAGACTTTGAGGAATTCATTTCTCAACTCATCAAAAGAGGAGATTGAACCTTCGCTCAACCCGTTGAACCACTTGAGAGCATGCCCGGACAATGTGAGAGAAAAAGCTCTGCACATAATTTCGTCCTCCCATCCATGCAACAGCATGAGGGATTCATAACTCTGAATATGGTCATAGGGATCCGTTTTGCCGGTATAGGTAGCCATAGAGGGCATCTTGAACTTCTTCGGCAAAGGTTTGTTCATGATTTCCAGGTTGAATGGGATCCTCCTCCTTTGTCCATCATCCGGAGACACTAGCTTTTTCTTCTCGAGGATCCTTTGGACGACCTTCTCCACGTCCTCCGACCCTCGAGCTGAGTAAGGTCCTGTCCTTTCTGGTCTAGAAGAGTCCGATTGATAAATGCCTCTTCCAGCACCTCTCACTACGGGACTTGATATCTCTGGACCTTCTTGTGGGTTAAAATCTCCTAGTCTCCGTTGCTCCCCAGCTCTATGTGCCCTTAGGTCATGTTCCAACACTACGGGGGATGAGTTGCGGCAGGTAGGGAGACACTGCCGCCTAGGGGCTGCGAAAGGACCCTGCCGCTGAGCGGCCAGATGAGAGGTCTGCCGCGCATCGGGCAAGGGTGAACTCTGCCGCCTATTAGAGGCGGGAGAGCACCGTCGCATATCTGATGGGGGATACCTCTGCCGCGTGTTGTCTGCGGGAGAGTTCTGTCGCCGTTGAGCCGCAGGGGGACTCCGCTGCACATTCGGCGAGCTCTGCCGCTCATAGGACAAAGGAGATGTTTGACGCATGGGAGATGCGGGTGAGCTGTGTCGCCTATGAGTCTCTGGCGAACTCTGTCGCCTGGGAGCTACGGGCGGACTCTGTCGCACCTGAGCCACTGGAGAACTCTGTCGCCTGGGAGCTGAGGGCGGACTCTGTCTCGCTAGATTGGCAGTAGCGTTGCGTGGCGTTCCTGCCTCTTGTCCAATGTTTACCAGGCTGGAGGGCTGACCTCTCTCGTAGGTCTGCCTCGGTGTGCTTTCCCCCACTAGCTGCTGCACTTCATGGGGTAAGCTGAATTGGGGGAGAGCTTCTTTGAAGAAGTTCACCATGGCTCTCAGTGCTGTGGTAGCCTCCGTATTTTTGCGTTTCAGGGCCTCGAATTCCTCCAAGGAGACTAAGGGTTCTCCTTGAGCCCTTTCACTGTGTCTTCTTCGCTGTTCCGATCTGACAGGGGGACTTACAGAGTTCTGCCCTCCTGTCAATTCTGCAGTTGAGCGTGTCCTCACCATTTCGATAGAGAACCTGACTTTTTGTCGAGATTCCCACAGACGGCGCCAATTGATGTTGCCTACCTGACAGCAACAGTGCTTTACCTTCCACGTGGTCTGATTATGCCTTTCGCGTAGTCTGATTACACTAACGACGAAAGGGTGACGTCGATGCAATTTGCTCCACGTGTTCTTCGTATATCCTGCAAAAACAACAGGAATCAGAGGGGGTAGGGATTATTCCCTACACGCGCACTCCGACGATCAAGTCAGTGATCGGGAGTTGGTGTATGTAAGAAAAGGGGAAAGTATTGCTTAAATCAAAGGGTTTAAGTGTTTCTCCCTGTTTTTCTCTTTTTTGGATCGGATCTCGGATCTTCTTTTTCAGAGAGCTCACCTGGTATTTATAGGTTCCTGAGGCGGTTCGGGCTGAGACCCAGGCGCGTGTCTGGGCCGCGACAGAGTTATAGAGCACTCTGTCGCGCCTCGGGCCATGCAACTTGCGGGGAAGTAGTCTGGCGGCAGAGTATGCATGGAACCTATACCGCTGTTGGTGCGGGAGACCTCTGCCGCTACGCTGGGCGAGGGACCTCTACCGCTGTTCGTGCGGCAGACCTCTACCGCGATCTGTGCGGGAGACTTCTACCGCAGGCTGATCGGGGGACCTCTACCGCGGTCTATGCGGGAGACTATGACGCATGCTGTGCGGGAGACCTCTACCGCGGATTGTGCGGGAGACTATGCCGCATGCTGAGCGGGGGATCTCTACCGTGGTCTATGCGGGAGACTATGACGCATGCTGTGCGGGAGACCTCTACCGCGTATTGTGCGGGAGACTATGCCGCATGCTGAGCGGGAGACCTCTACCGCGGATTGTGCGGGAGACTATGCCGCATGCTGAGCGGGGGACCTCTACCGCGGTCTGTGCGGGAGACCATGCCGCTATCTATGCGGGAGACCTCTGCCGCATGCTGTGCGGGAGACTTCTACCGCGGTCTGTGCGGGAGACTATGCCTCATGCAGTGCGGGAGACTTCTACCGCGTGAGGTGCGGGAGACCTCTACCGCGTGAGGTGCGGGAGTCCTCTATCGCGGTCTGTGCGGGAGTCCTCTGTCGGGGGCAATGCGGAGTCCTGTGATGTGCATGGGCGATGGAGGTCTGCCGCTCACGATGTGCGGCAGGCTGTGAGGCGGCAGACTCCTCTCGCATCAGACACTCTGTCGCACCTCTAGGAACGGTGTCGCATGGCGGTTCTGTCGCCAATCTGCCACGTGGCCTGTTCTTGGTTTGACACGTGGCAGGCGGATAGTTGCACGCGTGGATATGGTGACACGACCACCATCAGATGAAAAGTGAGAGAGTTGGAAGAGTGTTGAGTGATTTTAGGGTATTTTGGGTAGAATCTAATTTTAAGTTGTAAGAAGTGAAAATTATAAATTAAATCTAAGAAATAGATTGTATCTAGTAAATAAAATGTGTTTAGTCTTCCCTAGGTATGTTTCGAAGTACTCAAAAAGTATTGTTTTTAAGTCAACTTTTTGGGGATACCTTACCTACTGAAGTTCTTTTTCAACAAAGTTTCTTCAATTCAACTTTCCCACATTAATCTTTCATACACAGCCAAATCTTTTATACAACAACCAAATCCCTCGATTTGAGGTGCAAAAAAAGGAAACTGCAAAATTAAAACAGCGGGGTTTCGTATTGTCTCATTTTCAGAGCAATTTCGGATTCCAAACCCAACTCCATAAGACCGTTACCCATACAAACAAGTAACTCTCTCCATAATAATAATCTAATTAATTAAGTTCCCTTCAGAAGGCCACATCATCTCCACATGGGGGAGGGAGCTCACGTGCCTCTCTTTGATCAGAGAGAAGGCGTAAACGGCACTGGTCATCGGTTTTTCAACAAAGCAGTGCCGGTGGGACCCATGGTGCTAAAGCCGGTCGCCAACTGTCGTCTTGCATCGGGACAAAATGTATATTCTGTAGGGGACGCGAACTGAATCCGTAGCCCTTTACTATACCTTTTCTTTTTCCGCCCATTAATGATAGTAGTAGGTAGTAGCATGCTTGCATGATTAATATAATTAATGCATAAATAAATTAATTTAAGACTAATTAACGATAAATTCGTAACAATTAAAATTTAATCTAATAAATATTAATTTTTTAAAAAAAAAATTAAATCTAAAATTTGATTTTTTTATTTTTTTACTTTTTATGAAGAAAAAAATGAACTTTTAATTTGAACTAATATTATATTTTTCCAATAATCAAACATTAATTTTAACGACTCATGAATGTAGCTAATGAGGTCTTAACATAATATAAAAGAGAAAATTTTAAGATTTTAAAATTTTAAATTCAAATCTTATTAAATGTGAGATTGAATTTAGTTTATTATTTATATAATTTATTATTAATATTTATATTTATATTTGTATCAAGTTATTAGTTCATTGAATTGAATATGTGAATTATGAATTTTTAATTGAAATTTGAATGAAAACGTGTTATTAAAAAAAAAATCTACTCACGACTTATCAAATAGAGAAAACATTACTCAATATAATAATTTTAAAAAGTGGCTTTAAGACATTCATTAGCACAACTCTTATTTTTATTAAATAATCATTTATATACTATTAAAAAGTTGAATATATTAACATATAATATAAATTTATAAGTGAGGTATATGTTTTCAAATTTAAAAAATACGCTTAGTCCATAATTATCAGTATAATTTATTTATCACAATGAATTTGGTAAATGTTAGTGACATTTATTGTTTCTAGTGCTAGAGAATGTGCTACTCATTGAACAAACTTGAGTTGAGCACATGATGCCCGCACGTCCACTAGAAAAAAAGAGAATATTTATTAATTATTTTGGAGTTATTCGGCTTTTTTTTTCTTTTTCTTTTTTTCATTTTTTGGATTTAATGATAATCGAGAAAACCTGCACGTGAGCTTATCAGTTTATTAGCTGTACTCTTACTGGCTATGTGTCAAGGTAAAAATTGTCGGAATAAGCTGTATATTCTTTTTCATTATTTTAGATGGGCTTACCTCTGTTTTCTTTGTGTTTGAATAATAAAGTTTTACATTGCCAAAAAAAATGATTTTTTTCTTAAAAAAGAAAATAAAAATTTAAGGGTTTCAGTGCATAAATAAAGTTTGATTAAGTACGATAGGTCAGCATTGGAATAGCGGCAGGATCTGTAGGAAGCTTCACTCGTATGGCATCTAGTTCTATACAGTAAACTTTTTTAAATCAATAACTTTTTTAATTTAATAAAACAATATTGATAGCAACTCGAATTAATATAAAAAATTAACAAGCTTTTTTAGTGTAATAATTAATAATTTTTATTTTAAAATTTAATGCAAAATTTTAATTTTGACTATAGTATAAATTAATCATTTGATAATAAATGCAAATTATATTACATAATATTTAAAAATAAAAAAAGGTACTTCAAAATGTTAATTTGTAAAATAATATCATATTTAAGATTTTTTATTTAAAAATTAAAAAAGTATAAAATATATTATAAATATATATTTGCAATGAGATTTTACTGAAATTAAAGATTAAAAAATTATTAGAAGGGTTTAAGGAACGTAAAAAATTAAACATATATATTTTTTAAAATAATAACATTTATAAAATAAAACTTCTTAAATTGATAATCATTTAAATCAATACTCAACGTTATTATAGGTAGTGTGTAACTCAATATTCTCATAGACTGTGTGTAAACTAACTCTTTATCAGTTAGTGGATGTCAAGTTAATTAGATGCTCTCCATCTATTTTTCTCGCCTCTCGATTTTTTTTTTAATTATTATTCTTCTTTCGGTTCTACAAAATTAATTAAAAGTATTCAAAACTAAAAAGAAAAAAAATGAAAAACATAAAAGGTGTTAATGTAAATGTTGACAGTAATAGCTAACATTTATCCATTGTGTGCTTTTATCTTTTTGGTAATCTCCAGATAATGTACAATGCATGGAGTATTTATTTGTATTTTAAATTTATTTTTACTTTTTGACTGATAGCTGGTGGCGAGGCCAGTAGGTTGATTATCAATAGCTTTAACTCGTGTATCCACACGAATGCGAGATTTTATATATATATATATATATATATATATATATATATATATATATATATATGTGTTAAATCAAATTCATGCCCCCAACAGTCGCACGTTAAAAGGTGTAACAGTTTTCTTTCGAAAAAAAAAAAAGTAAATTAGTTTTGCTTTTTGCTTGGTAGTTTTATTTTATTTTTTCTTTCTATTTTTACAGATTTGACTTTAATAGTAGACCCAATAAGTTTGGACATGATATTTTTTATTGATATAAAAATAATACAAATAAAAAAATATGAAATTGATATTAATTAAAATTAGAAAAAATTTATATATAAATAAGATAAAAAATAAAAATAAAATTTTATTTTTTTTGTATTGACATAAAATTTTTATATTTTACATGATATTAATATAATTTTATATGACAATAATACAAATTATAAATACGAATTATAAAATCTATTTAATAATTTGACAGAAGAGAGTTATTAAAATATCTAATTCATTTTAAACACCTAAAAAGTGCACTTCGTACATGTGATTCGAATCTAATATATATATATATATATATTAAGATACATAGCAAATTTGATTTGTATATTTACATAGACTTTTTTTTTTTAATGATGCACAAGCATTTACTAATTTCATTTTATCTAAATTAAGACTGACGGTAAATAATAAAATTTTTCACTTTCTTCAAAAAATTTTAAACCCTAAAATTTCTTTTTTTAAAAAAAATATAAAAATAATTTTAAATACTATCTTAACAAATATATTTTTAAAATATAATTTTAATATTATCTGTTTAAAAAATTGAATAAAATTTTATTAATATCTATTTATATTATAAAATAAACAATTTGAATTTGAATTTAATTTAAATTTATTTTATTAACTAAATTAGTAAGTCTAAAAATAACCGACCAATGTTATATGTTATTTAAATATTTAAAATTATCATTTTCAAATAAATATGTAAATAAAAATTATTTATGAAATATATAACTTTATATATATTTACCTAAATGTTTAAATAAATAAAATTAATTTATACATCGCTTCAAATACAAACTAATTAAACTAATTAAATATGTTAAGATGCCTTCCATGAAACCGAGATAAACCCATACATTAAATGATGTTGCGGACTATATACAAGTATATGTGGCGCCTTAATTCTAGTATGGACAGGAAATGAAAATGAAATCTAATATATATATATATATATATATATATATATATATATATATATATATATATATATATAAAGTAAATAACAAATTTGGTAAGATGCTTAAATGAATATTTATATAGTTTATTTTAAAATCACACATAAGTATCAATTTCATGTACACTTAAGTTAAAATTAACATTAAATACAAAATTTCTTTTAATTTTTCACTTTCCGAAAATTTCTTTTTTTTTTAAAATTATCTTAATATAAAATTAAATATTATCTAATCTAAAAATATTTAAATATATAATTTTAATATTATCTCTTTAGAAAACTAAATAAAATATTAATTGATATCTATTTATATTATAAAATAAATAATTTTAATTTTAATTTTAATTTATTCAAAAAATATTTTATTAGCTAAATTGAAAAGTATACAAGTAAACTATCAATATCATGTATATTATTTAAATATTTAACATTATTATTTTTTTAAATAAATAAAATTCATGTATAAAACATATAAATTATCAAATATATATGCTTACATACATAATTAAATAGATAAAATTCATTCGTGCATTGTACGAGTTACTGTGCTTTTAAATATAAATATAAATATCTTTATAATGTAATTAATCTCTTATATATATTTATATTTATAAGAATGCATATATATATATTGTATGTATAAAAAAATGCATATTTATAATAATGATTATATTTAGGTCAATAATAAAAATAAAAATAATGATTATATTTTCTCTAATATACTGATAATTTCTATTTTAACATTTTTTTTTGATGTACTTAATAATATTATTTATAATATGCTTTTTATTTTTATTCTTTCTAATATTTGTTTACCTTATATTTTGAATTTTTATTGTTTTTTTAATTACATATATTAAATCTTTTATGATTGGATATCTTTATTATAATATAGGTATTTTATATATACTTTAAACATATAAATTAAATAATATTACTTTATATATTTACAAATTTTAACAATGAAAACTAATTCGTGCATGGGACGAATAAAAGTTAGTATGTTTGTATGTGTGTGTATATATATATACACACAAATGGTTATTTCCTAGCTCTATTTTAAATATTCACTAACTATATTAATTCTATAAGAAATTTTTTAATACATGAATTTTACTAGCAAGCGTTCCAAAGATATTGTTCAAAAGTATTAAATAAAATAATTTTCTTAATATACTAAAATTTATTATCAACTATCATATTTAATAAAAAAATATTATTATAAATAATATAAAAATTGTGTTGTTAACAAAATTTTTAAAATAATATGATAAAATTATTTCACTAATATGACGTATATACTTAATTTTTATTAAATTTTAATCTCTATTATTCATGTTATTTTTAGAATTTTGAGGTTCCTTAGAAATACAAATTAAGCACAGATACAAAACGAAACATGGAGATAAGCAGAATTATTTAAAAACTTTCTCTCGACAAAGAGCTTTTCTTCTTCATCGAATCCCTTCTTTGGTTCAGAGTTCACTTAACTTTTCCTTCCTAAGATCCCTCAAGTTTATCCATTTCCTCAATCATTACCCCACCAAACACGCGCACACAATCAATTCACTATTCATGGTTTTCTTACATGCAATCGTTTAGATAGATTGCAAAGCTCCATTTCCCCCCAACACGATGTCCAACTGGAATCGATCAAGAACCCAAGTTTTTAGCTGCTCCATCCCCTCCAAACCATAGCATTCCTAATAGAAATAACAAGTTTCAAATGAGTCCGTCTAAATGACAATGTGACTGCAGCTGGATTGAGAGTAGTGACAGCAAACCATCTACTTGTTAAGATAAGAGCAATTAAAAATAGAAACCGAAGGAAGGTAGACTCAAATATTGAAAACTGTTGTATCTATTATTCACTGGTCAATACCTTTAAATAGATAATAGATAAACGACTAGCAACTAGAAATTAAGAACCACTACTAACAGACTCGAAACTTGAGGAACAAAAAATAGAACACTGGCCACTAAACCACTAACAACTCATCTCCTAAAGACATGGTCTACTAACAGCACATCTTCTAAAGACCTGTTCTAATATCCACCCACTTAACAGTAATAAACTTAATCAATAATTTGACATAACAAACTCCATAAGACACGTACAACCTTAACAATCCCTCCCTTAAACAATTTTTTTTTCAAATATTCGGTTTAAGGATGTCAGCTTCAAGCTAATGAATCTTCCAAAGTGCAAATCCCGAGTAACTTCCTCAACTTCTGAAACGCAACTATCTTTAGAGATTTGGTAAAAATATCAACAGCTTGATCTTCACTCCTACAGTAAATCAAATCAATAACTTCATTATTTGTGAGGTCCCTCAAATCATGGTACTTTACATCTATATGCTTGCTTCGTCCATGTAGCACCGGATTTTTTGAAAGTTTGATTGCTGAATTATTGTCACAGAAGATTGCTGTTGCTCCCTGCTGCGAAATGTAACTCTCCAAGAATTTTTTTAACCAAATAGCTTGACAGGCACAAGCTGTTGCAGCAACAAATTCTGCTTCAGTTGTAGATAAAGTAACAATTAGTTGCTTTTTTTATGACCAAGAAATGGCTCCAGATCCTAGCATAAAAACATATTCTGAAGTGTTTTTTCTATCATCTTGATCCCCAGCATAATCACTGTCTGTAAATCCAAATAAATCTGACTTTTCACCCTTTTTTGTAGAATAAGCCAAAACTAGCAGTGCCTTTCAAATATCGAAGTATTCTTTTTGTAGCTAAAAGATGAATCTCCTTTGGGCACACCATGAACCTACTGATGAGACTAACAACATGCATTATGTCTGGTCTTATTGCAGTCAAATACATCAAGCTTCCCACAATTTGCTTGTAAAGCGTGCTATCAATCTTCCTCCCTTCAGGGTCTCGTATAAGCTTTAATCCCACTTCAGTAGGTGTGCTAACTGAATTGCAATTTGTCATTTGAAACCTGTCTAAAATTTCTCGCACATACTTCTTTTGAGTAATAAAAATTCCTGCTGCAGATTGCACCACTTCAATGCCCAAAATATAATGAAGCATGCCAAGATCAGTCATATCAAATTCAACCATCATGGACTTCTTAAACTTTTCAAACATGGCAACATCATTCCCATTAAAAATAAGATCATCCACATACAAGCAAACAATAAGCATCTTACCTCTAACTCCAATCTTCACAAAAAGTGTATGCTCATATGGACACTTCTGAAAGCCTTCCTTTAGAAAGTAGGCTTCAATGCGACTGTACCAAGCCCTTGGGGCTTGTTTTAATCCATACAAGGCATTCTTCAATTTGTACACCTTGTCCTCATTTCCACGCTTCACATAATCGGGAGATTGATCAACAAATACTCGTTCTTCCAAGTTACCATGTAGGAACATCGATTTCACATCCAACTGAAAGATAGACCATGAATTTTGCGCTGCCAAAGCGATCACCAATCTGATTGTGTCATGTCTTGCAACTAGAGCACAAACTTCTTTGTAATCGATGCCAAACTCTTGCTTGTAGCCTTTAGCGACTAAGCGTGCCTTGTATTTGTCTACCTCACCATTCTCCTTCAGTTTTGTCTTGTAGACCCACTTCACACCAATTGTCTTGTGCCCTTTTGGAAGATCAGTCAACTCCCAAGTGTTGTTATGTTCAATGGCTGTCATTTCTTCATTCATCGCCTTTCTCCATTTGGATTCTTTAACAGCTTCTTCAAAAACTACAGGATCACAGTCTGAAAAAAGAGCAAAATGAGTAACTATATCTTCATTATTATTAATTCCCTATACCTCATAATCTTCCATCCATGCAGGTCTTCTGCTAACTCATTAAGGTCGTTCATTTTCTGTTTCAATTACTTGCTACTCACTTTGTGCCTGTTGTATTGGCTGCTGCTGTCCACTATCATTTTCACCATCAAAATCATCTTGTATTTGCTGTTCAGCTTTGTCTTCATCCTAATTCCAAAATTGATCTTCATCGAACACCATATAACGGCTAATGACAATTTTCTTGGTGATAAGATTGTATAATTTGTATGCTTTTGACTGCTCACTAACACTAAAAAAAATACATTTTTCTCCTTTGTTGTCAAGCTTTGTTCTTTTTTGGTCTAGATTGTGCGCATAAGCAATGCAACCAAAGATTCTGAAGTGGCTAACACTTGGTCTTCGTCCATCCCAAGCTTCATTAGGTGTCATATTTTAAACAGCAAGTGTAGAACTTCTATTTAGCAAATGAGTGCTCCAATTGATAGCTTTAGGCCAAAAACTTCTTGGTATCCGCACCATGTTGAGTATTGTGCGGTTTCTCCTCTCCAAGACGTCATTTTGTTGTGGAGTATAAGTTGTTGTAAGCTGTTTATGAATTCCATGCTCCTCACAATAAGTGATAAATTCCTCTGAATTGTATTCTCCACCACGATCACTACGGAAAATTTTTATAGGCACACTTCTTTTTCAACTAAAGCTTTGAGGTTTTTGAAAGCTGAAAAGGCCTCAGATTTTTCTTGCAAGAAATAAACCCATGTTTTTCGACTATAGTCATCAATGAATGTTATAAAATGACGTTTACCACCATTTGATGTCGGATTGATGGGCCCATAAATATTGAAATGAACCGGCTCAAACACCTTCTTTGCTCTCCATGATTTTTCTTTTTGAAATAGTTCACGATGTTGTTTGCCAATGACACATTCTTCACATACTTGACAAGGAATATGAATTTATGGAAGGCCTGTCACCATATTTTTTTGCTACAGCATTTTTAGTCCTCAAAATTTAAATGCCCAAATCGAAAGTGCCACAGCCAACTTTCTTCTTTCAACCTTGCAGAGAAGCATGAAGTGTTGATAGTGTGGAGATACAATGGAAACATCCTGTTTGGTGTCATATCGACTTGGGCAATTAACCTCAATTTTTTCTCTTGAATTCTGTAAACTCCTTCTTTAGTGGAGATTTCATATCCCTTTTCTTGTAGCTGGCCAATACTCAATAAATTTGTTCTTAAATCTGGCACAAATAGAACATTAGAAATGGTCTGAACAACATTGCTCTTGGTTTGAATTGTTACCTTTCCTTTTCTCATCACAGAGACTTTTGAATTATCACCAAACTTCACATTATCACGAAAGGTTTCATCCAACTCTGAAAACGCAGACTTGTCTCCACTCATATGGTTGCTGCAACCTGTGTCCAAGTACCATAAATTTTTTTGTGTTTCTTCTTTGACATGACAAACCATCAGCAAAGACACATCTTCTTCATTTTCTGCGAAGTTAGTTTTTTCTTCATTTTCACTATTCAAATTAACTCGACATTCTGACTCGTAGTGGACATACCTATGATATCGATAGCACTCAACATCAGACTTGTCTGCTGACTTTGTTTTGTGAGATGTAGAGTGGTGACCTCCTCGTCCTCTTCCTTTCCTTTGGAATCGATTCTCTTGTTGCTGTTGATGTTTTTTGTTACCACGATCATTGCTTCCTCTACCTCTAACTCTGCCTCTACTTCTACCTCTGCCACAATCTCCTTTTGTTGTGAAATGATTTTCTGTAGAAGCCTTCAAAGCGTGCTCCTCCTTCTCTTGTTGGTTAATTTTTCGCTCATGAATCAGCAAGGAACTTTGCAGCTCATCAATAGAGAGTTCCTCAATGTCATGAGCTTCCTCGATAGAGCAAACAACAAAATTAAATTTTGAAACAATTGGTATCATCTTTGTCAGAACAAAAATTTTAAGGTCTTGGGTTCGAACCTCTGAGGACGCGAAAGAAAAATCGTGAGGGCGAAGCCTGAGGGCAAGGCCCAAAGCGGACAATACGGTTGAGTGGGTCTCCGACCGGCTTAGCTAGGATGGACCAACAACAAAACGCGCGTTTTTTTGTAACGACCGTGTGACACTTTGTTCCCGTAGGATTCAAGAGGTGACCCCCACAGTCTCACTCATGCGTACTGTCTGCTTTGGAAGCCCCACAGGTCCCTCACGGCTTTATCGAGGTAAATACCCAAATTCGCGTCCTCAGAGGTTCGAACCCAAGACCTTAAAGTCTTTGTTCTGACACAGATGATACCAATTTTTCCAGTGGGGCAATTGGTATCATCTGTGTCAGAACAAAGACTTTAAGGTCTTGGGTTCGAACCTCTGAGGATGCGAATTGGGGTATTTACCTCGATAAAGCCATGAGGGACCTGTGGGGCTTCTAAAGCGGACAGTACGTATGAGTGAGACTGTGGGGGCCACCTCTTGAATCCTACGGGAACAAAGTGCCACACGGTCGTTATAGACATGGAGCGAAATATCTTCTCTACGACAACAACATCCTCTGTCTTGTCACCATGGATTCGCATCTTATTAACAATGGCCATTGTACGTGAAAAATAATCTGTCACTGACTCACCCGATTTCATTCGTAGTGTTTCAAACTCCGAACGAAGTGCTTGAAGCTGCTGCCTCTTCGCCCTTGCAGAACCTTGATATTTCTTCTTCATGGAATCCCAAATGTCCTTGGATGTATCCTTACAGAGAATTGTTTCCAAGATTGAGTGATCAATTGCTTGGAAAAGATAATTCTTCGCCTTAAGATCCTTCAACCTCAGTGCTTCTAACTCTGCTTTTCGTGCATCTGTCACTGTTGTGCTAGTTGCTGGTTCTGTAATTCCATCAGAAACTACCTGCCAATACTCCTTGGACCTCAAGAAGTTCTCCATTAGCATGCTCCAATGATCATAGTGACCATCAAAGCAAGGAATTCATGGTTGAACAAAGTTATCGGTGGTCATTGCTTGCTACTGCTTCTACAAAAAACTGAAATAATCAACTCTCTACCTCACTTTTCACCAAGCTCAGATACCACTGTTAAGATAAGATCAATTAAAAATAGAAACAGGAGGAAGACAGACTCAAATATTGAAAGCTGTTGTATCGATTATTCACTGATCAATGCCTTTAAATAGATAATAGACAAACTGCTAGCAACTAGAAATTAGGAACCACTACTAACAGACTCAAAACTTGAGGAACAAAAAATAGAACATTGACCACTAAACCACTAGCATCACATCTCCTAAAGACCTGTTCTAATATCCACCCACTTAACAGTAATAAACTTAATCAATAATTTGACATAACAAACTCCATAAGACACGTACAACCTTAACACTAGTGAGCAGACAGACAGTTTATCTACCAATTCCACCCCCTAGGCCACACCGCAGTCCTTGGATAGTGCTCGAGCTGGGAGATGTCCCTCTATTCTCTTTGTGAGAAAGGAGTTAGGAATAAGCAGACAGTTCTAGCAATAATGTCTCATCGATTTTTTACATGATGTGAGATGGTTTTCAGCTCAGTACCTCCAACGAATAATCAACAGAGCCTGGCATCTAAGGGGTAGAGTAATAGTAGTGGGTAGAGATAATAACTTCTAGGTCATCCACTTGAGAATATCCATGATATACACTTCATATGGCAGGGAGCCCTTGGTCTTTATAGGGAGCACTTCTTATCATGGATATCTGGCGACTGAATACGGTGCTTAGTACCTCAAATCTGGTCTTGGTACCTATGTGGCTTTAAATATGGGGGATTTTACCTTTAGAATACCAAAAGCCTTTTGTTACAAACAGGCTTGGTCAATTGGTAGGGACAGTGACTAATAATGATTGGGACGATATAGCATCGAGGAACATACGGTTTATGAGGGTGCAAGCAAGGATTTCCCCTTGGCAACTCTCCAAGTAGGTTGTATGCTGCGGAGAGACGATGAAGTCATGATGTGGATAGAGTTCAGGTATGACAGAGTGTGTAAAGTCTACTCCAGATGTGGAATTATTAGGCATGCACCCCCAAATTGCCTGCATCAGAATCCTAACATAGAGCAGAGCAAATGGAGAATATTAACCAGAGGTATGGATTCGACACAGGGTATGATTTACAGCAAGTTCATTTCTACAATAGTATTAAAGCATACTATAATAGGGGTGCTAGAAGAACTACAAATGTGGAGTATGCTGGCAGAGTAGAAACTGATGAGCTACGGCAGTAGAGCACTCATATCAGGATTAACGATGAGCTTATTCCAGTGAAAGATCCATTACAAGAAGAAGTGGAGTCTCAGCCAATACCTTTACAGATGCAAGAGAGGAACCAAAACCTTTCAGGGAACGAACCTGTAGGTGATCGCAATGTCGACTCCCCTAAATCAGATCCCTCAGAAAATCCACCTCTTACACTAACTGACCCCTTCCCAGCTGAAGTGTACAGGGAGTGGGAAAAACCATATTGATAATTTATTTTTTGATGAGATGATGCAGATGGAAAACCAACTTACTAACAATAGAGTTAGCAAAACTTTGTGCTCTATTCCTATCTACCTCCTTACTTGTTTTAAAGCACCTATCAGTATAGGTAGGAAGATTAACCAAATTGTTAGATTTTTTATTGGGACACGAGATGGGAGAAAAGAAGCTTCATATGAAAGGTTGGCATTTCCTTTACCAATATAAAGTTGATAGGGGATTAGGCATTAAAAAGACTGAATTCATGAATGATGCCCTCTTAGGAAAACAAGCATGATGGCTTCTAACTAAACCTGACTCCCCTTTCTTTGACCCACTAACGAAAAAATATTGCAAGAAAGAACCTTTTGACATTATTAAGCCTAAACTAAGGGATTCTTGGATCTGGAGAAGCATTCTAGTAGGCAGGGATGTGTATCTAAAAGGAATTGATGTTCAAATCAGAAGTGGGGCTCAAGCTTTTAGAAGCATTAGACTTCGATCTTCTCTACACAGAAATCAACAGAATGCTATTCTAGTCAAAGCAATTATGGATCAAGTTCACCATACTTGGCACGCAATCCTCACCGCAAGCTTACTCCAACCATCAATTGTCAAGGGCTGAAAAGTAAACACTTCTTAATCATGGGTGGGGAGGATAATTATGTTTAGAGCCCAGATTTTAGGATCTTAGACAGAGAAATCAGCTTATAAAATTCTTAATAAGGAGAATACTCCTCGCGATGATAGAGTATGAAAGGTTTTTCCTTGGAAGAAAGTGTGGTCTTTAAAACTTCCTTTTAAACTCATCATCTTCCTTTGAAAAATCTATAATGATTGTTTACTGATAAGAACTGAACTTTGTAAGCGCAACATAGGTATTCCTGGAGTATGTCCTCCGTGTAATCAAGAGGAAGAAACCATTAAACATCTATTCCTTTCATGCTTCTTAGAGAGAGCTATTTGGTTTGCTTCCAATTTGACAATAAGAGTGGGTCATTTAAGACCTGAGACGTTTAAAGTGTGGATTAGCAAAATATTAACAACTGAGGCTATTAGCTCTCTTGAGGCCTTCTTGTTCTACAGCCTTTTCACTAGTGTCATTTGGCTTATTTGGACTCACAGAAATGAAGTTATCTTTGATAACACTATTCCAAAACCCCTTGCGTGTATTGTTTCACCATAAGGACCACCGGTTTCGCATCAGGGAAGCTTTTGATAGAGTGGAAAGAAACAATATATGCAATCTGGTTCCTAGCAAGCCCTCATTGGTGGTCTCCCAACCCATCCCTACTTGTCCAAACAATTCATGGAATGTTTTTCTGAATACCCAAAAGTACAGGACCAGCTACTATTTTGGCTCAATGCTCTCCTGCGAAACCATGATGGCACAACAGTTGTTTTATTCAAAAGTTAGGGATGTAAATGGGATGAGTACTTGCTATTTTTTATGTATGCGAACTCAAATCCAATTATATTTTATAATATTCGAACTGGATTAACTATCCTTATTTTTTTTTTTACTACCCGAACTCCACCTATATAATATATGAAATACCCGTTAACTGCTTGAACTCATTTAAATACTCGTCTATTAAGTCAAAGTTTGACTTTTAAATTTAAATTTAAAATAAATTTTAATGCATATTATTAAAAATAAATTAATAAATTTAAATTAACTCATAAAAATAAATTAATATTAAAAAATATAGTTAAAATACTAAATGAATTAATTAAATTAAATATTACGTTAATAATAAATAATTAATAAATAAAAATATATATAATAATATTTTAAAAATATTATTTATAATCGGTTTCGAATAGTAAGTAATCTAATAGCACTGCCCAAGCCCGGATAATAAAATTATTATCCGAATCCTATCTGAACTCCATTATTAAATATCCTAACTCTATTTAATCAGGTCCGATAATATCGAATACCCGTTTACAAAATACTCATTTACATTTCTAGCAAAAAGCCTCGAGGCCCCGACCAAAATCGCATCGAGAATCCTTCTGATAAGAATGGTTTTCCTGAGGCTCAAAGAGTTTAATGCCCAGGTTATTATTTGCAGCGACAGGAACAGCAAATGGAACAGCATGATGCTGGACGCATGCAGACCCAGCCATGGAGGATGTTCGACATATGGGGAAGGACATATCCATGGTTTTCATCAGCCAATGGCACCCTTTGATCAGAGAAGTCACCTCAATGGCTCATGCTGCAGCTCAGCATCGTCTATCCTTTTGTTGGCCTTAATACTTTTGCCTGTCTTGCTATTGTCGCATTACCAAGAAGAAAAAGGAAAACAGAACATGAGAGAGAGAGAGAGACCAACATCTCTTGCTTCAAAATGAAGCATGTGACTTGTTTATCAAGGATGATAGTAAAAATACGAGTGACAATTTTAAATGTACTGCATCTGCTTGCAGCATGCTACTATTATATACATATATATATATATATATATACATATATATATATACTTGTATTTAAATTTTATTTCCATAAAAATTAAATCCGAGAAAAGTCGTTTGTTGTAAGAAACATAGACACACTCAGAGTCAGAGATCAGAGATCAGACCGACATTGGTAATAAAGCTTCAACATTAAAAGGTGGAGGTGGCCCTTCTTTTTAGAATAGATCTCTTCTACTCTTAATTATTTTATGTTTTTGGGGTTAATTATAGAAACTTGGGATTATCTGTTTTCCTTCCCCATTTTCCTACTCGAATCGAATCACTACTAAACTGATTATATAATTACAGACGTCCCAAACCCAACATTTTAATTTAAATTCATTTTTTACCTTATTCCTTCTAATATCGTGAGTACTATTTTGGTTTTTCATTTTTGTGACAATCAAAGAGACATTGGCATTGAGGTTATTATTCGAAACACATACTCAGGACTCAGCCAACCATTAATTTAAAGCAATCCAAGTAGTTAGTGTTAGTAATAAATGGTATTAGTCAATTAGTCTGTGACATTTCATTCAAAATGATGGCTAAATTAAAGACAAAATTAATATATACACAAACACATATATAGTGATCAAATGCATGGGTTCTTTTCGCTGCCTAGCTACGAATGAATTTAATGTAGCATTTTGCTAATTAAGAGTATTTCTTTGACCTTTTGAGCGGAAAGCCAAGATTAAAGAAAAACGAAATATTCCTAGTACTATTATGTATGGACAACATGCATGCATCACCCAAAAGTACAGAGAAATTATGATAAAGCTGAGGCAGGGTATCAGTAAAAAGGGAAGATGAGTAGCCGATTACACTGGAACCAATGGCATCTGGGGCTTGATGCTGGAATAACGTCATAATCATGAATAATAAGGGGATAGGGATGATTAATCATTAGAGTTTAGAGATTAATTAAAGAATCAAACAAAATAGGTCTTGGACTTGATGCTGTTCATTGACTTTTATCCCCAGCTTAGTCTAAGCAAATAAACCAAACAAATGTAACAAAAAAACAAGTTGATGTTTTGCACTGTTAGAGAACCCTGACAATCTCCAATTTGGTCTGATACCGGTGATTTGTCGAATTCGATGTGTTTCCTCACCTGTCTTCTTTTTTGGGTTTATGGTTGGGTCCAACCCAAAATGAAAGAGGGCATCAATTTCATTATACACATTATTTTTTTTTTTAAAATTTACCCCTCAAATGACTGAAATTATTAAGGCGGGCGTTTCCGAGCAAGGCTCTCTATGCATGTTGACACACATGAAAGAAATAAAAGATAAAATGTTAAATCATGTGTTCATGAAAAGATTTGACAATTTGTATTTATAATTTATATTTATATAATATAAAATATAAAAATTTCATATCAAAATTTGTATTGATACAAAAAATATAAAATATTATTTTTAATTTTTATCATATTTATATATAATTTTTATTTAATTTTAATTCTTATCATCTTCGTATTTATTATTCGTATTATTTTATATCGTGTCATGTTTAAAAATATCATATCTACTTACAGACTAGATACTAGATACGGTTGCATTTCAGGACATATTATAAATTTTTACTTATTAGACTTTATTTTTGTAAATGATTAAGTTTGAGAATTAGCCGGGATATGACAAATTATGGTTTCTAACTATGATTTGGAAGTTGCAATCGAGAAATGTTAGGCACATGGGGCTGTAAGAGTCAGGAAGAAAAACATGTCTTAATGTCGTCTTCCAAGAATTTCATGTGACAAGCAATGTTAACATCGTAGGAACAAACATTATCCCCACCTTCCCATTCCCATTCCCATATCATGAGTTCCATACAGTTTGTCAGCGTGAATCCTGATGTTCTTACTATTGACTGAGACTGTGAAAACAAAGGAATTCATGACGCATATAGCTTAATGATTTACAATGTTTCAAATTATATATAAGCTCAGAGAGACAGGTTATATGAAGCAAAAAATCTACAAGCAAAGCGGCAAATTCCCTTCAAAAAGGTTGTAATAAGACGTTATTTTAGCAAAAACTATCATGAGGGCCATCTCTCCTTAATTGATTTTTTTTCTCTCTTCTTATGAACTAACTGTTGAAACATTTAAAAGCCGAACGAAAGGCCATACGAGAAAAATATTAAATAAAAGAAAAAAAAACAGTTGGCTTTTTTGTTCGATTTCTGTAGGTGTGGAAGGCTTGATTATTGCTTCAGTTTCAAGTTAGCTACAATTTTAAGGTCAGGAGGTTATTCAACAGTCAAACATCCCTGCGGCTTCATTGTTTAAATGAAAATTATTTATAGTGAGAAGTATTATATTCTCATTAAATTAATTTTTTTTTAAAAATTAGAGTCTATCATGTGGTGCGAAAGAAAATTAGTATTAGAAAAATACAGTGACTTATGTTTTTTTAGCATTTGGTCATGTTATGACTTCCTAAATCTGTTGGAATGCTGGAATTATACGTAATCCAGCTTTGATATGAGGTGGAGGATACAGGAAGATGGTAACGAGATTCATATTTAATAAGTGGCTGAATAAACCTCCTCCGCACCGATTACTGACATTCCATATCTGCTATTATTTCAGACCATCCTTGGAAAGTAGCAAGTTTGATTGATCATCAAAGGTGAGCTTGGAATGTATTTGAGATAGTTTCTGATTTTTTTTTTCCTCCAAAAGATGCTCAGATCATATCCATATACCTTTGAGTCGTCGGTGTGTGCTTGACAAGCTCATTTGGGACAATTTACAGTGAAGTCTGCATTTGAAGCAAGGAAGATTTTGGGGAGGGAATAAGAAAGTCTATAGGAATTTGGCTCTGGTATTTTGTGTGTAGCGACTAAGGTTGACGGGTCCCCTTCAGGCTGAAACGCAAGCGTTGCCGTTTGGAATCAGGATAGCGCAGGATTTTGGTCAATTCATAACTCATAAAGAAGAGCGACTCATCTGGATCTTTTTTGAAATCATAAAGGTTGGTCAAACATTGGAATGATTTCTTTTTCACGCATTTGATTTATATTTTGGAGTAGTTACTATTAAAATATTTTTATTTAAATTAATTTTGATTCGAATAAAATTAATTTAAAAATATAAAATAAATTAAAATACCTAAATTAAAAAAAAAAAAAGTCATACGTCAAGCCATGGTGGTAGCTTGATTTGGCTTTCATGTTATGCATCTTGTCAGTTTACACACACCAACAGATTAGCTTATTCTGCACGCCATTAATGAAATTGGAAACCAACATATCTGGCTGAGTGGCTAGAATCACTTCTAAGTTTTCTTTGTAATGCTTTTTTTAAGTCAATGCTCCTTTTTGAAATGTCAACAACCTTTGTTTAAGAAAAATAATATGGAAACTTATTCTTTCTTCAACTATTATTCACATCAAATAATAATAGGATTTATCTATTTAGGTTTCAAATTCAAAGATACTAAATAGGGAAAAGACTACTCATCTTTTCCCATTTCAAAGAAAATAAAGTTCTAGCTAATTGAATTAATCAATCATTTATATATATATATATATATATATATATATCATATAATATTTTTATATTATATAATATATTATATATAATTGATTTTTTTTATGCATATTAAATTTTAAAATTTATTCGAAAAAGTAATTAATTATACAAAATTAAAATTTAAAAATTCATTTGAATATAAATTAAAAGTTAAAAATTTATCTGAATATAATAAAAATATAAAAAGTTATTTAAATAAAATGATTAAATTCAAAAGCCGTTTTAATATTTTATTCTTTATTTTATACATTTATAGAGCGTGTATCACACTAATCTTAGAAAAGTGTGGGTAACTCGTGGTGATAGTTGAAACAAAGAGAACAAAAAAAACCCAGGGGCAAACAAAACTGATTTTATAAATGGCGGCGAATTCTAGGTTGCCCTCCACGTTACTTCTAGCGGTTAAAAACTATATTTTTACTATCTACTAAAGATTAGACACCCAAATATTTTTAAACCAAAAAAAAACCATCAAGTTGAAATTTGTCAGGGTTAAAAAGACAGTAGGAGCAGTGTGTTGTAAAGCCCGAAAGCTCCCAACAAGCCAGTAAGAACTGAAATGTTACCAGCAGTGCGCCATCAAGTCATTGACTTAGGGCCAATTTGTTGTTGCTCCAGCGCGGTACTAATGATCATTAAATTTCAAAACTTGAGAGATAAATTTTTTTTTTTTCATTTATTATTATTTATTATTATTTTATTTAAAAATATTTTTTAATTTTTTTTTATTTTTAAATTTCATTATTAACCATCTCATAATCTATTCAAACAAACCTTTAATTGCCCAAAACTAATTATCGATTAAGGTTCCAGTCTAGGAGAACAGGGGAGCAATTTACAGAGAGGGCGAGACCTTTTTGTGGTCAAAGGTGAATGAGGTGTTTTCCCTAATCAAACAATTTGATCGACTGAACCGGGTATCTTGGGCCTCATGTGACTGGCATCACGAAGTTGGAGAGCGAGTCACAAGCTGAGTCAGCAGTACACCAAGCTCTCTCATTGGGCCAAAGTCCCCCGCAGAACCCCCACGTGTCCAAATCGGATGCCATTATCGCGATGCGGCGGCTAGTATCTCACCGGAATCTGCGGTGTGAGACCAACCGGGGCCAGTGATTCCGACCTACGTATACCTACAAAAATAAACAATTTTATTTCTTATAATAAAATTAGTAATTTTTTAAAAGAAAAACCCTTTAATTGTAGGTTAGTAATATTAATATTATTTATATTAAGAATTTTCCAATTTCGGGTTGGGATTCTTTAAATCAGGAATTCAGCGTTTGCGACACCATCGCAACCAGAACTCTTCTCTTGGATCTTACTATATCACTACTAAACTTTTCGCCTACAGTTGTTGAAATATTTAGTTCTCCCTACAGTGTTAGTTTGAAATACTCCAAGCTCTTTCTTTCTCTTTCTTTGGTGTTTGAAGATAGATTTGCTTCCGTTTCTTATCAAGTGTGAAAAGAGTTTTTGCCAGTGTTTTTTTTCCGGAATAGTGACTAGTGTAGAAACTTCCTGGTACTTAGTTGGCCAAAAGGAAAATTACCGAGGACCCAGCTATTCACTTTCCTTTTCTGCTGGTTCAGTAGTCTCTCCTTTTATATTTGTTGCTTTCTAACAAATCTTTAGGAGCCTGTGAGATCTTTTCATTTTCAGCATCTCTCATCTTTCCTTATTCCAATTTATTTCCAAAAACATATTCGTGTTTCAAGATTTTAATAGTGTTCTTGAACCTTTGATACCTTTTAGCAGATTTTTGATTCAGCTTTGTCTTTGTTATCTCTTTCCAAGGTATAAGCTTCCCTTTCACGGTTCCTTGCCTTTTTCTCGCTTTATTCTTCTATCTCGGTCGACCATTGTTCTCTTTCTTCTTTTATCTATGGCAACAAACAGAATCTGAGACCACCAAAACAACACAGCCCCGAAAAGAGGGAAAAAAAATCATTGAAGCCAAAAATGGACCATAGTATCCTATGTCCGATCAAATATACCGAACACAGAAATGTCACAAAAAAATTCAGAAAACCGTCTTCCGATTACGGCCGCACTCACGACACCAATACCCCCGAAGTTCCGAGAATCGTACGGGTATCCATTACTGACCCTCACGCAACGGACTCTTCAAGCGACGAGGAAGCTGACTTTTCTGATCGCCAGAGAGTGAAACGCTATGTCAACGAGATCAACATCGAAGCCGCTTGCAAAAACAACGCCGCCGCCACCGCTACCATTTGCAGCAGCAACCGTAAAAGGACAGCCACCGCCGCTGACGTTACAACGCCCTGTCGTAGGCCACTCAAGCTTTCTTCAACCAACGGAAATGGTAGGAAGTTCAGAGGAGTACGGCAAAGACCGTGGGGAAAATGGGCGGCGGAGATTCGAGATCCTGCTCGACGTGTACGGCTGTGGTTGGGCACTTATGATACTGCTGAAGAAGCAGCCATGGTTTATGATAATGCAGCAATCAAGCTTCGAGGACCTGACGCTTTGACTAACTTTGTTACTCCTCCAGCTAAGGAAACTAATGAAAAGCCCAAAAAAATTAACGTGGCTTTGGTTTCTGGCTACGAATCAGGGGACGAGTTATCTCACAATCTTTCATCTCCAACTTCAGTTCTTAACTTTCGAACTCAATCATGTGAAGAAACAGCAGTCGAACCGGAAAAACCGGTTCAAGACTTCCAAGAAGAAGAGAGTAAGCCGCCGCCTGTTCAGGAGCAGCTTGTTTCTAGCGAATGTCGTGGGGAAACTGAAACAAACTTGCCCAATGATTCGGGTGATTATTTGCCACTCGATTTCCCTTTCCTCGACGAGTTTTTCAACATCCCAGCTCCGGGATTGTCGCTTTTTGATGATACTGCGACGATTTTTCCAGACAGTAGTGTGTTCAGTGAGGATTTTAGTGACATGTTACTCGATACGTCTCAAAATTTTGGCTGCTCCTCGTCATCGTCAATTTCAGAAGTAGACGATTACTTTGAAGACATCGGAGATTTGTTCTTCTCAGACCCTCTTGTGGCACTATGAGAGAAAAAGTTTTTTCCCCTTTCCTGGAATGAATATCGTCACCGTTTGCTTGCCGATTTACCGGCAGTTTTTGGATCGGCGGCGAAAAGTAAAGATTTGGGGCAACTTATTTAATAGTTCTTTTAGTTATTAAGTAATATTATAATTTGTTTAATTCCTCCGTCAAAAATAAACGGGGAGTCGAGTGGAGTTTTGTTGAGATTTTATTTTTCTTTCTTTACTATTTTTTGTTCAAAATGATTACTTGATTAGGCAGGCTGTCGTTAAAGAGTGTATCTATAATTTTGATGGAGAAATGAGATATGAAGAAAAAAAAATTGTTAGGCTTTAATTTTTTGTACAGTTTTTGTTATGCTCTTTATTTTGCTATATTAATCAATGAGATTCGATGGCTATGGATACTGTACATCACGTGTGGAATTTGGAAAGTGCCAAGATGGCATTCATTTTGACCCGACACGAGCAGGCGCAATTAACGGTGATAGCCGGTCAAGTGTGTCCGAGTAGGTGCTGCTCGTGTGTGAAATCCAGACCTTCAATTTTTTTTTTTTCTTTTAAATCTTTTTATAATAATTTTTTAATTTGTTATGGTGCGGCAAAGTACAGTTTGGGGGGGGGGGGGGGGGGGGGGTGGAGAGGGGATGGGATGGCAAATTCTACTTACTAATAGTTTTAAGGAAGGTTATAAGTTTTTTCAGCTTTACTGTTAATTAATCGGCTGGTTCCGAGTTGGCGAGATTTGTATATTCTACCATATATATAATGTACGTATGTATATACATGTAATCCACCTTGCCATTGCCTAATTTAGCGTCTGAATTTATTAAGTTTCTTTTCCGAATAATCTACTTCCCTCGCAAAAATTCTTGGATTAGAATATTAGAAAAAATTCTCAATTGAAATAATTGTCTGAGATTTTATTATTATTATTATTTTGCTAAAAAACGTTTCGCGTTTTGTTGAAATGCTAGAAAGTCAACTTACATGTTGTGAAATAAAAAAATATATTTTATTAATTAATTATCAAGATTTTTCGTTGCAATAGCAGTTAGTTCACACCCCAAACAAATGCAGATCACTTTTTTTTTTCTCTGATTCAAAGAAATTTTAGTTAAAAAGTCCACAAATCGTCAACTCTTATAGTATATTATATCAGAAATTTTAGTTAATTTTTGCTTCAAGTTCAAACGTGGAAAATTGCAGACAACAATGTAGAAAGAATTTTAAGAAATTGAGAGGAATTAAAGTAGTAGAAACCGTATTTAACGTAAATAGAGGGAGAGAGAGTCTTACGAAGAATTTTCGTATTTGACTATCAATGTCTTGCAATCATTGTAGTCGATCTCTTCCTAAATCTACAGATGAATTTTTCAATATAGTTGAGAGAGATATCTCTGAATGAGATTTGTTTGATTTTAAATTTAATTAGAGTTTAAAATAATTATCGAATATAGAAAGTCTTGTAATAAAATATATTATTTTTTATTTTCATTATCAAAAATCCGTATAGGATTCTTACTTCAAATATGTTTTTGTCAAAAAAAAAAAAAAAGGAATTTCCCTCTTCAGCAAATAATGGCATAATGCATGTTAGATTCATTCTCGGTTTAATTATTGCAAATTAGATTTGACTGTTTTCCTATGTTCTAATTATTGTTCGTTTTAACTTTATATTTTAGGGCAAATTTAAAATGAAACTGCAAAATCGGCGTAGTAATAACGTAATTTAAAGGATTGTAGCCCAAAAAAAAGGCATTAAAGGGAATTGTTCTGGGGTTCAATATAGAAACGTGGCAAATAAAGTGAGAAATAATCGTAAAGTTGTATCGTATTTGCTTGTTTTTTCTTTGCAAGTAGTACTGGTACTTTTTGTTCATATATGTTTGTAGGCCAATCCGGAAAATAGAATGAAATTTCTCCAGTACTACCCCATCTCCAACTTTTCTCAATGGGGCTACGATTTGAAAAAAATTTAATTGATTATGCTGCAATTGCCTCACGGATGCATTATGAACATCAACTTCAAAACAAACCATAATGATGGTAACAACTTATTTGGTTTCAACAATTTTTGGGTTTAATTAATCAATGATAATTTCTTGGGGTTCATCAACAATTTTATGTTTTTAAATTATTTGAAATGGAATTAAGAATTCAAGACTAATTTCTCACTATATTATGAATCAATGAATTTTTTTCCATCAATTTTATCATTGTTATTTTTGGCAGCTATTTTAATTTTATTATTATTTATTTAAAAAGGAAAAAAAACAAAGTTACAAAAATTAATATTGCATTATAATTTAATGATAAGTTTCAACTTAATCTCTTAATTATAATATTTCACAATTAAAGAAACAAAAAATTTTTAACACGCAGGCATAAAAAAAAAAAAAGGAGAGAGATTGATTAATCGGGAAAATATTTTAGACGGTGGAGGAAGTAAGGAAATTATCGAAAAGTAGTTGCTAACTAAAAGTAGTTGCTAACTATATAAGCTTGCTTCACTATTACTCAAAGAGGAATGGAATGGAAATGCAGAAAGTACTCATAATTATGTCTAAACAAAACCATATGACAGAATATTTTATTTTATTTTTGACGCTGATATATTATGTAATAGCGAGTGATGGTGAGGCCATGGAAATAAAATTTACTAAAGCTGTATGGTACCACGCTCCTTCGACACTCGACTCGACGGCAACCTCAACTCCATTAATTATTATGTCTGCAAAAAGATTATGGCCGCCACTAGTGTAACTCCATGCCAATATTCTTCTAATAAAAGGTAGAGAGATCGGATCAATCTAAAAGGCATGACCATATATAGCTTTTGTTGTTTTGGTAGTAACAGTTTGGTCAGTTTCCATATATAGTGTCCACGTAATTGTACTCCGAGATGCAATGAACCTGATGCAATTGTTTCATTTCACACATTATGTATAATAATAATAATAATAATAATAATAATAATAATAATAATAAATGTTAGATTAAATGTATGTAGACATAATAATTCGTATATGAAATTCATTTTTTTATTATGTAAATTTATTTTCATAATTTGATAATTATAGACATGATATGAAAACGATATGAATAAGAGATACAAAATTATATTGATTAAAATTAGGTAAAAAATATACATAAATATGATAAAAGTTAAAAAATAAAATTGTATATTTTCTATATTGATACAAAATTATCGTATTTTACATAATACAAGCACAATTTTATATAATACAAATACGAATTAGTTCATGTCATATAAAATACAAAAGTTTCTTATCAAAATTTGTTGACACGCTAAATTTAAAATTTTTTTATTTAATTTTTATTATATTCATATACATTTTTTACTAAATTTTAATTAGTGTCACTTTTATATTCTATATTTGTTTCAATTTTTATAGCATCACTTTATCGTGTTTTAAAATATCGAATCTAATTTTTCTTTTGTGAGTTTAAGCATTAATGATTTTTACTCAAGCCTTACATTGCACTCTACATCTTAAACAGAGTTTAATTTTCATTTTTTTATTGACCCACAATATTGCCTTTCAAATTTTCATTAGAGCGACAGTATTAAAGATATTTTTACAAAAAGACACAAAAATTATTGCAGGTTCATTAATTAATTTGTTAAAGGTGGAAGAAACATGTTGCTAACTAATTTTAGGTACGTAAATGTCAAAAGCAAGGAAAAATGTGGAAGACGATAGGCCATATTATAAGAGAAAATATTCCGCAGCAGCGATGAATGCCCACCGACTGCCGTCAAACACACATATACAATTATTAACCGAAAACAAATAATATACATTTTTCAAAATGTTCAGAAATTTGATCCCGAGCGTCAGTGTGTGCTTGTCAGAATGAAAAATTAGAATGATAAATAGAGATGTATGAGAAAGTAAAAAAAAAAATTGTTAGAGCTGAATATGAAAGAAAAATGTGAAAAAAAAATGAAAGTTTGATATTTTTTTCTTTATTAACAAAATTAAATCATTTTAAGAGATTAGAGAAAAAAAATAAAAGATGTGAGTCAAGAGTATATATTTATAAAATTATGTTTTATTTTGTTAATTTAAGTTTGTTATTTTAACTAATTAATGATATCATGATAAATTAGTGTAATCACTTTTTTTTTCAACTTTGCCAAAGAAAGATGAAAAAATCGTGTGTATGGAAATTTTGTATATTTAATATTTAAGTTTTATAAACAATAATAACTAAATTAACAAAAATTTTTAACTTCACTTTTTTGTATACTTCTTACGAAGCAAAGTCTAAGCAAATGTTCTTTATATTGATATAAATTTATATATAATTAATTAATTGGACTTAATACTCATAAATTAGTGCAAATTAAGGTGTTTAAAGTTACGCACATAGTGCAAATACTCAACCGGAGCTGCTTCCTTATCCACCTCAGGGTCGGGAATCTAATTTAAAAGCAGATTGTATGAATGTTGGATCTTTTAGAATTTGTCTAGCTTAAACAGGAAAAGCTCTATTGCAAAAAAATAAAAATAAAAATGAGGATAACATTTCTTTTCAAATGTGGGTGGGTGTGGACTGGAGACACGCAATAATAATAAAATCAAAGGAGATTAAATTTAAAGTAGAATGCTTTGTGGTAGTCCAGTTAGTGAGAGCTTTCTTCTTTGGGTAGGGTCGTTGCTATCAATCTCATTGAGTGTTTTTGGATTTGATTTATTATAAGGATATAGTCTGTAGTAATAGTATCATTGATTATTAAAGGGAAGTGAAGATTCAAATTTTAAAGTTAATTGTTTTTAAATAATAATTATTAGATCAAATTTTAATTATTTATATTTAATTATTTAATTAGCATAGAAGTATAGCCTATGTAAAGTACGAAAAAAAAGCTATTGTATATGGCAATGTAGGCTTAGTTTGAATGCCTAGTGAGGGGAGTGTGGTGGAAAGCCACTAAAGGACAAAAAGATATTGAAGGGTGAAAATATCTTGTTGTCCTTCGTTTGTAATCTTTTTGTTATTTTATAAGAGGTATATTTTTTTATTTTTTTTATTTTATTTAAATCAATTGCATTATTCACTTAAATTAATTTACAATAAAAAAAATTATTCAACGAAGTCAAAATACAATTATGTTTTTCATTACAATTTTTTTTTTAATTTTTAAAATTACATCATCTTTCTTTTTCAAACATAGGATAATTTATATATTTTCAATAATTTATTATTTTAAATTTCTCAACTTATGAAAATAAAAAATAAACGTATAAAAATGATTGAAAATTATCCTTTAAAATACACAAATATATCAATATAAATTTTTTCATACACAATTTTTAAATAATTACATTTCATTATAAAAGTTAAGTACAAATAAAAAAACGATAACTATCTTATATGATAATATTGAAATTTTAAATTTCACAAGTGAGATTGAAGAGTTAAGATATAGAGTATATCCATTAATATAAATTTAGAAAATAAATTATTCAATTATAATAATTTAAAAAATCTTCAATATAAAG
Source organism: Firmiana major (assembly GCA_033439115.1). Classification (NCBI taxonomy): domain Eukaryota; kingdom Viridiplantae; phylum Streptophyta; class Magnoliopsida; order Malvales; family Malvaceae; genus Firmiana; species Firmiana major. The sequence goes on from CM065897.1 coordinate 84,019,501, forward strand.
ACATATTTTAAAAATTGTCCCGAAGAGTTTTCATTTTTTAGAAATAATCATTAATATATTAAATATATTTCTTTAATATATATATATATATATATATAATTAAACTTATTCACCACACTATATTCTAATGGTTTAAGTAACAAAATTTTAAAATTATTTTCTTATATGAAAGGTTCTTTGTATACTATCAATAACATCTTAACTTAATAATAAAAAAGAAATTTACAAATTTCGAAGTTTCATGTTTAAGTCTTATCATTATGAGTTGATATATTGGATTTATCCTACATATGTTGGTTTGTTATTTAATTGGTTAATCTATTTGATGTAATTTAATGATTTTTATATTTAATACTAGAATATGATCGTAATTTTTTTTGTATTAATAACTTCAAAAAAAATTATATATTTGTAGAGGCAATTGGTAAAACCAAAATTAGTTTAAGCATGAAAAGAAGTAGTACATAACTAATACTAATATTTTTCTAGTCTTAACTACTGTTCATGTTTTTTACTATTTTTACTAATTATATGTTGACCTTAAATTATTTTAATATATTATATACTGATTCATTAATATTCATGTCAATGGGTCAATCTATCTCAAATTTTAATTTTTGTGATTTCAATTTATAATTTATCCTATATTAAAGTATGTATTATAAAAAAATAAATAAATTTCAGTGCCCAACTCATGGCTACACCACTGGTTATGCAATTTATTTTTTTATTTTTTATATATTTTTAAAAAACAAGTTATATTTTACACAAATAAAGAATCACCAAAACGTAGCCGACAACATTATATATTCCCCATTTTTTATTCCATTTGTGATGAGAAGCTTTACCATATGTTGATGCACTGATTACGTAAAACAGTTTACTGTTAATCAAGTACAAAATGATATTTTGTGGATGAATAGATTTAAAAAAATATTCAAATTTTAAAAAATAACCTAAAAACTTTTATTAATATTTATTTTTAATATTTGTTTATTTTTTAATTTTGTTTACTAATAAAATAATATTTTGTTTATTAAAAGTTTTAGAGTTGGAAAGGTCATCTCATATTTAATGTCAAAATTACCACTAACCCATTATTAAAATTTACGAATTCATTAAATTTTTACTTATGAATCTTACAAAATTTACATATTATTGACCAAGAAGTGTGAAAATTCGAACTGGAGTGCTTTGCACTCAACATTCGAAACTTAACTACTTGTATCAACCTCTAATGACACTGATAATGTGATGACCCGAAATTTTTCTGCATTGAGAATTTATCTCGGAAGTACGTGATAATATTTCTTTAAAGAAAAAAATGTCTATATATATATATATATTAAATAAATATATATAGAAATATATAAAATAATATATATGGATATTTATACATATAATATATTATCTATTTAGATATTTAGTTATATAATTTATTATAATAATATATATATTAATATATATAAAAAAAAAGAAAATCAAGAGAAAAGGAGTCGGGGAAAACCCGACCCCTTTCATTTCTCTCCTTGGTTAACAGAGGAGAGTAACAAAAAAAAGAGGCGACGAGAATAGCAGAGGAGTGTGCGAAGGGGCGTTGGGAGTCGACGAGAGGAAGACTGACACGTGGTGCTGACCGTGCGTCGCCATGAGTTCTGCTTCGCCAGCAATAAAAAGATTGGAGAGGGAGAGGTGAACGGGAGAGGAAGGAGAAACTTGAGGTCTCTACCATCGATCTTCCTAAAGCTAAGTCAACCGAAGCCTTCCCTCGTTGGCGAAAGATGAAGCTAAGAATCGGCAGGTGAGGTCCCGATCGGCGAAGATAGAAGCTAAATCGGTTTGGACCGGTTTAGTAGAAAGGAAATGTGCTGAACCAGTCCGAACCGGTTCAGCTAGAAAAAAATGGAGAAAATTTTGTGATGCATCGGTTTAAGGATAAATTGGTAAGTGGTCAGATTTGACTGTTTTAAGATTTTGAAAATTTATTTGAATTTATATTTAACGAAAACTGGCCCGATTTAAATATATAAACGTGTAGCGCGACAATAGGCGACGAACACGAGTTCGATCAAGTCTCGAGTTACGTGCCATCACGGTATGTCAGATAAGTGAACCTCATTTGATACAACTTGAATTGGCATACGGTGTAAGTTCAATTGCATAAGCTGCAGGTTAACCCCGTATCAATTGCTCTTTATTTTGAATCAAACCTTGGATTATCGTAAATGCTTTGTTTGAACTTTCGAATAAGTATGTGAACATTTTGATCGATTTAAAATATGAAACGTATTGAATCAACTAAATTGGAGATATAAATTGTTCTCTACTTTGCAGGTTAGGTAATGAGCAATTGTTACTCGGTCTTATTGCAGAAATTTCGTAAATTGTCTATATGTTTCGGACTAAGACCTTTGTGTTATCAGAAACGTGATTTTGATTCGTTTTGACATGTTTTGTACCTTGCGATGATTTTCACACATTAAAACCATTGTATGACATTGTATGGGAGATTTAAAAACCTGCACAGATTTTGTCTGTATGTACGTATTGCTTTATAATCTCATTTCGAATTTGTTTTGGACTAATTGGAGCATATAGCTCATTTAGCTTATACTTAATGTTTCTGGATTTAAGCATAAATTGTTTTCCTTCTCGATTGTTATATGATTTTTGAAAATGCAATTTGCGAATGTTTCATCGTTTATAGTAGTTCTAGCTATGTTATTCTCAATAGAGCATATGGAGACAGCCCTGAGTTTACGACTCTTATACAGACAGTTTGCCTTGTCCAACATTATCGTGACAGGTTTCGGTTCTAACTGAGTATTAGGACTGGAGACTTTCAGGTCTATGACCATAGGTAACACCCTAGTTTTCGGGGTAGTTTCGGCTCACTGATAGCTACAGTGGGAAAGTCTTTATTGGGATATACTTGTTGACTTCGCCCATATTCGTATGATCCAATTGTCAAACTTTGTGAATAATATATCGAACTATATGGTTTCAAAATTATTTTTTGATATATGAACATGATATGAATTTTATCAAACCATACGTCTTTGATTCGGTTTGCTGAACCTTGTGGAAGTATATGACAAACGTGTAGTAAAATGTATTTTGATGCAAATGTTCGATTTATGAAAAAATTGATTGATTTAGATGAGAATTCGAATGGATAAGTGATCCTTGAGGTGCACGTAGCAGTTTAAGGTACAAATTAATTTCTTTGATGCGAGGTAGCATCAAACGGATTAAATCAGGTCTTAGGGCAAGAATCAAATGATGTCCAAGGATCCTAAGTGTTATAAGTATGTGAAATTATAGGCGATAAGATTGTCGAGAAGGATATGTTCTTATATGAACCTTATTTTGAATTACAACTGCATCTTGATGTATATTATGATTTTGTAGGATTCAGAACACTTGCATTGGATTATACCTGTATTAAAGAAGCTTTCAAATCTCACTTATGACATGTTTTAAAAGTATGCGAGACATACGTCTCTATGTTTTGGATTTAAGCTAACTCTGCTTTTATCCACATTGTGATTGAAACTGATTTCAAAACATGCATTCTAAAAGCTTTTATAGCTAAAGGTTTTGTCTTGGCTAACAGGCGATAATAGTTAGCTATGACCTCCTTCAACCTTTGTTCACGAGATATAATAGTTAGCAACGTTTCGCCCTTTGCTAACGAGATATAATAGTTAGCAACATTTTCGGCCCTTGCTAACGGAATATAATAAATAGCAGCGTTTCGACCCTTGCGAACAGGGTATATAATTGTTAGCAATGTTTTGACCCTTGCTAACGAGATATATATAATAGTTAGCAATGTTTTGGCCGCTGTTGACAGGGAATTTAATAGTTGGCAATTTTGGACCCTGCTAACGGGTTATAATAGTTAGTAATGGTCATGTATTTCGAGATTCTAATATTTTCTCGATCTTGGGTTAAAATAGTGATCATATGAAATGTGTTTTGGAATATTAAATATGCATCAAAATGTGTTTTGAAATGTGAAATGTATTTCGAAATGTGAAAAATGTTTTGGAGTATGAAATATTTTTTGATAAGTTGCATATTAAACACATTAATTGTCATATTTTTCCATGATTTAGATTGTTCTATATGCTTAATTTTTGGATTTGACTTATATTTTTTATTTTGTATTGTGAATAAAGGAAAATGGACAAAATGGATTAAAAACTGCAACACAAAATCAGAAGAAATCTTGGTATAAGACGTGGGCACACCTAAGGCAGTGACAAGGATTGCAAGTCAAATATGTGAATTCAAGTCAAGATCTATCACTTGCAGCTGAAGTTGACTTAATCAATCTAAGGATGATAAGTAAAAGATTTTAATTATTAAGGAAGAGATATGCAATGACTGTCTTTGACAAGTGTTGAAAAAGGAAAGAAGTTTAATTGTAATCAAACTCAATCAGAGAAATTTTCTTTGGAAACAGATTCTGGGGTTAGAAGATTTAGTATTTATAGACTCAGAGTGGAAAGGGAGATAGTCTTGAATCATCATTATAGACACACAATTCTATATTTTTATTTTTCTTTAGTGTTTTTCTCTCAACTAATGGCTTGCTAAATTATTTAGTCTAGCCAAAGGATAATTAAAGTTTGGGTTCTTCAAGAATTGTGAGATCTAATTAGTTTTATCTTGTTCTTTTACATCTTTGCTATTTATATATGTTCTATGCTTGTTTAAATTATTGTTTTGATTGATTGCGCAAAAAAAGGCCATTTGTTCAATTGTCAGGATAATATATCACCAATTAGAAACCTGAATCCGTAATTGTTTAGGAATTCTAATATTAGTGGTAAATAACATAATTGATTACAGATAGGTTTTCAATTCTACGTTAAGAAGATATATAATCTAGCTGAAATAAACCTACATGTGTATTTATTGGTTAGAATTGGTAGTCTCTCTAGTTTTTAATGCTGTTAGTAAATTAAATCTTAAGATCGTATCTAAGGTTGTTTAACTGGTAAGAGAAATAATTAGAAATCGTATCTTGATTATCGAAGAAGTAAGGAGGGATATGTTGTTAGGTCGTACTAATAACCATAACCAATTTGGTAAAGATTGAAAGAACTTATTTTTGCATCAATGATCAATTCCATGAACCCATTTTAAGATTTTCCTTTGGTTGGATGTTCTCATCATATTGATTTTCTCCAAATATTTTATATAGCGATTCTTTTACCTACATTTTAATTTATTAATTTTTCTTTTTATTCTCACTACAACAAAATCCCCATACATATTTACTTTTTAAGTATTTTGCAGAAAAATAAATCTAACCAATCTCTTTAGAAACAACCTTACTAAACTATACTACAGTTTTAATTTATTTTGAGTAGGAATTATTATTGTTGGTCTTGACAACCACCAATTTTCGGCGCCGTTGTCGGGGATTGGTTTTTAATTAGATTTACTTTGATGCCCCGTTCTTTTCGTGCAGATGAATTAATCTCGTACGATCCTGAGATTGAAAAGACAGCTAAGCGGAATAGGAAGGAAACCAAAATTAAAAAGGCACAAGAAGCTACATCTTCATTCTTTGGATTGAATTTAACACTTGATTTGGCCAATTCATCTAGTGATTCTGAGACTGAAAAAATAATGGCTGAAGAGGAGCAAACTTTAAGGCAGTTGGCTGCACCACCTGTCAATCAAAAATCTATCTGCATTCATTAACCAACTCTGCAAGCAGATTTTGAATTAAGATCGGGTTTGATCCATTTGCTTCCCAAATACCATGGTCTTGAGAATGATGATCCTCACAAGCACTTAAAAGTATTTCATGTGGTATGTTCAAGCCTGAAACCACAAGGAGTTACTGAAGAGCAAATCAAAATGCGAGCTTTCTCGTTCTCACTAGCTAATAGAGCAAAAGATTGGTTGTTCTATTTACCTCCTAGTTCTATAACCACGTGGACTGAAATGGTGAGACTATTCCTTTACAAATTTTTCTCTGCTTCAAGAGCTGCCAGCATTAGAAGAGAAATATGTGGAATCAAGCAGAAAGACATTGAGACTCTTCAGGAATACTGGGAAAGATTTAAGCAACTCTGTGCAAGTTGTCCTCAACATGGGATATCTGAACAGCTCTTAATTCAATACTTTTATGAAGGGTTGTTACCCATGGAAAGAAGGATGATGGACGCAGCCAGTGGAGGTGCGATTGTGAACAAAAAACTCCTAGAGAGGCTAGAGATTTGATTTCCACCATGGCTGCTAACTCCCAGCAATTTGGATTCAGACAAGATATATCTCATAGGAGAGTAAACGAGGTAAACACACATTCTCTTGAGAATCAAATAGCTAATCTAACATCTATTGTTCAACAATTGGCTATATGAATGAGAAATGTACAACAAGCTAAAGCATGCGAAATTTGTACTGCTACTGACCACCCAACCGATATGTGCCTCACACTTCAAGATGAACCTCATGAGCACGCAAATGCAGTTGGAGGATTTCCAGATCCACCTCAAAAAAATTATGATCCATACTCGAATACTTATAACCCAGGGTGGAGAAGTCATCTCAACTTGAGCTACGGAGAAAGGCCTCAATTTTAGAATTCTCAATATAGACAACCCGCTCCACAACAACAACAACATCAGCCATTTTCAAGTTCAGGTATGTCTCTTAAGGAAATTGTTAAATCACTTGCAACTAACACACAACAACTTCAACAGGAGACTAGGATTAGCATCAAGAAGCTGGAGGATCAAATGAGTCAGCTAGCCATTTCTGTGAATAGACTGGAATCTCAAGGAAAATTGCCCTTATAGACAGTCATCAACCCCAAACAGAATGTTAGTGCAATATCCTTGAGGAGTGGAACCGAGTTAGGGAGTCTAGCAAGACAACCAGAAAACGCATTCCAGAAGAAGAAGCTGAAAAAGAAGTTACTGCATCCCAGCCATAGTTGGATCACCCTAAGAAATCTAATGGCACACAACAAAAAGTTTTGGCACCAAATCCTCCTTTTCCTTTTAGATCATCCAAATCCAAAAATAAGGAGGAGGAAAAGGAAATTTTTGACATCTTTCTCAAGGTTGAGGTAAATATCCTTTACTTGATGCAATTAAACAAGTACCTTGATATGTCAAGTTTCTTAATGAGTTGTGCACCAACAAAAGGAAATTAAAAGGTAATGAATTTGTAAGCATGGGTGAGAATGTTTCAGTTGTCCTCCAGAAAAAAATTACCTTCTAAATGCAAGGATCCAAGTATGTTTACTATCCCTTATAAGGTAGGTAATCTTAAAATTGAAAGAGCAATGTTAGATCTAGGAGCTTCAATTAATGTCATGCCTTTGTCTATCAATAAATCTTTGAATGTTGGACCTTTAAAAGAGACTGGTGTGATTATTCAGCTTGCTGATAGATCTAATGTTTATCCTGAGGGTGTTCTAGAGGATGTTCTGGTGCAAGTAAATTGATTGATCTTTTCTGCTGATTTTTATGTGCTTAATATTGAGGATGATGACTCATCTAGATCTTTAATTTTGTTGGGAAGAACTTTTCTAAAAACATCTAGGACTAAAATTGATGTGCATGATGGTACACTCACAATGAATTTTGATGATGAAATCATTAAGTTTAATATCAAATGATGATTATGAGAGTTCTAGGATTTACAAGGAAAAAATAAAGGTCTCTCATGATTGTATGGTTTCTAGGAAAAAATTTTATATTGGTTAGAAAGTTATACTATTTCATTATAAATTAAAAATATTTCCTAGTAAATTTCGTTTTAGATGGTTAGGCCCTTATATTGTTACTAACGTGTTTACTCGTGGTGCAATTGAAATTCAAAGTTTGGATACAGGTCAGATCTCTAAGGTCAATGGTCATCGCTTAAAACCTTTTTATGAAGGTTTACAAGTGCATCAAGTTAAATGAATTGGGTTGAAATGTCTAAAATACAATTGAGCATGACTATGTCTAGCCAAAGACTTCAAAGAAAGACGCTTTTTGGGAGGCAACCCAAAATTTCTCTTTATTTTTTTGATTCGCAACTATTTTTCTTAATTTTTGTTGTTTTATTAGTAGTAGATAAAATTTATTTTTATCTTAGTGTAAAAAAATGGGCATAAGAGCGTTTTTGATAGGGCGTGCCCACGCCCTATCAACACAAGTCTTCTGCCACAAAATTTTTATGTGGTTTTTTTTCTCTCTCTATCCTTCCACTTCAGCTGAGTATTTTGCCCAATTTGCAGTACCCATCAGACTCGAGGAACCTAAACCAGCAGTACCACCTGGCCCAAGAACTCTCCGTCGACAGCAACAACTTTCGACAGCCACAGTAGCCACCGACGCAACCTAGCACTTGCTTCAACAGTCACCTTCTTCCCTCTACCGACAACAGCAGTTCCAGTGCAATTGTAAGACCCGAGTTTTATCATAAGAACAAAAGGAATGATAGAAATTTTTGAGTGCATTTAAAAAAATGCAAAAGGATTGAAATGGTATTCCCGAAAATGTGCAAGGGTAAAACGGTCAAAAGATCGAAATTCGATATTAATCGGGACAAAAAAATTTAATTAAAAATATGGGATTGAGAAATCTTGATCAATAACGAGGAAATAATTAAATTTTGGGTTAAATTGATCAAGATATGAATTTATGGGAATAAATCGAAATTTTCATTTCGAAAAATAATCCCGAAAATAATCGAAAATTATACCAAAAAGGTAAAATCGGACTGAAAAATTTATCTACAGATTAAATGAATAAAATATAAATTTTTTTAAGATATTTGTAGATTTTAATATTATTTTAATGAATAAAATAATATTAAAAATAAATTATAAATAAATAAATAAAATGAAACAGAAACGAAATCTAGAAAATGAAACAGAGAAGAAACAAGGGAAACGCGAAGCAGGAAACCGAGGGAGTCAGTTTCCCTCCGATCCGACACCACCGGCTGGGCTGAGGGGCCGACGAGGGTCGACGAAGGTAGCTCGACCTCGGGCGAGCCACCAGCGGCCGCGACGCACGGCGAGGTGGTCGAAAAACACCAGAAAACGGGGGGAGAAGCCGTGGGAGAGAACCTCGATTCGCCGGCGATGGCTGCATTTTGACTCCAGCCGAGGGCCGATTTAGGAAGCGCATGAAATGGCACACCGAACGGCGGTGGAATCGACCTGAGAACCGGTCGGACGGCGCCAGAATGACCAAATGGTGACTGAACCGACCGAACCGGACTGAACCGGCATAATCGGACTGAACCGAACTAGCGGTCTGAACCGGGTTGAATCGGACCGGACCGGTTCAGCCAAAAAGAGATGAAAAAAAGGAAGAAAAGGGTAAAAGAAAAAGAGAAAAAATTACGAAAAATTTCAGTGATGCAATCGAGCTTCAGGTAAGTCGGTAAGCGGTCGAATTGACCGATTTAATTTTTAGAATATTTAATTTGATAAATAATCGACTGAAAGTTTACCCGAAAATATATCTAATTGTGTAGCTCGACGATTGGCATCAACCGAGAGCTCGAGACAGCCTCGATTTGTGTACGATCATGGAATCACGGGTAAGTAACCCTTATTTACGATAATTTTACGTTGATATGCGTGTTAGAATTTACCGCATAAATTACGGATTTAATTTTCGCATGAAATGAATTTAATTCTGAAAAATTGGATAAATTATCATAAATATTAAATTGAGATATCCGAGAATTTAGAATGAGGCTAAATAAATACTGATGGGCCCAATGAGCCCAATAGGCCTCGATAAAGTGTAGTAAATGGGCTTAAGGTCGATTAAGGCCCATTAAGGTGCAATCGGGCCCAATATGGTAAACGGGCCCAATGATTTAAATTAAGCCCAGAACATATGAAATACAATTAATTGTATTGTATTTGACCTGATGAATGTGTATCCGAAGTTCTGGAGATTAGATTCGGAGCAAATCGGACTGCGTGACGAGTCATCAGTGGAAAGGTCAGACTGTACAGAAAAATGAGGTAAGGGAATTATGTGAGTAGCTAGAGGTAGCTACGCTTATTTTAATAGCTTTTCTGTAAACTGATTATGTATGTATACATGATTATTGTATAATGATCTTAAAAGTATTTTTAAATGATTTTAAGGATCGAAATAGGTGAAAAGACTATTTTACCCCTATTGAGGGAAGTTCACCTAAGGATGGTGAAAGCATGACATGCATGAAATGTATGATTTAAGGATTTTTATGATTAAGGAATTTTCTTGGTTTTAATCAAGTAAATCGATAGATTTGGCTAATAATTGCATACGTTTCCCAAAATAACACTACGTAGGTGTTATTATTATTTAAATGAAATTATTTGGAAAACGGGCCAACTATCAAGTTTATATGGAAACAGATAGTGTCGACACGTAGTTCGCACTATATCTGCGTTTGTGAATGTGCATAAATGTGCTGGAGCGGTTGCTCGCACTGATTTTTATTATTGTGAAATGCATGAGAAGTGTTGGAGCCTAGCTCGCACTCTATTTTGACATGTTTTGATTTGTTTTGACGTGGTATGCATAAAATGGTGCTGGAGCGATTGCTCGCACTAGTTTTAATGATTTGACATGCATGAGAGATGCTGGAGCTTAGATCGCATCCTATTTTGATTTGATATTGCATAAAAGTCGTGTTGGAGTGTAACTCGCACGAGATTTGATTTAATTATGCATAAAGCCGTGCTGGAGTGTAACTCGCACGAGATTTGATTTACTTGAGCATTCATTTGTGCTGGAGCGTTGCTCGCACAAAGTTTTAAATGGTTTTATAACTCATTTTAAAGCCGTACTGGAGTTTTTCTCGTACGAGGTTTTCACTGAGTTGTTATACATATCCGTACTAGAGCATTGCTCGTACGTGGATTTTACTTGAATTTATAATCAGTTTAAGTTGTACTGGAGCGCTGCTCGTACGCAGATTTTACTGATTTTTATGAAATCGTGCTAGAGCTTCGCTCGCACGAGGTTTTCTGATATCATGAATATGCATGGAGCTGTGCTTGAGCTTCGCTCGCACAGGAATTTATATTACATGCATATAACCGTGTTGGAGCCTCCTGTAGACTGTGTGTCACAGTGAGATGATATGCTCACACGTGCATTCTGAGACAGAGATGATTTGGGTGGATAAGACCTATCACAGGCACCCCTGATTGAGCTTGGGTTCACGGAGTACGTTGTACCGTGTATATCACGTGGAGTACGCTGTACCGTGAGGATTGTTAAAGTGGAGTGGCATTAGCCACGAGGCAGCAAGCCTTGCCCTCGCAATCCTGGTGTTATGCTGTTCTGGCGGGTAGGACGATCCACCTCCCGTTTCAGGTGTGATACCCCGCACACTAGGTACCGTGTTGCCAGGGATCACTAGGAAATGACCATAGTCCTCGATGTTACTGATAATTACCTACTTGTCTCACATGATATAACTATTGGTCGATAGATCAGGGTAGACCCGAAGGAGGGGTCAGGCCCCCGATTTTATGATTTTATGATATGTGACCCTGAAAGAAGAGTGGTTTTATAACCGAAGTTTTATAATGAATTTTAACGAATTGTTTTATGAGTTTGAAATGGAATTATGAGATTGTTTTATGAGTTGATTGACCCGGAAGGGTTAGTTTTTACTGCAGTTTTAATATATTGATTTAAATGCAGTAGCATGTGAAGTTTTCCATGCTTTCATTTGAAATCCATGATTTGTCTTACATGACATGAAAGATTGCATGATCTTGATTAAATTCATGCTTAGTATGATTTAATGATGTCACATAAAATGCTTTGAATGCATGAATTACAAGATTTATATATGCACAAATAGTTTTGGATAAACTATGGCATTGAATATGCATGACTTTGTGCGTGAAATTTTAAATGAAAAGAAATGGATTTAAGGGCATGGCATTATGAGTATGTAGATAGTGGAGCTATCTACTTACTTGCATAAATATTGCCTTACTGAGCTTGTGGTTTGCTCACCCCCCTTAATTTCCCATCTTTTCAGAGCACTTGTAATAGTTATTGAGTGGCTGAGGACTTGCATGTTTGGTATTCGCTGCTTCCCATCGAGAGTCAGGTATACACATTTTTATGGTTTTGTATCTAAATATGTAATGCACAGTACTGTAAATGGATATAATGTCGGGGATGTAGAGTTATAAATACTAATGAGTATGTATTTATTTAAAGTCAAAGGATAGTAAACTCTGATATGTGAATGAGATTATGAAAGTGGAAAGGTAAATAGTGTGAGGTGATTAACACCGAATCATAACCCAACTGTTTGTAGGATGGTCACGACGAGAGAAAAGTAAGAATTAAATAATAAATGAAAAAAAATTTACTCTGATTTTTAGGTAATTTGAGTCGTGACAACAGCAATCACCAACAGTACAGAACCCATCGAAATTAAGCCTCACTCTTCAACACAGTAGCACCTTCAACATGCAGACCCTTTTCATCGACAGCCGTACTCACAGGCTAAATTCCAACACCGACAACCGTGGCTCCCAAACATCGAAACTCCATGCTACCAATTTTGCCTCAATCTTCACCAGTTTTTCGAGCTTCACGACAACAGCCACCTGATCGGGTTTCAGATTGTAGCCTCTTCCAAAGCCTCCAATCCCGAGCTCCCAAACATCAGCTGCAGCCCGCGACTCCCCTCTTCCCGAGCCTCTAATCCCCAAACACCACCATCACCAAAACTGACCTCACCATCGAACCCACCAGACCAGTACCCAACGGAACCGAGAGCCACGCCAACCCAACCCCTTCCAGTTTCTAACAGTTCTGGCGCACCAGTCCTTCCCCAATACCGACGACAACCGATCCATCGGCAGTAGCAGCGACCTCCCTCACTCAGCTAATCCGAGATCCCGGTTACAATAGTAGCCACCAACAGCTCTACAAAGCTATATCTGAACTCTGAATTTTCTTATTTTATTTTTCTATATATTTCAAATTAAAAAAAAACAATAAGAAAACAAAATAATAATAATAATAATAAAATAAAAAAATAAAAATTTGTGGTGGTTGCTTTATTTAATCGACAAATTTTAATTATACCATTTTCATTATTAACATTATCTGATTTGGTGTAGTTATTTTTACTTGGAGATTAACAATCGCACGGGGTGAGAAATTTTTCTATGGTTATTAGTGGAATTCAAGAAACTTCTTCCTCTCGTAAGCATGCTCGGATTGGCAAATTAGTGGAAATCAACGTAATACTTCACGCTGGTCAACATTTTTCAGGGAAGTTTCTTAATTCTCTTAATTCTTTTACAGTGTTTGAGCAATTATTTTGATACATTGAGGACAATGTATAATCTAGGTGTGGGGGAGGATATTTAATTGTGACTCTGTTGTTTGCTTTATTTTTCTTTCTTTTTTGATAATTTTCATGAAATTTTTTGGCAAATTAAAAAAAAAAATTGTTCCAAAAGGTACATTAGTTATTGTTTGTGATTTCTTTGAGTTCTAGATTTTTTCAATACTTATCCCATGAAAAAAAATGTGATTTACATATGTGCAAAAAAATTTTGAATTCTCATTAATACATTGTGATTAGTTACTTTTGATTTATTAAATGAAAAAGTGTATAAGATCTAGCACATAACCTTTTTTGGTGAGATTTGAGCCTATGAGCATTTATTACATCATGCTTCATTTCTTTGTTTGTGTGATTGTCATGCATAGTCGATTATTCTGGAACTTGCTCTGTCATACATGTCTTAATCGACTCCTTTGATGAATATGATACAATTAATCAAATAAGGGCATTTAGGTTAAACCCTTTTTCTTGACATTATATCTTTCTTTTGAAGCCTACCATTGTTATTAACCCCTAGAGAAACCACTTTGAGTTTGACATTTTCTTTGGATTAAACCACATTATAAACCATGATAAACCCTTTCGTTGATTTTTTCCTCTTTTTGAACCTTGAATTGAAGAATCACATATACTTATGCACATGAAACTTCAAAATATTTTTGGAAAGACTGCAACATGTTGAAAATTTAGTGTTCCAAGCTATTATTTCTATTGAGTTTTTCTCTTTAAAAAAAAACGAAAAGAAAAAGTAAAAAAAAAATGAAGAAAAAAATGTTGAATAAATGAAGAGAAAGAGAAATAAGATTTTTATTACTTGGAAGTTAGTTCTGAAAATTATGTGATTGAAGCAGTCTTTTGAAATCATTGATTTGAATTTTGTGTGAAAAGTTTTGTATGATTCTTTCAATTTCTTTAACCCAAAAATCCCTTTATCATACCTTACCTAAGCCTCGATACAACCCTTTTAGACCCTTAGATTTTTGCGTCTTAATTCATTTATTTGTGGAAGAAATGTTATGAATTTGGAAGCTTATGGTAAGAAATCTTTTATGCAGTGACTTGAGAGTTTATTGATATATATATATCATAAACACTTAGAGTGTGATGAGTGAAATCTAATTGCGAGGGTGTTGGATTCTATTTACTTTATAAATTTAATTGAATCATTAAGGTGCTATTTATGTGTGTTATGAGAATTCACTTTAAAAACTTGTGTTTTAATTCTTGAAAGGAATGTGTTTTGGATGAGCATAGGAAGATGATTAATGATGAGAAGTGATTATGAATTTAGACTATTGTATGCTTAAGGACAAGTAATGTTTAGGTGTGGGGGAATTCGATAAGTTGCATATTAAACACATTAATTGTCATATTTTCCCATGATTTAGATTATTTTATATGCTTAATTTTTCAATTTGACTTATATTTTCTATTTTGTATTGTGAATGAAGGAAAATGGACAATATGGATTAAAAGCTGTAAATTCTGATCAAGTCACAAAATCAAAAGAAATCTTGGTATAAAACGTGGGCATGCCTAAGGCAGTGACAAGGATTGCAAGTCAAATATGTGAATTCAAGTCAAGATCTATCACTTGCAGCTGAAGTTGACTTAATCAATCTAAAGATGGCAATGGTAAGTGGAAGATTTTAATTATTAAGGAAGAGATATGCCTGTCTTTGGCAAGTGTTGAAAAAGGAAAGAAGTTTAATTGTAATCAAACTCAATCAGATAAATTTTCTTTGGAAACAGATTCTGGGGTTAGAAGATTTAATATTTATAGACTAAGAGTGGAAAGGGAGATAGTCTTGAATCATCATCATAGACACACAATTCTATGTTTTTATTTTTCTTTACTGTTTTTCTCTGAACTTATGCCTTGCTAAATTATTTAGTCTAGCCAAAGGATAATTAAAGTTTGGGTTCTTCAAGAATTGTGAGATCTAATTAGTTTTATCTTATTCCTTTATATCTTTGTTATTTATATATGTTTTATGCTTGTTTAAATTATTGTTTTGATTGATTGCGCAAAAAGGGCCATTTGTTCAATTGTCAGGATAATATATTATCAATTAGAAACCTGAATCCGTTATTGTTTAGGAATTCTAATATAAGTGGTAAATAACATAATTGATTACATATAGGTTTTCAATTCTATGTTAAGAAGATATATAATCTAGCTTAAATGAACCTACATGTGTGTTTGTTGGTTAGAATTGGTAGTCTCTCTAGTTTTTAATGCTGTTGGTAAATTAAATCTTAAGATCGTATCTAAGGTTGTTTAATCGACAAGAGAAATAATTAGAGATCGTATCCTGATTATCAAAGAAGTAAGGAGGGATAGGTTGTTAGGTCGTACCAATAACCATAACCAATTTGGTAAAGATTAAAAGAACTCACTTTTGCATCAATAATCAATTCCATGAATCCACTCTAAAATTATTTCTTTGGTTGGATGCTTTCATCACATTGATTTTATCCCAATATTTTACATAGCGATTTCTTTGCCTACATTTTAATTTATTAATTTTTCTTTTTATTCTCATTATAACAAAATCCCCAATTATATTTTCTTTTTAAATATTTTGTAAAAAACTAAATCTAATCAATCTCTTTGGAAACGACCTTACTCAATTATACTACAGTTTTAATTTATTTTGATTAGGAATTATTATTGTTGGTCTCGACAGCCACCAATTTTTGGTGCCGTCCCCGGCAACATCGCCAAAAATTGGTGGCTGTCGAGACCAACAATAATAATTCCTACTTAAAATAAATTAAAACTGTAGTATAGTTGAGTAAGGTCATTTCACAAGAGATTGGTTAGATTTATTTTTCTGTAAAATATTTAAAAAGTAAATATGTATGGGGATTTTTGTCACGACCCAAACTACCCAAAAATCAGAGTTAATTTTTCGCGTTTTGTTATTTTCTTTGTTAAATTCTTATCTGTCCTCTGATCGTGACCACACTCCACAACAAATTGGGCTGTGCGTCAATGCCAGTCCCACCATACATTTACCATATAACTTAACTCTTCTCCAGTCATTTATAATTGTTTACATTATTTATACATCCTCTAAAGTTACTTACAAACATGTTACTGTGCTATGCTTATGTAGATACAATATGTACAAGTGTATATACCTTATGTTGATGGGCAGCAGCGGATATCCAGAATGCAGTACTGAGTCATCGCAACTTCAACTGGAGATTATCTGTGGGAGAAAATGAAAGGGGTGAGCACATCAAGCTCAGTAAGGCAATCCTACGAACAAGTAGGTAACCATACTACCTACATGAACGTGGTGCCATGCATAAACCACCCTTTCTCCACACATTTTAAAACAGATGGTATGAGTAATGATGTTATGTAAAACACATTTGCATGAAAAATTCAACATGCAATTATATTCAAAATCATATCTTTCTCGTTTAAAATTTCACAGTAAAGTCAGGACTCGACCCCTCCTTCGGGTGATCCTGACTCACACAAAATCATGAAAATTCGTTTACATCACATATGGGTTTAAAAGCATGGAAGTAACCATCATGCACATTTAGTTTAAAAACCCAGTTTGATTTCATCAAAATCGTCGACATGCGAGACGAGGCAATATCTGTAAAACGGCAATAACCAGGACTGGCCATATGTGTCCTCGTGAGTCCCTCTAGCTTCACGGATCCCAGTGTGCGAGGTTTCACCCTGATCGGGAACCGCCCGGGAGGTGGGTCAATCCAACCCGTCAGTCTTATCCGATCTCACACATCCGAAGATGCCGTATCCGAAGATACCCTGTATCACAAAGATACCGTATCCGAAGATACCCCGTATCACAAAGATACCGTATCCGAAGATACCCGTATCACAAAGATACCGTATCCGAAGATACCTCACGGTACATCGTACTCCTTGCTACTTGCACGGTACATCGTACTCCATGGACCCATATCACTCTAGGTACTCCAGCCCAAATGGCCTGCTTCCCACAGAGAGGTTTTGTTTCTCAATACTCATACCATGTCTCAAAACGCACGTGCGAGCCTATTAAATCGGTGACACACAGTCTACCCGATGCTCCAAGCACGGCTCATCGCATGTTCTCATAAAATCAGTGCGAGCGATGCTCAGCACTCTCATCAAATCAAGTAAAATCAGCAGAGCCCGCTTTACATCCCCACAAGGCCGCCAACCTCATCCCTCACTCTCACCCTACTTAAGAGGTCTTTTGAGCCTGTTGGGCCTTGTGGCTGACTCCAAGGGCAGACAGCGCTACTCCACAAATCCAATAAAACTAGTGCGAGCTAGGCTCTAACACTCTATATATGAATAACATGAAAATCTTATAAAATCTGGTGCGAGTTAAACTCCAGCACCCTGTCACGAAAATCATGTAAAAATCTGGTGCGAGTTAGACTCTAGCACCTATGCATGTAAAACTCTAGTGCGAGCTCTCGCTCCAGCACCAATGCATGCATCACCCAAATCAAAACATCGTGCGAGCTGAGCTCTAGCACATCACATGTAAATAAAAACACGTAGGCGGCTCGGTTATCTCCAAATAGTTTTCACAGAAATTACATTGTTTAAGGTATGCAATGCTATGCATTTTTCTTTAAAAGTGAGCCAGCCTACTCATGCATGTGTTAAAATACCTCCAGAACAAGCAGGAACCTCTTGTCCTTGCTCCTCCCAATTTTTCCTAAATTTGTAAGTTCTACCCTTAACAAGGGTATTTTAGTAATTTGTCCATTTGGGGCACTAAAATTATTATTCGACCTCTAGACCCTTCAGATAAATTTTAAAGACTGCAAATGAGCTTAAAATTGCGTAAAGTTACCTCTAGCAGTCCGTAGACTTCCCTTACCTTATTTTCCTGTCGAGTCTGATCTTTCCACTGATGTCTCGTCGCGCAGTCCGATATGCTCCCAATCAAATGCTCGGAACTGCGTATCAATATTCCTCAGGTCAGATATTATACAATTTAATTGTATTTCCTATTTTCTGGACTTAATTTAAATCATTGGGCCCATTTACCCCTATTGGGCCCGATTGCACCTTAATGGGCCTTAATCGGCCTTAAGCCCGTTTTCCATTTAATTTTCACTTTATCGAGGCCTATTGGGCTCATTGGGCCCTCCAACAATTTATTGGGCCTCGTTCTAACTCTCAAATAGCTAAATTTAATATTTACGATAATTTATCTAAATTTTCATAATTTAATTCAATTTATGCGGAAATTAACTCAATATCACGCATAACGAGGTAATTATCGTAAATAAGGGTTACTTACCCGAGATTCCATGCTAATCCGTAAATCGAGGCTATCTCGAGCTCTCGTTGGATGCCAATTGTCGAGCTACATAATTTCACAATTTTTCGAGTAAGTTTCTAGTCGAAAATTAATTAAATAAAATATTCCAAAATTTAAATCGATCAATTTGACCACTTATCGACTTACCCGAAGCTCGATTGCATCACTGGAATTTTTCTCAATTTTTTCTCTTTTTTTCCCTTTTTCTTCCTTTTTTCCCTCTCTTTTTGGCTGAACCAGTTCAGTCCGGTTCGAACCGGTTCAGACCGCCGGTTCTCTCCGGTTCGGCCGGTTCACCGCCGGTTCACCACCTTGCCGACTGGTTCTCTGCCGGCTTCCACCGCCAACAGCTCCGTTGGGTCGTCCGTAGCTCGAATCTGGTCTCGGCTTCGCCTAAGGCCGCCGGAAAGTCATCGGTCCGACCGTTCTCCTTTCGGTCGTCGGACCCATTTTCTTCTTCCGCCGTTTTCGGCGCCGTCCGCCGGTTTCGGTGGCTGCCACCACCACCAATCTGCTCACCGTCGCCTGGGGAAGCTTCGGCTGGGGTCGATCGGGCCTGAATCGCGCCGATCGTCGACGATTCTCTCTCCCCTTCTCGGTTTCGATTTTCGCCATTTCGCTCCACCGTTCGCCGTCGTTTGCGTCTCCGTTAGGCCTGTGGTGGTCGGGCCTCGTCGGGCTTCCTTCGCCTGGGCCGTCGGTGCCGTCCATCGGGTCGCCGGTGATCCTCGGTTTGGCTGCTTCCGTTTTCGTTTTACAGAATCGCGTCTCGCGATTCTGTTTCAGTTTTTTTTTTGTTTCAGATTCTTTTTTTTTATTATTATTATTTTTATTATTATTATTTATTTTAATTATTTCACTATTCATTAAAATACTCCCAAAAAATTCAAAATATCTACACTTATATTATTTTTATTTTAATTTAATTTATTTAATTTAAATTTAATTTATTAAATATATTTTTCTTCAAATTTTTGATATTATTCCTTCGCGCTTTTCGAGATATCGTTCCGATAATTTTTCGATATTTTTAAAATTTTCGAATCTTGATCAATTGACCCAAATTGTATAATTTTCTCATTATCGATCAAGATATCTTACATCCTTATTTTAAATTAAAATTTTCTTATCGCCTTAATACCGGGTTTTGGTATTTTTACCATTTTACCCCTGCTCTTGTTTCGAAAATCAATTTTAACCTGACCTTCCTTCATACATCCCCCATCTTTTCTTATTTAATTTTCGTATTTTAATTAAATTCGGGTCTTACAACTCTCCCCCACTTAAGGAATTTGATCCTCCAAATTAGAACCAAGTCATATGAGTCCATATACAACTCCGGGTATATCGATCGTATCATACTCCTTTAATTCTCATGTGATCTTTTCTCCGGAGTGTATTACTACCAAAAGACTTTAATTAGGGAGATCGTCTTAAACCTCAATACTGTCTCTTTCCTGTTTAATGCCCGAATCAACTTCTTCAATATACTTATATTTGCATTAAGCTGAACTTTTGGAATTCATATCCTATCACCTATGCTGGATCTGGATAGTATTGCCGAAGCATCAAAAGCTGGAACACATTGTGGGTGCCTGCTTATTCAAGTGGAAATACCACCTACAGGTCTTATCTCCCGCTTGTCCAATCTCTCAAAATATTCCATCCAGCGCAACTCAATTTACCTTCTTCCAAAAGCTCGCTATGTCCTTATTCCCTTAGGACGAGTAACTTTCAACCATACTAATTCACCCTCGGTGAATTCCAATACTTTTCTATCTGCTCTAAGGTGTTCTTATTCTCTCATCCTTAACAAAACATCCTCAGAGACTTATCATTCAAAGTCGAAAATAATTTCTATCTGTCACCCACTTTTTCTTATCTAATTTGGGGAACAACCCCTACAGCCATACACTGCCTCATATCTTGTTATCCCGATACTCAACTGCCAACTGTCGTTATTGGCGACTTTAATTAGAAATCAACTGATCATTTCCAGGAACTTATAAAATCAATGGCACACGCTTTCATCGGATCCTCCAGAACCTGTACAGTCCTCTCTGACTGACCATCTGTCTGAGGACGAAAAGCTGTGCTAATACTCAGTCGGGTTCCCATAGCTTCCTAAAAAAATATTCCCTTAAGTAAGAAGTGAAGCAGGAATCCCTATATGATACCATGCTCACTGGAACGTTACTTAGTGTTCCACAATCTTCCTTACACATAAATCCTCATATATACTCTGAGTATTTGGGGATTTCATAACCAAAAGGTGGGTAAACTTAGTCACTCTATCGACTATCATCCGAATAGCCTCGTAATTCACCTGGGTCCTCTGTAACCCATTACGACATTCAAAGAGACTTGCTCTCATTTTTCGTGCCGTGTCGATATAGGTAGGTGCTGCAATAACTCTGCAGACTTTTAATACTCTACCTTATTCTGTTGACATACTAGGCACTTTTTCACAATCTCTATCATGTCTCTTTTAACATCTGACCACCAATACCCTTTACAGAGATTTCATATATATATATTCATTACTTTCCATATGCACTGTATATCCCGAAGAGTGAGCTTCTGACAATATCACTGTCCCATCAACTGTGGCCCTAGGGAGCACTTATACTGTCTCGGAATCCTCAGTAACTCATCATCACTCACTGTGAACTCTGTCACTGTCTCCTTCTGAATCTGACCCACACTATCGACATCATGTCGATCATCATGCTAAGCCTGTCAAATTCGGGCACTCTCATCCGGTTCTAGTCTCAGGCTAGCTGTCGCACAATCACTGTCATCATCAGAAGGGATCACATCACTACTGAGGCTCTTAACTGCTCTAGCAGCTCACGCTCCCTGACCATCATACGTAGTACCATCCCGAGGCTCTTTTTACTCAAAGCATCAGCCTTTCCTGGGTGGTACAATTTTCACAATCAAAATCTCTCAGAAGCTCTAACCCACTATGTATTCTTATATTCGCCTCTTTCTGTGAAAACAGATACTCGGGCTTTATGATCAGTGCATATCCATAATTTCTCACCATGTACATAATAGTACCATATCCTCAGTACAAATACTGTTGCCAACTTTAAATCATGGGTCAGATAGTTTATTTCATGATCAAGGAGTTGTCTGACTCCATAATTGACTATCTTCCCATTATACATCAATACACAGCTCCTTCATTATTTCGAGGTATCCATACTCACTGAGAACCTCTTGAGCTGTTGGGTATGGTGAAAATAATCACGGTGGTCAGTTCATACTTCACTACACCGAAATTCCTGTCACGTCTATCATCTCACTTATCATCTCATTCAAAGACCACGTTTTCTTAGTTAAACGTGTCAACCAAGTAGACCATATTGAGAACTTGCAACAACCCATTTGTAAAAGCAATTTTCCAATTATTGCTTACAGTTTGCCCTAGACTTTAACTACACCCAACATATCATCGACAATGATGATTACAAATCGGTCTAATCCTTGACTTATCCACGCATAAGCGTATAAAATCCTTCAAAATCGCTTACGTTTTCAGGTACTAACCTGCGTCATTTCCTTTTCTTATCTTAATGACTCTTATTAAATTTTACTATGTTAACCTTAATGATTTGTCGAATTTTAATATTCTTATCGTCTTAGTAAAGGTATCCTAACGCTAAAGGTATTTATTACAACGATCGATTTCACGTTATAGGTTATATATATATATATACTTTTAGACGCTGTCAAGTCTTCAGGCGGGGAGGTATTTTGAAATACCTTTATTAACCTTTAGACTTAACCATAACTACGTTATATCTCAGTCTCTGTGGTCACAATTTATATTCGTTACTAATTGCTTTAATCCTAATGACTCCATATCGTAAGGATGTTCTTACCTAGCATAAATCTCTTACTCCAATACATCTTGTATTCAGAATCTATCTTATCTTAAAGATTATCTCCTTTCGTATATCAATCATTACAAAACTCTTTCATTATTCATTTCGTGAGTACAATCCTTTACTCCTTTAATTTCAACTGTTACACCCCTTTTTGTCACTTAAAATCTCTATATCCATATTCCGTTAATTAATCCTCCTCTATTGCGGTTCTCATTTATCAGTATTGTACCCAATGATGTAGGCATTCATGCCTTTTACTCACTTATATGCGAATGAAGGCGGTATGAATAAATGTGTGGCACCAGGATCAATAAACATATGTACTTCATTATTCATAACAAGTGTGGTATCTTACACCACATTCACGAAACATCAATAGTGTCCTCGTCTAAGACATCCTCTCACCTTCGTCCAACAACTTACTTTCCTTTTTCTTTTCGGCTATTGCCTCCCTTCTCGTTGCAGCTATACCAATGAAATTTTTCTCTGTCTCTTTACTTTTCTGTGGGGCGATCTCGCCCAACTCTGTGCAACCAAAATCAATGGTCCGTCTTACCACACTTAACGGCCATTTTCATCAATACAGTGTAAGTATAGACCCTCCTTCCGTGGTATCTATCACACATTCTACAGTGATCACACTGCTACTCTGTTTCGTAGCAGGTCAGGGTCCTCCAATCACAATACCCCTCAAGAGTGCCAAAATTGGATGCACTGGGGCCTTACCAATTATCTTACTCATGACTCGTCAAAATTAAATCTTTTACCAATTACTATTTTCCCATTTTAATATCTCTGTCATTTCTCGATTCTCTTTCTGTCTCTATTTCAGCCCTCACTACCTTTCCCAATCTCAGAGGCGTGCAATTCATATTCTTATTTACCCAACTGTAAATCTGCGCACTGCCTCGGTATAGGTAATATCTCACGGGCCAATCGAACTCTAATTGAAAATTTGAGCCCTTCCATAAACTTTTAGACATCTCGACTGTCACTTGTTCATAGTGTCGAGGTAATATCTGTCCAAGAATATAACTAAGTTTTCATACTCATAATCAATTTAGTATTCCTGGGCAACGTAAGAAATTTTTCTTTTAAATCATGTCCGGGATATCCTGTCACCGGAATACATCCAATAAGATTTCTCATCTTAGCTATGGATGTTTAACACTTAAGATGGGTCGAGCGGGTTTCCACCAATGTTCCGCGGCACCCTTTGATCTTATATATAATCTGAGCAATTAGCTCCTCAAAATAATTCCCATGCTCCACTTCAATCTCGCGAAGCGTGTCTTAATACTGTCCGATCTCTCTGTCGGACTCTGTGAGGCATTCTCAACACTTGCCTCTATTCCAATTTCATTCTGATTCTCATAGGTCAACTCAGCACAATTTAGCAGACTCAGGTCTACCTCTATGACCTCTGCCTCGTGCACTATCTCATCTAACGCGACTCATATTAGGCATTCCTGCATTCTCAACCATTTCTTAGTCAAAACCCATCTCGATATACACTATTGTATCTAACTAAGTACAGTAACACAGGGATGTAATTTCCTAATTACTGACACTGACACACATCAGACCAATTGTTGCTCTGATACCACCTTTATATGTCACGACCCAAACTACCCAAAAATCAGAGTTAATTTTTCGCGTTTTGTTATTTTCTGTATTAAATTCTTATCTGTCCTCTGATCGTGACCACACTCCACTAACAAATTGGGCTGTGCGTCAATGCCAGTCCCACCATACATTTATCATATAACTTAACTCTTCTCCAGTCATTTATAATTGTTTACATTATTTATACATCCCTTAAAGTTACTTACAAACATGTTACTGTGCTATGCTTATGTAGATACAATATGTACAAGTGTATATACCTTATGTTGATGGGCAGCAGCGGATATCCAGAATGCAGTACTGAGTCATCGCAACTTCAACTGGAGATTATCTGTGGGAGAAAATGAAAGAGGTGAGCACATCAAGCTCAGTAAGTTAATCCTACGAACAAGTAGGTAACCATACTACCTACATGAACGTGGTGCCATGCATAAACCACCCTTTCTCCACACATTTTAAAACAGATGGTATGAGTAATGATGTTATGTAAAACACATTTGCACGAAAAATTCAACATGCAATTATATTCAAAATCATATCTTTCTCGTTTAAAATTTCACAGTAAAGTCAGGACTCGACCCCTCCTTCGGGTGATCCTGACTCACACAAAATCATGAAAATTCGTTTACATCACATATGGGTTTAAAAGCATGGAAGTAACCATCATGCACATTTAGTTTAAAAACCCAGTTTGATTTCATCAAAATCGTCGACATGCGAGACGAGGCAATATCTGTATAACGGCAATAACCAAGACTGGCCATATGTGTCCTCGTGAGTCTCTCTAGCTTCACGGATCCCAGTGTGCGAGGTCTCACCCTGATCGGGAACCGCCCGGGAGGTGGGTCAATCCAACCCGTCAGTCTTATCCGATCTCACGCATCCGAAGATGTCGTATCCGAAGATACCCCGTATCACAAAGATACCGTATCCGAAGATACCCCGTATCACAAAGATACCGTATCCGAAGATACCCCACGGTACATCGTACTCCATGCTACTTGCATGGTACATCGTACTCCATGGACCCATATCACTCTAGGTACTCCAGCCCAAATGGCCTGCTTCCCACAGAGAGGTTTTATTTCTCAATACTCATGCCATGTCTCAAAACGCACGTGCGAGCCTATTAAATCGGTGACACACAGTCTACCTGATGCTCCAAGCACGGCTCATATCATGTTCTCATAAAATCAGTGCGAGCGATGCTCAGCACTCTCATCAAATCAAGTAAAATCAGAAGAGCTCGCTTTACATCCCCACAAGGCCGCCAACCTCATCCCTCACTCTCACCCTACTTAAGAGGTCTTTTGAGCCTGTTGGGCCTTTTGGCTGACTCCAAGGGCAGACAGCGCTACTCCACAAATCCAATAAAACTAGTGCGAGCTAGGCTCTAGCACTCTATATATGAATAACATGAAAATCTTATAAAATCTGGTGCGAGTTAAACTCCAGCACCCTGTCACGAAAATCATGTAAAAATCTGGTGCGAGTTAGACTCTAGCACCTATGCATGTAAAACTCTAGTGCGAGCTCTCACTCCAGCACCAATGCATGCATCACCCAAATCAAAACATCGTGCGAGCTGAGTTCTAGCACGTCACATGTAAATAAAAACACGTAGGCGGCTCGGTTATCTCCAAATAGTTTTCACAGAAATTACATTGTTTAAGGTATGCAATGCTATGCATTTTTCTTTAAAAGTGAGCCAGCCTACTCATGCATGTGTTAAAATACCTCCAGAACAAGCAGGAACCTCTTGTCCTTGCTCCTCCCAATTTTTCCTAAATTTGTAAGTTCTACCCTTAACAAGGGTATTTTAGTAATTTGTCCATTCGGGGCACTAAAATTATTATTCGACCTCTAGACCCTTCAGATAAATTTTAAAGACTGCAAATGAGCTTAAAATTGCGTAAAGTTACCTCTAGCAGTCCGTAGAATTCCCTTACCTTATTTTCCTGTCGAGTCTGACCTTTCCACTGATGTCTCGTCGTGCAGTCCGATATGCTCCCAATCAAATGCTCGAAACTGCGTATCAATATTCCTCAGGTCAGATATTATACAATTTAATTGTATTTCCTATTTTCTGGGCTTAATTTAAATCATTGGGCCCATTTACCCCTATTGGGCCCGATTGCACCTTAATGGGCCTTAATCGGCCTTAAGCCCGTTTTCCACTTAATTTTCACTTTATCGAGGCCTATTGGGCTCATTGGGCCCTCCAACAATTTATTGGGCCTCGTTCTAACTCTCAAATAGCTAAATTTAATATTTACGACAATTTATCTAAATTTTCATAATTTAATTCAATTTATGCGGAAATTAACTCAATATCACGCATAACGAGGTAATTATCGTAAATAAGGGTTACTTACCCGAGATTCCATGCTAATCCGCAAATCGAGGCTATCTCGAGCTCTCGTTGGATGCCAATTGTCGAGCTACATAATTTCACAATTTTTCGAGTAAGTTTCTAGTCGAAAATTAATTAAATAAAATATTCCAAAATTTAAATCGATCAATTTGACCGCTTATCGACTTACCCGAAGCTCGATTGCATCACTGGAATTTTTCTCAATTTTTTCTCTTTTTCTTTTTCCCTTTTTCTTCCTTTTTTCCCTCTCTTTTTGGCTGAACCGGTTCAGTCTGGTTCGGACCGGTTCAGACTGTCGGTTCTCTCCGGTTCGGCCGATTCACCACCGGTTCACCACCTTGCCGACTGGTTCTCTGCCGGCTTCCACCGCCAACAGCTCCGTTGGGTCATCCGCAGCTCAAATTTGGTCTCGGCTTCGCCTAAGGCCGCCGGAAAGTCACCGGTCCGGTCGTTCTCCTTTCGGTCGTCGGACCCATTTTCTTCTTCCACCGTTTTCGGTGCCGTCCACCGGTTTCGGTGGCTTCCACCACCACTAATCTGCTCACCGTCGCCTGGGGAAGCTTCGGTTGGGGTCGATCGGGCCTGAATCGCGCCGATCGCCGGCGATTCTCTCTCCCCCTCTCGGTTTCGATTTTCGCCGTTTCGCTCCACCGTTCGCCGCCGTTCGCGTCTCCGTTAGGCCGGTGGTGGTCGGGCCTCGTCGGGCTTCCTTCGCCTGGGCCGTCGGTGCCGTCCATCGGGTCGCCGGTGATCCTCGGTTTGGCTGCTTCCTTTTTCGTTTTACAGAATCGCGTCTCGCGATTCTGTTTCAGTTTTTTTTTTGTTTCAGATTCTTTTGTTTTATTATTTTTATTATTATTATTATTTATTTTAATTATTTTACTATTCATTAAAATACTCCCAAAAAATTCAAAATATCTACACTTATATTATTTTTATTTTAATTTAATTTATTTAATTTAAATTTAATTTATTAAATATATTTTTCTCCAAATTTTTGATATTATTCCTTCGCGCTTTTCGAGATATCGTTCCGATAATTTTTTGATATTTTTAAAATTTTTGAATCTTGATCAATTGACCCAAATTGTATAATTTTCTCATTATCGATCAAGATATCTTACATCCTTATTTTAAATTAAAATTTTCTTATCGCCTTAATACCGGGTTTTGGTATTTTTACCATTTTACCCCTGCTCTTGTTTCGAAAATCAATTTTAACCTGACCTTCCTTCATACATCCCCCATCTTTTCTTATTTAATTTTCGTATTTTAATTAAATTCGGGTCTTACAATTTTGTTGTAGTGAGAATAAAAATAAAAATTAATATACTAAAATGTAGGCAAATGAATCGCTATATAAAATATTTGGAGAAAATCAATATGATGAGAACATTCAACCAAAGGAATAATCTTAAAATGGGTTCATGAAATTGATCATTAATGCAAAAATGAGTTCTTTCAATCTTTACCAAATTGGTTACGGTTATTGGTACGACCTAACAACCTATCCCTCCCTACTTCTTCGATAATAAGGATACGATCTCTAATTATTTCTCTTACCAATTAAACAACCCTAGATACGATCTTAAAATTTAATTTACCAACAGTATTAAAAACTAGAGAGACTACCAATTCTAACCAACAAACACACACATATGTTTATTTAAGCTAGATTATATATCTTCTTAACATAGAATTGAAAGCCTATCTGTAATCAATTATGTTGTTTACCACTTATATTAGAATTCCTAAGCAATAACGGATTCAAGTTTCTAATTGGTAATATATTATCCTGACAATTGAACAAAGGGCCTTTTTTGCGTAATCAATCAAAAAAATAATTTAAACAAGTATAAAACTTATATAAATAGCAAAGATATAAAGGAATAAGATAAAACTAATTAGATCTCACAATTCTTGAAGAACCCAAACTTTAATTATCCTTTGGTTAGACTAAATAATTTAGCAAGCCATAAGTTCAGAGAAAAACAGTAAAGAAAAATAAAAATATAGAATTGTGTGTCTATGATGATGATTCAAGACTATCTCCCTTTCCACTCTTAGTCTATAAATACTAAATCTTCTAACCCCAGAATCTGTTTTCAAAGAAAATTTCTCCTTTCCTTTTTCAACACTTGCCAAAGACAGTCATTGCATATCTCTTCCTTAATAATTAAAATCTTCCACTTGTCATCTTTAGATTGATTAAGTCAACTGCAGCTACAAGTGATAGATCTTGACTTGAATTCACATATTTGACTTGCAATCCTTGTCACTGCTTTAGGCGTGCCCACGTCTTATACCAAGATTTCTTCTGATTTCGTGACTTGATCAGAATTTGCAGCTTTTAATTCATTTTGTCCCTTTTCCTTCATTCACAATACAAAATAGAAAATATAAGTCAAATCCAAAAATTAAGCATATAGAATAATCTAAATCATGGGAAAATATGACAATTATTGTGTTTAATATGCAACTTATCAGTTTTCGAAAATGTTTTACAAACATAAGTATAGTTCACAGAACATATCCTAGCGATATGAAATCAATGTGTTGTGGCCCATGCTAACGGGGATGATAATAGTTAATAATGTAGTCTCAGCCAACATGATATAATAGTCAATAGTGTCCCTGCTAATGGGTTAAAATAGCTAGTAAAGGAAGTATGAAATACGTTTCGAATTGTGAAGAGAGTTTCAGAATATGAAATATTTTTTGAA
This sequence comes from Firmiana major, assembly GCA_033439115.1. NCBI lineage: Eukaryota > Viridiplantae > Streptophyta > Magnoliopsida > Malvales > Malvaceae > Firmiana > Firmiana major. The sequence continues at coordinate 84,048,803 of CM065897.1, forward strand.
TGCATGAATTTATTTTGATGTAATATATTTTGGATAAGAAATATGCTTTAAATATGAAATTTGCTCCGGATAAGGAATATATTCAGATGTGAATATGTTTTGGATACGAGACTTGTTCCGAATGAGGAAGATGTTTCGATATATATTATGTTTCGAAATGAGACATGTTTCGAAGTGTGATAATTTTCAAATACAAGTTATGACTTGAATAAAAGATGCTTCCGATATATGAATGTATTTCGATATGTGATGTGTTTTCGGATTGTATGATGTGATCTTGGAAAAAATTATTGTGTTTTAAGGATGAATGTGGATGTAAGCAATTCAAGAGAGAAGAGCTTACATGTTTGGATTGCATTAAACTTTAGTTTTATACATTTAACTATGTTTCGAATTTTGAACCCCTATTCAGTTTTTGTGGTCAGGTTTGATGACCAATTAAGGTATTTCAAAATACCTTTCTGCCTAAAAAACTTGACAGCGTCTAGATAATATTCTAGTCCGTAAATCTAGGAAAACTGTAACTTTCGATATGTTTTGAAATGTGATTTAGATAAGTGATAAGAAAGAATGATCGAATGAGAATGTGTTAGACATGCATTAAAAATTCAGTATCTTGTATGTTATTACTTCTACGCTTGTGTGGTTTGCTTACTGAGCTTTCGCCAAAGCTCGCTCCCCTCTATTTTCCATCACAAGTTCAAACTAGAGGTGCATTGGCAAATGTCAGTATTCAGCTTTGAAGTAAGTGCTTCGAGATCTAGCAGCTTATATCGATATATTTATTTATATTGTTTAATTGTATTTAATTTGAGAAATTTATCTTTTAGTGCATGTGTCACGATGTGTATTGAATTAAGAAATAATTATGAAAGTTAATAAAAAATTAGATTGGAACCTTAGGTTCATAACCTTAAACCAAGTTTGGTAGTTTGAGACCTAGAAACATTATGAGACTGTATTCACATGATAAACAAGTGTTAAAAGAAAAAAAAATTTAGCCCAAATTTTTATATTTCTGTAATAAATTATTGAAAGTTCACGTCGTTTGGGTCATGACAGATAATATGTAATTGTTATAAAATGTTACCGTATCAAACATGAGAAAGTTTGTTCTTTGTTGCCATAACCAATGATCTTTTTGTTCATCTCTTTAAAAACCTCTTTTTTTTTTTTTTGAAAAATCTAGTATAAAAAATATATTTTTTTTCTCCATCAATTAGTTGCCAAAAGCATCATAAGGGAAGTTCAACCTTAAAATAAATTGAGTGCAAAATGTCGATTAAAGATCATCAACCAAGATAGCAATATAAAAATATCGTATCCAATTGTACAAATTCCATCAATTTGATATGAATTGATGCAATTTTTGGAGATAGCGACACTAATTTCTTAAGAATTTAAGGCCTTATGCATATGAGAAAAGCCAGTAGGATTTTTATTTTATTTTATTCTGCTAAGTCAAAGTTTATTAATAATATATCAGCTAATAGTCATACTGTTATCGTGTGATGCCATTCGGTTTAAGGAATGCTGGAGCCACATATCAGCGGATGGTAAACAAAGTCTTCAAGGATCTCTTAGGAAACTCCATGGAAGCTTATGTGGATGACATGATCGTTAAAAGCAAAGCAGAGGAATCTCATGCTCACCAGATGTCTAAGGTGTTCAAAGTGTTGAGGGAGTTTAATATGAAGCTAAACCCCAACAAGTGTTCCTTCGGAGTCAGATCTGAAAAGTTCTTAGGATTCATGATCACTAATAGGGGCATTGAGGCAAACCCCGAGAAGGTACAAGCGATCATAGATATGAAGCCACCAACTACAATGAGAGAAGTCCAAAGATTGAAGGACAGGATAGCAGCTCTAAACCGTTTTCTGTCAAAATCTGCGGAGAGGAGCCTATCATTCTTCAAAACTCTAAGAGGTGGAAAGAATTTTAAATGGACAGATGAGTGTCAAGCAGCTTTCGAAGACTTAAAAGAGTATTTGAAGGAGTTACCTTTATTGATAAGGCTTCAAGTAGGGGAACATTTGTTTATGTACCTAGGAGTTGGTGAGTATGTCATCATTGTAGTATTGTTGAGAAAAGATGAAATAGTGGATCGCCCTATTTATTATGTAAATAAGGTGTTGTTAGACCCTGAAAGACGTTATCCGCTAGCTGAAAATTTTGCATTAACCCTCGTGATGGCCTCTTGAAAATGGCGTCTTTACTTTCAGGCACACCCTATCACAGTTTCGACGGATCAACCGTTACGACGAATTCTTCAAAAGCCTGAACACTCAGGGAGATTGGTGAAATGGGCAGTAGAACTCGGAGAATATGATATCACATTTCAGCCCCGACAAGCCATTAAAGGCCAAGCTCTAGCGGACTTCATAGTCGAATGCACTAGCCCAAGGGGCAACAATGAAGAAGAAACTCGGTCATGGCTACTGCATGTTAACAGAGCGTCAAGTGCAAATGGTAGTGGGGCTGGCATAGTCCTGGTATCACTTGAAGGGAAATCTTTGGCATATTCTTTGCGCTTTGGGTTCCCAGTTCAAATAACATAGCAGAATATAAGGCCTTGGTAGCTGGAATGAAGTTAGCAGAAAGATTACAAGTTCGCAACCTAGTGGCACATAGTGACTCCCAACTAGTGGTGAACCAATTCAACGGAGAGTACGAGACTCGAGAGCCGATGTTAATCCCATACCCAAAGAAAGTCCAATCACTGGCCCAAACTTTCGAGAACTTTTAGTTGGTGCAAGTCCACCAATCCGAAAACACCCATGCGAACTCACTGTCCAAATTGGCCTCTTCTAATGAGACCGAAGGAAGAGTAGTGAAGGTGGCAAGGCTAGAAATGCGTAGTATTGAAGAAGTGGAAGTGTATGATATTGAGGTGGGAGACGATTGGAGGACACCATTTAAACAATACCTAACTGATGGCACGTTTCCACATGACAAGGAAGTAGCTCGACGCTTAAAGATGCAGGGAGCAAAGTTCACGTTAATAAATCAGGAGCTGTACAAGAGGGGGTATACATCACCTCGGTTAAAGTGTTTAGGGCCAGAAAATGCTAACTATGTCCTAGCAGAAGTAGACGAGGGAATTTGTGATGAACATTTGGGAGCTAGAGCCTTTACCTCCAAAATATTACGGTTGAGATTCTATTGACCAACATTGAAGAAAGACGCGGTGGATGAAGTCCACAAATGTGACAAGTGCCAAAGGTTTACGCTGATAACAATGGCTCCAATTACTCCGTTTCAGGGCACGGAGCAACCAACGCCATTTACACAATGGGGGATAGACATTTTGGGACCTTTGCCATTAGCGACGGGACAAAGAATGTTTCTGCTGGTAGCTACCGATTACTTTACAAAATGGATTGAGGCAGAACCATTAGCTACTATTACTGAGAAGAAAGTCGAGGTGATGGTATGGAAGGACATTATATGTCGATTTGGGATTCCACCCGTCTTAAACGCTGACCATGAGAAGCAGTTTGATTGTGATGCCTTTCATGAGTTCTGCAAACGCCTTAATATTCAGTTGAGGATTTCTTTTGTTTCATACCCTCAAGCTAATGGGCAGGTAAAAGTCAGCAACCGAGCCATCCTTCATAGTTTGAAGACCAGATTGAGTAAAGCTAAAAGGGCGTGGGTAGATGAGTTACCTAGTGTTTTGTGGGCGTATCGCACCACCAGTCGAGTGTCAACCGGAGAAACGTCATTTAGTTTGGTATACGAAACTAAAGCATTGATCCTCGTGGAAATTGGAACACTTTCACCGAGAATGATACCCTTGGTAGAGGAAGAGAATTCGAAAGGGTTAAGGGAAAATCTAGATCTGTTTGACGAACATAAATAGGCTACGGCTATCTGACTTGCATCCTACCACCAAAGGGTAGCTAACTACTATAACAGCCGAGTTAAAGACAGACCAATGTCAGAAGGAGATTTGGTATTGAGAAAGTCACACATAACCAATACGTTGAAAGATGGAAAATTCAAAGCCAATTGGGAAGGTCCATATCGAATCAGACGAATGATTGGGCCCAACACCTGTATCTTAGAAACTTTGCAAGGGAAGAAGATAGGGAAGATATGGAACTCAAACCACTTAAAGTTGTATTGGAGTGAATCATTTATATTATGTCTTCTTTTCGAATTTTTGTATTTCCATGCGATGAATAAATCAGGTGATCTCTTAATTCATATTTATCTTTCTAACGTTTACAAATATGAATCTTGTGATAGAAGAGATTATGCCACAATGCCAGAGGTACGAATACGTCACAGCGGCCAGACATTAGAAAAAGATATGCCATAGTGCTAGAGACACGAATGCGTCACGGCGGCCAGGCATTAGAAACAAGACATGCCACAGTGCCAGAGGAGCGAATATGTCACGGCTGCCAGGCATTAGAAAAAAGACATGCCACAGTGCCAGAGGTGCGAATGCGTCACGACGGCCAGGCATTAGAAAAAAGACATGCCACATTGCCACAGGTGCGAATGCATCACGGCGGCCAGGCATTAGAAACAAGACATGCCACAGTGCCAGTGGCGCAAATGCGTCACGACGGCCAGGCATTAGAAACAAGACATGCTATAGTGCCTGAGGCGCCAAAGCGTCACGGCAGCCAGACATTAGAAAGAAGACATGCCACAGTGCCAGAGGCGCAAAAGCGTCACGGCGGCCAGGCATTAGAAAGAAGACTTGCCATAGTGCCAGAGGCACGAATGCGCCATAGCGGTCAGGCATTAGAAAAAAGACATGCCATAGTGTCAGAGGCGCGAAAGCATCACGACGGCCAAACATTAGAAAGAAAACTTGCCATTGTGCCAGAGGCACGAAAACATCACGACAGCCAGGCATTAGAAAAAAGACACGCCATAGTACCAGAGATGCGAATGCATCACGACGGTCCGGCACCGAAAAAAGAAAAGGTACGTTTAAATGCACAATTCTTTCTAAAAGTTTACACATTTTATTAAGAATTTGGAGAGCGTATATATATGACGTATACAGATAGATGATGATAGCAAGAATCAAACGAATACATGCATTAATAAAAAAGAAAAAAAATGAATAAACAATATTTATTATTAAAAAGAATAAAAAATCTTTATTATTAAAATTTTTAAAAAAATTGTAACAATAGAATGATTTGTTAAAATAAAAAAATAAAAAAAGAAAAAGAAATCAATCTCCGTGATCAGATTTCTGGCACCGGTGGCTCCTCACCGTCTAATCCATCAAGAGCACCAATTGGCTCAGGAGCATTATTTGGGCTCAGAGGCTGCCAAGGTATAGTCAGGTTAGCCAAGTCATCCTGAACAGCTTTCTCTAAAAACTCATATGCTGGCTCAGCATCGGGCTCATATTTAGTCTAATCAGGAGCCTCGAACAACATAGCTTCTGGCGTATATAGGAGTTCGGGGAACTCTTCGTCCTCCCTGTGCTTCTCCAGCCAAGATCGGGCGAGATAGAAACAATACATCATAAACCCCGCAAAATAATCCTCTTTCCCCCTAAAGCAATCTTTAGAGAGTCGATACTCCCTCACGACTTCTGCCCTGATACGATTAATCTTTGTTTGGCCAAAAGAAGCATAAGGTTGACTCTCAAATCTCGTAATATGTTGTTCTAACTCCTGATTGCGATCAACTCACCCGTTAAAACTGGTGAAAAGGGAATCATATTTGGACTGTAAATTGTCTAGCTCAGTTTGCTTTTGTTGAAGGTCATCATTAAGTTTTCTCGACCTAGCAGTCTCAACAGTAAGATCCCCTTTGGCGAGCGTCAAGTCTTGAAGAGCCTTTGAAAGTTGTTCTTCCAGATCTCGCACCACCCCTGGTAGCCCAGATAGTTGATTATTAGCATTCGCCAACTCCATGTTCCTATCCCTTTGTGCCTTGAGCTCTTTCTCAGTCTGGTCACGGTAAGCTCGATGTTGAGCATTATTGACGATGGTCCTTTGAGTAGCCTGAAAAGAAACATGAAAAGTTAAAACTCTAAATAAGGTGAAGAGAAATATAATGAATGAGAATCGAAAGATTACCCTAATTAGCTCCAAATCAGCTAAGTCTTCTCCCTCCAAAAAATTCCTAAATAATTCATGGTGGCCTAGCCTAATCGAGATGCTACCCCAAGCATTTCTAAAGTGTCATTGTCAAGCACTCCAGGGTACACTCGAAATTTTGATCCCTTCATCGTGTAGCCACCATCCACTCGGTATGACCCCTTGTCTATAGGACCTATCTTAGGAAGAATAAGCCTGTTTGCCATAGCAGACTCAACGTATAAATGCATCCGGTTCTTTCGATGTGGCGAGGTCACATTGCATTCAGCGCGATCCTCGGACTGAGTCCGATCCGAGGAGCTTGAAGTTCTTCGAGAATGCGAAGAAGCCTTCCCTTTAACTCGAGAAAGGTTTCTTAATCCTCCCTCCTAAAATTGATTCGGAGCTGGAGGAGGGGTTACTTGTCTGGAAGGAGGAGTTTGAACTCGGGATACTGGAGGCAAAATTGACATATCTCCAGAAGCAGTAGCTATTGAGCGTGGTCTCTTCCCAGTAGGTTCACTGGATGAACCTTCTTGTGCCCTTTTGACGGATCAAAGCACGTTTAACGCTGCTCATTTCTGCAAAAAGGAACCTACAAAATTGTTAAGATCGTCACATAAACGAGCAATAATGAATTGTAAAGCATAAAAGGGTTACCTTCAAGAGAGTTAAGATACTCCTGAAGGGACTCTACGTTTAACGTTTCATCATCTGGGAGGACCATAAAAGTGAAACCAAACCCTTCCCAGTCGCTTACATCATCTAGACGGTCACTTTCAGGGCTGAATTCTCTATTTGCAGGATTTGCTTCAAAAGGAACAAATGATAAAGGATTTGAAGGGGAAACAGAAGGATTGGTGGCATGAGTACTTCCGATACCCCAACCAGCAGACGCCAAATTTTCAAATAATAGGAAGTTATAAAGGTTAATTGGCCTATCGACTAATAGCTCGTGGATAGTTGAAGACAATTGTCTCCTAAGAGTAGCAGTACGAGGACCTTTTGGGATACTACGCTTGGCTTCCCATCGAGTAGGGAAGTTAAGACCTTCAGTTACCTCTAAATGAGCCATTCCGACTCGAACCCATGGAGTTTGTTAGGAAGTTTTTCGAATAACCTATTTTCAAACTCGGGTTCAGATACTCTCTGAATAAAATACATGATTAAGCCAGAACTACCCCGAAACCTGAAAAAAGTATAAAATAAAGGGAAAGAAGGAGGAACACCCATCATTTGGAAATGCACGGTAAAATCAATTAATTACATCCAACTATGAGGGTGTAACAGGCCAGGAGTGATCCCTTGTTCCCTCAAAAAAGAAATCGCGAAATCGGAGATTGGAGATTGGAAAACAAAAACCTAACTCTAAAGATATCCTAAAAATAGCCACTCCACTTGATACGCTAAGTGCACACCTTTCTTCCGGACTTGGGAGCCTATAAAAAAACCCATCGGGTAATGGGAACCTATGCCTAATATCTTAGAGGTCAACCTCAGTCAAAGTCGATTTAAGCCTTAACTCTAAATGCTTTCCTACACCATGACCTGCCATCCTCGACCTAAAAAAGAGAGTGAAACAATCCTAAATGCTACTGGGATAAACTCGAAGGTTTAGCAGCAGAGTTCAGGACGAGAGAGATCAGGGTTTTAGAAGCAGGCGACAGGGTCTGGATCAGAAACGTGAAAGGGTTAGTATTCAGACTCGTGACAGAGTATACGATAGGGGTGAGCGGCAGAGTATGCAAGTGGCGACAGAGGTATGCAATAGGGATGTGTGGCAGAGTATGCAAGTGGCGACAGAGGTATGCGATAGGGATGTGCGGCAGAGTAGGCAAGTGGCGACAGAGGTATGCGATAGGGGTGAGGGCAGAATATGTAAGTGCGACAGAGTCGCGATATGATTCTTTGCGACAGAGTATGAATGTGGCGACAGAGTTCGCGATAGAGTATCAAGTGGCGATAGAGTTTTGCGATGGATTTGCGGCAGAGTATTTCAAGTGGCGATAGAGTATGCGATAGGATTTCGGTAGAGTGCGACAGAGTTTGCGGCAGAGTTACGGTAGAGATGTAATAGTTTTCCTAAACTATCTGGTGGCATCTTACCCTTATATAGTCGCAGCTGAGATGGTTGAAACATCGCATTCTTACAAGAGCTTAAATGTCTCTCGCGAATAAAATGTTGCGTCCTTAATAACCACCCCAAAAAGACATAATCCTCTTATTATACTCTCCCATAGGGAATTTCCCTATGGAAGAGTGGGGAGCAATTGATAGAGGTAATTTACATCAAGTCCACGTAAGCAACATTAGCTAACGAGTGACAGCCACGTGTCAGGTCACAGTGCCACATGACATGTGCCACGTGTCAAGTCATAATGCCATGTGGCAATCACCGAAGAGCCAAAAAGACCTCTGCACCCCTGAGACTGAGCTCTCAGAACTCACTTCTGATAGCCCAGTCGCGCGCCTGAGTTTCAGAATACGGAAGGCCTAAAACAATAAAATTTTAGACCCAAACACCTATGAGTACTGAGCTTATTGAAACTACAGAGTGGACATCTATAAATACCCCACAGGTATGATAAAAAAAAAACCATAAGCTCTACTTTGTTAACTAAGACTCTGCTTAAACATTTTTTCTGACTTAAGCATCGGAGTGCGCGCGCAGGGACAGATCCCTGCGCCCCTCTAACCTTTACTGTTTTTGCAAAATTTTCAGTACTCGTAGAGAAGACGACAAGGAAGATTACATCAGCATCATTTCATTGTTGTTAAGAGCAACAACACATATGATATTGAATTTCTTTTATTTTTATATTTTTATTTTCTGTATATTATCTCAATGTCCGATGATTAAAGTTATTAGATGAGGGTTGAGTTTGAATCCATATGAATCTTAGTCTCAATTATTTTGAAAAGTTTTATTTTAGTTTCTTTCACTTTTGTTAGTTTAATTACTCAATTCTATCAAATTTTTTTTCCATTTTAGTTTTGTTTTTTTGGTTTTTGGTAAATATTAAATAGATAAAACTAAAAATAAAACTAACAATAAATCCTAATAATAATAATAATAATAATAATAATAATAATAATAGTAATAATAATAATCGAAAATAACCCTAAAACTAATACTAATCTAATAATAATCTTAACAATCTAAAACTAATATTAATAGTAATCTAATAAGTCTTGTCCTAAAATTAATAACAATAATCTATAATTAAATGCCAATAATCAAATAAAAAGCATAAATTAAAAATACAAAAACACCAATCGGGTCTAAATTAAATTGGCCTTCAAATTAAACGAGGCCAACAGCTTAGATAAATCCATATCTATTTTAAATATCTCTTGCATATATAATTTCTCAACTTAAATTTTGCACTCAGAAATTGGCCTAAAAGGTCTAAAAAATTACCAAAACAATTCGAACAAAATAATGTGTATATTCCCATGAAAGATATTTAACTAATTTAGGATATGTATAAAAATGTAAGGATACATATGAGGACAAATAAAGGGCAAACAAGCGAATTTCTTATCACAGTGAGACTACATCAAGGATCGACATTAAGTCCATTACTATTTGTTGCAATAATAGACGAGCTAACAAAATCTATATAAGATAAAAGGCCTTGGTATATAATGTATATAGATGATATTATCTTATGTGATGAGAATACAGTAGAAGTCAACGCATAGTTAGAATTATAGAGATAGACGTTAGAAACAATAGGGTTTATACTAAGCAAAATAAAGACTGAATACAAGGAATGTAAATTTAGTCATATAAAAATAAAGATCAAAGAATAGTGACGCTTGATGGGGATGCAATCTTAAGCGGGATCATTTTCGATATTTGGGGTCAATCGTATCGATAGATAAAGATATTAATGGCAAAGTGACCTATAAAATCGAGCTGATTGGAGTAAATGAGGAATCGCTACAAGTGTGTTGTGCGATAAAATAATTCTTATTTAGTTTAAAAGCAAGTTCTACAAAACAATTGATAGATCAACATTATTTTATGACAGTAAATGTTGGACAACTAATTAGAAACCACATAAATGGAAGACGAGTGTAGCAAAAATGCAAATACTGTGGTGGATGTACAGATATATGAAAAAATAATAAAATGAAAAATAAAGACATTCGCAAGAAGATTGAAGTAATACCTATCGAAGACGAGATAAGAAAAAGTCATGAATTTACGTTTGTTCGGATACATACAATGCAGACATGTGGACGTTTCAATTAGGAGCGTAGAGATAGTGAATGATGAAAAGAATGGTTAAGACTAGAGGAATATTGAAAATGACTTGAAAGAAAATAATTTTGAAGGATACGATGACTCGAGAATTGAAAGAACACATTACTTTAGATAGGAATGAGTAGAGAAAGATAATTTATATTGATAACATAGCGTGAGGTCTTCTTTTGGTTCATATGACCTACCTCTATATTAAAATAAAGGCTCTGGAGATGATAAAAATTAGATTTATCTATATATCTATAAATTGGATGACAAATATTTGAGAGAGTGACATTTTAAATTTAATTGGCAACTAGGCTTGATTCATTTATTTGCATGTTTTAACGAGGATAATTACAAAGAATTAAAATTTCATACTGTTAAATTCATAAATAAAAAATGTAGAATATTTTTCTTTAACTATGAATAAAACAAGTTTATTTGAAAATTATTCCTCTAGTTAACGAGTGTTTTTAAAAACTCATTATATATAAATGAATTATTATATTAATAATATTTTTACATTTGATGTATTATTCATCAAATTTAAAGAGAAATAATTCATTCAATATAATTATCTTATACACTGTTAATGAAGTTTTTTTAACTTTATTAACGGAGTTAGAATTATGATACATATATTTTAAATATATAAAAAAAATAAGAACTAAAATGAAATATTGTGGAGTCAAAATCTTGACTAATAGTTTATAGAATATTAATTCATTCATTAATTATAAATTTATATTCCTAAACATCAGATTGACCCATGTCATTCCAGGTATGGCACTTTCATATCATTTTCCTTTTAAAAACTGGTAAATGTCAGTTCAATCCCCACAAGAGTGCTTGAATAATTCGTATTCAAAAAGAAATTTTCCGTGTTTTTTCACTCGAAGACAACCTTACATCAAAATAAGCAAAGTTTTGATACAAATACAATTCAAAGGCCAAAATACATATAATTTATAGTTTTTGGCAGTATGCAAATGGCCACACGAAAACTCAAAATATAGACACATTTAAAATACAAGGAATCTATCATATATATCTATATATATATAAAATAGAAACTCCGAGAGTCCGAGGATTCTTGTCTCTATTTTTCTTTTTCTTAAAAGAAATAATACTGCAATAATCTGTAGACACTGTACACTGTACACTGATTGATGAGAATTAATGTTATAAGGAGCGGGAGGCAACACACTTCCTCACAATCGATTACCAATTAAAATGACTTAGGTGCCCTTGTTCTCCCAACTCTACTTAAACTGGATAGATCAGATTAGATTAATAGTTAACCCGATGGATTTATATTATTTTATTCTGATGAAGGTGACCTAGCTATTATCTCATATATATATATATATATATATATATATATATATATATATATATATATATATAGGTGAAAAAAAGAGAAGCTACTGCTCAAATGCTAACAGATATAATAATGGGAAATTAGGGTAAAGGCAAAGTTTGATAGTATTATTAGTGGGGGGAGAAAGGTTAGTCATAGGAATTGGAGTTACTAAATCAGTGTGAAGGCCCATCCTCTTGCCTAGTTCCACTTATTGAAGGCTACTATATATATATATATATATATATATATATATCATGTCACATTATGTTGCTTATATATATATATATATATATATATATATCATGTCACATTATGTTGCTGCTGCTGGATGCCGGTCCTTAGCCAGGAAATTAATGAGAACTAGCTAGTATAAAATTAAATAAGCAAGAGAAGTTAGAAATTGCAGGTGAGGGAAGACCCACATGTACTGATACACGATATATACGGCCAAAGGAGGCTAATTGGAGAGTTTGCAGAGCTAATGTGCCAGGCTGCCTATCAGACCGATTGAAAACAGCTGAGAAGTGATGTTCAGCTCACAAATTAACAATACCAACTTGCATCTGCATGGACTTGCTATAATATTTGTAGGCTGCAATTATTGTTTATTTGATGAACAGAGACAACTGGTGGCTGCCTACGTACGACCCTTCAATTTTGCAATTGTTTTGCCTACTATCTGCTCTCTTTTCAAGCTACTTTTATGAGCAGCTGATACTCTCCGTCCATGCAAGCACTTCCCAATGGTTTTTACCCGAGCGTCATGATCCATTCTCAACTGCAAAATATTATTTGTTGTAATTTATTAGACTTCACAATTTTATTATTTTTCTCAAAAGACACTTTATCATTGAAAAATGGTGTAAACACTTAAATATAATACTAAAATTTTAGTACTCGGTCAATATTTATAGCTCCCCTAAGGAAGCGTGACAAGCTCCTTGCCTGCCTTGCTTCAACTTTGACTTTTTGGATTCTTATAAATGCACGGTCGTTCTTTCATTTTTCTTGGTCTAAAAATTTATATATAGTTACTGCCTAATATATAATATATATATATATATATATAGAAGATATAAATGCAGTGGTTATTATTAATTAGTTCTTTTAATATATAGTATATTTCAATCAACATTTAGAACTATTTGGTATATCTCGAGAGGATATGTTGTTGCTAAGAGAAAATTAAGAATATGCAACAGAACTTTAAAAGAATTAGCAAAAATAAGGAGATGGGTCAGCTCTTGTCCACTGCTTGCCCCCAAATGGAGCATTCAACATTCATTCCAATATGTACAATTATGAGTTTGGTAGCTGTTATTAGCCTTCAAGTTTAGATTCTGCTGCAGCCGTGGCAATTCTCCACTGCACAGTACCCTGATGATGATTTCATGAGTGTAACAGGACGAAAATATTTTCAATACTGTGTTATATTTTCTTTTGGTTTACTGGATCCTTAGGAGTTTACTAAACCTCACCACAATCTCGTAATTTTTTCCTTTTTAATTTTTATTTGGATATTTTTTATTAAATAATACTTTAAAGATTGTAAATGTTAAATAACATTAAAAATTATATAAAAATAATTTTTAAATATTTATTAATTTCATAAATCTTAAATATATATTATAAATTTCATTTTATACAATTTTTAATTTAAAAATTTTAACCTTTTTTTTTTAATTTTTATAAACACTTCATCTCATTATTACCTTGTATTTTCATTCAAACACGTTTTTCCATTAATTTTCAATTGTAATCCACCCACCGTATAGAACATTGATTCAATCTTCTCAAAGGAATCATGATTAATGAATGCTAATCATAAGCTCTAACCTTTTAGCTCAAAGATCTTGCGAATATTCGACCACTAGTGACCTTGGATCAAAAACGTGTGGAATGCCGTCCAATCAAACCGTGGCCCACAAAATCAATTTGTCAATTTGATGCCCTGAGCCCATGCACATTGGACATTGATTAACTAAAATTAGACTTTGGGGCCATTTGATTTTGAGGTGGGTCCAGACCCAGAAGAAAAAAGGGCCCAATTGACAATCAGGTGATGAACACGTGAAATTTCTATGGGACCCTGCATAAAAATGTCAACTGAGTAAGTATCAGTTAATTTTGAGGTATTTAATTATAAATTTGATTAATAATTATAAAATTCGAATTTTATTAAAATTTAATTATTTTTTAAGATATTATTCGAATTTTATCCGAATAAATTTTTTATTACCCATTAATTATCCGAACCCATTTAATTATCTGATTATTTAACATATAATTTGACAACAAGTTTATTAACCTGAACCCGAACCTGAACCCTTAAAAAAAATCATCTAATTTTTTATAAATCAAAAGTAAAAATTAAACAACAACATATATATTTTATTATAATTAAGCAAATTTTAAGAATTCAACAAACCACTTGAAATTATAACAAATAAACAAATCATAAAAACATAACAAGTAAAAAAAAAACAAAATAAAAATTAATCAAATTCGAATTTAGAGTACCTGAAAATTACTACTCGAGTCACGAATAATAAAGTTATTACTCTAAAATATTAAAACCTATTTACCCAACTTAAACGAAAAGAATAATCTCAAATGCCCGATTAACTCATACCCATTTACATCCCTACTCTTCTTCATCCGTTGCAGCTCAATGAAGCACTTTATTTTAGTATTACATCCACGTGGCAACATGATCAAGTCCCAACTGGACCAATCATGAGACACGTGGCATTGACACTTTCATTGTTCTAATCTTGTCAAAGTTTGGGGAAGGGAAAGTTTCAGAGTATTAGGTCGCAGGGCAGAGGGCAGAAGGCTTTCAACTTATATCTTTCACCTACCGACAATACGCTATAGGAGAGACTGGGTTTCTCTGAAATAAAGTGGCAGTTTCCATCACTCTAATTCGCAAGCTTTTTCAATTAAAATATACATCCACCCGTAGGAATTTTTTTTTTAATTACAAGTATTTAATTTATATTACAATTTAAAATTAATTTTATTAGAATAGAAAGTAATATTTCAATAAATTTTTATAATAATAAGAATTTCAAAATTTAAATTTTATTCAAATACTTTAAAAAAAATTCACTTTTACTTTTTTTCAATTAATTAGTAATCTTTTAATTGAATATTTAAAAAGGTAAGATAATATGAGGATTGAATTCGATCTCTATATTGAGTATGAGATTAATTAATTTTTACTCACATTGTGATTGGTGCTGCCTCAAAATCTGAATCACCCTTACTCAAAAATCCAATAGAATCTTCTTATATCATTGAAATAACCCTTTGATTTATACCATCAATAATATTAATCATCATCATCATTCACTTTTTTTTTTTCATAATTAAGATGGGAATTGAAGTTATTTTAGTTCAAATTTAAGCTTTATAGCATATTATAGTTTTTCTTTGATTTTTTTTTGTTACATTTCTTTAACTGTTTCATCAGTTTGTTGATCATCATTCATAACAGTCTTCTAAAAAATGTTTAGTTTAACAATTATAATTAATTAAGATGGTGACCCTTGGGTACAAATAGTTCTTTTCATTCCATTCTCTCAATATTGAGAAAGTTATATATATATATATATATATATATATATATATATATATATATATATATATATATATATATATGTTAACATGAGACTATTTAAACTTTATTTTACATATCAATTACTGGAAATTTTTAAAATAGTATTTGAACAATTGATTGAACGTGAAGTTTAATCGATAAGATTAAGAAACTAGTGTTCTGAAAAGTTTTTGAAGTAAAAATATCAAGGCAAAGGGTAAAAAAAGAAGCCCATGAAAAAAAAAAATAGTATTATCATCTAAGTTTCTAAAGTTTTATTTCAATCAACTGATACTTTATATTTTAATTTACATCCAATCGATCCCTCCTCTAAATAGGACCTATCATGCCTATGATGTTCTTTACCAACTTGACCTAAGAAATTATTGGCTTAATAATTAAAAGTGTACACATCACTACATTTATACATACATACATACATACATAAAAACACAAATACATGACATATATAGGCTTGAACGTGAGAATCCAAAGTTTTAATGAAGAATTTACTCATTTTTGTTATGCAAAGAGAACTGTTGATGTTATATAGATTTTGGATTTTACAACATACTTTAATAGTCTACTTAAGGTACAAGGACCAAAGGAGAAGAAAATAACTTAAGACATCAAATTCACCATTATGAACATAATTTGTTAGAAAAAATTTACGTAAAAATTAGCTTCCTTATAAATGTGAGCAAAAGAACAATCACAATCCAAACTAACTAGCAATTCGTAAACATGAAATGTTGGATTAAAAAAAAAAATTAGTATTCTGAAGTGACTGGAAAATCATTTAGACTAGAAATAAAGAATCATATTTTTATTGTCTGATTAATAATACTAGAAAGAAACTCATAAACTATGATTAAAAAGCATAGTCTAAGATTAAAGGTTATGTTTTTCTAATCATAGCATATTCTAGTATTGTCTTTTCTTATGTAGTATAGATTATGGTTTTTAAAACACAGTCTAATACATAAATATAGATCACATTTTAGAAAGAAAAGTTTTAAGTTGTAAAATAAACTACTTGATTAAATTATTTATAAGTTTTGATTTATTTGAAAATAAAATCAATAAACTATGTTTTGACGCATTAAAATTTAATCGAATTTTATTACTCACAACAATTACTTTTCACTATTTCGCTAGGTATAACATTACGGAAGAATATATATATATATATATATATATATATATATATATATATATATATATATATATATATATTCTTTTCAGTTGTTCATGTTATCCTCCGCAATTTTCTTTCGCGGTCTAAGGTGTCATTCTTTTTGCGAATTTTTTGCTTCAACTGTTTTTTAATTTGAGTAAGTGGTTCACCTCGCGCATTTTTCGTTTCAAACTCTTGCACTATTTTTTTATGGCTTGTCTCACACACTTTGCGCTTCAAACCCTTATTAATTTTAGTGTGTGGTTTACCTCGCGCACTTTTCGCTTCAAGCCCTTACACTTTTTTTTGTGGCTTACCTCGTGCATTTTTCGCTTCAAGCCCTTACAGTTTTTCTTTGTGGCTTACCTCGCGCATTTTTTCGCTTCAAGCCCTTATTAATTTGAGTGCATGGCTTACTTCACGTACTTTTCGCTTCAAGCATTTATTAATTTGAGTGCATGGTTTACCTCGCGCACTTTTCGCTTCAAGCCCTTCCACTTTTTCTTTGTGGCTTACCTCGCGCATTTTTCACTTCAAGCCCTTGTTTGTTTGAGTGCGTGACTTACCTCGCACACTTTTCGCTTCAAGCCCTTACACTTTTTCTTTGTGGCTTACCTCGCGCATTTTTCGCTTCAAACCCTTATTTGAGTGCATGACTTATCTTGCACATTTTTCATTTCAAGCTCTTGCACTATTCTTTGTGGCTTACCTCGCTCATTTTTTGCTTCAACCTTTTTCTGTAATCGTGGCTAACGGCTCCGCTTTTATCCATTTAGTAAATAGTCTGTAGTCACCAACAAGAACTTCTTTTGACTAGTAGCTACTGGGAATGATCCTAGTATATCCAAACCCCATTGGGCAAACGATGTCGGTTGGAATGTGCTTTGAAGGGTCGATACTGGTGCAGTCGTCAAGAGGGCAAATCTTTGATATTTGTCACATCTCTACACTTTATCAAGCGCATCTTACTTAAGTGTGGGCCAGTAGAATCCTGCTCTAAGTATTTTTGTTGTTAAAGCTCGGGCTCCTAAATGCTCTCCACATATCCCTTCATGCACCTCGGCCAATGTTTAGTTTGCTTGTTCTGGGGCCAAACACTTCAATAGTGGCATGATATATCCCTTTTTATAGAGCTCCCTGTTTACTATAGTGAATTTTTCACTTTGAATTCTCATCTCCGAGCTGCTTCTTTGTTATCAATGAGTGTTCTCTTCATTAAATACTGTTTAATAAGTGTCATCCAATCAACACCAACTTCAATTTCTAGCACTTCTTCTTCCTTTATGCTAGGTTTCTCCAACTTCTCTACCTTTATAGACCTTCCAATTGATTCTTTAGATGATGCCAGCTTAGATAAAGCATCAGCATGATTGTTCTCAGATCGATCGATTTGAGTTAGCTGAAAATTATCAAATGATCGAGCTAACCATTGAACCTTTTGCAAGTTGGAATAAGGGCAGATTCTCGAGTCTCATATTGCCCATTGAGCTGGTTAACAACAAGTTGTGAGTCGCTATGGGCTAGCAAGTTTCGAATTTGGAGTTCTCTTGCAAGTTTCATGCCGCAAATCAAAACTTCATATTTGGCAACGTTGTTGGAACTAGGGAAGCTAAAGCGTAGAGAGTACTCCAACATTTCTTCTTCTGGTGACACCAGTACAATGCCAACTCCACTCCCTTTGTTACTTGATGCCTCATCCATAAACAACTTCCACCATTCTAATTCTTTCTCCTTAGGATCTTCTCGACATGTGCACTTAACAATAAAGTCTGTCAAGGCTTGCGCTTTAATAGCTTGTCGAGGCTTGAAAGAGATATCATACTCTCCAAGTTCAATAGCCTACTTGATTAACATCCATGAATGCTTAGGCTTTTGGAGTATTTGCCTCAAGGTTTAATCTTTTAATACCATTATCGAATGTGCTTGAAAATAAGGGTGCAATTTTCGTGCAACCATAACGAGTGCTAGAGCTACTTTATCAGCTTGAGATACCTTGTTTCTGCCTCCAATAGCACTTTACTCACATAGTAAACTGGTCTATCCCTTTTTACAGTTTTCCTCAATAAGATTGCGCTAACAGCTGTATCGCCTATCCCAGGGTACATGAACAAATGCTCCCCAGTTAAAGGTCTTAACAATAACGAGAGTTCTTTCAGGTACTCTTTTAACTCTTCGAAAGCCACTTGACACTTTTCAATCCATTTGAAGTTCTTTTCGCCTTAGAGTGTCTTAAAGAACGATAGGCTTCTTTCAGTAGACTTTGATAAAAAACATTTAATGCGGCTATTCTCCCTGTCAACCTTTGCACCTCTCTAAAAGTAATTGGAGGTTTCATGTCTACAATGGCTTGGACCTCCTCGGGGTTAGCCTCGATCCCTCAATTAGTTATCATAAATCCTAAGAACTTCTCAGATTGAACTCCGAATGAACATTTATTGGGATTTAACTTCATGTTATACTTCCTCAAAACATAAAAAACTTTAGACAACTGCATAGCATGAGATTCCTCATCTCTACTTTTCACGATCATATCATCCACATAGGCTTCCATCGTGTTACCAAGTAGATCATTGAATATTTTATTCACCATGCGCTGATATGTAGCACCCGCGTTTTTTAAGCCAAAGTGCATCACTTTGTAGCAGTAAGTGCTTTTATCAGTGATAAAAGACGTCTTTTCTTCGTCTTTAGGGTGCATTAAGATCTGATGATAATCGAAAAAGGCGTCCAAGAAGCTAAGAAACTCGTACCTTGAAGTTTCATCCACTAGCTTGTGAATCCAAGGAAATGGGTATGAGCCCTTTGGAAATGCCTTATTCAAATCGGTGAAGTCCACACACATTCTCCACTTTCTGGTGGCTTTCTTCACCATTACCACTTTTGCAAGCCACTCCGGATACTAGATTTCCCGAATAAATCCAGCCTCAAGCAACTTGTCGATCTCTTCTACAATAAGTTGCTGTCTCTCAGGGGCGAAATTCCTTTTTTTTTTCTGTTTGATGGGTTTCACCCTTGGTAACACATTAAGTTCATGACAGATGACTTTCGAATCAATTTCAGGCATATAAGAGGGGTTCCATGTAAAAACATCAACATTTTCTTTTAAGCATTTTATAATCCCTTCCTTTACTTCGAGCCTCAATTGGGCCCCAATGTACACTTTCTTCTCTTCATCATCGGCCTTCAACTTTATCTCTTCCATTTCTTCGACAGGTTTTAGCTTAGGTGGCTTGGTGATAGTAAAGGATTCTTTCCTTTGAATTCCCTTACATGTACTCGATGCAACATTACACGTTCTTGCTCACCTTTGATCTCTTCTTACCTGTCTCACACCTTCGAGAGTTGGGAACTTCATCAATAAATAACATAGAGAAAGTACGACCCTCATGTCACTCAATAATGGCCGTCATAGAATAACGTTGTATGCTAGAGATATCGATTTGACTATCATAAACAGAACTTGTCTCGTAACGCTTTTAGGGTTCTCTCCCAAAGTAACTGGTAGCTTGGGCCCTGCCACCTTCATTTTCTTTCATGCAAAGCCAAACAGGGGGTAGTCACAGGCTTTAATCTGTCTTCACTTAAATTCATTTTTTCAAAACAGTTCCAATAAATAATGTTCACCGAACTTCCATTATCTACTAAAATTCAACTTATTGGATGTTTAGCCACAACTACCGATATGACTATAGGATCATCATGCGGGATAATCAATTTTTCTCGATTAGCTGGCGAAAAAGTAATCGCCTTTTCTTCTTCAGTCATTTTCATCACAGAATGAACTTGTTACGATTATCTAGGGTAAGCTTTTAGTGAAGCAGATGAGCCACCGGCTATGTATTATCAACTGAAAATGACATTAATAGTAGCTCCAATAGGTTCATTATCTACCTGTGACTCCTATGTTCTCCCCTTCTAGCCTCATTTCCTCTTTTTTTTTATTTTTCCTCATATTTTCTTTGTTATTATCGCGTCTATCATGTGGTCTATTGTCTCCTCGACCACGCACATGATATTTTTTACCTTCACTCCTCCACACATAGTGGTTTAACTTCCCTTCTCTGGCTAACTTCTCAAGTTGGTTTATTAGATCCCGACATTTTTCAGTTGTATGGCCAAAGACAGACTGAAAACTACAATATGACCTAAGGTCTCGTCCTAAATTCCTCTCACCTCTTCCAGGGAATTGAAGCATTCTAGTTCTTTCGATTGCAGCTAAGATTGAAGCTCGTGGCTCGATAAACTGCGTGCAATTAGCATACTTCAACTTTAGATCTTTACCTGATTTATCTAATATTCATGTATTTTTATCATTAAGTTCTCTCTCTCGCTTCCTTCCTTCCTTGAGGTCGCGTGTTGCTATCTTTTCATCACTTCTTCTTAAAAAATATACTTATTTATTTTAGAGAACAAGTCTGAAATCATCGTTAGCTGATCCAAAAATAGCGATTCTTGCAACTTTTCAGACTTTGTCTCTTGTAGCATAGCTGTCACAGCTACTCCAGCTTGTAGATTAGGCAGCTTAAGAGTAGCATCACGAAACCGATCTACATAGCTTTTCAGCGATTCTTTATTCCCTTGCCTCAAGGTAAGTGATAAGTAACCTCCTTTCTTTTCTGGCTATTTACCACGAAGACTTTTAAAAATTCTCCCTTCAATTGATCAAAAGACGAAATGGACCCTTTTACCAAACTATTGAACCACTTTAGCGCATGACTAGTCAAATTTAACGAGAATGCCCTATACATAATTTCGTCTTCTCATCCATCCAATAGCATTAACGACTCGTAATTCTGAATGTGGTTATAATGGTCTGTCTTCCTTATATATGTCGTTATTTGCGGCATCTTGAATTTCGAGGAGAAGGGTTTCCCTATGATTGCCACACTGAACGGGATCCTTCTCCTCTGGCTTTCTTCAGTAGAAACTAACATTTTTTCTTTCAAGATTTGTTCCACCATTTTCTTCATATCTATAGCCTTTTGCGCTCTGGATGCAGGTCGATTTTGTAACTTTTCAATGTTACATGAATCAGCCTGATCATAATCAACAACTTTTTTCCCCTCACTTTGTAAGTTATGAGTTGGCCTTTGATGAGTCCGAGGTGGTAAATCTACCATTTTCGTTTTAGGGTTCCAAGTTGGATCCATTTCTGAGGCTGTCTTCTAAGTATGAGACCCTGTCTTCCTAACTTCTCATATACCATTCTTTGGCAGACCATTAGCATTTTGGAGCCAAGGGTCTCCCGCATTCAAATATCCAGAATTTGTCATACCTTGACTCCTAGGATGTTCAACACCTTGACATCTCGGGCCCCCCACAGTCTCACGCGCAAGGTCTCCTGCATCTTGGCGCCATGGCTCTCTGACACCCTGACGTCTCAAGTCTGCAGCAGTCTCACGCACAGGGTCTCCCACAGCCTGACGTCATGGCTCTCTTACAACTTGACATCTCAAGTCTGCAACAGTCTCACGCGCAGGGTCTCCCGCAGCCTGACGTCATGGCTCTCCAACACCTTGGCGTTCAACATTCGCTACATTTGAAGTACACCTCCTTTGGCTTTCTTCTCCCACCAAGTTTTGAACGATCGGAGGCAAGTTCATTTGCGGGAATGCACCCCTAAACAAGTCAACCATAACCCGCAATGCTTGGGTTATCTCTTTTCCCTGCTTCTTCATGGCTTCAAATTCTGCCACAGAGATTGTATTCTCTAATGCCTCTCTCTCCCCTTGAGTTTCATGGCCCAAGTTACGCATTGAAGAACTCACAGTATCCTCATTTTCGTCACTCCTCATTGCTGCGGATCGTGTCCTCACCATTTTTATAGAGTAGAAAACTTTTTTTTCTTCTGATTCCCACACATGACACCAATTGTTATTGCCAAACACAACAGTGATGTATTGCTAAAGTTCTAGCCTTGATCTTTATGTCACGTGCCGTCAAAGATTCTGCAAGAAAAAGAATAATCAGAGAGATGTAGGGATTCATCCCTGTGTAAGCACTTTGATGGTTAAGTCAGAAAGAGAATTTGGTAGAGTTTCTGTAAATAAAATGAGTCTTAGTCTCATGAATCATACTTGACTAATATATATAAGGATTGGTTCCACTTCTAATTATGTATTTATCCACTAATTATGTGTTTCTTACTGTTTTACGAGTTCTGCACAATCAAAGGTATTTAAGAATAAAAATCGTCCGGATAAATTTTAACGCAGGGACCCCTAACCGCATGATTTTTTCATGTGTGAGCTTGTATGTGGCGCGCCCACAATCATGGGCGAGAGACCTCCCGTCCACGAATAACATAGGCGGGAGGATATGCTCAGTTATGTTGCGGGGCACCATATGGCGCACCTGTAGCTTAGGTGGGAGACCCCTTCTGCCTGAACACGGGAGGGTATCCTGTCGCGACCCAAATTTTTAAAAATCACTACAAATTTTTTGCGAACTTACTACATTTCAATTATTGGGCTGTGAGTCAATATCTCTTACTCAGTTTCATATTATATATATATATATATATATATATATATATATATATATATATATGCATAATAGGCAATGCTTTCGTCCTAGGCACTAACATTGCGGAAGCTTATAAAATTATCATTTTAGAATTTAAAATTCGTTTACATTGCCTTAAATATACATCCCCCATATAATATGACTATATCACTGTACACTATTTTTCATATACAAAAAGTACATGTGTGCATACCTTGATGCTGCTGGATAGCTGTGTGTAAAAGATCGCAGGACGGACGCAGCTTATACACTTTACTGAAATGCTCTGTAGAGGTGAGAAAAATAAAGGGATGAGCATAATGCGCTCAGCAAGAAATATATGAAAGCATGTAGATAACTACACTATCTACGATGCTCATAATGCATATTTTATCATCTCGTAAAACAAATGCATTTACTTTTCAAAACACTCGCATTAATATATGAAAGCAAGTAGATAATAAAACTATCCACGATGCTTACGATGCATGGTTTATGCCAAAAAACTCATGGCATTCACAAAATCATTATAGTAAAACACATAGCAATTTACTGCCCAAAAACCGAATATCAAAACTCATTCAGAGAAAAATATTTCTGTGTTCAGTATTGAAACTCACATTTAAATCATATTACCATTTCAAATGGTTTCATCACAGAAATCAAATCACAATTAGTTTCATCACCGAAACCAATAAAATAGATGAGACTAGGCAGGGATTTCCACACAAATCTAAGGGACACTTGGCCAAAGTCCGAGACCCACAAGCTATCATGGATCAGGTGTGCCAGGGTGTCTCTGAGTCCGAGGAGGGGATTAGTCTATCCATCGGCTCCTATCTAAGGACTATCACAAATCAGAGTAATGACACAGCATGCCCGAGTCCAAAGACGCAATCCTCACATCCCATAGTTGCACGGTACATTGTACTCCATGTTGTCTACACGGTACGACGTACTCCGTGAACCATAGTACAATTACCACATAGTTGTAGGTGCCTGAGTCACAAGTTCACCACCCCAACCAAATAAATTATCAACCATAGCCTGTCGTCTCAGATCTAGTGCGAGCAAGTCAGTGTAACATACAGTCAACACGAGGGCTCCAGCACGATCTTAATCACAAATCACAACAGAATCCAGTGCGAGCAGTGCTCCAGCACGGTCTGTACATATGAAATACCAAAATCAAGTGGGAGCGGATCTGGATAAATCCACAGACCTCATCATAGCTCCAACACGATTTCACACACACAAAATAGATAGCTGGCTCTATTTTCCACCACAGTGGTACTCAAAACTGAGTGCAATATGCAAAACGGTACAAAACAGAGTGAGAGGGTAACATCCCATTAAATCATTCGTCAATCAAATCACATTTTAGAAAAACGTGCAAGTTAATGCATACAGTCAAATAATGAGCCAGTCTATCATTTCAGCTTCACAAAATCTCTTTTTCATAGAGAAAACATGGATTTCATGCATTTTATGCATTTCCAAAAATTCTCGAGTCTAAGGGTATTTTCGTAATTTTTTCATAATTGGGTAGTATCCAGAAATTTCATATCGATATGCTATACGGAATTTAAGTGAATGTAAACGACGTTGAAAATACGTATAGCTATCTCTAAGAGCTCCCATAGATCCCTTACCTCAGATCACGTAGTGTGACCTCTCTTCCTCTGTGCTATCCAAATCTCGCAGTCCGGTCAACTCTCAATATGACTCTGGAGCTGCATTTAAGCATTCACTGGATTAATTACACATTTCCTACTGTATTACACATTTAATACAGTTCATTTCACTTAATTGGACCCGTTTACTCTAAATGGGCCTAAATACTTTAATTGGGCCTTGATTCGTATTAAGCCCGTTTTTCACGTATTATTTCCATTCATCAAGTTTTATCGGCTCATTGGGCCTATCAATACCCATTGGGCTTTATTCCAAACTCTTTGGATAGCCCGTATATCATTTACGACAGTTTATTCGAATTTTTGAATATAATTCACTAAATCCGAAATTTAATCCGAAATGCGTAAAATAAATCTTAAATACACGTTAATCACATAAATTGTCGTAAATGAGCTTTACTTACCCGATATTATGCGATGGTGTGCAAATCGAAGTTCGATCGGGCTTCCGTTTGAAATTAATTGTTGAACTGCACAATTTCGTATTTTTAACTCCGGGTCAATTTTCGATTAAATATAATTTAAATAAATTTATCAAAAATTAAATCGGTCACTTTTGACCTCATATCGACTTACCCGAAGTTCGATGAAATCCCAATTTTTTTCCTCTCTCTTCTTTCTCTCTCCTCCTGAACCGTTCAATCCCTTTCATACTGAACCAGTCTGAACCGGTTCAGTGGAAATTTTGCCATTGCCGACGCTGGCGGCCTGTTCCCAGCCCGATTCCACCGCCAATAGGCTCGGCTCGGGCTGGGGAGCCTTCTTTTGGCCTGGGCTGGGGTCGATCGGCGCCGGTGGCCGTCGAAATCCCCCTTCTCTCTCGCAGCTGCTCCCCCTCCAATCTGCGCTTTTCGGCGACTCCAAGGCGCGTGACGGTGATCAGGCACTCCCATCGTGCTGATCGTCCCTCGCCGGTCTTCTCCTCGCGCCGTCTCCCTTCGTGGCGCCGCCGGTGGGAAAATCAGATGAAGGATCGGTTTTCGATCCTCTCCCCCTGTTTCGCGGTTGTTTCTTTTTTTTTTTTCATTCCGTTTTTTTTAACAGATTTTTTTATAATATATTTTTATTAGTATTTTATTCTTAAAATAATAATAAAAATCTTAAAATATCTCAAAATTATCTCAAAAATTTATATTAAATTCATTTAGTCCGTAAATGAATTTATCAGTCCAATTTTACCTTTTTGGTATATTTTTCTACTATTTTTTGGCTCATTTTTCGAGACAAAATTTTGAAAATATTAAATATATTCATATCTTGATCAATTGGACCTGAAATTTAATTATTTCTTCTTTATTGATCAAGATTACATAAATTTAAGTTTACAAATAACAATTTCTTAAAAAATAACACCGAATTTTTGAGTCTTGCATATCCTCCCGCAATTTATGCCACGTGGTGCCTTTAGCTCGCACCACGTGGCACATTTTGATTGCATCTCATGACACATTTCGATTATGCCACGTGGTGCACTTCGATTGCTGCCACGCAAGTGAGTTTTTTTTTAGCAGTGGCATGTGAGACTACGCGCATGTCAATTTTCTTTTGATCGTATATCTTTCGAGTTATTTTTGACGTATTAAAATTTAATCGAATTTCATTACTCATAGCAAATATTTAAATATGAAAACTTTGGAAGACAATATTCCTTATATTCTTTTATGTGCAATTTACATTTTGCAAAGTCCAGATTGACTTGTTACCTGAAATTGGTTTGACATTTTCGTACCGAAAATACAAGATCTATCGTGTCCCACCTGGGATTTTACAAGGATTACGACAGGACAGAAAGTTAGACATGATGAAAGGAGGATGATTTCTTCTTGTCTTCTAATCCTCCCAAAGCGAGAATCCGTTTAACTTGGTGCTTTTTTGCATAAATGGGAGCTTTAAGTCTTGGCATCCAATAAGAAGTCAAAGAAAGTGTGTTTAACACAGCTGCAAATCACAGCTGCAAATCATAGAGTTAATTAATTATGTGTTCAAACTTTTAACTTTTTGGCTTCTGCCAACTAGAAACTCGTCAAAAACTCTAAAAAAAAAAAGGGTAAACATTCCCACATTCGTTGCATGTTATGGTTTTGTAATTTGTAATCATTATTGCGTTACATGTCGAAACTAGGGATGTCAACGGGACGAGTACATGTTAATTTTGAGGTACCCGAATCCAAACCTGATTAAAATCCGATTATTTTTTTAAGATACTATCCGAATCCTACCCGAATAAATTTTATACTACCCGTTAATTACTCGAAACCGTTTAATTACCCGATTATTCAACCCATAATTTGACAACCCGTTTAGTAACCCAAACCCGAAACCCGAAAAAAGTTATCTAATTTTGTATAAATCAAAAATAAAAATTAAATAACAACATACATATTCTATCATAATTAAACAAATTTTAATAATTCAACAAATCACTTGAAACCATAACAAATAAACAAATCATAAAAACATATTTATGAAACTACAAACAAACATAATTTAAGTAAAAATTAAAAAACATATTTGAAATTTATTGGAATCATGATAAATCTTCATTCTTCATCATTATTAAAAATGTCACTTGAGTCCATAGTTGTAGATGCTCCTACAGACAAAATAAATAAAATATTAGTCTTGAGCTAAAATATAATAATAGACTACTTTTGAAAAAGAAACAAATAAAATAAAAAGAGTTATAACAAATAAATTATTTACCTCCTACGTCACTCTTTAACCAATTTTGGCAACACATCAATGCCTCCAAAGTGTCCGGATTAAGTCTTCTTCGATGACTACTCACTAGGGATATAAACGGGACGGGTACCCGTTAATTTTGGACTACCTGACCCCGAACCCTATAATTACCCGATTAATTTTTGAAACAATTACCCGAACTCTACCCTAATAAATTTTGCACTATCCGTTAAATACCCGAACCCGTGTAATTACCCGATTATTCAATTTATATTTTGACAACCCGTTTAATAACCCGAACCCGAAACCCAACTATGAAAAAAAATTATTCTAACATCAAAAATCAAAAACATAAAATTAAATAAAAACATACATGTTCCATCATAATTAAACAAACTTTAATAGTTCAACAAGTAACTTGAAACCATTATGAGTGCATAATATATACCATAATATTTTTAATTTGATACATTTGATTTCTTATGAAGCTATGATATATTTATGTAATGTAAATTAATTTAATCAATGATAATAATATTAAATGATTAAAAAGATGTAGACCTTAAATTGATAATTAATATTTTCATTACAATTTGTATCATATACATATACTATAGTATCATATATGTAAAATGATCATATATTATAATATCATATATTATAATTATACTATAATATCATATACTATAATATGAAGTTATCAATTTATCATATACTTAAAATTTTAATTTGAATCATTGATTTTTTTGAGTAAACAATGTTTTATTATAATTAATAATTTCAATTTTAAATACAATTTGTATCATATACATGTACTATATTAGTATCATATATAATACATGTAAATGGTCAATTTGCAAGAATTACATCTTAATCAAATTTGAAACTTTTATCATTTTAATTTCAGTAGTTTATATTTAAAATTTAAATACTTATTATCTTAAACATAATTTACTAATTTAATTTTATAATTATTTTATTATAATATTTCATTAATTTTTTAACTAAAAAATGTTTTACTATAATTGATAATTTCAATTTTAAGTATAATTTATATCATATACAAATACTATATTAGTGTGTGTGTATATATATATATATATATATATATATATATATATAAGAATTTGATTTTAACTAAATATGAAACTTTTATTATTTCAATTTCAGTACCTCGTATTTAAAATTTTAAGATATATTATCTTAAGCATAATTAACTCAATTTAATTTCACAATTATTTATTTTATTATTATTTTTTATTAATTTTTTTAGTCAACAATGTTTTATTAAAATTGAAAATTACAATTTTAAATACAATTTGTATAATATAAATATACTATAAATTGATAGCATATATGCAAATGACTAATCATTAATGTGTAAGAATTGCATTTTAACTAATTATGAATTTTTTTAAATTTAATTTTAGTACATTATATTTAAAATTTTAAAACTTATTATTTTAAGTATAATCAATTATTTTAATTTCATAATTATTTTTATTATGCTAATTACTAATTTTTTTTAGACACATAATTTTATTGTATAAATATTTTTTTAAAACACATTATGTCAAATATAAGTTATGATTTACTTGACAAGTTCATTGTATAAAGATTAAAAGATAAATGTTCAAGTCCCCACAACCTTAAAAATTATATTTTGTAAGCAAAAAATAAACGGGTTCGGGTACCAGGTTCGGGTACTCGAACCCGATTAATAACCCGATTACATTAATCGGGTTCGGGTACCGGGTATCCGAGGGGTACTACCCGAACCCGTCACGGGTAGTGAAATTACTACTCTAACCCGATTAAAACCAGTTTATTGGTACCCGAATCCGACTTAAATGGGACGGGTAGTACCGATACCCGTTTACACACTACCCATTTACATCCCTAGTCGAAACGCCTTCTCTCTCTCTCTCTTTTTTTTTTTTTTTCCTGTTTAATCTTTATAGATATTTTCCCCACAATAGTGTGGGTGTGAATCTTCGGAGGACACATATCGGAATGGAATTGGAAAAAATACTCATAGAATACTTCCTGTCAAGCAAATCCAATGTTAAAGGCCAATTTTTTTTCTGTTTCCTTTGTTGGGATTAAGCGGGAAAAGGATGGTTGAAAAGTTAGGAAAAAATATCTGAAATATGAAAAGCGCTGGTGACCAGATATTGAAACTTGGCCATGAATTAGTCTGCAGATCCATCTTAGCATGCTGAAGAGATTATGGTGCTGGTGCTTGGGCTGACAAGTGACTCAAAAGCCATCTAAGTGTGGCAAGCTCAGACAAGTGGCTAGAAGATGAGAGAAAGTAACGGAATAATAAATGAAAATGGAAATGCGTTTGCACGCCTACGCCCGAGGGGTGAGAATTGAGAATTTGTTAGGCTAAGGAAACGGCAGATTGAGTGGGTATTTTTCAAATGTGGGTCCTTTTACTTTTGACAAATGATGGCCCACCTACACCTTGTCCTAATAAATTACAATGACTCTGGGCCATCAAAACCAAACCCCGAAAACTGCCATTTAACACTATTGGGCCAACAATTCATTACTAGCAGAATTGAGAAAGCGAAGGGTAAATCTCAAGGATTTTTATTTTAAAATTTTTTAATTTTATAAATTAAATTAAGAATGTGTTTTAAAAATATTAAAAAATAAAAAATTAATTAAAATAAGACATGATTACCATCCTAACTTCATGTATAAAATAAAAAATTTTACCAGCGATTTATAAAATAATTATCCTAAATCTCAAAACAGTTCGAAACATGAACTTTATCGTGTATATTGTCAAGCTGAAGGATTATATGATACAAGCAAAGTCTAGCCATCACGCTCTACTAGAATTTTGGTAGGAAACATGAGGGGATCCAGGCATGCAAAATGCCAATGTTTTTGGGTCCCAAAACATGCAGATATCGATGAGCCAACACTTTCTTGCTCTGCAATGGACAGAGGGGGCCTGAAGTGATGCACGTATTACATGAACAAAAACCCTGCAAATTTTGCCAACGTTTTTTTTTTTCTTTTTGGTATTTACTTTTCTGATCGAATGTTGCCTTCCGTATCGGCAAGGCCAGGTGCCGAGGCCCGAGTTTCATTTCACGCTGAAACCCTGCAAATAGCATACAAGATTTTCACATGTTTCAGGGCTCCATGCATTGTTTTACCAAATAGACTGCGGAATCACACCACTGGGGCTTTAATAAAGGTATAATGAATTTCCATATTGCCTGCCTAAAAGGCCTACAACTATATGCTCTCTGTGAGAAATTGGCCAGAGAAATATCTGCCAAGCCCTACTAAGGATTGAAAAGATTCCCAATAATTTCAGGACTAATGTAAATATATTGTTCCACTTGTCAATACAATGAATTTCTCGAGCACAGATACATCAGATACCAAGCTGGACACGTAGAGAGAGTCTGACAGGAGATTAAAAGGGAGTACAAGTAGTAAGGTTAGGAATGCATACACATAGAAAACATCAGCTAATAACAGGGCATACACAGAATAGTGGAGGTAAGGAAAAGACAATACTTTGTAAACCGGGATTCCCTGCTTCACTATCATTTCTATCAAGGAATATGCCTAAAAATTGATACCAGCAAGAGCAATCAGCATTTGACAACAGCTCCAAGCCTCCAACTAGGATATTATATAAAGTAGTGACAAATTCTTTGCCAACATGCTCACCAAAAACCTTGAAACTCTCATGGAAAGAAACTGAAAGACAGCAAAGCTTCTTCAAATTTGAAAAACAGCATGGAGTCCTATCTTTTAATCAACTTCTAACCAAATTTTTTGTTTTCATCTTAACCCTGGGCAGAAAACACATCCAAGTGGCCAAAATGATCATAGGATGAAGGCCCTTCCAGTTTAGAATTCTTTCTCAAATTGCAGCAGCTGCTGTTTTTATCTTCTTGTCTCACTGGATGCTCAGTAAAAGCAATCTGATGCAGATGCAGCATTGCTATCATGCTAACTGCGAACAGAGCTGCGTTGCTTAGTATCCCTCCCGCATGATCAAATTTGAGGGATTTCTTTGCAAAGTTGAAGATAGAAAGAACTTTGGTTAACATATTAGAACGCTTTCCTTCATGTGACATAAGATTCTCTCCAGATGGACTAACTGGTGTAAAGTAAAGGTTTTCAGGTGAAACAAAACGGCTAGCATCATTTGCATCTCCCAAAAAAGCTAGAGCTTCATCAATTACTTTGTACTTCTTACCACGGTGCTCGGCCAATCTCAATGCAAGAATTATCCGGCTTTGTTCTAATTGTGCAACGGCAGCATCTCTCTCAGCCCGCTGCTGTATCTGTACTGTCTGTAAAAAAGAACAGAAAGACATATAAGATATCCATATGCTTGCTAATTTTTGATACCCAAAAAACTGTCATGACATAAAATTTAAAGCAAACAGGAAAGATCAGAAAAGTTAATTTAACATGAACACCACAGCACCTCAAGAAAACCAATTATTTTGAACCAAGTGCTTTTTCACTTGGGGTTATGAAACAAGATATTAGCATTCAACCCATTCATAGGTGCAAACTCGTGCATTTCCAGGCATTAAAAATCATATCGAATTCCTTCTCTTACACTTTGCTATTATAACACCTTCAATGAAGTTCGCACTATGCTTAAACATGCCAATGCGGTCACTAGGCACAACATAAAGCCATCTTGACCAACTTTTGTGCATCTTTGGTGCAACTCCCAAATCCTAATATCTCCCCTCATCATCTCACCTTTCTCTCCAGACTCCATAGTCCACAAAACTAAAGCAACTTCATTTCAGCTAAGCTCTTATTTTTTTTTTCATAGGGAGATATAAGGAAAAATCAGATATTGAATTTTGGACCTAACCCCACTTAAGAAGGAGTAATAACTGCTAGACTAAGTGTTGGCTGTTAGCTAAGCTCATTTCTATACAAGTCATATCAGACATCATAAGCTCTCTCATAAAAAACAATAATGTAGCAAAGCTTGAGTACACAATAATTGAACAATAGCCTGGATGGTTCCTTCTTTGCTTTGTTCCTTCTAAACAAATGGCCTCAATACAATCTCAAAACCTTTACAATGACATTTATACCATCTTATCAAATGTAAGAAGTAGGCTCTCATTTCCTTATATAACGATAACAACAACTTATTTTCGTTGCTGAATTTTCTACAATCCATTCTTTATAATATAGCTTGGATAATATCATTCTCAAATCAACAAATCCAGAATTGATGCAATAACTCGATAATCAACGCAAGAGGCAATCTTTGAATCGAATTTCCTTTCTTCAAATTCAACAACACGGTTTTTAAGTAAAATGTCCAGCAGAACTGGAGCAAACTTTAGAAATTCACACCCCATTAAAAGAAGTAAAGCTCCTCTTATTAACTATTGAGCCATTATCAAAATCACTCATATACTGATTTACCTAAGATACCAAAATCAATTTCCTATCCACTTTTCGTTATTTTTTACACAAACCAAAAGCAGTCAAAAAACGCAATAAAAAGGAAAGAGTTAACTGACGTGGAAAATTTCGAGCTGGTCCTCGAGATTCTCGAGAGCAATTCTGATAGCATTAAGACTCTTGGCCTCTTGAATTGCGGAGTCACCATCGTCGATTCGAAAGTCCTTGGCCTCTTGAATTGCGGAGTCACCATCGTCGATTCGAAAGTCCTTGACGAACACGAAGCCGGTCCTGTTATCTTCGCCGACGAAGTCGTTGTAGAGCTTGTTCTTGTCGGATTTTCTGAGAGCTTTGATGGAGTTAAGGAAGTGAGCTCGCGAAATCGAGTGAATGGCGTCGCTAAGCTTGTCGTGTAAGTCCCAGATTTTCTCAAGAACCGCCTCGATTTCCTCGATCTCCATATCCTATTTCATTTTGTGAGTGTTTAAGGTAAAGCGAGGGAATTCCGGCCTTTTTGCGAGGAAGGAAATGTTAATTGTTACTTTTCTAGGGTTTGGTTTAGCGCTCTTTCTGGTACTGTAGACGTTCGAAGATTTTGCCTTTTCGAGTGCGATCCGGTCCGTCCTTGCACGGTAAAGATAATTTTTAACCGACAAAACTCGAAATTCAACTGATTTTTCATATTTTGGTGGCGGGAAATTGAAACTTCCTCCGTACAACTTGCATTGGGTTGAATTGAAAAAAAATTGAAATCAGGCCGGAAATGGAGCCCATATTGAAATGTTAATGTTATGGCGAGAAAGGGCAGATTTTGTTTATTGAAAGCCGAAGGATGGAAGGAATGTAAGCGATAGTCTTCCACATATTTTCTATTTCTGATTGTTTATATGTATTTTTTGTTAATGTTAACAAATAATTGTGAATAAAGGTCTAATTTATTTTTTATGTCTACAAATAACTTTATTTAAAATTTATTTGTTTAATAAATTATTTAATATTTATTAATTAATTGATAATAACAAATGTTTAAATTATATAATTACTCAGAAGTAAATAAACCAAAACTCGATGGTGCCCAATGTTTTTACCCAATGTTTCGGGCCTAAGCTTTTTATCCAAATTTGTTTTACATATAATGAATAAATTTAAATCTATCTAAACTCACACAAATAATATTAAATTTCTAAAATATAATAAAATATTTAATAATTAATACATATTCACAATAGGTTAAAAAAATTCTTATAAAACAATTACAAGAAAAATGAAAATTTTAAACCAAAGTCTAAAAAATTAATGCAAGTCTAAATTAAATTGCATAGTAACAATAAAAAATAATTAAAAAATTAACCAATATAAAAATTAGTAAAAAATTATAATGATCAGGTTAAGCCAGGCTTGGACTTGAAATGATAAACTTAAGTTCACCCGATTTTTTATCAGGATCCAATTTTCAAGCCCAAACTCGTTTAACGGACTTAATATTTTTGTTCAAACTCATCTAAAATTAGGTGAGCATTTAGACTTGAGGAAGTAGTTCAACTCTTGAACACATCTACTTATAAATTATTTTAATATGTAATTCTCAAAATTACATACTTATGTAATATTTTTTAATTTGGCATCATATATATTAAAGTAAATACAACTTATTTGTATAATTTTTTGTTTAATGTTTACGGACATATTGGTTAAATGTTTATGAACACGTATTTTTTAATATACTTGTTAATGTTCCTGAACGAACTTAACGAACACGAATTGACCACGAACTATATTAAATAAAAAAAATGAACGAACATGCATGTTGTAACGCTCGTTAATGTTCGATTTACTTACACCCTTGAAGATGATGGTAACATCTACTAAACCTACCCTTAATTCTTGGAAAAGAAATACCCTTCAACCTTATAATTTATAGTTTAATTTTTAGTTATTAAATGTAGGTACTTTTTAATTTTTAATTTTAGTTTTTAATTATATGTGTAAATTGTGTGTTTTATTTAGATTTGACAAGTCGCTTGTATGCATATATATATATATTATTTTTGTGTAAAATACAAAAAAATTATATTAAAATTATTGTAAATACGTCAAATGCAAAATATTTTAATTTTTATTAAATTTATATATAATTTTTATCAAATTTAATTTTATCCTGAAATATCGAATGATTTTTCACAAACAACATCATCTGTTGATGAAAAGATTGTCGGAATGCATTCAGTATGAGATATATTTACTTCGAGCGCATGATATGGGGTTTTCTTCTTATTTTATTTTTTTAGAAAAAGATATTTCGAAATAAAAAGCGTCCAATCATTGTTTATAAGTTATAATTCAATCCTTGGCTTTTCATCAGGAGATTATTTTTCTCTTAGCAAGATTTGCGAGAGAAAATAAATTTTTTCAGAATTGATCTTTATTAATCGAAAATTAAATTTGTAGTATTTAAAATCTAATTTTCTTTCTTACTTTCTTAAGAAAAATAGTTTCAATTTTAAATCTTAAAAAACAAAATTATTTTTTTGATAAATATGGTGCACACATTATTATTAAATATTAGTTATACAAATGACTTTTAGCAATACATTAGTCAGTTAACATAGGGCTTATTTTAACCATACAGCTTCTTGTCCCATAACTAACCCATGTTTAGCCATTTGATGGGCTGCTTCATTCTCTCTGCGTTTTGTGTCTAGATACAGATGTTGTAAAACGGGCAGCCTTTATTTTTGCTTCCTCGATGAGAACCCCAGATGGAGACAGATCTGCTTCTATTTTTTCATGCGTGACAGGACAGCGAAAGAGTCCCCTTCAATCTTCACTTCTCGGAAACTCATGGAGAAAGCAAAATCTGTACCTATCAATAATGCTTGTGCTTCGACCTTCAATGGGTCTATCTGCCCAAAAATCCCTATTACATATCCTACCATAAAATCTCCTCGATCATTCCGTATCACCACTCCTACTGCAGTCTGGTTGTCTTCTGCCTCAATTGCCTCGTCAAAATTCACTTTGAACCTCCCTGACTCTGATAGTCTCCATGTAGTGGGTGGCTCTAGGTGGTTTTTTAGTGGCTATCAGCGCATCCTTCAGTTCCTGCAGGTATTTGTGTATGAAAGCTGTTGTCATTTGTGGTGGCTTTCTACCATTGCCATGTAGCTGATTGTTTCTGTCGTTCAAAAGTGCCCACTACGCAGTGGTCAACTATTATGTGGTACCATGCTTCAAAATCATCCTCGTTATTAACTAAGGAAATATTTAAGATGGAGAGAATGAATTTTCCCACTATATTTTGAAAAGAGTACATGAATGTCTATTTATAGAGTCTGGAGTAACAAATTTCAGCTCATTTAACAGAAAGTAAAATAACAAAAATAACAAACTCTGTTATTTGTTGCAACTATCGTAATACTCCCCCTCAAGATGGTGAGTATATATTATGTACTCCCATCTTGCTAAGTAGAGTACTGAACCGAGTGGAAAATAAAGGTTTTGTAAGGATATCTGCAAGTTGATGCTGGGAAGAGATGTGTAGAGTCTTCAACTGTCCATTTATCACCTTTTCACGCACCAAATGACAATCTATTTCTATGTGTTTGGTGCGCTCATGGAACACTGGGTTAGATGCAATGTAGAGGGCAGCTTGGTTGTCACAGAATAGCAAAGCTGGCTTTGGATGTGGTATGTGCAGTTCTTTAAGGAGGGAAAAAACCATAATAGCTCACATGTTGCATTTGTCATGGCCCTATACTCTGCCTTTGCTGAGGATCTTGATACCGTGTGTTGCTTCTTGGATTTCCAAGACACCAATGAGTCACCAATGAAAACACAAAAGCCACTAATGGAGCGTCGACTATCAGGACAGGATGCCCAATCAGAATCAACAAATGCTTTGAGCTGAATGGAAGATGCTGATGAGAAGAAAACTCCTTGACCTACAGTATTCTTAACATATTCTAATATTCGATATGCAGCCTGTATATGAGGTTCCCTTGGCTTAGCTAAAAACTGACTTAACCGATTGACTGAATAAGATAAGTCAGGCCTGGTAACTGTAAGATATAGTAACCTCCCAATTAATCTTCTATATCCAGTAGGATCATCAAGTAATGCACCTTCATCTTGAGACAGCTTAATGTTTGGGTCCATTGGAGTTGTTCTGGTTTTACAACCCAGATAGCCAGCATCTTTAAGAATCTGTAAGGCATATTGTCTTTGACACAAAGAAATCCCTTTGTTGGAACGAGCAACTTCAAGACCCAAGAAATACTTTAGAACTCCAAGATCCTTAAGCTTAAACTTTGCATCTAAGAACTGCTTAAGCTCTGTGACCTGTGCTTCACTGTTGGAAGCAATTACAATATCATCAACATATAATACCAAAAGTAAATATGTATTGCCATGAATTCTGGTGAAAAGAGAATTATCAGCAGTCGACTGAGTGAATCCAACAGCAATCAAAGCACTAGAAAACTTGGAGAACCACTGTCTCGAAGCCTGCTTTAAACCATATATAGATTTATGAAGTTTACACACAGGATTGGTGGGCAAATTCTCCCTCTCACGGTGATATCCTTGGGGCAGTGACATATAAACTTCCTCTATAAGCTCACCATGGAGAAAAACATTATTTACATCAAGTTGAATAAGCAGCCAACCATGAATAGCAGCTAAAGCAAGAACAGCTTTGACAATACTGAGTTTGGCAACAGGGGAGAAAGTATCAAAAAAATCAATGCCTTCTTGCTGTGTATACCCTTTTGCCACAAGTCGAGCCTTATGCCTTTCTAAAGTGCCATCTGCATGAAACTTGAGTTTGTACACCCATTTACAGCCAACAGGGTGTTTGTCAGGAGGTAAAGAGACTATGGACCAAGTACCATTTTGTTCGAGAGCATGAAGCTCAGCTTGCATGGCTTCTTGCCAGGCTGGAACAAGAACAGCCTCAGAATAGGTGGTGGGCTCGGTGTGGGAGGAGATAACACAGACAAAGGCTTTGTGAGATGGTGAGATTCTGTTGTAGGTAAGGACAATAGAAAGGGGATGAGATGTTGAAGGAGGACCAAAGGAAAAAGAAAAACAATGATAGTCTTGTAGGTAGGAAGGAGGTTTAGTATGTCGGAGGGGTCTAGATTGAGAAGAAGGAGCAGTATGGGTAGAAGAAGAAGTGGTAGACTGATATAAGTAGGAAGAAACTCAGAGGAAGGAGAGTGATGTGGAAGTACAGTGGGAGAAAATAGAGTAGAAAAATTATTGGTTGGTTGAGATTTAAAAGGATAAAGGTGCTCATGAAAAATGACATCCCGGGAAATGAAAATGGCATTAGTGGATAGATCTAACAACTTGTAGCCTTTGTAACAAGGTGGATAACCTAAGAAGACAGCATGGAGAGCTCTAGGAGAAAATTTGGTTCGATTTTTAGGAAGAGTGGATGCATAGCAGAGGCAACCAAAGGATCGAAGATGAATATAAGAAGGGTGCTTGTTCCATAGTAATTGGAAAGGAGACTTATTAGACAGAAGATGAGAAGGAATGCGATTAATCAAATAGGCGGAGGTATGAATGCAATCAGGCCAGTAGACTAAAGGAAGATTAGACTGAAAATGTAATGCCCTAGCAACATTAAGAAGATGCTGATGCTTACGTTCTACAATTGAATTTTGTTGAGGACGATCAACACATGAATGATAGGAAAGAATGCCTTTAGCACGAAAAAAATCAGGAAAAGCTAACTCAAGAGCATTATCAAATCGGACACATTTAATAGACTTGTGAAATTGGTTTTGGATGAATGTGTAGAAATCAGGAAATATAGTAATTGCATCAGATTTATTTTTCAAACAATAAATCCAAGTATGACGACTATGATCATCAACTATCGTAAGAAAATACTTATATCCTTCAACAGAAACAGACTGAAAAGGACCCCAAATGTCTAAATGAATCAAATCAAATGTAAAAGAAGTTCAGTTGTTAAGAGAAGAAAATGAAAGTCGACGTTGTTTAGCTAAAGGACAAATTGAACAATGAGAAAGATCAGAAGTCTTATTAATGTTCAATTCAGATTGTAAAAGATGAAGTTTCTCAGTAGAAGGATGGCCTAGCCTATAGTGCCAAAGGTCAGTAGTTGTAGTTTGAACATTGCTACAAATAGATGAAATACACTTGGAAACGGGACAAAGTGTTTGTAAATCTAAGACATATAAATTTCCAAGTCGTTTACCCATCCCAATCTTCCTGGCCTGTGTAAGGTCCTGAATATCACAATGATTTGAAAAAAAGTTAACAGAATAATTGGAATGTTGAGTAAGAGCACTGATTGAAATGAGATTAAAATGAAAACTAGGAACAAGCAAAACATTGTGAAGTGTAAGACCAGAAAATAAAGTAACTGATCCAACACTAACAATAGGAACGGAAGAGCCAGTTGGTAATGTGACAGAAGCATGAGAAACATTGGTGGACGAAGTAAATTTGTTAGAGAAACAACAAACATGATGAGTGGCTCCTATGTCAAGCACCCATGAAGTATCAGGAAGATGAGTGGGAGTAGAAACAGAAAATATACCATTGGAACTAGCAAAAGGTGGATCTAAATTGGATGACAAAGGGGAGCTAGTCTGGATATAAGAATTGAGCATGGCTAATAGTTGTTGACATTGATCCTGAGAGAGAGAGAGGATAATGGTGAATGATCAGCTGAAGAGACAGAGGAATCAACGATGTGAGCAGAGGCTTGATGAGCTTGAGGTTGAGAAAAGTGTGGTCGAGACTTATTCTTGTATCCAGGGGGATAGCCATGAAGCTGGAAGCATCGTTCTCTAGTATGACCGGTAATTTTGCAATGTGTGCAAAAGGGACGATCACGTTTGAACTTAGATCCAGAAGAAATAACAGGAGCTGCAATAGAATGAGAAGAATTGACAGAAAAATTCTCTGCAGGGGGCAATGAACTGGTGATTATGCTTCTCTGTCGTTCCTCTTGAACAACAAGAGCAAAAAC
Organism: Firmiana major; assembly: GCA_033439115.1. Lineage (NCBI taxonomy): Eukaryota > Viridiplantae > Streptophyta > Magnoliopsida > Malvales > Malvaceae > Firmiana > Firmiana major. The sequence goes on from CM065897.1 coordinate 84,088,571, forward strand.
TTTGGTGATGGAAAGAACATGCTCCATCATAAGAATCTGAGCACGAATTTGAGCATAGGAATCATTTAACCCCATGAGAAATTGCATTACATACTCTTGCTGTTGAAAATGTAACCACGACTGTAGACCTCCACAAGAACAGGCGGGAAGAGGTTGAAAATCTTTGAGTCCATCCTAAGAAATTTTCAACTGAGTGTAGTAAGCAGTAACATCAAGAGAACCTTGGGTAAAAGTAGATAACCGTTTCTTAATCTGATAAATACGAGGACCATTACCATGGTGGAATCGCTCACGAAGATCAAGCCAAATTTCAGAAGCAGTGGTGATGTAAATCAAACTATCAGCAATATCACGAGAGACAGAATTCAGAATCCACGAAATGACCATGCTATTACATCGCATCCAAGCACTGCAGAGAAGATCATCAGAAGAATGACGAGATATACTACCATCGACAAAACTGACTTTGTGCTTAGCAGTAAGAGCCATCAACATGGCGCGGCTCCAAGAATTGTATTTGGATCCAGTCAGAGGATGAGTAACAAGGATCAAGCCAGGATGATCACCGTTATGGAGATAGAAAGGACTGGTGGAATCCTCCATAGGAGCTGGAGTAGAAGAAACAACAGAACGATTATTGTTGTTCTGCTGTCCGCGAGCCATGGAGAGGATGAAAATTCAAAAAGCGGGAAAAAGAGCAGAAGAAAATAGATCAGCTCTGATACCATATTAACTAAGGAAAAATTTAAGATGGAGAGAATGAATTTTCTCACTATATTTTGAAAAGAGTACATGGTTGTCTATTTATAGAGTCTGGAGTAACAAATTCCAGCTTATTTAACAAAAAGTAAAATAACAAAAATAACAAACTCTGTTATTTGTTGCAACTATCGTAATACTCGTAGCTAGGAAATTGATCCAAGAATAATGATCATACACTCTTTGTATGTGGACATTCTTTAAAAGTGTGTGAAATTGTTTCCGGGATGCCTGCACATATGATACAATATGATGCTACGGGAATCTTCTGATGTACTAAATTTAACCTGACAGGCGAGATGTTATGCTCGACTTGCCATATAAACACCGAATCTTTGTGGGAACTTTTAATTGCCAAATTTTCCACCATATCAGTTGCTGAGATGTGTTGGAAGATGTTCTTGGCCCTACTCTATGCTGGTTCAAAACTCTATAGCCACTATTCACTATGGAATTCCCATGTTTAGTGTAGCGCCACACTCTCACATCTGGTATATTGAACTTGGACATTGGTATAGCTTGATTTTGCTCCTCATCCCTTAGCTATATTTTACCCAGCATGTTTATGCTCCAAGTGGAGGAGTCTGGATGCAACAAGACATAAACACGTTTCTCAATTTCCAAGCCTGTAAGATCCGAGTGTACCTGAAATCTCAGAAAAGTTGGCACTCATTTATCTGTCCAAACTCTCACTGTTCTACAATTACCAATTCTCCAGCGGATACCTTTCTCTTGTACAGACTTAGTGTTAGACCCAAACATACTTGACTTGGCGCCCAGCTCGCAAAGGTTAGGCTGGGAGCACTGTGACGATTGCGGGGTGCGGAAAAAGCCTTGCACGGGGCGTGACGAGGCGCGCACCAAACAGGCAAGACAGGTACTTGGTTTCGGCGACTTACCAGGCTTAACACTGAGACGCTAACGGACGATGATCGTGAATTGTGAGTTAGGGTGAATTTGCTTTACACCAGGAGGCGTGAACCATGTGAGTGGGTAACGGCCACAACGAGAATTGTGCAGTCATTGGAGACGTGCGCGAAAGCTAAGCAGCATGAATCTTATAAAGCAGAGATAATGAGGATTGCGAGCCACAAACCGAGACGAGCGGATAAGTCTTGACAGACCATATCACTTGAGAATATTAAGGACCTTATCTCTTAAGGGCATTGAGGTGGCAATCATCAAGAGAATCCTAAGTCTAGTGAGGATTAATCTTAAAGAGTTTATGTTGTAATCAAACTCTAGTACCTATGTGAGGGGGTATCCTCACTTGCCTATATAAACCCCATTAGAGGGGGTAGAATGATATTCAAGAGAGCAAGAGAGAAAAGTAGAGAGTAGTCTTCTCTATAAGTTGTATTTATTTTTGTTGCGGATTAATAAAAAAGGCTCTTCTCTTGAAAGCTTGAGTGTTCTTTACTATTTGAGTATTCTTTGATTAGTCGTTTACTTGCTCGAGTGTGATGTCACTGCGTATTAGCCGTAGTTGGGTCAGGTGTGGAGATTGGCTGACTAAGTTGCGGAGAAACTTAGGCCATCATTGTGAATTGTTTTATAAGAGAGAACGACCCTATGACAATTTGGTATCAGAGAGGAGTTTCTGATCATGGCACATGAGCTGGCTAACCGAGTTACTGTCCTTGAGGCAATGATGGGCGTATTTCAAGAGGAGGCGAGTTCAATGACTGAACATAGTTAGGCCATAGCAAGCAATGTCCAAGAGTTGATACAGCTAGCCTTCGACATGCAGAATGAGCATGATAATCGCTACACCAGCGTCATGCAACATGTTCACGATCTTTCGAAGAAATTTGAAGTACAATTGAATTCCCTAAAGGTTGATATTTTACTGATGAAACGTGCTATGACTACTATAGAGCATGTAGAGGCATCTAGTAGCAGCAGAGGAGGTGAAAGTAGTGATATTTAAAAAAAGATCAAGGTACCTAAACCAAAGGAGTTCGCAATGCCAAGGAGCTTGAGAATTTCTTATGGGACATGGAGGAGTACTTTAAGGCTGTCAGAATACAGGAGCATGACCAAGTTACTATCACTAGCATATACCTCATGGGTGATGCTAAGCTATGGTGGCGAGGCAGACTGGTCAATGACGATAGTACTGGTCGTTCGAGGATCGAAACATGGGACGCAATAAAAAAGGAGTTGCTGGACCAATTCCTTCCCTTGAACGCGACATGGGTCGCAAGAGAGGCGCTCAAGAAACTTAAGCACACGAGTTCTATGCAAGAATATGTCAAAGGAGGATAAGTTGTTTAACTTTTTCTCAAGACTTCAACCATGAGCTCAGGTTGAATTAGTAGGTAGAATGTGAAGGACCTGCCTCAGGCAATTATGGCTGCAGACAATTTGACGGATTACAAATTGAGTTCTTCTTCATTAAATATTGGGGAAAGGAAGAAGAACAATCTTGATGAAAATAGGGGGATAGGCAAGAAGGACTGGAAGAAGCACCAAAGAAACAAGGAAAAGACTGAATCTTCTAAGCAGAAGAGACCTGATCCACCCCAAAGCAAGGGAGATTGAAGTTGTTTCTTGTGAAATGGGAATCACAAGGCTCGAGATTGCCCTAGACAGACCAAGTTAGCGACCCTCGTGAGTAAGGGGGATTCTGATGATGAGTGTTTATGAGTTGCCCCTATACAGTTGCTCAACGCAATTCAGACTGAGTAACAAACTCCTCATAAGGGACTAATGTATGTGAATGCTTAGGTGAATGGAAGGTCGATTCAAGCTATGCTTAATACAGGAGCTACAAACAATTTTGTTTCATTGAATGCAGTTGATCATCTTAGCCTAAAAGTGACGAGGAGTAACAATCAGGTGAAGATAGTCAATTCAAAGGCCCAAGGTATCCAGGGAACGGCTACTGCATCGATGAAGATAGGGACATGGCAACAAGATTGCAAGTTCTTGGCTTTACGTATAGATGATTTTGTGTAATCATTGGCATTAAATTCTTTGTACAAGCGAAGGCATTTATTATTCCACATTTGGGTGGATTAATGATCTTTGACAAGACTTGTCCAAATGTTGTCCCTGCGGAGAGAGGACAAGGTGCTGCAAAATCATTGATGCAGTCAGTTTCACAGGTGAACACTGGGTTAAAGAAGGGGGAGACAACCATACTTGTTGCCCTCGTTGAGGTGAAACTAAATACGGTTGTTAAGGTACTTGATGAAATAACAGCGGAACTAGATGATTATAAGAATGTGATGCCCACTGAATTACCCAAGGCGCTACCACCTAGGTGCGCCATTGATCATAAGATCAAATTAGAACTGGGAACTAGACCATATACACAAACACCCTATAGGATGGATCCTTTGGAGTTAGTCAAGTTAAGGAAACAACTTGGTAAGTTGTTAGAAGCGAGAGATATCCAACCATCGAAGGCACCGTATAGAGCCTTAGTTTTATTCTAGAGGAAGCAAGATGGCACACTAAGGATGTGTGTTGATTATCGAGCCCTAAACAAGATAACAGTCAAAAATAAGTATTCAGTTCCAAATGTCGCTGATTTATTCGATCGATTATCGAAGGCAGCATATTTTACAAAATTAAACCTGAGATTAGGATATTGGTAAGTAAGGATTGCCGAGAGAGATGAAGCTAAGACGACTTGTGTGATTAGGTACGGCTCATTCAAATTTTTGGTTATGCCATTGGCCTAACTAATGCTCCTGCGACATTTTACAACCCGATGAACGATGTGCTTTATGAGTACCTAGACAACTTTGGGATAGTATACCTAGATGATATTGTGGTGTATAGTTAGAGGCTAGCAAAATATATGGAACACCTTAGATTGGTGTTTAAGACTTTAAGAAAGCACTCTCTGTACGTAAAGAAGGAGAAGTGTGGGTTTTGGCAGCGGAAGATCATGTTTTTAGGTCATAAAGTTAGCAGTGAGAGAATTCAGATAGATAGGAGAAAGGTCCAAGCCATTATTGAATGACAGGCCCCTACAAAGGTCTCGGAGTTGCGGTCATTCTTAGGACTGGTCAACTATTATGGACGATTCATCAATGGATACAGCAAGATGGTGAGTCCTTTGACAGATCTTTTGAAGAAGGACAAGAAGTGCGTATGGTCTGATGAATGTGAGCAGACTTTTCAAGAAATCAAGGAGGCACTGACATCTGAGTCAGTGTTAAGACTGTTAGATTTTAAGCTATCATTCGAAGTTCACACGGATGCATCAGACCGAGCCATTAAAGGGGAGTTGGTCCAAGAATGACACCCTATTGCTTATGAAAGCTACAAGCTTAAAGATGCAGAAATACGATATTCAGCTTATGAGAAGGAAATGACCGCAGTTGTGCACTGTTTAGAGGTGCAGAAGCATTATCTGTTGGGAAAAAAATTTGTGGTGGTAATAGACAACGTGGCTAACACTTATTTTAAGACGCAGAAGAAGCTGAGCTCAAAGTAGGCACGATGGCAAGAATTTTTGGCAGAGTTCGATTTCACTTGGGTACATAGACCAAGAAGGGAAAATCAGGTGGCGGACGCGCTGAGTCGCAAGATAGTTAAGTTTTATGTTGCTTCATTATCCGCTATTGAGACTAACCTGGTTGATAGGATAAGGCAGCAAGTATCAGTAGATAAGACTTATGAACAGCTCATGGAGAATGTGAAATTAGGCAATGTTCGTAGGTATTGGCTCGAGGGAGATTTGTTGTATGTCAAAGGCAATAGACTCTGTGTTCCAGTTGACGGGGGATTAAGGAAAGAGTTGCTGAAAGAAACACACGACCCTCAGTGGACAGGACATCCTGGAGTGGAAAGGATGTTGGCATTGTTATCAATGACATATTTTTGGCCTAATATAGAGGAAGACATCGAGTTATATGTCCGCACATGCCATATATGCTAGATAGATAAGACTAAGAGAAAGAAACAAGTAGGATTGTTTCAACCACTACCTATCCCTAAGAGAATATGGAAATATGTTTCTATGGATTTCATCACGGGGTTCCCGAAGATAAACAAGATGAGGTCCGTGATGGTGGTGGTGGTAGATCGCTTTTCAAAGTATGTTGTATTTATAGCAGCCCCACTTACAAGATGAGGTCCGTGATGGTGGTGGTAGATCGCTTTTCAAAGTATGCTGTATTTATAGCAGCCCCACTTGCGTGCACATCCATGAAGCTGCAGAGTTGTTCTTAAACCATGTGGTGAAAATCTTTGGCTTGCCTAAAGATATTGTGAGTGACCGTGATGCTCGGTTTACTAAAAGATTCTGGACTTATTTGTTCAAGTTGATGGGTTCAAAATTGAAGTTTTCTACGGCTAATCATCTGTAGACAGATGGCCAAACGGAGCGGAATAATGCTTTGTTAGAAGAGTATTTGAGGCACTATGTGACTACTACCCAAAAGAATTGGGTGAGTTTGCTTGATTCCGCATAGTTTTGTTACAATATGCATAGATCATCTTCCACGGGTTTGAGTCCAGCAGAGTTGGTATTTGGATATCAACCAGCTACACCTTTGGAGATAGCAAAGACTAAGTCCCAAAGGGAGTGCCCAGCGGCATATAGATTTGTGCGAGACCATTTGGAGTTGATGGACCAGGCTAGGGAAAGCTTGGAAAAGGCACAAAGGAGGATGGTGAAGTATACGGACCAGCATAGGCAGCCACTAGAGTTCGAGGTGGGTGACAAGGTGTTGCTCAAACTGACGCCTCAGATATGAAAGAAAGTCACAGACAAAGAGTTTCATAAAGGTCTAGTACAGAAATACAATGTCCCTTTCGAAGTTATGAAGCATGTAGGCGCGGTGGCTTATCAGCTGAAACTGCCTGACAGGATGAAGCTACATCCTACTTTCCATGTGAGCTTTTTGAAGCCTTACCATAAAAATGCTGATCCAGAAAGGTAACATGTTAGGAAGGCTCTACCCACTGTGAGAAGCCATTTCGAGAAGAAGGTGGCTAAGATACTCGAGCACAAGGTTGAAGGAGCTAGTAGGAAGAATCAGAGAACCTACTACTTAGTGGGGTAAGAGGGTGGAAATGAGGCAAAGGTTACTTAGGAGTGAGATAGTTCTTTGTGGCAATTCGATGATGAGATCAAGGCATATTTATAGCTCATTTCGATGAGGGCATCGGCTTCCTTCGACGGAGGGAGGGTTTGTTAGACCCAAAAATACTTGACTTAGTGCCCAACTTGCAAAGGTTAGGCTGGGGGAGCTGTGACGAGTGCTGGGCACGGGAAAAGCCTTGCATGGGGCGCGACGGTTCGCACACCAAACAAGCAAGATAGGTACTTGGCCTGAGCGGCTTACCAGACTTAACACTGAGACGTTAACGGACGATGTGAATTGCAGGTTGCGGGTGAATCTGCTTAACACCAAGAGACGTGAACTATGTGAGTGGGTAACGACCACAGCGAGAATTGTACAGTCGTTAGAGACGTGTGCAAAAACTAAGCAGCATAAACCTTATAAAGCGGAGACAAGGAGGATTGCGGGTCACGAACCGAGACGAGCGGATAAGTCTCGACAGACCATATCACTAGAGAATATTAAAACCTTATCTCTTAAGGGTATTGAGGTGGCGATCATCCAAAGAGTCCTAAGTCTAGTGGGGATTAATCTTAAAGAGTTTATGTTGTAATCAAACTATAGTACCTATGTGAGGAGGTGTCACCATTTGCCTGTATAAACCCCATTAGAGGGGGTAGAATGATATTTAAGAGAGCAAGAGAGAAAAGTAGAGAGCGGTCTTCTCTTCTTTGCAAGTTGTATTCTTTTTTGTTGCGGATTAATAAAAAGACTATTCTCTTGAAAGTTTGAGTGTTCTTTACTATTTGAGTATTCTTTGATTAGTCGTTTACTTGCTCGAGTGTGATATCGCTACGTATTAGCCCATAGTTGAGTCAGGTGTGGAGATTGGCTGACGAAGTTGCGGAGAAACTTAAGCTATCACTGGGAACTGTTCTATAGGAGAGAACGACCCTGTGACACTTAACATGCTTGATACTAGGAAGGCTTGTTACCCAAAACAAAATCCATGTCAATAATTAATTCAACTGCATAGCAACAACTACTTTTTATCAAATTTTTTTGATTTTCATAATATTCTTGAATTTACTACGCAAAATAAAATCCAAATAAACAGGGAAAAAATTAAAGTAAAATTTTAAAATTTAATCAAAATTTATGCAATAAATACCTTAATATATCACAATGCTTATGTGGAAAAGGATGGATATTGATATATATGGGAGGATGGTCTGATAGGGAACTTAACAGGTGTTTTACCTCATCCTGGGGGTAACCACTCGACCCAGGTGGCATTTGCAGGACAACGATCTAACCTCTCTCGCACCTAAGTAGCCAATTATCTCCCACGCACCCATGTGTACCACCTTATTAATTAAATTTATATATAATGTCAATCAATAACGAAATTTATCAATGTATCTATGTATATAGAGAGGAGAAGTTTCCCTCAATTACACGTTAATATTATAGTTATAAACAATTAAAATTTTACTTATGGTGAACATTAAAATATGATTTTGGAGTAAAACTGAAACCTTAAGAAAAGTAACGGAAGGCCAGTAAAAATTAATATAATTAAATATGAAAATTATATGATCGCCACAACAAAAGTCATATCTACCTTTACGTATAAATGCTAGTAAAAAACCATAGAATTGTCTGTATTGATAATACTGGCAGTTCTTTGATAGCTAGTTAACCGCCGATTAGGTGAATATCGGTGAAAGTTTTTCGACAATTAGATGCACTAGTGTCGCCATAATGTCTACATTTACGGCATGATTTTTCTCGATATTTTAATAAGCTTTTATAAATAAGAAGCCTTTAACGATATTTTAAAATACCAATAAAAATTTAAATTTAAATTTAAATTTTTCATATTTATTGAGTTACATTAACACATAAAAGTGTAGGTAAAAGTTTTTTTTTTTTTTTTTGCTTTTTCAAATTGTCTATCCTTAAATTTAAATATTTTGGTGATAAGAAAATTATTACCTTCCAATAATAGATGAATAACCACTTTGCGAGAGATTCCACAAAAAGGAACAACAACTTTTCAACTATATTTTGAACACTTAATGGTTATTAAAATACAATTATAAATGATAATCAATGCGGTAAATACATTAGAGAGAAGTTTAGCTTATTCTAGGATTATTAGACCACAATTCTTGTACTAAAAGTATTACAAAATTCTAGTCAATATTTTAACAGTGACATGAAACTCATGATACAGTGTGCCCAGATACTCTACAACCTTGCCTTGCAACCTCCAAATTGGTGACCCCTATAGAAAAAGTTAAATAAAAGCCATGCATGAATAAGAAACACAATATCTTAAGTTAGTTTAAACACATTTCTAAAAGCATGAAGGTATTAAACAAGCAACTAGGGCGTACAAATTGATTTATGGTGGATGCATCCATCCTGTGGTAATAGCCTTCACAGTGGCAATGGCTTCCAAACCACCTGCTGCACCTAGACAATGCCTTCTTATAGACTGAAATAAGAATCAAAGCAGATAGCTAATAAAGGAGCAATATCATAGTATGCTCATCTCAAATTTTGAAAAATTTGGGGGAAAGAGAGAAGATACCTTTGTTGTAATGGTGATAAATTTTGCATACAATTATTCGATCTTCTTTTAAAGCACTCCGTATTCTCTGTTTTCTCTTACTAAAATGAACAACTGGCATGCATTATCTTCACCATTCAAATTGGTTATGAGACATAACCGTTAATGGTTCAAATTTTCGGTTGATTTTAGGCGGGCCTTTTCTTCCACACATTGATTGCATTTTCCGTGATAGAGCATCTTTAATGTCTTCTTGTATAGTATCAGTATCTGATGCTAGAATTAGAACAACCTTAAAGGGAATCACTACATTCAAGGGTAGACCTTCCCAATCTTGTGACTTAGACTTAGAGATAAAACTTGACTGTGGCTCACAGCTGGTATGTTTTCCAAGCATAACATTGCAGATATAACTTGCAATGAATTTTACTTATATTCCATTTGCAAACGCCCTCATTACTCAAGTGTAAATTGTGTACGCCTTGACTTGGTTGTAAATCGAAATAAGAAATCTTGCTTAGTTCCCTTTTTGTAGTTTGAAGGACTTTGATGAAATTATTGTTTAACCTACACAGTCCATTGAGTTATGTGATCTAATGCTTGGAAATCATCAAACTTCAAAATGCAGTGACTACTGCATGCGCAGCACTTTGTCTGCGAAATCAAGGTGGGTGCTTGGTCTTTGTTTTCTAACTGCTTGATTTCTACTCAAAATTATAGAAACTCATGAATAATGAAGGCAATAGTGAAGTAAGAATACTACATGTAAATAACTGGTTAAAGTAGTTTTGACTGATTATTTTTGTTTTTTTAACCCACACGAAAGAATCTGCTAAAGCTTTGCTGGAAACATTACAAATGACATCTCCAGATTCACGATTAGCTATTGTGGTTGGAATGGCTAGTGATAAAGACCACTTAGCTTTTGCTAAAGAGTTTCTTTCAGGTATAAACAAACTTATGTTTGTTCTATGATGAGTTTAGTCAATGTTTCTCTGCTGAAACGGAGTAGTGGACAATACCAGAATATGGCGATAATATGAGATTGGGTAATCATCAGCATGCAATAAAACCTTGTTCACATTCTTCCTGCATTATACCTTGAGAAATGCCATTTTTCATTTTAAACTTCTACTAAACTTCAATAAATAAAGCTGGAGAATAGTTAGTTTGTTAATCTGTTACTAGTTAGTTTACTCTGTAAACTTCTACCAACTTCTAAACTTGTGTATATAAACACTGTATGTATCATTCCATTTTCAAGTTGAATTCATAAATCAAATTTATTCATAAACATTTTCTTGATATGGTACCAGGGCCAGGTTAATCATTTTTTCATCGTCCAAACAGTTACTCAAATGGCGCAAGAAGTTCTCCAAGCAAACATCAGAACAGATGAGCAACCGGCAAGTCCTTATTATCTTCATTCCAATGAAAATCCAGCATTGGTCTTGGTTTCTTCGCCACTCACTGGGACCAACTATCATTCATGGTCTCGAGCCATGAAAATGGCTTTTCTGTCCAAAAACAAATTTAAATTCGTTGATGGTTCCATAACAATGCCAGCAGCTGACGATCCACTTTTATCCTGCTTGGGAACGATGCAATACAATGGTTTTATCGTGGTTGATTCATTCTTTAAACCCTCCAATTGCTCAGAGTGTCATTTGGTTTGATAATGCCATGGAGGTATGGCAGGATCTCAAAGATAGATTTGCTCAAGGAGATTCTATAAGGATAGCAGAGCTTCAAGAAGAATTGTATGCGTTTCGCCAAGGAAATTTATCTGTTACTGAATATTTCACCAGCCTTAAAGTCTTATGGGATGAACTGATGAATTTACGACCAATTCCATCTTGTTCTTGTATAACCAAGTGCAATTGTGAAGCTATTACTATTAGGCGTTATCAACGATTTGATCATGTGATCAGATTTCTCCGAGGTCTAAATGAGAACTTTGCTACGGTTCGGTCCCAAATTATGTTTCTGGAGCCACTGCCACCTATTAATAAAGTTTTTGCACTAGTTATCCAACATGAAAGGCAACTCTCTGCAAGGACCATGGCACAACAATCATCTGGATCAACTGCTTTCCTAAGTCAAGGCAGATTTAATAGAGAACGCCAAGTGACAACCAAAACTCGACCTCAATGTTCTCACTGTGGGATAACTCGACACACAGTAGATAAATGCTTTAAGAAGCATGGTTACCCACCTGGATTTAAAACTAAACGGCGAACAACTGTAATTCATCAAATCGAAGGTGTTGATCAGTCGGCAACTAAAAAGGAGTATTCGAATGTCTCTGATTCTATAGCCTTGGATCCACAACAAGGATGTGACAAGCTTGCATTCACACATGATCAATACACTAAACTTCTCAATCTCATCCAACCTTCACTTCCTGAGCAACGTTCTTCCCATGTCATTAACACAGTATCCACAAACTCTCCTCTGGTTAATAATATGGCAGGTATTTCATCTCATGAATTTTTTTTCTCTTCTTGGATTCTTGACACAAGGGCAACCGATCATGTAGCATGTTCCCTCAATTTCTTTTCTGATTATAAACCTATTTCTAATGTGTTTGTGAAACTTCCTAACAATCAAAAGGTCTCTGTTTCACATATAGGGGTAGTCAAGCTTTCCTTTGAGCTTACATTAACCAATGTGTTTTTTGTCCCTTCCTTTTCATATAATCTCATCTTAGTGAGTAAACTCACTTCAAGTCATACTTACTCTTTAATTTTTCATTCTAACATGTGTGTTATACAAGACCTAGCCAGCAAGAGGATGATTGGTTTTGCTAAGGAAATACATGGCCTGTATCAGCTTTCTTTTCCACAGTCTTCACCTTCTGTCAGCACTTATCATACTGTTTCCATTTCTTCTAGTAACATTTGGCATTATAGACTTAGTCATGCCTCTAATTCACGTATTAAGCTTCTTCATTCATGAGATCAATTTCTGTTAACAATGACAATACTACTTATGGGATATGTCATTATGCAAAACAAAAGAAACTCTCGTTTCCAATTAGTAATTCTATTACTAAAGCTTGTTTTGATTTGATTCATATGGACATTTGGGGACCTAGTCCTTATCCTTCAATATCAGGTTACTACTATTTTCTTACTATTATGGACGATTATAGTAGAAGCACTTGGGTGTTCTTAATGAAGAATAAATCAGAAGTTCGTGTCATTTTTCAAAAATTTTATGTTTTTATTGAAACTTAGTTTAATGCCAAAATTAAGTCTGTACGTAGTGATCAAGGACCAGAATTTCGAATGATTGATTTCCTTGATTCCAAAGGCATATTACACCAAACATCTTGCGTATCTACTCCTCAACAAAATAGTATAGTGGAACGTAAACATTAACAGCTTCTTAACATTGCCCGAGCTTTGAAATTTCAAGCTAAACTTCCAATAGGTTTCTGGGCAGATTGTGTACTTCATACTGTTTATTTGGTTAACCGAGTTCCTTCCCCTATTATCCAAAACAAAACTCCTTTTGAAATTCTTTTCAATAAACCTCCAACATATAAACATCTAAAAGTATTTGGTTGTCTTTGTTTTGCCTCTACACTTCCTGTTCATAGAAACAAATTTCAATCTAGAGCTAGGAAATATGTGTTTCTTGGTTTTGTTAATGGCATCAAAGGATACAAGTTGTATGATTTACATAATCATGAAATATTTTGTTCTCGTAATGTCAATTTTTTTTTTTTATGAAAATCAGTTTCCTTTGTCCACTATTACATCTGATATGCCAATTTTACTATCATTTTCACTGGATTTTCCTGAGTCCTTAGCTTCTGATTTTGATTCATTTTCAACTTTTCCTTCCATGACACATGACTCTGTTCCTTCCTTCACTGATCCCGTTATTGATACTACTCCTCCTTGTGCACTCAGAAGGTTTACAAGACCTCGACAAATACAATCTTACTTGCATGATTATGACTATGTATTTCCAGGTAACAATCAATCATCCTCTACAGGTCATTCTTCTCCTCACTCTTTGTCTAAAGTATTATCTTACTCACATGTTACTCTTCCTTATCAAGTCTTTTCTCTTGTCCTTGATTCTGTTTCTGAACCTACAACATATGCACAAGCTGTCAAACATGCTTGTTAGGGTGATGCAATGCAAGCAGAATTAAAGGCATTATAGGATAATTTCACTTGGGAGCTCACTGATTTATCACCTGAGAAAAATGCCATAGGCTGTAATGGGTGTACAAGGTCAAACTCAAAGCTGATGGTACACTCGAACGGTATAAAGCATGCTTGGTGGCCAAAGGATATACTTAATATGAAGGCATTGACTATTTGGATACCTTCTCTCCCGTGGCTAAGATGACCACAATCTGTGTTCTTCTTGCTTTATCTGCAGCTCAAAATTGGCATTTGGAGCAATTGGACATTAATAATGCTTTTCTTCATGGTGAGTTATATGAAGAAGTTTACATGCGCCCTCCACTTGGTTTTATTACTCCAAAACCGAATCAAGTTTGTTACCTCTTGAAATCTTTATATGGACTCAAACAATCTAGCAGGCAGTGGAATGCTCGACTCACAGCAACATTACTCAAACAACCTTATTTACCAAACATGCCAATGGTTCTTTCACTGCCCTTCTTGTCTATGTTGATGATGTTCTTTTAGCTGGAAATGATCTGTCCACTATCAATTCAATTAAAGGAGTCTTACATGAGCTTTTTAAGATTAAAAACCTTGGTCCTCTTAAATATTTCCTTGGCCTAGAGATTGCTCGATCCTCTGCAGGTATTAATGTATCCCAGCATAAATATGCTTTGGTGATTCTTTCTGATGCAGGCTTTCTTGATTGCAAACATGTATCCACTCTCATGTTACCTTCCACTAAACTTGTTCCTGACGATGCTGATTTTCTTGAGGATGTCACAGTTTATAAAAGACTTATTGGGAGGTTGTTGTATCTCACGTCAACAACGCCTGATATTACTTTTTCCATTCAACAACTATCTCAATTTCTTGACAAGCCTACTACACACCATCTCATTGTTGCTCATAGGGTGCTTCGTTATATCAAACGTGCTCCTGGGCAAGGGTTATTTTTCCTTGCTTCTTCTGATCTTAAATTGAAAGCTTTCTCTGATTCGGATTGGGCATCTTGCTCTGAATCTCGTAAGTCCATTACTGGTTACTATATCTTCTTTGGCTCTTCACTTGTCACTTGGCGTTCTAAGAAACAAGCCACTGTTTCCCGATCTTCTAGTGAAGCAGAATATCGTGCTTTAGCGACTACTACCTGTGAGATACAATGGCTATTGTATTTGCTGCGTGACCTTAATGTTCCTCACCCTTCTCCTGCTATCTTATATTGTGATAACCAATCTGCTATTTATATCGCCAAGAACCCTGTCTTCCATGAACGTACTAAACATCTGGATATTAATTGTCACATAGTACGTGAAAAGCTCAAAGCAGGAGTCTTACATCTACTTCCAGTTAAGTCTCTGCATCAACTTGCTGATTTTTTCACGAAAGCTTCTCCCTCTCTTCAGTTTCATGATTCTTTGTCCAAGCTGGGAGTACAAAACCTGTATTCTCCAGCTTGCGCCAAGGGGGGTTTCACAGCAACAGCAATTCACTGCAACGACGATATGCAGTATCGAGGGGTAACAACTCTAGAAGTTTGTGATTTAACCAATTTTGTTGATCCAGATGGAGAATAGTTAGTTTGTTAATCTGTTACTAGTTAGTTTACTCTGTAAACTTCTATCAGCTTCTAAACTTGTGTATATAAACACTGTATGTATCATTCCATTTTCAAGTTGAATTCATAAATTAAATTTATTCATAAACATTTTCTTGATAGTAATTGCTTTTATTTGTTTGGTAGTCATACGAAGGAACATGCTCTTCTTGGATAGATTTAACTGCAACCTTACCATATTCTCTCAGGTGGATAGTTAGAAGTTGTCTTCCTAACAGAAGCTAACATTGCTGGTGGCTCATCTTGAATTACTTCAGCACCTGTTTTAGGGGATTTTTGGATACAAGTTTCCAGAGAATTGGCATCAAAGTTCTTCATGATAGAATGGCTGAATATAAAGAATTGTTCGAGGACAAATTTATTTTCCCAATAAGGGACTCAGACCATGAAATCGTTGTGGCAACCGAGAACTCACTATTAGATTCCCTGACGTTTGCTAATCAAATTCTTCGAGAAAGAACATAGAAGAGGCCAGGAATTCTTGTGGTTACAGGATCTCTGCATATTGTTTCAAGGGTATTAGCTTCTCTTAATCGATAATGTTGTTTTGTCGTTTTAAACTTAATAGTAGTAGTAGTTACATTTTGCAATTACTATGCATGGCAAAACCAGAGATTTGTTTTTAATTCACTTGTTAATTAATTTTTTAAGAATTTTGCTAACTGATGCTTTAAAGGTATTCTACTATTTGTTAAGATTAGTTAAACTTAAAATACTATCTAAGGTATATTAAGACCTAGTTTGGATTAAAATAATTTCTTATAATTTTATTAAATATATATATATATATTTAATGATTATTTTATATTTTTTAATATTTTTAAAATTAATTTCACCACCCATTTAAACTAATACTAAATATGATTGTTGATTGTTGATGTTATGAATTATATGCATTAAAAGAATAAATTACTTTAGGTTAATGTATACTTTAAGTTAATGTATTAAATATGCTAGTCGTCAGCTCGGCCTTGTAAATTTGGCCCACGATGGTTCAAGTTTAGTTGTTTAGACTTGTTTACTACAGAACCCAAAAGCAGTCGTCGGGCCCCGAGACGTTGAATGTTTTTCCGAGCCAGAGCTGGAACCACTTGTTGGGCTCAATAAAAGTGCGAAATAGATGCAATTGTGCGGCGTAAACTCGCCCAATCGGAAAACCTTATAATTTTAACAAATTTTGTAACTGAGAAAATAAAACGAGTTGAAAAAGTGATCAAGTAGTCGAATAGCCTCGTCCTAACGAATCCTTGATTGAAAACTGTGAAATTCATATTAGCAACAATGAGCATAGCAAGGAAATGAAACTCTTTTCCTTTACTTATACAGCGGTTAAAATTTAAGTAAAAGAAATTCTAATTGTGATTTCCACTTTATTCCTATTTTAAGATAATATCCTCAATGGAAAAGATCATTTTAAGTTGAAAAAAGTTATTAAATGAACCCTCAAATTAACCTCTACCACTAGAATTTAATTATATATTAGGGGTCAGTAATGAGAACAAGGACTCCAAGTCTTGTCTTCTATAAATCTGACAAATTTTAACAAAAAAAATTTCAACATTGCTAGATGTTGTTCAAATATAACGAAGTTCTTGAGCGACATGTGGGTGTACCATCTAAAAGAATTTTGTGATAATACTCATGAAATTATGCTAATACCAAATGAAGTTTAGGAGAGAGCAACAAAGTTGATAACTTTCAAATTTGGCCTCGTTTTAACTCTTACTTTTGGGACCATGATGTGGTTTTCTTTTTTAGTATACTTAAGAAATACCTAAGACCTCAATGTATTTTTTTTGAAATAACCTTAATATTCTTTTTGATTTAATTATTAATTAAAATTTAATTTATATTTTTATGATATTCTTTTACATCATATAAAATTGAATTAATTAGAAGTTGCAATGCAAAGTAAATAAAATACAAATTAGTAAATAAAAATAACAATTCACTAAAGTATTAAGCAATATTCAAGCTTTTATCATATTTGGACGAATTCATGATAAGAGCGTTGTCTAAATATGTTATGCACTACGATTTTATGATAAAAGCATAGTTTATTTACTTGAAAAATTAAAGATAAATAATAGTACTATTTAAAACTACGTTTTATTTAACTAATTGTAGTCTATAATGATAAAGGCTTAGTCTAGCTATTTACATGAAAATATATTTTTTAGAAGTAAATAGTATTATTTAAACATAGTGTGCTTTTTTATTTTATTGTTTTAACTGCATTTTCACAATGATCATAGTTTTTATTTTATGAAATTAGAATATTTAAACTCATTTACTGACATCTTTGCCTCATTTCCCTCTATTTCATCTTACATTTTCCCTCTTAAGCTTACCTCATTTGGTGTCAAAAGGAAAAAAAAAAAAAAAAAATTCTTGCTCTTTCTTGACTCACATTTTCTCTTTGAGCTTACCTCATTTAATGTAAAAAATATCTTTCTCTTTCTTGACTCACTTTCCTCTTTATACTCGAAATACTTTTTTTTTTTTATGTAAAACTTAAAGAAAATATATTTCTTATTAAAGAAGTTTGCTTATCTTTTATGGTTCCTACATAAAGGAGATTTGTTGTAAAAAAAAAAACCTCATTTTGCATGAAACCCCATCCCATTTTTAAAGTTTATTCTCTACAATTTCTTACTTTATATTTGTTACGTTTTTATTCTTATATATAATTCTGTTTAGTTTGTCATTTGTGTCCGTAGTTTTGGAAAAAAAAAAGTTGTATGAGCCTACCTCATTTGGTGTAAAAAAAAAAAAAAGAAAGAAAGAAAAAACCTCTCCCTATTTGTCAACTCACATTTCCCCTTTGAGCTAGAAGTCCCTTTTCTTTCATAAAACTTAAAGAAATTTGGGTTCCAATTAAAAAAGTTTGTTTACCTCGTATATTTTTTGAATAAAGAGGTTTGGTGTAAAAAAAAAAACACTCTTTTACTTGAGATGTCCCTTTTTCCCACTTTTAGGGCTTTATATATTTTAGGTTCTTATTCTTATAAATAATTTAATTTAGTTTGTCAATTTTTTTTTTTATAGATTTGAAGGAGAAAGCTGTTTATTTTATTTCTCATCTGGTTCTTATAATGAAGAAAGTTCAACTCCTAATTTATTATAATTCTTATATTCATGAAAAAAATTCACTATACATTGTTTTTCTAAGAAATTAAGATAATATTAAAGAATGGTTATATATTTAGGCTTAATAATCAAATATACACTCAACATTTTGCACAAAATAAATACAAATTCTTAACATTTTATTACATGAAAGTAGTCCGTAAACTTTTTTATACTCTAAATAAATCATAAATTTTTCAAAATCATACAATTAAGTCTAAATTAATTAAATGACATTAACTTTTGTTAGTATTGCACACGTGACAATCAACTAAACTATCAATGTCAGCTTTCACGTAAAATTTCTAAATGAAAATTAGTGTTATTTAATAAATTTAGACTTAATTATATTTTTTCGAAATGTTGAAAGTACATTTGATTATTAAGTCATATATTTATTGTATCTAGTCACTTTTGATAATATCTTTATGGGTTATAGTTTCTTATGCAAAGTGTCACATATCATTTTGATTGTCTAGTATAACTTATAGATGATCGAAGAGTTTGCACATAGTTGTACTATATATTAAGATATTGTTTGTGTGCATATAATTGATTTTATTTTCCATGTCTTTTTAAGGATCTTTTGTCTAGATATGAAAAGAACCTGATTTTATGAACCTAAGTTTGACATTTATTATTCTTCAGATTATCTTATGTAGAAGATCGTGAATGCCTCATTTGTAAATCTATTGAAATTTATCATAATTTTGTATCATATAAATACAAATAGTCTAAAAAAATTTATTTTATAATAGTGTAACATGAACTTCCCCTTATATATATATATATGTGGTGTTTTGTCCCATCCGATTACTTCATACTGAATTATGCTAAACACATGTCGTGTGACGGGGCATACGATCCATTCGACATGACCTTTACCTGCAGCAAATGGATTGAGAGTGGGCCTTAGTAGTTAATACTGGCAAAATCAATTTCCATTTTCCCCCATTTATGGTCGACCTCACTAGTTACCATCACCCTGTAATCAGTACGAAAACCAAATTCTAAACCGGGAGTGTGTATACAGGCCGAAGTGGCGCGCCTACCATGGCATTGAAGACTTTTTTTTGAGCCATCTCAATCCCATATTTACCAAATCTCTTTGAAAGCTCTTGAAGCTAAACAAACATGTCAAACAAATATATGTTTGGAAAGAAAGAGGGAAGGTTCCACCGCTTTGCCTCTGCCCCACTTCTTAATGTCACCTGGCAAACTTATACAAAGACAAATTCCGTAGAGAATTGGCTGAGTGGTTAACAAACACATAAAAAGGGGGCCGACTTTCCTTTGTTTACAGAGCGCCAACAAAAACGAGGTCATTAACAATGACGAATTTGTTTAACTGCACAAATTTATATTTTGTACCGGGCGACACTGATCCTACATCCAACTTCCAACTCTCATAGTGAATTCTGATGGGAAGTAACAATATACCTATGTTTGGCGGTTCAGTTTGCAGTTTGCTTACCTTGTTTTTTGTCCAACAGGGTTCTCTTATTTGAGAGGAAAAAAAAAATTATAGATGCCAAGATGCATCTGGTTGGGAGAATCATAATTCCATTCTTCTCATATTCCACGAACCTTTCCAATAGATTGGCAATTCATTGACAACAGGGAATTGTTTTTCTTCTCCTTTCATAAGATTCGCAATGCGAAGTTAAAAAAGTATTTTTTTAAGGTTATTATTAAATACATTTTATTTATTACTTTTTTATATTTCAAGTTGAATATGTGTCATATCTTAAACTTGTTTGAAGTGTAAAAAATTTTCTATTGATAATAATCTTTTTTAAACCCAATTATTGTACACTTAACAATTTTATTAGTAATTAATTAATTAATAATAAGTAAAGAAAAAAAATTATTAATTAATTAAATATCTTACTTAAAAATTAAATAATATTAAATATTTAATAAATTAATTAATAATTAATTAAAAAATAATTATAATAATTAGTAATTAATTGTTAAATAATTGATCTAAAATAATTATTAATTATTAATTAATGAATGAATGAATTACTTAGCATAAATTTATTATTAATAAATGATCAATAATTTATTAATTCATTTATTATTAATTTATAAATTAATAATTATGAAATATTAATAATAATTAATAAATTATTAATTAACAAATTAATTAATATTTATAAATTCTTAATAATTAATATTAAATTAATAATTATTAACAAATTAATAGTTATTATTAATTAATAACTAATTAATATTATTAATAGTCAATTTTTTTAATTAATTATTATTAGTATTATTTTTTTAATAAATTATAATTATTTTAATAAAACGATACTTATTTCAACTATATTCTTTGAACTAACCAAACATATTAATAACTTTTTTTACATTTTTTTAATCCGACAAATCAAATTTCATTATATATAGTCTTATTACATTTCCTATCTTTTTCATTCACAACTCCTAGTCTCTCACACATATGATCATAGATATTTTCTCAAACTTCACTATTTGTTCAATGTCTTTACGTGTTTTTTCTTGGAAGATAGCAAAAACTGACATTGGCATATTGCTATTTGCTATACGCCGACACGTCATAAACGTTATTTATTTAAGAACTAATATATATTTTTTTTTTTATCTTTAGAACTAATTTGAATTGATTTTATATTCATACACTTTTAATATATAAATATCATATACTTTTACAAAGTCATGTAATGACACTTTATTAATTAGTAAATATAATAATATTTATTTTTAAAAATTTTTAATTTATTTTAAAAATTATAAATTAATAAATTGAAATATTATGATTGATTGATAATATATGGGATTTATACACCGATAATTCATCAAATATAAATTTATTTGAATTTCAAACTATCAAAATTTAAATTTATAATTTTTTTAAAGATTTATTTTGATGAATTGTCAGTATATACAATCTTGTACATTGTTAATGAATCATACATACATACATAAATGAAGTCTTAATGTTAAATTTACTATTAATGATTATATATATGAAAAGTTTGTTATAAAAAATATTATTCTAAAATTTCTCAAATAGAAAAAACGTTCAAGATATTTTATGGCTATTTTTAATTTTTTAAAATTCATGTAATTATAATAAATTTAGAATAAATAAAAATAGTATATAAATACTATTAAACATATTTAGATAATTTCTTGTTTTATATTAAAATATTATGATTTCAAATAAGCAAAAATATTTGAGACTTTAAATATTTTTCTTACCAATTATTATTTTTATTGAGAATGTGCAAATTCAAAATTTTTATAAAAAAAATTACACATTTCCTGTTTATTTAAAAATTTAAATAATTTATATTTTATAAAAAAAATTGGTCTCGAGCATTGACACTGTAGTTTTCTAGTTAAATATTCTAACCCCGTTTGTATAATCAAAAACTTCACTGACGATATATTATATATTGATTCTTTTACTATTTTAAGGTTTTTTTAACTCCTTAATTAATTATTTTTGGTTACATAAATTAATATGATGCCAGAATATTACCCACGTGATGCTACAACATTGACACTTATATTTTTTATTTTTAAACATTATAAATTAAACTTTTTTATATTAGATACGTTTATGTATTAATAAAATTGATAATTTAACTTTTTTAAGTTATTGAATAACATGAATAATAAAATATTTTAACAAATATCTATAGAATTTATGCTTTTAGGCTCTTTTTGTTCAATAAAAATAACTTTTGAAAAAAGATTTCTGAAAAATGATTTTTTAAAAATTTATTTTTTAAAAAATTTGATATTTTTCGTTGTTTAATTGATATGCTGAAAAATATTTTCAATTATTTGATTATTTTCTTAAAAATCTACATTTTTATTAAAATAATGTTATTTACCTTTTTTTTTTTTTTTCTTGAGAGACAAAGCCTTTATTTATAGTTGCCAAACCTTGCTCGAAAGAGACAAAGGCAAAGCCAGCAAAATAAAAACTGGAAACCATGATTTCTGAACGATGAAAGAAAACAGAAACCACTTAGGCAGACTTGACAAATGATCAAGTGGCCCAAGAAACATAACACATAAAAATCAAAGCAACAGTGATGCACACACAACATAAGGACCTGTCAAGGAAAAAAGGTCAGAGAAAACAAATGTGTCGACATCCACCATGAAAACACACCAGCGGCAACCATTCTAGCACATTGAACGACCCAGCCAAGCAAGAAGAAGTCACCATCAACTATAAACAACTCAAAACGAGAGCTTCTGAAGAGCAAACATATGAACACAAACGCCACGTCGAAAACAGATCCCAAAGGACAGAAAAGCGGAATCAGCAGCATTAAATCCTTTTCCTACAGAAAACCATCTAGCAGGAGCAAAACAGAAAAAGAAATGGGGAAAAGGAACCATGAGACACAACTGCAGGAGAATTAAAGATGAACAGAGAGACCTCCAATCCTATTGACTCCAGCCTTAGCAAGGCCATCTGCAATAAAATTTATTTCCCTAATAATAATAATAATGATAATAATAATGATTCTCTTTTGTTAATTTTCTCATCAGACCCAAAGCCTTTTTGTTTCTTCTTCTCCAAAATCGCTGACACTCGACCCCTCCTCCATTGTTTCCTCAACCGTTGGCTAAGCCCTCTCCCCCTTTTTGTTTCCTTGTTCTTTCTTCCTCACCGCAGAGGGTAACTCTCATGTTCATCCAAGCCTCTAAAAACATAAAACTCCTCTAAATTTTCTGCTGCCTTTGCTGTTTATATATGTACATAATTGTGATTTTTCTTGTGTGTTGGCTGTGATGAGGTTAGATGGTGTAGGTGCTGCATGTGTGTCTTTATGTGAAAACTGTAGGCAAAACCTAGACCGGTAATTTTTAGGTGATTGAAGGTGGTCCTTCGTGATCAGCAGCAAAAGCAGTCCAATGCGTTAGGCCTGAACGGCAGGGTATCAAATAGCAGCTGTTAAACGAAATAATAGTTATTATCGTTATTTTTTAAATAGTGAGTGTGAAATTTTTTTACATCCGCAACGGTTGTAATTGTTCATTATTATCGTTATTGAGAGTCGTTATTACAGTTATCGATCGTTATTATCGCTATCGAAGATCGATATTGTCGCTATTGACCGTTAATACCGTTATCATCGGTTAAAAAAGTTATAATAAATTAAAAAAAATTTACAATCGTAATGACCGTAATAACTGTAATAATTTTCGTTATATTCAAAACGTCAATAAACTTAGTGTAATCGAAAATATGATCGCAAGCGTAATTTAAATTTCTTATATGAAAATAAGTGGTTTTAGCTTTGGGAGAGTTTTGTCTAAAGGTGGCTATTAGTTTTAAATCTGTAAAACGCCTTCCCCTTTTCAAAAGGGGAAGACAATTTCCGAGATTCACTCCCCTTTTCTGATGACTTGTAACTTGTTTTCTGTTGATTTTAAAATTTTCAGTCAACAAAACACAGGAAAAATGAGGAAAACATCTTTTGAAAAATGAATTCAGCCAACTAAACGAACCCTTAAACTCAAAATATGTCATATAGAAAGAAAGTTCAATATATATATATATATATATATATATATATATATATATATATATGAATGAATATTTGCACATATATATACTTTAATTCTTCATCATCACAGTAGCAACAATAGCATATTGATCTTAATCTGCAGGAATTGCTAATTTTGACAGTCACAAAGAAGTTGAACAAAAGTTCCATGGAGATTAAAATAAATGCAATTATAAAAGATAAAAGCAATGAAACTAAAATAAATGAGAAAAAGAAAATGATAAAGGCAGATGAGAAGATGGTTGGCAGTTTCTACATTAACAAATAAAGTAAGTAGTATTCATTGTGAGAAAAAGATTGAAACTATTGACATTGATCAGCTATTAAAGAGGTGTCTTTATAGTCGAATTATTCTATTTCAAAGCATATACATAATAATATGAAAAAAAAGAAGAAGCAAGTTTCAATCAACATCCAAATAGCAATATACAAATCTATGATCGAATTGTAATAAAAGAAAAATTAAATGCAAATAAAAAATCTTGATTGAAAATATCAATACCTTTTGTTCCTTTGAAATCCCCAAACTCAAAGCCCCAATTTCGAAGCCCCAATCTTCAATTCCAAGTGCTCAATTCCAATCTCCATTCCAAACCTATCATGGAAAGCAAAACCATTTGGCCTCTAAGCCTCTATTTGTCAAAACGTAATAATTGAAATTAAGAAAACATAACAAAAAAGCCAAAATTAAGGAAAAAAAATGAAATTTCGTTAAAACATAATTGGTATATGTATATGTGTGTGTATATATATATATATATATATATATATATATATATATATATATATATATATATATATATATATATATATATATGCATGGCAATACCGATATTCTTTCCTAAGTAAGTTTCATAAATTGGTAAGATTTCTAATGAGCTATTCCAATGGATAACTTGTAGAACCAAGCCTATATTCATGATGAGAAACACATGGTTTTTGAGGAGTAAGGATTGATTAGATAAGCCAAGAATAAAGGAATGAATTTAGTTTCTAAATTTATTAAGTTAATGTACTATGTGAGGTTGAGGTAGTAAGGTTTATTTTTGCAAACACTAATTTAACTAAGAGTATTACTTGAATTATGACATGAAAGGGAAAAGATTAAGGATGAATTAGATTTATTACCAATGGCTAAAATATAGCTAAAGAAATAATAGGAATTAAATCCTCCTAAGTTGACAAAGTACAATTCTTTAAGCTAGTGCATGATGGAGCAAGATTCACACCCAAAATGTAACCTTAATGCAACATAATTTAAATGCATTTAACTTACATGATACACACAAGTCTTAAGGAGTAACTAGAAAGAATAAATGAAGGAATTGGACATAAAATAAAAAAGTACCTCTTGAAAAGCTTGTGTGATTAATATCACAAGAAACATAAGAAAATGTTAGAGTATGATATGGAAGAAGGATAGTCCAAAAAAATGCACAAAGGACAAGTTTAGCGCATGCCTATGAAAATAAAGAATGCATGTTTTCATTATGAAACTTGAATAATGATTATTAATTCTTCCTAAAGAAGAAAAATACATCAGGAGGAACAAATTAAATTTGTCGTAATAATGTTCAAGTTGAAAAACTTGAATAAGTGAGGAATAGTAGATAAAGACTAGTTAGTAAGAACCAAGATTTGTACAAAAAATATTTCAAGTAAGATAACGAAAGAAATGTGGTATACATGAAAATCCTTCATATATTCAAACTAATGGTGAAGTTTTATAAATTGAAAATTTATATATTGTTTGATAATTAAGTTTGGTTTCTAGTTAATATCGAAGATAAGATTAAATTGTCATGTCTATAGTTGGAATATTTGGAAATGACTATGTATGTGAGGACATGTTGATAATTATATTATATTAAATTATCTTTTGATTAAGATAAATTATTTAAGCATGTTCTTGATGAAAATTATGCTTGATATGACTACATAGGATCATTTAGAATATAGTTATAAAAGCATGTATTAAGAAATTCATGTTTTAAAATGAATTTTGGTCAAACATATACTAATTGTTATTTGTGAAAATGCATGTTTATTAAGTCCTTTAGGAATTTAATTCTTAAGATAGAAGTGTTTTAAAACTACTTGAATTAGTGGATAATGTTATATGTGATTTATATAACATTACTTTTGACAGAAGGAAAGATTTTGTACATGACTTCTATGTTAATTGTTTAAGTTGTTCCATGATTTTATAATGCATGCAAAGGATGATCATTAGATAGATTTTGATCATGAACTTAATTGTAAAGTTGATAGGACTATATATTAGTAGCCAAATGTTTTGCTAAGGAAATATGTATACAAATATGAAATGGTTACTTTCATACATATACATTGTAGTAAGAATTAATTGCTAAAGAATGTTTATTGCATTCATACCAATTTTAAAATTGATGTTAATTCACCAAAAAATTGTGAAATTCGCCTGATTCTAAAAAAGTTAAATTAGACAAAATGGTATATATGGAATAAGCTAAAAGGTTATTGATTTCATGACAAGAATAAAAATGTGTAAATTAGTCACGTTCTAGAATGAGCCTAAGATATTAAGCAATGTCATCATAATTTGAAGAGATAATTTTGGCTTATGATTGTGTTTATAGTATGTTCAACAAGATGTCATCAAATGACTATATGAAGATGACATGTTAATTTTGGTATGGATCAAGAATAAATTAAAAGTATCAAAGGATCTTTATTGAGCAATTTGCTATGAAAGACATAAGTGTTGCATATATATATATATATATATATATATATATATATGTGTGTGTGTGTGTGTGTGTGTGTGTGTGTGTGTGTGTGTGTAATTTTGGAATGATAAGTTAATTTTCCCAATTTTAACATTTTAAAAACATTTTAAAAGGAATCTATTATTTAATATTTAAAGATAAAGATATGTTATATGCACAATGATAAATGCAAAAGTAATTAAGTACTTGATTTATGCTAAGACATATAGTAGGATATTACTTTTGCAATTAGCAAAGGTTACTAGATATATAAGAAGCCTAACATAAATTGTATTGAAGTTATCTCAAGGTATTTAAGAAAATATAACTTGATTATAATTGTTCAATATTAGAAGAATAGGTTAATGCAATTTGGTTAAACATGGCATCATGACATTAAAAGTGAATCCATAAATGGATTAGTTATCATGATTGGTGGGGTGGTATTTTTTGGATATGCATCTTAATATTTTGCTGAATTTATAACTTTGGATATGACAAGTAAAGATTCAAGTAAAGTATAATTCCCATAAAGTCTAAACCAATGTTACATTAATTAATCCTGATAGTGGAGCCACACTATCAAGAACAGGGATTTAAATTGCGGTCGAGGCATCGTTTTCGGTTGCGTTGCGTTTGTCGCGGTTGCGGATATAGCGGATACCATTGCGGTCATTGCGGCTATCGCGGTCGTGATTTTTTTTTAATTCACACAACTTCACCCAAAATATATTATTTGCAATTATAATCATAATTAATTTTATTTTATAATTTTTAAAGTAATTTATGATAATTACTAAACATTTAAGATATTTCTGAACATTTTTTAAAATAATTAATAAATATTTACTTACAAAATTATTAATTAATACTAACTTCTTAAAAAAATTATATTAATTATATTAATTAAAAAATTATACTAATTACTACTAATTAAAAAATTAATTACAATTAACTACAAACAAATTATACTAATTAAAAAATTATATTAATTTAATTATTATATATTTTCTTAATCCCTAACCTTTCTAACCCAACCCCACCCCCCCCCCCCCCGGGCCGCCCCAAACCAACCTAATCACTGAATTTCACTTTTTTCCCACCGACACCTTTCTCCACTTCTTCTGCTTTTTGCTTCGGTCTCCTTCTCCTTCCCTTTTCCCTTTCCAGGCCAGATCCGATTCTGTTTTCTCTTATGGCTCCCATTGTCGACTTCTGTTCCGGTGACCCTCAATCGGTCGGTCCCTCACGGCCTCACCTCAACAGCTTTTTGCCTTTCTTCTTCATCGTTCTCTCACTTGCAATTTGTTTCTGTTTTTATTCTTATTTTTTTATGGGCTCTGTGTTTTGTATGTGGTTGTATTGTGTATTACTGTTGCCGTTAGCCCGGTATTAATCTTTTTTTATCCCGTTACGGGTGTGAAATTAATTCACACCCGTTTTTTCATCAAAAGCGGTGGCGGCTGCCGCCGAAACCGCTAAATAGCGGCCGCGACCCCGTGTCGCGGCCGCTATTTTGAACCCTGATCAAGAGCTAAAAGCCAAATATTCATTGGAATCTAGACACATTGATTAAAGCATTTATGTATTTGACAAATGGTGCACACCTTAATTTTTGTCAAGGAAATTTTTTGTCAGAAAAGGAAGCTTCAAGAATCCTTTGGCAAAAGAAATTATAATAGAGATGATGTCTAACATTTTCAAAGGGGATAAGACTCAAGCCCATTAACTTTAGTCACACATGATGGAACCTCAACTCAACTCTTAATTGGACATTAAGTCTTGAGTTTTAATGAGTCCAAGTAAATCATTTTAATGTGGTTGCAATCACTTGATTGAATAAACACATCCCAAGGTTGACAAGTGCTTGAAACTGTATGATAAAGATGAGGTTGAATTATTACTCTTAATGAACCCATAACACGTAAGTATAATGTTGAAATACTTATACGATTGCATTTATGATGGAGTTCACCTATATGAGTGGAAGTGATGCCATTTCTAAGAGTAAAGGGCTTGACTTTGAAGCACTTATAAATAGATACAAGACACATGACCAGGAAATGTGTCGAGCTTTTACTAAATTACTATTGATGAGTTTTAAAGTCTTATATGTGAATTACTGCATGATTAATCATTGTGGAACTGTTGGTTTAAGACTTTGTTCCACCATGTCGTTCTAATTAACTCAACAACACTTTTTCATTAAAGTGGAGGTTTTAAATCATCAGGATTGATAATTTTATTTATGCGTAAGAATTCTTTAAGTATCATATTTGCTCTATTTTGAAAATGGCGGAGGACTATTGAAAATTTTCAAAATAGTGAAAGAATAATTAATTAAAAATTATGTTTAATAAATGGAATGAGAAACTATGTACAATTATTCAATGAATAGTTTGTTTTCTCCAAAAAATTACATATTCTTTGAAACGGTGTTCTGTCACTTATGATGGATAAAATTATAATCATTGGTTTCTAAAAAGTTGTTATTATATTAAATAATTTTGTTTGTTTGATCAAACAACATAATTGAAAGATAATAACATTTGGTTGTGACACAATTCTTGGATTGAATTTCTAAAAATAGAGATGTCAATATTTATTTTGAGATATACTTAAATTTGAATTATTTGAAAGTTCAAACATTCTTTCTTTCTCTCATTCTCAAAGTATAAATAAGTGTCTTAGACATTGTTTATTGTAGAAAATAATGTCTAAGACAAGATACTTGAAGTCATTTTTGCAATTGTTCGTGTTTCATCGAAGATTAATAAAGAGTTCAGAGATTAATGTGTTGAAACACTAAAAAAGAAACAAGTCCACCTTTATCCACCATTAAAGAGACTTTTTTTCCTACAAAACTGACAATTTATTTATTTTCTATTTATGCTCAGGGAATGTACTGATAGAGTATACCAAAGAAATTTACTAATGAATCATTTTTTTCAAATTTTTATTTTTACCAATGGAATAGATCAATTACCAACAAAAATTCCGATAATTTACTGATAAAAGCTTAAATTTAGCCATGAAATATGTTACCGACAACAGTTGTCCGGACGAATTTTTTAGAATTACTATTGTATTTTTTTCGTAGATTTTTTTTGTCGATAATATCATTAGCAACAAAATTTATGGCATATCGACAGAATATTTCGAGGAGAATGTTTTATTTTTTTTGGTAGTGAAAATCGACGACGATAAACCGTTGCGCCATTAAATCCCGTAGATTACAAGAAGATTTCCTTTACGATATAAACATGTATAGAATTGAATTGGAGGAAAGGGGGAGCTGCATCTAGTTTTAGCCCCCAACGGTTACGGTGGGAGGGCATAGGGAGAGGACATAAAAAACGGGGCCATGCAAATCTAAATAAAGATATCAACGGCTTTGTGGGACCCGATTCCCACTATACATTGAATCTCAACCGCACGACTCCCTAGCTATAACCCCCGGGGTTAATATCATCCGGCGAAATTATCATGGACCCGATAAGGAAAGAGTGATGAGAGAGAGGAGATGAAAGTGGAGTAATGTGATGCTCACATATTTCGTGGGTGCTAGTAAATGATGTTTCAGATTGGGAAGTAAATGAAGCTGGGGAGGGCCATTTATTTATTTGTAAGGACTTTTGGTTTAAAATTTTGTCCCACATTCCTCCCTTCAATATGTTATTATTATGTTGGAGTGACTGATAAATGAATAGAAGAGTTAATACTCTGCGCTATCAATTTTGTAATAATATCTATATACATTTAGTTGTTTACAATATTGAAGCTGAACTCACTTTCTTGCGCATAAATTTGATTCCATTGGCTAGCTGATAACCCAAGCTCTTGCGAAGCTTGCTTGCTAGTTTCGTTTTGAACCTGCCCATAACTTTGAAGCTAACCTCTAAATGAAGAAGGAAAGACAAAAGATGCAATTATTAATGGTCTAATTAAATTCACGTTGATGCATGCAGTGGATAACTGAATGTATCGTTTTATCATTATAGAAATTTGGGTTTCCGGCATTTTATAAACACAGAGTTTCAGTGATATGAAAATGGCAATGGTAATGGGATTTTAGAAGTAAATGTCATTAATTTTTTTTTTTTAAAAAAATAGTAAAACATGTTAAAATTGAAAAATAACGGTGTTTGTATTTTAAAATCTTTCAAATATTTTAAAATTTGAGGGGTGAGAATAATAAATAAATGTGAAAAATAAAATGAAAAAAATTATTAACAATCTAAACGCACCATTTTTGTATTCTTATTTATGACCAATATGGTAATCTTAGATGCATTAATTTGTTTATTTTTATACATGTTATATTGTTTATTAGGCATTGCATGTTAAAGCATGTAGTATTTTTTTTTCCCAATTTTCAACATAGTTTTTTGCTTTCAAGAGTGGGCTTTTTTTTTTTTTTTTCTTCACAAAGAGGCAAGAGCTTGGCTAATTTCCAGACCCAAAAAAGTTCTGAACAGAGTTTTGCTAGATATCGTATAAGGAAAGAATTAATCAAAGTTGTATCTCTTTTTTTTAAAAAAAAAAATTCTTTTCTTTTTGAGGAAGAATTGAAGGTCTTAAATCACGAGTAATTAGCACTACAGTACACATGCAAGTCAGGAAATCGAAATGTTTTTGTTTTGGTGTTGGTTCCAACGATTTGGAAAAAGCTTTTACAAAGTAGTAAGAAATAAGAATCAAATTTAAAGAAAAGTAAATGTAGCAAAAATGTTAATTGCCTAATAGGTTTTTGTAAGTGAGAGAGAAAGAGGTTGTTGAGGATGGTAAATGTAAAAATTGATGGATGATGGAAAGAGTAGGCAAAATACAAAGGAGAAGTAATTGTGATCAAACCAAAAAAAAAAAAGAGTTATAGGTATAGGCGTACAGTCTCCTAAAATTTAAATGAACGCACTCCCATGAAGGGCTCGCAATTATTCTCTTACTTGATCTGCCTGCCTCTCCCTCCCTTCTCCACGTTCTCCCCGACTCTCACTCTGCAAGTGCCATTTGATAAACTAAATTTCTTATTAACAGAAAATTAACCCCCCAAAAATAATGGTTTAGAAGAATAAAAAGCAAATAATTAAACAATAACATGGATGAAAGATGCATCGTCGTATGCACGGAGATGCCGTGTCTGCACATTGAAAGCTAGCCATCTTCGTTATAATACATATACATATACACACACAACTCTTATTATAAAGACAACTTGCAGACTTTTGCCCCAGTACTACCTTCGTCATTTACTACTGTTCTTTCTCTCTCCCTCCCACAGTCTCATGCATGTTTACTCACACTTATGTTCACTTTGTCGTGTTTTCAATGCTGTAATAAATCATCAGCCATCCGAGTTTTTTTTTTTTTTTGCCATATTCAACAAGATTAACTATTACCTTTGATACTACGTCGAAACAACCATGTCCATGAGACGAGGCGTATGGCACCTGTAGCTAGCTGATTAATCGATTGTATCCAAAGAAAAAAAAACGAAAAAAGAAGTGGGTTGTTTGTTATTGCCCCAACAAAATGGAAGGATAACGAAAGAAAGGGCCGTCACCAATAGGGAATGACGACTCTCACTTCACTGGTCAGTTTTATAAAGAAGAGCCTTTTGCACTTTATTTCACTGTGTTAAGGCGGTTACTGTTTTTGAGTACTGAAATATTCTCCACTTTTTTGCATTGCAGTGTAAAAGTGGTATAAGTGATCTTTCTTTCCCGTTTCCCAACCACGAACGTACGAAATAAATTCTTGGGTTCTTCATTAATTCCTACGCCTTGGCCGAGACGAAGTTATGGGGATAGGGACAGACAGATAAACAGCGAATGACCTAATCCTCTTGCTACTGTTTTACCCAAATTATATTTTGGGTTCAAGCTCAGCAATTTTAAGCTAGGATGCATTCTTTTTATTGTTTGAAGTTTTTTTTTTTAAATCGTTACCAATCACATCTTCCTAATCATGTCTAGAGTTCAGTTATTATTATTATTATTATTAAAAAATATTAGGTATTTTATTAATGCAATGTGTGAGCATGATGTAAGGAAGATGTCAATATCTATTTCAACTTTCAAATGCACAAACAAAAATTTCAAACTGTGGCATTTAAATTCTAAAAAACTTTCTCCTTACCTTTAATTGGTAGTTGATCACTATCATTCAGCGTTGTAGAGAAAAAATTTATCAGTAGGGTCAAAAATAATTATATTTTTTATTATTTTTGGCAAATATTGGATATTTTTATCTTCTTCAATCATTTATTGTTTCTTATTTATAAATCCATAAAAATTAAAAAATCTAAAAAGGAACTAAAAATTATTTTTTAAAATACAAAATATATGAATATAAAAATTTCATACAATTCTTTAAATAATTACTATATATCATTACAAAGATTAAGTACAAGTAGCAAAAAAAAAATCCTATATGATAGTGAAGTTTAAAATTTTCTTAAGTTAGATTGATGAGTTAAGATATGTGTAGAAACTAATAAATTATTCAATTATTAATTAATAAACATACAACAATAATATAATCTTACTTACAAAATTAAACAATTATTCACCAAATTAATCAAACAATTATTCACCAAATTAATTGGTTTAAGTGACAAATTTTTTACTATTTTCATTGTTAAAAAAGTTCCTTGTATATTGCCAATGAAATCTTCACTTAATGGAAATGAAACGTTATGGAATCTTGAGACCTCAAGTTTGATTAATAAAAGCTCTTAATTTATTCACTTTATTTAAATAAATTCTTATACTTTTACTGTATTCATATAAACTCTTAAACTTTAAGTTTTACTGAAATAAACCCTTACATTTTAATTTCAGTAACCAAATAAACCCTTAATTTGTAATTTGTACCTAAATAAACCCTTAATATAAATCAATCTTTTATAAAGGTGAGTAATTAAATGATTTTTTTGAATGAGTTTTAAAACTCAAATTTTTGCATAAAAAAGTCGATTATATATGAATTTTAATTATTTATATTATATATAATATATTGAAAAAGGATCAATTAATTTAATCAACTTGATTCGTTATTTTAGACATTGATTTAACCTATTAAACAAACCTAAAAAATTGATTTAAATCCGTAATTAATTTAATTGAATCAAATTAATCGAATTTCATTTGGTGAAGTTTATTTGAATCAATTTTTATTCACCCATAATCATATATTTCAATTAAGGGTTTCTTTGAATTCAATTCAAAAAATAAATGTTTATATAAGTGGAAAAAAAGTATAGGAGCTTCTTTAATAAAAGTGAAATAGTTCAAGGGTTTTTTTAATATATTAGCCTTGATTTATTTATTTGATGCAATTCATTGATTTCTTATATGCAATAATAGAATATAATCATAATTTTTTTGTACAGATAACTTCATAAAAATTTTATATCTTGAAGGTACAACAAGTAAAATTAAAACTAGTTTTAGTATGAAAAGAAGTAGTGCAAAAATAATATGAATATTTTTGTTGTTTGCATATGGTTACTAGGAAATGGTCACGATGTGTTCTTTTGGCATGACTTGTGGATTGGAGAATCTCCATTGCAATCTAGCTATCACAAACTCTTCATTCTAGCTAATGATAAAAATTGAAAGGTGGCTAATTACACATAGGATAACTCGTTTTTCCACTCTTCATGGCCTTTATTCTATAGAAGGCCTCTTATATCCAAGGAACTCTCACGACTCCAGGAGTTGTGTTCTTCATTGTCTGATGTCCAATTGTGGCCACATAAAATTAAACAAAAAAGAAAAGAAAAAAGGAAAGCCCTCTTGATTTGGGAACATGACAGGCTCAAGCCTTTCTCTGTTAAAAAGCTCAACGATACGCTCACTCTATCTAACTATTTGGGTGGCTCAGTAGAGCTTAATCGTCTAAGAAATCTTAAAATCTCCCCAAAATTTTAATGCTTCCTATGGCTACTGATATTGGGAAAGGTGCCTACCAAGGACTTCCTTCTCCAACGGGGTATTCAAATCCCATCTGCTGAGAATGCCTGTTCCCCTGGTGCTCGTGTGAAAAAGAATAGTTTCAATACTTGTTTTATCTTTCTTCTTCAATCCTTTGATTCTGGTTGAGCTTCTTTAATTGGTGGAATATCAATTTGTCTCACATCATCTATTGTCTTCTTCTTGCTTGGCTATTTTGACATTAATTTTGCAAGATTGCTTAAATTATGGTGGCTTTCTTCGATTTCGCTGGCTATTTGGTCTAGCTGGCTGGCTACAAACGAAACTGTTTTTAACAATAAACATGGTGCATAGATGAGATTATATTCCTAGTAAAGACACAAGCCCTTTTCTGGATCAAAAGCCACATTTGATGGTTAAGGTATAATTGATTCTTTATGGTGGCTGAATCCTCCTACCTATGCCTCTTCATCCATAAAGAAGATCCAGAGGAGTGGGATTGCTTGGTCGTCCCTTGACCAAGGCGTGATGAAACTAAACATGGACAGCTCAACGTTAGACAAACCGAGATTAATTGGTTGGGGAGGGGTTCTTAGAAATAGTAACAGCCATGTTAATGGCCTTTTCTATGATCCATTAGGCATACAAGAATCTAACGTGGCTACGCTTCTTGCTATTAAGCATGGCTTAGATCTGTTTTACAACTCGAGTTGGAAAGGGTGTAGGAGTCTGATCATCGAATCAGACTCTGAAGTTGCTTTGTGCTGGTGTAAGAATGTGGACAAAAGAACAAGGAAGCTTTGGCATATCTTTAGGGACAAGACCAAAATCGTCTCTGTTAACACATGAAACAGAAAATTAGGGTGATTAGCTCGCGTTTCAGTATTTACCAGGCAAACTTTAAACATCCATTACATTCTCAGCAATGTTATAGGAAAAATATAATATATTTTTTTTTTGGAATTATATAATGAGGATGGAACACGTGCTTTTTTAAGGCAGACTCAAAACCTTAGAGGTTCTGCATTAAATCAAGTCAAAATTATCCATATTTTGAGCTTGTTGTGGATTTTACTTGGAGAAATTGATGCCAATAAATTTATTTCAATTTTTAAATGTAAGGGTGGAGATTGTTAACTCTGAAACCAGCTAGCAATCTGTCCTGTACAGATTTGAATGCAGAGCTGAAGTTTGTACAGGACTGAAAGCTAGGCTGATGGGAGCAATGTAGTTTTATTTGCATAATCAGATAAAAAATTTAATTCTTTTTTCCTTGTTACCATGCTGTTGCTATTTCACTGATTGGAGATCCTAAGATAAAGTTAACTTTGATTCCTATTCACTCTACTTTTCTTTATGAGATCTTAAAGAGGTAAGTTTGCCTTTAGAGATCTTATTTTCTCAAGTTCATGAACTTATATTCTGCCTATATATATATACACACTATTTCTCAAGCTCAAGAACTTCTAAACTGCTGTTTCAGGTACAGAGAACATATTGAGTTGAATATTGCATCTCTATATTTTTCTAGCAAATTTGATGATTTAAAGCATGAATATTCAAAGGGTTAAGCATTTAGACTTATGGGCAGGGATTTAAATTGCAATTACGGTCACATTTTCGATTACATTGCGTTTATCGCGATTTTGGACATAACGAAAATTATTGCACTCATAACGGTCGTCGCGATCATAAATTTTTTTAATATCACACAATTTTTTTAATGAACGATAGCGATAATAACGGTTGATAGCGGTAGTAACGGTCATCGATAGCGATAATAATAGTTGATAACGATAATAACAACCCTCGATAACGGTCATAACGGATCAATTACGATTATTGCGGATGTGAATTTTTTCACATCCGCTATTTCACACGTAGTGGCAGTGGCCACTACTGCTATATAGCTGCCTCTATCTCGAATAGCGGTCGCTATTTCAAACTATGTTTATGGGATTCAATTTTTACTCACCGTTACCAACTTTATACATGTAAAGAGTTGTAATTGTTATAGCAAAACATTATCAGCTCTCAAGCCAAATCGAAAATCCAAGCCAAGTATTGTCTTATTTTGAACCAACAAACTCCATCTCCACCCAAATAGGTGGTGAGCTTCCATTTAGAACCAGTTGCATTCAACTTGAATTTATGGCCTATTCCAACCTAGCTAGTTCCAAAAAATTTAGTATGAACATTACAAAATAAGGGCAAAACATGTATGAAAAACAAATAACATTACTTACAGTCCACAGGCTACAATAGATGTCAAAATTTGTATAAATTGCTATATGTATGCTATTACTAATAAAAAGTTTATCTATTCTTCCAACCCAAAGAGTGTAAAGGAAAGCATATCAAACCTGAAGATTAAGAAATTTGGTCACGGTGATCATTTCAACAGAATGGATAAGTAGCCTGAGGTCAATAATCATATTAAAAACGTCTTCTCGTATGCTTGTTGGTTTGAGATGAAAGCAATAAGTACTTTTATTTACCAGAGATAATATATTAAAAGAGTAAAGTGATGTTCCCTTGAAGTGAAAAGGCCTAGAAGTCTTCAACTACCTCTACTTTGAAGAAGAAGAAGATTCAGCCATTGGTCAGTTTCACCATCTAGTAGAGATTTATAAAGTTCTCTTAAGTTCTCACTCCTCTGTAGACCAATTTTATCAGCTCTAAGTTCCATTGCTTGAACAGTATTTCTAATCTTAACGTCTCTATTGTAGTAACCATCATTCCCTTAAAGACTCTAATGATTGTTAATTAGGCCATATCACCATTACAAAGTTAAAAGAAGACTCACAAAATCTTATCTCACTAATTATCATAACAGTAACTTTAAATTCTACCGCACAACTAAATCATTATGTCATATATAGAAGGAAACTAGATTTCTATCCACCTTCTAACAAGGGATTAAAACCTGAATTCTGAAATATTTAACAAATGATTAAAACTTGAATTTTGGAATTTCTAACAAATATAAAAGTACACAACATAAATTCTAGAATTTTTAACATGTCCTAGTTTTCGGAATACACTACAAAATATGAAATTTCTAACATTTATATTTAAACCTGAATTCTAAAAATTTTATCAAGTTCTAACAAATATAAGAATGCACAACATAAATTTTGGAATATCTAACAAAACCCTAAACCTAAATTTTGGAATTTCTAACTGATAATGGTCATACCCATCGAAGTCCACATAGGCAAACTTGGACCAACAGAACACAGCCACGTATCAGATACAACCACCAAGAGGCATAAGCCACGTGGCAGATAACAAACGGTGGCGATAGAGTGGCTATGTGACAGAGTCCCTAGAATTGTTACGCGATAGAATCTTTATGCGATAGAGTTGTTACGCGATAGAGTCTCTATACGATAGAGTTGTTACGCGATAGAGTCTCTATGCGATAGAGTTGTTACGCGATAGAGCTTCTGCGACAGAGTGGTGTGGCACGGTGTACACGTGGCAGACCTCTGCGCCTTGAGTCAGCAACAGGAGCGATAGACCTCTGCGGGAGAGTATGAATCCGACAGATTGTATGGCGATAGAGTCTCCGCGACAGAGTGGGTCGCGGTAGAACTCTTCCGCAAGAATTACGGCAGAGGTCTCCGAACCTCTGCCGCATATTGAACTCATCCGCACACCGGCCAACTCTGAGTCTGCGACAGAGTATCCAATAACTCTGTCGCAACCCAGACACGCTCCTGGGCCTTAGATTCGAACCCTATAGTCATGGGCCTAGAATATTCTCAAGCCTTGGAAAAATATGAAGCCCGACCTAATTCTAAAAGATGTTTATAAATACACCAGGTATGATCAAAAAAACTCTAATCTCTATTTGACTTACAAAATACTCTGCTTGAACAGTCTTTTGACTTAAGCATCGGAGTGCGCGTGCAGAGACAAATCCCTGCGCCTCTCTGACTTTCACTGTTTTTACAGAATATCCAAGACACGTGGAGAAGATCACATCAGCATCAGTTCATTGTTGTTTTGAGTAACAACAATTGGCACCGTCTGTGGGAATCAGAACGAAAAGTCAGATTCTCTATCAAAATGGTGAAAACACGCTCCACAGCAGCAACAAATTTGGGAGAAGAGAACTCTGTGAGTCCTCCTGTCAGACCAGAGCGAGGACAAGAACAGAATGAAGAGGGCGGCGAAGTTGCCTCTGTTTCCCTTAAGGAATTTGAGACTTTGAAGCGTCAGAACGAGGAGACCGCGACAGCGTTGAGGGCTATGGTGAATTTCTTCAAAAATGTCC
Organism: Firmiana major; assembly: GCA_033439115.1. Classification (NCBI taxonomy): domain Eukaryota; kingdom Viridiplantae; phylum Streptophyta; class Magnoliopsida; order Malvales; family Malvaceae; genus Firmiana; species Firmiana major. The sequence goes on from CM065897.1 coordinate 84,127,371, forward strand.
TGCCGCAATTTAGCTTACCTCCAGAAGTGCAACAGATGATAGGGGAGAACATCCCTAGGCAGACTTATGAGAGAGGTCAACCCTCTACCATGGTGAATGCTGGACAAGGAGATGGGGCACAGAATATTACCACTGGCCTGATTTCGAACTCTGTGGCAGGTTTGGATGATAACCCTGCAGCGACCTTGAGAGTAAACTCTACCGCATGTCAGAGGAGGCGCCCCGCGGCAGGCTTACGGGAGGTGAACCCTACCGCAGGTCTGAGGAGAATGAACACTGACGTAAACCCGATTGAGCAGAGTTCTCCCGCGGAGCACAGGCAACAGAGCTCTCCCGCGGAATACAGGCAGCAGAGCTCTCCCGCAGAGTACAGGCGACAAAGCTCTCCCGCAGAGTACAGGCGACAGAGCTCCCTCGTAGAATGCAGGCGGTAGAACTCCCCCGCAGAGCACTGGCGGTAGAGTTTTCCCGCATAGTATAGGCGATAGAACTCTCCCACTAGGCACAGGACTTCTGCTGAATTGGAGCATGACTTTGAAGATCATAGGTCTAGGGAGCGACGGAGACAGAATAGTCATGACCCCAAGACTATTTCGAGGGTACCAGATCGAATCACGAAATGGGAGGTGCTGGAAGAAAGGATACAGGCCAGACCCCTAGAGGCTGGGAAACCTTGAACGAGGAGGAGATATTAAGCCGGGGAGCCGACCATGTGCAAAGTTTTCGAAACAGAGGAGGAAGGAGTGCTTACCACTCGGATTCTTCTAGTCCCGAAGAGAGGGGAGCATACTCGACTCGAGGGTCGAAAAATATTGAGAAAGTTGTCGAAAGGATTTTAGAAAAGAAGAAGCTAGTGTCTCTTGATGATAGTCAAAGAAGGAGAGTTCCTTTTAGTGCAGAGATTATGGAAAAAATTTTGCCGAAGAAGTTCAAGATGCCTTCTATGGCCACTTACGCTGGCAAAGCAGACCCATACGACCACATACAGAGTTATAAGTCCCTCATGCTGCTCCATGGATGGGAGGATGAAATCATGTGCAGAGCCTTTTCGCTTACATTGTCTGGGCATGCGCTGAAATGGTTTAATGGGTTAAGTGAAGGTTCTATCTCATCCTTCGACCAATTACGAAATGAATTTTTGAGAGCCTTCATGATCAACAGCCAAAGGAAGAAGGACGCAACTTATCTGCTCACCTTTAAACAAGGGAACAAAGAATCATTGAAGAGCTATGTAGATCGTTTTCGAGATGCAACTTTAGAGGTGAAAGATCTACCAGTAAGAGTAGCCATGGCTGCAATGCTGCAAGGGATAAAATTCGAGAAGTTGCAAGAATCCCTCTCCCTCGATCAGCCGGTGACACTTTCTAATTTGTTTGCTAGGGCTAATAAATACGTGACTCAAGAAGAAGTAATGAAGATGGTACAGTCCCGAGAGACAAGGGAAGGAAGAAAAAGAGAGAGAGATGTACCTGAGAGAAGCTCTCCAAGACCTATCAAATTAGACAAGGCTCCTAGACTCAAGTATGAAGGTTATACCAGATTGAATGAGCCTCGCACCGCGATATTAGCAGCTATTGAGGGGACGGGAGTGTTAGAAATCCCTAGAAAGAAGATTGGAGATGTGGGGCGAAACCCTGATGCCTACTGCAAATTTCATGCTGCTCATGGTCACCCCACGAAAAGATGCAGAGATCTGATGGATCAGCTAAAGAGGTTAGCTAGAGAGGGGAAAATTAACCACTTCCTATGGAGAAGTGAAAAGCCCCGTTATCCTCCGTGAGATCGAAGGAATGATCGTCCGCGAAATATGCAAAATAATGATAACGGAAGAAATAGGCCAAGGAATGAAGCAGCTAGGCCTATCCCCCGAGGTAATCAGCCAGATAACGAACCTATCGCCCTGACAATAAATGTTATTGCATGAGGAGAATCGATGGCAGGAAACTCCTCTGCTTCCCATAAAAGTTACGCAAGGCAAGCATATCAGGTTCATGCTGTGATGGAGGAGAAAGCAAATGAAGAACCTATTGTGTTCACTCCGACGGACAAAGGTGATATTGTCGTGCCTCATGATGATCCCATGGTAATATCCGCAGTGGTGGCGAAACATCCGGTGAGCAGAATCCTAGTCGATAATGAAAGTTCGGTGAACTTAATCTATTGGAATTGCTTTGAGAAAATGAACATATCCGAAGATAGATTAAAACCTGTTATGACACCATTGTACGAATTTACGGGTGAAATGGTGAAGGTGGCCAGGTCTATAGAGTTGCTTGTGACTCTAAGAGAAAGTACAAGGGATGTGACACGACAGGTACTGTTCATGGTTGTGAGGTCAACTTTAACTGCTTACAACATGATCCTAGGTAGGCCTGTATTAAATGATATGAGGGCGGTGATATCCTCCTGTTACCTATTAATGAAGTTTCCTACTCCCAACGGAGTTGGGCAAGTACGAGGAGATCAAAAGAGAGCTCGTACCTGTTATATTGCTTCTACCGCTAGCAAAGGAGTACAGAGAAAGGAGACTTTGTGCATAGATGACCCTCCTAAGCCTCAACCTGTGGAGAAAACGGAAGCCATTGAGCTAGTCAAAGGTGATGAAGAGAAGAAGGCATTCATAGGGACTCAGCTAAATGAACAAGCAAGAAGGGAGATAGCTGAATGCCTACAGAGAAACTCGGATGTCTTCGCTTAGATCCCAGCTGATATGCCCGGGATTAATCTTGAAGTGATTTGTCATGAGCTTAATGTCTCACTCGGGCATAGGCCTGTCAAGCAAAAGAAAAGAAATTTCACCCCGAAAAGACAAAAGGCGATCACTGAAGAAATCAGTAAACTTTTAGAAGCCGAGTTTATTAGAGAGGTCTACTACCCTGAGTGGCTGACCAATATAGTAATGGTGAAGAAATCCAATGGGAAATGGCGAATGTGTGTGGATTTCACTGACTTGAATAAAGCTTGCCCTAAAGATTCATACCCTTTACCTCGAATTGACAGGCTTGTGAATGAAACGTTCGGATATGAACTCCTCAGTTTTTTAGATGTTTTCTTCGGATATCATCAAATTATACTTCACCCAGAAGATGAAGAGAAGACTTCTTTTATAACCGACGATGGAACATACTGTTATCGGGTGATGCCATTCGGTTTAAAGAACGCTGGAGCCACATATCAGCAAATAGTGAACAAAGTGTTCAAAGATCTTCTGAAAAATACTATGGAAGCGTATGTAGATGACATGATTATCAAGAGCAGAGCAGGAGAGTCTCACGCTCATCAGATGTCCAAAGTGTTCGATGTGCTGAGGAAATTCAGTATGAAGCTAAACCCCAGGAAATGTTCATTCGGAGTGAGATCAGGGAAGTTCTTAGGATTCATGATCACTGACAGGGGTATTGAGGTAAATCCTGAAAAGGTACAGGCAATTATAGACATGAAGCCACCAACCACAGTAAGAGATGTCCAAAGGTTGACAGGCAGAATAGCAGCTCTAAACCGCTTTTTGTCAAAGTTTGCAGAAAAGAGCTTGCCATTCTTCAAAACTCTGCAGGGAGGAAAGAATTTTGAATGGACAAGTGATTGTCAAAAAGCTTTTGAAGACCTAAAGGAATACTTGAAGCAGTTACCTTTATTGACAAGACCTTTGGAAGGGAAACAGTTATATATGTACTTAGGAGTCGGTGAGTTCGCCGTCAGTGTGGTACTACTGAAGAAAGATGAAATAGTGTACCATCCCATCTACTATGTGAGTAAGGTACTACTGGACCCGGAGACCCGTTATCCGCTAGCCGAAAAGCTAACATTGGCCCTTGTGATGGCCTCTCGTAAGTTGCGCCCTTATTTTCAGGCACACTCCATCACTGTCTTGACAGATCAACCGTTAAGACAAATCCTTCAAAAGCCTGAACACTCAGGGAGACTAGTGCAATGGGCAGTGGAACTTGGAGAATATGATATCACATTCCAACCCAAGCAGGCTATCAAAGGTCAAGCTCTGGCAGACTTTATAGTAGAATGTACTAGCCCGAGCGACAATAGTGGAAAGAAAACTCAACCGTGGCTACTGTATGTCGACGGGGCATCAAGTGCGAATAGAAGTGGGGCAGGTATAGTCTTAGGTCGCCGGAAGGGAAATCCCTAGAATACTCTTTACGGTTTGGGTTCCCCAGTTCAAACAATATAGCAGAGTATGAGGCATTGGTAGCTGGAATGAAGCTGGCAGAGAGGTTGCAAGTTCACCGCCTGGTAGTGCATAGTGATTCTTAATTGGTGGTAAACCAGTTCAACGGGCAATATGAGATTCGAGAGCCGATGCTGGTCCCTTATCTAAAGAAAGTCCAATCTCTGGCTCGAACTTTCGAGAACTTTCAGCTAATACAAATTAATCAGTCTGAAAATACACATGCAGATTCATTGTCCAAATTAGCCTCCTCCAATGAGACAGGAGGAAGGATAGTGAAGGTGGAGAAACTCGAGCGGCCTAGCATTGAAGAGGTCGGAGTGTGTGACATTGAAGTGGGGGACGATTGGAGATCCTCATTCAAACAGTATCTCACTGAAGGTACACTCTCGCAAGATAAGGACGAGGCTCGTTGCTTAAGGATACAATGGGCGAAGTTCACACTAATAAACGGAAAACTGTACAAAAGGGGGTATTCATCACCTTTGTTAAAGTGCCTGGGGCCAGAGCAAGCAAATTATGTCCTAGCTGAGGTGCACGAAGGAATTTGTGATGAGTACTTGGGAGCTAGAGCCCTTATTGCTAAAATATTACCATCGAGATTCTATTGGCCGACATTGAAAAAAGATGCGATGGATAAAGCCCGTAGGTGTGACAAGTGCCAAAGGTTCACACCAATAACAATGGCCCCAGTGACTTCCTCCCAGAGTACGGTACAACCAACTCCTTTTGCACAATGGGGATTGGACATTCTGGGACCTTTCCCATTAGCTACGGGTCAAAGAAAGTTTCTGTTGGTTGCCACCGATTACTTTACAAAGTGGATTAAGGCAGAGCCTTTAGCTACAATCACGGAGAAGAAAGTGGAAGCGATGGTGTGGAATGATATTATCTGCCGGTTCGAAATCCCACGAATCTTAAATGCTGATCACGGAAAGTAATTTGATTGTGATGCTTTCCGTGAATTCTGTAAGCACCTTGACATTCAGCTAAGGATTTCTTCTGTATCATATCCTTAAGCTAATGGACAGGCCGAAATCAGTAATTGAACTATCCTTCATGGGTTGAAGACCAGATTGGACAAAGCTAAGGGAGCATGGGTGGACAAGTTGCCTAGTGTCTTATGGGCGTATCGCACCACTAGTCGGGTATCGACTGGGGAAACGCCGTTCAGCCTTGTATACGGCACTGAAGCATTGATTCCCGTGGAAATTAGAGCACTGTCATCCAGGGTGGTGCCTTTAGTGGAAGAAAAGAATTTGCAAGAACTAGGGGAAAGCCTAGATTTGCTTGATGAGCATACAGAGGCCGTAGCTATTTAGTTGGCATCCTATCATCAGAGGGTGGTCAACTACTATAACAGTTGGGTGAAAGATAGACCGATGTCCGAGGGAGATTTGGTGCTCAGAAAGTCACATATCACGAATGCCTTGAGGGAAGACGGAAAATTCAGAGCTAATTGGGAAGGTCCATTCAGAATCAAACGAAAGATTGGGCCCAACACCTGCATCCTGGAAATTGTGCAAGGGAAGAAAATAGGGAAAACATGGAACTCAAATAATTTGAAATTGTATTTGAATTAATCATTATGTTTTCTTTCCTGAACCTTAGATTCTCGTATTATTGTTATTTGTTTACACTGTCACAAGATACCATTATCTGATCATTATACAGATTGTTCTTTTATTATATTTCCAACTTTTATAAATCTAAATCTTGTGACAGGATACAAAGAAGCCGTAAGAGCCTGAGGCGCAATAGCGTCACTGTGACCAGGCGTAAAAAATCAGACGAGCTGTAAGAGCCTGAGGGGCAATAGCGTCACTGTGGCCAGGCATAAAAAATCAGACAAGTCGTAAGAGCCTGAGGCGCAGTAGCGTCACTGTGGCCAGGCGTAAAAAATCAGACGAGCCGTAAGAGCCTGATGCGCAATAGCGTCACTGTGGCCAGGCGTAAAAAATCAGACGAGCCGTAAGAGCCTGAGGCGCAATAGCGTCACTGTGGCCAGGCAATGGAAACATATTGGCCGTAAGAACTAAAGACGTACTCGCGTCATGGTGGCCAAGCCCCGAAAAAATGTATGTTTACATATGTAATTCTTTCTGAAAGTATATCTTTCTATCAAGAATTGGGGAGCATATACGAATAAACAAATATACGAACAAACAAATATACGAGTAAAACAAATAAACAGATAAGCGATAAATAGGCGAAAAATCAACTAACAAAGCAATACAAAGCATGAACAGATAAACTTTAACTTTATTCATTCAAAGAAAATCTTTACAAGCATGAATAAGTTCAACAACAAAATGATCAAAAAGAAAAAACGAAAAATAATTCAGTCTGCATGGGATGAAGGCTGGGGATCAAGCGCCGATGGACCCTCGCACTCTAAAGACTACTGACCATCTTCTCCATCCAAGTCGTCGAGGGCACCAATAGGTTCGGGAGCATTGTCCAGGCTCACAGGCTCCCAAGGACCGGTAAGGTTTGCAAGATCATCTTGCGCAGTCCTCTTAAAAAGCTCATCAGGGGGTTCAGCCCCCGGTTCATACTTAGTCCAATCAGGAGCCTCAAATAGCATCACCTCACGCGTATATTCAAGCTCAGGGAATTCTTCGGCTTCTCTATGCTTCTCCAACCAGGATCTAGCAAGGTAAAATCCATATTTTACATAGGGGTTCGAAAAATCCTCCTTTCGCCTCAAGCAGTCCCTAGAAAGACGATACTCCTTCATGGCTTCCGCCCTGATGCTATCAATCTCCACTTGATTTAGAGAGGGAGTGGCCCGACTTTTTAGTTCAGCGACATATTATTCCAGCTCCTGATTGCGTTCAATTAAGGACCCATATTTAGACTGCATGCTGTTCAGTTCGGCTTGGGCTTGTTGAAGATCTTCATTAAATTTGTTAGACCTAGCCGTTTCGACAGTAAGATCCCCCTTGGCCTGATTCAAATCTTGGCGCACTTTCGAGAGCTGATCTTCTAAGTTTTGCACTACGTCTGGAAGCCCGGATAAGTTGTTGACAGTATTCGACAACTCCATGACTTTGTCCTTCAACTCCCGAATCTCCTTGCCAGCTCGTTCCCGATAGGCTCGGTGTTGAGCATTGTTGGCCACAGTCATCTGAGCAAGCTGAAAAGAAACACAAAAAGTCAAACTCAAAATATAGCAAAAAGAAATTAAACAAAAAAAAAATATGAAGATTACCCTCAGCGCTTCCACATCAGCTAAGATTACCCTAGCGCTTCCAAAAAAATATGACTTTGTCCTTCAACTCCCGAATCTCCTTGTCAGCTCGCTCCCGATAGGCTCGGTGTTGAGCATTGTTGGCCACAGTCATCTGAGCAAGCTGAAAAGAAACACAAAAAGTCAAACTCAAAATATAGCAAAAAGAAATTAAACAAAAAAAATATGAAGATTACCCTCAGCGCTTCCACATCAGCTAAGTTTTCTCCCTCTGGATAATTCCTGAATATTCGAGCTTCGTCCCTCGGGAGAATAGTGGCCCAACTCAGTCGAGATGCCACCCCGGGAGAATCCAAGGTATCGTTGTCACGAACTCCCAGGTAAACCCGAAACTCAGATCCCCTCATGATGAAACCACCGTCTACGGGGTAGGATCTCTCATCAACAGGACCTATCCTCGGGAGAATTAGCCTAGTCCCCATTGACGACTCAATATACAAATGCCTCTGATTCTTTCGTTGGGACGAAATTATATTGCACTCGGCACGCTCTTCAGATCGAGACCGTCCAGACGAATCGGAAGCCCTCCTTGAAGAGGAAGGAGCCTTCCCTCTATCCCGAGAAGGATCCCTTTGTTCCGAAGGAGGAGGCATCTCTTGTCTAGGAGGAGGCGGGGTCTGAGCCCGAGGTAATTGAGGTGGAACTGGTGCCTCACTGAGAACATCATCAACCAAGTGAGGCCTCTTTCTAGTAGGGTCACTAGACGAACCTCCCTCCAAACCTTGACGTGCCAAAGATCGTCTAAAATGGCTCATTTCTACAAAAAAGAAAAAGAACAAATAAGTGGTCAAAAACGTGGTCAGAACCAACAAACAATAAAAAAACATGAAAAGTTACCATCAGGAGAATTAAAATGCTCCTGAAGGGACTCTATGTTTATTATATCATCATCAAGAAGAACCATAAAAGTTGAACCAAACCCTTCCCAGTCGCTCAAATCAGCTAAGGGGTGACTGTCAGAACTGGATTCTCTATTTGTGCTCCCTATGTCCTCTTGCGACCTTAAATGTTCAGGGTTCAACTCAGAAGGAATCAATGATGAAGGATTCGAAGGAGGAACAAAAGGGCCGACAACAGGAACGGACCCACACCCCAGTCAGCAGATGTCAAATTTTCATTTGATAGAAGACTATCAAGACTAATGGGATTATCAACTAATAACCTATTAACATCTAAAGATAATTGTTCCCTAAGTGTAGAAATCCGGGGGCCCTTGGGGATTTCACGCCTAGTTTCCCAACGGGTAGGAAAATCCAATCCCTCAGGCGTCTCCACAATAAGCCACTCCGATTCAAAACCATGATGTTTATTTGCTGGTTTTTCGAATAACCTGTTTTCAAATCCGGGCTTATACACCCACTGAAGGGAATAGGGAACTAAACCGGGACTACCTCGAAACCTAAAAAAGGTATCAAGTAAGGGAAGAGACGGAGAAACGCCTCTTAGTCGGCAATGCACGGTAAATCCTATTAATTGCATCCATGCGTGAGGATGCAGTTGTCCAGGGGCAATCCTATGCGTCCTAAGAAAAGAAGCCCCAAAGTCGGATATTGGAAAACGGAGTCCTAACTCTAAGGATGCCCTGAAAATAACCACCCCGTCGGACACACTACGTATGTCGTTTTCTTGAGAATTTGGAAGTCTATAAGAATACCCATCGGGCAATGGAAATCTCGAAGTAAGATCCTGAATGTCAACTGCCTTCAAAGTCGATCTAACTCCTAGCTCTATATGCTTTCCTACACCATGACCAACCATTTTGGAACTCAAGGAAAGCCACAAAGAAAAAATTACCGGCGACAGAGTTTACCTAACAAAGATGCACTTGCAAAGGCGAAGGAAGACAGCGAACTATAGCGTCAGAGTGTTTGCGACAGAGGTGCGGCAAACAATATAGGAACGGCGCGACAGAGTATTGGTCACGCGACAGAGGTGCGAAATAGTAAAGGATTATGCGGCAGAGTATCAGTAAAATCGCGATAGAGTGGCGGTAGAGTAGCGACAGAGTTGCGGTTGACTCGCGAGAGAGTTGCGACAGAGTACGAGGAGAATACGCGACAGAGTGATCCTAAGCGAGAGAACTCAGTAGATACCGCGTTGCCTGAGAGCTTATATATAGGCGCGGTTGTACCCGCACGTGCACGGTAATCCGCACGCGCGGATCGAGTAAATTAGCACATCTCCGGAATAGTCATACTCTTTCGCAGAAAATTTTCCTACGAAAGAGTAGGGAGCAATTGATAATGGTCATACCCATCGAAGTCCACATAGGCAAACTTGGACCAACAGAACACAGCCATGTGTCAGATACAACCACCAAGAGGCATAAGCCACGTGGCAGATAACGAACGGTGGCGATAGTGTGGCTATGCGACAGAGTCCCTGGAATTATTACGCGATAGAGTCTCTATGCGATAGAGTTGTTATGCGATAGAGTCTCTATACGATAGAGTTGTTACGCGATAGAGTCTCTATGCGATAGAGTTGTTACGCGATAGAGTCTCTATACGATAGAATTGTTACGCGATAGAGCTTCTGCGACAGAGTCGTGCGGCACTGTGTACACGTGGCAGACCTTTGCGCTTTGAGTCAGCAACAGGAGCGATAAACCTCTGCAGGAGAGTATGAATCCGACAGACTGTATGGCGACAGAGTCTCTGCGACAGAGTGGGTCGCGATAGAGCTCTTCCGCAAGAATTACGGCAGAGGTCTCCGAACCTCTGCCGCATATTGAACTCATCCGCACACCGGCCAACTTTGAGTCTGCGACAGAGTATCCAATAACTCTGTCGCAGCCCAGACACGCGCATGGGCCTCAGATTCGAACCCTATAGTTATGGGCCTAAAATATTCTCAAGCCCTGAAAAAATATGAAGCCCGACCTAATTCTAAAAGATGTCTATAAATACACCAGGTATGATCAAAAAAACCCTAATCTCTATTTGACTTACAAAATACTCTGCTTGAACAGTCTTCTAATTTAAGCATCGGAGTGCGCGTGCAGGGACAGATCCCTGCGCCTCTCTGACTTTCACTATTTTTGCAGAATATCCAAGACACGTGGAGAAAATCACATCAGTATCAGTTCATTGTTGTTTTGAGCAACAACACTAACAAACATAAGAATACACAACATAAATTTTGGACTTTTTAACATGTTCTAGCTTTCAGAATATTTACACAACAAAATTTGAAATTTCTAACAAAACCCTAAAACCTGAATTCTCAAAATTTTAACAAGTTCTAACAAGGGATTAAAACTTGAATTCTGGAATCCAAACCTGAATTCTGGAATTTCTAACAAGGGAATAAAACCTGAGTTCTGGAATTTCTGAAAAGGGATTAAAACCTAAATTCTGGAAATTATAACAAATGTAAGAATAATGTAAGAATTCACAAGAAAATATTTCAATTACAGACCATTATAAATATCTTTCCAATACCACTTTGACCATAAGAAAGTAAAATCTGATGCTAACCTTGATTAGCTGCTTGATGAAAAACCTTATCAAATCCAAACTCTCTCTTACTTCAAGATGATCTAACCGCAATCAGGCAATCGGTTAGCATGCAATGAACTTACTTTTTATTAAAAGTTTTTACTAAATTAGAACATGTGGGGCCTATAGATTAGGAAGGTCAATCAGGCAATGGGTTGTTTGAATTATTATTATTTTTTATTTTGGGTCAATAACTTAGCAGATTGTAATTTATTTAATTTACATTTAGATGTGTATCAAATTATAGTTTTATTTTCTAGTACTAATTCAAGGGGTTATTTTAGGTAATAAAATTAAATTTATATGAAAATAACAAATTATTTCATCAAAAAGATAATAAAATATGGAAAAAAAAAAGAAGGAAATAGTAAAAATTTTGGGTCACAACATGTTGGATGCAACTTGTAAATCAGACATTCCCTTATGTGATGAGGAAATAAAGGAATTAGTTATAGAAAAAACATAATATAAATCTAGTAACTACTTATACTAGGGAAAATAACTAAGATCGATGTTCCAAATATATAAACAAATACAATTGGAGATGTTCCAAATATATAAACATAATATAAAGTGTACATGAGAGCGTTGTGATGAAAGGTCCACATGTTGTTCGACCAAAATTTGTTCCACCTTGATACCAAACCACATAAATAGATGGTATTTGTTCAACTAAAATTAGTTACACTATGATAGTAAACTACAGAAAAAGATTAGTAATGACTAACGATGATGTTAAGAAACAAAAATGACAAAGAAACTCAACTACAAATAAGTTAACTTTCAAAATTGATACCAATTATCACCTCGCCCTTATAAAATGGTGCCTTATGTGCCTAATGTCTCAAAACCTTGTCTAGTGATCATGAACTTAATATGTATTTTGTTGAAACATCGTATCATTATAATTAGGAAAAAAAAATGAAGTTATTTATTTGATTCTTCAATTAATCATTGCAATCAATATGTTTGTTAATATATTCATAATATTATTTATTAATATGACTTAATTATATGAAAAAAAGCAAATACTAAACCAAATAAGTGTTGCGAAAGATAGCATCATGTCAATATGTAATATAATGTCACTAATAATTTATTCAATTTAAGATTCTGTCTTAACTTTTCTTTTTGTTATATAATCTTTTTTCTATTTGGATAAAAAAATCAAGCAAATAAAAATTATTTTAGGCGGCAAATTTACCACAAAAAATTCAGAGGCGGTAAATAAATCCTAGATAGACTCTACAAATAAAAGGAAAGAAAACAATATAAAATAGAGCAGACATACACTAATTAACCTAATAGTTTATTTTGCTTTAACTTATCAAGAACAAGGAGGGTCGTTCTTCAACTTTTTAGAGGTAAGTATTTTTTTTTTGGTTAAAATTTTGTCTTTACTAAGGATTCTAAATGATTTGTTATGAAATCGTAATATATGATTTGCTTACATCTTTACATTACAAAACCTTTGAAAATCACACAATTGAATTAAACACATACCTACAACGGCGAGATTGTGATGATCACAATTGTCGTCCCAGTTTGATCACCAAACAAGCACTTGTAGAGATTAGGCACCGAGATTGGGCATCAAGATTGCCTAGGTTATAGTATAGGGCAGCCTTGATTGTTGCCGTTCGGGTTTAATGGTACACCGAGAAGGTAGGTGCGACTAGCCACACGAGTGGAATTTACCCCAATATACAAATCCAAGTCAAAAGACTCAGTCTCAGAGTCTGTCAAGAGTAGTGTCAAAATATTTGTAATAAAGTGAGCTATTGTGACTGACATTTTTTTTGTCACGTATTTAAATATTTTTAGAGACAAAAACTTTGTCACTAAAAGAATGTGTTCTTGTGACAATTTAATAAAAATCATCACTAAAAAAACAGTGACGGTATTTTTTGTGACGATCGGTGATAACTGAAAATTGGTCTCTAAAAATGATTAGTGACTAAATTTTATACTTTCACTGACTGCAAAAGAATATTTAGAGAATCTACTATGGGCACAATGTGCTTTGAGACCGGTAAGGGAATCTTACTTTGAAGGTTTTGCGTAAGGCAGGAAGAAGATTTCCTTGATGGTAACAGCACGAATGTTTTGGTACCGTAGAAACAAATTTCTAACAACATGAATGTTTTGATATAGTAGTACTGTTGGTTGTAGTACGATTTTGTTACTTTCTTGCAGTTGATAATATTTTTGCTTTATAATCCTTGCATACAAGCTTTGATAATCATATGGTTTAAGAATGAAAATATGACAAAGTCAACTACAATTTCAGTAACTCAAATGAGATAAGTTTGAATTCCAGTATTACAAATTCTAAGATTATATCCAATATAATTAGATGATCATGCTAGGTCTGGTCATAGTTGTTGATAAACAACAATACAATCAGAGTACTGTACTTTGTAAATACTTAAAAATTTCTTCCACATCAAAATTAAGAATAACCATGCCACCAAAAAAGAGATAAAAGCAGAATACCCGTATTAACCGACCGAATGAAGTCGGTTCAATTGGTCGTCGATTTTCCTTCTTTCAGTCAATCATTTTGATTCGTTACCTTTTCTTGATCGGTTAATTCGAATTTTGCTATAACCACCTCGAAATGATTGAACCAATTGTTTGCATAGCACTAGAATGTAAGACATGAATAGGGTGATAGTTAAAATGAATTTTCAATATTCCTTATATGTGTAATTAATGATAGAGAGAAATCCCTATAAATAAGGGTCATGTATGATTCATAAACGAGATTTGAGAACTCCATACTAAAACTATGCCAAACTTCATGTCTGACTTAAGCATTGGAGTGCAAATGCAGGAGAGAACCCCTGCGTTCCTCTGATCTTCTTCTTTCTTGCAGAAGTTCTCGGCAACACGTGGCAGGGAATCCGAAGAGAAGACGTCAGCGATTTGTCACCATTGTTTCAAGTAACAACAATTGGCATCATCTGTGGGAATCGAAAGAAAAAAGCTATGGTACGGACGAGTTCGAGAGGGATTAGAACCGATGAATAATACGAAAAAATCAAAATTCGAAGCCAAAATGACGTTTTCTAGGGAAAAATCTCAGAAAACCGCCTTAGGCTATTTGTTATCACGTAGATCTTGAAAAGTTACATGGATTCAAAAAAAATTCACCTCAATCGGACCACGGAGCACAAAGTTATGGCCTTCCAAAGTTTCGAACACAGGGAGAGACTATCGCCACTCCGTCACACAACTCTGCCGCAACTCTGTTGCCACTCTGCCACACACATTGTTGCCACTCTGCCGCAACTCTGTTGCCACTCTGCAGCACACACTGCTGAAACTCTGCCACAACTCTATTGCCACTTTGCCGCACACACTGTTGCCACTCTGCCGCAACAGAACTCTGTTGCCACTCTGCCGCACACACTGCTGAAACTCTGCCGCGAACTCTGTCGCCCTTATCAACACTCTGTCACGTACCCTGTCGAGAACTTTGCCGCAACTCTGTTGCCACTCTGCCGCACACACTACTGAAACTTTGTCGCAACTCTGTTGCCACTCTGCCGCAACTCTGTTGTCACTCTGCCCCACACACTACTGAAACTCTTCCGCAACAGAACTCTGTTGTCACTCTATCGCAACTCTGTTGCCACTCTACCCCACACACTGATGAAACTCTGCCGCAACTCTATTGCCACTCTGCCGCGAACTCTGTCGCTCCTATTAACACTTTGTCGCGCACCCTGTCGAGAACTCTGCCACAACTCTGTTGCCACTCTACCGTGCACACTGTTGCCACTCTGCCGCGAACTCTGTCGCCCCCTATCAAACACTCTGCCGCACACCCTATCGCAGACTCTGCCGCACGCCTGCCGCAGACTTAGCGCACACTCTGCCATGACCCTGCAGCGCGAAACTCTGCAGCACACATTTTCACGCGAGACTCTGCCACACACTCGTCGCAGACTCCGCGCGCACTCTGTCACGAACTTGTCGCGCCAGACTCTGCAGCACACCTATCGCATGAGACCCCTGCCGCGCTAGACTCTGCCGCGCGAGACCCTGCAGCTCAAAGGTGAGACTCTGTCGCTCGAGACCCTATCGCACATGGTGACACTCTGCCGCGCACCTGTCGTGTGAGACTTGTCGCGCACTCTGCCGCGTGAGACCTTGCCGCGCAAGGCTTGAGACTCTGCCGCGCACTCTGCCTAGCGAGAGACCCTGTCGCGTACTCTGCCGTTCGAAACTCTACCGCGTGAAAAACTATGCCATGCACCCTGCCGCGCAGATTTAGATTCTTGTCGTAGGGCTGAGGGAGCACCACCCTACGGCACATTTTCAGAACCCTGTCGTAGGGATCAGTACCCAGGTGCCTGTCGTTAGGGTGAGGGAGATAAACCCTGTCGTAAAGTTCAGAATGAATTCAAAGTTTATCGGTCTGGGGAGCAGGGGAGGCAGAGCCCTCCCTCAGCAAGAAGAAGGCAGCAGTCTAATGGTCAGAACAGTCTGAACTCCTTAGTCTATTTCGAACATTCAAGGCCAAATCTTGGAATAAGAGGTGTTAGAAGAAAGCATCCAGTGCAAAGACACGAGAGAAGGAGCTTTCATTCAAATGACTCGGGCTCTTCTAATACCAAGGAAAGGGGAGCACATTTGACCCGAGAATCGGAGAAGAACATGAAAAAAGTCATAAAAAGGATTCTGGAGAAGAAAAAGCTGGTGTCTTCAGAAGGCAGCCAAAGGAGGAGAATCTCATATTGTTTTGAGTCCATGGACAAGCTATTGCCAAAGAAGTTCAAGATGCCCTATATGACTACTTATGCTGACAAAATCGACCCGTATGACCATATGCAAAATTACGAGTCTCCCTTGATACTCCATGGATGGGAGGATGAAATAATATGTAGAGCCTTTTCGCTCACGCTAACGGGGCATACCTTGAAATGGTTAAATGGGCTGAAAGAAGGTTCCATCTCGTCTTTTGATCAGTTACGAAGCGAGTTTTTGAAAGCCTTTATGATTAATACCCAGCGAAAAAAGGACACGGCCTACTTGCTTACACTCAAGCAAGGAAACAAGGAGTCGTTGAAAAGTTATGTTGATCATTTTCGAGATACGACTCTAAAGGTGAAAGATCTACAAGTTGGAGTAGTTATGACAGCAATGCTACAAGGAATAAAAGTTGAAATCCTATAAGAGTCTGTGTCCCTTGTGTTGAAATTAATAGCTTATTAGCCTAGTGAGGAATCCCACATTGGAAAATCACAAAGGGAGAGAAAGAGTTTTGGCTTATAAATTGAGACCTGGGCTAATAGGTTAGATATCCCTGAGAGAAATATAAATAGCTCATATATTTGTATTTTGGCTTTTCCCTATTAGTTTCTGAATTTTGTAATTGTGTCCAGATTTTGTAATAATTCTATTTTGAAATTAGTGAAGGTTTTCAGCAGCGCCCGTGGACGTAGGTAATTATACCAAACCACGTAAAATCTTGTGTTTTTCTCTTTTCTTCCTTTACACTTTGCATTTGATTATTTGTTTAGCATTTGTTTTTGCCTGCTTCAATAATTAGTAGTTATAGTTGTGTTTTATGCTTCCGCTTGTGCACAACAATTGGTATCAGAACTCTTGGTTGTCATAATATGCTCTGTGATTGCAGCGTTGTCTGATCCTCCACATCAGAAAAGAAAAATTATTCCTGAGCTGTTTGATTAAGAGCATTCTGTTATACTCTATTTATACCGTGTACGCCAGAACTGAGATAAAGTGGTAGTGCATGTCTAAGAAGGCTCTGGCTAAGGAAAGACTTGGTATTTAAGTGTGTCCTGGTGACCCACCTCTCTTTCCTAGGAGCTGACCTGGTGTACTGTTCACGTAAGTTGTGTTCTCTATTATAGTATACGATACTATTTAGAGTGTCACATTATTTTGGTATACGGTTAGTATACATTTGGGAGAGTAGTTTGAAGAAGAAATGATAGCATCAACAAAAATTGAAGTGGAGAAATTTAATGGTCGAAATAATTTCGGCTTGTGGCAAAGTGAAGTTAAGGATGTCCTGTGTCAACAAGATTTAGACATCACTCTGGAAGAAAAGAAACCCGATGAGGTCAAAGAAAAAGATTGGGAAAGACTGAATGCGAAAGCATGTGGGTTGATTCGTTCATGTCTCTGCAGAGAACAGAAATATCCATTCATGAAGGAAACTTTTGCCAAAATATTGTGGGAGGCGCTGGAGAATAAATATATGAAGAAAAGCAACGAGAATCGGCTTTATTTATTGAAGAGGCTATATCGCCTTCAGTTGAAATCGGGTATGAATATCAGTGATCACATCGATGAATTCAACCGTTTGTTAGCTGATTTGTTGAATTTGGATGAAACCTTCAAAGATGAGCAAAAAGCTATGCTGCTAATAGGATCTCTTCCTGATGAGTTGGATCATTTGTGCATTACACTTATTCATGGAAAGGAAAAATTATCCTTGGAAGAAGTGTGTGCAGCTTTGCTTAATTATGAAATTCGAAAGAAGGATCAAAAAGAGAATAGGGATGAATCAGCAGAGGCGCTCGTAGTTAGGGGAAGAAGCCAAAGCAGAAGACAAAAAAGTAGGGGATCACGTTTGAAGAAAAGACCTGATAAAGATGAATGTGCCTTTTGTCATGAGAAAGGGCATTGGAAGAAAGATTGTCCGAAGCTGTAGAAGAAAGATAAGGGTAAGGGCAAAGCTACTTCTGATGCATATGTAGTCGAACATGTTAATGATGATTTCACGTTGGTCAGTCAACCATCCACATCTGGAAGTAATGAGTGGATTTTGGATACGAGTTGTACTTATCATATGTGTCCACATAAGGAGTGGTTCTTTAACTTCAAAGCACTAGAAGGTGGAGTTATTTTCATGGGTAATGATAACTCATGTAAAACTTTGGGGATAGGTTCAATCCAGTTAAAGAATGATGATGGATCAACCAAAGTTTTAACTGAAATTCGATATGTACCAGAGTTGAAGAAGAATCTCATCTCCTTGGGAGTCTTAGAATCTAAAGGCTATGGAGTAATTATTCGAGATGGAGTTTTGAAAGTTGTGTCTGGTACTTTGGTGACTATGAAAGGCACAAGGAAGAATAACTTGTACTACTACAATGGTTGTATAGTAACTAGATCAACAGCAGCAGCTTTAGAGAAGGATGTTGATTCAGATTCGATCAGGCTATGGCATATGCGCTTGGGACATGCATGTGAGAAAGCCTTAAGCAGTTTGGTGAATCAAGGCTTGTTGAAAGGAGCAAAGACCTGCAAGTTAGATTTTTGTGAGTATTGTGTTCTGGGAAAGCAGACGAGAGTGAAATTTGAGACTGCAATTCATAATACGAAAGGCATTTTGGATTATGTCCATTCTGATGTTTGGGGACCTACCAGGACAGCATCCATGGGGGTACACATTATTTTGTCACATTTGTTGATGACTTTTCCAGAAGAGTTTGGGTGTATACGATGAAGATGAAGGATGACGTACTTGAGATTTTCCTTAAATGAAAAAAGATGGTGGAAACTCAGACTGAAAAAAAGATTAAGTACCTCAGAACAGACAATGGAGGTGAATATAGAAGTGATCCTTTTCTGAGAATTTGTCAAGATACTGACATTGTACGTCATTTCACAGTCAGAAACACACCGCAGCAGAATGGGGTGGCAGAACGCATGACCCGAATGTTACTGGAGAAAGTTCGGTGTATGTTGTCCAATGCTGGGTTGGGCAAGGAGTTTTGGGCTGAGGCAGTGACTTATGCGTGTCATCTCATTAATCGGTTACCATCAACAGCAATTGATGGTAGAACTCCATTAGAGGTTTAGTCTGGAAAACCTGTTAATGATTATGATTTTTTACATGTATTTGGGTGTACTGCGTATTATCATGTAAAAGAATCTAAGTTGGATCCGAGAGCCAATAAAGCTATTTTTGTGGGGATTTCATCAAGGGTAAAAGGATATCGTCTGTTATATCCAAATTCAAAGAAGATAATATTTAGTAGGGATGTTACTTTTGATGAATCTCCTATGTTGAGGAAGAAAACAGATGAGAATGCTGAGGATATTCCGCAACAGGTGGAGTCTACTCGGAAACAGGTGGAGTTTGAGTCAACAATTAATCCAGTTAAAATTGTTGAAAAGGAGACTATTAAAGATGATGAAAAGGTTTTCGCCGAAGAACCTCTACTGCAATAAAAATCAATTGCAATGAATAGGCCAAGACAGGAGATTTACAAACATGCTCGTTTTGTTGATATGGTGGCCTATGCACTTCCAATTGTAGACGATGAAGTTCCTTCCACTTATAGAGAACCAGTCCAATGTTCTGAAAAAGATAAGTGGAAGAATGCTATGGATGAAGAGATGCAGTCTCTTCGAAAGAATGAAACCTGGGAGCTAGCTCAACTACAAAAAGATAAGAAGGCAATTAGGTGCAAATGGGTATTCACGAAGAAAGATGGATTTCCTAACAAGGAGCACGTCCGCTACAAGGCAAGGTTGGTGGCTAAAGGCTACGCTCAAATGGAAGGGATTGACTACAATGAGGTATTTTCTCCAGTTGTGAAACATTCTTCCATTAGAATTTTGTTGGCCTTGGTAGCTCAGATGAATTTAGAACTAGTTCAACTTGATGTAAAAGCTGCATTTTTACATGGAGACTTGGCGGAGGAAATCTATATGACTCAGCCAGATGGATTCAAGGTTGTTGGAAAAGAAAATTGGGTTTGTAAACTGAAAAAATCGCTTTATGGTTTGAAACAATTTCTGAGGCAGTGGTACAAGCGATTTGATCAGTTTATGATGGGTATGAGGTACACAAGATGCAAATTTACAGTTGTGTGTATTTTTAGAGGCTACATGATGGTTCTTTCATTTATCTGCTCTTGTATGTTGATGATATGTTGATAGCTTCGAAGAATATCGAAGAACTTGAAAGGTTGAAGACTCAGTTGAATCAAGAGTTTGAGATGAAAGATTTGGGTGAAACAAAGAAGATACTAGGTATGGAGATTAGCAGAGATAGAGGAAGAGGCAAGGTTTGTTTGAATCAGAAGCAATATTTGAAGAAGGTATTACAGCGTTTTGACATTTTAGAGCAGTCGAAACCTGTAAGTACACCACTTGCCCCTCATATGAAGCTTAGTGCATCTTTATCTCCTAGTACAGATGATGAACGTGAATATATGTCTCGAGTTCCATATGCTAATGCAGTTGGTAGCCTGATGTATGCTATGGTATGTACGAGACCCGACATTTCACATGCAGTTGGAGTTGTGAGCAGGTATATGCATGATCCTGGTAAAGGACATTGGCAAGTCGTGAAATGGATACTACGTTATTTGTTGAAAATTATAGATATTGGTTTGGTCTTTCAGAAGGAGAACTCACTTGGTCAAGTGGCAATTGGGTACGTTGATTCAGATTATGCTGGTGATTTGGATAAGCGTCGGTCAACTACTGGATATGTGTTCACTCTTGCAAAAGCTCTGGTAAGTTGAAAGTCTACCTTACAGTCAACAGTTGCTTTGTCTACAACAGAAGCAGAGTACATGGCGTTAGCAGAGGCTGTAAAGGAAGCAATTTGGTTACAAGGATTACTGAAAGAATTGGGAATGGGACAAAAGAATATCACTATTCATTCGAATAGTCAGAGTGCCATTCATTTAGCAAAGAATCCAGTATTCCATGTTCGCACTAAGCATATTGATGTTCGATATCATTTCGTGCGGGAAATTCTGACTGAAGGGAAGATTCTCTTACAGAAAATTAGGACTGTTGACAATCTCTCAGATATGATGACCAAAGTGGTGACAGCAATCAAGTTCAATCATTGTTTGAACTTGATTAATATTTTGAAAGTCTGAGAGATACATTTGAAGGCATTGCTGAAGGCTAATTCGCCAAGGTGGAGATTTGTTGAAATTAATGGCTTATTAGCCTAGTGAGGAATCCCACATTGAAAAATCACAAAGGGATTTTGGCTTATAAATTGAGGCCTGGGCTAATAGGTTAGATATCCCTGAGAGATATATAAATAACTCATATATTTGTATTTTGGCTTTTCCCTATTAGTTTCTGGATTTTGCAATTGTGTTCGGATTTTGTAATAATTCCATTTTGGAATTAGTGAAGGTTTTCAGCAGCGCCCGTGGACGTAGGTAATTATTCCGAACCACATAAAATCTTGTGTTTTTCTCTTTTCTTCATTTACGCTTTGCATTTGATCATTTGTTTAGCATTTGTTTTTGCCTGTTTCAATAATTAGTAGTTATAGTTGTGTTTTATGCTTCCGCTTGTGCACAACACCTTGATCAACCCACAACTATCTTAGATTTATGTGCTCAAGCAAATAAGTATGTAGCCCAAGAGGATGTAATGAGGATGGTACAGTCACAAGAAGTGAAAGAAGAAAGAAAAAGATAGAGATGTACCTGAAAGGAGCTCTTCTAGACCTGATAGATTGGATAAAGCTCCCAGGCTTAGGTACAAAAACTATGCTAAACTAAACGAGCCCTGTGCTGATATTGAAGGGACTGGACTATTAGAATTCTCGAAGAAGAAAGTAGGAAACGTAGGCCAACACATAGATGCCTACTGTGACTTCGATTTCGCTCATGGTCATTTTACGGAAAGGTGCAGAGAACTGATGGACCAGTTGGAAAGGTTCGCGAGGGGAAGATTAATCATTTCCTTTGGAGAAACAAAAGAGCTCATTACTCTCCTCGAGATTGAAGGGATAATCACCCACAAAATAGGCAAAACAGGCCAAGAAATGAGGAAAAAGCTAGACCAAATCCCAGAAGGTAACCGACAAGATAATGAACCAACTGGACCAGCTATAAATGTCATAGCAAGTGAAAATTCAATGGCGAAAAACTCCTCTACCTCTCATAAAACTTACGCGAGGCAAGCGTATCAAGTTCATGCTATTATGGAGGAGAGAGTGGATGAAGAGCCTATTATGTTCACCCCAGCAGATTGGGGAGATAATATCATCCCCCACGATGATCCCATGGCTATCTCAGCAGTGGTGATGAAATAGTTAATCGAATCTTGGTAGACAACGAAAGTTTGAGGAACAGGTAAAGGTAGTCGGGAAAGCCCAAAACATATAACTCGACAAGTGTTATTTATGGTCGTAAAGTCAACTTCGACTATTTAACATGATTCTGGGAAGACCTCTATTGAATGCCATGAGGGTTGTCATCTCTCCTTGCTACCTGTTAATAAAGTTTCATACCCCCAATGGAGTTGAACAAGTGCGAGGGGATAAAAAGAAAGGTCGTACATGTTATATCGCTTCTACTACATGCAAAGGAATAGAGAGAAATGAGGCGTTATCTATAGCTGACCTTCCAAAACCCCAACTTATCGAAGATCTGGTGCTGAAAAAGTCACACATAACCTATGCTTTGAAAGAGAATGAAATTCAGAGCTAATCGAAAAAGTCACATTAAATCAGACAGATGATTGGGCCCAACACCCGTAACCTTGAAATTTGTAGGGAAGACATAGATTTCAAGTCACTTGAAATTATACTGGAATTAGCCATTTACATTATGTTTCCTTTATATATTTTTGCATCTTCACATTATTATCTGTTTATTTTGAATACGTTGTCATGAGATGCTTTGAATAGATGAAATTTCTCTATTCTTATATTTATCTTACTGATACTCATAAATATGAATCTTGTGACAGAAAACAGATAAGCCGTAAGTGTCTGAGGCGCGATAGCGTCACTGTGGCTAGACGTGAAAGACAGAGGAGCCGTAAGAGCCTGAGGCACAATAGTGTCACTATGGCCAGGCGTGAAAGACAGACGAGCTGTAAGAGCCTGAGGCGCAATAGATTCACTGTGGCCAGGCGTGGAAAATAGAAGAAGCCGTAAGAGCCTAAGGCGCGATAGCGTCACTGTGGCCAGGCGTGAAAAACAGACGAGCTGTAAGAGCCTGAGGCACAATAGCGTCACTGTGTCTAGGCGTAAAAGGCAAACGAGTCGTAAGAGCCTGAGGCGCAATAGCGTCACTGTGGCCAGGCGTAAAAGGCAGACGAGCCGTAAGAGCCTGAGGCACAATAGCGTCACTGTGGCCAGGCGTGAAAAATAGACGAGCCGTAAGAGCCTGAGGTGCAATAGTGTCACTGTGACCAGACGTGAAAAACAGACGAGCCGTAAGAACCTGAGGCTCAATAGCGTCATTGTGGCTAGGCGTAAAAAGTAGATGAGCCGTAAGAGCCTAAGACGCGATAGCGTCACTGTGGCCAGGCATGAAAAACAAAAGAAGCCATAAGAGCCTGAGGAGCGATAGTGTCACTGTGGCCAGACATTGAAAATGAACAAGCCGTAAGAGCCTGAGGCGCGATAGCGTCACGATGGCCAGGCATTGAAGACAAATAAGCTGTAAGAACCAGAGGTGCGATAGCGTCACGATGGCCAGGCATCTGAAAAAACTTGCCGTAACCAGAGGCGCAAATGCGTCACGACGGCCAGACATTTGAAAACAAGCAGGCCATAGTGCCAGAGGCGCGAATGGGTCGCGACGACTAGACAATAGAAAAAGATGTGTCATGGTACGAGAGACGCGAATGCGTCACAGTGGCCAGCCATCAAGAAAAGATTTATATAAAAGGGCTTGAAACGAAAAATGCGCGAGCTAAGTCACGAAGAAAAAGTGCAAAAGCTTGAAACAAAAAATGCGCGAGGTAAGCTAAGCACTCAAATAAGGGCTTGAAGCAAAAAATGCGCGAGGTAAACTAAACACTCTGGTGAAAATTCGACTTCAGACTCTAACGTAAGGACTTAACGTGAGGTTACGATGAGAACATATGTACTCTTCCGCAAGGTTATACCTAGCGAAAGAGTGGTGAGCAATTGTTGTACATGATATTAAGAATAAAAAAAAGTGCTTCAAGTGGCGCACGAAGAAAACATGTATAAGCATGAGAGAATCTGACATTTAATGAAAATGGCATATGCGTAATTAATGATAGAGAAACCCCTATAAATAGGGGTCATGTATGATTCATAAACGAGATCTGAGAACTCCATACTAAAACTATGTCAAACTCTCTGTCTGACTTAAGCATCGGAGTGCAAACGTAGAGGAGAACCCCTGCGTTCCTCTGATCTTCTTCTTTCTTGCAGAAACTCTCGGCAACACGTGACAGGGAACCCGAAGAGAAGACGTCAACGATTCGTCACCATTGTTTCAGGTAACAACACCTTATATATATATATATATTTACATATATTCTTCAAATCTACCCAGCTCAATATCTGCCGGTTCTCTCCTCCTTTAGGATACTTTGAACAATCCAGGGCCTGCTGACATTGGGGGAGTCATACGCAACCATCATGGTCACGTGGTGTTATTTTTCCCTAAAAATACTGGCGTTGCTGGTTCTATTTTTGCTCAAACGTTGGCGGTGGTGGAAGCTCTTACCATTGTTACTGGTGCAATATCATTCCTCTCTCAAAGCTCATTATAGAAAGTAATTCAAAAGTGATTATATCATGACTTAACAAAGTGCTTAATTATCCATAAAAATACAACAACTTATTCAGCAAAATGTCTAATTTATTTTCGTTTTTGGGCAAAGTGACCTTTACTCATGTTATTAGGGAAGCAAATTTCTTTACTAAATCTAGGGTTTATCATACCTCTGATTTTATAATTTGGATGTATTCTTTTCTTATTTATTGAAATAAATTTCAATTTTCAATATATATACACATATAGAAAGAGAGAGAGGGAGAGAAAGAGAGAGTTAGAAATACTTAGGATACAAGATAAGGAGCAAGAAAGCATCTTAGGAACTTATTTTAACATATTCATCATTGCGATTGATAGAATATTATTATAATTAATTTAAAATATTATAATAAAAATGTATTAAATTTCATAAAAAAACTACTAAAAATTACATTAAATATAAAAATATTTTTATAAATGCTAATCTAAATTATTTTAAAAAATGTTTTTAAGATATTCATGGGCATAATCCTTTTGACATTGAGGATATCCAAATGAACATTAACATTTTCAAAAATTAAGTATCACCCGCACGTTATTTGTTTTTGATTATCCTACAAATAATCTTTGATCTCTACCCCTTATTTAGGTTTTATTTGGTAAATTGAAAAATTAAAAGCTAAAACTAACAATTGGTTGAAAAAAAGTGAAAGTAGATTTTTTGTTTTCAAATATTTGGATAAAGTTCAAATCTTAGAACTGTCGTAAAAGGGATGAGGATACCTATAATTATATAAAAAAAATTAAATACTAAATGTTGGCTCTACCGAGAGGGGGGAGTGAATCGGTTTTCTAATGTTAATGGTATATTAAAATTAATTCGAACTTAATTAACAAATAATAAATAAACAATATAATGAAATGAATCAAATTAAAGCAAGATAACGAAGAGAGTATCAAACACAGTTGTTTATAGAGGTTCGGCCAATCTCTTACCTAGTCCTCTCTCCTTGACCTTCTTGTCAAGTGCTTTCTTTCTCACTTTCAACAAAAGTTACAACCTCCTTTTTCAGGTTAAGGAATAACCTCTCTACCCTTTTTAAACAAAGATATATTCCCCTTTTTACAAGAATTATCTCACTGAGGAACAATCCTCTTTTCTCTCAAAAGTAGGAAGAATACAATATCAAGCTTTTAATGTGGGTAGGACAAATACAGTTTTTACACAAGCTTATACAGCAAATTCAATGAATGAAGATTGAAAACAAATGGAATGAAAGAATTAAACTCTTAAGAATGTACAGAGTGTGCAGCAATAGTCTCTCCTTCTCATTGTCTTCAATACTTGATTATATACTGAAGGATTGGTAGTTGGAGCATTTAATGCTATTTTTCCCATTGAGATTTTACAGAAAGAGCCGTTGGAAACCTTTAGTAGAGTGCCAGATCGATCTGCCAACTTGACTAGATCGATCTCTTAGTTATAATCCCTGAAAGATCAAGGCAAAAAGAAGTAAGGAGATCGATCTCATATATGAGCAGATCGATCTCATAATTTGAAAATATTAGAGCAGATCGATCTGTTGAACAGGCAGATCGATCTTCCAATCTCTCTGTTTGAGGCATGATCGATCTATAGATCGATCTGCCAGGTAATCTCGAAGTGAGGAGATCGATCTCTCATTAACCCAGATCGATCTCCTTAGCTCTCTGACTTTGGGGAGATCGATCTCTTCCTATACCAGATCGATCTCTTGAGCTCTCTGTTTGAGTATAGATCGATCTTACAGATCGATCTATTGCCTTTACCTTTGTTTTAGGGGAGATCGATCTCTTGCTATACCAGATCGATCTCATCAGCATCCTGTACTAGGCAGATCGATCTTATAACCCTTATAGATCGATCTCAATCTTCCTTGATACCTTTGAACAAGTTCAAAACTTAACAGATCGATCTCAATCTTCCTTGATACCTTTGAACAAGTTCAAAACTTAACAGATCGATCTCATGTCTTCATGAGATCGATCTCTCATCCAAGAAAACCCAGGAGATCGATCTTTTATAACCCAGATCGATCTCTCCTCCAAGAAAACCCAGGAGATCGATCTCTCATAACCCAGATCGATCTCTCATCTACAGAAACTTAAGTTCTGGTACTGATAACCTCTAAACATGTTTTTATATTATCTTTATATTATTGAATTTACTTGTTTTGTCATTTCAAAATATATTATTTCAACACTAAAAATTAAGTATTGAATTTTAAGTACTAAATTTAATAAATATTGAATTTGAATTATAAAATGGTTTGATATTTTACTAAAAATTAAGTGGTGAATATAAATTTATTGTTTGATAACAATAAAAGTTGAATTTTGAAATTTTGTGATTTTATATTTTTATTCTTATTTTCATATTATTTCAAATAAAATTAATTTTTTATTGAAATATTCTATTTTATAATACAAATATGAAATATGAAAAAGTAACATAGCTATTAATTCCAAAAACATCATAAACTTAAGAAAAGTTTAAAATAAGATTTAAATATAATAAAGTAATTAAATTTAATAATTAAATAATTGGTTTGCAATTCTTCTCTTAAATTAAATCAACTTGTGCAAGTGTAAACTTTCTTTATTATTTTGAGATATCATGAATTATTATCATCTTCGTTATCAATCTGCTCTAATTTTTTTTTTAAAAAAAAAAGACAAGGATAACCTGTTATTTCTTAAAAAGACAAGGATAACCTGCTCAATTGAGTTGCTAGACTTCCTTAACTGAAATTCGAGAATAGGGTGGTTAATGCTCTATCAGTGATTTTAAGAATGGTGACATAAAAAAATTGAGAGTTCTAAAGAAATGAAAGACGTGTGAATCTAGTTGGGGTATGTATACGTCATGAAGATTAGATAATAACGTAGGTTTTTTTAGGATAAAGTGATCTACTTTTTTTATAAATATATTAGTGAAAATTTTCTATATTAAGTGACAAGTAGATGTTTATCCACTTATCTTATTCAATATTTTTTATTTGAAAATTTTCTTTTAAGTTAATTTTAAAATACATTATCAAACACATTGAAACTATTAAATTCTTAAAAAAAATTATTTTCAATGAATTGAAAATTCTCAATACTTTAACAAACAAACTCTCATCTAGGTACACTACAAGAAAAAGGGGCAACAACAACGGAATTAGCGACGAAATTTTCGTCGCTAATTTTAGCATTCCGTTGCAAATGAGTATTTGCGACGGAATATTCCGTCGCTAATTCTGTCGTTAAATTTGAAGTCGCTGAAAGTTTTCCGTCGCTGAGGAAAAATTTTCGTCCATAATTCCGTCGCAAATAAATTCCGTCGATGAAAACCTTTTTCGACGGAATTTCGACGCTGTTTTTTCCATCGCTAAATTGAATCAACGACGGATTTCTGTCGCTAATAAATGTATTTAAAATATCTAAAATTCCGTCGGTAATAAGAATCAGCAGCAGATAATTCTCCGTCGCTAAAACGTTTTCGCGACGGAAATCTGTCGCCAATAATTTTCGTCACTGAAGCATTTTAGCGACGAAATTTCGTCGCTGATTTTACTATTTGATTTAATTAAATTTTCGTCGCTAAAGTGTTTCAGCGACAGATTTTTGTCGCTAATTTATATGTTTATTTTGTTAATTAATTAAATTTTTCGTCGATAAATGTATTTAGCTACGAAATTCCGTAGCTGAAACCTAATATAATATATTTAAAAATGATATAAATATTCCGTTGCTAATAGGCTTCAGCGACGGATTTCCGTAGCTAATTTAACTATATATTTTTTAATACTTTTTTTGCTTAAATCCGTGTACCTAAAATAATGAAACAGAGCTGTAGAAATGGATAAAAACAAACATAAAATATATATCACAATTATATGTCAAAACTAACATCAACTATTAATTGAAAATCATCATCATATACAATCCGATCAAATCATCATCATAAATATCATCCAAAATTCATAAGAAAATAAAATAAAATAAAATGTGTACTCTCATTGATTAGGGTGACCTCCAAATTCAGACGGTCCAGGTCCATGTGCTCCTGTGTTATTGGCATTCCTTACCATCAAGTTCATCATCTGATCCATAAAATCAGACAACTTTCCTTCCAGATTATCAATCTTGTTTGAAATGACTTTGACGTCCTCTTTCACTTGCTGCACCTCTGAATATGTGGATAATTATATTTAAAGTCTTAAGTTTCCTTAGAAATTTCGGCAGCATAACGACTGCAATTTGTCTCTATCCAACCTACAAATAAGTCCAGATAGTAGTCCAAATCATCAATACAATTCATGCATATTAAATCATCTCAACAACCTTAGTTATCCACAACTAACAATCATGTTTTCCAATCACATTACCTTTTAACAATCATGCTTTCCAATCACATTACCTTTTAACAATCATGCTTTCCAGCAAACATCATTGTCCTAAAAGTCTCATTTAGTCGAACTTACCCCTTCGATACTAATGAAAATTTTCCATGATATGCAAACTTCTTAACCAACAATTCCTTATAAATTTCTAGCTAAAGGATTTATATTTGATGCAATTTTTTGCATTTCATTTTATTTCATATCAAGCATCAATTGTGTAAATTTTTTTGCATACTAACATATGGTCTAACTCTCCTAACCAAAAGCATGCATAAATTAATTTGTTTTCTACCTAAACCGAGCATTACATTACATTTTTAAATCATTATAAATTTTCCAGCCAAATCACCTAATTAGACATTGAATTGACATATATTATAATCCAACCTCTAAATCTACCAATTCATTCAATAATTTCAGCCATCAGTTTCAAATTTTATTCCACTTGAATAGTATGACAACCTCTAAATACATTTATTATTATTATCATCATCATCATCATCATCATCTTAAAAGTAAGAATATGTAATTTTATTTTTATATCCAACATTTTGCACTTTCCGAAAAGAAAAAGATAATGGCAATGACAAGAAATCGGAAAAGAAAATGATATGATTTGATTTAAAAAGAAATAACGACAAAGCAAGCAAATGGCAAATTTACACTTAAAAATAGTAGTATGTTATAATATCACAACATACACTCAACAATAGGCATGTGAAGTTATGAAATAGGGAAGAGACATTTTTAGTTTGAGCATATATTTACATATAATGTTTCCTACCAATATAAACATCCACAGTAAAATTACTTTTGATTTAGTGCCCTCTCCACCCTAAAACCATACAAATAGACCTCCTTCTTTTTTTTTTTTAGGGTAATAACATTGTAAACGCATTAAAAAAATATAAGTTTTGTTTATATAAAACATTAAGTCAAATTTTAACACAAATAAAAATATTTTACTATTTATTCGATAGTAATAAAATATTAATAATTAACATATATTAAAAAATATTGACCTACGTAAAAATGTTAAAAGTATCATATCGATTTGAATTTTTATGTGAATAACGAATGCTAATGGGACAAGTGTTCTTTATTGTTGTAATGACATGAACCGGTATATTAGTTTGAAGTAAGCTTGCAATTACAATGTTATACTACATAAGAAATTACTAACCCACGCTGTACAACTGTTCCTTATTGTAGTCTGCGTATAGGATGAAGCACACAGTGGAGAATAAAAATTTGGGCAAAACTGAAATTTTGATCTGATGTAATGTCGAGCAACTCAAATTTCCTACACAAACAGACGGTATAAAAAATTCAATGAATGTATGAAGTTGAAGGATTTTTGTTCATTCTTTTAAGATCCTCAACTATATAAGTAATAGGATTAATAACTAAAAACTGAATATATGATCATCAACAAAGCAGTAGAAATAGGGAACATTCCCAATAATAACAGAATCCGATGTTTTTCTTATCTCCAAAGATGATAGAAATTAGATAGCAGACATACCATTGCATACATTCCTTTCATTTCCTTTTCTGCATCTTCTAAATTAACATATCTCACAAAGCCAAAGCCTTTGCAGTGGTTAGTATTTCGATCTGAAACCACCCTCACTAAAACATACACAAAAGAGAAACTTGTAAGAGCTACCTAATTTTTTATGCCAGTTGAATTGAATCACTACACTTCACGTTATATTATACTATTACTATATGCTAAAACTCAATCCCTAGCTAAAAATCCCCAAATATGTTTTCTGTCATTTCTTCTAATTTCTGCAATTTCATCACGTACTGTAAGCAGGGCGTGAAATTGACACAATCACATAGCTATTTAAAACATTAAAAATAAAAAATAAAACGAAAAAAATTGCTACAGTGTATAATTTTTGGTTACCCGAGATTGTTACCAGCGTTCGAGGGAGAGGCTCACCGTCGGAGGGGAAAGGGAAGAGGGCGGTGACGGGAGAAAGGGAAGCTGTACGCGGGGCAGCTGGAGCAGGGCGTGCGTAGATTGCAGAAGCAGTACTGAAGCAACGACAGGGAAGCTGTATGCGGTGGCCGCGGGGTGAAGCTGCTGGGTCAGACGTCGGTGACAGGGGAAAGGGAAGAGGGCGGTGACGGCTAGGAAGCTGGGTTTGGAAGATTGAAGAAAACGACTGGGGAGAAGACTGAGATTGCAGAGAAATCGAGTGGGGTGAAATGAAGAAAGAAGACTGAAGCAACGAAAAAAAGGCTCGAAAAATTTTAAGCGTTCAGGGCTTTTCAGCGACGGAATTTCATCGCTGATATAGGCATTTGCGACGAAAAAAATATAAAAAAATGAAAAATTCGGAACGCTTCTGCGACTAAATTCCATCGCAGATGACTTTCCGCGAAGGAGATCTTCTGCGACGGAATTCCGTCGCAGAATACAATTTGCAACGAAAAAATATAAAAAAATATTAAAAATTCGCCACGCATCTACGACGGAATTCCGTCGCAGATGACTTTTCGCGACGAACATCTTCTGCGACGGAATTTCGTCGCAGAATACAATTAGCGACAGAAAAAAATATAAAAAAATGAAAAATTCGCAACGCATCTGCGACGGAATTCCGTCGTAGAATACAATTTGCGACGGAAAAAAATATAAAAAAATGAAAATTTCGCAACGCATCTGCAACGAAATTCCATCGCAGATGACTTGCCGCGACGGACATATTCTGCGACTGAATTTCGTCGCAGAAGAAAATTTGCGACGGAAAAAAAATATAAAAAAAATGAAAAATTCGTAACGCATCTGCGACGGATATATTCTGTGACGGAAAAAAATATAAAAAAATATTAAAAATTCGCCACACATCTGTGACGAAATTCCGTAGCAAAATCCGTTGAAAATATATTCAATTTATTTCAAACCTTTAGTAACGGAATTTCATCGCAAATCCGTCGCAAATTGATTTTTTTAACGACAGAATAATTTCGTCGTTAATTTTTCGTCGCTGAAAGGCTGTTTTTTTAAATGGTATTACTTAATTATCTCTTATAGTTTAATTAGCATCCTATTTCATTTATTTTTCCTTTTATACAAAATAAATAATTTACTTGAATAAAAAACGTGCGACCTTGTGTGAATCACTAATTTACTTTGAAGATATCATTGTTACTTTTAAATATAAAAATCTTTTCTCATTATATTTTATCTTTTTTATGTGTACATATTAATTTGGAACTCAGGCGGCCAGGAAGCTGGACCCCAACATAAATAAAATAATAATAATAATATAATAATAAATAAAGTCGAAGAGAAATCCATCATCAATTATCGAGAATCATTTAATTCCGATCAATTGCCATTATAAATGACCAATTTATATGGCTTATTTATCAGAGTGTAACCCTCTATCCTATTTTTGGGTTTGGATGCTGCTACAGGATCCAATTAGCTAGCTTCCGAATCTAACGGCGGCAAATATATATATTAAAAAAAAAAGATCTGATACCTATCCGAAAAGTAGAGTACTTGATGGGGATAGTTTGATCCCTTTCATTGCAGCTCTTATAATTACTCCTTTTCATAGCAACCTTTCTTTTCTTCACCTTCAAAATTTTCGCATCTCCCTCCATCTTCTCTTCTCTTCCCAATATACGCTCTTTGATTGTTTTCTGATTCAGCTCCTTGAAAGGGCCAAAACAAGTTTCAGACTACTACTAGTAGTAGTTGAAGAAGAAAACAACAAAATACTTACTTGAATACTTTCCAGTATGGACGATAGTTTATGTGAGTTTTTCGAAGATTCTGAATTTGGAGAGACCAACCTTGCCGTCGGAGATGACTTCTTTGCTATATTTGAGAGTTTAGATGGTCTCCCTGAATTTCCACCCTTCACTCCGTTGGGAGAAACGGCCGCTGCTAGCAGCCAAAAAGAAGGTGAAGAAACTACGAGGTTGGTGTCGCAGAAGTCTACTTCTTCCATCGCTCAACCGGAGTCAGAGACTGAGCCCGAATATTCACCCAAAAGCAAGAAGATGAAGCTAGCTTCTTCAGAGGAAACAAGCGCAGATGGGCAACAAAGAATGTCTCATATTACGGTTGAGCGCAACAGGAGGAAGCAAATGAATGAGCATTTATCGGTGTTGAGATCTTTGATGCCTTGCTTCTATGTGAAAAGAGTAAGGCACTTAATCTTTAGTCTCTAGTTTTACAAAAAGTATTTATTTAAGCTTTGTTTGAGATTGTTGTTCGCATTTATGCTAGCGTTATCGATTTGAGACTTGGGAATTTTTTTTAGTTATTAAAATGTTCATCTTTGTATTGAATTATGTCTTAGGGAGATCAAGCATCTATTATTGGGGGTGTTGTGGATTACATCAGTGAGTTGCAACAAGTTCTACAGTCGCTTGCAGCCAAGAAACAAAGAAAAGTTTACAGTGAAGTGTTAAGCCCTAGGGTAGTTTCAAGTCCAAGACCCTCGCCTCTCAGCCCTAGGAAACCACCCCTAAGTCCAAGACTTAACTTGCCGATAAGCCCAGGAACCCCTCAACCTGGTAGCCCTTACAAGCCAAGGTTGCAGCAAGGTTATCTCTCTCCAACCATGATTAGTACTTCGCTCGAACCATCTCCTACTTCTTCCACTTCCTCCATGGACAACGTTAAGGAGCTCGTTGCAAACTCAAAGTCTCCGATCGCTGAAGTGGAAGTGAAGTTTTCGGGCCCAAATCTTCTTTTAAAGACGGCATCTCATCGGATTCCCGGTCAAGCTATGAAAATAATCTCTGCTCTTGAGGACCTCTCACTCGAAATTCTCCAGGTCAACATTAACAACGTCGATGAAACCATGCTTAATTCCTTCACCATCAAGGTAAAAACTCTATCCTCGTAATCAAAAATATTCTTACCTTTGAGAAAATTATAAAATACATGTGTACTGCTAGTAAAATGTAAAAATTTCACTTGCGGCTAGCTAGCTCTAGGTTTTGTCGTTTATTTAAAATTAAATGAACATTGATTAAAATATACACGGATGCTTTGAATTTTGTAAGACTATTGCCATTGTTGTCATAATTTTTCAAGTTTTCAGCATTGCGAGCTAGCAAAACATCATTTTCTTAATTAATTATGTTTTATATTTGGTAAAAAGTCTACTACTTAGATAAGAAAATAAAGGCAGCAAAGGTATCCTTTTTCTCATTTATATTCCGAACTGCTAACAGACAAGGTAATTAGCCCTGGATTTTTAGGTTTCAGTGATTTCCTTTTTGTGCAATGATGTTTTCAATATTTTTGCTTCCTATATTTCAGACTGTTTTGTCACTACTGTGTCTCTTGACTTTGTTGTTTTTTTGTCTGCCCTTGCTCGCAACCCATCTTTGATTTTGAATGATTTCTTTCGTCATTCAGAAGAGCATTATGGCAGGTAAGATCCATAGTAAAAATGAATGATTTTGAGGTAATTTGTGATACTAAAATTATGAAACTAGTTGCAGTAGTTTTCTGACAAACGTCAAACTGACGTTGGCCTACGTACCGCAACCGTTACTGATTGTAAAAACTTTACTACTGTAAAAATTAGACTAAGTTTATCTTCGCAGTCATTTTTTTTTCTTTTATGTTGCTATAATTATGACACATCTGCAGTCTTTGCAGTTACCGTTTTTGTTTCAGTAAGCTTAAATTGATTTAGAGGTTTTATTTGTGTTGAGATTTATTGAAATGTATATAATTCTTTTTTTGTTATTATTATTATGAACAGATTGGGATTGAATGCCAACTGAGTGCAGAAGAACTCGCCTACATAATCCAGCAAACGTTCTGCTAAGTTTTACTCATCATATATAGCTTTTCAACTTCAATTTAACGGACAAATCTCCCTCTGCTGTCTGTCTGTCTCAAAAAAGTAGTTACTATCCAGTAGCTATGTTAAAAGTTAATAATCTATTGTAGATTAGTGATATCATGACTTGCACTAGTGTAACACCCTTCTAATTTCGCAATCCAAAGTTCAATTAATTTGCATATTTTGCATGTACGAACATAGGATATTATCCAATTTTAATTAAGTTGATTTATTATCTTATCGGGAATTATTATATTCTAGTCTCTTTGCTCCAAGCTACTTACTTACTTTTGCATGTTCCTCGTAAAAATGATGAAATAAAGTACTAATAATAATAATAATAATATTTATTATTTAAGCAATATATATATATATATATATATATATATATAATAAAGAGATGTAACTAGACAACACCTACCCTCTGATGAAGACTTAAAGAAATATAATACTAGGTAGAGTTCAAATGTAACACAAGTTTCAACGTGTGTCTTACCTTTTATCAATCATTTCAAATTAGGGGGCAAACCACGACAAAATCTATAACTTGAAATTTTTTTTATTTAGCATATAATATAATATAATATTATTTTATCAAAAGTTATAAAAAAATGTGAAATATAGCATTTCATATATGTAAATATAATAAATATACATAAAAAATTCACGTATGAAAATAAAATATATATATATAAGTATTAAAAATGAAGCAAAGTTAAATACTTCTATTTAAAACTGTGCATCACTATCTTTTGTAAAAATTAAAGAGAATCATTTGAGTCCAAAATTTTAACAAATTTTCAACGTAAAGAATAAAAATTACCCACAAAGAACTCTTGTTCTATTTTATTGCGAAACTTTTTTCAATAGTTTTCAATGCTGAAAAATATTTTTTGAAATTGTGCAATAAAAATCAAAAGATTATACATTTTAAATATTTTTCGGTCACAAGTTAATCAAAAAAATTAATAATAAAACAAACCTGAACTATATTAATAAATTATTTCCTTTAAATTTTGAATAGTAGTATTTATTTAGGGTGTAAAACAAATAATCAAGCGAAATTAAGATACTTTATAAGAATGTAACAG
Organism: Firmiana major; assembly: GCA_033439115.1. Classification (NCBI taxonomy): domain Eukaryota; kingdom Viridiplantae; phylum Streptophyta; class Magnoliopsida; order Malvales; family Malvaceae; genus Firmiana; species Firmiana major. Next base: position 84,163,158 of record CM065897.1, read on the forward strand.
TCAAAGAAATGCTTAACTAGCTCTTTTAACATATATATATATATATATATATATATATATATAATTCACAAAGTTTAAATCAATAGCATATATAAAATAATTAAATGAAAACTAAAATAAAATAATTTCTTTCATTATATAAAATAATATCAATACTCTTTGCAAATTTGATTGAAATTTGATAATTGAATTTTTGTCTTAAAATTTAAACTTTTATAATGACAGAAAAGGTTTTTTTTTTTTTCCTTATGGGGAGAGGGGGCACTTTTATTTTTTTGGGGACTTAAAGTCTAAGATACATATGCAAATAGAGTTCTCAAAAATCCGCCACTGCCATTTAGCCAAGTTAAAGCAGTGTATAATTTCTATTCTGCTTCAGTTTTTTAATCGAAATTAATGAATAGGTGCGTAGCTAGAGAAAATGATAATGGGATAACTAATTATTTTTATTAATATTCATAAGTTTAATTTGATTCATAGCGACAAGAATAACCAGACTCATGAGAGGGGTCTTATTGCACTACCTCAATCGAGTGGACCAAGTGTGTCTGGAACTCCTACTCTCCTAGTAGTAGGTGAATCTGCTCTGCCTAGACTGGACTTGATTAAGTATTTAATTGCATGTTGGAGAGTAGGGAAACAGATAAATAGATATTTATAAGGATTCCTAACTTGCTATCAACCGACAGTTGATTTTGCTTTAATTAGGTAATGGTATCACCAAGCAAATTCTAGGTTAAAGTTAAAATTTAGATTCGCTTCTATATCGGTTCAATTTTTTTAGTCCCTTTATCTTTCTTTTATTTTATTTTATTTTTTTTGCGACTCTCGAAATTGAAGTAAATGAATTAAAACTGTTGAATTAAAATAATAGAAGAATCAAATTCAAGCATAGATTGTTATAATATTGTTGATGGAGAACGTAATTGTTGAACCAAATCACAAGAACTTATGAATAGTATTGCTCTGAGTTTGATGTCTGATCTGAAGAACGATTAGCTCAAAAGCTATTTAAGATTAAGTTATATGATTCTTCAATTTCTTTTTTTTCTTTTTGGTCATGATATGTCCATAGAAATGCTGCTAGAGCAAGGTTCCAAATTTATAGAATAGGAACATCGAAGATGGGACTGAAAATGGCATTTAATTTGAAACTTTGAATGCAAAATTTTTCTATAGTATTTTGCAAAAAGTTCAAGTACTAACATCTCTTCAAACTAACCTCTAAAAATAATTTAAAAAATTGATTCAGTGTTGTAAATTTTTTTTTTAATTTTTTAAGTGAAAACTATCTATAACGAAAAATTTCGTGTTTGAATCCTTATCAAAATAATTTTTTTTTGAAGCAAAACTAAAAGCGTTAACAAAAATTAGTTTCATATCAATATGGTACGAGAACATTTCTTGATTTAAAAAAAATCACATCAAAAAATATTTTATTATAACCTAAAACTTTATTTAATAAGTTTATTTTAGGAATTTATTCTAAGTAATTAATTCCTCAAATTTCTATAACAAAAATTCCATACTACTTATAAAAAAAAAACACTAGACAAATAAAGAATACTCTGCCGGGATGTAAGAATGGTCCCACCCCATGCAAGCAATCTTAACAAGATTGCTAAGTAGCAGGCTGCTAGCTAGGCTCAAATTTTGCATGACAGTCATAATGAGGCTTAACATGGACCACCAAAAAAATTCCAAGTTCTTACTTTTTTTTTTTATTATTCTTTTTTGTTCTTAACTCAGGTTTGGACCACCAAATAAAAGCATTTTCTCAACTGCTCAAATTCGGAAGGGGAATCATAGTTATGCACTTCTGCTTCAAATTGAAATCCAATACTCATCAGTCATCCCAAAAATAAGCATATGCAAAAGGGTGGTCATCAATTAATTTATACTGTTCATGGGCCTAGGCTTTGAAATTTCCCTGGGGGTAATAGATCCGTTGGGCTTAATCTGAAAATCAGATCATGGGCTCATGTTAGGTTCCATTTTCTAGGTGGCTAGTGGCTCCCAATTTTGGGTTCAGAGTTTAAATCTTCCCTTTGGACTGCTATCTGTAATCTTTCTGGGCCTGCCTCAATTCTGTTTTGGTCTATCTTTGTCTTGATATAGGCTCATTCTTAAGTGAAAAAAAAAAAATGAAAAATTATAAAAAAAAATATAGAATTTTTTATACGTCTGTTAAGAAAGATAAAAAAGTGAATAGAAAATATATTTTCTTTCTTTTCATAACTTAATAGAGTTGAAAAGTGAGAGAAATAAAATAAAAACAAACTAATTAAAAGTAATTTAATATTTTCACTTAATTTACTCATATAAATCATATTTCTTTTTATTTTTCTCTAATTTGGAGAGATTAAATTCTATTAGTAAAACCAAAAAAACCTCATCTCTCTCATTTCCTTCTTATTTTCTTTTATTCTAATCACCCTTTCCTTCCTTCCTTCCTTCCTTCCACTTTAAAGCCTTAATCATTGTTAGACCCAGTAAATATTCCGATTTGGTTTATTAAGAGCAAAAAGTAAGAGGTCGATTTGTTAAGAGTCAAGACCGAAGAAAGAAATGGACAGTGAAACCCAAACTGTGTTTTGTAAAACATTTTTTCTTTCCGAAATACAAATGATTTTCCTAATTTTATTGCCTATCTTGTAAAACTTTTCTTGTTAGCAAACGGTTTTTGCTACTAGATGCTTAAAAAACACTCCTAATTTGGAGCAAATCCTCTAGGAAATCAGAAATATTTGATTGATTTCATTTAATTGGAAAAAGTGACACCTTATCATCGTTAACACAAGGAAAGGAGCAAAAAAAGATCGCAGTCTTCATTTGCTATGAGAACTGTATCTGATAGGACCATAATAAAATCCAACCTTGCTGTCTGCGGAGTTGGATTAAAAAAGAAGACGAAAAAACTTATGCAAAAGTGGGAAAAATAGGAGAGTCTGGTTGTATTGGCCTGTTGCCGCTAAGTGCATGCAGGGAAACAAAAGTTTCTTGGCGACAAGGCTTACGACTAGGAAAATAAACCATGGTTGTCAAATGTGAAGTTTGGATCGAATTCGGCGTTACCTAATGGGAAATCCAAGACAACACTGGGATAGTTTGTTGCTGAAGTACCAGCTTGGATAATGTCACTGAGCTGAGGAGGAGAGGTTGGAAAATTTATGTTTTCTTGCAGGTGATTATTGTTCATCCCTCTTGGGTTTGGAGACACAGCGAAATGGTTAGATCCGGATGTTGCAGGCGAAATAAAAGATGGTGAAAGATTTCCCACCACATTGTTGTCGATCACAGAAGGTGATGAAAAGGCAACATTGTTTTCAACCTTTATATTGGACGTTGATGAAGGATAAGGGAATGAAGGATATGTTTGTTGATCACGAATTATGTCTAAGTCTTCGGTTATAACTTTAAGGCCCCTCTGGAAGCTCAGAAGTAGATCTTCTGATTGTTTCTGGTTTAGTTCTGGCTGCTGGTTATACTGCTGTGGTTCTATGTGAGTTCCTTGTTCTTGATTTTCTGAGGGTCCTGCAGGAGGCATTACATGTGAGGCCAAAGTACAGGTGTGCCTTCCGCGGTAAGTAATCTCAAAGATTGTTGGGTCATATTCTGATCTTTGTACTTGCTTTGTTGCCAAACAACCTTGGACATATCGGTGGGTGCACCTGTAGTATCCTCTGTAATCAGGAAAGAATGGTTAAGCTAGGATTTTACATTATAATATGATCGTACAGCTAAGCGTTCATTGATTACCTAACTAGAAGAAAAAAAAGATAGGTAAAATTCAACAAAATCTTGTCAAACTGCTCTAGTACTATGTACTTATATGCTGTCAGGCAAAGCTCAATTGCATGTATATGCGGCCGACCTAACATTTAAATATAGTAGCAAGCTTTAGCCAATGACATTGACAAAGGACAGGTCAGATTTAGAGTCGATGTGGACTCTTTCAAAAAGTTTCTGCAAGCTTTAGAGTCGACGAGGATAGAATGCCAACGGCTAATTGCTCTCAGGGTGTATTAGTTTAATGCATCCAACGATATATATATATATAGCTTAGTATAAACTTGAATTGTGCCTTTGTTCGATAGGATTTCAAATTGAGAATTTGCAAACCTTGGATATCTTGCTCCGAGAATATCTTTTTGTCCATATTTCCTCCAACTGAAGCCATCATCAAGCGATCCCTCCAGGGCTGTACCAGGCGTAACTCGGACTTGTCGTGTCCATCTTGGCTGAGTTTTTCTGCAACATAAAAATTTCCAAACACGATTAATCTATTATATCAAACGACTGGGAACAAATCAAGGCTTGGTTAACGACCTGAGTTGACTTCTATATTTATAAAGTGCTTGTGTTTTTATGATCGATACCTTTTCTTGGAGGCATCCTTGAGCTCCTGTTCCTTGAAATCACGATCAGAGTCTTCACTTCGGGGACTTTCACTGTGAGAAGGTGGGGAATCCGACATTCTGATTGCTGATCCTGAGGGATGTGGCTCTGCTGCCAAAGTGGTAATATTGTAGTTCAGGATTGAAAGTGCCTTCAGGTAGGAAGCTTGGATCTTTTGGACTAACAATTCGCGAGTTTCATGAGAAGAAGGCACACTGAGATAGGCTTGGAGTTGCCTAGCTAGCTCTCTTCCTTGCGTTAGCTCATTTATCAGACTCCTTTTCTCCCATTCTCCCATGTTCTCCATTTGTTTTAAAGCAGACAAAGACAAAGAGAAAGCAGAAAATCAAGATGTTTTCCTTCTCAAAGCCCACGACCAGTATGCTAATTGTAGCATATAAGGGTATCAGTTCATTCTAGACATAAGGATAATGTTTCATGCCAGAAGTATGAATACAAACCGAAAGCAACAGAAAATTAGATTTAATTGAGAACGCGAGCTTGATGAATTAGAAGCTGAAAGCATGGAAGTAAATGAACTAGCTAGAATTTGTACTACAAAACTTGAGACTTAGTTGAAAAGGAAAAGAAAACTTGGGGCTGATGAGGCAAAGTTTGAAAAAGGGTTTCCTGGAAACAAGTAAAATACACGAGGAACCTTAAAATATGTGGGTGTGGTGAGTTTTTGGTATGGCTCGAAGCCTAAAATCGGTGAAGATAAATAAACAATGGGAAGGAAGGCGGAGAATATGGGCTTGGGATTTAAGGGACATCCCCCCTTTTGAACGAAGAAAAAAACGAGGGAAAGAGAGAATCAATGGAGACAGGAAGGAAAAAGAGAAGTTTGACGGTAAGAAAAAGCTAAGGGGGGATTTTCTTCATTGAGACTGGTCTTTGGTCATAGAAATTGTGGCGCGCTCAAAATGGAAGGAAAGTCCAACTGCTGACCCTTTCTCCCTCACATTCAACTCTTCAACTTTTAAACACAAAATCACCTTACTCTTTTTGTTAGGGTTTTTACTGATTGGTGCATCATACATGCGTCATATTAGAAGCTTCTTACCACCTAATCTTTTACAGTAAATAAATAAACCAAATAGGAAGTCAGAGAAGAAGACCAAGAATCTTCAAACTTAGCCAATTCCGCGTTATTCCTTTTCCATTCTTTTTCGGTTTTTTCAAAATAAGGGGGAAAAAAGAACAATAATTACCACTCTTAATAATGATGAAAAATGACGCTAATTGTCAATCTGTTGCTTACGTTATTTGATAGTAATATTGATTTTTTGTTATACTACTAAGGTGCACTAAAAAAAAAAAAAAGTTCAATAGAGACAGATTTAGCAATGAATTTTTCGTCACTAATTTTGTCTTTCCATTGAAAATTAGTATCTGCGATGAAATTAGCGACGAAACATTCCGTCGCTAATTTCGTCAGTAAAATTGAAGTCGCTGAAAGTATTTCGTCGCTGGGAGAAAAATTTCGTCGTAAATAATTTTCATCGTTAAATTTTTTTCGACAGAATTTTGAAGTTTTTTTAATTTTTCTATTAAGTAGAATTTCATTGCTAAAATGATTCAGCGACAGATTTTTCGTCGGTAATATATATATATATATATATATATTTATATATATTAAAAAATTCGTCGTTGAAATGTTTCAGGGACGGATTTCCGTCACTAATAGCAAATAATAATATCCGTTGCTGAAACATTTCAGCGACGGATTTCCGTCGCTAATAGTAAATAAAAATATCCGTCGCTGAAATGTTTCACCGACGAAACTCTGTCGCTAAATTATATATATTTTTTGATTTAATTAAATTATCCGTCGCTAAAAGTATTCAGCAACGAAATTCCGTAGCTATTTTTTATGTAATATATATTAAATTGAATAAAATTTTCGTCGCTGAAAGGCTTCAGCGACGGATTTTCGTAGCTAGTTTTACTATATATTGTTGATATTTTTATTGATTAACTTCGAGTACCTAAAATAATGAAACAGACATGTAGAAATCAATAAAAACAAACATAAAATATATATCACAACTATATTTGAACCAAGCATCAACTATTCATTGAAATCACTATCATATACAGTCCGATCAGATAATCTTCGCAAATATAATACAGAATTCATAAGAAAACCAAATAAAATTTAAAAAAATGGGTACTCTCAGTGATTAGTCTGACCTCCAGATCCAGACGGTCCAGGTCCCGGTGCTCCTACGTTATTAGCATTCCTTGCCATCAAGTTCATCATCTGATCCATAAAATCAGACAACTTTTCTTTTAAATTATCAATCTTGTTTGAAATGACTCTGACGTCCTCTTTCACTTGCTGCACCTCTAAATTTATGTCAGGAGTACCAATTACACCATGAGTAGGATAAGGAAAAGAACCATAAGCTGAATGAGATGCGCAAGAAGATTGGGTGGAAACAGAGGCAGATGCAAAGTTTGTGCCCATTTGTAAATCAAGGCGATGTGACCTAGTCCCAAATCCGTACGTATGTGTACGCGTAGTCTCCATCCCTCTAATTACCTCACACCATGCAGCTCAATCAAAATGAGGATGGGTGCTTATATCCTCACCGTATTTCTGAGTCAATGAAGTAGCATACTTTTCCTACAATGTATTTAGAAGAAGGATAATAAACAATAAACTTTAATAACGAGAAAACCATATTAGAAGCTAATAGAATGCATTACGTACACTGATAGATTTGGACTTATTGTCGACATAATCACCATCTCCACCTAAATGTCTATGCGTCCGATCAAACAATTCTTTATATGTCGGTGCTCGACCTAGACGTTGCGCTTACATTAAAAGATATGCAATTTTTCATAGAAAGATATGAAATTCTTGTAAGGAATTTCAAATTACATTAAAATATATAAAACAGTAAAATACATTTTATTATTTGGACTTACCATCCTATATTCATGGACTGAAAAAGATACAGAACCGCTTGTATGCTTTGTTATCGTTCCTTCTTTTTTCGTCAACCGATTCTATTTTCCTTTTTTTGACTTCTCCTCCCACCTTTCAGTCCCTCATTCATTCTCAACTAATTGATCCCATATTTGGATTGAAATCCACTTTGACTTGTTGTACCCTTTGCAGTCAGATATTTTATCCGTATTAAAATATTGCATTGCTTTTCTTCTCTCCAACTGCAGCAGGTCTCTAAAACGTGACTTGCATAAGTGCTCCCAAATTGTATAGACATTATTGGTTTGGTTAGCAGACCACCTGAACTTCTCCTGCAAAAAAAAAAATGATAATTATCATTTCGATACGTTTAAAAAAATTATCAAGTTATTTACTTCAAAGTAATATACTTGAAATTTATTCCACATCTGTGCTTTCACTTCATTTGGAACCCTTTTCCATGTTGGTCATGGTTTCGAGTAATGTTGTTTAATTAAATTTGATATAGTCCTTACACCCTTTGAGTCTTCAAAAGAATTGTAAAAAAATAAAAAAAGATATCTTAAATATTATACCATATTTAATATCATCGTTGTATGAAAATAAAACAACTTAGAAGCAATATACCTGTTACCAAGTGGCGTCAAGAATAACCTATGCTCTGAATTTTACGGTGTTTCAAGGCTCTGATTTGGGCCTCTTGTTCTTTTCCGACCACTACCACTCTCACTCCCAATCCCACTACCACCCGCAGTTTGTGTAGCCTCCTCTGAATATTCCTCAGTAGATATTCTTTGTTCGGGTAATTGTTGTTCTACCGCTGATGGAAGAGCTGGAATGGCATCATCATCATCATCAGGAGCTGGATCAGGTCAACTTGAAGCTGGAGTTGGTTGCGCGAGAGGCCGAGAACGAGGCTGATTTGGACAATGAGCTAAAGGTCGATCACGAGACTGAGCATAAGACTGAGTAGGATGCTGATATTAAGGCTGAATGTCAAACTGAAGATTATAGTCAAATTCCAATCCATGTATAGTCTCCATTGCAGGTGAAGGAGACTTGGAGATAGATGATCGCTATGCTAACTTTTTCAATCTTCTCATCTGCAAGACAGATACAAAAATTATATTCAAAAATAAGTAAATGAAGTACAATAATTTATATTTTACAATCCAATGTTTAATTCTTACTATTCGTTATTATAATCACTGTCATCTTCTCTATCATTACCAACTGCTTCATCATTCCATACTTCAGCCTCCTCCTCCTCCTCTTCTTCCTCTTCCTCCTCCTCCTCTTCTTCTTCTTCTTCTTCTTCTTCTTCTTCTTCTTCTTCTTCTTCTTCTTCTTCTTCTTCTTCTTCTTCTACAAATTGATTAACTTCTTCATATTCACCACTAATATGAACTGTAGGGTTATCCAGTTCGTCTGAAAATGCAACTATTCTAGGGTTCGAAACTTGCACTTCTTGGTAAACTCCTTCGTTCAAATCTAAAATCTGTCCACCGTCATTTCGTCAAAGGTTAAATCTACTTCGTGCTTTTGTTTTGAATACGGCCCATCAATGACGACGATCTTTTTTTTGTAGAAGGATAAGGACTAAAGTGCACTTGTTGGCTCTGTTCAGCTAATATAAATGGTTCGTTACTTGCAAGTATAGATTTATGCTTGATATCAACAAGACCATGACGGGGATCAACATGAAAATCTCGTTCTGTATCAAACCAATGACACTTGAATAACACAACTTTATTTCTAATTTCAAAGTACTATAATTCGATTATATCTATCAGTATGCCATAAAAATCACGATCAAAATCATTGTAGCAGCTGCCTTTGACACATACACTACTAGTAATTATTTTTCGATATCGACCATAATTCAACGTATGAAACTTGAAACCATTTACAAAATAACATTGATAACTCCTTATCATACGTCCAGGACTATGAAAAATCTCAATAATACGTGGATTTATTTGATTGGCGTGTTCAAATACCTGAAACCCTGCGAAATCAATCATTAAAATTTTAAAACTTAAGTTCAAACTACTGATTGTTTTATTGTTATAGTACTTACAAATTGTTTAAGCCATTTTGAAAAATGATCATGACGTGCTTTCTCTAATTGTGCATCGCTGATATTTGGATGATCTCTTTTAATCATATCATCAAATGTCCTACAATGACATTTGAAACTAAATAAGATAACAACTATATCAGCCATATAATTCTAAATTCAGCGATGAGTTAGATTTAGATAACTTACTCAATATAGGAGACTATTTCCTCACAATTCATTAACACGTATATACACGCAGCATTGTATTCATCTTCCTCCAAGTATCGAGCATTATTTTTTATCGGTCCAATTGGTCGACCCGGCATCTAAAAATGGACAAACGTCCCATCGGATCGATATCTCCTCCATCATCATTCCGTGGTGGACGGGTTAATTTTGTTTGAACTTAAGGTTCAAAATACAATGCACAAAAGTTTTCAATCTCCTCCCTTATGTATGCCATACATATCGACCCTTCTGGATGAGCTGGATTTTTCATTTTCTTTTTTAAGTGATGCAAAAACCTGAAGTGAATATTGTAAGCAATTAAATGTTATTAACTTTTTCAGATAGAATATTTGGGATGATAAATATTAATATAAAATTGAATAATGATTAACTATAAGTAATTACCTCTTAAAGGGATACATCAATAGATATTGCACTGGACCGCCCACCATAGCCTCATAAGGCAAGTGGATTGGAAGATGCTCCATACAATCAAAAAATGAAGGGGGAAAGATCTTCTCTAGTTTGCAAATGGTTTGTACAATGTTCCTTTGCAAAACTTGCATGTGATCTACACGTATTTTCGGTAAGCATACATCTCTGAAAAAATGAGATAACTCTGTGATTGCATCCCAAATTGGATTGGGGACAAAATCACGAATAGCTATGGGAAGTAAGCACTGCATAAAAATGTGACAGTTATGGGATTTCATTCCGTAGAACTTGTATTCATCGACATTAACACATCGAGCTATATTTGATGCAAACTCATCAGGAAGCCTTAACTCTTTAACCCAAGCACATAGTCTTCTTTGCTCCTCCTTGGTTAGAGTGAATGAAGCTTTAGGCTTTAATGTTTTTCCATCACTTTTCACCAATTTTAATTCTTTTCTTTTGCAAATGAAGGCTATATCCATTCTTGCCCTTATATTATCTTTAGTTTTACCCTTAACATCCATCAGGGTGTTAAACAAATTGTCAAAAATATTTTTCTCAATATGCATGGCATCCAAATTGTGTCGAATAAGATTTGTATGCCAATAAGGCAATTCCCAGAATATACTCTTCTTCACCCAATTATGAGAAACCCCAAACCTTAGAGGTTTTTGTGGACCACATTTTTTACCGTATGGTAAATCTTCGATGGCATCTAATCGTTGCAATACTTCTTCACCTGAGAATCTCTGCACTGGAGGATCATGATCAACCCTTTTACTAAATTTATCACGTTGCCTCCTGAAAGGATGATTAGGAGGCAAAAATTGACAATGACAATCGAAAAAGCAAGGCTTTCGTCCATACTGCAACCTAAAGGCCTTTGTACGTTACATGCAATAAGGACAAGATAATCGACCATGGGTGCTCTACCCAGACAACATTCCATAAGCAGGGAAGTCATTAATCGTCCATAACAATGCAGCCCTTAACATAAAATGCTGTTTTCTGTGAGCATCATAAGTCTGAACACCCTGTTCCCACAACACCTTTAACTCATTAATTAAAGGTCTCAAGAAAATATCAATGTTATGTGATGGATTTTTTCTTCCCGGAATTATCATAGTGAGAAACAAATAAGGTTGCTTCATACACATCCATGGAGGTAAATTGTAAATAGCAAACATTACCGGCCAACAAGAGTATGATCTCGATGCCGGCTCATAAGGACAAAATCCACCAGCACACAAAACAAGTCTTACATTCCGAGGACCAGCAGTAAACGATTGGTGAATACGAACGAATTTTTTCCATGCCTCCCCATCAACAGGATGATTGAGCACTCCGTTAGTATTTTGACTTTCAGCATGCCATGTCATAAACTTAGCACTTACTAACGACATAAAAAGCCTTTGCAACCTCGAAATTAAAGGCAAATAATGTAAAACCTTATAAGGTTTCCTTTTCCCTCGTCCACCAACTGTTGAGATGGGTTTATATCGAGGATGACCACATATTTGACAATATTCCTGCTCTGCATATTCTTTATCAAATAACATACAATTATTCTTGCAGACATCAATTTTAACATAACTAAGACCCAATTTTTCTAACTAATTATTCATTTCATAGTTGGTTTGTGGCAAATTATCATCTTCTGGCAACATAGGCTTCATAATCCCCAACAAACGATTGAAGCATGTTTCACTTATATTAAACTCTGACTTCCAGTTCAAAAGTTGTGAAACAATCGATAATGTTGTGTGCATTGAACAACCAGGCCATATAGGTTCATCTGCATCATTCAAGAGAGAATAGAAGTATGTAGTAGATGAATTTGGATGTTGCTCCTCACTTCTTGAATTGTTCACAAAATTACCAACTATGTCATCATCCATATGAAAAACATCCGTAACCATTCTAACATATGGATTTTGTTCCTCAGGTCTCACCCCAGATAGTGGATCAACTGTTTCATTTATATTTTGCGATGACTGTCCTTCTTCAATTTCTCCGTGTTTATCCCAAATGATATATCCAACAACAAAACCTTTGTAATAAAGGTGTTTACACACCTTATCGACTTCCAATAATTGTTTATTCATACATTTGCTACAAGGACATTTAATGTGATTCCTACTAACTACCTCCGAGTGACAAAATGCAAAACTAATAAACTCTTCAACTCCATTCAAAAATTCATCTCTAATGAATCCATCTACATCTAATTGACAATACATCCAAGATCTATCCTTATCCATTTTTCACACAAAATACAGTATCTGAAAATATAGAATAACAATTACACTCTATCACGAAATAATTTTTTTCAATTAAGTAAATACAAATTTTTTTACTTAAGCAAATCATGGAATTTAAATTGAACTTACCTTTAATGTTTCCAAAGTATATGACAGTTGAATTTGAAAATAAAACCTACAGTAAAAAAAAAAATTTAAAAGTAAACATTGTTATTATGTAACGTGCATATAAAAAAAATTAACTTCTACTATAACAAAATAAATAAACTAAAAAAATAAATTATTACAAAATAAATCAATTAAAGTCCTAAGTTTCCTTAGAAATTTCGACAGCATAACGACTGCAATTTGTTTCTACCCAACGTACAAATAATAGTATAAAGCAGTCCAAATCCTCAATACAATTCATGCATATTAAATCATCTCAACAACTTTAATTATCCACAACTAACAATCATGCTTTCCAATCATATCAGCAACCTCTCCCTATCATAAAACCAATTTTATATTCAACACTAAAATCAGTAAACTTATATTCATAACTTTAGCTAATTCTAGGATAGTAAACTTATATTCATACATATTTTGGTTGTGACTTACGCTGATTCTACTAGATAGACTCCATCTAAATACTCCCATGCATTGTAGCTACATGTAGGTTCGCATACAGTTGTCTATTTACACATAAAGATGCAATTGTTTGTTATCTGCGTATCAAACTAATTAGTGATTGAATGTTTTGAATTATAACATTGTTGCTTTTAGTCATAAAGTTCTTTTAGTCAAAATCTAAGATTATAAAAAGACCCACAATTTGTTCATACTCTTAAAAAGTCATTTTATACCCAAAGATCATAACCAAAAGTTACAAAAATAAATAAATAAGTAAATAAAATAAATGCTTTATACCATGACAATACCTGTTAATACTACTCAAATGAAACTCGTCTTCTAACCTAATCAAAAACCATAATTGTGATTTTATCACATTGACTGTTAATAACTTATACACTCCAAAACAAACATTTAACGATCAAAATTCAGCAATTATTCAAAATATCAATTCTTATTATCAAACTTAAATATTTACTCAAATCAAAATCTTACCAAATCAAGTGAATATTCTTATATACATTATAATTCTATTTGACCACAAATTTCAATAAAACCATAAGGAAAGTTTACATATATTTGAGCCAAAAGTACCTCAATTTTCATATATTATTTCTTGTCAGCTCTAACATTTCATCCTTAATCACAACAAAATATAATTACATTTGCGATCAAAGGTTCACTAAATGTCCATCATAATACTCTAAAGCCTTCACATATTAACTAAATATCTAATCCCGAATTCATAAGTTTTTTCCTTTTTCAAAGATCAGGGCATTTTCCCCAATAATCTGAGTGTAGAGTATCCTACTTATCAAACTTACAACAATGTCACTTATTTACAAACATACCAACTCATGACTTGATATTTCGTACTTTGACTCCAAATAAGTATAATTAAGATCGTATCCAAAGTGCATCAAATATCCATGATAACAAAGCCTTTAAAAATCAAAAATCAAACCTCAATTCTACAAGGAAAGGTAAATGCCTTATCTGAACACACTCAAAAGTTAGTAACTTACAAACCCATCATTATTTTTACTTAAGCTCACCAAACTTCATCATCATCACCAATTCAAAGTTGATGTCAAATTTTCAATCGATATAGAAACTTCAAGATCCACCAAAATTGCATGGCCCATCGACAAATCCAACTAACCAACACTTAAATTCAAACTCTCATAAAATCTACACATAATTCAAAGTTCATAATCTAAGTTTACCAAACCTAGTGTTGACGTTACTAATTTTTCTTATCCTAAATAACTCATAGATAATTACACACCATGATATATACATAAAGTGGGTGAAAGCATATTGAAGAAAATACATATTTATAGTATATGAAAGGATAAGGAATGAAGTGGCTGTTAGTGGAAAATGGAACAAGAAAACGTGAAGGGAGCCGAAAACAATAAACAATCAAGAGGAGGGAGCTGGAAGTCTGCAACTGGAACAGATCGAAACGAAAGGAGACAGTGAGATTGAAGCATGACCGAGACACCAAATTTTGTACAAAAATGTATATATATATATAGGTGTGTGTGAGTATGAAAAGGGGAAACGAAAAAATAAAATATTGAGATAGATAGTAGGATACCTGTTGGAAAACTGTCGCGATTGGGTGAAAAAATTGTTTACAATGGAGCAGTTGGAGGTTACTCTGAACACGCGCGAACAGGAAAGGAGTGGACCGAGATGATAAAAGGAAACAGAAATGGGGTTTGATTGAAGGGGAGTAGGCCATCGGTCCGTCTGGAACGGGCTTCGGTAGCCGGTGGAACAGAGGTAAAGAGCAGAAGAAAATGGGGGAAACTATTTTTGATTCACGCCAAGGAGGGGGGAGCTCGTCGGAGGAAGAGAGGGAGATCCGGACGGTCGGTGGAGCTGGGTTGTTGCCGACGGTGAAGACAAACGGCACAGAGAGAAGAGATCGGGGCTGGACAGGTGAGAATGTTTGAAGACAGAGGAGGGGGTCGGGGGGGGAGGGTGAAGAGATCTCGGGTGAGGAAGGGGGAGAAATTTGTTAACATTTATTTTTTTATAATTCATAAATTAATTAAAAATAAAATGGCTTCAGCGACGGAAACAAATAAATAATTTTCAAAAAACAGAAGAGGTTTCAGCGACGAAATTCTGTAGCTGAAACCTTTCAGCGACAGAAAAAAATTAAAAAAATTTGTAAAAATTCGAGTGGAATCAACGACGAAATTTCGTCGCTAAAGGATTTCAGCGACGAAAAATTCAGCAAAGGCATCAAAGACGAAATTTCGTTGCTGATTCCCTTCAGCGACGGAAAAAATATTAAAAAAAAAATTTGTAAAAATTCGAGTGGCATCAGCGATGAAAAAAATATTAAAAAAAATTTGAAGAAATTCGACCGGCATCAGCGACGGAATTCCGTAGTTGAAGCCTTTCAGAGACGAAAATTTCGGCGAAGGCTTCAGCGACAAAATTCCATAGCTAAAGCCTTTCAAAGACGGTGCTTCAGCTACGAAAATTTTAGCGAAGGCTTCAGCGACAAAAAAGTAAAAAGAATTCCGTCGCTGAAGCCTTTCAGCGACAGAAAAGTAAAAAGTTTATATTTGGAGAAATTCGACTGGCATCAGCAACGAAATTCCGTAGCTAAAGCCTTTCAGAGACGAAAAATTCAACGAAGGCTTCAGCGACGAAATTTCGTTGCTGAATTCTTTCAGCGACGAAAAAATAAAAAGTTTAAATTTGAAAAAATTCGACGGGCATCGGCGACGAAATTTCATAGCTAAAGCCTTTCAAAGACGAAAAATTCAACGAAGACTTCAGCGACGGAATTCCGTTGTTGAAGCCTTTCAGCGACGAAAAAATAAAAAGTTTAAATTTGAAAAAATTCGACTGGCATCAGCGACGGAATTCCCTAGCTGAAGCCTTTCAGAGACGAAAAATTCGACGGAGGCTTCAACGACGGAATTCAGTTGCTGAAGCCTTTCAGTGACGAAAAAAATATTAGGAAAAATTCGACAGCATCAACGACGAAATTCTGTAGCAAAATCCGTCGAAAAATATAAATAATATATTTGAAACCTATAACGACGGAATTTCATCGTAAATCCGTCGCTAATTTATTTTTTTACTGACGGAATAATTTCGTCAGTAAAATTTTGTCAGCTGAAAATAAGTTTTCTTGTAGTGGTGGATATCTCAACGTGGAAAGTGAGTTATTGAGTCTTTCATCTAAATTAAGAAATAATACTGCACTAGTTTCTTGAATTGACAGCCATGGAGGGATCCCCTCGTATATAACTAAAAGAACTGCTACAATATGATATATGCAAAACAGCGTCAGTTTAATAATATTAGAATGCATGTATAGACTCCATTTCTAACATAAACTCCTCATTAATAGAATCAAGAGCAATATTCTTTATCTTCTACATAAATGAAATGTGAAACTCAATGCAATTTTCTAAGAGTTGGTTTGGGAGCCCATATACCACCAGTGAAATGAGAACGGTGCGGTGGAGTGAAAAAAGATTAAAATAAAAAATGAGAGTAAATTTATCTTTTAGTCCCTATATATATCTAAGAATTTTAAATTATTTTATTAAAAAATCACATATTTTTAATAATTTTTTCATCGTTTTTAATATTATCAAAATTAATTTTATTGTTCATATAAACTAATTCTAAGTCAATAAAAAATTATATTGGTTCTTTTCCAAATCAAATTAACTGGTGCGGAAAATTACAAAAATATTCTAGTTAACCCTATAAATTCTACATGTATAGTTGGACCCATTCAAATTCAATGATTAGAAAAAAAAAGAAAGACGGTCTTATGTAGAAAAATCTGCTAATGGTAAATAAGAGGAAGTTTCGTTGTAACCGTTTTTTTTGCCTCCTCTTTCAATTTTACAGAGAGAAAAAGATAGTCTGGGAGAAAATAGGAGGCTTCCAAGTTTGTTAGCCGTAGGAGTCTTGTGAAGTATTCCAGACGTTGGTTCATAGTTCAGACGCACAGTTCGCGGCCCTACTCTTGGACTTGGACCCGTTTGAACGGAACAGCACTAAGATGCCGCATTCGCTGACTTCTTTTTCCTTTTATTAGTGTTGGGTTGTAATTGAATTTTACATTATTTATAAATAAATTAATAATTTGATTTATAAGAGGAAATCAAATTTAAAGTATAAATTGAATTATTAAAAGTTTGTGGGTTTATTTGAAATTTTGACTAATTTTAAAAGTTAAACGATAGGCACTTAGGCACTTGGGCTCTTGGTTCTGAAATATTCTAATTTTTTAAATTTAATATTTATTTTTATTTTATTTATTTATTATTATTATTATTATTTTTGAATTTTAAAATTTATTTAACTGTTCCAACAGACATATTTTTTCAGTTATGTCTGGAACAGTTGAAAATCAATGGTTGTTAATTAACAGACAATTACAACTATTGATTTGCAACTATTCAGAACCTATAAAACTTTTGGTTGATTTTCAGAATTAATTACTCTTGATCTTTCACAATCCACAAAGAAATATTTGAAAGTTTTATTGTATCCTGAGGTAACTTACTTCTGTGTGAAGTAATATTACACTCAAAAAAGTGTAATACTACACGCCTCAAAGTCAAATTGCCATATATCAATAGAATTTTACTAACAAGTAGTATGTTAAAATTAAATGTCCACGGATAATGCTTTGTTGCTGATATGGTAAATTTAAAAATGGTTATATAATATAAAAATCAAATAAAAAAATGAAAATAATAATAATTAAAAATTAATAAAAATTATATATAAATATAATAAAGATAAAAAATTAATTTTATATTTGATATGTTTACTAAAATTTTAAAATAAAATTTTTATATTTTATATAATAAAAATATAATTTTACACCATAAATATACTAAGTATTAGATAAATGGTTAATGCCAACAGAAACACGTGACACTTAAGTTCATTCGAAACTAAAAGATAGTGCGGCAAAAGGATTGTCTTCTTATTCACTCCCGAAAATATATGACTTCGTGTTATCATCCCTCAAACATAACCAAGATGCGTTACACCACTAATTCAGTTCTCTCTCTCTCTCTGCTCAATGGATAATATAATTTTTAAGAAATTAAAAAATTAAAACAATTTAAACCTTCAAGGTTGGCTTAAACTTAAAAAAAAGTGAGTGCTAAATTGGGTGGCTTAAAATATTTGTTATCTATTAATATAGGTTAATCCAAATAGTGAAGAGTTCGATCATATTAAATAAAATCTAAAGCATTAGACTTGTAATGGAGCTAATAGTATTAAAAAAATTGTCACTCTTTATAAAGTCTACATATTTAATTATAAACTAATCAAAATCTAATATAATCACGAAATATCAAGATGTCTACATAAAAAATATTTATTATTTTTTTAAAGGTTCAACGTGTTAGCGGGTTTCAATAAAAAAAGAAAGTAGTTTTTTCGTGGATGCTTCATGCCAAGGTTCCCTCATAGAATGCGTGGATCATCACAAATTCATATTTGTAGTCTATAGACTATTTAGATCTGACAAATGTAGACACAACATGAGTGACATGACACGAACACGACACAAAAAAACTGTATAAATGTTTGAAAAATTCGTATTTCGTGTTTATTCGTGTCAACACGAATTTTGACAGGGTAATTTTTATATTTAACAGTGTCAGACACGGCTAAACACGTGTAAGACACGAAAATATGTTTTTTAAACCGTATCACACGAATACACGAATACACGTGTAAGTAGGGCTGTAAACGAACCGAACACAAACGAACGATTTATGTTCATGTTCGTTCGTTTATTTTTTAGTGTTGTTCGTGTTCGTTTGTGTTCGTTAAGGTGTTCGTTCGTGTTCGTTCGTTTATTTTGTAATACTGTTCGTTTTCGTTCGTGAACATGTTCGCGAACATGTTCGTTTACGTGTTCGCGAACAAGCGTTCGCGAACATGTTCGTTTAAGCGTTCGCGAACATGTTCGTTTACGTGTTCGCGAACAAGCGTTCGCGAACATGTTCGTTTACACGTTCGCGAACACGTTAAATATTAATACAAATTGAAAATTAAATATTAAATATTAAAAATCTTACATAAATACTAAATCTTACATAAACAATAATACAATTTGAAATCATCCAATTAAAATTCTTAAATATAACACAACGAAATTTAAGAATTAATACATTAAAAGTTTAAAAATTAATACTAAAAATTTTAAAGTATAAAATAAATAAAATATGCACCAAACACGACTTTAATATTTTAGTATATATTATAATTATATAACATATAACTTATATAATTATATAATATAAGTAATTTTAATACTTTAATAAATTACAAACGAACAACAAACGAACACTAAACGAACAACAAACGAATATAACCGAACGAACAACAAATGACATTTTAAACGAACGAATAATAAACGAACATAAACGAGCTTGTTCGCGAACATAAACGAACGAACCACACCTCTGTTCATGTTCGTTCGTTTAATAAACGAACACAAAAAATATTGTTCGTGTTCGTTTGTTAAGCTTAATAAACGAACATAAACGAACAGTAACCGAACGGTTCACGAACGGTTCACCGAACGTTCTGTTCGTTTACATCCCTACGTGTAAGACACGAAAATAATATATGTTTGTGGGAGGAGTTGAACCTTGGTCAAAAAGTTTTTTTAAAGCATTTACCAAATAAACTACTATATTATATTGAAATAATATGAAATAAAAATTAATTTATATCTTAAAATGAATTAATACTTTAATAAATATTGTAAAAAAAATAAATTAATAAATTAAATATGAAATTAAATTAGTTAAATAATAAAAATTTTAAATTCTAAAAATAAAGCATTGAAATTAAAAAAAAAATATTGTAAGTTAAGATACAATTAACAATTCTTACATATATGATATTATAATGCATAAATAAATATATATGCATAATATTTTGTTATAATGTATAAATATAAATATTGTATTGTAATAGAAGAGTTTTATAATTAATTATTTTGTATCACTGACACTGACATTGTATCACATGATATGATGATGCATGTTTATATTTTATATAATTATAAATTTACAATATAGTAAGAAATTCTATATTTTATTTTATATCAATTATCATATTATAAAAAATCATAATAACATAATATTAACATACAAATTATTATGATAAGAATAAGATATTAATATATATGATTTATTTTAAATCATAATATAAGTTTATAATATATAATAAATTATTTAAATTGTAATATAAATTTATTAAATCCTACTTAGTTATATTAACCTTTTGAATTATTATTTCTTGCATTGTATTGAGTTATGGTATTTGCGAACTTAATTTTTAAATGTTTGTTGACTTAATATTAACTTTTTATATTTTGTTTCTATATTTTGTAATTTTAAATAAATATTATAGATGGTATGAATTGAATATTATTATTATATTATATTTGTTAATAATATTTGAATGCATATAAATTAAATTATTAATGTAAATCAATAAATATTATGATTTTTTTCTTTTTGATAATGTTTTAATTTTAATCGTGTCATCCGTGTCGTATCTATTCGTGTCGTATTTAATCGTGTCAATTATATTTTTTTCGTGTTTATCGTGTCGTGTCGTGTGACACGAATAATTATAACGTGTCAACCGTGTTATGTCGCGTGTCGCACGTATAAAATACGTGTCGTGTTCGTATTTATGTTTCAGACATGTTTTATAATTCATGTCGTATTCGTATTTCATAAATTTGTGTCGTGTCTTAATTCGTATTGTGTCATGTTATGACACGAATACACGAATTGCCAGATCTAATACTATTAGCCAATCCATTTTCTGATACAGTACTAGTCGCCCCATAACCTTCGGTGGTATTTTTTTTTAAAGGTGACAGTAAAATACACATAAGCCTTATTTTATACGGAAAATGGATGAAATTATATGACCATTAAGTAAATTATTTTATATTATTTTTATGATTTAATATAGAATTAATATTTTTTACAAATAAATTGTTACATTAACAATCTACTTGTATTATTAATGGACGGTGGTTGAATTTGTAAAAATTATTCATTTTACTTACAAGATCTAAGTTTAACTTTTACTATTAACAATTCTCTTTGGTGAATGACCTATAAGTTCAATATAAGCCTCCTTTTATCTAAATTTTTTTGTAATAAAAAAATCTAATTGTATCTATTATACATATAAAATTTCGAGTCGATTTGATATTTTAACTATTTCAATTAAAAATAACATTCTTTTCAATATGGTAAGGATTGAAATTTATTTTTTATAAAAAAATAAACATTTTTATTAATTTCAGATTTGAAATGAATTATTTATGTCATTAGAATATAAAATTTAGCAATTAGATTTAAAACAAACCAAAATTGTATAAAAAATATAAAAGAAGATAAAACTAATTTAATTTTACAGTAATATAAGTGAATCCCCATCTTATTTTTAAATCCTATTAACATTTTACCATGAAATTTTTTTATTTACATTTTGAGAATAAAAAAGAAGAATGTATGAGATAAAAAAGGATTACATCTTGAAAAAGACTGTTTTTTTCTTATGTAATTTAAAATTCACTAAATCTTTATACATAAAATATATACATATATTTCAATGGATTACATTTATCTTTTGACAGAAATGGTCTTCATTTTAATAGTTCTCAACATTCAAATAAATAAATTTTAAGCATTTAAACATTTTAAACTGAGTTTATAATTATAAAATCAATTTTCACAAATCACTATTTTTTTAATAACACAAACACGATTAAACATTTGAAATATTATTTTTTATAAACTTATTTAAATGATAAAAAGAAACAATTAAAAATATTAATAAACTCAAAATATTAATAAAAAAGATTGAATATTGATTTAAATAGTTATATTCTCACATTTATACTGTAAAAAATCATAAATATAAAATTCTGACACCTAAATTTTCTCTTCCTCATACCAAAGACAATTTATTGTATTCCGAATTCAAAAAATATTAGGAAGGGTTAAATTCAAATTAAGGGCTTGAGTAATACTGTTATTGTGGCTAAAATTTTCTCCAAAACTCCACAATAATCATACATTCCAATTTTCACATGGCTATAATCAGGGAACGTAATGGTACGCCAGCGCAAACTGAGTCCCACAAACTGGAAGTGGAATCTCTCATCCAATAAGAACCATGCACGTCTATCAAACGCCATCCATAAAATCCTGTAAAATATCTATTCTTTCACGGTTTAGGATTTCTCTGTAGCTTTTGGCAACAAGGAAAAATGCTCCAGTTTCCAATCCCACGATCCGTGTCAACTCAGCAACTCGCATTTGCTATGTACCAAAAGATATGGTTCTCTTTGCATGCAACTGATTAACGTTGTTAATTGTTTATGGATTATTTCAGTTCCTGCTATAAATTTACTTGAGACAAGATCATGTTGCTAAATGTCTTTGCTGTGACACTTTGATTTTTGTCTAGTTAATGTTTATCTGTTCATGGTATTTTATTTATTCAATGCTTTAACTTTGATTTGAAGCGATCCATGTCAAAATAGGGTCAAGTAGGAGTGACCCTTATGGGACTTAATGCATTGACATGCTGCAATAATTGGAAAATTTAGATTTGTAAAATGATATTGACCAGTTTAATGAAAGTTTTGGCATTGAAATTTTTATGTGATCAACGCTTCATATAGCTGAAGAGGACAAATACTAATGCTTTTGAGTTAAAAAACTTGTTTCATTATGTCGAATGTTGAATCTGTGCTTGTTCTAGCAAGAAAAAAAATCCAGTCGCTTAACATTAAGATCTTAATTTCCCTAATTTATTCTTCATTTTTTATATATTACATGCACCATTACTGTTGCTGATGAATATGTTTGGTTGCGGTTTTCGGACAGCCAGAAAACTATTGTATATTCCTTAAATTTTGCTCAGACAATTTAGTATGGGAGTTGTCAGTGTTTCTAGCTCAGCTCCCCGAACTCCACTAGGATTAAGCACAAAATTTTCTACTCAAAGATATACATTGAGGAGGCCTTTGATTGTTGCATTTGAAGCTGATAAATCCAATAATACAGCTCTAGTTACGCTTCGTGAGCTCTCGTTACGCTTCGTGAACATATTCTTTTGCAATTAGAAACAGCTAAGGGAGCCTGAAGAAACGAGGAAAAGTTAAAAAGGCTTCCAAAACTGTAAATCGTGTCGTTACTGATGAAGATTCTCCGTTTACATTGGACGTGGATTATAATGAAGCTGCCGCCAAACTTGAAAACATTTATAAGTTTAGCCCGGCAACTAGAACATCAGATGTAAAAGAAGGGGAAGGTGATATAGAAGGACGCCAGTAAATTAGGCGAAAGAGGTCTACAGAATGTGATGAGAAAGCTGCTAACTCTAATAATCAGATCGTGGTTAGGAACCAGACTAAGAAGACTAGAAGATTGAGTCTCGATAAAAGGATCGAAATGAAGAACAGAAGAAGAACACAGAAGAAAAGCCTCTTCTTTCTGTTTGGAGGAAAAAGATGTTGAAGAGTGATTCAATATTGCCACGTTTGTTTGTTCCTGATATTTAGGAGTTTGTGTTTATCTAATTGTTAGATAGTTGAGTTGAGTCAGTCCATGTTTCAAGAGTTGGTCATGTTTCTTTTAATGAGTTTTTATTTTTTTAGTTGTCTTGTAATTCTATATAGGGGCTGTCGTTAGAAGCAATAAGTGCAGCACAGTTTCTCGAAAATCAGCCATTGTTCTTTCTCTTTACTCTGTCTTTATTGGTTTTTCATTTCAGCAGATTGCTTTTTTTGCCCTCAATAGTGGTATCAGAGTCAGGTTCTTTTGTAACTAAGCGTATTCCATTTGAAGATATTCATGGCTAATAATGGCAACTCTGTGAGTATTTCTCAACCTATGATTCCTATCTTCAAAGGTGAGAGCTATGAATTTTGGAGCATTAAGATGAGGACCTTATTTAAGTCTCAAGATCTTTGGAACTTGGTCGAGCATGGGTATGCTGATCCAGATGAAGAAGTGAGGTTGAAAGAAAACAAGAAGAAAGACTCCAAGGCCTTATTCTTTATTCAACAAGTTGTTCATGAGAATATTTTCTCAAGAATTGCAGCAGCAACTACAGCAAAAGAGGCTTGGATGACACTGTAAAAAGAATTCAAAGGTGATTCAAAGGTGATTCAAAGGTAATTACGTCAAACTTTGTGATTTTGAAACCTTAATGATGAAAAATAGAGAATCAATACAAGATTTCCTATCTAGAGTGTCAGCAATTGTTAGTTAAATGAGGACTTTTGGTGAACAAGTTACTGATCAAACTGTTGTTGCAAAAGTTTTAAGAAGTTTAACTCCAAAGTTTGATTATGTAGTTGCTGCAATTGAAGAGTCTAAGGACTTGTCTATTTTTTCTTTTGATGAACTAATGGGTTCTTTACAAGCGCATGAAGTAAGATTAAATAGGACAATAGAGAAGAGTGAAAAAAAGGCATTTCATGTGAAGGGGGAGATATCAAGCCAGCAAGATGATCAAGAATTAGCTTGTAAAAGTCATGATAGAGGAGGTTATCGTGGCAGAGGTGGTCGAGGCAGAGGTAGAGGTAGAGGCCGACTTGGTGAGCAAAATGGATAAAGGCAGCCCATTCAATGCCACTATTGCAAACAATTTGGACATGTGAAGGCCAATTGCTGGAGAAGAGAAAATCAAGCAAACTATGTAGAAGATGAGGAGGAAGAGGAGATGAAGTTGTTCATGGCCAAGAATGAAGACACGCATGTTTCTAGTGACATGTGGTTCTTAGATAGTGGTTGTTCTAATCATATGATAGGTTTACGATCATTGTTCAAGGAGCTCAATGAGTCACATAAGATGAAGGTGAGACTTGGAGATGATAAGCAAATGCAAGTTGAAGGCAAAGGTATTGCGGTAATCAACAATGGCAATGGTAAAAAAAAAAACTTCTCTACAATGTTTATTTTGTTCCTAGTTTGTCGCAAAACCTGTTGAGTGTCGGGCAACTTATGGCTAGTGGCTTTTGATTTTGTTTGATGGTAGTTCATGTGTGATTAGAGATAAAAAAACAAATAAAGTAGTTGTTGATGTGTGCATGACTCAAAATAAGCTTTTTTCAGTTGAAGTCTCTAGCATTGAAAATTATGCTTTTGCTGTAAAAAAAATTGATGAGTCTACATTATGGCATTTAAGGTATGGGCATTTGAATGTTAAAGGGTTGATGTTGTTGAGTAAAAAGGAAATGGTGTTTGGGCTACCTAAAATTGTGTCTTTAAATCAGTGTGAAGCATGTATTTATGGAAAACAATGTAAAAAAACCATTTCCTGTTGGCAAGTCTTGGAGGGCATCTAGTTGTCTCTAATTAGTTCATGCTGATCTGTGTGGCCCAATGAAAACTGAATCGCTTGGTGGAAGTCGATATTTCTTATTATTTACAGATGACAACAGTCGTATGAGCTGGGTTTACTTCTTGCAATTCAAATCTGAAGCTTTTGACGCTTTCAAGAAGTTCAAAGCATTTGTTGAGAAGCAAAATGGAAGATGTATTACGGTGCTTCGTACCGATAGAGGTGGGGAATTTGTATCTCATAAATTTAATCAATATTATGAAGAGTATGAAATTCGTAGGGAGTTGACAGCGCCATACACACCAGAACAAAATGGAGTGGCCGAGTGAAAAAATTGTATTGTGGTTGAGATGGCAAGGAGCTTATTAATAGCCAAAGGACTTCCAAACCAATTTTGGGGAGAAGCAGTTGCCATAGCAGTTTATTTGCTAAATTTATCACTAACAAGGGCTGTTCTTCATCAAACACCATATGAGGCTTGGATTGGTAAGCAACCTTGGGTAAGCCACTTAAGAGTTTTTGGTTGTATTGCTTATGATTTAGTTGATTCTCATAACCGCAACAAACTTGATGAAAAATCTCTAAAATGCATCTTTATTGGCTATTGTTCAAAATCTAAAGCATATAGATTGTATAATCCTATTAGTGGCAAAGTGATTATTAGTAGGAATGTTGACTTTAATGAATAGGCTAATTGGCGTTGGCATAAAGAAACAGATGGTGTTCAATTTGACTAAAGAAAGCGAAGTTCTACCAATTGAAGTCCAACAACAAAAGCTCTCCAAGCTCTCCAAATTCATCTCCTTTAGATTCACCAAGCTCCATTCCTTCAAAAACCAATAGCAATGACAATAGCCCCTCTTCAGATGAAACACCTCCAAGAAAATTCAAATCATTGAGGGAGATTTATGCAACTACGCAAGCCTTATTCGTTGTTGATCCAATAACATTTCAAGAAGCAGTGTCGAAGGAAGAATGGTGTAATGCAATGGAAGAACCTGTAGCTATCCATAGGAATGGAACATGGGAGTTAGTGGACCTACCCGAAGGCAAGAATGTTATTGGAGTCAAATGGATCTTTAGAACAAAGTTTCATGCAGATGGAAGTATACAAAAGTGCAAAGCACGTCTCATTGTAAAGGGGTATTCACAGCAATAAGGTGTAGACTATGAAGACACTTTTTCTCCAGTTGCTCGATTCGAAACAGTAAGAACTCTATTGGCATTGGCTGCTCATTTGAATTGGCCTATTTACCAATTTGATGTCAAGTCAACATTTTTAAATGGTGAACTAGAAGAAGATGTCTATGTTTCACAACCTGAAGGCTTTGTTATTCATGGGAAAGAAGAACAATTGTACAAGTTAAAGAAAGCACTCTATGGCCTTAAACATGTTCCACGAGCATGGTACAGCAAAATTGACTCTTACTTTCTTCAAAATGGTTTTGAGAGAAGCAAGAATGAATCCACTCTTTATTTAAAGAGAAAAGCTACACCTATGAATTTGAATGAAAAGTTACAAGTTGATGATGGTACTGAACAAGCAAATGCAAGCCAATTTAGAAGCTTGGTCGGTGGGTTAAACTATTTAACTCATACAAGGCCAGATATTGCTTTCTCAGTTGGGTTGATCTCAAGATTCATGCACTTTCCTTCAAAGCATCATCTTGGAGCTGCAAAAAGAGTGATGCGTTATGTTGCTGGAACAATTGATCATGGGATATGATATGGTCATTTGTCAAATTTGAAGCTATTTGGCTTTATAGATAGTGATTGAGCAGGATGCTTGGAGGATAGAAAGAACACTTCAAGTTATGTTTTTAGTCTT
Organism: Firmiana major; assembly: GCA_033439115.1. Classification (NCBI taxonomy): domain Eukaryota; kingdom Viridiplantae; phylum Streptophyta; class Magnoliopsida; order Malvales; family Malvaceae; genus Firmiana; species Firmiana major. Next base: position 84,190,334 of record CM065897.1, read on the forward strand.
GGGACTAGAGCAATATCTTGGAGTTAAAAAAAGCAAACTATAACAGCTTTGTCTTCTTCAGAAGTAGAATATGCAGCAGCAACTTCATCAGCATGTCAAGCAATTTGGTTGAGAAGATTACTTGCTAATCTTGGTCAAGAGGAGAATGAAGTGACTGAAATTTTTTGTGACAATAAAGCTGCAATTGCTATGACCAAGAATCCAATTTATCATGGAAGAACAAAGCATGTAGACATTCGTATTCACTTCATTAGAGATATGGTGTCAAAAGGGTTGGTTATGTTGAAGTATTGTAGTACAAAAGAACAGGTTGCAGATATTCTTACAAAGCCACTCTCTCAAGATAAGCATGTTTATTTCAAATCACAACTTGGAGTTTGCAATTTTGAATCAAGAGGGAGTGTTGAAGAGTGATTCAATATTGCTATGTTTGTTTGTTCATGATATTTAAGAGTTTGTGTTTATCTAATTGTTAGGTAGTTGAGTTGAGTCAGTCCATATTTCAAGAGTTGGTCATGTTTCTGTTAGTGGGTTTTTATTTTTTAGTTGCCTTGTAATCCTATTTAAGGGCTGTCGTTGGAAGCAATAAGTGCGGTACAATTTCTCGAAAATCAACCCCTGTTCTTTCTCTTTACTCTGTCTTATTGGTTGTTCGTTTCAACAAATTGCTTTCTTTGCCAACAATAAAAGAGTACTGAGAATGAAAGCGAGAAGATTGATAGGCTTGTCAGGAATTATTCAGCTTCAACTGATTTGGTCAGCCTGGACTGGAAAAAGATGAAGATACTTCCAGTTCTTCCATCTACTGAACATACTTGGTTGTTTAAGTTAATGCAGCCCATGAAGGTATGCAGCTTTTCAATTTAAAGGAAGAAATAAAAGGAGAGGGCAAACCTTCACTTTCCAATGTCTCTTATTTTTGAAACTTTGATGTGTCTGCCACTAAAATATTTTGCTAAAACTGCAGGCGCTGCTTCAGGCAAAAGAGCACTTGCAAAAGGATTTGGATAGAGATCCAACTGAAGATGAATTAGCTGAGGCAACAAATGTGAGTGCAGCTCAAGTAAGAAAACATTTAGAGGTTGGTCGGGCTGCTAGAAATAAGCTCATTAAGGTATTCATCTTTCACCAGCAATAACGCATACAAGTCTTAAATTAAAAAAGAAAAAAATGAAAACAAAGAATCCTAATAGTAGGGTGGTTTTCAGTTTAGTAGAGTATACATCATTCATTTTTGCAACTGATGTTGATGTACTACTAACATTCCTTTCTGTGATGAAACTTGAAAGTCATTTGACCAAGTTTTGATAAATATACAACAGAGTTCAACACATTCCTTTTAGTTAATTTCAAACAGACTGTTTTTCTCATATTCATATGACCATATCAAAGGCTATTTGTTTTATACCGATTTTGTAAAAGAGCTGAAACCAAGGTTTCTTTTGTGTTGTTCTACAGCAACCCACCAATCCACTCTTTCACAAACAAATTTTACCTTTCTGAGGAAGAGCTCTGTTTGATATCATAATTTTAAAAGTAGTTGTGTAGTTTGTGGCTAAAGAGATTGTAAGAATTTTGGCATTGGCTGTCAATAATAAATACTGAGCATTATTGCTTTATTTGATGCAGCATAATCTCAGGCTCGTTTTGTTTGTGATAAACAAATATTTTCAAGATTTTGCAAATGGCCCAAGATTTCAAGACCTTTGTCAGGCAGGAGTCAAAGGGCTTATTACAGCCGTTGATCGCTTTGAAACAAGGAGCAGATTCCGGCTCTCCACATATGGTCTTTTCTGGATTAGGCATGCAATTATACGTTCCATGACACTATCAAGCTTCACACGTGTCTCATTTGGACTTGAATCGGTATGTTCTCTTCTCAATTAAGCAAGGGACAATTCCCTGTTTCTTAACTCTAAGATAGCATGATGATTTACGTCAATCCGTGTAATTTTCATGTTAAAAAAGCAGCACTATTGACACTTGGCAGCCTTTAGATTTGGTGAAAGGGCCAAGGAGGGGAAGGTTTTTAGGCTTTTACCAAATGGTGAAATTCATTACTGAAAACTTGTATGGTTACAGAATTAATTTGGTATTTGGAAAGCAGTTCCCATATGTAACCGCAAGCGGATGTTAGCATCATGCTTGGAATGCTTGAGTCACAAATAAATCATAGTGAAATAGTGGTGGTTAGATTGATATGGATATTTTGTTTGTCATTTATGCCAGTGACATTTCGACTGCTGTCTTATGCTGCTAATTTTTGGCTCAAGATTTTTGCCTTATAGCTGAGCAGTAGCCATCTCTGCTTCTTTTTGTATAAATATCTTCTACAAAACTATTTACCTAGTTACTTGGTGCAGGTTAGAGTGGAAATCCAAAGAGCCAAACTTGAATTATTGTTTGAACTTCATAGAGAACCAACAGAAGAAGAAATAATTGAAAATCTCTCCTGAGAGGTACCAAGAAGTAATGAGGGCCTTGAAACAAGTTGCCTCTCTTCATTCAAGCATTCAGTGACGCAAGAAGAGTTCATTAATGGAATCACTGATGTCGGTGGTGTTGGAGGTGATCACCGGAGGCAAACTGCTCTTCTTAGGCTTGCACTTGATGATGTGGTAAGCATCCATCCTCTCCAAACTTGCAATTTCTGATTTTAGTGTCACCAGAAGAGAGCTTCATCTTTTGGTCTTTCTAGAAATTATACTCCTATATGATTACTTTTCATTTTAGAAAATTTAAGATTGTTTTTTTCCAATGTCAAATTCTGGCAATGTGGTAGCAATGCTTACATTGTACGAGCTGTAAGTTAATAATCACCCAAGTTACTCGGACTGCGTTAAAAAACACAGTCCAACTAAAAATCCTATTTTTTCAGCTTGATTCTCTGAAGCCCAAGGAGAGCCTGGTGATCAGGCAGAGATATGGACTAGATGGTAAAGGTGATAGAACATTAGGAGAAATTGCTGCGAACTTCAATATTTCGAGAGAAATGGTTCGGAAGCATGAAGTAAAGGCACTAATGAAGCTCAAGCATCCAGCCCGAGTGGATTATCTTCGGCGATACGTTGTCTGAATTTACTAAAATCCTCGGCTTCGTCTAGATAATTTTCCTGTATCCTTACATTGGTTCATGACAAAGTCGTATGTGTATACTAATGATCTGTATCATAGTCATTAAACTACATGAGCACAGAATTCCCACACCTGTAATATAAATTCAAATGCTCAATGATTGTAAATCACCAGTTATACATGTCTTGCAATATTTTTCTGTCCCAGATAATAATTTGATTATACGTTTGTCAGATCGCATTGAATCCTCCATCATCCTTGTTACATCGATCAATCTAAGCCAGCTGACCTGTTTTTATATGCCAAAACCTCTGCCAGTCGGCCCTCCCTCCTACGGCCTCATCTCCTCTTCCGAACATGTAAAACTTTTTGTATTATCAAACCGTATGATCAAACAGCGACCATTGGAAAATTCATCCACACGCATGGTTAAAATTAAGTGGACAAGAAAGGGGATAAATTGAAAGGGAAAGCAGGGGAAAGAGAGGCAGGAGTTCGGAGTTCCAGTCCAGTCTGTGTTGTTGGCTAGCAATAGCATTAAGCCTTTTCGACAAATTCCTGCCAGGTTACTTGTCATCATTGTCACTTTTTGTCATGTTACCAATTAACATGGCAGGAGAAATAATGACACCAAAGAAGTAGCACTTGCTAAACATGGGAGGTCCAGGTTCTGAAATGCCTTTAGATATTCTACTCATGGCTTTATATTGTGAAAATTTTGACATCTATATTTCTTTTGTTTCGAAGTCAAAATTTAACCATCATTAAAAGAATTTTTTTTTTTTTAAAGGCAACTAATACCCACAGTTAACTTACACACGGATGAAAATTTTCTAACAAATACATGATTCGTATAGAGATCAATGCAAAATTCAATCAAATACATAGAAAGAATATTTAATGTTCAATCAAATACATAGAAAGAATATTTAATGTGGTTCGACTAAAATACTTATATCTATAGATAAAAAAAATAAACTATTAATGTAAACATTACGAAGAGTACAAAACACCACAAAATTAACACTAAGCTCAAGTTCCGTAAAAAATCTAGTTTCCTTATTTCATAATGTTTAAGCCATGGAATATGTTTTAGTCCATGCAATCCGTCATTTTCTCCAAGTCCAATTTACATCTCACATAGAGATCATATAGGGATTACATCTCTTTTATCTTAAGACGCAAATGTTGAGATCTATCCTATGTTTATAGAGCCAAATTACTTTATCACCAAAAATACATATTCACTAAGAACTCTGACCTATTAAGAATATTTATCCCTAAATAAACATAATAACCAAGAGATTCTTTAAGTAATAGAATTTCACAAGAATTCATACTAATTCCCAATTATAATTTGAGTCAACATTTAACAAATCTTCACCTTTACATAAATAGAACTAAGTCGTTTACTTGTTCGGCCTTTAATGGTGATCCATACAAGAAATAGAAGAACATTCACATGGTAGAATTGGATTATGGTCTAACTATGCTAGCAGTTCGAGTTTCCAAAAACTCACCGCCCAAGATTCTAAATCCTGAATTGTTAATCCTGAACAACCTTGCTCTGGACACATGGAAGAAACATCTTTATTCTCGACCAAGAAAATGAATCTCGAATTACTTAGGGTAATATGCAGAGAGAATTGCAACACTATTACATGTAATTAACAAATAACACCAGGGGAAGAAAGCTTGTAAGTAGCTACAAGCCATAGGGAAATAAACCTTTCTTTGTCGCAGGTCATAGGCAAATAATAAGGCAAGTTAGAAAAGAACTCCACATGGTTTTTTTTATGCTTTTCATTTTCTAGGGATTTTTGGATGGTCTTAGTAAGCATTTGTTTCATAATTCATCACAAGTGGTCGATCATAGAGTGCCCTTTTATAGTTGGAAGTGTTTTAATTCTTCTAACTTTATTAGCCTTTTATTTTTATTATGCCTATTTGCCCCTTATCCATTAAAGCAATTTTAATGAATTAAAGAGATCACATTTTAATCAAACTCTTTTAATTAAATTGATTTTTCCATTTATAATTAAAAGTAGGAAAATTTAATTTAACAATTTAATTAAATAAACTAAACATATTTATTTATGCCAAATATCTTTTTAATTAGAATAGTGATCCCTATAACTTAACCAAACTCTTTTAATTCAGCTTATAATATCATAAATTAGGGCATTATGATTTAATTAAACAATTTTAATTAGATCAACTTAATTAAGCATTTTAATTAAGTTTACATAACTAGCCATAATTCCACCAATAAAAGGCTAATTGAGGAATTCCAAATTCCTGAAGACTTACCAGTTCATTTTAATCCAATTGTTGCTCTTATGTATGTGACCCATTAAGTTTTCAATATGTTGGCAGTGAATTTAAATATTCATTTAAATTCATAGATCAAGGAAGGTATCTAACAACATATCATGATCATCCAAATGTTAGAAAAAGTTAAAGAGGATTGACTAACCTAAGCAGTGTATAGTATTACAGTGTAATTCAATCTTTTCATCATAATATCTTAAAAATTCATAAAGTATAGTACAATGTTTACTTTATGTGAATTTCCATATTTATCTGTATGCTACCAATATTAACTCAAATACTAATGTTGCTCTGACTAGAGACACTTGAGCCAATATGAGTTAGGATGAACGAGATATTATCTCTCATGTCAGTTGGGGTAATAAATCATTATCTTAACTACCCATCTACCTTCATATGTTTCAGGCCATACCCAAAAGTACCTTGATTAGGCATTTGGCAATCCAAACTCGTAGGGTTGAAATCAAAGTTTGAGGGAACAAATATAAGATGTCCTGGTATCTCAAGACAAAGGATTATTTACACTACTGACACATGGAAGCATTTCGATAGACACTTAATTGACATCACTAATTGGAGCTCTCATAGCAGACCGTGTTTATTGAACTTATTCTCTAATAAACACCCATATGTTATTCTCAAGTATCCACATATTTCAACCTATGAGATCGATTACTTACTTTAAAAGTAAGGAGGCTTAGCATGTGCCAGTATTTAAGCAATATAAATGCCCTATCTCAATAGTAAAATGACCAAGAACTAATTTTAGGAATAAAGCTTTGATGTATAAGGATTCTCATAATTGTAACTCTTTATAATACATTTGTAAATCTTATATAGTTCCAAGAGCTTTACCTCATTTAGTGACTATTGTAAATCCAAATGGTGAAGGGAAACCTTTGTTTTACTTACCATAAGTAAACATATATGGCCGCGGCACAATGCTTCATGCCAAGTGAGCTGGCTCCCGGGCATAGAACAACAATTTCTATAGCGGACTACATTTTTATAGTTATATTGTATAGCAGTGTAATCTAATATCAATATCAAATAAATGAAGTCTGATTCAAAACTTTAACTTTTCTTATAGATTATAGTTAATTGAAAACAACGTACTCTTTATTCTATTTTTCATTTTTGTTTAAAAAATAGTACATAATTTAAGATTATGATTTTCTTAACAAATGTGGTGTTTTTTTTCTTGTTTACAAAGTATTAACCACATTGTTTCTAAAATTGTAGTCTTTATATCATCTTATTTTGTTTGGAAAATTCGTTTTCTAAGTCGAAACTCATTCTAACTCACACTAATTTGTGTCCTTGTCCTTTTCTTTCGACTTTGAATCTCTCTCTGCCCTTCCCATTACGCTGTTTACAATTTTTTCTTTGTTAAAACTAAAACTTAAAGAAAATCATATTTTCATAAGGGTTGATTTTACTTTTATGAAATATTTATTTTATTCAAGATTATAAAGTAATATTTTCCTTAGCTAGGGTTTAATTTCTGCTATATTTTTACTTTTTATTTTTATTATTACAATTTTGTTCACTTTATGACTTGTGTCGATAATTTAAAGGAGATTCTTCTTAACTCATATGGTTTGTGCATAAACAGATTCACTTACTTTATTTAGTCTAAAAAACCATTTTTGGACGTTTCCTCCATTTTACCATTTTAAGGGTTTATTTTTTCTTTTTCTTTATTTTTGTTATTCTTTATTATTATAATTTTGTTTAATTGTATCTTGCGTTTTTAGATTTGAATGAGACTAAACGTGTGACGGCCAACCCCTGCCCGGCCAACCCCTGCCAACGGCCATGGCAACCAAGCCCAGGTCCACTGACCCGCAAGGCCCATCGACAACGTTGGTGGTCTAACAACGGGTGGTCCAACAACGCCAACAACATCCACGTATTGTCCGCTTTGGCCCATTGGGCCTCACGGCTTTGTTTCATTCAGGGAAATTCCCCTCAGAACGCGTCCTCAGTGGTTCGAACTTGGGTAAACACCCTTGTTCTTACCACTGATGATGCCATTGAGCCAGTTGGCTCATTGGCATCATCAGTGGTAAGAACAAGGGTGTTTACCCAAGTTCGAACCACTGAGGACGCGTTCTGAGGGGAATTTCCCTGAATGAAACAAAGCCGTGAGGCCCAATGGGCCAAAGCGGACAATACGTGGATGTTGTTGGCGTTGTTGGACCACCCGTTGTTAGACCACCAACGTTGTCGATGGGCCTTGCGGGTCAGTGGACCTGGGCTTGGTTGCCATGGCCGTTGGCAGGGGTTGGCCGGGCAGGGGTTGGCCGTCACAATAAAAACGCGCGTTTTTATTGTGACGGCCAACCCCTACCCGGCCAACCCCTGCCAACGGCCATGGCAACCAAGCCCAGGTCCACTGACCCGCAAGGCCCATCGACAACGTTGGTGGTCTAACAACGGGTGGTCCAACAACGCCAACAACATCCACGTATTCTCCGCTTTGGCCCATTGGGCCTCACGGCTTTGTTTCATTCAGGGAAATTCCCCTCAGAACGCGTCCTCAGTGGTTCGAACTTGGGTAAACACCCTTGTTCTTGCCACTGATGATGCCATTGAGCCAGCGCGTTTTTATTGTGACGGCCGACCCCTGCCCGGCCAACCCCTGCCATCGGCCATGGCCACCCCTCTTGGGCCCACAACAACGATGGTGGTCTAACAACGGGTGGTGCAACAACGCCAACAAATCCAACGTATTGTCCGCTTTGGCCCATTGGACCTCACGGCTTTGTTTCATTCAGGGAAATTCCCCTCAGAACGCGTCCTCAGTGGTTCTAACTCGGGTAAACACCCTTGTTCTTGCCACTGATGATGTCATTGAGCCACTCAATGGCATCATCAGTGGCAAGAACAAGGGTGTTTACCCGAGTTCGAACCACTGAGGACGCGTTCTGAGGGGAATTTCCCTGAATGAAACAAAGCCGTGAGATCCAATGGGCCAAAGCGGACAATACTTTGGATTTGTTGGCGTTGTTGCACCACCCGTTGTTAGACCACCATCGTTGTTGTGGGCCCAAGAGGGGTGGCCATGGCCGATGGCAGGGGTTGGCCGGGCAGGGGTCGGCCGTCACAAAACGTTTGCTCATTCATATGTTTCCTACACAAAAAAGGTTGGCTACCCCAAAAACCATTCCATTTAGTTTTCTTGTAAGTGTTTAAAACCATTTTACATCAAAACCCATTTTCCCCATCTCTAAGGGCTTTTTTTAATAACTTTATGTAACGCCCCAATTTACGGTACAATATAGTTGGACTACAAGTCGATAATATATCAAAACAATAAATTTGCCTATCCAATTTTATTTCTTGGTAACAAATTTAAACAAAACTAATAGTAGTACTTTTCAATTAAATCAACGTAATTGTTCTTTTACAAAATATTCATGTTCACATTCCCCAGACTCATTTCCATATACATTATTGTACTTACACAAGTTAGATACAAAATAAATATCTATACTAGATATACCTTTAACGCGGAAGAATACTTTGCTGACGAATGGTTGTGCAAACTTATAAAAGCGGTCTGAGCTACTGATGAGGCTCTGTGGAGGAAAGTAAGAGGTGAGCTCAACGCGCTCAGTAAGAAAAACACGTGGCAGATACATAAATGCACTACCTATGTATATATATATATATACAGATAATTTGGCAAAATCAATAATATCAAAATCGAAATTTGAAAGTAATATCAATATCGATAGTATAAATAGTCTACTGCAGAAAATACAAGATTCAAAAACTTTAAGCAATAGAATAAACGATTTTCACAAAATATTACAGTTCTTACGGTCAAACCAGTACATCAAATAGACGAGATAAGACAGAACATGCTATATCAAAATTCAGAATGTCGGTGACTCCGGGCATCACTGATCAGGTGTGCCAGGATGTCAATCGACGTGAGAGTGGTCAGCTACCCTAACGGCTCATAGAATGGAATGTCCGAAGACTAGAAAACATGGTACATCGTACTCACGTGTGTGTTGCACGATACATCGTACTTCGTGGACAACAAAAATAGAAACAGACAGTAGTGCAGCATGATTTAACCATCGCATTTGTCTCAAAATCAGTGTGAGTCGGATCGTGCGACACACAGTCAGCACGCTCTCAAGCACATATCCTCAGTATCACTTATAAGCAAATCATTTTTCATTAAAATCAACTGTAAATTCAGTTGGGTAAAATTATAACATTCAAAAAGAGGCTAACTCGCCCTTTTTCGGTTAAAAATTTCAGTAAACAGTCTATGAAAATTTAATTCGAGATTTTTTATTTGAAACAATAATTACAAACTCCAGTGATATTTATCTAAATAAACTAAATAAATTTATATCGATAAATGAGCCGATTTACTGAGGTTAAAGTTTTCTCTAATTTCAAAAACTATAAAATCGGCCTAGGGTTTTCTAGAATTTCGGTAACTATAAAATTCGGCCTAGAATGTTATATCTACAATTCCATAGAAAATACGTGAATCTATCTCTAGCAGCACATAGAAGTTTTCGTTACCTCGGTGTCTGTCAGTAATCCTAAATGCCTTGACGCTACGAGTCGATGGATCCGCTCTATTCGGTTTATGTCCTCGGATCTCTTTCCCTCAAGTTTCCCAATTTCTCTGTGCCTTCTTTCGTATCTTCAAATATTTTTATTTATTTATATATATAATCCTATATACATATATATATATTTTCTTTCTTTTTTTTTTCCTTTCGAATTTCCTTCCCGCCTTTTTCCTTCTTCTTCTTTTCTTTCTTTCTTTCTTTCCTTCCTTCTTTCACGTCACTGTTCATCGCTACCTTCATTCTCTCGACGCGGCCACCTTAGTCTTCCCTTGACGTTTCCGTCAGGCATTAGTGGTCCTTCCGTTCACCCCTCTTTCGGTGGCCACATTTCAGCCTCCTCTGTTCAGCTTTCGCCTCTCTCGGTCTCCTCCTCTATCTCAGCCACCAGCTTCTTCTCGATTTCCAGCTTCTGTTTTACTACCTTGCACTCCCACTCGTCTCCTACATTCCCTTCCTTCAACCTCGCTGTTTCAGCTCTTCCTTTAATAGCAGCACTGTGATTCTTCCCCTTGCACTGACTCTCTCTTTCTCTCTCGGATTGAAACAAATTCAGGGGCTAAGCCTCTATTTCTTATTTCAGTCACTCTCTTGGTTTCACACTATTGCTTCAGATTTCTCCAACGGTTCCTTTACTCATTTTTCAGCTTTCAGTCCTTAACTTTCTCTTTTATCTTCTTCTATTTCACTTCCAGCCCGTATACCATTCCTCTGCTCCCTTTAACGTATTTCTATCATCTCTAAACCGCTCTCATCATCCTTTCTTTTTCTTCCCGAGGAGCTGCAGACCTGAAGCTCTACTATCTGCCCCTGCTTTCCAATCTTTCGGTCCTTCTCACTTTACTGCTCTCGATTTACTGCCATACTCACTCTCTCAATTGTCTCTTCCTCTCCGTCTGTCTCATCTTCATTTTTCCTGTTTGGGTTTCCTCTTTTTCTCTACTGCCATTACAAACCTTGGTACTAGTTATTTAGTATGATTAATATGTTAGTAAAATTCAGATGATATATGGCAATTTGGCTTTGAGGCGTGTAGTATTACACTTTCTTGAGTGTAATATTGCTTCACACAGAAGCAAGTTACCCCAGGATACAACAAAGCCTTCAAAGATTTCTTTGTGGATTGTGAAAGATCAAGAGTAATTAATTCTGAAAATCAACCAAGAGTTTTATAGGTTCTGAATAGTTGCAAATCAATGGTTGTAATTGTCTGTTAATTAACAACCATTGATTTTCAACTGTTTCAGACATAATTGAAAAAATATGTCTGTTGGAACAATTAAACAAATTTTAAAATTCAAAAATAAATAATAATAATAATAATAATAATAATAATAATAAATAAAATAAAAATAAATATTAAATTTAAAAATTAGAATATTTCAGAACCAAGAGCCCAAGTGCCCCAAGTGCCCAAGTGCCCATCTTTTGACTTTTAAAATTAGTCAAAGTTCCAAATAAGCCCACAAGCCTTTAGTAATTCAATTTACACTCTAAGTTTGATTTCCTCTTATAAAACCAACTATTGCTTTATTTATAAACAATGTGGGATTCAATTACAAGCTATCCAACAATCCCCCACTAGCTTGTAATATAAGTATCTTTCACAACAAATATGACGCATACATGAAGGTATCTTTTAGATTTAAACCTTCAATTTAGTGTAAGTACTTTAGGATGCTAACGAAGTACATGGTGTCCTAAGATTAAACCATGACTCCTTACGATTAGGATCAAAAGTACCACACACATCATATTTGTCTTCACAAAGATCTCTTATTCGCTCCTAGCACTATTTCAATGGCCATGTGCTAGCAATCCAATTTCTGTGAATATTTCAAGAGTAAAACCCCAAACTCTTTTTGAAGCGGCACCACTTCATATTCACATAGGTGGAGATCCCTTTATTATCTCTCTTATTTTAAGCAATTCTCATGAACGATCTCCATTAAGAGATTAATCTCAACCTCTTATTGTAACAATAGCACTTTCTTCAATTTAACTATGAGACTCCTAATATAAGTGCTAAATAGACACTAACCAATAACTTGTTATTACCCATTAAACTTTAGTAATTACCGATTTAGTAATTCAAAGTTGGGTTACCATTATTGGTGTCTTGGGGGTTATACTTTAGTCCCATACTACAAAATGAATATCTATTTGCTTGGATGTGTCAAAATCCCTCATGCCATGATTAAATCAGATTAATCTCCACAAAAGCACCTTTTTAATCCCAATGGTTTAATTGTTATTTATTGACAAAACTGAGTACATGAAAATTCATGGTGTTTACATTCTCCTCACCTTAAGAAATTTAGTCCCTAAATTTTAAAAATACATCAGTCCTCAAACAAGTATGGGTATTTCTCTCGTATTAAGCTTTCTAATTCTCACGTAACCTCCCCCGATGTGTGATACTACCACAGAACCTTAACCAGTTAAACCGTAACGTTTTCTCTTTCCTGTCCAGTATCCGAATCGACTTTTTCACATATGTCATATCCTCCTTTAACTCTAGTGGTTCATACTTAATCACATGTGTCGGATCCGGATGATACTTTCGAAGCATCGAGACATGGAAAACATTATGAATACTTGATAACTCTGGTGGTAAAGCCAATTTGTAAGCTTTGTCTCCCACTCGGTCTAAGATTTCGAAAAGTCCAATATAACGGGGACTTAGTTTTCATTTCTTCCCAAACCTCATTATGCCATTGGAAGAAGAAACTTTCAGAAACATCAAATCTCCTAGTGAAAATTTCAAGGGTCTTCGTCTTTGGTCAGCATAACTCTTTTGTCTGCTTTGGACTGTCCTAAACCTCTCGCAAATCAATTGAATATCCTCTGAAGCTTTCTTAACCAGATCAGGAGCAAATATCTTTCTCTCTCCCACTTATTCCCATCCAATCGGCGAACGACACCTTTGACCATACAACGCTTCATACAGTGCTATTTCGATACTTGAGTGGTAACTATTATTATATGCAAACTCCGCTTGTAATAAATGGTCATCCCATGAGCCTTAAAAATCTTAGGCAGAAGCTCTCAACATATCCTTTAATGTCTGAATAGTCCTATCCGATTTCTCATCTGTTTGAGGATGGAAAGCTGTGCTAAAATTCAATTGGGTTCTAATGTTTTCTTGGAAATGTTTCCAGAAGTGTAAAGTGAATCGAGAATCCCCGTCAGATACAATACTCACTGGTATGCCATGTAATCTCACAATCTCTTGCATATATAAATCCGCTAGAGCACTCAAAGTATTAATAGACTTCATAGCTAAATTGCATCACCTTAAATTTAAACTCTTTTTTTTTTAAATGATCAAACAGGAAACCTTTAAATATAGACAACGCCTATTAGAGTAAGTTAAATGAAAATAAAGAAAATCGTGATATCAAATATGGACCACTAGAATTTTAAAGTGATAATTTATTGAGCCAATGTTCGAGTACCATTCACTACGGCATTGAAGTAACCCATGCTATACTCCCAGGAAAAGCTTGAATGACCTTCAACAAAAGGGTACCTGTACCCGAAATCGAGACAGGTGGGTAGGTAACAACTCTCTCTAAAGAACTTGACAAAATAGTCTCATAACTTCGAGAGAAGGGGTGCCTGTCGCGACCCAAATTTTCAAAAATTACTACAAATTTTTCGCTAACTTACCACATTTCAATTGTTGGGCTGTGAGTCAATACCCCTCACTCAGTTTCATATATTATCTATATGCATAACAGACAATGTTTTCATCCCAGGCACTAACATTCGCGGAAGCTCATAATTAAAAATTCGTTTACATTGCCTTACATATACATCCCCCAATATAACGTGACTACATCACTGTACACTATTATTCAGATACAAAAAGTACATATGTGTATACCTTGATGCTGCTGGATAGCTGTGTGTAAAAGATCGCAGGACGGACGCAGCTTATACACTCTACTAAAATGCTCTGTAGAGGTGAAAAAATAATGGGATGAGCATAACGCGCTCAGTAAGAAATATATGAAAGCAGGTAGATAACCACACTATCTACGATGCTCATAATGCATGTTTTATCAACTCGTAAAATAAATGCATTTACTTTTCAAAACACTCGCATTAATTTATAAAGCAAGTAGATAATCAAATTATCCACGATGCTTATGATGCATGGTTTATGCCGAAAAACTCATAGCATTCACAAAACCATCATAGTAAAACACATAGCAATTTACTGCCCAAAAATCGAATATCAAAACTCATTCAGAGTAAAATATTTCTGTGTTCAATATTGAAACTCACTTTAAAATCATATTCTCATTTCAAACGATTTCATCACAGAAATCAAATCACAATTAGTTTCATCACCGAAACCAATAAAATAGATGAGACTAGGCCGAGATTTCAACACAAATCCAAGGGAACAATTGGCCAAAGTCCGAGACCCACAAGCTATCACGGATCAGGTGTGCCAGGGTGTCTCTGAGTCCGAGGAGGGGATTAGTCTATCCATCGGCTCCTATCTAAGGACTATCACAAAACAGAGCAGTGACAAAGCATGCCCGAGTCCAAAGACGCAATCCTCACATCCTATAGTTGCACGGTACAGTGTATTCCATGTTGTCTACACGGTACGACGTACTCCGTGAACCACAGTACAATTACCACACAGTTGTAGGTGCCTGAATCAAAAGCTCACCACCACAACCAAATAAATTATCAACCATAGCCTGTCGTCTCAGATCTAGTGCGAGCAAGTCAGTGTGTGAGGTCCTGCCTACCACAGGCGACCCCTCAGGCCCCTGCTGCGACAGTGCCCCCCACTCAACCCGAGGGCTCCAGCACGATCTCAATCACAAATAGACAGCTGGCTCTATTTTCCACCACAGTGGTACTCAAAACCGAGTGCAATATGCAAAACGGTACAAAACAGAGTGAGAGAGAAATATCTCATCAAATCACTTGTCAATCAAATCATACTTTAGAAAAACATGCAAGTTAATGCATACAATCAAATCATGAGCCAGTCTATCATTTCAGCTTCACAAAAATCTTTTTTTCACAGAGAAAACATGGATTGCATGCACTTTATGCATTTCCAAAAATTCCCAAGTCTAAGGGTATTTTTGTAATTTTCTCATATTTGGGTACTATCCAGAAATTTCATATCTATACACTATATAAAATTTAATTAACGGTAAACGATGATGAAAATACGTACAGCTATCTCTAATAGCTCCCATAGATCCTTTACTTCGGATCACGTAATGTGACCTCTCTTCCTCTGTGCTGTCCAAATCTCGCAGTCCGGTCAACTCTTAATATGACTCTGGAGCTGCATTTAACCATTTACTGGATTAATTACATATTTCCTACTGTATTACACATTTAATACAGTTCATTTCACTTAATTGGGCCCGTTTACTCTAAATGGGCCTAAATACTTTAATCGGATCTTAATCCGTATTAAGCCCATTTTTCACGTATTATTTCCCTTCATCAGGGTCTATCGGATCATTGGGCCTATCAATACCCATTGGGCTTCGTTCCAAACTCTTTGGACAGCCTGAATATCATTTACGACAGTTTATTCAAATTTTTTACTATAATTCACTAAATCCGAAATTTAATCTGAAATGCGTAAAATAAATCTTAAATACGTGTTAATCACATAAATTGTCGTAAATGAGCTTTACTTACCCGATATTGTACGATGATGCGCGAATCGGAGTTCGATCGGGCTTCCGTTCGAAATTAATCGTCGAACTGCACAATTTCGTATTTTTCATTTCCGGGCCAATTTTCGATTAAATATAATTCAAATAAATTTATCAAAAATTAAATCGATCACTTTTGACCTCGTATCGACTTACCCAAAGTCCGATGAAATCCCAATTTTTTTTCTTTCTCTTCTTTCTCTATCCTCCTGAACCGGTTTGGATCGGTTCAGTCCCTTTTCACACTGAATCGGTTCGAACTGGTTCAGTGGCCATTTTCCCGTTACCGGCGCTGGCGTCCCGTTCCCGGCCAGATTTCACCGCCAATCGGCTCGGCTCGGGCTGGGGAGCCTTCTTTTGGCCTCGAGTGGGGTCGATCGACGCCGGTGGCGGCCGAAATCCCCTTTCTCCCCTGCAGTCTCTCCCCCTCCGATCTGCTCACAGCCGGCGATCTGGGGCGCGTTACCGGTGGCTGAGAGGTCGCGTCATTGCCTTCTTCCTTTTTCGACCGTTCGCTGGCCGCTGGGGTCGCCGGTGCTCGCCGTCTGACAAGTTTTTCTTCCCTCGGCTTGCGTCGATCTGCTTCACTCATTTTCTCTCTCCCCGCTTCCCCAATTTCAGATTTCCTTCTTTTTTTTTCAGTTTTTTTATAATATATTTTTATTATTATTTTATTCTTAAAATAATAATAAAAATCTTAAAATATCTCAAAAATATCCCAAAAATTCATATTAAATTCATTTAGTCCGCAAACGAATTTATCAGTTCGATTTTACCTTTTTGGTATATTTTTTTACTATTTTGAGCTCGTTTTTTGAGGTAAAAATTTTAAAAATATTAAATAAATTCATATCTTGATCAATTAGACCTGAAATTTAATTATTTCTTCTTTATTGATCAAGATTACAAAAAAATCCATATTTAAAATGTCAATTTCTTAAGGAAATGACACCGAATTTTCGGGTCTTACATTCCTCCCTACCTTAAAAAATTTGGTCGTCCAAATTAGAACCAAGTTAATTCTCGAATAACTGCGAATATTTCTCTCGCATCAGGCTCTCTTATTCCCACATAACTTCCTCTGAAGTGTGATACTGCCCGAAAGCCTTAACCAGAGAGATCGTTCTGGTCCGTAACACTTTTTCTTTCCTATCCAATGTCCAAATCAACTTCTCTACATATGACATTTTCCCTGTGAGCTCCAACGGCTCATACTGAATCACATGTGTCTGATCTAGATGATACTTTCGAAGCATCAATGTGTGGAAGACGTTATGAATGCCTGCTAGTTCAGGTGTCAAGGCTAGCCTACAGGCCTTATCTCCCACTCGTTCCAGTATCTCATTATCCCTTCCGAGGGAAAAACTTTCAAGAATATTGATTCACCTACAGTGAATTTCAAAGGCTTTCTCCTCATCTCAACGTAGCTTTTCTGTATGATCTGAACTGTCCTCAATTTATTTTTTACATATCAATTGGACATCCTCAGAGGCTTGCTTCACTAAATCTAAAGCAAACATCTTTCGGTGACTCGCTTCTTCTCATCCAATCGGAGATCGACACCTACGACTATATAACGCCTCATACGGTATCATCCCAATACTCGAGTCATAGCTATTGTTATAGACAAATTCGGTTAATGGCAAATGGTCATCCCAGGAGTATCTAAAATCCATCACGCAAGCTCTCAACATATCCTCAAAAGTCTGGATGGTTCTCTCTCTAACTGACCATCGGACTGAGAATGGAAAGTTGTACTGACACTCAATCGGGCTCCCATAGCTTCCTGAAAATGTTCCTAAAAGTGAAAAGTGAAGCGGGAATCCCTGTCAGACATAATACTCACTGGAACACCATTTAGCCTCACAATCTCCCGTACACACAGATTCGCCAACGCACTCAGAGTATCCGTAGCCTTCACGGCTAAGAAGTGAGTTGACTTCGTCAACTTATCCACAATCACCCAAATGGCATCATGGTTCCGTCGGGTCCTTAGTAAACTCATGATGAAATTCATGGTGATGTGCTCTCATTTTCATGTCGATATAGATAGAGGTTGCAATTCTGCATGTTGCTGATGCTCTACCTTAACCTGTTGACATGTAAGGCACTTAACCACAAACTCTACAATATCTTTCTTTTCATGTCTACCCACCATTACCCTCTCCGGAGATTCTTATGCATCTTATTACTCCCCGTATGCATTGTATATCTCGATGAATGAGCTTCTGTCAAAATCAATCTATTTAGTTGTGGGTCATTGGGAACGTAAATTCGACCTCTGTATCTCAGCAGGCCATCATCACTAACTGTGCACTCAGTCACTCTACCCATCTGTATTTGACTATGCATATAAACACAAAAGCGATCAATACGCTGAGCTTGTCTGGTCTGGTCTATCAAATCCAGTTTCAAATCTCAGACTAGCTATCACACAATATGCATCAGTGTCAGAAGGGTCTATATCTAGACTGAGGCTAGTAAACTGCTCTAGCAGTTTATGTTCCCTGACCATCATGTACGATATCATCCTGAGGCTCTTCCTGCTCAAGGAATCAGCGACTATATTCGCTTTACACGGATGATAAAGTATCTCACAATCATAGTCTTTCAGAAACTCTACCCATTGTCTTTGCCTCATATTCAATTCTTTCTGTTAAAAACAGATACTTGAGGCTCTTATGATCAGTGAATACCTGAAATTTTTCACTGTACAAATAGTGGCACCATATCTTCAGTGCAAACACTACGGCTGCCAACTCTAAATCATGGGTCAAATAGTTCTTCTCATGATCCTTAAGTTGTCTAAATTTATAAGCAACTATCTTCCCGTTCTGCATCAATACACAGCCCAGTCCTTGTCCCGAGGTGCCTATATATATAGAGAAACCTCCTGAGCTGGTCAGAATAGTGAGAATCGGTTTAGTGGTCAATCACTACTTTAGTTCCTGAAAACTCTTCTCACATGCATTGCCTCACTCAAATGCAACATTCTTTCGAGTAAGACGTGTCAATGGAGCAGCCAATTTAGAGAAACTTTCTACCAATTGATGATAATATCCTGCCAAACCAAGAAATGATATCTGTTCCAACTAAAAATCACACTTACTGAGCTTTGCATATGGCTTCCTCTCTCTGAGGATATGTAGCACAATGCTCAGATGCTGCCCATGCTCTTCTTTGGACTTCGAATTCACAAGAATGTCATCTATGAACACTATGACAAACCGATCCATGTAGGGTTTGAACACTTCATTCATCAATGTCATAAAAGTTGTAGGAGCATTCGTTAGCCCGAAAGGTATAACTAAGAATTCATAATATCCATAACGGATATGAAAACTGTCTTGGGTACATCTCCACTCTGGATTCTCAACTGATGGTACCCAGACCTCAAATCGATCTTGAAAATATTTGTGCTCCTCGAAGTTGATCCAATAGATCATCAATACGTGGAATGGGGTACTTATTCTTAATGGTCGCCTTATTCAACAACTAGTAATTTATTCACAGTCGGTGGCTTCCATACTTCTTTTCAGCCATAGCCCTCCTCTTCGGGGCAGAAGTACTAGCTGTATCCTTCTCTAACTCTTTGCCCTTCTGTGGGGCTATCTCAATCAACTCTGGGCAATCCCTTATCATATGCCCCGTTTTGCCACATCTAAAACATGTTCCAATTAATACGTGGCATGATCTAGTACCGTGGTATCTACCACATGCTCTACATTGATTTGTAGTCGGTAAGGGTCCTCCAATCACGATACCCCTAGCTGGAGTCTAGACTTGAGGTACTAGGGTTTAATCATCCTACCCCGTGACTCATCGACTCTCGGTCGTCTAACAAACGACCTCTTCCCCACTCGGACATTACAGTCCTATGTTGATCTCTTCTGATCTCTATTCTTGCCCTTCACGACCTTATCAAACTCAAGGACGTGCATCTCATAGTCTTACACACACACTAAGTTCTACGCACGATCTCTTCGTAAGTCGTGACATCAAATAGGGCAAATCTGACTTTGATGGAAGGTCTCAATCCTCCCATAAACTTACGGACTTTTCGCATCTCACTGCTCATGGTATCCGGGTCATATCTACCTAGGGTTATGAATCGAGACTCATACTCGTCTACCGATCTATTCCCCTAGATCAAATCAAGAAATTTCATCTGTAATCTCTGTTGAGCAGTGACTGGAACATACTGCCTCTTAAAGGCATCCAAAAAAAATTTTCCCAGTCAATCATCTGATATACATAGCTTTCATGATGGGTCGGGCGAATTTTCACCAATACTCTGCTTCGCCCTCTAACATGAATGTAGCAAAGGCCACTCTTTTAGTGGTCGAACATCGAAAAACCATATAACTTCTCCAACCGGTTGATCCAATCCTCTGCTACTAAAGGGTTCTTGATCCCACTGAATGGAGGCTTGAGCTCCGAAACTGCCTCAATCGGTCAAACTTACAATCTAACCCTGAATCCTCACCAGTTTGTCGTGGAACTACAGGTGGTATAGGGGTCTTACCAACACATGGCATAGGTACAGGCTGTGTAGGCATAGGTGTCTCAGGAGCAGTTGTCGGCTCAGTATAAGTCGTCTGAGCAGTAGGACCTTGCCTACTCTCTAACCTAGCCATAGTCAAGTTAGCCTGAGTGAACAACTTCATAAATGTGTTCCAACTCAGCTCTAATCTCGTAACGCAGACATCAGTAGTCTCAACTGGACCGATGGGACATAATCACATGACGATTCACAAGGCATCACAGACCTATCATTGCGTCTCTCGGATCTACTCTCTATGGTCCCGAGAACGCTAACTCTCTCCTCTTCTGCGATGTCTATCAGACATCTCAATCGTCCCGCATACATAGTTAATTTCTCAGTTTAACCACAGCTCGGTACACACAATTGTATCTAATAATGTACAGTGACAAGGGAATGTATACTTTCTAATTACTGACACCGACTCACATCAGACCAACGCTGCTCTGATACCACTTCTGTCGCGACCCAAATTTTCAAAAATCACTATAAATTTTTCACGAACTTACCACATTTCAATTGTTGGGTTGTGAGTCAATATCCCTCACTCAGTTTCATATATTATCTATATGCATAACAGACAATGTTTTCGTCTCATGCACTAACATTCGCGAAAGCTCATAATTAAAAAGTCGTTTACATTGCCTTACATATACATCCCCCAATATAACGTGACTACATCACTGTACACTATTATGCTCTGATACCACTTCTGTCGCGACCCAAATTTTCAAAAATCACTACAAATTTTTCGCGAACTTACCATATTTCAATTGTTGGGCTGTGAGTCAATATCTCTCATTCAGTTTCATATATTATATATATAAACATAACAGGCAATGCTTTAGTCCCATACACTAATATTCGGGAAGCTCATAAAATTATTATTTTAGAATTTAAAATTCGTTTACATTGCCTAACATATACATCCCCCATATAACGTGACTACATCACTATACACTATTATTCAGATACAAAAAGTACATGTGTGCATACCTTGATACTGCTGAATAGCTGTGTGTAAAAGATCGCAGGACGGACGTAGCTTATACACTCTACTAAAATGCTCTGTAGAGGTGGAAAAATAATGGGATGAGCATAAAGCGCTCAGTAAGAAATATATGAAAGCAGGTAGATAACCACATTATCTACGATGCTCATAATGCATGTTTTATCAACTCGTAAAACAAATGCATTTACTTTTCAAAACACTCGCATTAATTTATAAAGCAAGTAGATAATCAAATTATCCACGATGCTCATGATGCATGGTTTATGCCGAAAAACTCATGGCATTCACAAAACCATCATAGTAAAACACATAGCAATTTACTGCCCAAAAATCGAATATCAAAACTCATTCAGAGTAAAATATTTCTATGTTCAATATTGAAACTCACTTTAAAATCATATTCTCATTTCAAAAGGTTTCATCACAGAAATCAAATCACAATTAGTTTCATCACCGAAACCAATAAAATAGATGAGATTAGGCAGGGATTTCAACAGAAATCCAAGGAAACAATTGGCCAAAGTCCGAGACCCACAAGCTATCACGGATCAGGTGTGCCAGGGTGTCTCTGAGTCCGAGGAGGGGATTAGTCTATCCATCGGCTCCTATCTAAGGACTATCACAAAACAGAGCAATGACAAAGCATGCCCGAGTCCAAAGACGCAATCCTCACATCCTATAGTTACACGGTACGACGTACTCCGTGAACCACAGTACAATTACCAGGTGCCTTAGTCAAAAGTTCACCATCCTAACCAAATAAATTATCAACCATAGCCTGTCGTCTCAGATCTAGTGCGAGCAAGTCAGTGTGTGAGGTCCTGCCTACCACAGGCGACCCCTCTGGGCCCCTGCTGCGACAGTGCCCCCCACTCAACCCGAGGGCTCCAGCATGATCTCAATCACAAATAGACAGCTGACTCTATTTCCCACCACAGTGGTACTTAAAACCTAGTGCAATATGCAAAACGGTATAAAACAGAGTGAGAGAAAAACATCTCATGAAATCACTTGTCAATCAAATCATACTTTAGAAAAACGTGCAAGTTAATGCATACAGTCAAATCATGAGCCAGTCTATCATTTCAGCTTCACAAAAATCTTTTTTCACAGAGAAAACATGGATTGCATGCACTTTATGCATTTTCAAAAATTCTCGAGTCTAAGGGTATTTTCATAATTTTCTCATATTTGGGTACTATCCAGAAATTTCATATCTATACGCTATACAAAATTTAATTGACGGTAAACGATGATGAAAATACGTACAGCTATCTCTAATAGCTTCCATAGATCCCTTACTTCGGATCACGTAGTGTGACCTCTCTTCCTCTGTGCTGTCTAAATCTCGCAGTCCGGTCAACTCTCAATATGACTCTGGAGCTACATTTAACCATTTACTGGATTAATTACATATTTTCTACTGTATTACACATTTAATATAGTTCATTTCACTTAATTGGGCCCGTTTACTCTAAATTGGCCTAAATACTTTAATCGGATCTTAATCCGTATTAAGCCCATTTTTCAAATATTATTTCCCTTCATCAGGGTCTATCGGCTCATTGAGCCTATCAATACCCATTGGGTTTTGTTCGAAACTCTTTGGACAGCCCGAATATCATTTACGACAGTTTATTCGAATTTTCGACTATAATTCACTAAATCCAAAATTTAATCCGAAATGCGTAAAATAAATCTTAAATACGTGTTAATCACATAAATTGTCATAAATGAGCATTACTTATCCGATATTGTACGATGGTGTGCGAATCGGAGTTTGATCGGGCTTCTGTTCGGAATTAATCGTCGAACTGCACAATTTCGTATTTTTCATTTTTGGGTCAATTTTCGATTAAATATAATTCAAATAAATTTATCAAAAATTAAATCGGTCACTTTTGACCTCGTATCGACTTACCCGAAGTTTGATGAAATCCTAAATTTTTCTCTCTCTCTTCTTTCTCTCTCCTCTTGAACCGGTTCGGACCGATTCAGTCCCTTTTCACATTGAATCGGTCTGAATCGGTTCAGTGGCCATTTCCCCGTTGTCGACACTGGCGATCGGTTCCTGACCCGATTCCACCGCCAGTCGGCTCGGCTCGGGCTGGGGAGCCTTCTTTTGGCCTCGGGTTGGGTCGATCGGCGTCGGTGGCGGCCGAAATCCCCTTTCTCCCCCGCGGTCTCTCCCCCTCCGATCTGCTCACCGCCGGCGGTGGCTGAGAGGTCGCGTCGTTGCCTTCTTCCTTTTTCGATGGTTCGCTGGCCGCTGGGGTCGCCGGTGCTCGCCGTCCGGCAAGTTTTTCTTCCCTCGGCTTGCGTCGATCTGCTTCACTCATTTTCTCTCTCCCCGCTTCCCCAATTTCAGATTTCCTTCTTTTTTTTTTCAATTTTTTTTATAATATATTTTTATAATTATTTTATTCTTAAAATAATAATAAAAATCTTAAAATATCTCAAAAATATCCCAAAAATTCATATTAAATTCATTTAGTCCGCAAACGAATTTATCAATCCGATTTTACCTTTTTGGTATATTTTTCTACTATTTTCGAGCTTGTTTTTCGAGGCAAAATTTTGAAAATATTAAATAAATTCATATCTTGATCAATTAGACCTGAAATTTAATTATTTCTTTTTTATTGATCAAGATTACAAAAATATCCATATTTAAAATGTCAATTTCTTAAGGAAATGACACCGAATTTTTGGGTCTTACAATGCCTCCTCACAAAAGGGGTCGTAGTGACTAGGCCAGGGTGACTATTTACGAAAAACACTGGTCTCCGCAAAGTCATAAGATCATGTATAGGGGTTGACACCTGCCCAGTATCGAAAGGTTAAGGAAGTTGGTGACTACAAGAGCTTTCTTTTTGGTGGATCCTTCACTAATCATGCTTCATACTATAGCCATGGAATTAAAATCAGATCTACGATATACGACCTAAGCCTATTCTGATTCAATGCCATTATCTTGACGTCCTTCTTTAGAAAGAGAGTTGCAATCCTTCACGAGGTTAGATGGAATTTAGTTGATAATTATATATATATTGGTTCATAGGAGGTATAAGAGAAGAATGAGAGAATCAAAACTTGGAGCTAATCTCTCATAGGGAGGAGTAACGATCAGTAGGTTAAACTTTGGTTTTTTGATAACTGTATATTTACGAAAATACTTTTGTAAAAGAGAAAGAATCTCACATTTAATAATAAAAAATTGTACTATAATTTATAAAATTATAAGTAAAGATACATTCTTTTTTATTAAGACATTTTTCTTAATAAATATAACCACAAGAAAAATCATGTTTCGACCTTATTCCCTATTGCTTACAAAATTTTAGGAAAAAAAAATCATGTTAAACTTTTAAAGCGAAACAATATCCCTGGCTATAATTAATCCAACAATTCTTATTTCAAAAGTGATAGAGGTAATTTACCCCAGCCCAGTCACGCGTCTTGGCTCCAAAATATAACAGGCCCAAGATAATAAAATTTTGGGGCCCATATAAATACGAGTCCTGAACTAATCAAAAAGGTGACTCAGAAATATCTATAAATACCTCAGGTATAGTCAGTAAAACCCTAATCTCTTTTTGGCTTACTAAAACTCTACTAAAACAGTCTTCTGACTTAAGGATCAGAGTGCGCGTGCAGGGACAGATCCCTGTGTGTGAGATCTGAGAATTTTAGATATATTTTAATGATGTAATAAGAACTTGAAGTGTAAATTATTGAGCTAGATGAATTGTGGGAATTATAATTGGAGATTTATATGTTAAGTGTGTAAAATGAGCATGAAGTGTGAGGACAGATCGATCTGGGACAAGGAGAGATCAATCTGGTGAGTTAAAAATGACGAGGAAGGAGGAATTTGAGGAGCAGATCGATCTCCAATGGAAGAGATCGATCTCCAAATGATTTTGTTTGAGAAAGGATCGATCTCATGAGGAAGAGATCGATCTCCAAATGATTCTGTTTGGGAGAAGATCGATCTCATTAGGAGCAGATCGATCTCATAAAGCCATAAAGAGATCGATCTCACCCCTCGACAGATCGATCTCCTAGGCATAAAATTGCCCAGATCGTCCCCAAAATTCAAACGCAGATCGATCTCACCCCTCGACAGATCGATCTCCTACCTCCAGCCTATATAAGGAACCCCTGTTTTTCTCCTGCAAACTCACTTTCTCTCTCTTCCAAACCCATTTCCACCGAAAACCTAACTTTCTCACTCATCCAAAACACCCATTTTCGGCTAAATCAAGAGTTGTGGCAAGAAGGAAAGTTGTTCCTCATCAAAGGGAGAACAACATACTTGGAAATCGAAGGACGAATCGGATCGAGGCGTGGGTTGTGCGTCTCACAAGCTTTGGGTAATTTCTAAACCTCGATCTTGATATTTAGATGATTTTGATGATATTGGTGGTTGTCATTGTGTTGTAATAGCTGAGAAATGATTAGGGATTGATGAAATTGCTATGTGGTTGGAGTGGTAATGATATTTGGAAATTTTGGCAATTTTGAGAATTTGAGCTATAAATGGAAATTTAGACAAATGTGGTGAATTAGCATAGATAATTGGTATTAGAGATGTAGAACGTCGAGATGTTGTGAATGAGAGTGTAGTTTGGGGTAGAGTTACGAGAATCAAGGGATTTGAGGAGTTATGAGCAATTATGCTCGATTTTGAGAATTGAGATTGATGAGATAATTGAGTATTGATGTTTTAACATCGTTTGGACAGCTCGGGAGTTCCAGAGTGGAATGCGAGGCTAGTCCGTGATACGGGGGAAACGATTGCACTATACGAGGTGCAAAGAGGTAAGAGAAATCTAAACCATTTGTGTATGTGATTTGTAAACTATTATAGCATGATTTGTGGTTTATAAAACAAGCATGTTGAGTGTTGTATTGAGATTTAATTGCACACGATTTTTATAGCCGGTTGGAGCCCATAATTTTATGAGTTTATAAGCTGAGTGGAAAATTGCTTTATAAACCGTTGAATTTTGTGTGAGTAATGAATTGGGCTCTACGTTAAGGCAATATCGAGATTTGAGAAATATGTGCATGTTTTGCCGGTTGGAACTCGATTTTATTACGTTTTGTGTTGAGTACAAAACGGTTTTCAATTGAGTTTTATGAGTGAAAAACCCCTTTGAGTTCTACATGAAGGCAAACCAGTCTTATGTGATAAGACGTAGGTGTGTAGTGGTGAGTACACACCGGGCATTGCTCTGGTAGCATGTAAGCCCGATTTTTTCTTCGTTCTGGTAACGTGAGAATAACCTATTCTGTGGCTATGCCACATATACTTGGTGGCCGTTGCCACGTGAGAAACCCCATTGGTGGCCGTTGCCACGTGATACCCCATTGGTGGCCGTTGCCACGTGATACCCCATTTGGTGGCTGTTGCCACGTGAGAAACCCAATTTGGTGGCCGTTGCCACGTGAAACCCTATTCTGTGGCTGTGTCACGTGTGAATTCAAATCAGTGGCTATGCCACGTGTGTTTAGTGGCTATGCCACGAGTGAAATTAAATCAGTGGCTTTGCCACGTGAGATAGTGGCTGTGCCACGTGTGAATTCAAATCAGTGGCTATGCCACGTGTGTTTAGTGGCCATGCCACGAGTGATTTTAAATCAGTGGCCATGCCACGTGTGTTTTATGGCTATGCCACGTGTGAATTTAAATCAGTGGCTATGCCACGTGTTTTAGTGGCTGTGCCACGTGCATTACTATTTCAGTGATTTTATCATGTGCATTGAGAAAGCGTTTATCGCATTAATTTCACATGCTTTGTTATTGCTCTAGAGTGAGCCTTTTACTTCATGTTTTCACATGACTTGACATATGAGAATGTCGTTTTGAGTACTTTCATGCTATAGTTTTCAAATGAGTTTCACATACAAATAAACATTTTGTGATGTGCATTTTGGTTTATGAAATGAGTTCCTTACCCCCTTTACTGAGCGATTTAGAAGCTCACCCTGTTTTCTTTTCCCCCCAGATTTCTTCAAGTGAAAAGGGTTTCCCTGCGACGTACGGAGTAGTGGCTAGTGGAGGACTTGAGCTTCAGGCCATATATTGTATTTTAAGGTATCTTTTATCTTTTCATGTACTCAGACAATTACTGTAATTGCAAACACTTGATGTATAACATTATATGGGATGTATTAGGATTAATTAACTTGAGATGGATTAATGTATTGGATATGATATATAAATTCTAGTGATGAGATCCTGAGGAATGATAATTATGATGATGTATGACACTGCACAGGAATGCACTTTTAATTGTGAATTAACGAGTAAAAAGTTTTAAATTAGCCCTATTTTCCACATTTTCGGGGCGTGACAGAGTTTTCTTGGTATCAGAGCTTAGGGTGTCTAGTACTGTCAGTGTCGGTTAAGTGAAATAGAATACATCCCAAGTGTCTGTAATAGTCTGGTCATGAACTGAAATTGAGGATTGAGATTTCAATCAATTTTGATATGTACGCGCAGGAGACGGGTTGAAATAGAGAATGAGTAAACGACGAGGTCGTTCGAGGAGGCAGGCAGAGTCCCCTCCGCCACCTGTCCCACAACCAGAGAGTCCTAACTCTCGATTTAATCGGATTGAGACCGATGTAAGGCAAGGTTTTGAGCAGATGGCAGCGTTATTCGCGCAACACTTTGGAGTTAATGCCTCGGATACTACCCTTACACCACCACAAGGACCCCCCATACCCCCATTGCCTCCCGTCACTCAGCCTGAGGACAGAAGTATGGTCCGACTAAAGGATTTTTTGAAGATGAATCCACCCGCATTTAAGGGAAAGAAGGATCCTACAGAGGCTGAGGAGTGGTTGACGGAATTGAGAGTTATATTTGATTTTCTAGGGTGCACCGATGCTGAGAGGGTCAGTATGAGTGCCTATATGCTGAAAGGGAGAGCTCGAGATTGGTGGGGTACTACCCAGGGTATTCTGATGTCCCGCCAAGATGTGATTGGTTGGGAAGAGTTTCAGACAGCCTTTAGGACCCAATATGTACCACGAGCCGCCCAGAGAAAGAAACAAGCTGAGTTTTTGAGTTTGGTACAGGGTGACATGTCTGTGGATGACTACGAGAGTCAATTCACCGCTCTATTGAGGTACGACCCAGAGACCTTCAAGAGTGAAGAGCTCCGCACAGAGAAGTTTGTGTATGGGTTGAAGCCTGTCATCAGAGATAGATTGATAGGGCTATGTATTACGGAGTTTGGAGATGCTCTGAGGCGAGCACAGGAGATTGAAAGAGGAATTGAGATGGTACAATCCCAGAATGAGCTCAGAGCAGTGAATAGAGATAAGGGCAAGAGGCCAGCACTTTTCCAAACGGAGGCTCGGAGAGGTTCCTTCAGAAGAGGAAGGATTGAAGTGCAGAAGGGCAGATTAGAGAGACCCAGAGGGTACCCTAACATTAGAGAGACCCCTCGAGATGTCAGGCCAGAGATAAGGTTTTGCAGGAATTATGGCCGAATGCATGGGGGAAGTTGTACCGGGTCGATCCATGGATGTTTTAGATGTGGAGACATGGGTCACATGGTGAAGGATTGCCCTCAACCTCAGAAACCACATGGATTGGAGCCTACTAGACAACAGCCTCAGAGAGTGGATCCCCGGAGACGGGCCACTGCGACAGAGAAAGGGAAGAAACCTATGGCACAGGGACGTGTGTTTGCCCTGGATAAGGAAACCGCAGACACTTCGGCAGAAACTATAAGAGGTACACTCTCTGTTTGTAATCATAAGGCTCATGTGTTGATTGACTCAGGATCCACGCATTCCTTTATTTCTGAGCATTTTGTATGTAGATTAAACTTGAAGTTTGAACCTCTAGAATATATACTACATGTAAATACCCCTATGCGTGAATCCCAGAGAACTGAGTTAATCTGTAGAGGATGTGAAATAAAGGTGGGAGATAGAGTGATGTTAGCAGATCTCATCATGTTGAATATACATGGGTTTGATGTAATTCTGGGGATGGATTGGTTGGCAACCAATCGAGTGAGTTTAGACTGCTACACTAAGATTGTAACTTTCTCCCTACTTGAACCTTACAGTGTACGATTGAGATATTGAGGAAATGAATATGTGAAATTCTAGTAAGTAATTGAGAATTTTAATATTATTTTGAGAATATTAAATATGATTGTTCATGTGAAGGTTATGAGACACTCATCTCGGACGATGAGCGGGAACATCCGAGGATTGAGGATATACCTGTGGTGTGTGAATTTCTGGATATTTTCCCAGATGAATTGCCAGGTTTACCACCAGAGAGAGAGCTGGAGTTTACCATTGATTTGGTACCAGATACTCAGCCGATCTCTAAACCTCCATACAGGATGGCATTAGTGAAACTTGAGGAATTGAAGAGACAACTACAAGAGTTATTGGATCTAGGGTTCATTAGGCCCAGTGTTTCACCGTGGGGAGCACCGGTTTTATTTGTCAAGAAGAAGGATGGTAGTCTCAGATTGTGCGTAGACTACCGACTGTTGAATAAAGCCACGGTGAAAAATAAATACCCACTGCCCAGGATTGATGATCTACTTGATCAGCTAAGAGGGGCATCAATCTTTTCTAAAATTGATTTGAGATCGGGCTATCACCAATTGAGGATCAAGGAAGAAGATATTCCAAAGACGGCCTTCAGGACAAGGTATGGCCATTATGAATTTTTGGTGATGTCCTTTGGATTGACGAACGCCCCTGCAGCATTTATGAGATTGATGAATGAAGTGTTTAGAGACTATCTAGATAAATTTGTGAGTCTTTATTGATGATATCTGGTATACTCTCGGTCGTATGAGGAGCATGCACAGCATTTGTGGTTAGTACTTCAGATACTCTGAGATAAGCAATTATACGGAAAGCTTAGTAAGTGTGAGTTTTGGTTGAACCGGATAGCTTTCCTTGGTCATATAGTCTCAGAGGAAGGAGTATCAGTGGATCCAAGCAAGGTGGAGGCTATGCTTAATTGGGAGAGGCCGAGGACAGTTACTGAGGTTCGATGCTTCCTTGGTTTGGCAGGGTATTATAGAAGATTTGTGGAAGGATTTTCAAGGATTGCAGCTCCTTTAACTAAGCTCACGCGCAAGGAGACTCCATTTATATGGACTGACCAATGTGAGCTCAGTTTTCAAGAATTAAAGAGGAGGTTGACAGCGGCACCTGTGTTAACCATTCCTGAGGGATCAGGAGGATTTTCGGTGTATAGTGATGCATCTCACCAAGGATTGGGGTGTGTGCTTATGCAGCACGAAAGAGTGGTCGCATATGGATCACGACAGCTGAAAGACCATGAGCGAAATTACCCCACGCATGATTTGGAGTTAGCCGCTGTGGTATTTGCTTTGAAGATCTAGCGACACTACTTATATGGGGAAAGATTCCAGATCTTCACTGATCACAAGAGTTTGAGATATCTCTTTGATCAGAAAGAGTTAAACATGAGACAAAGGAGATGGATGGAACTCCTTAAGGATTATGACTGCGAGATTCTATATCATCCGGGTAAGGCGAATGTAGTTGCTGATGCCCTGAGCAGGAAGAGTATGATATTTGCTATGATGATCAGGGAATGGGATTTACTGGAGCAGTTCGTCGAACTTCGGATCAGAGTTAAAGAGGTAGAGACTGGATTGTTGGCTAGCCTGCGGATAGAGCCCAGGATCATGGATCAGATTAGAACTGGGCAGCGCAGTGATCAGAGATTGATAGATATGGTTAGCCAAGCTGAGCAGAGTTCGCAGTCGGATCTCACCATCAGTGAGGATGGATTGCTGAGATTCAGAGGACGAATTTGTGTACCGGACGATGATACCCTAAAGAGACAGATACTGAGAGAATCCCACTGCTCGCAATACACCATGCACCCAGGGAGTACTAAGATGTACCGAGACTTGAGAAAGGTGTATTGGTGGAGTGGTATGAAGCGAGACGTGGCAGAGTATGTGGCCAAGTGTTTAGTATGCCAGCAAGTGAAAGCTGAGCATCGGAAGCCCGGAGGACTACTACAGCCTTTACCTGTACCTACATGGAAATGGGAGCATGTCACTATAGACTTTATTATGGGTTTACCGAGGACCCGAAGAGGTCGTGACGCAATATGGGTCATTGTGGATAGATTGACCAAGAGTGCCCACTTCCTTGCCATCAAGAGCACAGATACTGTGGATGCCTTAGCTGAACTGTATGTCAGCGAGATAGCAAGATTACATGGGGCTCCAGTGAGTATTACTTCTGATAGAGATTTTCGATTTACTTCCAGATTTTGGACCCAGTTTCAGGAGTCCATGGGATCTCGATTGAGTTTCAGTACCGCCTATCATCCTCAGACAGATGGTCAGTCAGAGAGGACTATTCAGACCCTGGAGGATATGTTGAGGGCGTGTACGATGGATTTTAAGGGATCATGGGATGATCACCTGCCCCTAGCGGAGTTTGCATACAATAACAGCTATCATGCGAGTATTGGAATGGCACCTTTTGAGGCTCTATATGGTAGGAGGTGTAGATCCCCTGTAGCTTAGGAAGAAGTCGGTGACAGAAAGATAAATGCCCCCGAGCTTATTGAGCAAGTCGTACAGAGTGTGAAACTCATATGTGAGAGGCTACAGGCTTCACAAAGTAGACAGAAAAGCTACGCGGATGTGCGTAGATGGCCACTCGAGTTTGAGGTTGGTGATGCAGTATTCCTGAAAATATCACCGAGTAAGGGTATCATGCGATTTGGGAAGAAAGGGAAATTGAGTCCTCGATACATAGGACCATTCGAGATTCTTGAGAGAGTGGGAGAGGTAACTTACAGATTAGCATTACCCCCACAGATGTCCAGAATACACAATGTTTTTCATGTGTCTATGTTGAGGAAGTACCACCCGGACCCTTCCCATGTCATAGAGTATGACGAGATGGATATTCAAGAGGATATGAGCTACACTGAGGAACCCGTCCGGATTCTCGATAGAAAGGAGAAGGTACTGAGAACCAAGAGCATCCCATTAGTGAAAGTTTTGTGGAAACATCACTCAATGGAGGAGGCAACGTGGGAACTAGAGAGTCTCATGAAGGAGAAATACCCCCATCTATTTGACTAGTTGAGTTGAATTTGGAGGACCAAATTCTTTTTAAGGTGGGGAGGATGTGAGATCTGAGAATTTTAGATATATTTTAATGATGTAATAAGAACTTGAAGTGTAAATTATTGAGCTAGATGAATTGTGGGAATTATAATTGGAGATTTATATGTTAAGTGTGTAAAATGAGCATGAAGTATGAGGACAGATCGATCTGGGAGAAGGAGAGATCGATCTGGTGAGTTAAAAATGACGAGGAAGGAGGAATTTGAGGAGCAGATCGATCTCCAATGGAAGAGATCGATCTCTAAATGATTCTGTTTGAGAAAGGATCGATCTCATGAGGAAGAGATCGATCTCCAAATGATTCTATTTGGAAGAAGATCGATCTCATTAGGAGCAGATCGATCTCATAAAGCCATAAAGAGATCGATCTCACCCCTCGACAGATCGATCTCCTAGGCATAAAATTGTCCAGATCGTCCCCAAAATTCAAACGCAGATCGATCTCACCCCTCGACAGATCGATCTCCTACCTCCAGCCTATATAAGGAACCCCTGTTTTTCTCCTGCAAACTCACTTTCTCTCTCTTCTAAACCCATTTTCACCGAAAACCTAACTTTCTCACTCATCCAAAACACCCATTTTCGGCCAAATCAAGAGTTGTGGCAAGAAGGAAAGTTGTTCCTCATCAAAGGGAGAACAACATACTTAGAAATCGAAGGACGAATCGGATCGAGGCGTGGGTTGTGCGTCTCACAAGCTTTGGGTAATTTCTAAACCTCGATCTTGATATTTGAGATGATTTTGATGATATTGGTGGTTGTCATTGTGTTGTAATAGCTGAGAAATGATTAGGGATTGATGAAATTGCAATGTGGTTGGAGTGGTAATGATATTTGGAAATTTTGGCAATTTTGAGAATTTGAGCTATAAATGGAAATTTAGACAAATGTGGTGAATTAGCATAGATAATTGGTATTAGAGATGTAGAACGTCGAGATGTTGTGAATGAGAGTGTAGTTTGGGGTAGAGTTACGAGAATCAAGGGATTTGAGGAGTTATGAGCAATTATGCTCGATTTTGAGATTTGAGATTGATGAAATAATTGAGTATTGATGTTTTAACATCGTTTGGACAGCTCGGGAGTTTCAGAGTGGAATGCGAGGCTAGTCCATGATACGGGGGAAACGATTGCACTATACGAGGTGCAAAGAGGTAAGTGAAATCTAAACCATTTGTGTATGTGATTTGTAAACTATTATAGCATGATTTGTGGTTTATAAAACAAGCATGTTGAGTGTTGTATTGAGATTTAATTGCACACGGTTTTTATAGCCGGTTGGAGCCCATAATTTTATGAGTTTATAAGCTGAGTGGAAAATTGCTTTATAAACCGTTGAATTTTGTGTGAGTAATGAATTGGGCTCTACGTTAAGGCAATATCGAGATTTGAGAAATGTGTGCGTGTTTTGCCGGTTGGAACTCGGTTTTATTACGTTTTGTGTTGAGTACAAAACGGTTTTCAATTGAGTTTTATGAGTGAAAAACCCCTATGAGTTCTACGTGAAGGCAAACCAGTCTTATGTGATAAGACGTAGGTGTGTAGTGGTGAGTACACACCGGGCATTGCTCTGGTAGCATGTAAGCCCGATTTCTTCCCCGTTCTGGTAACGTGAGAATAACCTATTCTGTGGCTATGCCACGTATACTTGGTGGCCGTTGCCACGTGAGAAACCCCATTGGTGGCCGTTGCCACGTGATACCCCATTGGTGGCCGTTGCCACGTGATACCCCATTTGGTGGCCGTTGCCACGTGAGAAACCCAATTTGGTGGCCGTTGCCACGTGAAACCCTATTCTGTGGCTGTGCCACGTGTGAATTCAAATCAGTGGCTATGCCACGTGTGTTTAGTGGCTATGCCACGAGTGAAATTAAATCAGTGGCTTTGCCACGTGAGATAGTGGCTGTGCCACGTGTAAATTCAAATCAGTGGCTTTGCCACGTGAGATAGTGGCCATGCCACGAGTGATTTTAAATCAGTGGCCATGCCACGTGTGAATTTAAATCAGTGGCAATGCCACGTGTGTTTAGTGGCTGTGCCGCGTGCATTACTATTTCAGTGATTTTATCACGTGCATTGAGAAAGCGTTTATCGCATTATTTTCACATGCTTTGTTATTGCTCTAGAGTGAGCCTTTTACTTCATGTTTTCACATGACTTGACATATGAGAATGTCGTTTTGAGTACTTTCATGCTATGGTTTTCAAATGAGTTTCACATACAAATAAACATTTTGTGATGTGCATTTTGGTTTATGAAATGAGTTCCTTACCCCCTTTACTGAGCGATTTAGAAGCTCACCCTGTTTTCTTTTCCCCCCAGATTTCTTCAAGTGAAAAGGGTTTCCCTGCGACGTACGGAGTAGTGGCTAGTGGAGGACTTGAGCTTCAGGCCATATATTGTATTTTAAGGTATCTTTTATCTTTTCATGTACTCAGACAATTACTGTAATTGCAGACACTTGATGTATAACATTATATGGGATGTATTAGGATTAATTAACTTGAGATGGATTAATGTATTGGATATGATATATAAATTCTAGTGATGAGATCCTGAGGAATGATAATTATGATGATGTATGACACTGCACAGGAATGCACCTTTAATTGTGAATTAACGAGTAAAAAGTTTTAAATTAGCCCTATTTTCCATATTTTCGAGGCGTGACAGAGTTTTCTTGGTATCAGAGCTTAGGGTGTCTAGTACTGTCAGTGTCGGTTGAGTGAAATAGAATACATCCCAAGTGTCTGTAATAGTCTGGTCATGAACTGAAATTGAGGATTGAGATATCAATCAATTTTGATATGTACGCGCAGGAGACGAGTTGAAATAGAGAATGAGTAAACGACGAGGTCGTTCGAGGAGGCAGGCAAAGTCCCCTCCGTCACCTGTCCCACAACCAGAGAGTCCTAACTCTCGATTTAATCGGATTGAGACCGATGTGAGGCAAGGTTTTGAGCAGATGGCAGCGTTATTCGCGCAACACTTTGGAGTTAATGCCTCGGATACTACCCCTACACCACCACAAGGACCCCCCATACCCCCAGTGCCTCCCGTCACTCAGCCTGAGGACAGAAGTATGGTCCGACTAAAGGATTTTCTGAAGATGAATCCACCCGCATTTAAGGGAAAGAAGGATCCTACAGAGGCTGAGGAGTGGTTGACGGAATTGAGAGTTATATTTGATTTTCTGGGGTGCACCGATGCTGAGAGGGTCAGTATGAGTGCCTATATGCTGAAAGGGAGAGCTCGAGATTGGTGGGGTACTACCTAGGGTATTCTGATGTCCCGCCAGGATGTGATTGGTTGGGAAGAGTTCCAGACAGCCTTTAGGACCCAATATGTACCACGAGCCGCCCAGAGAAAGAAACAAGCTGAGTTTTTGAGTTTGGTACAGGGTGAAATGTCTGTGGATGACTACGAGAGTCAATTCACCGCTCTATTGAGGTACGACCCAGAGACCTTCAAGAGTGAAGAGCTCCGCACAGAGAAGTTTATGTATGGGTTGAAGCCTGTCATCAGAGATAGATTGATAGGGCTATGTATTACGGAGTTTGGAGATGCTCTGAGGCGAGCACAGGAGATTGAAAGAGGAATTGAGATGGTACAATCCCAGAATGAGCTCAGAGCAGTGAATAGAGATAAGGGTAAGAGGCCAGCACTTTTCCAAACGGAGGCTCGGAGAGGTTCCTTCAGAAGAGGAAGGATTGAAGTGCAGAAGGGCAGATTAGAGAGACCCAGAGGGTACCCTAACATTAGAGAGACCCCTCGAGATGTCAGGCCAGAGACAAGGTTTTGCAGGAATTGTGGCTGAATGCATGAGGGAAGTTGTACCGGGTCGATCCATGGATGTTTTAGATGTGGAGACATGGGTCACATGGTGAAGGATTGCCCTCAACCTCAGAAACCACATGGATTGGAGCCTACTAGACAACAGCCTCAGAGAGTGGATCCCCGGAGACGGGCCACTGCGGCAGAGAAAGAGAAGAAACCTGTGGCACAGGGACGTGTGTTTGCCCTGGATAAGAAAACCGCAGACACTTCGGCAGAAACTATAAGAGGTACACTCTCTGTCTGTAATCATAAGGCTCATGTGTTGATTGACTCAGGATCCACGCATTCCTTTATTTCTGAGCATTTTGCATGTAGATTAAACTTGAAGTTTGAACCTCTAGAATATATACTACATGTAAATACCCCTATGCGTGAATCCCAGAGAACTGAGTTAATCTGTAGAGGATGTGAAATAAAGGTGGGAGATAGAGTGATGTTTGCAGATCTAATCATGTTGAATATACATGGGTTTGATGTAATTCTGGGGATGGATTGGTTGGCAACCAATCGAGTGAGTTTAGACTGCTACACTAAGATTGTAACTTTCTCCCTACCTGAACCTTACAGTGTACGATTGAGATGTTGATGAAATGAATATGTGAAATTCTAGTAAGTAATTGAGAATTTTAATATTATTTTGAGAATATTAAATATGATTGTTCATGTGAAGGTTATGAGACACTCATCTCGGACGATGAGCGGGAACATCCGAGGATTGAGGATATACCTGTGGTGTGTGAATTTTTGGATGTTTTCCCAGATGAATTGCCAGGTTTACCACCAGAGAGAGAGCTGGAGTTTACCATTAATTTGGTACCAGATACTCAGCCGATCTCTAAACCTCCCTACAGGATGGCATTAGTGGAACTTGAGGAATTGAAGAGACAACTACAAGAGTTATTGGATCAAGGGTTCATTAGGCCCAGTGTTTCACCGTGGGGAGTACCGGTTTTATTTGTCAAGAAGAAGGATGGTAGTCTCAGATTGTGCGTAGACTACCGGCTGTTGAATAAAGCCACGGTGAAAAATAAATACCCACTGCCCAGGATTGATGATCTACTTGATCAGCTAAGAGGGGCATCAATCTTTTCTAAAATTGATTTGAGATCAGGCTATCACCAATTGAGGATCAAGGAAGAAGATATTCCAAAGACGGCCTTCAGGACAAGGTATGGCCATTATGAATTTTTGGTGATGTCCTTTGGATTGACGAACGCCCCTGCAGCATTTATGAGATTGATGAATGAAGTGTTTAGAGACTATCTAGATAAATTTGTGAGTCTTTATTGATGATATCCTGGTATACTCTCCGTCGTATGAGGAGCATGCACAGCATTTGTGGTTAGTACTTCAGATACTCCGAGATAAGCAATTATACGGAAAGCTTAGTAAGTGTGAGTTTTGGTTGAACCGGATAGCTTTCCTTGGTCATATAGTCTCAGAGGAAGGAGTATCAGTGGATCCAAGCAAGGTGGAGGCTGTGCTTAATTGGGAGAGGCCGAGGACAGTTACTGAGGTTCGAAGCTTCCTTGGTTTGGCAGGGTATTACAGAAGATTTGTGAAAGGATTTTCAAGGATTGCCGCTCCTTTAACTAAGCTCACGCACAAGGAGACTCCATTTATATGGATTGACCAATGTGAGCTCAGTTTTCAGGAATTAAAGAGGAGGTTGACAGCGGCACCTGTGTTAACCATTCCTGAGGGATCAGGAGGATTTTCGGTGTATAGTGATGCATCTCACCAAGGATTGGGGTGTGTGCTTATACAGCACGGAAGAGTGGTCGCATATGGATCACGACAGCTGAAAGACCATGAGCGGAATTACCCCACGCATGATTTGGAGTTAGCCGCTGTGGTATTTGCTTTGAAGATCTGGCGACACTACTTATATGGGGAAAGATTCCAGATCTTGGCTGATCACAAGAGTTTGAGATATCTCTTTGATCAGAAAGAGTTAAACATGAGACAAAGGAGATGGATGGAACCTCTACAATGGTGAATACGAGACCAGGAGATTGGCGATAGAATACTGTCGCTGGACTGATGCAGTACACTGCCGCTGAACTGGAGGACAGTTCTGCCGCTTCACTGAGGGTGTACCTTACTATGGAGAACAATCCTGTCACAGGCCTGAGAATGCACTCTGCCACAGGCCTGAGAATGCACTCTGTCGCATGTCTAAGAATCAACTCTGCTGCAGGACTGGAGATAAATCCTGCCGCCGGTCTAGAGGACAACCCTGCCGCGAGTTTGAGGATACACTCTGCCGTAGGTCTGAGGATGCACCCTGCCGCAGGTCTGAGGATGCACCCTGCCGCAGGTCTGAGGATGCACCCTGCCGCAGGTCTGAGAATCAACCCTGTCGCAGGTATGAGGGTGAACACTGTAGCAGGTCTGGAGAGTAACTCTGCCACAGGTCTGGATGACAACACTGCCACATGTCTGAGGGCAGACTCTGCCGCATGTCTGAGGGCAGACTCTGCCCCAGGTCTGGGGGTGAACCCTGCCGTAGGTCTGAGGGAGATGCACACTGCCGCGGGTCTTAGAGAGATCAACTCTGCCTCAGGGTTAAATGACAACCCTACCGCATGTCTAAGGGCAAACTCTACCGCAGGTCTGAGGGTGAACCCTGCCGCAGGACCGGAGGATGCCCCTATCGCAACTCTGAGGAGGCGCTCTACCGCAGGTCTGCGAGAGGTGAATCCTGCCGCAGGTTTGAGACGGACGAACACTGTCGCAGGTCTGACAGAGTCCAACCCAGTTGGACGACTTCCTGAGCAATACCCTAACGCGGAATTAAGGAGGCACAACTCTGCCACAGAATCGGAGCATGACTTTGAAGACCACCGATCTGGGGAGCAGGGGAGACAGAACAGTCATGACCCCCAAGACCATCTCGAAGGTACAAATTTGAATTGCAGAATGGGAGGTGCAAAAAGAAAGGGTACAGTGCGAGCCCCTAGAGGAAGAGGGAGTACTTATTACTCAGACTCTTCAAGTGCTGAAGAAAGGGGAGCACACTCGACTCAAGGGTCAGAAAATGTCGAGAAAGTTGTTGAGAGAATTCTAGAAAGGAAGAAGTTAGTGTCTCTTGATGACAATCAGAAAAGAAGAGTTCCTTTCAGTCCAGAGATTATGGACAAACCCTTACCGAAGAAGTTCAAGATGCCTTCTATGGCTACTTATGCAGGCAAAACAGACCCATATAACCACATACAAAGTTATGAGTCCCTCATGTTGTTACATGGATGGGAAGATGAAATCATGTGCAGAGCGTTTTCGCTTACACTGTCTGGGCATGCGCTGAAGTGGTTTAATAGGTTAAGTGAAGGTTCTATCTCATCCTTCGACCAATTACGAAGTGAATTTTTAAGAGCCTTCATGATCAACAGCCAAAGAAAGAAGGATGCTACCTATCTGTTCACCCTTAAACAAGGGAACAAAGAATCATTAAAGAGCTATGTAGATCGTTTTCGAGATGCAACCTTAGAGGTTAAAGATCTACCGGTTGGAGTAGCCATGGCTGCAATACTACAAGGGACAAAATTTGAGAAGTTGCAAGAATCCCTCTCCTTGGATCAGCCAGTGACACTTTCTGATTTGTTTGCTAGAGCTAATCAGTACGTAGCTCAAGAAGAAGTAATGAAGATGGTATAGTCCCGAGAGATAAGGGAAGGGAGAAAAAGAGAGAGGGATGTACCTGAAAGAAGCTCTTCGAAGCCCGTCGGGTCAGACAGGGCTCCCAGACTCAGGTATGAAAACTATACCAGACTAAACGAGCCTCACATGGCAATACTTGCCGCTATTGAAGGGACTGGGCTGTTGAAATTCCCTAGAAAGAAAATTGGAGATGTGGGACGAAACCCTGATGCCTATTGCGAGTTTCATGCTGCTCATGGTCACCCCAAGAAAAAATGCAGAGATCTGATGGATCAGCTAGAAAGAAAATTACCTGAAAGAAGCTCTTCGAAGCCCGTCGGGTCAGACAGGGCTCCCAGACTCAGGTATGAAAACTATACTAGACTAAACAAGCCTCACATGGCAATACTTGCCACTATTGAAGGGACTGGGCTGTTGGAATTCCCTAGAAAGAAAATTAGAGATGTGGGGTGAAACCCTGATGCCTATTACGAGTTTCATGCTGCTCATGGTCACCCCACAGAAAAATACAGAGATCTGATGGATCAGCTAGAGAGGTTAGCTAGAGAAGGGAAAATTAACCGCTTCCTGTGGAGAAGTGAAAGGCCTCGTTATCCTCCGCGAGATCGAAGGAATGATCGTCCGCGGAATATGCAAAACAATGATAACGGAAGAAATAGGCCAAGGAATGAAACAGCTAGGCCTATCCCTAGAGGTAATCGGCTGGATAATGAACCCACAGGTTCGGTTATAAATGTTATCGCGGGAGGTGAATCGATGGAGGGAAGTTCCTCCGCTTCTAGAAAAAGTTATGCGAGGCAAGCATATCAGGTTCATGCTGTGATGGAGGAAAAGGCAGATGAAGAACCCATTGTGTTCACTCCGACAGACAGAGGTGATATTATCATGCCTCATGATGATCCCATGGTAATATCAGCAGTGGTGGTGAAACATCCTGTGAGTAGAATCTTGGTAGACAATGGAAGTTCGATAAACTTAATCTACTGGAATTGTTTTGAGAAAATGAATGTATCCGAAAGTAGATTAAGACCTGTCATGACACTATTGTACGGATTTACGGGCGAGAAGGTGAAAGTAGCCGGGTCTATAGAATTGCCAATGACTTTAGGGGAAAACCCAAAGGATGTAACTCGACAGGTTTTGTTCATGGTTGTAAGGTTAACCTCAACGGCTTACAACATGATACTGGAGAGGCCTGTATTAAATGATATGAGGGCAGTGATATCTTCTTGCTACTTTTTAATGAAGTTCCCTACTCCCAATGGAGTTGGGTAAGTGCGAGGAGATCAAAAGAAGGCTCGCGCTTGTTACATTACTTCTACCGCCAACAAGGGAGCACAAAGAAAGGAGACATTATGTATAGACGACCCTCCTAAGCCTCAACCTGTGGAGAAAACAGAAGCCATTGAGCTGGTCAAAGGGGATGAGGAGAAAAAGGTGTTCATTGGAACTCAACTGAATGAGTAAGCCAGAAGGGAGATAGCTGAATGCCTGAAGAGAAACGCGGATGTTTTCGCTTGTACTCCGTCTGATATGCCCGGGATTAATCCTAAAGTGATTTGTCACAAGCTTAACGTTTCACCTGGGCATAGACCTGTCAAACAGAAGAAGATGAATTTTGCCCCGGAAAGACAGAAGGCGATCACAGAGGAAGTTGATAAACTTATTGAAGCTGGGTTTATTAGAGAAGTTTACTACTTGGAATGGTTGGCCAATGTAGTGATGGTGAAAAAATCTAATGGGAAGTGGCGAATGTGTGTGGACTTCACAGATTTAAACAAAGTTTGTCCCAAAGATTCGTATCCTCTGCCCCGAATCGATAAGCTGGTGGATGAAACATCAGGGTATGAACTCCTCAGTTTTCTAAATGCCTTCTCGAGGTATCATCAAATTATGCTTAATCTCGAAGATGAAGAGAAGACCTCTTTTATTACTGATGACGGAACATACTGTTATCGGGTAATGCCATTCGGTTTAAAGAATGCA
This sequence comes from Firmiana major, assembly GCA_033439115.1. Lineage (NCBI taxonomy): Eukaryota > Viridiplantae > Streptophyta > Magnoliopsida > Malvales > Malvaceae > Firmiana > Firmiana major. The sequence goes on from CM065897.1 coordinate 84,232,272, forward strand.
GGAGCCACTTATCAGCGAATGGTGAATAAAGTCTTCAAAGATCTCCTGGGAAACACTATGGAAGCTTATGTGGATGATATGATCATCAAGAGCAAAGCAAGAGAATCTCACGTGCGTCAGATGACCAAAGTGTTCGATATGCTGAGGGAATTCAAGATGAAGCTAAATCCCAATAAATGCTCATTTGGAGTTCGGTCTGAAAAATTCTTAGGATTTATGATCACCAATAGGGGGATTGAGGTGAATCCTGAAAAGGTTCAAGCAATTATAGACATGAAGCCACCAGCCACGGTGAGAGATGTGCAAAGGTTGACAGGCAGAATAGCGGCTCTGAACCATTTTTTATCAAAATCTGCAGAAAGAAGCTTGCCATTCTTCAAAACTCTGCGAGGCGAAAAGAATTTTAAGTGGACAGACGATTGTCAAAGAGCTTTTGAAGACCTAAAGGCATATTTGAAGGAGTTACCCTTATTGACAAGGCCTCTGGAAGGGGAACAATTGTATATATATTTGAGAGTCGGTGAATTCGCCGTCAGTGCGGTGCTATTGAAGAAAGATGAGATAGTGTACCATCCCATTTACTATGTGAGTAAGATACTGCTAGACCCGGAGACCCATTATCCATTAGCTGAAAAATTAGCACTTACCCTTGTGATGGCCTCTCGCAAATTGAGTCCTTATTTTCAGGCGCACTCCATTGCTGTCTTGACAGATCAACCGTTAAGACAAATCCTTCAGAAGCCTGAACATTCAGGAAGACTGGTAAAATGGGCAGTGGAGCTTGGAGAGTATGATATCATATTTCAACCTAGGCAGACCATCAAAGGCCAAGCTTTAGCGGATTTTATAGTGGAATGTACTGGCCCAAGCAATAACACTGATAAGGAGACTCGACCGTGGCTACTGTATGTTGACGGAGCATCAAGTGCAAATGGCAGTGGGGCAGGTATAGTCTTAGTATCGCCGGAAGGGAGGTCAATAGAATACTCTTTGCGGTTTGGGTTCCCTAGTTCAAACAATACTACAGAGTATGAGGCTCTGGTTGCTGGAATGAAGCTGGCAGAAAGATTGCAAGTTCACCACCTAGTGGCACATAGTGATTCTCAACTGGTGGTGAATCAGTTTAATGGACAATATGAGATTCGAGAGCCGATGTTGCTTCCTTATCTAAAGAAAGTCCAATCTCTGGCTCAAACTTTTACAAATTTTCATTTGATACAAATTAACCGGTCTGAAAATACACATGCGGATTCACTGTCCAAATTAGCTTCCTCTAATGAAACTGAAGGGAGAATGATAAAGGTGGAGAGAATTGAAAGACCTAGCATTGAAGAAATTGAGGTGTGCAACATTGAAGTGGGGGATGATTGGAGAACCTCATTCAAACAGTACCTCACTGAAGGTACGCTCCCACAAGATAAGGAGAAAGCTCGGCGTTTAAGGATACAAGGGGTAAAATTCATAATGATAAATGGGGAACTGTACAAAAGAGGGTATTCATCGCCTTTGTTGAAATGCTTGGGGTCGGAATAAGCTAACTATGTCCTGGCTGAAGTACATGAAGGGATTTGTGGTGAACACTTGGGAGCTAGAGCTCTTGCCTCTAAGATATTACGATCGGGATTTTATTGGCCAACATTGAAGAAAGATGCGACGGATAAAACCTGTAAGTGTGACAAGTGTCAGAGGTTTGCACCAATAACTACTGCCCCAATGGCTCCGCTCCAAAGTACGGTACAACCAACTCCGTTTGCACAATGGGGGTTAGACAATCTAGGGCCTTTTCCCTTAGCTACGGGCCAAAGAAAGTTCCTTCTGGTGGCTACCGATTACTTTACAAAATGGATTGAGGCGGAACCTTTAGCCACAATCACAGAGAAAAAAGTTGAAGCAATGGTGTGGAAAGATATTATCTGCAGGTTCGGGATCCCACGAGTCTTAAATGCTAACCATGGAAAGCAGTTTGATTGCGATGCCTTTCGTGAGTTCTGCAGACGTCTTGACATCTAGCTAAGGATATTTTCTGTATCATATCCTCAGGCTAATGGGCAAGCTGAAGTCAGCAACCGAACCATCTTGCATTGGTTGAAAATCAGACTGGACAAAGTCAAAGGAGCATGGGTAGACGAACTGCCTAGTGTCTTATGGGTATATCGTACCACTAGTCGAGTATCAACTGGAGAAACACCGTTTAGCCTTGTATACGGTACTGAAGCATTGATTCCGGTGGAAATTGGAGCACTGTCACCCAGAGTGGTGCCTTTAATGGAGGAGAACAACTCACAATGGCTAAGGGAAAATCTGGATCTGCTTGATGAACATAAAGAAACTGCAGCTATCCGGCTGGCATCCTACCATCAAAGGGTGTCCAACTATTACAACAGTCGGGTAAAAGATAGACAATGATCGAGGGAGATTTGGTGCTCAGGAAATCACACATCACCAATGCTTTGAGGGAAGACGGAAAGTTCAGAGCCAATTGGGAAGGTCCATATCGAATCATACGAAGGATTGGGCCCAACACCTGCATCCTGGAGACTTTACAAGGGAAGAAAATAGGAAAGACATGGAATTTAAATCATTTAAAATTGTATTTAAATTAATCATTATGTCTTTCTTTCTTTATGTTTGTATTTTCGTATTATTTGTTTACACTGTCATAAGATACTATTATCTAACCATTATACAGAATTATTCATCTAATTATATTTTTGGCTTCTATGAATATAAATCTTGTGACAGGAATCAGACGAGCCGTAAGAGCCTGAGGCGCAATAGCGTCACTGTGGTCAGGCGTATATTCTCAGATGAGCCGTAAGAGCCTGAGGCGCAATAGCGTCACTGTGGCCAGGCGTATAAAATCAGACAAGCCGTAAGAGCCTCAGGCGCAATAACGTCACTGTGGCCAGGCGAATAAAATCAGACGAGCCGTAAGAGCCTGAGGCGCAATAGCGTCACTGTGGCCAGACGTATAAAATCAGACGAGCCGTAAGAGCCTGAGGCACAATAGCGTCACTGTGGCCAGGCGTAAAAAAATCAGACGAGCCGTAAGAACCTGAGACGCAATTGCATCACTGTGGCCAGGCAATAGAAACCTATTAGCGGTAAGAACCAAAGGTATGTTTACATACATAATTCTTTCTAAAAATATATCTTTTTATCAAGAATTGGGGAGCATACACGGATAGATAAATACACGAGTCCAATCAGCATACAGATAAATAAACGATAATAGCAAAAGTTAAATGAACATAAGCGATATGAAGCTTGAACAGATAAATTTTATTTATTAAATATTAGGAAAGTCTTTACAAGCGAAATACAAACTACGAATAAATTCCTAAATATGAAAAAGTTCAATAACAAAAAGAAAAAAATAAATCAATCTACATGATCTGGTGGCGGGAGATCAGGCACCGTTGGATCCTCGCAATCTGGAGGCTGGTGACCAGGAACTGACAGATCTTCTCCATTCAGATCATCGAGAGCACCGATGGATTCAGGAATGTTATCTGGGCTCACGGGCTCCCAATGACCGGCTAGGTTCGCCAAATCATCTAATGCAGCTTTCTTCAGAACCTCATCAGCTGTCTCGACGTCAGGTTCATACTTGGTCCAATCAGGAGCCTCAAACTCCATCACTTCTGGAGTATAAAGAAGCTCAGGAAATTCCTCACCTTCCCTATGCTTTTCCAACCAAGAACGGGCAAGATAAAAACCATATTTCACATAAGGTAATAAGATATCTTCCTTCTGTCTCAAGCAGTCTTTGGAAAGCCTATACTCCTTCACAGCTTCAGCCCGAATGCTGTCAATCTCGACCTGATTCAGGGAAGGAGTGGCTCGACTCTCCAATTCAGCAACGTATTGCTCTAGTTGCTGATTGCGATCTGTCAGGGAATCAAATTTTGACTGCAGAGTATCCAGCTCTGTCTATTTCTGCTGAAGGTCGTCCTTAAATTTGTTGGATCTAGCAGTCTCAACTATAAGATCCCCCTTTGCAAGAGATAATTCTTGAAGCGCCTTAGAAAGCTGCTCCTCCAAATCTCGCACTACTCCTGGCAGCCCAGATAACTGATTATTGGCATTCTTTAATTCATATTACTGTCCCTTAATTCCTGGATCTCCTTGTCAGCTAGTTCACGATAAGCTCGATGCTGAGCATTATTGACTATAGTTCTTTGAGCAAGCTGAAAGGAAACATAAGAATTCAGACTGAAAGTAAAATGAAGAAAAATAAAGTAAAGTAAAGTCTGCAAATTACCCTAACAGCCTCCAGATCAGCTAGATCCTCTCCTTCCAGAAAATTTCGAAATAGTTGACTCTCATCCCTAGGAAGGATGGAGGCCCAGCCTAAGCGAGATGCTACCTCAGGCGTATCTAAAGTATCGTTATCTAAAACCCCAGGGTAGACTCGAAATTCGGCCCCCTTCATTCTATAGCCCCCGTCTACTTGATAAGACCTTGTATCAACAGGGCCTATCTTAGGAAGGATAGGCCTAGTAGACATAGAGTCTTCCAAATACAGGTGCCTCCAATTTTTTTGGCTGGACAAGGTCACATTACACTCAGCTCTTTCTCCCGCCTGAGGTCTATCTGAGGAGCCGGAAGATCTTCGAGAATGAGAAGAAGTCCTCCCTTCACCTTGTAAAAGGGCTCTGATTCCCCTTCGGGTTGTTGAGTCGAAGCAGGAGGAGGGGTCGTTTGCCTAAGAGGAGGAGTCCGGGCTCGAGATACCCCTCCAAAAGCAACCACAGTAGAACGGGGCCTTTTTTCAGCAGGTTCACTAGAGGAACTCTCTGGCCCCCTTCAACGGACCAAGGAACGTCTGATGCTGCTCATTTTTGCAAAACAAGAACCCACAAAATGGTTAGAAATGACGTACAAACAAGTAATGAAGTATAAAACGTAAAAGAGTTACCTTCAAGAGAATTAAGAAACTCCTGAAGGAAATCTATTGCTAAATCCTCGTCATCAAGGAGAGTCACAAAAGTAGAACCAAATCCAGCCCAATCACCCACATCCTCTAAGGGGTCACCTTCGGGGCTAGATTCCCTATCTCTAGGATTTGGATCAAGAGGAACAGAAGGATTAACCATATTAGCGCCACCTATGCCCCAACCAGAAGAAGCTAAGTTTTCAGATGATAAAAACTTGTAAAGATTAATCGGTCTATCAACTAATAACTAATTGATAGTTGGAGACAGCTGTTTTCTTAAGGTGGTAATACGAGGGCCTTTGGGGACACTATGCTTGGCTCCCCATCTGGTAGGGAAGTTAAGACCCTCAGGCACTTCCACTACTAGCCATTCCGACTCGAACCTATGGAGTTTGTTGGGAAGTTTATCAAATAGCCTATTCTCAAACCCGAGTTCAAACATTCTTTGAAGAGAATATGAGATTAAGCCAGAACTACCCCGAAGCTTGAAGAAAGTATAAAACAAAGGGAGAGTAGGAAGGATGCCCCTTATGTGGCAATGCACGTCAAACCCAATTAATTGCATCCAACTATGAGGATGTAATTGGCTAGGAGAAATCCCTTGTTCCCTTAAGAAAGAAATCCCAAAGTCAGAAATGGGAAAACGAAAACCTAGCTCCAAGGAGACCCTAAAAACGGCTACTCCGCTTGCTACGCTACGTATACTTCTCTCTTCTGGAATAGGAAGCCTATAGAAATACCCCTTGGGTAATGGGTATCTACGTATAATGTCTTGAAGATCAAACTCAGTCAAAGTCGATCCCGGTCCCAACTCCAAATGTTTTTCGACACCAGGACCAGCCATTCTAGGGGGCGACAGATTATAGGGGCGACAGACTAGTTGGCGACAGACTATATGGCGACAGACTAGTTGGCGACAGACTATATGGCGACAGACTAGTTGGCGACAGACTATAAAGGGCGACAGACTAGTTGGCGACAGACTATAAAGGGCGACAGACTAGTGGCGACAGACTAGTTGGCGACAGACTATAAGGGGACGACAGACTATAGGTGCGACAGACTAGTTGGCGACAGACTATGGGTGTGACAGACTAGTTGGCGACAGACTACAGGTGTGACAGACTATATGTGCGGCAGACTATATGTGCGACAGACTAGTGGGCGACAGACTATATGGCGACAATATTGTTTTGGCGACAGACTCTAGCGGCGACAGACTCTAGCGGCGACAGAGTATCTTCTACGACAGAGTTTTTACGAGCGTGGCGACAGAGTTTCGCGATCTTTTACACTAGAGTGGCGACAGTGTGCGGAAGGGTCGTGACAGTGTTTTTACCTAGTATGCGACAGAGTGGCGACAGTGTGCGGAAGGGTCGCGACAGTGTTTTTACCTAGTATGTGACAGAGTGGCGACAGAGTAAGTGAGGGAATTGCGATTGCTATGCGACAGAGTTTAGCAGTTTCTTAAATCATTTGCGCTATACCTTACCTTTATATAGTCGCGACAGAGATGGCTGAAACGTGGCGTCTACACCACAGTCTAAAAACTCTCTCGCAGATAAGACGTTTAATCCTTGACAATTATTCCAGAAACAAATAATCCTCTTATTATACTCTTACATAGGGAAATTCCCTATGAAAGAGTGGGGAGTAATTGATAGAGGTAATTTACCCCAGCCCAGTCACGCGCCTGGGCTCCAAAATATAGCAGGCCCAAGATAATAAAATTTTGGGGCCCATATAAATACAAGTCCTGAACTAATGAAAAAGGTGACTTAGAAATATCTATAAATACCTCAGGTATGGTCAGTAAAACCCTAATATCTTTTTGGCTTACTAAAACTCTGCTAAAACAGTCTTCTGACTTAAAGATCGGAGTGCGCGTGCAGGGACAGATCCCTGCGCCTCTCTGACTTTCACTGTTTTGCAGAACATCCAGGACACGTGGAGAAGATCACTGGAGTATCATTTCATTGTTGTCAGGGAGCAACAACAAAAAGTAACATTAAAATTTAATAAAACATCCAAAGTGGGGCGAAATTGAGGGTTAGGTTCGCAATCCTTGTCTGCAAATTTATTTATTAAATATTATATATATGGGGAGCGGGGTGAGTGAGACTATGTTTCCATTTTCAATTCTCATTTCGAATTTATTTATTAAATATTGCACATATTAAAAGTAGAGTAAAATTAAAATTTTATTTTTTATTTTTTAAATATAAGTTATGATATATTATCGTACCATGTTGAGTATAAAATTTTTAATTTTAATGCTAAATCTGTGCTTGCCGGTGTGGTAAACCATGCCTTGGGAGAATTCTTTGTCGAAAACTGAGAAGACCTTTCCTAATTCTAATTAAGATTGCAAATAGAAATTGTACCATGCATGATAGGAATGGATACCATTACTTTCCGGAGAACTAACAAGATTCGTGCAAAACATTAATACTGCCATAGCCGACAAAGTGACAGTAATAGCACTTTCGGTTAATTTATTAAGTATTCTATTATTGATCTTAAAAAAAAATTAATAAACTTTCTGAGCTTTCCAGTCATTGCCTTCTAGGAATGCAATGAAAAATGGATTAGGTTCAGACAGTGGGAGGTGCGAATGGTGTAATTAATCCACTACCAGGAGACAGAACCAAAGCAACATTTGTCTTATTCCCTAGTACTGTAGTTAAAGTTTGTTAGTTATTAATATTACAATAATTGATGTTTAATCCATATTTTAACAGGTTTATTAAGTCATAATCAAATATTCTTATCACTTATATAGAAAATATTTTAAATCAACTGCCTAGCTAGAAGCCTTCCCCTTGTGAATACAATCACCGATCTCTGGTTAGCAGTAATTCAGATTTTTTTATGATTTTGTTTTTGGGTTTTAGACAGCGTATCATATCTTATCCTGATTCCTACACGTAACCCTATGAATATCGTTTCGTGCATCTAAATTTATCGAATTGAAATATATATATATATATATATATATATATATATATATATATATATATATATATAAAACATGAGTTTTTAAATTTTATAAGTAGGATTAAAATAGTAATAATGTGATATATGCCCTATTTTATTATTTTAATCTTTAATATTCTTTGAAGGGTTTGTATTATCATAGCTTCATTTATTAAGTTTAAAAATTTTATTGATAGTATATCATATAATAATTATATATATATATATATATAAAGGATGGATCAAGTCATCATTATGTAAAAAAAATTATTTTACATATTTTATAATAATGTATGATTAATATTTTTATAAGCTAATTGTTAAATTTAACAATCTATTTGTATCTATTATGTATATAAATATTTTTATCATTTCAATTGAGATTAACATTTTTTTAATAAATATTATCGGTTAAAATTTTGTTATTATCAAATAATAGCTAGACATTTTTTAATAATTTAAAATATGATATGTATGATTTATGAAAATAATGTAAAATTCAACTATTAAAAGAACCAAAACTTAACTTAACGATTGTTTTATTGTAACGACTCAGTCCAGTCGGCCATGGTTTACCCCTCTTTGGGCCCACAACATCAACTACTGTGACATCGTTACTCATCCGTACTATCCGTTTTGGATCCACTAACCCGTACGATTTCATCGAGGTAAATACCCCAATTCGCATCCCACATAGTTTAAACCAAGGATCTTAAGTCCTTAGTCCTTACACACATGATACCAATTGTTATGGTTGGGCTATGAGTCTATTGGATCAAACAGTGAAATCTGACAGATCAATTGCTTTTCTTGCTAGCAAATTTAAAACAACATCCAATAGAGGTACTTTCCAATTAGTCATCGTAATAGTTCTTTACAAAAATCACTGGTCACACTCCCTAGATATATCTTCCTATACCTTACTGTACTCACAAAAATTTTAGATATAAAAGAATATTTAAATCTGGGTATACCTTCGACGAAGAAGAATACTTTACGGAACTATAGTTGTGTACAAGAACCCTACTTACAAAAGCGGTCCTAGCTACTGATGAGGCTCTGTGGAGGAAAGTAAGGGGTGAGTTCAACTTGCTCAGTAAAAAAAATTACGTGGCAGGTAGATAAATACACTATCTATCTATATAGGCTTGTAATAAAAATAACAGAGTCGTTGACAGTTCGGTGAAAACAGAGTCAAAAATCATTAGCGTATCAATATCAATAGTATAAATATTTTACTGCAATACACAAGGATTTAAAATTTTATACGGTAAAATAAACCATATCCATGCGATATTTGAGTCTATACAGTTAATTCAGTAAATCAAATAGACGAGACAAGATAGAACATACTATAACGATAATCAATATGACAATTGGCCAATGTAGGTGACTCAAAGCATCACTGATCAAGTGTGTCGGGATGTCAATCGTAGTGGGAGTGGTCAGCTACCCAAACGACTCACAATACAATATGTTCGAAAACCGACACCATAGTACAACGTACTCACATGCGTTTTACACAGTACATCGTACTCCGTGGACCACAATAACAATAACGATTCAGTAACAATAACAATGTAGCATGATTAATTATTTCCTTTGTCTAAAAAAAACCAGTGTGAGTTAGGTCATGCGACACACAGTCAGCACGCGCTCAAGCACATTTTATCGGTACTAATTTAACAGTAATTCATTTTCATTAAACCATTTATAAATTCAGTTCGGTACATAAAACAATTCAAATGAGGTTGGTTTATCCTTTTTCGGTCAAAATCCTCAGTGTGCAGTCTATGAAAATTAAAGCTAGGGATATTTCGATTAAAATTAATAATTAAAACCACATTGATATTTATATAAATAAACTAAATAAATTTATATCGGTAAAAATAGGCGATTAGCTGAGGCTAAAGTTTTTTAGTAGTTTCGATAACTATAAAATTGGCCTAGGGTTCTATATCTACAATTCTATCAAAAATACGTGTAAATATCACTAACAGCTCACAACAATTTTCTTTACCTCAGTGACAAACGGAAGCTCTTTTATACTTCAGTTTCGAGAATCTGTTGGTCCGTTCCAATCCCTTTACTTTTCTGAAGCTGCAGTAAAATACCAAATCATCTCTATTAATCATTGCAAGCCCATAATTTCTTTGCTATATCAATTAAAATTTTTGAATTTGATTTTTCTAAATGGGCAAATTTCCTTACAAATTGGACTACGCACTACCTTAAACTATTCCTTGCAAATTCCTTATACATATATATATATATATATATATATATATAATTTAACTAATATTTATTATTATTTATTTATTTATTTATTCTTTCCCTACATTCCTTTTCTTTCCAAGGCTTCTGTTCCTTTCACGTGGCTGCCACAAACAGGGAGGCGTCACGCAGCTTGGCAGGATCGACAAGACAAGACAGTAGTGTAGCAGCAGAAGCAAGGCCGAATTGGGGTGGCAGGAAGTGCGTTGGTAAAGCAGGGACGCACTAGCACAGAGGTGGCATGTAGCAGCAAACAGTAACAATGCTGGAAGTAGTAGCAATTTTGGGAGGGCTAACAGTTGGGTTGTGAGTCAATATCCATATCCACATCTCATCCATTTTATAATTTAGATTCATTTAAATAAAATAGAAACTGTACTTTTATATATGTACAGAAGCGTTTACACCAGTTTCTATTATATACATCCATTTTATACAAAAGATAACTTTACTGTGCACTATTCTACAGGATATAAAATTTTATTTCATAAGTGTATACCTCTGTACTGCTGGAGAACTTGAGATCACGGTAGTAGGAACAACCGCAAGAAACTCACTACTGCGCAGAATCTGTGGATGAGGAAATAAGGGGGTGAGCTAACACGCTCAGTAAGAAAAATATGAAAACAGGTAGATAACTACACTATCTACATGCTTAAAATACATATATATTCATTTTCCTTATAAAACATATGCATTCTTTTAAAATAACCTCCATCAATGCAAAATCATTAATTCGCTAGATGAGTATATGCATATTCTTTTCAAATCACACAGTGACTTACTCATTTCAACCATTACACAGAATCACACAGTATAGTTTTTTAAAAATGCTTTACACTTAGCAAAATCATTAGTAAATCAATATACATGAGACATAGGATAGGATATCATATCATGGATATCACAGAGCAGGGGACATATGTCACCTCACACAATAGTGACAAAATGTCATATCACACAGAATAAGGACTTATGGCCATAGTCTGTATTCCAGGCAATCACTAATCAGGTGTAAGGGAATTTCATGCTTGGGGAGGTGGATCAATCATCCCTTCGGCCCACTAAGAATCACTAAGATATCACAGCACATCGTATTCCGTGGCTAACGCTCATGGTACAGCGTGCTCCCGTGGATCCTTTACCACTCATTTTCATTGTCTCAAAATCTCGTGCGAGCGGATCTGTGCAAGATTACTCAGCAATACACGACGACTCTAGCACGGTTATACTCATCACACAGCAAAACTCCTAAAACCTTGTACGAGCAACTCATCGTAAGATCACATAGCAATACTTGAGGCCTCTAGCACGATTTTACTCATCGTAAGATCACATAGCAATTCGTATTAAGCCGACATTAACCTCACAATGCCTTAAGTTCATTAATCTCTCTCACTATGGCATTTCCTCATACACCTCATATGCTTATTTATAATCATTATCTATTCCAACATATGGGTTTCACATAAACATCTTAGAATCATATATACATGCTAAATAACATCAATGCATGCTTAAATCATCATTAACTCAATGCCATTTCAACTTTCTCTTACTTTCTCACACTAAGCTCATTTTAGGTCATGGAGGATTAAGCATGTTCAAGGATGTTTCAACCAACATTACATACATTAATCAACTCATCAAAATGCCTAGATTAACAAACTAGAAGTTGGTGTATTGAAATCTTACCTAGCTTGATTTTTCTCTTTTTTGCCAAATTTGGGGGGAAATCACTTTGCTCATTCAATCCAAATTTCAGCTTCCAATCTTTGACCATGTTGTTCTCTTCCTCACTAGGAACTACTTTGCTTAAAGAAATCTCTCTCAAATCTGATTGTAAGGTGATGATTTTTAGAGTGAAAAAGCTAGGTTCTTTGTTTTCAATGGAGGAGGATGAGTTATTTCGTGGAAGAATAATTCAGCTGTTGGGTTTTTTATAGAATTTGGCCTCATGAGATCGATCTCCAATGGTGGGAGATCGATCTACCCTTTGCTTGAACTCTTTTAGGATTCGATCTGCAGGTTTTGGTATCGATCTGTTCATTGGTAGGGATCGATCTTGGCTAGGTAGAATCACTTAGAGGTCGATCTGGCTTTGAAAAGGGATCAATCTTTGCTAGGCAGAGGCAATTAGAGATTGATCTGTCTTATGGGAAGAGATCGATCTTCGCTAACTAGAATCCATCCAAGATCGATCTACTTTGAATGAGAGATCGATCTCCCTTTTACAGAATACTTTGGCATTGCATTTCAAGGCAATGAGATCGATCTTCCCTTACTTTAAGATCGATCTCCCCTTGTTCTGCAGCATTTCAGTTCTAATTTTTCTCAGATTTTCAAAGGTAACTTTGCATTCACTTGCTTCAATACTCATTTTACATTTCATCCACACTTAGAGCTTAAAAATATCCATTTCTTATGATGCATCTATAATGTAACTTGTCTGTACATCACAAAATCATAAAGAATACATAAAAAATTTACGGGCCTTACATTCCTCCCCTCCTTCAAGAAATTTGGTCCTCCAAATTAGAACCAAGTCATTCCTCAAAAAGTCGGGGGTACTTTTCCCGCATCAGGATCTCTAACTCTCAAGTAGCTTCTTATGAATTGTGGTGCTGCCAGAGAACCTTAACAAGTGGAATTGTCTTGTTTCGTAACACTTTTTCCTTCCTATCTAGTATCTAGAGTGGTCTCTCTACATATGACAAATCATCCTTGAGCTCCAATGGCCCATATCGAATCACATGAGTCGAATCTGGATGGTACTTTTGAAGCATCGATACGTGGAAGACACTATGAATGCCTGCTAGCTCTAGTGGCAATGCTAGCCTATAGGCTTTATCTCTCACTCACTCCAGTATTTCAAATGGCCCGATATAATGAGGGCTCAACTTACCCTTCTTATCGAACCTCATAATCCTTTTTAAGGGAGACACTCTCAAGAATACTGAGTCACCTACAGTGAACTCTAGTGGCCTCCGTCTCATGTTAGCATAACTCTTATGCCTGCTCTGAACTGTTTTCAATCTCTCACATATTAACTGAACAACCTCAGAGGCTTGCTGTACGAAATCGAGAGCAAAAGTCTTTCTATCACCCACTTCTTCCCATGCAAGAGGGGAACGACACCTTCTACCATACAACGCCTCATATGGTGTCATCCCGATACTCGAGTGATAACTATTGTTGTATGCAAATTTGGCTAATGGTAGGTGATTATCCCAAGAGCCTTTAAAATTCATGACACTCGGTCTCAACATATCCTCTAACGACTGGATGGTTCTCTATGACTAACCATTGATTTGAGGGTAGAAATCGGTACTAAAACTTAACTAGGTTCCCATAGCTTCCTGAAAATGGTCTCAAAAGTGAAAAGTGAAGCGAGAATCCCTATCCGATAGAATGCTCACTGGAATACCATGTAGCCTTATGATTTTCCATACATACAACTCTGCCAAAATACTTAGAGTATCTGTGGATTTCATGGCTAGAAAATAGGAGGATTTCGTCAATCTATCTACCACTACCCAGATAACATCATGGTTCCTCTTAGTCCTCGGCACTCCCATGATGAAATCCACGGTGACATGCTCTTATTTCTAAGTCGGTATAGGTAGAGGCTGCAATAATCCTGCAGGCTACTGATGCTCTACCTTCACTTGCTGACATACAAGACACTTTGCCACAAAGTCGACAATATCCTTCTTCATCCCTGACCACCAATACACTCTCCGAAGATTCTGATACATCTTGTAACTCCCCGGATACAATGTATATCTCGATGAATAAACTTCTGTCAAAATCACTTTCTTTAGCTCCGGGTCATCAAGAATGTAAATCATGTCTCTAAACCTTAGTAGGCCATCATCACTCATTAAGAAATCAGCCACATCACCCCTATGAATCTGACTTGCACGATCATCACACAGCAGATCGACATGCTGAGCCTGTCGTATCCGGTCAATCAAATTCAGTTCCACTCGTAGGCTAGCTATCACACAGTCATTGTCAACATCGAGAGGGTCTATATCCAACCTGAGGTGAGCAAACCGCTCGAGCAACTCATGTTCCCTGACCATCATGTACGATACCATTCTGAGGTTCTTTCTACTCAGGGCATCAGCCACAACATTAGCCTTTTTCGAATGGTACAATATCTTACAATCATAATCTTTCAGAAGATTTATCCAATGTCTCTGCGTCATATTCAACTCTTTCTGCGAAAACAGATAACTAATGCTCTTATGATCTGTAAACACCTAAAATTTCTAACCGTGCAGGTAGTGGCGCCAAATCTTTAATGCAAATACCACGACTGTCAACTCTAAATTATGGGTCGGGCAATTCCTCTCATGGTCCTTAAGCTGTCTAGATCCATAGGCTACTACCTTCCCATTCTGCATCAACACGTAGCCCAGTCCCTGTCCTGAGGCATCTGTATACACTAAGTAACCTCTTGAGCTGGTGCGTAGGGTGAGAATAGGTGCGGTGGTCAGTCTACGTTTCATCTCGCAGAAACTACTTTCACACTTATCATCTCACTCAAATACCACATTCTTTCGAGTGAGCTGTGTCAACGGTGCAGCCAACTTAGAGAATCCCTCGACAAACTGTCGGTAATAACCTGTCAAACATAGAAAACTGTGGATCTCTATAACCATCTTGGGTCTTTCCCACTATATCATAACCTCTATCTTAGACGGATCCACTTATACCTCGTCTCTTGAGACTACATGACCCAAAAACGATATCTCACTCAACTAGAAATCACACTTATTGAGTTTAGCAACTCCTGATCTCAGAGGGTCTGTAATACTGTTATCAAGTGCTACTTATGCTCTTCCCTGGACTTCGAGTACACCAATATGTCATCTATAAAGACAATCACGAAACTGTCCAGGTATGGCGTAAATACATAATTCATTAAAGCCATGAATGTTATAGGAGCATTCGTCAACCCAAATAGCATAACCAGAAACTCATAATGGCCATAACGAGTCCAAAACGCTGTCTTGGGCACATCTCCACTTTGAATCCTCAACTGATGATACCCATACCTCAGGTCAATCTTCGAAAAGATCTGTGCTCCCTGCAACTGATCCAATAGATTATCAATCCGTGGTAGGGGTATTTATTCTTGATGGTAGCCTTGTTCAACAACCGATAATCTATACACATTCAAAGACTCCCATCTTTCTTCTTCACAAACAGAACCGATGCTTCCTAATGTGATATGCTCGGTCTGATAAACCCCTTGTCCAATAACTGTTGCAACTGTCTCTTTAGCTCCTCCAATTCCACTAGAGTCATTCTATACGGTGGTTTAGATATTGATTCAGTACAAGGCATCAAATCAATACATAACTCTATCTCTCTATTTGGTGGCAACTCTGGTAATTCTTCCAGAAAGATATCTAGGAACTCTCTAACTACTAAGATGTCAACTAGTTTCGGGTGTGCCTTATCCAAATCAATCACATATGGAATAAAACCTTCAACATATTATGATTACATTTGTTAGTGAAATCGTCCATCCTTGGAAATAATTTACTACTTCTTTCATTACTTTGCAAATCTTACAACATACCTCTCAGGGTTGGAAAACATTACTGTCTTAGCATAACAGCCTAAAACAACATGATTTGCAGCCAACCAATCTATTCCTAGTATTACATCAAAATCCTTCAAGTCTAACAGAATAAGATTGGTCAACATATCATTTTCCCCTACTTTTAACTTACAACCATTACATACATACTTTGTCACTACATTATCTCTCACTGGAGTGCTTATAAGCAACATTCTACCTAAAGGTACAGGTTTTACATGTTCAAACAATTTACATTCAAATGAAGGCGATATAAATGAATGCATTGCACCGGGATCGATTAATGCTAATGCTTCAAAATCAAAGACTAGGATGGTACCTTTAATCACATCCGTGGAAGCTTCTGCAGATGCTTAGTCCAATGCAGACACTCGCCCTCGACCAACAGCTTGTTTCCTCTTCTCTTCAGCTGTGGCCTTCCTCTTAGGAGTAGGTGGCTCAATCGTAGCCTTCTCTGGCTCTTTGCCATTCTGTGGGGCTGTATCAACTAATTTCGGGCATTCACGAGCTATGTGTCATTGTTTACCACATCTATAACAAGACCTCATCATCAAATGGCATGGCCTACTCCCATGATATCTACCACACATTTTGTATTGTTTGGTGGTAGGTCGGGGTCCGCCAATGACTTACCCCTCGATGTTGGAGGTAAAGCTGGATAAGCTGAAGGCTTCGCATGCCTCTCTCGTATCTCCTCAATCTTTGACCCTTTACCAAATAACATTCGGCCCCTTCTGAATCCTGTATCATCAACTAACCTCTTCTGGTCTCTATCTCTGCCCTTTCCACTCTTATTTAGCTCCGAGACATGTAACTCATAATCCTGCTCACATAACTGAGCTCTGCGTACTGCCTCGTCATAGGTGGTAATGTCAAATGAGGCCAACCGAGCTCTAATCGAAGGTCTCAACCCCTCAATAAACTTCTGAACCTTCATGTCCTAACTGCTCGTGGTAACTGTGTCATATCTGCCCAGTGATGTGAATTCGGACTCATACTTATCAACTTTACAATTCTCCTGAGTCAAGGTCATAAATTCCATCTACATCTTCCTCTGAGCAGTGACTGGAATGAACTGTCTCCTAAAGGCATCCAGAAATATGTTCCAAGTCACCACCAGGTGACGTGTACTTAAGATCGGTTGTGTGGTCATCCACCAATGCTCGGGCTCACCCTCTAATACAAAAGTCGCAAAGGTGACATTCTCTGTGGCAGAGCAATGGAAAAATCTATAGAGTTTCTCCATAATGTGAATCCAATGCTCCGCTAACACTAGGTCCTTTACCCCATTAAATAAAGGTGGTCCAAATTTTCTGAACTGTCTCAATCTGTCCAGATCACAATCATAAACTCCTTCACCACCAACCTGTTGTGGAGCTACAGGATCCTGAACTGGTGGGGGTACAGGAATCTCTGCCTTTACAGCTTGAGGTCTCGGTGCAGGCTGTGTAGGCTCATGTCTTTCAGGTGCAGCGACCAGACCAGTAGGGTTCTCCTGTCTACCCTTAAATCTGACCATTGCCTATGTAAACATTTTCATGACAGTGTCTACACTACGCTGTAATTGCGTAATACGTGCCTCAGCGACATCACTAAGATCGGGTGGATCTCTACTAGAACTGGACCCACTATGCCTCTCGGGCTCATCTCTATGCCCCTAAGAGCGCGAACTCTCTCCTCTACGAGTGCGTCGTTTATCCAACATCCTGCATACTCAATAACAAGTGTCTCAGTCACATTTTCAGCTTGGTATACACAATTGTATCCAAATAATGCACAGTACTTAGGGATGCATATTTTCCTAACTATGGATACTGACTCATATCAAACCAACTCAGCTCTGATACCACCTCTGTCATGACCCTCTTCCCGTGACTTACCATACTACTAACAATTGGGCTGTGAGTCAACATCTATATCAACATCTCATCTATTTTATAATTTAGATTCATTCAAATAAAATAGAAACTGTACTTTTATATATGCGCGGAAGCGTTTACATCAGTTTCTATTATATACATCCCTTTTATACAAAAGATAACTTTACTGTGCATTATTTTACATGACACAAAATTTTTCTCATAAGTGTATACCTCTTTACTGCTGGAGAACTGGAGATCACGGTAGCAGGAACAACCGCAATAAACTCACTACTGTGCAAAATCTGTGGAGGAGGAAATAAGGGGGTGAGCTAACACGCTCAGTAAGGAAAATACGAAAGCAGGTAAATAACTACACTATCTACATGCTTAAAATACATATATATTAATTTTCCTTGTAAAACATATGCATTCTTTTTAAATAACCCCCATCAATGCAAAACCATTAATTCGCTAAATGGGTATATGCATATTCTTTTCAAATCACACAGTGGCTTACTCATTTCATCCATCACACAGAATCACACAGTACTTTTTTAAAAATGCTTTACACTTAGCAAAATCATTAGTAAATCAATATACATGAGACATAGGATAGGATATCATATCACTTAGTATCACACAACAGGGGACATATGTCACCTCACACAGTAGTGACAAAATGTCATATCACACAGAATAAGGACTTATGGTCATAGTCTGGATTCCAGACAATCACTGATCAAGTGTGCGAAAACTCATGCTTGGGGAGGCGGATCAACCATCCCTTCAGTCCATTAAGAATCACTAAGATATCATGACACATCCATGGCTAACGCTCACGGTACAGCGTGCTCCTGTGGATCCTTTACCACCCATTTCCATTGTCTCAAAATCTCGTGCAAGTAGGTCTATGTAAGATCACTCAACAATACACGACGGCTCTAGCACGATTTTACTCAACACAGTAAAACTCATAAAACCTCGTGCGAGCAACTCAGCGTAAGATCACATAGCAATACCTAAGGCCTCTAGCACGGTTTTACTCATTACATAGCAAAATCATAAATCACGTGCGAGCAACTCAGCCTAAGATCACACAACAATACTTGAGGCTTCTAGCATGGTTTTTATTTAAAATCACTTTAAGTCAAATGAGTTTCATGTGAGCATAGTCAGAGTAAGATCACTTAGTAGTACTCGAAAGCTCCAGCATGATTCCCAAAATCTAGTGCGAGCTCTCGAGTGGATCACACAGCTTTCACTCAGCTCTAGTACCATTTGCTTTTCTCAAAATCCTTTTAAAATGTTGTGTGACCAAGATTGGTAAATCTACCATTGCCACGTTGGCTCTAGCACAAGCTCACACAAAAATAGAAATAGATGGCTTCATTCACTAAGTATGAGTGAGAGGGCAATCTCCCTTCAATCACTCGTTAAATGCTTTTTCACTTAGAAACACATGCATTTTTATGGTAAATAGTTAAATCGGGAGCCAGTCTATTACTATTCTTTCTCAAAACACTTACATAACATTCACAAACATCTACTCACAATAAAGACATTAAGACATTCAATTTATGCATATAAGCTTCTTCTTACCACTTAGCTTTCACATAGATATTTCAATATCTATATACTTTATCGTATTGATTGCACACAGAAAGTAAGAAACATACATATAACTATCTCTAATAGCTCACATAAATAATTTACCTCGAATCATGCTTGAATCACTTTCCTTGATTTCCACTTCTCGTGATCCGTCTAATCGGCTCCAATTATATCTCCAGGAGCTGCAAGTATTTACTTCTCATGTCAGTATATCGTAATATACTTAATTCTCACTTGCATGAAGTTCAATTCAATGCATTAGGCCTGTTTTACAACAATTTGGCATTGTTACATCTTATTGAACTTAACTCTCTCTTAAGTTCATTTCGATTGTATCATTCATTTCTCGAGAATCTATTAGACTCATCAAGTCTATTAATTCGTATTGAGCTGGCATTAACCTCACAATGCCTTAAGTTCATTAATCTCTCTCACTATGGCATTTCCTCATACACCTCATATGCTTATTTATAATCATTATCGATTCCAACATATGGGTTTCACATAAACATCTTAGAATCATATATACATGCTTAATAACATCAATGCATGCTTAAATAATCATTAACTCCATGTCATTTCAACTTTCTCTTACTTTCTCACACTAAGCTCATTTTAGGTCATGGAGGATTAAGCATGTTCAAGGATGTTTCAGCCAACATTACATACACCAATCAACTCATCAAAATGCCTAGATTAACAAATTAGAAGTTGGTGTATTAAAATCTTACCTAGCTTGATTTTTCTCTTTTTTGCCAAATTTGGGGGAAAATCACTTTGCTCCTTCAATCCAAAATTTCAGCTTCCAATCTTTGACTATGTTGTTCTCTTCCTTACTAGGAACAACTTTGCTCAAAGAAATCTCTCTCAAATCTGATTGTAAGGTGATGATTTTTAGAGTGAGAAAGCTAGGTTCTTTGTTTTCAATGAAGGAGGATGAGTTATTTCGTGGAAGAAGAACTCAGTTGTCTGGTTTTTATATAATTTGGCTTCATGAGATCGATCTCCAATGGTGGGAGATCGATCTGCCCTTTGCTTGAACTCTTTCAAAATTCGATCTGCAAGCTGTGAGATCGATCTGTTCATTGGTAAGGATTGATCTTGGCCAGGCAGAATCACTTAGAGATCGATCTGGCTTTGAGAAGGAATCGATCTTTGCTAGGCAGAGGCAATTATAGATCGATCTGCCTTATGGGAAGAGATCGATCTTTGCTAACCAGAATCCATCCGAGATCGATCTGCTTTGAATGAGGGATCGATCTCCCTTTTGCAGAATACTTTGGCATTGCATTTTAAGGCAATGAGATCGATCTTCCCTTGCTCTAAGATCGATCTCCCCTTGCTCTGCAGCATTTCAGCTACAATTTTTCTCAGATTTTCAAAGGTAACTTTGCATACACTTGCTTCAATACTCATTTTGCATTTCATCCACACTTAGAGCTTAAAAATATCTATTTCTTATGATTCATTTATAATGTAACTTGTATGTTCATCACGAAATCATAAAGCATACATAGAAATTTACGGGCCTTACAAACAGCTTGGGGAATCAATGTAGGACAACAATTGTTTGATGCAGGGAGGCTCAACAGCATGTGGTGCGATGGAGAGGAAGGGCAGAGCAGATCAGTGGTACTGGGAACGATAGTAATATAGTAAGAAGTCACAAGGATGAAGTTTATTACGGGAATGGATGAGAGAAGACAAGGTGCGGCTAAGGCAGCAGCGACGATGGTGCAATAAAGTACATTGGTGGCAGCAGGATGATAATGATGGTAAACTTGGAAGAAACAAAGATGGTGGCGATAGGCGATACAAAGGGGCGCAAGCAGCCAGGCATGAAGCTGTGGCAAGACTGCATGAGAGCGGGTTGAGACAACACAGCAATAGTAGGGCAATGAATGGCGATTGGTGGGATTGTCGAATGGCAGTGAAGGTGTGGCAATGTTGAATAGAGAAAATCAGGAAAGCATTGGAGGATGATGGCAGTAGACAGCGGCAGTAGAAATGTGCCAGAATTAAGTTTGGTCACGTTACAAATTTAAGGAAGAAGCCAGGGGAAGGATGGTGCAAACAGTAGTTCCTCTCAATCAGAACCGGTCAGTTTGGATGGTGGTGGCAGAAGAAAATGGTGAATGCTCTACTTGGGTTATGTATATATAGTTTCTCTTAAGTTTCCTTTCCTCCATTTCCTGCCATCTTCGTTTCTTTCCTCCTCGTGTTCCCTGTACTCACCTACCTTCTCAGTTTTCCATCCTAATTTCCAAGCCACGCACGTCTTCTCTATTTCATTTCCTGCCACTACACGCCTTCCCCATTTCACTTCCTATCACATTCTCAAGTTTTCCCAATAGTATAATATTGCAGACATTACCCACTTCTTTCACAACTGGCTTTCACTGCAATGCCCCATTAATTAGCATCATGTTGTAGCCATAGTTTTCTGCCTATTTCCATTGCATTTACATGATTTCCTCATTTCCCAGGTTGTACGGGCGTCAGCATTATTCCTTTCTATCCCTTCTACCGAGTGGCCTCCCTTGTCCTTTACCCCTTTTCTCCTCCGACATCGAAGGACCATCCCTCATTCAGCAAACCATACCAACTTCCTTGTTTCCTATTTTCATTATACCCCTCTGTCTCTCATTGTTGCAGTCTACCACTGCTATTTTCCTGATGTTTTCCTTCTCCTAGGTTGCTGCAATTAGCAGCAATATAGGATTCTCTCTTTCATGTTTTTTTCCAGATCAGAAACCCATCATCGCCCTTCACGTCTCCCGCTTATTATTTCCCTGTTTTCCATCACGTTTTTCTGCTTCACTGAACGAGCTTCATCATGTCTTTTTCTTTTTTTTTTTGAATCCTTATATATATTCCCTTATATCTGTATTCCATTGATGGAAATCCTTGGTCCATGTTGATGTATATATATATATATAGATAGATATATCTTATGCACAGACCCATATGCTAAATTTAAAGAAATTATTACTCACACATGTAAACACATATATATTTATATATCTTTGTACTTGATAGATTTCCTTTACAGCATGTATAAAAGTGAATTTAATTTAGTATCTGCATTTATATTTTATATACATATTTTCTAGCTTAAAGATATATTTTATTTCCACTTCCCATAGATATTCATTCTTGGAGTTAACATACTTTTAATTAAATTAATTTTTCCAAGTCTCACTATGAAAAAATATAATTTTAATTTAAATCATTGACTAATGGAACGAAATCTTTAATCTCAATGATTAAATTGCTAATCATGGATAAAATCAAGTACATAAAATTTATGGTGCTTACATCCGAAGATGTTACACTTACAGATTTCCAATACATACAATACATTATTCAAAGTCAACTTTTTCCAATATGTCATCTTTAGTACCCTTTTTCCTTAACCCTCTATATCTGAGATAGCAAAATTTCCCATGAATAATTTCTTCACATTTGTAATCAGTTTAAAGGTAGTGAACATCGTTTTGGCTAAGCAAAGATGTTGGGTTGCATCAGTGTCAATCTACCATTCTCTCATATTGGACTCAACAAGGTTCACTTTAGAAACAACAGTAGAAAGGCCTATGTCAGACACATCTTAAGTGATGTAGTTCACTATGATTTACTCTTTAGTTATGTTCTTCTTAGGCAGCCTGCAATCAGATGCTTTGTAACTCATTTTGTCATAATTAAAACATTTGCCTTGAAACTTCATGGGTTTCTAAGAGATTCCACCTTTTAGGTTCAACTTGGATCCATTATTGTTGAACTTCTTGTTCTTTTTAGCTTTGAAGCCATGCTCCACCAAATTTACCTTAGCCATAGATGAATTGACCATTTCTTTTCAAAACCTCTATTGTCTTCTTCAATCAAAGTTTAACAATTAGTTCTTCAATAGTCATTCCCTTTCACTAGTGCCCTTTCTCTAGTGCTTAAGGAAATTCTTAAAATCCTTTCATGTAGGAGGCAATTTCTATGTAATTGTTAAGGATGTAAACGAGTTAAGCTAGCTGTGAGCTACTCGAGTTCGGCTCGATGATTACTCGAATTCAACTTGTTTATTTTCAAACCAAGCTGAAGCTCGAGCTATTCAAGTAACGAGTCAAAACGAGTTCAAGCTTTTAAATATTTGGCTTGAACTGCTCACGAGCCTTATTGAGATTTTTTAAAATATATATTTTTAATATTTTAATATTAATTTACTATTTTACTATCATAATATATAGTTAAAAAATGATAAATCGAGCTTAACAAGTTGAGGTCAAGTCGAGTCGAGCGGCTCAAGTATTTTATTGAGTCAAGCTCAAACTTTAAAAGTTAAGTTCGATCAAGCTCGAGCCTAGCTTCAAGCCTCGAGTTTTCGAGTCGAGCGAGCTCGAGCCAAATACTGGATCGTCTCAACTTGGCTCAATTACACCTCTAGTGATAGTAACCACTTGAAAGGTTTCACTTAAATTCATCCCCTCAACATAAATCTTATGTAAGATCAATTAGATCTCTTAAACTTGATTGATCACTAGCTTTGAAGCCATACTCCACCACATTTGCCTTGGCCATCGGTAAAATGACCCTTCTCTTTTTGGAACCTTTGTTGTCTTATTCAATTCAAAGTTTAACAATTAGTTCTTTAATATTCATTTTCTTTCACTTGTGCTTAAGGTAATTCTTGAAATCTTTCCACGCAGGCCACTTCTCAATAATAGCAACCACTTAGAAGATTTCACTCAAATTCCCCCCCTCAGCATGAATCTCATGTAAGATCACTTGGATCTCTTGAAATTGATTGATTACTGTCTTGAAGTCATTCATCTTATAATCTAGTAAGCAACCAACCACAAATTTCTTGGTCCTAGCATCCCTGATCTTATATATATGGTCCAAATACTCCAATAACTCTTTGGTTGTTTTCTTTTTACTATACGCATTGTACAAAGAATCTATCAATCCATTCATGACATAATTTCGACACAAAAAGTCAAAATATTGCCAAGCATCCACAACATTGATCACTTGGATATCATGCTCATCCTTATTGAGTTTTGGAGCATCCTCAATTAATAATCTTACAAAGTTAAAGGTGGTTTAAAAAGTCAAAATGTTGTCGAGCATCCACAACATTGATCACTTAGATATCATGATCATCCTCATTGAGCTTTGGAGCGTCCTCAATAAAGAATCTTGCAAAGTTAAGGGTGGTTAAATAGAACAACATTTTTTGCTATCACCTCTTAAAGTTTAAACCATTAAACTTCTTCAGTCTCTCACATGGTTCACGGTTACTGATATAGCATGGATCAAAACTTAAACCGCCACTGGAGGGGTCTCAACATTAGTTTCAGTTGCCACTTTTTAAAATCACAATCAATTATCTCTTCATTTTCAAAATAACAATATATATATATATATATATCAAAATAACTATGATAATTTTATTATTTCCCTTTCCCGATTAAGATGTTGAGCAACTAAATACTCTCAATAGAAAGTTTTTTGGAAAGGCTAGAGGGGTCATAAGAGATTCCATTGATACCTAGTCTCCATAGACAAAACCAACTAATCGTAATAATTTAAAATTCAACATCACACCTAGTGTTTTAAGATTGTAGGAAAATAATAACAACATATATATTGAAATAAATCTTCGAACAATAATAGTACAATAATTATAACTTAAATTGAATAAGGCAGAAATACAAATAGAGCAAACCAAGGCCTATGTTTCACACAGTTTCCTTAAAACAGATTTGCCTTCGTAACGTGAGTGCTTGAGTTACTTAAGCATCTGTCTCACAAGATATAACGGTAACCAAATGCACACCACCAATCTACTTCAATCGAACTTTCAAATGCTTGAACATTATTACATTGAGAATCCTAAAACTAAGAGTTTGAAGAAAGAGCAAATTTTAGAGAGAAAAATTAGAGGATATGCATTTTGTTTGTTGTGTGTATTGGTGTGTAAAACACATGAGAGGAATCCTCCTTTATAACCTTCCAAAGCTATTTTGGTCTTTAAAATTTTGAATTAAATACAATAATTAATTCAATCATTTATTCCATTGACAGTTACACATTTTAAATTTAAACCAATGCCTGAAATTTAATTCAGACAATTTAATCCAATAACAGTTACAAATTCAATGGTAGTTACAATAGATATCACTTTTTTATTCCTCCATATATCTTGTTTAGTGTATGAACTTTTTACTAACATAAAATGAATTCTCACTCCAATTGTAACTTCTAATTTTCTATTTAATGGCTTATTAAAGGATCATTTTCTAACACTTTTTTCTTTTTTATTTAAAAATTTTCAGCACATATTAAAAAATTTAAAAATTTAAGAGCTTTTATTTACATAATGAACATGCCATGGAAAAGATTGATGGATCGAATTGAATCAGACTCGATTGATACTTTTAAGGATTTGCTTAAAACCTGACTTGATCCCTTCATAAAAATCTTATTAGACTATTGCTATCTAATATATATTAATATATTTTAAATTAAAAAAACATTTTATTAATAAAATAATATTTTATTCGAACCAGACTTGAATTTGAAACTTTTTATCCAAAAGCCTACTCTAATTTAGATTTAGCAATGTTAGACACGACACGATAATATGGCTTGAAAATGATACGAATAAAAGATACAAAAGTGACACAAGTTAAAAGTTGGTAAAAATTATTTATAACTATGGCAAAAGCTAAAAAAATAAGTATTATGTTAGGCATGTTGATACCAAATTTTTGTATTTTATAGGATACGAACACGAATTTTATACACCACTTGTCTTTTTTTTGAATAAATATATACATGGATTGTTAAGTCTGCTCTAATTGGCCCAAACTCGATAATAGAACAAGTTGGCCAACCCATTAATTTATAAGATAATTATCCTATACACCGTCAGTGAAGTTTTTTGAGCTCACAAGCGAGATTAGGATAATTATCAATATCTTATTTTATTTATTTTTATTTTTATTTTTATTTTTTTAATATTTTTAAAGGACATATGTAATTATCCTAACCTATTTTTTGAATCAAAAAACTCTTCTAGCTATGGATAGGATAATTATCCTAATTTATATTACAAATTTTTATATTTAATAATGCATTAAAATACATTCATGAGTTTTTCTCCTAATATCATAGTTTTCCTCTTTAAATTTAAGTCATAAAATTCATTGTTTACCTATAGGCCTAGAAGTGCACACCGAAGGATAAAAAAGAGAAGGTGCACACAGCAATTTATATATATATATATATATATATATATATATATATATATATATATATATATATATATATATATATATATATATATATATATATTATGGTTGATCTGGAATTATCTTAGAAGTTGCCATGACATCACCATCTTAATTTTTTTTTACTAATATTAAATAAAAAATTAATCTACCCTTTCAGTTTTGGAGGCTGAGAAAAATTTGGGGTTAAAGAGAGCGAGACGTGGAACAATTTAGATTTCACATTTTACGAAAAAAATTATTTGGTTAATTAGATTACCATGGAGGATGCTGTGTTTTATAATTGATTGTGACCAATCATGCTGTACGTCCAGAAATCACTGCATTTCAATTTGCAGCGGAGGAATTTAAGAACTTCAATTTCATACCATGCATGAAATAAGTTAGTTTTAGCTGAGGAATTTATTCTAAATTCTTGCTCTCTGTTGAGGTGTTTTTGACATTAGACACAATATGAGACACACTGCGAGCATATAAATCGAAAACCTTATAAAGAAAGATAAGAAAGTAATATTAATTTAAATTTGATAAAAAATTATATATAATTTTTAAAAATTAATAAATATTTTTAATTTGTATGTATATCTAAATGTTGATACATTAATTTTTATAAATTATATAATATAAATATAATTTAAAATAAAATGAACTCAAAATATATATATATATATATATATGAGTTACCATATTTATTTTTAAGTTGATCCCTGTGATGTGATGGAGTCTTGAATACAAGAGTTAATTTGGATTTGTTCGAGAAAGAATAATTAATGCGATATCAGAGTTTACAATATTTTTTTCAACCATAAGAATTTTATCAATGATGATTTTAAAATTTAAATTTTATTTAAAATTTTAAAAAAATATATTTTTATTTTTTTCAACCCATTATAAGTAAAGTTTAAATTTTTAAATATGTTTTAAAGTTTAAGATCATTTTTATATTAAAAAAAGTAAAAGGGAAAAATAAAAATAAAAATAAAGATAGTTTAAACTTGAAAGTTATCTATGCTCATCTCTTCACTTTATATTTTATGTCTTTATTTGTGGTCGGTCATTTATTATTTAACTGTTAATTAAAATAGATGATAGATAAAACTTTTGTTTAATTGAGTAATTAAGGAAAAAATTATAATATAATATAAGATTTGAATTTAAACTTAATTAAAATCATTCTCCCCGTCAATTAAAATAAAAAAAATAAGTGTTTTCAAAATAATTTTCTTTGAAAATGTGATAATCTTGAAGAGTGCTAGATCTTAAATTAGAGACGGCTTGCTAAGGAGACCTTAACTTAATGATAAGGTGGGGATTTTAAGATTTTGAGATTTTATGTTCGAGTTTCATCAAATGTAAATTTGAGTTTAGTCTAATTATTTATTAATTTACATATTTTAAGTAAACATGTTGATTAGGATTATAACTTCTAATAAAAATACACTACTCAAAAAACTATAGTGGGCTTAGCTCCCTTTATTTTCATTTGCTTGTTGGAAAACGAGTGAGTGTTGAGTTCAAAATTAGGAGTGTAATCGAGTCGAGTCATGACAATTTAATATTAAATTTGAACTTGACTCGATGCAAAAAATTGATGTTTGAAACTCAGCTCGAGTTTAATCGAACTTAGTTTTTGAAATTGAAGCTCAACTCGATAGACTCAAACTTGACTCGATAGATTCAATTTGTCAATTTTTAATCTATATCATCAAGATAAAATGGTAAATTAATAATTATATTAAGAAAAAGTTGATTAGGCTAGTGGCACCCTATTCAAGATAACATGGATGTCGGTCGATCCTAAAATGAACTTGTTCCTCATTAAGTGTTTCTAACACCTTGGCTTTGAACTCCTTACTGTACTCTGATGAAACATGAACAAATGCAAAAATGACTTCAATACGTGCCATTGATGCTACTTACCTTAAGGTTATTTCTCTCATTGTCAGATCCCGAATGACGGGAATTTTCAAAAACATTTATTGCAGAAATATGAAAATTTGGGCTAAAATTTTTATTTTTTTTAGCAATTGTTTGTCATCTGAATGCAGTCGTACAATGTTTCTAGGTCTCAGACTACCCAGCTTAGTTTAAAGTTTTGAACCTAAGGTCTCAGTCTAATTTCTTATTAGCTTTCATAATATGTATTAATTCAATACACATCTCGACACATGCACTGAATGGTAACTATCTGAAAATAAATACAATTTAACAAGATAAAAAAATATAGCGATATAAGCTGCGAGATCTCGAAGCATTTATTTTGAAACCGAATACTGACATTAATGCCAATGCACCTCTAGTCTGAACTTGTGATGGAAAATAGAGGGGGTGAGCTTTAGGGAAAGCTTAGTAAGCAAACCACACAAGCACAAAGGTACTAACATACAAGATACTAAATTTCTAATACATGTCTAACGCATTCACATTCGATCATTCTTTCATTCGATCATTTTCTTATCATTTATCTGAATCACATTTTGAAACTTATCGAAAGTTACACTTTTCTTAGGTTTACGAACTAGAAAATAATCTAGACGCTGTCAAGTTTTTCAAGCATAGAGGTATTTTGAAATACCTTAATTGGTCATCAAACCTGACCACCCGAACTAAATATACTTATAGGGGTTCAAAATTCGAAATACAATAGAATGCAGAAAACCAAAGTTTAATGCAATCTAAGCATGTAAGCTCTTCCCTTTTGAATTGCTTACATCCACATTCATTCTCAAAACACAATTTTCCTAGAACACATCATACAATCTGAAAACATATCACATATCGAAATATATTTCTTAGTCGGAACACATTTCACATTCGAAGCATATTTTTTATCTGAAATATGTCACATCAAAATATATTCATATATTCGAAACATATTTCATATTTCAAAAACGTAGTTCTTATTCCAAAACATACTTCACAATTCGAAACGTATTTCATACAATCTTTGCTAACTATTTTAACTCGTTAGCAGGGATACTACTGACTATTATATCTCGCCAGCTAAGACTACATCACTAACTATTATCATCCTCGTTAGCAGAGGTCATAACATATTTATTTCATATCGTTAGGATATGTTCGGTGAACTATGCTCATGTTTGTAAAACATTTCTGAAAACATATTTCATACTTCAAAACAGTTTTCACATTTCAAATTACATTTCACATTTCCAAACACATTTCAACGCATATTCTAAAATCTGAAACACATTTCATATGATCACTATTTTAACCCGTGATCAGCGAAATATTAGAATCTCAAAATACATGACCATTGCTAACTATTATAACCCGTTAGCAGGGCCTGAAATTGCCAACTATTATATACTCCATCAACAGAGGCCAAAACATTGCTAACTATTATATACCCCATTAGCAAAGGCCGAAACATTGCTAACTATAATATACCCTATTAACAAGGGCTCATACATTGTTAACTATTATATACTCTGTTAGTAAGGACCGAAAATGGTCATAGCTAACTATTATCGTCTGTCAGCTAAGGCAAAACATTTAGCTATAAGAGCTATTAGAATGCATGTTTTAAAATCACTTCTAATCACAGTATGGATAAAAGCAGAGTTAGCATAAATCCAAAATATAGAGACGTATGTTTCACATACTTTCAAAACATGTCATAGCTTTTAAAGCTTCTTTAATGCAGATATAAACTAATGCAAGCTTTTTAAATTCCACAAAATCATAGTATGCATCGAAATGCAAATGTAATTCAAACTAAGGTTCATATGAGAACAGATCCTTTTTTATAATCTTATCGTCGATATTTTCACATATAACACTTAGGATTCTTAGATATCATTTGATTCTTGCCCTAGGATCTGATTAATCTGTGCGACGCTACTTCGCATCAAAGAGATTAATTTGTACCTGAAGATGCTACTTGCACCCTAAGGATTACTTATCCATTCGATATTCTTATCCAAATCAATCAATCTTTTCATAAATCGAACACTTGCATCAAAATATATTATACTACATGTTTCCTATATACTTTCACAAGGTTTAATAAATCGAAACAAAAACGTATGGTCCGATGAAATTCGTATCATGTTCATATATCAGAAAACAATTCAGAAACCATGTAGTTCGATATATAATTCACAAAGTTCGATGATTGGATCACATGAATATAGGCGAGGTCAACAAGTATATCCCAATAAAGACTTTCCCACTATAGCTGTCAATGAGCTGAAACCACCCCGAAAACTAGGGTGTTACCTATGGTCATAGACTTGAAAGACTCAAGTCCTAGTGATCAGCCAGAATCAAAACCTGTCACAACAATGTCAGACAAGCCAAACTGTCCGTATAAGAGTCGTAAACTCAAGGCTGTCTCCATATGCTCTATCGAGAATAACATAGCTATAACGCTCATAAACGATAAAACATTCAAAACTCACGTTTCCAAAAATCATATAACAATCGAGACGAAAAACAGTTTATGCTTAAATCCAAAATTACTAAGTATAAGCTAAATAAGCTATATGCTTCAATTAGTTCAAAACAAATTCGAAATAATATTATAAAGCAATACATGCATGCAGATAAAAATCTGTGTTAGCTTTTAAATCTCTCACACAATGTTATGCAATGATTTTAATGTATGAAAATTATCACAAGGTTCAAAACATGTCAAAACGAATCAAAATCACATTTTCGATAACACAATGCTCTTAGTTCACAACAAATAGACAATTTACGAAATTTCTGCAATAAAACCAAGTAACAATTGCTCATTACCCAGCCTGCAAAGTAGAAAATAATTCATATCCCCAATTTAGTTGATTCAATATATTTTATGTTTCATATCAATCAAAACGTTCACATACTTATTCGAAAAGTTCAAACAAAGCATTTACGATAATCAAATATTCGTCTCAAAACATAAAAGATTGGTACGGGGTTAACCTGCAGCTTATGTAATTGAACTTACCGCGTATACCAATATAAGTTGTATCAAGTGAGGTTTACTTACCCGAGATACCGTGATGGCACGTAAATCGAGATTTGATCGAACTCGTGTTTGTCGCCTATTGCCGCTACACGTTATATTTAAATTGGATCAGTTTTGATCAAATATAAATTCAAATAAATTTTTTAAAAATTAAAACAGTCAAATTCAACTGCTTACCAGTTTATCCTTAAACTGAGGCGTCCAATATTTTCTCCTATTTTTTTTCTAGCTGAACCGATTCAGGCCGATTTAGCCTATTTCCTTTCTACTAAACCAGTCCGAATCGATTCAGTCTCTATTTTCGTCGATCAGGGCTACGTCGGTTGGTTCTCGGCTCCATTTTTCACTAGCGGCGTCACACGGTGGAGGGAAGGCTTCGGTCGACTTGGTTTGGGGAGATCGACAGTGACTCCGCCACTTTCTTCCTCTTTTCTTTTCCACTTATTTCTCTCATTTCCTTTGCTGATCGCCACTTCCCTTGCTAGATTTCCTCTGGGTTGGCACCGACGGCTGCTCTTCTTCCTTCCTTTGGTTGTCTGGCTCCATCTCTCTCTCAATCGCAGCCTCTCGCCTTCGTTTTTATCTGTTGTCTTTCTCCTCTGTTTTACAGAGGAGAAAGATAGGGAAGGGATCAAGTTTTCTCGATTCTATTTTTTTTCCAATATATAATATATTTTTATAGATTATATATTAATATAATATATTATATAAATAAATATCTATAAATATAATATATATTATTATAATATATTATATTGATAAATATCTATATTATATATTATATATTATTTTATTTTATTTATTTTATTTGTATTTAATATATATTTTATTTTAAAAATATTATCCCGTATTTTCAAGATAAATTTTCAAAGTGAAAAATTTCGGATTATCACATTCTACCCACCTTAAGAAATTCAGTCCGCCGAATTCTTTACAATCTAAACGGATTAGGTGAACTTATATCGAATTACTTTTTAGGGAGAGTGATGTCATCTAAGTACTTTTACTCACTCAAATCCTATCGGAAGTTCACAATATTGAATTCATTTAACTATTGAGGAGGTGAAGAATTGACAATACCAATATCAATCTTCCTTAGGACTACTTATACGTCCTCGCCTCACTCTCTGATTTACTATTCTTATACAGATAACATTATATGCATTAAAAAAAAATCATTTAAATCGTATCTCAAAATCAGACAGACACAGTGCATGGGATGTGATTGGGACGTAAATGACTTTTGGACCTTTCTTAACTTACTCTGCAAGAAAAACTTGCTCTGATACCATTAAATCTGTTACGATCCAAAGGACGTGAATTTTCAAAAAAACTTACTACAGAAGTATGAAAATTTAGGCTAAATTTTTCATTTTTCTTTTAACACTTGTTTGTCATGTGAGTGCAGTCTTACAATATTTCTAAGTCTCAGACTACCTAACTTAGTTTAAAGTTTTGAACCTAAGGTTTCAGTCTAATTTCTTATTAGCTTTCATAATATGTCTTAATTCAATACACATCCTGACACATACACTGAAGGGTAACTGTCTGAAAATAAATACAATTTGATAGGATAAATAAATATACTGGTATAAGTTGTAAGTTTTCGAAACATTTACTTCAAAGCCGAATACTGACATCAAAATATTAATGCACCTCTAGTCGGAACTTGTGATGAAAAATAGAGGAGGTGAACTTTAGGAAAAGCTCAGTAAGCAAACCACATAAGCACAGAGGTAATAACATACAATATACTGAATTTCTAATGTATGTCTAACGCATTCCCATTCGATCATTTTTTTATTACTTATCCGAAACACATTTCGAAACTTATCGAAAGTTGCACTTTTCTTGGGTTTACAAGCTATAATATTATCTAGACACTGTCAAGTTTTTTGGGCAGAGAGATATTTTAAAATACCTTAATTGACCACCAAACCTGACCACCTGAACTGAATATAGTCATAGAGGTTCAAAATTCGAAACATAGTTGAATGTAGAAAATCAAAGTTTAATGTAATCCAAGCATGTAAGCTCTTTCCTCTTGAATTACTTACATCCACATCCATTCTCAAAACACAATAATTTTTCGAGATCACATCATATAATCTGAAAACATAACATATATCGAAACATATTCCTTATTTGGAACACATTTCATATTCGAAGCGTATTTCTTATCTGAAATATGTCACAAATATATTCATATATTCGAAATATATTTCATATTTCAAAACCTTCTTCATAGTTCGAAATGTAGCTCTTATTCTAAAACATACTTCATAATTCGAAACGTATTTCATACTATTTTTGCTAACTATTCTAATTCGTTAGCAGGGACTCTACTGACTATTATATCCCATCAGCTGATACTACATCACTAATTATTATCATCCTCATTAGCAGAGGCCACAACATATTTA
Source organism: Firmiana major (assembly GCA_033439115.1). Lineage (NCBI taxonomy): Eukaryota > Viridiplantae > Streptophyta > Magnoliopsida > Malvales > Malvaceae > Firmiana > Firmiana major. The sequence continues at coordinate 84,266,238 of CM065897.1, forward strand.
TTTCATATCGTTAGGATATGTTTGATGAACTATGCTCATGTCTGTAAAATATTTTCGAAAACATATTTCATATTTCAAAACATTTTTCACATTTCAAATTATATTTTACATTTCAAAACACATTTCAAAGCATATTCCAAAATCCGAAACACATTTTATATTATCACTATTTTAACCCATGATCGTGAAAATATCAGAATTCGAAACACATGACCATTGCTAACCATTATAACCCGTTTGCAGGGCCCGAAATTGTCTTCAATTATATACCCCATCAGCAGGGACCGAAATATTGCTAACTATTATATACCCCGTTAGCAAGGGCTGAAAATGGTCATGTCTAACTATTATCGACTATCAGCTACGACAAAACATGCAGCTGTAAAAGCTATCAGAATGCATGTTTTGAAATCACTTCTAACCACAATGTGGATAACAGCAGGGTTAGTTTAAATCCAAAACACAGAGATGTATGTCTCACATACGTTCAAAACATACCATAAAGGGATTTTAAAGCTTCTTTAATGCAGGTATAGATCAATGCAAGCTTTCTAAATCTCACAAAATCATAATACGTATCGAAATACAATTGTAATTCAAATTAAGGTTCATATAAGAACATATCCTTTTCGATAATCTTATCGTCGATATTTTCACATACTTATAACACTTAGGATCCTTGGACATCATTTGATTCTTGCCCTAGGACCCGATTAATCTGTGCGATGCTAATTCGCATCAAAGAGAATAATTTGTACCTTAAGATGCTACTTACACCCCAAGGATCACTTATCCATTCTATATTCTTATCCAAATCAATCAATCTTTTGATAAATCGAATACTTGCATCAAAGTACATTTTACTACACGTTTCCCATATATTTTCAAGTGGTTTAATAAACCGAATTAAAGGCGTATGGTTCGATAAAATTTGTATCATGTTCATATATCAGAAAATAATTCTTAAACAATATAGTTTGATATATTATTTACAAAGTTTAATTATTGGATCATACGAATATAGACAAGGTCAACAACTACATCCCAATAGCTGTCAGTGAGCCGAAACCACTCCAGAAACTAGGGTGTTACCTATGGTCATAGATCTGAAAGTCTCTCACCCAGTGATCAGCCAGAATTGGAACATGTCACAACAATGTCGGACAAGCCAAACTGTCCGTATAAAAGTCATACACTCAGGGCTGTCTCCATTTGCTCTATTGGGAATAACACAGATAGAACGCCCATCAACGATAAAACATTCGAAGATCACGTTTTCAAAAATCATATAACAATCGATATGAAAAACAGTTTATACTTAAATCCAAAAACACTAAGCATAAGCTAAATAACCTAAATGCTCAAATTAGTCCAAAAAAATTTGAAATACGATTATAAAGCAATACATTCATGCAGATAAAAATCTGTGCAAGCTTTTAAATCTCCCACACAATGCCATGCAATGATTTTAATGAATGAAAATCATCGTAAAGTTCAAAACATGTCAAAACGAATCGAAATCACATTTTCGATAACATAAGGGTCTCAGTTCGAAACATATAGACAATTTACGAAATTTCTGCAATAAGATCAGGTAATAATTGCTCATTACCCAACCTGCAAAGTAGAGAACAATTCATATCTCCAATTTAGTTGATTCAATACGTTTCATATTTCAAATTGATCAAAAGGTTTACATACTATTCGAAAAGTTCAAATAAAGCATTTACGATAATCAAAGTTTCGTCTCAAAACATAAAGTAATTGATACGTGATTAACCCGCAACTTATGTAATTGAACTTACCTCGTATACCAATACAAGTTGTATCAAGTGAGGTTCATTTACCCGAGATACCGTGATGGCACATAAATCGAGACTTTATCGAACTCGTGTTCGTCGCCTATTGTCATGCTACATGTTTACATATTTAAATCGAGTCAATTCCAGTCAAATATAAATTCAAATAAATATTTGAAAAATTAAAACTGTCAAATCTGTTAGCTTATTGGTTTATCCTTAAACCGAGGCATCCAAAATTTTCTCTCTTTTTTTTTCTATTTTTCTCTTTTTTTGGTTGAACCGATTTGGACCCATTCAGCCCATTTCCTTTCTACTGAATTTGTCCAAACCGTTTCAATCTCTATTTTCACCGATCAAGGCTTCGCCGGCCGGTTCTCAGCTCTATCTTTCGCTAGCAGCGTCACACGGATGAGGGAAGGCTTATGTCGACTTGGTTTGGGGAGATTGGCGGCGGCTCTGCCTCTTTCTTCCTCTTTTCTCTTCTGCCCGTTTCTCTCTTTTCCTTCGCCGATCGTCGGGTCCCTCACAGGATTTTCTCTGGGTTGACACTGATGGCTGCTCTTTTTCCTTCCCTTGGCAACCAACACCATCTCTCTCAGTAGCAGCCTCTCACCTTCGTCTTTCTCTGTTGTCTTTCTCCTCTGTTTTACAGAAGAGAAAGACAGGGAAGAGATCGGGTTTTCTCGATCTTCCTTTTTTTTCAATATGTAATATATTTTTATATATTATATATTAATATAATATATTATATAAATAAATATCTATAAATATAATATATTATTATAATATATTATATTGATAAATATTTATAGATATATTGTTTATTTATTTCTATATATATTTAATATATATTTTTATTTTAAAAATATTATCCCGTATTCTGTAGATAAATTTTCAAAATGAAAACTTTTAGGTTATCACACCCCTACCAATTAGGTATGTAATAAGAATTTCTTGAATAGTCTTATGATACAATGAAGTTATTGTTTAAAATCACATTGTACATGTGAAATCAAGTCACTAAACACACTTGACAAATACAAAATTATTTTGTTTTATCTATTATTTTCTGTAGTAAACAATATTTAAAGGACTTCTTTCCACTTTGAAAATAAAAAAAAAGAGACAAAATCACAAATTTAATATTCTTTTGTATTTTTGAAGTGTATATCAAATGATTTAAAATCTCTGTTTATAGAGATACTTTCCAGAGGTTGTGTTCTCATAATCAAAGGTTAAACACTTTTGTATTTTGATACAACAAATAAAATAATTTAATATAATCACTATTTTTAAAAATCAATGATGATGTTTTTTTAACTATTAACAAGTGAAAGAATACCTCTTCAAAAAATAAATAACTCTTCAGAAAAATAATTCTTTAAATAATTATATTTAATTTTTTATTTTATTGATTAAACATGATTAAATTAATTGATAATTTTTTTTCCACTATTTTGAAAATTACCGACCATGGACCTATATTAAATTCGATCCCGTCAAAACAAGAGAGTGGAATTTTTATGAATGGTTGAGACAATCCGAGTCCCCAACTTAAAACCTGGTGATTCTTACTCATACTAATTATTTTTCTTTATAATTTGATTGCAGTACTTCTTTTATCTGTTGAGCGCTTGATAATCGGATTAATTAATTAATTAGTAGATGATATAAAACGGTTAATTACTTTTGATTTTCATCTTCATTTTCATTCCAAAAAAAGAGAGCAACTTTGAATGCAGTATCGAATCAAAATATGTAATTTTTATATTAAAAAACATAGTACCGATTGCTGTAGAACTTTCAAGCACCAAAACAATACATAACAGAATAAAGCATCAGAAACCAAACATTAGATTGAGTATATATCATTTTAAACGATTAATGTTTGAAGCAACAAAGAATCAACATGGAAGACAACCGAGCAAAAGGAAGATGAGATCACCATCATAATAATAATAATAATAATAATAATAATAATAATAATAAATTGTTTAATGGGAGCAAAAAGGATCTCCACTTTGCAGATAAGATCAAATTGACTGAGGCATAAACCTCTCTCTAATATGCCTTTTCTCGACATCTGTTTAATTTTCTTTCTTCAGATGCCTAAAGCCGTGAGGCATCGCATAGTACTGTAAGGGCTCGTCTAGAATCAGTTTTCATGTTAGTTTTCTTTCAGAAGCATGCCTCTCTGTCTCTCTGCTAATATCATATCACCTGTAAGAATGATTCTGATCCAAAAAAAAAAAAATGTTGCTGATATCTTGTTCTCTTAAAGAATGGGAATAATGTTAACTTTCTATATTCTCTGTTAAATGTATGGATACAGATCGTTTTAATATATACATAAAGCCACTAAGGACCGACCGATATTGATCACTTGCATCTTTCGACATGTTATTTCAACAAAAATTAGATTCTCAGAGAGTTGAGAACTGCTTTTGTTACTATCCATCCCTTGCTAACATTGGGCAAATCGAAGCATACAATATTAAAATTTACCGGAAGTGCAATAAAATAAAGAAGAATAGTTGGCTGTCTTTTAAAAGGGAATAGGGATCACACTGATTGTCCTAGAATATTTAATATTTTTCGATCCGATTAAATAAAATTAAAATATTATATAATTAGATTTAAATAAGATCTAAATAATAAAATTATTATTTGTCACAGATTCAAGTAGTTATTTTAAGGTATTCATTATCCAAATTTAATTATAAATAATAATTTTTTTAATATGATATTTATATTTTTATTTATAAATTATTTATTATTGAAGAAATATTTAATTAAATTAATTTATTAAATAATATAATTTTGATTTTTAACTTTAATTTATTTTTATTAGTTAAATTAAATTTATTAATTTAAAATTTTTAATAATTTATTTTAAAATTGAATTTAAATTTAAAAGTCTAGTTAAAAAAATCAGTAATTTAACAGATATTTTTTATATTATATGAGTAGAATTTAAATAATACAAACTAAAATAATCGAGTAATTAATCAAGTTTAGATATTATGAAAAATAATAAAATTTGAGTATCTCAAATTAACGAGTATCCAAACCGTTTACACTCCTGTGAGGAGAGTCCATGGAAGCATGGATAATCCGATATTGTAAATAGTATTTTGGCTAATGAGAATTGGCATAAGTGGTCAAGATCTTATTTTCACGATTTTTCATTAATAAATAATATGTAAATTTTAAAAAAATTCATAACTAAAAGTTCGATAAATTTATAAATTTTAAAAATGGATTGACAGTGTGCTGTGATTTTAAAGATAGAGTAATTTTTATTATTTTAAACTTTTTGTTAAAAATAAATAAATAAATAGTAATCCTATTTTACTTTTTTGTTTGGTGGCCAAAAAAATTGCCTTTTTAGAAAATTTTTTTCACTATTGTAGAACTTCTGTTCTTTGCCATTGCTAGTTTAAAGACCGACATAATTTAATTATTATAATTTGTAATTATAAAATCATAGCACTAGTCAATAATTATGTAAAAAAATTATCATTTATATAATATAGGCTCCATAAATATTTATGAAGAAGTAATATATGCCTTTATACATATATGCTTAAGTGATTTATCATTTATAATATATAGAGAGAAATATACATGATTATATTACACACTCTCAAATACCAAAAAAAATATTTTTATTCTAAATTCAATCAAAAAATTTCCGTTATCACATTTTTTATCTCTTCTTCTTTGAATTTTTTTCTTTACAATTTCTTTAAAAAATATTTTAATTAGAAGGAGATTTTAAAAGATAATTTCAAACCCTTTAGATTGAAATTAAAATTGTTTTTTATTAAAATTGTTTATTTGTCTTGTTTTTTATATTTTTATGAATTAGTCCATATCTCTTCCACAAACCAAAAATGTAATAATTGCTTAAGTGATTTCAGATTATTAATTTCAGATTTCTTCATTCTGTTTAGGATATTAAATTTAAGACATGCATGTTAATGTCTAGTCTCCAAACCAATGATCCTTTGTTATAATTAGATTCTCTTCAAACTGTTCATATCGTTACTACTATTTATCCTGCGACATTAGGCAAATTGAAGCGTAAAATTATTGTTGTATGCCTGTGGGTAAAAAAAAAGAGGAGAGCTGACTCTTCCTAAAACTGGAAGCGTGATCCTGAAACAATTAATTATAATCAGTCATCATCAATGTAAAAAGCACCGTAATATCACAGCCATCAGGTAGTACACTACACCAACTACATTCTTTATATTAAAGCAGCTGCACCACATGTTTTTGTTAATATGTGAGGATTGAGGAGCTTTCTTTTACAAATTGTCCATGAAAACAACACTTCTTTTATCAGCATTTGAACACATTATTGTCAATCCCATATATATTTTTGTAATGATGAGAAACCTCTGATATATACATATATATATATATATATATAATTTATGAATTAATTATCCATATATATCATCTTCCAGAAACGTATTTATATGGTAATGTTGCTTAAGTGATTTCAAATCTCTTCATTCTATGTAGGAATTAAATCTTCAAGACAAGCATATTTATGTCTAATCTCCAAACCAATTCTTTATTTTTTATTAATTATTTTTGTCCGTAAGTAGCCATACACCATATATATATATATGGTTTATGGTTAATGGCCAAACAACTAATGCTAAGACGTTTGTATCAAGTGGGCAATGGAAGTGCTAGCTAGTGACATCTCCCACTCACAAAAGAGTCAAAACAGCAAAATATATAGTTCCCTTTCTATTTTGCCATTGACCTTATTATCAAACCAAACAGAATAATTAGAGGAAACTTTTTTTTTTCATTAAAAGAATTGTGACAAAAGCTCCATATTAGCGAGTAAGCAATTGGCATCCACAAGTTTCAGTAACGACGTAGACGCATTTGCTATTCTTCTCTCTATTTCTATTATTCCTATTCTTTTTCTCAAAGAAATCCAATATCTCTCCGGTATTTATATCCCCTCAAGGTTGTTAAACAGTCCTCAGGACATACTAAATTATATAGTTTGTTTACACCTTTTCTTGGACCATTCTATTTCTCCATCTCAGGAGTCCAGGCAAGAATCATGGGTGATAGGCTGCGCCTGGCAGTTGGGATCATGGGTATACTACTATAATTCTTCATGGTTTAGTATCTGGATTTATATATTCAGCATAAAACTTAACTGATATAAGAACTGCGCATGGTTTTCTCTTACAGGCAATGCATCTTCTTTGTTGCTTTATGCAGCACCAATGTAATGTCAATATTCTATTCACTGCATAGCTTGTTTTATATTTACTAATACTATATATCTTGTTTCCAGATAGCTCGATGGAATTTAGGTTTTTGATGATCATTCAACTAAACAAATGTTTGTTGTTTTTGTACTTTTCCAGCTTGACTTTTTCTAGGGTGATAAGGAAAAGAAGCACTGAGGAATTCTCATGCATTCCTTACATCGTTGCACTATCAAACTGTCTCCTTTATACTTGGTATGGATTGCCTGTTGTGAGCTACAGGTGGGAAAATTTCCCTGTGGTTACCATCAATGGTTTAGGGATCATATTAGAGTTATCCTTCATCTTCATATATCTTTGGTTTGCACGAACCAGAGAAAAGGCAAGCTTCTTAATCCTGCTTTACATTTAATTATTTTGTTACATGCATGCAGTTCTAGCTTCTTCTTCTTCTTTTTTTTGTGTGTGTGCGGTGCTAATGAAAATGGAGAAAAGAAAAAACATGGATTCCTTTCTTGTACAGCATGAAGAAAAATGAGGATTGATGTCTATATCCTTTCCTGCATGAGGTCTTGCATGGAAAAAATCATGGCTAAAGAAACTAACAATTTTGTAGCTTGATGAAAGTGTAGATTAAGGCTGGTGTTATGGCGACAATTGTCATCCTACTGTTCTCTATCACTGCATTAATCTCAGCTTTTGTATTCCATGATCATCACCATCGCAAAGTTTTTGTCGGAACTGTTGGGCTTGTGGCCTCTGTGGCAATGTATGCTGCTCCACTTGTGGTTGTGGTAAGCCGTCATTTTTCCTCCCCCTTTAGCTTACAGGGAAACTCTCTCCTGTCTCCCCTTAAAACATATACGAGTAAGTTTTTCAGCTTGTTTCTTTTGGTGTTGTAGTTGAATTCCGTTTCTAATTGCAGAAACAAGTGATCATGACAAAGAGTGTGGAATTCATGCCATTCTACTTATCCTTTTTCTCCTTCCTCGCTAGTGTGCTTTGGCTGTCTTATGGACTACTGAGTCATGATCTTCTTCTTGCGGTTTGTATTATGGCTTATGGACTACTGACTTTTGTTTTGACAAACAGAAAAAACTTGAACTTCTGTTTTCTACCTGACCTTTTATAAATTATGGCAGTCCCCAAATCTGGTTGGTCTCCCCTTAGGCATCCTTCAACTTGGACTGTACTTTAACTATAGGAAAAGAGGAATTATGGAAGCACCAAGCAAATGGGATTTAGAACAGAATAGCCAGGAGAAATCCAAACATATGCAGCAGCCCGTGATGAGCGAAAATATCAATGGAAAGAGCTGAAGAATACGGCTTAAGGTATGATCAGAAATCAGAATATTCCTTGCTCTGTCCAGGATGACATCTCTCTAGCTATGGTATGAATTTCCTACAGACCAAGGATGTATGGTCGCGTTAAAGTAGTTCGAATATTGAATTTTATATTCAGTGAAATGGTTTTAACACATTTTCTCGTCCGTGACAGGGGACGCCATAAAAATCAGCCTTCAGGGAAGCAAAAAGGAGCTTTTGTCGTGACAGTTGTTACATATCAATATCTCTTCTTTTTTTTTTTTTTTTGGTATTCAAGGTTGGAACTTGATCAATTGAACTAAGAATTCAGCACTCTATCAACAGGCCACACATGACCGTATGACTACATATCTGTCATTAAAAGAATAAAAGAATCAATTTACTCTGTCTTCCAATTTGCAAATCCATTTCTTAATATGCAAAATATACCGATAAGAAGAGGCCAACATTATTAATTACTCCAACCTCTTAACCAGAGCAATGGCCTCAAATCGAATGCGAAAACTGGACTTAACATCATAATTAAGAATCTTTTCGGTCATACGCTTCTGCTTCTGCATTTAAGCACAAAGAAAATCCTTGTGTAAAAACTACTGCCAAGTGTAAAAGTCCTAAGCAGAATTCATTGCTTTAAAAGCTCAAGCAGTACCCAGAAGGACAAAAAGGAAAAGCAAAAATTATCAAAACTTCCAGCAGGTTGCCTACCCACCTGAGTTCATAGTAACTTTTGTTAATCACCATTTTTAATTACTATCAATTTCTGAACAAACTGCAAGTAACAAACCATGTATTCATAGAAGACTTGACTTCTCTTTTGTAAGGTATTTACTGACTGAAAGCAGAAAAGGCAGCATACTTTTAGTTTATGGAAGAGGGAGCAACCCCAAAAACCTTAAAAAGGAAAACAGGGACCTGGTCTTGCCTCTAGAGACAACAATCAACAATACTTTTGGCACCAATCGCTAACGCAACAGTGACTGTTATCATGTTAATCACTGTCACTCATCAGCTATTTGAAGCATTTTTTTGTGTTGGATAAACTGTGTTTTGACAAAGAATAAGTCTTTAGAACTCATTCTAAATTGACAGATGCAAGGGAAATGTCACTGACACAATATGCCTAATGATTCACAGCCACGCAACCCAAACAAAAGGACAAGTCAAAATCTGAAATTTCAATTTTTCTTATCCGCAAAATCTTAATTTAGAATTAGCACTATTAGCACTATGTTGCTAAGGTGTACAAGCCACTAGCTTTAGGAGTAAAAGACATCATTCCCCAGTTGTTCAGTGAAGAATACACAATTTTAATTAGAGACAAACAGTGCCCATAATGGAATTAACGAGAAATATATATTAGTATGAAGGACGACAAACATGCTGAATTAATCTGCATATTAGTGGATTGGCTAAGTCATATTTATCAAATTAAGCTTGATTAAGTTCGTCTAGCAATTTAGTTAACAACATATTTATTAGTATTTTGGCTTAAAATGTGACTCAATATTAGACCTTATAATCTTTGATATGATACGATTACACAATACAAAAACGACACGAATAAAAAGATAAAAAAAATACAAAAGTGAGACGGATTAAAATTATATAAAAATTATATATAAATATAATAAAAATTAAAAATAAGATTCAATATTTTTTGTATTGATACAAATTTTGATATCAAGTTTTTATATTTTATATTATATAAATATAATTTTATATGATATAAATATAAATTATAAATAAAAATTATTAAATCGTAATTATATTATTTTGTATATTAATGGGATGGGTCCAATCAATATCTTATATATAAAAAGAATCCCGAACATTATACTGATGCCAACTGGCTTCTATTTTCTTTTTCCGTTCTGGGCTGGATGCCAATCGGACCTTCATTCATTTTATTTGCCTGGCTGGAATGAAGCCATGGTTTTCCATAGCCTAAAAACTATTTAGGCAAGTTCGGATCTCAGTGCAGTGCGAAAGGTTATAGACAAAAATTTTAAGGATTAATAATTAAATATATTTTTAATTTTTAATATAAAATAAATATAATATTTTTTAATATTTTATAATATAAAAATTAGTTTATAAATTTTTATTTAACTGTAAATGAACTTACAATTTTTTAAAATATATAATTAAATATAAATATGTTAAATAACACTAACTTCTATTACTATTACACACATGATATATTACGTGGTTATCAATTAAGATATTCACGTCAGCTTCTACGTAGGATATTCAAACTGCAGTTAATATCATTTAATAGATCTAAATTTAATTGCATGATTTTTGAAAATTTCAATGCAATAAAATGTTAGAAAATTTATATATATTTTGTAAAAAAAATTAAGAGTACATTTAACTATTAAATCAAGTTTTAAAGAATAAAATTATCTTTTAATTTTTTTTATTTTATTAAAAATATATATTTTTAATAGTCATTTTAACTTTTTTAATCTTATCAAAATTAATCATAAAGCACATTTAATCTTTAATCAGACCTAAGAGTACTGCTAACCAGTGAGGTCAACGAAGATAATTGCCTTTGTCTCTTCACTCTTCAGTTCACCATCTCAATATGATGACATCCTTTTTTTTGTTCCTTTTGATTTTCTTCTATGTATTTTTTGTTTTTCTTTTTTCTTTTTCTCGAGCACTGAGATTCCTAGCACTTAAACTAAGAATTTGATTATTAATGATACCATCCCATCTTCTCTAATTATTCGAGATTAGCAGATCTATTGTGTAGCCGAGTACATTGGTATCATCGTCAATAAGCCAATTAAATTCAGGCTTATATTATTTAGACAGAAAATTAATAAATTTTATGTCGGACTTAATTTTATTCTTTTATTTTCTTTTTTTAAATTGAAGAATTTTACTCTGTGTGAATTACTTATAAAACGTATTTGTTTTCGGCTAAAAACTTAGCAATCAAACAATTTTTAAAAATAAAATCTTATGATTAATTAACCTCATGCATAAAACTTGCTTTCACATTAACCCTAAATCATCATTAAATTATAATTTGATCTCATCTTCTCTACCTTTTAAGAATAAAAGGTTTGGATTTTTTCCTTTTAGTTTGGATTTTTTTATTTTTTCAAATATTTTAAATAAAAAATAATATAAATTACAACGATTTTTAAGACAATTGGCACTTTAGGGTTTTTCTTTAATATTTTTCAAATTATCAGGTTGTTCCTTAAACATTAAAAGGTTTTAAAGATATTCTTGTCCTTTACTTTATGCCTTTTCTAATTTCTTTATTTTATTTTTTGTTTTTTCAAATATTTTTATTAAAAATAATAAAATTTAGAATAATTTGTATTAAAAAATTAAACTTGTACATTTGGTCAATGAATTTGATTTTTTTAATAAATTTGAAAAAATATTGTGAAAAAAAAAAGAATGAAAAAGAATAATATTTACACTTATTAATTAAAAAAATTATTCCTATATATCAAAAAAATCTCTTTCAATAGTTAATGTCTACCTTTATGTGGTAGATCAATGATAGGATTATTTTTTACGACAACATGGGTTAAAGTCTTTTTGTTAGCTTTTATTTTGGAAAGATAAATGAATTGAAATTTTATTTTAATAACATAAAATAAATCTCCGAGTCTTGAGTACCACAGTTATGTTGCTCACTGTTTGAATGCTATTAATTTTAAGCAAACAAGTCCAATCTGAAATATAAGTGGTTTAATATATATTTTTTTTTTTCGAAGCATGTTCACTTCTCACATTTATATTTTCCTTTTTTTTTACTTTAAATGGTAATTAAGAAAATATAGTTGTAGGCATTAAAAAAATAATAATTAATTAATATTATTAGTTAATTAAATTAAATATTTAATTAATTAATAATTTCTAATAAATTGGTGATAAATAAAAATTATTAACCAATTGTATTATCTCTAATTAAATTAAATTAATTAGAAATAAATCTTGGAGTGATCGAGTCCCTTTAGAACTCTCTACCATCAATCATTATAAATAGAGAGCTCTTCCACACGGAGAAGAGACTCAGAAGAAGCAGACAGAAAGCACTGAAGAAGAGCATAGCACACAGAGAAGAGAAATCTTAGCCTCCTCAGAGAATTGAAAGCCTGCAGAATACCGGCCGTTCTCCGATCAAGCCTTCTCTTCAGTCAAGTCTTTTCTTCAACAAAGCCGTCAGCAAATCTACAAGAGGACAACAAGTCACAGACCGTTCTCTCAACAATTAGCCGCGCCGCTACAAATCCACGAGGAACCACAGACCGTTCTCTCAACGATCAGCCACGTCGCTGCAAGTTCAAGAGGAACAACAAGCTCTTTGGCTGTTTCTCTCAACAATCACTCATTCCACTCCGTCGGGATCAAGCGTCACGCCCTCGACAAGTGCATTTCAGGAGATCGAATCAGAGGATTATTCTTTTTGTAAGGAATTCAAAACAGAGAATTGTACTCACACAAAAATACAAAAATTGAATTTTATCACTAATTCGTGTTTTAATTTTTTAGACGCGAAAATTTGTGTATACAAATTTCTGGCACACCCAGTGGGACCTCTCTGCCTCTCATCTCACTCTCCATTATCAATCAAGATCAACCAATTGCTCAGATCTATGGCTCCAAAGACTGCTGCATCAAGTCACAAATTCAATCCTGCTGCGACCGTGCAACCTGGTTACACTGGACCGACGACTCGTGCTAGAGTACGATATCTTGCAACACAAGGTCAAGATTTAATGAGGCCAACCAACGATGCTGCTCATCAACCTGTCATCTCGATGGATCTTTTGGCAGGAAGAAAATCTGCTTCACAAGTACCAACGGAACAATCAGCGTCTACTCTCCAAACCATGTCTGCGATGGTTACTAATGCGACTACTCTAGAGGAAAGGATCTCTGAAATGGAGAGGATGATGTCAACTCTGCACAAGATAGTAGAAGAAAAGGATGCTGAAATTGTAATGTTGAAGAGTCAACTGGAAGCTCAACACGACGAAGAATCCAATGATAACCCAGCACCAAACAAACCAACTGCTGAAGCCGCTAGAAAACTGAAAGTAGTTCATGATGCTGAAAACCCCGAAGTAAACGGATCATCGTCAATATCAGTTGGGTCTTTGTCGGTTCAACAACTACAAGAGATGATTGCAAATACCATCAAGGCTCAATATGGTGGATCATCATCTAAATCCTATTATGCGTACATTAAACCGTACACGAGGAGAATTGATGATTTAAGGATGCCGACAAATTATCAACCTCCTAAGTTCCAGCAGTTTGATGGGAAGGGAAATCCACGTCAACATGTGGCCCATTTTGTGGAGACGTGTAACAATGCAGGAACATCGGAGATCTTCTTGTTAAACAATTTGTAAGGTCGCTGAAAGGAAATATCTTTGAATGGTATACCGACTTGGAATCCGAGTCTATTGATAGCTGGGAACAACTTGAGAGGAAATTTCTCAATCGTTTCTTTAGTACTCGTCGCACAGTGAATATGACAGAGCTAATTAATACCAAACAAAGGAAGGATGAACCAGTCGTCGACTACATCAATAGATGGAGAGCGTTAAGTCTTGATTGCAAATATAAGCTCTCTGAAATTTCTGCGTGCATCCAAGGTATGCATTGGGAACTTCTTTACATTCTCCAAGGGATAAAGTCGCATACTTTCGAAGAATTGGCCACCCGTGCTCATGACATGGAATTGAGTATCGCTCATTCTGGTAACAAAAGTTCTTCGATTCTTGATCCTAGGAGAGACAAGAAGGACTTCAAGAAGGTTGAGAGGCCTTTAAAGAACATTGCTAAGGAGTCTTTGTTCGTTGAGACTAAACCTTTAAAATTTTCCTCCAAAGGCACTAAGAAAGTTGAGGAAAATATCAGGTGGCCTCAAATGAGAAATATAAAACGCACGAGCTTCGAAGAAAGAGAAGTAAAGAAATATCCTTTTCCCGATTCAGATGTGCCTGACATGCTAGATCAACTCCTGAACCAGAAGCTGATTGAACTTTCAGAGTCCAAAAGGCCAGGAGAAAAGGGAAAAGTTACCGATCCAAAGTATTGCAATCATGGCATCATTGGTCACCCCACTGAAAAATGTTTTGACCTGAAAGATTTGATAATGAAGCTAGTGAATGAGCGCAAGATTGAACTTGATATGGATGACATAGTAGAGTCAAACCATGCTACTTTCACTTCTTTGCCTACAAAAGGTATAACGTATCAACTGATACAATTTGACTGCTTGGAACTTGTTGTCCTGCCAGTTGCGGTAACAAGCTCAATTACTAGCTCTTTTAAAGATGTTGAATCTGCTGTGGATGATGAAGAACAATGGACATTGGTAACGCGATGAAAATCGCGAAAGCGATGTGTCTGATCCGCAAACCTTCCTTTTCAAAAGGAAATTCAGCAGATAAATAACTCGCATCCACAATGAGGACAGAAGAAAACTATGAAGCATCCCCAATTCCAATTTTTTTTGAGGCAAAAGCCTCGAAAACAAATAACACTAGAAGAATTCTTTCCTAAAGGTTTTTTTAAGGAAGAACAAATGAGTGTTGGTGTTCATACGGTTTCGTTTAAAGAGGAGTCAGAGGGAAAAAGCTCAAAGGCCATCAAGGCTCGAGGAGATGGCCAAACGAAAACAGTCCGGGAAGAATGCCTTAAGATCTTGAAAGGGATCTCTTCTCATCTTACCATCTACGAGTTGTTGCAGTATCCAAAGGCAACACGTGACGCAATTGCGCATGCTTTGAAAAACTCAAAAATTTACGCTGCACATCTTCCAGCTCCCATGAAACCTGCTTCAGATGATAGTTTTTGTGATTACTGCTTGACAACTCTTGCATTCACAGATGAAGATCTGTTGTTAGGATCAAAACCCCACAATCGGCCACTTTATGTTTATGGATGCATCCGAGAACAAAGGGTGAATCGCATGTTGGTCGATAATGGGTCTGTAGTTAATATCATGCCCAAAGCAACAATAAAGGAACTTGGCATAACAATTAATGAATTGTCAAAAAGCCGACTTTCGATCCAAGGTTTCAATCAAATGGAGCAACGTGCTTTGGGAATAATACGAGTGGATGTTGTGATCGGTGAATTAACGTCGAGTACAATCTTTCATGTCATCGACGCTAGAACTACATATAAGTTGTTGCTTGGGCGACCTTGGATTCATGCAAATGGTGTTGTACCTTCTACACTGCATCAATGCTTAAAGTTTTATCTAGACGGACCGAGAAAGGTTGATGCTGATTTAAAACCATTCAATTAGGTCGAGTCTCAATATGTTGATGCAAAGTTCTACTCAGAGAACTGTGATATAAAAGAAGTTTTACCCACTCAAATGCCGAGCACCGAAAAAATTGAAATTAAAGGTAAAAAGAAAATAGACACTACTGTGATGAAAGAGCCTTTAAATGCATCCCTTGAGGGTATTCCTAAGCTTACATTGGAAGATATTGTAAAGGACAACCCAGTCAAATCTTCACCCAGCGAGGCAAAAGAAACTCCAGTTCTTCGCTATATTCCAAAAGCTCGTCGCAAGGAAGGTCAATCGCCATTCTTGGAATGCTCAAAATTTAATCAAGTAGAGTGTTCTCCTGACAAGGTAAAGGAAGACATAAAATTGTTGAAAGATGCTTACACGTTGCCTCTGACTAACATTACCCATAGTCAAGCCAAAAAGCCATTGAAAGGGTTCATTCGACCGTCTCAAGGTGCAATAGAACATGGGACTTTGCCTCAAGGTCGTACTGCTGAAAATTACGATCCAAAGGCCTATAAACTGATCGCTAAGGCTGTGTTCGACTTTTCCAAGTCATCATCCATGGATGATTTGCATGATGGGAAAACGACCGCAAAGTTGCAAGGGATCATTGAAACTCATAAAAAGCTGATAAACAAGTCAAATGAGAAACCTTTTTCAAAAGATGGATTGGGATGTGAATCCCAAAACCCGGTACGAATTCGTGTTGGCAGGAAGAATAAATCAGTCAGTACTCAACACATTTCGGTGGAGGTTACTGAAGAATGCGATGAGCCAAAAGCTTCTCCAACTCATCCTCCTCAAAACACTAGTCGTGTGTCAGTATTCGATCGTTTGGGAATGTCAGCATCCCGTATTTCAGTGTTTGATAGGCTCAATGTCCCTCACCCTGAGTTACGTCAAGCATCCAGAAGACGCAATTCAGTTTTTGATAGATTGAACGCTTCAAGCAGTGAAGTGCATCAAGAAGAGAGTCAAAACTGCACTGAATTGAAGGATGATAAGGAAATCCGAAGCTCGATTCCATCTCGCATGAAGAGACGTTTGGAGCTTGAAATCTCTGCAGAAGGGCCCTTGAAAGTGCGACGTCATACTGTTGTAGACACCAATTCATCTGTACATCTCGATGAGGATGAGACACAAATTCATCATGTAACCATCCAAGAAAGTATAGATGATGAATCGTCAAAGATGAGCTTGAAGAGCCATCCGAAATCGAAGAAGAAGCTCCCGCTGCTTTAGAAGACAGGGGCAAGCGACTGTCGACGAACTTCAAAGAGGTAAATCTTGGCACCTCACATGCACCGTACCCTATATTTTTTAGTACACTCCTTAGCCAAAAAAAAAAGGCCTGCTAGATTGAAAACCCCATTGGGGCGATCTAGGCAAAAATTAAGGCAAAGCCTGCTAGATTGAAAATCTCATTAGGGCGGTCTAGGCAAAAATTAAGGCAAAGCCTGCTAGATTGAAAACCCCATTGGGACGGTCTAGGCAAAAATTAAGGCAAATAAAAAAATCCTGCTAGATTGAAAACCCCATTGGGGCGATCTAGGCCAAAATTAAAGTAAAGCCTGCTAGATTGAAAACCCCATTGGGACGATCTAGGCAAAAATTAAGGTAAAATAAATAAATAAATGAACTACGTAATGACTTGATCATTCTCTTAGAAGGTACGTAGGCAGCTTAGGAAATCCCTCCATCCTAAGTTCAGTCACACCAAATAAAAAAAAAATTATTATAATAATTAAAGTCATATATGACATAGCTGAAATGCTGAAAATGTCTATTACAAAAATAAAATAAAATAAAATAAAACGCTCAAGTAATATCTAGGACTTGCTGCTCCAACTGTCAACCAAAGAGTCTCGATGAGTCTGTAATGCTCTCCTAAGCTCTCCAATGTTCTCCATGTCTTCATCAGCAATGGAAACTGTGGCCTCTAATTCAATCATGAGCGTTTCAAAGGAAGCAATTTCATCATTGGCCTTGCTTACTTCAACAACTCGAGCATCCAAATCAGTCTTCACTTTCAATTCCTCTTTTCGAATTAAATGCAACTTCTCTTCTAGTGCAGCACGTTCATCTTGCAAAGCTTGAAGATTTGTGGCTTGTGCTTCATAATGTTGTTGCTTCAACGTCAATGAAGACTTAGCGTATTCCAGCTGTTTTGTTACTTCGACCTTCTTCCTTTCTAAAGTTTTTTGAGAAAGACGACCATCAAGTTCTTTCTCAAGACACAACAATGCCTTCACCTCCCTAACATAGGAGTCAACAATCTTTTTTAAGGAAGTCGAATCACCATGCAAACTTTCAATGCCTGAATAAACAGTAGAAGTATCTTCGTAAAGCTTGCTAACTTGAGAAAAAGAGGTATCTCTAAGTCGAAGTAAGAAATCATGTCTGATCCCTTTAATGGCTTTTTTAAAAATCTTGAAAGAATACTTGCTAGGATGATAGGTCGAAACAGAGACAGTATCTCGTTCAAGAGAGCGATTGATTGGCAACTGGGGCAGATCCTGATTAGGAGGTTTATTCCCAACCGTGTCGTCACCTCGAGCTCTCTTAGTCGATGAATTGATTGAAACATACTTAGAGCTACCCTTGGCTGAAGATGTGGAGCCTATTTTAGCAGACAACTATTTCACTTGGTTCCGAACTTTACCAGCATCACTTACAGATTCCTCACTTTTTGAAGGCTCATCATCGGGTATGATATTTTTAACCTGGTCAACAATGTTTTTCTTTAACATCTCTGTAAGAGGAATCGCATCATCACCAGTCGAATCAGCAACTTCTTCCTGTGCAATTGGAGTCCTCTTCTCAGATTCCCCACGATCAGTTTCAGGACATCTCCTCTTTAAGGAAAAACGAAGCCTACCATGACAAGATTTCTTAGGGGAATCAACCCTTGTTACTTGACTTGAAATCTTTAGTTGCTCGGAGACCATCACTTTCCTTTTTAAAGAAGATTTCACACCTCTCCTAAGCCTTCTGGGATTGCATCTGCCACTATCATGATCACTTCCGATAGGTTCCACAGGTTTATCACTACAATCATCACACTGACGAGGTTGTTCATCTTCGACAACGAGAGCCTCTCTCCCATCCACGGCAGGGGTTAAAGAACCTTTGCTTTGTTCAAATTACCCCATGTCAAGGCATTGAGTCATGGTAACATCATCAATATCTTCAGCCTCAAGGTCAGTAGTCTCGATCAAAGGCTGCACTTGCTTCGATAATCTTTCTTTACAAGAGCTAGAAGAAGCAAGTCTGAAATTAGTACTTGTGCTATCTTTCAAGATGGGTATACTAGTACGATAGTAATCTCCTATTTGACCTTGCCACCATACAAAGAATTTTCTTGTTACAAACAAGTGTTCATTGGTGCTACTCCATTTAGGGATAGTCACTTCACAGCTTGGACCTCTCATCACGCTACATCGCCAATAACGCAACAACCCTCTCAAACTGACAGTTCTAATAGCAGTTGTCAAAGATCCCGGAACATTTTGATAGTATCCAAATTGCCTTGCAAAGCGATGAGGACTATACGATTCTACTAAGTGAAAATTGCCTCTTCGTAAAGTCAAAAATGAAGATCGAAGGCTGACCAAATATTCAAAATCGTCAAGCTTAAGTTGGTTCCCAGGAGTGTCCAAGAGTTTAGTCTTACAAGTGTCAAATATACTAGTGGCTTGCCAATCTATGCCAAGCAATTGTTGAATGATTTCTCAACTTTTGACCTCACCGTAAGATTTGTGACCAAAAGATCCCCCGTACTTGCACATTTTAGGTCTTCTTGGTGCTTTATTTGATCCAGGACGAGTCCCAAAGTAAGATGCCATCCACACATGCACAAAATGCCAAGGAAGAGCAACATTGCATTGACCAGGACCATCAACGCAAGTAGCAATTTGATTCAATCCATTATATATGCTCGCCAAGACAGGAATAGCAAGACTAAATCGTGTACCTTTTGCTATGAAAGAAGCCACTTTGAAAGTTTCAGGCCAAATGACATCACCACGGGTACTCGAAAGAATAAAAGAGCATAACTAGACTGATAAGAATGCGGCTGAGAACACCTCATCTCTATCAATGTCAAGAACACCTAGATCAAGGAAAACTTCATTTTCCTTTCTAGTACGAAGGCGATGTCTGAAACGACCATCGGGAGTATATAGAGAATTTTTCTTGCCTTTGATCGTGATCGAATCATAAGGATCATTGTATTTACTTTTGCCTCGAAACCAAAATCTCACCCAAGCAAAAGTAGAAACTCCATTGCTTTTTGAAGCCCCATGATCCTCCTGCAGCCTGATGAGGTGATATGCAAGAAAAAGGTATCGACAACTGACCGAAAGAATGGGACATGAAGAGTCATCGAGACCGGTTATTTCTTCTAAGCTGGGGACAACCTCGTCGTAAAACTCTCCAACAATAGGGAGGCCTCCTAAAATCTTCAAATCCCACAGTGAAATGGAAATCTCCCCACGAGAAGATAAAAATGTATTGGTGGCTGGACACCAAGCTTCGCACAAGGCATGAATCATATTTCGACCTTGATCATAAACAAACAACAAAGCGAAGATCGATTCATAGACGCCCGCTTGCTCTAAAATCTGTTTGTGCTGACTCAAAATAAGCTCTGACCATTCCCAATATCCAGGAGGAGGAATAAATTCTCCGTGTGGTTGAAAGCCATGCCAAGAAACTTCGCATCTACAAATACGATGGCCCAAAGCGGTGAGGGCAGCGTATTTGACGCTCTCTTCATGGTGACTATCTTACAACTTCAGCACCGTCTTAAAGGCACCCTTTTGAGCAGTGTGAGAATTGTAAGAAAATACCTCATCGACCTCTTCAGAAGTCTAGACATCCAAATGGTAAAGAGTTGTCACATCGAAATCCCAGTTATTTGCATTACTACCAATAGCTAGAGTGTGAATTAAATACTTAGTAGCTTTCTTTATATCCTCATTGGACTTGTCTCGGATTAGTAGAAAATCACGTAGACGACCTTTATACTCCTCTTGAGTTTTTGAAAAAAAAGATCTACCCTTAATTTCATCTGGGCAATGCTTGACAATAGATGGTCTTAGAAGACGATACGAAGGAAATTCGTCCATGACTACACAAAAAAAAAATGGTAAGTAAAGAGGATCAAATAACTTAAAAAAAAAACACAAAAAAATCATTAAAAAATAATAAATAAATAAAACAAAATAATAATAATAATTTTATATATATATATATAGTCAACTCGGTTTCTGCCTGTGCCACTGCCGCATCAAGTTACCATGACGCATCGGGTGCCTCATCCAGTACAGAAGCTTCCAATGCTAACATTTCCATTGAGCAAGCAAGAGTCCCCAAGGTCTAGACCACGTGCACACAATTCGGACAATAAAACCCGTTAGGCATCCCAGCAGAATACGCTGGCGCTACCTCAGTGGCTTCACATTTCTTTTAGTATCCTTGAATAAACGTAAATAAGGATACTGCTAGCATGTCAAAGAACGGATTCTTTAAATCGATTTCCCACCTGCAACTCTGAAGAAATAATTCTGCACTAGAGCCTACGACCAACACAACTCCAAAGCTCCTCTCAGCATTCACAGAACATGGTTATTTTTCCAACTGGCACGCCAAGAAAATCTAAAAGTTTTTGGGCTGCTTCTACAACTCCAATTGAGTCAATTCCGTATGAGACAAGGCTCTCTGTAGTAGAAATATTCTTAGTGGGGATCCCGGTTAGCTCAGAGACCAACGCTTTCAAAAATTATGTGACGTCCTTATTTCTCAATCTAAGACTTGGTAAAGGAGAACTCAAAAGTTGACGAGGTGTTATTCTTTCTGCACAAGTCCCAGTAGTGAATGATCGGACCAAAGCTCTCTTTGAAAAGATTGGCTCTGGGGCTATGTTCAAAGTTCCCTCATTAAATTGTTTAAGACGGTTTTTCATCTCTAACTTCTACTACTACAACAAGGCCAACTATGTCAGAACCATTTGGAATTGAGATTCCCTTCTCTAACAGGACTTTCTATGGAACACCAATGGCAGCACAACAACCAGGCCGTAAAAGCTCTGATGAGCTCTCAACCGTCTTTTCTACATCAGCTGAGTAAATATTCCTCCCTGCTACAAGTGGTACAGATACAGATACGAAAGTAGAATTTGACTTGAATGAAGGCCTTAATGCAGATAAGGAAAAAATTTGGGGAACCAAATAACATGACAGAGCCAGGGTGTTCAGCTCCTGTCCAATTAATTAGTCCATTGCCTTTCCCTGGTTCTTCTGTTTCTAGCAGCCTTCCTGCTTCGATTACTGTCGCTGCTGCTGCAAAAGGGCCCTTTGTTCCCCCAGATGACCTATTGAGGACTAAAGCTGCACTTGGTTGGAAGGGATCGGCAGCCACTAGTGCGTTTCGTCCAGCTGCTAGAAAGACTCTGGATATGCCCCTGGGTACAAGTAATGCTTCCACTCCTGATGCTGCTACTGTGAAACAAAATCGTCCTCCATTGGATATTGATTTGAATGTACCTGATGAAAGAGTACTTGAGGATCTAGCCTGGCGAAGTTCTGCACAGGGCACAGACTCTGCACGGGACCTTGCAAATAATCGTGATTCAACATGTGGATTGATGGGTTCTGCACCCATTCGCTCCTCTGATCTTGATTTGAATAGAGTTGGTGAACCAAATTGAAAAGCAGTAAGCGTTTTCACCAATACTGAAAAAGCCACAGGTAAACGTGTTGTCTGGAGAAGTTAATATGTCCAAGTCATCTTCGACAGACAGGCCACCAGCATCTCCATGCCCACGTGGGACTGTCAGCTCTGCTTTCTCCCATAATACTTTTTAAACAGAATTTCCTGTTGAACAACTAACAAATATTCCTTTCTTCATTGCTGCAAATCCGCCTATAGCTATGTTGTCCTGGAAGAATGGAACGGCAACATCTCTGAGAGAGATTGAGAGCACATCAACACCATCTTCAATAGCGGTATCAAGCTCAGCTAGTATGTTACTATCTGCACAGTCTTCTCCAAAGCATACTTTATAAATTGCCAGGACCCCGATCTGAATGAATGGATCTTAGTTAAGATCTTCAGTAGCTTCCTTTGGTTGAGAAGGCCATGGTGGCGAGAGCACAAGTGTAAGATAACGTATCCTGTAAGACCCGAATTTAACTAAATACGAAAATTAAATAAGAAAAGATGAGGAGTATTTGTGAAGGAAGTCGGGTTAAATTAATCCCGAACACGTGTAAGGGCAAAATGGTCAAAAGACCGAAAGTCGGTATAAATTCGATAAGGAAATTTAATTAAAAATATGGATTTAAGAAATCTTGGTCAATAAAAGTGAAATAAAATTATTTCGGATTAAATTGATCAAGATATTAATTTATTGGAATTAATCGGGATTAATCGGGATTTTTAGTTCGAAAAAATAATCCCGAAAATAATCGAAAAATATACTGAAAAGTCACTCGGGACAATATCCCGAAAATACGAGGAAATTATACCCGAAAAAGGATTAAAATAAATTAAATTAAATTAAATTAAATAAATTAGAATAAAAATAATAATTTTGTATGATATTTTGGGGTGTTTTAATATATTATAAGGAATAGTAAAACAATTAAAATAAATAAAAATAAAATAAATAAAAATAATAAAACAAAAAAAAAAGAAAGAAAAAAAAAAAGAGAGAAATTGGAAAAAAACCATCGGGGAGAGAGAAAAATGAAGCAGAAAAACGGAGAAGAAGAAGCTGCCGCGCGTGGCCGACCGACCCACGGCCACCGGGCACCGACGGCCTCCGACGAGGGGCCGATCAGCAAGAGGAGAGGTCGGCGAATCCATCGGCGCTGGCGACGCGCCCCAAGGAGACCGGAAAACGGCGAACGGAGGAAGAAAAGCCACGGGGAAAAACGGAGTCGGTGCCGGCGATCCACGGCAGCTGGGGACGATCGGCGGGCACCGGTGTGACCGGGGAGAAGAGCCGATCCTTTTGAGGCCAATACCGACCGGCGAAATCGCCGGAATCCGCCGAATCGGGAGGAAACAGCCGCGGGGGAGAAGAGCTGATTCCCGGCGATCGGCGGCGATTCAGGCTCGGCCACCCCCAGCCGAAGACTCCCCAGGCCCAGACGGAGCGATTGGTGGCGGTGGCAGCCACCGAAACCGGCGGACGGCGCCGGAAACAGAAAAGGAAGGAAATGGGTCCGACGGCGAGGAGAGAAGAGGCCGGACCGGCGGTTTTTCGACGGCCTTGGGCGAATCCGAGCCCAGATTCGAGGTGCGGACGGCCTTGCGGAGCGTTTGGCGGTGGTAGCCGGCGGAGAACCGGCCGGAAAAGGGGCGAACCGGCGGTGAACCGGTCGAACCGGGGTGAACCGGCGGTCTGAACCGGGTTGAACCGGTCTGAACCGGTTCAGCCAAGAAAGAAGGGAAAAAAAAAAAAAGAAGAAAAAGGGAAAAAGAAAAAGAGGAAAAAATTGGGGAAAATTTCTGTGATGCAATCGAGTTTCGGGTAAGTCGACAAGCGGTCAAAATGACCCGATTTAAATTTGGAATATTTTATTTAATTAATTTTGGGCTGAAAACTTACCCGGAAAAATTGTGGAATTGTGTAGCTCGACGATTGGAATCCACCGAGGGCTCGAGACAGCCTCAATTTACGGACTAGCATGGAATATCGGGTAAGTGACCCCTATTTACGACAATTACCTCGTATTGCGTGATATTGATTTAATTCCCGCAATTATTTGAATTAAATTATGGAAATTAGATAAATTGTCGTAAATAGTGAATTTAGTTATTCGAGAATTAGAACGAGGCCCGATAAATTATTGGTGGGCCCAATGAGCCCAATAGGCCTCGATAAGTGGGAATTTAGTGAAAAGCGGGCTTAACGCCGATTAAGGCCCATTAAGGTGCAATCGGGCCCAATAAGGGTAAACGGGCCCAATGATTTAAATTAAGCCCAGAAAGTAATAGATACAATTAAATTGCATAATATCTGACCTGAGGAATGTTAATACGCAGTTCCGGGCATTGGATTGCGAGCATATCGGACTGCGCGACGAGATGACAATGGAAAAGAAAAAGGTCAGACTCGACGAGAATCGAGGTAAGGGAATTCTGCGGACTGCTAGAGGTAACAGTACGCAATTTTACATTCATATGCAGTCCTTTAAAACTAATTGAAGGGTCTAGAGGTCGAAAAACAATTTTAGTGCCCCGTATGGGCAAAATTACTAAAATACCCTTGCTAAGGGTAAAATTTCAAAAAAATTTAGAAAAAATTGGGAGGAGCAAGAACAAGAGGTTCCTGCTCGTTCTGGAGGTATTTCAACGCATGCATGAGTAGGCTGGCTCACCTTGAAAGAAAATGCATAGCATTGCATATCTTAACTGATGTGATTTCTGTGAAAACTATTTGGAAATAACCGAGCCGCCTACATGTTTTTATTTACATGTGACGTGCTAGAGCTCAGCTCGCACGATGTTTGACTTGTGTGATGCATGCATTAGTGCTGGAGCGAGAGCTCGCACTAGAGTTTTACATGCATAGGTGCTAGAGTATAACTCGCACCAGATTTCACATGCTTTTGCGTGACATGGTGCTAGAGTCTAACTCGCACCAGATTTTACATGATTTTCATGACAGGGTGCGGGAGTTTAACTCGCACCAGATTTTATAAGATTTTCATACGATTTGTATACAGAGTGCTGAGCCTAGCTCGCACTAGTTTTACTGGATTTGTGGAGTAGCGCTGTCTGCCCTTGGAGTCAGCCAAAAGGCCCAACAGGCTCAATAGACCTCTTAAGTAGGGTGAGAGTGAGGGATGAGGTTGGCGGCCTTGTGGAGATGTAAAGCGGGCTCTGCCAAGTTTACTTGATTTGATGAGAGTGCTGAGCATCGCTCGCACTGATTCTTAAGAGAACATACAATGAGCCGTGCTTGGAGCATCGGGTAGACTGTGTGTCACCGATTTAATAGGCTCGCACGTGCGTTTTGAGACATGGCAACGAGTATTGAGTTATGAAAACCTCTGTGGGAAGCAGGCCAATTGGGCTGGAGTACCTAGAGTGATATGGGTCCATGGAGTACGATGTACCGTGCAAGTAGCATGGAGTACGATGTACCGTGGGGTATCTTCGGATGCGGTATCTTTGTGATACAGAGTATCTTCGGATACGGTATCTTTGTGATACGGGGTATCTTTGTGATACGGTATCTTCGTGATACGGGGTATCTTCGGATACGGCATCGACGGATGCGTGAGATCGGATAAGACTGACGGGTTGGACTGACCCACCTCTCGGGCAGTTCCCGATCAGGGTGAGACCTCGCACACTGGGATCCGTGAAGCTAGAGGACTCACGAGGACATATTGGCCAGTCCTGGTTATTACCGATATACAGTATTGCCTAGTCTCGTATCTTGTATATATATACGTATGTTTTCGATACCGATGCTTTTGAGAAATTCTATTTCCATGGTTTTGTGTGAGTCAGGATCACCCGAAGGAGGGGTCGAGTCCTGACTTCATTGTGAAATTTTTAAAGAGAAAGAAATGATTTAAAATAATTGCATGTTGAGTTTTCCGTGCAACTGGATTTACATAACATCACAACATCATATCATATGTTTTAAAATGTGTGGAGAAAGGGTGGTTTATGCATGGCACCACGTTCATGTAGGTAGTATGGTTACCTACTTGTTCGTAGGATTGCCTTACTGAGCTTGATGTGCTCACCCCTTTCATTTTCTCCCACAGATGATCTCCAGTTGAAGTTGAGGCGACTCAGTACTGCATTCCGGATATCCGCTGTTGCCCATCAACATAAGGTATATACACTTGTACTTATTGTATCTACATAAGCATAGCACAGTAACATGTTTGTAAGTAACTTTAGGGGATGTATAAATAATATAACAACTATAAATGACTGGAGAAGAAATAAGTACTGGGGTAGATGTATGGTGGGACTGGCATTGACGCACAGCCCAATTAGTAGTGGAGTGTTGGTCACGATTCGAGGACAGGTAAGAATTAAGTAAGAAAATAAACAAAAACGCGAAAAATTCACTCTGATTTTTGGATAGTTGGGTCGTGACATATCCTAAGCGGGAAGAGGGGCCGGTTGTGGAGATTGATCATCATGTGTTGGCAACTCCCATTTTATTTCGAAGGTGGTCTCGATCGCTCTCATCCTATAACTTGATAAGTTATTGACTGAAAAAGCCATACTAGTAGAATCCATAAATTCACGAGATGGCCGCGCCTTATCGCTGAGAACATCGCCACCTTTCTGCACATTGACAGATGTTATGGTTCGGTTGCTGATTTGAATGTGAAAACAAACATCGGTTCTCTGTCCGGTGTGAAATTTACCAAGCAAGGAGTCAGTAGGCTACCTTCTGTCCAATATTGATAAAACAGCAGATTCATGGAGGAAATTACATGACAGCCTCGGATCAGAACTGGAAAGCGAAGAAGACTACACCGTTAACAGAAGAAAGAAGCAATTGGTTAGATCATAGTCATCTACAAGAGCCTGTAGCTGAAAGTGTTGAACTCTCTGGAAAAGTTGTTCAAAGTCCAGATGTGCCAGTAAGGGCAACGAGCGTTCCAAGTCAGCAAGGCGTAGCCGCATGTGATCCTTGTCGTCAGCCTTATAATAAGTCCAACGGCTGGAACTTCATTGAGTCTGCATCACGTGATGATGGTGTCATAACAGAAAGTAAGGATATTGAAAGCTCATTGCAACCATCTCAGAATAATGGTTACAGAGGTTTCATGAATGAGGAGAGAGGTCATGGTTCTTGTCTTGATCGTCCTGTTCCTAATGCAAATATTGAATTGGGGAAAGTAAATTCTGACGTGGGAAGTCCTCGGGTTAATAGGGAAGGTTCTGATCTAGATAATGTTACTACAATAACAGATTCAAGAACAATAATTGCCACCAAGGAAGGTAGCCAGCCACTTTCAAACAATCATAATCTTACTCTCTGGAAAAGTATTAATCCTAAATTAAACTCTGGAGTCAGCAATATTCCGGCAAAATATTTGCAAAATAAAGATAAGAGTCCTCAAACTTTTGATTCTTCTGGAAATAATTGCATGGGCAGGGGTAGCGGAAGATGACGCGAAACCTGGTGGATCACAAGCTAAATTGTAAGGAACCTTCTATGAGGTTTGAGGCATGAAACGAGGCAGTTTGACACCAGTCTCGGGTGGCCGAAAACAATGAAACAAAGAGCTGCTGTGACAAAGAGCTAGCTGCTGTGTTGAAGAGCTAGCCGCCGCGATGAAGAGACAAAACAGAGAATTGCTGTCATGGCCAGTGTTGAAGGTGAAGGCAGAATTAACTTCAGAACAGAAAATATGACCCTAGAAACAAAGCAGAGGCGTGGGCAGCAGCTAGCAGAGAAGCACGATGAAGTGAGGTACTACATGGGCTCGGGGAAGATGATGGTCGTAGCGATGGCACAGTACAATAACAAAATTCAAGCATGCAAAATAGCAGTACAGATAGCCACGTCATAATAATTCAAACATAGACATA
This sequence comes from Firmiana major, assembly GCA_033439115.1. Classification (NCBI taxonomy): domain Eukaryota; kingdom Viridiplantae; phylum Streptophyta; class Magnoliopsida; order Malvales; family Malvaceae; genus Firmiana; species Firmiana major. Next base: position 84,294,496 of record CM065897.1, read on the forward strand.
GAGATGATTTATCATGGGGATGTACGAGCATACATTCACAAAAAAAAAAAGAGTCTTACCTAATCCGCAGAATTGATGAAAGAAGATTTGAGCTGCTTATGATTATCTGTCAATATATATAGTTTGACAGAAGAATTTAAGTTGAACTCTGACTGAAGAGATGTAATTGTAATTTGTTTCTTTAGTTCAATTTGTGTTGAAAATAAACACAAAATTCAGTATATATATATATATATATATATATATATATATATATATATATATAAAGCACAAAAAAAAATATTGTGCTATTCAAAAAAACATTTCAAGGAATTTTGTCATAGCACGCATGCTTTTGACATTGATGGACTTCAAGTTCCATACGTACTTCATGCCTAGCATACGCACGCCCTTATCTTGAAGTGGGGGCATTTGTAGGCATTAAAAAAATAATAATTAATTAGTATTATTAGTTAATTAAATTAAATATTTATTTAATTAATAATTTCTAATAAATTGGTGACAAATAAAAATTATTAACCAATTGTATTATCTCTAATTAAATTAAATTAATTAGAGATAAATCCTGGAGTGATCGAGTCCCTTTAGAACTCTCTACTATCAATCATTATAAATACAGAGCTCTTTCACACGGAGAAGAGACTCAGAAGAAGTAAACAGAAAGCACTGAAGAAAAGCATAGCACATAGAGAAGAGAAGTCTTAGCCTCCTCAGAGAATTGAAAGCCTGCAGAATACCGGCCGTTCTCCGATCAAGCCTTCTCTTCAATCAAGTATTTTTTTCAACAAAGCCGTCAGCAAATCTACAAGAGGACAACAAGTCACAGACCGTTCTCTCAACAATCAGCCGCGCCGCTACAAATCAGCCGCGCCGCTACAAATCCACGAGGAACCACAGACCGTTCTCTCAATGATCAGCCACGCCGTTGCAAGTTCAAGAGGAACAACAAGCCCTTTGGCCGTTTCTCTCAACAATCACTCATTCCACTCCGTCGGGATCAAGCGTCACGCCCTCGATAAGTGAATTTCAGGAGACCGAATCAGAGGATTATTCTTTTTGTAAAGAATTCAAAACAGAGAATTGTACTCACACATAAATACAAAAATTGAATTTTATCACTAATTCGTGTTTTAATTTTTCAGACGCGAAAATTTGTGTATACAATAGTTAATAATAAAAATAAATATTTTTTGGGTGAAAAGGAACATTCATTAAGTAAAATAAAAAAAAAATTTACTTGAAACATCTAAAATGATAATCCGATCATCTTTTAACTTATTGCGGATAGTAATCTCATTAGGTACTTGTTCATTATGAAAGTTTAATCTAATATATTAAGCTCGTGCCTAGTGCAAGCATGGGCTGCCGTGTTTTGAGCACAGTGTATTTATGGGTCTAATAAGAGGGATTTTTTTTTTTTTTGGTTTACAGGGTACAAGGGAAGGGAGAAAAAGACATTTCAAACCTTAGATATAATATATTTTAAAAAGAGATAATAATCAGTCTAGTCTTAATTACTAAGAATAGGGATTTATTATTCAACCATAGTCATAGACTCTGTCTCTCAACATCGTATAGCTTCATAAATCATGTTCACAATGAAAATTTACGACAAAATTAAGCGCTTCCTTCCTACCAGAACAAAACGTTTTAATTGAACAAGGCCAATGAATCTATTATGCTTCCATTGCCAAGAAAATACATCTCAACTATATGTTCACTCGAAAATGAGGAGAGAACGTACTATCCTCTTTACTCGAACTACTGCCACATGTTTATGTTATGGAAGAAAACTTCATGCATGATTACACGTACACACTCAGCCACGTACTCTCAGACTACATATCTCAATTCAACTTCGCAAAATGTAAATACGGATCAAGAACATGAAGCAGAACAGATTACGCTAAAAAACACACGCATACACATGTAAGATCTTCATTTTTTGTCTCAAAATAACAATCATCGTGAAGCTAGCCTCGGCAAGAGAGAGTCGAACATACGGGCCACGGCTGGCTCGAAACAGGGCCGAGTACATAAACGCAGGGCTGTATTTGTTTGCTACAGTTTGTTAGTTTGTGGTTTTGCAGCGGAGTTATCATGCGAACCCCTACCGGGTCTTGTTTTAATGCTTACAGCACTGGTTCTTATAATTTTGGTAAACGTCCATGATCTTTTGGCACATATAACTGGAATTAATTATAGGTTGCCTTTGATGGGGTTCGATACACAGCTTGCTCTCGTAGAATTCGCTGTTCCAGTGGTTCAGGTCCTGGTTCACTGCTTTTCTTTGTAGGAATTCTCCTCTTTATACAGGTGGAGTATTTTATACCTTTAGCCTTGATGGAATCCCTCAAAGAGTTCATTTTGCAGGCAATTTGATTTCATCAGTACATTTGCAAATGAACTATCTTTTGCTTGGTTTAATTACAGGCAGAGAAAGGGTATGGCTATTATAAATTGGAGAAGCATGCTTTTGGAATGCTTATTGCTGGCCCTGTTTTATGGGTTCTTGGCTCCATCCACAACTCGTGTCAAATCTAAAATCTATGAGAGAGCAGATGCACATGTCCAAATCCTGCAACAGGGTGTTCACATCCCATTTTTAATTGGAAGTGTGTTATTCATGGTGGGAGCTATTCTCAACAGCCGTGAGCAAGCCGAAATTATTCACCATGGTTTAGAGTTAGATATACAAAATATAGAATGGATTAATATCTTATATATTATTAATAAAGTTTTTTAATTTTATTAGGATGATAATATATATTTTATTTTATTTATTTTTTATTTTTTAATATATTTAAATAACATGTATCATCATTTTAATTTTGTTTATAAACTCGAAAAATTTTACTGATAGTGTATAGAATAATTATCTATAAAGTATAAAACAAAGTAATTAAATAATTCAATTCAAATTCAAATTCAAAACCGGTTCAAAATTAGTCCAATATAAATATGTTGTCCTTTTTATTTATTTTTTATATTTTTCTTAATCCTATAAATAATCTTTTCATTCTTACTTTTTTTTACAACAAATCTCTCGAATTCTCTCTTATTTACTTAAAGTTTATAAATTTATTACAATTTCTTTTTTGTTTTTCAATTTCAATTTCTATTTCTTTCGATATTAATCTTATTTACTTACAAATTCTTTCAATTTTTTTCAATATCATATATTTACTTTTAAAAAGTCTAAATTTTGTTCAATATTCTTAATTTATATAATTCTAATTATTTTAAATAGTAAATTATCATCGTAGAGGTTATATTTTTATATAAAAGAAATTTAATAAAACTTAAAATTGGTTTTTGTATGTTATATAAATTTAATGTTATTATACTAATCATAACTAATAAAAGTTATTTAAAATGATAAATTTAGAAATTTATAAATAAAGATGTCTTATTTATCAATTAAATTTACTTATTATTATATTATGTTTTTAAAATTATGTTATATTAATAAAAAAAAATATAAATTCTAGTATGCGAAAAAAAAGGTTTAAAAATCAAAAGCATAATTATGCAACATGCATGTCATGTTGTCCTTTTGTCAGCTTAAAGAATAGGATAGAAATAATTCAACAACGAAAAAAATGACAAAATAATCTTATTTTATCTATTGTTTGCATAGTATTTATTTTTAGTGGAAGATTGAAAATCTTTTCGTTTCATTAAATAAAATTACAAATTTTGAAGTATATAAATAAAATAAAATTTCTTTTTGTTAATTAGATTAAAATAATTAATATCAAATAAATAATGATTAAACATAAATAAATATGATTTAGTTTGGAACTAATATGATCCAATTCAAAATTTCATTTTCAATACCATGAATTGATTGGGTACACTAAATTTTTTGAGGAATCAAAATCGAAATCGATTAAATAATTAACTGGAGCAATTCAATTCTCCTAACTATAATGGGCTCGAATCAGTTTGGTCTGTCGCATTAGCAAGTCTCCTTTCATATGGTAAGATATCTTATGTTTTTCATTTACACTCATAAAGGCTTCGATCCCTTTATTTGTAAGAATGTTTTTCATTCACTCTTTTGAAAGCGTTTATCCATTTATTTGTAGGCAACGTGGGATAATGTTCTCTATACTTGTATGTTTCAGGTTATTCAACAAAAATAGCACCATTGTTTTCTTTCTAAACTTGTATAGCCATTGAATTGCTTTATGTGCATCATTATGACATTGACTACGGTATTTCCTCTTAATTAAAAGGTAATTGTGATAGTAAAAAGTTGCAATATGCAGGGTAGAACTTCGGTATGGTTAGGCATTTGTGGCAGTCTAAAGTTTTTCATTGGGGGATTGGCGAATGTGGTTAAGGTGTTCAAGATGCAGCAAACCAACGGGTTAAGGCTTGAGAAATTGCGTGGGGGAGCACAAGATAGACTGATCCAAGACAGGGAAAGGCAGGTCCCTCTGATCAGAGGAGGAGAGGAGAAAAATGGAAGTTGATGAGGCAGAAGCAGCTAATGCCCCGACTTAAGTTGCGGATGTGCTTCTTGGCCGGACTTAAGTACTATTCTTAATTGAAGGTTAATGATCAGCTTTTCATTTTTTTGATTCAGCTCTTTCATCTTTGCTAAACATTTGTTGTATACTTAATTGGAATATCACATCTCTTCCCTTTCTACTTTAACAATATCCGGAGAATTGCTGACAAGCATCTATTTTCTACTTTTATAGAAATAGGGTGAGAGAACCAGTGCTTGCTGTGGTATTAAGACCAAAAGAAAAAAGAGTCCAACATAGTAAGAAATGAAGTTCGGATAAACATAAGTAGTTACAAAACATTATCCAAATTAAGATATCGGTAGTCAGAAATTATCATTCAAGTATGCAACCACAGTTCACGAACAACGATGGTAACTTATATCGAAGGTCAAATTTCCTTCAACCTGCAGAGAAGATCTTCTTGTGTTTTCTATACATATATTTCATAGTTTAGGCATTGATAGACATTTATCAATTAATTTGTTTGACATGTAGTTAAAAACAGGAGAGAGTAATTAAACAGGAGAAACAGGGAAAAGCTTTTGTTATGGGATTAGTCTTACTAAAATGAAGGAAGAAACAGGGAAAAGCTTTTGTTATGGGAATAGTCTTACGAAAATAAAAGAGGTCTTCATATTTGTGTCGGTCAAAGTGCATTCAAAGGAAGCTTAGATGAAATTCGCACGAAAATTGAGTAGACAATATTCGGGGGATGGAAAAGTTGATTCAAAATATTTTTTTGGTTCAAAAATAGAAACATCTAATGATTATTTCACTACTTAGGTGCGCTTGATGTGACGATCCAAGTGCAAGTTTGGTTCATACTCAATCATATACATACACCATCAGAGTACAGAGTATTTAGCGAAATTAGATCATACATAATAATCAAATTGAAATTGGTTTTATCATTACTATAGCAATCATAGAGTTTTAAAAAATCTTTTTACCTTAACTTTTGAATTTAGAAATTCAAAAATCCTACTCTAGGTTGACTCAACACACGTTCATCATTATTGTCAAACAAAAACCATTTAAGTACTTGACCTCTAATGGTGATCCACATGAGTAATGCACAAATTTCCGAATAAAGATGAATCAAGTTATGGTCGTAGCTATGCTTATGACCTAAGTTTTTCGAAATTCATCACCAGAAAATATCATAAAGAATTCTTTAAACGCACATGGAGAGAGAAGCGACAAGATTAAAGCTTCTCCCGGGGATAATTTTCAGCAATTTCTCCAATACTAATTGTATTAGATAAATCATCAAAGTCTATGGGCATCACAAATACCAAAAGACCTACCTCTTCTCTTGTTTGTCGAAAATCACGGAGATTAGCGTACAATTGGGTAGGATGCTGCACTTTCTCAAGGTTTCACTCTTTTTCCGTCAACTTTTTAGAGCGGCATTAGTCATTGTGGCCGACCATATCAAGGATTTATTACGCCAGAGATTTCTAATTTTTGTTCCTTTATGCATTGCACTTAATTATAATTATTTTCTTAAGGCCCAAATCATCATTAAACTATTTAATTGACTATTGGCCCATGACTTAATTAAAATCCTTTTAATTGGATTGCCCAATGTATGTTCTATTAATTAAAAGATAAGTTTTAATAATTTAATTAATCCTTTAATTAAATTTCCTTTGACTAAACTTATTTTAGTCAAATTCATTAATTTTTTTAATTAATTATTAGACCAATAGATTTAATTAAACCCCTAAATTAAATCCATTATAATTAAATGTGGGTTTTTATGATTTAATTAAACTGTTTAATTAAATTAATTTAATTAAACACAATTAATTAAGTCTACACAATTATAATTCTTTCTCAATAAATCCAAATTAAAATTTCCAAAATTTTCAATCCTTGATTTTATTTAATTTGACAATTAGTGAATTTGTATATTGACTCATATAACCTACCATAATATTTATACGAAATTGGATTTTAGAATAAATGTTCCATTTTTATTTCCATCTGCCTTTATGTGGTATTAATCTTGCGTGTTTGATTTAGTTACTTACTGGGTTTTAACTCACTAATTCGTTTTTAAATATTTTAGATTGGGCAGTTTTCAAGGTATTTCAAGGAGGATCAGTCTCACACTATTCTTCCATCTCTATCAGATAGAGGTGATTTTAATTTATAATTGTATTATTTTTCAGTAAATATTTATTGAGATGTAAGTTTAGTTATTAGGATGTCTTTGAATTTTAATTACATGTGTACATGCAAAGTAATGGTGTAAGATTTGGGTTTATATATTTTATGATGAGAGTGAATGAAACTCTGATTTAGTATTATGGCATGTTAAGTAAAACATTATAGAAAAACCATAATCTTTTAAAAGTAAATTGCATGTACCATGTGGCATGACTAAAAATTAAAATTTGGATTATAAATTATCGCATATCTAATCCGCGACAAACGTGAGATGCATGATTATTAAAAAAAAGTATTCCACATATGTGTGTATATATGGATTTGGGTCGTGATAGTTACTAGGATAAAAGCTCTGATGATGATGATGATGGTGATTTATGATAATTGCTCGATGTGTGAATTATTAGGTTTTCAACATATTAGCAATAAAGTTAAATTTTCATTTAAATTCATAGATCATTGGTGATATCTAGTAATACATTATGATCACTCAAATGTTAGAAAGATCAAAATAGTTTGACCAACTTTTCAGTGTGCAGTATTTTAATATAATTCAATCATTTCATCATAATATTTCAGAAATATCTAAAGATTGGTTCAATGTTTACTTCAAGTATTTATTCATATTTATTCTCAAGTTTTAAATATTAGCTCTTTCCATTAAGTGCTTTGATCAAAGATTGTATGAGTTAATAAAAGTTAGAGTATACGATATATTATCTCTTTAAGTCACTCATGGTAATGAATCTTCATTTTTAACTATTCATCCACCTTCATATGCTTTAAGTCATACCCAAAAGAATTCTTTTTATGTATTTGTCTATGCAAACTCATAAGGATGAAATCAAAGTATGACATATATAAGATGACCTGGTATCTCAAATTAGAATATCACTTACACTACTAATACGTTGAAGTATATTCCATAAACACTCAAGTTACACTGTCAAATGGAACTTCTATTTCGAGTCATGTTCAATAAATTTATTCTCTAATAAGCATCCACATGCTATCTTTAAATATCTCACTATTTTAATTTATGAGAATAATTGCTTATTTTATTATGTATCCTATAAAGCCCAAGTATGAAGAAAAGCAAGGACTTCACACCATTACTTAGCCCATAATACTTTGCACGTTATTCAACCATGTCAAGTAGGGCTGTAAACTAATCGAACACGAACGAACGATTGATGTTCATGTTCGTTCGTTTATTTTTTAGTGTTGTTCGTATTCGTTAAGGTATTCGTTCGTGTTCGTTCGTTTATTTTTTAATACTGTTCGTTTCCGTTCGTGAACATGTTCGTTTACATGTTCGCAAACAAGCGTTCGCGAACATGTTCGTTTACGTGTTCGCGAACACGTTAAATATTAATACAAATTGAAAATTAAATATTAAATATTAAAATCTTACATAAATACTAAATCCTATATAAACAATAATACAATTTAAAATCATCCAATTAAAATTCTTAAGTATAACACAACGAAATTTAAGAATTAATACATTAAAAGTTTAAAAAATAATACTAAAAATTTTAAAGTATAAAATAAATAAAATATGCACCAAACACGACTTTAATATTTTAGTATATATTATAATTATATAACATATAACTTATATAATTATATAATATAAGCAATTTTAATACTTTAATAAATTACAAACGAACATAACCGAACGAACAACAAATGACACTTTAAACGAACGAATAATAAACGAACATAAACGAGCTTGTTCGCGAACATAAAAGAACGAACCACACATCTGTTCATATTCGTTCGTTTAATAAACAAACACAAAAAATATTGTTCGTGTTCGTTTGTTAAGCTTAATAAACAAATATAAACGAACAGTAACCGAACGGTTCATGAACAGTTCACCGAACGTTCTATTCATTTACACATCTAATGTCAAGTAACAGCACATCATCAAGAAAGTTACAAAATTGCTCATTATTCATCGAAGTATTTTAAAAAAAAAATTACTATCACTAACAAAAAAATCAAATAAAATATAAATCAATTGATCAAAGACACTAACAATTAATGCATATCATTTATTGATTGAGTAAGAAATGAACACACACCAAAAAAAAACACAACATAAAAGATGACATAAGGAAATAGGACAAAAGCTTCAAGTTATACAAAATACCTTTGATAGATAAAGGAATTTCCCAAGACCTTGCACATCGTATTTCCTCTAAAATCCCTTTTCTTTAAGCTCAGCATGTCCATGACACTAGGCCTGAAAAGTAGAGAAAATTTATCTGATAATTACTATGCTGTCGATGTTGACTTCTCATGAATATCAATTATTATGATTACTTACAGCGAAGACAATAAATCATCCATAAATTTTTTTTTTTAAGAAAAATAGAATGAGAATGAGCTAATATGATAGAAAACAATGTATGAAGGAAAAAAAATATATCAATTGTCATGCATAAGAGAAAAATAATGTTAAGGAATTATCCTAAAAGAAGTTAATAAATCAACTTCTTTTGTCAAGAGACTTTCAATTATAAAGCTGGGACAAATAAAAGAACTATTACCCCCCAACCCCTCCACCCCCCCCCCCCCCCCCCCCCCCCCCCCAAAAAAAAAAAAATAATCCAAGAAAAATGAACGTTTATTTGAATAAAGTTAACATATGAAAATTGAACATAAAGATGAAAAATAAATAAAGAATTTAAAAATTCACATGCAACCATTTTGGAAACATACTATATGATATGAATCATAGGGTCGGAAGGCAACATGTTGAGCATAATCAAACAGAGCAAATTTAAAAAAAAAAAATCAGTGAATACCTTTAGTATTGCATAGCCTATATATTATCTGTTTAAATATACCAACTACATTTAGAGGACAATAAGCCTGAAAAAAACTTAATCTTAATCATTTGAATAATGAAAATTGCTTTATATAACTCAAAAAAAGAAAGTAATGAAATAAATGATACGCCATCACATATTTAATAGTTGTCATTGCAGAAAAAAAAAGTTTAGAAAATTCTTTATCTAAATATTTAAAAATATATAAATAAATAAATTTTGTTAAGCTCACTTGTAACGAGATGGGGAAATTCCCTGGAAAAAGACCAGAAATGTTGCAAGATCAATGTTGGCATCTATCCACCCAGCCCAGGTGTTGAGAACTCTTTTAAAAGCAAGCAGTTGGTCCATATCTTTCTTAATTACGCCTCTTACTTCAATAAGAAACCTCATCTAAAAAAATTCTAAGCAATCAGTTAAGCAAGATTTAAAATAAAATAAATATCTTTTTATGTAAATTAATTTTACATTACACATATATGATACGTTATCACTAATTATTTTCGTCTTTTATTTTAACTTTCTTGATAAAAGAGGAATCAAAACATGTTTACTTTTCCCTCTCAGAAATCAAAAACAAAAAGGAAAAATCAAAAACTAAACAAAAAGTCCACATTATCAACAACACAAGCCAAACTTTGGACTTCATCCCTAAACTTCATACATCTAAAGACTTCCCAATTTCAACCTTTGACTAAAATTCCGAAATCCAAAAAAAAAAAAAATGTAAAGAAAATGAATTACGAAGTGAAAAAAATATGGCATAATCTTATGTAAGACGGGATAGGTTCACAATGCAAGAAAATCTACAATTATAAGTTATTGATCTATGAATTCTGTCGGGCTCACCTGATCACACTCATCGCAAAGAGCGACTGCAAGAGTCGACTCCATTAATGGTTATAGTCTGATTCAAGTTTATCAGACTCCATCACTGGTTAACGTAAACCAAGGACTGTGCCATCGACAAAGACCCACCTTGGGGAACCCAAATTAGACGAAAGAAGGGATCAAAGTAATGAAAAAAACTGCTGCCTGTAAGATTATATTTTATCCTAGTTATCTTTGTTTCTCTCTCCATTTCTCATGGAATTTGATATTGTCATAAAAGAAATCTAAAATAAATAAATAAACAAAAATAAAAAATGCATACAAAAGGGCAAAAGAAACCATAAGAGTATGAAACCCATGCCTATTGTTGGTGAGAAGGCTTTTCTTCTCTTTGATTTTTCCTCTTTGCCTACTTCTCTCTCCCTTGTCGAGATACTCACAAACGAAAGATCTGAAAAAAGAAATAATGCAACAAGAGGATACCATGCATGAAGGTGTGTCAAGAATGCAACACACTGCCCGCACAATGTTAAACACAACTAATGTTGTAACAGAAAAAGAAAAAGGCAGTTATTATTAAAATATGAAACAATCGAGAAAGTTTGATGACGGCAAAAGAGTTGGGGAACTCACATCAATATAGTCAAACTTCACAAAGGAAATCCACAACCAAATGCCATTCGATCCTGTAAGAGAAATTTGGATGAATCTTCCATATGTCAAACAAATAAATAAAGACTTAATTTTCATTTTTTTTCTTTTAGTAATGGGAAAGAGAGAAAAGCATAAGTTTAAGACATTTTAAGCATTGCTAATCTAGTTGCTGGCGCTGCTGCCCTAACTTGCTGCTTTAGCTAGCTAATCTTCCTACTTCCCGTGCAAGAGGTTCCATATAGTTGTGAAGGTAACTTGCATTCCTCTAGCCATCATCGTCATAATATCTTCCATTGCTGGTAGTATGCTCCAATGGACTCATATGTCATTGTTCCACTTGTTTGAATCTTCCCTGCAGACAACCATAGTAGCATTTAGCTCCTAGAGTTTTGCGACTACATGTCTTATGAGTAGAATTCTTGCCACACCTTTGTTAGCTGCATAAATATTCCTGCAAAAGATCATAGTTAGTCCATCGAGTTTTTGATGATAGCGCTAACTCCAAACCATGAGCTATTGTTGATCTTGTGCATTCCCAGAAAAATGAACCATTGGTTATGAATAGAATTGTAGACTTGGCTAAGTTTGAATTCAGCGAGCAGTATCCTTAGAGAGCTCATATTTATTCTCTCTGTGCATGAACCTTCATTGAATGTTTCCCATAGCCTTGCGGTTTGGGAGTTGTAATAGAAGAGAACTTTTAAGGGGTTTGGTCTTGACTTGCTGAATATACAGTCATTACGGTGAAGCCAGATTGACCAGATAATGCAAACCAACTGAATAGAAATGGAAAGCATCCTGTGAATGGATATCTCATTATATTAAGCCATGACTTGATCCATTCTTTGATTTTGTCTGGTTGTAACCGGTCAACTCTGATAGTAAGGTTGCTGGCAAACCATACATCTCTCGCCAAAGAGCACCAAATGAAGATGTGGTCCATTGTCTCCTCTTCTTGTTCACAAAGATGGCAGAGACTAGAATTTGCAATGCTTCGTTTCAAGAGTTCGCTTCGAACTGGGAGACAACTGTTACGAATCTTCCTTAGGAAACTTATCATTTTATACGAGAGCTTTAGTTTCCATAGCTTTTTCCTCATGCGTGGCTGAATCTAGATAGTGTTTGACTTATGGGCCTTCTCTTCAAGTTTCCAGTACGCCGAACTTATAGCATATTCCCCACTGAAGTTATATTTCCACATGACCTTGTCTTGTCCTCCTAAGTATGAGAAGGTTTTCCCTAGATATCTCATGTTTCCCTTTCATCCAGTACAATTGACGTGCATAAGGGGCTCTAAAACATGAGATTTTGGTCAATGACGAACTTGACAGGGATCTGTCTCTGATCATTATTTGTAGCAGTACTAGTCTTGCTTATTTTACGATTCTTTATGAAGTTGGTTACCCTTTCAAATTTGAAAATCCAATCCCATGTTACATACATCACTACCCTACTCCGAGTCCCTAGTTTGCTCTGTATTTCCTCAAATTGCTTCCTTTTATTATATTTCCTAGAGAGTGCAGCTGCCACTAATGACTGTGGATTGAGCAAGATGTGATCCGATAAAATTGGAACGACTCAATTTTCATTGTAGGTCTATTAATATATATATATATATATATATAATTATTTTCTTATAAAACTAAAATAATGTGTATTTTATCTATAAATTTTAAATATTATTTTTATCATAAAATATTTTTAATTTAAAAATTATTTTATTCAATAGTAATGAAATTTTTAAATTCATTCATGGATTACTAATATAAATATATTTTTAAAGAAATATTAAAAAATTACAAAAATAATTTTAAAAATAAAATATTTGATATATTTTGATTATTTGTAAAATTAAAAAATTTTACAATCAATAACTCTTAAATTTATATTAAAATTAAACTTTTTAATTTTCTAAAATTAGGTTTCTTTTTTATATTTAGACTTAATAATCAAATATACCTTCAACTTTTTATACAAAATAGATATAAACTTTTAACTTTTAATTTTATTATAAAAATTCATAAAATTTTATTTTATTATAAAATAAATTTTCAATCTTTCAAAATAATACAATTTAATAAAATAAATAAAAATTTAAGATTTTATAAATTATCAACCTTTTATTTCATAATATAAATTTATAGTTGATTTAAAATTAATTATATTATTTTAAAACGTTAAGGATTATATAATAAAATTAAAATTTAAAAATTTATTTTTATTTTATAAAAAAATTAAAAATATATTTATCTATTAAACTTTATATTTATAACGAACTACACCGGCAGTAGAAAGCCGAAAGCGAAAGACGCCACCTATTGTAAAAAAAAAAAATAATAATAATAATAATAATAATAATAATAATATAATAATAATAAATAAATAATAAAAAAAACCCACCAGCACCTCGGCTAAAGTACGATCGCTTCGCTTCACTGAAAGTAAAAATCCAACCCAATTTCTTTTTTTCCCTTTTCTTTTCTTTTTAATATTACTTGCTAACATCAACGCGGCACTGAATACACCCGCCCGGCGCCAAAATAATTCTCATCCAGAAGAAAAAAAAGGTTAGAAATCCACGATAGTTTTTTCCATCCTTTCTGAAGCCCTAATTGAACAAACATTTGAAAATTCCAACGGATTGTCTCTTTAAGTTTTTCAGGTTTTCCCCTATTTCTCCTGATTTTCATCAATATATAGATACATATCTCGATTTGATGTTAGAACTTTAATTTTTATAAGCATTTAGGGTTTGGAATCTTTTTTGGCGAAGATTTTTTATAGGGGTTGGTTGCTAAAGGGAATGGCCTCCGTGTCAAGTCAGCCGCAGTTCCGTTACACTCAACCCCCATCTAAGGTGCTGCATTTGAGAAACTTGCCATGGGAGTGTACGGAGGAAGAGTTGATCGAGCTGGGGAAGCCATTTGGTAAGGTCGTTAACACCAAGTGCAATGTTGGAGCCAATCGTAATCAAGCTTTCATTGAATTCGTAAGTTTAATCAGTTTTTCTTTTTCTTATTCTTTTCTTTTTTTAACTTTCTTCCTATTATTTTAATAGTTGTAGTAATTTTTTTTGTTTACGGTTTTTTAGGCTGATTTAAATCAAGCAATTGCTATGATATCATATTATGCTTCATCTTCAGAGCCTGCTCAAGTAAGGGGCAAAACGGTTTACCTACAATATTCTAACAGGCAAGAGATTGTAAACAACAAAACCACAGCGGATGTTGCCGGAAATGTGCTCTTGGTAACAATCGAAGGTCAAGATGCGCGGCTTGTTTCTATCGATGTTTTGCATTTGGTAAGGAAGACCTTGGTCTTTTTAACTTTTTCGTTTAGAAGGGTGTGAAGTTATTATTTCTAGGTTGTTGTTTGATATGAGTTTACGTAATTACTAGGATTGTGTAGTTATTGTCATGCTCTTTTGGAAAAAAAAAAAAAGGCTTTTTGTTGTTTTGACATGAATGTGAATGGATCAGCAGGATCATGTCAAGGGAATTATCTCCAATGGCAGGATAGTGCATCTGGAGAAAGAGCACATGTGTGTTTGTCTCCTTTCTCCTTTCCTTAACACTGCCTCTCTCTTCCCTACTCTTCCTTACCTCCTATTACTACCATTAGGATTTTTTTCATTTCTTCTTTCTTGTGCATTCATCTCCCTTGGACTTTTTAGATGCTTTGCGACACTATGTTTTTGTTTGTGCTGCTATTGGTATTGAAGTTTTTATGATGTTTGTTCATCTACGATTTTACGCATATGGTCTGTTATATATTTGTGCAATAAAATAGATGCTAGCTTTGCCGAGTGTCTAAATCTTCACTCTTTACTGAACATGAGCAGGGTAGTCTAGTTGAGTGCCCTAGTTTTTCTTGGCACTTAGGTGAAACAATGTACTAAATAAGTGTCTTAGACCCCTGAATCCATGGTAACTTTAAGAGAGGTGCTTGCTTTGGTGCATAGCTCATCTTAGTAGAGCAAAAGGTGCTTAAGGCAAGTGCCTTCCCAAATTGGAAGTTATTTTCTTGAAAGTTTGAAGACCCCTGATTAGTTAGCCAATCATTCATGTATTCAGCACTGTTTATTGTCCACTAATGAATGAATGCATGCATGCATGCATGCAAACATACTTTTCTCGTCATTTGGAATAAAACATAATTTGTAATTATTAATATAGTCCCAAAATCATATAGGAATAATATGAGGCAGCTTGTTGTAACAGTGAATTTTTTTCGGTTTTTATGGCTATATCTCCTTCTGAAAGTGAGTTAATCATTTGTATAGATATTATTCTACCAAAGGAAAGTGGTTATTTTTCCTAAGGAATTTTGTAATCCACAAGTTTGTATATATATATATATATATATATATATATATATATATATATATATATATATATCAATATGTTATACAATTAGGTGCCTATTCATAGTCGTCAGTTTCTTTGTGCCTTGCACCTTGATTGATCCTAGAATCTGGTGCTTAGTGCAACTTTTGCCTTTTACTTGGATTTGGGCTTTAACATAAATACTAGAGTGATTAATATCAGTCCCTGCATCTCTATTTTGCTTCTATTTATTTAAAGATGGTGGAGCTTTATCTTTTATCCTTAGAGAAAACAGTGATTGGATCAGATTTATTTCTTAGAAGTTGAGAGAGTTTTTATCCCATGAATACTTAATAAAAATTGAAATTTCAGCAGCCTGATGTGTAGCTTTGTTTTATTTGGAAAGATGTGATGTTTCTTAGCACTACTTGGTTGGTTCTTTCATCCTTCATTCTTTTTATCTTTTGCGGCATCTAATACCCTGTCAAAGTTATTGATTTTACATGTACTAATATCTTGTTAACCTCCTTGAGAATCTGAAATGTATCACTGAAATTGTCAAGCTGTATTCCGTTTACAAGTTCTATTGCTTCTGTCTTTATGCTGAAGATCTGGATATGCCGGACTTATCTTCATTCCTTAGTTTCTGGCAAATCGTCAGAGGGAATTACAGATTGAAATTGCTTTTTGCAGTTCTTTTACTTGATTTTTGTCAGTTTCTCTTTCTAAAGTAGCTGACACTGCAGGTGTTTTCAGCTTTTGGATTTGTGCATAAAATTACTACCTTTGAGAAGACAGCTGGGTTCCAGGTCAATTTTCCTTCTTTTGGTATTAGTTGGTTTCTTTGGCCTTTGAAAACAAGCTCATTTAATCCCCTTTCCTTTGTGCAGGCATTGGTGCAGTTTTCTGATTCGGAAACAGCCACGTCTGCAAAAAATGCCTTGGATGGACGAATCATCCCTAGGTAACATTTCTGTTAGTTGTTAAACACAGTATTTAGTCCAACTATAATAGACCGTATAGCTGTAGACGTGGTGCACTAGCTTTGAGCACTTACGCCTATTGGGCCCTAAAACTTTTGACAGCATGTGTCTGTTGAGGGTTGCAACATTCCCATTTGTTTTTGAACTTTTAGTCCTTCATAAAGTATATAGACAACACACCGAGTTAGAATAAAGTCCTATAATTTACAGCAGTGTCCACCACAAGCAAGCTTTTAATCTTGCAGTTTATGTTGTTCTTTGTGACTATTGGTTTTTATTCAAAATGAACCACTGATTTTTTTTTTCTGGGTTTTCAGGTATCTGCTTTCTGAAAATATAGCTCCTTGCACGCTTAGGATCACATATTCTGCTCATACAGATTTGAGTGTGAAATTTCAGAGCCACAGGAGCAGGTATTCTTGATGTATCCTTTTTCGCATCCGATTATTAATGATATGTATCACATTCAAATACATCATCAGTTCTGATGTTATTTATGAAGCAATGATTTTCATGGCAGTTAGTATTTGTTTGCATATATGAACTCTTCATCCATTCTTCTGTCGCTTTACCTTTTAGTGCTAGTTATTGCCATTGTCTCTGTGGTATACTAATTACTCAAATTGTTTGCCCGCATTTCTTTTCTCTCTTCCTTTTTTTTTTTAATTTTTTTTCAGGGACTATACCAATCCATATCTGCCTGTTGCTCCTTCGGCTATTGATGGAAGCGGCCAGGTAAACAACATCCTCTTGACAGTTGAATTCCTTAACAGCAGTTAGAATTTGAATATTCTCTATGAATTATTTACTTGGTACAGTTCTTATAGCACAAACCCCATTTTTTAGCACAAGGGACATGCCATAAATTCATTAAAATATTTATATATGATTTTTTTTTTCTCATGCAAGGTGTCACATGCATCAAGATTCAACTCTTTTGAACCTTTATTTCTACTGAGAGATAAATAATATTGCTAATATTACTGCTTTACTACGCTATACACTATAGTGTTTATTTCCAATTTTTCTTGTTTTAATGAGATTCATTTGTCGACAATGCAGTTCAGTTTGGGTCTGGATGGGAAAAAACTAGAGCCTGAGAGTAACGTTTTACTGGCATCTATCGAGAACATGCAGTATGCTGTTACTTTGGATGTTCTGCACATGGTATTTACAATTACCAGAAGCAACTTTTGTTTGACCGTCTAATACTTCAACTTATACTGATTATTTGTCATTTTCTCTATTTTTTTGGTTGCATGCTTAGGTCTTCTCTGCATTTGGGCCTGTTCAAAAGATTGCCATGTTTGATAAGAACGGAGGAGTGCAGGCTCTAATTCAGTATCCGGGTAATATTCAAATGCTTTTATTAATATTGTCTTAAATTATTCCTCAAAATCTGGTACCTCTTCCATCAAAACCTTTTGAGAGTTTCTGATTAGTGAT
Source organism: Firmiana major (assembly GCA_033439115.1). Lineage (NCBI taxonomy): Eukaryota > Viridiplantae > Streptophyta > Magnoliopsida > Malvales > Malvaceae > Firmiana > Firmiana major. Next base: position 84,312,270 of record CM065897.1, read on the forward strand.
AAAAAGGTTATCTTTAGATTGAGCCTGCTTATTCAGACAAATTTGTCCTCGCGTTTATGGCCTAATCCATTGTCCTTTTTATATTAAGGAAAGAACTTGGGGAAGAGATTGGACTCATTATTTCTGCAGTCCCTTAAATTTAAGTATTAATGGTTCCATCCCATTTTTTGCAGATGTTCAGACTGCTGTAGTTGCCAAGGAGGCCTTGGAAGGGCATTGCATATATGATGGAGGGTTTTGCAAGCTTCATATCTCATATTCACGCCATACTGATCTCAGTATAAAGGTATTTGGATGATACAATTTAGTGATTGTCATCAAAATGGTTTGCTTTGATGCAATGGTTTAGCCTGGTGACAAAATTTATGGCCACGCGTTTTCACTTTTTCATGATTTAATTTAAATGGTTCGAGGAAGGAAAGAGCGAGGGGGTGTGGGGTTTCTTTGGAGTTCTTCAGAATCCTGCTATGTTGCATTACATTGATTTGAGTTGCCTTGCTGATTTTGTTTGGTTTTGAGATTGCAACTTACATTTAAAGATAAAGAAGCCCAGTCTAATACGGTTGGTCTGTTCATTACAGGTCAACAATGATAGGAGCAGAGATTATACAATCCCTAATCCTGCCATGGTTAACTCACAGCCTTCGGTTTTGGGGCAACAGCCAGTTCAAACAATGGGCCAGGCTCCTCATCAATATAATGGGACTCAATATGCTCCCGGTTTAGAGCAACCTATGATGCCTCCTCAACATTCAGCTGGATGGGCCTCAGCCGTACCAGCAGTACCGCAATCCATGCCAATACAGATGACTAATCCTTACATGCCACCGGCCTCAATGCCTCAAATGGCTCCCGGAATGATGCAAATGCCAGGCCAGAGTGGCGTACCACCATCAGCTGGGACAGTTCCTCCTTACAGACCCAATCAGATGTAATAGCATCTATCTACAATATACAAAAATTGAGTTGGGGTGGCCTCAGCTGCCACATGGCGGTTGCTCCCCCACCTGTGTTTTATTTTGTTATTTTTTTTTAATATGATCATGGTATAACTTTTTAGAGGACAGAGGACATTTTTGGTATTCAATTTCTTGGAATTTTGAGGAGAAAGGAGTGGAGTGGAGAGGAAGAGAGCTGGAAGAAGGGAAGATATAAGAAGCTAGAGAGGAAGAGAGGCTCTGGTTAAGAGGTAAGAGGTAAGTTGGGGCGAGGGAGGTAAAGCCGGATGACCAAAGGCGTGAACTTTGAATGTTCAACTAGGATATTTTGCCGTCAAAAAAATAAAAAGTTTGAAGTCATTGTAGAATTTTGGGATGTTATTTTTTTAATAGAATTTGATTTAGGCTTTAAATCGTTATTGATTAATCAAATTAAGCTTTTTATTGTTCTTGATGCTATTAAAATATATATTTTTTTAACACAATCTAGGGGGGCTCTGCCGCTCTTCCCTCTGAAGCAATTCATACGACACATCTCAACTACAGGCTGGTTTTGCAAGAGCATCCGTTGCAAAGTTGTGTTCCTTCGAGACATGTTGAAACTTGCAAACTGCAATTTCATAGTCTATTTGCCATTTCCTTGATATTCCCGATGAGACCTCCGAGAGGATGGTAACTTACATTTACTGACATGATTAAATCCAAAATCATTTGTGCATTCATTTCACATATTAAATTTCTATTTCCTTCTAGCACGCTAAAAATAAAACGTATCTTAGTGCTTCCGCCTCAATATTAGAGCTGATACATTATCCCTAAATGAGCTCTAAGTGCGGCAGAAATAAAGGGCATTCTCCCTTATCAGGAAGGAAGGTTGCCTGAGGAACAACAACAGCAGGAAGAGAGGGAGCTAGTATTGGCTTAAACTATGACTCGCATCTGTAATCTACTTGACTGTAAGGGAAGCTCTGTACAGTGTATTTTAAGCGCTACAGGTAGTTATTTATAAAATTTCTTGCAATTTTTTCCTCACCATTGTCATGAGACGTGCTATGGGAAGTCTTCTTAGACACGGAGGGATGAGGCATCCATCAGAACGATGTCAGTCCTAACTCCCATGCCGCCCAAAGTCCAGAAGCAGCCAAGACCAACATATATGTACTATTTGTGAAATCAGGCATTATTTGAACCGTTTCCCCCATTCTGGGCGAAACTTTGATTTGTGCAACTTGAACATAGTGATAATTTATAAAACCTACTTCCCTACTTCTGAGAAAGTTCATACGTAGTACCTGTCTCATTCTTCCTCGTCTGTGTTTGTGCACATTTCATACATCGATGATGAAGATTGCTCTATAGCCGTTGCAAAGTATTAAATGGATTAATTGTGAAAGATATAAAGAATATTATTGGTACATTCTTGCTTCTGGTTGTAGTCTTTCTTCTTTTTTTGGAACTTTTTTCTTCGTCCGTCTTTGTGCTTTAAGAGTTTGTTTAATAAGATGGTTGAAAATCTTTAAAATAAAAAATTATTAATTTAATAATTAAATTATAATGTGAAGATTATAATATATAATTATTGAATTGGTAAATGTTTTATATTTTTTCTGTTGTATCAAATAAAATTTTACTACGCTATTTTGTCATCGACAAGCCTAAAGCCATAATTGAGCTATTTAATCCATAGGCTAAGTTCCAGCAGTAGCCTTAAAATAGCTTACTGTTTCATGAATATTAATAAATATTAATATAAATGAACAGTACAATTGATTTTAAAAAATTAAAAATAAATAATAAAATAATTATTAAAAATATTATATTAATTTTTTAAAAAAATATGAAAGCAAAATTTAAATTATTGCAGAATAAAAATTCCCCACATGCCGCAGTATAACTCTGATAGGTTCCAAACCCATTTTGAACCCTTTTATGCTTTCAAATTTATGGGCAGAACTTGGGAGCGTGAAGCAAATAATAGTTCGACTGTCACCATAAAATAGCATTTTCCAGCAAGCTATTGACCAAACCTGCATCTAGAAACCATCACTATCACGAGACAAGGCCAAAACCCAGAATCCAAAAGCCAAATCTTTGAGGTCCTTTATGTACAACCATTAAATACCACAATAACCAAACTCTAGATCAGCTGAACAACTAGTCCCCCCCCATCCCCCTTTTTTTTTTTTTTACTTCTTTTTTCCATCCTTCAACAGAAGGAACTTTTATAACAATTGTGGTTCTTGATCTACTAGAGACGAGAAATCCAGCACATAAAACGAAAGGAGATAACAATAACAAATAGAAGGAATGCAGTATGAGTATATCTTAGAAAATGGAAGACCCACAATTGCCAGTCCATCTCTAAAGCCTCCCAGATACGAAAGCCTCCGAAGCTTCATCCATAGCAACTATAGTTATCTCCTCAGCCCCAACTTTCAAAGATCAATTGGTTCTGTCCGGTCCTCCACTGCTAGCCCCTCTGAGACATCTGCAAGTGATTTGAGGTTGCACTTAATCACAGCTTCAACAAAGTAGCATGTTTCATCCTTTGTGTTCCCCTCAGGCACATCCACCACAAAGGATTCAATGACTAGAGTCCCAGGTCTTCCATCAATGATCTCTGGATGGAGGGTAATGATTGAAGAGTAGTTCTGAATAAAAATAAAACAAGGTCAAAGGCAACCAGGAAACCCAAATTAGCTGCAGAGGTAAACTACCTGGATTTTCAAGATAAAAAAAAAAAAAAAAAAAATACTTGTCCAAAATTTAAATAACATGCATACTTTCATGAACCTTGACAAGTATTATAAAAACAGCTACTACTATCTTGTTGAACACAGAGCAATAAACTGCAAGCAAATGCACTTAAATCGCTTCATTCTGAAAATGAAAGGATTTAAGATGCAACTATTCAAGAGATAGATGATATTAAACGTTCATGTAGGATCAATCATAAAAGTTTTTTGGATCAAAAGGGCAAAATCAGGAAAAAAGCAAAGATATTCCTACCTTAAGTCTGTGATCCCCACCAATAATCCTGAATCTCAGGACATGCTCATCGTCATCAAGGAGTTCTAGTCTTTCAGTACTTGTAGTGGCTGGGAGTCCTGACTTGACATCAACTTCTCTAAGACTCCCAATCTCAAAGTTTCCCTGCGCCACACACCTGCTGACAAAGGGTTTATACTTCTGTGGTTGGTCAAATCTCCTCACCAAAGACCAAACCTGTAAAAAGACAAAGCAATACAACCTTCAGAGAAACTATGCATATTCTGGGAAAAAAAAAAGATTTGACAAAGGCGCTAGATAACATATTCACAAATATATATATATATATATATATATATATATATATATATATATATAAGAATCAAGCTCTACAAATGTGGAGAAATGCAGTACTTTTACATGATCTGAATATCCACTATTTGTTATATATCTTTCTCCTTTTTCTTTTTGGCATATTCATCCTCCACTGAACACCTTTAAAATACAAACCATTCATTTGGTATGTGCAAAATGGAGAAAGAAAAGGTAAAAGTTTTTAGGAGTATATGCTTCAAGTCGGATCCTATTTCTAGGAAATGCCATAAACAAACAAGACAAGCTGCATTTAATTCAATTAAATCTTAACCCCATTGTTCCTAAACAAAGCAACTATCTATGATGAGGAAATGAATGTATCCTGGAAAAACTTTTGGAAGACTCAATCAATCAAAAACAAAAAACTTGCTCAAATGATTTCAGAGAGCAATAAAGATATCGAAATTTTTCGCAAAAAAAAAAATGATTATAATATTGATCTCAAATTTAGGATTTAGTAATACCCAAAATTCAAAGAAACAAGCAACTTTATCTATGTTTTGAGTTGCTCCTTAGCATTAAAATTAAACACCATGCACTCTGTTTGGCCGCAAAAGATCAAATTTTAAACTTCAGATTTCAAAATAATCTTATCTAACTCAACAAATTAAAACATGTGACAGATTCTTCTGTTTTTACATTTTTCAATCATATTTTTCAATAACAAAACAGTCAAAGTTAAGGCAGTTAGCTAAACCAGCATAACAAATGTAAGAAATTAGATTCGATCTTCTGTCTTTTGTTTTTATAAAAGAATAACCAATAAATTAAATTGAAACAATCAAGATTTCCAGAACTAAACAAGAAAACCACGACAGATCAAGATTAATCCATCTCCACAACAAAAGTCAAACATTGACAAAATACATCACTCAGCAAATATGCAAAAATAATCACCGAAAAAATAAAACGAAAATCAGTGATCCATAAAGGTATCAAAAGAGAGAACCCTAAACCCTTCCAAATAAATAAAAAAATAAAAAAAGAAAACGAAACGAAATAGAAGATGATGAGGGCGATGAATCTTGACAAAAATGAGTTCAAAATCAAATCCATACAAATCGTAAAAAGAGAGAGAGAGAATTACGAGAGGAAGAGGAGCTTTGATGTGCTTAACAAGAGCTGAACTACACTGATTCTCTCCAGTCTCATGCTGATGATGTCTCCTTGAATACTCATTCACCGCCAGCGCCACCGCACTCCCACAACCTTTGCTATTCCCATTCATTTTCTCTTTTCTTCTTATCAATCCAAAAACGCTCGCTTTTCTCTCGCGCAATAACAACAAACAACAGAAATCAATTTACCTCGTCTTGCCTGCCGGCGAACAGAGCTCCGATCTCCGACCGGATTGATGTCCGATGATGCAACTAGAAATTGTTTAATCCGGTTTATATCAAGAGAAAGAAGACGAAGAAAAGCCGGCGACTCACCGCCATAAAAAGAGAAGCACCCTAAGTTCTTCCACCTCTAAGCTTCCCTATCATCTATCTCATCACCTGAAATAATAATATATAAAAACCTAATTTAAACTTTTCAATTTTTTAATTCTTAACATTTTTTATTACAGGACTAGTTTTCCGTTTGACATCGGATTAGGAATGTTATTACGATAATTGCCATGCTTTTTGTCTTCTTCTGCTTTTGTCTTTTCTCCTTGACTGAACTGCCCCGCGTGTTAGTTGTGCTGAAGCGGAAAAACCAATTGCCGGTTGAAATTTTAATCCTTAGAAAGATGTTAGCTGATAAATATCTTTAAGCATTATTATTCAAGATGATATTTGTTAAAAAATATTAAAATAATTAAATAATAATCACTTTTAAATAATAATTAACACTAAAAAATTGCACCCTTTAATATTTTAATGTTTTTGGGAAAAGTGTCAGCTCATTTGTGCTTTGGTAAGGCAAAAATATTGAATACTAATAAATACTGTGAGAAAATTTATTACTAAATGCTTAGACGCCATTTTTGACTTTTTCTTATATATTTATTGCGTTTACACACGTATGAAATCCAAACGAATCAAATTCAATCTCAGTTCAAAAATTTATTATTCGATAATTAAATTGATTTTTAATTTTTAAAATTGAATTCAATTTAAAATTAAAATTAAATTATTTAAATTCGTTACATTAGATTTGTTTATTTGAATTCAATTCTTATATTTAATCTTGAACTCAATTTTCATACTTAAATTTGAGATTGATTTTATTTTTATTATATAAAAATATTATGCATGAATTAAATACAATAAATTATAATATTTTTAATAATTTTATCATATAATATATATTTCATAATTCATATTTAGATTTTTAATTTGTTTTGATGGATAGCGATAGGTCATTTTTGTTTGAATAATATATGTCGTATTCATTTAAATTCAATTATTATATTCAATTTTAATTCTTTTTATTTTCACTTTTTAATGCTCCATAATATTCCATCCTTACCATAAATTACCATTTCGAATAATTATTAAATTAATTATATCTAGTAAAAAGTTTAAATACAATTATTACATCCGTATCTAATTGTCTTTATTCCCACTTCTTTAATGCTCCAAAAGATTAATCCCTTTTTTAAAAACCGTCTTTATCAAATAATTATCAAATTAATTATATCTAATAAAAACATCCATATAATAAACTGCCATATACCATGAATTCACTTTGCATAATATTTTAAAGAAATTACATATACTTATAAATATTATAATTTTTGTAAAACATTAGTTACTTTATAAAAATAAACAAATATAAATTCACCCGAAAAAAATAATAAACAAATATAAATCTTAACCATATTTTCATAAGCGAAACATATTTCAAATGTCATGATTAGAAGTAATATAATAAAGTTCAATTTAATGTATTAATTTTTTTATTTAAATAGCATAAATATTTCAATTAAAATTAAATAAAAATTTTGAAACTTACATGCATAATTTGAATCTAAAACTTAATAAACATAATATGTATGTTTTAATTTAATGATATTACATATGCATATAAATATTATAATTTTTTTTAAAATATTAGTTACTTTATAATAATAAACAAATACAAATCTCAACCATATCTTCAGAAGCGATAACATATTTCAAATGTCATGATTAGAATCACTAAAGTAAAGTTCAATTTAATGTATAGATTATTTAATTTAAATACCATAAGTATTTCAATTGAAATTAAATAAAAAATAAAATTAGAAATATATATGCATAATAAAAAATAAAACTTAATTTTCATTTTCAAGCATATTTTTTCCTTATAATTATTTTTAAATAAATTTAATATTAACATTAATAATATCAAAATAGATCCAAATTGTTACATAAATGTAATATAATGACCTTTTTTTTTTTGCCATTTCAAAAATCTAATTAGTGATGTATAAATATATCTAATGTATCAAAGACTGATTTTGCATAGTGGTTTGCTGTTATGTGTATATTCTTTTTATTGATAATATTTTATTTTTTATTATCAATAGGAATTTATTAAAAAAACATTTAACATTTCTATCTATTTGTCATTCGTTTAAGATATATAACTCATGTACGAGTGATAAAGATGACAATTTTCTTCAAACAGCTGCAAAATAATTTAAGTACATGCAGGTAAAGTTTTAGTGAATTCTTTACGCTCGATCTCAAACTACCTATATAACGAGTCAAACTATATTTGATTATCTTAATACTTGACTTGAGTAAATTGCGAGTTTAATAGATCGTTTAATATATATATATATATATATATATATATATATATATATATATATATATATATATATATATGTGTGTGTGTGTGTGTGTAACATTATTATTAATTTATCATTTTATCTCATATATATAAAAAAATGACAATCGAACCTAGTGAGTCAAGTTCAAGTTTATCAGTTTAGTCCAAGTAACTCAAATATTCTATTAAGTTGATTTCAAGCTTCAAAAATCAAGTTTGATCAAACTCAAGTTGAGTTTCAAGTCTCAAGTTTTAGAGTCATATTTAGCTCAAATTTAATATTGAATCATCTCAACTCAGCTCGATTATACCCCTATTGCTATTGAGTTTCTTAACGATATTTTTTTAAGTTTACTATATAATATTTATAGAATATCATCGGAAAAACTTTTGATTTGTGATTATTTTTCTCTCTTACAATTTTTTTTTTAAAATTTTGTGATTATTGTTTATTAGAATTGATATAGTTTTTTATCTTAGAAATGAGTATTTGAATTTCCAACTCTAATAATTGAACATAGATCATACACAAACTATTACATCAAATGTTTAAATGCATTTTCATAATTTTTTGTTAAGAATTATGAATTATAATAATATTTTGTAATAAATGAAATATTTGATAATTAATGTTATAAATTTTAATTTATTAAAAAATTATTTAATAAAACTATACTGGCGAGTACTTTAAAAATACATTTAAAATTACTAGATAAAGTAATTTACCTTTAAAAAATATATTAAAGTTATAATATTATATATTAACTATTGCATTTAGGATTATTATCCAATACATTATTTTAGATTCCACAAGTGGAGTTAAGATGGGGAAACCTTCCTTTTAAGAAAAAAGAATAAGAAAATAAAGTGAGATATGTGTCTCTATCTTAACACTATTTGTGAAATCTAAAAACTTTATTCGCAGTGTTGGGTTTGGATTTCCTCTATATGGAGGCCCATCCAACCTTCATTAAGGGCATTACTATCCTTTCACAACAAGTTTTAAAGGTTTCAATATTTTTTAAAGTTGCAAGTGTGAGGGGCGGCAGTTTTTAGAAGAATGAGAAAATGGGCTACCGAGAGAGAGAAAAAGAAAAGGGAGAAAGTTTATGAAGCTAAAAAATTCGATAAGGTTGATAAAGGTCAAATTGTTCTCCAATTGAGCTGAAATTTTGACAGCATGTTCACGATTCTGAGTAGTTCGTCTTAAACGGTGGAGATCGAGTTTTGGAACTTCCTACCTATGGTTTCCGTAAAGTGTTTGTTGAGCCACCCTTTAGGTGAGATTTCTTTAATTTTTCTTGTAAGATTGTTAGCCAAGATTCATTATTCTTGAGATATATTGTGCTCGTATACCTCTAATTTTAGTTAGAAAGAACATTGACATTTGCATTCCCGCTATTGTTGATAGTGGAGATTGTTGTTGGTGCTCGTAGGATTTTAGTTTTTATTCCTCGCTTTAAGGAGGTTTTCCAAATTAAATCGCTTATGTCATTGTGCTTGGGGCTATGGTGATTTATTTGTCTCTTGATAATTGCTCTACTTGATAATTTCCTGATAGGTTTACACAATAGAGGGATAATTTGATTTTCTACTGCATTACATATTTTATTGGAATATTGCTTGTTGTGTTTATCCTATCAAAATAGTATCAAAGCTGCATTTATTGTCGTTTTTAGGTCTTGTTTAAACATGAAAGTTAATATGAGTAAAGTGATTAATTTGAATGCTTCAAATTATCACATATGGAAAGGTAAAGTGGAAGATTTGTTGCATGAGAAAGATTATTATTTACCTGTGTTTAGTACTGAAAAGCCAAAGAATAAAACTAATCAAGAATCAAATTTATGTCATAGACAAGTATGTGAGTATATCAGATAGTGGGTATATGATAATGTTTTAAACCATATTAAAGGAGAGACACATGCTGTAAATACCCTAAAATTCATGAACTGGGATTTATGCATAAATAACAATGTAGCCATTGAAATTAAAGATGCAATTCCTTAGTCTAAGATTTAAACTCAATTGTATTTTCTACTTTAAAACTTGGGAGAATTTAAATTAGTTTAAATACTTATTTTTAACATGAAAAGTTTAAGTGAATTCTATTAAAGGGAATATTAATCTTGTCATGTAAATAAGTACGAATGAAAAGATTTCTAAGTAAAGTATAATGCCACATTATACTACAATCAAGTATTATTTATAAAGTTAATATTATTAGACTAAATTCTTTTTATACTACAAGGAAAATTCAACAAGTACATGGATATGTATATACATATAGGTAATGTTTATTTATTCCTTAAGATTGAATGTAAGGATAAATATATATATATATATAGACACATATGTATGAATGTATGCACACATGTATATATATAGGAACACACACACGCACACACACACACACATATATATACATGAGCAATGCAATTGGCTCAACTAGAAAGCCAAACCGAGGACAACAATGGTTTAAGGAAAGGAAAGAAATGAAAGGAAGGAGCAGATTGAAGCTCACGAACTAGGGGACAAAACATGAAACCAAGGACTTAGAAACGTGGGCAGTAGTTGAGAAGAAATAAAATGGAAAAAAATGATAGTAATTCGGTAGCAGCCTGCAGCAATACTATGCCTATATTAGCCTAGGGACAATGGTGAAGTCAGACTGAATGAAATGAGGGCTAAAGTGAATGGTATAGCCTGCTAAAGATGGGATTAAATCGGTAGGAAGTTAATACTATAACATTTGGTGAAATTTCGGCTGAAATGGAGCCTGACTAAAAGGAAGAAATAAATGTAGAGGACGAAAACCAGAAGAAATAATAATAAAATATAATATGAAACAAAAGATAGAGGAAAATTTAACAGAGGTTTCCTTCCTCTGAACAAAAAAAAAATATGTATATATATATATTATATAAGTAGAAGAAGGGGAGTAGCGATTGGTGAGGAAGTAGAGATAGGAGTTGATACATTTCCTTCTCTGGTTGCTGTGAGGTGATGAGGTGAAGGGTTGAAAAATCGAGTGTCATCAGTAGGAACCAAGCGAGCATGCATGAAGAGAAAATTGAGGCAGTAAACGTGAAAGTATGGTGCTTGGCGAGATGGAGAAGCAACCTGAGAGTGCTTTTGCAGCAAAAATTGGCAGCAACGAAATGGAGCAGTAGAGCAAGGGTGCAGTCTTAGAACTGCATAAAAAAAAGGAAAAGGGTAGGATGGCAAAAGCTGAAAAGAGAGAGAGTGTGGGTGAAATCCGAAAATAAGGAAAGAAGAAGAAACCGAGAGAGGGCAGTCAAGCGAGAGAGACTGAGAGCCGAGCTTAAAACTAGAGTAGAGACAAGGAAGCCAACTGAAGGTTAGTGACACATGAGGTAGAGCCTCGAAGCAGGAGCTGTATCGAGAAGAAGAAGTTATGGCTGAAGCAGGGAAGTGCCACAACTAGGGACTCAATCATATAGAGGAAGTAGAACAGTGGCCTTCCTTTCCTCTGCGAGTGAAAAACGCAAGGCTGCAAAAACTAGGCAAAGACGCAAGATGAAAGGAGATCAGAGAAAGAGATACGTGGGCGTGAACTGGAGAGGCAATAGTTGGTGTCCCTGGGGTTTAAGGAATACTGAAGCATTATGGTGGCAATAGCAGAGACGAAAGGGGCATCCGAGAACAATGGGTTGGAGCAAAGCAGAGGACTCCAATTTCCTCTGAAGATGAAACTGAACAGAGAGCAGAGAAAGACCTACCGAAAATGAAAGGGGTAAAATGAAACCGAGGGAGATAGCGTGAGGAGGAAGGCTAAAAACTAAGAAGCAGAGCAGAGCAGGCTGGACGTGGACACTGGAAACGGTGGAAGTGAGAGGACGAGGAAGGTGATGGCGGAAGTAGGAGGAGTGTGGGAGTAGATGGCAGGGAGGAAGAAAGGAAGCCGAGGGCTGGAGTGCCTCTCGGGTTAAGGCTGATGAACATGGTGATTGAACAGTGACATGAGTAGGGAAGAAGAAGAAAACACGAAGAAGAAGAGAAGAAGAAGGAATTTGGTGAGAAGGAAGAAAAGAATTCAAAAACAAAAAAAGAAAGAAAGAAAGAAATATATTTTTATATATATGTATAAGGGATTATATATATATATATATATATATATATATATATATATATATATAAATGGAAATATTAAAAATAGAATAGTGTACTGAAAATTGAGAAATCCCGAGAAAGAGCTCTGAAAAATTTACCAAGTGGACCTGACCCGTCGACTCGAGACGTTGAGGCAATCGAGGACTACGGACAGACACCGAGATAAGGAAAATTCTTGTCGCTGTTCGAGATAAATATACATAATTTCTGTATATTTGTAGATATAAAATTTAGGTTGAATTTCGCAGCACCAAAATTATCAAAAATTCTATGTCGAATTTTATGACTCTGAAAATTAGAGATTTTAGCCTAGTTGAACAATCAATTTTACGGATTGAATTTAAATGGTTTGAATAGATTTTGATATGGCTTGAATTCTGTTTTAAATATCAAAAATTTTGAATTTTGAATTCTTATAGACTGTTTCTAAGATTTTATCTGAAAAATGGCTAGTCAGTCTGTTTTGAACGATTTCATAAAACAAATGAAATTATATGTGATTTGAGGTGAAATGATTTGCTTATAAAGCTATTCTGATGATATGTGCTTGAGCGCGTACTGACTGTGTGTCGTACAGTCCGTCTCGCATTGATTTTGAGACAAAGACGTTGGTGGGATCATGCTGCATTTCTATCTGTTTCTGTATCTGATTCTGTATCTGTGGTCCACGAGTACGATGTACCGTGCTTCTGATTCTGTTTCTGGTCTTTAGGCATTCTAATCTGTGAGTCATATGGGTAGCTGACCACTCCCATGACGATTGACATCCCGACACACCTGGCCCGTGAATTGCCCAGAGTCAACGACATTGGCCAATAGTCATTTTTTATATCTAATATAGCATGTATGCCTTGTCTCATCTATTTGAAATATTTTTTTCTGAATTTTTTGCTTGAACTGAGATATCTGAAAATCTGTTTGTTTTGCTACTAGAAAACTTTGAACTTTCTGGATTTACAACAGTAGCTAAATTTATTACCGACACATGTTCTGTTTCTGAAAATCTGTTCTTGGTATTTATACTTTTGTCGATATTAAATCTGTTTTTCGAATTCTGACTCTAGTATCTAAGAAATTACCAAAACATCTGTATATAGTATGTGAAAATGTTACGGATTTTAGCAAGTACATATTTATATATCTTAGGTAGCATATTTATCTACATGTGATGGGGTTTTTTTTACTGAGCATATTGAGCTCACTCCCTTACTTTCTTCTACAGAGCCCCATTGTAGTTTGGATCATTTCCGTTAGTAAGGCATTCTGCACAGTTATGATTCCGTGGAACATATTGTTGCATTGAAGGTATACTCAGGTTTAAAGAAGTTCTGTTGTATCTAAAATTTTTGTAAGTACAGAAATGCAATACAAGATGTGTTTTGGAAATATGAACATATTTTATTTAAATTTGTCACTAAGAAAGAAAATTAATCAGACTTAGTATTATTCTAACCTAATATCAACTTGTAACCCAATCGAAATATCAATAAATTCGGGTTGTTACACATGCACACACTTTATGGAATAAGCTTGAGCAATTGTATGCTCGTAAAAGTGGGAACACTAAATTGTTTTTGATCAAGCAGTTGATGAACTTGAAGTATCAGGATAGACTTTTATGATAGATCACTTGAACTCACATCAAGGCATTATTAATCAGTTGGTTAGTAAGAATATCAAGTTTAAAGAAGATGCGTAGGGCTTATGACTTCTTAGTATATTGTCGAACTCTCGAGAGACGTTTAAAATGTTGTTATCTAACTTTACCCTCAAATGGTGTCATTAGTATGGATTTGGCTAAAAACAGTATATCGAATGAAGAGATGAGAATAAAGTCACTGGGTTCCTTTTCACAGTTAGAAGTCTTAGTCACATTCAATAGGGGGAGGAGTAAAAGTACAGGTTTAAAGAATAGAGGTAGAAGCAAGAGTAAGTCCAACAAGTTTGCTAATGTCGAGTGCTATCACTATAATCTTAAAGGGCATATAAGGAAGTACCGTCAACATTTGAAGAGAGATAACAAGAGTGACAAAGATGAGGAAAAGATAAATTGTGATGATGGTGAGGAAAAGATAGATTGTGATGTTGATAAAGTTGTCATTGTTACCAATGACTTCTTTATTTTGTGTAATGATAATGTTGTTAATCTTGCATGCCATGTGGCCAGTTGGACGATTGATAATGGTGCCTCGATTCATGCTACATCGGTAAGAGAGTGCTTTAAAAATACATTAAAATTACTAGATAAAGCAATTTACTTTTTAAAAATATATTAAAACTGATAACATTATATATCAATTATTGCGTTTAGGATTATTATCCAATGCAATACAAGTTGAAAATTTTAGATTCCACAAGCAAAATTAAAATGGAGAGACATACTCTTTAATAAATATTAAAAAATAAAAAAATAGAATGTGTCATTATTTTAACTCTATTTGTGAAATTTAAAAATTTTATTGATAGTGTATTTGACAAAAATGTATTATCTTTAATATAATAACATTATTATAAATATCATAAAAAATTCTGTACTTGACACTATCAACAATTATAACAAACCTTAAAGAGTGTTTGAAGCAGATCTTTTAATTAATAGCACACAAAACTTAGGATGGACCCGCTTAGCTTTTCACATACTCCCGAAGCCAATATTTATTGAGACGTGGAAAGTAAACCATCGAATTAAAATTTAGAGTATTATTCAATAAATTTCGTGAAGGTTTTAAATTTTACAAGTAATAGTGAGATAATAATATATTTTAAAAAAATATTAAAAATAAAATATAATATGTGTTATTATCTTAATTTTATAAATTAAATCTAAATTCATCATTGATAATATATTAAATAATAATTCAAATTTATTTATGTTATCTGAATGTTCGAAATTTAAAAAGGAGGAGTTTGATCATAATTTTGACTTCAGGAATTTTTTTTATTTTTATTAAAATACAAAATATATAAAAATAAAGAGAATATTAAATTTATAAAATTTTAAATTAAAACAAATTAATTATAATACATATTATAATTATTATAAAATTGAGATAGTATCCAAAAATATCATTAACTCTCAATGCATAAGGAAGTTATTTCAACCACACTCATTGCAGAAGATTTTAGAAGGCGTGAAATTCAATCTCGAATTGCAGCCAGCTACATTTATATGCTTGCATTTCCAGGAAATTGTACACTCTGATGTCACTCTTACACTGTTGATTCATTGAAAATAATATTTAAAAAATAATTTTTTAAAAAATATTTTTTATTTTTTAAAAATTTAAAATTTTTCGTTACTTAAAAAAATAAATAAAAAATATTTTTTATTATTTAATTATTTTTTATAAAAATTATTTTATTTCTTCAAATGATATTAACTAATTAATAAAATATTAATTTTTTTATTATTTATTGATTAATTTATTAATATAAAAAATGATTATATTTAAAAATCATCATTAATATTAAAATTTTATATTATTAATTAGTTTAAGGAAAACTAATTATTCTTACTTCTTTTAATATTTTAAATATTTGACATAATATTAATATTTTCATATATATAATATTAAGAATATTTTAATATTTATTTTTTAAATATTAAAAATATTTATAATATTAAAATAATTGTATTTTATATTAAAATTATTTATTATTAAAATCATAACCAAAGTATTATTTATTTTATTAATTATTAAAATACTAATATAAAAATTGTAAATTAAATATAAAAACATTATATCTTAAATTAAAATATTAATAAATATATTATTTATTAATTTACTTTTTATCATTTATTGTTAAAATAATTATATAATATTGTTTATTATTGAAATATTAAAAATATTTAAAATTAATAATACACAAAATAAAATAATTAAACTTAAAATATTAAAATATTTTTAATGTTGATATTTTAATTTTTAAAATTTGTAATCTAATTAAATAAAAAAATATTAATATAATAATATTTTATGTAAAATTAAATTAAATTAAATTAAAATTTAAAAAATTATATTTAATGTATAACTTTAGTAAAATTATTTTCAAGAGCTTAATAGATAATCTTATACATAAATAAGTATTTTTTTAAAATATCTTTTTAAAAAAATGTAAAATAATTTTTAAAAATTAAGTTAATTTTTATTAATTAAAAAATTATTTTTATTGATTAATTAATTCCATATGAATTAAACACTAAAAAAAAAAATTATCTTTTAAAAATATTTTTCACGAATCAAACGGACACTTATGTTATGTCGGCATATTTCTCAACAAAGATTCGCCACACGCTTTATAAAGGAAGTTGAGCAGTATTTTGTCGTTTTCTTAACAAAAATATTTTATATTTCAAGAAAGCGTGCGTGAAAGGTCAGCTGCACGTGATGAATAGAAAGTACAACCGCCGCAGGCAGCAGACCGTAAATTTCGTTCGTCAAATTAAAATAATTTCATAACCTACTTTTTTAGGAGAACTTTATAGTAAAATTTAATTACACGAACACTAATATCCCTTTTTCCGTACAATTATAATTTTGTGACCGGGGCCTTGTAATGGTAAGCGCACACAGTTAAATGGATAGAAATTTTCTTTCAAGAAATTACTCTGTATATTACTAGTAAATAATTTGGTTATTTTGGTATTTCGTTATAATTCAATTAAACGTGTAAAATTTAAATGATTATTACCAATGAATTTATATTACATTACAAATCAATAAATCAAGTTTTGCAATATAGTTAAAATATATAATCGACGAATGTCCTTCCAAGTGGTGATTGTGGCAAATATATATATATATATATATATATATATATATATATATTGATTTATGTGCTAGTATGCATTATAATTACAAACAAAATGAAGTTAATGTTTCATAAGTGCATCTTAATTTTTTTAATACTTCATATTAATATTTTTATTATATTTTGAAAAAAAAAAGAAGGTCTACTCACGAGTAAAATTATATTGAGATCTTTTTAAATAGAGATATTTTAAAATTTTAAAAAATAATCTAATATATAAAAATAAAAACAATTGATGAGTTGTCAAAACTAAAATTAATTTTAAAGTGCATTTTAAAATTCAAATCAATATATATATATATATATATATATATATATATAATACAGATAAAAAGTAGAAGATGATAATTAAGAATGAAATTGATACCATCTCTACCATTTATCTCTTTTACACCCTTAATTGCATGGATCTAACCAGATATAAATATAATGCATGCTTGCTTTCTTCTTACCATGGACTAGGTCTAGTTAGATTACTTGAAATTATCTTCACAATTCTCTCCTTGTGTGCTTAAGAGCCTTGATTTTATCATATATTTTTAGGGGTATTTCCAATTCGGTTAAAATCGAATTAATTGATTAGTCGAAGTTATTTTAGTTAATTGGTTGGTGGCCAAATTTAATTCAGTCGATTATCGGTAGGAGATACGAGAAAATTTCAAGTTATCGATTAATTCGGTTCAAAAACAATTTTTTTTATTAATCGATTTTTAACCGAAATTAGAGAATTATTAATGTTTTTGTTGAAATATTTATCACTAGTAATAAAATTAATTATTAAACGTTTAGGTGATTATTATTTTAGTGTTATGTGTATATATATATATATATATATATATATATATATAAATATATGAAAAATACTCAAATAAAATGTTGAGTGTTGTTGTTGATGATATATTTATTTAAGAACAAAGTAATAACTAAAAAATATTTATACAATATGTTTATATTTTGAATAAAATTATGATATTCGGGTAATTAATTGAATTAACTGAAAATGCAAATTTTTATTTACTTATAAAAAACAAAAATATAAATTTTAGTTAATATTGAATTTGATTAATTCAATTTAAAATTTAGTGAATTAATAGATTGAACAACAATATATATTTTTTTGTGTAACAAAACCAAATGTTCTTTACTCATAAGTGACATGACTATAATTATAATTGTACTTTTGTTTTTTATTAATAATATTTTTATTAAAAAAAAAAAAAACTAACGGTACTCGTAAGTGAGGACTTACTAGTGATTAGGAAATAAGATCTTTGCCCACCGTCACTTCTACCCTTTTTCAGTTCCCTTGAAAGAAAGAAAAACCTTTAATTAATTTCTTAAAAGATAGCAGTAAATGCTAATTAAATTTCGGATTAGTTAATTGGGCAAAGAGTAAAATCAAAATTGCAAGTTTGTAGTAGGACCAATGAAACAAGTGGGAGAAGCAAAGCAGGTTAAGAGTGAGAGACATTATCAAAGTATTAAAACATGATTCAAATGAAAATGATTGAGAAGTAAAGTATATCTCATATTCCCTGCTAGATGCCATCAACCCCACCTAACTTCTACTCTCATTCGTCCTTTTCTTAACACTACTATTAGTACGTTTTTAGTGGCTAAAGTCCCAATTCAAGCCAATAATCAACCACATCTAGGGTTTATTTTTACTTCCATAATTACTAGTGACTGTAGATATTAGCCACTCAATCAATAAATTAATGGCATGAACAGAAATGAAAGCTTTGTTTAACTTTTTTTAATCTTTATGATGAACTTGTGTTGATTTTGTGTGGAAAATAATGACTGCCAACCAACATCAGCTCTCAAAATAAATAGATTGACCGTGATTATTCTTGGCTTCAGCAAACTGAATATTGGCGATTATAAACCTTATTAATCAATAATTGAATTCAGTACTGGTTCTTGTTGGAGGGTGTGGGCTTTTCCATCATACATCCATGGCCATGATCATTGATCCGACCTGATAACCTTGAATTTCTTTATCTGTCATCTCTACATTTTGGTCTTGAAAACATCCTAATTTACTGTCACGTAAGTTCTATACTGAATGACAGCTGGCTTTCAGTTTTCCTTGGTCGGCATCAACTCTTCTATTCTCTTCAAAGTTCTTCTTTTACTTTTGTACCAAATTCCAAACAAATCCTTTGCCAATGAGAAGAAGCTCGAGAAAAAATTATCCCAGTCTCTATGTCGGTGGCTACCTATTTTTTCCCAGCCTACTGCCTTCGTCAGCAAAATTTTCTTCCTCTGGCTCGAGTCTGGACTCCTAATCCCTACTGCCATCCAGTGGCGCCCATTCTTAGCTAAGGACAAGGAGGAGGGAATAGGTTAGAGACAGAGGTTAGGGACGATTGGGAGTTCTTGTTCTGGGACATCAAGTATGTTTTATTTCTCATTTATGCTTTTGTTTCATTTTTTATTTATTTAAAGACAATCATAGATTTTGGGCTTTTTTTTCTTTCACTTAATTTCATTGGGTTACAGAGGTTGTTGATTGTGAGAAATTTCTCGCGCATTAAAAAAAAAAATATTGTATCGTAAAGTAATTATTATAAAAATGATTATTGAGAAAGTAATTGTTAAAAAAATAATTTTATAGTGTATATTATGTAATATAAAATTTTAATTAAATTGTAAAAAAAGTAACTTTACAGTATTTAGTATGCACTCATTTTAACGGTAAATTTTAAAAAATATCGTTATTTATAACAATAATTTTGAGATAATAAAATTAATTAAAAATTTAATTACCAAATGAAAATATAAATGATATAAAGTTATATTATTAATATTGCTCATCATTTGTAATTTGAAATTTCAATGTGTTATTATTAATTTAAAATTTAATTAGTATATTAAATATAAATAATTAGAAAATGTACCAAATCATTTAATTAAGAAATTCACATTATTATATTAAAAATATTAATAATTAAAAAATTCACTAAATCATTTTTCATTAAGTCATAATAATTCATCTACCTCCTAGTAAAATATGTTTCATGCATGATAATTACTTAAAACATTCATGAAAATCATAATAATTCATAATAATAAGGTTGAGTTGTTTGATTGAAAATGTATTTTGGGAACAATTTACTTTGCATGTTTGGCTACAATCACTTTGCAGCCTAACTGTAAAGAGATTGCAGCTGCAAAGTACTTTACAACCTCAATACCCATACCAAATACTGTAATCACTTTGTATCCAATTAAATTACAGTTTAAAATAATTACTTTTAAAACGTCACCTTAATTGAATTCAACCACTTAATGGAGGGTTCTAATCAAATTTCAAACTTGGATTCTGATTTCAAAGTTCTAGAAAACAAGGTTTTGGATTCTAGTCTTTGTTCTTTGTCCATAAGCGAGGATGTTGACAATCAAAACTCCAATTTCTCTCGGAAAGTCTTTGAAATCTTCTCTATTCATTGAATTAGTCAAGAAATCTTTGGCTCAAGAAAGTTTGAGATTTTGAATTTGCTTTCCTGATAAGTTTTTGAAATCATTTCTATTCATTGAATTAGTCATGGAATCTTTGGTTTTAGAATATTTAGGATTTTTATTTTGTTTTCCTGTTCCCTTTTGATGCTTTAATTAAGTATAGGTTTATCTTAATATTCCAATACTGAACAATTAAAGTAAACGAATAACAAATAAATTAAAATAAAACTGTAAGGATAGAGAAATTGTAAAAGAAGGATTTATAGAGGTTCAATACCCTTGCCTACATCTTCTCCCTTGAACTTCTTTCAAGGACTTGCAAAATTCATTATTGAATGTTGGACTTTACAAGCAACCCTCTTTCTGTAGACTTTTGCACTTATAGGTTTGCACTTTTACCCGATCTAGGAAGCGGCATCTGTTGATGAATGGTTATACAATGGCGGTCTTTATAAGTTAATTGTTTTACACTTCTTATTTGACGTAGCTTGTTACATGGGTCGTGAGTGGGAACTTAGTTTTCGTCTCGGTATGCGCCCTTGGATCGTTGTTGCATATTTAGCTCCCATTGCAGTTGTTACCGCTATTTTCTTGATCTATCTAATCGGTCAAGGAAGTTTTTCTGATGGTATGCCCCTAGGAATCTTTGGTATTTTTAACTTTATGATTGTATTCCAGGCTGAACACAACATCCTTATGCACCCATTTCACATATTAGGCGTAGCTGGTGTATTCGATGGCTCCCTATTCAGTGCAATGCATGGTTCCTTAGTAACCTCTAGTTTGGTCAAGGAAACCACAGAAAATGAATTTGCTAATGAAAGTTACAGATTCGATCAAGAGAAAGAAACTTATAATATCGTAGTTGCTCATGTTATTTTCGCAAAATTCTTTTTTACCAAAGCTCAGGATAACCTTTACAACCTCTCCCTTTTCTAGGCTCAAGGAGTAAACCTATAATCCTTCTTATTTCATAGGCTCAATGAAGAAACCTTTCACACTTCACCCTTTTAAGGCTCCAAGAGAAAACCTAGAGCACTACCCAATCCTCCCTTTACAAATATGCTTAAGGGGTTCACTACAACTTTATAATGTTAGGATGGGTATACAAGAAGTGTAATCTAAAATCCTCAAAAAATTGGAATGATTATAGTTTAGATCAATGAAGGAATTACAATTAGTGGACACAATAATGTACAAGAGTATCTTTTCTCTTGACATGGATTTTTCAAAAGAAGTCTTGAAGTTGAGTATACTACTTTATTTCAATTTTTTCTCTCCCTTATTGAACTCTTTGAATCTTCCCTTCATACTAATTCTTGGTTGTTGGTTTTGAATCTTTGAATTTCTTCCTCTTGGTAGATATAGAAATCAGACCATTGGTTGCAACTAGCGTCAAGAGTATTGATACGTTCTTTTTGCGTATTGCTACTTTATGAAGGATTCCTACACATTAAAATCAAATGTGTATCAATATTTCAACCCTAGCATATAGATACCAATACAGAGCTTGAAGCTTCTTTCTAATGGTAATAATAGGGTATTGATACACTAATTAGGCCAACCAATATTTAAACAAAGGTATCAATACATGTTTCAATTTCAAAGCTACTTTTTACAGTAAGAACAATATTGGAATTTCAAAGCAAGGAATCACATTCATCAAAACATCAAACATGAATGGAATAATTCAAATCACTCAAGCAAGTACATATTTGAGTTTTATTCATTCTTACTAATAGTTAGCATGATTTTAATGATTTGGTTCTTATAAATGCTCTAGTAACAATCAAGCTATTAATTAAAATTATATTCTTTTTAAATTCAATAAAGTCATATTAAAATTAAGTATTTCAAAACTGACAGATGCCATGTCGATGGCACATGTTATGTCTTTTTAGAAATAGTTACTCCATTTGTTTTTAGTTGTTTTTTTCCGTAACTTTCAGGTATAAGATACCTTGTGCTGGTTAGCTCATTCTTATTTTGGCATTTAAATTTATCGTCCCCATTTTCAATGATCAAGACATACATTATTCATAGTAGAATATTTTGGGGATTGAAAAGAAAAAAGTCATGTGAATGTTATTTGTCTAATGGAATGTGATATGTTGTCCTTAAGTGCAGCTGTAGGATGCTATACTTACATAAACCCACTCACCTGATTAAATCAGGATAAGCCTCAACTCATAGGTCAAGATGCTTTTAACCCCCCAAAGCAACATTGTTGTAGAAAAATACTGATCTCCTGTTTATACTAATATAGGTGATTCGTTGGCAATTGGAAAAGAGACAGACAGAAGACTTGGCATGGGGACAAATATGAATCCTTAAACTTCATTGCTTGGTCTAATTCTATCCAGCCTGTATTATTCTTTACATGATATGTTATACAAGCAGAATATGATTATTAAATTAAAGGTTGTCTGGCTCTTAGTTTAAAGTCTCTTTGCTTTTGCTACCTTAAATCAGTTTCAGGCGCGCCAATCGCTTGTTTAGCTGCATTTCTGATCAAAGTCAAAAGAGAAGCATTCAAGATGAAGTAAATGGATTCAGAATTGCTTACCGTCCGTTATGGATCAATGCAATCAGACGTAATATGCAGGCTTAACTGGTGGATGTCACTGCTGAAAGAGAAAGTAATTCCTTGCTTTAATTTCTCATGTGACATAATAAATTGTCAAAAGTCTGAAATCTACATACCTATGAGGGTTTAGATGGGTTTGATGTTTAAAATTAATAAATGATAGCCTCTTTCTAGCTAGTATCCAGTACAGGTTTAATATTTCTTTGTGGCTGAGTAAGGATTTGTGCTGTTTCCTTTTATTTCTTCCTTTCTGTTCTTGTCGAAAATTAAGCAAAAAGGAAACTACTTGAGTTCCAATTGTAAAACCCTGAACATGAAAGGTTTACCTCAGAAAGGGGATGTGGCATCCTAATGGTGAGAAGTTATATTCTGATTTTGTTCGTTTTGAAATAAGTTATACTCTGAATTTTTTTAACCAAAAAAAAAAAAAAACATCATTTGTTGACGCATAGTATGGTCTGAGTAGTTGCCAAGTGTATTTTTATTTGACAAAAATAGAAAAAAAGTTAAATTTTAATGTATTTTTAATTACTTTATGTGTATTTGATAAAATTATAAAAAAAAAAAAGAGTTATACTTCCTCTAAATATTTTTCTTTTCATTTTTATGTCATTTTGAAAAATGAACCAAAATTTTATACTTTTTATTCTAATTCTTTTATAGTTCTCGCAAATTCAAAAAAAAAAAAAATTCTAATCCTTAATTATTTTTATTCTATATTCCTGTGATTTTGACATATATAAAAATTATGCTCTACCAAAGTTGAGAAAAATTAGATTAAAAGTTTAATTCTCTTTGTTCTCATTTCACTATTATATAATTTAAACAAACTTCTAAAAAAACTTATTAATACCTTTTTTCTACAATTTTATCGTTTGCAGGCTTTTTTTTTTTTTGTTTTTGGGCTTTTCTGCTTTATATTTATTAATCTTTCTTCAACTTGAGCAGAGTCTATTCATTAAAAATTACGTGTGATTTTTTTGTGAATATTTTTTACTATATGAGATAGGAGAGAGAGTTGTTACAATGACAGAACGAGGCTTTGGGACAGAAAATAAATATATGTATTATATGTGAAAATGGACAGTAAAAAGTTAAAACTGAAAATATTATATTAAGGGTAAATAATTAAGCAACAAAATTTACTGATTTCTTTTTTGATCTGCTGTCTTTTTCATTCTCTTTTTTTTGGCCTCATAGTATGTATAAGAGAATATGAAAAATTGATTTTTAAATTTAATTATTTAGAAAAAATCATTAAATTAAATTTTGATTTTTTTTCTTTATTGTTTGTTCTCGTCTTCTTTTTAATTATTTTGTTAAAAAATTATATAATTTATAATAGTTTGAAAAAGAAAAAGAAAATAAAAGTGGCTAATCAATTTTTTTTTGTATATTTATATTTATAAAAATATGACTTAATAGTCAAATATATTTTCAACTTTTTACACAAAAATGTATATAAGTCATCGACCTTTAATTTTATTGTAAAAGTTCATAAATTTTTTATTTTACAATAAAATAAACCATAAATCTTTCAAAATAATATAATTAAGTAAAATAAATATAAAGTTAAAGTCTTACAAGCTCTTAATTTTTTTATTTTAAAACGTTAGAAGTTTATATAGTAAAATTAAAAGTGGGAGGTTTTTTTATTTTGTATAAAATATTAAAAGTATATTTGACTATTAAGTTTAAAAATATTTATCCATAGTGAATATTTTTTTGACAAGTCACAAAATATTCTTATACCACGTTAAGTATAAGATTAATCCTTACCACTCTTCGTAATCAACATTGACTCAAAAAATTTTAACTTTATGATGATTTAAATACGTAATTTTTTTGTGAAAAATTATTTTTATTCATAAACTCATCGTAGATTTTATTATATACTTTTGAGATTACATCGGTCTTTTACTTATATACAGTAATACTCTACAATATAAAGTCGCTGACAAGACCAAGAACTGGTGTAGCTACTTGAAGAAGGGAATCTCCGATTTCCTCCATTTTGCTAGACGTAATAGGAAAGCTAAGACTTGTGATGGATCACGTAAGGAGTACCAAGCTACGGTATCTTTTGGAACGGAAGAAACAATGATGGGAAACCCTTCCCGTCTACTTGCTATGACCTGAAAATATAGGAATCAGTAAATAATTTGAAAACATTTTACCTGTCAAAACACAAAACAATCATCATTTTGTGGAAGAATTGTGCAAGGTAGAAAGGGAAACAAAGAAAAGAATGCCAACCTTGAACGCATCTTCATCAGTTTGATCATCGCCAATGTACAATGGGAGAACATCTTTGGCATTGCTGAATCCTAAAGTGTCGAGCAAATAATTCAGGGCATCACCTTTGTTCCACTCTATTGATGGCCGGACTTCTAAAACCTTCACATATATGAATCACAGAGACAATAATATTCAGGATGTCAGCAAGAACCAAAGTTTTTCTCAGCTACAACGAGGCAGAAGCTTTTGGAAGATGTATCCTACCATTTTACCCTCAGTCAGACGGAACTCTGGACGATTTTCAACTACAGATTTCACTTTCTCCTTCAAAATTTCATGCTCCTGCATAATGAACATTCAATTTTTACATACCCATGCATTGTTACTATTTTAGAGTTAAAAACTAGGGCGTTTTTCAGATTAGACTATGACAACGAATGAGATGTATGTTAACTGATTTATAATTTACCTCTGCTGGAACTTGCCGATAATGCACAGAGATGCAAAATCTGTTATCCTCTATCCTTGCACCTTGTGTTTCTCTAATTCTGTTTTCCAACTCACTGGATATCTGTCATAAACAAATAACTTAATTATCTATAATAGTAAATGCATACACGATAAGTGGAAAAGCCCAAGGCAGTCCATTGAAAGACCAATATTTCCTCGGCAAAGTGGGCTTACCTCTTGAATTGCAGGTAAAAATAACTTAGCAGGTTGAAAGGCGCCCTCATTCCGCTACCGAATCCAAAAAGAAACCGACCTTATAAGAAACTGATCTCCAAAAGCACACGTTTGCCAGCTTATTGGGTTGGAGAAAGCAACTGACCTTTTTATCACACGACTTCACTGCTCTGGATGGTGCCATTATGTCCAGCCCATGACTCCCAGCATAATATACATTATTTAACTGTACAAATTCTTTAACCTGAATCAAACACAGAGGCTTGATAACATCAGCTAATTAGAGCTTTAAAAACTGTCTGTAAAACTTTTCAAAATTGACACTATTCATTTTACCTTATCTCGGCTCCTACCACTGATTATGGATGTTGGAAAATACTTTGCAACTTCTCGCACTGCCGCACGCATCTAAAATTAAGAAATTATAAGCTGCTTTACAATCATGGTTAACAGATGATTTGGTCTAATAACGTAGTCGAGACTTATGTGCATGCATTGCCCACGTAAGTATTGAAAGGTTAATATTATCGAAATGGCTACCTCTGTGGACATGAAGGCCTTATCAGGGTCTTCAACAATTGGTGACAGAGTGCCGTCATAATCTAAAAACACGACGACCTTTTTCCCCTTAGCTTCTTTCATTATGAAATCAAATGAGTTCAAAGCAGAAGGGTGCTTCACCTGATAAAACGTAGAATGTTCACAGCAGCAACAACAATAAACGTCAACCAAAGCCGGCCAACAAACAATTTTTACGCATGATTGATGATATAATATTGTGCTTGGCGGCATGTTTATGGCATGCAATGTGATATAATGAGCATGGAAACAGTGAAATAGATGAATGATCGCAGGTTAAGTACCAGCCATGAAGCATAGCCAGCTGCAGCATCAGGTGTGCTTAATAATCTCCCTATAAGAGAGCCATTAGTACCATCATTCTCTGGACCCGAGAAAGGTTTCACCTTCTGCTTGTTGGAATGCGATATCCGAAATCCCATTGTCTTGTCAATCTCCGTCAAGTTTATCTTGATCATGCAATTAAAACGCGAAACCAACTTCATTAGAAAAGCATAAACATCGAACATTTCTTCAAGACTTGCAGCTACGATTATGTGGCAAAAAATTAACTATTCCACTACGTACGTGTAGCTCTAGTAATTTTCAAGCAATCACTCATCAGTCATCAGTAGCGCTATAAACATTTGATGAGGGGGTCTTCTATCCACTACATCACTCACCCTCCTGCTTGCCTTACTTCCTATTACATAATCTATATATAGATACAAAGACTTCATAGTAAAGCAAAACATTGTGTATCAAATATTTATTAAAAAAAAAAAAAAAAACAAATAATATGCTAAAAGCATTCCTTTTGTTTACGGGGAAAAAGAAAGAAATTATTCACCAAATTAACAAAAAAAGGGTGTTCTAAATCAATTTATTAAGCATACCTTAACCCAAAAACAAAGCCAGAAAAACGGTCCGATGAGAATTAAAAGTCCAAGCCCAAGATCAGTGTGCCCCACGGCAGATCTCTTGCTAGCGAGAATGATAAATTAAGTAATACCATTAAACCTCAATGAAACGAATTAATGATTTAATTATTTACCACAACCGAAAGGTAGAAGTTTCTTCTTTGAATTTTTGGAAGGTTGTAGCCGTCCAAAAATCCCCCTTAGTGCATAAAATATAGTTACTTTTTTCACATTTCTCTTTAAACGGTGGGATTTGACTCCTTAATTTGCAGAGTAACACATTGTTGCGTCTGGAAATGGAATACCCACATCCTTCTCAGTATAGTATTAGGTCAAAAAATTTGACTACTTGAAAAAAAAGCTCTTAATTTATTACTACTACTACTACGTATATGCTCCTATTCTATATTTTCAACTAAATATCCCGTTGTTTACGGAAGAGAAGTACGTCCAAAAAAAAAAAAAACCAAATCTACGCTCAGAAGTCGGTGGTTTAACATACCACATCGACCTGAAAAAAATTATAATAAGGGAGAAATCGTTTTCATTAGATAGCAGAATCTTTTAAAATTATTAAGGGTTTTCGATCGTTTACAGTATTTTGATATAATTAAGTCCATTTCGCTTGAAAATTATTGCTAGCAAACAGAAAGTAGTAGTACTGTTACTGTAATAGTTACTCTAAATTATTTGTCTAGATCACTTTCATGGAAAAAAAGATAATCTTGAAAGTGGTTTAGAAGCATTGATAGTGGGCTTTCTCTAGAATGAATGGTCTAACAAAGGTCATTTTCCAGTTGAAAACATCATGTCAATAAGCAAGTACATACAGAAGCAGCTAATATGATTTTTAGATTTGATTTAATGAGTCGACAATGCATGGCTCATGCCTAATGTGAAGGGTTTGTCTCACTAGAGTTGCCGTCAGCTGATTCAGATGACACTGACATCTGCTATTGCTAGGGCTGGTGACTGGTGAGGTGAGTCTATAAAAGCTCAAACAAAAAGAAAACAGTTTGCAGGTAGACTAAATCTGGCCCGAGTCTTTAACAACCCTCTTTGTCTTTGTCTTTGTCTTCGTCTTTGCCTCATTCCAACTCCTGCCGCCAAGCGAATTAGAAAATATTAATATCGTTCTTACTTACTTTCTCTAATTTCTCATTTGAGTAATCTAAGGACTCAAACAGATCTGTTTTGAGTGATGAAGAATTGATTTTGTAGCGACCAAGGGAACATTGGTAAGAAAAATAATCAGTGAGGACGACAGAAAAAGAAGCAAACATGCATGTATCTTGGGTTTTAATTAACGTTTAACCATGAAAAACAGAAACACAAAAATGCAGCAGGCCTGTCTTTGAAAATTACAAATGATTTTCTTGATAATGGTTAATTTGTTTTTTTTTTTTTCTTTTTATGATGGAACATCCGATCGACTGCTTTCATTTCAAATAGTAATTAACATGATTTTATAAGATTTTTCAAAGAAGCAAGCTTCCCTGTATATTTCTTCATAGGATCCTATGTCCTAATTAAAGCTATAAATTGAAGAAATAATTGCGTCCTACATAGCTATAAACTACTACAACTCATCAAAGAAGAGAAAAGTCAAGCACGTCTCCTAATCAAAAGCAGAGAAACCCATAATCTCTCATATGGTCTTCACCTCTATAATTGCCCCATGAAACAGTACTTTGTCTTTCATGAAAGGTTCTTTTGGTCCCCTCCTAACACTGATATTCTAGCTCCTCAAAGAAATTTGATGGTTTTTGACTCTTCTCCATCAACTATTTTTCAAATAACAAGGCAAAACCGACATGATTTCATCAGACAATTAATTAAATCTGATATGATGGAGAAAGATGTACAAAGAGAAACAACTCTCATTTTGTTTGCATACACTATGCAAAACAGAAAACCATCAATTATCGAACAATCTACTTTAACTTTTCATTTTCACTAAATTGTTCCCTGAAACATCCAATAACTCAAAGATTACCCCCCAACATGCGCCTCAACCCTATCAGCAGAAGCAGCCAAACACTACTGTCATAGTAATCGTGCATCCGCATAACCAAACCCAACAAACACGATACATTCCGTGGGAGAAGACAATTGCATTCAATGCATCCATGAACTGACTTGTCCTTTTATTTATATTTTTACCATCTAGATAGCTTTTTGGACCTGCATAAAGTACGACAGGAGAAAAAAACATGTACCCAAGTTAACTTAATTATTTTAAGTATAGAAGGCAGACAGATGTAACGTGTCGTGGAGGAAATGATTGATTGAGAAGCAGTGAGACTTTTGGCTGGACACGTTGAGACCCGGTTTAGACTAATGCTGCAGCACGAACGAATCAGAGGACAAGAAAAAAAAAAAAAACTTAGGGACAACAAATTGTTATTATCCCCCTACTAATAATTTCTTATTATTATTTTAATGAAAAGGATAAGTCTTCTCCATTCAAATTAATCCTAATTTTTTTTTTTTTGAAGCCAGGCATAGCGCAAAAGTATGAAATGCCAACAGCTGCAGTTTGAATAAGTAAATATTATTGTAGTTTTATTAATTTATTATAAGTGAGTAAAACTAAAATGTGTTGTGATTTAGAAATGTTTAATTATGAATTTATAGGGAAATAAATTATTATTATTATTATTATTATTATTATTATTATTATTATTAAGTGCAAAAGCAGCCAATGCATGGCCTTATTATTGACTTAATTATGAATTGTGCTTTTAATTTAATTATCTAATCTTCTCACTTAATTATATACTTCATAAAAATCTATATAATTAGATCATCTTAATCTCAGCATAAAAGGCACATCGCACAAGTTAAATACAAAAAGTACAAAAAATATTGTTTGATCGAATAAAAAAAATTAAAATGATGACACTTATTATTAAAGAATATTTAAAAAATAATAAATAAATAAAGTGAAATATGTATTCTTATCCTAATTTGATGTATAATTTAAAAATTTTACTGACAATATAATGAATAATTATCTATTATTTGATATACAGTATTTTTAGACTTCACAAAATAAATTAATATTATTACACATACATATATCAAAAATTAAAAATGATATATATATGTGTGACTGTATCTTAATCTCAAGGTAAAACTTTTCAATTTCATAATATCAAATACAAATTCTAAATGTATATGTATTTGATATTTTGATTATTTAAAACATGATAACGGTTATTGTTTTCCTTTAATTTTTTTTAGTTATTAGAAAAAGAAAAGCATTGGATTTTTTATTGCACTTGAAAGATTATGCAAATGCATGAATATCATGAAAAGGCCTTACATTTTTATTTTACTCTCTAATTTGGAATAAAGTTTCTAGCAAGTCCAATCTTATTGCACCAAAAAAAAAATCAAGACATAATGTATAGGTCTAGAATTTAAATATGGACGTTCCATTGCCAGCTAGGGTGCATAAGATGAATAATGGAACGTAAGTATGAGTGTGTGTCTATTATATATATATATATATATATATATATATATATATGATAAAGTACTAACTTTCACAATCCATTTTCCAACCTTATAAACATAGGAAATGAAAATTGACACATAAACTCAAGCCACTCTCCCCAAAAGTGCTGACACTAATATAAAATTTTACAAGTCAAGTTACAACAATTCAATTTGAAAAATTACTTTAAATTTAAATATAAATTACAATAAGAAAATAAAGTAAAAGTTATTTATGTTTTAAAATTTTAAAATAAAATAAATTTCTAATCTCATGCTCTAAAAAATAACTATCCACTCATAATTTTCGCCATTTTAAAAAAAAAAGAAATTCATATTTTTTTCACCAACATAGTGGGTGTGCTAATATCTAATAAGAGATAATGACAGAACTAGTAAGGAATGCTTTCCAATTTTCTCATACCATTTCTAAAAGTAGTCCATAGTATTAGTAGCCGATTAAAAAAGAAAGTATTCATGCATTTTTTATAAAAATTTCATCATGAAAAAAGTTCCCAAAAAAATTAAAATTTAAAAATTGTAAAGTAGACAAAAGTTTAATTAACCAACTATTGTATTAAATGGTATAAAACCCATAAATTTGAAAAACCAATTTATTACATTGAGTATAAAATTTTACAAGTAAAGTTCTTATATTAAAAATTAAAAAAAAAACTAATTAAAAAATGTAATATATGACAGTTTTTTAGTTCACTCATTAAACTAAAAATTTTCATTGGCAGAGACTATCAAAAACTAATCCATTAAACAATTGAGCAAAAATTGCATTTACAATGTTTAAATTATGGAGTAATCTTTTTCACCGCTAATTATCATGAATTTTTTGTTATGTTTATGAACTCCTTTATTCTTTCCCGTAATCTCAATCCATCCAGTAAGATCAACACACACAAACACACCCACCAGTCATCACAGTCAAAACATACCCCCCAGGCCCTAACCGTTTTTCAGGTACAAGTCGTTTGTTTAAAAAGTGTCTTTGTCAGCGGGCCCACCCCCACCACTTCTTCTAAAACTATGACACCTTTAAGAACCAGACGGTGGAACCTACGATCTCAACCCTACACGTGGAAAATGGGAATTTCAAGCTCCACGTGTATATCAGTTCTACAAACTGATTAAAACCAGGTGGTTTAGGCTTGGATCGAAGAGACAACGAAGTCTGTGATGGTCCAGATGGGGCGTGGACCCAGTTAATCAGTCAGGCCTACAAGAGACACGTATACGGCGTAGAAATCGTATGTTTCATTCATATAGTTAAAAAGGAGAATTCAAGTTTTATCAGTAACCGAAGGATCGCACTTCAAACGTGTAAACCCCGCCTACACAACGCGCGTGAGAAGCAAACAGGGTAAGCACAGGGACTAAAGCGCGAATCAGTCGCGTGCATAACCGGGAATCCTAGGGGATCTTATTGTATGTCAAGAAACGAACACCAACGGCTTTTTCGTTTTGCTTGCTGCATTTTCGGCTATATTGCGCCGGAAATTTAACACATTAAATATAAAAAAGAAATACCAAATGGTATCGAACATTTGGTAGTAAAACCTTTAATGCTATAATTCAAACTAAAGAAAGATCTAAACAAAATAAAAATAAAAATAAAAAATGAATGAAAAAAGATATTTTTTATTTCCTTAAAACAAAATTAATACGCAGATATATGAATACATATTGGAAATGAAATTAAAAGAAAGGAGAAGAAAATGCGTACCAAAGTTTAAGCTGTTTTATCGAGAGAGTTGTTGATGGTTATTAGTATGCAGTTGAAACTAGTTTGTAAATCCCACGAAGCAGAAAATAAGCAGAGGCTTGAAAGTAGAAACCCAAAAAAAATAAAATAAAATAAAAAAGGAAAAGGCAGCTTCAAATGAAGGGGTTAAAAATAAGGGGAGAACAAAGAAAAGACAGGGAGGAAGTGTGTCGAAGGAGGAGCTTTATTTATAGAGGGAAGGAGGAAGAGAGAGGGACGGGGTTTACTTTAAATGTTTGTTATTTATTTATTTATTAATTTGCTAAAAAGTCCGGTCATTTACATGTTTCTGCTTTAAAATTTCTTAAAATTTAACTGATTTGATGTTTGCCGGATTGCTTTTAAATGACTAATGACCAATTCAAATCGGATTATATAAATACATAAATAAACATAAATTTAATATTATTTTGATGTAATTTTCTTTTTTGCTTACCTCATTATTTTACAAAAGAATTACAGTAATCAATACACCTCCTGATATCCAACACTATCGTCGGACTGCGCCTTAAATCTCGTAACACCCATTATCAAAACAGGATAATAAATATATAATAATTTATTATAAGATATGTATATTTATTTTATGTGTAAAATATTTTAACATATTTTATATTTAATGAATTACATTTGATTATGAATATTTATGTTGATTTTACAATAAAATAATAAATTTTGACATTAATGTAAAATTTTCTTTAATTTTTTTTTTTAAATTCTTGGAAAGTCCTGTATTATTTTAAAATGCGTGTGTTTGCTACAAGCCATGTCAGCCTATCACGTTAATTTCTCATGAGTTAGATTAGATTACACATTCGAATTAATTAATCTCAAAATAAAAACTGTCATTAGAAAGAAGGAAAAAAAAAACTATTTTCGGGGAGAGAAATTATGTCAAACATTATTAATGGAAACTTCAGACTTTGTAATCATAATTAAAATGGTGATGCTAACTCATACAATGTATTTAAAAATATTAATAATAAATAATTATTAATAAAAGGAAAAAACGAAACGTATCTGATTACGAATCATTAATGAAAAGCAGATTTTACACAGATCAATCTTTGGTATATTCCAGTACAAAATTTGGTAAAAAATTTAAAAATTTTATTAATGATTACAGAGAATTATATAATAATATAGTATACACTAAACCAAATACAAAATAGTAGTATTATACAATTTGTTTATAAATAGGAGAGCCCTTCGGAACACGTAATTTTAATTCTTTTAATTAAACTATATATATTGCGTTTACAGTAATGATTTTAATTTTGATTTAAAATTATGTTTTTCAAATAAAAACAACGATAGTTGCATTAGTAACGTTAATTTAGGAGAAAAGAGATAAGGTCCCTGAAGCAATAAGCGGGAAAGAGACGTATACAAAATGAGGTGAACAAAGGCGTTGGGTAGTTTACGAAAGCTTTTAATTCCTTTGCTGTGGGAAGACAATAAAATCTGATATACAATGGATTTAGTATTGGTAGTCTTGGATTTCCTTCCATATAAAGAGAGTGAAAAAGGGTTTAAAAGCCATTAAACTTATGGTGTGGCAGCACGAATTTACGGCTGGGAATAGAACTCTTAAGGATCGATATGAAAAAGAAAAAAAAAAAAAAAGTACTTAAAGAAAACATGGGAACAGAAGTTTCGAAGTTCTGAAAGGTAAACGCCCCTACTGCTTAGGCATTGAATAAAGTAGCAAACGTGTCCGCATATAGCAGTGAAGGGAGAATACCTCCATAACAAGCCAAAAAAAAAGAAGGAAAATTCCTCATGGAATTGGAAGTTGGAACCTGGAAGTTCCTTGAATTTGACCCCCAAAAGGTATCATCTCAAAGGTATACGCCTTGTCTTTAAAAAATGAAAAATCTATAAATCTGAAATATGAATTTCAACACTTGTAAAAAATATATAAATCTAAAATTAAATCTCAACAGTCATAAAAAAAAAATGTATTTCCTTTTATTTAATATGACCAAAGATCTCTATTGGATCAAAAAAATTAACCTGTCAGAATCAAAGCACTCTAGATCTCGAATACAACAGCCATTGTGATCTCAAAGGCCTAATGAGTCGAGGATTGAGAACATTGGTGTAGAGCTTGAAGGTTTTTGGCATTTTCATAGTCCCAGGATAAAGCTTAGCTCATGCTAGCTAGGACGACAACAAGTGTATATTTTGTAGCCAAAAAAAAAAAAACTTGTGGGAACAACAGGACACAGTTCAAGAAGCAACTCGTAATAAATTTTGAGTATAGTCAAGCATGAGTTTTTCAATCGAGCTTCACTATAAAAAAAAAAAAAAACATGGACCACACTTGGATCCAACTATGGCACCACAAAAAGAAACAATTTCTACAGTTTGGATCAAGCTTACAACATCAAAACTCACCAAGCTGGTGCAGTCAGCAGTCTCCATATTCTATACTCTTTAGCTTTTTCAGCATCATCTACACATCAGCATCCTATGGTTCTTGGCAAGCACCATCGGTTAAATCATCCTTAGCTTGTTTGCTATTCTCTACACAATATCCTTCATTGGATTTTGATCAATTCTCTCCCACTCCATCTGCCTCACCTTCTCTTCCACTCTTTAATGTCTCTTTCTCAGTCTTCCAAGAATCATCTTCCACAGGTGCTTCATTGGCTTCATTAATTACTTGAAGAAGCTCCAAAGGGGTGGCTGCTGGGTCTAACTCACGACATCCCATTGGAGCATTATGAGCTTCTTGGCCTGTAAGCAAGTAATTAGGCACCTGATGGGAAAAACGAAACATCTCTTCCTTCGGAATCCTCCTGACTTCCTTGGGGTCCATATGCTTATGAAAAACTGTTCTAAAACCAGCAACCTTAATTAGGGAGATCACAGAGACTCCTCCTTCCTCATTATAATCATCAAGCACTTCCACCATTTCATATTTGTGTATCACTTCATCTGGTGTATGTTCACTCCAATCAGGAGACCAGTTCCTGTAAAGAGCCCAGACATCTCCCTTCCTAGGAAATATTCTAATTACCCCACGTGTACCTTTTGTCCACCGAACCTTGTGGGAGAAAGAATTTAAAGTCACACTGGTTTCATGTCTGCCACTCCTGAACTCTCCACA
The DNA here is from genome assembly GCA_033439115.1 of Firmiana major. Classification (NCBI taxonomy): domain Eukaryota; kingdom Viridiplantae; phylum Streptophyta; class Magnoliopsida; order Malvales; family Malvaceae; genus Firmiana; species Firmiana major. Next base: position 84,348,106 of record CM065897.1, read on the forward strand.
TGTTTTGTAGAAACCAGCGCCTATCCAGTCTAGCAAACCAAATTCACTGTTGCTTCTTGAATTAAGCCAACTAATTTTCATCTTAAAAGGATTCAAGGAGATTACCTTGTGAATTCGAGCATAGAAACGGGGCATCCCATCATCATCGTCATATGCAGCCCAGACCTGGTCATCTTCAAAAGAACTTTCACTTCGATCCAAGTCAAAATTGTGAAAATCAGGATCTGGTACATTTATTGACAATGGTGCAATCCCTGTATCTGATTCATCAGAAGTGTCAGGAGGAGACTGCTTGCCTTCATATTCTTCATTGGTATCACGTCCACCTCCATTTGCCATGCTCCTCTGTTTCCTATTATCCTTCTCTCTAATCTTCTCTTTAACTTTGCCAGAATTTTTTGCCTCATTTACTGAGCTCCACTCCTTAAGCTTTTTACGAATCACAGTCCGAGCTTTCTCCATCAGCATGTTTCTAACTTCAAACATAGACAATTCTCTCTCACTGATGGGCTTGTTGTAGCTGCCACTGTACCCATATATACTTCCTATTTCAAAACCACCTCTAGATTCAAATGCATTCCCCAAGCCAGGTCCATTTCCCATGGTTGTTTGTGTTGCCATGTTACCTACATAACCATTAACACGACTATCATCTTTTCTCTTTTTCAGGAGTCTCTCTGATTTAAGAGCTTCTTCACGCTCCCTTTTCACTTTTTCTTGTGCCTTCCGAACAACACTTGCAGCTTCAGCACTGGTTGAAGATGGATCCCATTGGAAGCTTGTACTATTAGTCGAACCATGACCAGCCAATCCATTATGTTCTGAATTTTGGGCGCTAGAAGAATTTGTTCCATGGTTAAATGGATTAATATTTGCAGCATGATGCCCTGAAGCCTGCTGCTGTTGGCTTGACCAATTTGATGATCTGAAAACATTAGGAGGTGGGGCCTTTTCCAAAGCCAAAAAGGCCTCATGACAATTAGGGCATAGAAGTGTATGATTCAGATAAATCCTCAGGTATTCATACTGTGTCTTGCATCTATTGCAAACAGTCCAAAAGGTAGCAGGCTTTTTATTAGCAGAAGAAGAAGAAGGAAATTTGGTTTGACCCACCCGGCTATTACTGTTCTGAGTTCTAGCAATTGATGTTATGTTAGAACTAGAGCTGTGAGAGCCATTTGCTCTGGGTGGCATTGATGAAACCCCACTCTGTGTAGGAAACTTCTTTTGTGTTCCTCCGAAATTTATTTTCTGGTTATACGTTAATCTCTTAGCCTTATCTGATAACAAGCTCCAGGCCTCCGAAACAAGCTTAAAAGCACCATCTGCACCCACTGACTTGTTTTTATCAGGGTGAAGCATCAGAGCCAGTTTCCTGTATTGTTTTCTCACCAACTCATCATCAGCCGATGGATTCACACCAAGCACACCGTACCAATCCGTTTCACCATTTACTCTATTATCTGCATAAATATATATATCAAGTGTTGTCAACATCTGGGCAATACCATCAAGCCCAGGATACAAATTCTGAGCCTTCAAAGCAAACTTTTTAGCTCCAGCATAATCCTTTTCTGTAACCTTCCTTTCAGCAATTTCTTTTGCCCTGAATGCCTCGTCTTTGTTACACTCCATAATTCTGATGTACTTTAATGTGTTTCTTCCTCAATTAGGTATTACGAAAATCACAAAACTCCCATCAAAACCCATGATTTGCAGCTTCAGGCTCTTTCATGCCTTAAGAAAGAGGTAACAGCTCCAAGTTTTGATGCCTGATCCAAAGGAAGAAAAACTTTATTACTAAAAATAAGCATCTAAATTAGAAAACTAATTGAGAAGTAAAAGCATTACCAATTGGACAATATTCTATAAGCTTAACTTCGCTGAAAACAAACAAGACAAATCTTTATTTGAAACTCGAGTTAGGTTGCTTTATAGAGAAATCCATATTCTTAAATGAAGATCTTATATTTCCTTATCTGCCACTACATCTTACCTTAGCTAGAATCAAGTTTCACCATTATTTAAGCAGTAGCACCAGTGCAAATTCTTATAAGATTTCAATATTATTCTAAATACACATCTAATGCAAATGTAGAATAAAACTGCGACCTATAACTATCAGAATACTTACCAAAATAATAATGATACCATATCTCGCATTTGTTAAAAAGCTGCAACACATTTCATTTTATCTCAAATGGTGTCTAATTTCAAGTGTTTGATTTCAAGCCAAAGCAACTTGAGCTAAAATAATTAATAACATAAGACTATCCTTCCAAGAAAATACCCCATGGTGCAATTACCAACTAGTTCCCTCTCAAGCCCATGAATACATGAGAGAGAGAGAGAGAGAGAGAGAGAGAGAGAGAGAGAGAGAGAGAGAGAGAGAGAGAGAGAGAGAGTTTTATGTGGATTTAACTCAAACCACAAGAATATTTGCCTAATACAAAAAAATCCTACAAGGAAAGGATAACTTTAGTCATCAATTCATCTTACACTCAAAACAAAATGTGACTAGGAACTCAACCAACTTGAGACAATTAGGTACTTATAAACAGAAGAGAAGGTAGATATCAAATTTGAAATACTATGAACATAGTCAAAGATGCAATAACTAGATTCATACATATGGAAAGATGACTAATATCTAAATGCTAAACACGTAAGCACTGATTTGTATGCTATTTCAGGTATCTGGAACATATAAAAGAATAGGTGTTTCTTTCTGAGAACTATCTATGCAATGACAAAAGAACCAAAATTATTGATCTAACCTGACACTTCATCAATGGCTGTCACCCGTTGAAACAGGGACAAGCAGGTTTTTCTTTTAAGAGAAAAAAGCTAATCCAAACGTTATTAACCATTGTAAGCACATGCCACATACCAAGTTCTACAAGTTATATGGTTGATCCTACCTATACTCATAGCATCAGCCATACATGCTTGGGTTTGCTATCTAAATAACAGTTGTCTTAGACAACGGCTTTCCCCTTTGCAGACTTCGTCAGCCATTAGCTCAAGCAATGCTTATATCAAAAACTAAATCACAATATGGAGCACTTAACTGTCCGTTTCATGAGCATGATACCAGTTACCATTTGATGAACAAATAAGTAAAACAAAATGGTTGTCATTGTTTGCTTTTCTCTGACATCCCTCACCAAGTTCGGATTTTGAATATGAATCAAGGCAAAAACCAAGAAGAAAATAGCATTACAATTTTCCATCATAACTGATGCACATTACAATTCTAATTGACAACTTAATGTGAGTTCATATATTGGTTCACATAACCTACCCCAATCTATTTGGATATAAGCTCTGATAATGATGATGATGAACCTAATACACTGGGTTCAGCTAAAACAACCAATCTCCAACATTTCAAAGAATCAGAATGTAGAATAGCCAGAAGGTTCATAAGTAGCAACAATATGACTCATAAATATATGAAAAGCAACAATTTGATTTCTTTTAATGCAGATCATAATTTCACCAACTTGTTAGGAGCAACAATAACAATATCCCATTATAGATGCTTGCAATTTTACAACTTACCTATTATAAGCTAACTTACTAAACATACCATTTCCTCTAGAGAATACGGAAAAGTCAAATTTTCAATCCTAAGAACATTAACAATCCATGCAACACATAATTTCACCAGTTTCCTTTTACTTTTTCCAGCAGCCTAAAACCTAAAAATGCTAATTTCTCAAGATAATAGCTTTCCATGAAAACCCAAAAGTAACTACAAAATGGTCACGATAAACAGCTATATGGGTTAACTTTAAAAAGTAAAAAAACAACCCTCATATAAACTTTCATCAGCATTTACCCATAAACTAAAAAACGATGAAATTTAAGTCACATTGAATAAGCAGAAACAGAATCCCAAGAATCTGAAGAGTAAACTGAACTTCCCAGGTCTCCATGGATCTACTGTTAAACGAGATTCCAACAAGCTCCGCAACGGTCAAATTTGGCTTTTTCAAATTTTTTTTACCCGGTGAAAACTGAAAACCCTAGAATCTATAAAATTCTAACAAACCGTCCACAAAAGACTATAACCCAAAAAGAAATGTTATTTGTAAAAAGAAAAAAAATTGTAGAAATAAAAATATAAATAGAAAATATACCTTTCTAAAGAAAGTCTCGAAGCAAAGAAATTTTGAATCTGAGACAAGCATGAATCACAAGGTACAGTGACCCATTTGTCAAAACCCCTTGAGAACCTGAGAAAATTTTTTTCTCTCACTTTTTTTTAATCTCAAGTTGGCCCTCCAAAAAAAAATAAAAATAAAAGAAAAGAATAAAATGGGAAAGTAAGAATGGGGTTGGTTTAATATAGTATACACATTAACTTTTTTGTGTTAACCCTAATACAACATTAATATAATGGGTTTTGGTGAAAAAATACTTAACCAGGGTTAGTTTTTAACTCTTGTATTGGGTTTTTAGGATTCCCAAATTAAGTGAAATATTTATTATTGAGGATTCTCCATTACAAATAAACAAATAAATAAAGTATAAATTTTGTTCATGTTTTTATTGGTGATTAAGGGTATAAACCGATATCGAATTTTGTTTTATATTATAATTTTATTGAATTTTTATCACTATATTTTATTTATATAAAATTTTAACATAAAGTAAGAACTTTAATAAGATGTAGCCTTTACATCTATAGCATATATTTTTCTTTAAATTTTTAAGAAATTGAAAATATAATAAGGAATTTATCATTTACACTAACAATATATTTTGTAAAATATTTTAATTATGTTTTTTATTTAAAATTAATAAAATTAAAAATATAATAACAAAATGTAATAAAATTAAAATACTGTGAAATTATTCAATATTGAATCGTATTATAATTGAAAATTTCGCTTCAACTCTTTTTTATTAGATGAAACCACCATTTTTATTATTCTCCACTTGAGCTTTATAAATAAAGACAAATACTTGTTGAAATAAATCATATCAAAATATTATTATAGTACATCTCCACCAAAGTTGATCACATTTGAGATAAACTATTTTGTACATGAAACAATTTTTTTTTATTTGATTAAATATAAAATTATAATTGAGAATTTGGTTCCAAGATAAATGCGAATCAAAAAAATGGATTTAGACATTTTCTTTTTCAAATAAAAAGTATTATAATTTATTTACTGTTGTTGTCAAATACAACAGTGATGTATTACTGACATTTTTATTTTGATTTTTGTGTCACGTGCTACCAAAAACTCGATAAGAGAAAGAATAATCAGAGGAACGCAGAGGTTGTTCCCTGCGTAAGCACTTCGATGCTTAAGTCAGAAAGAGAATTTAACAGAGTTTTTGTAAGCAAAATAGAGTATTAGTCTCATGAATCATATATGATCCCTATTTATAGGGATTGATTCCTCTTAATTATATATTTATCCGCTAATTAAATGTCTCTTACTGTTTTATGAGTCCTACATAATTAAAAACATTTAGGGGTAAAATTGTTCAAATCAATTTTAATGTATGTACCCAGATAGCATAATTTTTCCATGTACAGACTTGTATGCGGCGCAACCACTATCATGGGAGGGAGATCCTCCGCCCAAGCCTATATTAAGAATGATTGTGGGTGCGCCACGTAGCACACCCACTATCATGGGCAAGAGATCCTCCCGCTTAGGCCTATATTAAGAATGATTGTGGGTGCCCCCACAATCAAGGGCGGGAAACCCTTCCACCTGTACTCATGGGCGAGAGGTCTTCCACCCATCTTAAGAAAAGATTGTGGGCGTGCCAATAAAATGGCCGAGAGGATCCTCCCACCTCTGTTTAGCGGGAGACCCCTCCCGCTTGTGTACGGGAGGGTATCCTCCCGCCAGTTGCTCATTTTGCTTCACGTAGCTCGTTCTGATTACGCCACGTGGCACCTTACGATAGGTATCACGCAGTGCGAGTCTTCCTTTTAGCAGTGGCATGTGGGACTGCGTGCTTACGCGTATCGATTTTTCTTTGGTCATGTCTCTCGAGTTATTTTTTTATTTTTTATAGATATTAAAGTTTAATCGGGTCTCGCTATTCACAACAATTGTGCCTCACTCTTTCGCTAGGTATAACCTTGTGGATGAGTATATATTCTTTTCGGCTGTTATCCTTCCGCAATTTTCTTTCGACGTCCAAGGTTTTTTTTGGAAAAGCGCGCACCCTTCCGCATGTATATATATAGGTGGGGTTCACTAGTTTGTTCACATCATTCTCGCACCATATCCTGAAGCTAAACCCTTACGTCAAACTCTGACGCCAAACTCTATAACCAAATCCTCACGTCAAACTTTGACGCCAAACTCTTACGTCAAACTTTGCCGTTAAATTTTCAGGTTAAACCTTGACATGAAATCCTCATGCCAAATCCTGACGTCAAATCCTCACGCCAAACCCTAACGCGAAATCCTTACGTCAAATCTTGACGCCAAATTCTCACGTCAAACTCTGACATTAAACCCTCACATTAGTTCCTACAGATGAAGGTATCTGCTTACTTTCTCATATTTTTTTTAGTCACCGATTTCATCATTTTTTCCCTAATGGCTAGACAAGGTAGTGAAAAACAAATAAATTTAGGTTTTTCTTCCAGACTTAGGGAGTCTGACCTTCAGTCTATTCGTAACACTTTTCATCTTTCCAAATGTTACTCTTATAAGCTCTCAACTAATACAGAACACACTCCCCAAGCTGTTAGTAGCGATGTTCCTGTTCACCGAGCCATGTTAGAATTCGAATTTTTTTTTGTTACCCGACTTTGGGGTTGCTTTTCTTAAACACTATGACATAGTTCCTGCTCAACTTCACCCTCATGGATGGGCGTAAGTGATCGGATTCACCATTATATGTCATAAATTTAATGTTGTGTCTTTTGTCCCCTTGTTTAATTCCTTCTTTAGAGTTCGTAGCGTTCATAATTCAACGCTTTTCTATATCTAAAAGATATCCGAGATGGGCTAAAATAACAAGCTCTTTGAAAATCCTCCAGCCAAGCTATATAATTATGCCTCTGACTGGCTCATTGTTGAAATTCCTTCAACCTTGGGTATTCCTACTCAATAATGTCTTCATGGACCTTTAAATCTGAGCCAACTGTCAAACTTAAGAGATTTATATGGTTCTCTTATTACATAGTTGCAAGTAAATGATGATAATACTTTATTATCTTTATTAACTTCGGAGAACATAACTGCTGTTGGCTGAGGATGCATTTCTATTGCCCCGATTTCTGAGCCTAAGCCTATTTTACCCTCTAGTTTTGTCACGCCCTCCTCCCACACGCAACTTTACCAAAAACTACAATAAATTTTTCACTTTTTACTTACCTTTATCTCCTCAACAGTTGGGCTGTGAATAGGCATTAGTCTCCTCATCCAGACATACCTTACCATTCTTTTTCATATCATACATACATGACATTTATATCATAAGTAAATTCGTATACTTAAATATAATTACATCATTACATCCCCCAACATTAAATCGTGTACATCACTGTGTTTATGCATTGTTCAGATACAAAAGAGTACGCATGTGTATACCTTTCGCTAGATGGGGAGTGGCAGCGGATCAAAGGAATGCAATACCTCAGCCGACTCAATCTACTGACGAGAATCTGTAGAGATGGGGGGAAAATGAATGGGATGAGCTATCAACGTGCTCAGTAAAGAAATCAGGCAAGCAAGTAGACATCCATACTATCTACTGAAAATAGTGTTTTGCCTTTCCTTCTCTCATTTCAAAAGCATGTTTAAAATATATAATATAGTACAGATTTAAAATCTCATGTACTAAACACATGCTGGTTTATCAATCAGAGGCATTCATGCAAAACAGTGCATATTTAATCATTTAAGAATGCATTTATATAAAATATGCCATTTACATTCAAAACACAGTAAATATGGCATTTCTCATCACAATACAAATAAACTGGGTTTCGACCCATCCCTTAGGTCTACCCGTATCATAAAACACATGTGATATATCATGCGAGACTCAGTGGCTAAATGCAATCTCTCTAGACTATGTAAGAGAGCCTCCCCGTCCACTCTGGCTTAAGGATGTTGGGCTTAAGGATCTTACCGTAAGAGAGCATCTCCGGACTATGTACATATCCTAACATGTGGTGAAATCTCAGGCAACACAGTACTCGATGTGCGGGTTATCACTGCTGTAACGGGAGGGGGGTCAATCCATCACAACCGCCAGCTATCAACAACTCTCCTCCATAACTCCACAACACAAAACATGGTACAGTGTACTCCATGCCACACGCACGGTATAACGTACACTCGTGGACCCATACATCATGGTCGGGGTGCCTGCCATAGGTCTTAGCCGCTCATACCATGGAAATACATCATAGTGGGGTGCCTGCCATAGGTCTTAACCCTCATACTATGGAATAAATTTCAGTCTCTAAATCCACGTGAGAACATCTCAACAGTGTGACACTCAGTCTACACGGAGGAAACGATTTTTCTAACATGTCTATATATCACGTAAAACTACAGTGCGCGTCTTGAGTGTGACTCACAGTCAACGCTCCGCCTCCAAACACTGTATATGCATGTAAAAATATCAACACTAGAGCGAGTAAACCTCCAGCACTAGGTCATACATAGTTCTCATTCAAATCAAGTACGAGCAAATCGCTCAAGTACTATATCATGTACAAATCATGAAGAATCGAGTACGAGCAACGCTCCAGCACTCTGTCATGCATCTCATGTAAAACTCGAGCACGAGCTAATCGCTCCAGCACTCTATCATGCACAAATCACATAAAACTGAGTACGAGCAATGCTCTAGTACTCTATAATGCATGTCAAATAAATGCAATGCGAGTAAACCTCCAGCACTAAGGTATGTGAAAAACATCTGAAATCAAGTGCGAGTTGTGCTCCAGCACGATTGTTTCCACATAATTCGGTAGATGGCTCTTTAAAATAGGGATGTTTAAAATCATTAAAATCAGCACTATAAAGTGTGCTTAGTTTACATCGACTTCAAAACATTAACTCATCCACCTACTCTTCTGCTACACAGCAGTAAAAACCATTTAAAACATCATTTTCATGCTTTTTACAACTTTTCCCAAAGTTTCACTTTTTGCCTAACTAAGGGCAAAATCGTAATTTACCCATATCGGGTCCCTATAATTATTCTAGATTTTCTCTGACCCTCAAACAATTTCAGTGAATGTAAAATCCAACGAAAATATGCACAGATATCTCTAGATACTTGCAAGAGTCCCCTACCTCGGATCACGTCGTGTGACCTCTCTTCCTCTGTGCTGTCTAACTCGCAGTCCGGTCAACTCTCAATATGACTCTGGAGCTGCATTTAAATCATTACTGAGTTAATTACACTTTTCCTACTGTATTACACATTTAATACAGTTCATTTCACTAAAATGGGCCCGTTTACGCTTAATGGGCCTTAATCACGTTAATCGGGCCTTAATCCGTATTAAGCCCGTTCATCAAGGTCTATTGAGTCATTGGCCTTATCAATACCCATTGGGCTTTATTCCAAGCTCTTTTGATAGCCCGTATATCATTTACGACATTTATTTCAATTTTTTGAATATAATTCACTAAATCTGAAATTTAATCCGAAATGCGTAAATTAAATCTTAAATACGCATAAATCACTTAAATTGTCATAAATGAGCTTTACTTACCCGAGATTGTGCGATGGTGCCCGAATCGGAGTTCGATCGGGCTTCCGTTCGGAATTAATCGTCGAACTGCACAATTTCGTATATTAAACTCCGGGTCAATTTTTGATTAAATACAATTTAAATAAATTTATCAAAAATTAAATTGGTCACTTTTGACCTCATATCGACTTACCCGAAGTCCGGTGAAATCCAAAAAATTTTCCTTTTCCTTTTTCTTTCTTTTTCCTCTTTTTCCCCTTTTCTCCTTGGCTGAACCAGTCCGGTCCGGTTCAGTTTAGAAGGTTCTGCCCTGAACCGCCGACCGGTTCAGGGGTGATTTAGTCGTGCCGGCATCGTCCGGCCGGTTCCCGTCGTCTCACCATCGCAGTTCGGCGCGCCTCGGCCTGGGGATCTCTCGGCTGGGCTTGATCGGAGCCAAGCACCGCCTGTGGCCGTCGGATTTCTCGTTTTTCTCCTCGGGAATTTCTCCCTCGATTCGCCGGATCTTGGCGCCGATGGGGCACGTCCCGGTGGCTGGGAGGTCACAGTGCCTTCCTCTTCCTTTTCCGGTCGTTCGCTGGCCGCTGGGGTCACCGGTGGTGGCTGGTCCGGCGAGTTCTTCCTCTCTGTCGGTTTTGGTCTCTCACGCGATTTCTCTCTCCCCGTGTTTCTAACTTTCCAATTTTCAGAAATTCGTTTTTCTGTTTTTTCTTTATAATATATTTTTAATATTATTTTAATCCTTAAAATAATATTAAAAATCCTAAAATATCCAAAAAATATCCCAAAAATTCTTATTAAATTCATCTAGTCCGTAAATGAATTTATCAATCCGATCTTACCTTTTCGGTATATTTTTTCACTATTTTTGGGCTCATTTTTCGAGATAAAAGTTCTAAAAATATTAATTAAATTCATATCTCGATCAATTGGACTCGAAATTCAATATTTTCCTCGTTATTGATCAAGATCTCTCGATTTCATATTTTTAATAAAATTTTCTCATCGGATTTATATCGAATTTTGGTCATTTGACCGTTTTACCCTTGTACTTGCTCGAAAATCACTTTAACCCTTATCTCGCTATTATGTAGCTTACATGCATTTTTAATTTCTTAAATAGTCGATTGCATGTTAATAAATACTCTTCTTATGATTCAACTATGAAATATAACGTTCGTACACATAGGAATCATAAGGTACAAGCTACATACGTAAATCGAAAGCTCGGGTCTAACAAGTTTCCCCGAAGGAAGCCAAGATGTAGGAAATTTCAACGATTCCTCTAAGGAGAACTTCGAGGAGAACTTGGGTTGGAGCCAGGGCGAGGCTTTTGGGAGCCCTTTTCTAGATTTTCCTTCAAATTAGAGCTTAGCTAACATCTATTTTCTTGATGACTATCTATATCCAGGTGATTTCACTTTGTATTTTATCATGTTAATAATCGTTTATTTTCCAAATGGTTGTTCTGACTTTTATTCACCTGTTTTTCTTTTAGAAATGCATTCTCTCAGAAGAGCTTTCAACCGACGGGAAGGCAACGAGAATGCTACCAGGGTTGCTCATCCCAGTAAACGCAGACGCCCCAGGTACTCTGCTCGGGAAGAAGTTAGAGAGACATTTTCTCGAGACCAAGTCCAATCTTCTACTCTTCCAACTTCCTCATGTGAAAGGTCGATGTCTCATCTCGTTCCTCCTCCATCTCGTCCTGAGGGGTTAAATTCTCAGAATCAGGATAAGGGAAAACAGTTAGCTGTAGAAGCCCAACTTCTTGATCTCGAGTTAGAAGAATATTACCGGAGTAATCTGGCGAAATGCAATATTACTTGCCCATCTCGCACTAAGAGACAGATATTGTACATTGAGTCAGCCATGAGAGATAAGCCAATGCTCTCGCAAATCACTGAACTCAACACTTTTAGATGCCAGGTGGACGATGGCGAGATAGTTCATGGACAGAATTTTGTTGTTTATCCAGGTGTCAATGACAATGACTCAATCCATGATCCAAGAGTTGCATCTCGCTTAGGATGGTCGACCATTCTCCCCGAGATGAGGCAGAATTATTCAAGAGTTTCTCTCATCCCAAAGATAAAGCTGATTACTTAGCAATGCTGGTATCTTTTTGTCTTTCCCACCTTTCTTTGCCTTTTATTTATTTATTTTTTAACCTTTAATCTTTGTCCATTTTCAGACGGCTCAACAAATGATTGCTTGCAATACGCAATATATGACATACAAAGCTTAAGCTGACTCCGAGCTCCATCAACTGAAGGCTAAAAAATCTGAGTGGCTTACTGAAAGGAATCAATATAAGAGATTTCCTAAGCAACTCGAGCAATTAAAGAAAGAGAAAGAGGATTTGAATCTCGACTATCTTCGCCTTCAAGAGAATTTTGCCAAGGAGCAAGAAAGTTTGAGCAATATAAGGAGACTTATACCGCGACTTATGAGGAGCTTAATTCTTTCGAATCTAACTACGATTTCATTTTGTCTAAGTTACAAGACCTCCAAACCAGTTATGATGAGCTCAAGTCTGACCACAGGAGGTTAGTCGATCGAAACCAAAATGTGGAAGATGAGATTTCTAATCCGCATAGAGAACCTCCATCTTCCTCTATTAATTAAGATGTGCGAGATAGAATTCATTCTGAAGCCGTTAGAGAACATTGCCTGTCACAGGACTGTCATGATAGGAAGCTTGTATTTTCTACAGGTTTTGTCAAATACGGTTTCTATATGGCGCATTCTTGGTTGGAAAAGGAGAGATCAGGCGAGACTTTTTTATAACTGCAATGGTCAAGACAATTAGAAGACTATACTGGTGAGTTTCGTGGTTGGACAGATTACAAGCTTGACAACGAGAATTTTGAGACTTATACGGAGAATAGGGCTTATGACGATCTCTCTAATCTTTCGGGTCCTTGGGAGCCTCGTCAGCAATAGGGAGTGATTGACGCCTTAGGCGATTTGGATTGCGATGATTCAGATTCCCTCGGGGAAGGTGCTTCTCCTCCGGTCGAAGAGTAGTTTAGTTCTTAATGTTTTCTTGTTGTTAGTACTTTTAATTTTTTAAGAGAATTTCAAGTTCTTATCTGTAATAATAAGTCAGACTTATCATTTTATATATATATGGAGCTTTTTTTCATAAATATGGTTTGTCTCATGCATTTTACTTTAAGAGGGTGATTTTTCTTGCATTTTTTTTTTTGCTTCAAGCCCTTGCACTTTCTTTATGGCTTACATAGTACACTTTTCGCTTCAAGCCTTGCACTTTTTCTTTGTGGCTTACCTCGCGCATTTTTCGCTTCAAGCCCTTATTTGAATGCATGGCTTACCTCGTGCACTTTTCGCTTCAAGCCCTTAGTTATGTAGCTGATACGTTCAATCATCTATCAATTATTCAAAAATCTCAATGAGCAATAAAATATCAATATGGGATAAATCATAATTCAATAAATGAAATTTTAACCCATAGTTCAATAACAATAAATAACATTAAATGAATTAAAGTTTCATTATCAGTATGGTTTTAAGTGGTTGGTATTCCATGTCTTTGCCATCTTCTTACCTTGTAAACTCTTCAAGATACAGGTGTCGAGTCCTATCATCCTCCTGACTCTGTAGGGTCCTTCCCAATTTACCCTGAACTTCTCATCTTCTTTTAAGGCTTTGGTAATGACTGACTTTTGTAACACCAAATCTCCCCCTTGGAAGGGTTTATCTTTTACGTGGGAGTTGTAATAACGAGCAACTCTTTGTTGGTAAATGGCTAATCATACAGCTGCAAGATCTCGTAGCTCATCAAGTAAATTTAGGTTCTCCCGTATGCCTTGAGAATTTACTTCTTGTACATAAGAGGTTACTCTTGGTGAGACGGCTCCTATTTCCACAGGTATTAAAGCTTCAATCCCGTACACCAAGCTAAACGGTGTCTCTCCTGTCAGTACTCGACTTGTGGTCCTATATGCCCATAAAATACTAGGAAGTTCATCCACCCAAGCTCCCTTTGTTTTGTCCAGGCGAGTTTTAAGACCATGAAGTATGGTCTTATTACTGATTTCAGCTTGGCCGTTAGCTTGTGGGTATGATACCGAGGATAGCTTGAGTTGGATCTCGAATCCCTCGCAAAAATTCTAAAATGTATCACAGTCAAACTGCTTCCCGTGATCAGCATTCAAAATTCTCAAAATTTCGAATTGACAGATTATCTCATTCCAAACCATTGCTTCAACCTTCTTTTCTATAATCAAGGCTAACAGTTCTGCTTCTATCCATTTAGTAAAATAGTCTGTAGCCACCAACAAGAACTTCCTTTAACCAGTAGCTACTGGGAATGGTCATAGTATATCCAAACCTCATTGAGCAAACAGTGTGGGTTGGAATGTACTTTGAAGAGTCGAAACTAGTGCAGTTGTCAAGGAGGCAAATCTTTGACATTTGTCACATCTCCTCACTTTATCAAGCGCATCTTGCTTAAGTGTGGGCTAGTAGAAACCTGCTCTAAGTATTTTCGCTACTAAAGCTCGAGCTCCAAAATGCTCTCCACATATCCTTTCATGCACCTCGGCCAATGTGTAGTTGGCTTGTTCGGGCCCTAAGCATTTCAATAGTGGCATAGTATACCCCTTTTTATAGAGCTTCTCGTTTACTAGAGTGAATTTTGCACTTCGGATTCTCATTCTTCGAGCTGTTTCTTTGTCATCAGGAGGCGTTCCCTTCATTAAATACTATTTAATAGGCATCCTTCAGACATGCAGGATAATCACTTCTCGATCAGTAGGCGTAAAAGTAATCGTCTCTTCTTTTTTGGTCATCTTCATCACAGAATGAACTTGATACGCCTGTTTAGTATAAGCTTTTCGTGAAGCGGATGAGCTACCAGTCATGTATTCTCTACCCGAAATAACATTAATAGCCACTCCCGTAGGTTCATTGTCTACCTGTTATCCCTACGTTCTCTCATTCTAGCCTCGTTTCTTCTTCCTTCGTTTCTCCTCACATTTTCTTTATCATTGTCGCGCATATCACGCGGTTTATTGTCTTCTCGACCACGAGCAGGATCTTGAATCCTTTCATTCCTCTACACATAGCGATCTAACTTCTCTTTTCTAGCAAACTTCTCAAGTTAGTTCATTAGATCCCAGCATTTTTCAGTTCCATGGCCAAAAGCAGAGTGGAATCTACAATAGGACCTAAGGTCTCATCCTAAATTCCCCTTGCCTCTTCTAAGGAATTAAAGCATTCCAGTTCTTTTGATTGCAACTAAGATTGAGGCACGTGGCTCGATAAACTGGGTATAGTTAGCATACTTTAACTTTGGAGCTTTACCTGATTTATCTGATCTTCTTGTGTTTTTATCATCAGATTCTCTCTCTCATTTCCTTCCTTCCTTGAGGTCACACATTGGTATCATTTTCATCACTTCTTCTTGAGCAATATACTTATTTGCTCGAGAGACCAAGTTTGAAATCGTCGTCAATTGATCCAGTGATATCGACTCTTACAACTTTTCAGACTTTGTCCCTTGTAGCATAGCTGTACAGCTACTCTAGCTTGTAGATCACGCACTTCAAGAGTAGCATCACGAAACCGATCTACATAACTTTTCAGTGATTCTTTATTTTCTTATCTCAGGGTAAGCAGATAAGTGACATTCTTCTTCTTTTGGCAATTTATCACGAAAGCCTTTAAAAACTCACTCCTCAATTGATCAAAAGATGAAATAGACCTTTCTGCCAAACTATTGAACCACTTCAACACATGACCAATCAAAGTTAATGAGAATGCCCTGCACATAATTTCATCTTCCCGTCCATGCAATAGCATTAACGACTTATAATTCTGAATGTGGTCATAAAGGTCTGTTTTCCTTGTATGTGTCGTTATCTACGACATTTTGAATTTCGGGGGCAGGGGTTTCCCCATGATCATCGCACTAAACGGGACCCTTCTCTTCTGGCTTTCTTCAGCTAAAACAAACCATTTTTTTCTTTCAGAATTTGTTCCACCATTTTCTTCATATCTGTAGCCTCTTGCACCCTGGGTGCAGGTCGATTTTGTAACTTTTCGGTGTTACATGAATCAGCCTGATCACAATCAATAACCTCCTTTTCCTTACCTTGTAAGTTATGAGCTTGTCTTTGATGAGTTTGAGGTGGCAAGTTTACCATTTCCGTTTTAGGGTTCAAAGTTGAATCTATTTTCGAGTCTGTTCTTCAAGTATGGGGCCCTGTTATTCCAACACCTTCTATACCATTCAAATATCCAAAATCTGCTAGCCCGGACTCCCCAAATCTTCAACACCTTGACGTCTTGAGCTCTTCGTAATCTTGCACGCAGGCTCTCCCGCACCCTGGTGCTAAGGCTCTCTGACACCCTGACGCCTCAAGTCTACGTAGTCTCTCTCACTGGGTCTCATGCAGCTTGACGACATGGCTCTCTGACACCCTGACGCCTCAAGCCTAACGCAGTCTCACGCATGAGATCTCCCGCACCCTGGTGCCATGGCTCTCCGACACCCTGACGCCTCAAGCCTGACGCAGTCTCATGCACAAGGTCTCCCGCAACCTAATGTCTCAAGTCTACTGCAGCCTCAGGCACGGGGTCTCCAGCAGCCTGATATCTCACGTCTGTCGTAGCCTCACGCATAGGGTCTCCCGCAGCCTAACGCCAAAGCTCTCCAGCACCTTAGTGTTTAGCATTCACTACGTCTGAAGTACACTTCTTTTGGCTTCCTTTTCCCACCAGGTTTTGAACAATCGGAAACAAGTTCATTTTTTAGAATGCACCCCTAAACAAGTCAACCATAACTTGCAATGTTTGGGCTATCTCTTCTCCCTGCTTCTTTATGGCTTTAAATTTTGCCACAGAGACTGTGTTTACAGGTGCCTCTCTCTCCCTTTGAGCCTCATGGCCCGAGTTACCAATTGGGGAACTCACAGTATCTTCATTGTCATCACTTCTCATTGTTGTTGATCGTGCCCTCACCATTTTTATAGAGTAAAGGGCTTTTCTTTCGTTTTTCACAGACGGCGCAAATTGTTATTGCCAAACACAACAGTGATGTATTGCTGACGTCCTCATTTTGATCTTTATGCCACCTGCTACCAAAAGCTCTGCAAGAGAAAGAATAATCAGAAGGACACAAGGGTTGTTCCCTGCGTAAGCACTCCGATGCTTAAGTCAGAAAGAGAATTTGACAGAGTTTCTATAAACAAAATAGAGTCTTAGTCTCATGAATCATACCCGATCCCTATTTATAGGGATTGATTCCACTCTTAATTACATATTTATCCGCTAATTAAATGTCTATTACTATTTTATGAGCCCTGCATAATTAAAAATATTTAGGGGTAAAATCGTCCGAATCAATTTTAACGTATGGACCTAGATAGCATAATTTTTCTATGTACAAACTTGTATATGGGTGCGCCACTATCATGGGCGGGAGATCCTCCAGCTCAGGCCTATATTAAGAAATGATTATGGGCACGCCACGTGGCGCACCCATGAATAGAATTGGCGGGAGGATCCCGCCTCTGTTTAACGGGAGACCTCTCCTGCTAGTTGCTTTTTTTTTTCCACATAGCACATTCTGCTTACGCCACATGACACATTTTGATTGCGCCACTGGTGCCCTGCGATAGGTGTCACGTAGTGTGAGTCTTCCTTTCGGCAGTGACATGTGAGACTAAGCGCTTACGCGTGTCCATTTTTCTTTGGTTATGTCTCTCGAGTTATTTTTTTAGATATTAAAGTTTAATCGGGTCTCATTATTGACAACATCTCGAGTACATTTATGATATATGTTTATAAAAAATTAATCAATATATTGTTAATACATTTTCTAAAATAATAAAGCATATTGGGTTAACCCAAGGGATTGACTCAGTAGTATAAAACTCTATTGAATTTTTGAGTGAAGACTATCCATAGCGGGAAACCCCGTGTTTGAATCCCCATTAGCTCACCAGGTCGAATTCTCTTTAACTAGAACGAGTAGAGATTAATCTTATACCTAATATGATATAGAGACACTTCGTATTTACACATCTTTTTAAAAATATTTTAGTTAAATCTAATTAAAAGAGACAAAGTTCATAGAAGAAAAAGAGTCATGTGTACATAAATTATCAACGTGAATGCTGAATTTTTAATTTTAATAAACAAAATTTACTCTTTGACAATCTCAAATCTAAAAAAAATGTATGTTTTATCTAAGTTTTTGAGATTTGAATATAATTCAACTTTAATATATTGATATCAAAAGTAGATACTTCACCTTAAATTTTTCTATTTCACAAAACAAGCAATTTATTCTGTTAGTTAACTGTTAGCTAAATTGTTAAGAACTTTGAATTTAAGATCATTTGGTCCCTAAACCATTTGAAATTCTTTAAGGTTTAAATACCCAAAATCAAATAAGAATGAATAAAAAATGCTGAAGAGTTATTGGGTTTTGAATTTCTTTTACTTTTAATTTATTTTTGCTTATTTACTTTTTTAAATAAAACCATGTTAATACTCACATGCCATATGAAATTTAAAGGATTTATGAAAAATATTTTTTTTTGTTTATTGGGTTTAGTATTAAATAGCACATTATAATTATTCCATATTTTACTCTTTTTGTTACAAGTCAGGTAGAATACCTCAAAATTGATATGGTCTCAAAAAATTCATTCGATTCATCTAAATTGATTTAATAAAAATGTAATTAACTTAAATTAAGATAACATAACATAAAATGATTTATATTTAAAATTATTCAAAATCAAAATAATTTAATATTTGAAAAAAATTGAAAACAATTAAAAAGAAAATGTGAAAAGACTGAAAACTTGTGGAAAAGAGAAAAGAAAAATAGAATAATAAAGAATTATTTAAATTGAAAATTTTAGAGTTGGATAATTTAATAATTGCTCAGGTTTTATTAACTTTTTTTAACGGTATTAAGTTATTTGGGATGAAGTACTAATGGATTAAAACTAAATTCGATTCAAATTTCAAGAATTTAGATGAAATTTGCCCCTTCAAAAAAGTATCATGCCTAAACTACAACTAGGGTAATTATTTTTGTTCATTGAGGTAAAAAAATCCAGCTCTACAGAATTTTAAAGGATAATATTGGTGTTAGGTGTTGGACCTGTTGAGAAATTATTTGAGCGGGCTTATATATATCAATTAATTGTACATTACAAGTTATCTAATTTATTTAATCTATTTAAAAGTGATCATATAAAATTTAAGTTTTTGAATTTTAGAGCATCTCAATTAGAATGAGCTTTGCAATATGTAGACACAATATTTTATTTTATTTTAATGATGAGCCAAAATAAAATAAAATATACTACATGTATAAATAGGTTATAGTTTTCAGTATTCTCATTCTCATATCCCTTGAGTGAGTGAGTAAGGTTTTTCTTTCATAAAAAAAAAATTTAAACGTGAAAGACTACTAACTCCAATTAATAAATTCAAATGGATCTAAGTATGTTTCCGTAATAATTTTCTTGATAATTAAACATGAGATCCTAAGTATGTTATCTGATTAAATTTTTTAATAAGTGGTACTAGAGTCGTTCATGTTTGATCGTTGAGAAATAAATTTTTTAATTGAAAGTTTTGGGCTTTTATTCCCTATAAATAGTATTAAAAAATTTATATTTTAAATATTAAATAAAATCGACCACTCCAATACATAAAGGCATTCGACCTTTATTTTTTTTAAAAGAAAATGTGATACGAAGAAAAAGAAATAGAAAGGAAAAAAGGTAGAAAAGAAAATACCAAAAGAAATACTCTCAAATTCTTTTCGCACTAAAAGAAGAATTTAGATTGTGAATGATTGGATAATTTTCATTTTGTAATTTTGTTTTGACCAATGAATTAAGTAGACGATCTCAACAGTAACTATTATATATTCTGTAATTTTGTTATGATTATTTCTATATTGAATTATATTGATATTTCGATTGTGATCATATGTTGTATGATATTATTGTTAACATTGGTATCGCAGTATACTTGCTTTATTTTTGGTATGAAAAATATATGAACGCAAACGATTTTAACTGTTATTTTGTGTAAAAGAATCGAAAAACACAATTGATGTTTAATTTTAAATTAAGATATATTTTAAATTTGTTATGCCATTGAAGGTCTTAAAAATGTGAGTAATTCATTAAAAGATGTTTGTATATGTGCATGAGATGTTTAGATTTAGAAAACATCAACGATCAAGACGTTTAGACACTGCAAAAATATATTTTCTTCAACAGGCATTAAAATGCTTGAGACAGGATAGTTGACTATCCTAATATACTTTTGTTGAAAAAGAAAAAACAATTATGAAAGGCAGCAGAATACCAAAGTTAAAATTAATAAAATAATTTAGAATTGTAAGTCTTAAATTAATTTTAGGAGTGCATATAACATAAGGATGATTTAAGATTTGTTTTTAATCGCTATAATTCTAACTTTTGATCATCGGATTCTTTCCATTTATCATACAAATTCCAAAAGATGATTTTTTAAAAAGTCAAAGAGAAATGGAAAAAAAAAAAAAGATGCACTCTATCCAACTATTGAGAAAGGAAAAGTATCATTTTAAATTTGAATTTATCAAAACTAATTCATTTTTTCATCTTTTAATGAGTTCTTGATCTTTTGAGAATGATTAACAAAACAAAGAGATTTTGAAAAAAAAAATGCATAGTAGTTGAAAGGAGAAAGAGTAGAAGAGGATTGAAAAAAAATGTTTATGTGGAGTTTGATTGAGTCAAAAAGTTTGTTTTAGAATAAAGTTTAAAAATACCTTAGGAAATTAAGATAAGAAAGTATTATAACTTGGGAAAGAATTAGATGTATAAAAGAGTGATTGAATTAAAAAAGAAAATCATCCTCTTACCTCTTAATAGGAGATCATTATCTATTTATATAAAATATAATGATTCAATTTTTATAGCCAAATGAACATTTTAATATATGAAATTAAACTTACATTTTCTATTATATGTTAAAAGTTACATATAAACCATAGAGAAAATAACAAGTATCATGTAATGTTACATCTAAACCATTAAAAAATAATGTGTCAAGCAATAATGCATTAGTTCTTTCTTTTTCATTTTTTCGTTCCTTATCAATTTATTAGTGTATACCCTAAACTCAACTCACTTGGTATAAGGTATAGTACCAAAGCAATATATGATCACTTATAGTGAATGACATAAATATTTTCTTTCACCATTCACTGTTAACAAGAATGGATTCATTAGTTACTAAAAGGGTGAAACTCATGGAACAAATTAACATTGTAAGGGAATTGTAAAGTGCTACAACTATGAAATTCTTATGCATCAAAGTTATATTCCTAAAAATGTTCTATGTTATCGTACCATCAAGACGGTATTGATAGTGCTCAAAACACTGGAATATGCTAAGCCTCTTTATTTACGAAGTAAAAAACAATCTCATAAGTTGAAATATAGGGATATTTGAATGTAACATGTAAGTGCTTATTAGAGTTTATTGAACATGAACCATTGTGAGAGCTCCATATGGTGATGTCATTTAAGTATATTTGGAAACACTCTCACGTGTCAGTACTGTAAGTAGTCTTTTGACTTGGGATATTGAGTTATCTTATGTGTGAATTATCACACTTTGATTTCACTTCTATGAGTTTGGTTACCAAACGCCTAATTAGGATGATTTTGGGTGTGTCATAAAGCACATGAAGGTGGGACGAGTAGTTAAGATGATGATCCATCTCTTCAAGTGACTTTTAGGGATAATATCTGGATCATTCTAACTCTTATTAACTCATAATCTTTGACCATAGCAATAAATGTTATGCAATTTGATATTGTTAATTCTTCGATAAAAATGAAAATGTTCAAAGAGCAGATACTACACCATGCTTTATGCATTTTTAAGATATTTCTAATTGATTGATCGAATTACATTGAGATATTGTACATTGACTATGTCACTCAAGTCATTTTGACCTTTTTGACATTTGGCAGGTTATGATATGTTGCAAGATACCTATCTTAATATATGAATTTAAATTTTTAAATGAAAATTTAAATTCATTATCAGCATATTGGAAACTTAATGGGTTACACATATAAGAGTTTTAGACGGATTAAATTGAGTTGATCATGTTTGAAAAATTTAGAATTTTTTTAATGAGACATATAATTTAAATTATAATTAAGCTTCATTAAATGTGTTTAATTTAGTTTGTGTGTTTAATTAAGCAAACTCAATTAAAAGCATTTTAATTAAGTAATTGGATCAAATTATAATTAATAAGGAATTATTAGACTTAATTAAAAAGTTTAATTAAACTGTTGCCCATTGGATTAATTAAATTTGGTTAATTACCTAAAAATTAAATTGTTTAATAAAAGGTGTAGCCAATTATAATTAATAAGTTCAATGGGCTAAAAAGTAATTGTGCTAACTAATGAAAAACAGTTGACCTAGCTCATATAAACATTGTTATAGCCGTCCACCCTATGTAATTATTGCAATTACTATGCAAAAATGTAAGAGTAAATTCTTTCGTATAGATTGTGGCAAGGTTGGCTATCCATATGGGAGTTTTCTTTATGTTATTGTAATACTCTTAGAGAGCTGATGTGATAACCCGAAATTTTCCTACTTTGGGAATTTATCTTTGAAATATGAGATAATATTTCCAAAAAAAAAATGTCTATATATATATATATAAATATATAAAATAATATATATAGATATTTGTATATATTATAATAGTATTTTATATATTTAGATATTTAGTTAAATAATACATACATTAATATATAATAGATATATATTAATATATATAAAAAAGGAGAGAAGATAAGAAGGATCGGGAAAGACCAGATCCCTTCCTTGTTTTTCTCTGTTAACAGAGAAAACGAAGATGGAGGGCGGCGACGAAGATGGCGCCAACCAACCGAGGGAAGAGGAGCGACCGCCGGCACCAACCCAGAAGGAATTCGACGAGGGAAGCGACAATCGACGACGAAAAAGGGAGAAACAACTGAAAGAGAGAAGAGGAAGAAAGAGGAGTCGTTGCCGTCGATTTGCCTCCCTCACCCTTATCGAAGGTCCCTCTACGTGGCCCGGTGCTGCTGGATGTGAAAACCGATCGAGAACCGACCGGCGACACCCAAAATGGTGAAAATGAAGACTAAATCAGTTCAGATCGGTTTAGTAGAAAGGAATGGGTTGAACCGGTCCAAACCGGTTCAGCCAAAAAAATAAAAAAAGAAAAGGAAAGAAAAAGAGAAAATTTTTTGTGATGCCTCGATTTAAGGATAAATCAATAAGCGACCGGATTTGACCGTTTTAATTTTTGAGAATTTATTTGAATTTATATTTGACCGAAACTGATCCGGTTTAAATATATAAACGTCTAACGTGACAATAGACGACGAACGCTAGTTCGATCAAGCCTTGATTTGTGTGTCATCACGAAATCTCGGGTAAGTGAACCTCACTTGCTACAACTTTTATGGGCATACGAATTAAGTTTAATTGCATAAGTAGCGAGTTAACCCCGTACAAATTGTTTTATGTTTCGAATCGAACCTTTGACTATCGTAAATGCTTTGTTTGAAATTTATCGATTAAATATGTGAATTTTTTTATTGATTTGAAATATGAAACACATTGAATCAATTGGATTGAGAATATAAATTATTCTTTGCTTTGTAGACTGGGTAATGAGCAATTGCTACTCGGTCTTATTGCATAAATTTTGTAAATTGTCTGTATTTCAAACTAAGACCTTTGTGTTATCGAAAATGTGTTTTCGATTTGTTTTGACATGTTTTGAACCTTATGATGATTTTCACATATTAAAATCATTGCATGGCATTATGTGGGAGAGTCAAAAGCTTGCATAGATTTTTATTTGCATGCATATATCGCTTTATAATCTCATTTCGCATTTGTTTTGGGCTAATTGGAGCATATAGCTTATTTAGCATATGCTTAGTTTTTTTGGATCTAAGCATAAATTGTTTTTCGTCCCGATTGTTATATGATTTTTGGAAACGTGATTTTTGAATGTTTTATCGTTTATGGGCGTTCTGGCTATGTTATTCCTTATAGAGCATATGGAGACAGCCTTAAGTTTATGACTCTTGTACGGGCAGTTTGGCTTGTCTGACATTGTCGCAATAGGTTCTGGTGCTGGCTAATCTCTAGGACTGGAGACTTTCGAATCTATGATCATATGTAACATCCTAGTCTTCGGGGTAGTTTCAGCTCACTGATAGCTACAGTATAAAAGCCTTTATCGGGGTATACTTGTGGACTTCCCCTATATTCGTATGATCCAATTATCGAACTTTATTAATAAGATATTGAATAATATGGTTTCAGGATCATTTTCAGACATATGAATATGATACGAATTAATATCTTTGATGCGAGATAGCTCCGAACGAATTAAATTAGGTCTTAAGGCAAGAATCAAATGATGTTCAAGGATCCTAAGTGATATAAGTATGTGAAAATATCAACAATAAGATTATCAGAAAGGATAGGTTCTTATACGAACCTTATTTTGAATTAAAATTGCATCTCGATGCATATTATGAATTTGTGGGATTTAGAAAGCTTACATTGGTTTATACCCACATTCAAGAAGTTTTAAAATCTCACTCAAGGCATGTTTTGAAAGTATGTTAGACATACGTCTCTGTGTTTGGATTTAAGCTAACTCTGCTTTTATCCATATTGTAAATAGAAGTGATTTCAAAATATGCATTCTGATAGCTTTTACAGTAAAATGTTTTGCCTTAGCTGACAGGCAATAATAGTTAGCCATAACCATTTTTGTCCCCTGCTAGCGGGGTATATAATAGTTAGCAATGATGTAGCTTACTTTTAGCAATATAAATAGCAAATATTTCAGCTCTTGCTAACGAAATATAATAGTTAGCAACGTTTCGGCCCTTGCTAATGGGGTAAATAATAGTTAGCAATGTTTTGGCCATGGCTAACGTGATATAATAGTTAGCAATATTTCGACCTCTGTTAACGAGGAATATAATAGTTGACAATTTCAGGTCTAATTAACAGGTTATAATAGTTAGCAATGATTATGTATTTCAGAATTTTGACACTTCCCCGATCACGGGTTAAAATAGTAATCATACGAAACGTGTAATTTTGAAATATGCATTGAACTGTATTTTGAAATATGAAAAATGTTTTGAAGTATGAAATATGTTTTTGAAAATGCTTTATGAACATGAGCATAGTTCACTGAACATATTCTAATGATATGAAATAAGTATGTTGTGGCTCCTGCTAATGGAGATGATAATAGTTAGTGATAAAGTCTCAGCTGACGGGATATAATAGTCAGTAGTTTCTCTACTAACGGGTTAGAATAGTTAGCAAAGATAGTGTAAAATATGTTTCGAATTGTGAAATATGTTTTGCAATAAGAACTATGTTTCGAACTATGAAGAGGGCTTGGGAATATGAAATATATTTCGAATATGAAATGTGTTTCTGGATAAGGAATATATTTTGGATGTGAATATGTTTTGGATGCGAGACATATTCCGAATAAGGATAAGTATCAAAATAAGACAAGTTTTGAAGTGTGATAAGTTTCGAATACAAATTATGTTTTGAATAAGAGATGTTTCTGAGATATGTCTTCGGATTGTATGATGTGATCTCAGAAAATTATTGTGTTTTGAGAACGAATGTAGATGTAAGCAACTCAATAGGGAAAAGCTTACATGTTTGGATTTCATTAAACCTCACTTTCTACATTTGAATATGCTATTGTATTTCGAACTCATGTGTATCGTATTTCAGTTCAGATGGTCAGTTTTAATGGCTAATTAAGGAATTTCAAAATATCTTTCTGCCTGAAAAAACGTGGTAGTGTCTAGATAATATTCTAATCCGTAAACCCAAGAGAAGTGTGACTTTCGATAAGTTTTGAATTATGAAGTATGTTTTGGAATAGGACATATTTCGAAATATGATAAGTTTCGAATTGTGATTTGGATAAGTGATAAGAACGAATGATCGCAATGGGAATGCGTTAGATATGCACTAGAAATTTAGTATCGTGTATGTTATTTCCTCTGTGCTTGTGTGGTTTACTTACTGATTTTTTTCAAAGCTCACCCCCTTCTAATTTCCATCACAGGTTCAGACTAGAAGTGCATTGGCATCAATGTCAGTATCAACTTCGAAGTAAACGTTTCGAGATCTCGCAGTTTATATCGGTATATTTATTTATACTGTTTAATTGTACTTTTTCAGACAGTTACCTTTCAGTGCATGTGTCGGGATGTGTATTGAATTAAGACATGATTAGGAAAGTTAATAAGAAATTAGACTGGGACCTTAGGTTTACAACCTTGAACCAAGCTAGATAGTTTGAGACCTAAAAATTGTAAGACTGTACTTACATGACAAATAAGTGTTAAAAGAAAAATAAAAATTTAGCCAAAATTTTTACACTTCCGCAATAAATTATTAGAAATTCACATCTTCCGAGTCGTGACAGCTAACTTGTCCATAAATTGTTTCATAGAGTTTAACTTGAAGCAAACCCTATAGAATTTGTCTGGTAGAAATCGACAAGCATAAAGAATCATGCTTAGGATTGTTTTCTTGTTCTCTTCTTCCTTGAGATTTTATTTTCAAAACTATGAATCTTGAGTGGTGAGTTTACTAAAACTCAAGCTACTAGTACGGTGGTGATCATAATTCAATTCAACCTTCAAGAAGGTTCTATTCATTATTCACATGGATACCGTTAAAGGCCAGACAATTGGTCGGCTTTGGTTTGCAAAAACTTAACCTTTGTGTACAAGAATAATTAGGGATCAAAGTCCTAAGTTTACAACATCTCAAGATATGGTAAAAAGTTTTGAATTACAATGTATGCTTGAAACCCTAAATTGTGATACTCTTAGAGAGCTAACTTGTCAATAAATTGTTTCATAGAGTTTGACTTGAAGCAAACCCTATAGAATTTGTCCAGTAGAAATCAACAAGCATAAAGAATCGTGCCTAACATTGTTTTATTGTTTTGTTCTTTCTTGAGATTTTATTTTCAAGATTATGAATCTTGAGTGGTGAATTTACTAAAACTCAAGTTGTTAGTACAATTACGATCATAATTCAACTTAACCTTTAAGAAAGTTTTATTCACTACTCATGCGGATACGTTAGAGGACAAATAATTGGACGGTTTTGATTTGCAACAACTTCATCTTGGTATACAGAATAAGTGGGGATCAAAATCTTAAGATTACAATATCTCTCTAGATACAATAAAAAGTCTTGAATTACATTGCATACTTGAAACCCTAAAGTCGATTTCTTGAATTGTACATTCAAATCTTATATTAAACATGAATGTATGATGGTGTTGATCTCTCTCTATTTAAATTTCACCTATATTCAACTACGTAACTCAAATTGTACACATTTGAACAGGAGCCAAAACCGACACAATTATGCTTTATGCCAAGAAACGTCTCCAATCAAGGGGGCGGAACTGGACCCCAACACCAAATCAACATCAAGCGGACTATTAAACATACATATTTTCTAATAAAATAATATAAAAAATTAAAAATAAAAGTAAAAATATAATTTATTCTTTAACAATATTTTGCTTTATATGTCAGCGCACTAATGCCAAGTGAACATCTTAACCATACATAAAGAAACCATTTGAATTTCACTGACCTTCCGTTTCGATGCGATTATACACATTTTATCGAAGCAATTCACTGAAAAAACTAGCTTGGATAACAAAACTTCCATGCGATTGCACCAACAAAATTGCACCGAATCTAAAAATCTGACCGGAGGGGAAGAGCTTCAATAAGAATAAAAAATCCCACTACAACTCCTTCGTTCAAAACTAGCCTTGTTTATGATTTTTTTTTCTTTTGTACCCCTGTAATTATAATGTATGAACAACGTTGTCCCTCACACTTCAACTTTTTGTCTTTCACATTTATTTTTTAAAAACTATTTTGATTTAAAATCATTAAATTATATAAACAAACTAATTTTGACATAAAAATTTTGTACTTTTTATCTTATACAAGAAACCAATTTAAAAAAATATCTTTGCACAAATGAAACAAAAAAATATAAATTATTTAATCCAATCTTATCCTTTATCATTCTATACCATGTACCAAACATTTCCAAACATGTCCTGTCCTGAATTACAGTGGATTTTATTTATTTATTTGGTTACATAGAATGGCTTTATTATTTTTCAACAAAACATGGATATAAACACACTAGCGTAGACAATATGGACAAGTTCGGGAATAAGCAGGACGTTAGGTCCATGTATTTCACACAAGAGAACATTAGGAAACAAAAAACAATGAATAAACACATTGTCTCTTGCTTGATATATGCACATTGACCACAAAGGCACATGCAGATTTCAAAATGAAGCTAATTAAATTGTCAATAAATCTACACATGCATGTAATGATACGAGGATTTCTAATCATGCTCGGGATTTAACTGGATCTGCCTTGTCATGGAGGAATCTCACCACAATGCATGTTATATTGTCAGCACTACCACGAGTGAAAGCAGTTTCTGTCAACTTTCTAGCGGCTGCCTCTGGTTCTTCCTCTGCTCGGGCAAGCAAAACAGCATCCTGAAAACATAATTTGAAATCATAACAACCAAACATGAAGAAAAATTGCCGGATAATACAGCAGGGATTTCCGAATAGTGTTACTTGAGCATTGAAAGATTAACTAATTTAATCTTACTGGAATCACATTCTCAAAAACAGCAAGCTCGTGTGAGCAGGTTTTGTCCCTTCCTTTTCTTTCATTTTCACACGTTCAAATGTCCTGAATAACTAGTACTTTATTATTTGACAGGTTTTATCCCTTCCATTTTTCTTTCGTTTTCACTAGTTCAAATGCCCTGAATAACTAGTACTTATATCATTAGACGTTGCTCAAAAACAATCCCAGGTGCATGGTGCATGCCTGATACAAGGATGGATAATTAAGTGCAACAATGTACATGTAAACACGCATATCAGAGAGATGTTTACCTCATTAGGCACTACATCCCATAATCCATCAGTAGCAAGAACAAGCAACTCGATCTCTTCATCTATCTCTTTGTCCTGAGAAATAACAAACATTAAGAAACAGAAATTTCATTAATCCAATTTTCATAACCTGCCACCTTGAGTCAAATGCTATATGAATTGAGTTGTACAATAAGTTGTAGCTGATCACCACAGATACAGAAATCAAAAGACCATAATAGGTGGATCAAGAAAAAGTAGAACTCAAGGTAGAAGTGGAAGTAAGGCAAAGGTATTCATCACTGTATTCAAATTAAAGAACAACCATGAACACAATTTTTACTTGAACATCTAGTTCTAACACAAGGGTGAACCTTGGTGTAACAGTAAAAGTTACTCATTTGTGACTTGAAGGTCATAGGTTCAAATTACAGAAACAATCTCTCTCTAATACAAAGGAAAGACTGCATACATATAACATTCTCTAGATCCCACAATGTGGTAACCTTGTCAACTGAGTTTGCCCTGCCATCTAGTTCTAACACATTGGAATTTGACTTTTGGATAATTGTGGTCAATTAAGAAGGATGAAAATATGAAGTTACAATTTTCAACATCTTCTCATGAGATGATGTTTTCCCTAAATGAGAGCTTGCTATTAAAACAAGGCAATACAATGGAGAAAGCAATTGCAAAATGTAATGGGAGCAATTAAGATGATTAAAGATTACTAGTTTATTAGTATATTTTTTCAGGATCACCTGAATCTCTGGTTCTGCAACAACAAATTGCTTCAACATGCGATTACCAAAAGCTCGAGACATAGCTAAAACACCTCCTACCCTCCAAGTTCCTGATAACGTGATCAATAAGAAATTTTAACTATAAACTTTCAGGAGTGAGAACTCCCAATTCAAGTACTAAATATAGAGGAAAACATTTGTTTTGGATTCAATAAGGCAGGCAAGATTTTAAACGGTTTTACCTGCCCACATAACAACCCCTCCAGCATTTTCGATTCTCTTCCGTTCATCACTTCTATTTGGTTTATGATCTTCAGAGAGAGGGATTGCTTTAAAAGGAAGAAGAAACCGCTTTTAGGAATCTCCATTTACAAATTCAGAATTCTAAACATTCATTTTCATGTCAAGTGCAGGTTACTCTAATAAAGCCATGAGTATCATATATAAGATATAACAGTCACTCAAATTGTAATAAGCATTTGCTATAATATATATATATATATATATATATATATATATATATATATAGTAAATACTTGTTAATGACTATTAAGCATACCCACAAATAAGAAAATAAGGAGATTAAGATAATCCACCAAGTTTAAATACAAAATACTGTGTTTTAACATGACTATTTATCTATATATAGTAAATAAAGCACAGGATAAGAAAAAATCAAATTCTTTCAGAATATGGAGCCTGGTCTTCTTCCTTTTATTAGCCCCTTTCTAAAGCAATTTCATAGAAACATTTCATGATCATCTTCAAGTAATAGTATTTAAAGGCAAAATATGTTAATGCATGTATTAATCTACTTGAAACTAACTTATTAATATGATACAAAATACTGCATAAAATACCTTTCCCAGCCTTGGATATTATAGTCCTTGAGTCTCCAACATTGGCAACATATATATGGTTACCAACCAACACTGCTGTTGAAGCAGTTGAACCATCATCTCGATAAGTATCTCTTTCAGAATCCAAGAAATCTATATCAGTCTGTTGGTATGTTTCACCTACAGTCATATCAAATAAACCAAAATTAATAACAGATTAACAGTGAATTCAAATGGATCCATAATCATTCTATGTAAGACAACCCCATCAGAATGCAAGTTACAGACTCAGAACAAGAAAGAGATACAAGTACTAGAAAATGCATGGATCCTCTATAGTGCTCATAAAAAGGATATGCAACAATCTAAATACTCCACAGAAACAGCACATCAGAGATCTTGGACGCACTTATGGCAAGTTTGGTGTCAGCTGTGAACTGTGGATGCTTCATTAGATTATCAAAAAGGTGTTGCTTTAAATACTCAGCAGCACGAGAACCACCATGCCCTGCAATTGCACAAAATAGTGGTTAAAAAGTGGGACAAAAAAAAAAACATTTCATTTATCAAAGACATATTGCTCTCAGGAAATGTTATGTATCACCCAAAATCTCATTGACAGGAAAACTTCAGGTATAAATAGGTCAAAACTCATATCATTCATCAAGAGGCACTTTTGAGATATATAACCATAATAATACAAATTGATTGTCATAATCTCATAATAATTTCTGCTCTGATTTAATGAAATCGCAAGAAAGCTGAGACAGAAATAATTTAAAAGTAGATCTTCCTTTGACCCAGGCAACCTTGGATGCTGGTGCCACTAATTAGTTGTACAAATGTCCCAATGCACTACCCCAAGGTTCTTAGACATGCTCAGATGGCCAGTGCACAGATTATAAACCATATATATATCATACAAAAAATAAAACTTATTTTTTAGCATTTCGTTGCACTATCACTCTATCTGTACTGTTGTTGTGGAAACCCAGATCTAGAAAGGCTAGCCCACATTGTAGACTGAGCTCTTCTCCAATTATCATGTTAGATGGTGCATATATGTATTTTAGCATATATGTCATTTTTTATTTCACATCTTTCCACAAGGCAAGAGATGATAAGAGAATCTAACCATCAAAGATTCCAAACATGCAGACTGTCTGCCCATTAATCTTGGAAGTCTTAATATCATAGAAATCTTCCATGGTAGCTCTCTTTCCCCTGAAACTTGAATACCCACAGCTTAACTTTCCATCCTCACTGCCAATCAAACAAGAAATCTAAGATGTAAGTGTGGTTTTAAATTTAAAGTTAGTTAACAGAATCAGATATACAAATAACAAGAACTAGACAAATTTGAATCTCCCTTACACATCTAAATCAACAAATAAAATGCCATTCACCTGTGGCAGGCGAAATGAAGAAATTCAAGTGAGTTGCATGGTTTGTGTGAAGAACTTGAGGAGAAGAATACTTATGGCAATGGTGATTTGGAAAGTAAAGAAAATGCCAAAGAGAGTACAAGTGATATTAATGATGATATTACAAGTCTTGCAGGTGAGAAACTATTATTTCATCACATCCTCGAATAATTGGGGAGCAGCAGTTAGGGAAGTAAAGACAAATAGAAGAAAAGAAATACTAAAAAAGCTTTCTTCGGTTATTCCACTATGAAACCATGTGCAATTTAATGAGACTGTATGAATTTACAATATCAACACGTGTAAAATTGACATCATTCAATTTCTTTGATCTCGTAATATCAGTGGCTTAAAGCATCAAAACGACATCTAGCTTTCCATGATTAGGCAGCAAGTTTGTTGAAACAAACATGCAAAGAAAAGATCAAATCAGACTAAATAATTAAAAAAAAAAAAAAAAAAAAACACAAGTGACTCCTAGCAACATTTATTCAGAAACGGAACCACATTTAAAAATTAAGAGCCAACAACATGTATGTTTGGTTCTAAACAAATCATGACATTTGGAGAAGACTGGCTATACTTATAGCTTAATGTGTACGACAAAGTCATAAAACAACTACTTAAAACCGGTAAAAAACTAATATTTACCTTTTACACCCTCCGCTAACAAATCCACCATCATCATCTTTCTCCGGAAAGGTATCAACAACGGGACCCTGCTTTGCTGTTGCACCTGAATCAACCATCATCTTCAAATTCGGTCGAAATTCACGATTCCACCAAAAAGTTAATCCAGCAGCGACATATAAAGTCCTTCTAATACTTTGTACATGCACCCTTTTCGGGTTTACTGTTGTACCTATTAGCCCAGTTTGAACAACTATACTCCTTAAACAACTGCTGCATACCATCTAAAACGGTTCACTTATGGTCTTCTAATGCCAGATCTTCAAACCAACGAAAAATGCTGCATAAAAAATCAGAAACATTTAAAATTAAAAAATAACAAATAGTTTTAGTTCGAAATTTAAATATATAATAAAATTATTCATCCCACCGAACAATTCTTAAGCAATCATTAAATCAAATAATACACACCTAACTCTTCTAATTCGCATAGGCTCGATAGCTTCCAACATAAATGAATTATTAGATTTTAAATTTGAAATACAGGTGCTATATGTTTTTTATGAACAATTTTATAAGATTAAAAAAAAACAATTTTATAATATCCATATGAAGTAACAAAAAAAATAGCAGCAAGTTTAATCATCATGAAAGAAAGAAAAGAAAAATCCGAGAGGAATCAAAATCTTACATTTACTTTTCAACTTAATCGACTCATTTCTTGAGCTGATAAATGATGCAACAGAGACCACAAAAAATGCAGCATTTTCGATGAAATTTAAAGGAAACTATACAAACAAAAAGGGGATCTTTCGTTAAAAATTGTGGATAAAAGAACCGAATCGGATCAGGGGAACTGGACAGTAAGGATCGAATGAATGTTGGAACACGTGGAGGATCCGAATCTGAAGTAGAAGTTAGTAGGAATCGGCCGCGTAGCGTAGCGTTTTCTCTTTTTATAGAAGAAAAAAACTGAGAGGAGCATGTGAAACCCTAGAGAAAGAAAGGGCTGGAAAAAGAGAAAGAGATTTACATAAAATTGGAGATGTATAGGAATGCAAGAGAGAGAAAGAGAGAGCAAGAATGCGGGGTGGAATGGAAAGGAGGGACTAGTAGGGAAAGAGTGTGAGAGAGAGCGAGAAGTAGCTGGCAAATTTTGTTGCTACGGACCGAAGAGAGGTGGACGTGGCACTCTTCATGCTGCCACTTCATTTTTGGGAGGCTGGTCTTCTGCACTCGCACTTGGAATTTGCATTAGGGCCGGTAAAAACTGATCAGCCCCAAAAATTCGTTCGAATGGATTTAAGGTGAATTTGGACTAATTTAAATTGATAAAAAAAATTACGAGTTCAATCTCCAAAAAAAAAATAAAAAACAATAAATTTTAGTTTGAACAAAATTCAGATTTAAAAAAAATTAAATCTGACATAACTTAAATGGGATAAAATTTAAACTTGATACGGTTTACATTTGAGATCAATCCAATTTGAATGTAAAAAATTAAATTTATAATTAAAAAAATTGAATTATATTTATATGATTAATTTAAAAATAAATAAATAAATGATGCATTATTTTAAATTTTGAAAACAATTATTATTTATTATATAAATAATATATTATCAATAAAATAAGTATTAAATCATTAAATTCAATTATTAAATAAAATTAATTTAAAACACTATATATATATATATATGAGAGTATCAAATAACTTTTTATATTATACTTATTGTATTTATAATAATAAATAATAAATATATTATTAATTTAATATTTAATTTTATTATAAAAATTATTTTAATATTTTATTTCATATTAAAATTTTAATTTTAATATAATAATAACTTGAATATAAAAATATTCTATAATATTTTATATCATATGTTAATGTTACATTATATTAATTTCTTACTCTCAAGCTCTTATCATGTAATATAGAATAAGCTATATATCTTATGTAATGTCTTATCCTATTTTTAAAATAAAGTACATAAAATAAATAGCAAATAGTGTTTGTTATAACTATTAGACTAAAAGCCCGCAGGTTGTTGCGGAATAATTATGTACAAAATGTTAATTTACAAATGCAATTATGCAATAAAGTCTTTTTTTTATCTCTCATAAAATGTGTGAAAAAACAAATTTAAAGAAAGACTTAAATTAAATGAATGAAAATTTAAAGAAAAACAATTATATTCATATTTTCATCCTTAATTGCAATAAATCCACAATTGTTCCATGCCTTACCAAACAAAGAAAATATTTTTTTTCAAGGACCTAAAAAAAAATTATCCAAATAATGACAAAAATAAAGAACATCAATATAAAAAAAAATAAAAAATCAAAGTGGGGAGGAAGAATTGCTAAAACAATGAGCAAAGGATAGAATACATCTTTCATGCAATCACATTTTTTCAACAGAGCAATGTGCACACGTGTCTTATAAAGATAAAAGTTTATTTTAATAGTATAAAGAATCAAACTTTCAAAAACTTTCAAAATGGGTCAAAATTGATATTAAACTTACAATCCAACCAATAACAAAATTTGAGGATGTGTAAGTAAAGAAAAAAAAATCATAATTTGTTTTTATCTTTGGTAGTTATCTTTAAAGATAATTATCAAATATATTATTAATAGAAACGGATTAAAATGATACCATATTTTTTTTAAAAAATAAATAATTAAATAAAATGATATATATTATTATATTAATTTCAATTATAAAATTTTTAAACCGACAATGAAATTAATAATTGTCCTATCTTTAATATATAGTTATTATATGAATATGTATGTTATAATTAATGTTACCTTAAAATATTTTTTATCACATGATTTAAAATAAAATACATAAATAAATCATAATGCTTACATCTTATTGTGTTATAATAATTGTTGTTGAACAGTACAACAATGATGAATTGCTTACGTCAGTATTTCGATCCTTTAGTCACGTCACTCCGTAAAAATCAGAACAGTCAAAGGAGCGCAGGGACTTCCCTGTGCTAACATTCTGATATTTAAGTCAGAAAAAGATTTCGATAGAGTTTCAGTATATTCAAAAAATAAAATCTCAATTATGTTAAAAGGTCATACATGTACCCTATTTATAGGAAAATAATTTATTCTTCAATGACATATTTACCCAATAATATTAACTGTAGGTATCTAGGGATAAAATTATCCGGAACTGAGCATTAAATACAGAGTTTATTTTTATCTGTATTTGATTTTAGCGTGACACGTAACGCTTTATCTTAACGACACGTCATATTATTATTTTCTATTTTTTACATTTTATTTTACTCATAACAATAACAATAATAATAATAATAATAATAATAATAATAATCTCTTATCAAACAATATAGAATAAATTGTATAATTTTTTAATATAAATATTATCTTAAAAAAATTAATTATCTATTTAAAATATTATATATATATAACTATAACTTTTATATTAGAAGCGAGTTTTAAGAAAATAAAAAAATTATTATTTTTTCTTAGTCTGCCACGTTTTTAATTTATGTTGATTTTGTTGTAATATTAAAAATAATTTTGACCACTTTTGTAAATTTAAAAGTGAAACTGGCAGAGGAAACAAGAAGTCATCGCCTAATTGATCGACAGCTTTTTAGTTTTTGTCATTTGCCACCCGATTTTTCTCTGATAGCTTACTTAACAGCTGTCCAATTGACTTTTGACTAGATGTTGATTGGCAAAATCAAACCCGTTTTAATGTCCAATAGGTATATATATAGTTGCTTCCAATAGTCTGTAAACTGTAGCTTGACAAAGCCAACACTTATGTTTTCATGTAATAAGATTATTGTCTAAATTAAAGATTTTCTATATTTATTTTGACTGGATTGGATAATAGCTCTTTTTTTATTTTACTTGCTAGATACTGCAATCCACGGTATATTGATTCAACTGGGAAGATACCCTGTGATATGAATTATAACGATACATCTGAATAAGTTTTACAAGGTAATTTTCTTTCTGAAAATTAAAAATGTGAGGAAGGTACAAATTTGTACCTGGCTTGGTTGAGGATTTTCCTTTGACCTTGATAGAATTTTCTCTAGAGGCTAGAGTCTACAGTTTATACCTGTGGCAAGTTAGGTCAATTGGACCTTTACCCTTGTTTGTAGTGTGCACATCATGTTCGTGGCATCTTAAAAAGTTTTAGCATCCTCTTCTTACATGTAAGTTTACATGTCAACCCTTAAATACTTTTCAATTCTTTTTCTTTTACTTTTTCATAATTCAATATCAAATGATGGTTGAGATGTACTAATATGATTTTTACTATCATGTGAATTGTCACTAACATGCTCATAATCAATTAATTCATTTGACAAATCTTTTTCTAATTTATGACTACTAACATCTTTAATTATCAATTGTTCAAAATAAATTGCATACGTAGATTCAAAAACACTATTAATTTAATATCGAGAAACCTACATGCTTTACTATCATAAGCATAACTAAAAAATATTGACTTGCTTTATTTCGTAACGTAGGTCTCTCATTTGTAGCATCAATAACATATACAATGCATCTAAACCCTTAAAAATAATTTATATTTGCTTTCCCCCTTTAATAACTCATAGGGAGATTTATCAAAACATTTATGTAAAATTTTATAAGAAATATAAATGCAATAAAAAGTGTCTTGCCCTAAAAATTCAAAAGTAAAATTGAATGTAAAAGCATAAAATTTACCATTTCAAGTAATGATCTATTCTTTCTTTTTGCTACTTCATTTTGTGTGAAGTGTTAGGAGCAAAAAATTCTCTCATTATACCATGTTTCTTACAAAAATCATAACATTCATTTGAAAGAGATTTTCCACCCTTATCAGATCTAAGTCTCTTAATTTTTTTATTAGTCAAGTTTTCTATTTCTTTGAAAATTTTCAAATGTTTCATCTTTTGTTTTTAGTAAATAAATATAAGTATATTTTAAAAAATCGTCTATAAAAGTAACAAACCATATTTTTCCACCTTTAGTTAAAATTTTATTATTATCACAAAAATCTATATGCACTAGTTCTAATAAGGAATTAATTTTAAAAGCGATTTTAAAAGAAGATTTTGTAGTCTCTTCTTGTAAACAATACTCACAAGTTTTAGTACTTAAAAGAGTAGAAAACTTAGGAATTAAATTATGAGATGACATTCTATTTAATGCATTCATACAAATATGTCATAATCTATGATGTCACAAATAATTAGAATCATTCACATTAATAAGATAAGCATAATTTGAAGAAATTTTATTATATTGAGAGCATACATATGGTTTTTCTCATATCCCTTACTAACAAATGATCTTTTCTTAAAAATGATCACTTTTTAAGATTCAAATACAACTTTAAACTCTTCCTAAGGTTTGGGATGTGATACACATCTTGTAAGGTCAAAACTTTCTTAGAAGTCAAAGCAAGTTTGATTGTCTTTTTGCCAACAATTTTGCAAGTTGAAGAATATCCCATGAAGAGTGACTTGTCATCATTTATCTCTTCTTATGTCTTGAAGGCATATCTAATAGTAGTGACATGACAAATTGTACCAGAATTGATCTATTAATATTTTTGATTTTCAACGATGAGAACTTCAGTAATCATTCCAACCATATCATCTTTAGTCACAAAATTGACATTATTTTTCTTACCTTTTCGGAAGTGACATTCTTTTGCAAAATGACCATTCTTTCTGCATACATAGCAAATACCTTTCTTATTTTTGATGTTTTTGTCAAACTTGTTTAGCCTTCCCTTCTTCTTTGAAAAGTTTTTTTACCTTTTATTTTAGTGAGTTTTGTTCTCATTAAATCTTCAATGTTATGCACATTGTTATCCTTTTCATCTCTCATAAGGGTTGCACTTTTTAATCTGAAGATGGTTAACCAATTCGTTCAAGGTAAATGACTTCTTTTTATGCTTCAAATACCTTTAATAATCTTTCTAATAAGGAGGTTGTTTATCAATTATGATAGGCACTTAGAAAGTTTCAAAAATGGGTTCTCTAGCATCATTACATTAAGTAGAAATGTTATTTAATTTTTTAACTTAATCAATGACAAGTTTAGAGTTTGTTATTTTAAAGTCTACATACTTGTTCACAAGGAAGGACTTGTTCTAAGCATCTTCATTCTTATATCTCAATTACACGCCATAGTTCCAATGTTGTGTTATGCTTGTTAAACACATTGAAGAGAGAGTTGCTAAGTGTTTGAAGGATTACAAGTCTATAAATGTAATCATCTTTAAGCCACTTTTGTTGTTTTGTTAAAAGTTGATCTTTACCACTTGCTTCTTATAGAAAATACCCATGTAGGATATATGCAATCTTCAAAATAATGACTTGATAATGTATCTTCATACTCCATCTCTTGTAATTTGGCCCATTGAATCTTTCTAGTTTCTCTACTTCATAAACTTGAGGCTTGAATGTAGGAGTTGCCATCTTGAAGTACTATTGTTCTTAAATTGTTGTATAAAAAATTGGAGTGTGGTGGATGGTGAACTAATGCAAACAAGTTAAACTGAAGAAATTTTGATGAAGAAGAATTTTGGTTAGGCAAGGCACTTCCAAGAAGATTGTCACACCTCGACTCCGGGTGTCTTCCATCCATACATATCCTACCTACGGTTGGGCTGTGAGCCGATGTAACTACAAATTTCATACATTTATAGTAGAAATAATTGAAACTTTGATTCACACACTCCCAAGCATGTGTGTTGGTATACAAAATCGATTATATAATATAATATCTTTACATAACATCCTCATACAATTTTTCACATTTTCAATATTTAACTGTGCGATACAATATGATAGATACAAAATGCTTATATGTATACAATTCCTTATACCTAAGCAACTGATAATAGCTGACCAATACAAAAGGATCTGGAGACTACCGCATTGTTCTACTTCTCGGTATCTGGAGGGGGAAAATAGTGGGATGAGCAAACCACAGCTCAGTAAGGAAAAGAATGCTAACAAGTAGATACTGTACTATCTACATAACCCATGTCACACCCCATTTTTGAGTGCCCTTTATCCATACATACACTACTACGGTTAGGCTGTGAGGCGATGCAATTATTAAAGTTCCAAAAATTTATAGCGAAAATATTTAAAATTTAATTCACACTCTCAGGTGTGTAAATATACAAAATTAATTGTATAATAATATCTTTACATAACATCCCCATACCACTGCTTACATTTTCGGCTTGTAACTGTGCGATACAATATATTAGATACCAAATACTCATGTGTATACAAATCTTATACCTTTGCAACTGGTGGGAGCTGTCCAACACAAAAAGGGATCCAAAGACCACCGCTCTCCTACTTCTCAGTATCTGGAGGAAAAAAATAGTGGGGTGAGCAAACCACAACTCAGTAAGGAAATGAATGCTAGCAGGTAGATATCGTACTACCTACATAGCCCATGCATGTATAAAGCAAAACCATGTATCAATGTAAATGGAAATATTACTAAAATATCCATTTAAACATTACTTCTCACATAAGCATTTTCATGAAAACAAGTATATGATATTTCCATTTGAAAACATGTCATAAACGGTGCTATCATAGCACGAGCATTCAAAAGCGAGAGGTTTATCAAATCATAACTCTCTTCGCTTCTCTCAAATCATTTCTTTTCTGAGTTTACTTAATTTCTCGTATCTTTGAGATAGACATGGAATTTTCAACAATCAAATATCCACGACATATGGCCATAGTCAGTGATCCCATGCCTCACAGATCAGGTGTGCACATGGCATCACTTCACCTGAAGGGGGATGGGTCAGTTCTACCCTCCGGCTCATCTCAATCAACCTCATCTCCTCATATTCACGGTATAAGGTACGTCATGTGTCATCTACAATATACTCATACTCACGTGCACCCAGCATGATACATAGTATACCAACGGACAACTACACAGTACTACGTACGCCCGTGGACCCAAGTCCATACTCCAACTCCGATGGACTTATTATCCTGGACCATGTCTCATATACTAGGCGAGTAAATCCGCGTGAGACGCAGTCATCGCATGGCTCCAGCGCGGTACGATTTATTGTTAAGCCCTAGCCCGTTCCAAGGCCATCGTTGGCATCCCCTTGGGTCCCAAACCCCTAGGTTTAACTCAACTCAGTAAAAACATGTGCGAGATAACACTCCAGCACACTATCATTATAAAACCACGTGTGAGTCACGCTTCAGCACGGTTTATCAAATCATGCAGACGTATGCAAGTCAAACTCTAGTATAGTCAAAATCATTAAAACGAGTGTAAGCTAAAACTCCAACACCATTTCACATCTCAAATCCGATTGGTGGCTACTTTCTCTTTTAAAACTCAAAACATGTTTATTTATACAGCATGTCTTTCCATGCTAAAACATGTAAAGCTAGCCAAACTATCATTATCATTTCTCAATCACAAAAATCAATACAAAATTGAGAAAACATTGAAATCATGTATATCATGTTATTTTCTTATCCCATCCCATTTCTCAATACATATATATCATAGTACATTTCATGCTTCCATATCATTTCATAGAATTGTAGTATCTTACTAATTCTAGCGATATATCTACGAAATTATCGTAAAATACGTACAAACATCTCTATAGTTAACACACAGTCCCTTACCTCGAATCGTACACGTATTTCCTCCGTCACGTT
Organism: Firmiana major; assembly: GCA_033439115.1. Taxonomy (NCBI): domain Eukaryota; kingdom Viridiplantae; phylum Streptophyta; class Magnoliopsida; order Malvales; family Malvaceae; genus Firmiana; species Firmiana major. Next base: position 84,389,279 of record CM065897.1, read on the forward strand.
TGCTCCGTTCACGATTCGGGTTATCCGTGTTTCACGTATTTCAAGCAACACGTATAAATCATCAAGTTATTTTCTTTTTCCTCTTCTAAACCTCCACATTGTCATTTATTTATTTATTTATTTATTCATACTCCTCAACTCATTAAATCACATTTCATCTTTCTCACAAATCTTATTATACTTTTCTTAAGTTTTCCACCATTTCTCATGGATCTTCTCTCCATAAATCCCTTTCAATATTACTCACTCATCACTACACTCATCATTTCTAACAATATTTTTCATCTCATTCAAGCCATAAATGTCTAGAAACCATATTTAGAAGTTTGAAGGTTGAAGAGCTTACCCTTTTTACCTGGTTAACTTGGGGTAGCCACAACTCATTCTCTTGATCACACCAAGGTGTGATTTTTGGGTATGTTGTTCTCCTTGCACCGAGGAACAACTTTTCTTTCTTGAGCTTTTTCCAAAACCGGTCGAAATGTGGTGATTTCTTGTGAGATCCGCATCTTTGTATGATATTCCTTGTTATTTTCATATTGTATGACATTATTATATGTTAATGGATTCATAAGATGGTTGATTCGGATTTGATAAATGTGAATGAAATGAAATAACGTACGTAAAATCGAATAAAGAATTTAATCGAGTTGACTGAAAATAAGGAATTGAAAATAGGGAAAAGATTGTGGATTTATGAAAGAAAGTCGATTCAATTTAGTTCCGAACACATGCAAGGGTAAAATGGTCAAAAGATCAAAATTCGGTATAAATTCGATAAGTAATTTTCATTAAAATATGGAATTTGCGAAATCTGGATCAATAACGAGGAAAATATTTAAATTCGAGGCCGATTGATCTAAATATTAATTTATGAGAATTAATCGGAATTAATTCAAAATTAATCGGGATTATTAATTCAAAAAATTATCTTGAAAATAATTAAAAAATATACCAAAAAGACGAAAATAGATCGATAAATTCATTTATTGATTAAATAAATTAAATAATAATTTTTAAGATATTTTTAGAGATATTTGAGTATTTTTAATATATTTTAATGTATTAAAATAATAATAAATAAATTAACAAATAAAAAAAAGAAATCTGAAAATCAGAATCGGGAGAGAGAAAACGGAACCCGAAAAATGAACCCGCAAAAATCGATTGCAACCCGTAACCCCCGACGAGCCACTGGCGTTCGACGAGCCCAGCTGACGATCGAAAAAGGTAGAGCGAAGTCCGACGGTTCCAACGGTACCGATAACGTGCGTCAACAACCCCTATTTTCGACGAATCGGTGGACGAAAGATCCGAGGACAAATCGCGTCGGTCCCGACGAACGACGGTGTCCTAGCTCCGATTCGACCTAGCCGAGCACTCCCCTGGCCAAGGCGATTCTTTTGAGACCAGTGGTGGTCGGCGAGACGGTCAAAATTGCCGACGACGGCAAACGGTCCAAAACGGCACCGTAGCCGAGAAGGAAGAAACGAAAAAAAAAAAAGAAAAAGAAAAGAAAAAGAAAAGGAAAAAAAGAAAAGAAAGAAAAGGAAAAAAAGGGAAGAAAATTACCCGGGGATGGCTCAAAATTCGGGTAAGTGACTGAGGGTCGAGATTAACCTGTGGATAAATCCCGAGAATTCAATTTAATATTATTTTATTGAAAAATGACCCGAATTTATATAATTGTGCAGTGTTACTATAGAGCCCGAACGAGAGCCAGTTTAGCTCCGATTTTCGTACCCCGCATCATATTGGGTAAGTACATTTTAATTACGATAACATGAGTCATTTAATGTAGAGTTAAGATTATTTTACGGAATTTACGAATTAATTATGCATAAAAGGAATTTTATTCAAAATTTCAACGTAATTATCGTAAATAGTATCCGGGCTATCCATGAGTTTGGAACGAAGTCCGATAATTATGGATAAATCAAATGAGCCCAGTAAACCCGAAGAAGGGATTTAAAAAGTGGAAACGGGTTGAAAAAGGGGTCGAGGCCCATTAAAGTACAATCGGGCCCAATAGAGTAAAACGGGCCCAGAGCTTTAGATTCGATCAGTAAGAGTGAAATACTGATCAGTATATTTGAACTGAACCCATATGTAGTTATATGCAGCTCCGTAGACGAGCAAATTGGACTGAGAGACCTAGTACGATTGAGTCGAGATAAGCTCGTGCGTGATTCCAGGTAAGGGAATATTATGAGCACTTAGAGGTAATTGTACGTAGTTTCGAGGGGATTTATATTACGTTAAATTCATTAGGCTACCTGAAAATAAAATAATATTTTTTTGCGGAAAAATATGGAAATAGTGACAATTTACTATTTTGCCCCAGTTAGAAAATTTTCAAAAAGGGTAATAAGGCTATAAAATTGCATAAAATTCATGATTTTAATGTTTTAATGATGATATTGCTTTAATTCAAGCAATTTATGGATATGTTAGCTATTATTTTCATGTTTTAAATGAAAAGGCACAGGTTAGGTGCCAATTGATATTTATTTAACATATTTTGATAAAATTGAGCCACCTATCAATGTTATATGAGTTGTAACCGTGCTTGAAGCACTGCTCACACTGGATTTTCTATTTTAACTCATACACAGAGTGCTGGAGCCTTGCTCGAATTATTTTACAGATTTATTTTACATGACTACCGTACTGGAGTTTTTCTCGTATGAGGTTTTCACTGAGTTTTAATACCTATTCGTACTGGAGTAATGCTCGTACGTGGATTTGAATTAAATTTATAATCAGTTTAAGTCGTACTGGAGCGCTGCTCGTACGCAGATTTGATTGATTTCTATGAAACCGTGCTAGACTTCGCTCGCACGAGGTTTTCAGATATCATGAATATGCATGGAGCTGTGCTAGAGCTTCGCTCGCACATGGATTTATATGACATGCATATAGCCGTGTTGGAGCCTCCTGTAGACTGTGTGTCACAGTGAGATGATATGCTCACACGTGCATACTGAGACATACTTGACATGGGTGGATAAGACCTATTACAGGTACCCTTGATTGAGTTTGGGTTCACAAAATACGTTGTACCGTGTATGTCACGTGGAGTATGTTGTACCGTGGGGATTGTTGGAGTGGAGTGGAGTGGCATTAGCCACGAGACAACAAGTCTTGCCCTTGTAATCTTGATATTATGCTGTTTTGGTGGGTAGGACCGACCCACCTCCCGTTTCAGGTGTGACACCCCGCACACTAGGATCCGTGTGCCAGGGATCACGAGGTTATGGCCATAGTCCTGGATATTACTGATATAGTCGCTTACATGTCTCACATGATATAACTATTGGTCTTGATAGACCAGGGTAGACCCGAGGGAGGGGTCAGACCCCAATTTTCTTATGATTTCAATTGAGTTTTGATTGTTCCCATGGAGGGATTTTATGAAACTTTCATGACTTGTAACCCTGTGAGAAGGGTGATTTTATAACGAAAATTTTAAGATAAATTATTTTATTGAAAGAGATTTAATTCCTTGAGTGCATCATATTTAACCCAGATGGGGTGTTTTAAAACGTATTGCTTCATTGGAGCATGAGAGGTTTTCACATGATAATCATTTCATGTTTTATATGCCGATTTTCTGTTTTAGAACAGATGATATTATATATATGGCATATCATTGTTTTTACCCCATGCTCACATATATATCCTGATTTCTTATCAGCATGTAGATAGTATAACTATCTACCCGTTTGTATTATTGTCTTACTGAGTATGTGGAGCTCACCCTTTCATTTTTCACCCACTTTCAATGTTTCCACCATAAAGATAGCGGGTGTAGAGATTAGACGGCATAACTGATTATCTGTGATGTCACGCCCCGAAAATGAGGAAAATATGGCTAATTTAAAACTTTTTACTCATTAATTCACAATTAAGAGTGCATTCCTGTGCAGTGTCATACATCATCATAATTCTTATGCCTCAGGATCTCATCACTAGGATTTAAATATCATATCAAATACGTAAATCCATCTCAAGTTAATTAATCCTAACACATCCCATATAATGTCATACATCAAGTGTCTGTAATTACAATAATAGTCTGGGTACATGAAAAGATAAATATACCTCAAAGTACAAAATATATAGCCTGGAGCTTGAATCCTCCACTAGCCACTACTCCATACGTCGCAGGGAAGTCCTTATTCACTTGAAGAACTCTGGGGGGAAAGAAAAACAGGGTGAGCTTCTAAATCGCTCAGTAAGGGGGGTAGGGGACTCATTTCATAAACCAAAATGCACATCACAAAACATTTATTTGTATGTGAAACTCATTTGAAAACCATAGCATGAAAATACTCAAAACGACACTCTCATGTGTCATGTCATGTGAAAACATGAAGTAAAAGGCTCACTCTAGAGCATTAACAAAGCATGTGAAAACAACGCGATAAACGCTTTCTCAAATACGTGATAAAATCACAGTAAAAATAACACACGTGGCACAGCCACAAAACACACGTGGCAAAGCCACTGATTTAATTTCTCACGTGGCATAGCCACAAAACACACGTGGCAAAGCCACTGATTTAATTTCTCGCGTGGCATAGCCACAGAATAGGGTTTCTCAACGTGGCACAGCCACCAATGGGGTATAACATGGCACAGCCACCAATGGGGTTTTCTCAACGTGGCACAGCCACCAATGGGGTATAACGTGGCACAGCCACCAATGGGGTTTCTCAACGTGGCACAGCCACCAATGGGGTTTCTCAACGTGGCACAGCCACCAATTTTACGTGGCATAGCCACAGAATAGGTTATTCTCACTTTACCAGAACGGAGAAGAATTCGGGCTTACATGCTACCAGAGCAATGCCCGGTGTGTACTCACAACTACACACCCAAGTCTTATCACATAAGACAGGTTTGCCTTCACGTAGAACTCGTAATGGTTTTTCTCTCATAAAACTCATTTGAAATCGTTTTGTACTCAACACAAAACGTAATAAAACCGAGTTTCAACCGGCAAAGCACACGCACACATTTCTCAAATCACAATATTGCCTTAACGTAGAGCCCAGTTATAAACTCATAAAACATTGGACTCCAACCGGCTATAAAATCGTGTGCAATTTAATCTCAACACAAAACACTCAACATGCTTATTTTATAAACCAAAAATCATGCTAAAACAGTTTGCAATTCACATACACAAATGGTTTAGATTTCCCTTACCTCTTTGCACCTCGTATAGTGCAATCGTTTCCCCCGTATCACGGACCAGCCTCGCATTTCACTCTGGAACTCCCGAGCTGTCCAAACGATGTTAAAACATCAATACTCAACATCACATAAACCTCAATTCTCAAAATCGAGCATAATTGCTCATAACTCCTCAAATCTCTCGATTCTCGTAACTCAACCCTAAACTACAACCTCATTTTCAATATCTCAATGTCCTACATTCCTCATGCCAATTATCTAGGCTAATTCTCCACATTGTCTATATTTCCATTTATAACTCAAAATTCCTAAAATTACCAAAATTATCAAATATCATTATCACTCTATCCACATTGAAATTCATCAATCCCTAACCATTTCTCAACGATTTCAACACAATTACAACCACCAACAACATCAAAATCAGCTCAAATATCAAGATCGAGGTTTAGAAATTACCCAAAACTTGTGAGACGCACAACTCACGCCTCGATCCGATTCGTCCTTCGATTTCCAAGTATGTTGTTCTCCCCTTGATGAGGAACAACTTTCCTTCTTACCACAACAGCTGATTCGGCCGAAAATGGGTGATTTGAAGGAGTGAGAAACTAGGTTTTCGGTGAAAATGGGTTTTGGAAGAGAGAGAAAGTGAAATTGCAGAGAAAACACGGGTTCCTTATATAGACTGGAGGTAGGAGATCGATCTGCCTCTTGATGAGATCGATCTGCGTTTGAAATTTGGGGACGATCTGGGCAATTTTATGCCTAGGAGATCGATCTGTCGAGGGGTGAGATCGATCTCTTTATGGCTTTATGAGATCGATCTGCTCCTAAGGAGATATATCTTCTCCCCAAACAGAAGCATTTGGAGATCGATCTCTTCCTCATGAGATCGATCCTTTCTCAAACAGAATCATTTGGAGATCGATCTCTTCCTCATGAGATCGATCTTCTCTCAAACAGATTCATAAGGAGATCGATCTCTTCCATTGGAGATCGATCTGCTCCTCAAATTTCCCCTTCCTCGTCATTTTTAACTCACCAGATCGATCTCTCCTTCTCCCAGATCGATCTGTCCTCATGCTTCATGCTCATTTCACACACTTAACATATAAATCTCCAATTATAATTCTCACAATTCACTTAGCTCAATAAATTACACTTCAATTTATTATTACATCACTAAATATGTCTGAAATTCTCAGATCTCACATGTGATTCCCACCGACTATCAGGTATACACTATGTATAGAATTTTGTATCAGTATGCTTACAGCACAATATTGTATATGAAAGAATATTTGAGGATATAAATATAGAATCATGTGATGTATAAAATATGCCGACCACTCTATTATAATATGAATAATATCAATATGTATGTTTACGTGTGATATTTCTTAATGGTTAAAAAGGGTATATCGATATTGATTCACAGCCCGACCTGTTTAGAAGGATATGCCGCGATGAGGTAAGAAAGATTTTTCAAAAGCGAAAAATTTGTACTCGTTTTGGTAGTATTGGGTCGTGACATTTCTAGAGTGAGAAAACTTGAGTTTTGAGAGAAAATGGCAGGTGAGGTTTGGTGGGGGAAGAGTTTTGAGTTTTCATTTCAATCTTGTGATCTTTTTATTGATGTAGGCTTATGAGATCGATCTGGTCCTTGTAGAGATCGATCTCTGCACGTTTGGTAGTCCTTTTCACCTAACGTAACCACTCCCAGATCGAACTTCTCCCTTAATGAGATCAATCTGTTGAAGGGTAATTTTTCCTCTTAGAGATCGATTTGCCTCTTGTAGGAGATCGATTTGCTCTTTACAGAACCCTTAAGGAGATCGATCTGTCTAGTCTTGAGATCGATCTGTCTCAAACAGAGAGTTAAGGAGATCAATCCTCTTGCCTTAAAATCGATCTTCTTATTACAGAATGTTTATCAGATTGATCTGACTCCATTGGAGATCGATCTGTCCTTTTTCATAGCTCAAAATAAGAGCATTTTGGCTCTTTCAGATCGATCTCTCATCCTATGAGACCGATCTGGCCTTTATATTTCTCAGATTTTACTGCAGTTTTCTGCAACAACCTCACTCAAAGCATCCTTAAATTGATGCCATAGTCATTTCCTCATTCATTCATCCTTAAGACTTGAAAATGACATCCAATCACACTTTGTACATATTAAAACTTGTGTGTAATCCTTGCATGACCAAATATATACAATATATAACTAAATGGGGACATAAAGATTTGCACCACTTGTGCAATTTCATTCCATTTTACTCCACTACTCATATTCCATTCCACTTGTGATATTGTTTGAATGATTTCAATTATGTTTATTTAATCTACTTGTTCTTAATGCTCTAGTTGATTGGTCACCAATTGGATGAATTAGTATAGGAATCCGACACTCGGGAGAGGGGATTATTTATATGCACAAGGGTAAATTAACATAGGACATTGTTGAATCGGGAGGTTGACAATTCTTATGAGCCATAGAGAAACGGATTACCATCGCTTAATGAACTCTATTATTTAATTCTGAATCAGGAGGTTAGGATTAGATAATTTGGGTATGACCGTTTAAAACTCGGGAGAGATAAACAGGAAACAGTTTCGGCTATAAACAATTTGAAATCAAAAGAACAATTGATCAAAGGAATTGTATGAACCCTAGTTAGGTGAAATCGAGTTCTAGGAATATTTTGCCATTGATATTTTCATTAGTAATAATTGTGATTGTTTTAATTAATTTGTTCCGTAATTAATAGTTAGAATAGTAAATAGGATCTTAACCAATATAAATTACTTTTTCTAAATAAAGTTCAAGGTTGTTGATTACAGTGATTTGCGGTAGACACAATTCCTTGTGGGACGATACTTATATTTATTTTATACTCGAAAACTGACATGTGCACTTGCAGTAGTGTTCCATTAAGCACGACAACTATAGTCAGTGATTATAGGCCTCACTGATCAGGTGTGCACAGGGCATCACTTGCCTGAAGGGGGATGGGTCAGTCCTACCATTCGGCTCATCTTAATTATCATCATCATCATCTTCCTCATCATATCGCATATACTCACGATACAACGTACTCTATGTGTCATCTACGCGATACTCGTACTCGCGTGCACCTAGCACTGTACATAGTATTCTCCGAAAAACTACACGGTACAGCGTACGCCCGTGGACCCAGTCCATCCACCCTACACTGATGGGCTCATCATCCTAAATCGTGTCTCATATACCAGGCGAGTAGAATCAGCGTGATACACAGTCTCCGCAAGGCTCCAATGTGACATCTCTCAGTGCAAGCAACTGCTTCTAGCATTGTATCATTTCAAAAATCGTTGTGCGAGCTAAGCTCCAGCACATTATCATCATCATAAAACCACGTACGAGCTACGCTCCAGCACAATTTATCAAATCATGAAAATATATGCGAGTAAAATCTCCAGCATAGTCAAAATCATTCAAAGCAGGTGTAAGCTAAGGCTCCAACACAATTTCACATCTCAAATTTGATAAGAGGCTATTTTTCTCTTTTAAATACTCAAATCATGTTGATTAACGTAGCATGTCGTTCCATGCTAAACACATAAAGCTAGCCAGCCTATCTATCATAATTTCTCAGTCACAAAACAACATATAATTGTAAAAACATTAAAAACATGCATGTCATGTTGTTTTCCTTACCAGATCCCATTTTCACAATATATATCATAATACATTTCGCAATTTCATATCACTTCATGGCTCAATAGCTAAACATATTATCACTATCGTCATAACTACTGAAATCGCTTTAAAATACGTACGAATATCTCTATCACTAACATACAGTCCCTTACCTCGAATCGCACTTGTATTTCCTTCGTCTCATTTGCTCCGTTCGCGATCCGGGTTAATCGAGTCTGAACGTAGTCCAATCCAACTTAGTTTTTTCCTTGGTCAAACTTGTGGTAGTCTATTCTCCTCATCTTGATCAAACCAATATGTGATTTTTGGGTATGCTATTTTCTTTACTTCAAGGAACAACTTCCCCTTCTTGAGCTCCTTTCAAATCTGGCTAAAATGTAGTGATATTTGGAGTGAGAAAGCTTGATTCTTTGAAAGAAAAGGATAGGTGTGGGATTGGTAGGATGAAAGTTTGATTTTCAGTCCAATCTCGTGCTCTTTTTACAGATGCAGAGACATGAGATCGATCTGGTCTCTTGTGGAGATCGATCTCTGCATAGTTTGATAGTCCTTTTTACCTAGCGTAACCACTACCAGATCGATATGCTCTTCATGATGAGATCGATCTGTTGCAAGCAGAATTCTCTTTAGGATCGATTTGTTAGTAGAAAGGGGGATTGATCTGTTGCAAGCCGAGGCATTTGGAGATCCATCTGTTGCTTATGAGAGATCGATTTCTTCCAGATAGAGGCTCAAGGAGATCGATCTGCCTTGTTGTGAGATCAATCTGCCTTGTTCCAATTGAATTGATACTTAGCATTTTGTGAGAGGGGATCGATCTCTCCTTCATGGGAGATCGATCTGCTCCTCCCCTGCACCCTCATTATTGCAGTTTTCTGTAAATTTCCAATATATAATTCATCCTTAATTGTCTAATACCTCATTTTACGTTTTGTACACAACCAATGTATAATAGTATCCATTCCATATAATTCATAGATAATAAAACTTATGCACACAACTTAAAATCATGGATTGTACATTAAATTTCTTAATCCCAATATCCTTTATTGTCTATACACATGTAATAATATGCTCATACATCATAGTTTCATAAGAAGTACATGTAAAACTACATGCATTACAAAGATATCTTAAGAACAAGAGTTTCTTCACACTAATGAAAATGGTTTAGAAAACGTTGTTCCCAAGATATAGTGCCAACCCTTAGAAGAATTCTTGCACTTTAAATTCCTGTTACGAACTCATTTGAACAAAAAATAAAAAAAGAGTGCAAGAAAGGGTGTTCAAAAAAATTTAAAATTTGAGAGAAATTACGTAAGATTGTGTAAAAATGAATGTTTATATAAGTATTTATAAATTTCAATTGGTGTTAGAAACACTCTTTCATGATTAGTCATCTTTTACACGAAAAACCATAACTTTTGGAATAAAGAGACAAGGGCAACGACTTATTTTTCAAATTTCCAAGATGGGCAAATGAATGCCCGAGAAAAGAAGTTAACTGACCTAGTGTTTTTCTCACACATAATTTTTGTGGGCTTTGGGGCAATTGGTAAACAAAATGGTTTTATGTCAAGGGCAGCCAAGTGCCCTTTTGCGCAATCAATTGCTTAAGATAATTTTTTGCAATTGTTTATTTGGGCATTCAATTGCCTCTGCAACTGCCAAAGGCCAACTTCGAAATAGAATGTAATTTTTTTTTCATTCCATACTTTAATTTACATTTTCAAACTTTATGTTCTTAATATATATGCATTCTAAATGCTTTCAAATACTTGTTTCCTCTTAAAATAATATACTTATTGGTAATATATACAACAAATAAAACATAAAATGTAATAATTAGAATATAAATAATATCACAAATATGTTCTTATCATCTATATTTCTTATAAAGCGCATCAATAAAAAAAATATGTTTTTCATATTTTCATTTTCTTTACCATTCAATTTTCCATCTTTCTTTTCTTCTTTCAAGTCTACCAAGTCCTACAACACGTTTGGTTGGATTAAATTTCGATGGTCCACACATTCCGTTGTTTAGTTCACAATTGGCACACAGAATTGGATTTCTAAAGAATTGGCACTTCGCACGGTTCCAGAATCCCAATTCTGTGGGAGAGTCCTTATTTTCTTCTGTGTGGTGAAGAAAGCCTTGAATTTCTCCAAGCGTATCCTTGATGATTTTGAAAACTTACAGCCTGTCACGATCTTCTCTTTTATTTGCTTTCTTTGTTTTCTTCCTCTCGCTGCTTCATAGTAATAAATTGGGGCTTCTTGTTCCTTTCAGTTCTCTATTCTTCAACCTATAAAAGGGTTTCTTTGTGCTTCAGACGACCAACAACAATAATTTCTGGATTGCTTTGGTTTCTTTGTCAAAATAATAATAATAATATAAAACCAAAAACAATCCTCAAGATTTGGTTTTAGAACTTCAAAATTAGGTCTAGATATTTCTTGATAGTTTTTGAAAAAAATCAACTTAGAATTAGTTTATATGAACAGTGCGATTCACTTCTATAAGATTGATATTAAATGATAATACGTTTAGATTCAGTTAGCGTGATAACGATGCGGTAATAATAAAATGATTATTAAATATATTTTATTAAAATTAAAAAATATATTTTATTTTTAATTTATCGATACAAATTTTATGTATTTTACTTAATAAAAAAATATAATTTAATACAAAGTGAAAATAAATTATGTACACAATTTACAATTTACCCTATCTAAATTCAAGCATGGGATGGGTGATGGGACCACTACTAGACTCTCACTTTCGCTGCCCAGCCCTATCTCATCATAAAATCACCAATCTGTTATATCTACTCCACTTAAGCAACTACATACCCAGCCAGGTGTGTTTTGTTCATTAAACTCAAAAATTAAGAAAGTTGGCTGGCCAAAATTTTGCCAGTTCAATTGTATATTTTAAATTAGTTTAAAATCCAGCTTAAGCCAACACATGTTCCTTCAAATTATTGTAAGCTGTGTTGTAGATTACTGGATAAGTGACTTGGTTTATTCAAATTGCTTGCTGTAATTTCAAGAGCCGTCCAAACTGAATGAACTGTAACTCACGTGGACAAATTGCCCGTTTCCTAACTTACCAGCGAAGATGTACCTCCGCGAAAAGACGAATTGGTATTAAATTACTGAGCTGTAAACTTCAAAGGTCCACGATGAGTGAGGTGACGTGGAATTTGATTGAAATCTTCGTAGGGTGCTTAAGAATTGTGAATGTGATGTGCCAAGACAAGAGTTTACTATAGAATCATAGATTTCATCTGTTACGAATAGATTTGTATAATTTTAATGATTGAAAGCAAAAGATGGAAGATGTGAGAGTGAGAGAAATACTTGTCCTATTCATTATCCAACATCCATTGTCTGATGTCAATGGTGTTATCTAAAATTCCAAATGACCAAATAAGGGCGACGATAGCCTTGACTTTGAAGTCTTAACCCAACTCAAATCTCAATCTATCTAGAATTCTGGCCACAGCTTCGCCACTTGCCTTTTGCAAGCTAAAATCTCGCCCTGTTGTTAAGTGACCTCCACCTAAGCTGAAGTTTTGGTTTTATAATTGATTTAGGTAAAAAAGATTGGCCTTTTTTTTAATTTATTTATGAATGTCTCCGTATGGTATAAATATGAATAAAATTTCACATACATTTTAAGACTAGTGGGAATATAAAAAAAAATTTAGTTTGATGAAAATTTGAAACTTTTTACCATAAAATTTTTATTTAAAAACTAAAAATTAATTTAGAGAGATTGTAAAATTGTTTCCGATCAAATTAAAAACGATAAAATGATCATTAAAAATATATATTTTTAATAAGTTAATTTAAAAAATTAAAATTAAAAATAAAAATAATATGTTACCTTATAATCAATTTTATTTTTTTTCTTTCTCGTAGCACACCAATCGCACCGCACTATTTATGTTGACTAATATGCCAAATTAAAGATCGATTGCTACCAATGCAATTCGTTATTAAAAATAAAAAATAAAAAAAAGGTGAAAAAGATACCATTCCACTTTTCATTTAAATTTTTTAATTTTTTATATATGTTTATTTACTTTTATCATTTTCAATTTTACTTAAACGAACTGTTCAAAATCCTTTGAGTTATAACTTTGGTCTCCACTACGCAGTATTTCGGTGCTCAAATCTGCTTTTTCTCTCCTGTGAATCAAGGTGTCCGGAGGACCTTTTCTTGCGCCGTAGTGCTGCATGCAGGGCACGTGGGAGGGAAACAAAAGTTGAACTTCAGGAGCAGAGATGGACGCAAAAGTCGTCGTCGTCGATGATCAGTCTGGTTTTGGGGTCAACGATAGTGCTGAGAATCCCCGCTACTCACTTTGACTTCTGTTAAAGCATACTCTACAGTCTACACTTCTACAGTGTTGGGCTGTCCCCAATGCCGCCTCAATGCCCAATAACGAGAATATATATATATATATATATATATATATATATATATATATATCATACGGTACATTTTTGTATGCCACGAGAACGCCTGCAACTGTGACGGTAAAAATAGAATAATCCATTAACCGCAGACTTGAAAAGTACAGTCAACCTTGCAGCGGTAGAAACTTGACAATTGCGAACCGGAGAGACAGTGGGACCCAAGTCACAAGAATTTCTTGCTTCCCTAGCGGCGGTCTCTTTGTCTTTGGACTTTTACACTTTACCAAAAACAAAAAAAAAAGGAGACCCTACTCTATACATTTCCGGGAAATTTCTTCCCCTTCCCCTCCTTTCTCTCTCTCGAGGAAATGAAAGAAGGAAATTTTAAATTCAAATAATAATTCATTTTCCAACCTGTTTGATTATTCGACGGAGGTTTCTTGTATGTTCCTTCCTTCACTCCAATCTTTTATTTCTTTTTGGATTTTTGTTGAATAATATTCATAAATTTACTTGATTTATTAGTTTATTCTTCAATTTTCTGGAGGAATGTTTTGAATTTAAAGTTTCTCAACAATTTAGGGCTACTTATTTTCGAAAACAGAATTAAATGTTTTGATCTTTCACTTGAAGAAACTTAAACCAAAGAAGTTGTTTGCAGGCATGTTGTTTATTTATATATATATATTTTTTTCCTGAAATTTGGCTTTAACATTCATGTACCTATTTCTCATTCAAGAACTCCTCCAATTTTATGCGTAGGTATTAGTGTAAGTACGGTATCGCTTTTTCAGATATTTTTGGTGTTTGGCTCATTGGAGTTAGTGGCTTATCTGCAACTTTATGACGCGATATATCACTTTGTTTTTTCTCTCCTTTTTTTTTTAATATGTATACAATTTTCTTTCTTTCTTTCTTCCTTTTTTCAGTAATTATTATGATTATGCGACGATTTAATCGAGGTTATGTTTAAATATTGTTCATGTGAAGGGACATTAGGTGATTAATTTCTTGTTTCAGTTTTGTAATTAAGTGACCGTAACTAATTTGATGTCTGGTTTCCAGTTGTCTTTAATATATGTGTGGTTTCGATGTTTTTAACGTTTGTGCAGTAGTATATATTTTTCCCTCTGTGCTTGTTCCTAGTTGTGCATGGCCTGTGATTAAGATTGTAATGTTCAAACTTGGCATTTTATTTCTTTTCTTCCCTTTTTAGGATCCGGCAATAAGATTCCTGTTGTACATGAAGAAGTTCCTTAAATTTGTGTTTCAGAGCTGATCCTTCTTCTTTTAGAGGTGGGATAGTAAGGAAAGCTATAGTTATGAATTATCCACCAGAGAAGGTTGTGAGGTACATTCTTAAATTTCGTCCGTTGGTTTTGTTATGGGAAATGATGATTGATTTTAGGTCTTAGAATGCTTTATGATTCTGAAAACCATTAAGATAATACTAATTATCCGATTTTGGAAACAAAACCATCATCTCTGTCATCGTCCGCCCTTTGCATTACCCAATGATGCTACCACTAATTCTCAATATCTGTAGTTACTGTCAGTGATACAGCCATCAACTCACTATGTCATCTATAACAAATAAAATTGTCACCACTCACCACCACTTCTAGTTGAGTGAGCTTACCCTTCATCTACTGCCCTCATAACTATTAATGACTCATTTCTCATACAACAGCAATCATACACTCTGCCTGAAAATGTTACATATTGTGTGATCAGTCTTGGAGTTTGATTTGCTCTTACTAACTTTCACTTTTTTTGTACTTGAAATAATAGACTTATTTTCTTCAATCAAATTCTGTCTTCCAGGTTCCAAGACTGGAATTCAGGGAAAAACGTTGAAGGACATTATTCTGATATTAATGGGATACATTCGGGGAAAATTAGATTCGCAATAAATTCATTTTCAGAAAAGTTTCAAAGAGGGGTTGAATCTGGATCTGAAAGGATTAAAGGGATCAGAAAGTCATTTAAATCTTTTTCGTTTAACCGTGATGTAGCTAAAGGCTTTGGTTCTAGTAAGAAAGTTCTTGATCCACAGGGGTCATTCCTTCAAAGGTGGAACAAAATATTTGTATTGTCATGCATAATAGCAGTCTCAATTGATCCTTTGTTCTTTTACGTCCCTGTGATTAATGATGATGAAAAGTGCCTTGCTTTGGATGAAAAGATGGAGATCACTGCCAGCGTCTTGCGTTCGTTCACAGATATCTTTTATATAATCCATATTATTTTTCAGTTTCGTACTGGGTTCATTGCACCTTCTTCTCGTGTATTTGGAAGAGGTGTAATAATTGAAGATTCTTGGGCAATAGCAAAGAGGTATCTGCAATCATACTTTTTAATCGACGTTCTAGCAGTTCTTCCCCTTCCACAGGTAAGAAAACCTTATAAGCTTCTGAATATGTTCTTTTGTATATACTGTTCATGTGTGACAGGTCATACTCTATTTAGTTTTCAAAGTTGAAATGAAGTGCATGGATATAAACCTTTTTAATTTATTGGGCGAGCAGGAACTTCATTGTCATTGTGAACACATTTTGAATGATATTGAGAAGTTCCATTGAAACTTGAGTTGTTGAACCATTGTATAATTTGCTCTACCAAGAAAGAGTATCAGGTTGTTCAAAGAATAACTTTAATTGCTCTAACTAACTATGCTTTGCATCTGTAATGGAAATCTAATGTTTTATCACAGTCCATTGTTGTAGGAACTCCCTCGTTTCTATGCACTTATGCCTGTAGTCCTCACTCCTGCACATTATTTTGATAAGGTCATAAATTCATGGTCATTTAATTTGATACTTTGCTCCGACTTCTAACTTGCTGTTCTTTCTCCAGGTGGTGATTTTAATTATCATACCACATATGAGAGGTTCGAAGTCATTGAATACAAAGAACTTCTTGAAGTTTGTTGTTCTCTTCCAATATCTGCCAAGGGTTTTTCGAATATATCCACTGTATAAGGAAGTGACAAGGACTTCTGGCATACTAACTGAAACTGCATGGGCTGGAGCTGCATTCAATCTCTTTCTTTACATGCTAGCAAGCCATGTAAGTTTGCTAGATTGGTAGTAGAATGTTTTTAACAATAAGTATATACCTTTTGTTATATTTGTTTTTGTGGATGCACTTTTTATGTTAGGCTTTGGCTCTTGAGTGGCTTATTGCTTGTAGGATTCAAGACATTTCTAGATTAAGACAGCATAACAAGAGGCAAAAGCTTAAAAAAGTAGATTTCTAACCATATGAATTTTGGTGCATGAGGAGGAAAGGTCTGTTCATGTCTTTTGAAGTCAATCCATCCTATTTTTATCACTATAATTTCCAATTTGGAAACAAGTGATAGTTATTATTTAAAATAGAGGTTGAAAGCTGGAGTATGGTAATTTGAAAAGCCATACCCAATTGTGGATAAGGTTTGATTGAAATGGGTGGAAGAGTTCAGCATAAAACATGAAATATGAAAGGTTATTCTATCTAACTTCAGAGCTAGTACATGCATAATGATTAGGCATTGAATAGTTGTTATAACCATGATGGCAGGTTGTGGATTGTTTTCAAATTTTCATTGTCTTATTCTTTACCGTCCATCCATTATACCTTTTAATCCTCACAACAATATTAGTGTCAAAATTTTGTAAAAAAGTTGAACCTGTTCTTAATACTGGTGCATTGGAATTGGCACTCTTTGTGGAAGATATATATATATATATATATATATATATATATATATATATAAATTTTTTTCTTCCTCTCTATTATATTTGTGCACAAAAGCTGTTACTTCTATTTTACAAAAACTGACCTCCTCCAAAATCCTTTGGAGGACAAATCCTCCTATCTCAAGACCTTAAGAACACCAATTTATGCTTTTGAACTAAAAATGGGCCTGGAGTAAAATGTTGTGTGGGTGTATCTCAGTTTCCTTAGTTAAAAAAACTTTTTAATAGTATGAAATCTGGTTAACTGCATATATATTAGCCTGGAGTTATTACATTTCCTCTTTATAATATATCTCTTATTATGAAGTGCTGCCTGATTCACTTTTCTGTCATTTTTTCTAACAGTAAAGTGACTAGCTCTTCTTGTAGGTTTTTGGAGCTTTTTGGTATTTGTTTTCCATTGAAAGGGAATACACATGCTGGAAAGATGCCTGTAGGAATAGTACTGGATGCACCCCACATTCGTTATATTGTAACAGCAGTCCTTCTTTCAGTGCATTGCTAAATGAATCATGCCCTATACAAACACCCAACACAACGCTTTTCAATTTTGGGATATTTCTTGATGCCCTTCAATCTGGTGTTGTGGAGTCGAAAGATTTTCCAGAGAAATTTTTTTACTGTTTTTGGTGGGGCCTGCAAAACCTAAGGTGTGCTCAATTAAGATGCTTCTCATTTATTTTCCTATTTCTCTCAAGTGTTCACTGGTCATTGCTTGTTTGTTTTAACTAGATGGGCTGTATTTCAGCTATTTTTTTGGGCTAAATCTTTGACACCAGATTACATGCTTTCCATCTCTAGTATGCTTGATTGGCATGCCACTTTTTTAGTTCTTTATTGGTACTTAGTTTTGGCATCTGACAATGTGTATCATTAATCTCCCAAATTTTCATCATTATAATGTTATATTGAATCTTTATTTGTTGTCTTTTTTTAAAAAAAAAATCATATTCATATAGGATCATCAAAATTTATGAATCTAATTAAATAATAATTTTGCTTGAAAATATTTATTTTTTCAACATTCTTTCGGTATCTATTTCTGTTGCCTGATTAACTTACGACCTCTCAGAATCATAATAAAAGTAAATGTAGTGGTCTCTCATTTGTACAATATAATCTTTGCTTTGAGGGGATGGGTTGCAAAAATATGCATGGAATCTATCTACATAGAACATATAATGTCAACCTTCCCTCCCCCTTCTCATAATATAGGTGATGATCATTCTGAAGGTCAGGGCATAAGCATCTCTCCTTTTTCTATAAATGTGTTCGTTATTTTTATTCTTTTCTTTTTCTTGAGGTAGGTGGGAAATGATGTTAAGGGTCAGTGACTAGGGTTCGATATGGTAATGAAATTGATATTGATTCATGACAGAGCAGAAAGCTTCATTAGCTCTTGTGGTGGTTTAAAAAACTACGTTAAATGGTTTTGAGAGGTCACTAGTACTGAGTGATGGTCTTAATTCTGATCTTCTTTATTTAGGCTTGTTGAGTTTAGCGTCTATCTTTAATCCAGTTGGGCTTATTCTAATTTTGGTGTATATTTGACTTCCCATTACCTTGTTTAAACAGACTTTTGTTTTTCTCTCTTTCCTGTTGTTAGCACATTGCCATTAAGTTCTGACAGTAGTATCTGATCTTTTGCAGTTCTCTGGGTCAGAACCTTGAAACTAGTACCTATGTCTTTGAAATCTGCTTTGCAGTTTTCATTTCAATCTCGGGCTTGGTTCTGTTTTCATTTCTCATTGGAAATATGCAGGTTGGTACCAAGCATCTGTACTCTATGAATTTGTACGTCAAGCTGTTTGTTTTGTAGCGTTGGAACTGGTTTCTACTTTCTGGTAACTTTTTGTTGGTAATTCTTTGTACTCTGAAGGCTATTTCTAAAGAATTGGTTTCCATCATTATGATTTTTGGAAATCTTCTGAATAAGCTGGATGATATTTACTGGATTGTGCTTCTGAATCCCCTAATTCTTCTTCTGAGAAGCATAATTAATCTGTTTACAATGGCCAAAGCTTTTTGGTTGATTTCAGATTTTATGCTTCTCTCTCCCTCTCTCTCTCTCTCTCTCTCACCTTCCCAAGCACAATGTGCATTGGGGGCAACAAATAGGAAACACTTGACTCATGCTGTTACTCATCCTCCAATCTCTCCTACATAAGGACCATAAATTATAGATTATGACGAGTCAAATTTTCTATGAAACAGACATATTTGCAGTCCACAACGACCAGATTGGAGGAGATGAGAGTAAAAAGACGTGATGCAGAACAATGGATGTCCCACCGCTTACTGCCAGAGAATCTGAGGGAGCGGATCAGACGATACGAACAATACAAATGGCAAGAAACAAGAGGAGTTGATGAAGAGAATTTACTTTGTAATCTCCCCAAGGACCTTAGAAGGGATATAAAGCGCCATCTTTGCTTGGCTCTGCTCATGAGAGTGAGTCCCTTGACTTCTGATCATTGTTTTTATTGGCTTGCATCCTTTTCCAGTATAAGATTGGTTTGCCTTGCATTTTCACCACCAATAACTAATTTTAAGGTTATCTCACTTATTTTCTTTAATGTTTAAGGTTCCAATGTTTGAAAAAATGGATGATCAATTATTAGATGCAATGTGTGACCGTCTCAAGCCGGTTCTCTACACAGAGGAGAGCTACATTGTTCGAGAGGGAGATCCGGTTGATGAGATGCTCTTTATCATGCGGGGCAAACTATTGACCATGACCACAAATGGTGGAAGAACAGGCTTCTTTAATTCTGAATATCTGGGGGCAGGAGACTTCTGTGGAGAGGAACTTCTCACATGGGCATTAGATCCCCATTCTTCGGCAAACCTCCCAATCTCAACAAGAACTGTCCGAGCCCTTACAGAAGTTGAAGCGTTTGCTCTAATGGCTGATGATTTGAAGTTTGTTGCTTCTCAGTTTCGCCGGCTTCATAGTAAGCAGCTGCGCCACACTTTCAGGTTCTATTCACAGCAGTGGAGGACTTGGGCAGCTTGTTTCATACAAGCTGCTTGGCGTCGCTACAGCAAAAAGAAACTGGAAGAATCTCTTAGAGAAGAGGAGAATAGATTGCAAGATGCTTTAGCCAATACTAGTGGGAGTTCACCAAGTCTGGGTGCCACTATTTATGCCTCACGATTTGCTGCCAATGCACTACGTGCTTTACGGCAAAACCGTAGTCGTAAAACAAGAGTGCCAGATAGGGTACCGCCTATGCTGCTTCAGAAGCCAGCAGAGCCAGATTTTACTGCTGAAGAACGATAGGCAGGTAGGTTTTGTTTATTATTATTATTTTTTATTTTATTTTGGGTAACTTTACACACCTGTCGTGGCATTATGTAAAAGGTCGTGAGGATCAGGAATTCTCATCCCTGCTGAAACAGGAAAAACATATCCTGGTAGAAAGTCTGCCGTTTGTTGAGTTTGAGGCCTGTATATGATTGTATTTGTATATGTAAATCTTCAAGTTTTCTTTGTTCCTCAGTTTTCAGCAGCCACCAATTTGTTTTAGTGCAGTTATTATATACCAGCATATAAATTTCAATTAGTCAGTGTATCAAATTCAAGAGTTTCGCAGGAGGAGGTTGCATGGTAAAGCTAAGAGCGAAGTCAGTCTTGCAGAGTAAGGTTGAAAGAAGTGCATGTTTACTCTCTTTTATTTTAGTTTTATATTTGTATCTTGCTATCTTAAATGTGTTTTGTTGAAAGTGTTGTATGCCAGATGGACTACAGTCTGTCTGTAGTCAGCCAAATTGCTAAAGTATTGGGCTGTGACAAAGTGTGGGGATGGCTCCGCAAAATACCCTCCATTATTTGATTGAGATGTTGGAGACCAAAGGCATCTTTTCCTCGACTTGTTCCAAATCCAAAAGTAAAAGAATTTCGGTTTTTAGCTCCTCCCGAATTTATGCAATTGGAATGCAAAATGTGAATGGACAGGACTGAATTGGATAGGAGCATGGAAGTTTTCGAATTTGTATCTATCCATATGTATGTATTTAATTTTTTAAATTTTTATTTGTCGTAAAACTAAGATAAAAAATTAAATATGATAATTATTAAATTAAAAAAAAAAAGTGATATCACGTCTAGATAAATGTGTATATTTCAAAATTTAAACGAGAGTTTTTAAAAATTTCAAACGGTTTAAAAAAAAAAAAAAGAAAGTAGATGAATGTCAAGAATTCTATATGATATATTTTTACGTTTATTTAATAGTCAAAAAATTTGAATGTAAAAGATCCGCTTTTTTTTAATAAAAAAAATATATATATATTTTAAGGCCGTACGGTATTCTTTTGTCAACGCGAAGTCTTCGTACTGTTGAAACAAGTCTTCCTGTCTCTATTCAGGCTGCCTGCTGGAACCTTAGAATTTCGGAAATCATTCCAATATATACTACTGTAACTTGGTTTGCAGCTTGAAGAGTGATGAAAATGTTTAACATCTGCAACAGTGATGCGTTAGATTAGCTTTGACTAGCTAGAGATGGGGAATGACACAAGCGAAAGAAGCTCATCAGGTTCTATAAGCAGGTTGGATATGAACATCAACTCTCGTAACAGTTAGACGCTTTCTTTTGTATCATGTTGCATGCGATGCATTAAGAGCCTGTTCTCTTCATCGTCATCTTATTGTTCTTGTCTTGTCTCCCGAGAGAGGCTGTTATTTGCTTAGTTCTTTAATTCAAAACCTTTTTTTTTTTTTTAAATAAAAATAAAAATTACGATTTCTCCACACCGGCCATTTACTCCTCTTTTCTTTATATTTCTTTTCACGGACTAGTTTTGTTCAATTATTAGAGGTTGCAAATTCAAAGTTTCCCTTGTTTGTGATCAGAAAGTTGATTAAAGACTTAAAGTAATGATGCATTCGTAACATAATCTGGCTACCCTTTTCCGTATAAAAACTTCACCAACAGCAAAATTGGATGTTGCTCTTGTTTGTGGAGCGAATATTTAATTATAAGTTTAAAGCTTGTGGTCACATCTGCAGAGATCCGAATTTCTTCCTTCTTTAGGGGAATTGTGCATCTCAACATTTTGGTGTATTTATATTGCAACAGTACTGTCTACTATCTCAGCAGCCTGCAGGGTTTCGAGAACTATTACAATATTGAATCTTGTAGTCAGCATCTAGCTGAACAGCTGGCTTACATGGACACGTAAGGTCATGAACATATTTGTGTTCTACTTTTGTTTTTGTTCAGGTTTAAAGGACAGAGGATTTTGGAGAGTTTGAATCAAGGCAAAGCTAGTAAGACAGAGAGATTAAAAACATTTGTCTCCGAAAAGATCCAACGCTGTTTGATATCTGCTTCTGATAAGTCAATTAAGGAGATTCTTAATCCACTGGGACCATTTTCTGGGGTGTGGGATACATTATTTCTACTGTCAAGTGTGATTGCAATGTCACTAGATCCTTTGTTTTTCTACCTTCCTGTGGTCAACGAAGACAAAAAGTGCCTTTTCATGGACAGAAAGTTGGGGATTGCTGCAATGGTTTTGCGTTCAGTATTGGATGGCCTCTATATAATTTACGTCTTTTGTCGAGTTTTATCTCCCGGTGCAGATAAAGGAGGAAATTCATCAAGAGATGGTGGGAACACAGCGCCAGCGAGGGGATATTTCCTGTCAGGCTTCTTTCTAGTTGACATCATTGCGGTTCTTCCACTGCCGCAGGTAAGCAATTTTGAGCTTGCAAATTACGATTGACTATCAATTTGGTTTATCATGTCTGAAGTGTTTTGAGAATTTAGAGCCATTGGAATCATAACTAATAAGTATCTGCTTATATTAACTATATTTTCCCTTGAGATC
Organism: Firmiana major; assembly: GCA_033439115.1. Taxonomy (NCBI): domain Eukaryota; kingdom Viridiplantae; phylum Streptophyta; class Magnoliopsida; order Malvales; family Malvaceae; genus Firmiana; species Firmiana major. Next base: position 84,412,196 of record CM065897.1, read on the forward strand.
ATGATTTCTTTGTGATGTTATGTCCAGGTAGTTGTTTTTGTTATCATTCCAATGATGAGAGATGTGAGATTTTTGGATGCTGTGAACTTGTTGACAATTGTTGTCATCTGCCAATTCATTCCAAGAGTTCTTCGGATCTACCCGTTGTTCAAGAGAGACAAAAAAGCTTCCTCCACACTAGCTGAAGCTACATGGGCTAAAGCTGCATTCAATCTCTTTCTTTACATGCTTGCGGGTCATGTAAGTTAACTAACACTCCCATATCCAGTTAAATGATATTGGTTTATTGATTGCATGTAAAGCTATGATCAGGACTTTGACAATAGATCTAATTTCAAAGGCATGTTTGGGTTATGTTCAAAGTTACTGTATGGTAACTTATTTATGTACCACCAAAATCATTAAGTGGGGGTGCCTTGCTGATGTTTTAGGCATTGGGAGCTCTGTGGTACTTTTTGGCCATGGAACAAGAGGCTATATGTTGGCAGAAGGCTTGTGCAAATCACATAGGCTGTGTCAGGAGATCATTTTACTGCAATGACAGTCTTGGAAACCATACATTTATAAATGATATCTGTCCCATAAGTACACCAAATTCCAAACTCTTTGATTTTGGAATATTCCTTGATGCTCTACAGGCTGGTGTTTTGGAAGTGAATTTTCCAGAAAAGTTTGTTTACTGTTTCCGTTGGGGTCTACAAAATCTGAGGTTTGCATTTTTCTTCCTTCTCGTTTTGGATTTTCTCTCTAGCTAATGGAGGGTTAAAAGTATAAAAGACATTCCAGTCTCTCAATGTCTTTTAGTAGTATTTCATTAGTGTATGTCTTGATGCATTTTAACATAGAAACTGTGGGTCATAAATATGAGTGAACAAGGAAATGGTAGATCTCATGCATAAATTCAAGTCAGATTGAGACAGCCACTTATCAGTCCTTGTTCAACAACTTTTCCATGTTGAGGCAAATCCCATAAGGTCAGTTTTGACCTGATGAATTGTGATCATGTCCCCCTTATTTTTTCTGCATGTATAGCTCCGGACTCTATTTTCCGTATATTTTTCTGATTGTGAACATTTCTCACCTTGGGAACAAGAAGTCTTTTAAAGCTTCTTTGCTTATCATCTAAAAAATTTAAGTTGGATGCATTTTTTGCAGTTGTTTTGGGCAAAATCTTCGCACAAGTACTTGCATTTGGGAGAACTTTTTTGCACTGTTTGTTACCGTCTCCGGTTTGCTTCTTTTTATATCTCTCATTGGGAATGTGCAGGTTTGACATTGAACACACCTTTTGAATCGGAAAAACTCAGTTCAGCTTTCAATTCTTGTTATACATATGCAGATATGCTGTGCCCGGAACTGCTCTCTTTTGCATCATAACTCAGCTTTCACTCTGAGCAATATTCTGTCATGCATCCTTTGGTCTTTTGCAATCTGTCAGTGTATAGTGTTAATGTTCTGTTATATGAAGCCATGCAAGATTTAGAGTAAAGCAAAATGGCATCCATATCCTGCATTAAGTGAAGTTGGGTGTGTTCACTAGTCTTGTCAGCGCATTCAACACTCGCTTCTTCCCAGACAATTTCATGCATGGAAATTAAATATTACATGAAGAAACTACATAATATTGCTGTCTGTATTTTAGCTGATCAGTGAGTTTGGATAAGTAACAGTTTTGGTGTAGAACTTCATATAATCCAGAATTTGCTCAACTGTTTCCTTTTCGTGAAACAGATTTATCTGCAGTCCAAAACAATCAAATTAGAAGAGTTGCGACTGAGAACTCGAGAGATAGAGCAGTGGAAGTCATTTAATAAACTTTCCAACAATCTCCAAAAGGAAATTAAGCAATATCAGAGATACAAATGGCAAGAAAGCAGAGGTGTTGAAGTGGAGAATCTGCTAAAAAATTTTCCAAGGGAAATGATAATGAATATCAAGCGTGAACTCTGCTTGGAACTGCTCAAGAAGGTAAGTTCCTTCTGGTTTACACTGAACAAATTATTAGTCCTCTACTATAGATGAATTCTTTCTCATTCTAGTCATTTAACTATGGTAAGGTGAAACACTTTAGTCGTTGGGAGAAACGAATGTTGAATGAACTCTGTTTCTATGCGAAGCCGGTGCTCTTCATTAGACACAGTTACGTTAGAAAGGAGGGAGACCCAATCGATGCAATGCTATTTATCGTGCAAGGAGAGCTAAAAACATATTCAAGCAGCGGTTCCGACCGTACTGGTTTGCTAAAAGATGGCGATTTCTGTGGAGAGGAACTGCTAGAAGAATGGCTCTACCATCACCCGTCATTGCATTCCTTGCCTACCTCCACCAGAAATATCCAAGCACTTACTAATGTGGAAGCGTTTTCTTTACTGGCTGATGACTTACAAAGTGTTTTCAATTGGGCAGCCAGGCAAGTGCAAATTGCCTTTCGCAGCCATCACCAAAGGAGACTCTTTCATCATGTGCATATAATTAGTATAGCCGGCGGAGGCGAAAACACTAGCATCTACGCCTCGACTAATGATAATACTGCTCCTGAAACTCCGCAACTTGGTAATGTACACTTCTCAGATAGATCATCCAGGCCAGCATCGCTTGCCATTCAAGAGGAAGAGGAACGGTAGATTGGCATTTGGCGGAGAACTTGTTAACACCTTTTTAGGTACTGCAAATTAATTAGCATCGTGTTGTTAAAAGCTCTATTTCGAAGATGTGCTCACGTGGGAACTTGTAGCTACACTGCTTCACGGTAAATTGTAGAAACCATGGAGACTGGATGAACCAATATGGTACTAGCAGTTTATTTTGTTGGAAGGACACCATTATTTTGTCGATAAAAGTTGTCTGCCTGCCTCTTTGTACTTCGTAATATGGTATTTGCTTAATACAATCCAAACATTAATTTTCGCTAAAATTATAGGTATCCACTATCTTATTATTAAAATTATAGATTATTGTTTTCGAACAATTAAAGAAGGATTCGAATCTAAAATTATATGTCTAAGGATTCTCATGTTTAGAAAATAAAATGTATTTAAATGTTATAAGTATATGATAGACTATCAGTACATAATTTTACTAGTTACCAATGTTTTAGAGGGAACCATGCAAGTTTTCCTTCACCGATTCAACAGGAAATTGCCATCGAATTAAATTCACATACAAAACCAGTTTGTCATTGCAGGTGAAGGATGGATAATTTCTTCGGGCCTTCTGCTTATCATTCAATATATAAACTACGGTAACAATGCTCCTTTCAGGCGGTTTTAATTAGTTGAATGTCACAGACGCATTAGACATGTCAGTGGTAAAGATACTGCTAAGAGGGTATCTAACAATTTAAGCTCGGAATATATACATAACCCACGAGTAAGATACTAATCCTTGGGTGTCTCGACGGCAAAAATGAACTCCCAGGTGTCCTCAATCGGATCCATGCTACAGTCTTCCACTAAATGCAAGAAACTGGACTTCCCCAAAGAGGTGGTTGGACAGAACAAGTGGCTTCACTTTTGCATTCATCTGTCTTGAGTTTGCGTTAAGGATATTATCCAGAGCCGAAACAGCTTCGACAATGTGTCTCCTTTTGTTCAACATAATGCAGCTTGCCCTAGCAAAACAAAGAGGAGCTTTTAATCCTTCCAAGTTCCATCATTTAAGCACGAGTTCTTCTAGGAGAAAGGAGGAAAAGAAAACAGCAAGGACTTACTGATATCCAATTACAATGGAATTTATATGCTTATATAGACTCATTTAAACAAAGAAGTGTTTGAGAAAGGGGGAAGGTGGGTGTCGTGGAGGGAAATCCATAGGCTATCAGAATTAAAAAACCACCCTACTCATTCAGAGATGGTTAAGTGGCTTTCAACAATACTTGGGACAAGACCACCCTACATCAGAGAAGGAAAAGTATTTCTAGCATGCCATGCTGATATGGTAAGTAAGAAGCCATCAATAAATGAAATTGCAGTAAGGACAGCGAAAATGCATGTTAAGTTGGCTGCCCAAGAAGTGCATATGTAGCTAAAACAAATTACCAAGAGTTGAATGAATTTCATTGATTAACATATGGAAATAGCTAGGGAAATGTAATTTGAACACTTACCTCCTTCCATTGGCAACATCAGCAATCTCAGCTCTGGTAGGAATACCAGATTTGACAAGTGATTCGAGGACCTGAGTTGCCCAAATAACAGGTATGTGAGCAGCACCAGAAACAGACAATATTTCCTCTTGTATGTCAGCCAATCTTTCCCAACCACACTCCACTGCAAGATCTCCTCTGGCAATCATAATCCCGAAAGGATTTGAAGATTTCATTGCCTCCAAGAGTAAAAAGGCCAATTTCTCAAACCCACTTTCTGTTTCAATTTTCAGAACAATCCCCAGGTTCTGAAGTTCTCTTTTCTCCAGTTCTTGGCAAAGCACAATAATATCTCGAGTATCTCTAACAAATGAAACACCCACCATGTCTGCATGGGAAGCAACAAATTCGAGATCCACTAGATCCTTTGAAGTCAGACCTTCAAACCGAATATTGCTGTCTGGGATGCTGATGGATTTTTGGGATCCAAGTTTAGTCCCACTTAGGCCAGCATGAGTGATTGAGACAACAATCTCTGAAATACTAGTTCCCTTGATGACTCCCCAAATCTTTACATCATCAAAAGCTTTGCGCTCTCCAGATTTGACTGCATCGAACAGATAGCCCGACGAACATGTTATTCTATAAGCACCACTAGTGTGCCCAAAGGAGTTATCGTGGCTGCACGTGCCATCCCGTGATATAATTAGCAAGTCTCCAACTCTTGGTCTGATAAATGACTCTCAAGCGGGGACATCTACCACTTGTCCAACAGGGAACCTACCTTTCTTCCTCTTAATATGTAATTTCGTTCCAGAACTAACATAAGCAGTCCTAGTACACTCAGCCATAAAGCCAGTACGAGAAAAACATGAAAGACTCTGGAGATCTTTAGCATCCTTTTCTTGCCTCTAGCATCAATGACCCTCAAAGTATCACCTACTTTGATCTCAGTGAGAAATTCCTGGTCATCTACGAACAGAACTAAATCAGGAGAAAGATGAGGAGTGCCAGCTCCTTTGTGAGAAAGCCAAACTTGTGCAGGAAAAATCACATTTCCGGTAGCATTTTTCTTAGGAGATATTTTTACCACACATGGACCAGGGTTTAGATTACTTGTATGAAGTTTTGATCCGGCTAAATCCATAAGAATTTTACATGGGGCCTCCAGCATTTGAGAATTTTGTTTTACTCTTCTGATTATCTCACTCCAAATTTCAGCTTTTCTACAAGCACAATTGATTCGAATAATAGACGTCCCAGCCTTCAGAAGATCAGTTATTAGTGTTTCACACTCGAGTCCGCCAACTGTTGTCATGATATGAGTGGGTCTGTCTGCTATCTTGCAGAGGTCCCAATAATATCTCTGTTTAGACATGCCTTCATCCCGTAAGATTCCCTATCTTTTGTTGATCTAGTTTTTCCTGTGTGCAAATTCCTGAACTAACATTCTCATCGGTTTGTACAGAATTCAACTGTAGGTTCCCCAACAGTCGGATGCCTGTGGTTAGACTTGCTAAGACAGATGAATTGATCGTCTCCGAATTCAGCAGACTGATCAAAGCAAGATCATCTTTGAGCGGCTCAGTGTCAAGACATTTCAAAGCCAGGTAATGGATTAAGTTTGTTGCACCCTCCATGCAATTTCTGCAATTAGGAACTCTCCATAAATTAGAAAATGCCTGCAAATAAGAAACTTGAAGTGTATAAAAAATAAAATAAAGGTAGTTCCCAATAGCAACCAATATCTCTTCTCAAGTCACTCAACTCAACTAAGTGTTTTTATGTATTTTCCACTGCTTAATGGTGAAGAATCTCATACAAATCACACAAGACCTGTTTTATAGCAACTAGACCTGAACAATAAGAGAAAATGTTTTGCATAAAAATTAATTTATTTATTGTGGCTAGAATCCAGCCTCCAACCCAACAAAATGCTCAGCAGCATATAATGTGAACACTATTTTGCAACTTCAAAGAAAATATATGATTAATATATGATTAACGCATAAATTTTCAATGTAGGCCAGAATGTTAATGGTGAACTTGCATATACTGTAATGAAGGATAACTTAAACATAAACATTCAAGTCTATCAGCGATTGACCTACTTTAATTCGCCATAGAAGCTAGCAATGATTGAAGTAGAAAGAAAAAATTAAAATTCACTTATGGATTAGATAAGGATCATTTATGCCTTCAACCAGGGAAAAAAAGGACCATGTATGCCAATCTATAAGATGATAGATTAAATATGGCATAAGATTAGAGTCAAAGAAACCAAATTTTGAGACCTCTATGGAAACTATTACAAAGATACCAGATGGCAATGCTGCTGATGGCAGCATAAGAACAAATAAAGTTTCAAACATAGAAGCATTCCACTGTTCTGACACTAACACATGTAAATGTACAGCTTTCAATTTGTGTAGAAGGCTTGCCTGGTTTACAGAGTACTCCAGCCTCCGAAAGAGTCCTGCCCCTGACTCTGAAACAGAAGCAGCAGCTTCCCCATCCAGATGGCTGGAACCATGGTTATATTCCAGAGGCATAAGTACTTGATTATCGGGAAAAGAATGAGTACCACTCCTTTCAGCTTCATCTTTTTCATTTGGAATAGCAAAAGCAGTAGTCTTACTAGTGAGGGTTTTCCTAATATTTGCTAATAATTGAATAGTTTGCACCGACTGTCTCACATCAAGTCTGCAAGGCAGATATACAAACTCCTGCCTCAGGGTGCATAATCCCGATTCCGAAACATCAGCTGTGTGGATGGCCTGGAAAGAAGGCATATCAAGCTTAGCCCAAAGAAAAAAAAAATATTTCATTGAAAATTAATTAAAAAAAAAACATGATTTATTTATTAAAAAAAAAAAATTTTCTCTCAAACTAAAAATAAAATCTAATAAAGGCATGAAAGATTGAGGAATAGTTATGTGAATAGTGATTTCAAGGAAACATCCATAACAATTAAGCGTTAAAATAAATTTATTCCAAGAGTTCAATGAAAAATTAAATGATGCGAAAGCGTTTTGGAAAATGCGTAGAAATTGGAAAAGAAAAAAAGAGGCAGTAATTACATGGCTTATAATCTTGTGATTAGTAACTATAGAAGCCGTCATCTATTCGCTAACACTCAACTCAACCACATACACAAATGACTGAAAGTTCGAACCAGCAAAGGAAGTAAAAATTATCCCCATAAAAAAGCTTCAGATACATTAAGAACATTGTAATCAATCAATGGAGAAAGAAAGAAAAAAACCTTTAATTTTTCAAAAATCAAATTCAGATAAAAAAGAAATAGGAAATTTACATCTAATTTCGTTTGTTTTCACATTAAAAAAAGGTTTCTTTTAGAATTTCTTGAGAGCAGAAGCCTATATTGGAAACTCTCATTAAAAAAACAGGAACTCATGAACATCATTTTATTTTTTATTTTATTTGGTTTTGATATTCCAAAATTGAGATGAAAAATGTTGGTAGTGCTTGGGAAAAAAATGGAGATTGTTAACAAGAAATGGATAAAACAAATGCAAGAGAGATGGTTAGGTATCTTTTAAACGACGCAATGTTTTTGGGTTTTGGTTTCCTCCTGCCTGCCTGTGTTCCTCAGCAGCTGCGGCTTTGCCCTTCGCACGAAACATTAAGGCAAAAAATTGACGGAAAATGGATGAAGAAAATCTGAAGGTGGCGAATGTGGTTAGCGCGGGCCACTGCCATGCTCAGTAAAAATTCGACACGTGGTAGAATATGCTTGCGTAACGTGATCCAAAGCGGCTGTACGGACAAATTATGAGCTGAGTTCACAATTTTAGATCTTTTTAGGTTTTTTAATTTATTTTCACTTATTTATACTTTTATATTTATATCTATATATTTATATATATATATATATTAATATTAAATTTAGATATATTTTTATGGATTTATATTTATTATTATATATTTACAATTTTATTTTTATATTTATTTTTATATTTTTATAATATTTCAAATATAAAATATACGTAAACTTAATCTAAATAACATTAAAAAGTTAGACCTGAGAATAAGGTGGTGTAACACATTTTTTAACTTAGTAAGTTTTATTGTCTCTTCGGAATGCAATAAAAAATAAAAAAAATAGCTATTTTATGAGAATAAAAAATAAAAAATATTTTGATCCAGGATTCATTAAAATAAATTATAGTAAAAATTAATGTTAATATTAACACTAATTTTTTTGTTAATTCAAAGAGTATAATTGAATAAATTTATTATTTTTTATTCTTTTATAAGTAATTAATAAAAATTATTATTAATTATTAATTAATACTTAATATTAGTCATTAATGATTAATATTATTAATGAAAATCAATTATTAATTATTAAATAAAAATAATTAGTAATTATTAACTAAATTATTAAAGATTATATATTAATTAGTTATTATCAATTATCAGTTAATAAAAAATAATTATTAATTAATCAAAAAATTATTAAAAGGAGGTGAATAAGAATTCTGATCAAACTGGAAATCGATCTATTGATGAAAGATTTCACTCTTTATTTTTGAACAAAACAAATGAAATGGGAAAATTTAAAAAAAAAAATTAAAATAAATCTGAAATAAATTCAATTTCTAACGAATCTAATATGCTTTAAATATTTGGTGAATCCTTAAATTTTCTTTTTTTAATGAATTTTCATTCTAAAATTGAAGTCTTGGATTTTTTTTTCCATAAAAAAATTACTTACGAAAAATATTTTAATCACATTGTTCTTAACAATAATAATCCTCAATCCAAACAAGACAAATAATAAAAATAATAATAAATAATAATGATTTTTTAATGCGAAGTTATTCTGGGACAAAGTTAGGAAGGCATAATGTTACTCACAATCTTAAACAGATCGAACTGTCGATAAACTTAGATGAAGAGAGAAAATCAAGTGAAGGATTAATTAATTTAAAAATTAATATTTAACGACAGAAAAAATTGTTTGACATCATTTTTTTTATTTTTGGTTTTTTTTAAATAGTAGTAAGAAATATGTTTAATAATATTTTTTTATTTTTAAATAAAAAATACAGTTTTTAAAATTGTTTGAAATAAGCACTCCTTACTTCCACTATTTTCAAAAACATATTTCCTTTTCCTTCACTTTTTGCAATTAAATGAACACCATTATTTACTAATATAATATTATATATTTTATGATAAAAATTATATAAGATTAATTAAATAATTTTTGAACAAAAATAAAAATAAATTTAAAATATATTAATTAAAAATAATTTAATAAAAAATAAAAATATTTTAAAATATAGAAACTTAAAAAATATAAAAATAATTAAATATAAATTATATGAAACCTATGATATTATAATATTATTTCATTTAAAATTGTATAACATATATTTTAAACAATAACATTTAATATAATACTAATATATTATAATTAATATTATTATTGAGTACTATTATTAAATATAATTAAACACTATTTCCTTAAACAATATTATTTAATATTATATTGTTGTTCAATATAATTTAATTAAATCCGTGATAATATCATATAATTTAAATAATAAATCATTGAATATTTAAAATTTTAATTATATTATATTTGCTATATTTTAATAATTATATAATTTACTATATATCAATTAGTTGAACATATATAATTTAATAATTTAATATTATTACAAATAAATTAAATATATAATCTATAATTTATTAATTCAAATTATTATTTTATATATAATTTACAATTTTATTAATTATTGTCATTATATAATAATTTTATTATGAAAATTTATTTAATATTATTATATAATTATTAATTAAATTATTATTTATAATATATTATATTTAATTATAATATTATTTAATGTTGTTATTTAGTATTTCTACTAAATAGTATAAAACATATTATTATTTTTTTATAAATTGAATTATTATATATAAAGTAATTTTAAATATTTATTTTCATTATGTAATAAGATCGTTTATTAAAATTTTCAATATGTCAAAAACAAAATAATAATAATAATAATAATAATAATAATAAAAAAAAAATTCCAATCAACCGGAGTTTTCACTTTTCAAAAACTCACAGTTCGTACAAAATCGAAACAAGCTCCTCTCTAGATGCCTTGCTATTACTCCAAGTTCCGGCTCAAACGCGTAATACATAAACCATGATCAACTAAAAGACGGAGAGCCAACCTAACGCAAAGGTTTCATAAAGGCGTCAACAACAATTTACTAGGATACGGAAACTAGATAAAACAGCCAATTTATAACACAACCACAACAATTACTATGGATGTAAACGGAGTGAATACCCGTTAATTTTGAACTATTTGAATCTGAACCCGATTAATAATTATAAAATTCGAACCCTATAATTACCTTATTAATTTTTGAAATAATTATCCGAATCCTACCCGAATAAATTTTGCACTACCCGTTAAAAACCCGAACCCGCATAATTATCTGATTATTCAATTAATATTTTGACAACCCGTTTAATAACCCGAAACCCGACTATGAAAAAAATTATTCTAACATCAAAAATTAAAAACATAAAATTAAATAAAAACATACATGTTCCATCATAATTAAACAAATTTTAATAGTTTAACAAGTAACTTGAAACCATTATGAGTGCATAATATATATCATAGTATTTCTAATTTGATACATTTGATTTCTTATGAAGTTATGATATATTTATGTAATGTAAATTAATTTAATCAATGATAATAATATTAAATGATTAAAAATATGTAGACCTTAAATTGATAATTAATATTTTCATTACAATTTGTATCATATACATATACTATAGTATCATATATGTAAATGATCATATATTAAAATATCATATATTATAATTATACTATAATATCATATACTATAATATGAAGTTATCAATTTATCATATACTTAAAATTTTAATTTGAATCATTGATTTTTTTGAGTAAACAATGTTTTATTATAATTGATAATTTCAATTTTAAATACAATTTGTATCATATGCATGTACTATATTAGTATTATATATAATACATGTAATTGGTCAATTTGCAAAAATTACATCTTAATCAAATTTGAAACTTTTATCATTTTAATTTCAGTAGTTTATATTTAAAATTTAAATACTTATTATCTTAAACATAATTTACTAATTTACTTTCATAATTATTTTATGATAATGTTTCTTTAATTTTTTGACTAAAAAATGTTTTACTATAATTGATAATTTCAATTTTAAGTATAATTTATATCATATACAAATACTATATTAGTGTGTGTGCATATATATATATATATATGAATTTGATTTTAACTAAATATGAAACTTTTTATTATTTCAATTTCAGTACCTTGTATTTAAAATTTTAAGACATTATCTTACGCATAATTAATCCAATTTAATTTCACAATTATTTATTTTATTATTATTTTTTATTAATTTTTTTAGTCAACAATGTTTTATTAAAATTGAAAATTACAATTTTAAATACAATTGTTTCATATAAGTATACTATGAATTAATATCATATATGCAAATGACTAATAATTAATGTGTAAAAATTGCATTTTAACTAATTATGAATTTTTTTAATTTAATTTTAGTACATTATATTTAAAATTTTAAAACTTATTATTTTAAGTATAATCAATTATTTTAATTTCATAACTATTTTTATTATGCTAATTACTAATTTTTTTTAGACACAATTTTATTGTATAAATATTTTTTAGAACACATTATGTCAAATATAAATTATGATTTACTTGACAAGTTCATTGTATAAAAATTAAAAAATAAAAATTCAAGTCTCCACAACCTTAAAAATTATATTTTGTAAACAAAAAATAAACGGGTTCGAGTACCCAAACCCGATTAATAACCCGATTACATTAATCGAGTTCGGGTACCGGGTATCCGAAGGATACTACCCGAACCCTACCCGAACCCGTCACGGATAGTAAAATTACTACTCGAACCTGATTATAACCCGTTTATCGGTACTCGAATCCGACTTAAACGGGACGGATAGTATCGAGTACCCGTTTACACACTACCCATTTACATCTCTAACAACTACACATAATCTTAAAGTGAATCTGTGAATAAACAAACGATACTGTAATTTTTTTTTTTCAGGTTTTCGTTGCCCGGAAGACCACAATACGAGTAATATGACTTGAAGACATTTGAAACACCTCTCATCGAGCAAACAGACTACCACATAACAACCATAAGTCCAGTCCTACACTATGTTTCATTGTAATGAAACCTCAATGCATGCTAAAATGGCTCCAGCTGTGCCTAAAAGTGGAAAACATTTATTTACTGTCTATTTCCCAAAAGGGAGTATTTCAGCTTACGAGAATAATAACAGTTGGGATTGCTACATATTTGCTTAGGAGACACAGATTCCTCGTGCTGGGGTTGCAGAGTCGCTAAGTAGCCTCACCTCCCTCTTGAGAAATGAAGGCAACGCAAAAGCAGCCTTGTGCATCTGTCGATAGAACACAAATGTTACATTTCTACCAGGAGATTCATCTACGACTATGAAACTACTAAAGTACTGATACGCATCTTGATCTTTACATCACTATTCATGTGCATTTGTAAAAGACCTGTTCACTAATTACAAATGATCTTTACTTTTGTTCTGATATGTTGCTAAGGACTAATTTGGATGAGCATTGAGATTGGTTCTAGAGAGATTGAAAACGATGAAAAGACGTTTAAAGATATATTTTTTTTAATAAAACAATAATAAAAAAATAAAACATGGGTATTATGGTCATTTAACAGTCCAAAATTTTTGAACTTTTGTGGGATTTTCCCTCTGCCTGTGACGCACCAGTCTCCACTGGTGCGCAAAACTGGACATAATTTCAAGAGATTGAAATTTAAGGTTTCAAATCAGGGGAGGCTAAATGAAAAAGACAATGTATTAAGTGCCATTGAAAGCCCCACTCTAAACCAGCAGAGATAGGATGGTTAGAGCTCCCCAGTAGGTAGTGAAAGAAACTCCAGGAAAAGGGATAAATGATGCAACTTTGGTTTAGAGTGAAAATAATCACTGATGAAACAATCCAACAAACAAAGATGTTGTTTCATCAAATAAAGAAACACTGCCCACCACTCTAAGATCTGTTTTCACTTTTCAGTGCACCAAACAGATTACATTAGTTAAGGAATTAATGTCCCAGGGCAAAAGTTAGTACTAAGTACCCTGCTGAAATGAATGAAAACTGAACTCAAAGATAGGAGTTCTCACCTCAGAGTTGTAAAATCTAAGTTCTCTCTTATGATGATAAGCTCCCTCAATCTTCTCAATAGGGTTTATGGGATTCACAAAATCAACAGGTGGCCCCTCTGTGGAGCAGATCAGAAAACCAATCACACCACTGCATCGGAAAAGAATGACAGAAAAAAAATGAAACTAGAAGTCAGAAATGAGGTAGATTTGATGGTTCTCCAATTGGTAAATCGTAACAAATAAAATTTTCCATAAAAAAAAAAGCATCATTTAATATCTAAAAGTGAATAAGGGGAAAAAGACAGCATAATTAAATACCTTGGATAAGTTGGAACACTTGCCCATGCATAATGAACAGAACCCTTGAATGTTTCACGGCAAATAGATATCATATCTTCAATTAGATGTGTATGAAGCCACATACTCTCTGCCATGTTACAGAGGACACCGCCAGGCCTTAATGCTCTAGCTATGGTCTCAAAAAATGGTTTCTCTACAAGCTCTTGTGCAGGACCTACATTGCAAATAAAAACCCCAAGTGAAAGCTTGAATGAAGTCAAGTCTTGAAACCAAAATGAATTTGCAAATATCGTTGTGAACATCCCCGAGCACCACATACATATTCATTAAGAAACCAACAAAGTGCTTTCATACTTCTCACTGTTTTCCCCCTTTTTTCTCATGTTTGAAGAAACTGTAGAATTTTTATTTTTTATTTTTGTATCTGCATACCTCACTAAAACTATAAATAAAATTATAATGGACAAAATATTACAACATACCTACAGGATCTGATGAATCAACAATGATTGCATCGTACTTCCCTTCTGGAACATGACGAAGAAACTCAACAGCTGTTAAGATTTATGCAAGTAAAAATATCAGCCTGCGAGTTATAACTTATGCTTGAACATTTGCAAAAAAATTCACAGGAAAAAATGAATACAAAAGAAGCAGGAAAAATATTTTTTCAACATACCATCACCAACATGAAGACAAACACGAGGGTCCTCAAATCCAACAGCTAATTCTGGAAAGAACTTCTTGGAAACCTAGAATGAAGAGAATATCATAAATGGCTATTAAATTGCATTTTTCAGACATTAAGTATAAGAAAAAGAACAAGAAGAGACATTCAAATAAAACATACATCTATAACCATCCTATCTATTTCACATATATCAATGTGCTCAACAGAGCTGTGCCGAGAAATCTCCCTAAGAACCCCACCATCACCACCTCCAACAACCAGAACCTGCAGCCATATTTAGTTAAAAATCAACATGAAACCACCTTGACGTTAAAGTAAAATCATTCTGGAACTGAGGGTAGATAGGTAAGATTATGGAGGTTAATCAGGCTTCAAGCACTATAAACCAACCTATAGCTTAGGGCATAAAACTCATGATTTTGATGACAGAAAAGACTAACCAATTTCAACTGCTTTCTAGCAAAAAACTTTATAGTGATTGCCCAATCATGCAATCTTAAAAAAATAATAAAAAAAAAAAGAAGGATAATTTTCAAATGGCAACTTAGAAATTGAAAAAAAATAAAGAGAAAAGAAAAGTTTGATAAATCCAATAAATAACTGTATTAGCAAGATAAAAGGGAAACTACTGATTGCCAAATATAGAAAAAACCTATGCTTAGATAAGAACAGATTACACTTTTGGGAGATGGAATTGAACAAAGGGGAAGATGAGCTATCATCTCCTGGTATGCCAATTCATCTTTCTCAGTCAACTGAACTATACCATCAAGTACAAGCACTTTTCCATAGGTTGATGACTGCAGAAAAAGTATCGGTATTAGAAAAATTATACATAGTAAAATTAAGAAAGAGGGGTATGGAGTCAGGAACAAAAAGAAACAAGAGAAATAGATTCTTAGAAATGAACTAGAGGTAGACAATAGTGGAAATCCAGAAGCAGTGTCAAAATTCCAAACCTCAAAAACAAGGATCTCTTGATAGTCTGACTTTTCCTTGTATAAAATGCTTTCAACTTTCAGAGAATGTGCTTCTCCTGCAGAAAAAATTTTAAACATTGCCAGTAAAGGATATGGTGTAATGAATGGGATGCTGTCCATTATTCAACTCAAGTCTTCTAAGTGCTCATTTTTACAATGCTACAGTCCATCAAATGGCAAGCAGGACTGTAGCATTGTTCAAAGGGCAAAGAACTGCCACTAAACGAAATTGCTATCAGTTTTATTCTGTTATAGTAAAAAAATCAGAAAACAGTTGTGACATGACTATTCTGAAGAAAAACAGAGATAACTTTAAGAATTCCAAACACAAATAATTAAGACAGGGAAATTTAAAACTCACCGGGCCACATGGGATTGTTGAAGTAAACCATTTTACCAGCTTTATCAGTAAGCCAAAAAAAAATACAAGATCAAACCAAATAATTCAGGTAAATAATGAAGAGGAGCACAAAAGAAAAGAATTCAAAGATAATGACCAGAGGAAGACTGAGATTCTGAGAACCACCCAGAAACAACAGTAGAATGGCATTTTGCCTCAAGCTCAGGGGCTGAAGCCCTAGCTTTCAAGCAACACGAAGGGATAGCCTTCTCAGAACCATTCCCATTATTCACCTTCCCATCCATAATCTTCTGGCATTCCAAACCTCTTCCTGCGTCTTCCCCCATAGATTATCTTTTTCTTCTTCGGCTCCAGCCTCTATATGTCAAAACAAATTCATAAGTTCCCTTCTTATAGAAACAAAACCAACACATGCAGGCATGTGAAAATTAAAATCTTTAAAAAATTTAAAACACCAAATATGCATGATGATAAGAGTAGAAGTAAAGACCTTTTTTTAAAAAGAGTAAAATAATAAATATTTAGTTGCCAAATGTTCCAGGTCAAAAAAAAAAAGCATCAGATTCTTTGTTCTTCTAGCAGTAGACTCATACATTCCTCACCATTGTTAAAAATATAATGATAAGTCTCAAAGGGAAAAAAATAAATTAAAGAAAAAAACAGAGAAAAAGAGTGTGACACATCAGAAAACTTTTGCAGTAGAATCCCAGGCTAAAAAACCACTTCTATTTTAACAATTCAAAGCTATCATCAGTTTAAACAACCAAGGCTCAGCCTAGCGGTTGTTATCCCTCCTTAGGATGGATTAGGTACAATATTCAATTCTCTCATTCCCTTCATCAGTATCGAAAGCTGTACTTTTTTTAAAACAAACTTATTACAGAGGCATATTATATTGGTTATGTTAAAGATAATTAGGAAATTAAATACGTATAACCTAATTACCTAAAGCAATGCAAGAAGATTCCGATATCATATAATAATAAAGGAAACAAAATCAGTCACAATGATTTAACTTACATGCCTCTAGTTATTGGAAATGAGAATTTCTCGATTCTAAAAGGGAAAAAAAATTAAAAATCGCCTAAACTAAGCCATATAATTTTTCTATTTTTTAACTTTATTTTCTTCCAGTTCTATAATCTAAACTATTTAAAAAATAAAAGGAATATGAACAAACAGAAATGCTTCTTGTAGAAATGATCAGAGTCAAGATTTTCAAAAGGCCTTGGTGTGACTATAATAATAAAAAAATAAAATAAAGCAAGTGAATTTCCACCAAGTTAACCCTCCTTTTTCGCTTTTATTGCATAAATAAACAGATAAAAAAAAGAATTAAAAGAAAAAAAAAAACCCTCGAAGCTCCGATTCTCTTCCGTGAAATTTACTAAACGGAACGGGTTAGGGTTCAGAAAAGCGATTTCAAAAGCAAAGAATCTCCTAAGACTGATAATAAACCTCCGCTCTTCGAATGAAAGAAATGAATAAAACAAGAGAAAAAGAAAGGGAAAAAGCAAGATCACATTAGTGTCAGAGCTAACACAGCCGAATTTAAATATTAAACAAAAAAGTGGACAAGAAAGCAAAGCAAAAAATAAAAATAAAAAAAAAAACAGAGAAGCAGAAATAAAAATATGAATTTTATAAAGATAAGGTGAGAAAAGAAAACAGAAAGGAAGAACTTGCCTGGAATGTATTGAGCGTTAAAAGAGAAAGAGACTCTGAATAATCTGGAGAGTACCGATAGCGAGCGGGAACGGGAATGAAGAAATTTCTTTTATTACTATAATTGAGCTTTCTATTTTTCTGTTTATTTATTTTCCAGGTTTGGCTCTGTTCGGATGGAAATGGCGTCTCCGAATCCTGTTTATATAGCACGCGCAGGATTAATGGAATTTTTTATTCTTTATGTTTGCGTAAACGGCTTAATTATTTACTCAAACTTTTCGTACGATCGATTTTAAAAGATGATATTTACAATTTTTTTTTATTATTCAGTCTTCTTTATAATATTAATTTATTTCTGATGAAATGACTAATATGCCCACGTTATGAATATGGACTAGTGGTCGTGGGCTTATTCTGATTTTGATGGTTAAAAAGATGGAAAATAATTATAATTTTTTATAATAATTTCTTCAATAAGATAATAAAATATGGACCGACATTTTACTAGAAAAACATGAATCACATTGAATGGATGCAAAATTAAATGTACAAGATGATTCTTATCTTTTAGTACAATGCAGAAAGATGTGAGGCTTGTATTTATGAAATTTCACTTGATAAATCGATAATTTAATAAATTTGTAAATATAAATAATAATAATAAATTATTAAAATAATAATAACAAATAATAAATTAAGTAAATTTCATACTTAACGAAATTTGAATTTAGAAACTTAAAATTTTAAAACTTTTTTTTTGTCATTAAACCAAGATCACATCGGTTATATCTATCAAAATTTTTAAAGATTATACTTATAACATCAAATTACATGACTACCATATAAAAAAAAGGGGGAAATTCATTCTCACCACAAATTTATAAAAAAATATATTTATTATTATTTTGTAAAAAGATTGTATGATCAAACGGGTGATGAGAAATGCATTCAATTACTTAAAAATTATTGAAATTTATTTTTTTGATAAAAACACTTCACTAAACATTAAAAATTATACATCTTACATGGGTACAAAAAATAAATTATAGGAAAAAATATTTTTAAAAGAGAAAAATAAGTTAAGTATAAATAGTTTTTCAAGAAAAAGTGAATAATTTTTTAAGTAAAAATAGGTATTTTTCAAAACATACCATATAAAAAATTGAAAGATATTCAATATAAATATTATATATCTTTACATACTAATACAATATTGATAATAATATACAAAATTAAATACTGATCTGGTGACAATAAATTCAATAATTTCATTATATAAAATATAAATACTAAATAGAATTGTGATGCCTCGTTTACTTTACCAACCATTTTAGGAAAACAAGATGAATGTGATCTGCTTTGTTTTTACTCGGTACCTCACATCACATGGATCTCTCAATACCAGCCAAAGATTTAATTAGCATGTTGTGAATAAATGGAGCACTCGTCTTGTCATGTTCTTGTCATTTTCCTTTTTCTTATAAAAGATAAAAATTATTGGTCTTGTTCATGTTCTTGTATGCAGGTTTGCCATTTTGTGCACCAGACACTGATTTTTGTATTTTTACATATTTCGATGACAAAAAATTGATTAGTTAACAAAAAATAATTTTTTGGTAAATGAAAAATTAAGTTATTTTTTGAAAATTATCTTATATTTTTTAAAATAGTAATCATTTTTTGAAAAATAACTATTTATGTGTAAAATTATTTACTAAACACATTATTATAACTACACTCAATCTTGAATATAATTTTTTTAAATTTTAATTTAACTTAAACTTATAAAAATATTATTATATTAATAATTTTTTATTTAATTAGATTAAAATTTTTCAAAATTAAATTATTTACATTAAAATTCTTTTAATATTTTAAGTTTAAGATTTTATTTTGTATATTATTAATCTTAAATATTGTTTAATATTTCAATACTAAAAATATTATACTGATATTTTAAGAATAAATAATAAGTACTAATTTAGTCAGTAATATATTTATTATTTAATAATGTATTAATATTTTAGTTTAAGATATAATTTTTATATTTTAATATTATAAATATTTTTAATATTTCAAAAATAAATATTACTATATTATTAATATTATTATATTAAAATATTAATATTACTTCAAATTCTTAAAAATATTAATATAAGTAATGATAAATAGTTTTCTTTTAAATTTTTGATGATATAGTATTTTAATATTACATATTATTTAAGAATGTAAATATTTTTAATATTAATAAATTAATTAATAAATAATAAATACTTTTTAATATATTTTATTATTTAGTTAATATCAATTGAAAAAAATGAAACAGATTTTCTAAAAAATAACCAATCAATAGAAAATATTTTTCTTTAACTCCTCCAAACAACGAAATATCTTTAATTTTTCAGAAAATGAAAACATTTTCTGAAAATTATTTTTCAAAAATTATTTTCAGTGAACCAAATGAATACTAAATTGCCAATATTTTTCGATCCACTTTATACAAGTTTTCAATTCTAACAATATTGTCTTGAAGATTTAAGTCAAAAGACTTTGAGTACAATGAGGTTTGAATGATCTTTGGTTTAAGATTGGGATAAAAAATATCGATGTAAAGTTTATCAATAAATATTATAGATTAAGTTTTTAAATTTTTCAAAAAAATTAAATATATATATATATATATATAAAATGTATGGTTTTTATCACATACGATAAAACTATATGCTGCACAAGGTTTTATGGTAATGTAAGGTAAAAGTAGATTGTTGTTAGAAAAATTCTCATAGATTATGACTACATAAAAATAATTATGATTTTTGAAAGTGTGCATATTTAATTACAGTTTTAAAATTTTAACTATATTTTCAGCTTTTAGACTTCATGATTCTAACTTCATTTATATAAAAAGCATAGTCTATGATAATAAAAAACCACATTTTTTAAATTTTATAACTTTCCAGATTTCAAGCACCCGAACTCTAACTATCTTTATATTAAAAGCGTAATATCATCAAAGCCTTTATCTTAATAGATTAGAGTAGACTATATGAACCAATATATGAATTCACATTAACTCGTCAATAGGAATTCACCTCATCCATTCATTTACATCTAAGGCAACGTGTCTATAGCCGTCATATCTTTTCAAATGACCTATTTTCAAGTTTTTTCTGATCTTCTAGTCTCAACTCTTTTTTAGCATTCATAGTCTTCATTCTTCTAACTAGGGTATCTACAAATCGAAGTCATATGCATCTAAACCAGCGTAAATGACTTTCACTCATTTTGTATTTGATAGGTACTACTCCGATCTTCTTACAAATGTCTTCATTTCTCATTCTATTTTTTCTCGTATATCCGTACATCCACGACAATACTCGCATTTCTACTACACTCATCTTTTATGTATACAATCTCTTAGTCACCCAACATTGACTACTATATAACAATGTTGGTCTAACAACTGTCCTATATAAATTGTTTTTTCGACCATATCATATTCCTTTATCGCACAACATATCTATAGTACTTCTCTACTTGTTCCAACTAGTTTAGATCCTATGGATCACATCGTCATCAATCTCTTCATTCATCTATATGATTGACCTCAAATATCGAAAATGATCTTGCTTAGGTATCTTCACCTAATTTAACGTAACTATGTCTTGATCCTCTTCTTTGTTTCTTCACTTTGTTTAATTTGAACCCTCTTGATTTTAGTATCTGTCTCCACAGTTTCAATTTTGCATTAATTTCTGCTCTAGTTTCAACACATAAGGCAATATCATCTGCAAACATTATACATCAAGACAATTTATCTTGGATGGATTTTGTCAGTTTATATATTATTACAACAGACAAAAATGGATTTAGCACTGACCTTGATTTTAGTCCCACTATTAGAAAATTCGTTTGTTTACCCTCCTCACGTCGTCATATATGTTTTTGCATCTCCATATATATCCTTAATTAGTTCAATATATTTCACAAAACTCTTTTCTTCATTAAGGATCACCATAGCACCTTCCTAGAAATTTTATCATATGTTTTTTCTAAGTCTATAAAGACCATATGAAAATCTTTACCCAATACTTGAAAAACGCTCTATATTACCTCCACAATTGATCAGCTAGGCAAAAAATCAAATTGATTTTACGATCTTTATAGTCTTTATTAATCTTTGTTCTATCACTCTCACCTATAGTGTCATCATGCGACTCATTAGTTATGCTTCTGTAGTTGAAGCAACTTTAAATATCTCTCATGCACTTATTGAGATGTATCAAAGACACTTCCTCAATTCTTTAGACATCTTGTTCATGCGACTCATCAGTTTTATGCCCCTGTAGTTGAAGCAACTTTCAATATCTCCCATGCACTTATTTAGATGTATCAAGACACTTCTTCAATTCTCCAGACATCTTGTTAGCTTACCAAATCTTGTTAAAAAAAAAAATCTATCAACCACCCAATTCCTACCTCTCTAAGGTATTTTCAAACTTTAATTAAAATGTCGTCAAGCCAAACAGCTTTCCCAATCTTCATCCTCTTTAGTACCTCTTTTACCTCTGTCTCTATAATTCTACATATAATGTATCGATTCAAATTCTTTAAAGGCAATGAGATACTATCCATTTTTTTTAATGTCATTGTCATTAATTAGAATTCTCTTATAATCATCTTTGATAAATTTCACAACTCCTAAATCATGATTTCTCATTTCTTTTACTTGCGCCAATAATATGTGCCAATAATATTTTTTAAAAGATATATAAAAAGACTACGGGTATGATGTAAAATAGTTGTTTATATTCAACTGTAGTCTTTCTTTAACTTAATGATATCTTTGTTCCATTTTTAGAAATATTTATTCCAATTTTAAATTATGCTACATCCTTAAAACATAGTCAGCATGAGCAAATTAGGCTGCGTTGTTTTTAAGAATCATAGTTGTTAGTAGTTGAAATTTGCATTTTATTAGCAACCAAACTATTAAGTTCAACATTGAGGTTAATTTGTTGATCTAATACGAAGTATCGGAAGTCTAACCATCAGTTTTGCTGCATCACCTACAAGTTGACCTCTAGCCTAGGGTAACCAATATCAATTATCATCAAATGAGATTTATTTATCACCAAAATAATGTACAAGCTCAAAAGAATGAGAGGCGACTACTGAAAATGACAAAAGAGAATTTGGAAGGTGAGGGCAAGAAAAAAATTTGTGAAATATGGAGATAGAGGGCAAAGGTATTTCAAAATGCAATATGATGTGAGAGAAGTATGAATTGAAGCATCAAGATACAATGCTTAATTGGAATTGACCTTCTTCAATGGTGGTGAGTTGAATTGAGCACTATCTTGATGCACCGAATAGTTAAAAATGGGTAATGGCATCCTTTCAAAAGGATGGAAGGGAAAGAAAGAGATATAAAGATAACGAAAGATTATAGAATTAAAAGATTAGTTATCCAATTTTAAACGTAGATAGAGAATTTATGAAGTGAGTGAATTTTAAAAGATGAAATATCAAACCTCAAAAGAATACATTTTTACTAAAAATCGTAAAAAATAAAGATTACATTTTTAGTAGAAATCATAGCGTATTTAAGGTTAAGTGGTCAGTTTAGATCTCTACATATTTAATAACGCTACATTTCAACCAAAAATTATATCTTTTTTATTATAACGTTTAATAGGGAAAACAAGTCTTTCCATCTTCTACAAGACATTGTTTTATAATTAAATTGTATTTTTACAATTAATAATATTAACTACAATAGTTAAATATATTAAACTGCGCTTTTAATAACCGTAGTTTATACATAATTTTTTTTTTGTTTTCTAAAAGTATGATGAAAAAACAAAAGAAAATAAATATGAACTAAGACTACGTTTTTTAGAAAATCATAGTCATTGTATTTAAAGAAAATATAGTAGACTACGATTTAGGATTAACTGTAGTCTTTAGTATAGAAATATCTATTTTTTTTTTATAAATAGATGATGGTTAAAGACATAACGAACTACATATACAATTAATCTTGTTTCAAAAGGCATACTGAAAAAACGAGGGAAAGTAAAGAATATGCTTTTTAATATAAATGTAGTTAGATTTGTAATGCTGAAAGTTAAAAACACTGTTAGTATCTTAAAACTGTAGTTATAGTTATTAGCTTGCGTGCACTTTCAATAAATGTAATTAATCATAGTCTTTGTATTTTTTTAAATAGTGAAATTAGACTATATTTAAATTTAAAAAATATAGCCTATTTTCTATAAATTCGACCACGAATTCTACCTAAAACATGGTCTATATTTACATATTAGATTACATTTGAAGAATAAGAGTCTGTACTACTTGAGAGAAAAGTATGTTATAAAGATTATGTCAAAAATGTAGTCTTTTATCTTAGAGTAAATGTAATCTACGAAATTTTTTCTAGTAGTGTACATAAAAAATGTTTATATTGCATAAAATATAAAAATTTAGAATATGCATAATTTTAAACTTTCCCTTGGCCTCTCAAAATACTTATTTTCAACATTTTTATCCTCTATTTCCACACAAACGTGAATTGTGAAAAAAAATAACTTAAAAAAATATATTAAAAAAGTAGTTGTTTAAAATTTCTAAAGCCTCCACTGAGATGAAATTATTGAAGTTTAGGAACAAAATAAAGTCGAAGCGTGGGTCATGCCGTGCAGGAGCCTCGTTATTTATCCCACGTTTCATCAGGATTCACATTGTTGTCCTTTAATTAGTTAAACCTCCCACTAAAGAAAACATAATTAAAATCTAATTTTGTTGAACAGGTGATGTTGAAATTCATTAGGACTTCGAATTTGGAACGCTCGTTTTATTCTAATAATTTTGGTTGGTGTTAAGTTCGTAGCGTGGGGACACCAACTTCACACCAAATTTGGATTCTAAAACAGAGATTTCATAGCATATGTGATTGTCAGTCTCCTTTTTAATAGTTAAAACTAAAATATCCTGACATAATATAAATAAAATGAGCCACATGCTCAGCGTTCATGAGACTTGGATATTTTATCTTGGCGACAAAATTAAACTAATGGGGATAAGGATGGAAGGGCAGATTGAAGAAAAACAAAAGGTGTGGGAAAAGAGAGGCGCCGGGTGAGAAGAGGAGGACCTATCAGGCGAGAGTGACTGAGATAAAGGGCGGCTTGGTTGCACATGACAAACCGTCGATGAGAAAGATGGATTGCATGGTGGGAAAAATGGATGGAGAAAAGAATTAAGAAAAAAATCAACTTCCGTTGGTTTGGATAGTAAATAGATTGACTCGTTAAGTTTCAAATTTGAGTTTTGTGAATAGAATAAATAATGTTAAAAGAACCTAAATAAAGTTTTGAATTTAAATTTTATGAATAGAGTAAATAATGTTAAAAGAGTCACTCCCTTCATGAAATCTAAAAGATACTTGACTTCAAATAAATAAAATCCAATATTATCGTTGGATACCAAGATTTAGATTAAAAAAAAGAATTAAAAATAAAAAAGATGCGGCGTTGACGCGTTGTCGACCAATCTGGGAGAATTTCTAAATCTACCTTCTTATTTTTAGTATACTACACACTAAATATACCCTACTAAACATATCAAGTAAATTACACTTTTAATCTTTTTATTTTTACGGAGTTTATTGAATGCAAGTAAATTTGTGCGTCACGCCCAAGTGAACTTGCACAATGGTAAGGTTCGCGCGCAAATTTACTTGCGCACAACATTTGAACCTTTGAACCTGTGCAAATTAACTTGTGCAGGTTCTAGGATTTGCAGTTTCCCTTTTAAATTTTTTTCAAATGTTTTTTAAAACACGTTTTTTTTTCTTCCATATTTTCATACTGTTTATAACTATCATAATAGCTACCTTCACTTAAATTTTTTAAATTTTTTATGATTTTTGGGTAAATTAGGGTTTGAAGAATAGTAGGAGAAGAAATTAAAGCAATGTTAATGTTATTAACTGAACTAACCTTAGTAGGTTTATAACTCTCTTAATGGTTCTTCAATAGTACTAAAAACTTTAAGTTAAGCTAAAATAGTTGTAAAAAAAAAAAAAAAAAAGAGTAATGGCAATGACCCACTAACTAATTGAATTTATTGCCATCACACTCAGTATAGATCAATAGCTGTGATTTGCATTTGAAAGAAAAAAAAAATCATTTAAAGCTGATGAGATAGGAAAATTGTTGCCATCCAATTCCAAACCACGTATATATTTCATAATTAGATGTGATCATAGAGAGTGGTTTTCAAGAATCATATCTGAAATTAATCATGTTCCTTTCTAACGAATGGACATTATAGGAGCATATGTAACGCTTGAGCTTTATTAGATGCTTTATCTATGAAGGAATTTATTTTAGAAAAAAATTATAAAGATATGTCGTGGAATTATAATATTAATTTATTGGTGAAAACATGTTTTTTATTTATCGAAAAAGAAATAATTTTTTTTTTTTTTATAAAATTAGTAGAAATGAAAAGCGAGTGATCTTTTCATCGTTTATGAAACGTTGAGAGAAGGCCCATCACTTTTATTCATTCTTTTCTCTTTTACTTCAGCATTTATCATTGTTTGGTTTATATACATCCAACAGCTTCTCATTTACTCTTCAATTTCAGAACTGCCATGTGCACCAAAGCACGGGAAAATAAGTAAAAAAGGGATAAGCTATCTTGGATGAATGAGTTAGATATTTTAGTCATTTAAATATCACGGAAGAGACAATTAATTACCTTTAGAAACAAAGTTATAAAAAATATGTACAATTCTTGATTTCTATATGTATATCCTAAATTAAAGTATCTATAATTCAAAACTAAGTCAAGGTATTCGATTATTTTAAAGTATGAATTCAAATGCATACTTTAATAAAACTCTATTATGACAAGCAAAAATATAAATGAGAATTGAAATATCTTTTCTAAATATTCGATTACCCAAATGAACAAATGTATAAAATAATATGTAGACTTTTTTATTTATATATGTACATCATGAATGAACATATGTACATATCTTCAAAGAATGAAAATGATTTGAAAAATTCTAATACATTACAATAGGAATTTGAATACATGTTTTGATAAAGTTGTATTAACTGTTTCGAAAGTAATATTAAGTATTATAATATCATTGCTAGGTATTCGAATACCCATATGAACAAAGTATAGGTAGATATGTACATATTGTGATTTTTGTATGTACATCATGATAAAAATATATAAGCTTCTTCTAAAATTTAATATATCTTGATCATTCGAATACTTTGCTATAGAAATTTGACTACCTTTTTGATAAGGCTCAATTAAAATGACCAAAAAAATACCAAAGATTTCAATGTCATTTCTCGTTATTCGAATGCCGATATGGAATTTGCTATAAAAACAATGTGTATTTGTTTTGTTTTCTATATGTAAACCTTTATGAACATATGTGCTTCTCTTCCATGACTGAAAATATGGTAGAGAATTTAGATACCTTTGTATTGGAATTCAAATATCTCTGATAGTACATATTGTGTATAACATTACTACATTACCCTTACTTATTTCTTTTCCAAGCCTTCGTTTATATTCCCTTAAACACAAGACAACCTTTCATATTCTTGCGCTTCTTCATTTTCTCTGTTCTCTCTAGTGTCTTTTGTCGTCTTTTTTCATTTACATTTGAATACCAAGCTCTACATTCTCGGTGTTCTCTCATTTTTAGATATTTTATTCTTTTCTTTGAACATTGTTCATTTGTTGGTGTATTTTTGTGGGTTTTCTCTAATGCGTTATTTAGGGTTAGGGGTTAGGCGAAATTAGGGCAACTAGTTAGGGTTTGCTTTAAGTTATTCGATTGCTAGAAAGGTGAAATTTAAAGCATATAGAATGCCTTGATATTGGACATTAAAGATGAAAGATGAAATATTGCTCTTATTTTTTTTAGATATTAAAAATGGCAGGAAGGGAAGGTGTAAAGATTTTACGAAAGAAAAGCAAACGTGATTCTACCTCTGAAGAATTGGATACCAAGTGTAGTCTTGGTAGATTTATTAAGTAAATCTATAGTAATAAATCATCATACCAAAGTAAATGTTGTTGAAGAAATAGGTTTTAGTAGTCTTCTTAGGCTAAGAATTTATACCCTTCACCACTCTTTATGTGAGTAGCTAATACAATAATTTGATTCACTAAATTGTAATTTTAAATTTTCCAATTGATTCACTGTTTGTGTGAGTAGCTAATATCGATATCAAGCTGATTGCATCGGTGTTTGATACCTCCAGTACCACTTCATATAATCGGGCAAGGTATAGATTGAATCAATTGGTTAAATATATTCAAAACTTTCACGGACGAGATGAAGAGTACCAATGTTACCGGGTCTATTTTGTTTCTCCAGGTAAAGTATTCCTTTATATTAACTATAATTGAACATGTTTTATATTATGATTAGTTTTGTGATCATTGAACTGACTACGTAATTATTACTTGTTTGGATGTTTTATTTTCTTGTGTTTGATTTTAGAGCTTCACATAGAGTTAGGGGATAAAGCTTGGGGATCTGATTTTTCAAATTTGCTACAGGAAATTTTTTTTTGGATTTCTTGCTGCAATTGCTGTTGATTGTAGGGTAATGGGAAAGTCAAAGAGTAATCATCTTTGCTGAGTATAGCTTGTTTGAATTTACGAAAGGGTAAAATTTGCTCATGGACGGATTGATGATAAACAAAAGTTGAGGTCAGAAGTCAAAAGAGAAAGCCGGGTTTGTGTATAATGAAAATGTTGGAATGGTGTAGCAGATGAGATTGGTAAAAGTTAAGAGTGGCAAGAGCAAAACAAGTGGAGCCTGCCATGGCTGCAGGCCTCCTTTCCTTTTTTATTATATTTTTTGTTTTTTCATTGATTTTTTAATTATAAACTTACAAAACAAACAAAATAAAAAATAAAATAAAAAGGTTGGGCGTTGACATATAGGCTCAAGTATGGGCCTTAACAAAAACAATTAGATTACTTATTGAGTTTGAGATTTTTGGGTTATTACAATCAAACCTTTTGAGTTTTTAAGCTTGTTAGATCGAAAGGTTGAATTTTCTGTAATGGTTAAATACAAAAATGATTCGAGAGAAATTAAGCTAAACACTAAATTCCGATGAATTCAAATTGTAAATGTCAAAGTCGAGAATAAGATTTGATTTATTATAATGAATATTAAAAGGTTCGAACAAAATTAGATGCCTATAATTACCATTAGTGATGATGAAACAAGCGAAATGAAATCAATCATGATAGTGAGTCTTCTTTCAATTCATAAATATAGTGTGTAACTGAGGTAGGTGTTACCTAACTGAGGTGCCATTTGAATATTCGAGGGTTTCTTGGGTGAAGACCACCACATCAATAATAATTTTGATAATTGGATGAGAATGAAATTAATTTTAGTAAAATTAGAAAAAAAATTTAGCAATGAAGTGAAATATAGTCAGAAAAAAACTTTTAAAAATATTAGACTAAAGTCTATATATAATGAATTTTTTATGAAAATAATAAATAATTAAATACTTCTAAAATTATTTTTATCAAATAATAAATTTTATTTTTTATTAATTAATTTTTATATATAATACAATTTTATTATATTAAATAAATAAAGTCATTAAAAAAATTTAAATACAAAATCAAAATGGAAAAAAGATGAAAATAAAAAGTTGCATAGACTTTTTGTCCCTGCACTATAGTTTTAAGAAGAAAAAGGGTTTTTTTTTTTTTTTTTAATGAGCAATATGAGAAGAAGAGCATTCTCTTCTCCCACTGGACCCCTAAAGGTGTAGAGTGAAACTGGTGTGCAGCACAATAAAGATACTTCCGTCATGCTGCAATTTTGCTATCCAAATGATAACAATAGCACCATTGAGACAATTTTCGTCTTACTCGTGTCGCACCATCGATTCTGTTTGAATTTGAACGAATTTTTAGAAGAATAGGCGGTATTTGCCTTGTTGAAATTACCATGCTCTTTGCCATAGGAGCTCGTCAAAGCTGCCCGTCTGCTAGGCCTAGAAGGAATTATCGCTATGAATTCACAGCACCAACAATGATCAAGGAATTGAAAGAGCCACTTCCTTGCGATCTCTAGATTTGTTAAGAATATTAAGAGAATTTTGCTAGATTTTGGCTAGTTAAATGTTCCTTAGGTTTAGGTCAATTTGAAAAAACGGTGTGATTGATTTTAATGAGATTGAAAAAAATAATTATTAAAAATATATTATTTTTAATAAAATAATAAAAAGTTAAATCCAAAAATAAAAATATAGTTTGACACTTCTTTAAATTTTTGTCTTATTCTAATAAAAGATGTCCAATTGCACCGCATTGGTGCTAACCGGACATCCAAACCGGATATTGATCAAAATCAATCACAATTAAATCATTGCAATTTTACTTTAAGTATTGAACATTGAAAAGGTCATCATACCCGCAAATCAATGATTCAATATGCCTATCTTCTATTTTTAAAAAAGATGAATCAACTCCAACATATATAGATGTCGTGGTTGGTCCTTAAGGCAAGATTCTAGAATAAGATTACTGGTCATTAACATTTTGTTTACATAAAAGATAGATTCAATTTTAGCTTTACCCTCCACTGATGTAGGAAAATGAAATATTGGGGAACCATTTTTTCTTTTTATTTCATAAGAACCATGTTAATTAATATCGTATAAAGTTTTTGAAGAATCTTATCATGATAAGAAATTTATAATTATGGACAAAGAAACTCCAAACTTTTTGTACATTTAATTGATTCTCTCTTATCTTCAAACTCAAAAACCCTTTTTTTCTAAAATAAGAGACATTTGATTTCTGACAGGTTCTCTGAAATATCATCCTACTTCTCAAGGCTTGATTTTTGCTTTTCTTTATCATCTTTTCAAAGGAATTTGAATTTGTTACCAAATAGTTAAATGTGTCCATTGAATCCAAAAGATCTTGTTAACAGATAAAATTTTATTATCATTGCCATTCATCTATGTACATATATACAATTCATGAATGATTTTCATGATATGATAATTGATGATGATAATGTATTAGACTTAAACAAGTTAAAAGAAAAAAAAAAGGAATGTTAATCCAAATCGATTCAGCACAGCCTTTAATCATGCTTAATGATGTCTAGCCTACAGGGAAGGAATTTTTCGACTTTAAGCTTCATTAAATTATTAAGCTTGGTCGAAAACAAAATCTCCTTTATAGCAATATATATATATATATATATATTTAATTCACTATTCTTTTTGTTTGTAAAGAAATACAACCTTAAATCAAATTTTGATTGTTATATATTTAATGCAATAACAAATTATAATTGATATATAGTGTCAGTGAACAACAAAATACCACCTTAACAACTCATGCTTGACCAAATCATTGTTATCCTTACTTATGAAATATTAGATTCAAAGTTCGAATCTTTACTTTTCCTTAGTATCTTCATATGAATAAAAATAACAATAAAATACCTCATCATTAAAGAGAAAAGTTAAAAATAAGTACACAAGCATTGTCAAAATGGATTGGAACGACCCAATTCACCCATTAATGGTCGAGCCAAAAAACCCTCTTCTTAAATGTGTTAGAAAACATAAGCTCAAGCTCGACCCTAACGATTAAAGAGCTAAATGAGCCAATCCAACTTGTATATTTAAAAAATATATATATATATATACATTTATATTAATCATCTCATTTTTTTAGTAAATAAACAAAATAAAATTTTGAATTAAATATCAAACAATAACATCATATAAATTTATATCAAATCCATAATCATATTCATTGCCTAACAACCATAATATAAATTAATTGTCTTAACAAGTCTCAACAATATTAGAAACCAAAAACATAATAACAAAGATAGTAGATTTCATGTCATTTTATATCTATTGTACATATTTCCAAACGTATATAATTTTCAAAGTAACTATAAGGTTTTTTAACTTTAAACAAATATTTATAAATCATGCAGTTGCATATATGTTATGAAAATAATGTTTTTTTAAATGTTGAATGAGTTTTGGAATGATGTTTAGCAAGAGCATTCAACTGTCTTATGGAAGACATTTGAGTGCCTCGAAGAGTTTACATTCAGTTTGGGGTTTGTCTTAAAGCGTTTGGATGCCTTGCAAAATTTTGTTTTTATTTAGAAAATTTACATAGGGCAATCGAATGCCCTGAGGAGGCTTTCAAATGTCTCTTCTAGAAAGTGAAAAATAAATTAGTTGGATATAATTTTTCATTCTAAAAAGTAGTAATTACTCACCAAAGACATCTCTTTTATCAATAGGTGTTTTATTGCACCTACCGAAGCTTATACATACTTTCTATAACATTTATTTTTCATATATACAATCATAAATTTTACATTCTTTCACTCAAAATTCAAATTCTCTTCTTATATTTTTTTTCTGGCTTTTTGGTTCAAGTGAGTTTATAAGAAAAATTCAAAACGCAATTGAAACTTTCTAAAGTAGACATTTTATCATAGGAACAATGTTTCTTAAACTATTTGCACCATTGTAGGGAAACTTTTGCTCCTAGAAAGCTTCTTGGAAGTGTTTTACCTACATAGGTTTTTCTTCTAGTATTCTTCACCATTGATTGTAGGAACCAATTACAGCAAGGAGATTTTCATACAACAATGTCATGAAGTCATCATTCCTCAACGACATTCAACCTGTTTCTAATTTTGTTATTTACAAACATAAATAAAGAACAATATAAAAACTCAAAAAAAATTAAACTTATAAATAGATTATAAAATATAAATTTTAAATAAAATTAAAAATGCTAAAATGACTAAACAGGTTGGTTTATTTATGTCCAATCCAAATTTATTTAAGATCAAACCTTTATGGACCTAGCTAAAATATCCTCTTTTTTTAAGCAAATTACCAAAATGAAGCTCAAGCTTTTATTAAACGGGTCAGGTGGAACTGTTATAATTGACCTTGACCCATTTTGATAGATTTATAGATCTTTAAAAATAAGTTAAATATTTTATTGATATTCATATTTAAAAGTTCATATATTTGTTAACTTTACTTGATAAAAAGTCGAAACAAATAAAGATAATTTTAATTTTTTTTGGTGTTTTAAAAAGATGATCAATGTTAATAATCAAAGGTTGGTCTAACAATTGTTAATTCTTCTTGTTGTTGCCTGAAACAATAATGATGAATTGCTGACGTCCTTCGTGCCACGTGTTGTCGAAATCTCTGCAAGAAAAATAAAGATCAGAGGGATGCAGGGCTTTCTCTGCGTTTGCACTCCGATGCTTAAGTCAGACCCAGAATTTGACAGAGTTTCTGTAGGGGAAATAGAGACTTAGGTTAACGAATCATACCTGACCCCTATTTATAGGGATTTCTCTATCACTAATTACATTTTTGCCCTTTTTATCTTACTCAGAGTTTGTATCATTTCTCACATGTTTTATTTGTGTGCCACATGATGCATTCTTTTATTATTCTTTTATCATGCACAACAATTGCT
Source organism: Firmiana major (assembly GCA_033439115.1). Lineage (NCBI taxonomy): Eukaryota > Viridiplantae > Streptophyta > Magnoliopsida > Malvales > Malvaceae > Firmiana > Firmiana major. The sequence goes on from CM065897.1 coordinate 84,445,137, forward strand.
CCCCACTCTTTCGCTAGGTATAACCTTACGGAAGAGTACCTATGTTCTCATTGTAGCCTCAGATCAAGTCCTTACATTAGATTCTGAAGTCAAATTCTCTGGTCGTATAATTCTCAAGCTCTTGTTTGAGTGCGTGGCTTACCTCACGCATTTTTCGCTTCAAGCCCTTGCTCGTTTTCTTCGTGGCTTACCTCGCGCACTTTTCGCTTCAAGCCCTTGGTTGAGTGCTTAGCTTACCTCGCGCATTTTTCGCTTCAAGCTCTCGCACATTTTCTTCATGGCTTACATCGCGCACTTTTCGCTTCAAGCCCTTTGTTGTGTGCTTAACTTACATCGCGCACTTTTCGCTTCAAGCTCTTGCACATTGTCTTCGTGGCTTACCTCGCGTATTTTTCGTTTCAAGCCCTTTAGTTGTATGCTTAGCTTACATCGCGCACTTTTCGCTTCAAGCTCTCGCACATTGTCTTCGTTGCTTACCTCGCGCATTTTTCGCTTCAAGCTCTTTGTTGTGTGCTTAGCTTACATCGCGCACTTTTCGCTTCAAGCTCTCGCACATTTTCTTCATGGCTTACATCGCGCATTTTTCGCTTCAAGCCCTTGCACATTGTCTTCGTGGCTTACCTCGCGCATTTTTCGCTTCAAGCCCTTTGTTGTGTGCTTAGCTTATATCGCGCACTTTTCGCTTCAAGCTCTAGCACATTTTCTTCATGGCTTACATCGCGCATTTTTCGCTTCAAGCCCTTGGTTGAGTGCTTAGCTTACCTCGTGCATTTTTCGCTTCAAGCTCTCGCACATTGTCTTCGTGGCTTACCTCGCGCATTTTTCGCTTCAAGCCCTTTGTTGTGTGCTTAGCTTACATCGCGCACTTTTCGCTTCAAGCTCTTGCACATTGTCTTCGTGGCTTACCTCGCGCATTTTTCGCTTCAAGCCCTTTGTCGTGTGCTTAGCTTACATCGCGCACTTTTCGCTTCAAGCTCTTGCACATTGTCTTCGTGGCTTACCTCGCGCATTTTTCGCTTCAAGCCCTTTAGTTGTATGCTTAGCTTACATCGCGCACTTTTCGCTTCAAGCTCTTGCACATTGTCTTCGTGGCTTACCTCGCGCATTTTTCGCTTCAAGCCCTTTGTTGTGTGCTTAGCTTAAGCTCAAGCTCGACCCTAATGATTAATGAGCTAAATGAGCCAATCCAACTTGAACAAAAATTATATTTGAGGGCATTCGATTGCCCTATGTAAATTTTCTAAATAAAAGCAAAATTTTGCAAGGCATCCAAATGCTTTAAGGCAAACCCCAAACTGAATGTAAACTCTTCAAGGCACTTAAATGTCTTCCATAAGACAGTTGAATGCTCTTGCTAAACATCATTCCAAAACTCATTCAACATTTACAAGTTGGATATAATTTTTCATTCTAAAAAGTGGTGATTACTCACCAAAGACATTTCTTTGATCAATAAGTGTTTTATTGCACCTTATACATACTTTCTATAACATTTATTTTTCGTATATACAATCATAAACTTTATATTCTTTCACTCAAAATTCAAATTCTCTTCTTACACTCTTTTTCTTGTTTCTTGGTTCAAGTGAGTTTATAAGAAAAATTCAAAATGCAATTGAAATTTTCTAAAGTAGACATTTTATCATAGGAACAATGTTTCTTAAACTATTTGCATCAATGTAGGGAAACTTTTGCTCCTAGAAAGCATCCTGGAAGTGTTTTACCTACATAAGTTTTTCTTCTAGTATTCTTCACCATTGATTGTAGGAACCAATCACACCAAGAAGATTTTTATACAACAATGTCATGAAGTCATCATTCCTCAACAACATTCAACCTGTTTCTAATTTTGTTATTTACAAACATAAATAAAGAACAATATAAAAACTCAAGAAAATTAAACTTATAAATAGATTATAAAATATAAATTTTAAATAAAATTAAAAATGCTAAAATGACTAAACAGGTCGGTTTATTTAGGTCCAATCCAAATTCATTAAAGATCGAACCTTATGGACCTAGCTAAAATAACCTCTTTTTTTAAATAGATTACCAAAATGAAGCTCAAACTTTTATTAAACGGGTCAGGTGCAACTGTTATAATTGCCTTTGACCCATTTTGATAGATTTATATATCTTTAAAAATAAGTTAAATATTTTATTGATATTCATATTTAAAAGTTCATATATTTGTTAACTTTACTTGAGAAGAAGTCGAAACAAATAAAGATAATTTTTTTTTTTTTGTGTTTCAAAAAGATGATCAATGTTAATAATCAAAGGTTGGTCTAACAATTGTTAATTCTTCTTAAAAGAGATTATATTTAAAATTTAAATCCTATTCTTCTTGTACCTCTAAATAACAAAAACTAAATGATTAATGTTGAATCATTGTGGTTAATAACTTAATATAAATATGTGCCAATTGAGTTATTATTATTATTATTTTCTTTCCAATAATTTCACCGAAATGACAAAAACATCACACTTTTGACATCAGCGTCAACAACCCATCAACCAATTCAAAATCCCATGAACTAATCATAAAGAATTTATGTCTGATCGTTTCATTAAAAATAACTTTTAAAAAATAATTTTTGAAAAATATTTATAATTCTTGAAAAATTAAAAAAATTTAATGGATAATTTCATCTAAATTTATAAAGTTTGACTCTAATTCAATTTTAGTCAATTAGTATTAAAAATAGACACTTTGTCCCAAAACTTTTCTATTTTTTCAAGACAAATTAATCATTCTGTTAGTCAACCGTTAAAAGTTTAATTTTAAATCCGTTTTACCCCTTAAACTTTTTGGAGTACTTTAAATACTCAAGCCATTCAATAATGAATAAGAAAATACTAAAAGCTACAAGGCTTTGAAATATTAGTTTTCATTTTTCATTTTTAATTATTTTTTTATTTACTTATTATTTTTATTTATTATTTTTTGTTTATTATATTTATTTATTAAGTATTGTACTAAGTAATATATTATTGTTGTGTTTATACCATGTTTTAGTTGCTAACTTTCATTAGTTGCAGAAATATTATGCCCATACATAGTTTTGAACAATTTGTTTTACTTTGCTATAGTATATTATACATTAGAGGAGTTGTAACCTAACAACACATCAATAAAAATATTATTGCTTATTGCTCTAAAATCACTTTGCCTTCTATAAGTTGTCTTCGGCGAAAATTATTGGTATAAACTCGATTACTAATTATTGGCAAAAATTATGATCCATAAGTTTGAAAAAAATTCAAAAAACATTATCATACCTTCTTCAAGTAATAATCATGCACCAAAATATAATATTCAATTTCAGAACAAATATTGTAAGTGTAGTTGAAGAGCTGCTGAAAGAATATCAAAATTTGAACATAATTATTTAAAAATCTATCTTACTCGTCAGGGGAGGAATTGTAGATTTTTCAATGGTGGCATTCGATGGCGTGCATCCTGTTACTGATGAAGATATTGATATGAGAAGAAATGCCTTACAGATTAAAAGTTGTATGACAAAAATGAAGAAAGAAATTGAAGTTACAAGGGAGCATTGTAAAAGAATTGAACATACCGTGAATTTATTGAAAATAATGGTCATTACTTTGTTCGTAGTTATTTTATTAGTTATTTTTAGCAAATAATATTGAATAAATTTAATTTTAAGCTAAATTACTAATTAGTGTTAAGCAATATAAAAACAACAATAATATGCTACTTAGTACAGTACCTAATAAATAATAAACAATAAATAATAAGTAAATAAAAAATAAATTAAAAATAAATTAAAAATAAAAAACTAACATTTTAAAGTCTAGCAGCTTTTAGTATTTTTTTTATTCATTATTGATTGGTTTAAGTATTTAAAGCATTTGAAATGGTTTAAGGGATAAAATTGTCTCAAATTAAGCTTTTAACTGTTGACTAACAAAATGACTAATTTATCTTACGAAATAAAAAAATTTGGGATTAAGTATCTATTTTTTATACTATTAAACTAAAGTTGGATTAAGGTCAAACCTTAGTAACCTAGATAGAATTTACCCTTTTTAATTGTTTGATTGTTTTTTGAAAGTTCTATTTTTTAAAATAATGTTGGCATAATTATTAAAATATTAAAAATTATTTATTATTAAAATATTTAAATTATTTTTTAGTAATATTTTAATTTTTTTAATAATAGTATTTAATATTAAAATATTATATTATCAATCACTTAAGAAATCCATTTATTAGTATTTATATTAATGTTCTTAAAATATTTAAAATAGTATTGCTATTATTAAAATACTTTTTATATTAATATAATAATATTAAAAAAATATTTTTTATTCTTAAAAATATTTATAATATTAAAATAATTATATTTTTATTGAAAATATCATTATTAAATCATAACAAAAGTATTATTTATTTATATTTATTTATATTTACTATTAAAATATTTATTTTATTATCTAAATAATATTATAATACTATTTTTGTTAAAGTATTAAAAATAGTTGTATTTAATAATTACAAAATAGAATATTTAAAATTAAAATTTATATTTTCCGGCTATTCAAAGCTACTTTATGTTCAATTTTAACAGGTTTGATTTAGGGTGAGTGGGTATGTTTCGATTGTAAAAAATATTTTTTTTTCTTTTTTAAAAGGGTAAGATATTTTTCGGACAATTGAGCATTGATTTCTATTAAGATATTTTCCATTGACCAAACTATTTTCAACAAAACAAACACTTGAAAACATGAAAAGTACTTTTGAAAGTTATTTTAAGTAAAACAAATAGAACCTTAAATTGATACACCCAATACCCCAAAACTCCTTAAATTTATTAAGAATCTGATGAGTACAAAACAACAAAAATCTTATGATTTAATCATAAAACTGCACTAACCAAACACTGAAAAATGATCATTCTCAAACAATTAAAAATCATTTATGATCTTTTGAAGCAAAGTCAATAATAAAATTACTATGCTTTCATTAAATTTGGTCATCTTAATTACAATATTATAATACGATACGAAAATAATATAAAAACAATGCAATTTAAAATTTAATGAAAATTATTTATAAATGTGATAAAAATTAAAAAATATTTTATATTTAACGTATGGACACAAATTTTGATAAAATAATTTTTATATTGTATATGATAAGAATACAATTTAAACAATACAAATACAAAATATACACACAAAGTATCAAATCTAACTAGAAACAATATCCTAATTCTTTCATAGTTAGCTTCAAAAATTTTGAAATGTAAAGATAGTTGCTGTGGCAGCCTAGAATTAGAGTCGTTTTGGTTGATTAAAGACCAGATGAACTATGATATTGGTTAAAAAAGATTGAATAAAAAAAAATTATCATTAAAAAATAATTTTAATAAAATAATTATAAATAAGTATAGAAGGGTAATTTCCCATCCACCTAACTTTTGCCCTACATGTTTGGTTCCACTGCACCTTTGATGCAGTGGAATTCAAACATGCCATCAAGCAAACTGCGAAAAAAATGAAAGTTAAAATTGACGAAGGGGATTGATTTTTTTTTTTTTTTTAAAAGGAATGAAGTTAATAGGTTTTTATTTTAGATTAGTATTTTTTTGGGCCAATTTTAGATCGGTTTTTAAGTGAGAGAATTTGTATTAATAGTAAATTGGCAGCCCACAATGACAGATCCATGTTATGGCCGTTAGAGTAGGGAAACTTCTATAATAATGTTAAGATTTTTTTATGGTATTGTAATATTAATATAGATATTAAATTTAATATTATTTATATAAAAAATATAATAAACACATTATAAAAATGTAAGACGGTATTTTTAACAAATTTTATATTTTTAATATATTAAATTTATGTTTAATTATATATATTTACATTAATTTTTAAATAAAATAAAAAATTGATCTTGCTGTCAAATTTCGCTTGGTATATTAGCATTGCGATTTGCGGCTGATAACGTCTCATCGTCTCATTGAATTTGTCTTCTCGATGACACATTCTCAGAACATAGTAGGTAAGGGAAAGATAAAAAGGTTTTTGAAGCAAAGCTTCATTGCCACCAAACATATTTTGAGGAAATAATATTGAAAGAATCTAAGAAATAAAAATTTTAATATATCTTGATTTAAGAAAAATTTCCTAAACTAAGCAAATGACCAGATTAAGCTTGTCCCATCTCGGGCTTGGAGCCCCACCACCAACCCACAAACCGCTCGCAGAATCACAGCGTGGGCTTCATTCCTTCACTACTTCCACCAGCCTCTAGGGTTGAACCGGCAATTCACCAAATTTGAATAATGCGCCGAGTGAACAATGCACAGTGCAGGGAAGCTTTGGATTAATTGTCAAACTGTAACAAATTAAGGTGATGAATAGAGAGATGGAAAATGATTATCTTACAATAAATTTAGGAACAGAGTGACTAGATATTCTTGATACTGTTTTAATTGATAATAATTGATTTTAAAAAATTTATTGCCTCTGCTAATTATATATAATATCATATTATCAGCTACAATTTGAGATTTTCAATTTACATGTTAATCTCCCTTTGAAATTCATATAAAAAAAAGAGCACCATTTGCAGGCGGTAGGAGTCACGACCCTTTATATTAGTTTTTGATCTTTACCTTATCACTTACCACTTACAATTAAATTGTGAGTCAACATCCAATCCACATCTCATATAAATTCATTTATTTGAAATAAAATCGAAACTTGACTTTTATAAATATACGAAAGCGTTTACATCAGTTTCTATTAATTATACATCCTTTACGTACAAAATATTATTATACTGTGCATTAATTTATAGGATACAATTTTTTTTTCATTACAAGTGTATATCTCTCTATACTGCTGGAGACTACCTTAGCAGGGACGACTGCAGTACTCACTACTGCGTAGTATCTGTGGAGAAGGAAATAAGGGGTGGACATAACACGCTCATTAAGGAAAATGTGTAAGCAGATAGATAACTACATTATCTACATGTTAAAATACATATATATTCATTTTTCTTATAAAACAACATACATGTTCGTTAAAACAACTTCCATCAATGCGAAATCATTAATTCGCTAGTTGGGTATATGCATATTCACACAGTAGCATAGATTTTACAGTATAATCTATTCACACAATTCATATATAGAAAATGTTTTACTTAAAACCACACAGGTTTATTTCGAAATCACCTTGCACACAGCAAGTTAATGTTCATATGAGACATAATTATGGGTTATCACATTCTCCAGACACACAGTAAGGGAAGATATTTGTCACCTCACACAGTAGTGACAATATCATATCACACAGATATAAAAGACTTATGGCCATAGTCGGATTTCAAGCTACACTAATCAGGTATGCGGGAACCCTACACTTGGGGAGGCAAATCAATCATCCCTTCAGATCATACTCAAATCACGGCACATCGTACTCTATGCCTAACGCTCACGGTACATCGTGCTCCCGTGGATCCTTATCACCCATTTTCATTGTCTCAAAATCACGTGCGAGCAGGTCAGTGCTAGACACACACTAGTACACGACGGCTCTAGCACGGTTTATCCATCACACAGAAATTTCATAAACTCTCGTGCGAGCTCTCGAGTGGAACACATAGTATCATCAAGGCATCAAGCATGGTTTTACTTACCACCCAGAAGCTCAAGAGACTACGTGCGAACACTCAGAGGAAGGCACACAACATATCTGAGGCATCTAGCACAACTGTCCCATCACTTTAAATCAAGGAGTCACATGCGAGCATAATCAGAGCAAGATTACTAAGAAGTACTCTATGACTCCAACATGATTCCCAAAATCTAATGCGAGCAGCTCGAGTGGAATCACACAGTATCACCCGAGGCATCGAGCACTCTTTAGCTTTTCTCAAAATCCTTTCGAAAACAATGTGCGAGCGGGGCTGGTCAATCTACCGTTGCCTCTCATGCTCTAGCACCATTTCACACAGAAAAGAAATAGAAGGCCTCCATGTATAGTCATGAGTGAGAGGACAAATCTCCCTTCAATCACTCTTTATAAACATTTCATACACATGGTTAAACCAGGAGCCCATCTATTGTCATTCTTTCTCAAAACGTTTGCAAAACCTCTTTTCACAACCATCATAGAAGTCATGCAAATTCATACTATCGACTTATTCTCATACGTAGTTTTCTATCTAGCCATATTAATATCTATGTATTTATCGCATACATGTGCATTCAGTAGGTAAGAAAACATACACATAGATATCTCTATAGCTCACATAAGTCCCTTACCTCGAATTACGCTTGAATCGTCTTCATTGATTCCAATAGCTTGTGATCCGGTCTTGTCAACTCTGACTTTATCTCCAAGAGCTGCAAGTGTTCAAAATTCTCATCAGTATATTCTCATATACTTCATTTCACTTGCATGATATTTAGATTAATGCATTTTGGCCATTTATATCTCATTTTCCTCTTTATATTATTATTGGACTTTATTATTCCTTAAGTCCATTTCACTCGTTTTATTTGTTTCTCGGGAATCCATTAGACTCCTCGAGTCCATTGATTCCATATTGAACCGGCATTTAGCTCCCCATGCCATTAGTTCATCATTTCATTTCATTGAGGCATTTCATCGAACACCTCATATACTCTAATTTCAACCTTTATCCATTTTAACTTATGGATTTCACCAAACCATTTTACAAGCATCAATACATGCTTAATAACATCTATGCATGCTCAAATCATCCTCAAATCCATGTCTATTCAACAAATCCTCATTTTGGCACATTTAACCATTTTATAGGTCATGAAGAGTTTAGCATGTTTTAAGACGTTTCAATCATAAATCTATATATCAATCTACTCACACAAATATATAGATTAACATATATGAGATTGGAGTATTGAAATCTTACCAATCTCAACTTTCCTCCACTTTGCACAATTTGGGGGAAAACTCATTTTCTCCTTCAATGGCTCAACTCAACATCTAGCTTCCAACTATGTTGTTCTTCTCCACTCTATGAACAACTTTGATTAAATATATTTTCCTCCAATCTCTATGGAAAGTGTTGATAGTCTAGGGAGGGAATTTAGATCACTTGCTTCAAAAATGGAAAAGTTTATGTTTCTCTCGAAATCTGCAATTAAGCAGGTCTTATTTTATAGAAAATGTTTGATGAGATTGATTTCCCTAGGTTAAGGATCGATCTTCCCCTGTTTTTAGCATTTCAAAATGCAAATTTAAGCCTATGAGATTGATCTGTCGGGACGTGAGATCGATTTGTTCCAGACAGTAGCTCAAAAAGATCGATCTGCTCCAAGGGTGAGATCGATCTTCTCTAAGTTAGTAGCACTTGGAGATCGATCTAGCCCTTCAGGGGATCGATTTCTTCTACACAAAATGTTTAACAGATTGATCTGGTTCCATTGAAGATCGATCTGCCATGTTCCATTGCTTGAATAAGAGCATTTTTGACTTTTTCAGATTGATCTTTCCTTCTATGAGATCGATCTGACATTCATATTTTTCAGATTTTGCTGCAGTTTTCTACAGTAACTCACACAAAACATCCTTAATTTTGCTGTTATAGTCATTTTCTCATCCAACCACCTTTAAGACTTGAAAATGATATTCATTCATACTTTATACACATTAAAATTTGTGTGCATTCATTATATAACTAAAAATATACAATACAAAACTAAATGAAAATTCAAAGATTTATTCAACTCATGCAACTTCATTCCATTTTATCACACTACTTATTTTTCATTCCACTCACATTCATCACATACAAAAATCCATTTTTTTCATATTCATACATAATAAAACTTGTACATACATCACAAACTCTTATTACAAATGTGTATATTAAATTTATAAACTTTACATCACTTATATTTTACATTATATGTACATCATCATAGTTATGAATTTATAAAATTTACATATGAAAATACAAATCTTACTGTAGAAATAGGTTCTTCCTGGTTAATCAAGAAGGTAACATAGCAATGAAAATATAGAACAATTAATGTAACCATGTGTGAGTAAGATTTAATTCAATTATTGTATATAATGACAGAAATGTTCACGACTTTACGGGAACGGTGTTCATCTAAAAACACTAAGACAAATGAATCAAATGTTATCTACTATGATAAACATTCACATTTTAATATTCTGTTCTATTTGCTGTTTTTGAGAGTGACCTCATACAGGAAGTTAGGTTTGTGTTTTTTTTTTTTTTTTTCTCTTAAGGAATGGTAATAGTCGTTGCTGCTGAAGGCTAGGTTTTTCCTAACTCAACCACTATCACACTAATGTTGTCCTTGGTACCCCGAGCTATTGCAAGTTCAACCAACAGTGCTGCTGCTTCGGCAGCACGGTTTTCACTGACAATATTGTCAAGGGGTTTCCTCCTTAGTCGGCCTTTCAGACATCTCCTCACTACTCGACATGCGACTTCATTCGATATCACATCCCACAGGCCATCACTAGCTAGTATGAGGAATTCATCGCGATTGGTTAGCTCTCTTACTGTTACTTCTGGCTTGCATATAACAAATGGTTTAAGGTATTGATCGCCTGCATTCAAATTAAAATCTACAGTGATAAAAAAATTAATGCTGGCAAATCAACCTTAAATTGGCCATCCTCTCTACCAACACAAAATTGATAAACCCTTTTAATTATTAAGCTAGTGATTAACACTATTTCAGAAGCTCGTCTACATACCTATGGATCTTGAAGTGGCAAGTACTCCCAGCACTCGATGTCCATTCCAGTTTACGACCCTTCCACCAGCGGCTTCAACTCTCTCCAACTCATCAGTCCTGTCAGGCTTTGCACAAAAAACATTTCAGTGTATTGCTTACTTGCTACTAAACTATAAAGAAACCTAGTTTCATCCCACTTTTGTTGAAGATTAAGGAAAAAAAAAATTAGACAATAAACTGACAAAACAAATTTTAAAACTGAGTGATAATTAAGTGGAAGGAGTTTGAACTTTGAAGTAACTGTGCCAAAGTTTATCCATCACATTGATAAATTTTAGTAGGAGCGACAATATATTACATAGTAAATGTAATCAATAATCATCATTAGGCGAAATGAAAAGACAAGTGCAAAGAGAAAGGGTGAGGAATTAAAGGGGTCAAAAAAGGACCGAAAGCGTAGTCCTACTAATCATTTGGTAGAGTAACTATAGTTCTTAGTAGTTCCTAACAAAAATAACGAACGAATGGTAGTTTAATGAATAAAATATCTGAAATTGAAATTGTTAGGTACAGCATACAACTAATTAATTTGTCACTTCGCATCTCCCATATGTATTTTGATATCGATTAGGCACTCGTTTAAAAGTATAAATAAAAGACAAGCTTCATTGGACTAGCCATAAAGAAATAAAGAAACAAGGCCTAATGGTTTATCTCATTGAAGCGCTTATTCTATTTTAATTTTACTTTTACGGATATACCGAATTAATTTACACGTACGTCAAAATTAATATCTCCTCGAATTATCTTAAGGCACAGCTACGTATTAAGGAGTTCATCTTACTCTATCTTTACCAAATTGCCCAATTAACTTGTAACATTCTGTGGGTAGAGATCCCCGTTAAACCATATATTTAACTAAATATTTAACTAAGCTTAATAAGCAACGAATTTGCATACTTCAACACATAAATAAGACCATTCTGCTTGAGTAGTTCTTGATTTCTGTATCACTTCATCCACCAATCACATAAAGATGAACTACTGGGATTGAACCAAACAAAAATCCACCAAAATGTACAGTATACCGTGTTCCTTCAATTTTATTAGCAAAAATATAGTAAAACTAAAACCTTTTAGCATGATTATTATAAAACTAAAAAGCATATATATGTATTTCATAAACTTTAAAATGTTACCTTATGATCACAAGACAAGGCCACTGCAACACCACCCCTCGATAGCACAGCTCTAGAGTCCCCGCAATTCGCCACTACCAACTTTCCATTACCAACCACCGCCACAACCGCCGTCGACCCAACCATCTCCTTCCCCAACTTGCCTTTATTTACCTCTTCATCCATCTTCATAAAACATTTCTCCATCGTTCTTCCCCAATCAATCCCATTTTCTTCCTCTACTATTTCCTCCACCAACATTTTGTGCAACCTTTCCTTACACTCCTCCGCCACCCCGGATCCCCCGTGCCCGTCATAGACTCCATAAAAATCAAACTCTGCCTTTCCCTTGGCCATAAATCCTAACTTCACTTTCACTGCATCTTCCATCTCTCTTCTCCTACCAATAACCGATAGTAACCCATGCGACGTGCGCGATAAAGTTTGAACATCTTCGTTTTTCTTGCAAGTGTTCTCTTCAAAACCAGCTGAAACGGCGTCGTTCTCATCTGCGAATGATTGATCTGACGAAGAAGAAGACAACGAAAGCGATATTTCCGTTAAGCCGTTGCTTGGTTCCGATCCATGAAGAAATTTCTCGTCCTTATCATCCCAGTTATTACTACTGTTTTCTGTAACGGTTATATCCATAATGCTCTGACACGTGCACTTCAATCTTCTAATTTCCGATCTTCTCCGGCGTGCATTCTTGGTTCTGGGGACTGTAAGTCTACTGAATACATCGGAATCCGACGTCATTCTGCGGAAACCTTTGGTTGATGGAGGGTGAACCTTCAGTATTTCCCTCCATTAACTTTCTGCATGAAATCGAAATAAAACCGACAACTGGACAATACAGATTAAGTTTATATATATAGGGTAGCTAGCCGGTGGCGTGAAAAGCATTGAATTTGGGCCGATGAATTTCTGAGAAGATGGGAGGTAGTCACACGGGCTACTACGTACCACCGAGGGGGATTTTCAAACAGAGACGTGGACGGCAGTGATCCGGTTCGAAACACGTGGAGTTTGGATCTAGGGGTTGGTGATTCGGTAGTGTGGGGGAAGGGGCCCACGATGATGTCTAGAAGTCGTATTACGTGGCATCTCGTGCTTTTGAAGAGATATGCTTTTGCGGAGGGCTTTTATTAATTCATGTTTTTCTATGACAAGGAATGTTGACTGATGAAAAAGTTGGACAGGTGTTGAGTTTTGGTGAGTCGCGTGTGGGACTAAAACCTCGTACATTGGGCCAGAGTTTGCCGATCTGATGTTTCGTGTCCAGATCTTGAAGATCTATTCATTTACAAGTAAAATATCAGGGAGGTTGTAACCAAAAAATAAAATATCAAGGAGGTTTGATTGGATTACCTGACAAAGCTGACAGACTCTTGCCCCCCGAAAGCTTATTCATCCACCGTATAATTAGGGGTGTAATTGAGTCGAGTCGAGTCGATAAAGTGAGGTGTTCGAATTTGAACTCGACTCGAAATTCGATACTCGATACTTGGCTCGAACTCATCGAGTCTTATTTTTTAAGTTCGAACTCGACTCGAGATCGAATTCGAGCTACTCGATTAGACTCGATTATATAAGTTCGATATTTTGTTCGAACTCGATTAGGTTCGAATCATTATATAAATATTATTATATTTTTAAAATATATAAAAACTCGATACTCGATTAAGCTCGCGAGCTACTCAAGTCAGATATTTAAGTGCTCGAATTCAACTCGCTCGATAGCTCGAGTAGCTCGAGCTCGATTCGACTAAAATCGAGCCGAATTCGAGTTTTACTCGAATTGAATCCAAATATCTTACGAGTACCATTGTATCGTTTACACCCCTAAATACAACGCATCTCGACTTGTCATGAGAGTCGAATTTGTAGTTAGTTAATTAACCAAATCAACTGTAATGGTGATCCGTAATCACGCCTTAATCAAAACTTTTTTAATTAGTTAGGTGCACGAACTTCCGTGATCTTTCCTTCAAGAAAGCATGTTTTCTATGCACGTGGAGCTTATTGTTTAAATGAGAGAGCCCATCTATGGTCTCCTGGGTCATTTTCTTGCTCCTATACTGCCAAACAATGAGCAAATAAATTGCTTATCTAACAAGGCAAAGTGGCAGGTTCACATGCCACGTTAAATTGATGTGTTACGACCTTTTGGAGTTCTTGGAAAAGTTGTATTTGTCAACAATGATGCATGTAAATATTCAAACAGCGGCAGAAAATTGATTTTACATGTTTATTTTTCTTGAAAGTACTGTTAATCCCTTATTGATGTGAATAAGGCAACGTCCCTTATGCTATGAACCCTTAATAAGAAAAGCTTCGCAATTGCTCCTTTGATTATGCTTGACAACCATGATGCCATCCAGTTAAAGATGCATGTGAAGAGTTACATCAATGCAAAAGATTCACATGAACTCAAGATGAAAGGCTATGATTGTTATAAAGGTGAAAAAGGTTGGGGAAAAAGGCCATACAACCAGATTTACAAGCTGACGGATAGATTCAATGTTTCCTCGTTACAAACTGTTGTATGAACAAGTAAGCTAACGGGAACTTTCGAGTACTTTACAACATAAAGCTTGAATTAGAATGCAAAACTACATGCTCATAATAACATGCTTCCACAGCCAACATCATCAAAGCAAATAATGACACATCACTGTAATTACAACATCTAGGCATATAAAAAATTACTATAGTTCATAAGCATACAAAATTTAAACATATATGTACCTATTAAAATAGACATTGGACAAACATGAATTTCCGGAGAATCACAAGTGAGTATAGTCCAACACACATTCCCCTTAAAACACTACTGCGTAATGTTGAATCTTCCAAAGCTACATTCGAGGCTACGAAAAGCATACATTTGCAGAACTAGATGCAGAGGCTCTTAATAAAATGAAACATAGCAAACTTACATTGTACTTGTATCCACAGAACTTTTTGACGTAGTTGCCTCATCCATCGCATTCTCACTGTCACATTGATCTTTATTTGACATGTCGAGGGAAAACAGAAAGGATTTGGGAGGAATTTCAAGGAGCTCAACTTCACTTTCAAGCATCTCTAAGACTTTATTCATGGAAGGACGATTTGTAGGTTTTGTTTGTATGCACCAGAAGGCTGCTATTAGCATCTTCCTCACAATTTTGATCTCAACTTCCGATACATCTCCCAACTCTATGTTCTCTCCTTGATCGATTCGATCATAAACCCATGAAGGGAAATATATTTCACTAGAATGTTCGGCAAACACGTTTATATTTTTTCTTCTTCCCACCATTTCCATTAGCAACATTCCAAAACTATAAACATCAGCCTTGTATGAGATGCTTCCAATATTTTTGTAAAACAATTCAGGAGCAATATATCCTGGTGTACCTCGTGCTGCAGTGAGAGAAATTGTGTTGTCATCAACTGAATATAACTTTGCAAGACCAAAATCAGAAACTTTAGGGATAAAGTTTTCATCTAGAAGAATGTTGTGCGGCTTGATGTCGAAATGTAAAATCTGCATCTGACAACCTCTATGCAAATATTCAATCCCTCGAGCAATGCCAAGTGCAATCTCAAACAGTTTTTGCCAACTTAAACTTTGATTCTCTTTTGAAAATATAATTTTATCCAGAGATCCATTTACCATGAAATCATATACAAGGGCCTGTTTCGTTCCCTCTACGCAAAATCCAATCAGCTGCACTACATTAACATGGTGAATCCTCCCAATAGTAGCAACTTCACTAATGAAATCTTCTCCGTTTGCTTTGGATTTGCCCAACAATTTTATTGCCACCAAACGACCACTACGAAGCTTTCCCTTAAACACAGAGCCAAATCCTCCTTGACCTATCTTATATTTGAAATTTTCTGTCATTTTCTTTATTTCATAATATGAATACCGAATAGGCATGAAATTATTTTGACTTTGAAGAAAGTTTTCAATGGTATCATCCATCGACAAATGCCTCCTCCTCAATTTACGGATAATAAGTGCAATCAAGCCAAATATCCCCAACAAAGTTCTGGCTAATAAAATTCCTGTTTCACCAAAAAAAAAAAATGTGCATACGCAGAAATGAATCAGTATCTATTTTTAAGTCGAGATATTATTATTCTAGAAAAAGGCTTATAATTGGTGTACTCACAATGTAACTGTCAGTTAATTATAGAGTGATTTTTTTAACGAGTAAAATTTAAAAATTCTCGTATTCTTAAAAATGAATTAAAGATATTAATATTTATTTTAAAGGTCTATAATTTTTTATCTTTGTTTACTAATATATAAAATAGCACTTTGTGGTTAATTGATAGTATATAAATACTATACACTGTTAGTGCATCTAAGATAAACTCTTCTACAAATTAGACAGTTATATATAAATATTTATATTATGAATAATAATTGATGCATTGTCAATATATAAATTAAATTGATCGATTTTGACAAATTATTCAAATGAAATTTGACTTCTCCAAGGGTACTTGAGTTTAAGATTATATTTTACTGAAAATAACATAACTTAATTTTTGTTATTATAAAAGTAGTTGTTTTGAAAAAAAAATATCAATTGTTAATATGAAATTATTCTATACTATATTAAAAATTTAAGGTTAATATACGTTGTTAAATGATAAGAAGTTTAAAATTAGTTTTATTATATTATTGTTAATTGTTTTTTAATTTATAGTTACTTTTTCAAAATTTTAAAGTTATTTAGCTTTTTATTTTTATTATTTTGTAAGAAAAAAAAAAGAAAATTGGGAAAAGAGGCAATATTTATGTGAGTGGTTATTATTCTACTAAATTTTTTAACTTATGTAATTTCATCATCATACTTATAATTTTGAAGCAAATATGTTCGGATGCTTCTAATTTTGAAATAAATTTGTTCAACATGTATTGGAGAACATTTTCTAGAATATTCCATTAAAATGACATGACAGGACAGGATATATAAAATAGCTTATGAGGAAATATTCTACGGAATTTTTTTCCATTATATATAGTTGACCAAATTTGCTTTAAAATTAGGAGTATGATGGTAAATTTTCTTCAAAATTAAAAGTATAATAATGTAAAATTGCACCAATTGAAAGATTAGTAATAATTTGAATTACACACATAAACACTGTGATAAATTTACATCTTATCTCAAAGAAAGAAAAAAAAAACCCTTTGTTTATGATGCATATATAAATGGAATTCAATCATAATAATAGAACTACAATTTTTATTTTTTAATCATTATTAAGAAAGATAATATTCAAACTATAAATGATAATTTAAAAATAAACTATTATCCATTGAAATTTTTAGACTCTACAAATAAAGCTAAGATGGTGACTCATATCCTTCAAAAATATTAAATAAATAAATAAATAAATAAAGTAGATATATATCACCATCATAATCCTGATTATGAAGTTTCAAAATTTTTCTGATAATGTTTTAAATAACTATCCTTTAAAATATATTATAAAAGGAATTACTATATTACAAAAGGTGAAAGAGGTATGTTGCTTTTCATAGATCAAGCTTTCTTTTTTTTTCTTTTATCGCTCGGGTATTTCTCAAGTTTTGATGGTTTTTGTTGTCACTTATGATCTTGCTTCTTTCTGAAATCTGAGTTTGTCTAAATTTTATAGGTTACTTTTTTTTTTTTTTTTTTGGGATTTTTGTGATGCCATGCTCATAATTTTGCTTGATTGGTTTGTTAATTATTTATTTTTTAAAAATTTCACTAATTTTACTATGGAGGAGTTTTTCTTTAACCCTTTAAAATTTTGCCTTAATTATTATTTGTGGTAAGACTTTTCAAAATGTTATAAATGTGTCGTAGTTAGAAGGAAAGATCAAGAACTTACACAGATTTAAAAATGAATTGGAGTTATTAGGAGTAAAGTATATTTTTAATCTCAAATCTTTTATTTAAATTTTAATTTGGCCTTCAATCTTTATATTGTTTGATGAAAGTTTTAAACTTTTTTTTTTTTTTTACAAAGTTCTAAACCTTTTAAAATGATGTCAAATTCTTACATAAAAGTAAAAGAAAATTATAAAATAAACTAATGAATCTAAAATTATTATTATTTACTACCATATAAAAATTTTCAACTTAAAATGTTATTTTCTTTTTAATAAATATATACTAGATAATTCCCACATTTTGCTGCGGTTCAATGATTATTCAATGAAAATTTTATGTTTATTTAAAAATAAAGCCAAAAAATTGTTTTTACAATTACATGAACTACATAAAATCTAATGAGATAAAGCAAATAAGAAAATAATGCAAAACAAATATTATTAATTAAAAACAATTGAGAGTCGATAACAAATAAAAAAATTATTTTAATTGAATAGGCAATAAAAAATTATATTTGACAAAAATATTATTGACATAAATTTTAAAAAATCAAACAAAAGCAAAAAAAAAAAAAAGTATTGATAATATATTTTTTTTGATAATCACTCATTTTGACCTTGACAACTTTTTTAATTTTTAATTATAATTTTATTTTTTGTAAACCGTATTTTTTAATTTTATATAATTTATCATAATATATTTTTAATAAAAAACAGTAACATTTAGTATTACTTGATTTTAATAAATTTAATAATATTTAATAAGAAAAACTTTAAATTTGCTTTATTTGAGTGAAGCAGGGCTACATTGACACCAACGGGGTATAGATATGGGTGAAGGCACCAAAAGGCTTAGCAGTTGCAACCCAAAAAAAAAAAAAAGGTATTCCCGTTTTGATAAAAATAAAGAATACAATGGACACCTGTCACCTAACTTTTCTAAAACTTGTGAGATTTTTATGAGACATTTTAATGATAGAAACCAAAATAAAATTTAAATAAAAAATTTAGAACTAAAAAAGCACTTCATCAAATTATTAGAGTCCAAAAAAAAAAAAACATAGAAACAGCCTTTGAAGTTTGATGTTGATATAAAAGTATAAAACCATTGCTTAGGAGGAGGAAGTGAAGCTTCTGCTTATTACTTAAAGACCTCACGGGCTTAGCAATTGATCCGACAAATACAAACACCATCGCTACATGTTTTTAAAACATTGTTTGAAATCCGTTTTTAAGCTTGGATTTTCTTTATATATATACACATGCACTAGCACTAGTCGAAAACTTTCATAATAAGGTTAAAAATTTTGATTTTATTGTAATATTAATGTATACACACATGATATTAAACATAAATTTAATATCATTAAATGTAAAATATGTTAAAAGTATTGTAAATACACAAAAATAAATGTAAAATTTGAATTAATAAATATTAATATATGATAATTTTATTACAATATGCATTTATATTTATTTTTATATGTTTATGACATTTTAACATTTTCAATCATAATTAATTATTTATACCTTAAAAGTTTTGCTTAATTTTTTTTATACAGCTTTTTTTTTTTTAATTGGTTTTATATGATATACTAT
This sequence comes from Firmiana major, assembly GCA_033439115.1. Lineage (NCBI taxonomy): Eukaryota > Viridiplantae > Streptophyta > Magnoliopsida > Malvales > Malvaceae > Firmiana > Firmiana major. Next base: position 84,464,552 of record CM065897.1, read on the forward strand.
TCTAAAGGTTAGCCCAATTTGATTCAACTATATAGTTTCAATTGGACATGTCTTAATCAAAATTTTTAGTCAGTCACGTTTCTATTGCTTTAATATAATGATTTCCTTTTTTCTAGTGGAAATTTCGTGAAAATTACACTCTTTAAATTTGCTCTTCCATTAAGAATTATGTAGATGCTTACAATATATTATACTAAATCAATCACTTTAGGACTTGATTAAATTCTGATTATTTATGAGTACTGTTACAATGAAAGAAAAATGAAATAACTAAAAACTGTTCATTTGTTTCATGCAAATGTGTTTTTGAATAATTTGATATTTTGGATAACTATGCTATTAAGTTAATATCAAATTTGTGCATGTGTAACAATTTTATCAAAAAATCTGAAATTGTAAATTTTTGTAATTTTTGCCATTGTTAGAACTAGATGGAACTTAAAAAGCAAGAAATACAAGTGATGCGGTTTTTAAAAAGATACCATTAAATCATATATATATATATATATATAATTATCAAATACACTATTTATAGAGTCTAAAAAATTTACAAACAAGGTTAAAATAATAAAACATATTTTATTTTTCTTATTTTTATTTTTTAATATTTTTTAAACGATATGTATCATCATCTCAATTTTACTTGTAGAATTTTTAGATGTCACTATCAGTGTATTGGATAATTATTCTATATATATGAGGAATCCATTTACATTAAAGCAAAACAATTTTATTTTACTTTACCTTTTAATTCATATAAATTAATTTTTTTACAAACTAATTGTTAAATTTAACAATTTATTTATATTCATCATGCATGTAATATTTTGAATCGACCTTAAATTCTTATCATTTTAATCGAAGATAATATTCTTTTAATATAATTATTTACTAGTTTAGTTAGTTATAGTTATTCAATAGTTTACACTTTGAATAAAATGATGTTTACAATTATTAGTTCATATGATGTAATATACTCTCTGTCACAACCAAACTAAAATTTTCAAGAAACTGTAGAAAAAAATTCAAAAAATTAATATTTGATAAACTATTTTATCCAAAAAAGTGACGTGATGGAAATTTGTAGGTTAAATTTAGGATTAAAATAATTTATTTAGTATTTAAAAATATATAATATTCTTAAGTATCATTTTCTTGTTAGTACCTAAAATCTTCCTAATATCAACTTAATATAATTTACAGTATTTGAGTTGGTATAATTCACGAGGGTTAACTCTTTTAATATCATAATTAGTATCCAACAATCTTTTATCCAAATGAGATTTTAAGAAGATTATGAAATCAAAATTTAAATTTTAACCCAAACAATTTTCAACACCCATTCTTCAATTATAATAGAATATTTATAATATCATAATTATAGTGGGGCAACTATGACTTACCTGTCATTGCAAAAAAGAAAATAATAAGTTCCCCTGTTAAAAATACCAATTGAAAAATAATTACCAACTCGAATACAAGCAAATGCAAATCCAACAAATAAAATACTTCTGAAATCTGAAGGCTTTGCCTTTACCATAAGCATACTCATCAACGTGGATGCTCCCGTGCATAACAAATTCCAAAATGATTTGTATGTATACAATAATCGCAAGTAGCAGATAATTTGCCGACTGGAGCAATCTGGAAACTCAGCAAAGCAACCGTTAATAAGACCATTTTTAAAATATACGAAAGAATCTAAAGCTAGAATCCTAGAAAATTCTTACACTCTGAGAATGGGGTTTGAAGGCCATAAACTTTCGGGCGGATACCATGACACTTCGACGCCTTTCAACAGCATTTTGTAGATATCAAAAGTTGATAAGCCACTAATATTGGAAAGCATGATCGGAATCTCAGCTTCAATTATGCAGGACTGACTGAAATCGGACATGTTTTTAGTTGCCAAAAAGTAGAAATAGGTCCGTGGAGAGGAAGAATCACTGGTTCTGCAACGAGAAGCATCAACATAAATTGAAGAGTTCATCTTCATTGTGCAGTTTAGGACATACATGAGGTTACTTTGAAACGTATACAATATGTTTTCTTCATAATAGAGGTTCAAAGCGATTGAACTGCGAGGAATGGAGCAGTTTCCTTTGTCCAGATTCACATCCACAAGTTGCAGTGTCTGATTAATATAAGAGATGTCTAGGACATAGAAATTCCCATATTTCATGGGATAAGTGGTGCGGTTCATGTTGCACTCCAGTTCAAACATAGAGAAACCACACCGGCGAGGCTGACCTTTTAATCGAAATGGGTAACTGATGTTAATGTTTCCACAGAAAGAAGAGGCGCAGTGCTTGCCTTTGCGTATAGCAACGCAAGCATCCGGGAATAGAGATAAAGTAAGGGCCAGGACGCATAATAGGGGGAGTTTTGCTCTTAGCATCATGAAGTTCCGATGGAGAGAGTTTTTTTGTTTAATTCCGGTGAGGAAATAAGTAAATGGTTGTTCTGTTCATATCATATCTTCATTGGCCAACCGTTCTACGGCTGCGATTGAAAGCAAGTCTTCTTTTGAAAAATCAGTCAACCAATAAAGCCAGAAGCCCAAAATCGAAGGCACTTCCATTCCACACAACACAAGTCAGTCATACTGTTGAATATTCAAATCATTGACCAATTAGGCATTGCTATTAATATCTTCAGCGGTCACACTCAGCGATCAATAAATGATTTTGAAGTTAGCTTTTGGTTATCACCACTCTTGGGTAGATGAAAACTTTTTTACAAGAAAATTATGTATTCAACATATATATTTACATATTATATAAATAATTAAAACTAATAAAATATATATTAATTAAAATTCGATTAATATATAAACTTGTTTCATGTACAAATATTTTGTCAGATTAATTAACATGATTAATTTTTTTAATATTTTAAAGTTAATGAAAATAAAAATATCTGAAAATAAAACAATTTAATATAAATTTAATTATTTTGTATTTATTGCTAAATTAATTAATATAACACTGAAATTATATTTTTATTTATAAATTAATTAAATTTTACTAATAATAAAATATTTAAAATAACAATAAAATACCGTTTTCATACATTTAAATTTTTTTTCATAAACTTATTTACATATATTATAAATTATAAGTTGCATATTTTTCTCTTTTCTCTCTCTGTTTTTTTTTTTTTTGGCCAGTATTTCTTTTCTATTTAGGTAATATGCCTACAGCCTTCAATTTGGATAATCATATACTTAGATTCGCTCATAGGCCAGATTCAAACAATTTAAATACTCTAGAATACCTTTGAATTAATACTCTTAGAACATGTTATGAACACATTATTAAGTATTAATTTAAAAGGATACTAATTTAAATGATTTTACATTATAAATTATTATTGTCTTAAAAAACATATTTGTTTAATTTTTCATATTCTTTGAATCCACTAATAACTCTATAGTTTTTAATTTTCATAAAAAATCCCCTTGCAAATATAATTTTTCTAATATATATTAGACTTGTTTTTAGTTCTTGAAATAGAGAATCTTAAATATGGTAGTCTTTTATAAATTAACATCTTAAAATGATTTATAGTTCTTGAATATTTTGTAATATATTTTGTATTTTTTATTAAATTATTAATTTATAACACAGTTAGATTGAAATTTAATATTAGGTTTTAAAACAATATTATTAATTATTACGATAGAGTGATTTATTAATTTTTTTTTATATTAGCCCGAGTTGAGACTATAAATTTTTAGTAATTTAGAGAGATTATTAATTTCAAAGAAGATTAATTTAAAGGAATTCTACTATAAGAACGTAAAAATTATAAGCAAGTTCAAATCCGACCCGATCTAATTATTCGAACATAATTTCTAACCCAAATCCAATTTTATATATATTTTAAAACTATTGAATCTAACCAGATCCAATCTACTACCTGATTGATGAAAGAAAAAAGATGAAAACCATGACTCTGTTTAGTTTACAGAAAATAACATCTGAAAAATGATTCATACATTTTCTGGTGCTTGTTTGGCAAAAAATTGATTTGTAAATAAAAAATGATTTCATGGTGAATGAAAAATTAAGTTTTTTCCTTAGAAATTGTTTTACTCTTTAAAAAAGGAAAGATATTTTCAAAAAAATAGTCATTTATTGTAAGATTATTTATTAAACACGTGAATATAATTCTATTCAAGTTATACTTTCGATATAATTATTTTGAACTTTAATTTAGTTTAACCCTACATAAAATATTATTATATTAATATATTTTTTTATTTAATTAGATTAAAAATTTTAAAAGTCAAAATATTTCTTTTAATATTTTAAGTTTAAATATTTTATTTTTTATATTATTAATTTTGAATATTTTTAATATTTCAATGATAAAAAATATTATATTATTATTTTAATAAATAATATATTTATATTTTATAATTTATTAATATTTTAATTAAGATATAATGTTTTTATATTTTATTAACAATTTTTAATATTAATATTTTAATAATAAATATAAATAAATAATAATTTTATTATGATTTTAATAATAAATAATTTCAGTATAAAATATAGTTATTTTAATATTTTTAATATTTCAAAAATAAATATTAATATATTATTAATATTTGATATATATGTTAAAATATTAATATTTCTTCAAATTTTTAATAATGTTAATATAAGAAATAATAAATAGTTTTCTTTTAAATGTTTAATAATATAATATTTAAATATTAAATATTATTTTGAAAATAATTAAATTAATAAATAATTTTTTATATTTTATTCGTTAGTTAATATCATTTGAAAAAAGAAAATAGATCTTTTAAGAATAATTAAGTAAAAAAATATTTTGATTGAATCATCAAAATAAATAATAAAAAATCTTTAATCTTCTAATAATAAGAATATTTTTAAAAATTATTTTTAAAAGTAATTATCAATGAATTAAATTAAACTTACACGCTAAATATTATGAACATAAAGAGAAACAAATGTAGAAAATATATGCGTGTCTCCCTATGCATAAAATTTAATTAAGAAAATTTGATTTTATCGTGAAAATATCACTGATGGTGATGTATTGAATAGTCACCGTCACTTGTGTGGTTTAAATCAGTTCCCTCAAACCTAAAGCAGTCAGACATGGGCGCATGGTTAGAATGATGACGAGAGGGACTTATATCTGAATCCTTACGAGGCATGCTATCGGGTCAGGGTACTCGTTAATTTTAGAGTATAAAAATTTAATTATATTTTATATTATTTTAATATTTTAATTTTTATAAAATAAACGCGCTTGTTAATTTTAAAGTATAAAAATTTAATTATTTTTATTACATGAATTTTACTCCTATAATATAATTTTGTTAATTATTTTAATTCTTTAAATATTTATTTATTAAAAATTAATTGAAATAGACGATAAAATTAATTTTAAAAAAATTAATTTGATAAAATAATTATTAAAAAAATATATTTAATTAAATATAAAAAAAATTAAAATAGGGATGGAAGGGTACTGTTCTACTACTTTGTCCTTTAGTGTCGATGCAGTGGAATCCAGACCCTATCAAGTCAACATTTAATTTTCAAATTTAAATTTGATATAAATCTTAAAGCTTGTTGTTAAGAAAATTAAATTAATAAAAACAAATTAATATTTAAAATTATAATTAAAATTAATTTAATTAAGTATTATATTAATAACAATTAATTTATAAATAAAAATAAATATAATAATATTCAAAAATGATTATTTATAATGATATTAAAATAGTAAAAAATTTTAAGGTTCAAACTGTATTTGAACGTGTGACAAATAATAAAATTATTATTCGAATTCTATCCAAATCTATTTATTAATATCTTAATCTTACTTAATCGGATTGAATAATATAAAATACATATTTATAAGATATACATTTATATCCATGAAATTCTCAAAAAAAAAAAAGGCAAAAGATTGAAAGAATAAAATTCCGTTTCAAGTTTTTTTAAATATATTATTATTATTATTATTTTATTAAAATTATCATATTTTAATAATCAATTTTTTTAATATCACTTAAATTAATCCCATCATGATTCAAATTAACCCCTAAAAAAGACATTGCAAAGGAAAAGGAATATAAAGAGCGAGAGAGAAACAGAAAGAGTATTTGGATTTCATCCCTGTAAATCTGGAAATTTTCCCAAAAGATAAAAAAATAAAAATAAAGAAAGAGACTACATTTACAAAGGCCAAAGGGGATTTCTCACTCTCCAAGGAATATATATATATATATATATATATATATATATATATATATATATATATATATATATATATATATATATATATATATACAACTACGGGGGATTTTTTAAAGCTCTAATTATAAAAACCTAAAAGCCAAAGAAATTCGCACAATGGCATAAGTTACAAACTACAATATGTAAAGCATGGAATTGGGCAAATATATTCTACGCACACCCACAAGTTTCCTTGAATTTGTACACACAGACCTTCTGATTTTTGAAGAATTCTAGCACAATATGCTATGTAGCTAATTATAAAATCACATGTATATAACTCATTGGGTATATCGTTGGTCATCGGCACTCTACTGCTATACTTATAATAGTACTTAATCGTACACATGAGAATGGAGAAAGGGCGATGTGGATGGGCTAAACCTTGCATTCAAAATTGTGTAAAATAAAAGCATACCCATGGTAAACCGTAAAGCATACAAACCATGATCAAAATTGTAACAAAAAACATACCCATTGTTGTCTTGAAAGCATACAAACTATGGTCAAAATTGTATAAAATAAAATCATACCCATGGTAAACCATAAAGCATACAAATCATGATCAAAATTGTATAAAATTGTATCCTAGGTTTTGGGATTGAGGAAACTCAGAGAGATTGTCATGAAGAGAGAATTATAAGATGAAGATGACTTTAAATGAAACCAAAAACCTTAGGGCCTTATTGATCATTCACCTTGAAAACCGAACAAACACAGAAGAAATACAATGAACATTTCTTTCAGTGAATAAATCCGGTAAAAATCCGTAAGAAAAGAGGATATAAAAAATAACAAAAACCAAATACATGCAAAAAAAGGTGCACAATGAGAACAAGACTAGACAATTCATATATTTGTGTATAGTAAGTTTTGTGTCAAATAATGTGAAAAAAGAAAATTATCATGTTATAGTTTATGTCAAACATCAAATATTAAACAAATTCTTTTAGTTATTATAAAATTTGTATATAATTTATGTCAAAATTTTAACTCATTTTATTTTTGTATTGTATCAATGTATTATATTTACAATTATCAAATATAACTACGACTGCAAACACTAGACTACTAGTTGTAAAAAAAAAAGAATTATTTACAAAGTTTTAGCCTTTTCGAAGCAGAATTGCTAGAGGGATCTTAACGGTAGCAAAATGGAAATATCATGAACCCTAAAGCGGTAAAGATAACCTTTCTGGGGAATTCCGGCAAATGGGGCACGTAGCATTCAGTCGAAGCCATTCGTCGATGCAATCAGCATGGAAACAATGTTGGCATTGGGGTATGCTTTTCAGGGTCTCCTTGGGCCAGTATTCAGACAAGCATATTGGGCATGTGTTGTCATCGGGCTTAGGTAGGCGCCTGCTTTCACCTAGCACAATTTTTGGATACGATTCTATAGTCGGCCCATCCAGGCCACCTACAATTGTGGGCTGTGGAGCGACTGTTGAATTGAGCTCTGGGATAGGATGGTGATGGTGTCTGGTAGCGTAGGCCTTCACCTTGCCACAAAGGAAACACAGTAGACCCAAGATACATAAGAGGGTTGGTACTCCGCCGCCAACTGTGATTGCATAGCGAGCACTCCTTGGAATACCTGACAATGGAATTTGAGCTTATCTTACAAGTTACCCATCAAGATTTTGACTGCAATCTAATTCTATTGTCCATGCAAATGGGAAACAGAGAGATGAAAAGGCTTGAGCGAAATGTCCATATCAGAACGTAAATGGACTTCAAAGCTCGGCCACTAAAAGACCTGTTTTTCTTACTGGGCTCAGCTTTCATGGAATAGCAATGGCAATAACCACATTGAGGCTTCTCTGACATGAGACATGACCTTATTCTTATAGTAACTACTCCTGGGCATGTTTGATCAAAACAAACACCGTTGGCCTTTGCTATAATCTCATAAGTCAACCAGATCAAATGGTAATAATTAGAGTGTTGAAAGCGTTGAGGCAATTCAAGCAAAAGAGCACTTCAAACCTTTCATTGACCAGCATTATTACTATTTGTTCAGTCAACGCTTATCTTGAAGATTGCCCTAAACCGGAAATGTCATTTACATGACATTAATATTGGCACGACTAAAGTCAATTCAGGTTACTTTCATTTGCTTCAACTTCAAGTCATCAGCATTATTTTTTGTTCCCATACTATGACATGGAAGTTCATTCAGAAAGATTCTTAATTTGCCGATCCAAAATGATAAGAAACCACCTGATTTTCTCAAGAATTCACACTTCAAAACACACAGAGCAGAAAGAAAGTTACCTCGTCCAGGAACATTTGAACAAATAATTTCATTAGTTGAATTGGCCTTCAGCCCACACTTGCCGCGCCTTGATTCACACTTTCGGCACTTGGGTTTGTTCCACGTTAGCCACAGATTGTCGCTGAGATCTGATGACAATATTTGCTCATCAAAGGGCCACTCAACTGGGACAGGAACAGTTGCAACTCGTTGGCAGGACAATGACAAAGAACCAACCACTCTTGTTGATGAAGTAGCAAAAATTGTGTAGTTACCACCACTGAGGCAAGCAATTGGATTTAATCCATACCTCAAATAGTCAAACGAGCAATTGAAGAAAGTAAAATCTTGATAGTAAACAGCCTTGAAAGGAGAACCAGAAAGGTTAAGCGAGAGAATTCTTTGAGGAAGGCAGTTGTTGGGATCATTGATCCATATTTCTTGTGCAGCATAGTCTATCCCTTGAACACTGAATTTTCCAGAGTAAGGCAGCTCGAGTAACGTTAGGTTTGAGTTACGATCACAAGATAAATCAAAACCCGGATAGCCACAAGACTTAGGCTGCCGGCCTTCAATCCGAAAAGGGAATCGAATCACTGGCTCTGTGCGGTGACAGGCATCTTTTATGCATGTATCTGTGCTTGTTGTAGCTTGTAGGGAGGAGCAGAAGAAGAAGAAGATGAAGATAAAGAAGAGTTGGAGAATGCCCATGCCGATGATTGGAGTGAAAAGCTACCACCAAACCAACAATATGGATTGAATAAGATTTGATGTCAGAATTAATGAGTACATAAGCTATGCTGCTATGGTCTTAAGCTTTTGTAGGCCGTTGATATGGAAAGCTAAACAGAACAGGGCTCCACCTGATGTCATCCGAAAAGAACTAGTCATCGAGTATTTCATGGACAAGTCAACCAACCAACTGCTTGTTTGAAGCAGCCTGCTTAAATCCTTAAATTGGAAAGAAAAAAAACATAAAACAATTAAAAAAGCATGAGGAACACAGTTGAGGTCTTGCGGTGATCATATGAAAATTGGGAGAATGGTTAATAATTAATAAAGAGGACATGTTTTTCATGCATGACTTCTTACTTTAAGAAACGTGAATCTATCAAACTCGTGAGTTCAAAATTTAGAACATCAAACTGCTGAAAAACAGCATTGGAAATTCACCATCTTCAATTATAATAAAATAAAATAAAAAAATCAAACAAAATATTACATATTAATCATTGATCTGTAACGCTTGCGTGCTTATTGAGCATGAAAATCATCACCTTAGACATCAGAAAATTGACCTTAAATATTAAAAGAAACAGAACCCAGCTTTGAAAATTAAAATAAAAACGAAATAAAACAAATAAATTCAGAATTTTATTCTTATGCTAACAGGGTTTTATTTTTCTTCCAAGAAATCACAATCATCAAAACACTTCAGTTCTGCATTCTTAATATAAACATCAAAAGTCGTAGCAGCGACCATTGCGTTCCCAATCACCGTAGCGAGTGGGCTCAGGGCCTTTAGGCCCGCCGACCTCCCCCGTCTCTTTATTTACCTGATCCACATCTTCATCTTCATTTTCATCTTTTTCTTTATTCTGAGGTTCAAGTTTCTTTTTCACAGCCTCCTGCTTTTCCTCATTGGCTTTTTCTTCATGGTTCATTTGAGGTTGCTGAGCAGAGGAGCATATGGACCGAGGCACCGAGTCTGGTCTGAAACTAGTAAAAGACGGTCTTGGGATGAAGAGCTCCGAGATTGATGAGAACAGACGGCTCAAGCTGGCTCTTGCCATTGTTGCTGTTTTAAGCAGCTGGAAGTGGAAAGTAGGAAGTGTGGAACAAAAAAAAAAAGGTTGTTAATAAAAGCACGGCGTCGTGTTGGTGTTAGATGCTGCAGCCAGAGCCACGTTTTGATGCCAAAAAATTGCAACGTGTAAACTATAAAACGGGTTTCAGACTGAAAGACAATTGCAGTTGGGCCCAGTTCGCAAATTCAATCCAACCCAAAGAATAATAACTTTTTAACCTTTTTTTTTTAATATAAACAGATGAAATTGAAGTGGTTCGGCCGTTTGGGTTAAGAATAAGGACGTAAATGACTGGGTATTCGTTATATAATATACTTATATTTTATAATATTAAAATTTGATTAATTATTTAAATATTTTAAATTTTTATTACTCGATCTCTATTTATATAATATAAAAATATTTGTTAACTATTTTAATATGTTACATCTTTTTATTAAATTAAAGTCTAACTTTTAAATGTAAATTTAAATTACTTTTAATGTATATTATCAAGAAAAATTAAACTAATAAATTTAAATTAACTCATAAAAATAAATTAATATTAAAAATCATAATTAAAATATATAATTATGTATTATATTAATATTAAGTAATTTACAAATAAAATGTATATAATAATATTTAAAAATTATTATTTATAATTAAGTACAAATAATAGCATACCCTAAAATCTCTATCTGAATCTAGATGAATAGTAAAATTATTATTCGGACCCTATTCAAACTTGATTATTAATTATCCAAAACCATACTTAATCAATTCAGGTAATATCATATACTTATTTATAGAGTAACCATTTACATTCTTAATTGAGTATATTCATAATTCTTAAAAACAAAAAAAAAAAGTCAAACTTTGACACCAGTTCATTGCTCTTAAGATCTTCATTTCCTTCATTTTCCAGCTGATACTTTAAGAAAATATGGCAAAAAAAAAAGTCAAAATCCGAAAATTTCATTGGCTAACAAACCAATGAGAAAGGATTTTATAATTTAATACATTCAATTACTAATAAGGAATAAATAAGTCAAGAAAAATTCTTAACATAATCTCACATTGTGATAATGAAAATTTTAATTTAAATTCATTTAAAGACGTGAAAATCATATAAAAATTGTATAACCAACATCATGAAAAAGACAAACAAATAGGAAAAGAAAATAAAAATCAATGAAAAAATGAAGAGAAAAAAACATCATTACTCCTTTCTCATCAAGCTTTTTCCCTTCATACCTATAAAATATCATTATACTTGTAAGTTAAAATGCATAAGACTATAAGATATATGATGCCTCGTGTCTTTGTATTTTACCGTCCAAAATATAAATCTTACCAAATCCTAGAGACTTTGAACCTAGAGGAAATACTAATTAAATGTCATTCAATTTCAACACATTATTATATGTTCACTTTCATGCCCAGAGTCCATTTAAGCCAACTCTAGCATGCTGCAAATTGGATTATTTAATTCTAAACGAGAAAAATATCAATGGCATGCTATTAGTTCATGTGTAATTCAACCATTTTATTTTCATTTGCAATTCAAATAATTTAAACGCCACACACTTTTGATCACTTAGATAAGCACATTGGGAGATGTTAGGTATAAAAATTTAGCATACTTCCTCATCTTGGGAGGCATCACTTGTGGGACAAAATTATAAAGTCCAATCGTTAAAGCGGACAATATCTTACACGTGAGTCGAACTGTTACAATTGGTACCAAAGCGGTCTTGGTGTGCCTCCAGACCAATGGTGAGGTAAACCTCAGCGAGAACACTAAATCCTTATGGGAGTGACGTGATACTACATTGCATCTTAGATAAATCTCACATCGACTAAGCATACAAGGAAATATTAGGTATAAAGATTTAGTATGCTCCTTCACCTTGCGAGGCACTTTTTGTGGAACAAAAAAATAAAGTTCAATGAATCAAAACGGACAATACCTCGTATATGAAATTGGTGATCGGACTACTATCCTTTCCTAGCTTTACATTTTCCCTCAAATATTAGTTTTTTTTATTTCTTAAAAAAAAATCTGGGCTTTTTATTTTTAATTTTTAGATACCAAGGTTTTTTTAATTTTTTTAATTTTTGTTTTAAGTATTTTATATTTAAAAAATTGATGACCTTGTTTGAAAATGATTTAGCATTTACATGTAAATTGATTTAACATTTTTCTTAACAAATATCAATTTATTATTGGCCAATAAATCCATGTCATATTTTGTTAACAAAATTAATTTATGAGGGTAAATTGTCTTACGAAATTTAAGTTCACGATATAATTAAAGAAAGCAAATTACATATTAATTAAACCTTTGTAATATTTGTAAAAATACACTTACAACTCATAGGGTTGACAAAAAGTTCAGATTCCAATGCCGATGGTCTTCCTAAATACAAGAAAGATCCAAAGAGTGTTTTGCGGCAGAATCCAGCCTGCCCTAAGGACTGGATTTTCTTCAATCCTAGCCGCTGTTTTGCCTAACTTAACCCATCCCATCCCTTGTTTTCTGTGAGCCGTCTGCGTCGTCCACTGGCTTATCTTCTTCAAAAAAAACTAAAAAAATAAAAGAACAGTGATGTGAATATGGTTGAAAAACAATAATTTCTTTATTACTATTTACTGAAAAAGGGTTGGTGACTTCACCCGGTAAAGAATATATAAAAAGTGCATTACAAGATAACAATGATTATTCCAACTTACAAGCTCGGACAAGCAGACAGCCAGAAGAGAGCAGAGAGAAAAGGTAAAGAGAAAGGGTAGAAGATGGGAGCCGAGCAGGCACTGAAGAGAATTCCACGCATTAAATTCCCTCAAAGACACCCAAAACCTTCTACTTCAGGTCTTCCTCTTTCTTTTTGATCTTTTACTTTGATATTTTAGGGTTCATGTCTTGTCTATGGTTTTCAATATGTTCCGATGCTTCTTGCTACTTACCTTTTTTACCTTTTATCCACCTTGGAATATTTCTTGATTTAATGATCTTTAGTTCAATTCCTGCCTTTTCTTCTAAATTCCAATCAAGGTGCTAGACTTGTTTTTTTTTTTTCTTTTGTTTTTGGGTATGTTGGAAATATTCCATTGCGAACTACAGATGCTGGAGTTAGCATACATGTCTTCTTTTACCATTGACCATCAATTTCAGCGAAATTGCTTCTTTGAAGAGCCAATATTTGAGTTAACAGTTGTTACTCTCTCAAAGCGTTGTATATTTTTAGTTATGATGACCACAAACTGTGCTAATATAAGAACCTGAATAGTGGTTTGAATGAAGTACAAATCTACAATTTACTCCGTTTCGAGGATTGTAGTTGCCAGCCATCAACTACCAACTGCAGAATCATATTTCAAACCACATTTGCATGAACTTTTCTCTGTTTCTTGGTCGGTTAAATAGGATGAAAATAAGGAATTTAAAGCACCTTGGGTAGTTTATTATTTTAAGTTGCCATTGGTATTCCAAACCGTTTCAAGTTTCTGCTGTCTAGGTTCTATTTCTGAAAGGCAAGCAACAGGCAAAGATGGAGGCATCATTGATAGGTTCATTGCAAGGTCAAGGACAGACGTTCCAGCTCCGCCCATCAACACTGCTGTGGGAGGAAAAGCATCTCTTCTGCCAAAACGCACACCTGTCTCTGAGAGGGAAATAGAGGCTATTCTGGTGAGTAAAACCATCATTGTACAAGTTTATCATCGCAAATGCACAGTCTGGGTTTCCGGGTTGAATTATGGAATGTCGGTAGCTAATCTTATCCTTTGGGATGCTACAATTGTGAAAGAGGGTGGGCTTAAAATGCATGCGCGCGCGCACACACGGAACCACGTGCTTTTGTGAAGGGGAAAATACTTGTAAACGCTCATTATAAACGTTTAGAGCTGATTCTAAATTTCTAATGCGTTTTCCTTCACCTTGCAGTTAGGCGGCTGCTTCTGACTTTTCAGCTGACAACTTTTCGTCAAAGCACGCAGTCAAACTTCTACTCTTATATAATTATATATATATATATATATATATATATATATTTGTGCTCCATTCGAGTTTTCAGAATGTAACTGATGTGTATAAGAAGTGTCAGCTAAGGTTGGAAAGATCTTCCATTGATCCTTAAGAACCGCTATGTGTGAGATCTCAGTGAAATAATGCGTACAAGCAGTCTTCTGTTTCAGTTGTATTTGATTCTCACTTATCCAATTCACCCCTTTTCATCAAAAACATTAAAATAGTATCAGTCGAATATCTGTGTAATATTTATATATTCTCGTCATTTTACACATCGTATGCTTTTTTCCATTTTTAGCAGAATCAAAACAAACTGAATTCTCTTCGGGAATAAGAAATCCATTCTCAGAGAGCATAATGAAAATTTTAATAAAAAATCCCCAAATTTCTTTTCTCAATCTACGATTAAGAAAGAACACTGTACATTATTCCTTCAAACATGCTGGGTAAGAACTATAAACAAATATGACAATAGGAAAAGACATAATATCCCCAAATCTATACCAGCCCCATGGAAGAAGATGTCTATTGATTTTCATTAACCTTCTCAAATCCTTAATCTTCTACTAAACCTTTCCACTTTCCAGGCCCCTTGATGCAGACTAAGCACTCCTTGGTGGTTATCCACTGCAGTGCTCATCCCTTTCTCTATTCTGCATCACAGATTGATCTTCCTTTTCAGCAGTGTCACAACAGTAACAACCAAGATCACCTATGTCACTACTGTTTGCTGCCTTTGGGCAAGGTCTTGTTGTCTCTTGAGGCGATCTTGGCTTCCACCATCAACACTTGTGTCCTTGTCTTCCTTGGTAAGGAATTTGTCAACTTGGGCAGCTGCTTGCCTTCCCTCTGAGATTGCCCACACAACTAATGACTGACCTCGTCTACAATCTCCAGCTGCAAAGACACCATCCACATTGGTTGCAAAGCGGCCATACTCTGCTTTAAAATTTGATCGGTTGTCCTGCTCCAGACCTAACTTGGCCGCCACAGTCTGTTAAAATAAATAGCACAAGAACTGATGAGCAATGCTCAAGCCATACAAATATCTTAAATGCACTCCAAAAACTGCTTTAGGTCATAACAAAAATAAAATTTTCAAGTAACTAGTCTTGAATCAGTTGTTCTATGCATTTTACCTTAAGTTTTGGGCTATTTTGATTCCAAGTAATATTGGGGTTTATGTTGGATAATTTGTAAGAATTGTGTTGACAAATTTTGAGTTCTTTTATTTTCATTGGGATATCATTTTCTAGAAGTTTGTGCTTAAAAGTTCTCATTAAAAAAACTTGTGCACCACGAAAATGACTTGGGCTGCCAAAATTAGAGTAAATTAACAACCAAAGCATCAACTAGGATTCAGGTATCACAAGAGAGGGGCTTTAAAACCTGATTGCCACAAAAGAATTATAGAAAGAGAGTGACGGCAATACTCACCGGCTCAGGCCCAAGGAACCCCATGGCAAGCAGGACTAGGTCAGCCTCAATTATTTCCTCGGTGCCCTCAACTTCCTTGAATTGAAACTTGCCGCTGGCATCCTTTTCCCAATGCACATGTACCAATTCAAGTCCTTTTACAGCTCCATTCTCATCTCCAATAAACCTCTTAGTCAAAACCTCATAAGATCTCGGGTCTTTTCCAAATTTGGCAGCAACTTCTTGGTGCCCGTAGTCTACACGGAATATGCGAGGCCACTACAATTCCAAAAGAAAAAAAGTGGAAACAGTCACATAAGACGTACGGACCATTAAATATTCCAATTAAACTCTCTGCTATCCCATGTACCATCCCTAACAGAATGTCCATCCTATAATTTAAATTACTTGGAAAACGCCATACTTCATTAATAAGTAAAACTGAAATAATAAAAGACAACTTTTATCATGATTAATAGTCCAATAAGAGCCTATATTCTATTTCCTCTCACTTCACATGTAGGAAGCTGCAGCATAAAATCATCAGGAAACAAGATAAAAACTGTCAAACCTGTGGCCAGGGATTGCCAGGAGCTCTACTTTGTGGTGGCTGAGGAAGTAACTCGAGATTTACAACGCTAGTACATCCATGGCGGATAGATGTCCCTATGCAATCTGTACCAGTGTCACCTCCACCAATGACCACTACTTTCTTACCCTTAGCAGATATATAGCTACCATCTTGGAGATCACTATCAAGCAAGCTTTTAGTATTTGCATGAAGGAATTCCATTGCAAAATGCACACCAGATAACTCCCGTCCCGGAACAGGAAGGTCTCTGCATCAAGCAGATAAAAGCCCACCATCATATGATTGTTAAGTATCAAATCCACATAAAGAATAAAAAATGATTAGCAGAAGGGACTATCTAAATATAACAGCCTTCTATCATCCAGATTTACCTGGGTTTTGTGGCACCAACTGCCAAAACAATGGCATCATTATCCTCTCGTAGCCGGTCAAGGGAGTAGGAAGGGTCAACTCCAACATTTGCATTGACCACAAATCTAACTCCTTCATCAGCCATTAGGTTAACCCGCCGCTGAACTACATTCACCTTGTCAGCCTTCATGTTAGGGACTCCATACATCATAAGCCCTCCAATTCTATCAGCGCGCTCATATACAGTCACTGAGTGACCCATTCTATTTAGCTGATCAGCAGCAGCCAAGCCAGCTGGTCCACTTCCAACAATAGCAATGCTTTTGCTGTGGTCACAAACATACATCAAGTTATGCTTCTTAGTGAATGCTTAAACTTCTAAAATATATCAATCTTCAAAGAAGCAAAAGCATCTCAATTGAATCATGCCAGAAGAATTGAAAACTTCAGTTAAACCCTTAACCAAGGAACAAATTTTTAAATGTGGGGAAAATTAATGAAAATAACATAGCCCTCTAGTTAGATATAAAGGGGACAACAAGCCATACCCTGTTCTCTTAAGAGGAGGCCGTGGCACCATCCACCCTTCCTCAAATGCCTTGTCTATGATAGCACATTCAATGCTTTTGATGGACACAGGATTCTCAATAATACCCAGAACACAGGACCCTTCACATGGTGCAGGGCACACTCGGCCAGTAAACTCTGGAAAGTTATTTGTCTCTAGAAGACGATCCAGTGCTTCACGCCACCTATTTTGGTACACTAGCTCGTTGAATTCGGGTATTTTGTTTCCAAGAGGGCATCCAGAGTTCTCCTGCATTAATGAATATAAAAGTGATCTTAGATCTAAGTTGTGTTCTGTGTAATTCATATTGAGAGTGACAAAAGAAGAGTAAAAACAGTAAGCAATACCTGATGGCAGAAAGGAGTACCACAATCCATGCAGCGAGCAGACTGTGTCTTCAAAAGTGGGCCAGGTTTTGATTCCTCCATGACCTCCTTCCAGTCATTCATTCGAACATTAGGGTCCCTGTATTGAACACCTTCGCGCTCATAAGCAACAAAACCACGATGTTTCACAGCATCAGAAACCTGAGTAGGCCTCTTAACTGGTTCAGCCTCTACTTTCTACAAGTTACAAAAAACAAATTAGATCTTAAGCAAACAGTGCATTGCAACAATAAGAGTATGATGAAGATAATAACCAAACAACAGAAAGAAATGAGGAGTAATACACAAAGGTGTGATGAAAGTTTAACAAATTAAAGATTTGAGATGAGTTAAACACAAAAGTTCGAGTTGAAGAAATCCAAAAGAAAAGGGGAAAGGAAGAGAAAAGGAATAAGGCAGGTTTACCTCACAACAAAAATTTTAATGAAAACATCCAAAGAAAAAAGACGGAAAGAGAAATTTAATTGGAAAAAGTGGAAGGAGAAGTTTATCGGAGAGGCAAAAGCATAGACCTTTAATAAATACTACATACCTGACTTGATTTCTCATTTAAAGATGCAGCTGCCAACTTTTTGAGCTCTTCAAAAGCATCTTTTTCCGTCAAGTCCACCTCATCTTGATCCTCAGTTTCTTTTGAGGCTCGTTCAAATGCCTCCTTAGAAGCTTCCTCATCTTTCATCTTTGCTAGAACACGCTTGTAATCCCTGGGGAAGACTTTAATGAATTTTGGCAGAAGATTCTCAAAATCAGCGAGTATTTCTCTGGCTAACTGGCTGTTCGTATGACGCTGATGTTGCTGAATCATCATTTTAAGAGTCAAAATATCCTCTTCTTCCTCAACCTTATCAAGGTCTACAAGCTCAGGATTGCATCGAGTTTGAAATTTTCCATCTACGTCAAAGACATATGCAATACCACCACTCATACCTGCAGCAAAATTCCTACCAGTTTTTCCAAGCACAGCAACAGTCCCTCCAGTCATATACTCACAACCATGATCACCAACACCTTCTACAACTGCTTTGGCACCCGAATTACGAACACAAAACCTTTCCGCAGCCATTCCATTGAAATATGCCTCCCCATTAGTAGCTCCATAGAGAGCCACATTACCAATTACTATGTTTTCCTTCGGATCAAACCGGCTTCCTTTTGGAGGATAAACTACAATTTTGCCACCTGATAATCCTTTGCCGACGTAGTCATTGCTATCACCTTCAAGCTCCAGCATTATGCCAGGGCAAAGGAAAGCTCCGAGGCTCTGCCCTGCACTTCCTGAGAGTTTGATATGAATAGTACCAGCAGGAAGCCCTGCTAGGTGGTAGCGCTTAGTTACTTCATGGCTAAGCATTGTTCCAACTGCACGGTTCACATTGCATATTGGAGTTTCAATGTATACGGGAAGACCTTTCTCTAAAGTAGCTTTAGATAGTTTAATGAGTTTTTGGTCCAAAGCCATATCTAAGCCATGATCCTGTTTTTGAATACAATACTGAGCAGCTTCAGGGCGAATGTCAGCAGCAGGTCTGAGAAGCAAGGAGAGGTCAATATTCTGAAGCTTCTCATTATTACGAAGGACTTCCTTATCAACTTCAAGCATATCCGAACAACCAACCATCTCATTAAGTGTTCGGAAACCAAGCTGAGACATTATCTCCCTGACCTCCTCAGCTAGCATAAAGAAAAAGTTAATTACATGTTCAGGTTCTCCAGCAAATTTTTCTCTAAGAACGGGATCTTGAGTAGCAATGCCCACAGGGCAGGTGTTCTTGTGGCATTTTCGCATCATGATGCAACCAAGAGTTATGAGAGGGGCAGTGCTGAAGCCAAACTCTTCCGCACCAAGAAGTGCAGCGATGGCTACATCTCTTCCTGTTTTAAGTTGGCCATCAGTCTGGAGAACCGTGCGGCCACGGAGATCATTGGCAACCAAAGTTTGGTGGGTCTCAGCCAAACCAAGTTCCCATGGAAGCCCAGCATTTTTAATGCCAGTCCATCGAGAAGCTCCAGTACCGCCATCATGACCAGATATCAAGACATGGTCAGCATGTCCCTTGACAACCCCACTAGCAATTACTCCCACTCCAGCTTCAGATACTAGCTTCACACTGATTCGAGCCGACGGATTGGAATTCTGAAAAACCAAAGACAAGTGTCAAAGAGACTAATCATAGAATATTGACATCATAGAATATTGCATTTTAAGATGCAAGAACCACAAACCAACTCTGAAAAAGAAAGCAGGCAAAAAAATGGCTACTGGGAGAGCATATATTGTCATCATACATTCATAACTAAGTAAAACAGCAGAACATGCCAACAGCCATGTGGCCTGTCGGTAAAGTGACAGAATTTTAGTTCCAGTGATGTGGGTTAAATCCCTAACAGACTCAAATAGTAAAAAACAAAACAGAGCAGTACATGCTCCTACCTTAAGATCATGAATTAGTTGGGCAAGGTCTTCAATTGAATAGATATCATGATGGGGAGGTGGACTGATAAGCCCCACACCAGCTGTGGAATTCCTAGTGACTGCAATATCTCCTATTACCTTATGACCTGGAAGTTCACCTCCTTCACCAGGCTTGGCACCCTGAGTAACAAAGAATATTTAAGTTGAAAGAATAATCAATCTACAGAGAAGAATTTAGTTCAGTTCATCTTTTAACCTCACCAAATGTCAAGTGTGGGGATCACTATGCAAAGTCACTCAGAGGTGCTTTGCAGACACAGCATTATCTGCCATGAACATAAATCCATAAACAAGACAACCTCTATTCCAATTGGAATACAGGCTTATACAAATAGACAAGCAATGGCAGAAACAACCAAAAAAGGTACATATAACAAAAACAATATGATAGACTAATACCTGAGCCATCTTTATTTGTAGTTCATCAGCATTTGTAAGGTAATAACTTGAAACTCCAAATCTCCCACTTGCAACCTGCTTGATAGCACTTCTTTTTGGATTCCTTGAACCATCGGGAAGAGATTCCATACGAGAGGGTTGCTCACCTCCCTCACCTTTTCAGCAAATTTTGAATTAAGAACATTATAAGTTGGCTTTCCAACAATGAAATAAAGAAAAGCTAATAGAAGGGCAAGATTTTAGACAAGCACATTATATATTAAATACTTTTATGATAAAATACCTGTATTTGATTTTCCCCCAATTGTATTCATAGCAATAGCCAGTGTTGTGTGTGCCTCCAATGATATTGATCCATAACTCATGGCCCCAGTACAAAACCTTTTCACAATTTCACTGGCTGGCTCCACCTCATCCAATGGAATTTTCACCTCTGCCTCTTTGAACTTCAACATCCCACGCAGATTACAAGTTTTGTTCAATTCATGAATACGTTTGGCATATTCCTTATAGGCAGCAACACTATTACTCCTGGCAGCTTCTTGCAACTTTGCTATAGCAAGAGGATCATTCAGGTGAATTTCACCACCTTTCCTCCAGTGATAATCTCCAGGATTGGGCAGTGCTACAGCTTCTGCACTTCCTGGAGCCGGAGCACGAGAAGGGAATGCCAACTCATGCAAATGAAGCGCATCACGAGCTAGCATCTCAAATGTTGCCCCTTCTACTCTGCTTGGAGTCCCAGCAAAACACTTCTCAATGACTTCTGAAGAAAGGCCCAGCGCTTCAAAGATCTGAGCGCCCTTGTATGAGGCCAAAGTAGATATCCCCATTTTGGCAAGAACCTTCATCATCCCATAGTTGCTTGCCTTAAAGTACTTCTTGACCAGCTCATCCTTTGAGTGGAACTCGCCACTAGATTTTGGAGGAATCTTCCCATCTACCTGCAATCTCCAAATGGCCTCTACGGCCAAGTATGGGCATATAGCATCTGCACCAAATCCAACCAGAGTGCAGAAATGGTGCACCTCACGTGGTTCTGCGGATTCAACAATTAATCCCACTCGTGTACGCTCAAGGTTTTTAACAAGATGGTGATGAACAGCACCAACAGCCAAGAGGGAACTCACAGCAACACGCTTCGATGAGAAGGCTACACATTTAAAGGAGGGAGAACTTAGTACCTTAAAGCAAGATTCATAAAAAAGAAAAGATGGGATGAGAGATAGAGGAAGTGCAGTACCAGCCACAACATCTCAAATCAGGACAATACTCTAGCTTTATTTATAAAGTGTTGGGAAAGATGTAGTACCTCTGTCAGAGAGCACCAATAATGTATAACCTTCTTTAATTGCATCTCGTGCTTCAGCACAAATCCTATTCAAGGTTTCCTCTAATCCCTTCCTCCCACGGTCCTTAGAATAAGTTATGTCAAGAACTTTACTACGCCAACCTCTGTAATTCATCTTTTTAATTGATTCTGTCTCTTCAATTGATAAAAGAGACCCCTTAAGCGAAAGACGATGACATTGCTCTTCTGTTGTTTCTGTTAGATCTCCTTCCGGACCAATCATGCATTCCATGGATGTCACTATTTTCTCTCGAATAGGGTCAATAGGGGGATTGGTTACTTGAGCAAACATTTGCTTGAAATATTCAAAAGTAAGCTTCTCTCGGTTGGACATAACTGCCAGAGGAGTATCATTTCCCATTGAACCAAGGGCCTCCGTACCATCCTTAGCCATAGGAAGAAGCAGCATCTCCAAAGCCTCAACAGTATAGCTACATGAAGACCAGAAGTAGAAAATTACAGACAGTTGCATAGAAGCATTGCAATTGAGTTAGTAGCAAAGCAGGACAGAACATACCCAAAAGCCTTCAATGGAGCCAATAAACCATGAATTCCCATGTTCTCCATGTTGTCATCATCATTGGAAGCCTTCAAGTGAGATAGATTTAAACATCAATGAGATTTTATCAGAAAGAAAACTCTACTTTGGGAAGATGCAAGAAACAATTAATAAGAAAATGAATCACATACCGGCAATGTTCCAGCTATTGCTGGTGTGACCCTCTCTAATTCCTGAACCGAATCAACTACGTCGTTGAGTTTAATTTTTTGCCTCTCAAGCCATTCACCATAAGGCCTAGCAAGTGAATATTGTTGCTTCAAGGCTTCATCATCAACAACAATATGCTTCTCAAAATCTACCAGAAGCATCATCCCAGGGTTTAGTCTTCCTTTTCTGAGCACGTCTTCAGGTGGAATATCCACAACACCAACTTCACTGGCCATGATGACTCGTCCACTGTGTGTTACATAAAACCGACCAGGACGGAGTCCATTGCGATCCAAAGTAGCTCCCAGGTAGTGACCATCGGTAACTGCAATTAACTTTTTCATCAGTCAAAGAAGGCTAACATAATGTTAATTCCTTTAGACAAGTGTAATTACATGATATGAGAGCAGGTCCATCCCACGGCTCCATTAGAGCTGAGAAATACTCATACAAGGCCTTCCTATGAGGATCCATATTTTTATCATTTTGCCAGGCTTCTGGGATCATCATCATAACTGCTTCTGGAAGACTTCTACCAGCTCGAACCAGAAGCTCGAGGACACCATCAAACGCCCCTGCCAAGGAAAAGAATGAAAAAATAATCATATACATGTCAGTCAAATGGATGCTGAATATGATCTGTTTGACATCCAAAACCTTGAAATAGGAAGAGGGAAGAAAATGCGAGTATGATGCAAGAATACATTCAAGAGATGCATAAGTTTACCAGAATCAGATGAACTGGCATCAACAATTGGCAGAATCTTTTTCATCTCATTCTTTGATAGACCAAGCTCCTTGCACTTTAATAATCCCTCCCGAGCCGTCATCCTGATAAAAATACATGGAATTCAGACAACACCCTTCAATTATTAAAGATACAAATAGAAAGGAAAAAGACATATGATATATCATTTAATCACACCACAGCAAGTAAAATCATTTGTCCTAATTTTTTGGCTGTTCTACACAGAAAAGCTTATGGAACATTAAAAAATTAGTAAAATTAGTTAAATTAGGTGCATTTATCAACCAAGTTATAAACCATCAAGAAAAAACTTCTTTCACATCTAGAAACTCTTTTTCTACACTAACAGAGCAAGTAAAAATTGTCTGGATTTAACAAAAAAATTGTCAAACCCCAGGGATTATATGGCATCATATTCCCCTCTTAAACAAGACAACAGCTTTTAACACAGACAGTCAAACCTCAAATCACTCGCATGCAATGTTTGTTTTATTAATCATTTGTTACCACAAAGAGGAGCAAGTATAGCATGTGACCAACAAAAATCAAATGGTGGGGTGTAAAACTTTGACAAGTACAGAATTAAGCTAGAAAAGAAATTATTAAGCTGCTTCAGTTATGGTGAAGAGGACCATTTCTAAGTTTTATACAGCTTAAATATATATATTCTCATGCCAACTATTCCAGGAACAAAGGGAGAATAGTAAAAATGTACTCATACACCAATTAAACCAAAATTGTGATCTTCTCTAACACATACCAGTTTACATTGCCTCTTAGTGTATTAATTTCCCCGTTGTGGCCCAAAACACGCATTGGTTGGGCACGATCCCAGCTAGGAAATGTATTCGTTGAAAATCGAGAGTGTATCTGCATCAACAAAAAGATCACGATTGTCAGTCGCAACTTCCTATACTCTGCTAGGAAGTTAGGATCAGGTTTTACAATGCACACACAAAACTCTGGTCAAGGCATACACAACTCTAAGCTACCTTGACCAGACAAATTTCCTTTCCACCAGTAAATAGAAGTTCATCTTCATGCAACCCATCATAGAGAGCATCGCAGCAAGTTTCTGCAAACATGATTTACTTGCAATGAGGTTTCTTACCAACTCACCCAAGGCATCAATCCAGCATCCAAATTCATATAGTTATCAAGGGAGTGGAAGAACTTAAGAGATCATTCAAACTTCAATGCCTCAGAAGTCATCCCTCAACCTTGCATCTCTTCAGTTACCGGTGGATCCATGCTGTTTGTTGAAGTACTGAGTTAGTGCAGAAAGAAAAAAAGTGAATGGATAAAATATTTACCAGGGCCATGTAGCTCGTAAACCTTTCATTGCCAAGGTCTGCAAAATAGTAGTTTTGCAACTGATCAGGCTTTAACTGCCCCTTATAAACAACAGTCCTGCACAAGCCATATAAAGGTGTAAATATTCTTCACATGCAAAATTATTGGGCAAATTTTCAATCATAATAAAGCACAAACCTTGAGGAAAGAGAACATATATAAAAGTCCCTAACACCACCATGTTGGAGGTTTAATGCAGCTCGGATAGCAACCATTGAAACCCTCCTTAATATATACATCTGTAAAACAGTTGTTAGCAATTTAGTCTGACAAATAGAAACAAATTGTCATGCACCTTACTCTTATACCTTAAATTCAGTGGAAAAACTCCATTTGTAGGTTCTTACTCTAATCCAAAAATAACCTTCCTTTATTCTTTCTAGCAATTTGGTGATAATGTGCCTTTGTAACAGGTTGACATAAATAAAGAAAGACTTACCTGCTGTTCAAAGTCAGCCTTTGATCTAGGTGTGGGTGTAAGAAACACTTGCTCAATAACAGGCTCTGTCTGCAAAGCAGCATTTCCCAGTCCTGAGTTTTCTGTGGGTACAGATCGCCACCCAAGTACCCTATGCCCAAGAGACTCAGCAACCTACAAAAGTAAATATAAATTTTCATCAACAAATGTGGTTAAGATATCTCTATTGATTTTAAGCTGCATAAACATGAATGCCGCCAGATGAATTCAATTTGAAAAATATGATAAATCTTCAAGATACTGTAAAAGGATACTCAGTAATCTGTTGTATTGAAACATTTTTAAATAATATTTTATATATATACACTAAAAAAAAGACAAGTGGCAAGAGGACGCTCTCTAAAAAGAGAAAATATGAGAAAAACATTATTAATATTCAACATACACACAACAATCCTAGGACTGCGATTCAGAGTAGACACTTGATGGATGTGCGTAATAACATACTTTAGCTAGTTCTGAAGATTAATTAATAATATACTTAAAGCGACACCTTGACGGTAGAAATTTACCTTAGTGAATACATTTTTGCTTTCTTCCCTTCGGCTCTCAGACGTGGGCAAAAAGAACATGCCCACGGCGTATTCCCCTGGTGGTGGCAACTCAAACCCAACATCCTTTGCCACCTGATCACAGATAGTTAAAAATGTTAAAAAAGCCAGCAGCATTTGTTCCTTTAATTACTCCGTAATTATTAAAAAAATAAAATCTGGGCGTTAAGGAACATAATTCATTTATTATTATTCCTTCGCACTCAAAAAGTGGTTAAAAGAATCTGAAATGGAAAATATTCCTTTTTAAAGAATTTTATTATTCCACTGAATTAAATTCCAAACATGAATTTTTTTTTTTTTTAGGAAATAGAAATTTTACATATAGAGAAACACAAAAGGCAAAAAAGTAGATGACACAGACCTCCTTATAGAAATCATGAGGAAGCGCCACAAGAATCCCAGCTCCATCACCAGTATTTGTCTCACATCCGCAAGCCCCTCTATGTGACATCCGTATCAACATCTCCAAAGCATCCGTTACCTAACAAATTCATCAAAAATCAAAACAACATTCAAACATCATCAAATACGCACACATATACACACCTAGACGCATTAATCTACCCGTCTCCAAATACATTCAAATATCATCAAATACGTACATATATACGTACACAAAAGATAAATACATTAATATACATGTCTCAAAATACGTACAGTTTTGCGGCTGCTGTCACCGGACAGCTCAGCGACAAACCCGACCCCACACGAGTCCTTATCAAAAGACGGATCATAAAGACCAAGCGGCTTCTCAGGCACCCCGGACAATGCGGACCGAACCACGACCCGAAGTTTTGGGGCTCGACCCGGCCCATCTGACCGCCATAAGTGTAACCTCTCCGATCCATAGCCCCGCAATCGAGTCCCAAAAAAATTCTTCTCCAAAGCCGCCGAGGACTTTTTCGTAACGGAACATCGTCCGGTCCCAGTTTTACGACGGTTCGAGGGGGTGACATTCAGTTGAGGAGTAAGGGAGGGTTTGTTGAGTGCAGGAAGAGGACAGGAGATGTTCCGGAGTTGAAAAATAGAACTAGACGTCGACGCCGACGACATTATTCAAAAACGATTTTTGAAAGTCTATTTTCTTTGGATTATAATTCACTTAATTAAAGATTTTTTTCTGAAGAGCTTGTTTTTAGATAAGATTAGAATATTTCGGAGTGAAAATCTATCTCCTCCTCAGATTCAGATCCGTCAACCAGATCTAGAGATATTCGAAAAATAGGAAAGATTTCAAATAAAGATTCGAAGGATTTTTCTGATTGGTTCGCGAGAAAAAAATGAAGTCCGGAGATTTTTTCTGGTTTGAGCTTCAAAATCAAGTTCAACGAAACGAAATCCTCCAAATAAGAACTAATTTTCTAATTATATTTATGAAAATCTCCTTATCCAGTCTCGGATTCTCCAAAGATCGATCTTCGAAGCACTCGAGGAAACTAGGAAATGAAATTACCTGACTCACCGATTAAACCACGAAAAATGAAAGAAGAATGCGCGAGAGACCAAAAACAGGAGACAGAGACAGAAACAGAAAGCAAAAAGCCGAAGAGAAAATGATTTGAGCAGAACCGAGACCGAGAGAGCCTGCCCGTTAGATAGCTCTCTGAACAGATGAGCACTGAATTTATATAGAAAGAAAGGCCACAGCTTTTTCTTTTTCTTTTTTTTTTTTTTAAGCAAGCTTAAAATTTCACCCAGTAACACTGTGACACTAACACCCGTTTTGCCAGAGACGTGACAGCTCAGTGTTTCAGAAACGGCCACCTGTAGGTTTAACCCTATGCGGCATGCGACAGCCGCTCATGGTGGGTCCCTTGCCGTGGAGATAAACACCCTGGGTGTGGCTGCTTTCTTCTTGAGGAGCTTTTGAAGTAGGGGATTAGGTTCGGCTCCGAGCCTCCGCAGGTTGCTTCACTGTAAAACTAAATTACTAAATGAAAATTTTTATTCTAATCCAGGGGTTAATTTTAAAATAGTTTGCTTCACTCCGTCTTTATTGGGAAAGACACTCATTTATTGTTTTAAAGGACAACTAAAAATTTATTAAGAAAATTTAAAAATGGGGAAATGGCTGAAATATTTGCCGGAAGTTTACCTTTCCAAATGACATATATGTCCTTCACTTAATATCTCCATTTTATTTATTGAATTTTAAAATTTTATAACATGTTTCGATAAGAAATTTTTAATTTTTGAAAAAAAATTTAAATTGCATCAATTTAAATTCTTAATATATATTATCATATTATTTGAGTAAATATTTCTTTAAAAAATAATTATAAAAATTAATAAGATAAAAATAATTATAAAAAAGAAAAATATAGAGATAACTAAAAAAATCAAAAAATAGGTAATATAACTATTATTAAATTTATAAAAGTTCCTTATTTAAATAAATTTTTATTTTTTTAACAAAATATGAATGATTTTTATGTAATAAGAATTTGAGAATAAATAAAAAATATCTTTTGATAATTAACCAATTTTATTTGTTCTTTCAAGCAAGAAAAGGAGATAAAAATACATGCTTGATGATTTTCATTTCATTGAAAATAAAAATATATTTTTATGAATTATTATCTCATATATTATTAATATAATTTTTTGACTCCATAAACGAGATTAAGATAATGCACATACCTCACTAAAAATATTAAAAAAACAAAAATAAATAAAAAACGTATGTGTCATCATCTTAATTTCGTTTGTAAAGTTAAAAGACTCTATTGACATTATATTTGATAATAATCTTATTTTTATTCCAAACTATAACCGTTTTTCGAAATTATAATTTCTACTATTATTATTTAAGTACCTCATAATCTTTGTCATGTTTTGATAGAACAAAATTGTTGTATGAAAAACTCCTTGATGTGGTTGGCTGCTGTAATCAATGATAAAGAATACTAGAAAAAAGAAACTTGTGTAAGCAAGACACTTTCAAAAAGCTTTTTTAAGGACAAGAGTTTTCTCACATTGGTGTAAATGGTTTAGGAAACGTTTTTCTTATGATATAATACTTACTCTAAAAAAAAAGTCAATTATACTTTGAATTCTTTTTATGAGCTCACTTGAACCTAGAAATTAGAAAAAGAGTATAAAAAGAAAATCTAATTTTAAGAGTGAAAAAATAGAAAAGTTGTGTGATTAATGAAAATGAATGTTATATGAAATATTTATAAATTTCAATAGGTGTAATAAACACTCCTTGATAAAAAGATTGTCTTTGGTGAAAAATCAACACTCTTCGAAATGAATTGATATGTTCAATGGACATTTTTTTCACTTTCCATAAAGGACCTTCGAATGCTTTATCAGGGTATTTGAATGCCCTAAGTACTTTTCTCAAACAGAAGCAAATTAAGGTAGAACATTTGAACGAGGCATCCAAATGCTTTAAAGCAAACTCCAAATCAAATGTAAAATCTTTAGAATATTCGAATTTGAATTCGAATGCTCTTCCTAAATTTCATTCCAAAATTTATTTAATACTTCTAAAACATCATTTCTATTACACATATGCGACAATATGATTTATAAACATTTATTTAAAATCAAACACTTTTATAATTACTTTAAAAAGTACATAAATTTGAAAATATATACAACAAAAATGTCTTTTCACATTGAGTTTGTTTTGGCACTAAAAATTTAAACATCAACATCAAAAGCTTTACAATTAGAATGTTGAGTTGGCTTATATTTTAATTTACTAATGTTATAAATTATAAATTTATATTATAATTTGTTATTATCTTAAAAGACGTGTTTATTTAATTTTATATTTTTTAAACTCTTAATTCTATAGGTTTTAAATTTCTTAAAAATTTCTTAGCAAATATATATTATACTTTTTTAGTTTTTAAAATAAAAAATCTTGGTAAATTTTTTTACAAATTAACATTTTGAATTACTTTTTAGTTCTTGAATATTATGTAATATATTTTGTATTTTTATCAAATTATTAATTTATATAATAATTGAGATTGGAATTTTATATTATATTTTAAGACAAAATTATTAATTATTACAATAAAATGGTTTATTAATTTTTTTATAGTAGTTAGGGTCATATTTTTTTATTAATTTAGTGAGATCATTAATTTTAAAAAATTAATCTAGAAATATACTATTATATTTTGTTTTTGAATCCGATTATAATCATCATTGTCAGCTCTAATTATCTGCATAATTATTTGATTAACAAAAACTTAGAGTTTCAAGGGTAGTTTTGTCGAAAACAGCTTAGCAGGATTTGTAGTTGATCACTTTAAACGACACGAGAAGCTTAAAAAATAAATGATAAAAAAACAGAAAATTAATTAATGTCTTACAGTATTGATCAATGTAATATTTAAATAAAAATTTATGATTAATATATATTTTTAACTTTTGTACAAACAAAGCATTAAATGAATTTTTAAATGATACTTTAATCACTTTTAAATAGTGCCGGTCTACCTATTAAGTATGAAGCCCGCTCAAAAATAAAAACAATTAATAAGCCCCTGGATGCGGCCAATGGTATATGGTTTAGGCGGCAAACAGATTACATGCGGCCAACGGTTAAATAAACGTACTATATTGAAACTTTTTTTTTTTTTATCACAAAAATGTCTAGTAATATATTGGATATGAGGTTACTATACGAATATTCGATATAAGTAAATTACTACAGTTATTCAAATATATTTAAATAGCAGATCCATCGATGTTTCTATTTTATTATTTTCTTAGTATTAACTTTTTTTTCAATCTTAAATTTCACTTCCTATCCCACTTTAAAAGTATTATCCATTAAATTTTACAATCTATCATATGAAATTTTTATCTATTAGTTCTCAATTTTCTTGTTCAACTGTATTGGACGTCATTATTCTATTCAAATTTTATATGTGGTTGAAGTAGTTTTATATTTTTTACATTTTATAAGTGGATGAAATATATTTATTTATTTATTTATATTTTCAGATAAAATATAAAAAAATGTTTAAAATTATAAAAATATTGTGCAATAATGCATTAAGAGGATGAGCTGCGAACACTTTTTTTTTTGGTTTCAAGCCTTCAGAGGTTTTTTTTTTAATATATTTTTACTTCTTTTAATTTATTATTTATTTTTAAATGTAAAAATTTAATTTTTGAATTGAATAGATCTAATTAACATATCTTAGTTAATTATGGATTAACTTTTTTTTTCTATAATGATATGTTACTCTAAAATATAATTTGATATTTTTTTTATATCTTCTATTTCAATTTTTTTATTTGTATGTAAATAAGGAGTCATGAAGGCAATAATATCAAACTTTTTATGAATGTGAAGTAAAGAAAGAATCCAAATAGATATCTTGAAAGCTAAGATAAAATCATATCCCTTATCTAATTTTATAAATTTTAATAAACTATCTAAAATCTAATTATTTAAAAATAATTTATTTTAATAATTTATATAAATATATAAAAACCAAAACTTTTGATTGCAAGTAAGGTATCACACGTCGAAATTCTAAAATTGACATCTTTAGTATATTAAAATAAAAATAATAATAATTTTTGTTGTTTTTTAGTTTCAAATATATACATTAAAATCACAAAATAAATCAATTATCTCTTTAAATCAATTATATATTTCAATTCAAAAATTCTTATATCTTATCACTCAATAAAAAGTGGAGGATAGATTAAATTGCTTGAGTTTTTAAAATAAAGTTTGAGAAATTGATGAATGACTTACATAAAGAAAAACAGTTTGAAGATGTCTTGGTATTATATCTTACATTTACTTTTTTTTTATATAAAATTTCATTAAATAATATATTATGTATAATCTATTAATCATGAATAATCTTATATATCTTATATGTATAAGCTAAAGCATTTGATTACAAGTAAAACATTCTACATGGATAGCCTAAATATTTGTAATGTATTAAAATCAAATAATAATTATTTTTTTCAAGTTTCAAAAAGATAAAAATCTCTTTATATATTAAAAATATAAAATAAATTAATTATCTATTTCAATTTCTAAAAGATATATATAGATTAAAATTAAATAAAAATCTTATATCATTTACATCTGTCTATATTAATATTACAAAATATAATATCTATATTTATAACTTTTATCAATTAATTCTTTTATTTTCTAAAAGAAAACATCTATATTTATATATATTAATATCAGTATGGACAATGCAATATGACAATATTAATATAAGAACATATTTCGTAGCATTATATTGCCAACTCTTTTTATTTTCTAAAGAATAACATCATTTTTTAATTTTTTTAATTAATATGTAACATGTAATCATTTTGTTCACATTAATATTACAAAATATAATATCTATTTCTACAAATTTTAACAGTTTATTTTTTTTAATTTTCTTAATGATAACATCTATAAATATATTAAAATTTTTAATTTTTTCCATTGTTAGTATCTAATAAATTGCATGTAATCATTCATTTATTAGTGTATTGTTATATAAATTTATTAGTTAACAATTATTTTAATATTGACTAATATTCAATTTAATTTAATGATATGTCAATGATTATGATTCGGGAAAATATAGATTATAAAATTCGAGATATATTGAAAATATCAAATGTCAAATTTTTTTATTCGAAACAATAGCGATAAATTATAATGTTGAGACAAGAGGTACTAAAGTTAACGTATCTAAGATGTATGATTTTGATTATAAACTCAAGTGTTGAAAATAATTGGAATAGGTACATATAATTTATATAATACGATTATGTTCATTATATTTTCATGTAACATATATTGTAACTAAAACTTAATTTAATCAAATTATATATTAGTGTTTTAGACATATTTTCTATTTCATCTGTGAAATCTATTGGATTATCAAGTAAAATGACACATCATTCA
Source organism: Firmiana major (assembly GCA_033439115.1). NCBI lineage: Eukaryota > Viridiplantae > Streptophyta > Magnoliopsida > Malvales > Malvaceae > Firmiana > Firmiana major. The sequence continues at coordinate 84,497,199 of CM065897.1, forward strand.
AAAGTAACAAGAAATATATAAGAATTATTTGCTATCTCTTCAGTTCAATAAGAATTCATTGAAAAATCTATATTTAAAGAAAAATTGTACATGAGATTTATTTTAAAATGCGAAAAATTTTAATTTCTTCAAATCAAAGACATATTAAATTTTCTTTGTATACTATTTTCATTTAATAAATTACAATATTAGTTTGATTTAATTTTTACAAATTTTGGATAATTATATCCAATATATAATTTTTTATATTGCTTTTATTGTAATTTATAAATTAAAAATGAAAATATTAAATATACAAATGTTGTTTTTTCATAAATATAATAATTTATATTATAAAGTTTCAAAAAATATATATTATCAGTGAATTTATTATTTGATTAATATATTTTCGTGCATCGCACGAGTTAAAAACTGATCTTAACTTGAAATAAAAATGTATAATAATAAAATAATAAAATTTATTTTGTAGTTTTTCTCTATCAAAATAATAAATATGAAAAAAAATTATACATTTTAATTTTTATAACAAAATGTATAAACCTTTTTTTATTTTTTGAAGTCAAAACCATAATTTTATTTTGTTTTTGTCAACTAAATCTAAATTAACGATTTGTGTCGATTCTGTTGTATAATATTGTATTTATATAGTTTAAAATATAAAAATTTTATATTAAAATTTATATTAATAATTTAAATACATTTTTTATATTTTTTTAATAAATATATATAATATTTATTATATTTTAATCAATATCATTTTATTATCGTATTTAAAATGATTAAGTATCTAAATCTTGTATTCTCCGCATAAGATTGCTCAATTATGAAACTTCTTTAACCAAACAGCTCGTAATTTATGAGGTTTGATTTGATTGATATTTTTGTTATATGCTTTTTAGTTTTTCATTAAAAATGAGAAATAAAAAAAAAAAAACCGACAAAACAAACTCTAAATTATATGGTACTTGTGATCTAACTAAAAAAATATAAAAATACATATAAATTTGGATAAAAACAACATAAAAATAAAAGAAATAAAATTCGCATTAGGCTTATGATGAAAATTATAATATAAAATTTTTTATATTTTTATTATTTAGTATGATATAAATACGATACAAAATTGAGTTAAAATCTAATTGGCAACAAACAAGAACATCCAACATAGCTAAATCACAAAATTAAGTTTCATTTCTGTTGAGAGATTCTTGGAAGCAATCAAATTTTACAATGGTCAAAGCCTCGAAGGATTAAGCATACTTGAATATTTTTAACCCACAAGTTGTTCACCTACCTCCATGTCCCCATCGAACCCAACCTACCACCACACTCCACACTGGGACTCAAAAGTAAAATACAATAAATTAGGGCATTTTTGCAAACGAGGTATCTAAGGATTCCTTATTATCAATGTGCCACGTAGTACGGAGAGAAAAACCTTTAAGATCTCCTCGTCAATGGAACTAAAGTAGGTTTCACTTCATGTCATGTCTCTTCAAACTTGAAAGTCCACTTCATGAGGAGCAAGCTAATCTCACTGCTTCGTTTTCGTTTGTCCGGGGACTGTCGGTTCTAAAATTGACACGTGGTGATTTGACTGTGCAGGAAGACTGCAGACACGAGGTGGCATTGGTCCTCACCAACCTCCTTCCTTCAGCATGATGACCAAGGTTAGTTTGGTGGAACAGGGGTTAAATGTCGAAGTGAGAAATAGTAAATAGACCTTTATTTCCCTACACTCGAAAATGAATTTTTAGAAGTTTCCTTCAATAATGAGAGGTCCTTTCCTGTCAATTCACACTACAAGAATTGCATTGCTAATTAATCATACTTAATGCCACCATTTTTGTCACCTTCTCCAAACCTTTTTATCGATAAATTTATAGGCTACGGGTCCAGAATCAATGTTTTATAACCGAGTTAAATTTAGAAAATATAAAATGATTATTTTATATAAATATATATTTTTATTTAAATCATATTAATAATTATATTATTACAAATAAATATTTATTTACTATATAATTATCATAATTTATTAAAAAATGTATAATAAATTATTTTTAATAATTTAATTACATATTAAAATAACCTTTTAAGATTTATTAAGATTTTTTTTCTCATGTAACAGTAACACTGACAAGTAGAACCGGCAAGGACCCCAGCATGGCCTCTATAATCAAGAGTGGTTGGCCGTGAAGAGGATTTGGGCGCAGTTGTAGTCCTCACATTGTTTATTGACTTATTGAGCAAGGTTATTAGATCAACGTACTGACATAACCGAAATTAATTTAAAAAAAAAATATGCATACTTTTATACTTGTCATTCTAACGTCATCATACGAATAAAATTTTGTTTTGTTTTTTTTTTTTACCAAAAATAGTTAATTTTTTTTGCATATAATTATCTAAAGAAAAAAATTAAGTTCGTTAATTAAATTGGATAATACATTAATGTAGATTTAGTTTCATAACATGAAAAACCCGCAAGGTGAAAAAGAAGGGTGAAAAATTAAAATAAAAAAAATTAATATTTTGTAAAATAAAAGTGAGTGTAAAAAACAGACAAATTATAATTTTTTATTATTACATACAAAAAAATTAAATTAAATTGATAAAATTAAAAAGAGGGAGAAGTGTTACATATTCACAAGATTATTTTTAAAATTTCATCTTCCTATCTTAACTTAAAATAAAATGTATCATAGGAAAATAATAATTTTTTTATTTTTAAGCTCTATCAAAATATATAAATATGAAAAGAAATCCATTTTTCCTATTTGATCTTTCTAATTAAATATAAAAATGAAATATATATATATATATATATATATATTCTATTCACTTCATCAAGTAAAGACAAGTTTCTGATAATACCACCTGTCAGCCTGAGAGAGAAAGGGTGGGAGGCCTAGAGGGGCAGACAAAGATTTCAACGACGTCCACGTCATCAATCAAACTCCAAAACGGCCAAACGACATAACGCCGATGTGCTGCTGCTGGCAGCAGTTCTGGTGGTCCTACGCTAAAAAAGTGTCCCACTCCTCGACCCAAGCAACCATATACACCAATGTGCTTTGTTTTCTTCAAAAGATTACAAAAGATTTACTTATCCAAAGAGTGTAAATTGACCCATGAGATTGAAAAACATGTCATCAATTTTAATTTCAAATCCAAAATCATGTAGAATTAAAACAGTACTTCAACTCCGTATGTACTTAAAATCCTTCACCGCCATGTATCTTCGTCTTTCTCTTATTATTTTTCATAATATATTAAAATTAATTTATGACTTATCCAATATGCGGATTAATATTATTTATTTAAACATATGTGTAAACACTAGACACATAAACTAAAGTTATTTAATTTATATGTTTATAAAATATATATTACATATATAATATAATAAAAATATCAAATCATAACAAAACTAAATATTTGATATAAAATTCAAAACATGTAAAAAATAAACAAATACTAGGAAAAATATAATAGCCAAGAAAAGGATTATATATTTATGTAAGAATAAAAAAAAGAATTCCAAGAAAGTTTTTTAATTTAAAACTTTTTTTTTTTGAGTTTTAAATTTATATTACAATTTAATCTTCATTTTAAATGGATAATAATCATTTTATTTATTTAATAACTCAAAATATAAATTGAAATGTACCATTTCGAATTTCAAAAAAAAGTTCAGCATTATAAAAAATTAATTAATCCAAAAATAACTTTTTGAAAATTTTAAGTTTCAAACTTATAGCAATTTAATATTGATTCTAAAAGGAAAATAATAATTAATAAAATTATGGATTTAGATAATGTTTGTAGCATGGTTGGTTCTCAGCTTCTCGTGGAAGCAACAATCAAACATCAAAGTTAGCAACAATATTGCGATAAAGGTCTATATCCAGGGCGGTAGCTGTCATTACGAGATTTAAATTGCAAATGGAACACTTGCCGTTGCAACAATAATAATGACAGCTAGGCTCACTAATAGGGGCTTATGTGTGTCTATATATATATATATAATGAAATTTTTTTATTTTATTGTTGTTATTCTAATTTTAAATTTACATTTTGATAACTCTCTTACGTCATAAAAATAAAAATATTATCCGGACAATACTTAAAGTTAATCTTAATTAATAAGTTGCTCATATGCTAATAGCTAGAGAACTTATAGTCATTTATAAATAGGGTAATACATTTTTTTTAAATTTTCTTTTATGGTGAAAAAATTAATAAAAATTATTTTTATTAAAATAAAATTTCACAATCAGATAAAAAAATCAGTACTATTTTCTCTTAAAAAGAAAAGGTAGATCATTAATTGCCATGTTGTGATTGATTTACCATGAGATTAGATTCTCTTCCTTCTATATGGTTAATATTTTTTTTATTTGAAAAATTTTAAAATCCTGTTTCTCGAATAGCAGATTATACATAAATCATTGGAACACATTTTCTAGTGTATATTACTAATAATTTCATATAAGTATTATTGAAAAGAAATTATTATATTGAAATATTACATATAAAAAATTAATTAATTAATTAATAAAATTTATATAACTAAGCTTATGATCCGTGCGATGTATAAATTAGATTTATCTATGTATATATGCTTTCATGAATAAATTATTTTATTTGTATACTTAATATCAAAGCCTTTAAAATTTATATTATGAAGCAAAATGAAAAACAGACCCATATATATATACAGGCAACTAACAAGTCATACAAATTATTAAAGACAATTATCTTATACACTATTAATAGAGTTTTTTGACTTTATAAGTGAAGTTAAAATAATAACACATGTTATTCCAATATATTTAAAATAAAAAATAAAAAAATAATACATCTGTTATCATTATAATTGAGTCAAAACTCTACTACCGGTGTATAAGATATGAATTTAATTATTATAACAAAATGAAAGATACATTTTTTTTTGAATAAACTCAAAATTTTTTTGTTCCTATATGAGATAAGATATAAAATTTGATTAATGATAGAAATACTTATATTATTTATTTAATAAATATTTAAATAAATTTTACAAGAATATGATTTTTAAAAAAGTTAGATAAGCTTGGTTTTAGAATTATAATTTGATAAGCCTAATTCTCTTATCTGGTAAGAATTTAATTAGATAAGGCTTATTTTATCTGATTTAAAAAGTTGGATAAACTCAATTATTGAGAATATCACAATTGATTAAAGTTATTTGACAAACAATTAAAATTAAAATTTTAATTTATGTTATGGGTAAAATATATAAGTTATCCACGTAAAATATTAATGAGACATGATATGCATTTTTTTATTATTTTTATGATTAAATAGATCTAATATAAAATCGAATTAAATTTATATAAAGTAAGACTTCTATATGAGTTCTCATTTTTTTATAACTAAATCAAAGTTTCATTGTGGTATATAACTAAAGTAAATGATTAAGAGGAAATTTTTTTATGGAGAACTTAAGAGGAACAAGCTAAAATATAAAGTTAGTTTGATGTGATTAAATCATTAACAATTAGTCAATATTGATAATATAAAAAAAAGGTTCGTTAAAAAGAAAAAAAAATGGGCGAAGTAATCAGTCTAACGGAATCCAATAATAAAAGTTGGAAGAAAAATAAAGTCACATCTATGATTGTCACTAACAAAACTTCTTTCGTTATTCTTTTTGTTTTGAAGGAATCTGGGAAGTCCAGTTTTATTAATCGTTGGGTCAACAAGGTACTTATTAGGAGAATAAGAACCTCATACGCATTTTAATTTTCTTTTTCACATGCTGAATATTAATCTTTTTTAATTTCACATACACGGAGTTGTAATCTGAGCAAACATGACAAAGTAGTTTCAGTTTTGAACACGACTAAACTATAGTTGATCAATTGCGTTTTTTCCATTTATTCAGTTTTTTTTTAAATATATATAAATTAATTGATATAATTTTATTAATTGAAAAAAATTGAATGTACCATGGTGAATTATGAAGGGATAATGTTGTAAGATTTTTAAAGATAATTATGTATATATTAAGAGAATTTTATCTAAATAACGTTTTGGTCTAGTGGGTAACATATTCGTTTAAAAAGATTTTACTTGTTAAAGAATAAAAGTTTTAAATTTGAAGAGAATTTATTATAACCCTTAGGGTGTATTTAGTTCGGAGAAAAAAATTTTAAGAGGTAAATTTTAGAAAAAAAATTTATTTCAGATCAAAAAAAATTGACTCAGGTAATCTAAAAATACTTCAAGATCTGGAGATAATCATTTTACCTCAATTTTTTTCAAAATCGAGTACTGTAGATAAAATAAAATGACTGATAAATAAAAAAATAATAAAATCAAACGGCGGAATCAAATGACGAAAAAAATTACATGAAATTTAAAATTCTCCCCAATCAAACGCACCTTTAGTGTTTGACTATTTTAGTTATAATTTTTAACATAAAAAAGAAAAAATAATCATGTAATTTTATAATAAACAATAATTATGTAATTTTATAGTGGGATATATCGTATATAAGATTGTATACAAAAATGATAATGACATTTCATACAAAAGTATACTAAATTTGTGAAGAGTAAGAGAAAAGTTGTTAATAAAATTTCTCAAAATGAAATTCCTTCTTCGAATTTTTGAATCGTTTAAAAGAAAATACGAAAGAGAGATTCCAAATGAGAAAAAAGAAATGGTTGAAAGATGAACCCACACCACACATCCCAACCGAGGCTGATATTCCAACCCTCTGTTTGGTTAGCGAAATGCCCATGCGCTTCACGGGATCGCCATCAGCCAAGGATATATCATATTTGATTGGTTAGGTAGTGCAGTGGCCATCTCTCGCTTGGGGTAAAGATTCAATTTTTTCAACTTGATGAAACACGTGTGCATTAAAAAAGACATACAATCTCCCAACCTTTTTTATCTTTGGGGTCATCGGTCATGTCATGGGCCCCGAGCAGAGTAGAGTTCAGACCTAATTAGACTGTTGATTCGGAAGGGTGGTTTGGTTTCTTTCCCAATTCCCATGGCGGACAGTCAGCCTCCTTTGATATCCACACATTTCCACCATGAACGAATGTCCACTACTTTATCTTTATTCTTTTGGAGTGAACTTACTTGGCAATTCCAAAAGATGCTACGATGTTGTTGGATGTCATTTGTGCTACCAATTTTAGTGTTAATTGATGTACCAAAGTGCACGTCTTCACCATCATGAATTGAGATTCGCATTTAGAGATATGAATTTGGATTTCATGATGAGAGGGTTGCTCGGAATAAACAAGAGTAACTCATTTTATTATTAGGCAACACATTGCACACGGCAACCAATAAAATGTTTTTTAATTAAATTCAACCAAAGTTTTTATTTAATGAAAAAATTACATTAAATTTTGAGATTTTAAATTTAAGTTTTTTTTTTTTTTTAAGTTTTTGCTGGCATTTAATCCAATTTCATTAGTAAAATATGTTTATGATTTCTCTTGTAGTAACAATTCCATAAGAAATTAAAGAGTTCGATGATAAAAAATTATCATTCCATATATTATTTGTGAAGTTTTTAGACCCCACAAATTAGGATAAAATAGTGTCACATATCTTATTTTATTTTAGTTTTTTAAAATATTTCTTAATGAGTATATGACATTATCTTAACCTTGCTTATAATATTTAAAAATTCTATTAATAGAGTATTGAACAACGATCCTAAAAAAAATATATGAGCTTGACGCTTGAATTTAAAAAAAACATACATATTAATACCTAAAAAAAGTATAAATAAGTGCTTAAACTTTCAAATCCTACAATCTTTTGATCCATAAAATAGCTTCGTTATTTGATCTATTAATACCATATTTGATTAATAAAATCATGCAATGCTTATTTAATATGAAAAATAATTTTTTTTTATATATTTTTAAATTTTCATGTAAGTATATATGATAAAACATGATTGCTAGGGGTGTGAATTAAAAGGACTGATTAGGCTCAACCCGTGTAAATATGAGCTTAAACAAACTTTCGTTTAAACCAACTTTTAAACAAACCATGGACAACAAGCTTAGTCCGATCGTAATTTGGATCGATTTTTTTTTTTTGTAATAAAAAAACTAAAGAAGTCAAAATTTGGGTTTGATTTTAGGTATTTGGTCAAGGCCTAAAGATAAGGTTTTAGGTTTTGGTTTAGATGCAATGGGCATGAATTTGATTATTTTGGAGTTTTGGACTATTATTCGCAAACTGGTGATGTATCTAGGCTTAGAATTGGTCCATGTCTATAAGAATTGGATTGCACAAATTGAAATTCGCGCGAGCCAAACCTATATAGGCCCGTTTTTAAATGGTGTATCAAATGACAAATCTGCTCTTAAGAAAGTCTACGGATCCCATTTCAGCCACAACCTAATAAGACCTTAAAACTAAGATCCTGAGACCTAGCTTAATTAGAGGTGGACCAGTGGGTCCATGATTCCTCTGAATAAGGAACATGAGTTGAGTAGATACAAAACTACCTATTCACTCACTAAAATAGTACACTGACAATGAGTGGATTGGTATACGAAGGAATGTATAAAGTAGTTAAGTTGGTTGATTAGTTGTTGTTAGTGTTAGTGGTGATTGTTAAACGTTGTTAGATGTTTAATTCTATTAGTATTGGACACATCAGTGATATTAGTCATTGTACTCCATGTCAGCATTAGCTGACTCAGCATCATCTAATCTTTTTCTTGTTCTAATTCTTTTTCTCTTTCCTTACTTCATTCTTCTTCTGGACTTGCATGAATCATGGACCCCACCTTGCGAATAATTGCCCACTCATCATGCCTTATGCATAAGGAATGTAGGCTGCATGCAAATGGAAATCATCCCAATAAAAGGAGATGTCACACAAAAGCAGTAACAACTTAGCTCGAAAGTGATATTGTCCACTTTGATCCATTAAACCTCACAGTTTTAAAAGGCCTCACTAAAGGTTTGGAGCTTGTTAATTTATATCCTAAATATCTTTCTTTTTCAGGATTTAACGTCATCGCTGAGGTTTGCCCCATAATCTTTTAAAAGGTCATGCGGAGCGGCTACTATACCATTAAGTAATAGCTCAACCCACTAGTGATATTATTCACTTTGACCAATTGTATCTCACGGTTTTAAAAGACCTCACTTAGGGTTTGTAGCTTGTTAAGCAATATACCCAGCATCTCTCCCGTGCATTGTCAATGTGGGATTCGCCTAAAGGTGTCACATATTAAGTAACAATCCAACACATTAGTGATATTGTCTGTTTTGTCCATTTGATCTCATGGTTTTAAAAGGCTTCATTAGATGTATGAAACATATTAACTTATATACCTAATATCTCTCTTGTGCTTTTTCAATATGGGATTTGCCTAAGTATGTCACATACACCCCTTTTCGAGATTCAACGTCCTCATTGAGGTTTTTTCTACTATCGTTCAAGAGGTCATATAGAGTCACTCTGATATTATTAAGTAACAGTTGAACTCATTAGTGATATTGTTCGCTTTGACCCATTAGATCTTACAGTTTTAAAATGCCTCATTAGGGGCATAGAGCATATTAACTTATATATATATATCAAGTACCTCTCATGTGCCTTATCAATGTGAGATTTGTCTAAGGGTGTCACAGAAGCAAATGTATAAACTCTTTTCTACACGCTTATACTCTTTCATTTTACACCCAAATTCTCTCAAAATACCATTGCTGACTTAGGTATCAAAACAAATTCTATTGAGAAAAACCTCAGTTAACATTTTATTTTGTAGGTTGATTTAAGAAAAAAGAAGTTGATCCACCTTTTATATCATGAGGCTGGGATCTAAATTTGAAACCCTAACCTAAACCTCTCACCCTCTCCCCTAATCTATTTGTTGCTATGAAACAACCTTCTTCTTTGTTCTTAGCATTATTCTACATTTTTATGATTGACAAGTCAACATCGACACATATCCATCTGTCACATAGTAGATTAGATTTTAAATATGTAATATAGTGTTAAAATAATACCACGTGTCCTATGCTCTTACAAAATATTGTTAAATGAATATATATATATATATATATATATATATATATATATATATATAATTGTGATCATTGAGATTTTGCTGCTGTAATTTATCTCAATTAAATACTTGAGTTTATTTTAAATATTTAAAATTTCATTTTTTTTGTAGATACGTTATAAAATTCAATTCTAATCATGGTGGTGGTGAGGGCACTAATTCTTATTTTTAGTATAATCACCATTTAAAAAACAAATTACTATTTTTCTATTTACGAGTTATAAGAGTCAAAATTTAAATTATACTTTTGTTAATAATGTATTCAATATTTTATGCGAAATATCAAATTTAAATAAATGTTACAATTATATAATAATTTATATATATATTTGATTTATTATTGTATTAAAATTACAATTTTAATATGAAATAAATATAATAAAATAGTATAATAATTGTTTTTATAATAAAATCAAATGTTATATTTAATAATATATTTATTATTTATTATTTATTATTACAAATATAATAACCATAATATTGAAAATTATTTGATATTGAATATTATATTGTGTTTTAAAATAATTTTATTTAATAATTGAATGTAAATATTTAATATTTATTTTATTGATAATAAATTATTGATATAATTATATAATAAATAAATAATGATTATTTTAAAATTTTATAAATTTTAATTAGAAAAAATGTATTATTATTTATTTATTTTTTAATATAATAATTATATAATTATAATTCAGATTTTTCGGGTTATAAATTCGGGTTATAAATTCAAGTTTTTTCGGGTTTCGGATCGGGCCGATTTCAGGTTCGGGTTGTATCGGGCTCGGGTTATGTCGGGTTCGGGTTTTTTCTGATTCGAGTTTTTTCGGGTTCGGGTTTTTTCGGGCTCGGGCTTTATCGGGTTCAAGCTTTTTCGGGTCGAATTTTTCTCGGGCTCAGACCTTTGACTTTTTGATCAATTCGGTCCGTTCTCGAGTTCGGTCTCGAGGGGGCTCGGGTGGGTTTTCGAGCTCGGACCAACTTTTGCCAGCTTTATTATTTAAGATGACATGAAGTGAAAGTGGGTCATTTCATCTTATATAACATATTTTAAAAGTGTTTATATTTTATGCAGAGTTGGTGTATAGATTTTAAATGCTATCATTTAATGATATCATGACATCTCATGAATTAATAATTTAATAATATTTATTTTAAAGATTTTTTATTTTAAATTTTATGAAATTAAATAAATGTGATATGTTATAATTTACTGATAGCATAAAAGAATTATACACCAACAGTGCATCGAATATAAATCCACTCCATGTCAAGATTCATGGTTGAGGCAAGTCATTAGACCATATTTCATTAATTTGGGATTCGTGTAATTGTTATTTCAATCATGGAAACTTCAAAATTTTATGTATTTATATTCTGAATTTCCTTATATTTTTAAAGAATTTTCATTTTAAATTTTATAAATTAAATAAGGTGACATGTGATAATTTATTGACATTTTATGAGATTTATACACCAACAAAACATTAAATATAAATCCATTTTGAAATTTATTGCACCATTTTAGGTTTGACCAACAGTTTATTTATTGGCTTCATGTCAAATTTCATTGTTGATATAAATCATCAGACCGTATTTCATTAATTTGGGATTCATATAATTGTTATTTGAATCATGGAAAGTTTAAAATTTTATGTAATATATACTAATTTTCCTTATATTTTAAAGATTTTTCATTTTAATTTTATGAATTAAATAAGGTGACATAATTTACTAATAATGTATGAGATTTATAGATAAATAGTTATCAAAATATAATTTTTTTTTTAAATTTATTGCATCATTTTGGGTTTCACCAACTATGATTTATCTATTAGCTCCATGTCAAATTTCATGGCTGATATAAGTCATTAGACCACATTTCATTAATTTGGGTGGGATTCGTATAATTGTTATTTGCATCTTGGAAACTTCAGAATTTTGTATACTAAATTTCTTTTCAATATGTCTGTATATTGTTTTAATTATCATAGGTTAATTACAAGTCATGTACCAAAATAAAAATTATATAATATTGCAAATGCACTAACATTCTAATTTCATCTCCAATTTTCCTTAATAGAATTCGTGGCTTTATTTATAGGGCTTATATGTGATGCTTGTATAGCCTCTATACATTATTAATACATTAAAAGTTGACACTCAAAAAATGAGTAAATTAAAAAAACTCATTTATATTTATTCTTAAAAGCTTGATATTTTTTAATTTGTTCATTAATTAGGTGTCAACTTCTTATATACTGATTATGTATAGAAGTTATATATTGTGAGTATTTCATATATAAACCCTTTTTTTAATGGAGAATTCTATAACAAAAATAAAAGTTTTGACTTTATTGTAAAGTCAACTTAAACACACATGATGTCATCACTTTCTCAAACTTCATATATATTCATACACCATCAGTGAAGTTTTTTAAGTTCATAAGTAAGATTAAGATGATAATACATGCCTTATTTATTTTATTTAATATATTTAAAGGACATATGTCATCATTCTAACTTCGTTTATGGAGTAAAAAATTCACTAATGGTGTATAGGATAATTATCTTTTTGTTAATTACTTTCAATTCAAGTTTGTGATGAACTTTTTGAAAATCAATCTGTTATTTTTTTTTTTTGTTATAAGAGAAATATTTGATAATTCGAGATAGTGTTGAAGTTGTTTAGATTCGAATCCAAACTTTATAATATGTCACAACTCTTTCTTGATCACTCGGTCAAAAAGTTGTTGGCAAATTAATCTATTATTTGGCTGTTATATATATATATATATATATATATATTATATTCTATCAATTATTTTTTAAAAAATATTCTAATTTTGATGTTTTGACACTAAACTAATAATTTAAAATAAAAACACACACGCTAAATTAACTTTTTTTTTTAAAATATATATAAAGTTGCTGTCAGTGACATCCAAAAATATGTAAACAAAGTTTGCTACCAAAGCTAAGAAGGGAAACCGTTGCAATGCTCATAAAAAGCCACGAAGAAAATAACACTGCAAGATTACAATTAGATAAGACAAGAAATCCAATATCCGTTTACATTACAATTTGATCATTTGTTTTATGGCAATTTTAAATTAAACAAATATATGGCTAAGCGAAAAGCTCTTGCTAACCATGTAACAATGATAATGATGTTTGACCTTTTTTGGTTGGCATGGCTTGGTAATTTGAGCTTTTAATGAGGAAAGATTCATGTATAGGGCGCTTGCTTAATTTTTTCAACCACAAAAATTAACAAAAACAAATAATATCATTAATAACAGTGGCTAATTGCTTACATAAGAACATTGTTATTACTTGTTAGAATATTCAAAGAATTAATAAAATTCATTTGGAGTTTGTTTGGTGAACTAGAATCTTTGAAACTGAATATACACATCGGCTTCATTTCTAATTTTCTAGCTTAAATCAATATTTATATTAGAATGTCACTATTCAAGGTGTCAATAAACTGAAAATGATCTGTTTGAGTTTTTTGGATTCTTCTATTATATACATCGATATTAACAACTAATATCATTATTGAATTAAGTTTAACCTATATGTTTTTTTTTTTTTTAAGGTGTTAGCTTAACTTATTTGAAAGTTTTATTCTAATTATTTTGTCTAAAAGATTGATAGAAATTCTCAGGGGTAAATTTTGATTTTATTTTTGTTCTTTTAATCCATTAAACTTTAGGGTAAAGGAGATTTCTCAGTTTAGTGTGATGGTGTTCTCCAAGTTTGAGTAAGAGTTTATATTAAATTTACATATTACACGTAAAGAGTAATTATTGACCGTGAAAATTGAACTTAAGCATTATAAGCAAAGTGGATAATTCTTATTAACTATTAAAAAATGAAATTGAAAAAAATGATTTTTAAATTTGAAATTTAATATAATTTATTCATATAATATTTTTTAAAAATAACTTTTAATAAATATGAACTCAAATTTTTACAAATAATTTCTTCGCATATGACAACTGTCAAAAAATTATTTTTCAAGTTTGATTCAACATCAGATATATACTTCTCAACAAAATAATTTCTGAATTGCGAGAAGCACCTACCAAAAAATTTAAAACAAAAGATAAAATAAAATAAAATGTTTAATTTTTCTTCAAATTGAATCCAATTTCATTTGTGGGTCAAAGTGTAACACGTTTTCCATGTCATCATCAGCGACCTAATGAATCTTGCTTAGACAAATTGTAAATTTCTTATCATCAGTAATTTTATTTTTACTAAGTTCCGAGCCTAAAAGCCGAGGCACGGAAATGAATCCGAGCCAAAGGGACTTAGGTAATGGCTCCCCTCAGCTTGATTAGGAAATTTGTTACATCACTTTCATCGACGAATAAACAAAAGGGGACGACCAAAAGCTTCTATCATACAGCATATTTTGTAAGCTTCGCTATTGAGATTTAATTAATCATGTCATCGTATTCAAGGAGCAAGGAGAACAAGAAAAATAAGTTATTATTAAAAAATAACTATTATTAATTAGTTATTAAAAAAATAATGCAATTGACCAGAGATTTGTTTAATGGACCGCCGTATTTTAAATCACCAAACTCGAGAAAATATAGTTAAGAAATTGTGAGTTGTGGCTTAATCATTAATATTAGACAATAGTTTTTTATATTAAAAAAATACTGACAATAAATTTTTTTAGTTACAGAAACAATTGAGATTAAAAAATTATTGTATATTTTATTTTTAATTATTTTTCAATAATTTTAAAAAATAAATGTTATTTTATTAATATTATCAGTAGTTTTTTTTTTTTTTTTTAAATTCCATTAATTGTAATTCCTGTCTATTAATTAGCTGCGTGTGCAATGTAAAGAGAGGGGACACACGAAAATAGATTGTTTTATATCTCGGATTGGCGAATTATTTGTCGTTTAGCGTCTCCTGCCATACGAAATAATTTTAAGAATCTACAAATTTGGTGGCAGTCATTTTTTTGGTTACAAGGTCAGGTTAGTGGCAGCCTTAATAGAACCCAGAATTTAATAAAGCAAAAAGGTCTTAGAAGGGTAGGTAAGTATTTCACGCAACAAACCTCCATGGCTTGTTACTATTTTTTTTAATAAGGAATAATTTCAGTGGCAGAAAACTTTAATTTTTCTTTTTTACATAAAAGTTTAGGAACAAGTTCCCTTATTTTTAATTAATTTATTATACGAATTAATTAAATTATTCGAAATTTACATATTATCTATACAAAAATATGAAAATTTCAAAATTCAAATTTAAACCATTTATATCCATTCATTTTTTTCGTTAAAATTTCTTTTTTTTTTTGTCATATATGAAATTATACATATTAACTTTGAAATATTTAAATATAGTAAAACAAAATCAATTAGATACTCCAAGAAATATAATCTGTTAATAAAGTATTTAATTTTTAATTTTAAAATTTCAAATATTTTTATACATAAAAAGTCAAAGAGAAATGCCTTAAAAGGAAATGGGAAGGCCAAAGGATTTTACGGTTGAAAGTGGAATTAAAACATAGATTAGTGATAAGACACATTGCATGGGCTGACAGACAAAGTTAATCCCAATATTTTGGGGATCTTTTCTTGGGTTTGCTTGAGCATAAAATGACTGAGCTCTGTGTAATTGCATATAGGAATAGGAAGATGGTATGAGACTGGGCGAATTATCAATAAAAAAATATATAGTGATGAGTAGATATAGTATGAGGATTAGACAAGGTTTGTTGTGAACTCTGAAAGGATCTTTGGCTGTTTGGCCATGCCAATTGCCATGCATCCCACTTGCAGAACGGCACTTTCATTTCATGTGGTCGGTCCCTTGCCTTGCATCAGTCTTCTTCATAAATTATTAAAATGTCATTTGGGAACAATACTTGGCATACATTTTTTTTTTAATCACATGTATCTTTATCTTTTTTATATTATAATATGAAATTAATTTTATTTAAATCGATAATAATATT
The DNA here is from genome assembly GCA_033439115.1 of Firmiana major. Classification (NCBI taxonomy): domain Eukaryota; kingdom Viridiplantae; phylum Streptophyta; class Magnoliopsida; order Malvales; family Malvaceae; genus Firmiana; species Firmiana major. The sequence continues at coordinate 84,513,310 of CM065897.1, forward strand.
TAAGTAAAATCTTTTTAATAATAATTATTACATGATTCGAATTTTATTCAAATATTTTTAAAAAAATCACTTTCAATTTTTTCGACGGTTGGCATAAAGTTTTATAAAGAGAATAAAAGAATGATACAATTACACCAAAGACGCCTTTTTTTTTTTCTTATTTAACATTTGATCAGATGCATCAAAGGTAGAGGATAATAGGAAAAAAACACAGCCAAGTGATCATTTAGGGGAAAACTTCTCTGCATTTTCCTTTTTGGATTCTCGGTATTGTGTTTTTAATATAACCTGTTGAAAATATTTTGTTTACTTTGCCATATTAATTTTAACCATTTGCATGCGATTGATACATACATGAAGCCATTTTTTTTTCAAGATAAGGATTAAAGATTAATATTTATATATGATGCATTGTGTTTTTTTATAAATCTTATGTATTTCCAGTAAATATTTATTTTTAAAATTTATCATTAATTAATGAGGTGACATATTATGAAGGGTTAAAGAGTAAAAAAAAAAACATTAAAAAAGATTTAGTAATTGAGTACTTATAATTTTTTTATAATCAATTGAGTTTTTATATTTAAATTTTCATTCAATTGAACCTTTTTATGAATAAAAACTGTTATATTCGTATATAATTTTCATTAGATGTGATCAAAAACACAATTCTGTTATAGAAAAAGTTCAATTGAGTGAAAATTAAAATATAAAAACTTAATTCATTGAAAAAAAAAAGTAACACCCAATTGCTAAACTCTTACCTTTTTACTATTATAATTCAATAACAATATATCATACGACAACATATCAAATATAAATTCTAATATTTAACTCATATCTTAAGAAAAAAATAGCATTTGGATGGTGCATGCATGAGATACGTGTCAATCCTCAAATACAAATAGTAAAGGTTACATTATTTTGGTTAATGGATATTTATAGATATATAATGTTTAGGATTAATTAAAGTATTATTAAAAAATTATATTTAATATATTTTTTGCAATTATAATTAACATATTACATTTTATGAACTAATAATTATAAAAATGGCTTTACCAATAAATAATTAAATTAAATTTAAATTTATACTTTGTGTTCAAACTTAAGATCTCAAAATCTCATAATATTTTCTATGTGACTAAGTTACAACCTAATTGCTTTTAATATATCATTTTTAAATTTAAAAAAAAATAAATACATTAATTATAAAATTTTTTTTTAAAAAAAATCACGTTAATTAATATTTAACATTTCTCAGATTTAATATTTAAATGCGGCTTCTCGGGGCTGAATGTAAACTCTTCTTTTGGGAATCTTTAAATAAAACAGATTAAATCCATGCCGGGGAGAGACAACGGAATTGGTTGAAAATGCACCATGATTAACGGGTAAATGTGGTGCGGTTACGACTCATGATCCTCTCGAGTTGCTGCGTACACCACATGTCATCAACTGTCGGCAAAATCATATGGTTTATTTAGATCTTTTAGTTTAAAGATTCTCTTCTTAATTTTATTACAACTTTCGAATACTACTAGTGGAGTATAATTTAAGAGAGATGAACATGAACGAAGCAAATGGTCAAAATTGGAATGGGGGAGGAAGAAAAAAAGTAGGCTGGCTGTTTGATTAGTTAAAGAGACCTCCAGCAAATACTCCTTGGCAGATTCCAAGAGCCACTGAGCCCTTCGTGTGCAACAACGTTGGCCAGTAAAAATGAAGCCTGTCCCACTTTCAAACTGTTGATTGTTGAAGAGACTAGGCCGCCCAGGTCACGCTCGCCCATTCAATCATTGAACCTCAGAGTTGTACTGTTAGCTGCTTAAACTCACTTAAACACCTAAGAACTCGTTGATCCAAACAAAGAAAAAGTGTTGGTTCTGTCCTATAACTCAACTTCAAACAAACTGAGCTTTGAGCTTTGGCTTAAATGGCATCTAATTTTGTTAAACTTCAAACCCCATTTCGGTACAGTAATCAAGCACCTGTGAGTTTGCAGGTCGAGTAATGGTGGTGGGCATTGCCGAACACATGCATCTGTCTATTGATCTATTTAAAAGAGAAAAAAATCTTAGAAGTGGGGCGGCGCTCTCTTAAGCGAAGTGTAGGGTTGGGGATTGAGTTTGGAGGTAAAGAGAGCACGTGTGTCATTTTTATATGACAGCAAAAAATTTCATTTTCGAAGGACCCCGTTTGTCTGCTAACCGAAGGCTTACACTGTTACACATGAAGATGCTTTGCTTTCTGTTTTTTTTGTTTGAATTTGAAAGAGAGAATCCATATTGGACTACAGAAACATTAATTTAGTTTGATTAACGACAAGGGGATCGATCTATGATCTTCAGCTTTACCCTTTTTCCATTTTTGATGGTTGTTGGTATGTGTTAAGCTCCCGATCATCATGAAATCCTTCAGAAAACATGTGATATGATCTCAAATGCTCCACGTTTTCCATTTTTATATTTAAAATTGTTCTTAAACCTGTTTTTATATTTGATTCTGTATGCTGTATTTCTTTAATACTCTGATGATTCATTAAAATTTGTATTTTGTCCATCAGGAAGATGATCAATGAGAACAAAATCATGTACAGTTGGATTCTTTTCTGTTGACTATGTTGTTTGCATACCCAGAGATCTAACCATGCCTGCTGGAAAATAAATAATAATACTATTAATTAATATAAAAATCATGGACAAAAGAATATACTGTTTTCTTAACCATAAATCTCAGAGGATCACTGGTGAAAGGAATCTTCAGCTTCAAAAGTTATGAACCACAGATTAACTAAACCGAGAGATTTAACAATGAAAAGTCAATAAATTATAACGTGATGTGTTTGGGGTGTAGGTGGTGGGTTTGTTAGATGGTGGTAGGTTGAGTGTTGCAAGTTGATTGTCACCGGTGGGTAGCTGGGAATCTTGAAAAGGACAAGCAATGAAAGCCCGGTTTCGTTTCCTAGTTTCCGTGGATTAAAAATGTGGTTAACAGAGAGAGAAAGAAAGCAAAAGGTGAAGTCTTGGACCTCCTACCTAGTCCTAGTCCTAGTCCTAGTCATTATATGAGAACGAGATGAACCATTGCTTGCATTCCACCAACCAATTATGCTTCTAATTGAATAGCATGAAGTTTAACTTTACATGTGTAAAAGCATTCTTTTCTTTAAGCTCTTGCTTTGTCAAAACCCAAACTTCCTTTAATAATTCCATGTGTTCTGCACTCGAAAGGAAATTTCGTAAAAGCAAGGGTGTGGAGTTTTATGGTCCATATGTATGATTAATGATAATTAATAATGATGTTTATCTAAGACTAAGATCATGGCATTAGATTTTCTAAGCCAGCACACCAACTCATTAATTTATTAGCTCTTAATTGAAAATTATTTTGGTTTGCGGATCTTGTCACACTTAATTGCAAATTCAAGGAAAAATAGCTTTCTTGTTGGACTTTTTCAGGATCTGTTGGAGGTCGTTTGCTGGTGACTCACAGTCATAGCCAAATGCCATACCTTGACAGTACAAATCACAAGTTCACTTTTCCAGATTCTGATTCAGTTATTTTCATTCACCTTGCTTTCCACTTTCTTTCTTCCAGTGAGATCTTCACCCGTATCAATCTTTTGACATGGTAAAAAATGAAATCGGACAAAGATTTTGCTACATTGCTGTCAAATTCTTGGGGTATACACACTCCAAAATAATGTTGTGCAATAGTCCAAGCTCAGAATGTGACTGCAGCCAGAGACTAATAGTTTGCGCCCTGACTAGGATAATCTGATGGTGATGAGATTAGTTTCATGGGCTTGGGAAGTAAGTTTTGGTGGTTAAGATTCACTTGTTTGATGTGGTAGCTAAGCTAGCTTTTTATTGTGGTAGGTGTAAGTGAATTTCACGTGCTTTTGGTGTGAAATTGATGTCATCTGCAGACCAGTACTTGTATTTGGGTTGTCGCAATGGAGGAGAAAAAGATGTCTCATCGTTTTTGGCGTTTAGTCAGCAAGCAAAAGACAAGCAACTGAGCGGGTAAGATTAAGCTCCTTTTCAGCTTGCAGTGGTCCTTTGGAGATGCTTTTGGTTCTTTGGGCGGCTTTGAACTTTTGAAGTATCATCTAATAGCATATTGGCAGAAGCAGTAGTGCAAAGCAGGCCTAAGACTTTCCTGTCATGTTCACAGAGATGTTAGCCCAATTGGCTCTGATCTCATTGCCTTGGGCTTCGGCTTGGCATCAATGGGCCATTTTCTGCAGACACATTTAGAACACCCGGGCTTAGCTATTTTTTGCCTTTGGGCTGCCATCTGTGGAAAATGACAGTCATTCCTTGAGCAGCCAGTGATTTGTTCTTGTTAGTCTTTGAAATAAAATATAAACACTGCCAGAGGAAGACGAAGGATTCTTTTCTTGAATCTTTGAAACGTAGGGTTTGTTAGCAGCTTGCCACTTCCAGAGGTACAGTTGCACTCATTCAACAATGTGTAAATTAATCAAAAAGGAAACCCCTCACTGGGTTGGCTCAATCCTTCAACCTAGTGTTTTGGAAGTTGGAAGTTCTTTAAAATATCCATGGCATGCAATGCAAGATCCTACTAAACCAAAAATATTTGTTCACTGGCACACACTGTTGCTTTGATCAAGATTACCAATCCTACAACACAGATTAAAAGTTAAATGCATCTAAAAACAGTCAAGGGGCAAAGGCTTTGAAGACATTAGACAGCATTTACAATTGGTATTTGCCAAGATACCAGATTCAGGCCACTAGTACCTAAGATGTTAAGATGAATGCAACCATGAGAAAAAAATCCAAGACATAAATGATGTTTGATTGCCATAACAATTGAACTCTTTAAAAAGTATCTGTATAATCAATCTTTTCTGCCAACTAAGATCAGTAAACACTCGAGAAAGGCAAAAATTAATGCACTCCAAAGTTCTTAGATGTTGGTGTTTTTTCTTTGACATAATCTAAAGTTCCGTGTCACAAAATCGGATCATTAGGTCAGAAACAATTCTCCTGGCAAATGGAATATAGCTCAGACAGTACCTGAAAAAGCTCAAATAGGATGATATAAATAGTCTAGATAAAACATTAAGAATGCATAATAAAACTTGGACAAAGTAAAATACTCTGGGATCTTACCATAAGGGTAGAATTGAACAGTACAAAGTTTAAGTTATAAGAATATGCCTAGAAGGAAACCAAGGCAAAACACCAAGAAGCTTACTATGCCAAAATGGATAAATGTCAAAGGTCAACTTACCAAATTAGGGCACAAATCTCACATATGATAGCAAGTAATGTCAAAATCTTGCTTTGAATCTGCCAGATGAAAAGTTAAAGAAAATGACGCGTGATTCCATGATAGCCAAATAATATCTTGAATATGGTTCTCATACTGTAAAAAATTGAAAGCAACAAAGAAACCTTAAACAATTATCCATGATTAGAAATGGCAAAAAAGATAACTACATTCATGTTCTAATGCAGTTTGGGAATGTCACTTTCCAGTCTCACAGTAAAGCAGACTTAGTAAATGAGGTTTAAAAAATTTCATATTAAGCTACTATGAATTACTCAGAATTTCTTATACTCAAGATTCAAATTTCCTTCAATTACTACAGGGTGCCAGCTTTATTCTACCTATCATTGGTTAAAGATAGCAAACTAACCCAGAGAGCACAAATGAGAGCAAGAACAACAAATCCAATGTAAATAGCTGTTGCATAAACACGAACGGAATCAAACATCATACGTAGCTGTTGCTCAGGTCCCATGAGGAATGCTGTGCTGTCAAAGTGTACCACAAAATTAAAATTTGAGAAAATGTGAGAAGCAAATAATTTGGTAAAAGTTGAACCATACTACGAACTATACATCACCAGTACTTCATTATTTAGAAGTCTACCTCATTGAGACTGTTCAAGTCATTGACTGAACATTACAAAAGTTGCATTGGATAGGTTAAAAATTCCAGCATGAAACAGATATTAAACTACTGGGTTGCCTGGTTTGCTAGAATTGGTTTCAGATGAAATTTGAGTGCATGATATATAAAAGTCAAGAAACAAAGTTACATCAATTATGCAACACTCAATGACAAGGATGGGTAAAGGTCGAAAAACTATTCTTTTGTTATAATGCCCAGAAGCAGCATCAATGACTCAATTAAAGCAAAATATTTTTCTGAGAATATAATGTTGAGAATTCTGAACTGGAACCAATCAACTTACCTTCCAACTGCTAAGATATTGCCGAAGGTGAACAATAATGCAAATTTGACGGGTTTGGCAAACACAATAAAAGACTGCAAAAGAAACAAAAAGCTGCAAGATAATATCATAAATTAATCGATATTACAATTTTAAGGAACTTGCTTTACAATTACAAATGGGCTATAATGTTCCCCAAGTGAACCAGTAAAATATATCGGGGGCTTGCTTTACAACTACAAGTTTATATAGCTTGATCTTTTCGTGGAAGAAAGGAGGAAACGAAAGATCATCTATTTTTCTCTTGTGCTTTTGGCAAACAAGTACGGGATAAAGTTCAGCAATTGTGTGGCATTCCTTGACAAATTGGAGACTGGTTCAGTGCATTTGTCTGGACTCAATAGAAATTGAGGGGCAAGGCTTTGATCTCTGTCATCCTTATAATCCGTTGGAGTGCCCAAATAAATCTACATGATCTTGACTGAGAGAAATGGTACAATGTATGGGAAGAAACAAGGAGTGGATGAGCTTGTCATTGCATTGGAGAGACTATCAGGCTTGGATTTCTAATGACTCAGTCAACATGGATCTTTGCTATAAATGGGGACTGGGTTTCAAATTGTAAATTTTTATCTTTATGTTCCTTTGTTTGCTGCAATTCCAGCTGTTGAACTTGTAAGCTGTAACAGGGCTTCCCTGTTCTTCTTTGGGTAATATATACATATTTATAATCAGGGGCACCCCTTTACCTTGAAGAGCTACAACCGAAAGTCTCCACAATTCCCGAACAGTAAAAGCTAAAGATCAAAAATGCTAATATCTACTGAACCTTCTTAAATCTTAATTTGTTGGAGTCTCAAATAGAGATTTTTATCGTACACTCGAATTTCAAATGATAAGGAGGAGGAAAAAGAATTGAATGATCATACCAGAAACATGAGAACAAGACCGGAAAGTAAACAAGCGGCGAAGGCGTACATTCTCTGCACCATACAAGAAATACCCAAATTCAATTACTGAAAAGAAGCATTAGATCTGAAGAAACTGAAATTCTAAGTGTTAAAAAGGAATGAAGAAAGAATACCTGCGTAGAAGAGAGGGAGCATAAGCCTTCAGATTCTTCATCAAGGAAGCTTTCCGCTCTGTCTTCTTCATCACCCCCCGGCATAATATATTCCTTCATTTTCCACATTTCTTCACCTCACTTCCTTTCCTATATGTCACTTGCTCTCTCCACTGCCGCCATGAAATAAAGAAGAGATGCTTTTCATTTATTCATCGGCTAATGGTGAAAAGGAAAATTGGATTTTTTTTTTTTTGAGAGAAAATTTGGAACTTCCTTTGTTCTAATTAAATTAGCTAATCATAATATGCCACGTCACAAAGACAACAGTTCCGTTAAACGATGACGTTTAAATTTCGTTAAAAGCGGAAATGAGAAATCGATTTTCGCCTCGTGGTGATCATCTTGCGAAAAGGAGCGCAGAATAAAGCACGCCCCCTGAGGCATCTGATCGAACCGCCTAGGTAAACCGGAAGCCGAGATGTCTTAGACGCTACTCGAGGTGACTCGGGCGGCTCACGAAATGTGGAACGGTTAGAGCGGCTCGTGGTGAAGGACCTGCAAAATGAGCCGCCTACCGGCAAAGACCGCTTGTATCAGAGTCACTGCGTCCGCAGTAATATCGATACCATCATCGCCTGTCGCCACCGCCGAAAAGCTCGTAATTTCCTCCTTATCTTTTACAATTTTGAGCTATGGCTAAAGTTTTTTTTTTTTTTTATAGAAAAATGGTATTTATTTTTGAATGGCTTCAGATTTAGACATATGAAGATAAAGATAATGCGAGGAAAGATGAAATTGCGGCTCTCGGAGGTCAAACCGTTACTGGAATTAACTTCTTTAGTGCTTTTTATAATAGATTGAAGGAGGTGAATTTTTACTTTTTTTTTTTACATTTAATGCTAAGCTGTTGTTTTACAAAATCCTGCCTTTTAATAAAAGCATGAATAAATCTGAATGATTTTGCGAATTATTCTATTAGAAAAAGAGATAAATATTATCCAAAATAGATGTTCAGTGAAGTAAATGTTACATTAATGCAGATTCATGAGCTCGCGTTGTTGATGCTGATGAAGAGTACGAGGCTTTACTTAACGAAGAACCAATCATCGAGTTCTGTGGCGAGGTCTCTCTCTCACAATTGACACCTTTTATCACACTAATATGCTATTTTATATTTTTTTAAAAAATTTCTGGCTTTTGGTCTTACTTGTTAGCAATTCAGTTTCAGGAAGCCTTGGTTCGGTACGTGGACCTCCACAAATTGTTCAATCAGTACATTAATTCTAAATTTGGAGCCAAAATTGAATATTCTGCTTACCTTGATGTCTTTTCACAGCCGCATAATATCTCTTGGAAACTGAAGTCAACAGGGCATTGTGTTTTTATTTTCTTTCTTTTAGTAAGGTGGTTGTACACAGTTCAATTGTTTTCTGGTTTTCTACTTTGCAAATGTTGTTTTCTGTAGGCAATGCCGGGAGGACGTGGAGAATCTGCTGGAGTATCTAATATACTTCTTTCAGAGGACAGAACCACTGCAAGATCTTGACAGAATATTTTCCAAGGTCCACGTTATTTAAAGTTACTTGCATATCTTTATCCAATAAGAGATTCTGACCACGAGGATGTTATAATGCTAACATGGGGTTATACATTCTTTTTCTGAATTTAGTCTCAAGTCTCTGGCCTTGAGCTATATCAATATAAATGGAACTTTTTTTTTTTAAGAAATTTCGTTGTTTTATTAAATTAAAATACATTTGTGATGGTTTTTGATAGGTTGAGGTTGAGTTTGAGGAGCAATGGGCTGATGGTCTGATACAAGGATGGGGGAAACGAGGTCAAGAAAATGGAGATGATCCTGCCCAGCATACCCTGATTGATCTTGATTATTACAGTGCAGTTGAAGGGCTGATGGAAGTGGGTCCAGAAAAGTTGAAGGAGGTAATTGTGGTCTTCCGTGATCATGCCGTCATTTCTAGCAAGTTTTTGTTTTACTGACTCCAATTTGCATTCAGTGTGTAGAATTGTGTGGTTGTTCATCCTTTTTTAGACAAATGCATGGTCAAGTTGAAAAAACAGTAAAAAAAATGAAGAAACACGTTGATATTGTATTTTTTGATCTTGTAACTGTAAACATCTTATCTTGCTGGTTTGTTTCACTTTAATTAGTTAATCTGAGATTGAAAAAGTAAGATTGGATGGGAGAATATGCTGCGGTTTATTATGTTCTTTTGAAGTAGCTTTTTTCTGTTTTAATTGCTCTGATTTGGGTTTTAGGATCCATTTCAGTTACATTCAGTGTGCGTTTGGTTGAATTCCCCCCATAATTTTTTTTTTCGTCATTTGATTCTGCCGTTTGGTTCGATTATTTTTCTCCCTGTCAGTCATTTTATTTTATTTACAGTGCTCGATTTTGGAAAAATCTGGGGTAAAATGATTACCTCTTGATCCTAAGGTATTTTTAGATTACCTGAGTCAAAAATTTTTTTTTTGGATCTGAAGTAAAATTTTTTTCCCTAGAATTTACCCCTTAAAATTGTTTTCCTGGATAAGAGGTAATTTTTTTTCCCCCGAACTAAACGCACCTTTAAAGCTTTTTTTGCATTGCCAGAGCCCAAGGGCATATTTGTTAGGAGCTGCTTATGAACAACCTCATTAAAAAGGTTTTTCTAGGCAATTATTTGATATGTACTTAAAATACTTTGCTAACAGCTTAAAAATTAGAATGAATTACACCTTTTCGGATTCCTTCTTAATTGATGAGTGAAGTATTTATATATCTTCACAGGCATTGGCACCATTAGGACTAAAAACCGGTGGTACTGTCCAGCAGCGTGCAGAGAGGCTTTTCTTCACCTAGGTATTAACACTTCAGCTATGTTATAATCTATCTCTCTCTCTCTCTCTCTCTCTCTCTATATATATATATATATATATATATATATATATAACTATTTTGTACTTCTGGTAAGAGGGAATGTCCAGTTTTAGTTTAGTACATTGAATTAAATTGGATATCTTCCATATAATTTCGTCTTGCTGAAGGGAATCTTGACTACATTTAGGATGGCAACTGGGCATTTACCATCACTATATGGGAACTTTTGAACTGGTTTTGAGTCCTGGTGAAAGGAAAATAGGTCTAAGGAAGAGATAGGGCTCGGAGCTTGGAATTAGTGGAGATTGGAGGACAAATCTGTGATGAACCCTTACAACCTATGAAATAATAGGATTCTCGGTTGTTATGTCTTGAGATGTTGATATGATAACTACAGACCGGTTTAATGGTGATTGTGTTTTCCTGATAATGTAATATCAAATGTCAAATACATTCAAAAATATATATTCCATGTCTCCATATATTTTACGCAGCACCCACCTTTGGAAAGGCTGGACAAGAAACATTTTGCAAAAGGTTCATGTGACCAGAACAAAATGGGTCTAAAGCAGTTCCACAAGACATTAACAGTCTGAAAGATGCTGCATTGATGGAGGCCAAGTTGTGATTTAGTAAGTTTAGTTGGTTGGTTACTTTGTCCTTACCATCATAAAAAATTGAAATATGAGGGAAAGCTATTGCAAAAGTACATTTTGCTTCTGTTTTAGTCCGGATATGGTAATTGTTGTGGGTGGTATTTAATTACTATTTCTGTGACCTTTTGTAGACAATTGAACAAGCAAAGGAAAATGTGATCAAAAAGCAAGTGTTGACATATGAGGAAATGGAGCAAGAACGCGAGGAGGTAAGTTAATCTATTATGGTATGGCCATTCAAGTGCTTCTAGTACTAGAACAAATTTTCATCGCTCATATTGTGATGTTATGAGTATAATTCATGTAAATGCTTGCTCTTCAATGCCCTGTAGGAATGGCAGTAGGTAGAGTTTTGGATTCCGGGACCTGTCTGCACCAATCCACTTGGTGTCAACCCTGTTTCAGGTCTTCGAACCTCACTTTCTGAATGGAATTGGCCAAACATTTTTCTCCTTTTTTACTTCCTTGATGGGAGCAGAAGCTGTTTAGTTTTTTGCTTAAATGTGAAGGACCAACCCATTCCCCCCTTGTACCTCCTATGAAATTTAAAAAAAAAAACAAAGGACCACATTTTAAATTATAGTACATTAGGAATTATACTCAATTTCTATGATTGTCTTTAGAAGGAAACAACAAATGGAAGGGATGAGATGTCTTTGGCTGAATTAACCTACTATGTATATTGGTTTTTCACTCTTCCTCTACCATTGACTTTGAATGATCATCGAATGGGTGTTTTGTCTATAATTGGACTTTTTTTAATCATAATAAGGTAACAGCATTTGGACAACCATCATGGTTAATTAGTACCTTTGAATTATCAGTCACGTGCTATAAAAGAAAAGGTTAAGAAAAGCCGAAACTTCTACTTTCAAAAAGTTTAGGTATATTGGATTGTGTCCGTTGTGGTTTCTGATAATAAATTATTGCTTTCTAACAGGAAGAGATACAAGTTGACAATGAGAGAGATGAAGAAGATCAACAGATTTATAATCCTCTCAAATTGACAATAGCTTGGGATGGGAAGCCTCCTTACTGGCTTTACAAGCTTCAAGGCCTTGGTTAGGTAATTTCTCCTATTAATGCTAGTCTTATGTGTGATGTTTACTTCTGCAGGTGTAGTAACTTTGTCAACTTACAGATGACTAAGCAAGAAGCAGTGAAAGCTTGAATGAAACTAAGTTATCTTGTTCATTGTTTTCTTAAATCTTTAGACGTATTATCCTTGATGTTTAATGATTAATGCTACTAAAAAGTTCATGTTTTTCTCGAACTACCTTTTTTCTACTAATTCGAGAGAAGAGGAAGGATGGGGAGGGTGCAGAAGGGCATTAGAATTTCTTCACTCTTTGATTGCCCAATGCTTCTTTATGTCGCAGTCACAGGATCTCATATACCTGTCCTTCTTTCTTTTGTTCTTTAGGAATTTAAATGTGAGATGGTGGGAACTACAGCTACAGGGGCTGTAGGGGCTTTCGAGAGGCATTTCAAAGAATGGCACCATTAGCATGATACGCGATGCCTTGGTATTCTGAACACCAAGAACTTCAATGAAATCCCGAATATTGCAGTATCTCATGTTTTTTCTGATCTTGTGCAGTGATTTATATTCTTTCTCCTTCGTCTGCTTACATTTGGTTCTTTCATAATCAAGCTCAAGTGCAATTGGTTTTCACAACTAGTGTCCACTCAAGCAAAAGATAGCTAGAGTTCTTCCATCCTATCTAGTACATAATTCTTTTGCATACATGCCTTATTTTTTTCAGTAAATAATAACCAAAAAAAAAAAAATGGCTTGTGGCTTTGTGATGGTAATGGTGATATCACTGATGTGCATCTAGATAATGGCAACTATTATTCACAAGGGCTGCAGTTATAAACCCTTTCTCTTAATAACTATTAACATGTGGCATATATATATATATATATATATGTATATATATATATATGTATATAATATTCAAATTTCACAGGAAGCAAAAGAACCATGGGGAAGTATACAAGAACGGCAATGACTGAACAAGTGGTGCCCTGGTCATGAAGAAGAATACGAAGATAAAGAGGGTAACATATATAACAAGAAGACATACTGATTTGCAGCGGCAGGGACTGATTTAAAGATGTATCTCTTCAGAAGGCCTCCTTGATTTTCAAGATAAGAGCATTTAGCGTGCCTCCCCTAGATTGTTGCGCGTGTTTATTACCAATTATGCTTTCCCTGTATAACGATGTTCTTACTGACAGGGCCCAACTCCCACGCCCTTGGCAACCCTGTGGTATTGAGGATGGACAATTGGATAGCAGAAATCAAAGGTTATGCTACTGTATCTTTTTGAACTTCAAAATAATATCAGGCATTCAGGCAGTAGTTACACCTCTAATGAAAGACTGAGGTTCAAGACTGCCATCCAATAAAATGATTAGCCTATAAGGCATTCTCTCCATTTCTGGCTGAAGTTAGTTCTCAATTACATTAACTGAACTGTGCAGATCAAGAAACAGTAAAATTTGTTTTTATTGTTGCCTACAACTCTCATTTGTACAGGACCTTGTAAATATTAGTGCTGAGCCATTTACACCACGGAGGACAAGCATCCTTGAGTCAACATATGTTCCACACACAAGATTAGACAATTCAAACATTTCTGGGGGGGCCAATGTCCGAATTTCTCGAACTATGTTTCTTGCAACATCGACATTCTGGTTCAATGGGTCGTCAAGACTCATTGTCACCTCGATATCATCAGGAAGGAGCTTAGCCACGGGAAGACTCGACGGGAATTCCTTGAAGGGAATTACTTTTCTCCATTTTCTACTGGAGAGTTTCTCGATTACGGAATCCTCAGAGTTTGATTGTCTCAAAGAGAATCCTTCTGTTGGCTTCTCATTAAGATAGAGTCGTCTCCCAGCTTTTAAACTAGATAAAGAGTTCACTTGCAATTCCCCCTTGATACCCCTTTTGTCATGGGGCCAATCATGTCCCAACATGACTGTGAAGCCAATTTCAGAAACAAAAGAAAGGCTTGTGTTTGATTTAGAAGCTCTTACGATTGTTAGGCATGCATTACCAATGAGGACCCTGATAGGAGGTTGGCGGAGAGTTAAACCTATGTGCCTTCCAGTAGAGTATAAGAGACGCCATCTCCCTGGCAACAACTCCAACCAATTCTGCACGTTCCAAGCAAAGATGAATCACAACAGCAAGTCAGCATAAGCTTCTATCATTAATATTTATTTTGTTCACTTCCTAGCAAACGAATAATGAATGCGAAAGGCCTTCGATTATGAATGCTCGGCATTATAAATTACTGACTTTAACAGTGAGAATGAGCATCTAAATGTCCCAGAAAAGAACACAACTGAGAGAGAGAGAGAGAGAGAGAGAGAGAATCACCTTTGGTCTTGAATGAGGATTCAACATCTCCATTAATTCAATAAAATGGGCAAGCCTACCACGCTAAAATATGAAAAATATCAAGTTAGCTCACCTATCCAAATTTAAAACATTAAGCAGGAAACATTGATTGATATGGTGCAAAGAGTTCTAAGGATACAGTATATTCTGTGATATGGAAGCATTCACTATTATATGCTTTAGCTTTGGAAGAGGCAAAAAAATACATTTTCTAAGTATCTAACCTATGAAAAAAATCCAATCTCTCGTGTTTGGGGAAAAGAAAGTATGTAAAGACCTGAGTTTGGCCATAGATATACTCCTCTATGATTCTCACTGCTGTTGACCCAAGACCCCATCTGATAATATCCATGGATGGGACCACCCGCCATCTTGGTCCACATAAAAATGGATGCCTAAGAGCATCTAAGCAACTACAAAGAACATAGAAAATCAATATGAAACAAGTTACCAAATATGCATCAAGAAGCTCAGTAATCAATAAACATTGATGATGAGCCCTAATTACTCAGATGTGTAAATTGACATGACTTTTGTAGAAATATATTTTGAGTTCTACATTATCAGAAGAATTTAGGGGGGAAAAGAAAAAGAGAACCGTATAACCAATAAAACAACCTCTTTATTTTCTCCAAATTGTAAAATTTCTATTCCTAAAACTTGGTTTTTGCAAATTTTGGATTGGAAAGAGTGCAAACCATTCATGTAACGATGTATTTTAAATTCAATTCTACTTTTTAGCATTTTGAAGGCTATATGAACAAACCTAGATTAATTTTCCATTGGCATTCTCTGGCGCTCAAACAGAAAAATAAGATTGGCCTACAGAAATATAATAGCTTACCTTATTCTTTTAGGTGGTCTGACTGCAAGCAACAACGACAGAAGGTTCCAACCTGCACCCCAGTTTCTATCAAGTATCTGCAAGAAGATAATTTGCTAAAAGATCCTTACAGACAGTGAAGAAGCGTCATATGCTGTTCAAGTAAACTAACTTACCTGAAGTCCAACATTTCCAGTTGGAGAGTTCCTAGTGAGGATTGGCAGAAGAAACTCACGCAAGCATGAGGGATCATTTCCCTGTAATGGCAGGTAAAGAAAATATGATTTGATATGAGATGAGATTCATTCAGCAGAATTTTAAATCCTACAATGGGAAGCAAATTTATCAGAAAAACTATGGGCACGTTAAAGATCCTTTCATTAAACAAAGGAATAATTTTAAGATATCCTAAGATAATCTTTCGAAAGGTACACAACTAATGATAGATCACTCAGCTATTACCAAGGAAACTCTTTGTGCCTACAATTTGTCCAAAAATGGCAGCTAACTTATGATATTGAGCAGAAGACTATAGCATCAATTAAATGCAGCTTAGATTCATAAGAAGATTTGGTATGTCATGTATAATATTTTAGTCTTTATGAATATAACTGGACCCAAAATGTTGCTAACAATGTGAGCTATGTTCAATGACCCAATTCATATCCTAAATATGGTTACTTCTTGCTGTACGTGATATATAGATTGAGTAAAACAGCAAGTGTCACATGTTATACCTTCATAAGGAAAGATTTGAACTTTGCAAAGATTAGGGGATCCATGAGTTCTCTTAACACCATCTTTGCCATCATAAATCCAACACACCTTTGTAAGACAAGAAACTAAATGAGCTTCAAGATGATGGGTGTTAACTGAAAAGTTGGTTTTCACTTGCACCATACCTCATGTCAAATGCAATCATCATTTGTCTCCTATCTATGTTGCCATCCAGTGCACTTCCATTGGGACCTTCCTCATAGAAGTCAGCAGCATTTCCCAGTATTCCTACCTGATAAGGTCAGTTTTAAAAGTTATACAGTTGAAAGAAAACAACAGCAGAGAAAGGAATTGAACTATGCCACAGTGCTAAGCTGGACTAGAATCCCATACACTCTCATTAAACACAGCGCCAAACCTCCTCAACTATTTTAAAGAAAATTGGTAAATACCTTAATATGTCTATCGATGGGGCTTATATGCACATTTTCCAGCCTTAACTCCGTATGTGCAATCCCTTGGCTATGCAAGTAATTTACCTGAAAAAGGTAAACTTAATTCACTCCTTCATCTGAGAAATACGTGATCGTGAATTTATGACAACCTTTCAGAAAGGTGGAATACAGGAATTTATGACTATAGAGAAACATACTCCAATTAAGAGGTCCCTCATTAATATTCTAATAAGCCGCAACTGACGAGAAACTGCAGGTCCCCCAACTGAGTCATCTCCTACCCTTCTGGCAGACTCTTCATCCAATGCAAGAGTTGCTTCTAAAGTTGGAAGCCAATCAGCTTGTTGAAGCCAATGTCTTAATGAAAAGCTACCATGGTACTGCCAAAAGATACAACGTAGTCTCAATCTACTCAAAATAAGTACGGAAGAAATATAGCTGGTACTGAAAGATAGGCCTCAAAGGTAAAAGAATACATTCAGGGAGGAAGAATGGATAGACAGGCAAGATATATGAATAAAAGAGTAGTACTAAAAGAATCGATCAAAGAGAGAGCATACCCCATGGACCAGAGTGAATGAGCTTTGACCGCCACTTGTATGTGATGATACATAACCATAAACTTGCATGGAATAAGAATGGTAGAGGATTCTGCGATGAACCAGCTTTTTCAGTACCTGTAATATATTCAAGTACAAGACGTCACCTTATAATGAGATTGACCTGCAGAAAAAAAATTAAGCCCACGGTTTGATGCACACAGTTCACAGACCTCAATCGCTCGTCTTCCCCTGCGCTGAGCTTGAGCACTAGTAAGTTGTCGAAGCACAACTCTCGAGTTATACAAAGGGCTGCAGCTTCATTAACACCATGTGTTAAGAATATATCATCATATTAAACTCGTTACTCAATTAAATAAATAGTAACCTGCTGGAATCCTTCACTACTGCTTCAAAAACCACCTCATCTGCCTATAAGAAGCCGGTTAAAAACAATAGATTTAAATTATACCAAGGATATGCATTATCAAACCACAAGCATAAATATAAGCTTCATACCCTGCCAGCAAGGCCAATGCTCACACGATCAAGAACCTTAAAATCAGACATCTTGAACCTTGTCACAGGCCCTGTTTCTTCTTCACTAGAAATCGACATAGCCGTTGGAGCATTCCCTTTTGATTCCATTGGCGATACAGCTTTTCTTGAGGATGAACATCTTACTTCTCGCAATTTTCGCCTAGCAGAGCAAGACGACTTCCAATTGAACTGTAGGCAACTAGGCCTAATCAGAGTTGTCGACAAATTTCCCTTAAAATGCCATACCTCAACACTTTCTAGACTTGGATTCATAGACAATCCACACAGTGCCATTGATCAAACCTATGAAACAGCAATAAGCCAATAATCAGAACATTGTAGCTCCAGCAGATTGGGAAACAATTGAAACCGGTAATTTTAATCTTTTTAATGATTGATCCGCTCAAAATAAAGTGCATACATAGTAGCTGGAAATAAACCCAAATTTCCAATTCATCATAATACAGAGCTAGATCGATACAATGCTAAGCCTCCGTACTATGCTTCTTTCCTCGGCAGCCAAACTGAGTAATTAGCTCCATTTAGCTGCTTAAAACGGCTAATTCCAACAGTTTTCCTTGTCTATAATTGAAAAATTCATAGGCAAACAAAGAAAGCATTACGCTTCAATTAAACCAAGCTAACATTCATTCTTTCTACCGAGTCAACGTTAAAAATAATAATAAAACTTAAAATCAATAAAGGAAAAGAGATCAATCGGAGCACAAGGAAGATTGAATTTGTTTAAAAACAAAAGAAAATTCGATGGACTTACCAGAAAGTGAGAGAGGAATTGAGGAATTTGAAGGGAAAAATGAGGAGTTGGTATTATAAAGAGAAGAGAAAGGAGCGCGTGACAGTTGCGTGAGAGAGTACGCTTGAAGCGTTATGCCATGAGTTTTTCTCATGTCCACGTCCGCACCCCTTCGGATATCTATTCTCTCGACTCTTTGTCGTCTCTCCAGTTGGTTTTCCCGGTACCATCCGGTTCATGGTCTCGCATCTTGCCACGTCAGCGCTTTCATTCCCATTTCCAATAAATTCTTGCATTTTGATTGGGAAATAAAATATGGTTTTGGGTTTTGCATTGAGTTTCAGAATTTTTCTTCTTGTTTTTTTAATTGGTCATTACCTCTGCAATGGATCTATCAACAATTTATATAGTCAAATCTAATTAAAAATTTAAGCTATATATACTTTTTAAAACGATACATTAATACATTATTTAAAAAGTTACAATAATAATTAAATATTATATTTATAAAATTTACAACGAGCGCTAAACATCAACATAATTAATTAAAGTGATTAATTAAATTAATAAATAATTAAAATTTAAGCACGCAAATGGTGAAATTCAAAATTTAAGATATTAAAATTTTTAATTTTTTTTTAATTATTAAGTCAATATTTTATTAGAAAAATTAAGCTCTACTTTAAAAATAAATACGTAGACTTTTATTGACAAATAAGCAACTTTTCAAAATGGATAATATCGCAAATAAAACCAGGACAATCCTCTATTCACGTTTGTTCTTTCCTCACCCTGTAAACCGTGTGTGCTACTTGATTCCCATTTCTTTTTGTACACAGTATTTGGCAGCTTTGATCTTGCTTCTTATATAATTAGACCGTAATAGATAAATCAACTTTTTGTTAGGTTTCTAGTTGTGAGGGAATCTCTAAATCCTAAGATAATCGCACTATCAAAATAAATCAAAGCTTATTGAGTCGACTCAATTTATTCCATATTATAAAGATTTAAACTTTACTTTTGTGATTCATTTAGGGAAAAATGTTTTTTTAACTCAATCCATTTAAATTTAGGTTTAATGGATTTGATCCCAACTTAATTGGACATCTTAAATGGACTGATCAGTAAATTTCATATAAATTATTCAGTTTCATATAAGTTTATTAATTTAAAAAAGATATTTTGCTCTAAAATTATTAATTTAACAATAAAAAATCATTTCATTGTGTTGTGTTATTATTAAAATATCTCTCACCTTACATATTTGTTACTCATGTAATATCCATAATGCCCTTTGTGGTATTGAAAACACAATTCTTACATAAAATAATTTTTTTTAAAAATGCTTAAAAGTAATAAAATGATTTTATTAATTCTAGCTTAGTAATTTTCTTTTTTGGGTCAAGTGGAAATTTAATTAAGTAAGAAGATTACACCCTAAAATGCCTAGGAAACAGATACCCAAGCATCTGCAGCTACAGAACTCTCCAAGTAATCTGGAGGTGACGCTAAATATTCATACTCAAAACTCCAATTCACAGGTCATCTTTGCTAATTTATCCGCCTTACTCTCTCTGAACAAGTGACGAATTTCAACCTTCCCAAGATCTGTGGAGAACCTGTCTTATATCCTCAGTGATATTCGCTTGCGGATGAAACTGAATGTCAGCTGAGTGTACTAAATCAACGACTTAGGCATCAAGTTCAGCAACTACCTCTTTATATCCCTCAGTCCAAGCTAGCAGCAAACCCACTCTCAAAGCTTGTAACTCAGCAACGATATTCGAACGTAACCCAAGGGACGCCTGGAAACCAGCAAGCCACTTGCCATCACTATCACGAATCAGCCCTCCTGCTCCAGCTATGCCTGGATTCTCCTGATCGGCCCCATCCGTATTCAATTTCACCACTCCACTAGGAAGCCAATGTATCATCACCTGGCTTTGCTGCAACAGACCGTTCATGACGAAAGCTCTTTGAATTTCTGAAGCACCCTGTTTTACAAATAATACTAATAGATCCGCAGGAAGTGCCCGGGTAGAAGAAGAATCAAAGACATCCAAGCATCGGGATGTCCAGATCCTCCAAGCTGCAGTGACAAAAGTACAAACCCAACTTTCCTTTGTACCTCGTGTAGCAAACGTCCCTTGTAAGTTGAGCTCAAACCATTATCCATAAAGAGAGCAAAGAAATTAGACCAGCAATTCTGCGACAGTAAAGCCTTCCAAACCGCACCTGGACGGACACAATCTCTAAGAACATGCTATAAATCGGACATGCCGCAGATGTAGCCATTCCCCAATGAAATCTTAAGTTATTTGTAAGGAGTCGGCCCTTCATCGCTAGCCGGAGAAAATATCTCCATCCATTAGGAACACGTAGCCTCCATAATCTTCTCCAATAAGCCTCATTCCCAACATCATTTTCTCGACACAGCATCCTATAAGCAGAACGGGATGAAAAGACTCCACTCGACTCATGCCCCCAAATCCATATATCCTCCCTTTCACTTAGCTTTGCAGGAGTACCCAAGACTAATAGAGCTGCCTCCATAGGAAGCTGAGCAAAGATAACCTCTGACAACCACCCACCAGTATCATCTAAAAATTTGTCAACAGTCATATCCAGATCCCTTAAGATTGGGTTCACATGCGAGTCATTTAAGGAGAGGCTTCTCAAGCCAGCAATCTTTCCAAAAAAAGGTACTTGTGACATCCCCAATTCTTCTCTTCAAACCTTTACATAAAAGCTGCAAACCTGTACATAGGGCCCTCCAAGTGAAAGACCAACCGGTACTCCTATGTGTATTCATCAAAGCAAAACGCACGACATCCCCTAGTAATTGACTAACATATATTATTATAAATAAAGTATCCACTTTTAAGATTAAATGATTGAATACATATAATTAACCTTATTTGATTATATAAATTTTAAAAATAAAATTAAGCCAAAACCAAAGGTAAAATAGTGTTTTTTATATTATGGTGGTTAAATAATTAATATGATCAAATGATGTTGAAGAATTGAAGTTATGGATTTAATATGAATTTATTTGATATTTGTTTAATATTTATTTTAGAATTTTATTTTGTTTCTTTTACTAAAAAATAAGATGCTAATATAAATTTTATTTTTTTATATATTTTAAAATATATACGGATCCATTAAGGCTCATTAACTTTTAAAGTTGGATTTGAATTTACATTTTGAAGCCTTTTTTTTTTTAAATGTTTTTTTAGCCCAAGCTCAATCCATATTTGGCCTGACCTCTTAGGCTGACTCATTTTTACAACACTACATGTCAAACGCATGTTATTCTTAAAATAATAAATTTTATTATTATAGTAATTAATTTCACTATTATTGTTTTTTTTTTTTCAATCTCACAATTCATTCAAATGGATCATGAGCCATCCTCTATTATCACAATAAATAAATTTTATATTTAAAGCACTATTAATATGCAAATCCTACACATTGTTATTAAATTATGTTATGATACTTCATTATTAGTGATTTTAATCATATTTGTTTTTTGTTTTTATTTAAAAAATTACAAATTAATGAGTTGACATTTTGACAATTTAAGAAAATTTATACACTAATATTGCATTAAATATAAAATTATGATAAAATTTATATTTAATATACTAATAGTTTATAATTTTTATACACTATCAGTTAATTATAAGTTGTCACATCATTAATAAGTAAAGTTTAAAATACACATGTCTTAAAAATAAATTTAAAAATATTATTAATATTTATTTTTAAGAACTTATATAATTTGTAAGTTTATACATTAATAAAATGTTATTTTGTAACTAACTGACAGTGCATATAAATTATGCATATTACACTATTTATGCATCAAATAAAGTAAAATTTCACTAAATTAATATTTTTTGGACTCATTATTGAGTATTAATTTAAAAGATTTTTCTTGTAAATTGTTATTTTGTCATAGAAAACGAGTTTATTTACTTTTCATATTATTTAAACTCATAATAATTCTATAGCATTTATTTCTTTTTAATTTTCTATTTTTTTTAAATCTCATTTTGATGGGTAAATTTCTAAAAATGTAATTGTAAATATATCTTAGATAATATATTTTATACTTTATTTGTTTCTAAAATAAAATAAAAAACTTAAATATGGTAATTTTTTACAAATTAACATATTCAAATATTGCATATTATGTAATATATTTTATATTTTCATTAAATTATTAATTTATGAAATAGTCGACATATAAGTTTTATACTAGGTCTTAAAATAAAATCATTAATTATTACTCTAAAAGAGTTTATAAATATTTTTATATTAACTCAAGTCACAATCATGATTTTTTTTTATTAATTTAAAAATATTGTTAATTTAAAAGAGAACAATTTAAAAGAGTTTTACCATATGAACCGATAAATATAAATTTAGTTTAATAGTAATTTTTATTTTATTGGATTAACAAAAGCTACTAACTTAACAAAACAAAGGGCAATGAAGTATTGCTTTTATATTCCTACTAAAAATGCTATATCCAATTTAATTATTGTTTTTGACAATTAGTAGGCACGCGAATCATTGTTTGATAAGATTAAATATTTTTTTTCATCCCTCGATTTATTTAATTACTTTAAATTGAGTTAATCAAAATAAATTATTTTTCATTAAATGAATTGAATTTATTAATTGTTTTAAAAAATTTAATCTATTAAATTTAATTCTATTAATTTGATTAATTTTTGAATTAATCAAGTGAAAAAATAAATTTAAATTAAATTATTTTTTAAACTTTTAATCTTTATATTTAAAATAAACTAAATAAAATTATGTAAGAAAATATTCAAATATCAAAATATTTAAATTTAAAAACATTATTTAAACTTTAAATATTAAACAATTATATATATATATATATATATTTGGATTTATTATATTTTAATTAAAATTTCGATAATTCAATATTTAAACCAAATTAACAAAAAACCGATTCTTTCCAAATCATTATTGATGACCCATTGGTAATAACTAGTCAATTAACCGATTAAATCTTTTTAATTGATTAATTCAACTAAAACAAAAAAAAAATTGAACATTCCAATTGATGTTGCCCACCTGACAGCAACAGTGCTTCACGTGATCGGATTGTACTGTTGACGGTTAAGTCAATCGTCACAGTTTGCTCCACGTGTTCTTCGTATATCCTGCAAAAACAACAGGAATCAGAGGGGGCAGGGATTTATCCCTGCACGCGCACTTCGACGATCAAGTCAGTGATCAGGAGTTGTGTTTATAAGAAGGAGAAAATGTATTGCTTAAATTAGAGGGTATAAGTGTTTCTTCCTCTGATTTCTACTTTTTTTCCTTTCTTTTTTCGATTCAATCCTCCCTCCCTTTTTCAAAGAGCTCACCTGGTATTTATAGGTTCCTGAGGCGGTTCGGGCTGAGACCCAGGCGCGTGTCTGGGCCGCGACAGAGTTATAGAGCACTCTGTCGCACCTCGGGCCATGCA
The DNA here is from genome assembly GCA_033439115.1 of Firmiana major. Lineage (NCBI taxonomy): Eukaryota > Viridiplantae > Streptophyta > Magnoliopsida > Malvales > Malvaceae > Firmiana > Firmiana major. The sequence goes on from CM065897.1 coordinate 84,536,885, forward strand.
ACTTGCGGGGGAGTAGTCTGATGGCAGAGTATGCATGGAACCTCTACCGCTGCTGGTGCGGGAGACCTCTGCCGCTATCTGTGCGGGAGACTATGCCGCATGCTGTGCGGGAGACTTCGACCGCGATCCGTGCCGGAGACTATGCCGCATGCTGTGCGGGAGACTTCTACCGCGGACTGTGCGGGAGACTATGCCGCATGCTGTGCGGGAGACCTCTTCTGCGGTCTGTGCGGGAGACTATGCCGCATACTGTGCGGAAGACTTCGACCGCGATCCGTGCGGGAGACTATGCCGCATGCTGTGCGGGAGACTTCTACCGCGTGAGGTGCGGGAGACCTTTACCGCGTGAGGTGCGGGAGACCTCTACCGCAGGCATGCGGGAGACTCTGCCCCAGGCCGTGTGGGAGACTCTGCCCCAAGCCGTGCGGGAGACTCCTGGTTGGCGGTCAGTTGTACGCTTAGATCCTGGTGACACGACCACCATCAATTGCTCCCCACTCTTTGGTAGGAACTCTTCCTGCGAAAGAGGATTCGGTTAATTAGATCTTTTATGCCTGGCCACAGTGACGCATAGCGCCTCAGGCTCTTACGGCTTGGTTAATTGTACACCTGGCCACAGTGACGCAGAGCGTCTCAGGCTCTTACGGCTTGGTTAATTGCATGTTCGAATGTATTCGTGTATGCTGTGGTCTTAGCTCAGCTAGTGGCCACGCAACCGAATTGTCCGCTTTGGGTCTGGCCCGTTGGCAGCCTGCGTTCGCAGGGCCCGAACCAAGGGCGCTTTGGGTCTGGCCCGTTGGCAGCCTGCGTTCGCAGGGCCCGAACCAAGGGCGCTTTGGGTCTGGCCCGTTGGCAGCCTGCGTTCGCAGGGCCCGAACCAAGGGCAGCCCTCATGGTTTTCTTTTGCGTCTTTGAATGTATTTGTGTGAGCGTATAGTTGTTAAGGCTTGATTACTATGACGTGTATGCGTCTTTAGTTTTTATAGCCTTGATATTTTTATCGCCTCAGGCCTTTGTGGCTAATCGTATATTTTATGCCTGGTCACAGTGACGCCTTGCGTCTCAGGCTCTTACTGCTCGGTTGAACTACGCCTGGCCACAGTGACGCATACCGCCTCAGGCTCTTATGGCTCGTTGTTTGGCGGATTAGCACGGGGAATTGCAGGCCTAACTGCTTCGTTTCTTGGCCTATCCCGTCTATTATTATTATTTGCCCCGATCCGTGGACGGTCATTTCTTTTGGTCACGCGGAGGATAACGGGGTCTCTCGCTTCTCCATAGGAAGCGGTTGATCTTGCCCTCTCTGGCCAGTCTTTCTAACTGGTCCATCAAGTCTTTACACCTCTCTGTCGAGTGTCCGTGAGCTCCATGGAATTCACAGTAGGCTTCAGGATTTTGGCCTACATCTCCCATCTTCTTCTTGGGGAATTCCAGTAGTCCCGCCCCCTCAATTGCTGCCAGTATTGCAGTACGAGGCTCGTTCAGTCTGCTATAGCCTTCATACCTGAGCCTGGGGGCTTTGTCTACTCTCACGGGTCTTTGGGAGCTTCTCTCAGGCGCGTCCCTCTCTCTCTTCTTTCTTTCTTTAGCCTCCCTGGGCTGTATCATTCTCATGACCTCTTCTTGGGCCACGTATTTATCAGCCCTAGCAAAAAGATCGGAGATCGTCAGAGGTTGATCAAGAGAGAGGGATTCTTGCAGCTTCTCTGAGCTTGTCCCTTGCAGCATCGCAGCCAAGGCTACCCCTACTGGTAGATCTTCCACCTCTAAGGTTGCATCTCGGAAGCGATCTACATAGTTTTTCAAGGATTCTCTATTTCCTTGTTTAAGCGTGAGTAGGTAGGTAGCGTCTTTCTTCCTCTGGCTGTGAATCATGAACACTTTGAGGAACTCATTTCTCAACTCGTCGAAAGAGGAGATTGAACCTTCGCTCAGCCCGTTAAACCATTTCAGAGCGTGCCCGGACAATGTGAGAGAAAAAGCTCTGCACATGATTTCGTCATCCCATCCATGAAGCAGCATGAGGGATTCATAACTCTGAATATGGTCGTAGGGATCCGCTTTGCCGGTATAAGTAGCCATAGAAGGCATTTTGAACTTCTTCGGCAAGGGTTTGTTCATGATCTCCGGACTGAATGGGATCCTCCTCCTTTGTCCGTCATCCGGAGACACTAGCTTTTTCTTCTCGAGGATCCTTTGGACGACCTTCTCCACGTCCTCCGACCCTCGAGCTGAGTAAGGTCCTGTCCCTTCCGGTCTAGAAGAGTCCGATTGGTAAATACCTCTTCCAGTACCTCTGACTAAGGGACTTGATATCTTGGGACCTTCTTGTGGGTTAAAATCTCTTTGTCTCCGTTGCTCCCCAGTTCTATGTGCCCTTAGGTCATGTTCCAACTCCACAGGGGATGAGCTGCGGCAGGTATGGAAACTCTGCCGCCTATGGGCTGCGGGAGAACTCTGTCGCCTGGCAGCCAGAGGGGAAGTCTGCCGCACATTGGGCAGAGGTGAACTCTGCCGCCTATGGGCTGCGGGAGAACTCTGTCGCCTGGTAGCCAGAGGGGAAGTCTGCCGCACATTGGGCAGAGGTGAACTCTGCCGCCTATGGGCTGCGGGAGAACTCTGTCGCCTGGCAGCCAGAGGGGAAGTCTGCCGCACATTGGGCAGAGGTGAACTCTGCCGCCTATGGACTGCGGGAGAACTCTGCCGCTGAGCGGCGATAGGAGAAGTCTGCCGCACATTTGGTAGAGGAGAACTCTGCCGCCTATGGACTGCGGGAGAACTCTGTCGCCTATGGACTGCGGGAGAACTCTGTCGCCTAGCAGCCAGAAGGGAAGTCTGCCGCACATTGGGCATAGGTAAACTCTGCCGCCTGGGAGCTGAGGGTGTGCTCTGTTTCGCTGGATCGACAGTAGCGTTGTGTGGCGTTCCTGCCTCTTGTCCAATGTTTACCAGGCTGGAGGACTGACCTCTCTCGTAGGTCTGCCTCGGTGTGCTTTCCCCCACTAGCTGCTGCACTTCATGGGGTAAGCTGAATTGGGGGAGAGCGTCTCTGAAGAAGTTCACCACAGCTCTCAACGCTGTCGTCGTCTCCTCATTCTGACGCTTCAGAGCCTCAAATTCCTTTATCGAAACTGAGGCCGCTTTGCCACCCTCTTCATTCTGTCTTCGTCTCTGCTCTGGTCTGACAGGGGGACTCACAGAATTTTGCCCTTCTGTCAACTATGCTGTAGAGCGTGTTCTCACCATTTTGATAGAGAACCTGACTTTTTGTCGAGATTCCCACAGACGGCGCCAATTGATGTTGCCCACCTGACAGCAACAGTGCTTTGCCTTCCACGTGATCGGATTGTACTGTTGACGGTTAAGTCAATCGTCACAGTTTGCTCCACGTGTTCTTCGTATATCCTGCAAAAACAACAGGAATCAGAGGGGGCAGGGATTTATCCCTGCACGCGCACTCCGACGATCAAGTCAGTGATCAGGAGTTGTGTTTATAAGAAGGAGAAAATGTATTGCTTAAATCAGAGGGTATAAGTGTTTCTTCCTCTGATTTCTACTTTTTTTCCTTTCTTTTTTCGATTCAATCCTCCCTCCCTTTTTCAGAGAGCTCACCTGGTATTTATAGGTTCCTGAGGCGGTTCGGGCTGAGACCCAGGCGCGTGTCTGGGCCGCGACAGAGTTATAGAGCACTCTGTCGCACCTCGGGCCATGCAACTTGCGGGGGAGTAGTCTGATGGCAGAGTATGCATGGAACCTCTACCGCTGCTGGTGCGGGAGACCTCTGCCGCTATCTGTGCGGGAGACTATGTCGCATGCTGTGCGGGAGACTATGCCGCATGCTGTGCGGGAGACTTCGACCGCGATCCGTGCGGGAGAATATGCCGCATGCTGTGCGGGAGACTTCTACCGCGGTCTGTGCTGGAGACTATGCCGCATGCTGTGCGGGAGACCTCTTCCGCGGTTTGTGCGGGAGACTTCGACCGCGATCCGTGCGGGAGACTATGCCGCATGCTGTGCGGGAGACTATGCCGCATGCTGTGCGGGAGACTTCTACAGCGTGAGGTGCGGGAGACCTCTACCGCGTGAGGTGCGGGAGACCTCTACCGCAGGCATGCGGGAGACTCTGCCCCAGGCCGTGTGGGAGACTCTGCCCCAAGCCGTGCGGGTGACTCTACCCCAGGCCGTGCGAGAGACTCCTGGTTGGCGGTCAGTTGTACGCTTAGATCCTGGTGACACGACCACCATCACCAATTATCAAAAACTTCAATTTTAATAATCAAGATTCAATTTCTAATCATTTCAAGAATAATTTTCATCTCATACAATAAGAATAAAAATTGAATATAATTGAACTACATTAATTTTTTCAAAATTTTATTTGTAACTATCATCTTCTCCCAAATTTATTCCCTTATAACCATCACTACTTTGAAAAAATTAATTGGAAAAAAATGCTTGAAACTTGAAAACATTTTAATTTCAATTTCGGTTATGAATTAAAAACAGTGGGAACAAAAGTAGAAATCAGCAACGCAGCACCGCAGCTGGCGGTGTGACCGCCGCGTCGAAAACTCAAAGCACTGGAGCCAGTTTTGTCTTCGGCCTTGGCTAATTGCTATTGCTCTTTGGGGTAATTGTGATCTTGTACTCGCTTCACCCAAAATCTACCGAACAAGTGATCTTCTTTTGGTGGATCGCAGCCTATCAAACTCATCTTATCCTAAAAGCTGTTGCTTTCAAGTTTCATTCACGTAAGCTGATCCATCAAGTTCACGCCACTTCAGTAATATCTACAACACTTAATTCTTCCTCGATTCCTGGCGGCTAACGTGTCATTATCTACTGGATCCAGTTCTTTTAAATCTTAAATAAGCAGATAATTATTTGTTACGATGATTAAAAGATTAAATAACCGAAGCAAAACCCCACCCAGCCAAGCCAAGCATAGACAAGACCGTAATACGAGCAAATCTCAAGGGGTAATCCTGTCATACTGCAAAAATTATCCCAAGTCTTCTCAAAGTCTTGTTAATTAGGATAAAATAAACTAAAAAAGGGGGAAAAAAAAAAACCAGAAAAAGGAGCCCATTAAAACACAAAGGCGCCCCTCTTTTTCATTTCTGCTTCAAAATCACATGCTCTTCCGCATTTATCCCCAAAACGACCACCAATTTCATTCTTCAAACCCCCCAAAATTCCCTCCCCTGCTATTATTCGCTCGTAATTTCCCTCATTATCGATCCCATTCTACCAACCGACTCTGCCTCCACTCGTCTAAGCTTTCTCTACGTTCACCGTTCCGTCTCCTTCATTGTTAGGGTTCCCACCGACTTCACTGCAATTAGGGTTCCCACCATCATTTTTTGTTCGTTTTGAGAATCGACGTTTTTTTTTTTCTCTTTGAAAGATTTGAGATTAGGGATTTTTATATTGAATTTTGATTTGAGATTAGGGTTTCATTTTTAATTCGGAGAGTTTTGTGTTCAATTTTTATTTTTATTTTCCGGGTAGGTTTTTTTTTTTCTTTTTTTCAGTTCTCGTAGTTGGGTTTCGGTGATGCCGCGAAGTTCAAGGCACAAATCAAGCAAGCATAGTTCTAGGGATGCTAGGGACTACTCAGATTCGGAGAAAGATTCAGGATTGAAGGAGAAGGAAAAGAAGACTAAGGAGGAGAGCAGTGGTAGGGTTTCAAAGGAGTCGGTATCCTGTGAGAAGAGAAAGCTCGATTCCAAGGAGACCAGTAAGGACCTCTGGAGTTCGGGGAATGGCGAGAATGTGGAGTACAATTCCTCAAAGCGGCGCAAAGAGAAGGCAGATGATGGTTTAAGCGACAGGTGGACTGGCGGTGAGGATGATGGTAAAGGAGAGAAGAAGTCTAAGGCTTCTAGTGAATCAAAGAGTAAGAGACGAGAGGAGGTGGAAGGAGATGATACAAAGAGGAGTAAGAGTGAGGGGAAGCATCGAGAATCCGGTAGAAAGGAGGAAAGGGAGAGGGAGAAGAAAGTTAAAGAAGGCAAGAGTGATAGGTTGATTGAGAGTGAAGAACACCGCGCTCTAAAACAATCTGCTGAAAAAACTGGTAAGGTGACTTTGTTGTTTGTTTGTTGGTTAGTTGCAATTACATATGTGCATTTCTAATTGTTTTGTGCTGTTTTTATTGTTGGGTTGTGTGTATTGCGATTGATTGTTATATTAATTTCTCCCAATTATTAGACTTGTTTTTTATTTGGTTTTGGTAGTTAACGCTTTCTGCATTAAAAGGGGCAATATTTATGTTTTTAGTTGTCAGAAAGAAAATGAATTATGTCTGAGGACGCCAAAGCTGCTTTTGTTATAATATAGCCAATTTGGTCCAGCTGTTTGGTAAAGATGTCAGATGTTTTCCGTTCTGTTTGCTATAATTTCGTGCTCATATCAGTTTTATGTCCCAGTAAACTGATTCAATTTATAGCTTTACTTGACTTTCTTATGCATTTTCTTTCAGTCTATGTACTAGTATGTATGTAAGTTCATGCTGTAGAGTTTCCTCACATTTTCTTAAGGACTTAATTAGTAGTTGCTTCTGTACATTGAGTTCTTCAGACTTCATGACCAAGTTCTTCTTTTCCCACTTGCTTGTTGTTATAGCGTTGCATCTTAATGATAGTAATCCATTTGACTATCAATTGGAATTACATTCGTTCACCTGTATCACATGATGAAACTAAGATCTTGCTACAAGTGGCATAATAGTTGTTGAGTGATAGGATGCTATTATATCTTATTGTATTCTCTGCTATTATCTTAAAAGTCCTCCTGATAATACTTTATAATTTGGTTTTTGATTAAGACTGTACTTATTTTTAAAGGATCTTCAGTTGCCTTTGTTAATCACTGTTCATCATTAATCAGTAGCAAGAATAAATTTGTAATTTCAACTATTGTTGACTTTCAATCTATAGATTTCTGAAGAAAGCTAGTATTAATAAATGTCTCATGACCACATCCATTGTTTTATTTATTTTTACTCACAAAGCATATTAAGTTGATTTTTATTTATATATGTTAAGGGATTAAAATGATTTTTTTTTTTTTTTTAATGAGGAATTCTAACTTCAAACCACATAATTCTTAAGTGTTAAGTGTTGCTGATTTAGTGATTTAGGAACTTTATTTGCTGCATGAGACAAAGAAGAAGAGTAGATGTTTCTGTTTACAGGATGAGAAGTTGAGGAATTTAAAGAGTTGATGACATAGTTGAATTTAATGGGAGAAGATTGCTTCTACAGATTAGTTTTTATGATATTTGGAAGGTTTCATTTTTGCATTGTTTTTATACAGATTAGTTTTTATGATATTGGGAAGGTGTCATTTTTTGCATTGTTTTTATAGTCTTCTGAATACTGCTAGAAGGCAACTAATGCCTGACCTTAAATCCTATTACATTATTCTTTTATGCATTGAAATTCATCCTGTTTTTGACTAACTAGAGCAATAGAATATGGAATACTTGTAGGTAATTAGGTTGCTTATCTTTTTCTATTTTTATCTTCAATAATAAATTAAAATTGTTGGTTAGTCTTTATCTGTGCATTTTCTGTTTTGCTAGTTTGCTGTTTCTAGGTATCGGCTAGAAAGGAATTGAAAGTTGAAAACTGCAGTGGAATTTCCAATATTAATTTCCTCTTAGCTTCAAAATGTTATTTTATAAATGGTTCTCTGTTTTGGGATAAGAGATTAATTTATATGTAAATTCAGAGGAGAATTTACTAGGTGAAGCATGAAGTTGCCACACTTCTGTGTACGTGTCTAGAAGTGCATTTATATATTGTTTTTTTCTAAGTAATATGAAATCAGTTTTCCAACTCATGTTAAGAAATCACTTTATATAAGGTTGGTCAGAGCCTGGCATATAAATTCCATGAAGTTGATTGTATCCTCTTCAGTTTAGCTTCGCATAACTTGAAGGTAAGGAAGTATGGTTTGCCTTGATGACGGTATTTCCAATATCAGTAAATGGTATGTTGTAACTTTAAGGGGAGTTTTAAAGGTTAATAAATATAATGGGAAGTGCTAACTCTTTATTAATGGTCCTGTATCAAAAACTAAATACACCATCAAGAACCTTAGCTGGTAATGAAAGAATGTTCCAGCTTTCATAAGCTGTCATGGTGAGTTATCTCACTATGAGTATATTGTAATTTAGCCACTTGTATTTTGCCCTGGAGATGTTGTTTTAGTCAGTTTGGTGAGCTGACTTTTGTTTCATACCTAATATAAAAGGTTGGATTTTTATGCTTTGGCTCAAATATGTCAATGCTGTGTCAGGATGTGTAGAATTTTGGCTCATTTGCTTGATTTCTGATTTTACAGAGATTTAAAGTAATTGGTAGCATTTAGTAGACCATATAAGTTTTACTTGTATGCTTTACAAATTCTAATATTAAGCTTGTGATGTTTCACTTTTCTTTTTTTTCTTTTTTTTTTCTAAATTTTCTATTAAGCTTTGGATTGCACATTTTCGATGTTATATTTGTATGTCATTGCTCTGCTGGGTATATTGTTACATATGTCGCATTGTGCATTCTCCCTAGGTTCTTCTCTTTTATTTGTGAAAATTGATAAACTGTATGGTCATTGTAAAGTGGGATTTTCTGACGATTTTTTTATTTGCAGTATATGTATGGCTGAAATGAAAATTTAACCTTTGATTTTTTTTTTTTTTTGAGTTTCTCTGTAAATAGTTGACTAAATATTCATTGTAACATCTAGTTAATTATTTTTTTTGTAGTTTCATTCACTGAAACCTTGAATTTTGTCACTTTCATTAAATGAGTTTTATTTTCTTACCTGATGACTTCTTGTATAAGGTTTGCTTTTTATCATGTGGGAAATACTAATTATGAATAACTTGGTATTGCTGAAATTCTTCTTTATATCTTTTATCTTTCATTCCAGAGTTGGATGTACCAGATCAATTGCATAGTCCTGAATCAGAGAGCCAGCTTGAGAGACGACTTAGGAAAAGGAGAGATGGTTCTGGTGATGGGGATAAGCATCTGGAAGATAATGGAAATATTTTGGATAGACAGGTGTCTTTAAGGAATGATACTGGCAAGGATGGACGAGCAAAAGATGAGAAGCACAAGGATGAGAGATACAAAGACAAGTATCGAGAAGAAACGGACCGTGAAGACAAGTACCGAGATGATAAATTGAGAGATGATCGATCAGCAAGAGATCATGTTAATAGTAAGTCTGGTGAGAAACATGCAAGGGATGAAAAAGATACCGTGGAGGTTCGGCAGAAGAAGTCCAAGGGTCAAGATAATGACCGTGAGCGTGATCATGACCATGATAGAGAGCGTGATCGTGATAGAGAACGTGATCGTGATAGGGATCGAGATCGAGAGCGGGATCGAGACTTGGATTTGGGACGTGAACGAGAGCGCGAGCGTTATCGTGATCGTGACCATTATCGAGAACGTGACAACCGCAATCATGATCATGACCGTGATTGTGATTATGACCGTGATTGGGATCGAGATCGAGAACGTGATCGTCGTGATCGGGACAAGGATAGAGATCGTGACCGTGGTCGAGATATTGATCATGACCGTGATGGGTTACATGATGAACGGAGTGCTAAATACAAAGATAGCAAGGGAAGGAAGAGATCTCCTGATGGGCGAGATGATGGTAATGATACTAAATCTAGAGGTACCAAAGCACTCTGTTCTGACACGGAAAACAAATCATTGGCTAGTGGCAGAGTTGAGTTAGATGCTGATAGGGGAAGGTCTCAGTCACGCCAAGCCAATGTAGATTCTGCTATGGGCAGCAACAGAAGGAGGACTTCTCCCAGCTCTAGTTCCCATGGTGGGACTGATGAGTATAGGTACTTTGTTTCTTTATCACACTCACTTCAATATTGTTGATTCCTTAATCTATGTGGATTAAATGGTAAACTGGGAAAACAAATGGTATGATATTGAGCTGTTAATTTCTATTGGATTTCAAATTTATTGTTTGTCAATTTAAATTGAATTTGTTATCTCATGTGTGGCATTCTACTTATTTTCTGGTACTTCGGGTTATGGCTCCATACCACTCTGCCAAGTGTTGAGAGTATAATAGAGTTATTTTCTCTTACAGACATTTGAAACTAGAAGATTCAAAGTATAGAGATTCAATGACTGAGCAGAGGTCCAAAGCACCACTATCAAGAGAGGTGGCTAGTTTTTCTGGAGCATCTGAGAGAAGTACTAAGCACAGATCTTCGGAGAAATCAAGTAGAGCGGATGAGGGCCTTTCTGGTGAGTTACCAATTGAGAGGTCCTCAAGTTCAAAAGCTTCCCCAATGAATATGATGGATAGATCTCCTTCTTCAACAAGTCTTGAACGTAGATATATGAATAGAAGTGGTGTTAGGCGGAGCCTTGACATAGAGGAGACAGGATGGAGGAGCAGTGCCTCCATCAGTGGCAGAGATTTATCTGCTGTCGAGGATAGACTAAGTCGAGACTTACCTCCTGAGAAGCCTCTTTTGGATGAATCCTCTCAAGCAGATTCTGCATTTTATAATAGAGCTGGTCAGGGCAACTCATCTTTGATTCCACAGCCACCTGGTTTCAGAACTGGAATTGGCAGCCCTTCTTTCGTGGGTTCTCTGGAAGAGGATAATAGAGTTAATATCAGTGGTCGTTACAAGAGGAGTGGTGATCTGAATGCTGGAAGAGGGCAAGGAAATGCTTGGCGGGGTGCCCCAAACTGGCCGTCACCTGTTCCAAATGGGTTCATTCCATTCCAACCTGGGCCACCCCACGGTGGTTTTCAAGCTATGATGCCACCGTTTCCTTCTCCATCCATTTTTGGTGTTAGACCCTCAATGGAAATTAATCACCCTGGGATTCCATATCATATTCCTGATGCTGAAAGGTTTTCCAACCATTTGCGCCCAATGGGCTGGCAGAATATGATGGATGGCTCTGGTCCTGCCCATTTGCATGGTTGGGATGGAAATAATGTTGTTTTTAGGGATGACGAACACATGTTTGGGGTTCCTGAATGGGACCAGGATAGGCACCCAGTGAATGGTCGGGGATGGGATACCAGTTCAGATGTGTGGAAAGGACAAAATGGTGATGTTGATTTGCCCTCAACATCTCAGAAAGAGGATTATCCTTTGCAGGCCCCTGTTGGTGATGTTTATGACGGACAGGAACGTCAGAGGTCTCAATATGAAAATGGCAATAGCGGTGTTCTGGTGAAAGGCCTCAGAACAATATCTGATGTCATGTCACCAGTTAAAGACTCTTCTAGATTTTCACCTGAGATTCCACACAAGGCACCTGATTCGTCCAAAATATCAAGTGATGATGTTGGTCCTCATTATTGCCAGCTTTATCTTTCTAAGCTTGACATTTCAACAGAACTTGCTGGTTCTGAGTTGTATGATCAGTGTATGGGTTTACTGAACGTGGAGCAAAGTAAAGATTTGGTTAAAGATGTAACAATGCTTGTGAATTTGAAGGTAGAGAACCTTTTCTCGTAATTCTTTCTCTCAGTATCTATAATCTGACCTTTTGACTTATAATCGCCCTTTTATTGAATTTTGTCAGAATGGTGGACGTGCAGTACAAAAAGCTTCCATTGCTGTGCTGACCCCTTCACTCATTCCTGCAACTAATGCATCTGTTTTTCAGGTAGCTGGGAAGTTTATATATATATATATATATATATATATTTGCGTATTTGCATGCAATCCATACTTGTGTATTTAAGATATTTATTTTTTTGTTGCTTATTTGGCTGGAGTTTAAGAAACTTTTTTTTTTTTTGGGCGGGGTGGGGGGAGGAGACAAATAGAAGATCTTTTATAAGATTGGTTGCTCTTTATTTTGAAAACTGATGTGCTATACATCCTTTTGCCTTTATTTATTTATTTATTTTTTTTATGTTAGGCTCGTGTGTTGTGGGGCCTCGCACATTGCTAATATATATTTTTTTCTATGCTTGGTTTCCATTGTTTTTCTTCTCTCCTTTTTCTTTTTGAAGTGATGGTATTGGGGGAGTGGGGTGAGGGAGGGGTGTTAGCTAGTTCTTCTTGAAGTCAGTGATGATGGTTATAAAAAGTATGTGAGAGGAATAGGATTATGACTTGTTAGGTAGGTTTAATAAAAATTTGATTAGGAATGCTTCTTTCCCAGCCTTTTTTCTATCTTGGACCCTGAGATGCTTTCTAATATCTAATATTTCTTAATAGTTTTTAGCAATGATGTTCTTCAGCTCCAGTGTTGGTTGAGACATTTTTCTTCCCCCAGATTAAACATAGTAAATTTCTATTTCCGTGTTCAACTTCCGACTCTAGAATAACAAGGGTTCTCACATTTGTTTTCTGACTTGCAGAAAGCCATGGACCTCTACAAGAAGCAGAGGCTACGAATGGGTACTATGCCAAATGTCAATGGTGGAATGTTGGCATTTATTTCGGCGTCCAATAAGGAGAAGGGGGAGGACCAAGGTTCTGATCATGTTGTAAAAGAAGCAGAGGAGCCAATTTTGATTTCTGACCCAGAAATGCTGGATTCAGCAATGCTGAATTCGTATCAGGGAGAAGCTGTTCCCACCGCTGCTTCACAGGAGAATATGGAGCAGCTAGTTTCAATTCAAAGTGGGGAGTTAACAGATCATGCGGATAGCCCTTCCCCAGAGAAATCAAAACTGCTAAATACCGATTTTGGTAACATGAGCCCAGAAGTGCCTAAACCAGTTCTGAATGGCGATAAGGCGGAAGAGATTGAGTCGGAACAGATGAATTCAGGGGAAGTAGTTGGAGATTCTTTACAGTTGCCCGATAATGCTGCAGAGGCTGCTGTTTTGCAAACTGACGGTGAAGATTCTAATGGCATAAAGAATAGTAAAGGTGATAATCCTGTGAGTTGTGGCAAGGAGATGGGGGCATTTGGTGATACAAATAGTGGTTCTTTATTTTTATCAGATGGTTCAGCTAAGGTATGTGGGGCATTGTTTCCTGTGTCAAAAGAGTGTGAGTCAGTAGTAATATTAAGTCGGATACATCATTCTCCTGAAAATACACATTGAGACAATTTCTTTATCCTTTTTCTTTTAATGCAGTTTTTGTTAATTTTATTTTTTGCTTTTTCCTGATTTTGTTGCCTCTTTTTGTCTTCATTAAGGAAATAAAATGAGATATGGCATTTGGCTTCCATCCTGGATTAGGCATCCTAATTGCATCTTCCTCTATAACATTTTAAGTTGCTCTCTGAATATCAATTTCCTATGAAGTTGTTCTCCGAATTTCATTAATCTTTTATTTTTGTTTGAGTGTCAGTAGTGTTCGTTACATCAATGGTGCAACGTTTTTGGTGTTACACAGTTTAAGATTTCAGTTTTGGTGGGGACGGGGGGGTGTGTTTCTTTCTATTCTGTGCCATCATAATATTCTTCCAGTTTTGTTAGCATATGGTCTCTCAAAAAGCATTGCTTGAAAATAAAATAAACTTGCTTATGAAACTTTATATAATATTAATCTCTAGTCTAATATTGTGGCATAGGTTTTGTTAATAATTTGATGGATACTTTTTTTTCCCTAATGTTTACCTTTTTTTTTTTGACCCAATTTTCCCGCAACTTCAACTGGTTGATTGCTGTTGAGTTTTATTTAAAATTTTCTTATTTGCGAATGAAGCTTTGGTTTAGTGGTTTGGTTTAGTGGTAAAAGAGAAGATTTTAAGACTTTTGAGTCTCATCAAGTATGAGATTTGAGTTTAATTTATTATAATTATTTATATTTAATAATTTATTTAGTGGACAGTTATGATTGTTAGTTACTTGTTCATAGAATATAATATGTTGATGATGATTGTAATTTTTAAAAAAAAATTTCTCTTTATTGTTTGATTTTTTTTTTTTCTTTGAAGTTGCTATTGTCTGAAATTTTGAAGGTGTATGAGTTTAGCCTATGGGTTCTACGTCTGGTCCTACATACTCCTCTATTGATATTTTTTTCATAAGAAAAACAATTATTTGGCAGTTTAATATGTTTTATTTTTAAATATTTTCTTATTTTCATTTATTTTGAGGCTCCCATTTATAGAATGTGTAGTAATAAAATGATCTGCGAAAAAAATTAATCTCTTATTTTAGTTCAACTTCAGTTTTTAACTTTTTTAATTGTTTCGTTTGAATATTTAATGTTTTAAAATGATCTCATTTTGATCATTTCATCCCTTTTTTTTTAATTAATAATTGAAAAATATAAGCACGTAACTGGTTAAGGAAATGTTTATTATATAGAGTTTTATGTAGGTTACTGCATGAAAATCGAGTCAATCAAAAAAGAAAAAAGTAATTAAGTGTATAAAATCTTAGCATTGTATTGTCTAAAGAAAATTATATTAATATTAACAAAATTATTCAAAGGGAAAATTAAAAAGAAATTAATTCAGAAGTAAATTAAATATAAAGATTAAATTGGAACTAAAGTGCAATGATTAAAGTGAGAGCAAAGTGGTACTAAAGAACATAAATGAAATTTATCCACATAAGAAATATTAAAGTTAGGACTGCTGACATACGATTATAATTTATGCTTTCTATATATTTTAAAATTAATAGGATAAATTCCATACATGACTTTTAATCTTTCAATATGGTTTTACTATAATCTCTAACCTATTCGTTTATGCCTTTAATATTTTTAAAGGGGTTGGAAACTTAGAATTCAACTATCAACTATATATGACGAAGGTTAGCGTTGATAAATATACACGACTGGACACCTTGAAGATAGAGCCGCTAACCAGCCGAGCCAAATCGGTTTCAACCGATCTTGGCTCGTTAATAGTGAGAATCGATCTGAATCGGTGTTGGATCGGTTCATAATCAATAATAATTGAATAGGTTTGACTTAGTGACTCGAAGGGAATTGAGTCCAATTGGTTCAACTTATTTTTTTTTTAATTTTTTAAAATTAATTTTTAATAAAAAGTTTAATAAATTTATTTGTTACAATATTTTTATTTTATAAATTTATTAATTAATAAAAATAATTATTAACTTATTGAGTTATTTAATATATTTTTATATAATAAATTTATTGTAATAAATATAAAGTTATTATCTAATATTATAAAATTATTATTAAAATGAATATAAATAATGCTATTATAAAAAAGTTATTATAACTTATTTAATAAAGTTATTAGTTTAAAAAAATTATAATAGTTTTAAAATTTTTTAATTTCTTTTCATAAAATTAAACTTATTTATTACTTTTAAAATATGATTTTATTTATCATTTATTAAACTTCAAACTTCTCATTTTACGTGAAAAAATATTCATTTATCATTTACGTTAGGAAAGCATATTTATTTAGTATTTTTTTCAAATATTTATTTATTTTGTATTTTAAATATTATTCTTTTTTTTGAACCAAACTTATATTTACAACATTAATTTAATAGGTATTTAACAATTAACAATAATAATAAATATAAATAAATAAGGATAAGAAGGAGATCAAAGATTTTTTTACACGGAAAATCCCTTTAAAATTTAAAATAATAAAAATTATGGGACCGTAGTCTATCAAAATATTTACTATAACTGAATTTATTTACAATTTTACATACAATTTACAAATAAAGAAAATAAAACTAGTTTCAATTACTCATAATTTATAAGAATTGACTTAAAAATTTTTTTCTCATCTTTTAACATACTATCAACAAACTCATTGGTTATTCCAAATTCTTTATTGCAGGATTCCACTTCAAACCGGTTTTTCACATATGTTAGTTAGCATGCAAAATGAAGCCAGTTGAAGATTGGTTCAATAGTCTCCAATGATTCTTCCACATGTCGAGAATGCGGATTCTGAAGCAACATATGATACTTACACCGTGAAAATATCTCGGGCCATGGAAATTAAAATTGAAAATTGTTTTTGGTTTACTTTCCACCATTAGAGAGAAGATCAAAGTTATTATCGTTTATACAAAAATTTTACTTTGAGAAAAATCCTACCTAATTGGAGCCTTCACCATGAGTTCGTCAAGCTATTGAGCCGGATCCGCTGCTGCTGGCTTTTCCTTTTAGCTTCAATCTCTTCTTCGTCGCGGCCTTAATTGCATCGAAAATACCTCTTCGGTGGCTGGTGGTACCTAGACCTGGCAATTCGTGTTTTTGTGTCATGACATGATACGACACGAATTTATGAAATACGAATACGACACAAATTATAAAACGTGTTTGAAACGCAAACACGAATATGACATGTATTTTATACGTGTGATACGTGACACAACACGATTGACAAGTTATAATTATTCGTGTCATACGACACGACACGACACGATAAATACGAAAAAAATATAACTGACACGATTAAACACAACACGAATAGACACGACACGGATGACACAACACAAAAATGAAAAAATCATAATATTTATTAATTTACATCAATAATTTAATTTACATGCATTTAAATATTACTAAAAAATATAACATAATAATAATTTTCAATTCATACAATCCATAATATTTATTTAAAATTACAAAATATAAAAACAAAACAAGTCAATAAACATAAATAGTCAACAAACATTTAAAAATTAAGTTCGCAAATACCATAACTCAATACAATGTAAGAAACAATAATTCAAAATGTTAACATAACTCAATAGGATTTAATAAATTTATATTATGATTTAAATAATTTCTTATAAATTATAAACTTATAGTATGATTCAAAATAAATCATATATATTAATATCTTATTCTTATCATAATAATTTGTATGTTAATATTATGTTATTATAATTTTTTATAATATGATAATTGATATAGAATAAAATATAAATTTTTTTAGTATATTATAAATTTATAATTATATAAAGTGTCAACTCGCATTATCATATCATGTGATACACAGTGTTAATGTCAGTGATACAAAATAATTAATTATAAGATCTCTTCTATGACAATACAATATTTATATTTTACACATTATAACAAACTATTATGTGTGTGTGTGTATATATATATATATATATATATATATATATATATATGCATTATAATATCATATATGTAAGAATTGTTAATTGTATCTTAACTTACAACATTTTTTTCCTAATTTCAACACTTTATTTTTAGAATTTAAAATTTTTATTATTTAACAAATTTAATAATTTATTTTTTTACAATATTTATTAAAGTATTAATTCATTTTAAGATATAAATTAGTTTTCATTCCATATTATTTCAATATAATATGATAGTTTACTTGGTAAATGCTTAAAAAAAACATTTTTGATCAAAGTTCAACTCCTCACACAAACTGTAAGACCCGAAAATTCGGTGTCATTTTCTTAAGAAATTAACATTTTAAATATGGATTTTATGTAATCTTGATCAATAAAGAAGAAATAATTAAATTTCAGGTCTAATTGATCAAGATATGAATTTATTTAATATTTTTGAATTTTTTGTCTCTAAAAACGAGCTCGAAAATAGTGAAAAAATATACCGAAAAGGTAAAATCGGACTGATAAATTCATTTGCGGACTAAATGAATTTAATATGAATTTTTGAGATATTTTGGGATATTTTAAGATTTTTATTATTATTTTAAGAATAAAAAAATAATAATAAAAATATATTATATAAAAAAATCTGTTAAAAAAAAAAACAGAAAACGAAAAAAAAAAAAAGAAGGAAGGAACCCGCGCGAAACCGACCTCACCGTTCCCTCACCACCGGCGACCCACGACAGGCGGAAGAGCGAGAGGAAGACAACGGCGAGGGGCGACCGGCACCCTGGAGACGACTGGACGCCGGCACGCTCCATGGTACGGCCGGAAAAGGGAGATCGGCGAGGGAGAAGCCGCGGGGAGAAAAGGGAGATTCGCCGACGCCGGCGGCGATATGGGCCGAGCCGAGCCAAGCGAACCTTCCCCAGGCCGAGGCGCACCCAACGATGGCCGACCCACCCCGGGAACCGGTCGGAAACGCCAGAAACGGCCAACTAACCACTGAACCGGATCGGACCGGTTCAGTGTGAAAAGGGACTAAACCGATCCAAACCGGTTCAGCCAAGGAGGAGAGAGAAAAAGAGAAAAAAAGGGGAAAAAGGAAAAGAAAATTTTTGAGATTTCATCGGATTTCGAGTAAGTCGATACGAGGTCAAAAGTGACCGATTTAATTTTCGATAAATTTATTTGAATTATATTTAATCGAAAATTGGCCCGGAAATGAAAAATACGAAATTGTGTAGTTCGACGATTAATTCTGAACGGAAGCCCGATCGAACTTCAATTCACACACCATCGTACAATATCGGGTAAGTAAAGCTCATTTACGACAATTTATGTGATTAATGCGTATTTAAGATTTAATTTACGCATTTCGGATTAAATTTTGGATTTAGTGAATTATATTCAAAATTTCGAATAAACTGTCGTAAATGATATTCGGGCTATCCAAAGAGTTTGGAACAAAACCCAATAGGTATTGATAGACCCAATGAGTCGATAGACCCCGATGAAGGGAAATAATACGTGAAAAATGAGCTTAATACGGATTAAGGCCCGATTAAAATATCTAGGCCCATTTAGAGTAAACGGCCCCAATTAAGTGAAATGAATTGTATTAAATGTGTAATACAGTAGAAAATGTGTAATTAATCCAGTGAATGGTTAAATGCAGCTCCAGAGTCATATTGAAAGTTGACCGGACTGCGAGATTTGGACAGCACAGAGGAAAAGAGGTCACACTACGTGATCCGAGGTAAGGGATCTATGGGAGCTATTAGAGATAGCTGTACGTATTTTCATCGTCATTTACAGTCAATTAAATTTCGTATAGAGTATAGATATGAAATTTCTGGATAGTACCCAAATATGAGAAAATTACGAAAATACCCTTAGACTCAGGAATTTTGAAAATGCATAAAGTGCATGCAATCCATGTTTTCTCTGTAAAAAAGAGATTTTTGTGAAGCTAAAATGATAGACTGGCTCATGATTTGACTGTATGCATTAACTTGCACGTTTTTCTAAAAAGTGATTTGATTGACAAGTGATTTGATGAGATGTTTCCCTCTCATTTTGTTTTGTACCGTTTTGCATATTGCACTCGATTTTGAGTACCACTCTGGTGGAAAATAGAGCTAGATGTCTATTTTGTGTGTGTGAAATCGTGCTGGAGCTATGATGAGATCTATGGATTTATCCAGATCCGCTCCCACTTGATTTTGGTATTACATCTGTACAGACCGTGCTGGAGTACTGCTCGCACTGAATTTCGTTGTGATTTGTGATTGAGATCGTGCTGGAGCCCTCGGGTTGAGTAGGAGGTTGTCGCAGCAGGGGCCCAGATGGGTCGCTTGTGGTAGACAGGACCTCACACACTGACTTGCTCGCACTAGATCTGAGACGACAGGCTATGGTTGATAATTTATTTTGTTGGGGTGGTGAGCTGTTGACTCAGGTACATACAACTATGTGGTAATATTACTCTGGTTCATGGAGTACGTCGTACCGTGTAGACAACATGGAGTACACTGTACCGTGCAACTATGGGTTGTGAGGATTGCGTCTTTGGACTCGGGCTTGCTTTGTCATTGCTCTGTTTTGTGATAGTCCTTAGATAGGAGCCGATGTTTAGACTAATCCCCTCCTCGGACTCAGAGACACCCTGGCACACCTGATCCGTGATAGCTTGTGGGTCTCGGACTTTGGACAATTGTCCCTTGGATTTGTGTGGAAATCCCTGCCTAGTCTCACCTGATTTTATTGGTTTCGGTGATGAAACTAATTGTGATTTGATTTTCTATGATGAAACCATTTGAAATGATAATTTGATTTAAATGTGAGTTTAAATACTGAACACAGAAATATTTTACTCTGAATGAGTTTTGATATTCAGATTTTGGCAGTAAATTGCTATGTGTTTTACTATGATGGTTTTGTAAATGCCATGAGTTTTTCAGCATAAACCATGCATCATGAGCATCGTGGATTGTTTGATTATCTACTTGTTTTATAAATTAATGAGAGTGTTTTGAAAAATAAATGCATTTGTTTTACGAGTTGATAAGATATTCATTATGAGCATCGTAGATAGTGTGGTTATCTACCTGCTTTCATATATTTCTTATTGAGCGCGTTATGCTCATCCCATTATTTTTCCCACCTCTACAGAGCATTTCAGTAGAGTGTATAAGCTGTGTCCGTCCTGCGATCTTTTACACACAGCTATCCAGCAGCATCAAGGTATACACACATGTGCTTTTTGTATCTGAATAATAGTATACAGTGATGTAGTCATGTTATATGGAGGATGTATATGTTAGGCAATGTAAACGAGCTTCTAATTATGAAATAATAATTTTATGAGCATCCGCGAATATTAGTGCCTGGGACTAAAACATTACCTGTTATTCATATATATATATATAATATGAAACTGAGTGAGGGATATTGACTCACAGCCCAACAATTAAAATGTGGTAAGTTCGCGAAAATTTTGTAGTGATTTTTGAAGATTTGGGTCGCGACACAAACATATATTATTTTCGTGTCTTACACGTGTATCGTGTATTTGTGTGACACGATTTAAGAAAACGTGTTTCTGTGTCTTACACGTGTATCGTGTATTCGTGTGACACGATTTAAGAAAATATGTTTTCGTGTCTTACACGTGTTTAGTCGTGTTAGACACGGCTAAACACAAAAATTATCGTGTCAAAATTCGTGTCGACACGGATAAACACGAAACACGAATTTTTCAAACACTTATACGATTTTTTCGTGTCGTGTTCATGTCATTTCACTCTTGCCGTGTCTATATTTGTCAGGTCTAGTGGTATCACCACTTTCGGTTTCTTCATTTGGTTCTTCTCCTTAGTTGAGCTGCTCCCTCCCACTTTCATAAAAACTAAACAAATCTAAAAAATATACGTGAACTAAAGACTTTTGGTCCTCAATATAATTAAGATCAAGAAAATCTTTATAACAATTAAAAAAATTTCTATATTGTCCTCACTGTAACTAGGATCTAACAAAATCGCAATACAATGAATAGGAAGAATTACTTCTCAATATTTTTAAATTTTTTCCTCCATATAATATATATATATATATATATATATATATATATATATATATATATATATATATATATATAAAGCATTGTCATTCCTAAGTTTTAAAAATTGATCAAATATTGTAAAAATTATAGGGACAAAAAAGATGTAGTTGGATAATATAGAACTAAAAATCGCTTGGTTGCTTCTTTAAAAGTAAATAATAAATCAAAACAAATTGGAAAGGATTTGTCATTTACAAAATTGTTATAAAAATGAGTAACAATATCTTTATAAGATAAAACAGAAGAAAGTAAAATATGGAAAAAGTTTCATCTTGTTTCCAAGGGAAGTGGAATCGCTTTAGCATTTATGTTATTTACTTTACAAATTTGTCTTCAGTCACGTTTGTGATTTGAGTTACAGATCCACTTTGCTAAAGTTTTAATTTTTTTTATATTGAAATTATGCCACTAACATCAAAACCATTTTGCACACACAAATTTATAATATGACATGCACATCTAACTTAAAAAAATACATCATGCATAATTGGGTTTAAACTCTTAATTAACAGGAGAATAACTGCAGTATTATTAAAAGCATTATCTAAAGCAATTGAAAAAAACTTTATTTTCAATTTCATACATTTTACACACATTAGTAATATAATGAGTAATAATATACACAGTATGTGATTGGTCTAATAAAATTAAAGATAAAATGCATTTTTGCATGCACCATTCTTCATCTATCCAATGACGGTTATAACAAGACAACTTAAACTAGTATATTAGTCAAAATATCACTAATTAAACTAACCCTATTTGATATATTACTAAGATTATGCGTAAAAAGCTCCCTATATTCATGAAACATGTCCATGCATCATTTTTTAATGTCTATCTAGAAATAGATTTAGATATAGGTTGCAAATATTGACAAATATATTTTAAATATCCAACTTTTTCACATATTGTGAAGGGTTATTCAGTTTTAATCACATATCTAACTAAACTACATCTAACGTTTTTTATTGTTAAAAACAAATTTTTTTCCGCCTCCATGTAAATTAATTTGAGATTGTTTACCTTGCCTAATTTCGTCTTCTTCCACATTCAAATCAATGTTATGTTTATTAACTAAATTTCTTTTATATGCACAAGTATCCCCATAACCTCCACCGAGGATATAAGTATAGTCCACTTTATATAATTTACAAAGAGCTCAGGTTTCATTCGTATTTTCTTTTTGGATAATGTCGAAATATTTCCATACCTTAGTCTTCTTAGAGTGATTTTTCTTTGATTTGACGATGTATCTGTCGTAGTAGCGACGGTGGTGGCTGCAATTGATGATTGTATTTAACCAGTAACAAAGCTTGGTGGCGCCGAAGGAAGCTCCTTATCCATGTGAGTATCTAGCTTGAATTCATTGAAAGATTCGTTGTCCAAATTGGAGATTTTAATAAAATAAAAAAGACGAGAAACTGATTATGAACGACGAAGATAGAGATCTAATGTTTGTATTTTTTAAAATAAATATAGTTAAAAATTTCAAAGAAATAATTGGAGAAATATATTGAAAGTTGGAGGAACTAAATTTTCCAAAATTAAATTAGATTTATGTTCAAAAAATAAAAAACTATTGTAAATAGATTTTGAATTTACAGAAAAGAAAATCTGATTTTGAGTAAAATAATTAAAATAATAATAGGAATATTATTGAATTTAGTAGAATGAGAAAATTAGTAGGAATTCAACAATGTAGAAAATTGGAGAGATTTGAAATTAGAGGGATTTAGTAAAGAAAAAATGAAATAAAGTTAGATATTTGTAGAACAAAAAGGTTTAAAAAAATAAAAATTAAAATTAAAAAGAGAGGAACGACACCCTCTCCCCACTTGGGCAGAGCAACTACATTACTGTCATTGCTTGGCAACAAATTTGATGGGTACCAATCCCGATCCTTAATGGACCGAGCCCTTCCAAGCCCAATTCCCAATACTGAAGATCGGCTCAATTTGTTCAAAAGGGTTGGTCGCACCGGTCTCTAGCCCGATCCGGACTAACCCGACCCATTTAACAAGTCTACTTGAAGATCAATTTCTAAATTATAGTTTTATTAAGCATCATATTTGTCAAAAAGGGAAAAAAAAGAAGATACATTTTCTTTTTTCTCGCAAAAATTACAAATTTGGCTGTGTATAATCACTGTGAGATTCCCCTTGCATTGAGGAATTGGGTTAGCGGTCCTTGCGGAGAAACAATGGCTATGCTGTGTGTATCCTAGTTCATGAATTTTCGACAATTTGGAGCTTTACATAGACATGGTACTTTGAATTCATCTGCTTCATCAGGATCAAACAAATAATCATAGCTGCGAATCAGAAACAAAGCATTCAGAACTTCAACTAACAAAACAATCACCTGTGCGCAACTGACAAGAGAGAGAGAGAGAGAGATACGTTAGCTCGTCTCCAGCGCACACATTGGTCTTGGCAATAAGAACAATCCGACTCTCATCATCACCCACACTCATAATCCTTGCATAGCAGTTGGGCATGCACTGTAAGAGTGATTGATTAAGAACATAATATAGATGACAAAAGATCATCTAGAAGAGATAGAATTTGGTTAGTTTGACACTGCCAACCAATAAAACACCAACAAATGCTCACTTACGGAATGATTGATTAAACGTGCTATGTTCCCTTTGTCAGTGGCATCCACCACCACTTCTTCACTGATCTTGAACAACTGCAACATATGTTGGTCTTGCAGTTCAGTCTCAATAATATCACAGGTGCAGAAAGCAAAAGAACAACTGAAATATTTTTGGCTGAACGAAGAGTATGTTGATTTCTGATCTTGTCTTATCCACAGCATGAATTAGGAAAGAATGATAGAAGATGCAAGGACCAAAAGAAGTGGCATTTTCAAATGCCGGACAACATGCAGCATGCCAAAACAATTTGGCTTGAATATCACTGTGCAACCTAAACCCTTTAAATCAAAAAATAAGTAGAACATTTGCAAATTGTACTAGGAAAGAAAAAATCATCTTACATAGCAGTCTTTTCCTTCTATTCTGTAGCGTGCTTCTCTTAGATCAGCAATACTTCTCCTCACTTGTTCCCCACGGTATTCAAGAACCTGCAGACAAACAAAAGCTTCTCACCCTATGTACCAACTTATTTCAGTTGTCAGCAAATCAGAAAATTTTAATATTCCAATTGTTCAGAAATACAAAGTTTTCAGTACAGTGCAAAATGTTACTGCCCAATACCAAGTTTGTCCAACATCCTACTAGAATAATTAGTTGCTATCTTAAAGTATGCTCTGCCTGGCATCTTTAATTAGAATGTCATTCTGCATGCCAGATAAATATAGAATTGCAAAATATGATTTTAAGCTTTAATATAATTATTACGGTACCCTTTTTACAATGAAAACATTATTATGTTTCACATGTATTCCAAATGTTTTAATATAAGAGGACACAGGCATACTTGCTGTATGTTCTCAGGAAATTCTAGATGCTGTTTTCTTTTTAACTAATTTGAATCTCTTAACCATACTCCTTTGAACATAACATTAATATACAAGAAATATCACATATTTCCTTTCAGATTTCTAACAAGAATGGTGCTCTATAGGGCATTTGGAATTACAATTTCTTTTAAACCACAAGATAAATATAGATTACAAATATTAATTTAAGTGGTATAGGATTGCAAATATTACTTTTAAGTTTTTAATATCAGTTATTCTGATAGTAAATGACTTCTTGAAATGAAAACACTCATGAATTCCCGACAGCAAGAAACATTTGTATGCCCATTATAATTACAGAAAGGCACAAGTGGATACATCTTTGTATAATCAATTTGTAGGGGAAAAACCTCAGACAATAGCTTTCTAACCCTGAGGAATCAAAAAATAAATTAAGCAAAAAAGGCATTTCGTAAATACCATTTCTCCTTCTTGAATGTTCCTCCGGGCAAAGAGGCCCCACCCATGTATTCCAGATCTACCAAAGCAAACTCGATCATTTTCAGTTCTCTGCATTCATTGTGCACACACATATCGTTTAGCAAACTGATTAGATTACAAGTTCTCAAAAGGAGTAAGGATGGAGATTTGCCTGTAAGTGGTAGAGTCGTTCCCTGAAAGATGAAAAACCTTTAGGCTCCTCTACTACCTGTTAAATGGAACGAAATCACTCATGGAACAAAGGTTGATTCCTATTGGAATTCAAATTCAAAGGACAAAAAATGTAGGCAAACCCATATATTAGAAAAGAGAGAAATTTACTCTGAACCCATTCAAACTCTGAATGGTGCTTAAAGGATGATGGCAAGGTCTCATTAATCGGTGGGCAGTGGCTTCCTCTTCAGTTCTCTAGGTAAAGAGAAAATATTACTGAGATTAAAATAATATGGAGAAACTGAAGCTTGAACCATTTTCCGTGTTGCGATTAGGAGCGAATACGTAAAGCAACTTTGAGTAAAAGACTTGGAAAGGAAGCAAAATCTGATGTTTTTCTTTCTTTCACCTTCTCTTTTTCCCTTTACACTAATAGAGGGCAGCTTTAAAGTTTTAAGACATAAACCAACAGACTTCCAGCTCAACACAGTGGAGCAAGGAAAAGGAGGGGGAAAAAATCTGGCAAAAACTTAAACAACTATATAGCCAAAGAATACACCAGGAATAAATTCAGGAAAACTGATTACCCCAGACAATATGTACGAACATTTCCAATTTCATGCAAGTTTACCTTTCTATTACTGTTTGATCTTTTGAAGACCCGACACCTAGCAGCAGCAAATGGCTCCATATCAGTAGTTTCTACAGTTGAAACCTCTTCAATTTTCACTCTGTTTGAGGAAATTAGCCTTGACCCACTCTTCTTCTTATTTTGAATAAGGCTCTTGGCAGAGAAGACCCCCAGAGGCGTCTGTATGATTAGAACAGTGTCTGGATTAGGAGTGCTGCATAAAATTGAAGTGAGGATTAAAAACAAGAACCAAAGATTAGCACATATGAATTTGCTCAAAAAAGATAAACTCAGCAGATATACAAAAAAGCGTACCGGTGATAAGCACAATATGACACCATTTTTGTTATTTGTCTGCCATTTTTCTCCAAGCAATGCAACTGCAATTTAAACAGAACAGATAAAGTAATGAAATGGTATGAAGAGATCACCAGAATGATCCTCGACAAATTAAACCAAAAGTAAATCCAAATGAAAAGCAATTAACCTTAACATGCTAATTCTGCAGCATTTTGACATCTATATATGAAAATCACATAATATTTCACAGGATTCCCTCTCTCTCTCTCTGGTTTATTAGTTTTTTGTTTTTATGTAATAACATTCTAAATTCTAATGTGAACTTGGAAAGTTTTAGGAAAGAGCAAGTTCCTATGAGCAATGAGATAAAACTAAGTTTAAGGTTTGATCTGAAACCAGCTAGATCTTGTACAGACTGGCTACAATTTATTGATTTGCACCAAAAGGAATTAAATCTTGATTTCTGAGGATGAGATATCTTTTATCTTTTTCAGCATGAATGGATGATATACCACTCTAATAAAAATACAGGTCAGTCAAGATGATTTGCATTTTTCAATTATGCAACCATAATAATAACTTAAGGAATCTTGATGCTCCAATGTGTTTTCAATTTTTCTCTGCTGGACAAATGAAATGGGTACCTGTGACAAAGATTCATCATTCATAAAATACTTATAGACTAGGAGTGTGCCCTTTACCACATACGGATGTATCCCATAACAAGTACAGAAAAAGCTCCTGCAGCATTGGGTACATCACATGTTACTTTTCCTAAGCTCAACTGTACTCTTCAAAGCTTTAAGCCATTCAGCACTCTCATTTGATGGTGTAACATGGTTGATCAGATGTCAAATCTTTAAATTTTCAAAGTTACTGTTTATTCATGATCCGTCCAATTGAATGATATCATAATATTCAAAGGAAATTCGTGGTAGATGTCGAACAGGGCGTATATTATGTTGATTATAGAAAATGGCAGCATTAGTATTAGGTAAAAGATCAGCTAAAAGTAACTTACCTCCATGCGATAACCAGCTCTTGATGCGCACATGGCATGGTAATACGTTGAACACTTACAACATTGCATACAAGACCCATGAATTTGTTTGCAAATAACACAAATCTGTAGTTCATGTAAACAAGGCACCTTTATAATGCTTCTATTAGCGAAAAGCAAACAAGATAATAAAGCCATCTTCACGCCCAATAACAAGATAAAAAACATAACCTAGGATATATTTTAGCCGATTTATACCCTATATATATACATACATATATATATGTATATATATCTAGTCAATTTATGCCAAGAAAGTTCTATTATGTTCAAAATAATCACTTCTAAAACATGCACACATGCGTGCATATATGTATGTAAAGGCATTGCTTTTTCTACCAAAAAAGTTTATATAGGGAACTGGCATGTAAAAAAAAAAAAACTCATATTATTGACTCAATGGGTTAAAATATCTGTGCCCAAAGCCCTGAGTTCCAGGGTGAAAATTATTTAATGAATAGCAACCAAAATTCATGCATGATAAGAAATCCTTGAGTTTCTCATGATGCAGCACCACTGCCCACCACACCAAGCGTGAAATGACGTGCAGACTATGATGCTCCAAAATGAAATGAATCCAAGGATCAAATGACATTTAGTCCCTTAGCAAAGGATAGGATATGTCCTTTAGAATAGGATATATCATAAAGTTTTCATGATAAAAGGAGTGAAGAGTAAGAGACGAAGTTAACTGATGACTAGAAGAGCAACTCTACCTTCACAAAGGAATTTGATGGAATACTCAAGATTCCAAGAGCAGGCTCCATCTTTTCATCACTTGCAAAAGATACTTCAGGTTGAAACCAAGCACAAGTAACATGAACCCACAATGTCCCAACATCAGTTGGCTTCAAAGCACCTCCTGAAAAACAGGAAAAAACTCATAAGTCAATAATAAACAAAAGAGACTGAATTGAGTAACAACAGATGTGAAAACCAACTCCTACAATGCAATTATAGCAAAAGAAGCTCTCAAAATAAGTTGGAAATGCTTCTCTAAGTCAGTGGAAGGAGAGATACAATTATCCATAGAACCTTGCTGTTTGAGAATACCTTTGACAGCCTGTCCAACCTGCTTGAACCAAAAAGAAGAAATCTAAAGACCATACCTTTGACAGGACATAGGCAACATTCTCTTGTAACTTCAGGTGTTTCACAAGCTTTACAAACCCATGAAGTGAAATCCCGAACATTTCTTGCTCCATAACATTCTTGATGCACAGCAATTTGACATCTGATTAAAAAAATCAACGCCATAATAAATATGATTTGCTCTGGGGTAAAAACCAACAAAGAGATATTGCTTTGTCTAGCAAATACGTTATTATAACTCCTGAATAATGATGAAAGATGGAGAGCTGGAACTCAAATGCCATTCAGTGCTGTAAAAATGAAGCTAAAATGGAGAATCAGAAACTACAGCAGATATATCGTGGTCATACCAAAGAGATATACAGGCATGAAAAACATCAGTACTATATACCATAAGGTCAATGTTATGGAAAACAAACAGTAGACTGCTTTAACTGCCAATAATATGTCAGAAGAAAAAAGTTTTAAGGGAACCTGAACTCAATGCCTTTGTACAACAATGTATATAAGAGCATCAGATGATGTATTCTTTAAGAAAATGAATCTAGTCTTATATAAAACAAAAAAGACTACTTAAATTACCTGTTGCAGATGATAATTTTGTTGTAGTCCCAATCTTCAACCCATCTACATACAGCGCACCGTTCGGTTGTCCACTTAGCATGAACTGGTTCATATTTTTCTGTCACAACAATGGTAATAATAAGCACAAGCCAACGGCCATGAATGAAAACAATAAGCACACTCATGAAATTGCTAATTCAGTGCCTAGAAGAATACCCTGTAACAAAGCAAGCAATTTCTGCTTCCTCTCTCGTATTGTTGGTCTTTTAGGAGGCTTAGTAGAGGTGGTAGCAGTTGCATGGTACTCTGCTAACTGAAGCATCTGTAAGGTTAGACAAGAACCTATCAATGTATAAATCTTCAGAAGGATGTACAAGAACGCCAAAAGGGGTAATAAAAGGGAAGTAATGATGCATCTTTCTGACAAGGAGACTCCTTTATTAATGTAAAGAGGAAAAAATGCATGATATAAAGGTTTCAGAACTTGGAACCAACATTCACCCCCTCTCCTGCTAAAGTTCAACTAAAAGTCCACCAAAAATTTAGGAAAACGGAAGATAGGAAACACATATATAAATAGAATGCGATCTTCTATGTGATTTTAGTTATTGATCTTATGTGGAATTCATTTTTCTTAACAAAATTCAATCTTTTACATTTAAAGATACGAGCTAAGAAATATAGAGCTGAAAGGAACAAGAAAGGTCCAAAAGTTGTACCAACCCATTGTTCTAATGGTAGCATAAAACCTTTCACCTTCACGCTAATCCTCCAATTTCTTTCCCTAGAACCAGTGTGTCTTTCCCACTCGCTAAGTGCTTGCTTCTCAGACCCACAGGACCCACATTTGCAAACAACTCTGAAACAGAAGATATCATAATTAATAGAGACTCCTAGTCAACATCACAAAACCTAAATTTTTTTTTCCCAGGTGGAACAAGTTAAGGGCTCAAAATCAAATTCACCTAGTGAATATTGAGATTATTTGTATACTAAAGAAATAAAACTAAACTCATTTCGTCTTGGTTTAGAATAAGATCCCATTTAAGAGGACTACAATGTAACTTGTTCGAAAAATATAAAATTTTAAATGTAGTAGTCCTCAAATTATCTTGAATGGAATCATAGAATGTAAAATTGCAATGGTATCATTTCAGTAGTATTCAGAAAATAAATTTCTACCAACATATCTACTTACAGAACAATTTGAAATAGACAAAGAAGTCTATGCACATTGAAGATGTTTTAGAAGTATCATTCCAAAGTGGAATAAGAAAAATGAAATTTGTTCACTAAAAACAGTTTTCCTTACAAGTGGAGGCTTGGGTAATATATGCCTTCAACACCACAGCATAGAACAGTGACCTTGTTAGGCAGAACTAATCGACCATTGTTGTTTTTTGATCTGCATCAAAGGTTTTACAAGCATTAGATACACAGATATAGGTATATTAGGATGCCTTAAAAAGTTTTATGGTACATATAGGTATATTTTATAAATCAAGGTAAGTCATTATAGCAATAATAATGCCCTATTCCTAATATACACACTCACACAGAGAAATAACGATTTCTAAATAGAACAGACTTACTTAGCTTTTGGTTGCCACTTCTCTGAATCTGATAATTCAAAGTTAAATTTTGCTTTGCAAGTAGGACAGTAATAGTCAGTGGCCCCCAGATCCTGGAGAAGAAAATATGACTTGATCAGGGAAATCCAAAATTTCATTCATTGGCTTCATTGTAAGGTCCAATAAAATAATGTATTGAGATGAACAGCATGACAAACAGACCTTAAAATGATGGCTGGAAATTTTGTCACACTCTGCATGCACCCAAACTTTACAACTATCACACCGCACCTAACTCAGTGTAGAAAGGAAGCAATAAATTAGTAAAAATAGTTCTCTATGGCAGCAAGAAAAAAAAAAATGAAAACTCAAGTTTCTAGGTTGCCTTACCCAGCTCCCACTGTCTGAATGATTCCAAATCTTCTTACAAATGCCACAATAATGTTTTAATTTAGTTAACTGCATAAAATTGCAAGTCATTGTGAAAAGTAGCAAAAAAAAAAAATATTGAAGCATAATATAAGATCCAGAAAAGGCCTCGCTACAAACCCTAGCACAGTTTTTACACAAGGATTGGCCTCCAGGAGTTGGTGCTTTCATTTTCTTTCCCATTTTAAATGGGAGGGTCGTACCACAGCCTTCGCAGGATCTCACGTCCTTATACTTCGCAAACAAGCCCTGCAGATGTATTTACATTCAAAAAACTCTGAACGCTGGAAGCAACAACTTATATTGTGCATCATTAACCAGTATGCTCCAATTGTTTTAGAAAACACATAAAAAGGATATGGAAAATGGATTTTTACATAATCTAGGTTAAACAAGAATTATCCAAAAGCTCAAAAGTTGTTCTAAACCCCCCGTCCCCGCGAAACAGAGAGAGAGAGGGAGAACTTTGGTTTCACTAAATATAAAACAAAAATGGATTCCCCCAGCCCAAAATGTAAAATTGCCCACTTCCCTGCTGCTGCTGCTGGAATTCCAAAAGTGGAGGTAAGAAAAGGCTTTTGAAATTTCAATAAGTTTGTCTCCAAAGAAACAAGAGAAGAAGTAAACAAGAAGGTACTTATTAAAGCAACTTGCCTGGTTGGGAAGGTGATAATCCTGATCCTGGTTTGAACCAGTAGCCTCCTGAACCCATGTAAGAACAGATTCGTCATAAGTTGGATTCCCAGCTGCAATGTTTATATCGTGTATCAACTTCCCAGTAAAACCCTGTTCTGTGAGAAAAGCCTCTT
Source organism: Firmiana major (assembly GCA_033439115.1). Lineage (NCBI taxonomy): Eukaryota > Viridiplantae > Streptophyta > Magnoliopsida > Malvales > Malvaceae > Firmiana > Firmiana major. Next base: position 84,568,584 of record CM065897.1, read on the forward strand.
CCATTGCCAGCTGGAAATGGCTAGGCTTGCATCTGTCCAGTTCAGGCTGCTCGTGGAACCTACGTTAAGCATACTCTACCTAAGCACATAGCAGTTACAGAATGAAAATCAATTGCCTGTAAAACAAAACAAACGACACACCTGTCTAGAAAGTCTATGTAGGGGAAAATCATGCCCCGCCTGACCCACGCATAATCCTGTCCTCCATCATTTAAAGTTGACATAATTAATGACCAGTTAACAAGTTCCACCACAGAAGTAAACAAGTTGACAAACATAAACAAACTTTGTATAGAGGGTAATCCGTACCCTTTGATTCTCATTCCCAGAATGTCCAAAGAACATCACGCAAGCTGCATCAGGTATGCAAGACCTTAAAACCAGCTCAGGTGCTTGTGTCATTGGATTAATAACAATAGCCGGCCAAAACGGCTCCCTCTTCCCTGGCCTTGCCCACACTATATCCCCCAAATAAAAATCCTCTGGCCCATACAACCCATCTTTCCTCTCACCATTCTCCTGCAAAACTTGCTCCTCAGCTGGTAAATCAGCAACGTCCAACCCATTTGCGTACTTCTCATCCTTCTCAACGTATTTCTGACGTAGTGAAGTTAAGGAACTCCGCGAACTCGAGAGCTTCCTAATATCAAAAGTCCTACCATACCCTGCTTCTCTTTCATCTTCCTCACACAATGTAGTATATTTTCTCCCTTTATAACCATTCTTCTCTTCATTTCGCCGATTTTGCTTACAATTTTTAGGTGTTCTAAAACTGAATTTATCCTTTTTACATTCGAAATCATCATCATCATCGAAACTATAACCACGCGAGCTAGTTTTACTTTCCTTCTTCCAATTGTCAATAACAGAATCATTAAACCGTGAAGGAAGTACCTGAATTCGCCCTCTCGATGTCCTCACAAGCGGTGGCCGAGCAATCTCCATCGTTCGACTCTTGGCCTTGGAAGAATCTGAGCCCTTGGATTTAGACTCCACTTCGTCCGGAGAGTATGTGACTTCGGTAGACCATGAAGCCGCGAAACCCTTCTCGGCCTCTCCGGAGGCGATAATACGATGGAAGCTGAACGGAATTATGCCGGCTGCGACATCTCCGAGGAGAGCCAGAGGATAATAGCCGTTGATTTTTCGCTTCTTGCGAGTTGTACCCGATTTATCTTCATCTTCACCTAATGATTGGCCGAGTCTGCACCGTTTTAGACTCGGCATTTGGGATTTGAGGTTGCGCTTGATTATCATACTTCTTGTAATCAATCAATCCCTTCTCATCGAATTTAAAGAACAAAAAACTCAGTTTCACGTTCTTCCAATTCGGGAACGCTTAAAGCAACCTCGATTTTCAAATGGAGAACCCAATTCCGAAAACACCCATAAGCCCTAATTGCAAACTAAATTTTCCAACAACAAAGAAAACAATTGGACAAGAACCTTTTTTTCTTCTTTTTTTTGTTTTTCTTTTCCTTCTCCTAAAACAGAGGAATCGAATAGAGAAGGAAGAGAAATTAAGGAGGAGAAATTGAACAAGAAACCAATGAGAAATTGGAGAATAAGAGAAGGGTGGGTTGGCTGGGATGGAATAGAGATCTATTTCGATTAAGCTTTCTCTCTCTAACAGCTTCACAGTATAGAGAAAAAAGAGAGAGAAGATATAATTTTTAATTAAATTTTCCTAAAACATGATTAAAAAAGAAGAAGAAGAAGAAGAAGTTTATCCAAAATTGGAGACAGTTTTTTTCTGGAAAAAAATATTTTTTTGAGAGTTGAAAGACAGAGAGAAAGGAAAGCAGCAGGGTCGGCGTGCGTTAATATTTGTTTTGAGTGAATACGTGGGGGATTGGGGTACAATGTGGGTGATGGATAGTTAACTTGCGCCTTTGCGTAATGTGGTGGGTGCGATTTCTTCCTCCTTCGATTCGTGACTCACAGACCAGTCTGGTTATGGCTAACAAGTAAAGACCCTTCCTTTTATTTTTTTGAAGTTTTCTTTTCCTTCCGAGCTTGTTGTTGAATTTTCTGAGCACAGGGGATTTTGGAAGATTGATTCCAAGAAAGTTGGAAGTGTCCTGCAATTTTTACGTTGCTTTGTTGTTGGTAATAGATAGATTTTTGTCGGGTTTTTGGATTTGATTTTTGGTTGCAATGTTTCATGGCTTTTCGAATTTGTAATTCTAGGAAGCCCTGGGATTGGTTTTGTTATAAACTCTGCAAAAATTTGAAATTTGGGACCATAGGATTTTAGGAGGGGAGCTTGGTCTTACTATTTACTTGGATAATTACTATTTCACTAGTTTTGGTTTGGATGGGGCTGTTTTCTGCATATGTTAGAGAAAAAGCACAACTCAACACAACCATAGTAGAATCTCTAAGACTTTACTAATGTTTTTTTGTTTGTTTCTCCAATGGGTTTGGATTTTGGTCTCTGATGGATAGCCGTGCTGAGTGAACTCTGGGTCGTGGAATGAGAAATCTTCCACCATTTGCTTGGAAGGGTATTTTGGGTATTGGAAGATGGGAGGTTGGAGACTGCGGATACTGTTGCTTCAACCCATTTCATACTATTAATATACGAATTTCTTGTTTCACTTTTTTATTTATATTTATTTATTATTTAATTGTTATTTCCTGTTAGCTCAATGATTTAATTCAGATAAAATGTCTCATCCAATCGTCGGTCAATGATGCTTCCATGCATGAAAATTTTGCTCATTTGATCATGAACCAGTAAGTAACGTTGATGACTAGATGTATGGTTTGTTTGAAAGAGCTGTCTGCAAATGAAGAGCCGGAAAAGGAGAGAAATGAAGGCAGCCCAGATCGTCGACCGAGGTCGATTTGATCGGAAATTTTGATAAGTTGATGAGTTTTCATGGTGGGTTGTTCACGACAATTTACTAATGATTTACTTCAGTTGAAATTGAACAATTTTGGCACCGTATTCTTGGAGTGTGAATTGAAACAATTTAGTGAAAAGAATATTCAATAGTTTTGTTTGTGGGTTGGGTCACTGCTATATGATGCAACCAAGACTCTGATCCATGTTTGGGGAAGGATGTCCTGTTTTCTGTTGCAGCGTAATGGAAAGTCAACAATTTCTTTTTCCTTAGAGAGAGAGAGAGAGAGAGAGAAAAGGGGCTGACCCATGGTGTGTATTTTGACGCTTCTATCTCCAGGCGAAGCAAGGGTTTGAATCTTTAACCATGTTTTTATTTTATTTTATGGTGGATGTGATTTTCCGAAAGGATTTGGATCAGGGTCGCTGGTTATAAATCAAGGAGAGGGAAAATAGGAGTGAGAGGAGGTTGAGGATGACAAGTAACCAAGTTGTAATAAAATCTGGGGAAGTTGGGCCATGGACATCTTCGGAATCAGTCTGAATGATGCTTTTAAAGCTAGCAGAGAATGAAGAGTTTTAAAGGAAAATAAATTAAGAGATCAGAGGAACAAGACATATGAACAGTTTGGCGAGGAAGTGGAAGGAAGGCGGTGAAGTTGTCGGAAATTGTTTTTTCTGAGATTGCATCTTCTTCTACTAATTCTATACCCTGGAAACTGGGAACTACCATTGTTATGGATGGATTGATCAATTTATGCATTTAATTATTTTGAAAACCCAAATTCTTTATTTCGGAACTCATAGAAGTGTCTTAAATTAGTTTAACATTAAACATGTACCGATTTAAAGTATTTTGGGTACATAGTTTGAACTTGTTTTGTCAGTCAATTACCTGCCTAAATTGGAGAGACTCTGTATATTCATGTTGCTGCCATTATTCCTAGGGGCCGGCATATCCCTAATATATCGCACAAAGTTTGGTTAGGATATGACCAGACCAGACCAGACCCATTTTTGGTTGGTTATTGATCTATTTTCAAAGTCCAAACTTGCCTAGTCGAGGCTATTGTCTGATTTGTTACGGGCTGACAAGTTCAAAATTCCAGCTCGGAAGCCATGACTCTATTGCAATATTTTTAGAATATTTCTGATGAGATCTTATATTTTATGTTTGCCAAACCCTTTTCATGGTTAGTCAGAGGATGGTCGGAACCGCTGACTGGCATGATTTGCACTTCCAAGGCATGCCCATGGTTTACTTGATTCCCTGGTATCAAAAGTGTTTGAGAGAAATTTAATACCTTTGGGCCTCAACACCATAAGAGATGGATTGCAACAATGGAAGCCCCAAAATATAAACCAATATAAGAAAAAAAAAATGACTTAAACAAAGGGTATGTGTGGAGAACTGGAGATAGACTAAGAATGAGGAGGCAGTACAATATCCAGTGAATAAGCTTAACGTTCCATAAGCCAGAGTAACTAGGACACGTACCCTGCAAAGTAGTGGTATATAGTACTTTGTACTTTTACTGTTTCATTACAGTCACAGTCCAAGTCCAACTAATGTAATGATTCGTATCTTATCCAGGACACGCCGGTCTACCCAACAAAAACTGTTGACTCAACTTTCTATTAAGAATGATATTACCACAATTGGAGTTCTTCTGTGTTTGTCCACATGTGAGAATTATGGTAGCAGCAATGAATGGTGGACAGTGAACTCTCAAGATAATAATACTTCTTTGACAAACGTAAAATTATTGAAAGTTTCAGCAATCATCCCAGCATTTTTGAAACCTAATGGATACATCATACCTAATCAAAGAGAAAGACTTCCTTGACAGGTATATGCTTTGGTGCCATCATTCCAAAACCCTTCTGCTCAAGTTATAAGATTTTTGGCCCTGCAAGTGGATTGGCAGCCACTGTAGTCCAATAAGAAGAAATCAATTAGATTGCCCGATGAGCTCAGGATGGAATAGAAGCATTTGTGCACACAATTATATGTATTCTTTATCATCAACCTTTCTGACGGAAGGCAACTTCAGTAGAAATGAACCTTGATTGTTGCATTCGAACGAAACCAGATACTTCAGAAAATCAGAGGCTTTGATTTGTAAGAAAGATGAAAAATTTGTTAATCCAATGATTAAAGTTTGTAAACACTTTGCCACTATGTAGCTTAATCATTGGAGTAATATCTTTTTCATCCTTCCTACCAATCAAAGCCTAAATGTGATAAGAGAGGAAATAGATGGAGAAAACATCATCATTTTATAAAATATATATGAACAAGTACAAATTTCGGCTTTGCCATTTTATTGAAACACTATGTACAACCTACTTGGCCATTTCCGTTATAGAGGAGGTTATTGCAGCAAATAAGATAGAACTATTTCCCAGGATCAGGGTTCTGGTTTATTTAGCATTACCTGTCTAAGATTTCCACAAAGGCTACATATGCCAAGTTGATACTACTAATATTTTCCATTACCTCATTGGTCCTAGCTACTTCATTCCTGCTTTTACTTAGTAATTATTTAATCAGTCAACAGTTATTGCCTCCTGGAGTTGTCAGATTCTTCAGTCCTTGCAAACCTTCCCCGAATCCTTGGTTGACTATCAGCAAGAGCCTTCCTGCAAGCATACTGAACAAAGAAAAATATATCATGTACTCATCGCCAAACAGTTCAGGAAGTTAGTCATCTTTTTAGATGTTAAAAGCGCAACTGATATGTATGTACTGGAATGGAAACAACTTTTATTTTTTACCTTAATTTTCCTTCCAAAGTTCCTTTTTGTCTTCTTATTCCTGTACCTAGAGAGCTTTTCCCTTCGATCTTCGGTAGAACAGCTGCTAACAAATAATGGTCGCTCAAGCGGAGAACGGATGACGCTCACACTACCATTGCCAAGAGCCTGCCATAAAAACTCATTATCAATTACCTACTCCATCCTGTGGAAATAGCCAGATATATCTAAAAGTTTCTCAGCCACTAGACTTTGTACAAAGACAATACATGCTCAGCGCTCGACTATAATTTGATGAGTCACTTGATTCTAGGGGGTTTTAAGAGGGTGATGACTAATGACAAAGAAAACACTGGATTTTCCTTTTTAAAAGACCAATGAACACGTTTGAATTTTAGATATCAGTAGAATTTAATTGCATTGAGGATCCCCTTTGCTTCTTGGTGTGATTTTGATAAGGGATAAACACTGTTGTGTTTATAAACGGCTTCTAAAAAGTATTTACTAAACGTCTCTGTAATCAAGAGAACATGTTAGCAAATTAAACCCAAATAGTTTATTCCAGGTCAGTTTTTGGATTCCAACAACAAAAGTACAGCAGAAGGTGAAAGCCGAATGGCAGGAGAGTCATGGATTGAAAGATACCTCATCTAATTAGACAGGGTCCAGATAATTCAAGGAACAGGCTCTTAACATTCAAAAATCTGGAGCTTCAGCTAAATAAATCAAGACTAAAATCACATTAATTTTAAGAAAGGAAATGGTATTCCATACAAATGCCAACTGAAAAGCTAACAGCCTCCATATCATTCAATAGACAAGGTAACGGTAGAAAGTAATGCAAAAATAATTAAGGCTGACCTTTATATCTCCTTCACTAAATGCTCTCCTCATTCTATAAACAGAACCAAAATCCATTCCAGGGAAATCCAGAAAATTAGGCTTGATTGCAGCCCCTTGCATCCATTCCATTGAGCTTAAACAACCTGAGCTGACACTTTTCTGGAATGGTACATCACAGAACACTTCTTTTTCTTTATTTTGGTTTTCATCTGTCTTCACAACAGGAATCTTGATATCCAGAACCTCAGCCAGTGGTGTTTCTATTGCTGCTTGTGCCATCAGTTCCTTCTCACACTCATAGAGAACCTCTAAAAGCTGCACATTTTGAATTGATTCAATATCTGCGGACTTAAGTCCTTGTGAAGTAATGACATCTTCATCACACGAGATTAATGAGATGGCTGCAGTCATGGGATCAAGGCCCACAATTGGTTCTTCAATGATGGGTTCCGGAGCTTTGAACAGATCACCTTCTCCTCCCAGGTCATATTCAGAGATTGTGGAGGTCTGAACCAGATTGTTCTACATTAGGCAAGAATGGATAAAGGAAGGTTAAGAAACAAGTACCATTACTGTTGAACAGGATCTTTTGCAGAATGAAACAAAAGCAGGAAAGGCTAAAACAATAAACTCAGTATAAGAATCTTAAAGATCAATACAGGAATAAACAGATTTTGATTTGCATCGTCCAAAGAGAGCAGGAGAGGTATTCCAGTCAACTCCGTAAAAAGCTTTCGCCTAGAGGCCTAGACAAAACAATACAATTTTTTAATAGCCCCAACATATGAGTTCAATTTCATTACATCTTTTCTTTGTCTCTGATAAAACAGCCTTATTATATAGAGAGAGTCTTTCAAATCAATTTCCCTGCATCAGACATGTTAAACTCAAACTGGAAGATTCTGGCTCAAAGGTCTGCAACCAACTTTGCTTATAATGATAATTTAAATGTTCTCCTTTGCCTCTTACTTCTACACCATTCACAAGACCAGTTTAGGACAATTTTTTAATAGCCCCAACATATGAGTTCAATTTCATTACATCTTTTCTTTGTCTCTGATAAAACAGCCATATTATATAGAGAGAGTCTTTCAAATCAATTTCCCTGCATCAGACATGTTAAACTCAAACTGGAAGATTCTGGCTCAAAGGTCTGCAACCAACTTTGCTTATAATGATAATTTAAATGTTCTCCTTTGCCTCTTACTTCTACACCATTCACAAGACCAGTTTAGGAGTACAACCAAATTCAAATATTAGATTGTTTAAGGAATTGATCTAAATTTACGGTTTAGTAATAACTTACTGAAGCTTAAACATATTTGAGCTATACAATACCTAACTCTGGCCGCATTAACTAAAGTTTATAAAGTTGCTTAGAAGATTGCCACTAAAAAGACTAGTACAAAAGGAAAAAGGACCATAGATAAATTCTGATTGTGGCCTTTCTATATTCAGTATGCACACACTAAGAGTTCATATCTTAAGTCGAACAAATTACTAATAACCAAATTTAAAACCCTTCTCAACCAATTAAAAAAATTCCAAGTCTTCACGGACAACAATTTTCATTCAATAACAGGATAATTATTTATTAGAAATTTACCTCTATTACACTAAAAGATCTAAAACTACCACTTAAAGGGTAATTTTCACATTTGAAACCAACTAAAATAAAGCTCAATATGAACCTCTTGTACTTTACAGGAGTTTTTCCCTTTTATACTGAGAGAACTAAAAAATGGTGACTTCTCTTTTTTAATATCTCTACATAAGTGGGCTAAAAAGTAAAAAACCCAATAACCAGTTCACACCAAATAGTTGAAGAAAATGGAAGAAATCTTCAAGAACACGGAACTCGTGACATGGAAATCATTTTTACCAGTTATATTCCAACTTTTCTTTGTTTTCTTTCCTTTACCCTGATCCAGCATGTAAAGAATACTTTCAATTTTTTTCTATTTCCGCCTTGTTTGGTTACTGAGAAAGTGTTTCAAGAGAATAAACTAATTAAAGTCCCCCACTCTCCCTTTTTAATGAGAACCCCAAAAGCATAAACATGAAGTCTGAAGCTTCCAAAATACATTTTTCCGACTGTTCTTAATCATTAAAGGGGAACATGAAATAAAAAATTTTCCTCTAACTGAAATCTTTAAATGGAGAAAACGAATTTCCATCCCTCAAAAACTTGAAATTTTAACTGAAACACAAAATCGTCTCCATATTTTTGCTCCAGTTTAAAACCAACAAAAATAAAGAATCATTACAGTAAAACGAAAAGAGTAAACACTGAAGTAAAGATCAAATACCCTAATTCTTCAGCTATAGTCAAAACTAAAACCCACCTCAAAACTAGACCCAATCAAACAAATGCAGATCACCCAAAAGAAACCAAAGCAATGAAAGTGAGAAAAAGAATCAGACACAAAGATTGAGATATTCAGTACCATTGAAGCATTGGGTTTGTGGGTATGGCAGTACTCTTCAAACTGCTGAAAATCTTGAGCGAAGTTTTGCATGTAAGGGAAAAACAGTCCTGTCTCTGCATACATTTCTCACCCATAAAGCACACGCTTCCCTTGATTGTTCAAAGAAAGAACAGAACCTTTTTTTTCTCTTTCCTAATGAAGAAGAGATGTCATTTCTTTTGAAAACAGAGTTCCAAAGAACTAACCTAAACACACAGCAGCCAAAGTGCTAGAGAGAGGGGTTGATTTTGGCTTTGATATAGGCCTGAAGGAAGAGAGAGAACTTATATATATATATATATATATATATATATATATATATACTTAAAATAATCCAGGAAAAAAAAAAACTTTAAAAAAGTGATATAATGAAATAGGTGATACTATAATAAGGACAAAATGTAAAAGGACATGATATACTGTGTTCTGTCCCCATTGTCCCTTATCATGGCACTTTTATAGCAGAGTCACTATAATAATAATTAATAAAAATAAATTTTTTATTGCAATTTATTATTTTGTGGGGAATTATTATAAAAAAAAATTGTATTATTAGTACAGGAGCAATTCGCACAGGCGAATGCACCATGCATTCGGACACACTTGTGGCCTAGACAGTGCTCATCACTCACTCCGTCCGGCTTCGACCTACATATCTCATGTCAGAGAAACAGTTTCTCCCATGCCGGATTTTTGCGCGTGCCGTACACTTCTCATGCATGTGGATGGGATACTCGGCAGGAGGAAAAAAGAAGGTGGGATTCTCATTCTATGTTCTTCCCTCCGTTCTGGATTTCTTATCTTCTGATCTCTCGCCTAGATTTTAGCTTGATTCTGGAAATTTTACTTTTGCTAAGATTTTAAATTGGACTTTTACATAAAATCGATAAGATCTAAACAAATGTCACGTTCTTGGTAAAAATGAAACATATCTAAATTTTACTATAAAGTCTTAATAGTAAATATTATTATTGATTTAAAGTTACAAGGATAATATGATTGGAATTATAAATTGAAAAAGTCCAAAGAATTGTCAGTATAAAAATATGTCCCATTGTGCTGTGCATATTGTTTGAGAGTTGAACATTACTTTAAGGGGACGTTTGGTTGGGGGTAATTTTTTTTTTCCGTAATTTTTCTTTTCGTCATTCGATTTCCCCGTTTGGTTCGTTTCTTTTTCTCTTTATCAATCATTTTATTTTATCTACAGTACTTAATTTTGGAAAAATTTGAGGTAAAATGATTACCTTCGAATCATGTGGTATTTTTAGATTACCTGAGTCAAAAATTTTTTCTTTTGGATCTAAAGTAATTTTTTTTCCCTATAATTTACCTTTTAAAATTTTTTTTCTGGATAAAAGATAATTTTATTTTCCAAAATAATTTTTTTTTCTCCAAACCAAACGCACCCTAAATGGGGTGTGTTAAAAGAAGAAAAGCTAATTACAAATTTGAATCTAAACAAAACAAAAAAAAAATGGTGTAGCTTGGCTCACTGTCAAAGCAATTATTGATGGGTAACAAAGCAATGCTAAATCCTCTAGCATTCCAATGCTTATAAAAATCCATATCTCAAATCTCAAAGTCACTTACAATATGAAAATGGCCAGGTTATATCATTGCATCAAATCTAAGATATTTCGTAGTGAATTAGTTAGAATTAAATTACCAATAGACTAAACCCATGAGGGCCTAGTTATATCTACAATTTTTTGCTAAACTTGTAACTCATTTGGCTCGCCGATTAGGAACACGATGTGAGGTTTTGAAGAATGAGATAAAAAATATAAAATGATAAAATTATTGTTTCACTTTTGATTTTAATTTTTTTATTATTTTGTTAAAAATCATATATCTTTAATATTTATTTTTAAGATTTCATCGAAATCAATCATATCATCTATTCAAATTAATTCTTAATAAACTCGATAAGAGAATCAGATTACAAGAACACTATAATTGGGATGGTGAAGCCATATGCACTAGCAATTAAGAAGTGACATTGAGAAGACACATAAACTTACTTCTAACTTCTTCCGTTAACATTTAACTACTCTAATTTTCTCTTTAATTGTTTTAATTGTTTTAAAATACTAATATGAACGCCAGAACGCAATGCGGAATTCAAATTAATTATGATGCTAAGACTTTTTCTTCTCTTAAAGATTAAGCCAACTAGATGACAAACTTTTGTTGAAGTCTACTTCAACCACATAAAAAAATACATCAATACAATCTAATTAAAATCTTAAATTAGATTTGATAAGACTTAATAAATAATTTATGACATGCCACACTGTAAAATTAGGGATTAGGTGAAATTTGTTTGTGCGATCTTCTCATACATGATTAAAAAAATATTTTCTACTACTTTTTTTTTTTTTTTATGAAATTGAAGTTAAACTTAAGTTAAAGTCACAAGAATTTCATTGGTTTAAAAACAGACTCCAATCTTATAATTTTGTGCCCACTAAGTTATGCAGAAATGCTCACATATTCAACAACTAATACTTGATGCATTATTACCACTTGGATTAGCATTTAGCAATAAAAAAAAAGACCCAATTAAATAAGGTAATTTTATTTTGGGGAATTTTATAGTAAAATTAACTATATTGTAAGGTCTATTTATTTTATATTTATTTTACACTTATTTTCATTTACATTTATGTGTTTATACTTATTTATGATAATATCAACTTATTTTATACCTATTGACATTAAAATTACATTTATTTTTATATATTTATGTTTATTATCATATGTTTGTCTTTTTAACACTAAGTTAATTTTTTTTTATATATTTATACTTCTTATCATGTAATTATATTTATTGACATTAATTTCACATTAATTTTTATATATTTATAATATTTTTAACATAAAAATGAATGTAAAATATACATAAAATAAATCGACCATATTATAAAATTTTCCATTTTATGCTATAAAATTATTCCTTTTTCCTGCTTCAAGTGTCTTTTTGATTTTGATTTTGATCTTAATCAAAGATGATATTATACCCTGTTGAAAGAGATTTATAATAATGACAAAATTATCTGATTTGAAATAAATGTAAAATCGATTAAAATAAAAAAGAACAAAAGAAATGAAAATATCTGAGGCAATCATATTGAGCTATGAACAGACCACAATCTTTACCAACTCGCATCTTTTCCACAGCTCAATAAGTTAAAACTTGATCCATCATTAAGCCGGTTTTCCGGCGTTAAGCATGCAATGAACAGGAACTGAATGTCAGTCTTGATTTGAAGATGAAATTATTCATCTTGGCCCTCAAAGATAGACCTGTAAATACCATATCCATCAAGATAAACCTGAAAACCATATCTACAAGGAAAGTAAAAAGCTTTACACCTAAACCACATCAGGCATCTTAACGAGAATTGTAGGCTGAAAGAGAAAAAAAAAAATTGTGCTAAATGAATAACTTATTCATTTTTAATTAAAACACCCAAAATTTAATCTATGAAAAGTCGGTTCAGTGATTGAGTTGTTCATCTTATCATAAAACAAACAGTTTGGATTCGAGGTTCACTTTGATACTAACTTACAGTCAATAACTTTGTTTGAGAAGAATAGCTTATCTTGATACGAAATGAAAATAACTTATTTACTTTTGAAATCTTTTATTAAGAAAAAAGAAATCTTTAATTTATTATTTTTATAATCATGCATCCATTGAACATAAGAAGAACAATCATGTTACATGATATTGGTACATTCTTTATTTAAATAATGTTTACTTTGTAGTGAGATTTGAAAGTGTGAAACTTGAAAGCAAAGTGTAGGCAGATGCAATATTGGCTATGGCAACTTGTGTGGGTTCTAAGAATAAAATTAATCATATCTTAAATAAAGTTGTAATAAGCTGAAGCGAGAGGTTCCAAAATTAGAGGCTGTGAAAATGAAAGAGTTCCATCCTTTTTGTACAGTTCCAGTATTAAAGCAACCTTACTCGGCCACAACTTAAAGGCATGTTATTTGTTGGTAATAATTAAATAAGCTTTATAGGCCTTATATATTAAGCAAATTAAATGTTAGTTGAACCTCCTTAATGGAAATTTGTTGTACATGTAAAAGATTAAAAAAAAAAATCAACTTCATTGCTAATATGATTTGACCATATCTTATTTAATTATATTGAGTTGTTTTTGGATTTAAAAAGTATAATCAGATAATTGTTTCGATATTTAAATTAATATTTTTCACATAAATCTTAAAACATCTCAATAATAATAAAACTTATACATAGAATTAAACTAATGCTTGCACTTTTTTAGTTTTTTGAAAAGTACATGGACGAAATAATATAATAAAAAAAATAAATAAACTCAAGTCGAAGGCGTCAACCACTCAGTCGATGGCGATGTGATGCCGACTAGGGTGTGGTAGTGCTGCAGAGCGGAAGCTGAAACTAACTGTTAGGTTTGAGGTTTACAGGCCGATGAGTGATGACTGATTAGAGTTTGGTTTTCTAATAAAATACTAAATAAAAATTAAGGGTTTTGTAAGGATTTAGCTGATGACAATTTGCAAATTTTATGACGATTAATTAGTTTTAGCTTTAATACTAAATACAACCTTAGCCTTAATGACATCATGATACAAATTAATTATCAATGAGTTCGTTCTTTATATGTCTGGATGAATTTTGTTGATAAACATATTTTATTAATATATTTTAAATAAAATATGTATCACTTTTTAAATGCAGTTATGAATTTTTAAAACTCAAGATATATTTTTTTTATAATTAAGGGTGAGAATTAAAGATTATTTAAAAATTTGAATTTAAGCATTAAAGGATTATTGACTCAAGATATTTTTTGATTATTAATTATTAATGTGAAAGATGAAAGAAAGAAAAAAAAGCCTGTTAAATATGAGAATAGAGTTGTCATGGATCCCTTTCTGGAAATTTTGAAGCTTCTGGGTAAATTCAAGAAGATGCATACCATGACTGACAAGGGATGCAAGCAACTGGGTATCCAATATCTTGGTCGGAAATAAAATAATTTTTTTCAGGGAAAAAAACAGAAGGAAAGAAAAAAAAAATAGCTGTAAGAAGATAGATATGTTCTGTTCTCCAATTTGATCAAAATTATTCAAATTCTCTGTCGATGTGGTGAGCCCTATTACTCCACATGACTATTTGGATTTAACAAACAGTTTTTTTCATTTTTTATTCTTTATTTTTTTATTTTTTTACAAAGTGTGAACCTACTTCTGTCCTTCCCTTGGAACAGTCAAACTCCAAGCAATAATTAAATAAATAAATAGAAAAAGCAATTGCAATTGAAAGAAGAGAAGACTTGCGATTAAGAATTAGGTTTAATGAATGAAGATAAGTTTTATTAATCAAGTTTTACTTCATGCCCCCTCTCTAAGGGCATGAAAACTTATGATGTTGATTGAAATCATATACTACTATTTTTTATCTTTCCTTGTGGATTATCAGTCTAGCTATCAGGGTAAACAAGTTCTTACATAAAGGAAAAAAAAAAAAGACAAGTTCAATGATGTTCTGGCCTGACTTAGTAACTTGAAATTTTGAGATTTTATATTCGAATTTCATAAATTTATGTAATTTAGTATGTTAGTGTTATTTATATTTATTAATTCATCTAGTTTTTAATTTTTTGAATGTAATATATTGATTATAAATATAATTATTATTACCAAACAGAATGATGATGTATTGTTGACATCTTCATTTTAATTTTTGTGTCACGTGTTATCAAAAACTCTGTAAAAAAAAAATGATCAGAGAGACGCAAAAGTTGTTTCGAGTTTCTCTAAAGAAAATAAATCATATCTAACCCTATTTATAGAAATTAATTTTATATTTAATTACGTAGTTATCCACTAATTAAATTTTTTTTTACTACTTTACGGGTCTTACAAAATAAAAAAAAATACTTAAGGACAAAATTATTTAATTAACATAATTTATATCTCCTGCAATATTATTTCTAAAGTAATAGACTTGATTTTTTATCTGTTTTTTTCGTGTGTCACGTGACGCATTTTATTATTATTTTTTATCATGCGCAATAATAATATTAAATAAAAATTAACTACTAAAACAAAGTGTCCTCCAAAGTTCCAAGCAATGATACATAACTTTAAACCATTGAGGTTTTGGTTTAGAAGAAAAGAAAGTAACAAAAAATTTCATTAAAACCCTCCACTTTGAAGAGATTCTAACATTTGAAATTTTGTAATGTTTATTTCTTTCGTTGAACCGTATAAATTACAAATTACTTTATTTTTAATTTATATTAAATTTATATATTTTAATTTATTTTTTATCATTTTCGTATTACATTAATGTATCGAATGATTGAATACAACTTTCACCGTACATTGTTTTTAATTTTTAAGGGTTTTGCGGAAAGTTTAAGGCGGTTGTCACTTTCAGTGGGACAAATTTCGTGTTTGAGATGATGAACGGTTTTTAAGAAGACAACGGATTTTTCATAGTTTCCATACTTTCATTAATTACAAATGCCTCTACGCACTCTACGATCAGTC
Organism: Firmiana major; assembly: GCA_033439115.1. Taxonomy (NCBI): domain Eukaryota; kingdom Viridiplantae; phylum Streptophyta; class Magnoliopsida; order Malvales; family Malvaceae; genus Firmiana; species Firmiana major. The sequence continues at coordinate 84,584,058 of CM065897.1, forward strand.
ATCAGCCAAAGCAAAGTGACAAATTAAGGAATGAAACAAAGCTGGACCACAAGTTTCTGCCATGCCGATTACGGCTAGATGGAAGAGTTTCTGCCCTAGATTGATTTAGTGAAATAATTCAAATATTTGTTAATTTTATTAAAAATTAAAATAAAATTTTGATTTTTTATTACATGAAATTAAAATCGTAAATGTTTATTTTAGTGTAATTATATCAAGTATTATATCTAAAAATAACTAAATAAAATTTAAATTATTACAATATTATTTTTAATATTTATCAGCTAATTCATCCAAAGAAAATTATTTATTTGGAAAGATATTAGAGGAGATTTCATAATCTTTTCACTTTAGTTTGGACATAAGAAAAAGAAAAAAAAAAAAAAAAAAAAAGAGGGAAGAAAAACAAGATTGGAATATGAAATAGTGCCTGTCGGATGGATTTAACATCTAAACTTAATGTGAAAATAAAAAACAGTAAAACCCCACCAAAGGATTTCCCTTTCAGAAGTTTTGTTTAATTGCTTCTTTGAAAGGTCAAATAGCTTTCAAGTTCGAAGGAAAAAAAAAAAATCATGGATGTAGAATGTGGAGTTGCGCTGTAAAGTGGTTGAATTTCAACGGAAACCCTTTACAAAGTTTCAAAAGAAAAAAGCAGCGAAGCAAGAGAAGAGACTGTAGAAAATAGAGATGGCTCACGAGACAGTACAAAAAACCTTAAAGTTCCCACATTAGGAAAAGGAGAAAGCTCTCCGAATCCATGTAATGTACATGTTGCCCTTGTTGATGTCTATGTCATGGTGCAACAACACTTTCGATCCAATCCGACGCCTACGCATTGCGACATTCAGTTGCACCACTTGGCATGGCCGTAATTTTTGTAGTGGACTTTAGCGGACAGGTGAATGAAAGATGTCTTGGTTTGTACCTTAGCAGCTATGATTAAAGCGCCTGCCCGAATGCATCCATTTTCATTTTGGAGAATAATCAACAAAAGTGCCCCATACTATTTTTTAATGGTTGTAATGCAAAAGCTACGTAATTTCGAAGGATGGGAATTGAATTTGAAGGCAAAACTGAAGGGTATTGCCGGCGTGTGGAAGCTAAGTTTCCACTTTGGTTGACTTGGAAAAAGAAAGAATTGTTAATGGAGGAAGAAGTGAAATGAATCCAGTCATTTTCTTAATGGTAGCTTTAGCATCGAATTACTACTTTTTAAGTTTGCATTTACTTCATTTATTTTATATCAAAACTGCTGTTGCTGCCTCCACTTTGTCTGCTAATTTGGATATTATCTCTAGTTTTGACGCAATAACTTTAAAAAAAAAAAATGTTTAATTACTTCATTTAACACTAACCAAAAGCCTTTTAATATATGTTAACTCATCAAATTATTACATGAAATTATTGAAATTATTGTATTGACAGTTGGAGAGCTGGAAGAAGAAGAAGAAGTAGAATAATGTTAATGTGAATGTGAAATGTGGCGAGAGCTACAAGGTTGAGAGAGAAGGGCTTTGGAGAAACAGCTGGAGAGGATTGTCCGCTAGTGCATGCTTTTTTCTTTTTTTTTTTGTCCTTTACAGGAAGGGAGTAAATAGAATTCAGAATTGTTTTTGGCAAATGGGACCCCTTGCATTCGTCCTGCATGGCGCAAACTTCAACCCACTTCTCGGATGACACAAAAAAGAATTTGTTCGGATGTAAGTAGGAAATAATAGGATGATCTACCCTGGGCTGGAATCACAGCTAGCTGAAGACTTTGTAACTTGGAATATATTGGGTAGCTTTGAATTTTGATGGCTTTGGAAAGGAATAGAAGAACGCGGGAACTATGAATGCTCAGTTTACGCATGCAAAGTCACAATCACGAACTCAAAATCTTGCGAAACACTTGAACCAAAGCGTAAGAGAGAAAGGAAAAAAAAAAAAAGTGTTTATTCTCTAAGTGATCAGAATTTTCGATGCAGCAGAGATATTTGGTTTGGCGAAAATCATGCACTGAATCTCAAGTAAAATGAGCCAATGGCTAATGGCTAATGGCTAATGGCTAATGGCTAATGGCTTGCACTTCATATGGTGGTAGGATAGGATTCGAGTGTTTTTAGCCTAAAAATAATAATTGGAGGTGCCTTGTACTTGGACATGGACACGTATCTGCTGTTGGTCCTATGACCCGCCACTTGTATAACAAAATAAAAAGTGCATCAGGCCAGTCTCTTGCAACGTCATTTCAGAACCTCCAACTTGGCATGTTTCGAATTTCCATAATGACGCGTAAACCTTAATTTTCAAATTAAGAATTAATTAATGTTCTGATTTTTGAAATAACTAAGATAAAAATTAACTAATATTGTAAAAATTTACTATTAAGAAAGAAAATCAGAGTTTTTATAATATAATTTTCACAAAAATCTTTAATTATTTAATATTACTTTTAATAAAAAATTTCAATTATTTAAAATTATTAATTAAATATCAACTTTTAAACTGACCAGTAAAATTATAACATTATTGACCCAAAACTCTTCAAAATTAAAAATCATGTTTAAATCATACTTCTCATTAAATTCATATTTAATATGAAATACTATTATGGAATATTTAGCAGTTAGTTGTACCTAAAATTTACCTTTGCTTCGCCGGCGCCGCCGCGGACCCGCTGTCCTGCCGATATATTAATTTTTTTCATGTGACATGCAATAAAAGAAAAATAATTAATTTTGAATATTCTTAAATATATATATATTTTTTATCTCTTTGAGAACTTGACACTTTTCATCATTATTTTACTCTTTAATACTCAATCCAATCAAATGGAAATCTTTTCAATCTTTCCCAAAGTTGAAAGGAAAAATACGTGGCAGTTCTGATGAGCCAAATGGCAAAATGCAAAAAAATGCCAATAAACTACGCTGAAGATAGCAATCGATTCGATCTGTCTCAAGTTAATAAAAGTAAACACGTGTCAAGCTCTGATGATCAAAATGACAAGGAAAAACCACCAATAAACTGTACCAAATAAAAAATATAGAATAATAATCAAGTATTTATTTTAATTAACTGCAGTTTAATAATCTAATTTCTTTTCACGTTCAATTGATATAGAGGTTACACAGGATATTGCATACTTCTGTTTGTTTATTTCATATTAAATTATATAAAATATAAAAATTATCATATTATAATTTATATCTGTATATTAAATATTAAATTCATATATAATTTTATCAAAATTTTAATTTGTGCCATATTTTTATATTTTTGCATATTATTTTTATATTTTATTTAAAATTATCAAATTTAAATAAAAAATAATAATTAGAAAAAAAAATTTCTAAGATAAAGACTTTTAAAATTGCATCATGACTCAGATTAACCAGCAAATTTGCACGTCTTGTCCTCATGAAAAATAATACAAATCTTAGAAATCTAAATTTCCTTCCTTAAAAAATAATTATTTTAAGCGATAAACAAGAATTTATTATTATCATTCTAGTACCATTATTTATTACAATTTGTAAGATCCACAATTAAATTACGAATTATTGTCTAATATTTTGTTAAGTTAATAAAATTTTTAAATTTTTTAAATAATATTAAAATAATGATACAAATTTTTAAAAAATATTAAAAAATAAAAATAAATAAAATTAGATATTTATATCATTATCATCTTAATCTTATTTATATAAAAAATAAAAATATATATTAATAAAATAAATAATTATTTATTATACTGTTAAAAAATTTAAAATCTTCATTGTGTATTAAAAAATAATCACCATAAAAATAATGATACAAATAAAGTGGAAAGACTTAACTTCATAAGACAACAGCGTATAAAATTCATTCAATTAGTCAATTCAAGAGTGTAATTGATTAGTGAATTGAGTGTCAGTGTGGATGACGTAACATTTGTTGTGACTTTTGAAGATTATAAATTTAAAGATTTATGCTCATAATTTTTTTAAATAAATAAATAGTGATATGAGGTCAATGATAAATTAAGAACAAAAAGAATTGTCATTGACCATTTGCATGAATTTTTTTATATTTATTTATCAGAAAGTTACTTGAATTGGAAAAAATTATTTATTTTATTTGTAAAGTTTAAATTTAATTTTTAGGGGGTGTTTGGTTCTGGAAAAAAATTACCTTTTATCCAGGTAAAAAATTTTAAGGGGTAAATTTTAAGGAAAAAAATTACTTTAGATCCAAAAAAAAAATTTTGATTCAGGTAATCTAAAATACCTCAGATCCAAAGATAATCATTTTACCCCAGATTTTTCCAAAATTGAGCATTGTAGGTAAAATAAAATGACTGACAAAGAAAAAAAAATTGAACCAAATGTGGGAATCAAATGACGAAAAAAAATTACAGGAAATATAGAATTCCCCTCAACCAAACGCCCCCTTATTGTCAACAATCTTCTTTGATGAGTGATATGTAAATTCGTATTAAAACCTGCTGTATGCCTTGATTTTGGATTGGAGAAGCATTCCTAACCTAAATTTTTTATGTAAAAAAAAAAAACACTTATATTTATTCATATCCAAATCAATTCTAAATCCCAAAGCATTTCTTTTGATAGCTCATCATATTTACAATTTTTATTTTTAATTTTTCATAGGATCTTTATTCAATAGTAATTTCTTTTTTCTTGCAAATGTGTGCACAGAACTGAATTAATTTTACCTTATCATAATTAATTAAAGGTGTTCATTCGATTGATTTGATTAATTGCAAGCTGAATTAGTCGGAAATGAAATTAAACAAATTGATTTTTTTCATTAATTAAGCTAAAAGTTTTAATTTTGAAATTAACCAAATCTAATTAAATTTGGCTAATTTAGTTAATTAATCAATTAACTAAAATAATAAAATATAATTAAGTTAAATTATATTTTTAATTTTTCATATTTGAAATAAACTAAACAATATAATCCAATAAAAGTATTAAATTAAAAATCCTAATATTAAACTTAAAACATAATCTAAATTTGAAATATTAAATTTATCTTTTCATATTCTTAGTATAATTTTTGAATATTTTTATATTTCGATTAAAATTTTGATTAATTTAATTTTCAAACTTAATTAATAGAAAATCAAAAAATCTTGAAAATCGAAAATCCAAATTTTTTTCAACATCATTTTCGTTAACGGTCTAATTAACCTGATATGATTAATTAATTTAATTAACACCAAAATGTGGAGCACCTTATAAACAAACAGCCAACTGGCCAAGGGCAGCTAGTCACTCTCTAGTTAGAATGTTTGGTGGTATACGTAATTTTGACAGAGAGAGGAAAAATGGATTTTCCTACGTGTCATCCGTTAACACTCGACCGTAGTCTACGTACCGGAAAGCCAGTTGGAATTTCCTTGAAAGATGTCATTTTCTACTGTTTACTAAACATTTCCGCAAAGTATAATTTTAAGGAAAAGGAAAAAAAAGCTTTTATTAGTACTAAAGTCTATAGGAAAGAACATTTGTATTTTGTCACCACTCTCAAGACCCCATTTTTGTTTTTTTTTTTTTAATTTAAATAATACTAAATAAGCTCTTTCAATGAAGATTCATGTTATATGCTGTATGTGATTTACTAATAAAATGTTGAATTCATAACTTTAGTTATTAAAGTTTATTTTTTAATAATTTTAAATATTTAAAAAATAAAAAATACATTTCGAATATATGAATTTTAAAACATCTTGAATAAAATCTTTATATATATATATATATATATATATATATATATATATATATAAGTATAGGTGACGGAAGTTACCTTATTTCAAGATCTGAACACAATGCAAGTCATTTCAATAAAGATTTATATTGAACTTGCGAACCTGGATAATATGGATTAAATCGATTTGGATTCTCAAATTTCCTTTATCTGATTTGATCATGTCGATTTTTCATTTTACAATTCGTATTTGAATCACATAAAAAAAAATATTTGAGAGTAATCAATTTGCATGAATTCATTTAAATTTTTTTAATTTTCTTAATCTAACTTTCTCTCTCTCTCTCTATATATATATATATCAAATTTTCATTTTACAATTTACATTCAAACTGCATAAGAGAAGTATTTTAATATAATTGATTCGCATGAATTTGATGGATTTTGGATCAATTATTTGAATTTTTTGGATTCAAGCAAATTTAAGTTTTGATTTAACTACAACTTAGACTTTTGAACAATATAAAACTTGAACGTGGGAATAAAATAATCCAAATATAAAAAAAAAATCAATTATAATTCGTATCTAAATCGATTAGAGTAAATGCAGTTTTAAAAATGTTATATATCTAAATACGAAATGATATTTTTATAACTCAAATCGAACCAATCTAAACCCTCCGAATTCAATCGATTTGCCAAGTTTTTTTCTCAACCTTACTTGCATATTGCCTACCAAAAAAGATTATTGACATGAAAAGTCCAACTTGAGAAGTTACAAGTGAGGTATTTGATCTTTACCAACTCAACTAATCATGTTACCGCTCGTAACAAATGAAAAGAGTTGAGTAATAATAAATTCAAATGAATTTGATTAAAATTTGGATGATTAAAGGATAAAATATTTGTTTGGTGCAAATAGGAGATTACTATTAGAGGTGTGCAATCCGTCCGTTGGGGTAATTTAATGCGATTTTATCAAAAACCGATTTAACCCACCAATCGATATTGAAGATGGAAATCGACAAAAACCAAACCGAGTTTATTTCGGTGGGCTAATTCAGTTTTAATGGGTAAATCGATTTTAATCGAAGAACACATATCAAAATCTAAATGCAATAAACATCAAATAAAATCAATCGAACACAAACACCTTTAAAAAAATAAAACAACAAAAATTGAAATATATAGAAAGAAAAGAAGGAACAACCTTGAAGCAGATGGAGAAACAAGTGTAAGAGGAAAAAAGAGTGTTTAAAAGGTAGAGTGGATTTCGTTAGAGAGAGAGAGAGAGAGAGTTAGGGCGAGAGGAAGAGGCGACTTAACACTATCCAAAACTAGTGTTCCATTTGCATGGAACTGTTTTGAAACTTTAGTTTAAGAGCCAAAGTAAGATAATTTCCATGCAAAGAAGGAAGAAACGAATAGGGGCCGAGGGAGAGAGGATCGGCCGACAGTCGATTGAGATTACCGAACTGGTGTAGTTGCTGGTGACTGACTGGTGCGAAGCAGCTATAGGCGTAGTAAAGGGGACTAGGGGGATTGGAGAGATATGTTTTTGGGATTTCAATTTTTTTGGTTTGGATGGGTTTTTTTATTTTTTGAGTTTAGACATTTTAGTTTTAGTATTAATTGACGGCTAAAAATAATCATTTTTATTATAAAAAAATTATACATAGCCGGAGGATTGAGTATTGGGTTTAAAAAATAAAAATAATAATTTTTTAAGTTATAAATAATAATACTATAATTTGAGATTAAGATTTGAAAATTACTAATCCATCGATTTATTTAACATGAATGAAACTTTTAAATTGATTACTCATGGAAATTAACTCGAACTACTCATATAGTGTTGAGTTCGATCAATTTTACATATCAAACAAGACTATGGTACGGTGCTTTGAATTTTTTCATTGCACCGCATTAATTATTTCATTTTCATTTTTTTTTAATATAATATTTTTAATGATCATTTCATCATTTATTTCATTATTACAGTTGCGATTGAATCTTAATACACCACAGTTTGATATTAATCCATCCAAACTGACACTAAATATTGTAGCATTGGAATTAAAATTAGTAGTGAGATATGTGTTTAAATACAAACGCAGCAGAGGTAGTGGGATAAAATATAGTAAAAAGAATAAACAATCATTATGGACATAAGATGAAAATTTATATATAATGAAATTTATAATATATATTTTTTATTTGTAAAATTAATAAAAAATTAAAAAGTATCAAAATTATTTATATATAAGAATTTATTAAATTTTACTCAAATTATTTTTATATCTGATAATCCTTTTATTGTTAAATATTTGAAAATCATATTTATATATGTGTTTCAATGTTCTTTAACAGTTAGACTCTTTAAAAGTTTTATTTAATATATTGTGATACATTATATTTGAGATTTATGTAGTAAAAAATAATAATTATATATAATAAATATAAAATAATAATTTATATATCAATTTACATATAAATTAAAAATAAACCATCAAGATTAAAAAAGTGAGAAAGTTAATAAAAATAAATAAATATATAATAAATTTTAAACAAAATATAATTTAACAAGATAAAAAATTAAATCTAAAAGAAAATATAATCCCTTTGATGCAATTGCTACCAGTCACCTGCAATTTTTATCTTGGCTTCTCATCATACAATGGGAGATGCCATAGGAACCAAACGGGCACTTAATTTATCAAATCTAACTTTTATAAACAACTCGAGTAACCTTACCTAATATTTTCATTGACAGATCATGAGTTTTAAAAAAAAAAAAAAAGTTTCCCTTTTAAGCAAATTAAATATCATCATTACAAAATTTATATTTTATCCATAGTAGAATCGATCCTTTTACTACGAAGATAGACTTGTTTAGCATTTTATTTGATGTATAATTTTGATCATATATTCTTTCCATATAAAGCTGTTTAGCTTAGAAGCAATTGAAGATAAAATTCCTCCAGCACCTGATATTATAAATACTTTAAACAAACTTTTTTTTTTTTAGAAAATATATTTTATTAACACTCCAATGGTTTATTTCCACTTATTGAAGTCTAAAAAATATCCAGCCACAGAAATTTAAAAAAAAAAAAAAACTTGAAAATCTAGGAGTATGCTATTCTCAATTTTTTTTTTTTTTGAAAGAAATGACGTGAAAGTGATATTACACTGTTAACAAAAAGACGAAGGGTTCATTTGTCTTGCATTTCATGAGCAGTAGGATTTTGTTTGATTTTTGAAGCGTCCCTTTTCGTATTTTAATGGAAGTGTTCATGGATCAACGGAATAACTAACCGACGAAATCAATTATTTTAAGCAACATGCGCCGAAATCGAACAGACGAAATTAGTTAAACAAAATATAGCCGGTTTCAATCAATCAATGGCTGATTTAAATTCAATCAAAATCATGTTTCCATGATGAGATTGAATCCAATTTATGAAAGATAAATGTTTTGTAACTTAGTTTATAATATCGAAGAAGTGTAAATTAGCATTGTTTGTGATGATAATAAAACGATTGTGTCAATTCAGAGAGTTGAGTAAGTGATTTATAATTTTAATGAATTTCTGAATGAATTATTTATAGTGAGAAGTCTCGTATTTAAATTTTTATCAAATTAATTTTTTTTAAATTAATATTAGTCACGAAACAAAAATACTCAATATGATTTAAGGAAAAAAAAAATAGTATCAAAAATTTTAATAACGGAGAGTCTTGCTATTTACCAAACTTGGTCACTTTGGAACCCACAAAAAGTTTTAGTCTTGTGATATTATTGACAATGTTGAGATATAGACAGATATATTCCCATGTTATCGAGTTCAATTTCCTTTGTAAGCAAGGTCGATTCACATGCAAATTGGGTATAAGAAGAAAATACATACGAAACATCCATGGAAAAAGACACATTCTTCTAATCTGTAGAACAGCTAAATTGAAAGCAGCAGAAGAAAATAGTATTTTTTTAATAAATTTATCCATATTTGAATTCCATTGTTAATTGAAAACATTTACGAGGGGTTCGACGAAATGATTTCTCATATTTCTTTTCCTTAAACCTGCAAACTGTATTGACAATAATTGTTTCTGGGAAGGATATAAATGCACGATGGAGAAGAGGGACCGAGGGACCATTACAGATGTTAGTTGTGGAAATGTTGAAACCAACAGCTTGGACAAGTGAACAAGGGTAAAGGCAACGGCAAAGGCAGATTCCAGAAAGACTAATAAATAAATAATTAAATAAATAACATTGGTCTCTTTCAGGTTCAGGGGAAGGTTAGGCTGAGCTAAAAAGACCTGCCCCGGAATAGGACAAATTGGTGGTGGTGCGTCCGACTGCCTTTTTATGGAAAAAGGCTTGTGAGGGTGACCGAATGGCTTTTCTGGGCACTTGTGCCTCTATGCTTGCCTCTTTAGTCTTCATTCGAAGTGAAAGGGTTAGGTTTGTCGTCTTCCACTTTTTGTCTACTTCGACTTTTCCCATTATTGGGTTTGATTAAATCCCACCAAGGGAGACAAGTCTTAGTGAAGCAGTTCATGATCACGTCCGGACAACTTCTCAGGTTTTAGATTATTAGAACACAGTAGATAGTGGCCAGATGAGTTCGATCGTAATTTTCTGGGCTGTTCCTCGAACCTGTTGGTTGGTGGAGTCTTGTCTTCTGCTCGTGACCGGCTACCACAGTTCTAGAGAAAGACTTGAAACCTAGCAGAAGATTGTCAGCAGTAAAATTTCAATGTACATGGCAAAGTTCCAATTGTGTTCCAGACGGGGCTGTAATAATTGTCAACAAGTTTTTTCTTCTTCAGTGGATGGCGTGACTGAACAAACCTTTTTATCATTACAAGCAACGGTTTTTGTATTGGAATAAACCGGTCCTCGGAAAAAGGAGTATCAACAGGAAAGCACATGAGGCATCAGACACTAATCAATTTTAGAACAAAATAGAGTGAAACTCAAACATATGAATAGACATAAGCCAACCACACAGTAATGGATTGACATCTGGCCACCATGGCACCATCACCTTTAGCACTAACACAGCTAATGCCTTGGAAACATCCAAGGCCGGCCGAAGCTGATACTTAATACAAGCGTGTAAGGCAAGTTCATTTCCCAATCATACATTCCAATTTGTCAGAAATGCATCCGTGCATATGTATACAAATACATACATACATACATACATACATACATACATACTTCTGTATCACCTTCAGCACTAACACAGCTAATGCCTTAAAAACTTCCAAGGACGGCCGAAGCTGATGACATGACATAATACAAGCGTGTAAGGCAAGTTAATTTCCGAATCATACATTCTAATGCATGCATGCATGCATACGTTTATGTATCTACATACTTTGGTGAGACCGTCATGCTGAATATGTGCATAATACAGATACAGTAAGTCCCAAAACGTAATTGATGTTACCTTAAATTGAGGAACTTGTGTTAAGCTCCTAGGACGAGCAGTAAGGTCCCTACTGATTACCATGCTCACGCGAAAATTATCTAAAGGGAAAAGCAGCATTGGGAAAAGCTTTAGATTACTCCAAATTTAAGTCTAAAAAAGGCTGATGTCTCAAAATTTTCCAAATACCACCCTACGAACAAAGTTCAAAGCATCTTCATTTCTATTTCTGTCCCAAAGATAAAATATCCACCCAAAAGGTTCATAGAAAAAACGCATGAAAACTTCTACATATATGACTGGAAACAGATGTGGAGTGTGGTACACTCCCATTTACATGAGCTTTGCCCTTGAAAAATCCATCTCAGGATGCTGCAAGAAACCAACAAAAAGATTGGGCAAATTCATTAGATAATGCACCATATGGGGAATAATTTGAGTATGGAGGAAGAGATAACAGGAAAATATACATGTGTGCTGTGTGATGTGTGAGTGTCTATTGAGATGGGTTTGAAGTTTCAGAAGAAAATAGTTACCTCAGACATGAATTTCTTTAGAACTTCCTGCTTCTGAAGCTCATCACTGGTTGGAAGGCCCATGGCTTTCTGTCTCTGGTCAAACTGCACAGGAGCACAAATTGACAATTACCAATTATGGTGAATCTAAAGTTTAGAAAAGAAGGCGGCTATAATGTGAATATATAAGGTAGATACTAATGAGAAAAAGCTCTCACAGAATTGCAAGTACAAACGCAATTAGATATTTAAAAAAAAAAAAAAACCTTGGTAATTTGACATAATCTGAGATGAGAGCTCTTGTGGCAGATGTAAACTCGCCAGATAATTGAAAAAAAAGGCAAAACTAATTACCATCATCTTCTCCACAGTTTGTCTTGTTTCAGGATCCAAGTCAGATAGCTTGCTATTCTCTGGTTCAACTTTCTGAGTATCAATTTCAGGATCTCCTTTTACCAATGATTTCCACCACTCCATTTGGTTGTGCTTTGTCAAAAGGATTGAGATTGAACAATTATCCTCTACAAGAAGGATGGGAAGATTTTTATATTAAGAATAAAAGTGAACGTTAGTACTACCAAACAAAGTGTTAGCTCATTTCCACACAGCCTAAAATGATATTTCAAGAACATAATTCGAACAGCATGACACAAACAATCTTAATAATTATATTGCCTTCTATCTTCTAAATTCACTAAATCAGGTAAAAGTAATTGACCAACAATACAAAGACACTACATTAGAGATGAGGAAACAAAAGAGATACCAGGAGAAATTTACATACAACAAGTCTGAAATGCAATATGAAATTTAACAAAAAACATGAACTTCTTTTCTCTCAAAAAAGAAAAAACAAGACTCAAGACACACAAAGAAAAAAGATTCAAAAGCATCTGTGTTAGTTCAATTCCACAACAGTAGAAACACCATGCAGTAAACAATCTTAATAATTTTATTGCCTTCTATATTCTAAATTCACTAAACAGGTATAAATAATAGACCAACAATACCAAGACACTACATTAGATTAGAGATCATGAAACAAGAGATAACAGTTGAAATTTACATACACCAAGACTGAAATGCAATATAAAATTTTCACTCAACAAAAGGAAGAAGATTCAGAAGCATTAATGCACAAGGTTCAAGTAATTTCCATAGAATGACAGAAAAGGAGAAAACATGAGAACCAATTCCAATCAAAACTGCAGTATAGATTTCAGATAACTAATAAAAGTTTATCTTTATGACAGTTATGCAAATTCTGCACATAAATGTGTATTAATCCTAAACTAATTTTAATATATTGCAAGGCTCATATATTTAATTAATTTACAGCTCTAAATTAAAATTTTAAAACATTGCACACACACTCAACATTATCAATATACTTTCAATAACCTAATAATTGCATTATTTGTCTCTCATTTTCTTCAAGATACATACCAATGCTCCAGTAACAATCATCAGGTTTGACAGCTTGGAAAAGCTCCCCCTGAAAATAAAAAGAGATATGTCGATTCGATGTTAAGTTGTAAACCAACCAGGAACTCTTTAAAAGCATATGCACTAACTTACATCAATAACAGGAGGCTGGCCCTTGAGTCCAACTTTTAGATGGTTCTTCTTTATCTCACATGCAACAAACCTTGATCTTGTTCCACTGGGAACGGGAACATTAACAGTGACCTCTTGCAGGGTCTGTGTCCAAGAATATTTCTCCAGATCAAGACCATTGCCTTTGTTTGGAACTGTCCAATCATTTAGAAATACATAAATCAATGGCAGTGATATAAACTAGTCTTTGAGTTTCACTTTCAAATGCATCTAACAGTATCAAATTCAAAATCTCCCATGCAAATACTTAATCATATGTTAACCCTATGTGACATGCAACTACAAACCCCCATGCAACTAACCAACAAAAATAAGAAACAAAACAAAATGTATAGAAGTCCCCTTTTTACCAGCATTACAACAAACTGCGTATCTTTTCTAGGCAACTGATGAAATACACAACCATTTACAATATAATCATACCTTATACACCTACTGATAGCCCCAATTGTGCTAAATAGGCTGATACATTTAGCAAATGATGAAGGAGAGAGTGAAAACCATGCAATCTAACAAATAAGAAACAATTCGCACAACCATTGCAACTCTAGAACCATCTAAAACATCCAAGACTAGAAAAATTTACAGAAAGTTCAACATTAGTCCAGTGACTGATTGAACCAAAAATAAAACCTGCTCCTCACCCCCTCAATTTCAAAACATTGTTTTCAATTAGAATCGTTTACTACCACATTCAAAAAACTTCAGAAGAATGCCGAGCTTGGGCAAGGAAATCAAACCCAACTAACGCCAATGCTTACACCAAAAGCCAAATTGTATAGGGACAAAAGAGTTCCACCGAACAAATATCCATGTGTTACTTAGACAACAAACAGTTAATATCCCCTCACACCACGGAAAACTATCAACTTTATTTTAGTAAAAGAATCATACCACCATGTCACAAATCGTGGCACAGGACGACCAGCATTACATCATTAGGGGTGTAATTGAGTCAAACCCATAATCAGACAGTATATAACTCAATTCTTGAATCTTGCCCGAGCTTGGTTAATAGAGGGTTTCCTTAACACAAGAGCCTCTCGTTCAGGACAGAAAAAAGGATGCTGCTTTTCTGCACTTCATTCCTCACAAATACAAGCAAACCATGCTATAAATGCGAATTAAAACCCTAAAAAATCCCAAAATACACAACCTTTCCCCTTTAAACCCATGTTTTAAACCTCCCCAATATTTTATCTTCTTTTACATTTTCCATCAGCATAATTCAGCAATGCAGACCTCAGATTATTTTAGTTTTAAAAGAAAGCCTCAATTTCCCATCTTTCCCCAAATTTATCATCAATTAGCCTTGCATGCAAAAGAAAAATAATAATAATAATAACAACAAGAAAATCAAAAGAAATGAATAAACATGAACCTCTGAAGCCAGAGCTAGCCTCTTCCTCCTTCTTATCCTCCTTTCCATCGACCTCCATTGGCTCCTTCTGCACTTCTTTCATTATCTCCTTCTCTTCCTTCGTCTTCAACTCCACCTTCGGAGCCACCTCTTCATCCTTCTTCTTGTTCTTCTCCTTCGCAACTCTCACAATCGCCGCGATCTCCCTATCGACGTTCTCTTTCCCAAGAAAATCACTCTCTTTCGCAATAAAATCGAAAACCTTCTCCAAAAACGCAACAGGGTTCGACGGATCGAAGCTAGCATTAAATGACACGGGTTTAGGAGGCGGCAATGAAGAACTGGAGGGCTTTGCCTCTTCTTCTTGTAATTCGGAGATGATTGCCATTGACTACAGAAGCGTTTTGGCCGTCTGTTGAAGTACCGTCGGGGTTTATATATACGGACAGAACAGGACAGGACAGCAAAGGAGTTCCGAGAATTCAATCGAAACTTCCGGAACCTCTCTTTCCAAGTATTCTATCGAACTGGAAAACAGTGATCGGTCAATTTTAGTAAATTATTAATTAATTTGGTCTAAATTCAATAAAATTGAAGATTTGTTCTTTAACGATAAATTACGTGATGCAATTTATAATATTTTTTAAAAAGTAAAAATAAAACTATCAAAAAGTTAGTTTCGGAAACATACATATTAAATAATGTCTTAAGAATACGCATTAAAAAATCATTTGAAATAAATATTAATAAAAATTAAAAAATAATTATAAAAAACTTAAATATTAAATAAAACAATTAATTAGTTACCATTTTGGGAAAGACAATTTTCTCATAATTCATTAATAAATTAATTATTTATGGTGGTTATTAATAAATTACTGATACTCTATAATGGAGACAATACCATGTTCACTCACTGAAACGGCACTTAGCAGTCCAATCTGCTATAAATTTTCTAGTATGGAAATATATCACAACTTTTATATTTGTATCGGGATAAATAAAAGATAAAATAGAAAAGTTTTAAATATGAAAATTTAATATCTTTGATCATAAAATATATTTTGTAATGCTTTTTTTTTTGGAAATTAATTAAAACATTTTTATGTCTGTAATTATTGAAACTATCATAGGTTATTATTTTTTATTAAATTAAAACCCGTGATGTACGGTTATAATTTTAATTTATATTAATTTTTTAAAAATAGACTAAAAATCTTAAAAAATTTATTTTGAAATACATATTGAATAATATATTAACAAAATTTAATGCATATATAGAATATTCGAATTTAAAAAAAAAATTGGAAATCATATACCAATTATAAAATGGATAGAAAAATTAATTAAAATAAATATTAAATATTAAATAAATTAATTGAATAGCTAAAATCTTAATGAAAGCAATTCTTACTACATTAGTTATAAGAGATTATTGATAAATTTTTCATATTTAAAATAGATTTATATTTAAATTTTGAATTTAAATGACTCTAAATTAATTTTATACAATTAATTTGAGTTAAAAAATTTACTTTCTGAAAAAAAAATATTTATAATAGTCTCAAACTTAAAATTTGTAAAGTAAAAATGTAAATTAAAATTAAAAATAATTTATTATTTAATTTTTTAAAATTTAAATCAATTCAAAATAGCTAAATACAATATTTAAGATAATATAGGTTTCAAAAGAATAAATAATCCATATGGATATTTTATATTTTTCCAAAGAAAATTATTGAACAAATAAATCTGAAAGTTAAAAAAAATGAAAATTTAATATATAGAATTAAATACCCAATTTCATTTTTTTTATAAAAGATTTATCAGAATAAAAATTCATTTTACTACACATATCATGTATTCATATAAAATACATATATATTTTTATTTAAGAAAGTGCATCCAAGTAAAAAAATTTATACCAAAATTAATTATTTCTTTAAATATGTTTTTAATGTGTATAACAAACAACAATACATATATATTGATAAAAGATGCGAAAAAATTTGATAAATGATATGAGATTTTTATTTCATTGTAATATATATAGATGTTTATCTTTTAGAAATTAAAATAGATAATTGATTTAGAGAGATAATTAATTTATTTTATAATTTAAATATATATATAGATTATTATTCTTTAGAATAATAATCTTGTATATATAACAAAGTCAAACGAGATGGATACAAGTAAAACAGTCTACGTGGATGGTCTAAATTTTTTACATGCATAATTTATTAAAATAAAAAATAATTATTTTTTTTTAAGTTTCAAAAATATTAAAATATACTAAAAATATAAAATAAATTAATTATCTTTTTAAATCACATATACTATCAATTCGGTTTTTAAATAATTTATTATTTCATTCAAACAACAATGCTTCTGCTTCGTTTCTTTCGCAATGTCAACTTTTTCTAATTCAGTTTTTAAATAGTTTTTTATTTTATTCAAACAACAACACTATCTACTAAAAATTTATTCAAATATTATTTGAACAATTAATCTGCTCCATTATTTCAGTAGTGTCAACTTTTTTTCCAACCTTGAATTTCACTTTCTATTCACACTTTAAAGGTGTTACCAATTAAACCTCACTATCTATTGTCATAGAATTTCTTCTTCAACTGTACAGTAAGTGATTACTTTATTTAAATTTTATATGTGGTTAGAGATTTTATTTTATTTTTTTATGTTTTCTTTCTCTTCCATTGAATGTTTTTTATTTGTATGTAGACTAAAGGTTATGAAGGTAATAAATAACGAATTTCAACTATAAAGTAAATCACTTTTTTTTCAATCTTTTAGTGTTATATTTTTTAATTTTATATATGAATGATGTAAATTTATTTTTTTATGTTTTCAAATTAATTATAAAAAAAAGTTTTAGATTATTCGAAGTGTTGGGTAAAAATGCATTTAATAGGATGAGATAAGAAATCATGAAAGCACAAAGCTTATCTATCATGCCTCACTATCTATCATCATGGAATCATTTTTTATTAGTTCATAATCTTCTTATGACAAGTTCGAATGGGCGATGAGATTGGCTATAGTGATATAAGATTGGATTCGGTGAGATTGAAAACAAATGAAATGACTATTAAAATTTAATAAAAAAAAATTGTAAAGTATGAGTAAATGGGTAATTTTACCCGTGCCCCTTTTGTCTTTTTGTTGCCAAATGTATTGTACTGACCTCACCAGCAGTGCCAAACTAAGCCTTATTCATTGCATGTTAAGCCCTTTATAAAAATATTTTTAGTTTTATATATATAATTTTTAAATTTTAAATGGAGATGGACTTTTTTTTTTATGTTTTATTCACTCTCTTCCATTGAATTTTTTGTCTGTAAACAAGGAGTGAAATAATAATAAATTTCAATTGTACAGCAAACATTTTTTGAGATAATTATTTTATATACCGTTAGTAAAATTTTTGATTCTACAAGTAGGGTTAGAATGATGACACATGTCCTTTACATATATTAAAAAATAAAAAATAAATAAAATGAGATATATGTTATCATTTTAACCTCGATTTTAGAGTAAAAAAAACTCTTACTGTGTCTAGGATATTAATTTTTTTTTATAGTTTTATTTATGGGTGTAAAATATTTATTTATTTTTTTATGCTTACAGATAAACTATAGAAGAAAAGTTTAAAATTATAGAAGTATTGTGCAAGAATGCATTCAAGAGAATGAACTATGTCACGACCCAATTCCATTATCTTTAACCGAAAATCACTGAAAATTTTTCGCGTTTTACTGTTACCTTACCCGGTCGTGAACTAACTAACCACACATTGTTGGGCTGTGAGTCAATAATAAACACCACATCTCATTCATTCTCAATTAATTAAAACGATGTCATACATGTGCATTTAATCGTGTACTTATACGAATACATGTTTTACTGACATCTACATCCCCCATAAGTACAACTCAAAAGAATATTGTGCTTTTACATTGTTTAGATACAAAAAGAATCACTGTGTATATACCTCTTAGCGATGGAGATGCAGCGGAGTCCAAAATAATACGCCTCAGTCCTCACTGGGCTACTATGCACGCTCTGTAGGGGGAAAATAGAGTGGGATGAGCAACCACACGCTCAGTAAGGCAATAATGCAAGCATGGTAGATATCTACTCTATCTACATGCTGATAGTGTTATGCATAAATCATTTATGGTAGGAGCATGAGGAATAAAACTATGCCATATGAGTATACATATATATCATGTATCAAAGTCATGTAAAATTGGCATATAAAACATGGTAAAACATCATGTATAAATCATCTCATGCTCGATCTCATTTAAATTCATAAAAAGGGCAATTCATTAAGAAACCTCATTTTTAAACCCATGTCATAAATCTCTTTCTCATCACATACAATCACATCACATCAATTCACAATCACAACCACGTTTTCATTTCACAATTCAAATCCACGAGGCTCGACCCCTCCTTCGGGTCTACCTTAAACAATCACAATCACACTTAGAGATTTAAAATCATGTGGTAGTAAGTAATTCAAGCAAGGAGACAGGTTACTATATCTCAAGTGACTACATTGGCCAATCGTCACATATCATCCTAGACCACACGGATTCCGGTGTGCGGGGTATTATGCTGGCACGAAGGTGGGTTAGTTCTCCGCCAGACTTTCTCAATCAAGTAACCACCACGCGGTACATCGTACTCCATGTGATATACACGGTACATCGTACTCCGCGGACCCATAACATGGTTAGGGGGTGCCTGCCATAGGTCTTATCTACCCCATATCGAGTGTAACCTTTATAGTCTCAAGAGCGCGTGGGAGTAACCGCAATACCAGGTCCTAGCCCCTCATGGCCTTGCTCGCCCCTGTTGGGTTCCCTGATCCAGGTCCTAGCCCCTCACCCTCACCTCACCTAAGAGGTCTGTTAGGCCTGTTGGGTTCCCTGGATGGATTATGTCAGGTCCTAGCCCCTCACCCTCACCCCACCTAAGAGGTCTGTCAGGCCTGTTGGGTTCCCTGAGCTAATCCGTATCTCTCACCACGGCCTCATACATACCACAGTGTGAAAACCAGCGCGAGCTACGCTCTAGCGCGAATTCATGCATCAAAACCAATCACTTCGTACGAGCAACGCTCTGGTACGGCATTTATGCATAAAATATGAAGAAAACATGTACGAGCATAGCTCCAGTACAGTTATATGCATAAGAAAAACCACTCAAATCCACGTACGAGCATAAGCTCCAGTACGGTTTATAAACATCATCACAATTCGATTTCAAAGTGCGAGCTAAGCTCAAGCACGTTTCACACAAGTGAAAACATAGAAATCTCGCGCGAGCGAGGCTCTAACGCGAATTATATCTCATACACGCGATAGGCGGCTTACATGCATTCAAAACATCTCATAATATGCTTAGTGCCTCATATGGGCTATTTCACAACATCATTCAAGTACTAGCCAGCCTATCCTTTTATTTGCTCAAATCAAAGCATTGTGTTTTGTAAAAGCATTCAAAACACATGATTTATGCAATTATTAGCCTTACTATCCCTTTTTCAATAACCATCTCAAACCACCAAATCTCATACAAATACTCATACACCATCAAAACACATTTCTATAAGTCCATGCATATTTCCAAAGCCCTATATATACCCACGAGTTCAAAATACGAGCAGCTACCTCTATATACTTACAAAATTCCCTTACCTGGAATCGCGATGCGTGATTCCACTTCCTTAAGCTGCTTACTCGTACGGTTCGGTTCGCCTTCAACGAACTCTTCGGGACTGCACAAAATCGTATCCCGCATTATATTCAATCCATATATTGCAACCCTTGTGCTTGCTATAGTCAATTTAATCTATAGCCTCCATTAAAGCTTATTTGGCCTCGTTTCATTACTTTACCCATAGCTCGAGTCTATGGACCTTCTTAGGCCTATTAACTTATTCAAAGTCGATATCAAATCGACATAAAGCTCATAGCGTTCATATTCCATGAATCCCCTCACTATGGCATTTATCAATTATATACATACCCATTTCCACAATTCCTCCAAACTCACTATGTAATCTCATTTAACCGTTTAAAATCATAAATATTATCCCAATAACAACTTTGGCATGCCATAAATCATAAACTCATTCAACCCATAAATTCTCACATCATACCCATTCTAGGTTACACCAATTCCACCACATCCTAGATAATTTATCCATCAATACTCATACCAATCAACTCCAAAATCAATTAAATAGCTAATGCATTTGGATTGGAGTGTTAGAATCTTACCAATATGATTTCTCTTCTTGTTCCAATTGGTAATGCCCTCAACTCCTTCAATTCCAAAAATGGGAAAATGCCCTCTCACTATGTTGTTCTCCTCTTTGATAGGAACAACTTTGCCTCTAATGATCTCTCTCCAAATCTCACTGAAAATGGATGATTTTAGAGAGGGAAAGTTAGGTTTTTGGGGTTAAAATTGTAAAGTTTGGTGTTTTTCCGAGATTTCCAGATTTTTCAGCTCTCCTTATATAGAAATGACTTGAGGAGATCGATCTAGTCCAAGAGGAGATCGATCTGGTCCCTTAAAATCCCTCTTTTTCACGGCATTTTTAAGCCTGAGATCGATCTGTCGAAGCAATGAGATCGATCTGTTGAATCATGAGATCGATCTGTAGAAGCATGAGATCGATCTGGTCCCAAACAGAGAGCTAAGGAGATCGATCTGGGTGCTTGAGGATCGATCTTTTCACTTACAGAATGCTTAGCAGATCGATCTGTCTCCATTGGAGATCGATCTGCTCTATTCTTTCACCCAAATAGGAGCATTCTGGCTCTTCCAGATCGATCTCTCATCCTAGGAGATCGATCTGGACCTCATGTTTTCCAGATTTCCTGCAGTTTTTTTGCTGCAACTCATACCAACACATCCTTAATCTATTGCCATGACCATTTTCTCATCCATCCACCTTTATAACTTGAAAATGGCATCCATTCATACCTTATGCACATTGAAACTTGTGTGCATTCATTATATGTCCCAAGGTATGCTATATAGAACCGAATGGAAGCTTACTCCATTCCATTTTACCACACTACTCATTTTGAGTTTCAATCACATCCATCACTTGCCATAACTCATTCCTTCGTATTCATACTCAATGAAACTTGTATGTACGTTACAATTCATATTACACATACATACATTGAATCCATGGACTTACATCAATCATAATTTACATTACAAGTCCATTCATATTATTTGATCTAATTACACATATTACCCTTTTACATATACGGGGTCTTACAAACTATTGAACCTTTTGAAAGACATGCGAAGTCATTTTTTTACTTATTCTAATTTATTGAATTCTTTTTAAATGTAAAAATTTAAATTTTGAATTGAATGCATTTAATTAATTATGGATTAACTTTTACTCTATTATGATATGTTATTTAAAAATATAATTTGATCTCTTTTTTATATTTTCTTTCTCTTCTATTGGAATTTTTTTCTTATTTGTATGTAAAAAAAGAATCTTGATCAACCCCGAGACTCCTTTATGATGTAATTTATTTTTAGCTTTCTCATGTAACCAAAAAAAAAAAAGTCATGGAGGTAATAATATCATACTTCTTAATTTCTTATGGATGTAGAGTAAAAAAATAATTGTAACAAAAAAAAGTAAAGAAATAATTCAAACAGTATTAATATCTTGAAAGTTAAAATGAAATCATATCCCTTATCTAATTTTAAAAATTTTAATAAATTATCTGAAATATAATAACTTAAAAATGATATATTTTAATAATTTTATATAAATATATAAAAATAAAAACGTTTAGTTGCAAGTAAAATATCCTATGTGGATACTCCAAAAATTTGACATGTTTAATAGTTAAAATAAAAAATAAAATTATCTCTTTTTTTTCAAGTTTTCAAATATATATATATATATATATATATATATATATTAAAATCACAAAATAAATTAATTATCTATTTTAATTCAAAAAATTTTATATCTTATCATTGAACAAAAGGTCGAGGATAAATTAGATTGTTTGAGTTTTTAAAATAACGTTGCACAAAATGACGAATGACTTACAGAAAGAAAATCACTTTGTAGATATCTTAGTATTATATCTTACATTTACTTTATTATTTTTATATAAAATTTCATTAAATAATATAGCATATATCATCCATTAATAATAAATAATTTTAAATTTAATTTTATAATCATTATTTTAGAATATTTTATGCCAATGGTATACGTTTTATATGCATGCAATAATGAGATGTCTAAAGTATTACTGTTATCTTTCTATGTAACATGCTCTTTTATTTTGTGGTTTATTTTTTCATTTATTTAACTCATATAGGATAAAATAAAATAAAATCCATTCTACATTTCATATGAGTAAATACATTGAACCTGACTATTTATATATATTTTTTAATTTTATAATACAAATTATTATGTTTATTAAAAGATATTTTTATAGTTAAATTTTTATTTTTAATTTGTATATTACCCTACAGCAATTTAAAAAAAATTATATATTCGATATAATTATATAAAATTTCTAAAAGTTAAATCAAAATCATATTGTAATTTGTTAAATGAAAGTATTATATAAAGAAAATTTAACATGTCTTTGATTTGAAATATTCAATAATCATTCAGCCCAACAAGTATTCAATGTAGAATCTCTATTTAAAAAAAAATGTATAGATTAAAAAATTTTAATTTCTTCTAATTATGAAAAGTTTTTTATATATACTACTTTGATTTAATAAATTATAATATTAATTTTTTAACTTTTACGAAATTTGCATAATTATATCCAATATATTTTCTTATATTACTATTTTGTAATATACGAATTAAAAAATAAAAATATTAAATAATACAGATATCAAAATAACATTATAAAGTACTTTTATTTGGTTTTTAATGAAATGTAAACTAATAAAGAGTGAAATTAAAGATGTAATAAAAATATAATATCATAAATGATATTAATTCAACTTTATGAGTTTTATGAAAGTGAAAAAAAATTCAGATACCTTGCTTAGCATAGGGAAGAGAGAATTTTAGAATAGTTAATACTCTTTCCAATTGGCCAATTGGGTAACTTCCTTCCATTTTAAGAGATTGAATAATCAATGAAAGTTTCCCTATTTTTCTTTTTATAAAGAGAAGCAAAAGTAATTGTCCTGTGCGTATGCACGCTGTAACCCATAAAAAATCCGCTTCTTCACCGATCTCGGCTACATAATACTAACTTGGACAGGACGAAGAGATTGGATAAGGCCGAAGCTGTCTTGCAGGTGAAACCCAGTCATTCCCCCATCTATAATTGTTTGGTATGAGATTCGCTTTACAAGTAGCACAGTTAAAGCTGAGGCTGTCTTGCAGGTGAAACCCAGTAATTCCCCCATCTATAATTGTTCTGTAAAGGGTATATCGACTATTATGAAAATGGGAAGAAACTGGAGAGAATTGCAACACAATATTGTGTAGGGAGTTCACTGTCAGGTTCACTGAAGAGCCATTTAGAACCTCTGCATCTGCTTCCTTCTGTCAATCTCACTAATAATTTTCAAACGAGCTCATGGAGAAATAAATAATATTATATATAAGGCTTTGGTTCAAGTTCAGCTACAGAAAAATAAATAGGAATAAAAAAGAATCACAAAAATAACTTAAAATTTCTTACTCCTAGCACACAAAATTGTACATGAATGAATCAGTCCGAAAGTTGGTCACTTTGGGTCTGGTTGTTCTTAAAGTGGAAATTGAACACCCAGATAGAGCGTGGGGGTGTAGCTCATATGGTAGAGCGCTCGCTTCGCATGCGAGAGGCACGGGGTTCGATTCCCCGCACCTCCACTTCAGGTTTTCTCTGTATTTTCCAGTTGCCATGATAGTTCATGAAACGCAGCGTTGTAGTGCAACGACTTGAACGACTAGTACAACAGCGTTGTAATTTTATTTTCCAGTTGCCATAATAGTTCATGAAACGCAGCGTTGTAGTGCAACGACTTGAACGACTAGTACAACAGCGTTGTAATTTGTCAAAATTGCTTTCCTTCATTTGCCATAATTGGAATTGCTTTCCTTCTCTCTCTCGATCTGTCTCCAAATGAGTATTCTATAAGTAGGTGCCAGATACTATCCGCTCAGTAAATAGAATTGGGGTATAATATAATCAGATTTGAGTAATAAAATTATTACTCATCACGTATTTAAATAGTTATTATAGAATATTTATTATCTGAAATTACAAATAATAATTTTTATATAATATTTATATTTTTATTTGTAAATCATTCATTATTAATATAATATTTAATTAAATTAATATTATAATTATGAATTTTAAATTTTATTTTCTTTTTATATATGTTAAATTAAATTAATTTTTATAATTTATCTTAAAATTAAATTTAAATGTAACTTTAAAGTCAAATTTTGACTTAATAAAATGATAATTTAACGAATTTAAATAATTAACGAGTATTTTTTATATTATATAAGTAGAATTTGAATAACACAAATAAAAATAATTAAATATTTAATTAAATTTAAATATTATTAAAAATAATCAAATTTAAATATCTTAATATTTATGTTTCAATATATTATTATTATTATTATTTTTTTTTTTTTTTTGGACTTTCCCCACTTATTACTATTGGGACAGCAAATAGATAAATACGTCACAAAGCCATTGTTTTTCCTTTCATTAGTAAGTAAATTTTTTAAAGAGATTATTTTATACATTGTTAATAAAATATATTAAAAAATATAAAAATAAAAATAAAATATATGATTATTTTAATTTTAATATTAAAAAAATTAAATTATCAATATATCAAGTATAAATTTTTTATTTTTTACTATAAATTTATATTTGATATATTAACATACATGGCTATAAATTATATTATTTTAATTATTAATTAATAAATTTAATAATATATATTTTAAAAAAATTATAAATTAATAATTAAACAATAATTTATAAGATTTCCACTAGCATAAATAATTTCTTATTATAATATCAAAACAATAATAAAAAATTATGATAAAAGTAGGAAGAAAGAGAAACTTCGGCAACTTGTATTTGTCCGCCGTTAATGCCACGCTATCAAAGGTCGCTTCTTTGTCCGTTCTCTATTTCCTCTCGAGGGAAAATGAAGGGAAGATAGAAAAGTGAAATGGGTGGATTTGGAAATCTTCGTTGATTAGCGTTGAGGTAAATTGATTTCCGTTTAAAAATTTGAATTTTTTGCTCTCTCTCGCTCTAATGTCTTGGGATAATGTTCTCTTGATGTCGGCCACCGTAGGTTTTAAGTGTTTGTATGTAATTGAGTATCATCAATCTCGGTGATTTAATGATTTACAATTGTGTTATTTTTCTTTTTGGGTTCTTCGAATTTTCCAAGAAAAAGAAGCGAAAACAGAAACTAATCAAAGGAAATCGAGATTGGGTATTTAAAAAAAAAAAAATATTGGAGAATAGCATGCATGAGGAAAAAAGAAAATTAGAAAACTTTTCATGATACTTGATCGTCTGTATACAATTCATGCGTAAAGTGACTTGGTCACCATACTCTATTAATCATGGGAATCTTCTTTTGTTATGTAGCATTTTCTTTCCCTTGTTGGGGATATATGGAAGAAAAGAAATTGAGAAAGCAAAAGAAGCCGGCCTCTAAAAGAGAAATTTTCTGCCTGTCAGGACCTTTGCACCTCACTGCAGTTGATTGGTAAACGCCTTTCTTTCACATAGAGGGAGTTACTTTAAATTCTAATGTGTTTACATTTTAATTTTGCTCTGAACAACATTGCAAGATACAACGGCATATTGCTTTTGATAAACCTGGAAGTGTAGCAATATCAAAGCCCTGGAATTTGTCAAGGAGATTAATATAAAAAGGGTCTCAATTAGCATATATATTAATTCATAAGATTTCTCTGAATCGGCATTCTCAAATTGTTATTAGACTTACCTATGATGCTGAGAATGAAGTTGACAGACCATAAATCTAGTACAAAATGTCTGATAGTTAATCCTGAATTGAAAGCCCTTCTCTCTAATGACCTGAGCTCATGCTGATAAAATTATTATGAATAGTATGCAAAAATGGATAATTCAACCTCAAGAGGACTTCTGTCTAAGATTGGGACTAGTTACCTTAATGCTTTGGAGAACATTCTACTTTCTAAAGCCAAGATAAAGACTCAGAGGATTTGTTGTTGCACAGAACCCCTTAGGACCAAATTCAGTGAACTCAGCAGCTAAAGCTGCAGTAATGGACATGTTTTGATTGCAAGCTGTGAAACGTGTAGTTATGAAAACATTGTACCATTAACATGAATGATACTCAGCTGGCATGACTTTGGATGGATTCATTATTAGTTTTTAACAGTATTTTAAAAAAAAAAAAAAAGGAATAGTTCAATTCAAGGTATTTGATAGTGGATGTAAGAGGTCATTTCTTTACTTTGATAGGAATAATTTTCATCACCGAAGATCTGTTGCTGCAAGCTTGGTTCAGGGAGTGTACATTTTGGAACGTGACCGCCAACAGAACCGCAAAGACCCCCTGTCTCTTGCGCCACCTTGGTGGGATTTCTTCAATTTCCAATTGTTCCGTCTTCTTGTAGATGATGTTGATAACTCCATTTTTGGTGCCATTTATGAATTCAAGTCATTTACTTTCAATTACAACCATGCAGCCCAAAATGCTCCAAAATATGTTATTGCCTTTCGGGGTACCATAAATAAGTCCAACACCAGGTCTCGTGATCTCAAGCTGGATCTATTGTGCCTCCGCAATAGACTTCATGAAAGCTCCCGTTTTCAGCTTGCAATGCAGGCTGTGCATAGTATAGTTGCTGTTGCTGGAACTTCAAGTATTTGGTTAGCTGGCCATTCGCTGGGATCAGCTATTTCATTGCTTGCTGGGAAGAACGTGACTAGGATGGGTTATAGGGTTGAAACTTATCTCTTCAATCCCCCTTTCTTTTCTGTCCCTGTAGAAATAATCAAGAATGACAAGTTGAAGCATGGGATTCGCCTTACTAGCAGCATAGTCAAAGCTGGACTCGCTGTTGCTGTGAAGGGTTGCCATCAGAGGCCTCAGCAAGATGATCCATTTATCTTACTCTCTGCATGGATACCGCACCTGTTTGTGAATCCTGCAGATCCTATTTGCTGTGGGTATATTGGCTATTTTGAACACAGGAAGAAGATGGAGGAGATTGGAGCTGGAAAAATAGAGAGTATTGCAACTCAGAATTCTGTAGGGAGTTTATTGTCGGGTTCACATAAGAGCGATTCAGAGCCTCTGCATCTGCTTCCTTCAGCCAATCTCACCATTAATTCAACTCAGTCTCCAGATTTCAAACGAGCTCATGGAATTCACCAGTGGTGGGATCCTAATTTTGATGGTCGGTCTGAACTGCATGAGTACAGGTGCTTGTTCTAGTGGATGACAAGTTACTTGTGGGAACACTAAATAGGAGAAAGTTAGATCACTGACTTATTGATGGAGGAAACCCCGGGGATTGTAATTTCCACTCGGTTGTTACCTTTATAAGAAATAGACTAAAAATGGAAACTGGGAAACTGAAGAATGTTGATTGATTTTTTTTTTCCATTTCCATGAAGATGTAAACTGCTTCTGTTACGATCGTTATCGCTGATATTTTTTCATTTCATTCCCAAAATTTGGTTGGGCTGTGAGTCGATGTTACTCATTTTTATTCAATCATATATATCAAATATTAAACATAATTGTACATCTATTTATATAATCATTCTTTTTATACGTTACATCCCCAGTAATTTATACAGTACATGTCTGTGCGATTTAGTGTTCAGATACAAAATATGTATATATATTATATATACCTTTGTGCAACAAAGAGAGTTGTACAACAAAAGAACTAGCAGGGATGACCGCAAGATGCTCTAATGAGTCTTATCTGTGGAGTGAGAAAAAAAAGGGTGAGCTAACGCGCTCAGTAAGGAAAACATGACAGCAGGTAGATAACTATATTATTTACGTGCTTATAATACATGCTTAATATCATCACAAGGCAAATGCATTTGACAAACCATAGCAATCTATTCAGAAATCATTAATTCGATAGAAAATTTTTGTTTTCACTTTAACCACATTTCAAATCATCACATTTCTCTCTGTTTTCATTTTCGAAATCAGTACTCCTCTGGTACTGGTAATAAGTGATTCCATCATAATCACAAATCATAGTTTTTAAACCATTTGAGATCATTTCGAGATCAATTTGAAATCGATTTGAGATCGATTTGAGATTAGGTAGGGATATGTAATCATCTGTGGACATATGGCCATAGTCAGTGACCCCAAGCAATCGCTAGCTAGGCGTGCAAGGGTGTCAGTCGCCTAGGGAGGTGGGTCAATCCAACCCATCAGCTCATCTCTACTCTATCATCTGTCTGAAGATGTCAACACGGTACAAGGCACTCGATGTATCGTCTCACGGTACAACGTATTCCGTGGACCCTGTCCATACACCCTACGTCATGGACTATAACAATATACTGTATACTCGAGGCTACCTGAGAGTAAGCAGGCTTTTACGACCTCGGCATTAATCATCAACCATAACCTTGTCTCATATACCAGTGCGAGTAAGTCAGTGTGACACACAGTTGACACGAGGGTTCCAACACAGTTTTATCATCAATAACATTTAAAATTTCGTGCAAGCATAATCGTGTAACCCGTTAGTTAACACGCAATTCCAGCACGATTTATTTCATTTACAAATCTGATACATGACTATTTTCATTAAAAATAACTCAAAATCAGAGTTCAGTATAAATAGCATGCTGTCATGATGCAAATCATGTAAACAATAGCCAATCTATCCATATACTTGCTAAAAAGCAGAGTTTTATAGTGAAAACATCAAAATATGCAATTCATGCAATTTTTTCAAATCTTGCATTCCCGATGCTCAACAGTATGCATTTCCCTATAATAATGGTAATATCGTATTTATTTATAACTAGACTCATTCCTAGATTTTCAGTCTCTATATGTTTTATATTATTTATTTTTATACAGAGATTTATTAAAATACGTACATCTATCTCTATAGCAATCATAAATCCCTTACCTGGAATCTCAGTCGATTCCGCTTTTATCTTTTCAATTTCTATTGACTCGCTCGTTCTCGGCTCCAATATGCTTTCAGGAGTCGAGTTTCTATGATGGTGCGCAAATCGAAACTCGATCGAATTCACTTTCATCGCGCTACACATTTATATATTTAAACCGGTTCAATTTCGATCAAATATAAATTCAAATAAAATTTTCAAAAATTTAATCGATCAATTTCGACTACTTACCGGTTTTTCCTTAAACCCGAGACATCATCGAATTTTTTTCCTCTTTTTTTTCTTGGCTGAACTGTTTCGGACCCGCTTTTCACTGAATCGATCCGAATCGGTTCAGTGGCAAGTTTGCCGTTCGGACCTTTTCTCGGCCGGTTCCTCGTCGGCTTCCACTCCCAACAGATCCGCCGAGCCTCGCGATGCGTGGATCTGGTGGTGTCCGACTGTCAGCTTGCCGGAAAGTGGTCGGTCCAACCCTTTTTTCTCCTCGGCTTCGTTGACTTTTCTTTCTCTTCACCGATCGGCGTTTCTGGGCTGCCGACGGTGGCGTTTCCGCTCCCCTCTGGTCGGTAGCGACGAGCTCTTCCTTTTCCCGGCCGTCGTTCGCCTCCTTTCTCTCCCTTCTCTCGTCGATGGCTGAATCGGGGGGGGGGGGGGCGTGCGTTTTCCTTCCTCTCTCATTTTCGTTTCAATTCTGTTTCTTTTTTTTTGTCAATTCAATTTTTTTATATATATATATTATTATATTATATTATATTATAATATAATATAATATATTATAATACATAAATTTAAAATATCTATAATATAATATAATAATAATAATAATATAATAATAAATATCTCATATTATTTATATTATTATTATAAAAATATTATTACTATGTATTATATATATAATGATTTTTAAATACACATGTATATATTTAAACATTTAAATTTTTTGACATATTTTTTCATATTTTCGAAATAATTTTCAAAATAAAAATTTCAAATCTTACAGCTTATCTTCTAAAACTGTCAAGAATCAAAAATGGCTTGAGGCATTCCAATTTCTACAACATTATATCTACATTGTGCATGTTGCGCTTATGTTTTTGTAATGCCCGGAGGACATTTGATGGGCTCGAGAATCATGCTTGGTCATGCCGGCCTCCTCTTTGGTCCTACTTCAGGCTTTGCACTCTCTAATTTCCACTGAAAAGAATTGTCGATCAACGATTCTGATTATTCTTCCTCCATGGCCAAAGAAACAAGCTCAAAATGCGTGAAAAATTCCAAACAAATTGAATTACTCTTGGAAAGTCTTAATTCATTGGCCTGAAGGTACGCTTCTTACTCATTATTGTTTGTGGCAGATAAAATTAAAATGATTATTATACTTGTCCTCACCAGGGGTTTGTCATTACTAAAATCGAAATATATCGATCCTAAAATCTTAAAGATTTTTAATATCTCATAAAAAAAGTAAATAAATAATTAAAATTAAAAAATATGTAAATAATAATTTAACAAGTTAATTTTAATTTAATGAAATATAATGTAAATGATATTTTTAAACTTTAAAAAGGTAACAATATATTTAAATTACTCTCGTTCATAAAATAAGAGTTTTTTATCCATTCATAAAACAATCAAAATTAATTTTGCAATAATTTTTACAATTTTTTTACAAAGTAATAATAAATATATTTTTTTAGAAATACGTGGTGAGCATGAATTTTCCTTTTTTAAGTGGCAGTCATGTAATTTGATGTTAAAAGTATAATCTTTAAAAAATTTTGATAGATATAGTGGTGGTTTTGACTTAATGGCAAAAAAGTTTTAAGATTTTGAGGTTTTAAATTTAATATCATTAAGTATGAAATTTATTTAATTTATTATTTATTATTTTTATTTTAATAATTTATTAAATTATCAATTTATCAAGTGAAATCTCATAAATATAAACCTCACACCTTTCTGCATTTTACTAAAAGATAAGAATCATCTTGTACATTTAATTTTGCATCCATTCCATGCGATTAATGTTTTTCTAATAAAACGTCGGTCCATATATTTTTTTATCTTTTTGAAGAAATTATTATATAAAAAATTATAATTATTCTCCATATTTCCAACCATCAAAATCACAGTAAGCCCACGACCACTAGTCCATATTCATAACGTGGGCATATTAGTCATTTCATCAAAATAAATTAATATTATAAAGAAGACTGAATAAAAAAAAAAAATTGTAAATATGATCTTTTAAAATAGATTGTACGAAAAGTTCGAGTAAATAATTAATCCGTTTACGAAAACATAAAAAATAAAAAATTCCTGCGCGTGCTCTCCAGATTATTCTGGAGAGTCTCTTTCTTTCTTAACGCTCAGTACATTGCAGGCAAGTTCTTCCTTTCTGTTTTCTTTTCTCGCCTTATCTTTATAAATTCATATTATTATTTCTACTTCTCTGCTTTTTTTTTTTCACTTTGCTTTCTTGTCCACTATATTGTTTAATATTTTAATTTCGGCTTTGTTGGCCCTTTGCTTTTTCCCTTTCTTTTTCTCTGGTTTCATTCATTTCTTTCATTCGAAGAGCGGAGGCTTATTATCAGTTTTAGGAGATTCTTTTGAAATCGCTTTCCTGAACCCTAACCCGTTCCGTTTAGTAAATTTCACGGGAGAGAATCGGAGCTTTGAGGTTTTTTTTTTTTTTTTTTCCTTTTAATTCTTTTTTTATGCAATAAAAGCGAAAAAAGGAGGGTTAACTTGGTGGAAATTCACTTGCTTTATTATTATTTATTATTATTATTATTATAGTCACACCAAGGCCTTTTGAAAATCTTGACTTTGATAATTTCCACGAGAAGCATTTCTATTTGTTCATATTCCTTTTATTTTTTAAAATAGTTTAAATTATAGAACTGGAAGAAAATAAGTTAAAAAATAGAAAAATTATATGGCTTAGTTTAGGCGATTTTTAACTTTTTTCCCTCCGCCGTTAATGCCACACAATCAAAAATCGCATCTTTGTCCGTTCTCTTTTTCCTCTCGAGGGAAAATTGAGGAAGATTGAAGAGTGAAATAGGCGGATTTGGAATTCTTCATTGATTAGCGTTGAGCTAAATTGATTTCCGTTCAAAAAATTGAATTTCTTGCTCTCTCTCGCTCTAACGTTTTGGGATAATGTTCTTTTGATGTCGGCCACCGTAGGTTTAAGTGTTTGTATGTAATTGAGTATCGTCAATCTCGGTGGTTTAATGATTTTCAATTGTGTTCTTTTTCTTTTTGGGTTCTTCGAATTTTCCAAGAAAAAGAAGGCGAAAGAAGTAACTAATCAAAGGTAATCGAGAATTTTTTTTTTATTTAAATATTGGAGAATAGCATGCATGAGGAAAAATGAAAATTAGAAAACTTTTCATGATACTTGATCTTCTCTATAAAATTCATGCGTAAAGTGACTTGGTCACCATACTCTATTAATGTTACACCCCTATTGTTTCTAATATCCGCGGAAGCTGAAAATCTGTTGTCAAATATATATTTTTGACCTTAGTTTTCATAGTAATTTGTATGTGCAGTGTAAGCTACAATCAACAATCTTCAAATACTTAAAAGACTTAAATCTCAATGAGGTCTTTATAACTTCACATTCAATCATCAATAAAAAAAAAAAATTCACAAAATCAATTTTAAACTTCCTATATTAAATACCTCTTCCCAACTTCATTTCATCATAAAAGGATGACACGGCCATCAATGCAGAATATCATTGATAAAGTCATAACACAAACATGCAAAATCACACGATTTACATCCCAATATGATATTTATATCTACTGTGTCAACTAACAATATTTATATACTCTGACAAGTATATCTTAGTTGGCAACTATAAAATGCTCGATGAGACGAATGAGAATTTGTAACAGTTATAATTCACTTGAAAGATTTATTTGTGAGGTGAAAAAAATAATGAATAAACTTGAGTCATTAAGTGAATATGAGAATATAGAAAGTAGTGAAAGAAAAATAAAATTCTAAAGCTTGCAAATCGGGTATAAGGGAATAGCAAAATACAATTTAAAGAATATATGCAATTAGATCAATAAGAGATAGATTTCGAAATACATATCCAAAAGCATGCAAGTACTATTAATAGTAGCTTTTAAAGAATATCACAAAATGAGCTATTTTCAAAAGTTCGTTATATCGAACTAAAGTGTTGGTTCTACCGAGAGGGGGGGTGAATCGGTTTTCTAACGTTAATAGCAAATTTTAACTTAATCCTATTTTGATTTGCAAATGAAAGTAAGCAGTATAATAAAATTAAACAATTTAATGCAAGATAGGGAAGAGAGAAACAAATACAATCGTTTATAGAGGTTCGGTCAAATTCTTGCCTACGTCCTCTCTCCTTGACCTTCTTGTCAAGTGCTTTCTTACTCTCCTTCAACAGAAGTTTACAATGTCCCTTTTACAGGTTAAGGAATAACCTCTCTACCCTTTACAATGTAAAAATGTATTCACCCTCTTATAATTCTCTCTCACTGAGGAACAATCCTCTTCTCTTTTAAGGCAAGGTTGAATACAAAATAAAGCTTTAAAGTGGGTAGGACAAATACAGCTTCTGCACTTAAGCTTACACAATAAATCTCAATAAATGAATGATGAAAACGCAAGGAATGGAAGTATTCAAAGCTTGAGAATGTTAGGAATGTGCAGCAATAATGTCTCAATTCTCTTTGTCTTCAATGCTTGGTTAAATACTGAAGGATTGGTAGTTGGAGCATTAAATGCATTTTTTCCCGTTGAGATTTTGCAGAAACTAGCCGTTGGGTACCTCCAGTAGTGTGCCAGATCGATCTTCCTTCTTGGCCAGATCGATCTCTTAGTTATAAATCCTGCAAGATCAAAGCACAATAGCACAAGGAGATCGATCTCAGAGGTTAGCAGATCGATCTGTTAGTTTAAAAATAATAGGGGAGATCGATCTGTCGAATAGGCAGATCGATCTCATGATCTCTCTGTTTAAGGCAATATCGATCTGCAGATCGATCTGCCATGTAGTTTCGTAGTGGGGAGATCGATCTCTCAATACATCAGATCGATCTCCTTACCTCTCTGACTTTGAGGAGATCGATCTCTTCCTTACCAGATCGATCTCATAAGTTCTCTGTTTGAGTGTGGATCGATCTTTCAAATCGATCTACAGTCTTATGCTTTTAAAGGAGATCGATCTCTTCCTAGACAGATCGATCTCTCAACTCTAGCTTTAGCCAGATCGATCTCTTAACCCTTGCAGATCGATCACACTCTTCCTTAATACCTTTGTAAAGGTTCAAGGCTTGGCAGATCGATCTCATTTCTTCATGAGATCGATCTCTCATCAAGTAAAAACCCAGGAGATCGATCTCTCATCAGCCAGATCGATCTCTCATCAACAAAACTCTAAGTTCTGGTACTGATAACCTCTAAACATGTCTTTATATCATTTTTATATTATTGAATTTACTTGTTTTGTCATTTCAAAATATATTAACTCAACAATCTCCCCCTTTTTGCTATGACAAAACTTATTCAATCAACATGTTTAGTTATTTTGCAAAAGCTCCCCCTTTTTGTGAGCTCCCCCTATCTTTTAGCTTTTAACTTTGTTACTATCTTAACTCCCCTTATTTTAACCATTCGTTTTAAAAACCTTCTTAAAACGTTTTATGCATTTTGACCACAATCACATGTTTTCTTTTCTTCTCCCCCTTTTTGTCATATCAATAAGCAAGAAAGAAAATTCATGTCATTTCAAAATGAACATTTTCATTAAAACTTAGTCAATAGACAAATGGCAGTTCATTTCAAGCAAATGCATATCAAAATAGCAACAAGTAGCAGAAACAAAACATATAACTAAACTAAATCGAGCAACTAGATCCTAAGGTGGAGGAGGAATGCGATCCATGAGATCCTCAACATGAGTGCGCGTGACTTGAAGCTCATCAAACATTGCCTCCTGAGCCTCATAACCTCATCCACTCTTCGGTTCAAAGATGCAAAGCCTTCATCGATTTTTCTGTTGAGTTCACTTATCATCTTCATAAGAGTCTCCATGTCAGCATGTGAGGATGCAGGTGCAGTGGTCGGAGGAGTCGAGGATGATGGTCCCGCAGCTGGTGCAGCAGGTGGGTCCATAGGCTCAGCGGAGGGGTCTTCCTCCATAGCTTCAGCAGGCTGCTGTTCCCTCTTCTTCTTCCAGTCGCCCCGAAAATCTTTGTAGTATCCCATGTGATGGAGGGTCCCGATGTTGAGGACACTCTTGGGAGAGGGCAGTTCACCGGTTTCGCAGCTGCTATCTATCTTGAGCCGTTGAAGAAAGTACGCCAATGGTTGAGGAAACACGATCGTCGTGGCTTGGCCTCGTACAATTTTCAACCAGTCTTGAAAGATAAAATGGACGGGGTTGGGTTTTTTACTGGTGGAATGAATATGGTGAATCAAAAACCTATCTAACCTCCTAACAGTCGAATGTCGGGTACCAAACGGACGAAGGTTCCATGAGATAAGGAGGTGGAGTAGCCGGGGATGCATTGGGAGTTCACTCGCCTTATCCCCGGGAATGTCAAACTCCAAGGGAACCTCCTCATCTTCGTTCGTTAAACCTTCATCGCGTATGTCAAAGGCTTTGGCTAAAATTTCAGTGGTTACGGCAATTGACCTTCCCATGACATACGTTGTGAAACCAAGAATTTGACAGGAATCGATAGGGTCGTAATTGAGTTCGGCATTGAAAAAGAATGCACGAACGATATTTGGAGGTACGGGAGTGTTTATTTTCAGAAAGGACAGCCAACCAAACTCCTCAAATTTCGACAAGTATGGAAAATCAATTCGGTTGAGGAAAGAGAAATCGATTGTACGTCAATGTTTAATTGGCATGGTTGAAAAATATTCTTCGTATCGCTTTCTCTTCGCAGGTGTTTTAAAACACCGGTTGAAGGTAGTGATGGAAGCGGAAGGAATGGGTTGGGAAGATGATCCGGTTGCTATATTGGTTCGGGGAGATTTTTGTCCTACTGTCTTAAGCCTAGGCATGGTTCTAGACACGATAATTAAGCTAATACAGATACACAAGCGAAAAAATCAATGAAACAGTAACTAGTTTTGCCCTAGAATGAAATTGAACACAAATCTAAGGAAATTTTTGAGAAAACAATAAGGAATGTTGGTTACTATACCAGGAAATGACACAGAGACGCAATGAAGGCTGTACCGAGATCGATCTGAGGACGAATCGAGAGAGAAGGTGCGACAGGAGCTTTAGGGATTTGAGATTTGGGGTTTTCAAATTTGGAGATTTTGCGCCAGTATTTATAGTCCAGGGCATAGGAGATCGATCTATCGAGACGACAGATCGATCTGTCATTTCCAGAAGCCAAGAGAGATCGATCTGTCGTATGAACAGATCGATCTGTTAGCAAACAGAGGCTTAAGGAGATCGATCTGTCATATGCACAGATCGATCTGCAGTTTAACAGAGGCTTAGGGAGATCGATCTGCCAAATGCATAGATCGATCTTCAAAATACAGAAGCTTGAATAGATCGATTTGTCGTATGGACAGATCGATCTGCTCTTTAACAGAGACGTAAGAAGATCGATCTTATGATTAGAAGATCGATCTTCTTAGCTTAACCTTAATGATTTAGGCTTGTTGTAAGTATGGAGATCGATCTATATTGCAAGGAGATCGATCTCTCATCCTCGTTGCCAGAAAATCTTTGCAAAAACTCTTTTAAAATCAACTTGAAACCAAGATTTTTTGAAACATAAAGTCTTAAGGGATATTCATAAGTCCTAATTCACCTCTAAGAATGCAAAACCTATCTCTATCAAGAGGTTTGGTGAATATATCAGCTATTTGGTGTAAAGTGTCAATGTACTCTAAAGCTACATCTCCTTTTTGTACATGGTCTCTAAGGAAATGATGTCTAATCTCTATGTGCTTGGTTCTGGAGTGTTGGATAGAATTTTTAGACAGATTAATGGCACTGGTATTATCACATTTAATAGATACTTGCTTCATGTCAATACCATAATCTTTCATTTGTTGTTTAATCCACAACACTTGAGCACTACAACTACCAGCTGCTATATATTCAGCTTCAGTTGTGGACTGAGCCACACTGTTTTGTTTCTTAGAGAACCAAGAAATTAACCTATTTCCTAAGAATTGACATGTACCTGAAGTACTTTTCCTATCTATTTTGCATCCTTCAAAATCAGCATCTGAAAATGCATGAAGGGCAAAGGTGGAGTCCTTGGGATACCAAAGTCCTAGTGAGGGAGTGTCTTTGAGGTATCTAAAGATCCTCTTAGTTGCTAATAGATGTGATTTCCTAGGAGAGGATTGAAATCTAGCACAAAGGCATACACTAAACAAAATATCTGGTCTACTTGCAGTTAAATAAAGCAATCAGCCAATCATAGACCTATAGAGTTTAGTGTCTACACACTTACCACTTTCATCTTTATCAAGCTTGATGTTAGTGCCCATTGGAGTTGCTTGAGGTTTGCAATTGTCCATTCCAAATCGCTTGAGCAATTCCTTAGTATACTTTGCTTAATTGATGAAGGTTCCATCTTTTGTTTGCTTCACTTGAAGTCCCAAGAAGAATGTGAGTTCTCCCATCATGCTCATCTCAAATTCTCCTTGCATGATCTTAGCAAACTCTTTGCATAAAAACTCATTAGTTGAACCAAAAATAATATCATCTACATAGACTTGTACAACTAGTAAATCCTTATTTTTATTTTCGATGAATAAGGTGGTATCCACTTTTCCTCTAGAAAATCATTTTTCTATTAAAAATTTTGACAACCTTTCATACCAAGCTCTAGGAGCTTGTTTCAAGCCATAGAGTGCCTTAGATAATTTAAAAACATGTTCAGAAAATTCATGATTTTCAAATCCGGGAGGTTGCTCAACATAGACTTCTTCATTAATGAAACCATTTAGGAATGCACTCTTCACATCCATTTGATACAACTTGAAGTTTTTATAATATGCAAAGGCAAGTAACATTCTTATTGCCTCTAATCTAGCTACCGGTGCATATGTTTCATCATAGTCTATGCCTTCCTCTTGTCTGTATCCTTGTGCAACTAGCCTAGCCTTATTCCTTATGATAACACTATTTTCATCCATCTTGTTCTTGAATATCCATTTAGTTCCAATTATAGAGTGATCACTAGGCCTAGGAACTAGTTTTCATACTTTGCTTCTCTCAAATTGATTTAATTTTTCTTGCATTGTTAGGAACCAATTATTGTCATCTAAGGCTTCATTGACATTCCTAGGCTCTATTTGAGATACAAAGGCTATATATTGGCACATATTCCTTAGAGATGATCTAGTTCTAACTCCAAGAGTTGAATCTCCTACTATTTCACAATCCTTTACATATCCTAACTCTCTTGGTGCTCTAGATTCTCTCTCTATTATCTCTATCTCATCTTCTTTATTCAAGTTAAGTTTTTCTAATAAGTCATCTTCTAGGTTTGGGATATCCTTCAAGTTTTCGTCAAATATTTCAACATTCTCATCATTGGTTGAATCTTTAGATACATTATTTGATTCATCAAATATAACATGAATAGATTCTTCAACCATTAATGTTCTTTTGTTATAAATTCTATAAGCCTTTGAATTCAATGAGTATCCTAGGAATGTTCCCTCATCACTCTTGGCATCAAATTTTTTTAAATTATCTTTCCCATTATTTAGAACAAAACATTTGCAGCCAAAAGGATGGAAGTAACTAATGTTAGGCTTTTTACCTTTGTAGAGCTCATAAGGAGTTTTCTTTAGCATGGGTCTAATCATAGCTCTATTAATTATATAACATGATGTGTTTATAGCTTCAGCTCAAAAATACTTTGGTAAGTTATTCTCACATAACATGGTTCTAGCCATTTCTTCTAATGTTCTATTTCTTCTCTCAACTACACCATTTTGTTGTGGTGTCCTAGGGGTTGAAAAATTATGGCTAATTCCTTGATCATTGCAATACTCATCAAATCCTATATTTTCAAATTGTTTGCCATGATCACTTCTAATATTAGTTATTGTATATCCTTTCTCATTTTGAGTAATTTTTGTATAGGCTATGAATTTTTTAAGGCTTCATTTTTTACTCTTAAGAAGAACACCCATGTGTACCTAGTGTAATCATTAACTATTACAAATCCATAGTGTTTCCCACCTAGGTTAGTTGTTCTAGTTGGTCCAAATAAATCTAAGTGAAGTAATTGGAGAGGCCTAGTGGTGGATACAATATTCTTAGGCTTAAATGTTGTCCTTTTATGTTTTCCCTTAACACAAGTTTCACGTACTTCTTCATGATCAAAGGATATCTTGGGTAAACCTATAACTAGATCCTTTCTAGCTAACTTAGATAGCACACTCATGCTAGCATGACCTAGTCTTCTATGCCATAACCAAGATTCCTTTTTATTGTCTACCATTAAGCATATATTTTCATTTTTGAGTTCATTAAGATAGACAATATATATTTCCTTGTCTATGACCTAGAAAAAGAACTTTGTTAGACTTAGGATCTACCACATTACATTTCATGCAATCAAAAATTACTTTGTAACCTTTGTCACAAAGTTGACTTATGCTTAGTAAGTTATGCTTTAGACCCCTAACAAGCAATACTTTTTCTAAAGAGAAGTAATCATTACCTATTGAGCCACTTCCTTCTACTTGGCCTTTGGAGTTGTCCCCAAAAGTGACTTCTCCACCAACTTTTGATTTGAAAGAATTGAAGTGGCTTCTATCACCCGTCATGTGCCTTGAGCATCCACTATCTAAATACCATGCTTCTTTTGTTTTAGCTTTGTGGCTATACTCAATCACCTACAAGAAATCAAACTCAAGTCTTAGGTACCCAAATTTACTTGGGTCCTTTGAGGTTAGTGAATGTAATTCTTGATCCCTTTGGGATCCATTTTGCTAATGCATTACAATCCTTGGAGTGAATTACTTCTTTTGGAATCCATATCCTTTTTACTATTTTTCCTTTTAGAGTTCTCATTTTTATATTACAATTATGTGATGCATGTCCTTTTCTATTGCAATATGAACAAGTAATTGCAGGTTTATTTATGCTCTTCCTAGCAATAAAACTTTTAAGATGGGTCTCCCTACTCTTAGCATTATATCCTAAGCCATTTTTGTCAAAGAATGCCCTTTGGGTTTCTAGCATGCTATCTAACTTTTGTTGACCCATGTGGAACCTATTAAATGAATTATGTAGATTGCTATTTTTCTCTTTAAGGTCACAAATTTCTAGATTTGAAATCTCTAGTTTCTTTTCACATTCTAATTGATCCAATTGCAATATCTCATTTTCTTTTCTCAATTTGGATATTATCTTTTTATATTTCATACTCATAGATTCATACTCTAATGCAAGATCATCAAATGCATCTTGCAATTCATCAAAAGAATATTCATTGAGGCTTGAAGTTACATTTTCATCCTCAATAGCCATGAAGCACAAGTTGGCAATGTCCTCATTTGATTCATCATCGGAGCAGTCACTGTCGTTCCATGTTGCCACCATTGCCTTCTTTTTATGGAACCTATCATTGGACCTTTTAAGAAGAGGGCAGTTAAATTTTATGTGTCCGGGTTTTTTACATTCATAACACACAATAGAGTTTTTTTTACCTACTTCTTCTTGATCTCTCTTATTGTTTCTCCTATTACTACCACTAGCTCTCATCCTCATGAACTTGTTAAATTTTTTTGGCAAACATTGGCATCTCAAGATCCTCTTCACTACCACTCTCATTTTTAATCTCCTCTTGAGCAGTGGATTTTAGAGCAACTCCCACTTTCTTAGGTGGCTCTTCATTTCTTTTTAATTTCATCTCATAAGTGAGTAGAGATCCTATTAATTCATCTGAAGACAATGTGTGAGGATCCTTAGATTCCTCAATTGCAGTCACTTTAGCTTCCCATGATTTAGGTAAGCTATTTAAAATTTTCTTTACCATTTCAATATTAGAATATATTTTTCCTAAAGACTTTAATCCATTAATTACATCTGTGAATCTAGTGAACATATCACTAATTGATTCTCCTTCCTTCATCCTAAAAAGCTCATAGTCATGTGTGAGCATACCTACCTTTGTCTCCTTCACTTGGGTTGTACCCTCATGAGTTATTGCCAATTTGTCCCATATTTGTTTGGCATTATCACACCTGCAGACTCTAGTATATTCATTAGGACCTAAGGCACAAAATAATGTGTGCATAGCTTTAGCATTTAGTTGAGCACATTTAATATCAGCTGAATCCCATTCATCTTCTTCTTTAGGAATATCTCTTCCCTCTATTCTCTTTGTAGGGATTTGAGGTCCTTTAATTATAATTCTCCATACTTCATAATCATTTGCTTGAATGAATAACATTATTCTAGTCTTTCAATAAGCATAATGCTCTCCATTAAACATTGGAGGTCTAACCGTAGAGTGCCCCTCTCCTACCAAACTAGTAGCTACATTGTTATGAGCCATTTGATCGTTTCTAACTCTTAGGAAGTTGTTCCTATGTGATTAAAGAGTCCTAACTCTGATACCAATTGTTGGCTCTACCGAGAGGGGGGTGAATCGATTTTCTAACGTTAATAGCAAATTTTAACTTAATCCTATTTTGATTTGCAAATGAAAGTAAGCAGTATAATAAAATTAAACAATTTAATGCAAGATAGGGAAGAGAGAAACAAAGATAGGGAAGAGAGAAACAAACACAATCGTTTATAGAGGTTCGGTCAAACTCTTGCCTACGTCCTCTCTTCTTGACCTTCTTGTCAAGTGCTTTCTTACTCTCCTTCAACAGAAGTTTACAATGTCTCTTTTACAGGTTAAGGAATAACCTCTCTACCCTTTACAATGTAAAAATGTATTCACCCTCTTACAATTCTCTCTCACTGAGGAACAATCCTCTTCTCTTTTAAGGCAAGGTTGAATACAAAATGAAGCTTTAAAGTGGGTAGGACAAATACAGCTTCTGCACTTAAGCTTACACAATAAATCTCAATAAATGAATGATGAAGACACAAGGAATGGAAGTATTCAAAGCTTGAGAATGTTAGGAATGTGCAGCAATAATGTCTCAATTCTCTTTGTCTTCAATGCTTGGTTAAATACTGAAGGATTGGTAGTTGGAGCATTAAATGCTGTTTTTTCCGTTGAGATTTTGCAGAAACTAGCCGTTGGGTACCTCCAGTAGTGTGCCAGATCGATCTTCCTTCTTGGCCAGATCGATCTCTTAGTTATAAATCCTGCAAGATCAAAGCACAATAGCACAAGGAGATCGATCTCATAGGTTAGCAGATCGATCTGTTAGTTTGAAAATAATAGGGGAGATCGATCTGTCGAATAGGCAGATCGATCTCATGATCTTATGATCTCTCTATTTAAGGCAAGATCGATCTGCAGATCGATCTGCCATGCAGTTTCGTAGTGGGGAGATCGATCTCTCAATACATCAGATCGATCTCCTTACCTCTCTGACTTTGAGGAGATCGATCTCTTCCTTACCAGATCGATCTCATAAGTTCTCTGTTTGAGTATGGATCGATCTTTCAAATCGATCTACAGTCTTATGCTTTTAAAGGAGATAGATCTCTTCCTAGACAGATCGATCTCTCAACTCTAGCTTTAGCCAGATCGATCTCTTAACCCTTGCAGATCGATCTCACTCTTCCTAAATACCTTTGTAAAGGTTCAAGGCTTGGCAGATCGATCTCATTTCTTCATGAGATCGATCTCTCATCAAGTAAAAACCCAGGAGATCGATCTCTCATCAGCCAGATCGATCTCTCATCAACAGAACTCTAAGTTCTGGTACTGATAACCTCTAAACATGTCTTTATATCATTTTTATATTATTGAATTTACTTGTTTTGTCATTTCAAAATATATTAACTCAACATAAAGTTTCACCAAAAGCATTTTAGCTATCAGTGCGTCACACTTCTCACCTGAGAACTATCTTTGATCATATACTGTCGTGACCCTATTTACTTACATTTATATCATTACTTATCTCATATCACGACACACTCACATCAATTGGTTGGGCTATGAGTCGATATTAGCCGATCACTTTTCACATTTATCAGTTCATATTTCATTTGTACACATGTATAATACGAAAAGTATACTTGTATTAATTTACAATGACGCATATCTGTTTATATTTATTATTTTCGTTTACATCCCCCAAACTATTTAATATACATCACTGTGCATCATAAGGTTCAGATACAAAAGATAACAAGAGTGTATACCTTACGCGATGTGGTAAACGCAGCTATCGGAAGGAAACGCTGTAACTAACCCCGAGTTCTCAAACTACTGGGGTGAATCTGTGGAGAGAGAAAAAAAGGGGTGAGCTAATACGCTCAGTAAGGAAAATATGGAAGCAGGTAGATAATCGTATTATCTACATGCTCAAATACTGTGCATACACAAAAAAAAATCGATTTCATAACACAAAACTTTCACAATAAACAGATAGCGAATCTTCGCTACACATCCGAATATAGAAAACTCATTCGGAGTGAAACATTTTCATAAACTTAACGACTGTGTGGCACTTTGTTTTCTTAGAATTCAAGAGGTGGCCCCCACAATCACATTCATATCAAATCACTTTCAATAAATGCTTTCAATAACGGATGAGACTAGGCAAAGATATACATATCATAGAATCGGATGACATATGGCCATAGTCAATGACCCCCAAGCTA
This sequence comes from Firmiana major, assembly GCA_033439115.1. Classification (NCBI taxonomy): domain Eukaryota; kingdom Viridiplantae; phylum Streptophyta; class Magnoliopsida; order Malvales; family Malvaceae; genus Firmiana; species Firmiana major. The sequence goes on from CM065897.1 coordinate 84,628,712, forward strand.
ATCACGGGCCAGGTGTGCAAGGGTGGTCCTGAAGCCTCTCGGCTAACACATGCAAGTCTGAAGTCCGAAGACTAGTGGTACGGTACAGTGTACTCCGTATTGTCTATACGGTACAACGTACTCCGTAACCACAGCACCATAACTGAAGGCTGCGGGGTGCCCTAATTAGGGACTTATCACCCTAACCTGAAATCATCAACCTTAGCCTGTCTCAAAACTGAGTGCGAGCGGATCTGGATAAATCTACAGATCTCATCATAGCTCCCGCACAATTTTACACATACAAATAGATAGCTGGCTCTGTTTCTCACAATAATGGTACTCAAAACCGAGTGCGATACGCAAAACGGTACAAATCAGAGTGAGGGTAACATCCCATCAAATCACTCGTCAATCAAATCATACTTTATAAAAACGAAAAAATTTAACGCACACTGTCAAATCATGAGCCAGTCTATCATTTCAGCTTTACAAAATCTCTTTTTTTTCACATGTAAAACTTCAAATTCATGCATTTCTAAATTTTCGCCATTCCCAGTGGCATTTTCGTAATTTTTTCATATTTGGGTATTATCCAAAAATCTCATATTTATAATCTATATGAAATTTAGGTTACTGCAAACGACGAATTAAAATACGTATAGCTATCTCTAAGAGCTAGCATAGATCCCTTACCTGGAATCACATCGATTGCGAAATCCTTAACTCTTCGCTTTTTGTAAATCACTTTACAAAGCTTTAATTCAATTCTCGGGGCTGCAATTAAGCACATATTATATCAGTTTGCCCCGATACATTTATTCTTTCACTTTTTTTACAATTACTTTAACAGATCGGGTTCATTTACTCTTAGTAGGTCAAATCGCTCCTTAATGGGCCTAACACCCTCATCATGTCATTTTAAGCCTTTTGGATCGTTTATTTAATCATTTACGATCACAAATTTTCAATTCCACACATATAATAATTTATATTGAATTTAATTCGTAATTTACGCGATTTATATTCGAAGTCGCATACGATTAAATTTCAATATCGTATAATTACACCAGTTATAGTATGTGAGGATCACTTACTCGAATTTTTGTGATGACACGCAAATCGATGCTCTCGCGAACTTGTATTCGTCGTCTACCGTCGCGCTACACATTGATATATATTTAAATCGATCAATTGCGGTCAATATAAATTCAACTTAATTTTTTGAAAATTAAATCGATCAAATCCGACCGCTTACCAGTCTATCGTTGAGCCGGGACAACACCGAATTTTTTTCTCAAATTTTTTTTTCCTGAACCGGTTCGGACCGGTTCAGTTCCTTTCACACTGAACCGGTCCGAACCGATTCATGTGAGATTTGGCCGTTGCCGACGTTTTCGGTCGGTCCTCGAGCCGTTTCGACCACCGCTCGACGCAGCGTCACTTGGAGAACCTTCGATTGGCTAGAACGGGGTCAGATCGGCGCCGGTGACCGCCGAATCTGCCTTTCCCCCTTTCGGTCTTCGCTTCGCCGATCAGCCTCCTGCCGGCGATCCACGGCGCGACACGGGGCTCGGCAGTCGCCTGGGTACTGGTGGTCCCTCGCCGGTCTCTTCCTGACGCTCGCTCGCCGTCGTTGCTCGTCGGAGACAGAGGCAGCTTCCTCGGGCTACTGTTCACGCGAGGCTTTTCGCGTTTTCTGCTCCGTTTTCTTTTTTTTTTCAATGCTTTTCTCTCTCTTCTCTTTTTTTTTATATATATATATTATATTTTAATAAAATATAATATATATAATATCTTAGATTAAAATATACATATAATATATTATATTATATTCTAATATAATATAATATAATATATATATATGTAAAACTACTATAAAATTTAAAATACACATTCATGTACATATATATATATTTTTAATTTGTACAGTCTATATGTACATCATATTTTGTTGTTTCTCCAAAAATATATATATATATTATATATATATATATATTTTTTTCGGGTCTTACATTTCTCTCCCCCTTAAGAAATTTGGTCCCCAAATTGGAACCAAGTCAGTCCTCGAACAACTGTGGATACTTCTCTCGCATTAGGCTCTCCAACTCCCACGTGGCTTCCTCAGAAGTGTGGTGCTGCCAGATAATCTTGACTAGAGGAATCGTCTTGGATCGCAATACTTTTTCCTTCCTGTCCAAAATTCAAATCGGCCTTTCCACGTACGACATGTCCTCTTTTAACTCCAGAGGTTCATACTCAATCACATGTGTCGGATCCGGATGGTACTTCCGAAGCATCGAGACATGAAAGACATTATGTACGTCTGTTAACTCAGGTGGTAACGCTAACCTGTAGGCCTTATCTCCCACTCGATCTAATATCTCAAATGGTCCAATGTAACGAGGACTCAATTTGCCTTTCTTCCCAAACCGAAATATGCCCTTAGAGGGAGAAACTTTCAGAAACACTGACTCACCAACCATAAATTCTAATGGTCGTCGTCTCGTGTCAGCGTAACTTTTCTGCCTACTTTGAGCTGTCCTCAATCTATCATATATCAACTGGACATCCTCAGAGGCTTGCTGTACTAAATCGGGAGCAAGTAGCTTACGGTCACCCACTTCTTCCCAACCAAGCAGAGAACGGCATCTACGACCATACAATGCCTTATACGGTGCCATTCCAATACTCGAATGGTAACTATTATTGTAGGCGAATTCAGCTAATGGCAAGTGATCATCCCAGGAGCCTTTAAAGTCCATCACAGAAGCTCTCAACATATCCTCCAGAGTTTGGATGGTTCTCTCTGACTGACCATCTGTTTGAGGATGGAAAGCTGTACTAAAACTCAATCGGGTTCCTATAGCTTCCTGGAAGTGCTCCCAGAAATGAGAAGTGAAGCGGGAATCCCTATCAGAGACTATACTCACTGGAACACCATGTAACCTCACTATCTTCCGTACGTACAGATCCGCCAACGTACTCAGAGTATCAGTGGACTTCATAGCTAAGAAGTGCGCTGACTTCGTCAGTTGATCCACAATCACCCAAATACCATCATGGTTCCTCCTAGTCCTCGGTAAACTCATGATAAAATTCATGGTGATGTGCTCTCATTTCCATGTCGGTATAGGTAGAGGCTGCAACAGTCTCGCAGGCTTCTGATGCTCTACCTTAACCTGTTGGCACACTAGACATTTAGCCACATACTCTGCTATGTCTTTCTTCATCCCTGACCACCAATACACTTTTCGAAGATTCTGGTACATTTTATTACTCCCCGGATGCAATGTATACCGCGATGAATGAGCTTCTGACAAAATTAATTTTCTCAACTCTGAATCATTGGGAACACACACTTTACTACTGAACCTCAATAATCCATCAGTGCTCAACTCAAAATCGACACTAGTACCATCTGTATCTAACTGGCCATATCAATACAGAAGCGATCAACACGCTGAGCTTGTCTGATCCGATCTATCAAATCCAGTTCTATCCTCAGACTAGCTATCACAAAATGGGCATCAGTATCAGAAGGGATCACATCCAAACTGAGGTTCGTAAACTGCTCTAACAGCTCATGTTCCCTGATCATGATATACGATACCATCCCCAGGCTCTTCCTACTTAATGCATCAGCAACCACATTTGCTTTACCCGGGTGGTACAGTATCTCACAATCATAGTCCTTCAGAAGCTCTAACCATCTTCGTTGCCTCATATTCAACTCTTTCTGTGAAAACAGATACTTGAGGCTTTTGTGATCAGTAAATATCTGAAATTTCTCACCGTATAAATAGTGGCGCCATATTTTCAGTGCAAACACAACGGTAGCCAACTCTAAATCATGGGTCGGATAGTTCTTCTCATGGTCTTTGAGCTGTCTGGATCCATAAGCGACTACCTTTCCATGCTGCATCAACACACAACCCAGTCCCTGTCTCGAGGCGTCAGTGTACACTAAGAAACCTCCTGAGCTGTTCGGTATGGTGAGAATCGGTGCGATGGTCAGACGATGCTTCAATTCTTGAAAACTCTTCTCACATGCATCATCCCACTCAAATACCACATTCTTTCGAGTGAGACGTGTCAAAGGAGCAGCTAACTTCGAAAAACCCTCTATAAATCGTCTGTAATACCCAGCCAAACTCAGAAAACTCCTGATCTCTGTGACTGTTCTGGGCTGTTCCCACTGAACCACAGCTTCTATCTTGGACGGATCCACAGACACCCCGTCCTTCGATACCACATGACCCAGAAATGAAATATGTTCTAACCAGAAGTCACACTTACTCAGTTTGGCATACATCTGCTTCTCTCGGAGGTTTTGCAAAACAATCCTTAAGTGCTGCTCATGTTCCTCCCTAGACTTCGAATATATCAGTGTATCATAATAAAAACGATCACAAAACGATCCAGGTATGGCTTAAATACATCATTCATCAGAGTCATAAAAGCTGCAGGAGCATTCGTTAACCCGAATGGCATAACCAAGAACTCATAATGACCATAACGGGTACGAAATGTCGTCTTGGTTACATCTACACTCCGGATTCTCAACTGATGGTACCCAGACCTCAGATCAATCTTAGAAAAGATCTGTGCTCCCCGAAGTTGATCTAACAAATCATCAATCCGTGGAAGGGGGTACTTGTTCTTGATGGTAGCCTTATTCAACAACCGGTAATCTATGCACAGTCGGAGGCTTCCATCCTTCTTCTTAACAAACAATACCGGAGTTCCCCATGGTGAGACGCTCGGTCGAACGAACCCCTTATCCAACAGTTCTTGTAATTGTTTCTTTAGCTCCTCCAATTCCACTGGAGCCATTCGATACGGTGGTTTGGATATCGGCTCAGTACCAGGTGCCAAATCAATACAAAATTTCATCTCTCTCTCTATAGGCAATCCTGGTAAATCATCCGAAAAAACATCAGAAAATTCCCTGACCACTAGAATATCAACCAATTCCGGGTGTGCCTTATCCAGATCAACCACGTACACAATGAAATCTTTCACCACATCGAGTGTAGCATCTGCAGTGCCCCGGTCTATCGCATACACTCTACCTTGGCCGACGACTTGCTTTCCCTTCTCCTCGACCGTGGCTCTCATTCTAGGAGCAGAAGTAGTAGGTGGAACTGCCTCGGGTTCCTTGCCCTTTTGTGGGGTTACCTCAGCTAACTCCGGGCAATCTCTTATCAGATGCCCTGTCTTACCGCATCTGAAACATGCTCCGATTATCGCATAACAAGGTCGATTGCCATGGTATTTCCCACACTTCCTACAAGGCTCAAAAGTAGGTCGGGGTCCACTAATCACAATACCCCTAGCCGCCGATGTAGTCGAGTGGACAGGGGGTCTCATGGCCTTACTCCGCGACTCCCCAATCATCTGTCGCTTGTCAAAAGGCCTCTTCCCCTCTCTACCACCTCTGTCATCTCCAAATCTCTTTCGGTCTCTATCTTTGCCCTTACCACCCTTCCCATACTCTGACACATTGAGCTCGTAATCCTGCTCACACAGCTGAGCTCGTCTAACTGCTTCCCCATATGTCGAAATATCCAACGGGGCTAGTCGAGCTCTAATCGATGGTCTCAGGCCTTCCATAAACTTACGAACCTTTTTTCGTTCACTGCCCATGGTATCAGGATCATATCTGCCTAGAGATGTAAACCGAGATTCATACTCGTCCACTGACTTACCTCCCTGGGTCAAACTTGAAAACTCAGTCTGTAACTTTCGTTGAGCAGTGTCTGGAATGTATTGCCCCCTGAAGGCGTCCAAGAACATCTCCCAAGTAATTACCTGATGTCCAGCTGACAGAATAGGCATGGTGGACTTCCACCAGTGTTTCGCCTCACCCTCTAACATAAAAGCTGCAAAAGTCACTTTCTCAGTAGTAGAGCATCGGGAGAATCTATAAAGTTTCTCCATTCTATTAATCCAGTCCTCAGCCACTACCGGATTCTTCACCCCATTAAATGACGGAGGCTGTAGCTTTTGAAACTGTGTCAGTCTATCTAAATCACAACCATACTCCAAATCATCATCATAACCCTGAAGAGGGGCTACTGGAGGAGGTGCAGGCTGAACAGGAGGAGCCTGTGGGGTTTCAACTGGCTGTGGTGCGGGTGCAGGCTGTGCAGGCACAGGGCGATCAGGTGCGGCTGCTGCAGCTGTCGGTGCAGCCTCTCCTGCTGTACCCTGAGCACCATCCAATCTAGCCATAATCTGCCCCAATATGGTCATAACCGTATCCATGCCCCGCTCTAGACTCACTATGCGGGCGTCAGCACTCTCTGCTGGGTTCTGAGACGTGCGCTCAGACGAAGATCCACTCTGTCTCTCAGGCCTATCTCTCTGCCCTCGAGATTGTGAACCCTCTCCTCTACTGCGATGTCTGTCCGACATCCTGATCGTTTCCTGTATGTATAACAAAATTTTTTAGTGAACTCACATCTCGGTATACACAATTGTATCTAAACGATGCACAGTTAAACAGGGATGTAAACTTTCCTGGTTACTAACGACTCATATCAGACCAACCCTGCTCTGATACCAACTTCTGTCGTGACCCTATTTACTTACATTTATATCATTACTTATCTTATATCACGACACACTCACATCAATTGGTTGGGCTATGAGTCGATATTAGCCGATCACTTTCCACATTTATCAGCTCATATTTCATTTGTACACATGTATAATACGAAAAATGTACTTGTATTAATTTACAATGACGCATATCTGTTTATATTTATTTATTTTCGTTTACATCCCCCAAACTATCTAATATACATCACTGTGCATCATAAGGTTCAGATACAAAAGATAACAAGAGTGTATACCTTACGCGATGTGGTAAACGCAGCTATCGAAAGGAAACGCTGTAACTAACCCCGAGTTCTCAAACTACTGGGGTGAATCTGTGGAGAGAGAAAAAAAAGGGGTGAGCTAATACGCTCAGTAAGGAAAATATGGAAGCAGGTAGATAACCGTACTATCTACATGCTCAAATACTGTGCATACACAAAAAAAATCGATTTCATAACACAAAACTTTCACAATAAACAGATAGCGAATCTTCGCTACACATCCGAATATAGAAAACTCATTCGGAGTGAAACATTTTCTTAAACTTAACGACTGTGTGGCACTTTGTTTTCTTAGAATTCAAGAGGTGGCCCCCACAATCGCATTCATATCAAATCACTTTCAATAAATGCTTTCAATAACGGATGAGACTAGGCAAAGATATACATATCATAGAATCGGATGACATATGACCATAGTCAATGACCCCCAAGCTAATCACGGGCCAGGTGTGCAAGGGTGGTCCTAAAGCCTCTCGGCTAACACATGCAAGTCTGAAGTCCGAAGACTAGTAGTACGGTACAGTGTACTCCGTATTGTCTATACGGTACAACGTACTCCGTAACCACAGCACCATAACTGAAGGCTGCGGGGTGCCCTAATTAGGGACTTATCACCCTAACCTGAAATCATCAACCTTAGCCTGTCTCAAAACTGAGTGCGAGCGGATCTGGATAAATCCACAGATCTCATCATAGCTCCCGCACAATTTTACACAAACAAATAGATAGCTGGCTCTGTTTTCCACAATAATGGTACTCAAAACCGAGTGCGATACGCAAAACGGTACAAATCAGAGTGAGAGGGTAACATCCCATCAAATCACTCGTCAATCAAATCATACTTTATAAAAACGGGAAAATTTAACGCACACTGTCAAATCATGAGCCAGTCTATCATTTCAGCTTTACAAAATCTCTTTTTTTTCACATGTAAAACTTCAAATTCATGCATTTCTAAATTTTCGCCATTCCCAGTGGCATTTTCGTAATTTTTCCATATTTGGGTATTATCCAAAAATCTCATATTTATAATCTATATGAAATTTAGGTTACTGCAAACGACGAATTAAAATACGTATAGCTATCTCTAAGAGCTAGCATAGATCCTTTACCTGGAATCACATCGATTGCGAAATCCTTAACTCTTCGCTTTTTGTAAATCACTTTACAAAGCTTTAATTCAATTCTCGGGGCTGCAATTAAGCACATATTATATCAGTTTGCCCCGATATATTTATTCTTTCACTTTTTTTACAATTACTTTAACAGATCGGGTTCATTTACTCTTAGTGGGTCAAATCGCTCCTTAATGGGCCTAATACCCTCATCGTGTCATTTTAAGCCTTTTGGATCGTTTATTTAATCATTTACGATCACAAATTTTCAATTCCACACATATAATAATTTATACTGAATTTAATTCGTAATTTACGCGATTTATATTCGAAGTCGCATACAATTAAATTTCAATATCGTATAATTACACCAGTTATAGTATGTGAGGATCACTTACTCGAATTTTTGTGATGACACGTAAATCGATGCTCGCGCGAACTTGTATTCGTCGTCTACCGTCGTGCTACACATTGATATATATTTAAACCGGTCAATTGCGGTCAATATAAATTCAACTTAATTTTTCGAAAATTAAATCGATCAAATCCGACCGCTTACCAGTCTATCGTTGAGCCGGGACAACATCGAATTTTTTTCTCAAATTTTTTTTCCTGAACCGGTTCGGACCTGTTCAGTTCCTTTCACGCTGAACCGGTCCAAACCGGTTCAGGTGAGATTTGGTCGTTGCCGACGTTTTCGGCCGGTCCTCGAGCCGTTTCGGCCATCGCTAGACGCAGCGTCGCTTGGAGAACCTTCGATTGGCTGGATCGGGTTCAGATCAGCGCCGGTGACCGCTGAATCTGCCTTTCCCCCTTTCGGTCTTCGCTTCGCCGATCAGCCTCCTGCCGGCGATCCACGGCGCGTCACGGGGCTCGGCAGTCGCCTGGGTACTGGTGGTCCCTCGCCGGTCTCTTCCCGAAGCTCGCTCGCCGTCGTTGCTCGCCGGAGACAAAGGCAGCTTCCTCGGGCTACTGTTCACGCGAGGCTTTTCGCGTTTTCTGCTCCGTTTTTTTTTTCAATGCTTTTCTCTCTCTTCTCTTTTTTTATATATATATTATATTTTAATAAAATATAATATATATATAATATCTTAGATTAAAATATACATATAATATATTATATTATATTCTAATATAATATAATATAATATAATATATATATATATATATATGTAAAACTACTATAAAATTTAAAATACACATTCATGTACATATATATATATATTTTTAATTTGTACGGTCTATATGTACATCATATTTTGTTGTTTCTCCAAAAATATATATATATATATTATATATATATATTTTTTTTCGGGTCTTACATATACTCTCAATCAATCTTATTGATCAGTTGAGATCAGTACTTATTCAAACTATTCAGGATAAGCCAAAATGTTTCTTTCAATATGAAATATAAACAAGATGAACCTGATTACATATATCTTGCAGCTGACAAGTTCACAAATCAATTTCATGATATTAAATCAAATCCAAGAGTAAACCAAATCACACACGTCAAAATCACAAGATAGCCAAGAGGTCTCAAAACATGCCATGTTTTAACAATGATAATCAATTTTCAAATATGAATTTGAAAGTCCATTTAAACTTGTAAACATAAACTAGCATAGATGATTCATAAATTGTATACAAAATTAAATCATGCAAATGTAAAATGAATATAAAGCATCCTTGATATATATATATATACCAAAAACAAAGATCACGAGGTGATACAAAACTTAATGACCGAGAGCTATATCATAATTATACATATTTACAAAACTTCAAGATTTTTAATTATAAAAAAAATTTATGCAATTCAATAAATATTCAAAAATAGCATTCTCATAATTTACTTACTTTATTATTCCAAGGTTATCTTGACGAATACTTTTAATAGTCCTCAGCTCAATCAGATTTCACATACACATCGAGTGCCAACACAAACTACACAACACAATGGTTCAATTTCGTAGAATTCTAATCAATTCAATTAAAATAAATTTAATAATAATAATTATAACTCTCAAACTATATATTTATATATATATATAAATTACTTATTACCTTATCTTCCCAAAAAAAACAACTATCTTAACCTTCTCCCGATTTAACTTTTCACACCTATTTTTCAAATTTCTTGGCTTGTGTTTCTCTTTTTTTTTTTTCGCGACCCCTGTTTACATTAACTAACCGTCCTTGAACACTTCTTTCAGCGATCTAAAAATCTCAGCTGCAAGTCCCCGAACCGTCCTATTACACGCTTGAACCAGCACCGACGAGACCCCTCCTTGACCTTCTCCTGCCTCGCGTTTCTGTTTCTCCCTCACGCGGTCTCGCCACTGTTTCAGTCTTCTTTCCCGAGCGCTCTCTCTCTCAACTTCTCCTTCACATTGCTGCTCTTCAAGCTTTTCCTATCTTTCAATTTCTCTCACTGTTTCTCACGGTTTCTCCCTCACGTCTCTTTCACTTTGGTTAAAATGGAAAGCAAGGCAGGGAATGGTCTGCCTCTTGGCAGACGTAAGAAATGTGCAGGGGATTTGGTTGATATCTTCCCCCAATCCTTCATGCAAGTTGGTATCTTTCCTCCTTTCACTTGCTTTAGCTTGAAACCACTGGAATTTACAAGTTTGCTTGGCTGGGCTGTTCGGTTCTGTCTTGTCCTAACCTCTCCTTCGGGTCCTTCTCCAGTCGGCGGCAGAAGAGGCAGCAACGTGAATCGCTACAACACAGGGAGGCAGCGTCCCTTCTTTCTTCCTCCTCTTCTTCCTTCTTTCTTCTTACCTCTCTCCATTGGACCCTTCCCTTTTGTCCCATCACCGCCGACACTCTTCCTCTGTTTTTCAGTGGCTCCCAGTTGCATCTACCAATCGAATCTTTCACATGCAGATCAAGAAAACAACTTTTCAAACTTCAATTCATAAAACGCCTTCATGGATCTTGGGTTTTTCTCTTTAAATCATCACTTTCCATAGTTGTTTCAAGTCTACAGGGATGTCTACTCGATGACCGAAAATGACGAAGAAAAGTTTAAGGAAAGTGGTTTAACTTTAAAGCTTTAACCCTTTTCTCTTATATTTTTTTAACTGATTTATATATATATATATATATATATATATATTATTTTATTTTATTATTTATATATATATATATATATTTTCAAAGTTAAATTATTACAATTAATCATGGGAATCTTCTTTTGTTATGCAGCATTGTCTTTCCCTTGTTGGGGATATACGGAAGAAAAGAAATTGAGAGAGCAAAAGATGCTGGTCTCTGAAAGAGAAATTTTCTCGCTGTCAGGACCTTCGCACCTCACTGCAGTTGACTGGTAAACGCCTTTCTCTCACAGAGATGGAGTTACTTTGAATTCTAATGTGTTTCCATTTTAATTTTGCTTCGAACAACATTGTAAGATACAACGGCATATTGCTTTTGATAAACCTGGAAGTGTAGCAATATCAATGTCCTGGAATTTGTCAGGGAGACTAATATAAAAAAGGGTCTCAATTACCATATATATTAATTCATAAGATTTCTCTGAATGGGCATTCACAAATTGTTACTAGACTTACCTATGATGCTGAGAATGGAGTTGACAGACCATAAATCTAGTACAAAATGTCTGATAGTAGTTAATCCTGAACCAAAAGCCCTTGTCTCTAATGACTTGAACTCATGCTGATAAAATTATTATGAATAGTATGCGAAAATGGATAATTCAACTTCAATAGGACTTCTGTACTAGTCACCTTAATGCTTTGGAGACCATTCTACTTTCTAAAGCCAAGATAAAGACTCAGAGGATTTGTTGGTGCACAGAATCCCTTCGGACCAAAATCAGTGAAGTCAGCAGCTAAAGCTGCAGTAATGGACATGCTTTAATTGCAAGCTGTGAAACCTTTAGTTATGAAAACATTATACCATTAACATGTATGATACACAGCTGGCATGACTTTGGATAGATTCATTATTAGTTTTTAACAGTATTTTTTTTTTAAAAGGGAATTGTTCAATTCAAGGTATTTGATAGTGGATGTAAGAGGTCATTTCTGTTACTAGGAATAATTCTCATCACCAAAGATCTGTTGCTGCAAGCTTGGTTAAGGGAGTGTCCGTTTTGGAACGTGACCGCCAACGGAAACGCGAAGGCTGCCTATCACTTGCGCGACCTTGGTGGGACTTCTTCAATTTCAAATTAATCCGTCGACTTGTAGATGATGATGATAACTCCATTTTTGGTGCCATTTATGAATTCAAGTCATTTACTTTCAATTACAACCATGAAGCCCAAAATGCTCCAAAATATGTTATTGCCATTCGAGGTTCCATAATTAAGTGGGACACCTGGCGTCGTGATTTCTGGCTGAATCTATCGTTCCTCTGCAATAGACTTCATAAAAGATCCCGTTTTCAGCATGCAATGCAGGCTGTGTCTGATATAGTTGCTGTTGCTGGAACTTCAAGTATTTGGTTAGCTGGCCATTCGCAGGGATCAGCTATTTTATTGCTTGCCGGGAAGGACATGGCTAGGAGGGGTTATATTCTTGAAACTTATCTCTTCAATCCCCCTTTCACTTCTGTCCCTGTAGAAATAATCAAGAATGAAAAGTTGAAGCATGTGATTCGCTTTACTAACAGCATGGTCAAAGCTGGACTTACTGTTGCTGTAAAGGGTTGCAATCAGAGGCCTCAGCAAGATGATCCATTTATCTTACTCTCCGCATGGAGACCGCACCTGTTTGTGAATCGTGAAGATCCCATTAGCTCTGAATTTGCTGGCTATTTTGAACACAGGAAGAAGATGGAGGAGATTGGAGCTGGAAAAATAGAGAGGATTGCAACTCGGATTTCTGTGCGGAGTTTATTGTCGGGTTCACATGGGAGGGATTTAGAGCCTCTGCATCTGCTTCCTTCAGCCAATCTCACCGTTAATGTAACTCAGTCTCCAGATTTCAAACGAGCTCATGGAATTGAACAGTGGTGGGTTCGTAATTTTGATGGTCGGTCTGAACTGCATGAGTACAGGTGCTGATTCTAGTGGATGACAAGTTACTTCTGGGAACACTAAATAAGAGGAAGTAAGATCACTTTCTTATGGGTGGAGGAAACCCCGGGATTGTAATCTCACTCGGTTGTTACCTGTATAAAAAATAGACTAAAAATGGAAACTGGGAAACTGAAGAATGTTGATTGATTTTCTTTTTGCATTTCCATGAAGATGTAAACTGATTATCTTCTAAAACTGTCAAGAATCAAAAAATGGCTTGAGGCATTCCAATTTCTACAACATTATTATATCTACATTGTGCATGTTGCGCTTATGTTTTTGTAATGCCAGGAGGACATTTGATGGGCTTGAGAATCATGCTTGGTCATGCCGGCCTCCTCTTTGGTCCTACTTCAGGCTTTGCACTCTCTAATTTCCTCTGAAAAGAATTGTCGATCAACAATTCTGATTATTCTTGCTCTATGGCCAAAGAAACAAGCTCAAAATGCGTGAAAAATTCCAAACAAATTGAATTACTCTTGGAAAGTCTTAATTCATTGGCCTAAAGGTACGCTTCTTACTCATTATTGTCTGTGGCAGATGAAATTAAAATGATTATTATACTTATCCTCACCAGGGGTTTGTCATTACTAAAATTGTAATATATCGATCATAAAATCTTAAAGATTTTTAATATCTCATAAAAAAGTAAATAAATAATTAAAGTTAAAAAATATGTAAATAATAATTTAACAAGTTAATTTTAATTTAATGAAATATAATGTAAATGATATTTTTAAACTTTAAAAAGACAAAAAGATATTTAAATTACTCTTGTTTATAAAATAAGATATTTATCCATTCATGAAATAATCAAAATTAATTTTGCGTTTGTTCTCATCGATTTTACAATGAATTACATTAATTTTGTAATTAAATATCATAAATTTATACTTTTTATAGTATTTTTATACTTATTTTCATCAATTTTACTATAAATTATATTAATTTTATGATTAATTATAATAGATCAATGATTTTTATAGTGTTTTTACACTTACTCTCTTCAATTTATAATGAATCTTGTAAATTTTATAATTAGTTATCATATTTTTATGTTCTGTCTAGTATTTCTATGTTACTCTTATTAATTTTACGATAAATCTCATAATTTTTATATTATAAATATATGTTTTTTTTAATATTTTTATATTCACTTTCATCAATTTTACGATAAATTTTATAAAATTTATAATAAATCTTGTTATAAATTTCATAAATTTTATGATGAGTATAGTAAATTTTACTAAAAATATCATGAGTTTTGTATTTGGCAGTGGTACTCTTTGTAGCTTTTACTATTTATTGAAAACATGCAAATAAGAATTATTATTTAATAATAATTTTAAAGATTGGCAGAGATACTGCTTTGGAAGCGAGAAAGAACAAATATGATTTTTTTTTTTATAAAAATTAAATATTTTTGAGTAAACATAATGAAAATTTTGAATAAACATTTTATATATCTTTTGAATAAATATAAGTTGTGGTATTATGAGAAGGTTAAATTTGTAATACATTATTTTATTTTATTAATATTTAATATATAATAATTTTAAAAATTAGTTTAACAAGTTAACATGTTTAAAAATTTTTTAACTTTAAAATTTAATTAATAATTTAGATTAAATGATTTAAATATTATAATTCACTGACCTTATAATAATAAAATTAACTTTTGTAAACTTACTGTAAAAGTCTACATTTAGATAGCGTTTGATAACTTGTATGGAAAGTGATTGCAGTGTAAAGTGATTGCTGAGAAAGTAAATTTACAGTATTTGATATGACAATTTAAAATTCTGTTTAAATTGTAGAGAAAGTAATTTTGCAATATTTGGTATGTAATCACTTTGTTGGGAAAATAGTGACAAATTTCAAAAATATTCATAACTATAAAAATAATTTTCAAATGAAAATTAATTAAAATAAAAGTTGTATTATTAATATTACTCATTATTTGTAATTTTAAATTGTTATTTATTATTATTAATTTAAATTTTAATTAGTATACTATTAAAAATTAATGTATTATTAATGTAATTTAAAATTTTAATGTATCAATTGTTAAAAAAGCAATTCGGATAAAATAAACTTTACAGTTTTTAGATGTTAAGTGATTACAACTACAATCACTTTACATTCAATTTTTTTGATATCAAACGTTGTAATTATTTTGTATCTAATTAAATTAAATTGTAACATAAAATAATTATATGCATGATATCAAACGCTCTCTTAATCAAAATTTAGATGCTTACAAGCTCATAAAATTATTAATATCTCACCTGCCAAAATCTTGAAGCCAAATTAATAACATAAACTGTTCTGTAATGAATTCTTATTTTTTTTTACATTTCTCTTTGTTTGAAATGACGAAAAAGAGATTATTTAATATATAATCTCTTTTCCAGTAAAAATTTAAATAAATAATCTAAAAGTTATATTTTTTTATAAAAAAAAATTGAATGCATTTAAATAAATAATCTGAAGTGTTTTTATATAAAAAAAGTTTTCAATCATTTTTAAGTAATTGAATGGATTTCTCATCACCAGTTTGATCATACAATTTTTTTACAAAAATAATAATAAATATATTTTTTAGAAATACGTGGTGAGCATGAATTTCCCTTTTTTTAAGTGGTAGTCATGGAATTTGATGTTAAAAGTATAATCTTTAAAAAAATTTGATAGATATAGTCAATAAAGTTTTGACTTAATGCTAAAAAAAAAAATTTAAGATTTTGAAATTTTAAATCCGAATCTCACTAAATATGAAATTTGTTTAATTTGTTATTTATTATTATTATTATTACAAATTTATTAAATTATCAATTTATCAAGTAAAATCTCATAAATATAAACCTCACATCTTTATGCATTTTACTAAAAGATAAGAATCATCTTGTACATTTAATTTTGCATCCATTCCATGCTATTCATGTTTTTCTAATAAAATGTCGGTCCATTTTTTTTATCTTTTTGAAGAAATTATTATATAAAAAATTATAATTATTCTCCATCTTTCTAACCATCAAAATCACAAGAAGCCCACGAGCTAGTCCATATTCATAACGTGGGCATATTATTCATTTCATCAGAAATAAATTAATATTATAAAGAAGACTAAATAAAAAAAAAAATTCTAAACATCATCTTTTAAAATCGATTGTACGAAAAGTTTGAGTAAATAATTTAGTCGTTCGTTGACGAAAACATAAAAAAAAAAAAGTTCCATGAATCCTGCGCGTGCTCTCCAGATTATTCGGAGTCTCCCATCTTAACGCTCAGTACATTGCAGGCAAGTTCTTCCTTTCTGTTTTCTTTTCTCTTTATAAATTCATATTTTTATTTCCGCTTCTCTGCTTTTTTTTTTTTTTTTTGACTTTGCTTTCTTGTCTACTTTATTGTTTAATATTTTAATTTCAGCTTTGTTGGCTCTGACAGTAATGTGATCTTGCTTTTCCCCTTTCTTTTTCTCTGGTTTTATTCATTTCTTTCATTCCAAGAGCGGAGGTTTATTATCAATTTTAGGAGATTCTTTGCTTTTGCTTTAGTAAATTTCACGGGAGAGAATCAGAGCTTTGAGGGTTTTTTTTTTTTTTAAATCTTTTTTATCTGTTTATTTATGCAATAAAAGCGAAAAAGGAGGGTTGACTTGGTGGAAATTCACTTGCTTTATTTATTTATTTTTTATTATAGTCACACAAAGGCATTTGGAAAATCTTGACTTTGATCATTTCTCCAAGAAGCATTTCTATTTGTTCATATACCTTTTATTTTTTAAATAGTTTAGATTATAGAACTGGAAGAAAATAAAGTTAAAAAATAGAAAAATTATATGGCTTAGTTTAGGCGATTTTTAATTTTTTCCGTCCGCGGTTAATGCCACACTATCAAAAATCGCTTCTTTGTCCGTTCTCTATTTCCTCTCGAGGGAAAATTGAGGAAGATAGAAGAGTGAATTAGGTGGATTTGGAATTCTTCATTGATTAGCCTTGAGGTAAATTGATTTCAGTTCAAAAATTTGAATTTCTCGTTCTCTCTTGTAGGATTTTATTTTAAGGATCTTATGTAAAAATTAAGCCATCAATACACACAATAATAATCGATAAACGTATCTTTTTCAGCGGACATAATTGAAGCTTTAGTTGACGACATGATTAGCAAGTCTTTCTCTTTTACTCCTCCACAAGTGGCTCTCAATGGGTAACTATGGAACGAACAGAAGTGAGAAGGGGATTTAGTCATATATTTATAATAACCCTTTACTAAAACCTTAATGGTCTCCCCATCAAGGGCTTATAGAGTTTTAATATCTACACAACCATTTTGTCACACTGGCCCAAAAGAATGTGCAAAGCCTATAACTAATATGGTCACAGTAGTTTGAATTGGTCTTACTTGCATGTTTCATACCAGGACTAAACTATCAACCCATTTTTATTAAAACATAAAATTACCAATTAATATTAATCCATAGTATAATATTTTTAACATTCTCCAAGTTGGACAATATTAATTGGGGTTATTTAATTTATGAAAAATTTGATTTTGAAAACAAGACTCTAGGTTGATTAACTTTATTTTGACGTGGCCACAATTTTAAAAAATCATTTAGTCCTTGAAACAACATCCTAAAGATCCTGCTCAATATGATCAACTAATATCGAATCATGACAGTGATCGCGTCCTTTACTGACGCAAGACCAATCTATGGTTACAGATATCGGTGATCATATCAACAATGGACCCAGTGTGATTGTGTAGCAAAAAAATAACATCCATGGTGATCACATTAATTTGTGTTATTTCTCTTGTCAGTCCTCAAAGATTTCTCCAATCTTGCCGAAAAACTTAATGCAAGTCGACAACAAAAAATCTTCATGGTACCTGGATCCGCCCAAGACTTAATGGCATCCAGATCCCTTATGTCTCAACATCCTCGAGGTTTCATAACAGTATCATTTATCGAGACATACATTTCAATATAAGGATTAACTATGCAAAATTCTCAAATGTACATGTACAAAAATTCATCATAACAATACATGATATAAAACAATAAGAATACTCAATTAATATGTCAAACAAAATATCATGTAAGTGTTCTAAACATGAAAGCAAATATAAATGTTCAAATATTGATCACATACTCCCACTAAACTAATACATCAAAAGACTCTAAAATACCCATGTTCTCAACATGCTTACTAAACACAGCAGGTCTTAATCCCTTAGTTAAAGGATCAACAATCATGCTATCAGTGTCAATATACTCAATAAGAATGTCACAATTTTTCACTAAATCTCTAACCTTAAGATATTTAATCTCCATATATTTGGATCCACTAGTACTTTTATTACTTTTAGTGAACAAGATAGCAGGCCTATTGTCACAATAGATCTTAAGTGGTCTAGAGATGGAGTTAACAATTTTGAGTCTTAAGATGAGGTTCTTAAGCCAAATAGCCTGCGTAGCAACCTCATAACATGCAACAAACTCAGCCTGCATAGTAGAAGATGCCAATAAGTGTCTGTTTGACACTTTTTCCGGACACAGCTCCACCAGCCAACATAAAGACATACCCAGAAGTGGACTTTAAGTCAGCTTGGCATCCAGTAAAATCAGAATCTGTATACCCAACTGTCTCAAGATTATCAACTTTTTTATACACCAGCATGTGATTCTTCATTTTCTGCAGATATCTCATGACCTTCTTAACAGCAACCCAATGATCCATACCGAGATTATACAGATATCTACCAAAAACACCAACTACAAAAGTTATGTCTGGTCTAGTGCAAACTTGTGCATACATGAGACTCTCAATCGCACTAGAATAAAGTATCTTCTTCATGGATTCTCTCTCTAAATAATTCTTTAGAGACTGACTGTGATTAATTCTATCACTTTTCACAAATGGCGTGTTTTCGACTTTACAATCCTGCATATTAAATCTTTTGAGCACACGATCAATGTAAGCTCTTTGAGAAAGTCCCAACAAATTTCGAGATTTGTCCCTGTGAATCTCAATGCCAAGAACAAATGAAGCTTCTCCTAGATTTTTCATATCAAAAGCTTTGGATAACAGTTGTTTAGTCTCATACAAAAATCTCACATTGTTACATGCTAGCAAAATGTCATCCACATATAAAATAATAAATATATACTTATTCCTACTGATCTTGAGGTATATGCATTCATCTACTTTGTTCTCCTCAAAACCCATGGAAGTAACTACCTTATCAAATTTCAGGAACCAATGCCGAGATGCTTGCTTAAGGCCATAAATGGATTTCTTAAGCCGACACACCATATGTTCTTTCCCTGGCTCCCGAAAACCTTCAAACTGCTGCATATAAACTTCTTCTTCAGGGTCACCATTCAAGAAGACTGTTTTTATGCCCATTTGGTGAAGCTTCAAGTCAAAGTGTGCATCCAAAGCCATGATAACTCCAAATGAATCCTTAGAAGAAACTAGTGAGAATGTTTCATTATAATCCACACCTTCCCTTTGATTAAATCCCTTAGCCACCAATCTAGCTTTAAATCTTTAATGTTACCCTTAGAGTCTTTCTTGGTCTTGTACACCCATTTACAGTTAATCGGCTTACATCCCTTCAGAAGCTCAACAACTTCTCAAACTCCATTTTGTGCCATTGAATTTATCTCATCTCTCATTGCATCTAACCACATGTGGGACTGAGGACAACCTATAACATCATCATAAGTCACAAGATCCACCACGTGCCCAATGTCATAATCATTTTCCCCAAGGTAAATAAGATAATCATATGAAACAACAGATCTCCTTTGCCTAGTGGATCTTCTTATAGGCACTCTAATTTCAACATCTTGAGGAATATGAGCAGGATTCACAGGATTCATACTTTGCTCCTGATTGTTAGCTATATCATCAACATTACATGTTTCATCACTGTGAGAAGCAGGTAGATGAATGATGACATGCTCAACATGCTCACTTTCACCAAAATTTTGAACTGTAACATCATTATCAGGGACATCAACCTCTAAAAATTTGGCCACTTGTGACTCCACAATTTTAGTTCCACGTGTGCCAGAAAAATTGATATCCTTTAGAATGTGTTGGGTACCCTATTAAATAGCAACGAGTACTCCTAGGTTCAGTCTTTCTTTCAGTGGGGTTATAAATTATAAACTCAGCAAGACAACCCCAGACTCTGAAATGGTTTAAACTAGGTTTCTTGCCAGTCCATAACTCAAAGGTGTTTTAAGAACAAATTTAGATGAGATTCTGTTTAGGATGTACAAAGTAGTTTTAATAGCTTCACCTCAAAGTGACTCAATGTCGCAACCCAAATTCCTTATATTCATACATAAATTTCCACACATCACGACTACACATACTGATAGTTGGGTTATGAGTCGATGTTAGTCGATTACTCCCATATACTTTAATTCATTCACTTCTTATGCATTCATAATAAGTTGTACTTGCAATAATTTACAGAACTTTTACATCCGTTTACATTGGTTTGCGTCCCAGTTCTAATATAAATACATCATTGTACTCTGTCATATTTAGATACAAAAGATTTCAAAAGTGTATATATCTTTTGCAATGTGATAACAGTTGCTAGCGGAAGGAAAATACAAGAATCTACCACAGAGCTCTCAAAAAGTATTAAGACTAATCTGTGGAGGGAGGAGAGAAAGGGGTGAGTTAACACGCTCAGTAAAGAATAAATGAAAGCAGATAGATAACCATACTATATACGATGCTCATAATGCATGGTTTATGCCGAAAATCCATAGCATTCACAAAACCATTATAGTGAAACACATAACAATTTACTGCAAAAAATCGAATGTCAAAACTCGTTCAGAGTAAAATATTTCTGTATTCAGTATTGAAACTCACATTTAAATCATATTCTCATTTCAAACGGTTTCATCACAGAAATCAAATCACAATTAGTTTCGTTATAGAAATCAATAAAAACGGGCGAGACTAGGCAGGGATCCACACAAATCCATAAGACATTTGGCCAAAGTCCGAGACCCCGAGCTATCACTAGCTAGGCGTGCAAGGGTGTCTCTGAGTCTAAGGAGGGGATTAGTCTATCCATCGACTCCTATCTAAGGACTATCACAAATCAGAGCAATGACACAACATGCCTGAGTCCAAAGACGCAATCCTCACAATCCATAGTTTCATGATACAATATACTCCATGTTGTCTACGCGGTACAATATACTCCGTGAACCATAGTATAATTACCACATAGTTGTAGGTGTCTGAGTCAATAACTCACCACCCCAACCAAATAAATTATCAACCATAGCCTGTCGTCTCAGATTCAGTGCGAGCAAGTCAGTGTGATACATAGTCCAACACGAGGACTCCAGCACGATTTTAATCACGCATCACAGCAGAATCTAGTGCGAGCAGTGCTCCAGCACGGTCTGTTCATATGCCATATCAAAATCAAGTGCGAGCGGATCTGGATAAATCCATAGACCTCATCATAACTCCAACACAATTTCACACACACAAAATAAACAGATGACTCTATTTTCCACAACAATGGTACTCAAAACTGGAATTTGCAAGTTTGCATGGTTGGGCTGTTCGGTTCTGCCCTGTCCTAACCTCTCTTTTCGGTCCTTCTCCGTTCGGCTGCAGAAGAGGCAACAATGTGAATCGCTACAACATAGGGAGGCAGCGTCCCTACCTTCTTCCTTCTTTCTTCTTTTCTCTCTCCGTTGAACCCTTCTCTTTCGTCCCTTCACCGCCGGCACTCTTCCTCTGTTTTTCGGTGGCTCCTAGTTGCAGCTACCAATCAAATCTTTCACATGCAGAGCAAGAAAACAACTTTTCAAGCTTCAATTCATAAAACACCTTCATGGATCTTGGGTTTTTCTCTTTAAATCATCAATTTCCATAGTTGTTTCAAGGCTACAGGGATGTCCACTCGATGACCGAAAATGAAGAAGAAAAAGTTTAAGGAAAATGGTTTAATTTTAAAGTTTTAACCCTTTTCTCTTACTTTTTTTTAATTGATTTATATATATATATATTATTTTATTTTATTTTTATTTATATATATATATATATATATATATATATATATTTTCAAGGTTAAATTATTACAATTAATCATGGGAATCTTCTTTTGTTATGTAGCATTTTCTTTCCCTTGTTGGGGGATATAGGGAAGAAAAGAAATTGAGAGAGCAAAAGATGCCGGTCTCTGAAAGAGAAATTTTCTCGCGGTCAGGACCTTCGCATCTCACTGCAGTTGACTGGTAAGCGCCTTTCTTTCACAGATATGGACTTTCTTTGAATTCTAATGTGTTTACATTTTAATTTTGCTCCGAACAAATTTTGCAAGATACAACGGCATATTGCTTTTGATAAACCTGGAAATGTAGCAATATCAAAGTCCTGGAATTTGTCAAGGAGACTAATATAAAAAAGGGTCTCAATTAATTCATAAGATTTCTTTGAATGGACATTCTCAAATTGTTACTAGACTTACCTATGATGCTGAGAATGAAGTTGACAGACCATAAATCTAGTACAAAATGTCTGATCCTGAACCAAAAGCCCTTGTCTCTAATGACCTGAACTCATGCTGATAAAATTATTATGAATAGTATGCGAAAATGGATAATTCAACTTCAAGAGGACTTCTGTACTACTTACCTTGATGCTTTGGAAACCATTGTACTTTCTAAAGCCAAGATAAGACTCAGAGGATTTGCTGGTGCACAGAACCCCTTCGGACCATAATTAGTGAAGTCAGCAGCTAAAGCTGCAGTAATGGACATGCTTTAATTGCAAGCTGTGAAACCTGTAGTTGTGAAAACATTATACCATTAACATGTATGATACTCAGCTGGCATGACTTTGGATAGATTCATTATTAGTTTTTAACAGTATATATATATATATTTTTTAAAAAGGCATTGTTCAATTCAAGGTATTTGATAGTGGATGTAGTGTCATTTCTGTTACCTTGATAGGAATAATTTTGATCACCGAAAAGCTGTTGCTGCAAGCTTGGTTAAGGGAGTTTCCGTTTTGGAACGTGACCGCCAAAAGAACCGCGAAGGCCACCTTGCACTTGCGCCACCTTGGTGGGAATTCTTCAATTTCGAATTATTCCGTCCACTTGTGGATGAGCATGATAACTCCATTTTTGGTGCCATTTATGAATTCAAGTCATTTACTGTCAATTACAACCACGATGCCCAAAATGCTCCAAAATATGTTATTGCCACTCGGGGTACCAAAATTAAGTGGGCCACCTGGCTTCAGGATATCTGGGTGAATCTATCGTGCCTCTGCGGTAGACTTCATAAAAGATCCCGTTTTCATCATGCAATGCAGGCTGTGTCTGATATAGTTGCTGTTGCTGGAACTTCAAGTATTTGGTTAGCTGGCCATTCGCAGGGATCAGCCATTTTATTGCTTGTTGGGAAGGAGATGGCTATGAGGGGTGATATTCTTGAAACTTATCTCTTCAATCCCCCTTTCTTTTCTGTCCCTGTAGAAATAATCGAGAATGAAAAGTTGAGGCATGCGATTCGCTTTATTAACAGCATGGCCAAAGCTGGACTTAATTTTGCTGAAAAGGGTTGCAATTGGAGGCCGCAGGAAGATGATCCATTTATCCTACTCTCTGCATGGAAACCGCACCTGTTTGTGAATCCTGCAGATCTTATTTGCTGTGAGTATATTGGCTATTTTGAACACAGGAAGATGATGGAGAAGATTGGAGCTGGAGAAATAGAGTATATTGCAACTCGGAATTCTCTACGGAGTTTATTGTTGGGTTCACATAAGAGCGAGCCTCTGCATCTGCTTCCTTCAGCCAATCTCACCGTTAATTTAACTCACTCTCCAGATCTCAAACGAGCTCATGGAATTGAACAGTGGTGGGTTCCTAATTTTGATGGTCGGTCTGAACTGCATAAGTACAGGTGCTGATTCTAGTGGATGACAAGTTACTTGTGGGAACAGTAAATAAGAGAAAGTAAGATCACTTTCTTATTGGTGGAGGAAACCCCGAGATTGTAATCTCCACTTGGTTGTTACCTTTATAAGAAATAGACTAAAAATGTAAACTGGGAAACTGAATAATGTTGATTGATTTTCTTTTTCCATTTCCATGAAGATGTAAACTGATTATCTTCTAAAACTGTCAAGAATCAAAAATGGCTTGAAGCATTCCAATTTCTGCAACATTATATCTACATTGTGCATGTTGCGCTTATGTTTTTGTAATGCCAGCAAGACATTTGATGGACTTGAGAATCGTGCTTGGTCATGCCGGCCTCCTCTTCGGTCTTTCTTCAGGCTTTGCACTTTCTAATTTCCACTGAAAAGAATTGTCGATCAACGATTCTGATTATTCTTCCTCTATGGCCAAAGAAACAAGCTCAAAATGCGGGAAAAATTCGAAAGAAATTGAATTACTCTTGGAAAGTCTTAATTCATTGGCCTAAAGGTACGCGTCTTACTCGTTGTTTGTGGCAGATAAAATTAAAATGACCAGGGGTTTGTCATTACTAAAATCGTAATATATCGATCTTCCTTGAGATCATAAAATCATAAAATTTTTCAATATTCATGAAAAATTGAATAAATAATTAAAGTTCAAAAAATATGTAAATAATGATTTAACAAGTCAACAAGTAAATTTTAATTTAATAAAATATAATGCAAATGATATTTTTATCCTTTAAAAAGGCAAAAAGATATTTAAACTACTCTTGTTCATAAAACAAGATATTTTTATCTATTCATAAAACAACCAAAATTAATTTACATTTATTCTCATCAATTTTACAATGAATCGCATTAATTTTGTAATTAATTATCATAAATTTATGTTTTTTTATAGTATTTTTATGGTTATTCTCATCAATTTTACAACGAATTATATTAATTTTACGATTAATTATAATAGATTTATGATTTTTATAGTGTTTTCACACTTACTTTCTTCAATTTACAATAAACCTCGTCAATTTTATAATTAGTTATCATATTTTTATATTTTTTTTGGTATTTATATACTTACTCTTATCAATTTTACGGTAAATTTTATAAATTTTACAATTAATTATTATAGATATATGCTTTTTTTAATATTTTTATATTCATTCTCATCAATTTTACGATAAATTTTATAAAATTTATTATAAGTTTTACGATAAATTTTATAAATTTTATTATAATTGTAGTAAATTTTACAAAAAATATCATAAGTTTTGTATTTGGCAGTGGTACTCTTTGTAGCTTTTACTATTTAATGAAAACATGCAAATAGGAATTATTATATAATAATAATTTTAAAGATTGGCAGAGGTACTGCTTTGGAAGCCAGAAAGATCAAATATGAACTTTTTTTATAAAAAAAAAAAATAATTTGAGTAAACATAATGAAAATTTTGAATAAACATATTTTAGATATCTCTTGAATAAATATAAGTTGTGGTATTATGAGAATGTTAAATTAGTAATACATTTTTATATTTTATTAATATTTAATATATATAATAATTTTAAAAATTGGTTTAACAAGTTAAAAGGCTAAAAATTGCTAATTATGCTACTAGCTTATCCTTCACAGGAGAAAAAACCATGATTTTACTTGCTGCTGCATGTCAGAAAACTACAGGATTATATTTACAGACTCCTCCAGAAATTTGTGGTATAAAAAAGGGCTCTTTTATAAACTAAAAAGGATGAACATAGACATTAATCTTACAAGAACCAATTAAGTATCGCAAATTTCAACATTAAATTATGTGTTAAGAATGTTTCTATGAAATTTGATATAAATGCTGAGACATAACCTGCCATTGCCAATTTTTAGTTCTCTCCTCAAGTAAGTATGCAACTCTGGTTTTGCTTAACCCACCTTATACTGAAATAAATTTATTATTAGATAATAATTCAGATTAATAAAATTTTAAATTTCATATATTAAATAATAATATGAATTAATTTATAATAAACTATATAATTATTAAATATATTATATTTAATATCAATAATACTATTTAATGTTAAGAATTAACTTATTTAATAATATTAAATTATTTAATAGCAATAGTGAAATATTTAAAATTTAAAAGAACAAAAAATCATATTAAAAAATAAAATTAATTTGTGAATTAATAAAAAATTATATAAGATATAGTATTTAGCTATAATATTAATTAATAACATATCAAAATTATAATAAATGATATTGTTTAAAAATATATAATATATTCAGTTAATTATTATACAAGTTTAAATTAAATAATATTATGATATTATAGTTTAATATAATTTATTTTTAATTGAGTTTTACATTTTTCAAATTTTATATTAAAAATAAATATATTAATTTAAAACCATTTTAATTAAATAATATTTAATAGACTATTTTTATTTTTAAAATTAAATAATTTTATTATTAAAATATATTAATACATAGATATTGCTCACTTACATATAAATATTATCAAAAATGAATATTTATTTCCGAAAATAATGAACATAAAAAATTCTTATTCCAACTATTTTGAAAATTTTTATTTTTGTTTTCATTTTTTTAAAACAAATCCACATTACTAAATATAATTTTTTTTATCATTTAAAAAAATTAAAAATAATTAAGAAAACAGAAAAGAAAAATCCTAAATGGCCCCTTCCTGAGACACTGATTGATTACATTAATTGCTTTAAAAGATTTTTTTTGAACTGCATTTATTTTTAAATTTAAGTACAAACATTCAGTTTACACTTCCCTGTAAACAAATTTATATATATATATATATTATAAGGTGGCCTAATCCTCTTCGAATATTATAAGGTGGCCTAAACCGCTAAGCTGTGGTTATTGAGGAAAATAGAAGATGAACAGGCAGCATTAAAAATAGAGGTTAAAGAAAAATTCTTGGACATATTTGAATATTTCTTCATTCGGACGAGGATTATTTTAAATTCTTTTTGTTTTTACATATTCAAAAATCTTTTAAAGCAATTAATCTGAATTATTTTACATATTTTTCATTCGGATGAGATTTATTTTAAATTCGGGCAATTTTCACTCATTTTATCTTTGATTGGCGTAATTCAACCCTTTTTGCAAATGTCGATTGTTGCTAAACAGAATGATGATTTGTTACTGATGTTCTCACTTCGATCTTCGTGTCAAACGTAGAGGGAATGCTTAAGTCAGGAGGGGATTTGACAAAACTTCTGTAAACAAAATAAAAATTTGGTTTAATGAATCATATCTGACCTTATTTATAAGGATTAATTTCACATTTAATTACGTAGTTATCCATTAATTAAGTATTTTTTATGGATTTTGTAGAATAAAAAATATTTAAGAACAAAATTGTCTAACCAGCATAATTTATGTCTTCCATAATATTGTTTCCAAAGTAGTAGACTCAGTCTCCCACCTGTTTTCTTTGTGCGCCACGTGGCGCATTCTTCGTGCACCACGTGACGCATTTTATTATTTTTATTTTATTTTATTATTCTTTTTATCATGCACAGTATTATATTTCTCATTTTATCATTTTTCATATATCCGCACATTCATCCTAACATTCACATTTTCTATTGAATAAATTTAACACAATAAATTTAGATAAATTCGTACAAGATACTAAAAAAAAGTATGAAAATCCAAATCAAATTTAAAAAAAAAAACAACTTCAAATTAAATTGAAGAAAAAAATTTAAAATAATTAAAAAATTTATTGACATATTTTTCAATAGTTTTCTTAGTTCATATATCTTCAAAAATATTTTTAAAACTTATAATATATATCATATTTTAAAAAATTATATCAAATTAATTAAATTATAAAAATTAGTAATTTTATGGTTGGATTGACTTGAGTTTTAAATCGTGAGCACGAGGCTTGATCCAATTTTCTATCCAACCTTATTTTACCAATCCAAACTCATCAAATTAGCTTAATATTTTTATCTAAATCTAAAAAATTTAGGCTAATCTTCACACGTAAGCAAAGTAGAATAACTTTAAAATATATGAATTATTATTAAGAATAATTATCGTATATATCGTCAAAAGAATTTTTTGATTATATAAACGGAATTAGAATTATGACACATATCTTTTAAAAAATATTATGAAAATAAAAAAATAAATAAAATAATATATATATCAAGATCATAATCTCGCATGTGGAGTAAAAAAACTCATTTGACGGTATAAAGAATATTAATCCTATTATTAAATACATTGTCATTTTTGACTAAAAATCATATCTATAATTTATTTATTTTAAATAGGATACGTATCATTATATTAATCTCATAAAATTTAAATTTTTTATTGATAATATATTAAATAATTTTAATCCTAAATCCTAAATCTTAAACTCTAAATCTTACCTCATATATATATATATATATATATATATATATATATATATATATATATATATATGTGTGTTTATGATTGAGTCATTCAATTGAAAAAACCGTATACAAAATTACAGGCCCAGCTGATAGATTCTAGCAACCTTCTGTCGATTCGGGAGCATTAGAAGAGGTAGAAATTCCCAAATTTTATAAAAATTTATTACTCGATCAGAATAAGATAATCACAGATTAGAAGAATAATTATTATCCTTTTAAAAGGCCTTAAGTCCTAATAAAAAACATTATTAATATTCCTAAACTGCCAATTAATCTTACTTTTTGCCCCACAACTTCAACTTCTTTTTGCGGTGAAGAAGACAAAGACCCAAACACCTAATAAAAAAAAAAAAAGAGAGAGACCCGAATGAGTTCTTCTTGCTCCGGGAGAAGGCCGAGAATCATGGCTTCCTCATTGTCATTACCTCAAAATACCATTGCCGACATCCTCTCTAGATTACCTGTGAAATCCCTAATCCGATTCAAATCCGTTTCAAAGAACTGGGCCCATCTCGCCTCCGCCCCAGCTTTCATTGCCGCTCATCTCCGCCGATATTCTCTCAACCCTTCTTTCCTTGTCCGCCGCTACAACAACCGATCAGGTTGGGACTACGAGATCTGTCTTTACGGTAACTCGACTCAAAATTACCGCAGCCAGCTCTTGGATGTCCCCTTGCTAGAATCAGTTCCTCGGTTTCCGAAAATCGTGGGTTCCGTCGATGGTTTGGTTTGTCTCGATGTTTCCCCTTGTTATGCTTCTGATTTTGTTCTGTGGAACCCTGGGACTAAGCAATTTAAACACCTCCCATTTCCTTTGATTACTTCCACCCGAAGTAACCATATTTGGTTGGTCTTTCTTGGGTTCGGCTTTGATTCTTTCAACAATGATTATAAACTAGTGAGGATCGTTTCTTTTAAAGGAAATGATGTGTCGCCTTTTCTGAGGGTTGAAGTTTATTCATGGAAGGAAGGGGTTTGGAAAGAAATAGAAGAAACATTCAACTCAGCTGTGTTATGTGGAGGACAGGATGCAGTGGTTGTTGATGGTTGTTTGCATTGGGCAGCCATTGGATTACAAAGATTCCCCGAAAAAAAGGTTGTTATTTCCTTTGATATGAGAAGAGAGGTGTTTAGTACAACATCATTGCCGCCTGTTACTCGATATGGTAATGTGAAAGTTATCTCTCACATGGGATTATTGGCTATTGCTGTATATCCATTAGTTTTTGCTGCTAATGGTAATAATATCAATCGTTTCGAGTTTTGGGTGATGAGTCAATGTGAAGATGGGAGGAAACATTGGAATAATGTGGTTGTGGTTGAGAATTTTTCTAAGTCTTTGGTTCCGGTGGGAACTTGGAAAGATCGTGAACTGCTGATTAGACAGACGGGTGATAGAGATAGAGAGAATCATCCGAATCTTTTCTTGTTTGATCCAGTTGATCAAGAAATTAGAAGGCTTCCAGTTGATCATGTTGATTTCTGTTTACAAGGTCACAGTTATGTGGAGAGCTTGGTGTCAGTCAATGGAAGAAGCTAAGATGGTAGTGGAGCAAAAGTATTCCAGAAGTTAGGTGGGTTTGGGACTTTGGTCCTTTTCAACTTGCTTAGGCTTTTAGTTTCAGTAGGTATAATCTGATAAAGACTTTAGTTGAAGTATCTTTTTGTTTCATAATTGAATAAGGATGAGTGTTGAGTTCATAATGATGCTTTCTGACTTCAATTTTTGTTATAATACATGTTGAAACAAGAATGAGTTACTCTTTTCTGCAATTATATGTTCTCTGGTGATAGGCCTTACATTATATTTGCTATACCAATCTATATGTTTGTGTGGTATTTACCCCTTCCATTCTATCCCACTAATCCCCAAAAACTAGACAAAGAGAAGTCCATTGCAAATCATGTTCAATGGAGAGGAAACCGGATTTGAGACCTTGTTATGGTGTGACAGAGTCTGAGAACCACCTATTCAAATCACATTGTGTATTGGGATATTCCATCCCATAGCTATAGTATCAGAGCATGTTGAATGCGCCGTATGGAAATGTTATATGGGCAATCCTCAATTTGCCCACTCTTGTGGTTGATGGTGGCATGGTGCAGCAAAACTTTTCAATGTCCACGGGCTATTGGGAACTAATAATTGATGACTCTTCGAGCAGCATGACAGAGTAGCTAAATGTGTATATGTCGCTTACGAACTGGACCTCCTCAATAGCTTGGAGGTTAGGGCTGCGAATTCATAATTCTCTTGGGGCATAAAATTTTGGCAGGGGAAACTAACTGCTTTTCTTTTTTCCTTTTCATTTGATTAGTTAGTATGTCGCTCTAACATATTGATGATCAGTAAATTTGTGATTACATTGTGAAATTTTTCTGAATTGTACTGCCATCAGAAATCTGTCTCTTGTATATCTTCTTTTGCCACTAACTCTCCCTTCAGTCACAGCCACTGGCTTCTCCTTGCTTTACGATGGAGGAACTCTAAGCCAATGTAATCCAGACACACCCTTCGGCTCTTATTCAAGTTAATCCTAACTTTCTTGCGGTGGCCTACTCTGCTTTCTCAGTTACTTCTATTTTTCTTTACTCTAATGCAACTCCCATGACAAGAAAGTTAAATCACCCGCCTTAGCTCTTAAGGAAGCATGGAGCATTGCACGAGCTGCTGCTACTACTACAATTTTAGCCAAGACTGTATACTGGAGCCAATTTTCATTTTCCATTGTTTATGCAAAAATCCCAACTTGCTACTGATGTTTTTGTCTCACACCTCTGCGAGCATTTAACTGGATAACCTTAAAACTCTGCAAGCATGATTGATTGCACTCAGTCTTACGGTATCATTGCTTTTAAAAACATCTATTCTCTGTCCTAGTTTGGATTCTAGGGTTTACTCAAAATTATTTCCTTATCTGTTTTCGAAAACTGTTTCAGTTTGCTTGAACTTTTAAGGTTTACTACAAATGTGGAAAGGTGGAATATCCCAGCCCAGAGGCCAGACCTCTATTTCTCAGTAAGCCACTGGTTGACTGGGCTGGACAGTCTCAAAAGGTTTCTTAGTAAGATAGGAGACCTTTATGCTTCTTTATTTTGTCAAAGTTTTGCATTTCTAGCTAGCAGTTTAAGATAGGAGGAAATTAGAATTCAGAAAACCAAGTGATTAGCACTCTGGTTGTGGAGCCAGTATTCAGTTATGGATTAGATGTAATTGGCTTTTGCATTTCAATTGTGAATGAAAATTTCACTACTTTCTAAATGAACTAAAGCAAATCAAATTCTGCTGATAAATTGGCATAGCTCTTAGCAACACTCTGTCAATACGGCTCCAAAAGAAACAGACCAAGAGTTTCCTGCAGACTAACAACCATATCTGGAAATGTAAATACTCTCTGCTACTGAACGAAACTTGAGATTTTCTCTCATTGTTGTTATCAAGACCCTTGACTGAAAATGCTTTGCCTTATTTTTCTCTCCTCTTCACAGCATACTTAAATCATAACTCAATTCAGCATAGACCAAACTCTTTGGTTAGTTGCAGGGAATAGTTCCCCCACAACTGTAAAATGTCGAGACTTAAAGATGGAGGATGGGCCATTCCATCAACATGGGCTCGAAAGTCTACAAAATCCAAATTATCCTGTTTCTGAATGATCCATTGATAAGATATAAATGAGCTCGAAGACATCAGTTCAATTTATGATGGGGGAAAAGAACTTTTGTAATCAACAATTGTAAAAGGTTTTCCTCTGTTGTCATTTTCTTTTTTATGACTAAAACAGATACACCTTGTCAAAAGAAATTTACGAGGCTTGAAAAGTCAATTTGAGACGAGAAAAGTCTGCTCTGGTAATCTTTTCTACGTTTTCCTTCATTGATCCATACCAAGGGACTGTGACAGGGTCGTTGTTCGAACAGGCAAAAGTCGACAATTGAAAAGAAATGTTAATGTCCGGATTTGCCTGTCCTAATCCCTAGTGTCCTTTCACTAGAACATTAATGCAAACACAGCTACGTTTTCTCATAATTTGTGGATGATAGTGATTGTAATGAGCGGAGTGATGTTCCTTCAAGGATCCTATAGCATAGTTAGCGCTTCAGCAACAACTAATGGACAGGTCACAGGTGTGATAAAGCGCAAAGCAATTTGTGAGCCATCGGTTGGATGATAAAGGCCTGCATCCAACACAACTGTCGCTGATAGATTAAAACAAGTTGAGAATTCCCAATTAACAAAGCAGCTGGCAGATTAGGAAGTCAGTAACTGGCCCATTTTCCTTTTGCACAGAAGAGAAGACTTTCACTTTCAGAGTCACCAAGAATTTCCTTTTATAAGTCACGGGAGCTGTATGAAGAATTTTTAACTACCATGTATTGAACTGTGACGTAATTTTGGATAACGATTTGCTCAATCCACAACAATCAGACACTCCCTGGTGGTGATCATCGTATTTCTCTAAAATTGCCGACGGCTTAGGTATGAGAGCTTGACTTTGCCTTTCTTTTTTTGATAATAGTTGAAGATAACAACCCTCGTTGCTAAATCTCATGTGCATATATAAATTTGTCTTGCAAGATATATATAGAGATAATATCTGAGTTTAGAGAGCCTTCTACCTGACACATATTTCGGCCTTTTACCCTTTTCAGCTTGCTTGACAAGTGCCCCTTTGGGACTTCGAACATGGCTTTTGACCCTCTCTGGTGGCTAAAGTGCCTAAGAAAACTGATTCTGAGGTCGACCTAGTGGCTAAGATACAAGCAATCAGACGCAAGAAAGGACCATATGAGAATGAAACCCCACCCTGGTGTTTCTAATCTAACGGCATAGAAGCTGACACATCTATATCTTGATGGTCCTGCTCCATATGGACCAGAATTGACCTTATATATGTGTAAAGGATAGCACTAGTGGGAAGGGACAGTACATTTGGGAAATATGCGCATATTCACGATCTATGCTTGGAAATGAAAAATTGAATTTATTGCTTGCTTCTTTTGTTTCTTATTCTCATTACCTTTTAGCTCCTCAAATTAAAAAAAAAAAGAGAATAAATAAATAGCAAAATAAAAACTTGATGCTGTAAATGAATGTTGTATGATCTCTGTCCAAATATAAGGGTTAACTCTTGTTTTTGCATTAATTTTGTTTTTAATCTTTATAATCCACTACACCAATGACAGTGAACAAACAAGATGTATAATCATTGGGCCATGGTCACATAAAGACCACAAGGATCATGTCCGGCCAAAAGCACAAACTATGAAGGGACACCCTAACATGTAGTCTTGTTTGTAGAATGCTTATCACATTTTTCTTTCTCCTCTACAATTTTCCATACACATTGTATTTAGAGGACCTACCAACTCTAATAATGCAAATGTATATCATCCAATTAGTGTTACTTTGATTGAAGCACTTAATATCTAGGTAAGGGAAATTTCCTTAAGTATATGATTATCCTTCTCATTTTTTCCATTATTAAAAACTACTAATGATCATAACAGTTGAAACAATTTTCATACAATAAAAAATATGATTTGCGACCCAAGTTGTCACTTTTCAGTCACATAATACTGTAATTAACCCCACATCAAGATAACAGATATAGCTAAAATATAAGTGTGATGGTTACAAGATAGTGTGGGAGAGAATCTTTACTAGCTAGTTTCAAGTGCAACACTGCTAGCTAGGATGAGAAATCTTACCCTATTTTTCATTATAGTAGCCGATCTTTTCCACATTGTGAAGTAACAAGCTTGTGTGGGGATGATAGACATTTTTTTTTTCACGTAACTAACGCCTGAAAAGAAATGTGAGCTTTTAAGCTAGCTTTCACAGAATTGAATTATGAGATTATCCAACCAATTCCCATGGGCCCTCTCTTCTTCTGGCGATAAATGGACACACAATATTATTAAAGATTCAGCGTAATCATTAATAAATGGACGGGTTAATTAGCCAGCTTGTTCATGTTTAGAAAGAATGAGAAGGTCTGGATTCCAATTATTTGCATGTTCCTCATGCGTCCTTGTGGTCCAAACGCAGGAGCGAATGAACCTATCTAAGCTATCTCCATTCTCTGGTCTTCATCATATCTCTTATTCTTTTCTCCCTTAATTTCTCCCCTTCAATAGGTTATGTGATTTTTTTTGAAGAGAAGTGGTTACATATTATAAAGCGACGTTAGATTAAATTATGACTCCATTCAACCCTACTGACTTTTTCTTTTTTTAAAAAAATTTGATAAATTTGTGGTGAGTTTTGTTTTTTGTCTTCTTGTTTATTTTTTCCAGCAAATAAACAATTGAACATGGCACATGAAAAAGTAGATGAAACGTGTACATGATGTTAATGGAGGAAGACTTACGAGTCATTTCAAATGCAATCAACATAGAAAAGTTACAAAACCTTCTTCTTCTTTTTTTAATTAAAGATGGAAGTTAAGATTATTTAGCTGCAATTAAACTAGTTTTGTTTGTTAATAATTTTTTTATCGAATGATTAAAAAAAATTATAATATATTATAAAATTAGAATTAAAATTCGAATAACTCCACTTCTATTTTCAATTATTAAGTATTTTTTTTATAACCACCAAAAAAAGGTTTTATTTAATAATTTTTATTGATTCGTAAAAGTTTTTGTTTTGGAATTAATTATTTGTAATTTTATTTAGCTATTTTATTTACATTCAAAACCCAAATCCCGGCATAGAAAAACCATCCATAGTTTATTTTATTTATTTATAATTCAAGAAATCAATAAGAAGATTCAGATATCTAATCTAAGTGTCAACTGACCAATATTACCATTCACCAACCAATTCTAATTAATAATATAACATGCTTCACAGTTAAAAATTTTAAATCCAGAGATGACTTAATTAGTTATACAGAAGCAACTGTCCAATCTCAACCCCATTATTTTTAATAGTCAACACCGCATGCATGCAGCCTATATAAATATTAATTCTACTAAAAAATTTAGCTGAAATTAGATAGTACATATATTGAAGCAATTACATATGAAAATTCATACACTATTTTAATTCATAATTATTTTATCTCAATTAATTACAATTTTTCTATATTAATTAAAGAAATTAACGAAATTAAATATTAAGATGTTTCTTATGATGTTTCTCATGATGAATTATTATTTAATTACACTTACAAGTTACATTACAAACCACATCATGCAAAATTGACCTCCATACTCCAATCTGATTTTCTAACTAGCCAATCAAGAATATAAACATCCTTGTGGGAAAAAAAATGAGAAATATTGTTATTGAGAATGATGAATTAAAGAATTTGGTCAAATGGAGGGCAAAGAGTCTATTGTCTTGCAGTCCTTTTTTATTTTTATTTTTAATATATCGGATACTTGTAAAAGCTTCTTACAGATGATGTAATCTGCCTCTATCACATGAATCTGGACTAACAACAGAGCAAACACAGTTGTGGTGAAGACATATTCTATGGCTAGTGGCTGCATACAACGTGTCTCAACAGTGGCCTTCCACATTCGTTGAACGCTTTGGGATTGTATTTATTTTTTAAAACCATGTTTTATTTTGAATATAAAATTAATTTTTTATTATTGTATTATTAATGTTAATTTAAAAAAAATTAATTTGATAAAAATTTAAACACAATATCTCGCATAATAAATATTCTCACTCGGCTTATCCTTTCCTGTTTTCTAATAGTAAAAAATCTTCTATATCATTACAACATAAAAGGGGAAATCCTAGTTTTCACATGAAATAATGTAGATACATGCTAATTTATGAAATATAATTTTCTTCGTAGGAATCACTGTTGATTAAAAAAATAAAAATTATACAAACAAAGGAACGATGTTACAGAAGATAACATTATACAGACCATTGATGACAGTTGATAATAAATCATTACTCATAGTCACATTAAGTGAATAATAATTAAAAATCCTATTTCTAACCAAATAAAAAAAATTTGAAATTTAAATATTGATTTAAATGATCATATCTCTATTTTTAAATTGTGAGCTCTGTAAATTTAAAATACAAATTTTAACACATACTCTCTCTTTCTTTTTTATTTTCGCACTAAAAACTTCAACGATAAACAACAACAATAATAATAATAATAATAATAATTAGAAACTCTATCCTAATCATGGCTTTGCATAGATCCCGTGAAACTCAAAGCTTTGTTACTTGTTGTTCAACCAAGATACCGTAATTTTAACGTATTATAATCGCATGCATGTTTATTTTGTTAAAACTAGGAATCAAAAATTAAATAATTAGACCTGTTAATTACTATTATTTAATTTCAAAAGAACTAAAAGGAAAAGCATATATGTATTATCATTAATGACCCAACACACATCAATAATTAGTTGACAGGAAAAAAAAAAAAGGTCCAAATATTAAGAAAGTGATTGTTGCAAATATCTAAGCAGCATTGCTACAAATCATATGGGAAATCATATGATGGAGTTTGGGAAATAAGCCCCTATGTCTCCTACCACCATGGAAGTGGCCACATGCTTAATTAATTTGCCTTTGGCTTTTTGGACTTTGGCTGTGTGCTTTGTGTGCCGTGGGGACCTCAAATTTAATTGCTTATTTCTAATCTTCTTTTATTTTATTTTCTATTTCGTTGAATTCCATTTTCTTCTTCCATATTTCCTCAATTCCTCTATTTTTCTCCCTCAATTTATTCACAACAGTTTTCATGCATGAATTTTTATCAACGGACTAATTTGGATGGACAAATAATTGGTTCTGATAAAATTATGGTAACTTTTGTATGATGGAAACTCTCTAAAAAAGATAAAATATTGAAAAAGTGAAAATCTCCTTCCACTCTTTTTTTTTAATATTTTATTATTAATTTATTAAAATTTTTTTATTTGATGATTTTTTTCTTTTTTAATCTTATCGAAGTCATTTTCACTACTCATCCAAACCAACTCTTAAAAAAGAAAATAACTTTAAAAATATATGGTTTTTAATAAAATAATAAAAAAATTAAAGTTAAAGATAAAAGGATAATTTTACTTTTTTTACTTAATTTATCTTTTTTCCTACTAAAACAAATGTGCCGTGACTATAGGCATTCAAAGTTCGATTAAAACCGAATTGACCGACTGACCAAATTGATTTTAGTTAAATGGTCAGTTACTAAAATAAATTCAATCAGTTAACGAAAGAGATTTTGATAAAATTTCAATTATCAATTAATTTAATTCAAAAATTAAAATTAACCGATGACCAAATTATTACTCGAAATTGATACCCAACCCAAATTAATTGTAATAATTTTCAGGAGCAGGATTTGAAATAATTTTATATTGATTCTTTAAGTATTACTGTTTACATTCTATAAATATTTTCAATAATTTTAGTTACGATTTTATATGGATGCTCTTTGTAATTAATTTAAATTTTAATTAACTCCAAATTAAAATTGAATAATTAAAATAAAAATAATTTTATAAGATTTTGATTAATTGAACTTTATTTAGATTCGATTAATTCAAAAATATAAATTTTGATTCAATTAATGAAAGTGAAAATGTAAATTTCGATTAATGTTGAAAATACAAATTTCAATTTGAGATTAACTAAATAGACTGAATGAACATTCCTAAACATGCTCACCGATTGGCAAACGTGTCGTAGCTCGCCGATGCCATTGATGAG
Organism: Firmiana major; assembly: GCA_033439115.1. Taxonomy (NCBI): domain Eukaryota; kingdom Viridiplantae; phylum Streptophyta; class Magnoliopsida; order Malvales; family Malvaceae; genus Firmiana; species Firmiana major. Next base: position 84,666,901 of record CM065897.1, read on the forward strand.
CCAAACTTCCTCTAAGATGTCACGACCGTTATCGCTGACATTTTTCCATTTCATTCCCAAGATTTGGTTGGGCTGTGAGTCGATGTTACTCATTTCTATTCAATCATATGTATCAAATATTAAACATAATTGTACATCTATTTATATAATCATTCTTTTTATACGTTACATCCCCAGTAATTTATACAGTACATGTCTGTGCGATTTAGTATTCAGATATAAAATATGTGTATATATATATATACCTTTGCGCAGCAAAGAGAACTGTACAACAAAAGAACTAGCAGGGATGACCGCAAGATGCTCTAATGAGCCTTATCTGTGGAATGAGAAAAAAATGGGTGAGCTAACGCGCTCAGTAAGGAAAACATGACAGCAGGTAGATAACTATACTATTTACGTACTTATAATGCATGCTTAATATCATCACAAGGCAAATGCAGTTGACAAACCATAACAATTTATTCAGAAATCATTAATTCGATAGAAAGCTTTTGTTTTCACTTTAAACACATTTCAAATCATCACATTTCTCTCTGTTTTCATTTTCGAAATCATTACTCCTCTGGTACTGGTAATAAGTGATTCCATCATAATCACAAATCATAGTTTTTAAACAATTTGAGATCATTTTGAGATCAATTTGAGATCGATTTGAGACTAGGTAGGGATATGTAATCATCTGTGGACATATGACCATAGTCAGTGACCCCAAGCAATCGCTAGCTAGGCGTGCAAGGGTGTCAATCGCCTAGGGAGGTGGGTCAATCCAACCTATCAGCTCATCTCTACTCTATCATCTGTCCGAAGACGCCAACACGGTACAAGGTACTCCATGTATCGTCTTACGGTACAACGTACTCCATGGACAATCACACGGTACAACTTACTCCGTGGACCCTGTCCATACACCCTACGCCATGGACTATATCAATAAACTGTATGCTCGAGGCTACCTGAGAGTAGGTAGGCTTTTACGACCTCGGCATTAATCATCAACCATAACCTTGTCTCATATACCAGTGCGAGCAAGTCAGTGTGACACACAGTCGACATGAGGGCTCCAGCACAGTTTTATCATCAATAACATTTAAAATTTCGTGCAAACATAATCGTGTAACCCGTTAGTTAACACGCAATTCCAGTACGATTTATTTCATTCACAAATCTGATAGATGGCTCTATTTTCATTGAAAATAACTCAAAATCAGAGTTCAGTATAAATAGCATGTTGTTATGATGCAAATCATGTAAACAATAGCCAATTTATCCATATACTTGCTAAAAAGCAAAGTTTTATAGTGAAAATATTAAAATATTCAATTCATGCAATTTTTCAAATCTTGCATTCTCGATGCTTAACGGTATGTATTTCCCTATAATAAGGGTAATATCGTAATTTATTTATCACTAGACTCTTTCCTAGATTTTCAGTCTCTATATATTCTATACTATTTATTCTTATGCAGGGATTTATAAAATACGTACAGCTATCTCTATAGTAATCATAAATCTCTTACCTAGAATCTCAGTCGATTCCGCTTTTATCTTTTCAATTTCTATTCACTCGCTCGTTCCCGGCTCCAATATGCCTTCAGGAGTCAAGTTTCTATGATGGCGCGCAAATCGAAACTCAATCGAATTCACTTTTGTCACTTATTGACGCGCTACACATTTATATATTTAAACCGGTTCAATTTCGATCAAATATAATTTCAAATAAATTTTTCAAAAATTTAATCGATCAATTTCGACTACTTACCGGCTTTTCCTTAAACCCGAGACATCACAGAATTTTTTTCCTTTTTTTCTTGACTGAACCGGTTCGGACCGGTTCAGACTCGCTTTTCACTGAACCGGTCCGAACCGGTTCAGTGGCAAGTTTGCTGTTCGGACCTTTTCCCGGCCGGTTCCTTGCCGGCTTCCACTCCCAGCAGATCCGCCAGGCCTCGCGATCCGTGGATCTGGTGGTGTCCGACCCAAAGCTCGCTAGAAAGTGGCCGGTCCGTCCCTTTTTCCTCCTCGGCTTCGTTGACTTTTCTTTCTCTTCGTCGATCGGCATTTTTAGGCTGCCGAAGGTGGCGATACAGGCGTCCTCTGGCCGGTGGCGTCGTGTTCTTCCTTTTCCCGGTCGCCGTTCGTCACCTCTCTCTCTCTCTTCTCTCGCTGGTGGCTGAATGGGGGGCTGTGCGTTTTCCTTCGTCTCTCGTTTTCGTTTCAGTTCTGTTTCTTTATTTTTGTCAATTTAGTTTTTTTAATATATTATATTAATATAATATAATATAATATATTATAATACATAAATTTAAAATATCTATAATATAATATTATTATAATAATAATGCAATAATAAATATCTCATATTATTTATATTATTATCATAAAAATATTATTACCATGTATTATATATACAGTGATTTTTAAATGCACATATATATATTTAGACACTTAATTTTTTTTTACACTTTATGTGTATATATAAACATCATTATTTATTTTTATTTCTTTGAAAATATTTTTTCATATTTCCAAAATAATTTTTGAGTTGAAAAATTTCGAGTCTTACATAAAATTTCCTTGGTGTAGTCAGTTCTAATTTAAGCGCCTCAAATCATTTGTATTAGAAGTGTATATATATATAGGAATCATGGACTAGGCATTCGTTGAATTTCATATTCTAAATCCAAGGAAAGAATTAAACTGTTTTCAATCTACTGTCTGGCATCGCAGTGGGTATTGTTTTCCTTTCTCTAGAGTGGAAATATAAAAAGGAAGTAAGACAAAACTATGAGTCATTCTGTGTTCGAAAGTAAAAGAAAAAAATGGATGCTACTTTCCTAAATTCCCCAAATATTTATATTTTACACAGACTTTGTAGTAATGGATGTTAACAATAGTCCCTGTTTGGAATCACGTTGCCAAACCCCTCATTCTTCTGCCTTCTTTTACTTTCCTGGAAACCAAACACAGTTGCAAGAGTTAGTGAAAGAAACAAGGTGATGGTGGATGGGTACCTAAGTCCAAAAGTTGATGTGGCAAGTGACAAGAACGTCTGTCTTTATTGATCTTTCTTTCAAGGGATTTCAACTCCAATACAGTCAACTTTAAATGGTATCCACAGCCATATTATATGGTTGCCTCTCACTGTGCAATATAATTTGAGAGCATTTCGGTCATTTTCAAGAAATGATTTGATTGAAAGAAAAAAGAGAACATGAATTGTGGAAATCTTCCTCAGTTTCAGTGTCCCTTCAATAGTGATATGAGTAAATCCCTGCTCCTTTTTCTAACTAGAAAGAAAAAGCGGAAAACCTCATACTATTTCTTTTTCTTTTTCCCCCTAATACATGTGAACCTTTTTCTTACATGTTCTTCCTTGTTTTCTCCTAACAACGAAACAAAATAGTATGTTCTTTAGAATCTCATTTGTTTTGAAAAAGTTCGATGAAACTAGCCCTTTTTTTTTTTAATCGAAGGACACAATTTTATTTTATTTAATTATAACGAAAATTAATTTTATATTCAATGTTTAAGTATCATTACATTGCAATTTAAAAATTAACGATGAATTTAAAAGAACGATCTAAATTACGGTGTAACTCCAAACCATGCGTGATTGCAACCAATTCAGCTGCACTTGGATCCTGAAATTGCAGAGGACCAGAGAAAATAGCAATAATGCGACTGCTTGAGTCTCTAAGTATACCACAATAACCAGCCAAACCGTTGTAACCAACCATAGAGACATCAACATTATACTTCAAAGCATCAATTTCAGGGGAGACCAAACCAGACACATTTTGGATGAAGCACAACCTTTAGAGGGAAGACAGCCGAAAGGATTGATCCACCATACTGAATCATTACAATGAATGAAGCTTAACCAGAAAAAGAAGTTCATCCATAGTTTATTTTTTCATTTCAAAAACGGCGTCGTTTCTATCCAGCCAAAGAGACTGCAGTGCAGCAAAAATGGAAGCCAGCCACAAGCATTTAAGAAGACCCTGAAACTGCATATCGAAACATAGGAGCAAAAGGCATGTGAATGATTTTGGGAGCAGAAAGAAATGTTCCACCAGCTAAAAAATCCATTCTAGAAAATCTGTAAGCAACAATAATCTTCTTCAATAACAGAGCGCCATGGACAATTAATATGACCATGAGGGATAGAAATTCCACTCCTTGACAAAAAGGATTTGGTTGAAACTTTCCTTGAGACAAGGTGCCAGAGAAAGTACTACACTTTAGGAGGGATTCTAAACTTCCACGAACTGCAAAAATCTTTGGCACCTCCAGAAACATTTGCTTACATGAGAAGATCGGAAAGTTTCTTAACTGACAATTTCCCAAGCTTATCCTTATCCTGAACAATACGATCAAGTTTTGAAGGAGAAATGGACAAACTTTCTTATGGGAAGCAAGTTGAAACGACCTGAAAAATGAGACTTTCAAAGGTTGATTGCCAACCCACTTTCATGCCAAAAGAAAATGCTTTATCAACTGCCAAGAAGCCATCGACAACCATTCGGGCCAATTAAATTATAGACATTTTGATCACTAGCCAACTTAAAAACATCTTTCCAAACTGTGGACACTGAATGAACTCTGTTCAAAGAAGGAAATTTGTCAAGAATACCCATACCATACTTTAGCCGCCATAAATTTCCTCCAGAGGAGGGGATTGGGCACAGAAGCAAACCGCCAATCACCATTTGGCCTAAAGAGAAAAGTTCTTAATCTGCAAGTTAATGATTCCTAAGCCACCGAATTTCCTAGGCTGACAGATCACACATCACTTGACTTTTGCTAGTTTCTTTTAATCATCCTTTCCACCCCCAAAGAAAATTTCATCGAATCATATCAATCTTATGGAGCACCCCTTTAGGAACTTTAAAAATAGACATATAATCAGTGGTAAACAAGTGAGCACCGAGTTTATCATAGTAACCCTTCCTGCAAAAGAGGGAATCTTCTTCCTTGTCCATAATGAAAGCATGTTATTCAACTTTTTAATCACTGGATGCCAAACAGACAATTTTATTTTGGACTAACGCCTATTGGTTGATTTTTTTTTTTCGCTCGTTTCAATAAATTTGAAGGACGTTTTTATTTTCGTTTAATTGTATTCCTTTAAAAAAAAAAGTTAGCTTTCCAAAATCTCGTTTTTGATTCCTGCGGTTTACTTATGCTAGTTTTTAGCTTTTAGGTTTTCTTTTAACTTTTTCTATTTTGACTTTTTTTTTGGGTAGATTTGAAGGTGATTTTTATTTTCATGTTTTCTAGTTTGAGGTTCTCTTATGCTTTTGTTGGTGCACATGAGTTTTCTGACTGAAAAATTAATGTTTAGATTATAACAAAAGGATTTCGAAAGACATTATTGGCGTATATATTTCATCTCAAGTTTTATAAATGTTGGGGTTCTTTCTTATTATTTTATTTGATTTAGGTATAATGCATCAATTACTACTTAGAACTTGACCCATTAAATTGAAAACTTACCATTCCAGTAAAATGGCAGAAGAAGATTATGAGCATTATTAGCATTGTATTTATTGTGGCACCAAAATCTTATCATATATTTGTTTTGAATTCTTGAAGACAATTCATTTTTTGAGTAAAAGTCTTGAAAATAATTCATATACATGAAAATAAGGTGTAAAAATATTTTATCGTAATTATTTTAGAATATTTGTTTATTGAAATAAAATAGCATGATTATCCAAATATACTGATTTTCATTTCAAATAAATTAAAAATTTATAAAAAATTAATTATTTATTTTATTAACGTAGTCTATTTTCTATAAGTTCGACTATAATTTCTTCTTAAAACGTGGTCTATATTTATATGTTATACTGTGTTTCAAGAATATTACTGAGAAAATATTACGCCAAAATAGGTTACGGTTAAAAAAACGTATCTTTTATCTTAGGCTACATTTTTTAAATGTTGAGTTTTTCAAGTAGTGATTGAGACAAAATGAAGTTCAATCCATAGTGAATTAGCTATAGTCTGTTACCGGTATATAGATTCTTTGGTAAAGCTTTATCTCCTTAATCTTCCTGTAACGCCCCGGAACTAAATGTAACGTCCCGAAAACGCGAAAAATAGGGCAATTTTTTTTTTATCTCTACTTAGGTTGTATTCCTGTACAGTGTAGGATACTTCTTTCTTTCTTTATTTATTTTTTAATTTTTCGTACATTCCAACCACCGCATGCGTTAAATAGTAAATAGCATCTACATATTAATTGTTTCTTGAACGTTTACATACTAATCCATAAAAACAGTGATTACATCCCGTAATAATTATACACCCACATATCTGTACATTATACATGTCTGAAAATAAATATCTTTTATTATACCTGAACAAGTACTTTGTAGATAGCTGCGTAACACTTCCTACAGCATATCTGAGATGGAGAAAAATGGGGTAAGCTTCTAGGAAAAAGTTCTGTAAGGAATATGTTTAGAATAATTCTGACTATATAAAGCATGTGAAAAATCATGCAAGTATACTTTCATACTTTACTTCTAAAAATCAAATCATAAACTTACTTGAAAAATAATCATTCAATCGCATGTATAAATTCTATTTTGTACGTAAAACATTCATACAGGAAAATATCATAAATGCATATACTTTTCTTTTTAATACCATGAATGTCTTTTCATCTGAAAACATAAAACATGTTTTCTTTCACTAAATCATCATGTAAATATTTATCCAAAAGCATAAATCATACTTTCTTTCATGAAAACATCATCATGCATAGTTTTCTTTCATGAAATATTCATCATACATAATTCATTTCGTAAAATCATTATATAGATTTTTTTCATCTAAAAACGTAAAACATGTTTTCTTTCATGAAAACATCATCATACTTTCTTTCATAAAGACTCATCATCAAAACATAGAGACTAGGCTATATCGGAGTCATGCAATATACGTCATCCTCCGTAAAGCGTCATAATCATACCGATGGCCCTGGTGGGGGCTATAGACTAGATCAGGGTCATACAACAAATCATAATTCTAAACATGGGTAGTATCTTCTTTTTTTTTCTTATCATACACTAGCACATAGCTAGGGCACGGGTACCGATGGTACTCGCCGTGCGGGAAACATTCTGGCGTGCTGCGCGGGCATGAGATACTACCAGAAATCATCATAATAGACCACAAGTAGCGAGTCAACCACCACACAGGTGAAGACAAGCGCTATAAGGGTCCTACGTATCGGCATCTCAAGTGGCGGAGCCGGACCGCCACGAGTAGTTGCCATGCATATAAATAGCCTTCTAGTCTCAAAATCTCTTTTTCTTTTCTTAAATACTTTCGGAAAACATCAAAGTTTCCGTTGAAACATGAATATAAAGTCATATAAAAAATTATAAAATATTAATGTGTTTCATACTCTATAAATCACTTCATAAAACGAAACATACTTCATCAAATCGTTTCATGAGCATAAATATGCTTTGTAAATCATTCATAAATCTGAATATGCTTTATAAATCGTTTCATAAATATAATTATGCTTTATAAATCATTTCATGAATATAATTATATTTTATAAATCATTTCATGAATGTAAATAGGTCAGAATTAAGCTAAATTACACCCCTTACCTCTTAAACCTTGGGGCAGTGCAAAATCGTGTCTCGAGATTACCTCGATTTGCATGTCAAATTTTTGAGCTGCCCAAAACGATACCAATTCATCATATATTGATCAATTTCATCTTAGCATACTCAATTTTAATTTATCTTCTCGAAGTTTGACCAATTTTGACTTTTCGGTTAACTTTTTCAGTTTTCTCGGTTTTACCGATTTAAGTCCCGTTTTTGGCCAATTTCATTATTTTAATTTCTCATTTAATTACTTCATTAACCTTATGATTCATTCAAGTCCATAAATCATGTTGGTTACTTTACCAAATTTTCAATTCTTTCACTTTTCGATTTTACACTGAGTTAAGCTATAAATCGGGCTTTCTCGGTATAAATTTAACCGTTAACAACCTTAGATCCATCAAATTTTTTCACCTAAACACCTAAACACCTTGCTGTCCAGACCTCAAATCATTCTTAGAAGTTAAATAATCCAAATCCACTTAACTAAAAATCTTTCAACAACACCAAATAACAACATATATAAACTTTATCATCATCCATCAACTTTACCTCGGGTTTGACCAAGGTTGACCACGTTTTTTATTCTCCCAATTGATCCTCAACTGTTATTTAACATGGATAGATCTTAGAATCATCAAAAACTACAAGAAAACTCAGCCAAAGAATAAAAAATCTCAAGTTCTTCACTTACCAAAAATAGGGCAGATTCGTAGACCATTTTTCTTTTGAGTTTTTCACCTAGAAAATGAACTTTTTTGTGACTGAATTGTTTATATGTTATAAAAGACTGGATGAGGAAGATTTTATCCTTCTTGGCCGACACCTGAATTTGGCCGGAAGGTGGCTGAAAAAATCGTGCACTGAGGGGAAAGGGAGAACGCCTTCAGGAATGAAAGGAGGGGGATATCTCTCGTCCTAGAAGTCCTTTGGGGTTGATTTTTATGCCCAATGAAAGCTCCTTAAGTCTACTTTCAGACTTGAAAAAATTGGCTCGAATTAAATACCGTAAGGTCTTCAAATTTGACAAAGAATAGGGCTGGGTCGATAGGCTGAAGGGGACAGATTTCTATCCTCTTCTAGAAAAATTCAGAAAAAATTATTGTAGTCCAATTTTCTCCAAATTTTCACTTCTCAAGTGTTATACTATGTCTCTAGTATGTTTCATAAAAATTTGGGGGTCACTTGTTTAAGAAAATTTTCCCGATTGAGCCCATTTTGCGCGATTTAATAAATACCGAGCAAAATGGTTTAAAGTTTTCAATTTATCTTAAAAATTAATTTGATCCCTGAAACCTCCATATTTCCTCTTGATTTTGATTTCTCAAGTCAATTTTAACTTATATTAATTTTCTATGACCTCAGAATAATTTTCGTGAATTTTATAAATTTAATCCGAATTTATTTGTAATTCCAAGCTCATTTGCTCAGTTTAGTGCAAAAACTCGAACCTTATTAACTTTTTCACTTCCAATACCTTAATTTTCATTTCTAAACATCATTTCATGATCATACATAAAATTCTTAGGAAATTCTCGGGTTTCACACTTCCACACAAATCCTCGTATACCTTCCTTTGATGGTTGAACTTATGCGAGCATCTAATTTATTGGTCCCCCTAGACTATGTTTCGCTATTACTTGAATACTAATTTCAAGTAAAAGACTACGTATATTGGATAAATCGTGTTATTTTATTTCGCTACACACTATAAGAAATCAGACTTACAACATTGGATTTTTTGCGCCAAATTTTTCTTTTCACTAAGTTTTAGGGATTTGCGACGGAACAACAAAAAATTTTTTCAACAAATTTAGCAAAGGATTTGCTACGGAATTCCATCGCAAATTTGCAATGTAAGAAATTTCGTTACATAGTCTGTAAGAAAAAAAAGGGTGCAAATGAATATTGTATGCCCGCCAAGTTTTTTTGATGGATTTTGAGATGGAAATTCCATCACAAATTGCAAATTTCAGAATTAGAAACTGAATTTGCTTCGAAAAATCTGTCACCTCAAAGGAAGGGCTAAACCCAAGCTCTCCTTAAAGCATGTAAACAACAGTTCAGTGGGCATCATAATTGTCAGTTCTCCTAAATATAGGGCCATGTCCTACCATAACCACCTAACCACCTATTTTCATGAATATGCACCCATGATACACTATACCAACATCGTGGGAAAGCACGTGCTAAGAGACCGTAAAAAGGGAGATCTTGCACATTACTAGGTTCAGATTTTTTTCATACTTTCATACGTTCTAAACTCTCAAAACCTTTGAGAAAGTCCCTTTGAGAAAGTCCCATTGAGAACAACCTCAATGGACCTTATTTTACATGTTGATTTAAGAAGGCAGAAACTTGATGCACCATCAACAAGCTCAACAAACTTTTTGGAATCAACACCCCAAAATCCTTTTCTCGGGACTTTATGGTAAAAAAGCTAATGTGTAACAACAAAATAACTAGAGAACCTCTAACCAGATGATATGCAAATAAAATCACCTTCAAATTTAGAAAAAAGTATCGAACAAAATAAAGTTAAAAGAAAGAAAACCTCAAAACTAAAAATTAATAGAAATTAAACCTTAGAAATTGAAAAAGAGGATTTTGCAAATCAAACACATTTTCGTAGAAACCAGATGAGGTAAACGAAAAATGTCCTTCAAATCTATAGAAAAAAGTTATAAAAAAAATTATTAAGAACCAAAATAATAAAATAAAAAATAAACAATAAATATAGGAAAAGGGATTACACTGTGTATAAAATGGAAATGATTATCATCTCTTCTATATTTATTTCGTGGTGTTTCATCTATATCAAGAGTCGATCTAGAAATGAAAATGGCTTTCTATGAGTTTTTTTTTTTGTTAAAAATAAGGTTATGCTGAAAATGATTTGTAGAGTAAATAACATCTTTGGTAAGTTAACTCTTCGATTAAAAAAAAAAAAAGTTTTGTTTTGGGCAAAGCAGTAAAGAAAGACATAAAGAAAGAAAATTGTATCCTCCGAATGAATGAAAGATTGAATAAGTGAGTGGTGAACCCTAAATCTACTTACTTCTTAATCTTTCATAACAGCAATTTAATTTGAAAATATATGAAACAACTACATTTTTAAAAAAAAAAATCGTAAACTATTTCGAGATTAGACTATACCTAAGATAAAACTCGTAATTTTTTATTATTGCAAGTGAATCTCGAAAGACAAAACATCAGACACAAAAAAATTATGTTTAAAATTATAAATTATAGTTAAATGTATACAAATAGCAAAATGTCTATCGTAAATGACATTGTATCAGTCATGTCTGAAACTATGATCATTTCCATTGTACCTGAATTTTGGAAGGAAAAACATTGAGCTACAAAAAACTACGTTTAAAAACATTGTTCATAGTTTATAAATAAATAAAAATTGTAATTAAATTTATTTAAACAGTAAGATATCTTTTTATAAGTGACTTTGCAACAACTTTACTTGAAACTGAAATGATTTTTCAATATAATTGAATCTTGGAGATGAAACATTGAGTTTTAGCAACAAAAGACTATGTTTGAAACAAAAAAAAAAACCCTAGTCTATTCATATACTTTTAATATACTTAAAAGTTGAAAGATAGAAGAAGTATTGAGTCTTTTTTTTAAAAAAAATATGAAGTATTGAGTCTTAAACCATAAAAGACAAAGTTTGCAGCAAAAATAGAATTTTTTTGTGTAATTAAGTTTAATTATGATTTGGTGTTTTAATATCTTATATTACATTTTTTAAATATATGTAATTATAGCCTTAACGTTTGAAACTTAAAAAAAAAAAAAAACAGAATCAAAGATATTAGACCGCGCATATTTTTAATAATTGTAGTTAATATGTTCATGTAACTTTAATATTGTGTTTTTTCTAGTAGTGGTATGACTAATTGATATTAGTGGTGACAATTTCATTTTCATGTCTAGCACTCAAGTTTTCAAACTCGCACAATACGAAAATCAATAAAATTTATAATCTTAGTTAAATAATTTTTATGTAGTTTTAAAAAATAACAAACAAATTGAACCAATAATTAATTGGATGAAACACACACTTAATAACACCTAAAATTAGCCTCGAGCTCTCTTTTCTAGCATTAAAACAAGGCTTTTTAAGATTGATTGCTTCCGTAATTAAGGTATGACTTCTGTTGTATTGCTAAAGCCTTGTAGGCAAAACTTCGATGTAAGAGTTGCAAAAGATTTTCTATCACAACACGAAGATACAATGTGGATAAAAAATATAAAAATAATACATGTTAAAATATAATCAAATATATATATAAATATAATCAAAATTAAAAAAATTATATTTTATATGTAATCATAAATTTTAATATAATTTTATTTAACATAACTATGAATGATAAATATGAATGGCTAAATTTTATACCCAAGCAGTAGACGTTCCGACCTCGCTAACCTACTAACAAATTATCCTCAGTTAATGTTTATCAATTTTTTTTAAATCATTACGGCTCTAATTAAGCAGTCATTTTATATAAGATAGTGTAAAAAAAAAAAAAAAGAAAGCATATTACACAAATGTAAGAGTGAAACATAGATTTAATAACAAAACAATGCAGTACACTATCATGTCGTTGACAAGACACCATCTTAAGTTCTGACAATGTTACTTAGGTCGATCTGTTTTTGGGTGAATTCCATTTCTTTGGAACGGCATAAGGAAGGGGACAATGGACAAGATGAGTCAGTAAAGTGCAGAGAGCAGTCAGGTCACTTTATTCAGGTACACACAATCGGAAAGAGAGAGAGAGAGAGCAAGCTCGCCGCTTCCTTCCAACATTTTAAAGGTTTGGATGATTGGATTCTATCCACTGAACCACTGTGGATGGATTCTCTATTCTCAGTGGGTCGTCCTTCTGCCTTAATTTACATCCTTTATCTTCCAAATTGCTTGAGAGGTCATGCAACGATTAATTAATGTCGGAGGCAAAGGTGAAAAGAAAATTTTCCCACCGTTTCTCTGGCTCTCGGGTTTTTCTCTGTCTTTCTTTCTCATAAATCTAATCGAATTTTGTTACATATAACATAACAAACATTTTCATGTCTTTCCTCATTTTCTCTTTTCTTTTTTTTTTTTCATTTTACTTTCTGTCTTTTCTTTTTCTTTAAGGACCCCTTAAAATTATTTTTGGAAATAGGATTCCCTTTTATTTGTTAAAAGTAAAAAAGATGTAATCCAAGTTAAGGAATGAAGGTTATTTGGCCAGCCATGGCCAGATTTTGTTTTCAGTTGGTTTTCTTTTTGTACCCAAAAAGATATATCTTTCATTCTCATAAAGGAATCCAAATATTTTTCCTCCATCGCTAAGGAATATTTTTATTGACGTCTTTTTGTTGCAATTGAGGTGAACTTTACAATGGATTAAAAGAATTGAATTGAAATATCTGAATTATTTTTTCAGTGTTTACTTGTCCTTTTTATACTCTTAATTGGAACTTTTTTAGATATACTATACTACACACACTACCATTCTTCATGTCAAAAGTTATCTAAATGTTAATCAAAAGTGATAGTCGAAAATAATTATATAGGGGTAGCTACCAATTAGACTATGCATGTATTTTTTGATCTTCTTCTACTAGTTTCATGCAAACATGATTAAAACTGGGATTCTTCGAGAAAAGCCGGCGGGGCTGTACTGTAATGGCATAAATTCTTGTTCCTAATTAGAACATTTTGCCATAACATATAATCTTTATGAAGCACTAAATTATAGTTTGCTTTACTTCCTTCAAAAGAGGGGCATAAAGCAAAAGAACATAAGGACCTACTTTTTAGAGTTGACATGGTACAATTAACAAAGCCATTATAGGCTGTTAGCTCTTCGTATATATCTTGTTGGCTAAGCAATTAAATGCACGGTTTCTTCCTTTCTTCTTCTTTTTTCTGTGCTTAGAGCGCTGAGTGGAAGTTGGTTAGAAGTTAGAACCGAGTTGCGACTGAAATTAATAATTAAATCGATATATTACATTCAAAATTACAATTATAATTACAATAAAGTATCAGTGTATTATCTTCATAAATTTTGTAATCATATAGATATCAATTAATTAATTAAATTAATAAATAATTAGATTTAATAACTAAATTCAAAATCATACATGATCTGACTTAAATTTAATATTTCAAAATCTTAATATCCCTTCTTATCACTAAATTAACGTTTTATTGGCAACTCTAATATATTTTTTAAATATATTATTAATTTTATATAATATAATTTTTATTTGAGAAGTAAACTGCTATGCCTAAGACAGTCTATTATAATTTTTTGATGAATTTTATAAAATATGGATCGAAATTTCAGTACAAAAAATCATCTGCTCTTATAAAACAATCAACTGCTCATACTATTTTAAAAATTTTTAATTAAATCGGTTAATTTGAATAGGCAATAAAAATAATTTCGATAAAATTTAAAATGATAAAATAATTATAAAATATATGTATTTTATAAAAATAATTAAAAAAAGAAGTTAAAGGTGAGACAGTAATTTTTCTCTTATTTTTTGTGTCTTTTGTGGGTTTGATTCACTGTTCAAACCACCACCAACGCCAATCGATGTGCCAAACTTAAATAAATCCATCAATTTTAATTTTTTTTAAAAGAAATAAATCGACCCAATCAAATTAATCAATTGCTCACCCCTATTCCAGCTTTAATACAAACCCTGACACTAATTTATGTCTATTGCTCAGTCATTAGTTCTTTTACTGACCCAGCCCCCGGCACTATAACTTCAGCTGATTGACCGGAAAAGGACACAAATACTTTTTTTTTTTTTTAAATAATCACCTCCTCTGTGCCTTTTTTTAATGCTAGATTATGTTGTTAATGTAATTGTATTTGTTAATTAAACTAAATACTGTAAACTACACCTCTTTGTAAATTTTTTTATACAAGATAGACATCGGAACTTTGTCAGTATAAAAGAAAAAGCAATGCACTTTAAGATATGCCTCGAAAACCAATTAATTAATTACCAACAAACAAGATTAAATTATAATCATATCATATATTAATAATTTTTTAATCGAATGGTTAAAAAAATTATAATATATTATAAAATTTGAATTAAAATTTTAATAATTTTTACGTTCAGCTCCAATTATTTAAAGAAAAAAATTACTGTCTCATAAACACACCGGAAAGAGTTTAATTAGATTTTCTTAAATTTCTGTTTAAATTTTATGAACTACAAATTCATTTTTTTAATTGAAACTTGTTTTCTATTAAGCCATCAACTTATAGCTGCTTAAAAGCAAACAGAAAGTCCTCTCAGCTTTCTTTCTTAATCATACTCAATCCTTTCCTTAATGCATCAGATCAGAGTTTTTATATATATATATATATATATTTAGTTCATAAATCCAAAAGATGATCATAAAGTAAAACAAAGTTACAAATCCGTTGTGTTTTCTTTTTCCTTTGGGCGAATGGGAGTTTAGTTTGTAGCCCACCCATCCCAGTGGGCAGAAAGAGCTGAAAGTAGAGGACAGCTCATGCTTGCGACATAGACTTCACACCAACCTTCTCTATTACTCTCGTCCCTCACTTCCACCATTTTCTTTTATATAACCCCACGCTCTTTAATCTGATTTATGTACATTCACATTCTCTCTTAACTCCATCGACTATCATGTTGTTGTAATAGTAATATTTATAGCCTTTAACCACCGCTCGTTTCTTTTCTAATTTCTCTACATTTTTAAAGTTACTGATTTTGCAGCCATGGGATACGACAGGCTCCGACCTTCAGAACCGGGAGGCTCTGGAAATCCTCCGCAGCTACAACAACAAGAGCTACATGAAGAAGCTGGAGTTAAAAGCAAGAAGAAAAAGCTTGTTATCGTTTCTGTTTTTGCTCTGGCTATGATCATTGTTTCCGCTGTCTGTGCTGGCCTCGTAATTGGGGTCCGGCGACGAGGAGCCGACCCTGTTGGAACTCCAATCCACCGTAAGCCCACCCAAGCCATTTCCAAGACCTGTAGTAAAACTCGGTTCCCGAACCTCTGTGTCAACTCACTCCTTGAATTCCCTGGCTCGCTCACTGCCAGTGAACAGGACCTCGTCCACATTTCTTTCAATATGACGTTGCAGCACTTCAGCAAAGCTCTTTACACGACCACTTCTATCTCTTACGTCCAGATGGATCCTCGTGTACGGTCGGCATACGACGATTGCCTCGAGCTTCTGGATGATTCTGTCGATGCTCTCTCCCGTTCCCTCTCCTCCGTCATTCCTTCTCAGGACGGCGATAATAAAGGCGGGTCCACTCAAGACGTGATGACGTGGCTAAGCGCGGCGTTGACGAACCACGATACGTGTACGGAGGGATTTGAGGGAGTGAGCGGGTCGGTGAAGGATCAAATGGCCGCGAAACTGAATGACTTGTCGGAACTCGTGAGTAACTGCTTGTCGATTTTCGCGGCGAGTGGCGGAGGAGATTTCGCGGGAGTGCCGGTACAGAACAGGAGGTTGCTGGCGTCGGAAGGCATACCGGGAGAAACTATCGATGAGAAGAATTTCCCGAAATGGCTGGGGAGAGAAGACAGGGAGCTGTTGAACACTCCCATTTCGTCGATCCAGGCTCACATAATCGTTTCAAAAGATGGAAACGGCACCGTTAAGACCATCACTGAGGCGATTAAAAAGGCGCCTGAGCACAGTACTCGGCGGATCATTATATATGTGAGGGCAGGAAGGTAAATTGCAATTATAATAAAAGTTCATATTGTTCCTCTACCCTTAGTGTTGTTTTTAACTTAAAACGACGAAACTAGCCCTGTATGGTAGTTCGTTACTCAAACCCTTTATTTTTTTTTTTGGTTATTTTGTTATTTTTCCAATTAATGATTACATTTTTTGACTTCACCGCTCATAAGTTACTGGGATCATGTGAATATAATATTATTTTTATTTTAAAATTTTTTATTATTCAGAAATTAAATTTAAAAAATAAAAATTTCCTACTGTGTTTACAGATATGAAGAGAATAATTTGAAGGTGGGGAGGAAGAAAACAAACTTGATGTTTATAGGTGACGGTAAAGGTAAAACAGTCATCACAGGAGGAAATAGTGTATTCGACAAAATGACCACATTCCACACTGCTGCCTTTGGTAAGTTAACCTTTTTGTTACTATTTTTGTTTACTCATATTCTCCTTCGAATAAAACAGTAGGTTAATTTACCAACAGTTTTTAATTTATTAGAAAAAAATAAAAGTAGATTTTTTTGAAGTATTTAGATAAAATTTAAATTTTAAAATTATTATTATTGAGAGAGTTTTATTTAAATATTATTTCTTATTCTAATAACATTAGTTAAAAATCATGAATATTTATAATTAAAAAATAAAAAAATCTTAATTCTTAGGGAAAATCAGCCATTGGACCCAAACCTTTAACCATGCATGATCATGAAGTAGAAGTTTTTCACGTGGGCTGTTATTGTTGACAGACAAAATACTAGATTCCTGTAGCCAGTTGAGTTCATCTCATCTTACCTGCTACTTCCTTCTCCGTACAACTGGGAATCACAACTACCCATATATTCTATTTCTATGAAACCTGGAAGCAGAACATCGGAACTAGTATTGAGGCTGGAGCTCTCATTGGAATCATCGGAAGTTAAATCAATTCTTACTTTCCTTTTTTATTTTTCTTTTTTTTTTTTTTCTTTCAGCGGCAACTGGGGCTGGTTTTATCGCAAGAGACATGACATTTGAGAACTGGGCTGGACCAGCGAAGCACCAGGCGGTGGCTCTTCGTATTGGGGCAGACCATGCTGTGGTTTACAGGTGTAGCATCATTGGATACCAGGACACTTTGTATGTTCACTCCAATCGCCAATTCTACCGTGAATGCGACATTTACGGCACTGTGGATTTCATTTTTGGTAATGCCGCCGTGGTTCTCCAGAACTGTAGCATTTACGCCCGGAAGCCCATGCCCATGCAGAAGAACACTATCACCGCCCAAAACCGAAAGGACCCGAATCAAAATACGGGTATCTCGATCCATGCATGTCGGATCCTACCCACGCCGGAGCTCGCCGCTGTCAAGGGTAGCTTCCAAACGTATCTAGGCCGTCCATGGAAGTTGTACTCCAGAGCTGTATTCATGTTGTCGTACATGAGTGACCACATTCACCCTAGGGGATGGCTGGAGTGGAACGGTAACTTTGCCTTAGATACACTATACTACGGGGAATACAGGAATTCTGGACCGGGTGCTGCAGTCGGGAAACGGGTCAGATGGCCCGGGTACAGAGTCATCACTTCAGATGTCGAAGCCAGCAAATTCACCGTGTCACAGTTTATTTATGGATCAGCATGGTTACCATCAACTGGAGTTGCTTTCTCGGCCGGTTTACAAGTATAAAAATTCTCCTTTTTTTAGTTTTTAATTGTATGAAATGAAATATAATTTTATCTGTCTAATTTTTTTTCATGGATATTATAATAAATCCACTCCAAACTTATAGAAACTATAGGATCTAAAAATTACTACTATTATTACTACTTTTTTTTTTTGTAATTATAAATTCCTTACAATGTCAAAATCGTGTTGTAATAAGAAAATGAAGTTACATGTTTTTCTTCGTTTTGATTGGCTTGTCGTCTTATTAGTGGGTGGTTGTTGTTGTTGCCGCGACTTTTTTGGCTGTAAGTCTCGGGTTTATCTTAAAATTATTGGTGTCGGTGACTGCATTTTTTATCTGTTGGTCATCGAAGGAAAGCCCATGGGCGTTGAAATCGAGCCACATGTTCCTGATCCAGGGTTTAAAACGATATGGTCCACCGCACCTGGGTCCATTCGAGACATCTGGTTGAGCCAATATATGAGTTTTTAGATTATCATCTGTAGAAGAGCAGTGGAATTGCCAAAAACCCTTTTCCACTCTGCTTTTGATTTTTGATCAATTGCCAGCCTCAGTGGGTTAAGGGTTCATCTTTTTGACCTAGAATAATACTTTTGCAACACAGCATCCAGCTTGTGGCAATTGACATGTCGATGTTCCAATAATGTTAGCTACTTTTTATTTTATACGACGAAGCTTCTTCGTATTTTAAAAATATGAATATATATATAATCATTTAAATTAATACTTAAAATCAACTATTTCAATTCAATGTTTCACTGAAAATTTTCATTTTTTATGAAATAAAGATGCAAGTTTAGCAGCCTATACAACAATAAGGGATTTAGGTAGAAAAATCCCAGCTAAAAAACGAAGGGTGCAAAGCCAGCTGTGGTGGAATAATTTGTTTGTACTCTTGCTACTAGATGGGTCACCTTGGTGTGAACCAGAGCAGATCTTATTTCACATGGCCGATGTCTCAGTTGCCTTCTTATCTAAAAGCCTTGCTGTAAGTGCATTGGGTAGAAAATGGGAATATCTTCTATCAAGTACCATACACGTACATGTACAATCCAGTCGTATCGGTGAATAATAGAGTCGGGGTGGCATAGGCCGCTGATCTGCAAATAAATTAAATGATTTTAAATACAGCATCATGACATGACAGGACATGACGTGACAAAAATAAAAATGTGAACGTGACATGAACTTCAATTTAATAAAAATTATAAGTTTAGTAAAAGTTAAAATATTATGTTTAATATATTAATAAAAATTTTAATATAAAATTTTATATTTTACACTATATATGCGTGTATGAAATATATATACTTATCGCACCCGATTCAACACAGTGTGGACACAAATGGTCACATCTACTTTTCACGTCTACATATATTTTGTTCAAAATACCACTGGTATGGGTCATTAGAAAAGAACAAAATTAAAAACCATTTTAGGTATTGTGCAAACCTGATATGAAGTCCAGTGAAACTCTCAAGTATATATACTATTATTAACATAGCTACAACCAAACAACTAAAATCTACCGAATGGTACAGTTTGTTCTTCGGATAGATTGCTTAAAGGCAATTCCAGATAATAGACTATGGTTTCGAGGATGTGCTACACATGAAAGTTAGATATATGAACAAAATGCAACAGATGATGAGAACACAAGTTCCAGCAACAAACCAACATTACACAGAACTTATGCAAAGACCATTTAACAAAAACATGGACTACCATCATCCTTCTGCAGTAAATCTGCATTGTGGAAAATGCAGGCGTGTGAAGCAACCTAGCTGTTTGCCTCAGGGCTTATGCGGTCAGTTCATCAAGATGTCGGTCCATGATCAATGCCACAGCTTCGAAGAATGAATCATCACTCATTCCAGGGAGCAGAGCTTCCTCTGCTTCTCTAACAATCTGCTCAATCACTGACTCCTGTTTCACCGTTTCCCTGCACATTATTCTTCCAATGGCAAAGGGTGTGAGTCCTCTCTCTGCGCCTTTCTTCAGAAGCATGGTGGAAATGCGAAGGGTGCGAGCACACTTGGGTGGCATGTCCCAACCATGAAACTTCAAAAGTTCAATATCTTGTTCAGCATCAAGAGACTTAATATAATTGATGACATCAGGAGAATAAGGTTCATGAGCTTGAGGCCAGTAGAGCCAATCAAATGTGCAATCCTCAAACTGCAGCAAAATAAAGAGCACTATCAAGGTGATGCAAATTGATTCTAAAGAAGCTCTAATCTTTCATAATAAAGGTTCATATGCCAAATTCGAAACACTTGACAAATCTTAAGAATTTTGAAGTGAAGAAGAAGATAAAAGAGATTTACTGTTTTCTTAGACAAAATTTTGATTGTAAAACAGCTTTAATTTGGAAAGCTAAGTTACTTGCAGCTTCAACCTAGAACTGATGAGTTCAAGTAATGACATGTTTAATAACATGAAAGCAAAGTGCTAGTATAGCTATAACAGGTTTTATTATGGACATAAGATCCCCAGACAATTAAACTAGAAACTCCTTTACATTTACGACTATAACTTTGTATGCAGCAAATAGAATTAGAGGAAAGGCAACAAGCAATTTCCTTCTCAACAAGAAGAATCACAGAGTTAGATATAGCGCATTGTCCTCAAAAGTTAAAATGTAAAACAATTGCGACAAAGCCATAAATTGTATGTAGGGAATAAAAATCTTAAAAAATAGCATCAACTGAAAAGAAATATGCAAGTTAGAATCTTACATTCTCAGGCAAGCAGTAGCCATGATCAATAGGAACAAGCGAAACCCGACCCTCCTCACAATTTCTTGTGACCAGTATGTTCCCAGCATGCCTATCTGCATTTGCCAACCTTATGTCCAACACGGAGATCTTGTGCACCTCATCCACTGGGAAAGCTCGAGGGCCCATATCTTCACAACTTCCAACATTGTTAACAAACATCTGCAGTGACCCAATCTTGATATTCTTGGAATCATACTCATAACCTTCTGGATAATTAAATCCTTTATGCAAGCACTTAACCATCACAGTTGGAGGGACCCCAGCAAAGCCTTTCTCTCCACTATCAAATGAACGAAGCCCGGCCATTGGATGATCCAACAGGTAAGCTACAACTTCCCTCAATGCACCTTCTCCTACTCGTGTACCTTTCTTCAACCCTTCACCATCTAGTGACAAGGGGAGGCCTTGTGGGTTATTTACAGCCATTGGCTCTTCGTCAATAGGCTTAAAGACCGAAATATACTTCTGACCAGATGAATCTTGCATGAAATAAGCTCCACCTGACCCCTCGGATGACCGGATAGGCCTATTGCCTCTCTCTAAGCCATCAAAAGTTAAGTCAATTAGTTCTCTAATAACTAACGGCAGTTGAATCTTAGAATTAACAACAAGAGGCTCCAAAATGAAATCTCTAAGCAACAGCTTCCTCTTCATGACCTGCTGTTCCAAAGAAGGTGTGCCACCCAGGTATTGTCCCACTGTATTTTGCCCCTCATTCAAACTCAATGCCTCAACAGAAACTTCAAAATCTTTTTCAATAGGTACAGCCTGTACTTTAGCAGACTTTCGAAAAAGCAAGTGAATTACAGCATCATTATTTTTGCAGATATCAGTAATTAGTCTCTGATCTTCAAGCTCCTCACCATCACATATCAGTTCTTGATCCTTGAGATTAAGAATTCCTTTTCCCTTCTTAGCAATTTGTTGCTTCACGTAACCCACATTCCTACCCCTTGCAATGTGAAACTCAAACTTCTTACCACATACAGTCCTAACAGTGATAGCCTGGAGATCTGAAAGCTTTAACACCAGATGCAATACATTCCCCTCACTAACCCCATAGTCCTGGACACGAGAATTACTCCTAGCCAGTTCTCTCCCTTCAAAAACTAGCCTCTGCTTCCTCACAAAAAATCCTTCTGAATTCTGAATCCTCAGCTTCACAGAAGCAATTGAATCAGACTCCATTACACGTATGGGAATGACAGACCCACCAACAGAGAGAAAAATTAAGATTGAGTCGCTCAACGTCTGCCCATATCTACGTGGAATAGTTTCAGGGAACCTAGCAGACTCTTCAATTGCCGGGCTTAAAACTACACTGGCGATTGACATTGTCTTCCCTGTAGAAAGTTATATGAAGCTAGAACTTCTTAAAACCAAATTCCATTAGAAATCCTAAAAAAATTAATAATAATAATAAATAAATAACCTTCAGCCAGAAACAGTCAGAGCTCATGGTAAGACTCCAAGAAATCCTAGTTTTCTCCCAAGGACTTAGGATCCATTTTCATTCCAGATTTCCTTGTAATATCAAGACAGTCCAAGACCCTTAATGCAGTTTCAAATTCAAACGCCCTTCAATACATCAAATAAAGATGTAATCAGACATCACGAAAAGCATCAGCCAGCACTAGATTACCAGTAGAACAAGACAAGCTAAATCAGTAATAAACCTCTAGATTAGAGAATAAAACATTAATCTCAGATCAAAAGAATCAAAGCAGATTCTTTTTCAACAAAATAAGAAAACATTGATTCCTTTGATTTCTTCGATCAGTTATCTTGTAGTAGTAATCATGATAATTAAGACTTTGAATTTCACACTCTTTTAGCTTGCTATTCTGATCTTTAAAGTTTCATTCAGATTTTCTTATTTCCAAAAAAATACCGCAAAAAAAATAAAAAATTAAAGTTTAAAAAAGCATCCCTACCTGATAAAATTCAACCAAAGACACTAACATACTGAACCTAATTATAACAAAGAAAATGACTTTTTTTATTTTTAAATATTTCTAGCTCACACTTCTCAGTAACCAAAGAGAAAATGTCTACAGCATAGTATCTTCAACAAATAAATTAATAATATCATGACTTTTCAAATCTTCAATCCGATCTCCTTATTAACCCAAGCAATGTGAAACATTTAAGCAAAAATAAACAATTTTTAAAAATTAAAAACCAATAATAAAGCATCACCATACCCAAAAAAAGCTCAATAAAGAAATGAAAACAAACCACATATTTTCTAAGTAACCAAACAAGGCTGAATCAAAAAATGCGACATTAAACTCGAAATTAAAAATGATGATCGAATCGTACCTGAAGAAGACAAAATTAGAAGATGAAGAACAAATCAGTTAAATAAATGGTGAATTAGGAATGGAAGCAAAGACGCGTCGTCATTGACTCTTGCTCTCTTTCTTTCTTTTTTGAGATTTCCCTCTCAAAAAAAAAAAAAAACAAAGTCAGAAAATATATTCTCCGACTATTTCTTTCACTTACCCCGAAAAAAGAAAGGAAGTGCGTTTTACACTGACTTTTAATCGCTAATTAAATCTACGGTCTATTTTAAAGTAGACACAGTAAGTCAGTAAAGTGTTCTGCACGAAAATTTCGGAGGGTTTTAGTAATTAAATCAAATGTATGTTAAAATTCTATCTATATTCGTGACAAAATTTTTAATTATGTAAAAATATTTATATTTAATAATAACAATTTCATCAATAATATTTTATTTTTTTGAAAAAATTAATAAATTGACTTAAAATTTTAAGTGATCGATACGAATATATTATTAAATTTATGATCAATTTATAAAAATTAATCATGTATGAACATATAAAATAATATAAAATAAATTAATTTTATCTTGACATAACTTAATTTCTCTTTAAAAAAATATAGTACTTCTTAGTTTTCAAAATTTAAAAAAAAAATGCAATTTTTTTAATTTTTTGGAGTGAGTCTTTTCTTGTTTCTCTTTTTAATCGGTTGCTTGGAATAAGCTTAAAATTAAAATTTAATTTATCAACTAAAATAATTATTAACCTAAAAATTTCATGTGAAATAAGCAATTACAGTCTCATTCTAGAAATAGATTCATATTTGATATATTGTTGGTGTATGAATTTTATATATTATTAATGAATTATAATATGTTACTTCATTAATTTATAAATTTTAAAATAAATATTATTAAATTTGTTAATTAATAAAATATTATAATACGATTTGATATGATATATCATATTTATATATTGATACTAACAATACGCTGAATATGTATTCCTTAAAAATTAAAATTAAAAATGATATATTTTTATTCACTTTAACATTCATATTGTGTCCCTCTAAAATAATATTCTTTAGATAAATATTAATTTAAAGGGAATATTAATTGGAAGAGTTTTATTTTGTAAATTGTTGCTTTGTTTTAAAAATATATTTTTCTAATTTTCACATTCTTTAAACTCGGCAATAACAATCTAACATTTTATTTCTTTAAAAGTTTCATTTTGATTGATAAATTTATTAAAAATCTCATTACAAATATATTTTATAAAATATATTTTAGTTTTTAAATAAACATTTTAAAAATTTTTTATTCTTGAATATTATGTAATATATTTTGTAATTTTTATTAACATATTAATTATATGATGATTGAGATATAAATTTTACATTAAATCTTTCAAAAATTATAAATTATTACAAGAAAGAGATTTATAAATTTCTTCTTGAATTGAAAATTTTATTAATTTAAAAAATTTAATTTAAAGGAGTTCAATGGTTCTTATCTCGTGAATGATGGTAGATTTTGTGGTGAATTAATAATTCAATTAATGTACTTGATTGTCAAATCACATAGAGAAAAATGTTAAGATTCTAGAATATCCTTATTACGTTTACTTATTAGCAACAAGAGGCTTTTTTCTTTCTTTTTTAATTTGATGACGGTCGAATTGTTTTGTTTTAATCAAAAAAATCAATAGCACAAATTAAATATAATTGAAATTAATTTGATTATCAGATTAATTTAAATTTATATTAATTCAAAACCTATTTGAGCCGAAATTAAATTAATTTAAATTCGAATAAATTTTAATTTATTAACAATAATTCAATTTTAAATTTAAAGTTAATAATAAATATTTAAATATAATAATCAATAATCGAACTAACTACAATGAAAAGATGAAAGATACAGCTACATTAGGTCCTGACAAAAACATAAAAGTAAAAAAAAAAAAAAAGTACTATATTTATGTATTATAGGTAAAAACATTCGGCAACTTTGGAGGTTTCAAAGTAAAACTCTATATTATGATTGCTGTTTAATAAAATAATATCAATCGCCATTTACTAGACGCTCCATTTTTTGATTAGTACAGTACTTTATTTCTTATACCCGTACATTTCTCTTGAAGAAACGAATTTTAAATTCAAGGGCGTTTCGGTAACTATGTTCTTTCCTGATCCGGTGTGAAAGCTAATGTTTGTTCATTTGACTCACTGAACCAATAGATCGCTTCCACGTCAAAACCAGTTTTCGGGCAAGAGAAATTGAAATTTTAAAAATAAAATACAATTCTCTTTTTAAAGAAAAAAAAAATCCAGTTCTCCTTTCCAACCAACAGGCAGTAGACTAGAGATTATGTAAAAATAAGAAATTACCTCACAAGCTCCTCTCAATGAATTCCCAAATCCTCTCTTCCATGTAAATTCGGTCCCTATAGCGCCGTGGCATGTGGCGCTCGTCTGGAAAAATCAGCAACTCATATGGCTTTCCAGCTGCCACCAGGGCGTTAACCAGCCTCGCCGTGTGCCTAAAATGTACATTTTCATCGATCATGCCATGAACCAATAGCAGCCTTCCTTTCATCTGGTTAACATGGTGCATCACGGAGCCACACTCGTAATCTTCAGCCTCCTCAGAAGGCAGTCCCATGTACTTCTCGGTGTAAAAGGTGTCGTATCCCTCCCATGACGTAACAGGAGCGCCCGAGACAGCGCATTGGAAAACATCAGGGAACCTAGCCAAGGCCATGGCTGACAGATAACCACCATAGCTCCAACCGTACAACCCAATATGGCCAATCTTTGCTAGCCCTTGTTTAATTAGCCATTCAGCTCCTGTGAGCTGATCCTCGGCGTCAACACGGCCAAATTTATTTTTAAAACAGCCTTCAAACTCCAGCCCACGTCTAGCCGTTCCTCTATTATCTAACTGCAAAGGGTGTGCGTTAGAGAGGAAGTGAAGGGAAGCCGAAGATGTAATAATGAATAACTGCAGTTAACTTCTAAGAAACTGATAACAGATATGACATCATATAGGTTAGCTAAAATTTCAAAGCCAGAAAAAACTGGCAGTTTTTTTCCGTTGTTGGAGGATGAGATGTGTGCACGTTTGTCTGTCGTATATTCCTAGTCTAGAATCATAATAGATGCATAAGTTGTCAACGCAAGAAAAGACAAACCTTCCAAACTAAAATGCCTTTGCTCCGCAAGTATTGAGCTCTCATGTCAACTGTATTTATCCAAGAATCACAAACAAGCTGTACACCAGGACCACCATACACACTGATCAAGGTTTTGTAAGGTGGAGGTCCAAATCTTGTTGCATCAGGCTTATATAAAGCCCCATATAGTACAGTACCATCGTTTGCCTGTACTTGCACTATCTCTGGAGACTCAAGTTTAAGTCTTTTAAGCCTGGGAATTGTTAATGGCTGCTCATAAAGAGACATTATAACACTTCCATCAATCAAGTTGCAAAGCAAAACTGTAGGGGGAGAATCAAGAGAATCATAAATATCAACAAACTTCCGCATGTGGTGATCAAGCACAACGACATGTTTTCCCTTGCCATGGGTCAATTTGACAGGGGCTTGCATGGTAGAATTTTCATCTCGGCATAATTTAGCACAGTAAAGGTGTGATTCTAAAGGTCCATCAAGAGTTCCAGTGAAATACACAAGCCCTGCAGCCTCATTTATACCAGCTATTTGCTCAACCATCCATTCACCCTCTGTAATGGGTCCTAAGCAAGTCCCATTAGCATCATGCAGATAAAGATGTCTGAATCCTGCTCTTTCACTTGCCCAGATGAACCCCCCAGTATATCTGGTGATTCCTCTGTCCAGAGGTGTAAAGCAATCATGTAGATTAATCCAAGGTTTTAGTTTTTCGACCATTATAACATTTTTTTTGCCTGTCTTGATGTTAAACTTAAGGATCTTTAGTTTGCAGTGAGACCTATTCAAGACTTGTGCTGTAAGAACATTTCCATGCATCCAGTTGACTCTAGCCAAATATTCGTCATCATAGTTTGGTCCCCCACAGATAATATCCATCCAAGTGACAGGATCACCAGTAGTGGACACCACACCAAGGCGAACTTTGACATTTGAAGCTCCTGCAAAAGGATATGCATGGTCTTCCTCTGCCTCTGGACCCACTGAGCTTTTACCTTGATGCATAATTCTAAAAAGAGGTATCTCAGAATAATCAACCTCTGTAAATGCAATGAACTTGCCATCAAGAGACCACCAATACCCAGTTTTTCGATCCATCTCCTCCTGTAATTAGAGAAATTCCCAAATATGAGGGAGAAAAATCTATTCATAAAACAGAGATTAAAAAGGGAAGGCATCATTGGTAACTTTATGGCACTGTAACTTCTCTTTGCACTGAAAAGCAATAATCAGTTCCAGACTCATATTAATCAGTGACCAAATTTACATAAATATGCTAACAAAGGGAAGGAGATTGAAAGAAATTCTCACCTGAGCTATATACTCAGCAAGTCCATGAGTCTGCAATTATTAAAAATATTGTTATATTCAAGAAGAAGAAGAAGAAGAAGACTAGACAAATGTTAAATGTTAAAGTCTAACTTCCTCCATTTGCCACACCCACACAGCAGATTGAAACAAGGAAAAAATCCAACAAATAATCCAAAACTTGTCTGCCACCAAATTAGAGCTGTTTATTCAAAAAGGAAAAAAAAAAAAAAATAGAGCCCTATTGTATTTATAATCATTGCATTCACCAATTTTTATGAAATGCAAGAAAAGTTGCCCGAAGATTTCTAAGCTGTCAAATGTAGTTAATGAATTGGCATTTTGCCAGAGAACAATTTACTGGTTGAATTGCATCCTTCCAGGTAGTGTTGCTATCAACAATCACTGTTCCGGCTGACAAGAAGCAATAAGGTAAAGGAAAAAAGAGAAATTAGATGAGACATGGACTAGACAACGAGGGAGCTGACCCTAAAAGGTCGGAGCGTAGGTTGTCCCCCAATTAACTGACCGGGCAAAGTGTTATACCATTCTATGTTTTAAGCCAAATATCAAATTGCTCATTCTAGATGGCTCCGAAGGGCTATATATATTGCATCATTAAAATTTCACATTAAAATTTCACATACTTTCTTCTACTCCAACCTCCTCTCCCGCTCCACTCCCACCCCCACTCCCTTCCCTTCACAGACGGGCAAACAGAAGAAAAGAAAAGAAATGAAAGAAAAGAAAAGAAAAGAAAATTTTATTGTAAATATACGAACATCCAAAGAAGTGAAACAATTAAAATTCTACCCCATACAGACACTGGTAATATAAACTTACCAAAATGTTCCCATTAGCACCATATGTTAATTGTCTATGTTCATCGTACAAAAGATTCAGAACATGCAGCTCATAATCTCTTACGTAAGCAAGCATAGTACCATCTGGGGAAAGATGTGGATCAATAATTGGAGATGTTGACATGCTTGAAAGTTTGAGCTCTGGTTTTGAACCAGAAAATTCCTGGAAATAAATCTGGCCATAGAGAAGTGAACAAATTACAAGGGAAAGAATTCCAATGTCGCATGTTATTAGCAAGACTTGGATTAAAGAATATGTATAAGTAGCATAATAGATAACAATGCTAAGGGATCTGAAGTGGCAGAAGGTTGGGCACGAAATGATAACATCACAGAAAAACATGTACTTTGACCAGCTAATTCACACAACAACTGGGAACTTTTAGTACTAACTGAAGCTAAAGTTGAATGTGGAGGGCATAAAGTTTCGACCTATTAGCAGTTGAAACAGTGAAGGAAGTGTAAAAGTGGTGCTACAAATGATAAGGTGATAAGCAGGCAGGTTGTTTTGGTGATGGTGTTCGAATGTGTTGTTCCAGTATAAACAATGGCTACAAGGGACTGCAGGAAATGAAAGAGAGTAATCTACTGTGGTGGAGCAGCTAATAGCAATAGCAGCATCATTGAACCAGCATGCAAATCGGCAAATTGCAGTCAATGAAGTACCAAGAAAAAGGATCTAAAGAACATACTTCACTTCAACCTATAAATTATTGTGCTTGGAAACATGCCCTCGTGGCAATCAAACAGAAAAAAAGACTTAAAGGCAGTCACTCTATTGGATGAGTGATATTACCAACAAAGATAATGTACCTTAATTGGTTCAAGTAATTTTCTAAGTATATTTTAGATTACAACATATTTATCAACAAAGATAAATCGAACATGAAAAAACACAATGCTGAGGTTTAGGGGAAGAGGTCATATGTAGGATACAATAACTCATGCAGCACACAATGTGGACTAAATAAGCCTTTATAACAGTATATTCAAATCAATAGATGGGATTCTTTAACGTACCCCTCCAGGTAAAGGCACCATTATAGTTTTCTTCTTCGAGACAGTCTTCACCCATTCATACCGTGTGACTCCCAGCCCACGCTCCCTGGACCTCTCCCTCCTCAACTTCTCTTCTGGTGATATATTACTCTCATCAAGTCCACCATCCGGTGGACTGAAAAACAAGTCTTGCTTGCTAGCATTGAGATCAAAGGCAAAAACCTTTCTACTCAGAGTATGATCAGGACTAAATAGAAAAGCTATCAATCTATCATCTGGACTAAAACTAACAGAAGTAGGAGCCACATATCCTGGTAATGGTGACTGAACTATCTCTTCAACAGGGAAAAGAATGCAATCGTCAAGAGTTTGCGGAGCAGTGCTGTCTGTCACAGGCATATCGCGAAATGATCTTGATCGTTTCAAACTCGTTTTCTTTTCTTTACTTTCATCAATTGATTTCATTACAAATTGAAGGAACTCCTATTGATTCAAATTACAACAGAGCATGAACATTAATAAAAGGAAAAAAATATATACTTAATAAATGAAGTAAAAACATTGTCACAAATTCATGAATCATGATTGAAAAGTTTCATTCTTTTTTATTCTCTTTTATTTTCCTTCAAATTCAACAATTCAGCTAATTGAGTTAAGTTATTCTAAAACGTTCCTTCAACTTACTAAAAGTTGCAAACAACGAATTTGAAAATTGAATTCGTTATCATTTTTTTCTCTTCCAAAACC
Organism: Firmiana major; assembly: GCA_033439115.1. Lineage (NCBI taxonomy): Eukaryota > Viridiplantae > Streptophyta > Magnoliopsida > Malvales > Malvaceae > Firmiana > Firmiana major. The sequence continues at coordinate 84,697,156 of CM065897.1, forward strand.
ATAACGGTCTAATCTCAAGATTCACTCTTCATTTCCGTAGTTTTCTCAGCAACCAAACAGGAAATAATTGTAAAACACAAAATTAATATTATAAAAAAAAAAACACTTAAAAGAGCCATTACCTGCTAAGAAACACCAAGAATCAACTTCCTAAAAGAGCTATCAGCATCACTAGAAATAATCCAGTGGATCCGATCACAGCATACTGAACCACACCGAATCCACACTTTTTTTCCGTGAAAACCAAATCTTTCTCTTTTTTACTTTAATAATAAACTAAACTAAAGCAGAAAGCAGCAAAGAAAAAAAAAACTGCAACTTTATCTATCTTTTTTTTTTCCCAGACGGAATAGGATTCGAACATTACCTGCTAAAAAAGCTGGGCTGATCGATCACGTCCATAAGAATTTTTTTTTTCCCAAGCAGTTTAATTTAAAAAATATATATAGATTAGGATTAGAAGAAGATGAAGAAGAAGAAGAAGGAATTAATGGAGTTGGATTCTGTGGGGAGCCTTCGATGATTCTTGTAGGGGCGGAGAAAGATCTATTCCTGTAAAGAGCTTTGGACTTGAAATGTGTATATTAAATGACAAATAGATAGAGAGACAGGTGAGAATAGAATGAGATAAGAGAAGAGAAGGGAAGAAAGTAATTAAAACTTTAAGTAAGGCTGTTGTTTTAATCATTCAGCTTTGGAAATTTGGGACACTCTTCTTTCTTTAATCACGCGCCAACTATTGCTCGTTAAGATGTCAATGGAAAAACTGGGAAAACAACGGATATTGTTTTTTTTTTCTTTTCCCTAATTTTGTTTATTTTAGATTTCAATTTCTTTGGCTTTGCATAATTTTTTTTTTGCACCATATTTCGTTGGCTAAAATATTAAAAACAGTTATTAAATTTTATTATTTTATTTAAATAATTTTTTATATTCTTATTGCATTCTAAAATTTTAATTTATACTCAAATAAGTCATTTTTCAAAAAAAATATATGTGAGTAAAAATTAAATTAAATTCAATTTATTAATCCGGTTTGAATAAGTCAATTTTGAGTTTAAGTCTGTTTTTTATATTGAATTATTCTATTAAATCGATATTTTAAATTATGAATCTAACTAATTGAATTAATCGCTCACTTTTTAAATATATTATATGTAATACAAATAATAAAATATTATATAATATATTATATAAAATTAATTTTTTTTGCACGAAATTGAATTTTAAAATATATTTTAAAAATCAATCAATTACTCACATTTATAAAAGATTGATTTATATTAAAGGCTCATTTAAGTACAAAGTAAAAATTAATGATTTATTTGGATACTCAAATTAAAATTTAAGAGTTTATCTGAATACAATAAAAATATAGAGACTTATTTAAAAAGAGAGTTTTTTTAATATTTTAGCTTATTTAATTTTATTAATAAATGAAGGGAGTGCATGGTTCAAAGATTTTAGGATTATTGATTAGAGTTTTATTTTCCATAATCAAATTTTTTCTTTTGATTGTTATTTTTCCTCCACATCGGGGAATCTAAATGCTTCCTTTAATTTATTTTTTACTTTTAGTTTGGGTCGACTTTATTTTTTATATCAAAGATATAACATCCCAAATGATTATTTATATATTAAAATAAATAAATAAATATGTAAAATAATTAAATTATTTGACATTTTAAATAATTAAATAAGTAATTTGAATAAAATTGTACTTTTGGATTTGTAAAAAATTACAATTTTAAACAAAGCACTTATTAAAATCATTTTTATGTGATTAAAAAACCTTTCTTAATTAATAAATAATGTTTAATTTCATTTACATTTGAATATGATTTACAAGTTTGTAAGTATCAAATAATTTTTCTTATTTAAAGTTGGTGATTAGTAAATGTTATGGTCACTTAAATTTAAAATCTCATTGTTTTTATTTTATTTTTTGATAAATTGAGATATAAGAGAAAATTTGATTTAATATCAAATGGACTGATAATAGATTTTATAAATAAGTTTTGTTTTCAATCAAAATCAATTTAATATTATAATATTTTTAAATAAAAATAATTTACATAATAAAAATTTTATGAACAAAAAGACCAAATAAATAAATATGTTAGATAAATTAATTAGCATTTTAAATGAATAAATAAGTAATTTAAATATAACTATTTTTCTGTTTAATTCACTTTAAATCAAATAACAACATAATTAAGGGCATTATAGTAAATATGTCATTAGGTAATTTTATATTTCCTATCCAAATACAAAAATCTTATTTTCCACCCAATTAAATCAAACGCATGAATTTAAAATTTTGAAAATTCTCAAATATCTTAGGATTAATATTCTATACACGATCAGTAAAATTTGTTAATTTCACAAAAAATGTTAAGATGATGACACGAATTTTATTTTATTTATTTTTTTCATATATTTAAAAAACATGTGTCATTATCCTAATCTCGCTTACGGAGTCAAAAAACTCAATTGACTATGTATAGAATAATTATTCAATGTATTATATACAATGTTTTATTAGTAATCACATTTTGAAGGATATATACACTCCAGTTGAGCTTTTTGATTCCATAATTGGGGTTAAAATGATTTTACATGTCATTTTAAAATATTAAAAAATAAATAAAATAAGATATGTGTAATTATCTTAATCTTACTTGTAGAGTTAAAAAGCTCCATTGATGATATATAAAATAATTATCCTATTTCGAAAAATAATCTAACTTTTTACCAATTAAACTTCTAAAAGTGATAAATCCTTTATCAAAAGGAATCAATCTTCTTATCTTTTAACATTCCAAAAATTTAAATTGCAAAGTAAATAGATTGATCTTTTCAAGACATGATTAATTGTTTGTCATTTCACAAAAATGTAAAAAATTGTTTTTTATCTAGCTAATGGATCTATTTCGATTCAATTATTAGAATTAAATAGATCAGTTTTTATTATTTTTCTAAAAGACGTCAATTAATTTTATTTTTTCACTAAATCGATTGAATTAACTGATTGCTCATTTTTATATGTTACTTGTCAATAATAGAATTTTATGATTCACAAGATTTAGTTTTATAGAAAAAAAAAAAAAGACGAGCTTTCATCTTGTTAAGCAAAAATTAATTTTTTTTTAAATCATTTCAAAAATAAATCTATCAAGTGAATATATAAAAAAAAAACTCAAAATTATTCAAGAATTAAATTAATTTTATAAATAACTTAAAAATACTGTTAAACATAAAACAAAAAGAAATAAGATAAGTTTACTAAAGAAATGGTAGTGTTGAGAATTTTATCAATATCATTTAAACTTTATCTATAAGAAATTATGTTTGTAACATCTAAAATAACACCAAATCAGTATACCATAAAATTGTAGGTAAAACAGTTTCTAACATAAAAAATTTTATATAATTTTTTAAATAAACATTATCTTAATTTTATATATAAATAAAAATCCAAACGTTTAGATACAAGTAAAATATTTTATATAAATACTATATATATCTAACACATGTAATATCTTAAAAATAATTATTTTTTAAATTTTTTTAAAAAGATAGGAATATACATATATTAAAATTAAAAAAATTAATTATCTCTTTAAATCAATTATTTATTTAAATTTTTAAAGATAAATATCTATAATTATATATTAAAGTTAAAGAAAAATAAAATATTATTTATCAATTTTTCATATATCTTTTATCAACATTTATGTATTATTGCCCTTTATATATATTAAAAATATATTTATAAAAATAATTAATTTTGGTGCAAATTTTTTACTTGGATGTATTTTTTTAAAGAAAAATATATATTTTATATGAACAGTAAAATCATTTAAATTTAAATTTTAAAAATAAATCAATTTCAAATATAAAATATTAATCAATAATTTTCTAATGATTAATGTTGTACAAATTATTTCCATTAAAGTTTTAACTATTTAATTAATTAATTAATTTAATATTTAATATTTATTATATTTAATTTTTTTTAATTGAAATTTGATTTCAAATTATTTTTTATTTAAATATTTTTTAATATATTATTCAACATATATTTTAAATATTTTTTAATTTTATTATATATTTAAAAATTATCACTACGAATCACACAAATTTAAATCTAACTAATCATTAAAATACACAGACAAAAATTTAAAATTAAAATTAAAAAATAAAAAGTTACAATGCCTGATCAAAGGATTTTGTAGATATAGGGCTATAGAAGATGATAGCTATAATAGTACAAAAAGCTTATCCCACCGCTCTGAAAGCGCGTGGATCTCCTAGTTTACAAGAATTAGAAGCAAGGAAATTTTCAATTTCAGGAATCTCTCAAATAAAAAAAAGAAAGAAAAAAGACAGAACCCTCAATGTTTGCGAACCAACCAAAGTTCCTGAACTGATTCACTGTCTGTACGCCACGTATTGTCTTGCTGTGTTGAGGAAAGTTAAAGAGCTTTTGTCTTCAAACAAAAGTATAGTCTAGATTAGGACATACTTTTTTGGTGTGATGGCTGACCATAACTCCAAGCTGGCCGGTAAGAAAGTGACAACTAACATGTGTTCACCATACCAAATGTGAGTGGCTGTATTGGATTGGGGCCCCTCCAACTCGGATCAATCAAACAATTGGTTTAAATATTGTGTTGATGTAGGAATCTCATAATTTAAGAAACAATGATAGTCTTAATTTCCTCCATTTCAAACCTCACTTCCTTAATATCAAAGGTAATTGAAGACTAGTATAATTTTAAACCCTAAAATTTAGAAAAAAAGTGCTACTTTTCTAAGAAAATTATGCAATAGCATGAAATATTTAAATCTTAATTTGGGATGGATGAAAATAACAATAATGGAATTATTTATTGAAAATTTAAATAATTTTTGTAAAAAAAAAAAGGCAAAAAAATAGACACGTTACAATCCCGATAAAACTTCTTAATAGATAGAATTTTTTTTTTTTTGTTAAACCCAATAAATCTAGCTCAACCTAGAAAAAAAGATTAAGCAGGCGTGGCGAAACTTGATTGAATCTCGCGTATTGACACTTCATTGATGTGATGGACAGGACAAAATGTGACTAGCAATTGCTCTCACAGTACAGGTATTAAAGATAGAAATCTTGAAGAAGACATGCACAAGATCATTTAATTACCTTCTCGAACTTCTCCTGCTTCCTCTTTATTCTAAACTCTTTATTTTTTCTGTTTTACTTTATTTATTCCTTCTTTAAACATTCATTTGAAAATTAATTTGGATCCACGAGATATTTTTTAATAAAATTATATAAAATAATAATATTTTAAATTTTTTTAATAATAATAGTAAGATAAATAATAAAATAATTATTAAAAATATTATATTAAAATTATAATAATAAAAAATAAAATAAAATTTTATATACGACACAATAAAATTTTTTAGTGGATCTTGAAGTCGATCAAAGTTTTAAACTAAGCTTAAGTGTTGAACACAATTGAAATTTCATCTCGAATAATAAAATATTTTATATTTAAATTTTTATTAAATCAATTTTGTATACAAATAAGAATTAATTTTATATACAATATAATATAAAAACACTTTGTGATAAAAAAATAAGTGAAAGATTAATTTTTTAAAAAAAATAATAATAATTTCATAAGTATCAAATTTAAATTTTAAAATAAACAGAATAAAATTTATGAAAACGATAAATGATTATTTTTCATTTTGTAATCCAATAATATAACTTCTAAAAGGTCAAAAACAATGATGGGATAGGTAGGGAAGAGTTGTCAGAAGTGTTGGAAAAAAAAAAGTTAATGAGATAAGGGATTCGCATAGTCAAGGTTTTCAACACTTCAACTTCATGTGATGTCGATTCCATCCATCACAATAACAAGGTTTAACTCCGAATTGCAAGAACATTTAACTGACGATGGCAGAATAAAGTTGCAGGTTGTGCTTTGTGAACTTCGCCCTAGCTCTTAGCCACGCCCAAAGGACCCTAACTCTTCTTCCTACCTCAAGCTTTTCACCTTCATAATTAAAAGATAGCACGAAACATATTGACAAAATCTGATATTCATCTCCAATAGCATTGATTCAAACCTATGAACACCCTTTTATATTTAGCATTAAGCCTAAACTTCTGAATCTTCATCTTCAGTACTAACCACAAAGCTGGGGAATGCTAGGGATATATCCCTGCAACACAGAAAAATAACAAGGAAGATCAGTACAATAACAATTGATTTAAAACTCACAACTCCCTCCCTCCATGACTAAAGTAGGTTGAGTGCATTTATGACGAGGGTCAAACTTCAGAGTTCGACTAACAAGAATATTAGAGACTAGATTTTTAAGGATAGCAAAAAGTAGAAGAGACGAGTTCCTCGTACTGCTCAGCTGCTATATGTTACGAGTTTTAAAATTACTCACTTTAAATACGGGAGCGTCATGTTCTTTATCAGAGACGGATACTTTGATACAAATTCCTTCCACTCTTCTGGATCAATTTTTCCATCACCTTGTGTGTCTGCTTCATTAAATGTCTGAGGAAAAGATGAAAAGAGATGTTAAGAACGTCCATGTCGGATATCAAATAGTTGATAGGTTGGAGTTATCTGCACCTTATCCACAATTGTTTCAACAGCATCCTCTGAAAGAACCAGATCTGATTCATGCAAAAGTGCCAAAACCATCTCCTTCAACTGTGAGTTGATGAATGTTTTAGTAAGCACAAAAAGGTTGATTAAGAAACAGATCTTAAGAACCAAGAACCATGATGTACATTTATATTCTATATCCAAGGATCAAGATATTTTTTTCTTTATCATCCTACAGAAAACGATTATAACAAAGCATATATATATATATATATATCAGCTAAACCAAAGGTAGAAAACTTTGAAATACACCCAATTATTGGAATGATGTTATGATGTTTTCTAAGGTCATTAGATAAACCTATTCGAATTTGGTGGCACCTATAAGTAGATTAAGAATCTAACAATATAAATAAAAGATCTTTAGACAATGAAGCTTATAGGTCACCGAGACAATACAAACCTCCTCACGCTCAATAAAGCCAGTTTGTCTTAGGTCATAAAGCCTGAAAGCAACTGCAAAAGGATTGTCCCAGCTTAGAACGTATTGCACGGGGCATGATATTTAACGGCTATTTATGAGCTATTTATGAAGAAAGGTTCATATTTGTAGATATACTATCTAAAATTTCATCTTACATGCAACTTTGTCAGCCACAGGTGCATCGGGGTGAAAGACACCCAATGATCGAACAAACTCCCCAAACTCAATGACCCCATTACGTTTGAGATCAAATAAATCAAAAATCTGCAAATCATCAGACGACATTATTTAGAAAGAGGGAATAATAACATCACAGAACAAGATATGTTCTGTCCTTGTGATCTGGCATCATTATATTAACAGTAGAAAATTCCTGCAATATCAGCCAAAGCTACTTTTACATTTCAGCACATTAATAAACTTAGATACCCCAATACAAGACATGTGGAGCTAACATTACACACCCTGTCAGCAAAAAGATTCCTCCGATTTCTGTTCTTGAAAAGGGCCAGCTGGAATTCTTCCTATTCATAAAAAACATAGAATTTGTCAAAACATCACAGCAATTAATTAGCGTCTACTTGTCACTTGATTTGAACTGTACATGTCAGATAAATTATTAGTACTATGGTCAGCATACCTTGTGAATAAGCCCATCAGCAATTATTGAATTGCTTAATTTCTTATAAAGCTCATGCAAGGCCTCTACTTCACTAACTGTAACTGCAAAGAAGAGAAAATATTTCAAGCTCCAAATGACTGACTAATCGCTATTTCAAACAGAAATTACGCCGGTGGTGGTGGTAATAAAGGTTAAATTCAGAACTTGTTCTCAACTTGCAGATGTCTTGACATCTATTGTATTTTGCTAATACATGTCTAGATATCAGCTTAATAAGGTAAATTGAAAAACCAATAGATTTCTTTAGAAAGACGCTGAGAATCCTAATGGATTTATGAGCAACAATATTGGAAAGAGAAAGACAAGCAGAGGCAAGCTTTGGTGGCATAGTTGCAAGCTACACAAAGAGCCGGAATTGTCACTCACAAGGTGTTTCAGCAGCAAGAACAGTTGGCTCTTCGTAGCCAGGTGCATGTTTGCCTCTCTTCGAGCTTACACAGCCCATGAAAACAACTTGTGTCATCCAATCACAAAAAACATTGACAATGCACTCATTTGCTGCAGAAGCGTCACCTGTCAATAACAAAACTATACATTTATCAACAGTCACTAGCCTCATCCAGAACTGTTACTCAAAATTCTCAAAAAAAAATTTAAGCATTTTAATAATATTCACAAGCACTATGCCAGAAGATTTATCTGTGGCCTTTTATTACTAATTCAAGCAACAGCCGAGCTCTGGGACCTATCCTTCATGCCTAAGACAAACAATCAAATTCCTAACAACAACAAACTAACATGACTCAGAAATCAATCTCATTATGCTAAGGTGAACATTGTTTTAATGTCTAAAACAATACAGAATAAATGATTCTAGGCAACTTTTTATCCAGAACACTTCCTAGATAAGACTGCCAAGCATGGTGATGATTATAGGGTATTCTCCAAACAGAAATTGTAAAGAGGGGGTAACAGTTTCAAAGTATTAGAATGCAATATTTTAGAGCTATTGCTTTTCCATGCTAGCTTTCCTATTAGGTATTATGCTATTTAAGATAGTCTCAAATCAAAACTTGGGCTATCATTAAAATAAAAAGGAAAAAAGGTAGCTCAACTGCATCCACATGGATATCATATATGATATCAGGAAATCCTACAGATCAGTAAGGGTTTAAGGGAACTACCACAGTTCAAGATAATAGATTGACTTCCCAGACCCGGAAAGCAAAAGATGAAAATTCAACTATGGCAGCCATCGAATGAAAAGTTAGTTGACAGCCAGGGGAAAGCTTGGTAATGAAGCACTAATAGCTTGGCAGCCATCCAGTAGACACACAGCTGTCCTAAGAGTCAACAACTCAAAAACAAAGGGGGAAATGACAACCGGAAGAGTGACATCATTTGTAGTTTGGTCATTTACAAGCTGTTGCTTGAGAGCAGGCACGGGAAAAAGATTAAAAGCCACGCATCTAATCCGCACATCCTCCATCTAGTCTAACCATCTAATCGGCACACTGAATCTTAGCCAAAAGCCAGAAGGCCAGATTGCTTTGATTGTAGCATACAATTTTGTTCAGCAGGCCTCGACAAGAAAAAGCTTCAAGGTAATTAAATGAACAAATAAATACATCTAGTAGCACTCTGACATCTCCATTTGATCCTATTCAAAGACTAAGAAAAAATATGTGGAAAATCCAGAAGTTACAACAGCGAAAGATTTTCTTAAATAAACAAATCACTCTCTTAATACCAAACAAACTATCTAGATCTCACCCCCCCTAATAACTTCCAAAAAACATTAAAGATAATCAATGGTCTATGCCTTTCGCTCCAATATGTTTTTAAACTAAAGAAAGGGACAAATGATTAAATTAGAATATTCTTGCTCCCCATGCCTCTCTGCCTGCCAAAAAATAAAAACTGCAAACGGCAGAAAACTTTGTAAACATTGAACCTTAATTATATTACAATCCAATTCTAGAACTTCCTACACCTTGGTACATTAAACCAAATTTACGGGGTGAGTGAGAGATCCTTGAACTTGACTAGAATTCCTAAGCAGGACAGCTCAACTCGTAATAAGAATCCAGAACAAAAAACAAATTCAAATACCACAACTGGGATCACCGACATAACACATCAGCATGCCTAACTTTCTGAACACAAAATAAAAAAAAGTTTCCCTTCTCAGCTTTTCCTTTCGTTTTCACAGAAACCAAGCAGAGGCTGTATTCAAATTGTTTATAACGTGATTTATTACTAGCTTTTTACAATCTTGGAACAAATATGAACCACAGAAAAATCTGTCATCTGAGTAAAGTAAAGAATAACTAGCAAAAGTTTATAATTTGAGCTTTTTATTTATCATTACTCTCTAAAATGCATGCTTAGAGGTTAGAAATTAGAATCTCACCAAGAATCAAAATAAATAATAAAAAGGAAAATAATTTTCTTTTGTTTTTGGCACGGAGCAAAATCATAAATTGTTCAATAAAAAGCTTTAAATCCTTAGAATCTTGAAAAGAAAATTACGTAGAACACTAATTATATAAAAAGATCCAATGGACCTGCGCTGCAACTACCCATCTTTTTATTCTTATGTTTTCTAGGCAAACAAACAGAAATCCAACCACCCAGAAAGAGAAGAGGCAGAAAGAAAAAATTGAAAACGAATCCATTCCGATAAAAAAGCCTCGAAAGAAGAGGAACCCAACACTCGGAAGATAACAAAGATGAACCCAGAAGCTAAGAAGGAAGCAATGTCAGTCAGACATCAAAAACTGCGAAATGATAATTGAGTGTCAGGGAGAACTAACTGACCAGGTTGAATGATGCAATCTGGATAAGGCTGTGAGAGTTGTTGATCTTACGCTTCTTCTTCTTCTTTTGGTATGGCTAAGACAACTTACGTCTTAGTTATATTAAGAGTTTAAAGCTTTTTGGGTTACTCTGTTCTCTCATGTCGGTAACATGAAAATGGAGCATATGAACATGGAGACAGAAGGTAGAGCTTCGTCTTTTTCTCTTCTGCTTTAGTTTTCAAATGGTGCCTTTCATTTCTGGCAAGTTGATCTAAATTTATAATTGTACACGTTGTCTGTCACTTCACACTTGTCACCGTCAACATTTTTTCTCTTCTTACATATTTATTTTTTAATTTATAAAATAAAATTTTTTTATCATAATTCATATCATATAATTAACACAAATTTTTTAATTTTTATCATATTTAAATATAATTATTATTAAATTTTAATTTATATAAAGTAAATATTTTTTATTTATATTTTTTGTTTTATATCTAAAATTATTAAATCATATTTGCAATGGTAGAAAAATCATGTAATCTTTTTTTCTTGAAAATTTTTAATTTATTGATTGATTTGTAGAAAACAAAAACATGACTATGACTAAATTTAAATTAAAAATTAATTTTGATTAGCAGTGAAATTGATTTTAATTAAATTAAAAATGATAAAAAAATTATTAAATATATATATTTTTAATAAAATAATAAAAAATAAAAGCAATGGAACAAGAGTAATTTTATCCTAATATTTATTTTAGTTGTTAAAGGTTAGTTTAGATGAACAATGTGATTATTATGATTGGCTTCAATGAGATTAAAAATAATAAAATTAATGTTAAACGATGATATATTTGGATTTAATCGTAATGATAATAATGTGATGAAATAATTATTAAAAATATTATTTTAAAATTAAAAAAATAAAATTCTAAAAAATTGATTTGAATAGATTATGAAATTGACTTTCACCACACTTTATTGAAGGTTAATTTGAATTTGATGATAAAATTAATTACAACAAAATTAAAAATTGTGAAAAAATATTTAAATATATATTTTTAATATAATAATAATAAAAGATATAGAAGTAAAAAAAAAAACTTTACTTTCTTGTCTTTTTGCCATCTTAACGCACTGTACTGAGAATAATCAGACTATCAAATTGGTCTGAGATCCGATTGAATTCAAACGTAGCTAAATCAATTGAAGAATAAAATAAAGGCCTATATATATAGGTTAAAGCTAAAAATTCAGATAAATGCATCTAGTTTTGTTGACTTTTTTTTTTTTTTTTTATTCTCATTGTTTATTTCCAAAGCGCGGAATATAAGAAAGAGATTTGCTTGGATTTCTAAAGATTAAACAAATTTTCAATTTGACATTAATTTTCGCCGTACATTTTATATTAAAAAATTTCAAGATAATTCAAAATTTTACTTTGATTTTGTCGCCGTTCCTCTTTCCATTGCGTAAGTTTGAAAAAGAACAGTAATGCTTTAGTCAACGGCCGAGGGTAAAGCGCTTGATTAATTAAAGAGTTTATAATTTAAAAAAATTTAATACTAATATATTATAATTAAAATTTTTAATTTTATAAATAAAATTAAAATAATAATATATATTTTATTTAAAATATATAAAATAAAATATGTACTATCATATTAACTCCGTCTGTATAGTAAAATAATTCAATGATAGTGTATTTGATAATAATTTTTAAAAATATTATTAAAAAATATAATTAAAATAATAATTAGATTTTTTATATTAAATATTAATTTAAATGATCAAATTTTAATTTTAAAATGTGAAAATCCTTTAGATTTGAAATTAAAATTTCAAAATTCATATTTTCTTTTCAACAAAATACTCAATTTGGGATTTAATCTTTATGTTATTTCTCAGATAATAATACAATATTTTATTTGAGTCAAATCAAGATTAAACATTTTTAGAATTGATCAATTAAAAACTTTTTGACAAGATTGAAAGTCATGTGTCTTTAAGTTATTAACAACGTTAACATGAAACATATGACAATAATTTATTGGTTGTGGAATTTGTTAATTGATTTTCATCTAAAGAATTTTTTTTTCATTTTTTTTATAGATTTTCTCACTGACCAAACCATAAAATAACACTACTATTTTTTTTCTTTCTGTAACTTTGAATTGCAATCAAGCAACAAATATCAAAACAAATCTCGTTGTTTGTCATCGTCTTGGGTAGGCAAAGTGAGAATCTACAAGCCAAAATCAAGTTGCGCTCCATTTTGTCCGTAGAACTTTCGAATTTCATTTAGATGGGCCTTCAACAGCAAACTATACAGTTTGCTCATGAAACTATTAGAGGAAAGAGTCATTCGCGCTTTAGAATAATGTCAATATGGGTATTATCATGCATATCCATTGATCATGAACTAGACTATGTTAGTGTAAGTCCTGTAAGTCAATCGAGACTTGTTTATGAATGTAAACACTTTATGGTTATTCTTCATGTCATTTATATATAGATTATTACTTTATGTTCTGATAATAATAAAGTACGCATTGAACATAATAGCTTTATAAGTAAATTGTAATGTGTTATAGCTATTGCCTTACTATGTATCAAAGGTTTTTTTTTTTTTAACTTGATCATGGTCATTGTATTATCAAGAATAGGCATTGATAGTGCTTAAAGATCAATACGCTAAGCCTCATATTTATAAAGTATGCAACCGATTCAATAGGTTAAAATATGAAAATATTTGAGAACAGCATGTGAGTGCTTGTTAGAGAATAAGTTCATTGAACGTAACCAGCTACAAAAGTTCTATTTGGTTGCGTCACTTGAATATCTATGAAATATACTCTCATGTGACAATAGTGTATGTAACAATAGTGTAAATAATCTTTGGACTTGAGATGTGAAGTCATCTTATATGTAGACTAACATACTTTGATTTCATCTTTACGAGTTTGAAAAGAGCCAAATACCTAAAATGGATGTTTTTGGGTATGTCCCGAAGCATATTAAGATGGATGAGTAATTAAGATGATGATTCATCTCCTAAATGACTTAATAGGATAAATGTATCCTATCTCATATTAACTCCGAATTCTTTGGCCAAAGAAAATAAGAGTTGGAGTAAATATTGATAGCTCAAGGATAAATATGAAATGTGCATATAGCACACATCGAGCCAAACTCCATCCATTTTTTTAGATATTGAGATGAAAGGATCGAAATACACTGAAAAGCTATACACTGAATAAGATAGTCAAATCATTTAACCTTTATAACGTTTGAGTAGTTATGATGCATTACTAGATGTCATTTTTGATCTATGGATTAAATTAAAATTTAATTCATTGTCAACATTTTGTAAACTTAATGGGCTACCCACAGTCAAATAATAAATGGATTAAATTAAATTTATGGTCTTAAAAAATTTAGAATTTCCTAATTGTACTTATTAAAGAGAATTATAATTGGTCCTAATTAAAGTGTTTAATTAAATGAGCTTTATTATAAAGATTTTATCATGTGGTCTAAATTATAATGATAATAAGTTCAAGGGAAAAAAGATAATTATACCAATTAAATGGAAGACAAAAGCCTAGCCTATATAAGTCTTATTATAGTTGGCCATCATATAGAGAGAAAACCCAAGCGTTGGCGACAAAAACCCTGTGAATTGTTCCTTGTTGCCGTCACCCCTATTGTCACATGGTCTTGATTTCCAATTACTTCTAAGTTTATTGGAGATTAAGAAATCGTTTATTAATAGCAAGAAAGTATAATCAAGATTAAATAGTGAGATCTTGAATCTCAATACATTAGCATAGAGCTTGTCGTAATACAATTTGCCCTCTTAAAGGTTCTTATTATTATATATACGTGAATTATTGTTAAAAATCGAACAACTGTATGATTGTTGATTTGAAACAACCTGTAAGGTATACATGATTAAGTAGAGTTTCATAATCTTGAGTTAGGAGTTCTCAAGATAAAAGGTACGAAAATTGTTTTGAAATTCATGGTTGACATGACATGTATGGCGATTTCTATGTATTGAGTTTGATCTGAGGAATGGTTTCGATTTTGACATGTTTATTTATCATTCCAGTACATACTCCGATATATGTTTCATTGAGAATGAACCAAAACCTTCAGGCTATACACCTATTGGCAAAGTTTGAGCCAAATTTTGACTAGGCAAAATGCTTGAAGAGCTACTAGATTGTCGACACTCCGATTATCCGAATCTTTCAGACCTTCTTGATCTCCCCATTTCTTGTTCTTTGTCTTTAGACCGCCCCACAGAAAACTTCACACAATGAACAGTTTTTTCTTCAATTCCACTTGAAGAACGAAGCACAAAAACCACAACTCATTTTGTTCTAAAATCTGGAGGCTTCAAAACCTGAAATTTTACCTAATGAGAACTCAAGAAAAGGCACAAGCAATGAAACCACCAAGAAAAATGCACTAGAAAAGGAAAGGGTTTGGGTAAGATAGCCAATTTTTTGTTTGAAGCAACTTGTTTGAATGCTATAGCTAGGATTTTTGGGTTTGATTTTGAGAAAACTATTAGAGATTAGGAAATAAGAGAAAGAGAGAAAATTTTAGTGTGATTTGGGAGGCAAATTGTCGCCGACGAACAAGGACTGGTGGCGGTTGACGATTGTTGGTGACGTTCGGTGATGGTCGAAATTTAGGGATATTGTTGAAAATTTCAAAGTGTTCTTATGTTTTTAAAGAGAATGGAGAGAGAGAGAGAATGGAAGAAAAGGAAAAAGAAACAGAAGGAAAGAAAGAAAAAAAAATAGGAAAAAAGGAAAAGAATGAAAGAAAAGAAAAGAAAAGAAAGAAAATTATTTTCATGAGCTCAACTCTCATAAATGACATGTGACCTTCAACTTTGTAAAAAAGTTCTTAATTGATCAATATCGAAAACAGTTAATCCTAATTGACTCAAATAAAAAAAATTGTGTCATTAATTGAAAAATGATCCAAATGATAGATTCCAAATTAAGTATTTAGTCTGTTCTTCTCTTACAAAAGCTTTTCTTTCCTTATATATATAAAAAAACTTTCCCCAATTTTTCTTTTTTTAAAAATTAGGATCAAGCGGCTTTTAATTAGCAAGCAATTTTAATATGTTGTTTTTGCTGATTTTTTTCTTTTCTTCTTAAATATTAATTTAAGAAAATTAGATTTACCTTTTCCTTCAATATCGACTTAAATGATAAACAACATAATTTTTTAAACTATTATTGAATTTGTTGTATTTATATACAATAGCAAACACTACTTATAGTGGTCTTTATAGGTAATTTAATAACAAAATTTATTATTTTAAAATCAACTAGTTAGAGGTGGTAAAAATTGGCTCGACTCGAAAAGTTTGCCCAATCGATTCAAACTTAAATCCAATTGATTCGATTTAATTAAAAAAATCAACTACTCAAAGCTAACCTGATACAAATTTGAATTGATTCGAATCCAAATTTACTTAAATTAAGATTTGTTGGAATCAAAATTGATCCGAATTTATATGGACTCAAAACCAACCTGATTTGAAATAGAATAATCCAAATACAAATTAAGCTGAATTAAAATTGATTTAAACCCAAATTAACTCGAATCCGAAATAACTCGAATTTATATTTTAGTACTATTGATGAACAAACTCTTCTATTACGGTAAAAATATAATTTTTTCCAATAATACAAGTGTTATATTTTTCTTATTTTAGTTAAACTTAAATACTTACATTTATGATGCATTCAACTACGTCGAACCATAAACAAAATTTTGGACTAACTAATATAGAATTATAACAATAGCTAACCTATCACCAAGTGGAAAAGCCACATCACCTACATGTGGTGTCTCCAATTATTCTATAAAAAAGCTAAAAAATTAAAGAAATGTATAGTAGTCTATTATAATATGTAGTAAGATCATTAAATTACTTTGAATAACTAATATAAAATATTTAGCATGGATCATTAACCAAAATTTTGGAATAACTAATACTGAATTATAACAATAGCTAACCTATCACCAAGTACAAAAACCACATTAGCTACACGTAATGTCTCCAATTATTCTATTAAAAAAGCTAAAAAAATTAGAAAGATGTATATTAGTCTATTATAATATTTAGCATAGATCAATAAAGCACTTTGAATGTCTAGAGTTGACAATTATTATAAATAATATAAACAAAATGAAAAATACATAATAAATTTATGAAAAATGTTGAAGATATTATTAAAAAAACTACCATACCGATTATCAAATAATTTGAACATTTTAATCTTAAATTCATTATATGTAATTAAAAGAAGAAGAATCTATTTCACGAGTCATGTAATGTTTTGAAATATAATATCAATTCATATTATATCAATACCAAACACATAAGTGACAAAAAATGACCTAAATCAAAAAATCTCTTCGTCAGATCTGATTTGATATAAAAAGTCAGTAACATGAATTTGATCTTCTTTGAACTTGATTTAATTTGAATATAAATTCATCCAAACTTAATCTGACATAAACTTGAAATTATTCAAATTTGGAATTATCCATCTTTTAATCCAAAATAATAACAGCCGAAATAATTCAATCTGAACCTATAGGTTCCATCTACCACCTTTGGCAGGAGCTAAAGGAACTTGCAATGGCCCTGGTAGGCCATTCATACAAAAATCTTTGACAAATGAAATTGAAATTTATGGAAAAAAAAATAGACCAAATATGATAAAAACTGGCATAATTGGTAATTTTAATTTTTTATTGTTAGAAATTTTAATTAGGTGGACAATTATTAATCGATGATTTTATGATTTAATAAAATAGACTAATAATTTAATCATGGTAAGAAAACATGTAGGTGAACTCAAATAATTGTGATTGGTTAGTATGGATTTTTGCCCATGATAGTTATATTGATTTTAAATTTAAGAAAATAATTTATATTAAGATGATTTTAAAAAGTGAGTGTTTTAGATATCAATAGCATAATAACAATTTTTTTTAAATGTTATATACTCATCTTTTTCAAATCAATTCTGATTAGATTAATTTACTCAATAATTATTTTTTATTAAATCAATTTACTCACTTTTTTAATTCAAATTAATGAAAAAAATAAAAATTCACATAATTAACAAAAAAAACTATAATATTTAACAAAAAAATTAATTTGAAAACAAAAAAAATTAATTCGTAGAATGCAAAAGGGAATAGTGTCTGAAAAAATGCTTTTGAAAGTAGTTTTAAATGTAATAGTACACACGGATGGTCTTCTAAAATACGAGCCATCCCCATATTCTTGACTAATTAATTTTTTGTTACTCTTAAATTAATCTTTTTGTTTAGATTTTAATAGTTATTTGTTAATTATGTGTATTTTTACTTTTTTTCATTAATTTGAGTTAAAAAGATAAGTAAACTGATTTAATGAGAATTGATATTTGAGTAAATTAATTTAATCAAATTTAGTTTGATGAGGTTAAATGTAAAATAATTATTGCATATCATTATTTTACCGAGTTATTTGAAGATGCAAGGTAGATTCAAAAAGATTAGTTTATTGGTGTTATTTATAATATTTGTGATATTATTATTAATGATATTCTTAATTTCTTATTAATTAGAATAGAAAAGTTAAATTAGAATAGAAAAGTATAATAAAAATTTTAAAAAAGAAAAATTTATTGCATTCATACAATACAATATGGGTTAATTTGAAGTCTTATTGAGGCTTTTTCTTTCTAAATTATTTATTTATTTATACAGAAAGAAATTAATTTCATATAGAAGGAAGAAGTATAGATAAATTACTATGTATCGACTGAACCAATGACTATTTTAGAATAATCCTAACACAAGTTATTATCTAAATTTAATAACCTTTTGATGGATGTCTATTAGAATTTGATTATAAAGATATGGTAAGGTCTCCTCCTCACTTCTCTTTTAACTATGTTTGCTCAAAAAGGTATGTCATGTAATTTGTTTAATTTATATGATATTTTATTTATTTATTTATTGATAATTTGGGTGATGATTGAAGTTGAAATTACTTAGAGTCGAACCTAAATTTCATCAGATATCATAACTTTTATTTATTCATTCGATCAAACGATGATCAAAATTAATTTTCAAATATATGATGTTGGATTTTACACTTAAAACACACACACATATATATATATATATATATATATATATATTTGCATTGTGAATTGAACATAGTTCTTATGCCTTCTTCCTCGTGAATCTTGCCACGTCTGTCTTCTTCAATTTTGCTGTCTACTTAATTAATTGTGATAGGGATTGGAACAAATGGCTTCACGTCCACTATTAAATGTTTGGGTCACATTGAGTTGGTTGAGGCAAGGTGTGGCCTATATATATATACTAGTTTGGAAAGATAATGGCTGGTTTGAATGTTCAAAAAAGATCATTGTGGTACGGTGAGAAAAATTTGAATAAAATAATTTTTTTATCATTTTTAGTTTAATTAAAATCAATCTCATTTTTGATCCAAACTAATCATAAAGTGATATCTCCTTTAAGAGCAAGTGGGCTTGCTCCTTCGCTGTTAAATGTCAAGAGATGAGGATGATTTATGTCGGTTAACATTTTCTTTCGGTTTGAGCAATGGCAGCTGCTGGATGACAGTGGCGGTGACCATCAAGACGTGAACAACATGACAGGGAGAACTATTCCTCCACTACTCTCTGTGCAATTAATTGAGCAATAGGATCAACCCGAAATCCCAACACTAGAGTAGTTGCATTACTTTTTTGACGATATATGCAGTAGAGACGACTATTCAACTGAAAACAACGTGACAGTCCAAAATCTTGCAACTAAACGACCTATGACGATGAATGTTTGCAAGACAGCAGATCAGATAGCAGTCAATATTGGAAAAGTTCATGGCATTCTGAGTGGATGAAACAGCTACGGAATAAACATAGCGGACAAAGACGGATTGCCTGCACCTCCCATTTGAAGTGGTAAATCTGTACAAGGAACAATGAAATGAGTTAGTTTGCTTCTCGGTTTAATTGTTCCTATGATTTATTTGAGTGCTATGGTGTACTGGATTTTTTTTATATCATAATTCGTATTTGTGTAATATAAAATTATATTTATATCGTATAAAATATCAAAGTTTTATATTCAAATTTATACCAACGTAAAAAATAAAAAATTTTATTTTTAATTTTTATCATATTTATATATATTTTTTACGTATTTATAATTGTCAAATTTAATTTTTTTATACGAATAAAAGTAATTTTTTGACCAGAAAAATTGATCAATCATGATGTATTAAATATTAATAAATCGATTTATATTAAACTCAAACAATCTCATTTTTTTAATCTCCAATTATCGAAAAAAATTATTAATGAACCAAATTAAGAAGCGGATGGCCAGAAAGCGTGGGATCAATTATCCAAAAGCCTTTTCTGGCCATGGAGATTTCTTTGCCAATAATGCATTCTAATCAACGACTTAATTTAACACATGGAAAATGCCTGATGTGATCTAAATAATTGATAATTCAGTTGATAAAGATGTTTTAAAAAAAAAAAATTGAATTCAATAATTGTAAAAAATATTTTAAAAATAAATTATTAAATGTGCGAGAATACATCATTAGAAACTTGAAGAAAATCGCTAATCTAATCAAAAATAATTTCAAGATGCAATATTACCCCTTCGCTTCAATATTTGAGGATTATTTGTTTTTAAGCCTATAGAAGAGGTATCTGAAAAATAAATAAAAAACTTTAGCGGCGACATTTTTATGGATTTATGGATTTTTCTTTTATCATCTTAAATGTTTATTTTTAAATGATTAAATGACAAAATATGAAAAAAAAAATTTTCATATTTAATTTTTTATTATGACTATTTTTTAAAAAACAACTAACACTACAAGAAAAATGATCAACAGCGACGGAATTAGTGACAGATTTTCTGTCGCTAATTTGAGCATTCCGTTGCAAATGAATATTAGCGACGGAACATTCCGTCGCTAATTTTGTCGCTAAATTTGAAGTCGCTGAAAGTTTTTCGTAGCTGAGGAAAAATTTTCGTCGGTATTTCTGTCGCAAAAAATTTTCGTCGTTGAAAACCTTTAGCGACGGAATTCCGAAGCTATTTTTTCTGTCGCTAAGTTAAATCACGACGGATTTTTGTCGGTAATGTTTGTATTTGAAATAACTAAGAATCCGTCGGTAAAACCAATCAGCGACGAAATTTCGTCGCTGAGACATTCCGTCGCTGAAAATTTTAGCGACGGAATTCCGTCGCTAATTTTATCATTTGATTTAATTAAATTTTCGTCGCTAAAATGTTTCAGCGATGGATGTCCGTCGCTAATTTATATTTTTTTGTTAATTAATTAAATTTTCTGTCGCTAAATGTGTTTAGCGACGAAATTTCGTAGCTGAAACCTAATTTAATATATTTAAAAAGGCTATATTTTACGTCGCTAATAGGCTTCAGCGACGGATTTTCGTAGCTAATTTAGCATCCAAATTTTTTAATACTTTTTCTGATTAAATTCTGTACCTAAAATAATGGAATAGACCTGTAGATCTAGATAAAAACAAATATAAAATATATATCACAATTATATGTCAAAACTAACATCAACTATTACTTGATAATCATCATCATATACAGTCCGATCAAATCATCATAACAAATATCATCCAGAATTCATAAGAAAACAAAATAAAATAAAATGTGTACTCTCACTGATTAGGGTGACCTCCAGATCCAGACGGTCCAGGTCCAGGTGCTCCTGTGTTATTGGCATTCCTTGCCATCAAATTCATCATCTGATCCATAAAATCAGACAACTTTCCTTCCAGATTATCAATCTTGTTTGAAATGACTCTGACGTCCTCTTTCACTTGCTGCACCTCTGAATTTGTGTCAGGAGTACCCATCACACCAGGAGCAGGATAAGGAAAAGGACTATAAGCTGAATGAGATGCGCAAGAAGATTGGGTGGAACCAGAGGCAGCTGCAATGTTTGTGCCCATTTGTAAATCAAGGCGATGTGGCCTAGTCCCAAATCCGTACGTATGTGCACGCGTACTCTCCATCCCTCCAATTACCTCACACCATGCAGCTCAATCAAAAGGAGGATGGGTGCTTATATCCTCGCCGTATTTCTGAGTCAATGAAGTAGCGTACTTTTCCTACAATGTAATTAGAAGAAAGATAATAAACAGTAAACTTTAATAACGAGAAAACCATATTAGAAGCCAATAGAATGCATTACGTACACTGACAGATTTGGACTTGTTGTCCACATAATCACCATCTCCACCGAAATGTCTATGCGTCCGATCAAACAATTCTTTATATGTCGGTGCCCGACCTAGACGTTTCGCCTACATTAAAAGATATGCAATTTTATAAGAAAGATATGAAATTCTTGTAAGGAATAAAAATTACATTAAAATAAAAGTCAACAGTAAATTAAAAAATAATTTTATTATTTGGACTTACCATCCTATATTCATGTAACAGAAAAGAAACAGAACCACTTGTATGCTTTGTTATCGTTCCTTCTTTTTCCGTCAACTAATTCTGTTTTGCTTTTTTTGATTTTGCCTCCCACCTTTTAATCCCCCATTCATTCTCAACTAATTGATCCCATATTTGGACTGAAATCCACTTCGACTTGTTGTACCCTTTACATTTAGATATTTTATCCATATTAAAATATTGCATTGCTTGTCTTCTCTCAACTGCAGCAAATCTCTAAAACGTGACTTGCATAAGTGCTCCCAAATTGTATAGATATTATTGGTTTGGCTATCAGACCACCTGAACTTCTCCTGCAAAGAAAAACAAATGATAATTATCATTTCGATATGTTTATGACCAATTATCAGGTTATTTACTTCAAAGTAATGTACTTGAAATTTATTCTACATCTGTGCTTTCACTTCATTTGGAACCCTTTTCCATGTTGGCCATGGTTCCGAGTAATGTTGTTTAATTAAATTGGATATAGTTCTCACACCCTTCGAGTCTTCAAAAGAACTGCCAAACAAAAAAGAAGATATCGCCAAACATTATACCATATTTAATATCATAGTTGTATGAAAATAAAACAAAAGTAGAAGCAATATACCTGTTACCAAGTGGTGTCAGGAATAACCTATACTCTGGATTTTGCGATGTTTTAAGGCTCTGATTTGGGCCTCTCGTTCTTTTCCGACCACTACCACCACTCCCACTCCCACTCACACTACCACCCGCAGTTTGTGTTGCCTCCTCAGTAGATATTTTTCGTCCGGGTAATGGTTGTTCTACCGCTAATGGAGGAGCTGGAATGACATCATCATCGTCGTCATCATCATTATCAGGAGCTAGATCAGGTCGACTTGAAGATGAAGTTTGTTGCGCGAGAGGTCGAGAACGAGGTGATTTGGATGGTGAGCTAAAGGTCGATCACGAGCCTGAGCATCAGATTGAGTAGGCTGCTGAGATTGAGGCTGAATGTCAAAGTCAAGATTATAGTCAAACTCCAATCCAGGTATAGGAGACTTGGACCTATATGATCGTTGTGCTAACTTTTTCAATCTTCTCATTTGCAATACAGATAAAAAAAATTATGTTTAGAAATCAGTAAATTCAGTCCAATAATATTTATTTTACAATCAAATGTTTAATTCTTACTATTCATTATTCTAATCACTGTCATCTTCTCTATCATTACCAACTGCTTTATCATTCCATACTTCATCCTCCTCTTCTTCTTCTTCTTCCTCTTCTTCCACTTCCTCTTCCTCCTCTTCTTCTTCTTTTTCTTCTGCAAATTGATTGACTTCTTCATATTCGCCACTAATATGAACAGTAGGGTTGTCCAGTTCGTCTGAATATGCAACTATTCTAGGGTTCGAAACTTTCACTTCTTGGTAAACTCCTTCGTTCAAATCTAGAATCTGTCCACCGTCATTTCGTCGAAGGTTAAATCTACTTCGTGCCTTTGTTTTGAATACGGCCCACCACTGACGACGATCTTTTTTTGTAGAAGGATAAGGACTAAAGTACACTTGTTGGCTCTGTTCAGCTAATATAAAAGGTTCGTTACTGGCAAGTGTAGATTTATGCATGATATCAACAAGACCGTGACGGGGATCAACATGAAGACCTCGTTCTGTATCAAACCAATTACACTTGAATAACACAACTTTATTCCCACTTCCAAAATACTCTAATTCGATTATATCTGTTAGTATGTCATAAAAATCACGATCAAAATCATTGTAGCAGCTGCCTTTGACACATACACCACTGTTCATTGTTTTTCGAGATCGACCATAATCTAACATATGAAACTTGAAACCATTTACAAAATAAAATTGATAACTCCTTATCATACGTCCAGGACCATGAGAAATCTCATAAATACGTGGATCTGTTTGAGTGGCATGTTCAAATACCTGAAACCCTGCGAAACCTAGCATTAAAATTTTAAAAATTAAGTTCAAACTACTGATTGTTCTATTTTTATAGTACTTACAAATTGTTTAAGCCATTTTGGAAAATGATCATGACGTGCTTTCTCTAATTGTGCATCACTGATATTCGGATGATCTCTTTTAATCATATCATCTAATGACCTACAATGATATTTGAAACTAAATAAGAGAACAACTATATCAGCAATATATTTTTACATTAAATGATGGGTTAGATTTAGATTACTTACTAAATATAGGGGACTATTTCCTCACAATTCATTAACACGTATATACACGCAGCATTGTAGTCATCTTCCTCCAGGTATCGAGCATTATTTTTTATTGGCCCAATTGGTCAACCTGGACGTCTAAAAATGGACAAACGTCCCATCGGATCGACATCTCCTCCATCATCATTACGTGGTGGACGGGTCAATCTTGTTTGAACTTCAAGTTCAAAATACAAGGCACAAAAGCTTCCAATCTCCTCCCTTATGTATGCCATACATATCAACCCTTCTGGATGAGCTGGATTTTTCATTTTCTTTTTTAAGTGATGCAAAAACCTGAAGTTTAGGGTTGTAAGAAATAAAATTTTATTAACTTTTGCAGATAGAATATTTGGGATGATAAATATTAGTATAACATTTAATAATGATTAACTATACGTGATAACCTCTCAAAAGGATACATCCATCGATATTGTACTGGACCGCCCACCATAGCCTCATACGGCAAGTGGATTGGAAGATGCTCCATACAATCAAAAAATGAAGGGGTAAAGGTCTTCTCTAATTTCAAATGGTTTGTACAATGTTCCTTTGCAAAACTTGCATGTGATCTACACGTATTTCCGGTGAGCATACATTTCTGAAAAAATGAGATAGCTCTGTGATTGCATCCCAAATTGGATTTGGGACAAAATCACGAATAGCTATGGGAAGTAAGCACTGCATAAAAATGTGACAGTCATGAGATTTCATTCCGTAGAACTTGCATTCATCGACATTAACACACCGAGCTATATTAGATGCAAACCCATCAGGAAGCCTTAACTCTTTAACCCAAGCACATAGTTTTTTTTGCTCCTCCTTGCTTAGAGTGAATGAAGCTTTAGGCTTTAATGTTTTTCCATCACTGTTCACCAATTCTAATTCTTTTCTTTTGCAAATGAAGGCCATATCCATTCTTGCATTTATATTATCTTTAGTTTTACCCTTAACATCCATCAGGGTGTTAAACGAATTGTCAAAAATATTTTTCTCAATATGCATCACATCCAAATTGTGTCGAATAAGATTGGTATGCCAATAAGGCAATTCCGAGAATATACTCTTCTTCACCCAATTATGTGATACCCCAAACCCTGGAGGTTTTTGTGGACCATATTTTGTATCGTATGGTAAATCGTCGATGACATATAATTGTTGCAATACTTCTTCACCTGACAATCTCTGCACTGGAGGATCATGATCTACTCTTTTACTAAATTTGTCACGTTGCTTCCTGAAATGATGATTAGGAGGTAAAAATTGACGATAACAATCGAAAAAGCAAGGCTTTTGTCCATACTGCAACCTAAAGGCCTTTGTACGTTTCATGCAATAAGAACAAGATAATCGACCATGGGTGCTCCACCCAGACAACATTCCATAAGCAGGGAAGTCATTAATCGTCCATAACAATGCGGCCCTTAACATAAAATGCTGTTTTCTGTGAGCATCATAAGTCTCAACACCATGTTCCCACAACACCTTTAACTCATCAATTAAAGGTCTCAAGAAAACATCAATGTTATGTGATGGACTTTTCCTTCCCGGAATTATCATATTGAGAAACAAATATGGTTGCTTCATGCACATCCATAGAGGTAAATTGTAAACAGCAAGCATGACTGGCCAACAAGAGTATGATCTCGATGCCGGGCCATAAGGACAAAATTCATCAGCATACAAACCAAGTCTTACATTCCGAGGATCAGCAGCAAACGATTGGTGAATACTATCGAATTTTTGCCATGCCTCCCCATCAACAGGATGATTGAGCACTCCGTTAGTATTTCGACTGTCAACATGCCATGTCATAAACTTAGCAGTTACTAACGACATAAAAAGACTTTGCAACATCGGAATTAATGGCAAATAATGTAAAACCTTATAAGGTATCTTTTTTCCTCGTCCACCAACTGTTGAGATAGGTTTATATCGACGATAACCACATATTTGACAATATTCCTCCTCTGCATATTCTTTATGAAACAACAAACAATTATTCTTGCATGCGTCTATTTTAACATAACTAAGACCCAATTTTTTTAGCTTCTTATTCATTTCATAGTTGGTTTGTGGCAAATTATCATCTTCTGGTAACATAGGCTTCATAATCCCCAACAAACGATTGAAGCATGCTTCACTTATATAAACTCTGACTTCCAGTTCAAAAGTTGTGAAACAGCCGATAATGTTGTGTGCATTGAACAACCAGGCCATAGTAGTTCTTCTGCATCATTCAATAAAGAATAAAAGTATGTAGTAGATGAATCTGGATGTTGCTTCTCACTTCTTGAATTGTTCACAGAATTACCAATTACGTCATCACCCATTTGAAAAGCATCCGTAACCATTCTAACATATGGATTTTGTCCCTTAAGTCTCACCCCATATAGTGGATCAACTGTTTCATTTATATTTCGCGATGACTGTCCTTCTTCAATTTCTCCGTGTTTATGCCAAGTGGTATACCCAACAACAAAACCTTTGTAATAAAGGTGTTTTCGCACCTTATCGACTTCCAAGAATTGTTTATTCATACATTTGCTACAAGGACATTTAATTCGATTTCCACTAACTACCTCCGGATGACAAAATGCAAAAGTAATTAACTCTTCAACTCCATTCAAAAATTCATCTCTAATGAATCCATCTACATCTAATCGACAATACATCCAAGATCTATCCTTATCCATTTTTCACACAGAAAATAAAATCTGAAAAAATAAAATAACAATTACACTCTATCACCAAATAATTTTCCTCAATTAAGTAAAATCAATTTAATTTGTAACATGCATATAACAAAATTTAACATCTACAATAACAAAATAAATAACTCAAAATGATAAATTCTTCCTTATTAGAAAATAAATCAAATTATCTAAAACATACATATATTTAGGTTTAAATATTTGCATGAATGTGTGGAGTATTTTATTTAAAGTCTTAAGTTTTCTTAAAAATTTCGGCAGCATAACGACTGTAATTTGTCTCTACCCAACCTACAAATAATACTATATAGCAATCCAAATCATCAATACAATTCATGCATATTAAATCATCTCAACAACCTTAGTTATCCACAACTAACAATCATGCTTTTCAATCACATCAGCAACCACAATATCATAAAACCAATTTTTTATGAACAATAAATCATTAAAGTTATATTCATAAATTTAGCTAAAATAATTATAAATCAATTAGCAAAATGAAAATAATTTGACTCTTATCACATTATTTTAATGGCTTCACAGAAATCTGAACCCAAAAAGTATGTCACCAGCGTGTTCATATTTATCCTACGCCAAACCAAATAATCACCAACAACAATAATAATAATAATAATAACAACAAATAACAAATTTATTAGTTATAATTAATGAAAAATTTGATATCATAATAATTTTACCTTCAGAATGAACTTATTTGCTCTTGACTTCTAGTTCAATATGGCTTCAAATTCTGTGGTTTTTTGCTTGCTTTCATGCACGCACGTTACCTCTCTTCCTATGAAAGACAAATAACAGCATGGATTTTGTTAAGGCAAACATAGAGTTTTATTTTATTGATCAAATACTCAAATTCTTCAAATAATCCAAATTTAAACTACATATTCAATTAAATATTCCAAATTTAAACTACAAATTCAATTAAATAAACTACAACTTCAAATAAACTATAACTAAATTTAACTTGCATATAATACTAATTAAATTTATAACAAAATTTATAACATTAAATAAAATAACTATAATTCACATAAGAATAACAATAACAAGATTACAAGTAGAAAAAGATTACATTAAAACCTTTCATTTAGATAGTACCTTTTTTCAAATGAAAGGTTTTATTTGCAAAAAATCATTTTTTTTTTCTTTTTCTTCTTCTTGTCTTTAACTAGCAATGTACATTAAAACCTTTCATTTAGACAAGGTGGGTGTTTTCCTTCTTCAAGTTTTTGTTTTTTCATTTTACCTAAACAAAGGTTGAATAATTACATTGTTAATTACTCTTAAATTGATGGTGTGCTGTTAATAAATTTAATCTTCTTTAAGAGTTTGCCTAATTCAGAAAAAGGGTTCGTTAATGATGTCAGCCCATTCTTTAATACCCTCAACAACTCCATCACAACCACTCTAGTTCATTGATATGCAAAGTTCCAACGAAAGAAAAGGATTTACCGAAGACGAGAATGGAAATTGTGAATGTGCAATGATGTTTGCATAGTTGAGGTAGCAGTTTAATGTAAAACTGAAGCAATTAAGCTCTGTTTCAGTTATATCTACTATTCAGTACTCACGCCTCTATAACTGAAGCAGGTAAACTCTTTTTAATTCTACGTCGGGGATTATCCTATTCTCGTTCACTTCAACTTTCTAATAAAAAATTTGGATTAGCAACAATGTTATAAGTTTAAAAAAAGTAAACCCAATGCCGGCAATGCACTAAGTTTTTATATTGTGAGTTCTGCATTTAAATAATTTGAATATATAATCTCCAAATAAAAAAAAAAGATTTTTATCATTGGGTTAAGATTTATTTTTTGGCAGCAATGTTAGGACTAATGTAGAATAATTGTTCGGTGTTTCTGGCATCAATTTTTTTCCTTTCTTTTTCAAATTTACCTTTTAGAGAAGGGAAAAAAAACATTAAAAATAATAAAGAAAAAAAAGAGAATTAGAGTTCTGATGGGATTGAAACTTTGCCCTCAAAATTAACCTCATCATCGAGCAATCTGCATGAAGATCATTAGAGATCTGAATAACAACAAAAAAGGGAAATACAAATGAACAAGAATTTAATTATGGATTTATAAAAAAAAAATGATCAATCTAGAAACAAAAGAGGAATAAGCAATTCAGAACCGAAGCAAAAAAAAAATCGACACCAACATCAGAAATCATACAATCCCAAAAGCTAGAAGTTGATCAGTAACTTCATACCCATCCAGATTAAGAAACCAAAAAAAACCAAGAAAATATTGAACTAGCAAAGGCAAATCGACACAAAAATCATACCCAAACAAAATTCAGAAACAATCCAGAACTCACATTCAATTAAATCTCAAACCAAATCAGCAATACACAATATACACAGAACGTCAAAAACTAAAAAATTTAAGAAATTTAACAATATGCACAGAACGTCAAAATATCGATTAAACCGCTTTCATAACTTATTACGTTTAGAATAATGTTTTTTCATTTTATTTGTGCTTCACTTGCAGAAAAAAAACAACACCGAAAGGGAGGAACAACATCAGAAAACAGTTGAGAAAACAGACAAAAAACCAACTATCAAACAAGGAATTCTTACCAGCTAGCGTCTCCCACTCTCAATGGCAGAAAGGACGGAATAGGGGCGTCGTCTGGGCAAGCGCCACTACGGGGAGCCTGGATGCGGGGTCGTTGGATGGCGAATCTGTGCAGAATTTTTGTCGGGTTTTAAGGAAATGGGGTAACAGGTAACAGTGCAAAGGGAGAAATAATGGAAGGGGAAGGGAAAGAGGGCGGTGGGCTAGGTGAATCTCGGTCTGGAAGACTGAGATTGCAGAGAAATGCGACTGATTTGGCAAAAAAGGGTGGAACAGAAAGCTGGGTTTGGAAGAAAAACCGGATCTGGAAGATTGAGTTGCGAAAGGGGGGTTCGTGAATTTCAAAGATTTAGATCTATTCAGCGACGGATTCAGCGACGGAATTTCGTCGCTGAATCCCGTTTGTAAAATTCTCCGTCGCTGAATGATTTTCAGCGACGGAGAATTTTACACCAGATACATTCTGCCGCTGAAAAGCATTCAGCGACGGATTTTCGTCGCAGAACCAATTCCCTCTCTGAATGTTTTCAGCGACGAAATTTCGACGCATCATGATTTCAGGGACGAAAAATATTCACGAATTTTTCAGCGATGGAATTCCGTAGTTGAACATTTTAGCGACGGAATACCCAAGTCATAATTCAGCTACCCGTAGCGATGGAATTTTTATGGATTTATGGATTTTTCTTTTATCATCTTAAATGTTTGTTTTTAAATGATTAAATGACAAAATATGAAAAAAAAAAATTTCATATTTAATTTTTTATTATGACTATTTTTTTAAAAAACAACTAATACATGCAAATATTGAAATTAATATGTGATAACTTTTCATATTTTATTTTATTTAAACTAATATGATTAGTTATTTTTAAAAAATAGTCTTAATAAAAAATTAATATATGATAACATTTTATAGGAAATAACTAAGTCTTTTAATATATGAAATTAAATAAAAATAAATAAAAATTTAATAATTAATACATAATTAATGAGCTTTTTTTTTTTTCAAAATCCAATATTTATTATAAGAGAAGGTCGTGTCTTAATTATTTGTACATTTGTAAGTCAATAGACTTTTGTTTAGCATTATTTTAAGGAGTCAACAAATAATAAAAAGTATAATATAATACGTCCTCCCTTCATTTTAAATTATATTTCCTTTTCTTTTCTTTAACACTTTAGAATTTTTACTTCTTTTACATTTTAAATTTATTTTCTTGTTTTTTTAATTTTCATTAAAATCATAAAATAATGATGATTTTAAAAAGTTGTACAAAGGTGATTTTAAAAAAGTTATAACAAATAACTTATTAAAGATGTGTTTAAAAAGTTAGTATTTTAAGCATTACAAAGTAATGATATTTCTTTTATTTTAAATAAGTAATAATAATTTTACATTCATCTTTATCAAATCAACTTTAATTAAATTAAATTATTTTAAAAAGACTTCTATTAAATCAATTTATTCATTTATTTAACTCAAATAAAGAAAAAAAATTTAAAACTTGCATGATTTACAAAAAGGTTTTCACATTTATCAACAAAAAATTAATATGCAAAATGCAAAACGGAAACGTGTTTGACCTAATATTTTTGGAAGTAATTTAAATGTAATAGTATAACTTGGTCCTCCAAAATGCGAGCACTCTCTTAATAATTAAGTATCCATATTGGAATATTTTATATAACAAGTCTCAACATCTTCTAATTCATCAATTTGTGTTCTTGTCTTTTAATTCATCTTCTAATTCATCAAATTAACTTTTTTGTTACTTTTTTAATTAATTTTTTGTTAGACGTTAATAACTCTTTGTTAGTTTTGCTAGTTTTAATTTTTTCATTAATCTGAATTAAATAAATGAGTAGATTGATTTAAGGAGAGTTTACTCTAAAGTAAATTAGTTAATCAAAATTGGTTTGGTGGGAAATGTAACATAATATTACATGTCTTTAAGAAAATATGATATGTCATTATTTTATTGATTTCTAAAATACTTTTAAGATTATCCTAATTTGGGTTATTCTTATAAAAAAATACAAGAACAAAATATAAATTATTTACCAAAAAAAATTATTTAAAAATTATTTATTTTAAGATAATAAAATTTGTATATTGTGAATGAAAAGATTGTAAGAACTACACTTAAATAAACAAGTTATTTTTAAAGCAAACAATCTCACATAGCTCATGTACATTTCCCTGCAACCATTTTTGAGTAATAAAAAAGAAACATAATTTTGATCCTCTCAAGATCCTATAAATCATCATTCAAAGTGAGAGTTTACAATATTGAATAAATAGCCAAAACTAGTTTGGCAACCACAATTTCAAGAAAATATCATTTTAAATCGATTTACTTTACAAAACTAAATTAAAAAATAACTACTTAAAAATGTTAATATAAGAAAGATCGACACAACTCTCAAGCAATATTTTATTAGTTGCTCAGGCGACTTCTTAAAGTTGATAAAAGAAATTTTACTGAGTAAAGATGATTTATAGTAGAAAGTTTTATATTCGAATTTTATTAGGTCAAAATTTTTTAAGTTTGCGCTAGTCATAGTGCAAGTGAAGACTATTTTTATACCTAATATAATATGAGGATAACATGTAATTTACACACAAAAATCTAAAAAAACTAAAAAAGTTTTATGCGGAAGCTTAAAAAAATAGCAATCATAAAGAATATTTGAAAATATCAAATAATCAAGTAGTTATGCAGAAACTATGGTGGCGTTGGTCTTTGTCAATAATATTCCCCATCAAGTTCATTGGAGGTGGCTGGAGAGGATCTTTGCTAGATTTGGGAAGGTAGTGGATGTTTTTATTTCGAAAAAACGAAGCAAGGAGGAAAGAAGAATAGGTTTTGTGAGGTTTGAGCTAAATTGTGAGGCTAGAAAAGCAGTGGCGCATCTTAACGAGGCCGGGTTGCTAGATTGGAGGATTGGCGTTAATATGGCGAGATTTCAGCCAAGGTCGAAGTTCTGGAAGAGAAAATGGGTATCTGTTCCGAATTGTAAGATTGCTGAGAAGAGTAATGGTGATGATGAGCGGGACGGAGGAGGCCAAAATAGGCTGATTAAGTATAACGATGCGAAGTCATATCTGAAGGCACTCCCTGGATCCTGTAGTAAGGATCCTGCTAACAAGGTGCTATGCGGTGCTAAAGAAAGTTCTGTTAAGACGATGATTGATAGTATTACAAAGAAAGAAGAAATCCTCTGCCAGAGAATGGTTGACAACGAGAAATTGAGATGGTTGGAGAGTTGTGCCATTGGAGTATGCCGAGAGGATATTGCTATTAATCCTGAGGAAGTCCAGAAACAAATCTTTATAGAAGAAGGATTATTAGTTGAGATTAAGAATATCTCTGGGAATCACTTTGTTTTATATTTTGAGAATTGTTCGGTTATGAACAAGGTTATAAAAAGTGGGGGCTCTTCTTTAAGCCGATGGTTTGAGAAGGTTGAGGCATGGAAGGAAGGTTTTGTGGTGCCATGTAGGAGGACATGGATTTCTTGTTATGGAGTCCCTTTACATGTTTGGAACTAGGTAACTTTTCAGAACATTGCAAATTGTGTTGGAGAATTAGTAAGCTTGGATGATGAGACTCTAAACGGGGAGGATTTCAGTAGGGGTTCTGTTCAGATTGACACAAATAGGTCCTTTATTAATAATAAGATTAGTCTGAAAACTGGTAACTTCTCATACGTCATTACTGTTACTGAAGTTAGTGTTAACTTCATAGTAAGTGGATGTTCTGGGGATGATATTCGCCAGTCCAGTGGGGAGGATGGAGATGCAAATGGTGCTCAAGTCGTTCATGGCTCCTAGGATGCTCAGAGCAGTGTTAATTGTGATGGAAGCCAGGAGAAGAGTCAGGCAAGGCTCGGTGATGATGAAGTCGATTCGTATGTCAGGAGACAAAATCTGTTGGAAATTGTTAATGATATTGATGGAGCCTCGGTTGGGGCACAAAGGTCAACTGATAAGCAGGCTGATAGAAGTAAATGTGTTGAGAAGGGTATTAATGCTGACTGCGGTGGAGTCTTCTCAAGGAGGATACGAGAGGAGGTGGGGCAAACAGGAGAGGCTGGTACTGAAAATTCTGGAACTAAGCAAGACATAAGTGATGGATTGGGACCGGTGAATGGGAACAATTCTGAAGTGGGCCTACATGATGGGTTGGAACTAGTGGCAATTGAGGATGAGACGGTAAGACTTGGAGTGGGAACGAGCATTAGTGATGGGCTGGAATTAGTAGGAGTAGTGGATGAAGCAGGTGTATCGGGGGTGGACCTGAGGAATTAGATAGTCCCGATAAAGAGAGGCAAAAAGGTGAAATTGGAGAAGACAGTTTGATTAGGGCTGCTTCCTTTACTGAATCTGAGCACTGTAGGGAAGAAAGAGGATCGTCTCTCCATAAGAACAGAGTGATACGGTGGAAGAGATACAAAGAGATTGGAGAGGAGCTGTTGAGGAGAGTCACTAGCAGAGGAAGGAAATCGGGAAAGAAGACCAAAGCGAGAAAGATGCGTGCTGCAGAGTTGAGGACGGAGAGTGTTGTGCTCAAATGGAACACTACCGCAAGTGCACAGGTCAGTTTTCGAGTATAGAGTAAATATAAGTATTGTCCCACAGGGAATTGTGTCTACCGCAAATCACTGTAATCAACAACCTTGAACTTTATTTAGAAAAAGTAATTTATATTGGTTAAGATCCTATTTACTATTCTAACTATTAATTACGGAACAAATTAATTAAGACAAATCACAATTATCACGAATGAAAATATCAATGGCAAAATATTCCTAGAACTCGATTTCACCTAACTAGGGTTCATACAATTCCTTTGATCAATTGTTCTTTTGATTTCAAATTGTTTATAGCCGAAACTATTTTCTGTTTATCTCTCCCGAATTTTAAACAGTCATACCCAAATTTCCTAATCCTAACCTCCCGATTCAGAATTAAATAATAGAATTCATTAAGCGATGGTAATTCGTTTCTCTAAGGCTTATAAGAATTGTCAACCTCTCGATTCAACAATATCCTATGTTAATCTACCCTTGTGCATATAAATAATCCCCTCTTCCGAGTGTCGGATTCCTATACTAATTCATCCAATTGGTAGCCAATCAACTAGAGCATTAAGAACAAGTAGATTAAATAAAAATAATTGAAATTACCCAAACAATCATCCCAAAGTAATTACAATCTGCCCAAAGTTGGCTACATCGATCCTAGGAAAAAGGAATTTAGTTCCTAGAAATCATAATAAACATCCAATAATTCCAAATTATCATCCCTAGAATAAACATTGGTAGAAAAAGCTGTAAAAGATGGAGTTTCTATGGAGCTAAATCAATCCTGAAGCCTTCTCCTGCAGCCTCCCTCGAAATTCTGATAAAAATACTCTTTATAAGATTTCCAGGCACTAAAACGTGGAAGGCCACGTTGAAAAACAGTGTTGCCCTAATCAGACTGCTATGCTGCGACAATGGTATTGATTCTCCAGATCTGCTATGCACTGTCCAGTTTCTTCTATTGTTGCAGCATAAGTCACGATCAGCATCCTGCTGCTTCACTTCTTCACAGAATCATCAGAACCAGCTCCAAAAGCTTTAACTTCTGCAAATTGTTCTTTTTCCTGCACAAATGCACAAAACACATAAAACATACCTAATATTGCAAAGAACAATTCAAATAACTAAGTAAAAAGAGTTCTAAACATATATAAAATTCAGTACTAACAAAGAGCCCAATCGCGAATGGGTCTCTGTCTGATGGAGATTTTCTGGGTGCGTAGAGAAAAGAGAGCTTCAACGAGACTGAGGCAGTTTAGAATCTAGGAAACAATCTCTGTTTAACACAGGGTGGTGATGCACTTGCCTTTTGCAAAAAAAATGATGCAAAAGGAAGGCAATACTCGGTCTTAGCAAGCTCGATGGAGCCTAGCCTTCTCACAGCGAAATTTTCCACGACGGATAGAAGGTCTTGACGAGGTCAGTGTTTGAGCAGTGTTGTGCGGTGTTACTGAACAGGGGTGTTTGTCCGTTAATGTACTTAGAGTGTGGCTGTTGTAGGGGTGGGAGGTATTTAGACTATATTTGAGCTTTTCAGATTCTGTAGGTAGAATTTTGATTAATGTAATAATACGTATTTTGTCCTGGAATACTCGTGGGTTATCGTCTGACGTTAAGAAAAGTCTTCTAAAAAAGAAGATTATGGAAGCTAGAGCAGATATGGTTTTGGTGCAGGAAACAAAAATAGAACACTGGGATATTAGAGATGTAGAGATGATATGACCTTCCTCAAATTTTGAGTGGATTCATAGTCCTGCAGTTGGGAAGTCGGTTGGACTAGTGATGATCTAGGATAGTAATTGTTTTTGTAAAAGTGTTGATGTTGTAAAGGATACGTTTATTGCTGTGAAGGGTAGGTAGATGCTTCATAATTTTGAGTGTGTTGTGATGAATGTGTATGTGTCGAGTGGTGGAGATGACAAAAAAGTTCTGTGGCAGTTTATTTTAGAGTTAAAAACCACCTTTGAAGGACAGTGGTGTGTGGCAAGTGATTTCAACATAGTTAGGGACTCGAATGAGAGAAGAGGGTGTGTATCTAACGGGGTTGGTATTGATGATTTTAACAATTTTATTTCAGCTAGGGAATTCATTGACCTACCTTTAAGTGGTAAGAATTTTACATGGTTCGGTTCCGACTCGAAAAAAAGTAGGTTGGATCATTTTTTAGTGTCTTCGAGATGATTGATCTCCTTTCAAAATTTATACCAGAGTGGACTCAAAAGAGCGGTATCTGATCATTGTCCAATCTTACTCTTTTCAGATTTGTTGACTGGAGGCCAAGACCGTTTAAGTTTCTTGATTGCTGGTACTATGATCCTAATTAAAAAGGTGGTCGCTGATAAATGGAAGTCCTTAAAAATCAACGGGCAACCAGGTTTCAAACTAAAAGTGAAGCTTAATAGACTGAAACAGTTCTTGAAACAATAGAACAAAGAGGTGTTCGATTCCCTTGACAAGAAGGTAATTGAGATGGAAGAGATGATTGATCAGTTGGACTGTATTGCTAGTGGGAGGGAGTTGACTGAGGATGAGGTTCATTTAAAAAAGGTGGCGGTTCAGGATTTATGGAAAGCAGTTAAGGGGAGGGAATCTTTGTGGAGACAAAAGGCGCGATGTAAGTGGATCAAAGAAGGGGATAGGAATACGAAGTATTTCCATTACCAGGTGAAGTATAGAGCTAGGAAGAATTTTATTGGAGGTCTTTTCATTAATGGAAAATGGGTGGCTGATCTGATTAGTGTAAATGTAGGGGTTGTTAAGTATTTTAGAAAGGTATTTGACAATGAAAGTAGGAGGAAATCGATGTTGAATGATTTGGGGTTTAGACAATTGAACAGAGAGGATATTAAGATGCTGGAAGCGCCGTTCTCCCTTCAGGAAATTAAAGATGCGATCTGGAGTTGTGATAGGTCCAAGGTATTGGGACCGGACAGATATAATTTTAATTTCTTCAAGAGAACTTGGGGAGTGCTGAAGGAAGAAGTAGCGAACTTTCTTGCTGATTTTTATCAAAGCTCCAGATTAGAAAAAGGTGTGAACTCTTCTCTTATCACTCTTATTCTGAAGGTCTCTAATCCCACTTATCTTAATGAGTATAGACCCATTAGCCTAGTGAACTCGATGTATAAAATTCTGGTTAAGGTCTTAGCCAATAAGGTAAAGTTAGTTGTGGGAAAATTGGTTAGTGATGTACAGAGCGATTTAATTGGGGGTAGACAAATTCTTGATGGTGTGTTATTAGCTAATGAGGTTGTTGATAGTATGAAGAAGAGTTGGAATAGGGGTGGGATTATCTTTAAACTTGATTTTGAAAAAGCTTATGACTGTTTGGAGTGGGATTTTCTGATGATGGTGTTACAGAGGTTGGGGTCTGGGTTTCGATGGAGGAGGTGGATGTATGAATGTGTTTCGACTGCTAGGGTGGTTGTTTTAGTTAATGGGTCTCCTTTCTCAGAGTTTCTCATGAAAAGGGGATTACGTCAAGGTGATCCACTCTCTTTATTTTTATTTATCCTAGCATTGGAGTAGCTGCACTTATTTCTAGAAAATGTTGAACGTGCAGATAAGTTTAGGGGGGTGGTTGTGTCTAAGTCAGGTTTGAGAATATCTCATTTACATTTTTCTTATGACACTATTATCTTTATGGAAGCGAATATAGAGTCTGCTCTTAATATTAGGAGATTGTTGACTTTCTTTGAGGTTATGTCTGGGTTAAAAATTAATTTCTCTAAGTTCAAGGTTTATTCAGTAGGTGTTGATGAGGAGTTGTCCTCTAATATTGCTAGATTTTAGGGTGTGAAAAAGGTGCACTTCATTTTTTATATTTAGGAGTCCGTTAGGAGCAAATCCTATGAGATTTAGTACTTGAGCTCCGGTGATTAACAGGGTAAAGGAGAGACTACCATTTTGGCACCGGAAGTATCTATCTTTTGGGGGAAGAGTTACATTTATTAATTCGATCCTTAGTGCATTACCTGTCTATTACCTTTCGGTTTTTAGAGCCCCAAAGAGCGTCATTAGGAAAATAGACAAAGTTCGGAGGGAGTTTTTATGGGGAAGTACAAATGATAGAAGGAGGATTGCTAAAGTTAGGTGGGAGGTTGCGGGTAATCCTAGGCTGTTTGGGGGTTTAGGGATTCAGAACTTATAATACAAGAATATAGCTCTTTTAGGTAAATGGTGGTGGAGATATGTGTTGAAAATGATGCATTATGGAGAAGGATTATTGTTGATAAGTATGGGGTAGGAGAAGTTGATGTGGAACCAGCTTGTAATCAACTAGGTAAGATGTCTAATGTATGGAAGGGAGTGGTGTCAATTAATTCAGTTGAAGGGGTTAATTCATTGGTGGGGAAAAGGGATGTAGGTGGATAATTGGGAATGGTAAAAATATATTTTTCTGGCTGGATTAGTGGGTAGGCGATAGATCATTGAATGAATGTTTTCCTAAAATTTTCGATTTATCAATTGAAAAGAACTTAAAGGTTGCGGATATGTTTAAGAGTATTGGGGAGTGAAAATTTAGTTTTAGGAGGGATTTATTTGAATGGGAAAAAACAGGAGTGGAGTGCTTAAATAAATTGTTGGAAAACATTATCGTGGCAGATGATAAAGAAAATATACTGGAGTGGGAGTGTGACAAGTCTAAGGTTTTCTCTTCCAAGAGGTTTGTTGCTGAATTGGGTAGAGTAGGTGACGATAACTTAAGGACTGCTAATTATTCCTTTATATAGAAGTTTAGTATCCCTCCTAAGGTGCAATCGTTTTTATGGTTGGCGGTGTTAAATGCTTTACCTACTAAATCTTTTCTAAAAACTAGAGGTGTGGCTTTTAGTGAAGGGTGTTTGTGTGCATGTGTCACGACCCATTTTTCCTAAAAACCCCTACAAATTTTTCGCTTTTTCATTTCCTTACCCGTTGTGAACAGTTTCACTACTAACAATTGGGTTATGAGTCGATGTTAATCCCTCCTGTCATGTTACTTACCTTAACATCTATTTTCCATATTACATTTACATAACAATTTATTTTAACTAAATACATCCACAATATTACAATCCGTGTACAGTACTGTGCCTCTATATATTCAG
The DNA here is from genome assembly GCA_033439115.1 of Firmiana major. Classification (NCBI taxonomy): domain Eukaryota; kingdom Viridiplantae; phylum Streptophyta; class Magnoliopsida; order Malvales; family Malvaceae; genus Firmiana; species Firmiana major. The sequence goes on from CM065897.1 coordinate 84,736,474, forward strand.
ATACAAAAATTATACGAATGTGTATACCTGGTCTTGATAAGAAGTAGTGGATAACCGAAATGCAAGACTATTGTCACTCTCTTCTACTGAATGTACCCTGTGTGGTGGAAAATGAAAGGGTGAGCGAAACTTGCTCAGTAAGGCAATAATATAAGCAGGTAGATAACTATACTATCTACGTGTTGATAATATCATGATATCAAAATCGTTTACATTTGGAGTATGAGGTATGACTATAACGATGCCACATGTATGTATATATCATATAAGAGAAATCATGAAATCGACATATAAATCAAATATGGAAAAATCATCATGTATGACATCTCATGCTCGTCACATTAAAACTTATTTGTTTCATCATAAACTCAACACTTAAAAACTTATTTGTTTAATCATAAACTCATCACGTTAAAACTTATTTATTTCATCATAAAATAATCACATCAAGGCTAAACTCAGCACTCGGGAATACCTTAATTCATTAAATCGCATCTCATTTAAAAACATTAATCGGGACATTACCCCTCCTTTGGGTTTGTCCTGGTCTATTCAGACCGTATGATATCATGTGAGGCATGTAGGTTACTGTATGAAAATCGAGGACTATGGCCATATTATGTCCCTGTGATCCCAGGCTACACGGATCCCGGTGTGCGAGGCATCACAACTGCAACGGGAGGTGAGGTCAAATCCTACCCGCCAGAATATCAAGTAACATCATCGAGTCATCATGACTGCACGGTACAGCGTACTCCGTGTGACATACACGGTACAACGTACTCCGTGGACCCATATCTTAGTCTGAGAGTGCCTGCCGTAGGTCTTACCCACCCCAATACTATGTCGATAACCAACTCATGTCTCAAAGTATACGTGCGAGCATATCAACTCTTTGCGACACACAGTTTACAGGAGGTTTCCACACGACTATATGCATGTCAACTCACGTCTAGTGCGAACGAAGCTCCAGCACCACGCTATGCATATCATGATATCTAAAATCTCGTGCGAGCGAAGCTCCAGCACGGTTTTGTGCACACATAAATTTCTCGTACGAGCAATGCTCCAGTACGACTTTTCATGGGTAATAAATCAGTAAACTTTAGTGCGAGTAAGACTCTAGCACTCTTTTTACTCGTGTAAATATGATAGGTGGCTCAATCTTGATAAAAACATCTTTTAAAATCGTAACCGGTACAAACCGGTACACTTTCGTATAATTCATAAAATCAACAGTCAACATATGTGCATATTTGCTTAAATCAAAGCAATGCATTCATATAAAATATTAAAACATGATAATCATGCAATTTATCTGTCTTACTACCCTTTTTGTAAATTTTACTCACAGGGGCAATATCGTCTTTTTCTTTATTCATCCATGCCCCCGGTTTTCGTAAAAATTATTATTTCGTTTCTAGATACTTAAAGAAATTCTAGGCCCTGTAAATCTCCTCAAAAATACGTATAGAAATCTCTATGCGCTACAAAATTCCCTTACCTCAAATTACGTCGAGTGCGTATTTAAATTTCACTGTCGGAGGCTCGTCCAATCCGATTTGCTGCTAATCCAGTCTCTGGGGCTGCAGATAATTATTTACCATGTCAATTTAACCCAATAAATATAATTCTCGCGTTTACTACAGTCAATTTAACTAATTGGGTCAATTTACTCTTATTGGGCCCAATCGCACCTTAATGAGTCTCGATCCATTTTCAGCCCGTTTATACTTATTAAATCCCTTCTTCGGGTTTACTGGGTTCATTTAACTTACCAATAATCATCGGGCTTCGTTCCAAACTCATTGGATAGCCCGTATACTATTTACGATAATTACGTTACAATTCCGATTAATATTCCTTTTTATACAAAATTAATTCGTAAATTTCGTAAAATAATCGAAACTCTGTATTAAAGGACTCTAATTGTCAGAATTAAAATGTACTTACCCAATATGATGCAGGGTACGAAAATCGGAACTCAATCGGCTCTCGTTCGGGGTTTGTCGTATAACTGCACAATTATATATTTGATTCCAGGTTAATTTTTGATTAAATATAATTTAAATAAATATCTCAAAAATCAAATCGATCACTTTTGATCTCGTATCGACTTACCCGAAGTTCGGTGTATCCTTAAAAATTCTTCCCCTTTTTCCTTTTTCTCTTTTTCTCCTTTTTCCCCTCTTTCTTGGCTGAACCTATTCGGTCCGGTTCAACCTGATTCAAACCGATCTGGTTCACTTCGGTTTGGTCTGTTCGGTGCCTCGTCGGCTAGTTCTCCTGCGGCTTCCGCTCCCAGCAGCTCTGCGGTGTCATCCGCAGCTCGGATCTGGTCTCGATTTCGCACGAAGTGGCCGAGAAGTGGCCGGTCCGGCCTGTTCTCCCTTCGCCGTCGGTGCTCTTCCTCTTTTCCTCCGTTTTCGATGTTTTTCGACCATACTACTGGCCGGTGCTACCACCAAACACGTCGCCTGTGCCTGGGGAACCCCCGGTTAGGTTCGGTTGAGGCTAGATCGGCGCCGTTCGCCGAAAATTTCTCCTCTCCCTTGTCGGTTTCTCTCCCTCGATTTCGCTGGATTTTGACGTCGATGGGCTGCGTCTCCGGTACCAGGGAGGTCGTCGGCCTCTCCTCTTCCTTTTCTGGCCCTCCGCCTGGCCGCTGGGTCACCGGTGGTTGTCCGGTGGTCGTGTCTTCCTCGTCGGTCTTCTCGGTTTCGTTTATTTTTTCTGTTTTCATTTCTTTCTCTCTCTTCGACAAAGTTTTCTGATTTCTTTTTTTTACTTAATTAATTTAATTTTATTTATTATTTAATTTTATTAATATTTTAATCAATAAAATATATTAAAAATCTAAAATATCTACAAAAATCAATTTTTTATTCTAAATAAATTTATTTAATTTTATTTAATTTATTTATTATATTTTTAATCTTTTTTTCGATATATTTTCTCCGTATTTTCGGGATATAGTCCCGAGTGAAAATTTTGATTAATTTCAGTAAATTCATATCTTGATCAATTTAATCCGAAATTTAATTATTTCTTCGTTATTGATCAAGATTCTCAAATCCATTATTTTTAATTAATTTTTCTTGTCGAATTTATATTGACATTCGATATTTTGACCGTTTTGCCCTTCAACGTGTTTCAAAAATTTCATTTAAATCCTTACTTTCACGAACACACTCATTTCATGTTTTAACTAAAATCGGGTCTTACATAATCTCCCCCACTTAAGAAATTTTGTCCTCCAAATTAGAACCAAGTTAAATGGATCCATAAACAACTCCGGGTACGTCTATCGTATCATATACTGTCATTTTCAAGTGACTTTTTTCGGAGTGTAATACTACCAACATACTTTAATTAAGGAGATCATCTTAAACCTCAACACTTTCTCCTTCCTGTTTAATACCCGAATCGATTTTCCAATATACGTTATACTTTCATTGAGCTAAGCTGTTGGAGCTCATTTCCAATCACATATGCTGGATCCGAATAGTATTTTCAAAACATCATAAGATGGGACACATTGTGGATGCCTGCTAATTCAGGTGGTAACGCCAACCTACAGGTCTTGTCTCCCACTTTGTCCAATCTCTTTCTGAATCTCGTTACGTCCTTATACTATGTCTTAAGGGCATGTAACTTCCAACAATACTAATCCACCCTCGGTGAATTTCAATGGTTTTCTGTCTCTTGTCAGCATAGCTTTTCTATCTGCTCTGAGATGTTCTTAATCCTTCACAATTAACTGAATATCCTTAGAGGTTTGTCTTATCAATTCGGGAATAATTTTCTATCTGTCACCCACTTCTTCTTATCCAAATCAGGGAAACAACCCTTACGGCCATATAATGTCTCATTTGTAGTCATCCTGATACTCAAGTGACAATTATCATTATTAGTGAATTCGATTAGTAACAACTGATCATCCCAGGAGCTTATCAGATAAATGACACACGCTCTCATCATATCCTTCAGAACCTGTACAGTCCTCTCTGACTGACCATCTGTCTGAGGACGAAAAACTGTGCTAACACTCAGTCGGGTTCCCATAGCTTCCTGAAAAACGTTCCCAAAAGTGAGAAGTGAAGCGAAAATCCCTATATGATACAATGCTCACTAGAAAGATACTTGGTGTTCCACAATCTTCCTTACACATAAATCCGCCTACACACTCAGTATCTGGGGATTTCCTATCCAGAAGGTGGGTAGACTTAGTCAATCTATCGACTATCACCCAGAGAGTCTTATGATTCATCCGGGTCCTCTGTAACTCATCACGAATTTCATGGTAACTTGTCCTCATTTCCATGTCAGAATTGGTAGAAATTGCAATAACCCTGTAACTTCTTTTGCTCTACCTTAATATGCTGACATACGAGACACTTCTCCACAATCTCTCCAATGTCTCTTTTCATATCTGACCACCAATACCCGTTTCTAAGATTTCGATATATTTATTACTTCTCGAATGCACTGTATATCCCGAAGAGTGAGCTTCTGACAATAAATATCTCATCACTGTGGTCCTAGGGAGCACTTATACAGTCTCTGAACCTCAGTAAGTCATCATCACTCTCTGTGAACTCTGTCACTATACCCATCTGAATCTAACCCACACTATCAACACCTTATCGATCATCACGCTAAGCCTATCAAATCCGGTCACTCAAATCTGATTCTAATCTCAGGCTAGCTGTCACACAATTACTGTCATCATCAGAGGGGATCACATCACTACTGAGGCTTACAACTGCTTTAGCAGCTCACGCTCCCTGACCATCATATGTAATACCATCCCAATGCTCTTTCTGCTCAAGGCATTAGCCATTACATTAGCCTTTCCTAGGTGGTACAATTTCTACAATCATAATCCCTAAGAAGCTCTAACCCTCTTTGTTATTTATATCTGACTCTTTCTGTGAAAACAGATACTCGGGGCTTTTATAATCAGTGCATACCTTAAATTTCTCACCGTATACATAGTAGTGTCATACACTCAATACAACCACTATCGCTGTCAACTTTAAATCATGGGCCGGATAGTCCTTTCATGATCCTTGAGTTGTCTGGATTCATAATTGACTATCCTCCTCTTTTGCATCAATACACAGCCCATTCATTATTTTGGGGTATCCATAGACTCATGAGAAACCTCTTAATCTGTTGGGTATGGTGAGAATAAATGCGGTGGTCAGTTCATACTTCAATACACCAAAACTCCTGTCACGTCTATCATCCCATTCAAATACAAATTTTTTTAAATTAAACGTGTCAATAAAGTAGTCCATTTCGAGAACTCTCAACAAATCATCTGTAAAAACAATTTTCAATTGTTGCTTATAATTTTTCTTAGACTGTAAATACACCCAAAATATCATCAATATGGATGATAACAAATCGGTCCAGGTAAAGTTTAAATACCTCATTGTAGTTGTGTTCCACTAGATATTTCAATCACCCATATCCTTGACCTATGTATGCATAAACGTATAATGTCATTTCAAAATCGCTTCCGTTCAAGATACTAACCCACGTCATTTCCTTTTTCTTATATTAACGGCTTTTATAAAATTTTTAATTAATTTTTAAACCTTCACGATTAATCAAATTCTATATTTCTTTATCGTACAAGTAAAGGTACCCTAATTTTAAATGTATATATTACGAATGTCGATTTCAATTTATAGGTTGTGTATACTTTTAGACGCTGTCAAGCCTTCAGATAGGGAGGTATTTTGAAATACCTTTATTAACCCTCAAACTTGACCACAATTACTTTACATATCAGTCCATGTGGTCACAATTCATATTCGCTACTAATTGCTTTAATCCAAATTATTTCACATATCAGAGATATTCGTACCTTGCATACGCATCTTATTCCAATAGATCTTGTATTCAGGATCTATCACATCTAAAAGCTTATGTCCTTTCGTATATCACTTATAACAAACTTTGTCATTACTCATTCTGTGAGTACACTCATTTACTCCTTTAATTTTAATCGCTACTCCTCTTTTATTACTTGTCAAAACTTACAGTATACTTTTTAGGGATAAAACATCACTATCTTAAAATAGAACTCTGAATATCATAATTTGCAGCCGACCAATTGAGATTTATTCTCAATATTACTTCAAATTATTCATAGTCTATTGAATAAAATCGACTGACTTATACTTCTTCCCCCGTTTTCAACTTATAATCTCTTAATAATTATTTTGTTAGTTAACCCTCCTCTATTGGGGTACTAACTATCAGCATTGTGCCCACGGATGTAAGCATTCACGTCTTTTACTAACTTATATACAAATGAAGGCGGTATGACTAAATACATGGCACCATGATTAATTAAAATAATTACTTCACTATTCATAACTAGTGTGGTATCTTTCACCACAACATATGAAACATCAATAATGTCCTGGTCCAAGACATACACTCGCCCTCGTCCAACAGTCTGCTTTTCCCTTTCTCTTCGATTGTGGCCTCCCTTTTTCGGTGCAGAGATATCAATATGATTTTCTCTATCTTTTTGCTCTTTTGTAGGGCAGTTTCACCCAACTCTGAGCAATCATTAAATAAATGGTCTATTTTACCACACTTAACGCCTATTTTAGTTAATAAAGTGTAGGTGTAAGCCCTACTTCCGTGGTATCTACCACACATCCTACACTGCTTACACTGCTTCACTGCTTACCCTGCTAACACTGCTTACACTGCTACTGCTCCCACTGCTTACCTTGCTAACATTGCTCCACTGCTCCGTAGCAGGTCGGGGTTCTCAAATCACAATACCCCTCAAAAGTGCTGAAATTGAAAACACTGGGGCCTTACCACTCATCTTACCATGTGACTCATCAGCTCTAATCTTTTACCAATTGGTCTCTTTCTCGCTCTGACATCTCTGTCATTCTCTATTCTCTTCTGTCTCTATTTCGGCCCTTTCTACCTTTCCCAATCTCAGAGGCAGACGTGCAACACATGATATTATTCACACAACCGTATTTTGCGCACTGCCTCGACATAGGTAGTGAGCCAATCAGACTCTAATCGATAATTTGAGCCCTTTCATAAACTTTTGGGCTTTTCGACTCTCACTGCCCATAGTGTCGGGGTAATACCTAGGCAAGTATATAAACTGAGATTCATACTCGTCAATGAACCAGTGTCTTTGGGTCAATGTAAGAAATTTTACCTGTAATTTCCTTTAAACAGTGTCTGGGATATTCTGTCACCAGAATATATCCAAAAATATTTCTCATGTCGGCTCTGGACGTCTAACTCTTCAGATGGATTGAGCGAACTTTCACCAATACTCCACCTCGCCTCCAACATAAACGTATTTAAAAGTCACTTTCTCAGTCGACATATACCGAAAGAATCCATACAACTTCGCTATCTCATTCCCTCAGTCCTCAGCAACTATTGGTTTCTTTACTTTGCTAACTACCGGAGGGGTGTGGAAATCTCTATAGTCTGAGGCATCTGTTTAGGCTTTACCCTGCCTATCCTCAACTACCTGCATAGACTAAGTAAACAACTCTGAAATATTTTCTACACTCTACTCCATCCTCTCGGAGCGTATCTCAATACTGTTTGGTCTCTTTATAGGACCCTGTGGAGTATGCTCAACATCAACCTACACCTCACTCTCATCTTGAGTCTCATGTGACGACTCATTCGACTCTCAGGCCGATCTCTACGGTCTTGAGCATGTGTATTCGCCCCTCTACCATAGCGGCTATCAATTATAAAAACTATATTCTTGCATTCGAAGCTAAATTCTTAGCTGCACTTCCACCTTGATATACACAATTGTATCTAAATAATGCACAGTATATTGGGGATGTAAATTTACTTAACCACTAACACCGACTCATATCAGGCCAACTCTGCTCTGATACCACATTTTGTCACGACCCATTTTTCATAAAAAACCCTTACAAATTTTTTGCTTTTTCATTTTCTTACCCGTCGTGAACAGTATCACCACTAACAGTTGGGCTATGAGTCGATGTTAATCCCTCATGTCATGTTACTTACCTTAACATCTATTTTTCATATTACATTTACATAACAATTTATTTTAACTAAATACATCCACAATATTACAATCCGTGTACAGTACTGTGCCTCTATATATTCAGATACAAAAATTATACGAATGTGTATACCTGGTCTTGATAAGAAGCTGCGGATAACCGAAATGCAAGACTACTGTCGCTCTCTTCTACTGAATGTACCATGTGGGGTGAAAAATGAAAGGGTGAGCGAAACTTGCTCAGTAAGGCAATAATGTAAGCAGGTAGATAACTATACTATCTCCGTGCTGATAATATCATGATATCAAAATCGTTTACATTTGGAGCATAAGGTATGACTAAAACGATGCCACATGTATGTATATATATCATATAAGAGAAATCATGAAATCGACATATAAATCAAACATGGAAAAATCATCATGTATGACATCTCATGCTCGTCACATTAAAACTTATTTGTTTCATCATAAACTCAACACTTAAAAACTTATTTGTTTAATCATAAACTCATCACGTTAAAACTTATTTGTTTCAGCATAAAATAATCACATCAAGGCTAAACCCATCACTCGGGAATACCTTGATTCATTAAATCACATCTCATTTAAAAACATAAATCGGGACATTACCCCTCCTTCGGGTTTGTCCTGGTCTATTCAGACCGTATGATATCATGTGAGGCATGTAGGTTACTGTATGAAAATCGGGACTATGGCCATATTATGTCCATGTGATCCCAGGCTACACGGATCTCGGTGTGCGGGGCATCACAACTGCAACGGGAGGTGGGGTCAAATCCTACCCGCCAGAATATCAAGTAACATCATCGAGTCATCATGACTGCACGGTACAGCGTACTCCGTGTGACATATACGGTACAACGTACTCCGTGGACCCATATTATAGTCTGGGGTGCCTGCCGTAGGTCTTACCCACTCCAATACTATGTCGATAACCAACCCATGTCTCAAAGTATACGTGCGAGCATATCAAATCTCTGCGACACACAATCTACAAGAGGCTTCCACATGACTATATGCATGTCAACTCACGTCTAGTGCGAGCAAAGCTCCAGCACCACGCTATGCATATCATGATATCTAAAATCTCGTGCGAGCGAAGCTCCAGCACGGTTTTGTGCACATATAAATTTCTCGTACGAGAAATGCTCCAATACGACTTTTCATGAGTAATAAATCAGTAACCTTTAGTGCGAGTAAGACTCTAGCACTCTTTTTACTCGTGTAAATATGATAGGTGGCTCAATCTTGATAAAAACATCTTTTAAAATTATAACCGGTACAAACCGGTACCCTTTCGTATAATTCATAAAATCAACAGCCAACTTATGTGCATATTTGCTTAAATCAAAGCAATGCATTCATATAAAACATTAAAACATGATAATCATGCAATTTATCTGCCTTACTACCCTTTTTGTAAATTTTACTCCCAAGAGCAATATTATCTTTTTCTTTATTCACCCATGCCCCCGGTTTTCATAAAAATTATTATTTCATTTTTAGATACTTAAAAAAATTCTAGGCCCTGTAAATCTCCTCAAAAATATGTATAGAAATCTCTATACGCCTACAAAATTCTCTTACCTCGAATTACGTCGAGCGCGTATCTAAATTCCACTGTCGGAGGCTCGTCCAATCCGATTTGCTGCTAATCCAGTCCTGGGACTGCAGATAATTATTTACCATGTCAATTTAACCCAATAAATATAATTCTCGTGTTTACTACAGTCAATTTAACTAATTGGGTGATCAATTTACTCTTATTGAGCCCGATCGCACCTTAATGAGTCTCGATCCATTTTCAGCTCGTTTATACTTATTAAATCCCTTCTTCGGGTTTACTGGGTTCATTTAGCTTACCAATAATCATCGAGCTTCGTGCCAAACTCATTGGATAGCCCGTATACTATTTACGATAATTACGTTACAATTCCGATTAAAATTCCTGTTTATACATAATTAATCCGTAAATTTCGTAAAATAATCGACACTCTGTATTAAAGGACTCTAATTATCGAAATTAAAATGTACTTACCCAATATATGATGCATGGTACGAAAATCGGAGCTCAATCGGCTCTCGTTCGGGCATTGTCGTACAACTGCACAATTATATATTTGATTTCGGGTTAATTTTTGATTAAATATAATTTAAATAAATATCCCGAAAATTAAATTGATCACTTTTAACCTCGTATCGACTTACCCGAAGTTTGGTGTATCCCTAAAAATTCTTCCTCTTTTTCCTTTTTCTCCTTTTTCCTCTCTTTCTTGGCTGAACCGGTTCGATCCAGTTCAGACCGGTCCAGTTCAATCCGGTTCACTCCGATTCGGCTGGTTCGGTGCCTCGTAGGTCGGTTCTCCTACGGCTTCCACTGCCAGCAGCTCCACGGTGTCGTCCGCAGCTCGGATCTGGTCTCGATTTCGCACTATATGGCTGAGAAGTGGCCGGTCCGGCCTGTTCTCCATTCGTCGTCAGTGCTCTTCCTCTTTTCTATCGTTACCAGCGTTTTCCGACCGTTCTACTGGCCGGTGCTGCCACCAAACACGTCGTCTGCGCCTGGGGAACCATCGGCTAAGGTTGGTTGAGGCTAGAACGGCGTCGTTCGTCGAAAATTTCTCCTCTCCCCCGTCGGTTTCTCTCCCTCGATTTCGTCAGATTTCGACGTCGATGGGCTGCGTCTCCGGTACCAGGGAGGTAGCCGGCCTCTCCTCTTCCTTTTTCGGCCCTCCGCCTGGTCGCTGGGTCACCAGTGGTTGTCCGGTGGTCGTGTCTTCCTCGTCGGTCTTCTCGATTTCGTTTTTTTCTGTTTTCATTTCTTTCTCTCTCTTCGACAAAGTTTTCTGATTTCTTTTTTTTTACATAATTAATTTAATTTTATTTATTATTTAATTTTATTAATATTTTAATCAATAAAATATATTAAAAAAATCTAAAATATCTACAAAAATTAATTTTTTATTCTAAATAAATTTATTTAATTTTATTTAATTTATTTATTATATTTTTCATCCTTTTTTCGGTATATTTTCTCCATATTTTCGGGATATTGTCTCGAGTGAAAATTTTGATTAATTTCAGTAAATTCATATCTTGATCAATTTAATCCGAAATTTAATTATTTCTTCGTTATTGATCAAGATTCTCAAATCCATTATTTTTAATTAATTTTTCTTGTTGAATTTATACCGGCATTCGATCTTTTGATCGTTTTGCCCTTCAACGTGTTTCAAAAATTCCATTTAAATCCTTACTTTCACGAACACACTCATTTCGTGTTTTAACTAAAATCGGGTCTTACAACATGGTGTGGGATGCAAGAGGAAGACTGTTATCATGTCCTGGTAGGTTGTTACTTCTCTTGGCTATCTTGGTGCAGGGTGTTTAGTTGGTGGAAGTTATGCTGAGTTGTTCCTGATTCAATTAAAGGCTTCTTGAGTCAGTGCCACTTTACGTTTTCTGACAAGATTAAAAGGAATGTTTGGATGGTTGTGTGTGCCTCTGTTTTTTTGTCTTTGTGGTTAGCAAGAAATGATATTATTTTTAGTGGACGAAGGGTTGATCTTGAGGATCTTTTGTTTAATATTAAAATGAAGTCCCTGCTTTGGGTTAAAGTTGTTAAGGAGATGGACTGGATGGAGGAAGCAAATTGGTGGAATGAACCGTTTTCTTTGAGCTTTGGGCGAGTGAGATCAACTGCTCGAGGGGGTGTTCTATGGGTATGTCATGGGGGAGTTTGAGGGATTCCAGGGGTAGTGTTCTTATCTGTTTTATGGTCCCCTTGGTGTTATGGATTCTAACATTGCTGAGGTAAGTGCTATTAAAACTGCTTTGGAATTGTTTGCTTCTTCAGTATATGTTAGATCGAAATCTCTTCTTATTGAATCTGATTCTCTGATTGCTGTCACATGGATCAAATTTAAAGATAAAAGACCTTAGAAAAAATGGTGTATGTTTAATAAAATTGATAGACTGTGAAAGCTTATAGGACAGGTGAAAATTGTTCACTGTTTTAGGGAAGCCAATTTATTCGCAGATTCTTTAGCAAAAATGGGTGTTGACAGATCGACCATGTTTTTTGCGTTTTGGTAATTATTTCATTTTTTCCTTATCTATCAATTTTGGTGGCTGTATCTTGTTTTGTTGAGGTAAAACTTGTATTTTGAATGTGCCCTAATGTTTGGTAAGTACTGTTGTGTAAGGGGGTTTTTGTCTGGTTTCTTGTTTTGCTGTGGGGCGACTGTAACGGAGTAAGGTTGTTATCCTTTTACTGTAACTTTCTGTTTCTTTAATGAATTCTCTGATTGAGAAAAAAAAAAAAAGTAGTTATGCAACACATTTTGTAAGGTTATGTTAAATAATCAGGCAGCTAAGTAAGAAAAATACCGAGACAATCAAATATATCAACTAAGCATCAATAAAAAGAGTAATAAGAATCAAATTTGACACTAAATAAATATTTAATTTTATCATTATACACTGATTTCAATATTGAATCTTGTCATTTTATTTTCATTTTTCCCTTTTTTTATCAAAGTTAACATAAAATAAAATATTCTTTTAATTAAATTTTATACTAAAATAAATACTTTTCAAATATTAAATTTAAAATAACTTTTAAAGACATGGAAAAGACAAGTCACATAAAGTTTTGGATTTTTTGCCTCCTGATTCCTTTCCACTAAGATAATTTTGATAAATTAATAAGGTTCTTTTTACGAGCACCAAAAAGAAAAAGAAAAGAAAGAAGAAAAAGAAGAATTGACCCTAGCCAAAGCGGGAAAAAAAAAAGTAATATATATATATATATATATATTTATATAATAGAGAAGTAAGGAAAAAAACGAAACAAAAAAAAAAAAGGACTTGAGCTGGCATAGGAAAAGTAAAAAAAAGAAATGCATCACGTGAATAAGAACAACTCCACTGATTTTCTATTTCAATTTTGAAATATTAAATTTAAAATGTTTTTAATAAAAATATAAATTAGAAGAAGTTTTATATTTTTTATCAAATTTTGATTTAATAACTAAATATATTTTTAATTTTTTACATAAAATAAATAAAAATTATCAATATTTTATTACAGATAAATTAGTTTATAAAATTTTATTTTATTATAAATAAATTTTTAATTTTTAAAATCAAGCTCTGTTTGTTAAGTGTCACAAATTTTCGTTTGTATTTCACACGTGACATACTATATAATAGTTTATAAATCTATCCACGTCAATTGTCTTTTAAGATATTCAAATGATAGGTAGTATTATTTAATAGATTTAAAATTAATTATATTATTTTAATTAAATATTTAATTATAATAAAATAAAAATTTATATATTAATCTACATACAATAAAATATCAAAAATTTATATCAATTTTATAAAAAAATAAAAATATATTACCTCTATTTTTTACTTCTCATTTCTTCTTCGCTTTCCATTAAGATAACTTTACAAATTAATAAATATCTTTTTTGGGTGTAGAAAAAAAATAAAAGAATAAATAATAAAGAAATAAGATAAAAAAATAAAAAAAAATCGAGGGGATATTACTAAAAGTACAAAATAAAAAAATAAAAAATAAAGGAGCTAAGGAGGGTGCCAGGTGGACACCCTATTTGAGACTTTTTGCCGATCTCTATTCTACGGATGAGGGGTCCTTTCTTTCCACAGATCGTTTTAACATTTTATAAAGAAATGTCTACAGCAATTAAAAGAAATGAGGGGTTTTTGCTTTCTACTGTTAGCATTCCAACATTGGATAAAAAAGAGTTTTTCTCACATTAAATTTTTTAATCTGATAAAAGAAACCATTTTATTCTTTTGTTTTATCATAAAACATTTATGTGTTAGGTAAATATAGCATTGTCCTTTTGATAAATTAATTAATATTTTAAAAGGGTTACAGTTGATTTTGTTTGATTTATTATTTTATTATTTTTATTAAAAAGTTAAAAAATTACAAATAAAAATATAAAATTTATAATTTTTAAAATAACAAGAGTGCATTTTATATGTCATTTAATTTGAAATCACTAAACAGTACTTGAGACAATTTTTTGATTAAAAAGCCCATTTAATTCAAAATGAAATTTGAGTAAAAATCTTATATTCAAGTTAATTGTATGGTATTTTCTCTTCTAAAAGGAAGAAAAAAAAGTATATAGAACAATATAGTTCTCTTTAATTTATTTCGTAATTTTCTTTTGCAATACGGTGACAGTTACTTTAATATTGAAATTGTTTAAATTAAAATTTAAAATTTTACAATATATCATAATTTTTTTAATTACCTAAATAAAAGAATTATTGTTATATATTTTTACAATTTTATTAAAACTTATAATCCGTAATAAAACTAATTATAACTAAAAAAATTCAACGGAAGGATGTCAGCGATCCAGGTGCGCCAATGCCATAAAGTAAGGTTAACTAAGAAATTGGAATTGCAATGATGTTTAAGGTGTCAAAATATATTTAAGGTCCGTTTAATGTAATTTACAATTTTACTTCTTTTACTTTTTAAAAAATTTTAATATAATATATTTAATAATTATTTTATTATTTATTTTATTATTATCATTATAATTAAATTTAAATATATTATCATTTATCATTCAATATTTAATTTTTTTTTTAATTTTCAAAGTAAAAGATTGGTTGCAGCTTTCAAAGATCTCAAATATCTGCTTTTAGTGAATCTTTAAATTAAACGTAACATGATGTGTCGTCGTATATGTAAGACAACAATAACAGTTGATTTGATGTAAATTAAATGGGGAGATTTTTCACATACTGCTTTTATATATTCATTTTTTATTTTTATTTAAATATAATATTTTAATAAATTTTGTATTATAATCATTACTTTTATAATAATTTAATTATAATTATTATTTTCAATTTAATTAAAATTAATTTTTTATTTATTCAAATTAACTCTAAAACGAATAATATTATTATGTTATTACAACAATATTCAGTAACGGTTGTGAATGATAAAAGAATAATAATAGTACGTCACGTGACATACGAAGAATGCAATACGTGGCGCACGAATAAAATATATGAAAAATAATACAAACGTTGATTAAGATAAAAATGGTAAAAATGTAATTGATGACAGAGTAAATCTATATAAATAGGAGTCAGGTACAATTTGTTAACCTAATTATGAATTTTCCTACTGAAACTCTGTCCAATTCTCTGGCTGACTTAAGCATCGGAGTGCCAATGCAGAAAACACCCCCTGCGTCCCTCTGATCTTTCTCTCTTTTGCAAAGGCATTCTAGAACACGTGACGCGAAGATCAAGTTGAAGACGTCTGCAATTCGACACTGTTGAAACCGAGTAACAACAATTGACGCCGTCTATAGAAAACGGAAGAAAAGCTTTCGACAACGATGATACGAACACGCTCAGCAGTAATCAGAAGTGAAAAAAGTGAGAATAAGGCGAGCTCTCCAATGACTGACTTGGGTGATGACATTTTGAGAAAGAGAGGGTCGAATATGGTGACGATTCCTATAGCCGAATTTGAAGCCATGCAGAAGCAGGGGGAAGAGACCGTCGAAGCCCTGCGGACTATGGTTGATTTGTTCAATGGAGCTTTTCCACAAGTGAACTTACCGCTGACCATCCAAAATTTGGTAGGAGAAGGGCGAACTGCGCGAAGTCCTGACGCGCAAGACCCTCGCGGCACTCTGGCGACAGACCCTCGCGGCACACCTGCGACAGACCCTTGCGGCACACCCGTGACAGACCCTCGAGGTACTCCCACGGTAACCACTCACGGTGCTCCCGCGCCAGACTTTCGCAGTAGGGGTGCACGAAACTCTCACGGCATGACTGCACAAGACCCCCCGTTTTCTTCGTGCACCACGTGGTGCACTCATAACGCGAGGATGCCAGCTCGCGTGAGACCCTTCTACGCGAGACCCTCACGGCCTGGCTTCGCGAGACCCTATGTCTGAGACTGAGGAAGACATGAGGCGTCAAAGCTACGGAAGACCCCATGCGCGAGACTCCAATGAACTGGAGACATCAGGCGTCGAAAAACTACGGCGTCATGGTACAAGGAATTCAACACGGGAGATTGTTGGTAGCCGGAGACCCCAAAATACTAGAAACCTTGAGGGTCCAGCTATGGTAGATTCTGAATATTTGGGCGCGAAAGATCCTTGGCCCCAGAACACAAATGACCCTCCAAACAATGGAATCAAAGGTGTGGGAATGACAAGGTCTCATGTTGGGAAAAACTCGAAAATAGATCTAACACGGAACCTTGAAATTGAAATGACAAACTTTCAACCTCAGACTCGACAAAATCGAACTTAGGGTAAGGGGAGAGAAGCTATGGACTGCGACCAAACTGATTCATATGATGCTAAGAAAGTGCAAAACAGACCTCCATCCAAGGCACAAGTTGCCACAGACATGACAAGAATGGTGGAACGAATCTTAGAATAGAAAATGTTGGTTCCAGCTGAAGAAAACCAGAGGAGGAGAATCTCATTCAGTACAAAAATCATGGAAAAATCGCCGCCCCCAAAATTCAATACGCCGCAGATGACGGCGTATACGGGAAAGACTAACCCTTATGACCACATTCAGAACTATGAGTTATTGATGCTATTACATGGATGAGAGGATGAGATTATGTGTAGAGCATTCCCCTTAACCTTAATTGATCACGCACTAAAGTGGTTTAACAGTTTGCCGGAGGGATCTATTTTGTCTTTCAATCAATTAAGAAGCGAATTCTTGAAGGTTTTTGTAATAAAAAATCATAAAAAGAAAGGGGCCACCTATTTGCTTAGCTTAAGGCAGGGGAGTAAGGAATCACTCAAGAGCTATGTAGATCGGTTCCGTAACGCTACTCTTGAAGTACATGATCTACAAGCTGGAGTAGCTGTGACAGTCATGCTACAAGGAATAAGGTCTGAAAAGCTGCAAGAGTCGTTATCTTTAGATCAACCAACGACGATCTCGGACTTGTTCTCTAGAGTAGACAAGTATATCACTCAAGAAGAAGTGATGAAAAGGATACTGTCACTGAACTACATATAAGGAAGTTTAAAGAAAAGAAACCTTTACCATCGTCGGGCTGCCTAAGCCATCACCAATGCCTTGAAAGAAGATGAAAATGTCACAAGGTAAGAGGATAGCAAAAACGCGGAATATCAACCACTTGCAACTACACTAGCAGCGAGACTCTATGTCATTTAATGTTATTTTTTGTTAATTCAACTATGGGTTGAAATTTAATTTGTTGAACTATTATTTATGCCATATTGATATTTTATTGGCTGTTGAGATTCTCACATAATTGATAGATAACTGATCACACCAGCTACACATGTGCAGGGGCTTGAAGAGAAAAATGCGCGAGGTAAGCCACGAAGACAATGCGTGAGAGCTTGAAGCGAAAAATGCGCGATGTAAGCTAAGCACACAACCAAGGGCTTGAAGCGAAAAATGCGCGAGGTAAGCCACAAAAACAATGTACGAGAGCTTGAAGCGAAACGTGCGCGATGTAAGCTAAGCACACAACCAAGGGCTTGAAGCGAAAAATGCGTGAGATAAGCCACGAAGACAATGTGCGAGAGCTTGAAGCGAAAAGTGCGCGATGTAAGCTAAGCACACAACCAAGGGCTTGAAGCGAAAAATGCGTGAGGTAAGCCACGAAGACAATGTGCGAGAGCTTGAAGCGAAAAGTGCGCGATGTAAGCTAAGCACACAACCAATGGCTTGAAGCGAAAAATGCGTGAGGTAAGCCATGAAGACAATGTGTGAGAGCTTGAAGCGAAAAGTGCGCGATATAAGCTAAGCACACAACCAAGGGCTTGAAGCAAAAAATGCGCGAGGTAAGCCACGAAGACCATGTGCGAGAGCTTGAAGCGAAAAGTGTGCGATGTAAGCTAAGCACACAACTAAGGGCTTGAAGCGAAAAATGTGCGAGGTAAGCTACGAAGACAATGTGCAAGAGCTTGAAGCGAAAGGTGCGCGATGTAAGCTAAGCACACAACCAAGGGCTTGAAGCGAAAAATGTGCGAGGTAAGCTATGAAAACAATGTACAAGAGCTTGAAGAGAAAAGTGCGCGATGTAAGCTAGGCACACAACCAAGGGCTTGAAGCGAAAAATGCGCGAGGTAAGCCACGAAGACAATGTGCGAGAGCTTGAAGCGAAAAGTGCGCGATGTATGTTAAGCACACAACCAAATGGCTTGAAGCGAAAAATGCGCGAGGCAAGCCATGCACTCAAACAAGAGCTTAAAATTAGACGGCCAGAGAATTTGACTTCAGAATCTAATGTAAGGACTTGACCTGAGGCTACAATGAGAACATATGTACTCTTCCGCAATGTTATACCTAGCGAAAGAGTGAGGAGCAACTATTTTGCATGATAAAAGAATAATAATAGTACGTCACATAACGTATGAAGAATGCACCACGTGACGCACAAATAAGACATATGAAAAATGATACAAACCCTAAGTAAGATAAAAATGAAAAAAATGTAATTAATGACAGAGTAAATCCCTATAAATAGGGGTCAGGTACGATTCGTTAACCTAATTCTGAATTTTCCTACTGAAACTCTACCTAATTCTCTGGCTGACTTAAGCATCGGAGTACCAATGCAGGGAACAACCTCTGCATCCCTCTGATATTTCTCTCTTTTGCAGAGGCATTTTAGAACACGTGATGCGAAGATTGAGGTGAATACGTCTATAATTCGACACTGTTGAAACCGAGCAACAACAGTAACCTTAATGTATACTCTTCTCTGGATATAGTTGCAGATCTGGATTTATAGATTAAACTCAGAATTCAAGAATTGGAAGAGGAATTCCTAGGCATGCACATAGCATAGAACCATAGATTAATTAATTAATTAATTAGAGTTCTTGATGTTAAAATTATCTATCATTTGTCTTAATTTCTTGAAATAAATTTAAGAGAAAAACGTACGAGGGGCTGTGTTTATTCAAATTGCAAATTAATTAAGGTTTGGATTAGTCTTCCTAATCATGCATGAAATTAAGTATAAATCAAGAAACAAACTTAGCATATATATATATATATATATATATATATATATATATAATAGAAGTATATCATGAGTACTGTCTAAGTAGAGATCAAATATATTTTTGCTACTGTTGGGCTGTTCAATTAATTTGAACAGAGATTAATGCCCCATTTGGTATCATGAAAGTAAACACTTTGCGCTGTAATTTAATTGGGCGCAAAGTGTTTACGTTGTTTGGTATGCAGAAAGTAAACCGCAAAGTGATTCCAGCTACAATCACTTTGCAGCCTTAGGCTGCAAAGTAAACTTGACACAATTACCCTACCCGACTCTTGCTCTGCTCTCTCATCCTCACCATCTGCAAAATCACTTTTCTGCAAAAACCCATTGCAGCCGCCTCCTACCCATCCCCATCTCTGTTTTCCTCTTCGTCTTCCTTCTCTGCTCTCTCATCCTCACCATTTGCAAAATCACTTTTCTGCGAAAAAACCATTGCAGCCGCCTCCTACCCATCCCCATCTCTGTTTTCCTCGTCGTCTTCCTTCTCCGTTGCTGTTTGCTGCCGTTCGCCTCTGTCTCCTTTCTTCGATTGGTATTATACATTATTCCTCTTCGCCTATATCAATTTCTTGTTTGCTGCCGACTAGTATTTTTTGTTTCTATCATTCTTTTTATGGCTAGTTAGATTTTTGACTGATGTTTTGATGGCAATGATATGGTTTAGTGATTTAGGAACTTTATTTGCTGTATGAGACAAAGAAGAAGAGTAGATGTTTCTGTTTACATGTCTTCAGAGTAGGAACTGTGTCCCGTTTTCCAATCAGAGTCGAAATCTTCAAGTTCGGCTTTTGTAATCTGCACACCACCACAATAATTATTCTATTTTAGTCAAAATACACAGCATGTGGCAACAAATATTCAAATTTAGACAAACTGAATAGCAAAAAGACCCACAGAAGCATCTAAGAATCTGCCAGAATATGCTAAACAAACACATTTCAGTATCCCCATTAGTATTTTGAGGCTCATAGTTACAGTAAAGAAACAAATTTTAAATGCACCTATGAATAAACAGATAGTAAGAAACTCAAACAATCATCCTACATTTTTTATGACTTTGCTATGTTGTCCTAACAGGCAGATGATATTGTTATGCCTCCAGAACTAGACAACAAATTACAAGTTCCCCTGAAAACCATTAAAAGTGAATCTATGAGATAATTTGGGTGGAAAAGTACAGAAAACAGACTACTCAGAACAGCTGATAAATACCCTAAATCACTCTGCTAGCTAGAGAATAGGCTGCCGCAAGGGCTTGGAGTTACAAATGAAGGATCCAATCATCATTATACCAAAACAGAAAACAGATAACCCTTCATCAGGAAACAAGCAGAACAACAATATTATATCACTAAACCATATCACTAAACAGATATCCCATTACATTATTCTTTTATGCATTGAAATTCATCCTATTTTTGACTAACTAGAGCAATAGAATATGGAGTACTTGTAGGTAATTACGTTGCTTATCTTTTTCTATTCTTATCTTCAATATTAAATTAAAATTATTGGTTAGTCTTTATCTGTGCATTTTTCGTTTTGCTAGTTTGCTGTTTCTAGGTATCGGCTAGAAAGGAATTGAAAGTTGAAAACTGCAGTGGAATTTCCAATATTAATTTTCTCTTAGCTTCAAAATGTTATTTTATAAATGGTTCTCTGTTTTGGGATAAGAGATTAATTTATATGTAAATTCAGAGGATAATTTATATGTAAATTCACTAGGTAAATTCATGGTCCTGTATCAAAAACTAAATACACCATCAATTACCTTAGCTGGTAATGAAAGAATGTTCCAGCTTTCATAAGCTGTCATGGTGAGTTATCTCACTATGAGTATATTGTAATTTAGCCACTTGTATTTTGCCCTGGAGATGTTGTTTTAGTCAGTTTGGTGAGCATTCCTTTAAAACTGCAGCTGAAAACTTCAGTTTGTTTAGCTTCACTGTTTCTTCTGCTTCTAAACTCTGCTCTCTCTATCTCTCTCAATTTTCTCTCTCTATCTCTCTCAATTTTCTTGTATTTTTCTTAAATAAAGTTGGTGATTTCAGTAAGTACAGTGCTGAGTCTAGTACTCTAGTTTACCATGCGGTACATTTAGTATATAGTATAGAAAATAATCACGTATTTATTTTTAAAATTTAAAACTCAATGCTTATATTTTTCTTCTTTTGTTAAATATTTTTATTGTATAAAAATATAATTGAACACTACACATCACCACTGCTAACAGATTAATTGCATATATCTATTTTTTCCTTTGCATTTTTTGGATTCGATTCTCAAATCACAAAACATACCAAACCCATCTCTTGAAAAAGAAAACAAGCATCAAAGTGTCACTACCCACCTAATTACCTGTCTGATTAACTGTATTTTAACCTGTGTTGGCATACCAATAAGGGAAAGCATGTTTAGCCAATCAATCCTAGTAACAAATCTAGCATTATTAGTATCATTGTTTTCTTCTTAAGTCTAATTTGCTTCTTTACATGCAACGTGGTGGCAATGATGGCTATAACATCACTGATATTTAGATTTTGATGTGAGAGATTACATAAAAACCAACGCATATTGCAAGCCAGCTTCAAACATGTTTTTCCACCAAAAATAGTTACGATTCCTTAACTTTTATTTGCTTCTTTTGATTCTTTCTTTCATTACATGGAGCAATTCGTACTCTTACTTCAACCTCGTCGAATGTAATTCCAATTCGCACTCTCTGCGTATGTTTTTAGCTGTATTTTCTTTTGTAACTTAAAAAAAAAAAAAATTTCTTCCTGTGATTTGTAGCTTCGATTTTCCATTAATTTGACTAATGTTACAAAAAGAGAGCTGTTTCATGAAGCAAAGCATTTTGATTTGATGTCTTGGGTTTCTTTTCTTTTTTCCCTAAGTTTTTCAGTGGAGACTCCAGAAAATACAAGAGCAACTTATAAACTTTTTCCTGAGATGTTGTTTACTTATTTGTTTAAAAATTCTTGCAGCTAGATGACGAGCTGTGATTGTTTGAATGAAAAGTCTGCTGCAATAATGTTTTTTTCTTTATACTACATTCTCGATCAATCTTTTTATCATTTGATTTTAAGAGAATATTGATAAAAAATTATAATTGTGAAAGCATTTCACCGGTCATCCTAATATAATTTTTAAAAGATTTTCTTGTCATCATAAGCTAATTATTATAAATGTGAACTCTTTGAAATCATAGGGTTTAGTCATATTTAGAAATTTTGGAAATGGTCAAATCTTCATCCCCACATTTCTCTACTGCAGTCACCTCCTTTTCCTATCCTCGTTCAGCTTCCATTTCTATCCTTCTTCATGTCGAGCCTTCATCATCATTTCTTCATCACATCTTCCTCCATGTCACCTCCCTTGTACTGCATCCATATATGTACATATATACATTCCTTACCTTATGGCTGCCCTCGGGATTGGCTTCATTTTGGAAGCCAATCTGTGGGTTCTTGTGTATGTACATATACATTTATACACATATTTATATGCATGTACTTATATCCATGATATATGAAAGAATTGAGCAAATTAATTGTTTGTATTTGCATAAAAAAATACCCATAAAAAAATTTAATCATTTCTATAATTTTGGTAATTAGATATGGCAAAGACATACGTAGTGTATGTTTGATACAGACCGGGCATCTATAACAGTTGGCCGAAAGCTCAAAGACAAGTCAATGGGTTTAGGAGAGCAACTTATCAATCATTTCCTAATAGAGCCCAAGCTGAACATGCTTTTCTGGATTATTGGGGATTGAATGAGTATTCTAATACTGAAATACCAAGCGTCGATGCTATTAGGCACCAAGATAGACAGTTAAATGATCAGCAGCGTCATATTATTCAACATCAACATTCAACTGTTTATTGGTGTCATTTAGTAATTGCATTCTGTATTGGTGTTATTTTAACTTTGATTTATTTTCGTAGTGGTTAGTGTAATTGTTTTGATGGTCTTGTAATTTGAATTTTCATATGGATTTTAGGGTTTAATATGACAATGTGCTAGACTATATATATGTATGTTGTTAGTTAAATGATATGTGAACTCGTTATGTTAAATTACTTTTTTATTGAAAATTTTGGTTAATCACAGAATGGAAGGATTCTCCCAACAACAATATGCAATGGTGGCCACTGTCATAGCTTTATGTCTAAAGCTTTTAAACATTATTAACTTGGTCAATGTTTCTCTTCAAGATTGTGGTGTTTTGTTATTGAATATGAGAAAGCATAAAAGGGGGAGTGATACTAGTTATGAGAGACATGTCATTAGGCAGTTGAATGAAGGATGGTGTTTGATTCTGATCTGACATGTGTTGAAAACATTAGAATGGACAGGCATTGCTTCTATAAACTATGTAATATGCTTCAAATTATTGGTAGACTTGCATCAACAAAAAACATGAATGTTGAAGAAATGGTTGCTATATTCTTGTATATCATTTCTCATCATGCGAAAAATAGGGTTATTAAGCGAGAATTCGTTAGGAGTGGCGAGACTGTCAGTAGGCAATTTACTATGGTATTACATTCGGTACTCAGGCTGCATTCGATATTGTTAAAGAAGCCAGAGCATGTTCATGAGAATTCCAATGACCTTAGATGGAAATGGTTTAAGGTAATGCATCAATTTGTAATAGTTTTTACGTTCATTTAGAGAAATGTATGAATGAAACTAATCGACGAAATGTTTGTGTCAATTCTCTATTGAAAACAATAGAACTGTTTAGGTGCATTAGATGGGACTTATATTAAAGTTAACGCATTGGAGGTTGATAAGCCTAGATACAGGACAAGAAAGAATGAAATTGCCACAAATGTCTTAGGGGTCTGTTCACAAGATATGCAGTTCATATATATCTTACTTGGATGGGAAGGTTCTGCTGCAGACTCTAGGGTTCTTCGAGATGCAATATCTAGAACGGATGTGTTGAAAGTGCCTAAAGGTATGAAATCATTATAAGCAGATCAATATTTCTTTCTTATCGGAAGGGTTGACCTAAGATTTAAAATTTTTTGTTTACCATAGGTTTTTATTACTTGTGTGATGCTGGTTATACTAATGGAGAAGGATTTTTAACTCCATATCGAGGTCAAAGGTATCATTTAAGCGATTGGAGACAGAATCACACCCCTCGATCAAAAGAATAGTTGTTTAATTTTAGACACTCTAGTGCCAGAAATGTTATCGAGAGATGTTTTGGGTTACTAAAGATGAGATGGGCAATCCTTCGAGAGAGGTCGTGGTATCCAGTGAAAACAAATGTTAGAATAATTTCTGCATGTGCTTTGTTACACAACCATATAAGGAGAGAGATGTCAGTTGATCCACTTGAGGCTGAATTAACAGAGAGAGTTGTTGAATCCAATCAAGATGCTGACACCATCGCATTCATCGAGTCTTCTCTTGAATGGACAAATTGGAGAGATAACTTAGCACAAGAGATGTGAAATGAATGGCTTGCTTCTAGGAACCGAAATTAATCTATGTCGTATTGTGTTGTTTGTTTCAATTTGAACAATCTAAATGTGTTTAATTTGTGCGATTTATCATAAATGGTTGTACTTGTTTCAGATATTTCTTTGCATTCAAACTACTTAAACTAGACATTTGTAACAATTGTTTATTTAAATGTATTATTTCAATGTCTTATTTTAATGTATATTTCTTCCAACTATTTAATTGCTTCCAACAATTTGTTTGTTTAGTTTGCTTCTATAATAGGTTTATGGAGGGTGATTTATCCCAACATGCTGCAAACAGAAGGTCCACTCACCAGTGGACATCAACTGAAGATGCCATCTTAATTGATTGTTGTATCGAGCTTGTCAACCAGGGTGGCTGGAGTAAAGACAATGGCACATTCAAGGCTGGATACTTGACGCAACTTGAGAAATGGATGGCCGAAAAAATCTTGAATTGTCAAATCAAAGGTAACCCTCACATCAACTCTAGGATGAGAACGCTAAAGTCACAATATAGAGAGGTTGCAGATATGTTAGGTAATGCTGCATCTGGATTTGGGTGGGATGAAGAGAAAAAGTGTATAACATGTGAGCTTAATGTTTGGAATGGTTGGTTAAAGGTATTATACATTATAACTTATTCTACTTTATATATATTTCTGATATAATATTGTTTAATTAAAGAATGTACATGATTTTGAATTTAATTATAGGGTCATCCCGGAGCAGTGGGACTACGGAACAAGTCTTTCCCTCACTTTGAGAAGTTGGCTCTCATTTTTGGCAAAGATATGGCAACTGGTTTGACAGCAGAAACTCCTGGAGAAGCTGTTGATAATATCAAAACTGCAAATGCAAATGCCGAAACCGGGCTTAAGGACATGAATCTTGAAGCTGATGTTGGTGACAATGATGCATTCACACCATTCAGTGATCCATCCGTTGGTACTCAAAGACGTTCAGTTTGCAATACTGACAATGTCACTCGCAATATAAACAAGAAAAGGAAATCTGGAGATCATGGTATGGAGGCAGTTGCAGATGCTTTAGTCCAGAATATGAATGACCTTCATAGCATATGTGAGAAAGCAAGTAAACAAGTTGGTAAGTTGGCTGATTGCTTTAAATTTATGGCTGATAATGCTGCTAGAAGGATGAGGGTGATGGATTTAATTTCAGAGTTGAAGAATGATGTAGAAGGACTGACAGAAAATGATATAGTTGAGATTACAGAAATCATCCTCAGTAGCCCAACCAAGGTTGACGTTTTCTTCTCATGTTCTTATGAAAGGAGAGAATGCTTTATGTGAAGAAGTATCTTCGTCAACTTCGTG
The DNA here is from genome assembly GCA_033439115.1 of Firmiana major. Taxonomy (NCBI): domain Eukaryota; kingdom Viridiplantae; phylum Streptophyta; class Magnoliopsida; order Malvales; family Malvaceae; genus Firmiana; species Firmiana major. The sequence continues at coordinate 84,762,485 of CM065897.1, forward strand.
CTGCATCTGAGATATAGGAGTTCGAGCTTTGGATGGTTGACTTAGATGTTTATGATTTATTGTAACTTGAATTATTATATGGTAGTGGGACTCCGTTGGATTATTATGACTTTGATGGATGATTATGTGTAGGTATGAATTATTATTTATGAAGATATTCTAGTAGGACATATTATATTTTATGACTTGTTGAATGGCATGACATTATGAATTATATATGAAAATATCTTATTAGGACTTGTATGAATTATTATGATTTTTATGAATGTTTATATGATATTATCATGTATGAAAAATATTTTACATGGATTTATATGAAATATTATAACTTTCATGGATGTTATACGTACTATGTTGATGTCATGATAATTGAAAATTTACCATTGATACATTAAAATTTCGAATTACATTAATAATATATGAATTATTAATATTATACTCTATAAAATTAAAATTAATAATAATACATGACAATTTAAAATTACAAATGATGAGTAAAAATAATAATACAATTTTTATTTTAATTAATTTTCATTGAAAAATTATTTTTATACTCAAGGGTATTTTTGAAATTTGTTACTACTTTCCTAGCAAAGTAACTGTATATCCAACGCTGCGAAGTTACTTTCCCTGCAATTTAAACAGAATTTTACATTGTCATACCAAACACTGCAAAGTTACTTTCCCTGCAATCACATTCTCTACAATCACTTTCCCTGTAATCACTTTCCCTGCAATCACTTTCTTTGCAAGTTATCAAACGCCACCTAACTGTACCAGGCCTGCTAGTTTGGTAATAAATCATTATCCTGATGGGACTGTGACATCATAATTACTATTTAAAGTAATCTTTCAATTTTACTGTTGATCTGAGTCTTCAATTTTTATGCCAAGTATTTCATCATCATTGGTTCTAAAAAAAGGCTAAACATAAAATAAATAAAAAAATTGTTCTCTTTTGATTTTCTTCCTACTTTTTTTTGGCAAGACCTTCGATTTTTTGAACTTTTTAATTATTTTAATAAAGTTCTTCAACTATTACTATTCGTCATAAGCCTCTAATTTTATCACTTTGCGACATTTTTTTAAGGCTTTTAATCTTTTTAACTTTTTTTATTCTGATTTTGAGCATAAAAATATTTTTTTTATATCATCCATTTATTTAAGATTTATATCGATTTATATACGCAAAAATTTATCAATTATACATAATAACAATTTCAACTTCTCACTTTCACTCTAAATCTTCAAATTTATGCTAAGTATTATATCATATTTTTCCTTTAAAAAAAAAAGCCAAAACATTAAAATAAAAAAAAAAACACTATCCTCTTTTGGTTTTCTTCATACTTTTTTTTCAAGACTGATAGTGGTCCTATCATCAAAGTCCACGTGTACAAGGATCAACCAACCAGAGACCGTCACGTGTCAAACACAAATATAAGCCACGTGGCTGTTAGAGCGGTGGCGACACAGTCACTAGAATTGCGATAGAGTCTCCACGCGACACTGTTGCTTGGTAGGTGACAGAGTCTCTTAGCGATAGAGACTCTGTCGTTGAGTCTCTACGCGACACAGTAGGCAGCGATAGACCTCTACCGCATGGATTGCGACAGAGCTCTACCGCATGGACTGCGATAGAGTTCTACCGCAGAGACCGCAGCAGAGATCACGGAAACTCTGCCGCATGCCGAACTAACCCGCAAGTCATCAGCTCCAAGTCGCGACAGAGTATCTAATGACTCTATCGCAGCCCAGACACGCGCCTGAGCCTTAGACCCGAAACGCCCTCAAACCCGGATAGAACGTGATACCCAATTCGACCCAGAAGAAACCTATAAATACACCAGGTAAGGACCAGAACGGGGAGGACTGAAAAAAACTGGAATCTCCTTGATTTTGCTTAAACCAATTTCCTTTCTTCTATATACAGAAACACAGCTTTCTAACTTAATCATCGGAGTGCGCGTGCAGGGACAGATCCCTGCATCTCTCTAATATTTGTTGTTTTTGCAGAAGATTCGAGGCACACGTGGAAGAAGTTGCATCAACACCATCTCGTTGTGGCTTAGCGCAACGTCAATACGTGGAAGGTATCACCCCGTTGTCGTTTAGGGCAACATCAATTGGCGCCGTCTGTAGGAATCGAACAAAAGTCAGATTCCCTATTAAAATGGTGAGAACACGTTCTACAGCAGAGGAGACAGGGGAGCAGAATTCTGTAAGTCCCCCTGTCAGATCAGAGTAAGCACAAAGGCGGAAGGAAAAGGATGTGAGAGGGGCCTCAGTTTCTCTAGAGGAATTTGAGGCTCTGAAGCGTCAGAATGAGGAGACGACGACAACGTTGAAAGCTATGGTGAACTTCTTCAAGAACGCTCTCCCGCAGTTTAGCTTACCCCCAAAAGTGTAGCAAATGGTGGATGAGAACACCCCGAGGCAGACCTGCGAGAGAGGTCAACCCTCTACCATGGTGAATGCTGGACAAGGGGAAGGAGCGCAAAATACTGCCACTGGACTGATTCCGCACTCTACCACTTTTCAAAGGAATCACCCTATGGCAGGGTTACGAGAAGTGAATATTACCGCAGACCAGACCGGACAGAGTTCTCCCGCAGCAGATAGGCGGCAGAGCTCACCCGCGGCACATAGGCGACAGAGTTCTCCAGGAACAGATAGGCGACAGAATTCACCCGCCGATCGCAGGCGTCAGAGTTCTCCCGCAGCAGATAGGCGGCTGAACTCACCCGCGGATCGCAGGCGTCAGAGTTCTCCCGCAACAGATAGCCGGCAGAGCTCACCCTCAGATAGCAGACGGCAGAGCTTGCCCGCAGAGCATAGGCGGCAAAGTTCCCCCGCGGCACATAGGCGACAGAGCTCACCCGCAGATCGCAGGTGGCAGAGCTCTCCCGCAGAGTGCATGCGGCAGGACTCACCCGTTGATATTAAGCGGCAGAGCTCACCCGCAGATCGCAGGAGACAGAGCTCACCCGCAGATCGCAGGTGGCAGAGCTCACCCGCAGCACATAGGCGGCAGAGCTCACCCGCAGATCATAGGCGGCAGAGTTTCCCTGCGGCATTTAGGCGGCAGAGCTCTTCCGCATGGCGCAGTATTTCTCCAGAGGAGTTGGAGCATGAATTCGAAGATCATAGGTCTGGGGAGCGACGAAGACGGAAGGGTCCTGACCCCCGAGACTATTTCAAGGGTACAAGATCAAATCTCGAAATGAGAGGTGTTGGAAGGAGTGCTTACCACTCGGACTCTTTTGGTCCCGAAGGAAGGGGAGCATACTCGACTCGAGGGTCGAAAAGTGTGGAGAAAGTTGTCGAAAGAATTTTGAAAAAGAGGAAACTGGTGTCTCCGGATGATAGTCAAAGAAGGAGAATTCCGTTCAGTCCAGAGATCATGAACAAACCCTTGCCGAAAAAGTTTAAGATGCCTTCTATGGCCACTTACACAGGCAAAGTTGACCCATACGACCACATACAAAGATATGAGTCCCTCATGTTGTTACATGGGTGGGAAGATGAAATCATGTGCAGGGCCTTTTCACTTACACTGTCCGAGCACGCGCTGAAGTGGTTTAATGGGTTGAACGAAGGTTCCATCTCGTCCTTCGACCAATTGCGAAATGAATTTTTGAGAGTCTTCATGATCAATAGCCAGAGGAAGAAGGACGCTACTTATCTACTCACTCTTAAGTAAGGGAATAAAGAATCCTTGAAGAGCTATGTAGATCGTTTTCGAGATGCAACCTTGGAGGTGGAAGATCTACCAGTAAGAGTAGCCATGGCTGCAATGCTGCAAGGGACGAAGTCCGAGAAGTTGCAAGAATCCCTCTCCCTCGATCAGCCGGTGACACTTTTCGACCTGTTTGCTAGAGCCAATAAATATGTGGCTCAAGAAGAAGTAATGAAGATGGTACAGCCCCGAGAGGCAAGGGTGGTGCATTGATTCCCGTGGAAATTGGAGCGCTGTCACCCAGGGTGGTGCCTTTAGTGGAAAAAGAGAATTCACAAGGACTAAGGGAAAGCTTAGATCTACTTGATGAGCATAGAGAGGCCGCGGCTATTCGGTTGGCATCCTACCATCAGAGGGTAGTCAACTACTATAACAGTCGAGATTCAGACAAGCCGTAAGAGCCTGAGGTGCAATAGCGTCACTGTGGTCAAGCGTGAAAATCAGACGAGCCGTAAGAGCCTGAGGCGCAATAGCGTCATTGTGGCCAGGCGTGAAAATCAGACGAGCCGTAAGAGCTTGAGGCGCAATAGCGTCACTGTGGCCAGGCGTGAAAATCAGACGAGCCGTAAGAGCCTGAGGCGCTATGCGTCACTGTGGCCAGGCGTGAAAATCAGACGAGCCGTAAGAGCCTGAGGTGCAATGCGTCACTGTGGCCAGGAGTAAAAGATCAGAGGAGCTGTAAGAGCCTGAAGAGTAATTGCGTTACTATAGCCAGGCAATGGAAACATAAAGGCCGTAAAAACTGGAGACGCGCTCGCGTCGTGATAGTCAGGCCTCAGAAAGGTATGTAAAATTCTTTTCGAAAATATATCTTTCTATCAAGAATTGGGGAGCAATTGATAGTGGTCCTATCGTCAAAGTCCACGTGTACAAGGATCAACCAACCAGAGACCGTCACGTGTCAAACACAAATATAAGCCACGTGGCTGTTAGAGCGGTGGCGACACAGTCACTAGAATTGCGATAGAGTCTCCACGCGACACTGTTGCTTGGTAGGCGCCAGAGTCTCTTAGCGATAGAGACTCTGTCGTTGAGTCTCTACGCGACACAGTAGGCAGCGATAGACGTCTACCGCATGGATTGCGACAGAGCTCTACCGCATGGACTGCGATAGAGTTCTACCGCAGAGACCGCGGCAGAGATCACGGAAACTCTGTCGCATGCCGAACTCACCCGCAAGTCATCAGCTCCAAGTCGCGACAGAGTATCTAATGACTCTGTCGCAGCCCAGACACGCGCCTGGGCCTTAGACCCGAAACGCCCTCAAACCCGGATAGAACGTGATACCCGATTCGACCCGAAAGAAACCTATAAATACACCAGGTAAGGACCAGAACGGGGAGGACTGAAAAAAATTGGAATCTCCTTGATTTTGCTTAAACCAATTTCCTTTCTTCTATATACAGAAACACAGCTTTCTAACTTAATCATCGGAGTACGCGTGCAGGGACAGATCCCTGCGTCACTCTGATATTTGTTTTGTTTTTGCAGAAGATTCCAGGCACACGTGAAAGAAGTTGCATCAACACCATCTCGTTGTCATTTAGCGCAACATCAATACGTGGAAGGTATCACCCCGTTGTCGTTTAGGGCAACATCAAATACCTTCATTTTTTTTAATAAAGTTCTTCAATTGATTCTATTCACCCTAAACCTCCAATTTACCACACGTGCTCACTGGTTTAACTTTTTTTTAAGTCCTTCAATCTTATTAGCTCTTTAAATTTTTTTTTTTTATTCCAGTGTGACAATAATATTTTTATGTTGTCGTTTTATTTAATATAAAAAGAAATTTAAAAGGATTGTTCAGCTATCATGTAATAAGTTTTTTACTCGTCAAATATTTTTATTAATATTTATCGATTTTGACAATAACAATATAAAAACAATTTATTAATTTTAATACTAAATTTTAACAATATAAAAACAATCTTCAAAGTTACTGTTTAATTGACGCATAGTGAATACTTAATAATTAAGTATTACTGGCAAATATGTTACACATTTTTCAAAAAACCCATATTAATTACAATTGCAAATGTGTTGATGTAATTTTTAAATGATTAAATTTTTATATTTAATTTGATAATTAATAAAATGTAAATATTATTAATTTATAGATATTCAAAAAGATTTAAAAATGTTTAAGTAAATATTTATATAATATTATTTAAATTATGAAAAATAATGTACAAAAATTAATATTCTTATATATATTACCACTACTTTTTTGGACCGGTAACGAAGTGCGGGTCCAATACTCGTGCATTATTATGACAAGATCAAGAAACAAATGTATGTCGTGATTTAATAGGCAGAAATTATTTGTAGTTGTCGGTGTCTTGAGGGGACTTTCAGCTTTAAAATCTGGAACCAGAGCATTGTTTGCAGCCAATGCGGTGTAGTGTGCTACTTGTATAAAAATCAAGAAAATAAAAATGACGTATAATTATTTTTTATATAATTTTATTTTTTATTATTTTATTAAAAATTATATATTTTAAACGTAATTTATCATTTTTAATTTTATAAAAATCAATCTCATTTCTTATTCAAATTAACTCAAAAATAACAAATTTAAAGTATGATCATAAATAAATTTGGATATAGATCCGGACAGGTCGGGTTGGATTCATGTCAAGTCTAAATTTAAAGTTAATAGGCTTTATATGTGCTAAGGTTACGCTTGACCTGATTTTGGATCTTGAGTTTTTTTTTTCTAGGCCTATATGAATAACCCAAAAAAAAAGCTCGCTCAAATAAATCAATTTTTTTTCAAAAAAACCATAATTTTGATTCTTTTGTTAGGTTGGTCTTTGGGTAGTTTTGTATGAGTTTCTTTAAATGTTAGTGAGTAGGCATATTTAACATGTTTAATAGATTTTATTGATTGAGCTCAATTTGTTGGATTTAATTGATTTAAGGTATATTAAGATATTTTTAAAAATATTTATTTGTGGGTTAGGCCTAGTTTTTAAAGGTGATCAAGGCCTAACTCGAATTTTGATCAGTCCTATTTTGTTTGCTCAAATCCATTTTAATGGATTTAATATTTTGTTTAAACTCGACTTAATATCAAGTAAGCTTTCAGGCTTGGAAGAATAGCTCGATCCTCAAGCAAATTTGGTCATAAATGTGTTGTTCGTAACATTTTAAGAGAATTTGATAAGGTGAATTTAATCTCATGTTAGATAAGAATGAAACAAATAAAGTTTAGTCTAAGTATTGTTATCCTTCTTTTGGTGATATTAGGTTTAATGTTCAATTTTTTTTAGTTCCTTATAAATAAAAAAAATGTTAGATGAGAATAAAAAATTATCTCATGAAAAAAAATCATGCGATAATTGATATAAGACTCAACTCTTCATCATGCGTTCCAAAGAAGGAGATGGAATGATGGCCTGTTTGATTAACCGACGTACTTCAATAAGCCACGAACCAACAAAAATTTGCAAAAAAATGACAAAAATTTTTAAAGTTAAATTATCGTTTTATTTTTTATATTAATTTTTTTATTATGTTATTAAAAAAACATATATCTTTAAAAATAATTATTTAATATATTAATATATTATCAATAAAATTTTTTTACTCTACAAACGAAATTAAAATTATAAAACATATTTTTTAAAATATTAAAAAAAATAAATAAAATATAATATATAATATCATTTTAATCTTATTTAAAAAAATTTAAAAAAATTTACTAATAATTTATTAAATATTAATTTTATTTTTAATATTATTTTATTATTTTTAATGTTATCAAAGATAATTTCATCCTTCGTATAAATCACCCTCATCTGTATGGGTAATCCACGTCAGGCTCGTGACAAGATAAGCCGATCGTGACGAAAACATCACGGAACTCAATGAAAAAATAAATGTCAGGCCATGCATTCGGAAAATGGAATAAATAGGGCATTTAATATGTAATATTATATCGAGCAGACGGAGCGGGAGTCTGCATGCCACATCTTATACACCAATTTTATAAGAAAACAAGTGCCTACCATTTAGTTAGTACCATACTACTGGATAATATAATTCGATTGAGTTTGTATTGGATGAATTGATATTAATTATAAAATTTAATTTTATTAATGAGTAAAATTTTAAAATTTATATGATTTTAAAAATAAATATTAAATAATTTTTTAATTTATTTTTAAAAATTTAAGTATTTTCAAATTTTATTCATTAATAAATGATACTTTATGATAAACTCATATAATAATGTATAAAAATTATACGTTATCAATGTATTAAATAAAAATTTAATTGGCTTATGTGAAAATTTTATTATATACATCAATGTTCTTACTTGAATGGATATTACAAACAAACCAACAAAAATTTTAAAGTAGTTTAAACACGATATTTGAATTATTGGTTATTTTAATTTTAAATTTTTTATGACTTTTATAAAGAATAAATTTTATAATTTTAAGTCTTTATATATTACATTATATTATATTATATTTTTGTTTATAAAATTATATGATACGTGATTTAGTGAAATTCTTAAATTTAACAAGCAAAATTAATCATATAATATTATGACAATCCCTTAAAAAAATATTATAGTCTTGAATCTTCTTTATAAAATTTAAAAAATTCTTTCTTAATGAATAAAATAATATATATTTTTATAATTCAAACATGCGATTTGGAACATTATTAGACAATTACGCTTCTTTACACAGCTCAATCCTATAATATAAAGATTTAAAATGATTGCTTAACCGCCCACGGCTACCATTGTCCAACAGGCAACGCCAACACCTTGGCAACAAGATAATTTTTATTTATAATTTATATTTATATCATATATATTTATATATTAAAAAATATAAAAATTTTATATTAAAATTCGTATTAACATACAAAATATAAAATTTTATTTTTTAATTTTTATTATATTTATATATAATTTTTACTTAATTTTATCTTATATTATTTTCATATTTTTTTATTTATATTATTTTTATATTATATTATTATATCGTATATAAAATTATTAAATCTACCTAACGTGCTCTGTCAAATCATTTGGTGGCATTGGCATGGCACCCGCCTATGTGACAAATATGAGATATTAATCATATAATATTATGAGATATTAAACAAAAAGAATATGTAATATGTCCTTGGTACATGGACTCCCATCTGCCATAAAATTTGTCAACCCTAATTAAAATAATTGTTTAAGTCCCTTTCTCCCACTTTCCTACTTGCAAATTTTAGAATCAACCTGCCCTTTTTCGCCCAATAAAGAAAAACTTAACCTGTTGTCATACGAGTGCAGACCTTATGCACGCTTTCCATGGCATTTGGTTAGCAGAAAAAAATCATACATATATATATATATATATATATATATATATATATAAACATGTGATAGTAAAATTAATTAATATCAATGTTCAACTGGCTCCCTCTTTTATTTATATCTTATGATCATGTTTTGGCTTGTTCAATCGTATGATCATATTTTAATTTGGTTTCTATTTTTAAACATGACATGTCTAATTGCTAATTAACAGCTGGTTTCTTTTATTTTAAGTTTAAAAAATTGTTTTTTTTTTATTCTTTCACTTTCAACAAATCTACCTCCTTCCATAAGAAGGAATGAATTATTGGAATAATTGTTTATTATTGTGTGTGTGATTTGCTCATAAAATGTTGAACTCTTTAGATATATAAAAAAAATTATCAGATAATTAAATTCAATATTTTAACTATCAAATAATTTTTTCTTGAGTTCTACATTTTTATTAAAAATTATAATCGTAATCCGTATATTACATTCCATGAACGGGTAATTATAAACTTAGATAAATTAATAAATATTTAGATTGAATTTAAATTCACATTTGAGGAAATTCAAACTTGAATTTCAAAGTCTCAAAACTATTTTTTTTTTACCATTAAGTTAAAGTCTCATTGATTAGTGTCACCGAAGTTATATCATAAAAAAATGTTGAGAATGCAAACATTATATAAACATGTGGACTGCAGCCCTTTCATAGCTTTTAAATAATTTATATTTTTCTTCAAAGAAAACAATTCACCTTATTTGATTTGCGTATTAAACTTCGATTATAACTCTTTCTTCTTATCACACTACTTTATACGCTTAGATATAATTATCCTCTACACTTATATTTGGCTTTGAGAGTTATATCACTTTTAAATTTAAAAAATTTCAGAATACGAAAAGAAATAAGAAATTATTCTTCAATTTGAATTCAACTTGGTGATAATTAATATGTCCACAAGCAAATTTTTTTAGCACAAAAAAAAAAAAATCAAAGACCAAAGAAAAGAAAAAAGATTGTAAAATTTTAAATTTAAGTATATAATTCGTGTTTATTTTATATAAAATTATATTCGTATCATGTAAAATACAAAAAATTTATATTAATATTTCATGTCGATAAGTCAAATACTTTTTTTTAACTTTGATTAAATTTGTATTTTCACTAAATTTTAGTTTATGTCATTTTTTTTTGTCTTTAATTCATTTTATTTTCATATTATGTCCAAAATTGCTAGATCAAATTGAGAATTTATGAAAAACCACGTCTTAAAAATATTATAAGTGGTAAGAGGGATTTATAAATAGTAAAACAGATGTGATACTTAAATTTAAAAAAAAAAAAAAACGAATGAATTGCACTTGTGTCAAATGTGGAAGGGACCAAACTTTGTTTTTTTGAACAAAAAGGTTTATATACGGAGTGAAAGTGTATTTGGGGTAGTCGGACAGGCTCGGAATTTAAGGCCCCCAGCCCAATGTGAAATAGGACCCTATTCGGATATGAGATGCTTGCATTTGCAAATTGCAATCTCTTGGACGGTCCATACATAAACCAACCTAATGAAAATTGTGAGAAGTAAATCTAGTAGAGTGGAGATTTCATTTCTTCTTGGTCCTTTTGTTAAGATGATCTTCAATGCAATGGGTCTGTTTTAGCAGAGAGTGATGAAAATGTGGCCCACACACACACAAAAACAACCCAATACTCTCAATCCATTGCCATTCCCTAAACCCTCCTCTGTAGAACCCTATCTTTCTGCACCTCACAACAATGGCTCTCTCCAAACCCACCTCAAAACCCTGGCCAGACCCCACCACCATTCACCTTCCTCTTTCATTGCCATCCGCTGCCTCTCATTTAATACCCCTGAAGAAGCAGCCGCCGAACGAAGTCGCCGAAAGCGTAGCCTCCGTGTTGAACCCCCACTCTCCTCTGCCCAACGCTCTCAACAACAGGCTTAGCAGGTGTCCCCACGAAAACCAATTCAAAACCCTAACGCCTCTAAAATCCCTGAACCCGTCACCGTGCTCACCGGCAACCGCCTCAACCTTCACAACAAAATCTTAAAACTCATCCACGAAAACGACCTCGATGAGGCCGTTCTGTACACTAGCCACTCTGTTTACTCCAATTGCTGCCCCGCAATTTACACTGTCAACGCCGTCTTAAACGCCCAGCTTCGCTAATCGAAATACTCCGATCTCCTCTCTCTACACCGCTTCTTAACGCAGGCTGGAATCGCCCCCAATGTGATTACCCACAATCTTATTTTCCAAACTTATCTTGATTGTAAAAAACCTAATACTGCCCTTGAACACTACAAGCAGTTTACTTATGAGTCCTACTTATAGGATTTTAGTGAAAGGGCCGGTGGATAATGGGAAATTGGAGAAGGCTTTGGAAATGAAGGAGGAAATGGCGGAGAAAGGTTTGGCTCCTGGCCCTGTTGTTTGTAGTTATTTGATGTTGGGTTGTGCCAAGAGTGGGGATTCAGACGGATTTTTAAGCTTTTTGAGGAGTTAAAAGAGAAGAAAGATGGGGTGGTTTATGGGAGTTTAATGAAAGGGTATTTTATAAGGGGAATGGAGAAGGAAGCTATGGAGTGTTATGAAGAAGCTCGTGGAGAGAATTCAAAGGTTAAAATGAGCGCTGTAGCTTATAATTATGTTCTCGACACATTAAGTAAGAACGGGAAGTTTGATGGGGCTTTAAGGTTGATTGATAGGATGAAAAATGAGCATAGTCCTCCTAGGAGATTAGCTCTGAATTTGGGAAGCTTTAATGTGATTGCTGATGGATATTGCGCAGAAGGTAAGTTTAAGGAAGCCATTGAAGTTTTCAGGTCAATGGGTGACTACAGGTGTAGTCCAGATACGTTGTCATTTAACAGTTTGATTGATCAGTTGTGTCAAAATGGACTGTTGGGTGAAGCTGAGGAGCTATATGGTGAAATCGGTGCTAAGGGGGCTAGCCCTGATGAGTATACTTATGTTTCGCTGATGGATGCTTGCTTTAAAGTGAATATGATTGATGATGGGGCTTCTTATTTTAGACAGATGGTGGAGTTTGGTTTCAGGCCAAACTTGGCTGTCTATAATAGATTGGTTGATGAATTGGTTAAAATGGGGAAGGTGGATGAGGCGAAATCCTTTTATGATACAATAAGATGGATGATGCAAGCCATAAGTTTATGGTGAAAGCACTTAGTGATGTAGGGAAGATGGATGAAGTGCTGAAAATGGTTGATGAGATTTTGGATGATGAAAGCCCTGATTTTAGTGAGGAGTTGCAAGAGTTTGTTAAAGAGGAGTCAAGGAAGGTAGAGAGAGAAAATGATTTGACAAAGCTTATGGAGGAGAAAGAGAGACTGAAGGCTGAAGCTAAGGCTAGAGAAATTGAGGCTGCGGAAGCGGCCAAGAGAAGTGCAAAAGCTGCCGTCTCTTCTTTACTTCCATCTAAGTTATTTGGGAAAAAAGAAGATGAATTTCAGTCTACTGTGGCCGCTGAAAACCCCATTGACTCTTCGTCTGGGTTGAAGCACTTGCGCAAAATGAGAGTGAAGGGCATATTGAGGAAGCAACAATTTTGGAGTCTGTTGCTGTTGATACAAATTCAATGAGTGAAGCTACTGTTGCAGATTCTAATGCTGTCGATACAAAGCCATTCTGATGAAACATTGTCTAAAAGTGATGTTGCAAAAAAGAGCAGGTAATAGCCCCATGGTTTTGGAAGGAGAAAGTATCTTCTTCTGTGTTCCTTTATGGACTAAATTTTATCTGCTTGTCTAATCAATTTATCTGTAATTAGGGGATATTAAAAAATACGGTTGTAGAATCACTTTATAATCCTTCTTTCTGGTGAGAATGCCGGTTGAATACTTGTAGCAAACGCCACAAGCTTTTCAGAGTGGCTTCCCTTTTATATCTGGTATAGTGGCATAGCTTGTACTTAATAGTGATTTTGAGCATCCAAAGAATTCTTTTTCATTTATTTTGGCTACCAAGCACAAAAACTGAAGGTGAAACAAGTTTCATGTCTACAGAATTATTTTTCTTTTTTGAAGTTGTCTAGTCTACTTCCTAAATATCATGTTAACTGAACTGCGAAACTATACAGTTTGTGAGGGTGGGTTAGAAAGGACTTGGATAGTTGGATGAGCTCTCAATTTCATCGCACCTCTTGACCCAGCCGATGGTTTTAGAACACAGTCTCTGCGGTCTGCACTGAAAGTCGGGCACAAGTGACAACTGGACTTCTGATCTGAATGTTAAGTAATGATTATGAGGGAATTGCAGAAGGGTTTTCGGCTATGAATCAGAACAGGATTTTATCTCTAAAAAAGCAGCGAGTTTCATTGAACAGATTGTCTTCCTTGGACCAGCCCGCTCGGCCAAGGCAATTCTCACTCTAATTACGAAAGACCTCAAGCTTAATCATTGATTTAGCATTAGCAGCAGAATTATTGCCCATTTGGTAATGTAGCCTTTGCGGTGTCTCATTGCATATGTTATGTCTAAACTCCTAAAGGTTCATTCTTCATAGAAAGTCACAAAATTAAATGGCCATTAATCGACGCAATTCCCTTCCCGACTTTCCTGTATGATACACGAGAAGCAATCCAGCAAAGTACAGATGTTTGGGGGCTGCAATGGCAAAGAAGGTGGCTTGATGTTTTCATTGGAGCTAGGACGGGATGGGTTTGAAGCAATAAATGGATCTATAGATAGTTTCGCCATCATTCTTACTCCATCTCGAGCGGGCACATTTTTGTAAAATCACCATGCGTAAACAGCCAGAATGACGGGGTGAATGAGCTATACTCTATTCGAGCATCAGTTAATGGTCATATTATTGCAAACAGAAGGTTTGGGAAGAAAATATTCTTATCACACACTTCATAAAAATTGAAAACTCTTCAAGCCTTCTGAAATCTGGCATCCATTACAACAAATCAGAAACGGTTGGCAGAGATTACAACACACAGCAGAAAGCGTTCAAAACAAATCAAGAAAAAGTTGTCAAAAATAATTCTCTCAACTACATAAGTTTGGTATACACACACCAGCATCTGGGTTTAGTTGTTCCTTCCATATCCTCCCTGTAACCCTCAGCTTTAGCTCCTTCCTATCCCCACCAGAGAAGAAAAGTGCCATGTTACGTTGGATAATTAGACCATCATGGCTGTCCCTGACTTTCCGGTGACTATCACGGATGCTACGCGGGGTACCTTCCCATATAAGTTTCCGGCCATTTGCTCCAACCTCAAGGCTGTAGCTATAGTTCCTAGCCTCCATCTCATCGCCCATGAATCGGAGAAATGCCATGTAGACAGGGGCCATGCCCAGCTGGAAAGCTTCAAAATGAAGGCAAAAATACTGACCATAACAATGAAAGACCTGACAAAGAGCAGATAAGCTAGCAAACTGAGGCTCATACTAGGAAAATTGTGACAGACCAGAGAATCTCAATTCTAGGAGAAAATAATGTTTTCTTCTTCCTTCCCTTTTTTTAACTTCCTTTTTTTTTTTCATTTCGTGGCAGACAGAAGTCATGCAGTTTTCTTCAGCTTGTTGCAATGTGCCCCATTGTACTTGACCATTGCCGAAATAACTCATCAAAGAATGGCATGGCCGAACAATTGGGCACTTCTTATTGTTGTTTTAAAAAATAGTGGGCCACTTTGGAAAATAGTAAATGCCATATATAAAAAAATTATAAAACTTACTGTCAGCATCCAAGTAGCATTTTCTACTTCACGGGGGTTGGATTTCACATAACGATGGTTAAACGTGAAGCCAGTGTGCATGTCGACCTTGTGGTCATCCCTCAGATGGGCAACCAGGAAAGGAATATCCCCAACAATAGAACATTCTGATCCAGCATATGGACAATTGTATGGTCTGTAGTTGCAAATTCCCTCATGTTTGAGTTTGCTGTAATAGGGAAATATTTCTGGGCATCCCAAACTGTAGTATTTGCAAGGTAATTCAAGGGACTCTGCCACTTTCTCCAACGCTAAACATCTAATATCACCAAGTTCCTGTCTACAAGTAGGGCACCGGTTGTGTACTCTTGTTTTACAGGTAGAACAAAGTGTATGTCCATTGTGGCACTGCAAAAAGCTGTAGTGTTAAAGAGAGCAATTTATCCTCTATTATTTACAAACACCTTACTGTCCAATCAAACAAATATTTAATCTCAGGGTCCAGCTCTCCTATATAAAAGCAAATAAAAACAAAACATCTCAAATCATCCCAATATTTCTTGTCTCTCTATTTGCTGGAAAATAAACAATTAACATGCACAGTTCCAAATCTGAAAAAATCCTCTGCCAATACAAAAAATTTCTAATTTGAAAGGATTCTCAATATGATAAAGTAAACAATTACACTTTTTAGAGTGGAACTTGCAGTTTTTCTCTGGCTATCTATTTTGATGAAGTCTTCAGTGAAGAACTTAAAACTACCCCAAGTTTTCTCCTGAAAACTTGAATCAAGTGCGTTAGGAATTGGATTACTACACTGTCATCTCAGTACTTAAGGGAAATTAACACTCCAATATCTAAGAATCACCTCTATCAAACTCAAACATGCAATCTAACATGCTTTTCTCACAGCAAATATAAGACAAAGACTTTGAGCATCTATGAAGTGACTTTGTATTAGCAGCAAGATCAATCCGATGATGGATAAATCCAGTTTAAGTCACAATCGTTTATCTATATCCGTTACATCTTTCCTTTCTACGCATCAACACAGATAAATTTCAATTTTACAAACCATGCTAATAACAAATTCATAGCACCAATAAATAACTCTAATTTCTACCATAGCATTGCTAAAGAAATATGTAAAAGAAAAAATGCATAATTCATGTTAAAATTGAAAAGAAACCACAACAAAAACAATGCTTCCCATAATTAATAACGAGGTTTAAAAAAAACTTAACTAAAATCCAACCAAGGAACAATCTCAAATCAACCTCATTCATAGCAATAAAAAGTAATGAATCCAATTCAAATGCACAGTAAATCTATTTGAACGCATTGACCAATCAAATTCAACAAAATCAACAACAAATAGCAGAATTAAAAACAAAAAAAAGGGAAACAATCCTAAATGGAAATAGACAAAAATATTATGAACTTGAAGATAGACCTGATGGATTGGTGGGTACATAGATTTGGTACAAACAGGGCATTCTAACAATTCATGGACGCTGGTAGCAGGAGCGATCGCCGTAGGACCTACAATATTGTTGATGGTATTAGCATTGTTGGTGTTGTTGGTGCCATTGTGAGGCTTTGGCGATGAGAATTGATGGTGGCCATGATGAGGATGTGGATGGTGCAGATTATGGTGATGGATCTCGTCCTCATCCATTCCATCTATGGTTGACACACACTCAATGCTATCCAACTCCATTCATACAGAACACCACCCGAAATCCCAGATTCTATTGAAACAGACACAAAATACCAAAGAAAATTTACAATATAACCCCCACCCCTATTCTTCTTTCCAATGATTTTCCTGAATCTCTTCTTCTACTCTCAAACTTCTCTTTCTTTTCCTTTCTCTCTCTCTTTTTTTTTTTCTCGAATTACAGATAAGAGGAAGAAGAAGAGAAAAAGATGAGAAGAGGAGAGGAATGATGAGAGAAAGAATTTGGGAGAGAAACAAATGGATTCCAGTGAACCAAACAGCCCTTTTTTTCTTTGTTCTTAAAAAAAGGTTCTTTTCCTCGTTGCCTTTTTTTTTTTTATTTAATATTTTTTAAAATTGAATGATAAAAATTATTGATATTCAACGTCTAATACAAAGTACAAAATAATTTATTCCATCGACCACTTTCTGTCTTCCAATATTTCGATGCAAAATTAGAAATCAGAGGAGAGAGAAAAGGCTGATCGTTGATATTTAAAGTGTCAACGGTGGGTGGAGTTAAATCTAACGATTGTTGCTGAGTTAGGACAATAATTATAGAGATAAAAAGGAAAGGCAGACACAACAACGCTTTTAGAATTGAATTGTTTTTTCTTCGTATGTATATATATGACATTGGTAACTTCTAAGGATAACTGTTGCAATTTTTTTTTTTTTTTTTAAGGATGTAGTAGTTAATGTAATAATTATATCGGATATAATACATGTAATTAATATATAGCACAATTTAATTAAATTTTGTACATAAAACTCTTTCTTTTTTTTTTCAATTAAAATTTATTATTTGTAAGAAAATATTTTGAAAAATATTTTAAAATTCTGAATGCATTATATTAATTACTATAACACAATGCATTATTAAAATCGTTAAAAAGATAAATTTAAATAAAATCTAAAAATTATCCAATATAATGGTAGGTAATTTTTTTAATTTCAAAAATTGAATTAAAAATTCTCACATAATTTTTTTACTTAATTTTATTTTTAATATTTTAAAAAATATTTATTACAATTTTAATCTCACTTGTAAAAGTAATAATTCAATTCAAAATACCTCCAATTTTATAATATACATTATGATATACTAATTGGTATATGAAATTAAAACTTACCAATCCCAGACTTGGATTTTGATGAGACTAAAATAGGAAGATTTATGATATAAACTCCATTTACATTAAAGAAACTAATAATGAGATTAATGATTAATTAAAAGAAGTAAAATTAGATCTTTTAATTTAGATATTTAAATAAAATTTGAATTTTGATACCATCCTCGAGAAAACTTTACTTGAATGTTATTTTTAATTTAAACAAAATTAATCTCATATAATTAAATAGATAAATATATTGTAATTAAAAAAAATAATAATAATATCAACAAGAAGAGGAGCCATGGGGTACAGCGTATAGGGCCGAAGATTGTGATTGTAAAAACGTTTAATCACAAGGGGGCACAAATTATGAGGCGGTTAAGGTCAAGGTGAAGGGTGCAATCAAAGTCTACACAATTGCCGGATTATACACATCTTTTATTTGATACTGCAAATATATTTATAGGAAAATAAGAAGCTTCCAATTTCATCCTAATCATCAAATCAAACACCCTTAGCTATCAGTACCAACACTGAATTTCAACCACTATTACTATTGATATTACAACTGAACTGAAATCAATGAAGCTATCCATTTGGTTGCTGCAACTTTTGCTGAGTGGAATCAAAAACTGCATGTTCTACATAAAATGGTAGTGATTGTATGCAGTATAATCTATCAAATTAATGTGAGCTTATTATGTACATTTAAGTTACATCTACAATTTCATCAGAATATGATCACATGATGGCAACAACTGAAGGCAGCTCCGTTTCCACCTCAGTCTCCCCTTCGGTTCCATCCACACTCGTCTGCAACAGAGATGACAGTTTTGAATATATTATTGTTAGCTACGACTCTCAATTCATAACTAAATGCAAAGTCACATTAGCCAACTCATACACACCTCCATGTCCTTCGATTTTTGTTGTGAAAGGTAGCGGTCCAATGCACCTTTACCATAAAGAATCTTAGCTCCATTTCCACGGCCTTCGGTTCTAACGGCCTCCTCATCAACTACTACAGCATCTATTACATCATCACCGGTCCTAATATCTGGTATCTGCAAGCAGAGACTAAATAAAATCCGTGAAATTGAAGTTGCATGGTATCTAAAAGCTACTCCCTTCCAAAACAAATAAGTAAATGAAGAGTCACTGAAAGGAACAGAGTTATGATCTAACTAAAAAGACCTTGTGCTAAATTCAATCTAGTCTGAGCTTAATGTTTGTTCAACGCCACAGATTAAAAGCTTAGTGAAACTTTCTGCAGTATTTCACTAGATCTCCAAATGAATATGCCCATGAAAGCATCAAGCTTAGCTTAAACACGCCGTCGGGTTTTAGATGGCAAAGAAGTTCAGCAGGGGGTAAATGCTAGATTGGAAAGAGTCAAAGGTCATTAAGCAATTAAGGTCCCACCAGAGTGGAGCCCATAGAGGGATGAACTGGAAATGGTCCTAGCATTCAGAGGACTTGTCATAGTAGTGCTCAAAGACCATATAAGGCCAAAGCATGCCAAGTAAGATAGTTCTAACTGTCCATAGCACATTTCTCCAGATGGTAGGGTCAATAGCGAGAGAAACACAGAGGTTCTATTAAGAAAAGCACTCTTAGTCCTAATAAGAGAAGTTTAGAATATAATTCTAATCATGATCACTGTTCTAATAGCCACCAAAATTTCCTAATTTTTAATCTGTAGTATAGCTTGGGAGAGCAACAGATTTAGGCAATCAAAAATTCTTGAATAGCATATAACTTTGTAATAAACAGGCCATATAAAGCATAAATCAACTTTGAATAACGATTTTCACCTATTGACCAAAGCCACTAACATTGGCTTCCAGCTCGAAGATCAACAATCTATGGTCTTAATAGCTGGTGACAAAATTCAGAGTAGCACAACACAACATACCTCATACATGGCATCCATCAAGATATTCTCCAAAATGGCTCTTAAGCCCCGGGCCCCTGTATTTTTAGTTATTGCTTTTCTGGCAATTAATTTCAAAGCATTTTCTGTGATATGCAGTTTGACCTGAGGGAGAGAAGATCAAAGAGAAATCAATTTGCTGTACATGATTGCAGGCAAATTCAATGTACTGCATACAAATGGAATTAGCATTTCAAAGTACGGAAATTTAAAGAACTTACACCATTCATTTGGAACATCTTTTTGTATTGCTTGCCTAGGGCATTTTTGGGCTCTGTTAGAACCTAAAAATAGTATTGGTGCCGGTAAAAGACATATGAAGCTGAATTAAACAATCACATCAACTGTGCAAGAAAGGAATACCTTAAAATAAAAGTACTAGCACCTTCACAGACCATAATTAAGTAGATAAAATAGCATAGACCATTAATCTTCCATTACATTTTCTTAAGAATGTGTAATAGGGTAAGCACTTTTCATTCATGAAGCTAATAAAAGAATTCAAAACAATGACTGCAATACTCTTCATCATCCCATGATAACCTAGTAAAATATTATTAGAAAAAAAAAAATATATATATATATAATTATATAATCTGCAGACTAGAGAGCAAGAAATAAAGTAAAACATTCACCTGAACAAGTTGTTCTTCAGTTAGAGCCAATAAACTGACAAGAACTGGGAATCGTCCAACAAATTCTGGTATTAGACCATATTCGATGAGATCACTACTTTCAACCTGCCAAACACCAGTGGTTCATATAATTTGATCAACTAAACTGTTATGTCCAAGCTATTTATGAATTAATCATCTTGAATGCTATAGAGCACTTACAATCTCCATTAAAGATGATGCCACAGCAGCATTCGTAACACCACCTGCTCTCATGTTTGCACGCACTGGGGCTCCAAAACCAATAGAAGAATCTTGACGTCTGAAATGGATTCAAGAAACTTTAAATTGACATTGGGTAAGAACTAGTTGTATGTTAAAAAGTACTGGGCACAAATGGTTGTGATTTCTATACTGGTATAACCTTTCTGAGATTGTTTTCTCTATGTCAATAAAGGCACCCCCGCAAATGAAGAGTATATCCTTAGTGTCAATCTGTGAAAAAGTACAAAAGAAAAACAATAACAAAAAGGTCCCAGATAGAGCGAGAAATGAGCACGAAAATGCACGATCCAGCATAAACAGCATAAAAAATTTTCCTTTATGAAGTCCTGATCAAATCTTGTAAAACGAACAGCAACATGAATAGCTTATCCATGTGCTTGACATAGTACATAATGTAAATAAGTAAACACCCATCAAACACTGTTACAACTGAGCGTATATACCTGAATATTTTCACCTCTGGGATGCTTTCTAGCTCCCTTCTCAGGTACATTAACAATCTGGATCAACAAAAAAAAGCTCCACAGATCAGAATAGTGGATCACTGATTAAATCAACCTGATTGAGAACTAATTACAATTAGTGATTAGTTGGCTTATGAGGCTTATGAATTGATAACCATTTGCAATTTCATCTGATCCGAAGTTGATCCGTAACCAGAGACAATAATCCTAAAATCTGATGCCACAGCTTCTAATTGTCATTACAATATATTTTCGCAATTAGTAACCATGCACTTACTGTTCCTTCTAGCATCTTTAGTAATGCCTGCTGAACACCCTCCCCAGACACATCCCTGCTAATGTTAAGGCTCTCAGCCTGCATAGCAAGAAGTAAGAGATGAATAAAATGCAATAAAAATAAACAGAATTTTACAAAGAAGGAAAGGAACCTTCTTGGTAATTTTATCAACTTCGTCAATGTAAACAATGCCCTGCTGTGCAGCTGCAACATTATAATCAGCAACCTGAAAAGGTTTGTAAAAAAAAAAAAAATCCATAAAGGTGTTATTAATCAGCAACATGCATAAGAGTATAATCCCAACAAATTTCTCAAGAGCTAGAAGAACTCCCATTAACATTATGCTGGCCTAACTGAAATTGACTTTAACATGCCACTCTAAAATTATTCACTTTTAGTAATACTACTTTAAAGTTCATCATCATATGAAGACCTATCGAATGCAAAGTTCATATTTTCCATAAATAATAAAGCTAACTTCAGTAGAGATAGAAAATAAATGCAATTAAAAAGTATTTTGAAATGAACAAATAGCAGCACTTGAAAGCTTTTAATTCGTGTAGAGTACATTAGGCTTTTGAATTTACCACAAGAAGCTTGTATAATATAGATTCAACATCTTCACCTACATACCCTGCCTGCACATAACATATGAAGTACACAACTAAGTTCCAAGCAACATATATGTAAATAACCAAATTTCAAACGAAAAGGCATAATCAATGATGAAATATTCCTGTAAAACAGATGAATAAAAACAATGAATTATATAATATTCACACTTACTTTCATCAAATAAAAAAGGCCAAAGAAATTCAATTTATTATGATTGTCAATAGCTGATGCGTAGCGAAGAGATACCCCCTGGAGGGGGGACATTAACAGAGAGCATCAAACTCTGATATTAAATGGTACTCCAGAAAGATCCTTAGGCTGGGGAGGGAAGAAAGTAAAAATGAATGGCAAATCCAGTTTACTTTCAATGTCTATATGCTCAATTGACTAATTTGAACATCTTTGTTTATCACAGCAGCCCAAGAATGAGCCCATCAGTAACAAACAGAGTGAAGATCATCATTGATAGAAACTTCTAGTCTAGGAAGAAGCAACAGAATAAGTTGAAAATTTGTTACAAATAATTTGTTAGTGCCAGATGATTATTGTTAGCCTCGTTTTGCTAGAGTTTGTTAGCTTCTGATAGCTTGTAGAAGTTCTTCCAATAGGTTCCTAATCAAGTTGTATATAAATTCATCCCCTGTATAGTTTATTCTCTTGAATTGAATTCTACAATTTTCAATTAAATATGAGCCTTCTTATCATGGTATCAAGAGCATAAACAATTTTTCCTACCGCCATTTTTTTCTTTCTTCTACTTAACATCCAAACGCCATGACTGAGTCTACACAACGAGTTGAAGATCAACCATCTAGTCCGTATTATCTCCACTCAAATGAAAACCCTTCTCTGGTGCTAGTTTCTTCACCCCTTGATGGTTCTAATTACTACTCTTGATATCGAGCCATGAAAATGGCATTGCTATCCAAAAACAAACTCGAGTTTGCTGATGGTTCCCTTCCTGCACCAGCTCATGACAACCCTCTTTATTCAGCGTGGGAACGCTGTAATACTATGGTGTTATCTTGGTTGCTTCATGCTTTGAGTCCTTCCATCGCTCAAAGTGTTATTTGGTTTGACAATGCAGCAGAAGTGTGGCAAGATCTCGAGGATCGGTTCTCACAGGGCGACTCCTTCAGGATTGCAGAATTACAGGAAGAGATTTATGCTTTCCATCAAGGAACACTCTCGGTCACTGAATATTTTACCAAACTTAAGAGTAAGTGGGATGAACTCATGAATCTCAGACCGATCCCTTCTTACATCTGTAAAATCAAGTGTACTTGCACAGCACTTCCCATTGTGAGAGCTTACCAACAATCAGATTATGTGATTCGTTTCCTGCGGGGTTTGAATGATAATTTTGCTATTGTCCAGTCACAAATCATGCTTATGGATCCTCTCCCTTCTATAAACAAAGTATTCGCATTGGTTATACAGCATGAACGACAATTCACTGCAGGTCTCAAGCCTCTTTCATCTGAGCCAGTGGCGTTTCTTGGTCGAGGCAGTAAAGAAGTCCATTCTGGTTCTAAGTCCAGACCACAATGCTCTCACTGTGGACTTCATGGCCACACAATTGATAGATGCTTCAAGAAGCATGGATATCCACCTGGGTATAAGTCTAAAAGAAGATCTGTTGTTGTCAACCAAATTTAGTGCATGAATCAGCAAGCTTCTAAGGAGAACTGTTCTGTTGATTTTGACTTCACTAGCTTGGATCGGCAACACAAAGCTGAGCAGCTTGGGTTTACACCAAATCGACATACCAAGTTGATTGAATCTTCTCATTCAGATTCCACTCCTTCGATAAACACTATTTCCACTAGTTTTTCTTCCCTTTGTAACATGGTAGGTAATCTTCCCTCATCATCTACCACTGTATGGATCATAGATACAGGACCTACAGATCATGTAGCTTGTTCTTTACATTTATTTTACTCTTGTCAACCAATTCAAAGTTTCTTTGTTAAGTTACCAAACAACCAAAAAGCAGTTGTATCTCACATTGGTACAGTAAAAATTTCTCCTTTGTTAACCCTTCATGATGTTTTCTTTATACCTTCTTTCACATATAATTTGATCTCGGTAAGCAAGTTATTGTCCACTACTTTATGTTCTATTGTTTTTCACTCACACATTTGTCTCATTCAGGACCTTCCCAGCCAGAAGACGATTGGTTCTGATAAGGAAGTTCATGGGCTATATCAATTGTTTTGTCATACCGCCACAAGTTCTTGTAATACCATTTCAGTTTCACCAGCAAATATATGGCATTATAGTTTAGGTCATGCCTCTAATTCTAGAATAAAACTTTTACATTCTATAGATAATTCCATACATGTCAATGATGATAATACAACTTGTGATATATGCCATTATGCAAAGCAAAGGAAATTGCCATTTCCTGTTAGTAATACTGTCACTAGCTATTGTTTTGAACTGATCCATGTAGATATCTGGGGTCCAAGCCCACATCCTTCTATTTCAGGACATTCATATTTTCTTACCATTCTAGATGACTATAGTAGGGGTACATGGACTTTTTTAATGAAATCTAAATCTGAAGTCAAAAACATCATTCCAAACTTTTATGCCTTTGTTAAGAATCAGTTTAAAACAAAAATAAAATGCATACGGAGTGATCAAGGACTGGAGTTCCGAAAGACTAAGTTTTTTTCTAAGAAAGGTATCTTGCATCAAATGTCCTGTGTTTCCACTCCTCAGCAGAATAGTAAAGTAGAAAGGAAGTACCAGCATATTTTGAACATAGCGAGAGCCTTAAGATTCCAAGCAAAACTACCAATTGAGTTTTGGGCTGCATGTGTGTCCCATGCTACATACTTAGTTAATAGGGTTCCCTCTCCTATTACACAAAACAAAACATCTTATGAAATTCTTTTTAACAGCCCTCCTAAATATCATAATCTCAAAGTTTTTGGCTGCTTATGTTTTGCATCTAGTCTTCCTGTCCATAGAACAAAATTCGATCCTCGAGCTAGGAAGTGCATTTTTCTTGGCTTTACTAATGGTATAAAATGATATAAGTTATATGATCTTCATTCTCATGAGATATTTTGTTCAAGGAATGTTCTATTCTATGAAACTAAGTTTCCCTTTCATACAACTCATTCCCAAACTCCTGTTCTACCGGTAATTCATTCTTCTGATGATACCAACCACCTTGATACTTATAAGCCTAGTTCTGGTCTTGGTAACTCATCATTACCCAATTCTTCTAATGCTTCCCAATTATCCACAAGACCTCATCAGGAGACACTTACCATCATATTTACAGGATTGTGTTTGTGAACTTCCAGGTAGTATACAATCATCTTATGTGCGGGAAACATCACCTCATAGTCTTTCTAAGGTACTTTCATACTCCCACATTGCACCTCATCATCAAATATTTTCTAATATTCTTGATTCAATTGTTGAACCTCAAACATACTCTCAAGCTGTAAAGCATCAGTGTTGGCGTGATGCCATGCAAGTGGAGCTTCAAGCTTAACAAGACAATTCCACTTGAGAGTTGACTGCTCTTCCTCCTGGAAAGCATGTCATAGGCTACAAATGGGTGTACAAAGTCAAGCTAAAAGCAGATGGTACACTTGACAGATACAAAGCACGACTTGTAGCCAAGTGCTACACATAACAAGAGGGTATTGATTACTTAGATACCTTTTCTCCCGTAGCAAAGATGAGTACAATCCGAATGCTTCTTGCTTTGTCTGCAGCCAAGAATTGGTATCTCGAGCAACTTGACATAAACAATGCATTCCTTCATGGTGAGCTCCATGAAGAAGTCTACATGCAAGTACCTTCGAGCTACTCTACTACAAAGCCAAATCAAGTTTGTCGATTGCTGAAATCACTGTATGGGCTTAAACAATCTAGCAGACAATGGAATGCACGCCTCACAGCTGTCTTATTGCAACATGGTTTTTCTCAAGCTACTTCTGATTCATCTCTGTTTACTAAAAGTTTCAATTCCTCATTCACGACACTTCTTGTATATGTAGATGATGTCATTTTGGCTAGTGATGATCTCGCTCAAATAAAACATATCAAGAGTATGCTGCATGATTTATTCAAAATCAAAGATTTAGGTCCCCTTAAGTACTTCTTGGGCTTGGAAGTTGCAAGGTCTTCTGTTAGCATTAACATCTGTCAACGCATATATGCTTTAGATATTTTAGCTGATACAGGTTTCATGGAGTGCAAACCTGTTAATTCTCCCATGTTACCCTCCACTAAACTTTACAGTGATGACAGTACACCTTTGGCAGATGTTACTTCCTATCGAAGACTGATTGGCAAGCTTTTGTACTTAACATCTATAAGGCCAGATATCACATATGTTACACAGCAGCTTTCCCAATTTTTAGACAAACTCACTCATGCTCATTTGGTTGCTACTCACAGGGTCCTACGATACATTAAAGTAGCCCCTGAACAAGGTCTCTTCTTTCCAGTTTCTTCAGACTTCAAGCTGAAAGCTTTTTCTGATTCAGATTGGGCATCATGTACTGAATCTCGCAAGTCCATTACAGGTTATTGCATATTTCTTGGTTCTCTTATTTCCTGGAGAACAAAGAAACAACCGACTGTGTCACGCTCATCATCTGAGGCAGAATATCAAGCGTTAGCAGCAACAACATGCGAAATTCAATGGCTTTTTTATTTGTTGAAGGACTTTCATATATCACATCCTACACCTGCCCTGTTATTCTATGATAACAAATCAGCAGTACATATTGCCAAGAATCCGGTATTCCATGAGCGCACTAAGCACATCGAGATTGACTGCCATATAGTGCGTGAAAAATTTCAAGCTGGCGTTATACACTTGTTGCCAATCCAGAGTAATCATCAGCTTGCTGATATCTTTACAAAGGCCTCTTCTCCCACTGCTTTCCATGTTTTTTTGTCCAAGCTGGGATTACAAAACTTGTATTCTCCAGCTTGCGGGGGGTATCACAGCAGCCCAAGAATGAGCCCATCAGTAACAAACAGAGTGATAAAGCAGTAGTTTCACCAGGTAGTTTCATCACATGAAGATCATCATTGATAGAAACTTCTAGTCTAGGGAGAAGCAACAGAATAAGTTGAAAATTTGTTACAAATAATTTGTTAGTGCCAGATGATTATTGTTAGCCTCGTTTTGCTAGAGTTTGTTAGCTTCTGGTAGCTTGTAGAAGTTCTTCCAGTAGGTTCCTAATCAAGTTGTATATAAATTCATCCCCTGTATAGTTTATTCTCTTGAATTGAATTCTACAACTTTCAATTAAATATGAGCCTTCTTATCATTAACTAAGTTTCATAAAATGATGCTCTTTTACATTGAGAAGACAAATAAACAATTGTACAAGCACATCAGAAAAATGGAAAGCAAAAGAAAATTCCATAACCAAGGTTATTACACTTAATAAAACAGGACTAAATTGTATAACACAGCTAAATAAATGAAAGTGAAAAGCACCAAAAGAGGAAATAAATTCATTTAAGCGTGAAATTAGCAAAGACGTTAATCACAACAATCAAGAGTCAGCGTCTTGCCTGAGTCAAAGTAGTTGCATCCGCAATAACAAAAGGAACATTCACAAAGCGAGCCAAGGATTTGGCAAGTAATGTTTTCCCTGTCCTTGAAACAATGTCAAAAGGGACATGTGAGACTAGAAACAGAAAATAGGGATGAGTATAGTCAGATAAATATTGAAACTACCTAAGATAGTCTAGAATTGGCAGGAAAACAAGAAAAAGATAACAATTGAAGTAAAAACAATGAGCAAAAGTGGAGGTCAATGAGTCCTCACACCTCGATTTAAGCGTAGACATTGTGATATATTAAGAAAAATGCAACTCAATCAAAGAAAATATATCTTGAAATGAACCTAAGAGAAACAGTTAACAATCACAAAGTAGAAATATAGAAGTAGAATGTGAGTTTCCACACCAAGTATGATGAAAAATTACCTGACCCTGTAGGCCCCATTAAAAGAATGTTACTTTTCTCCAGCTCCACTATATCATCATCCAGTACATCTGCTATATTGCTACCTGAATCTCCTGCAGGCCTAGCTTACCAAGGAATTATGTTAATAACTGTTGTTCCCCTTAAGAATTACAGTAAACAAAGTAGCACAAGCAAAGACAGAGACACACGCACATGTGGACACTAGAAGAAAACACAACTACCACCTTTTGACTTCAAGGATATCCTTTCTATGCTAAAGTTCACTAACAAAAATACCTGTATAACAACTGACTGTAACAACTAACAAGAATAGACCACATCTAAGAATCTTCTATATGCTAAAAGTTCATGTGTATTGGTATGACACTTCCCTTTTCTTTTCTCTTCTATTTTTCCTAAATATTTCAATCATTCTTAACATTTCATCTCATTATATGAATCATAATATTTTTTGGACATACGCAAAACTGTGTGTCTAACAACAACCTCAACCATCTATCATTATGAATTTACAAGTGCAGCAATGAAAAGAAGGAAACAGATTAAACTAACCCTTTCTGAAATGAATCATAGTAAATTCTCATGTAGTGGTTGTAAACTGCCACCGATAGAACCTGCATTCATAGCATAACATTAGAACAGAAAACAAAATGTGGAAGGATGCTTACATCCTGAGTAGAATCAAGAACAATGTTATCATTCAATTTTTCCCACCTCATTAATGATACAAACCATACCCCCACAAGTGGCAGAGTGAATTATCAACCCTTATGACAAATGCATAACATAATTCAACGCCTTACTATCAAAACAAATTAAGATAATGATATGCATACAACTTCAAACCAATCAAATACCATTAGGGAGCTAATCAATCAAAACAGCTTCTAATTTCTAAGAACTTTTATTACTTCCAATAGCCCAAACCAACGCCCGTTTTCTGTTGAAATGCAGTCGAATAATGATAATAACTAAAAACCCAAAGCCAATAAAACAATAATAATCATCACCTTCTTTGCCCTCTCCTGCCCGATTACAAACTTATCCAATCCTTTACAAATCTCTTTGGGTGTCGGAAAATTATCCCCCAAATTAGATCCCCCCCAACAACCATCCTTTGAACCCTGCCCAAACCCACCTCCAGAACCCGGAGTCGCCCCCCCTCCTCCTCCTCCACCACCACCACCGCGGCCCATATTCACCCCACTAACCCGAACAGCAACCCCATCCCCAGGTGGCTGCCAAACCTCCGGCGGCTCCCCGGAAGAACTCAACACCGTACAATGATTATAACTAGATTTCTCTCTCGAATCTCTATCGAAATCCTTACTACCGTGGGAAATCCTCCTAATATCCAATAATTGGGAACCCTTTTCAAAGAGCTCTCCGCGAAGAGAGACGGGCTTGAAAGAAGTGAAGTAATAAGGAGTGTTGACAAAGCGGTCGTCCCATTTGGTACGGTTAATAGTGCAGTGAGAGCAGCTAGCCAAGCGACCATAGTACATGTAATTGGATAGAAAGTGCCTGAATTGAGAGACCGTTAAAGAGGCTGTTTCGACAGAAGGTTTGGATCTGAGGGCAGCAGCAGCCATGGAAGGAGAAAGATAAGCGATTCAATGGAAATTTGGGGGGGAAAAATAGTAGATTTTACGGGTTCATAAGAAGAGTTCTTCAAGATGAAATTTAAAAAAAAAAAAAAGTGGCTTGCAATTTAAGGGTTAAATTCAATTTGGGTTTCTTCGATTTTGGGATTATCATGTATTACGAGGCAATTTTTTAATAGGAGGAGGAGAGAAAATGATGAAGTGAATCACATAGATGTTTAAATCAAAGATTGAAGATAACAAAAGAAAAAAAAAAAAACCATAAAATATATAATTACAGAAGAGGACAGAAGAGTTTGGCAATATCTCTCTAGATATTGGGGTAAAAAGGGTAATTTGAGTATTGAAAACGGCGCCGTATAGAAACAAAAATATTCAATGCTATCGAGATTTCTATTAGCACAAGATGAAAAAAAAAATCATAGAAAGAAAGCTTATGCATTCAATAACAGATAAGTCTTGTTTTAATTCTCTTTTGTTGAATATTACATTTATCTATTTCTATAATTTTCTTACATTGGCTCGAGATATTACATATTATTTATTTAAATTTTATCGGATATTAATGTCTCATAACTTTCAATAATAATTTTTCTGCCATTTGGGCCAAAATCTAATTTGCATTGTCAATGACTTCTCAAAGGCCTATTTTACCATTTATCAACGAATGGTCAAGCCTTCAGACAAAAGGGATATATTCCAATCTTTTGAATCATAATGGCATATAGAAACCTTACATTTTGGTCCAAGATTACAGACAAGATGACTGATGCTAGGATCTATATATTAGACATGATTAAAGGTTAAAGTAAAGAAAGAAACAGATCGAAAAGATTCTTTTTCCATCTACCTAATTCAATGATTTTCTTGTCTTAATATGATATTGACACATTACCAAAGATAGAATTGCAGACAACAGCAATGAAAAAGGATGAAAAAGATGGTGATAATGTTCAACAAACCTTCTCAGTTCTCACACCACATTGCATTACAGAAACTAGAAACTGTTCTTTGACAAAAATGGATGGGTCGAGTAGTTTCGTACATCCAGCAATGGAGGCTTGTGTTTGGGCAGGTTTGATCAGAAACCTGCTGATTGTGCAGCAGAAATAATTGCATCCATGGGAAACAAGTGAACATATTGTGGCAGCATTTGTTAGTCATATTTGTAGCTACTTTCTTTTGGATTGGTCATTGGTGTTTGCGGTGGGCTAATGGGCGGTTGGCTCTTGTAATGAAATCCATATTGCATACGGCTTTGCCAATTTGTCAAAATATGCTCAAATAAATAAGGAGCTGCGGACGGGCCAAGTTAAATGCCTGAATAAATTTGGTAGTAATCCCCAAGTTAAAGACCTCAGTGGCAGCGTAGTCGGGGCCTAATACGTTGGTGTATCAAGGAGTTTAGGCTTATTGGGAATTTCAACCATGTCACAAGGGTCCAATGGCAATGAGCCACGAGGACTCTTTTGTCCCCTTACCCACTTCTTTTTTTCTCATTTTGGTTCTGTTTTGATAAGGTTATTATTTGTTTTGAAATTATATTTTTTAATTATTTTGATATTTTTAATAATATTGTTGTTGCTCCAAACAACAATGAAATGATGCTGATGTCGTCTTCTCCACGTGTCTTGAATATTCTGCAAAAACAGTGAAAGTCAGAGAGGCGCAGGGATCTGTCCCTGCACGCGCACTCCGATGCTTAAGTCAGAAGACTGTTTAAGCAGAGTATTTGTAAACAAAATAGTGATTAGGGTTTTTCTGATCATACCTGAGGATATTTATAGATATTTCTGAGTTGCTTTTGATGAGCTCAGGACTCATTTTTGTGTGGGTCCAAAATTTTATTATTTTGGACTTTTTGTATGTTGGAGCCCATGCGCGTGACTGGGCTGGGGTAAATTATCTCTATCAATTGCTCCCCACTCTTTCATTGGGAATTTTCCTATGTAAGAGTACAATAAGGGGATTATTTGCTTCTGGAATAGTTGTTAAGGATTAAAACATTTTATCAGCGACAGAGTTCTTAGACTGCGGCATAGACGCCACTTTTCAGCCACCTCTGTCGTGACTATATAAAGGTAAGACATAGTGCGGGTGTCTTAAGAAACGGTTAAACTTTGTCGCGTAACTATCGTAGTGCTCTCGCTTACTCCATCGCCACTCTGTCGTACAATACGTAAAGAGACTGTTGCCACACCTTCGCACACTTGTCGCAAATTCTGTAAAGAATCTCAATACTCTGTCGCCACGTTCAAAAAACTCTGTCGCCGGTAGGGTCTATCTTCCTTAAGTCTGTCGCCACGAGTCTGCCGCCATAAACCCTGTCGCCACACTCAGGACTGTCGCATATATCCCTGTCGCCACTCTCAAGTCTGTCGTTAATACACCCTGTCGCCACACTCAGGACTGTCGCATATAACTCTGTCGTCACCCTCAAGTCTGTCGCATACACCCTGTCGCCACACTCAGGACTGTCGCATATAACTCTGTCGCCTATTAGGTCTGTGGCCTTTAGGTCTGTCGTCTTACACACTGTCGCCTATTAGGTCCTTTTAGGTCTGTCGCATATAACTCTGTCGCCTATTAGGTCTGTCCCCTTAGTCTGTCACCGATAAACTCTGTCGCCAACTAGGATGGCTGGTCATGGTGTCGGTAAACAATTGGAGTTAGGACCGAGGTCGACTTTGACTGAGTTTGATCTTCAAGACATCATACGTAGATATCCATTACCCGAAGGGTATTTTTATAGGCTTCCTACCCCAGAAGAGAAAAGCATACGTAGTGTAGCAAGCGGGGTAGCCGTTTTTAGGGTCTCTCTAGAGTTAGGTTTTCGTTTCCCTATTTCTGACTTCGGAATTTCTTTCTTAAGGGAACAAGGGATTTCTCCTTGCCAATTGCATCCTCATAGTTGGATGTAATTAATCGGGTTTGACGTGCATTGCCACATTAGAGGCGTCCTTCCTACTCTCCCTTTGTTTTATACCTTCTTTAGACTTCGGGGTACTTCCGGCTTATTCCCATATTCTCTTCAAAGAGTGTTTGAACCCGAGTTTGAAAATAGGTTATTTGATAAACTCCCGAACAAAATTCATAGGTTCGAGTCGGAGTGACTTGTAGTGGAAGTGCCCGAGGATCTTAACTTCCCTATTAGATGGGGAACCAAGCATAGTGTCCCTAAAGGCCCTCGTCTTACCACCTTAAGAAAACAGCTATCTCCAACTATCAACAAGCTCTTAGTTGATAGGCCGATTAATCTTTACGAGTTTTTATCGTCTGAAAATTTAACTTCTGCTGGTTGGGGCATAGGAAGCGTTAATCCTTCAGTCCCTCTTGATCCAAATCCTAGAGATAGGGAGTCCAGCCCCGAAGGTAACCCCTTAGAGGATGTGGGTGATTGCGCTGGATTTGGTTCCACTTTTGTGACTCTCCCCGATGATGAAGACTTAGCGATAGATTCCCTTCAGGAGTTTCTTAATTCTCTTGAAGGTAACCTTTTTACGTTTTGCACTTTTGTTACTTATTTGTATGTCACTCCTAACAATTTTTGGACTCTTGTATTGCATAAATGAGCAGCATCAGACGTTCCTTGGTCCGTCCAAGGGGGCCAGAGGGTTCTTCTAGTGAACCTACTGAAAAGAGGCCTCGTTCTGCTATGATTACTTCTGGAGGGGTACCTCGAGCCCAGACTCCTTCTCTCAGGCAAACGACCCCTCCTCCTGCTTCGACTCAACAACCTAAAGGAGAATCAGGGGACCTTTTACAAGATGAAGGGAGGACTTATTCTCATTCTCGAAGATCTTCTGGCTCCTCCGATAGACCTCGGGAGGGAGAAAGAGCTGAGTGTAACATGACCTTGCCCAGCCAAAAAAATCGAAGGCGCTTGTATGTGGAAGGCTCTATGTCTACTAGGCCTATCCTACCTAAGATCGGCCATGTTGATACTAGATCTTATCAGGTAGACGGGGGCTACAGAATGAAGGGGGCTGATTTTTGAGTCTACCCTGGGGTGTTAGATAATGACACTTTAGATACGCCCGGGGTAGCATCTCGCTTGGGCTGGGCCTCTATCCTTCCTAGGGATGAGAGTCGACTGTTTCGAAATTTTTCGGAAGGAGAGGATCTAGCTGATCTGGAGTCTTCATTTTACTTTTAATCTGAGTTTTTGTGTTTCCTTTCAGCTTGCTCAAAGAACTATAGTTAATAATGCTCAGCATCGGACTTATCGTGAACGAGCTGTCAAGGAAATTCAGGATTTAAAGGATAGTAATATGGAATTAAGGAATGCCAATAATCAGTTGTCTGGGTTGCCGGGAGTAGTGCAGGATCTGAAGGAGCAGCTTTCGAAGGCGCTTCAAGAGTTATCTCTTGCAAAGGGGGATCTTGTAGTTGAGACTGCTAGATCCAACAAGTTTAAGGACGACTTTCGACAGAAACAGACGGAGCTGGATACTCTGCAGTCAGGATTTGATTCCCTGACAGATCGTAATCAGCAACTGGAGCAATACATTGTCGAATTGGAGAGTCGAGCTACTCCTTCCCTGAATCAGGTAGAGATCGACAGCATTCGGGCTGAAGCTGTGAAGGAATATAGGCTTTCCAAAGACTGTTTAAGAAGGAAGGAAGAATTCTCCGTTCCATATGCGAAATATGGTTTTTATCTTGCCCGTTCTTGGTTGGAAAAGCATAGGGAGGGTGTGGAATTTCCTGAGCTTCTTTATACTCCCGAAGCAATGGGGTTCGAGGCTCCTGATTGGACCAAGTACGAACCTGACTCCGAGACAGCTGATGAGGTTTTGAAGAAAGCTGCATTAGATGATTTGGCAAACCTAGCTGGTCTTTGGGAGCCCGTGAGCCCAGATAACATTCCTGAATCCATTGGTGCTCTCGATGATCTGAATGAAGAAGATCCGTCAATTTCTGGTCTCCAGCCTCAGGATTGTGAAGATCCAACGGCGCCTAATCTCCCGCCACTAGATCATGCAGATTGATTTTATTTTCCTTTTTGTTATTAGGCTTTATTTATATTTAGGAATTTATTCGCAGTTCGTATTTCGCTTGTAAAGACTTTCCTGATATTTTATAAATAAAATTTATCTGTTCAAGCCTCATATCGCTTATGTTCATTTATCTTTTTGCTATTATCGCCTATTTATATGTATGCTGATTTGACTCGTGTGTTTATCTATCCGTGTATGCTCCCCAATTCTTGATAAAAAGATATATTTTTAGAAAGAATTACATATGTAAACATACCTTTAGTTCTTACCATTAATATGTTTCTATTGTTTAGCCATAGTGACGCTATGGCGCATCAGGCTCTTACGGCTCGTCTGATTTTATACGCCTGGCCACAGTGACGCTATTGCGCCTCAGGCTCTTACGGCTCGTCTGATTTTATACTCCTGGCCACAGTGACGCTATTGCGCCTCAGGCTCTTACGGCTCGTCTGATTTTATACGCCTGGCCACAGTGACGCTATTGCGACTCAGGCTCTTACGGCTCGTCTGATTTTATACGCCTGGCCACAGTGACGCTATTGTGCCTCAGGCTCTTACGGCTCGTCTGATTTTATACGCCTGGCCACAGTGACGCTATTGCGCCTCAGGCTCTTACGGCTCGTCTGATTTCTGTCACAAGATTTATGTTTATAGAAGCCAGAAAGATGAATATTCTGTATAATGATCAGGTGACAGTGTGATCAAAAAATAAGGGAATACAAACATAAAGAAAGAAAGACACAATTATTAATTTAAATAGAATTTTAAATGATTTAAGTTCCATGTCTTTCCTATTTTCTTCCCTTGTAAAGTCTCCAA
Source organism: Firmiana major (assembly GCA_033439115.1). NCBI lineage: Eukaryota > Viridiplantae > Streptophyta > Magnoliopsida > Malvales > Malvaceae > Firmiana > Firmiana major. The sequence continues at coordinate 84,797,678 of CM065897.1, forward strand.
GATGCAGGTGTTGGGCCCAATCTTTCGTCTGATTCGGTATGGACCTTCCCAGTTGGCTCTAAACTTTTTGTCTTCTCTCAAAGCGTTGGTGATGTGTGACTTTCTGAGTACCAAATCTCCCTTGGACATTGGCCTATCTTTTACCCAGCTGTTGTAGTAATTGGACACCCTCTGATGGTAGGATGCCAGTCGAATTGCTGCAGTTTCTCTGTGTTCATCAAGCAGATCCAGGTTTTTCCTTAGCCCTTGTGAGTTGTTCTCCTCCATTAAAGGCACCACTCTTGGTGACAGTGCTCCAATTTCCACCGGAATCAAGGCTTCAGTGTCGTATACAAGGCTAAACGGTGTTTCTCCAGTTGATACACGACTAGTGGTGCGATATGCCCATAAGACACTATGCAGTTCATCTACCCATGCTCCCTTGGCTTTGTCCAGTCTGGTTTTCAACACATGCAGGATGGTCCGGTTACTGACTTCAGCTTGCCCATTGGCCTGAGGATACGATACAGAAGATATCCTTAGCTGGATGTCAAGACGTTTGCAGAACTCACGAAAGGCATCGTAATCAAACTGCTTTCCATGGTCTGCATTCAAAACCCGCGGGATTTCGAACCTGCAGATGATATCTTTCCACACCATTGATTCAACTTTTTTCTTTGTGATTGTGGCTAAGGGTTCTGCCTCAATCCATTTTGTAAAGTAGTCGGTAGCAACCAGAAGGAACTTTCTCTGGCCCGTAGCTAAGGGAAAAGGCCCTAGAATGTCTAACCCTCATTGTGCAAACGGAGTTGGTTGCACCGTACTTTGGAGTGGAGCCGTTGGGGCGGTAGTTATTGGTGCAAACCTCTGACACTTGTCACACTTACGGGTTTTATTTGCCGCATCTTTCTTCAACGTTGGCCAATAAAATCCCGATCGTAATATCTTAGAGGCGAGAGCTCTAGCTCCCAAGTGTTCACCACAAATCCCTTCATGCACTTCGGCCAGGACATAGCTTGCTTGTTCAGGCCCTAAGCATTTCAACAAAGGCGATGAATACCCTCTTTTGTACAGCTCCCCGTTTATCATTGTGAATTTTGCCCCTTATATCCTTAAACATCGGGCTTCCTCCTTATCTTGTGGGAGCGTACCCTCAGTGAGGTACTGTTTGAATGAGGTTCTCCAATCATCCCCCACTTCAATGTTGCATACCTCGATTTCTTCAACGCTAGGTCTTTCGAGTCTCTCCACCTTTATCATTCTCCCTTCAGTCTCATTAGAGGAAGCTAATTTAGACAGTGAATCTGCATGTGTGTTTTCAGACCGATTGATTTGTATCAACTGAAAATTTTCAAAAGTCTGAGCCAGAGATTGGACTTTCTTTAGATAAGGAACCAGCATTGGCTCTCGAATCTCATATTGTCCATTAAACTGATTCACCACCAATTGAGAATCACTATGTGCTACTAGGTGATGAACTTGCAACTTCCCTGCCAGCTTCATTCCAGCAACCAGAGCCTCATACTCTGCTGTATTGTTTGAACTAGGGAATCTAAACCGTAAAGAGTATTCTATTGACCTTCCTTCCGGCGATACCAAGACTATACCTGCCCCACTGCCATTTGCACTCGATGCTCCGTCAACATATAGTAGCCATGGTCGGGTCTCATTGTCAACGTTGCCGCTTCGGCCAGTACATTCCACTATAAAATCTGCTAAAGCTTGGCCTTTGATGGCCTGTCTAGGTTGAAATATGATATCATACTCCCCAAGCTCTACTGCCCATTTTACCAGTCTCCCTGAATGTTTAGGCTTCTGAAGGATTTGTCTCAACGGTTGATCTGTCAAGGCAGCAATGGGGTGCGTCTGAAAATAAGGACGCAATTTGCGAGAGGCCATCACAAGGGTAAGTGCTAATTTTTCAGCCAATGGATAACGGGTCTCCGGGTCTAGCAGTATCTTACTCACGTAGTAAATGGGACGGTACACTATCTCATCTTTTTTCAGTAGCACCGCACTGACGGTGAATTCACCGACCCCCAAATACATATACAATTGTTCCCCTTCCAGAGGTCTCGTCAATAAGGGTAATTCCTTCAAATATGCCTTTAAGTCTTCAAAAGCTCTTTGACAATCGTCTGTCCACTTAAAATTCTTTCCACCTCGCAGAGTTTTGAAGAATGGCAAGCTTCTTTCTGCATATTTTGATAAAAAACGGTTTAGAGCCGCTATTCTGCCTGTCAACCTTTGCACATCTCTTACCGTGGTTGGTGGCCTCATGTCCATAATTGCTTGAACCTTTTCAGGGTTCGCCTCAATCCCCCTATTGGTGATCATAAATCCCAAGAATTTTCCAGATCGAACTCCAAATGAGCATTTATTGGGATTTAGCTTCATATTGAATTTCCTCAGCACATCGAACACCTTGGTCATCTGACGCGCATGAGATTCTCCTGCTTTGCTCTTGATGATCATATCATCCACATAAGCTTCCATAGTGTTTCCCAAGAGATCCTTGAAGACTTTATTCACCATTCGCTGATAAGTGGCTCCTGCATTCTTTAAACCGAATGGTATTACCCGATAACAGTATGTTCCATCATCGGTAATAAAAGAGGTCTTCTCTTCATCTTCGGGATTAAGCATAATTTGATGATAGCCCGAGAATGCATCTAGAAAGCTGAGGAGTTCATAACCTGATGTTTCATCTACCAGCTTATCGATTCGAGGCAGATGATACGAATCTTTGGGACAGGCTTTGTTTAAATCTGTGAAGTCCACACACATTCGCCACTTCCCATTAGATTTTTTCACCATCACTATATTGGCCAACCATTCCGGGTAGTAGACTTCTCTAATAAACCCAGCTTCAAGAAGTTTATCAACTTCCTCTGTGATCGCCTTCTGTCTTTCTGGGTTAAAATTCCTCTTCTTCTGTTTAACTTGCCTATGCCCAGGTGAAATGTTAAGCTTGTGACATCACTTCGGGATTAATCCCGGGCATATCAGACGGAGTCCAAGCGAAAACATCCACGTTTCTTTTCAGGCATTCAGCTGTCTCCCTTCTGTCTTCCTCATTCAGTTGAGTTCCAATGAACACCTTTTTCTCCTCATCCCCTCTGACCAGCTCAATGGCTTCTGTTTTCTCCACAGGTTGAGGCTTAGGAGGGTCGTCTATACACAATGTCTCCTTTCTCTGTGCTCCCTTGTTAGCGGTAGAAGCAATATAACAAGTGCGAGCTTTCTTTTGATCTCCTCGCACTTGCCCAACTCCATTGGGAGTAGGGAATTTCATTAACAAGTAGCAAGAAGATATCACTGTCCTCATATCATTTAATACAGGCCTCCCTAGTATCATGTTGTAAACTGTTGAGGTTGACCTTACAATCATGAACAAAACCTGTCGAGTTACATCTTTTGGGTTTTCTCCCAAAGTCATTGGCAATTCTATAGACCCGACTACTTTCACCTTCTCGCCCGCGAATCCGTACAATGGTGTCATAACAGGTCTTAATCTACTTTCAGATACATTCATTTTTTCAAAGCAATTTCAGTAGATTAAGTTTACCGAACTCCCATTGTCTACCAGGATTCTGCTCACAGGATGCTTTGCCACCACTGCTGATATTACCATAGGATCATCATGAGGCATAATAATATCACCCCTGTCTGTTGGAGTGAACACAATGGGTTCTTCATCTGCCTTTTCCTCCATCACAGCATTAACCTGATATGCTTTCCTCGCATAACTTTTTTCGGGAAGTGGAAGAACTTTCTGCCATCGATTCACCTCCCGCGATAACATTTATAGCTGGACCTGTGGGCTCATTATCCAGCCTATTACCTCGAGGGATGGGCCTAGCTGCTTCGTTTCTTGGCCTATTTCTTCCATTATCATTGTTTTGTATGTTCCGCGGGCGATCATTCCTACGATCTCGCGGAGGATAACGAGGCCTTTCACTTCTCCACAGGAAGCGATTAATTTTCCCTTCTCTAGCTAACCTTTCTAACTGATCCATCAGATCTCTGCATTTTTCCGTGGGGTGACCATGAGCAGCATGAAACTCACAATAGGCATCAGGATTTCGCCCCACATCTCCAATCCTCTTTCTAGGGAACTCCAATAGCCCAGGTCCTTCTATAGCGACAAGTATTGCCGTGCGGGGCTCATTTAGTCTGGTATAGTTTTCATACCTGAGTCTGAGGGCTTTGTCTAATCCGACAGGTCTCGAGGAACTTCTTTCAGGTACCTCTCTTTCTCTTTTTCTTCCTTCCCTTATCTCTCGGGACTGCACCATCTTCATTACTTCTTCTTGAGTCACGTACTTATTAGCTCTAGCAAACAAATCAGAAAGTGTCCCTGGCTGATCAAGGGAGAGGGATTCTTGCAACTTCTCGGACTTCGTCCCTTGTAGCATTGCAGCCATGGCTACTCCTACCGGTAGATCTTTCACCTCTAATGTTGCATCTCGGAAACGATCTACATAGCTCTTTAATGATTCCTTATTCCCTTGTTTAAGGGTGAGCAAATGGGTAGCGTCCTTCTTCCTCTGGCTATTGATCATGAAGGCTCTCAAGAATTCACTTCGTAATTGGTCGAAGGATGAGATAGAACCTTCACTTAACCCATTAAACCATTTCAGTGCATGCCCAGACAATGTAAGCGAAAACGCTCTGCACATGATTTCATCTTCCCATCCATGTAACAACATAAGAGACTCATAACTTTGTATGTGGTCGTATGGGTCTGCTTTTCCTGCGTAAGTAGCCATAGGAGGCATCTTGAATTTCTTCGGTAAGGGTTTGTCCATAATCTCCGGACTGAAAGGAACCTTTCTTTTCTGATTGTCCTCAGGAGCCACTAACTTCTTCCTTTCTAGAATTCTCTCAACAACTTTCTCAACATTTTTCGACTCTCGGGTCGAGTATGCTCCCCTTTCCTCAGCACTCGAAGAGTCTGAGCAGTAAGTATTCTCTCTTCCTCTAGGGGCTTGCACTGTAACTTTTCTTCCTGCACCTCCCATTCCGCAATTTGACTTCGTACCTTCAAGATGGCCTTGGGGGTCATGACTATTCTGTCTCTGCCGCTCCCCAGGTCGGTGGTCTTCAAAATCATGCTCCAATTGTGTAGCAGAGTTTTGCCTCCTTAACTCCGCGTTAGGGTACTGCTCAAGAAGTCGTCCAGCTGGATTAGACTCTGTCAGATCTGCGACAGTGTTCGTCCGTCTCAAACCTGCGGCAGGATTCACCTCTCGCAGACCCGTGTTTAAGCGTCTTCTCAGAGTTGCGACAGGGGCGTGCTCCGGTCCTACGGCAGGGCTTGATGCCAGACCTGCGGCAGAGTTTGCCCTTAGACATGCGGCAGTGTGCCTCTCCCTCGGGCCAGCCACAGAGTTTATCCTCAGCCCTGCGACAGAGTCGTTCTCCAGCCCTGCGGCAGAGTGCATCCTCAGACCTGCGGCAGAGTGTACCCTCAGACCTGCGACAGGCTCGTTCTCCAGACCTGCGGCAGAGTATATCCTCAGACCTGCGGCAGAGTCGTTCTCCAGCCCTGCGGCAGAGTGCATCCTCAGACCTGCGGCAGAGTGTACCCTCAGACCTACGGCAGGCTCGTTCTCCAAACCTGCGGCAGAATGCACCCTCAGGCCTGCGGCAGGCTCGTTCTCCAGACCTGCGGTAGGGTGCATCCTCAGACCTGCGGTAGGATTGTTCTCCGTAGCAAGGTACTCCCTCAGCGAAGCGGCAGAATTGTCCTCCAATCCAGCGGTAGCATACTGCATCAGTCCAGCGGCAGTATCCTGTCGCCAATCTCCTTGCCCCGTATTCACCATGGTAGATGGTTGACCTCTCTCGTATGTCTGCCCCAGGACGTTCCCTCCTATCATCTGCTGCACTTCTGGAGGCAGGCTATACTGCGGCAGGGTATTTTTGAAGAAATCCACCATAGCTTTCAACGCTGTGGTGGTCTGCTCGTTCTGACGCTTCAGGGCCTCGAATTCATTAATGGAAACAGTGACCACCCTGCTACCTTCACCATTCTGCTCTTGTCCTCTCTCGGGTCTGGGAGGAGGACTCGCAGAGTTCTCTTCCCCCAGATTCGCTGCTGCTGTCGAACGTGTTCTCACCATGTTGATAAGAAATTTGGCTTTTTGTTCTTGTTTCCCACAGACGGCTCCAATTGTTGTTGCTCCAAACAACAATGAAATGATGCTGATGTCGTCTTCTCCACGTGTCTTGAATATTCTGTAAAAACAGTGAAAGTCAGAGAGAGGCGCAGGGATCTGTCCTTGCACGCGCACTCCGATGCTTAAGTCAGAAGACTGTTTAAGCAGAGTATTTGTAAACAAAATAGTGATTAGGGTTTTTTTGATCATACCTGGGGATATTTATAGATATTTATGAGTTGCTTTTGATGAGCTCAGGACTCATTTTTGTGTGGGCCCAAAATTTTATTATTTTGAACTTTTTGTATGTTGGAGCCCATGCGCGTGACTGGGCTGGGGTAAATTATCTCTATCAAATATAAATATAAATAAATTATTAAAATAGAAAATTATAAATAAATATCATTTAACATTTATGATATATAATAATTAAATTTTTATTATTTAAAATTTTAAATATATTGTTTTAATATAAAATAGAATTATAAAAAATTTAAATATTAAATAAAACTAAAATATAGATAAGCATAATTTTTAAATATTTAATATTAAAATACTATTTGACATATAAAATATAATAATTTTTAATTTATTAACAAAAATATTATTTTATATAAAATAATTTCAATAATTTTAAATTATTTATTAATTTATTTTATACAAATTTTAATTTGATATTTTTCTAACTATATTTAATATTATCAATATCGACATACATTGCATCCAAACACATTTTATTATTGTTTTAATTTTCTCAATATAATAATTAATCTCACTACTGCAAATGAAATGAACCAAAAACATATTTATGATCGGTGAAAGATAGCAGAGTGTCTCACCGCAGAAGACAATAGTTCTTCCAAGGTGGCAAGTCAAAACGGTTAGCGTCAGTTACATAAGTGGACATCAAGTTAGTTAATATAATCAGATACGAACATTTGGTTTCGTGGTATTTTGTTCCAAATTAACATTCTGTGATTGAAATCAATACATGTCGTCATCTTTGGACATAGCTTTGCACCTAATTAGAACATCGAAATTGTTAATTGTTACTGCATAATTCTTTTGGGAAAAGAAATACAGTAAGCTCCATGAAACTACATACACAGATTGCCCAGAAAAACATCTTAAAAAGCTTCTCAATTCAATCCCATTAAAAGATCTGCAAACAAATTCAGCCAATACATGGAATTCATCCAAACCCAAACTCTCTTCTTATTTTGACCCAAAAGAAAAGGAAAAGGAAAAGATATCTACACGTTTTCAGATTTATTTTTCTTTCAATTTCTCCTCTTCCTTCAGTTTCTTCTCCCACTTACGTTTCTTATAAGCAAGCAGCATCTCAGGCATTTTCTGCATCAAATTGGCAGTGTTCTCCCTTCTCTCAGCGGCTATTCTGTCACACTGGTGACCTTTCATCTTAGTTCTCATCTCTTTCCTCTCTGGATCGTACGGCCAATCTTGCCCAGCTAAAAGCATTTCCTTGCGGAGCCTGGCTCGACGGCGAGCGCTGATGCCCAGAGGTTTCCAGGCTCCGAGTTCCCAATAGCCCCATACTCCCTTTGATAACTCAACTTTGTACTTGGCCAATTTTTCACGCCATGGGTATTGGTATTCCCCCACTGCCTTCACCACAGATTGCGCTGCTTTTCCAGCCATTAAAAATACTTCCTGGGGATTCTGAGATCAAAGAAATTTGATTACTAAAAATTTGTTTGATGAAATTGATTGATACTAAAGAAAACAAATATTGAAGTTTGAGATTAAGACTTACAGAAGATGAATCCGATGGATGACGATAACGAGACGCTTTTTTCGAATGATCCTCGATGAAGACCAAGGAAATTAGGGTTTTAGCTGCAAGCAGAAGGCTAGAAAGAAGAGTATGGATCAGAAAACTCGTGGGATTAAAATTAGGGATAGGGATTGGGCATTCTAGGCCCAACTCGTTTTCGGAGTAAACTTTGGGGCATACCCAACAGATTGCAACTGAACTTCGGCTACAGAACCAAAGGGCCCAAAACCTAATTGATCCTTCTTCTTTTTTCTTATATACTGAAAATGTTGCTTGTTTCAAAATATTTTTGGCTGTATGGATTGGATGGAGTAGGCTGTAATCGAATTTACTCAAAATGATTTAGGATTAAACTTATAATTGATTTGATTTAAAATTTTGAAATTCAAAATTCAATTCAAATTAAATTAAATTTAATTTTTGAAATTCGAACTCGGCTCGACAGAATACTCAAACCGTTCGAGCTTAACTCAATAGGTTCGAACTCGACTCATTAGACTCGATTTATCATTTTTCAACTTTATATTATAAGGTAAATTAGTAAATTAATAATAAAATATTAAAAATTTCTTTTTAAAAAACTCGATGAGATTCGTGAACCGTTTAAGCCGAGTATTTAAAAGCTCAAATTTGACTTAACTCTTTATTTCAATAGCTCAAGTTTGAGCTCTATTCAAAAATAAATGAATCAAATTTCAATAATTATCGAATCAAATTTAAGTAATTCACGAATGATTTAACTCGTTTACATCCTAAAACAAAGAAAGAGTTGAAGACTTCTTTTACTCTTTTTTTTTGTCTTCCCTCGCTTAATCAAACTAAATTAAATAAATTTTATTATGTATTTGTGTCTTATTTATTTCAAGCTAAATTACATAATGCATTAAAACTATATTATATCATAATTCTTATTCAAAACATTAAAACTATTATATTATAATTTATATTCACACATTAAACACCAATTTGAGGTATCAAACACTAATTCGATTTTTCAACTTGAGACAAATTTCAATTTGTTTTTCATATCTCAACTTTATCCAAATTTCAATATAGTTTTGCATGTCGATAGATGAAACAAATTCGATTTTTTATTTTTTTTAACAAACTTTGTTGACACATCAAACACCAAAATAAATTTTTAACTTTTCTTCAAATTCATATATATATATATATATATATATATGTATATTGTTAAAACTTCAACCAATGTAAAATTATCAAATCTAAAATCAATTAAAAAAAGATCAAATAGGCCCTTTCCAATTAGAGCTTGATTTCGTGTGGGAAGAATCTTGAATTACAGAATCTCTTTCTTACTAATGTTTAGAAAATAAGTAATATCTATGGAGAAAAAAAAAATTAAGCAAATATGCAGAAAATAAATGCTACTCTTTTGATGGCAGAAGCACGAGAACCAGAAAATGGTACAGCATTTATAGATTGAAGAGATGTATTTTAAAACAAAAACACACACACATTTCTGAAGCTAGAACTTAGGACATGAAAGCCAAGCTAAAGTCCTCTTGAAACAGTTCAAAACATACAAATCCTGCCTTCAATGAACACCCATGCATTAGGTTTTCCTTGTATCCATATTGAGGAGCAGGGGATGCCTTCTGTGATCTGTCAATTTCTTGTTCACCATGGAGCTTTGTCTACATTTCGGAAGAAGCTAGTCCCAGTTTTGACAGAGAAAGCATAAGCTTATAGGGAAAAAAAAGTCTCAAAAAAGCACATGCCTTTGCCTTTCCTCCATTTATTCTTTTATGTCCATCACCAAGCCAAAAAATTTATCATGGTAGATGCACATGAAATTTAGTGTTCAAAGGCTTGTGCAGTCTTTTCAATCTGCTAGCCAGACTAAGTTGCTATCGTCATTTTGGAGTCGAACTATCTCTTGCCACCTGAAACTGATGCTTCCATAAAAGTGATGTTATGTTTAAGAAAACTTAAGAGATACTGCAATTAGCAAAGAAAGAAAATAAATGAAAGGGAAAAATCTCATTTCGGTTGAAAGTATGATTCAGATTACCTGAGTTGCATACGATGCACTTTGAGCAAGAAACTTGACAAAGTCCTGCTTCTTTCTCTCAAAATTGAACTTTGCAGTATCCAGCAATGCAAGTTCCCTCTTTATATCCTCTTCCAACTTCTCTTTTTCCCATCTCATCTCTTTCATCTGCTTCTCAGTTTCAGTGTAATTTTCCGGCAAGTCTGATGTTGCAGAGGGTTTCAGGAATCTCACATCTACCTCTTGCCTAATATCAGACACAATCAGACCAAAGATGCAACAGCAAACTAATCCTGAATCCTGATTATTATTAATCAATTAAAAGTTAATCTGCCAAAGTAAGAACATAAAATTTTAATCTGTGAAAAACAATAACAAGATATTTTTCTAAACAAGTCAAATGCCTTGTGGGCTGCAAGTAAAACGGTTCACAGTTTTTCTAAGGTTCAACTTTGTTCAAAGACGTACTTGAGAAAAGTGGAAAATATGTATCTGTTTTAGAATAAGGAATTTCATATTACTATGAACAGAATAGTATTATTAATGCATTATGAATTTCAACAATCTCCTCACATCCAAAAACATATGCATCACAAGCTAACTGTTAATTTTTTCCCATATTGATAAAGTTTGAAAGTATAGAAGAAGTAATCTGTATAGTTTTCTACTTTCAAAAATGAATCTAGCAATTGCTAGACAGATCTTACCGACCACCTAGGGAAAACACACCGGGGCTTCTGATCATCCCACCATCCAGAGAGACCGCTCCTTCACTTATACAAGGGAGAGCAAGAACCATCTCTGCCCTTGTTCTGTACACTTGAAGACTGGACAAAAGATTGTAAAATAAAGTCTCTCTGAGGCCATCCCCACTGGCAGTGACATAATATAAGTTTGAGCTGTCCACATCTATCATATTCACTGCAAAGCCAAGAAAGCCTGGAGGACACTCCCCATTTGGTAATCTTGGCTTTAAAAGATCAAGCCTCCTCTGGGGGTCATCGGCGACAAAATCACCGGCATAAGGTCTGCAGGGAGGATAGCGGAAAGGAAAAGAAAAATCATTTTTACAATGTCTTTAATAAACCAGAAACAAATATAAGAGACTGATACCTTAAACTTTCAAGACAAATTACAAGAAATCGACCCTCTAAAGACCTCCCAATAGAAGCACCAAGCCCGTGCAGACCAGAAGTTTTATCTATGTTGCCATCCTGGTTGTATGTTTCCAAAGCTTTAATACCTTCAAAAGTTTGACAAACAATTGCCAACATAGTCTGCACTCCTAGATACTCTGACAAAAGCCTACATTCAAATAAGGAAAAATAAAGCCACACAAAAATTACATATAAGCATTAGCAGTCTTCACTAATCCCTCAATCAAGACGCCAAATTGATAATTTATTTATAAGCAGGCAGGCTAGTCACTTGAAATTCCATACGTTATAATGCAGCACATGCACTCACCCATCACCATTCAAAATCCGCACCCCCCCCCCCCCCCCCCCCCCAACACACACACACACATTTTTCTAAATTGGCCCTAATGCATGGGCTATCCATATCAGGGGAAGGATAACAGTATACTTTCTAGTGCAAACACATCCAAGATATTCCAAACAATAGATGAATAATTTATTACATGTTGCTAGGCATGATACGAAAAGATAAAGAAAAATAATAAAGATAATTCAAACATACCTACTAAGATTTTCATCATCTACTTTGCCAAGTGTAGCAACAGCACCAAGTACATCCTTTGTCAAAGTCAGATGAGAAGCCGGAGTGCCATGACAAGTTTTCAGCTGACACAGAATTCCTGCAGCTGACTTTTCATGCCGAAGAATCTGTTCAGTTGTTTCCTCCTCACATTGAACGACGGAATGGTCCTTGTCTTCAATCATAGGTGCACTAGAAGAGTGATACTTGCCAAGCATGACTGAGAAATGATCAGTTGGCAGCTAGAGATATGGAAAATAAATATGCAAAAGCATAAGGTTATCAAGAGTCAATATCTATGTTACATGGACTCAGGCATGAGTATCCCTTGTCTTTTTTTTTTTAAGTTATTTAACTCATGGATTTGGCTAAAAAATCCAAAAATAATTTGTGGATATGGCGATCCTTTTAAAAGTTTGTAGGGAATACAATAATACTACTTGTATAAGTTAGAAAATTTTACAGATCCATTTGACTCAAACAACCTTGTGTTTATAAGGGGCATGCGAAAAGTAAAAGAAAAAAAAAGGCCTATCTTGCCAAAACCAACGTTAAGCTCATAATTCTTCTTTTCTTTCATTTTTTAAATGGTTTATGATGACATAAAAACAATGCTATTGGCTTGGCTTCTGTTTCTCCATTTTAAAAGAAAACCCCAAACTAATTACAACACAAAAGAAACCACATGCACTTATCTGTCATATTTCTATCTAGAATTGTCTTCTTGTCTCTTAATCTTCTCTTCGTTTACCAAAATAATATTCCTTCTTTCTAACAATTTCATTTCCTTATTATTTTTCTTTTTTAGCCCTCCTTTTCTTGATCCTCTTTTTCTCTCTATCTACCAGAATGCTTCCTCTTATACTTCCTCTCATCCTTTCTTCTGCGATGCCATCTCGTTATCTCCTTTTTTGGTCAATTTGTGGCTTTTTTTTTTTATTTTCTATTGCTGCTTACTCGAAAGAACTAAGTCTGAATAACCAGTGCCATATCAGATGCATATTGCACACCCAAATCCATGTCGTGTTGTGCCACAGGTATTGGGCAGTAGAATGCTGAGTCCATCTAACACAGGTCAATAACTCAAAATCATCCCATTCAAAGATAAGTAATACTAGCTGCCTACCTTATTTTCACCTAATGCTGAGTTGATAACATCCTTAAAACTTTATGACTAACATCAAAATTAGAACAATATTAATTACATGGAGATGGAGTCTCTGGTTGAGAGTATGATGAGCCAGATCTAGGCAATTAAACACAAGCAATAAAGTATGTCATAATTTAGCTGGATGTATACCCTGATGCACAAAAGCTACAAAAGGTGTGCTAATTTCTTGTCTTATTTGAACTGTACATTAACTCATTGCAATTGTCAATGATAGCAGCCTGTCCAAATATTTTCAGCATCTTCCAGAACTGCAAAATGGAGTTTACTTCATGCATGCATTAAGATTCAGAGAAGCATACCTTGCATATCAAGTATTGAGTCATCTAGTTTGTTCTTCTGAGTCTTTAGACGTCTTATGCTTTCCTCATGCTGCTTGATTTTCATCCCCAACATGCGAAGATCATCTTGAAGTTTCTGCATAGATCATTTATAAAACAATTTACCTCAAAAAAAGAGGCAGAAACACAAAAAGAAAAATCCAAAAAAAATAAAGAATGTTCGCATCTTTCTAATACTTCTATTGCTGAAAAGAACCAAATGAGAATATATTACTGTTCTTTTAGTCTCTACTGAAACAATATAAAAGAAAGTTCAAAACCAAAACAACCTCAGAACTCTCAATGATGGATTTGGCTTGTGAAAATCCTCCATTTTGCATTTCATCCCTGGCAACCAAAGAGACTTCATTCTTATCCACTTGCATTGAAGTTGAGGAATCAACAACAGCTAATGGCTTCGATTGACTTGAAAACTGTGAAGAGTGCGAGTAGTTAGCTTACATCTGCACTTATCATTTTGATAGCATAAACACTAGAAACTCAAAAATAACGTTGGCTTTAACATTTAAAAACACACACACACACACACACACACACAAAAAAAAAGCCCAAACTCAAAAGTCTAACTTCAACATCGAAAATGTATTGCAATGCACTTGCTGATTATGAGTTGTCTTGTATCCCAAAAATTTTGTCAGTAAAAATACAACCACAAATAACGTTATTATGAGCATTTAAACAGCGTCCAAGTGAAAGCAGAAGTGTACTCCAACCTAAAGTTTCAACAATAAATTCTATTAAACCAGTTCATGAAATCAGCAAATCTTCCCAATAAAAGAAAATCTGCTACCAAGAAACGTACGAAATCTTTCTTTAATTGCCCATTAAAAAGAACCAGCGATCGATCTTTTTTCTTTTCTTTTCTTTTTTAATTTCTTTTTTGAAGTGCCTGCCTCTGAAATTGAAGCAATAGTAAATATAAACAAGGGAAACACATGCATGCATTACAGACATTGACGAACAAATGCCCGTTAGATCCAAGACAAAGTAAAGGGGAAAAAAAGAAGAATAATAAAAATTTTTGCATTTTGAAGTAGTAAATGCGAGAACTTGTGCATGAAACAGAAATAGAATTTTCAATTTTCTTTCTTCCCCGTTTGGGGACATTCTCTCAGTGAAAAAACGTAGCATTGAGTAATTGAAAAAGAACCAAGACAGATGAACCCACCTGGTTGTTAGAAGGAAACATTGCTGAGTTGAGCTTTGACTCACCTCCGGGCGTTTTCTTCGGAAACAGAGCGAGTGAAACTTCAACTTGGAATTTGGAAATTGAAATTTGAAATTCGAAATCGGGTTTTGATGTTTCAGTAAATATCTTCATCATCCCAACTCTTTTTGAAATATCATATTCCTCCCCAAAAATGGAAAATATCCCCTTCGCCCCTTAGTCCTTCTTTGCAATTTTTTAAATTTACTTTTAAGATGAGCTTCTTATTTTGTCGGTTAAATTCTTTAATTTTTAATAAAACCCGCAACGTGAATAATCTAATCTTACAAATTCTTTGTGAATTTTTAGAGTTTAAACATGATGAACTGTGTTTGTTAGTCAATTATAAAATAAGATTTTATTAATAAGTAAATTTAAAAAATATGTAAATTTTTAAAATAAATATTATTAATATTTATTTTTAAAGATCTATATATTTTAAAAATTTATTTATTAATAAGATGATATTATTTTGTTGACTAACAATTTATAAAAACCATATAGTATCAGTGTGTTATTCATAAATACTAATTTTTAAACAAGTAATTGTTTTGAAAATTGAAGATAATACAATTATGAAGAAAATTAAATTTTAATGATTTTCATAATACATTTATAAAAATGGTAAGTATTTTGTCCTCTCATCGCGACATGTATAAATTCTTTATTTAAATAAATTTTAATTTATTAATAAAAATATAAATCAAATAATTTTAAAAAATGTTGTTATTTTGAAAATTTTAATATAAGAAAATATTAATATAATTATGTATGGTTAACACCCGTTATACTATCAAGAATGATAGTTCTAATAATGAAATAAAATTAAAATATATTTAATTATACATAAGTAACATAATTAAAATAATAAATATATTTTTGTACATGTACTTATTTATATAATTTTATTTTTAAAAATATATTTTTTATTGAAAAATAACATGCCGTATTCATATTATCCATATTAAAAAAAATATTTTTGTTCTCAAAAAATATATTATATTTTAAGCTATTGACTTTCAATTATTGATAACAAAAATCGTAACTTACACCCTACTTTGTTCACATTTATTAAATGATTATATATAAATATATTATATAACATTTGTTGTTACTTGAAACAGTGGTATTCAGTTGCTGATGTCTTCGTCCTAATTTTTATGTTACGTGCCACTAAAGATTTTGCAAGAAAAAGAAGATCAGAGGAACGCAGGGGTTCTCCCATGCGTTTGCACTCCGATGCTTAACTCAGACAGAGAATTTGACAGAGTTTCTGTAAAGAAAATAGAGCTTAGGGTTTTCTTGATCATACCTGAGGGTATTTATAGATGTCCCTGTGTGGCTTTAATGAATTTAGAACTCATATTTGTGTGGCTCCTAAAACTTTATTATGTTGGGCATTTTGTATCCTAAAGCTCAGGCGTACAACTGAGTTAGGAGTAAATTACCTCTATCAATTGCTCCCCACTCTTTCATAGGGAAGTTCCCTATCTAAGAGTATATATGTTTTCATCGTAACCTCACGTCAAGTCCTTACATTAGATTCTGAAGTCGAATTTTCATCGGAGTGTTTAGCTTAACTCGCGCATTTTTTGCTTTAAACTTTTGCATTTTTTCTTCGTGGCTTAGCTCGCGTATTTTTTGCTTTAAACTCTTTTATAAATCTTCTCCTGGTGCCGGGCCATCGTGAAGCATTCGTGCCTCTGGAATTATGGCATGTTTGTCCTCAACGGCTGGCCACCGTGACGCTATCGCGTCTCAGGCTTTCATGACTTATTTGTCTTCAACGCCTGGCCACAGTGACGCTATCGCGCCTCAGACTCTTACGACTCGTTTGTCTTTCACGCCTGGCCACAGTGACGCTATTGCGCCTCAGGCTCTTACAGCTCGTCTGATTTCTACGCCTGGCCACAGTGACGCTATTGCACATCAGGCTCTTATGACTCGTCTGATTTTTACGCCTGGCCACAGTGACGCTATTGCGCCTCAAGCTCTTACGGCTCGTCTGATTTTTTTACGCCTGGTCACAGTGACGCTCTTGGGCCTTAGGCTCTTACGGCTCGTCTGATTTTTTACGCCTGACCACAGTGACGCTATTGCGCCTCAGGCTCTTACGGCTCGTCTGATTTCTACGCCTGGCCACAGTGACGCTATTGCGCCTCAGGCTCTTACGGCTCGTCTGATTTTTTACGTCTGGCCACAGTGATGCTATTGCGCCTCAGGCTCTTACTACTCGTCTGTCTTTCACGCCTGGCCACAGTGACGCTATTACGCCTCAGGCTCTTACGACTCGTTTGATTTCTACGCCTGGCCACAGTGACGCTATTGCACCTCAGGCTCTTATGGCTCGTCTGATTTTTACGCCTGGCCACAGTGACGCTATTGTGCCTCAGGCTCTTACGGCTCGTCTGATTTTTTTACGCCTGGTCACAGTGACTCTCTAGCGCCTCAGGCTCTTATGGCTCGTCTGATTTTTTACGCCTAACCACAGTGACGCTATTGCGCCTTAGGCTCTTACGGCTCATCTGATTTCTACACCTGGCCACAATGACGCTATTGCACCTCAGGCTCTTACGGCTCGTCTGATTTTTTACGCCTGGCCACAGTGACGCTATTGCGCCTCAGGCGCTTACGACTCGTCTGTATTTCACGCTTGGCCACAGTGACGCTATTGCGCCTCAGGCTCTTACGGCTCGTCTGATTTCTACGCTTGGCCACAGTGATGCTATTGCGCCTTAAGCTCTTACGGTTCGTTTGATTTTTTACGCTTGGCCACAGTGACTCTATTGCGCCTCAGGCTCTTACGGCTCGTCTGATTTTTTACGCCTGGCCACAGTGACACTATTGCGCCTCAGGCTCTTACGGCTCGTCTGATTTTTTACGCCTGGCCACAGTGACGCTATTGCGCCTCAGGCTCTTACGGCTCGTCTGATTTTTTACGCCTGGCCACAGTGACGCTATGCGCCTCAGGCTCTTACGGCTCGTCTGATTTTTTACACCTGGCCACAGTGACGCTATTGTGCCTCAGGCTCTTATGGCTCGTCTGTCACAAGATCCATATTTATGAGTATCAGTAAGACAAATATGAGAATAGAGAAATTCCATCTATTAAATGGATCTCATGGCAACATATTCAAAATAAATAGATAAAATGTGAAGATGCAAAAATATATAAAGGAAACATAATGTAAATGGCTAATTCCAGTATGATTTCAAGTGACTTGAAATCCATGTCCTCCCTGTAAAATTTCAAGGTTACGGGTGTTGGGCCCAATCATCCGTGTGACTTTCTCGATTAGCTTTGAATTTCATTCTCTTTCAGAGTATATGTTATGTGCGACTTTTTCAGCACCAGATCTTCGACAAGTTGGGGTTTTGGAAGGTCAGTTATAGATAACTCCTCATTTCTCTCTATTCCTTTGCATGTAGTAGAGGCGATATAACATGTACGAGCCTTCTTTTGATCCCCTTGCACTTGTTCAACTCCATTGGGGGTATGAAACTTTATTAACAGGTAGCAAGGAGAGGTGACAACCCTCATGGCATTCAATAGAGGTCTTCCCATAATCATGTTGTAAACAGTCGAAGTTGACTTTACGACCATAAATAACACTTGTCGAGTTACATGTTTTGGGCTTTTTCGACTACCTTTACCTATTCCCCAAACTTTCGTTGTCTACCAAGATTCGATTAACTATTTTATGAGATAACCATGGGATCATCGTGGGGGATGATATTATCTTCCCGATCTGCTGGGGTAAACATAATAGGCTCTTCATCCACTCTCTCCTCCATAACAACATGAACTCGATACGCTTGCCTCGCGTAAGTTTTACAAGAGGTAGAGAAATTTTTCGTAATTGAATTTCTACCTGCTATGACATTTATAGCTAGTCCAGTTGGTTCATTATCTTGTCGGTTACCTTCTGGGATTTTGTCTAGCTTCTTCCTCATTTCTTGGCCCGTTTTGCCTATTTTGTGGGCGATTATCCATTCGATCTCGGGGAGGGTAATGAGCTCTTTCGTTTCTCCAAAGGAAACTATTAATCTTCCCCTCGCGAACCTTTTCAACTGGTCCATCAGTTCTCTGCACCTTTCCGTAAATTGACCATGAGCGAAATGGAAGTCACAGTAGGCATCTATGTGTTGGCCTACGTTTTCTACTTTCTTCTTCGAAAATTCTAACAGTCCAGTCCCTTCAATATCAGCGCGGGGCTCGTTTAACTTAGCATAGCTTTAGTACCTAAGCTTGGGAACTTTATCCAATCTATCAGGTCTAGAAGAGCTCCTTTCAGGTACATCTTTCTCTTTTTCTTTCTTCCTTAACTTCTCGTGACTGTACCATCTTTTACATACTTATTTGCTCGAGCACATAAATCTAAGATGGTTGTGGGTTGATCAAGGGACTCTTATAGCATTTCAACTTTTGTTCCTTGTAGCATTGCTGCCATAACTACTCTAACTTGTAGATCTTTCACTTTTAGAGTCGTATCCTGAAAATGGTCAACATAACTTTTCAACGACTCCTTGTTTCCTTGCTTGAGTGTAAGCAAGTAGGTCGCGTCCTTTTTTTGTTGGGTATTGATCATGAAGGCTTTCAAAAACTTGCTTCGTAACTGATCAAAGGACGAGATGGAACATTCTTTCAAGGTATGCCTCGTTAGCGTGAGCGAAAAGGCTCTACACATTATTTCATCCTCCCATCCATGAAGTATCAAGGGAGACTCGTAATTTTGCATATGGTCATACGGGTAAGTTTTGTCAGCATAAGTAGTCGTATAGGGCATCTTGAACTTTTTTGACAATAGCTTGTCCATGATCTCAAGACAATATGGGATTCACCAGCTTTTTCTTCTCTAGAATCCTTTCTATGACTTTTTTCATGTTCTTCTTCGATTCTCGGGTCAAATGTGCTCCCCTTTCCTTGGTATTAGAAGAGTCCGAGTCATTTGAATGAAAGCTCCTTCTCATGTGTCTTTGCACTGGATGCTTTCTTCTAACACCTCCCATTCCAAGATTTGGCTTTGAATCTTCGAAAGAGACTAAGGAGTTCAGACTGTTCTGACTATTAGACTGTTGCCTTCTTTTTTGCTGAGGGAGGGCTCTATCTCCCCTGCTCCCCAGACCGATGACCTTTGAATTCATATCAAACTTTGCGGCAGGGTTTATCTCCTTCACCTTGACGACAGGGTCTTGAGTATTGATCCCTGCAACAGGGTTCTGAAAATGTGTCGTAGGGTTGTGCTCCCTCAGCCCTGCGACAAGAATCTAAATCTGCGCTACAAGGTGCGTGGCATAGTCTTTCACGCGGTAGGGTTTCGGGCAGCAGAGTACGCGACAGGGTCTCTCGCTAGGCAGAGTGTACGGCAGGGTCTCGTGCGACAGAGTACGCGACAAGCCTCATGCAGCGAGGTGCGCGGCAAAGTGTGCAACAGAGTGTCACAATGTGCGACAGGGTCTCGCGTGACAGAGTGTACGATAGAGTCTCGCCTTTGCGCTGCAGGGTCTCGCGCGACAGAGTGCGCAATAGGGTCTCGCGCGGCAGAGTCTAGAGCGACAGTGTGTGCGTTAGAGTATTGCGCGACAGGTGTGCGGTAGAGTCTCGCGCGACAGGTTCACGACAGAGTGTGCGCAGAGTCTACGGCGGGGTGTGCGGCAGAGTGTAGAGCGGCAGGGTCTCACGCGTCAGTGTGTGCGGCAGACTCTCGAGCGGCAGGGTGTGTGCGACAGAGTCTCGTACGACAGGTTGGCGACAGAGTGTGCGCGGCAGAGTGGCAACCGAGGCGACAGAGTTGCGGCAGGGTCGACAGAGTTGCAACATAGTGGCAACATAGGCGACAGAGTTGCGACCGGGTTGACAGAGTTACGACAGAGTGGCAACAGATGCGACAGAGTGGCAACATTGGCGACAGAGTTGCGGCAGAGGCGACAGAGTTGCGATAGAGTCTCTCCCTATGTTCAAAACTTTGGAAGGCTATAACTTTGTGCTCCGTCGTCCGATTGAGGTGAATTTTTTTTTGAATCCATGTAACTTTTCAAGATCTACGTGTTAGCAAACAGCCGAAGGCAGTTTGTTCGGGATTTTTCCCTAAAAAATGTCGTTTTGGCTTCGAATTTTGATTTTTTCATTTTATTCATCGGTTCTAGTCCTTCTCGAACGCATCCGTATCATAGCTTTTTTCTTTCGTTTCCCACAGACGGCGCCAATTATTGTTACCTAAAACAGTGGTATCCAGTTGCTGACGTCTTCGCCTTAATTTTTATGTCACGTGCCACTAAAGATTCTGCAAGAAAAAGAAGATCAAAGGAACGCAGGGGTTCTCCCATGCGTTTGCACTCCGATGCTTAAGTCAGACAGAGAATTTGGCAGAGTTTCTGTAAAGAAAATAGAGTTTAGGGTTTTCTTGATCATACCTGAGGGTATTTATAGATGTCCATGTGTGGCTTCAATGAGCTTAGGACTCATATTTGTGTGGGCCCCAAAACTTTATTATGTTGGGCCTTTTGTATCCTGAAGCTCAGGCGCGCAACTGGGCTAGGAGTAAATTACGTTTATCAACATTAATATGCATAATACAATTAAATTGAGTCAAAACGATTCAATATTAGGTTCGAATTCAACTCAAAAACTCAAAACTCAGTTTGAACTCAATCGAGCTTACATTTGAAACTCAAACTTGATTCGACAACATACTCGAATCACTCAAACTCAGCTCGATATACTCGAACTCGACTCGTTAAATTCGATTTATTATTTTTAATTATATATTATAAGGATAAAATAATAAATTAATAATAAAAATATTAAAAATATATATTAAAAATTTTGATAAAACTTGCAAGTCACTTGAACCTAATATTTAAAAGTTCAAACTCGATTCGATTTATTACTCTAATAACTCAATTTCGGTTCAACAAATAAACGAGTCGAATTCGAAAAATAATTGGACAAAGCTCAAGTAACTCTCAAGTAGCTCACGAGTAACTAGACTCATTCTGTAAGACCCGAAAATTCGGTGTCATTTTTAAGAAATAGTTAATTGTAAATTTGGATTTATGTAATCTTGATCAATAAAGAAGAAATAATTAAGTTTTAATTCCAATTGATCAAAAAATAAATTTATTTAATATTTTTAAAATTTTTATCTCGAAAAATGAGCCCAAAAATAGTAAAAAAACATACCCAAAAAGTAAAATCGGACTGATAAATTCATTTACGGACTAAATGAATTTAATATGAATTTTTGAGATATTTTTGGGATATTTTAAGATTTTTATTATTATTTTAAGAATAAAATAATAATAAAAATATATTATAAAAAAAACTGAAAATGAAAAAAAAAGAAACGAAACGCGAAAATAGGGGAAGGAAGGGTCGAAAAATCGATCCTTCCCTGTTTTCCTTCACCGGCGGCAACACAAGCAGATATGGCGCGAGGGGTGACCGGAGAAGGGTTGACCGGCACCGAGGGAAGGCTCGCCAGCCACCACGCTCCCCAGATCGCCGGCAGTGAGGAGATCGGAGGAGGGAGAGACCGTGGGGGAGAAGGGGAATTTCGACGGCCACCGGCGTCGATCGACCCCAGCCCAGGCCAAAAGAAGGCATCCCAGCCCAAGCCGAGCTGATTGGCCGTGGAATCGCGTCGGGAACCGGCAACCAGCGTCGGCAACGGCGAAATGGCCACTGAACCGGTTCGAACCGGTTCAGTGTGAAAGGGACTGAACCGGTTCAGGAGGAGAGAGAAAGAAGAGATAAAAAAAAGAAAAAAAATCGAGAATTCATCGGACTCAGATAAGTCGATACGAGGTCAAAAGTGACCGATTTAATTTTTGATAAATTTATTTAAATTATATTTAATCAAAAATTGTCCCAAAATGAAATATACAATTGTGCAGTCCGACGATTAATTCCGAACAGAAGCCCGATCGAACTCCGATTCGCGCACCATCGCATAATCTTGGGTAAGTAAAGCTCATTTACGACAATTTATGTGATTAACGTGTATTTAAGATTTATTTTACGCATTTCGGATTAAATTCCGGATTTAGTGAATTATATTTGAAATTTCGAATAAACTGTCGTAAATGATATACGGGCTATCCAAAGAGCTTGGAATAAAGCCCAATGGGTATTGATAGACCCAATGAGTCGATAGACCCCGATGAAGGGAATTAATACGTGAAAAACGAGCTTAATACGGATTAAGGCCCAATTAAAGTATTTAGGCCCATTTAGAGTAAACGGGCCCAATTAAGTGAAATGAACTGTATTAAATGTGTAATACAGTAGGAAACGTGAAATTAATCCAGTAAATGGTTAAATGCAGCTCCAGAGTCATATTGAGAGTTGACCGGACTGCGAGATTTGGATAGCACAGAGGAAGAGAGGTCGCACTACGTGATCCGAGGTAAGGGATCTATGCGAGCTATTAGAGATAGATGTACGTATTTTCATTGTTGTTTACATTCAATTAAATTTCGTATAGAGTATAGATATGAAATTTTTGGATAGTACCCAAATATAGGAAAATTACGAAAATACTCTTAGACTCAGGAATTTTGAAAATGCCTAAAGTGCATGCAATCCATGTTTTCTCTGTGAAAAAGAGATTTTTGTGAAGCTGAAATGATAGACTGGCTCATGATTTGACTGTATGCATTAACTTGCACGTTTTTCTAAAGTGTGATTTGATTGACGAGTGATTTAATGGGATGGTACCCTCTCACTCTGTTTTGTACCGTTTTACATATTGCACTCAGTTTTGAGTACCACTGTGGTGGAAAATAGAGCCAGCTGTCTATTTTGTGTGTGTGAAATCGTGCTGGAGCTATGATGAGATCTGTGGATTATCCAGATCCGCTCCCAGTTGATTTTGGTATTGCATATATACAGACCATGCTGGAGCACTGCTCACACTGGATTCTTTTGTGATTTGTGATTGAGATCGTGCTGGAGCCCTCGTGCTGACTGTGTGTCACACACTAGATCTGAGACGACAGGCTATGGTTAATAATTTATTTGGTTGGGGTGGTGAGCTTTTGACTCAGGCACCTACAACTATGTGGTAATTGTACTGTGGTTCACGGAGTACGTCGTACCGTGTAGACAACATGGAGTACACTGTACCGTGCAACTATAGGATGTGAGGATTGCGTCTTTGGACTCAGGCATGCTGTGCCATTGCTCTGATTTGTGATAGTCCTTAGATAGGAGCCGATGGATAGACTAATCCCCTCCTCGGACTCAGAGACACCCTGGCACACTTGATCCGTGATAGCTTGTGGGTCTCGGACTTTGACCAATTGTGTAAGGCCCCGTATATGTATAAGGGTAATGTGTGTACTTGGATCAAATAATATGAATCGACTTGTAATGTAAAGTATGATTGATGTAAGTCCATGGATTCAATGTATGTATGTGTAATATAAATTGTAACGTACATACAAGTTTCATTGAGCATGAATACGAAGAAATGAGTTCTAGCAAGTGATGGATGTGATTGAGACTCAAGATGAGTAGTGTGGTAAAATGAATGGAGTTATGCTTCCATTTGGTTTTATGTAGCATGCCTTTGAACATACAATGAATGCACACAAGTTTCAATGTGCATAAGGTATGAATGGATGCCATTTTCAAGTTATAAAGGTGGATGGATGAGAAAATGGCCATGACAATAGATTAAGGATGTGTTGGTATGAGTTGCAGCAAAGAAACTGCAGGAAATCTGGAAAACATGAGGTCCAGATCGATCTCATAGGATGAGAGATCGATCTGGAAGAGCCAGAATGCTCTTATTTGGGCGAAAGAATAGAGCAGATCGATCTCCAATGGAGCCAGATCGATCTGCCAAGCATTCTGTAAGTGAAAAGATCGATCCTCAAGCACCCAGATCGATCTCCTTAGCTCTCTGTTTGGGACCAGATCGATCTCATGCTTCGACAGATCGATCTCATGCTTCAACAGATCGATCTCATTGCTTCAACAGATCGATCTCAGGCTTAAAAATGGCGTGAAAAAGAGGAATTTTAAGGGACCAGATCGATCTCCTCTTGGACCAGATCGATCTCCTCAAGCCATTTCTATATAAGGAGAGCTGAAAATCTGAAAATCTCGGAAAAACATATTAACCTCCCATTTTCAACCCAAAAACCTAACTTTCCCTCTCTAAAATCAACCATTTTCAGTGAGATTTGGAGAGAGATCATTAGAAGCAAAGTTGTTCCTTTCAAGGAGAAGAACAACATAGTGAGAGGGCATTTTCCCATTCTTGGAATTGAAGGAGTTAAGGGCATTACCAATTGGAGCAAGAAGAGAAATCATATTGGTAAGATTCTAACACTCCAATCCAAATGCATTAGCTATTTAATTGATTTTGGAGTTGATTGATATGAGTATTGATGTATAAACTACCTAGGAATGTAGTGGAATTGGTGTGACCTAGAAATCTAAAATGGGTATAATGTGAGGATATGTGGGATTGAATGAGCTTATGGTTTATGGCATGCTAAAGTTGTTATTGGGGTAATGTTATGATTTTAGAGGGTTAGATGGAATTACTTGGTGAGTAGGAGGAATTGTGAAAATGGGTATGTATATGATTGATAAATGCCATAGTGAGGGAATTCATGGAATATGAACACTATGAGCTTAATGTCGATTTAACATCGATTTTGAATAAGTTAATAGGCCTAAGAAGATCCATAGACTCGAGTTATGGGTAAAGTAATGAAACGAGGCCATATAAGCGTTAATAGAGGCTATAGGTTAAATTGACTATAGCAAGCGCAAGGGTTGCATTGTATGGATCGAATATAATGCGGGATACGATTTTGTGCAGTCCCCGAAGAGTTCGTTGAAGGCGAACCGAACCGTACGAGTAAGCAGCTTAAGGAAGTGGAATCACGCATCGCGATTCCAGGTAAGGGAATTTTGTGAGTATATAGAGGTAGCTGCTCGTACTTTGAACTTGTGGGTGAATATTGGGTGTTGTATGAAATGCATGAATTGCTCAAATAAATGATGGATGGTATTAGTGAATGATGACGAGTATATGCGTGGTTTTGGATTTGAAGTGGATTTTATGAAATGGGATAGTAAGGCTAATAATTGCATAAATCTAATGTTTTGATGTTTTTTCAAAACGAATTGCTTGGTTTTAAGCAAGCTCGTAGATAGGACGGCTAGTATTGTATTGTTGTTGTAGAAAAGCATTTGTGAGTGCTAAACCCGAATTGCCGGGATTGATGAATTGTATATGAGCCGCCTATCACACTTGTATGACATAAATCGCGCTAGAGCCTCGCTCGCGCTGGATTTCTATGTTTTCATTTGTATGAAACGTGCTGGAGCCTAGCTCGCACCTTGATTTGGAATCTATAATGATATTTATAAACCGTACTGGAGCTTCTGCTCGTACGTGGATTTTGAGTGGTTGTCTTATGAGTATAACCGTACTAGAGCTATGCTCGTACGCGCCTCTTTATGAGAAGATGCATGATGCATGAGTCGTGCTAGAGCTTTGCTCGCACAAGCTTGTACAATGGGATTCGTATAGGGTTGTGAAAGTGGGTAAGATCCTTAAGCCCTACATCCTTAAGCTAACATCCTTAAGCCCGAGGAGGCAGGGAGGCTCTGTTAGGCGGGGAGGCCCTGTTTGGCAGGGAGGCTCTCTTACGGTGGGACCCTTAAGCCAACATCCTTAAGCCCAAAGAGGCGGGGAGGCTCTGTTAGGCGGGGAGGCTCTCCTACATGGGTACGGTAAGATCCTTAAGCCCTACATCCTTAAGCTAACATCCTTAAGCCCGAGGAGGCAGGGAGGCTCTGTTAGGCGGGGAGGCTCTGTTCGGTGGGGAGGCTCTCTTACGGAAAGGATCCTTAAGCCCTACATCCTTAAGCTAACATCCTTAAGCCCGAGGAGGCAGGGAGGCTCTGTTAGGCGGGGAGGCTCTGTTCGGCAGGGAGGCTCTCCTTCACGGAATATGGGAAAACTCTTGGTATGGGGTAGATAAGACCTAGGAATGGCACCCCCGATCACGATATGAGTTGCGGAGTACGCTGTACCGTGTATATCACATGGAGTACGATGTACCGCATGATAGTTATGTGATGAGAAAGTCTGGCGAGGGATAATCCATCTTCGTGCCAGCATGATACCCCGCACACCTGGATGCGTGTGGTCTGGGATGATTTATGATGTAATGATTCACATAGGCACTTTTGATATAGTGACCCAGATTTATACACATGCGTGAATTGTGGAATGTAAATGTGGTTGTGGTTTGTGAGTTGATTTGGTGGTGTTATGGTGTTGGTTTAAAAAGGAAGTTTCTTAAAGAATTGCCCTTTAATGAATTTAAATGAGATTGAGCATGAGATGATTTATACATGATGTCTCTACCATGTTTTATATGCCAATGCACATGATTTTGATACAGGATATATATGTATATTCACATGGCATAGTTTTATTCCTCATGCTCCTACTATAAATGATTTATGCATAACACTATCAGCATGTAGATAGAGTAGTTATCTACCATGCTTGCATTATTGCCTTACTGAGCGTGTGGTTGCTCATCCCACTCTATTTTCCCCCTACAGAGCGTGCATAGTAGCCCAGTGAGGACTGAGGCGTATTATTTTGGACTCCGCTGCATCTCCATCGCTAAGAGGTATATACACAGTGATTCTTTTTGTATCTAAACAATGTAAAAGCACAGTATTCTTTTGAGTTGTACTTATGGGGGATGTAGATGTCAGTAAAACATGTATTCGTATAAGTACACGATTAAATGCACATGTATGACATCGTTTTAATTAATTGAGAATGAATGAGATGTGGTGTTTATTATTGGCTCACAGCCCAATAGTGTGTGGTGAGTTTAGTTCACGACCGGGTAAGGTAACAGTAAAACGCGAAAAATTTTCAGTGATTTTCGGTTAAAGAGAATGGAATTGGGTCGTGACAAATTGTTCCTTGGATTTGTGTGGAAATCCCTGCCTAGTCTCATCTATTTTATTGGTTTCGGTGATGAAACTAATTGTGATTTGATTTTTGTGATGAAAGCATTTGAAATGTAATATGATTTAAATGTGAGTTTCAATACTGAACACAGAAATATTTTACTCTGAATGAGTTTTGATATTCGATTTTTGGGCAGTAAATTGCTATGTGTTTTACTATAATGGTTTTGTGAATGCCATGAGTTTTTCAGTATAAACCATGCATCATGAGCATCGTGGATAGTTTGATTATCTACTTGCTTTCATATATTAATGCGAGTGTTTTAAAAAGTAAATGCATTTATTTTACGAGATGATAAAATATGCATTATGAGCATCATAGATAATGTGGTTATCTACTTGCTTTCATATATTTCTTACTGAGCGCATTATGCTCATCCCTTTATTTTTCCCACCTCTACAGGGCATTTCAGTAGAGTGTATAAGCTACGTCCATCCTGCG
Organism: Firmiana major; assembly: GCA_033439115.1. Classification (NCBI taxonomy): domain Eukaryota; kingdom Viridiplantae; phylum Streptophyta; class Magnoliopsida; order Malvales; family Malvaceae; genus Firmiana; species Firmiana major. The sequence continues at coordinate 84,825,531 of CM065897.1, forward strand.
ATCTTTTACACATAGCTATCCAGCAGCATCGAGGTATACACACATGTACTTTTTGAATCTAAATAATAGTGTACAGTGATATAGTCACGTTATATGGGGGATGTATATGTTAGGCAATGTAAACGAGTTTCTAATTATGAAATGATAACTTTATGAGCTTCCGTGAATGTTAGTGCATGGGAGGAAAGCATTGCCTATTATGTATGTATATATATATATATATATATATATATATATATATATAATATGAAACTTTGTGATGGATATTGACTCACAGCCCAACAATTGAAATGTGGTAAGTTCGCGAAAAATTTGTAATGATTTTTGAAAAATTGGGTCGCGACAGGAGTGATATCAGAGCAGAGTTGGTCTGATGAAAGTTAGTGTCAGTAATTTGAAAGTATACATCCCCATGTCACTGTACATTATTAGATACAATTATGTGTATCAAGCTGTGGTTAAATTGAGAAATTGACTGTGTATGCGAGACGATTAAGATGTCTGATAGACATCGCAGCAGAGGAGAGAGTTAGCGTTCTCGGGGCCATAGAGAGAGGTCCGAGAGACGCAGAGATAGGTCTGAGAGGCCTTGTGAATCGTCATGTGATTATGTCCTATCAGGTCCAGTTGAGACTACTGATGCCTGCATTACGAGATTAGAGCGGAGTTGGAACACTTTTATGGAGTAGTTCACTCAAGCTAACTTGACTATGGCTAGGTTAGAGAGTATGCAAGGTTAGGCTGCTCAGACGACTCGTACTGAGCCGACAGTTGCTCTTAAGACACCTACGCCTACATAGCTTGCACCTATGCCACGTACTGTTGAGACCCTGTACCACCTGTAGTTTCACGATAAACTGGCGATGATTCAGGGTTTGATTGTGAGTTTGACCGATTGAGGTAGTTTCAGAGCTGAAGTCTCCATCGTTCAGTGGGATTAAGAACCCTTTTGTAGCAGAGGATTGGATCAACCGGTTAGAGAAGTTATATGACTTTTACCGATGTTCGACCACTGAGAAAGTGGCCTTTGCTACATTCATCTTAGAGGGCGAAGCAGAATATTGGTGAAAATTCACCCGACCCATCATGAAAGCCATGTATATCAGTTGATTGATTGAGAGATCTTTTGGATGCCTTCAGGAGGCAGTATATCCCAGCCACTGCTCAATGGAGATTACAGATGGAATTTCTTGGTCTAATCCAGGGGAACAAGTCGAAAGACAAGTATGAATCTCGATTCATAACCCTGGGAAGATATGACCCGGATACCATGAGCAGTGAGATGCAGAAGGTCCACAAGTTTATGGAAGGATTGAGACCTTCCATCAGAGTCAGATAAGTCCTATTTAACGTCACGATTTACGAGGAGGCCGTGCTTAGAGCTCAGTTGTGTGAGCAAGACTATGAGATGCACATCCCTGAGTTTAGTAAGGTCATGAAGGGCAAGAATAGAGATCAGAAGAGATCAACATAGGACTGTAATGTCCGAGTGGGGAAGATGCCATTTGTTAGATGACCGAGAGTCGATGAGTCACAGGGTAAGATAATTAAGCCCCCGGTGTATCAAGTCTCGACTCCAGCTAAGGGTATAGTGATTGGAGGACCCCGACTGACTGCAAATTAATGTAGAGCATGTGGTAGATACCACGGTAGTAGGTCATGTCACGTATTGATTGGAACATGTTTTAGATGTGGCAAGACGAGGCATATGATAAGGGATTGCCCAAAGTTGACTGAGATAGCCCCACAAAAGGGCAAAGAGTCAGAGAATGATACAACTAGCACTTCTGCCCCGAAGAGGAGGGCTACAGCTGAAAAGAAGGATGGAAGCCTCCAACTGTGAATAGATTACCGGTTGTTGAATAAGGCTACCATTAAGAACAAGTACCTCATTCCACGTATTGATGATTTATTGGATCAGCTTAAAGGAGCACAAATCTTTTTCAAGATCGATCTGAGGTCTGGGTACCATCAGTTGAGAATCCGAAGTGGAGATGTAACCAAGACAGTTTTTCATACCCGTTATGATCACTATGAGTTCTTGGTTATACCTTTCAGGTTAAAGAATGTTCCTACAGCTTTTATGGTATTGATGAATAAAGTGTTCAAGAGCTACCTGGATCAGTTTGTTATAGTGTTTATAGGTGATATTCTGGTGTATTCGACGTCCAGGGAAGAGCATGAACAACATCTGACCATTGTGCTACAGACCCTCAGAGAGAGAAAGCTATATGCGAAGCTCAGTAAGTGTGAATTTTGGTTGGAACTGATATTATTTTTGGGTTTGGCTGGATATTACCGCCAATTTGTAGAAAGTTTCTCTAAATTTGCTGCTCCATTGACACGTCTCACTCGAAAGAATGTTGCATTTGAGTGAGACAATGCATGTGAGAAGAGTTTTCAGGAACTAAAGTAGTGACTGACCACTGCGCCGATTCTCACTATTCTGACCAGCTCAGGAGGTTTCTCTGTATATACAGACACCTCGGGACAAGGACTGGGCTGTGTATTGATGCAAAACGGGAAGATAGTTGCATATGGATTCAGACACTTAAGGATCATGAGAAGAACTATCCGACCCACGATTTAAAGTTGACAGCTGTAGTGTTTGCACTGAAGATATGACGCCACTATTTATATGGTGAGAAATTTTAGGTATTCACTAATCATAAGAGCCTCAACTATCTGTTTTTAACACAAAGAATTGAATGAGGCAGAGACGATGGGTAGAACCTCTGAAAGACGATGATTATGAGATACTTTATCATCCGGGTAAAGCGAATATAGTCGCTGATGCCTTGAGAAAAAAGAGTCTCAGGATGGTATCGTACATGATGGTCAGGGAATATGAACTGTTAGAGCAGTTTATTAGCCTCAGTCTAGATATAGACCCTTCTGATACTGACGCATATTGTGTGATAGCTAGTCTGAGATTTGAAACCGGATTTTATAGACCGGACCAGACAAGCTCAGCGTATTGATCGCTTTTGTGTTGATATATATAGTCAGATACAGATGGGTAGAGTGACTAAGTGCACAGTTAATGATGATGGCCTGCTGAGATTCAGAGGTCGAATTTGCGTTCCCGATGACCCACAGCTAAAGAGATTGATTTTTGACAGAAGCTCATTCATCGAGGTATACAATGCATACGGGGAGTAATAAGATGCATAAGAATCTCCAGAGAATGTAATGGTGGTCAGACATGAAGAAAGATATTGCAGAGTTTGTGGCTAAGTGTCTTACATGTCAGTAGATTAAGGTAGAGTATCAGAAATCTGCAGAATTATTACAACCTCTACCTATATCGACATAGAAATGAGAGCACATCACCATGGATTTCATCATGGGTTTACCAAGGACCCGACGGAACCATGATGCCATTTGGGTGATTGTGGATAGATTGACGAAGTCAGCTCACTTCTTAGCCGTGAAGGCTATGGATACTCTGAGTGCGTTGGCGAATCTGTATGTACACGAGATTGTGAGGCTACATGGTGTTCCAGTGAGTATTGTATCTGACAGAGATTCCCGCTTCACTTGTCACTTTTGGGAACATTTTCAAAAAGCTATGGGAACCCGATTGAGTGTCAATACAACTTTTATTCTCAGTCCGATGGTCAGTTAGAGAGAACCATCCAGACGTAGGAGGATATGTTAAAAGCTTGTGTGATGTACTTTAGAGGCTCTTGGGATGACCATTTGGTATTAGCCGAATTCGCCTATAACAACAATTATCACTCGAGTATTGGGATGACACCGTATAAGGCGTTATATAATCGTAGGTGTCGATCTCCGATTGGATGGAAAGAAGTGGGTGACCGAAAGATGTTTGCTCCCGATCTAGTGAAATAAGCATCTGATGATGTTCAGTTGAAATGTGAAAGATTGTGGATAGCTTAGAGCAGACAGAAATGCTACGTTGAGATGAGGAGAAAGCCTTTGGAATTCACTGTAGGTGAATCAGTATTCTTGAAAGTTTTTCCCTCAAAAGGGATAATGAGATACTGAAGCGAGTGAGAGATAAAGCATGTAGGCTAGTTTTGACACTTTAGCTAGCAAACATTCATAACGTCTTCCACACATTGATGCTTTAGAAGTATCATCTATATCAGGCACATGTGATAGGAAAAAGAAAGTGTTATGATCTAAGACGATCTATTTGGTTAAGGTTCTCGGTCAGTACCACACTTCAGAGGAAGTTATGTGGGAATTAGAGAGTCTGATGTGAGGAAAATATCCGTACCTATTCGAGAATTGACTTGGTTCTAATTTGGAGGACCAAATTTCTTAAGGTGGGGAGGAATGTAAGACCCGAAAATTCTGTGTCATTTTTAAGAAATTGTTAATTGTAAATTTGGATTTATGTAATCTTGATCAATAAAGAAAAAATAATTAAGTTTTAATTCCAATTGATCAAGGTATGAATTTATTTAATATTTTCAAAATTTTTATCTCGAAAAATGAGCCCAAAAATAGTAGAAAAATATACCGAAAAAGTAAAATCGGACTGATAAATTTATTTACGGACTAAATGAATTTAATATGAATTTTTGAAATATTTTTGGGATATTTTAGGATTTTTATTATTATTTTGAGAATAAATAAAATAATAATAAAAATCTATTATAAAATAAAAAAAACTGAAAACGAAAAAAAAAAGAAACGAAACGCGAAAATAGGGGAAGGAAGGGTCGAAAAACCGATCCTTCCCTGTTTTCCTTCACCGGCGGCTACACAGGCGGAGATGGCGCGAGGGGTGACCGGAGAAGGGTTGATCGGCACCGAGGGAACGCTCGCCATCCACCACGCTCCCCAGATCGCCGACGGTGAGGAGATCGGAGGATGGAGAGACCGCGGGGGAGAAGGGGAATTTCGGTGGCCACCGGCACCGATCGACCCCAGCCCAGGCCAAAAGAAGGCATCCCAACCCAAGCCAAGCCGATTGGAGGTGGAATCGCGCCGGGAACCGACAACCAACGTTGGCAACGGCGAAATGACCATTGAACTGGTTCGGACCGGCTCAGTGTGAAAGGGACTGAACCGGTCCGAACAGGTTCAGGAGGAAAGAAAAAGAAGAGAGAAAAAAAAAAGAAAAAAAATCGGGAATTCACCGGACTTCGGATAAGTCGATACGAGGTCAAAAGTGATCGATTTAATTTTCGATAAATTTATTTAAATTATATTTAATCGAAAATTGTCCCGAAAATGAAATATACAATTGTGCAGTTCGACGATTAATTCCGAACGGGAGCCCGATCGAACTTCGATTTGCGCACCATCGCATAATCTCGGGTAAGTAAAGCTCATTTACGATAATTTATGTGATTAACGCGTATTTAAGATTTATTTTACGCATTTCGGATTAAATTTCGGATTTAGTGAATTATATTTGAAATTTCGAATAAACTGTCGTAAATGATATACGGGCTATCCAAAGAGTTTGGAATAAAGCCCAATGGGTATTGATAGACCCAATGAGTCGATAGACCCTGATGAAGTGAATTAATACGTGAAAAACGGGCTTAATACGGATTACGACCCAATTAAAATATTTAGGCCCATTTAGAGTAAACGGGCCCAATTAAGTGAAATGAACTGTATTAAATGTGTAATACAGTAGGAAATGTGAAATTAATCCAGTGAATGGTTAAATACAGCTCCAGAGTCATATTGAGAGTTTACCGGACTGCGAGATTTGGACAGCACAGAGGAAGAGAGGTCACACTACGTAATCCGAGGTAAGGGATCTATGCGAGCTATTAGAGATAGCTGTATGTATTTTCATCGTCGTTTACATTCAATTAAATTTCGTATAGAGTATAAATATGAAATTTTTGGATAATACTCAAATATGAAAAAATTACGAAAATACCCTTAGACTAAGGAATTTTGAAAATGCATAAAGTGTATGCAATCCATGTTTTCTCTGTGAAAAAGAGATTTTTGTGAAGCTGAAATGATAGACTGGCTCATGATTTGACTGTATGCATTAACTTGCATGTTTTTCTAAAGTGTGATTTGATTGACGAGTGATTTAATGGGATGTTACCTTCTCACTCTGTTTTGTACTGTTTTGCATATTGCACTCGGTTTTGAGTACCACGGTGGTGGGAAATAGAGCCAGCTGTCTATTTTGTGTGTGTGAAATCGTGCTGGAGCTATGATGAGATCTGTGGATTTATCCAGATCCGCTCCCACATGATTTTGGTATTGCATATATACAGACCGTGTTGGAGCACTGCTCGCACTGGATTCTTTTGTGATTTGTGATTGAGATCGCGCTGGAGCCCTCGTGTTGACAGTGTGTCATACTGACTTGCTCGCACTAGATCTGAGACGACAGGCTATTGTTGATAATTTATTTGGTTGGGGTGGTGAGCTGTTGACTAAGGCACCTACAACTATGTGGTAATTGTACTGTGGTTCACGGAGTACGTCGTACCGTATAGACAACATGGAGTACACTGTACAGTGCAACTATAGGATGTGAGGATTGTGTCTTTGGACTCGGGCATGCTGTGTCATTGCTCTGATTTGTGATGGTCCTTAGATAGGAGCCGATAGATAGACTAATCCCCTCCTTAGACTCAAAGACACCCTGGCACACCTGATCTGTGATAGCTTGTGGGTCTCGGACTTTGACCAATTGTTCCTTGGATTTGTGTGGAAATCTCTGCCTAGTCTTATCTGTTTTATTGGTTTCGGTGATGAAACTAATTGTGATTTGATTTCTGTGATGAAAGCATTTGAAATGATAATATGATTTAAATGTGAGTTTCAATACTGAATACAGAAATATTTTACTCTGAATGAGTTTTGATATTCGATTTTTAGGCAGTAAATTGCTATGTGTTTTACTATAATGGTTTTGTGAATGCCATGAGTTTTTCGGCATAAACCATGCATCATGAGTATCGTGGATAGTTTGATTATCTACTTGCTTTCATATATTAATGCGAGTGTTTTGAAAAGTAAATGCATTTATTTTACGAGATGATAAAACATGTATTATGAGCATCGTAGATAGGTGGTTATCTACCTGCTTTCATATATTTTTTACTGAACACGTTATACTCATCCCTTTATTTTTCCCACATCTACAGAGCATTTCAGTAAAATGTATAAGCTACGTCCATCCTGCGATCTTTTACACACAGCTATCTAGCAGTATCGAGGTATACACACATGTACTTTTTGTATCTGAATAATAATGTACAATGATATAGTCACGTTATATGGAAGATGTATATGTTAGGCAATGTAAACGAGTTTCTAATTATAAAATGATACCTTTATGAACTTCCATGAATATTAGTGCCTGAGAGAAAAGCATTGCCTATTATGCATATAAAATATGAAACTAAGTGATGGATATTGACTCACAGCTCAATAATTGAAATGTAGTAAGTTCACAAAAAATTTGTAGTGATTTTTGAAAAATTGAATCGCAACACATTTACAACCCTATGCATAAACCAATATGAAAAAAATTATAAAATCTTATAAAGTTTAAATTCAAACCGAAACAATTTCACCCCTTATCTCCAATTATTAAAAAAAATGTATGGTTTGAAATCATATTCACAATGTTTATATAATGATATTCATTATTACTTATATTCACATTATTATATTATTATCATTTATTGAATCATTATTTTTTAATTTTCAATGAAACCATTATTTCACTCGTCTTTACCATCCCTGTCTGGAATCAATGAATAAACAAGGATAGGGTTGAGTAATGCTGCTGGCATTTTCAGCCAAAAGGACCCAACTAGGATATGTTCAACATTTCGAATCTTTGATCAGTAGATGGTTGAGTAATAACTAACAAGAAAAAATGAATCAGAAAATGCAAAAGCCATTTCTTTAAAAAATGTTTCAGCTGTTCAGAAAATCCAGCATTTTAGCAGACATTTACACATAGCTAATCACCTGTAGCTGTACGAACTTCAAGTACTTTTGACAAAACTTACAGCCATAGGTGAGAAATAGACTCACCTAGGAGGGAGTTCGGCGCTGTTGGGTGTGTTGGTTGCAGAAAACTCCCCGATGGCATGATCCGCAAAATCCAAGCACTTCTGCGTCTTCTTCTTTTTCTTGTTAAACTTCTCGAGAGCTTTCCTAAGGTTTTCCCTTGTTCTCTCTATATGTTGCAAGGTTGTGCTCAGCTCCAACCGTTTTTCCTTAATTTGTTCCACGATTTCCTTGCTTTTCGGAGAGACATACATCTGAACAGGAAAATATATTTCCGGATTCCTAAAAGCCAACTCAATTTATTAAATCATTGTTCTAGTTGACACTTGAACAAAATTTGTGAACTGTCTTTTCAAAGACAAATTTCTAGACGGCCAATTAAAATCCCAATGCATTTAGGATAGTTAGCATTGTTTTATACATACATGCATACAAATACAGATGTGTTTATGGAGAGAGAGGGAGAGAGAGAGAGAGTATTCTACCTGCATCCAAGAGATATAACTCCATTCTTTCTCAGGATTCCTCCATCCAGAGACACAGCACCATGTTTTATGCAACTACGAGCACTTTCCATATGTTCCCTTGTTGCATATACTTGAAGCTTACTAAAAAGTCTGTAAAATAGAGTCTCCCGCAGACCATAGCCAGTACCGGTCTTGTAGTCTATATGAGGTTTCTCTAGGTTTACCATATTAACAGCATAACCAATAAACCCGGGAGGGTGGTCTCCGGTTGGTAGCCTAGGATCTGGTAAGACTAGCTTCCTTTGAGGGTCACCGACTTCTATCTCTCCTACATAAGGCCTGCATGAATCATCATTAAATAGAATACAAAATTCATTGACCACAAAATGTTCAGTTTCCCAAGATCCAATCTTCACTGTCTATAAGAATAGTTGTAACAATCAGCAGTAACATTTCCAAACCAATAACTAATGCGAAATAGTAGCAATACCTTATATCCTCAAGGCAGACAAGAAGAAATCTACCACTTATAGATTTACCAAGTGCAGTAGCCTTTGCATGAAGACCTTGCTTACGGTCAACTTCTCCGTTAAATTCATACTGCTCAAGCGCAGAAGCAGCTTCATAGGATTTACACACAACAGCAAGCATTTGATCTTCACCCAAGTACTCAGCAAAAATCCTGCGACAGAGAAATCCACAAAGAGTTATAATTACGAAAAGATTTTACAATATTTTATTTTGATTCATAGAGCCCTAATTAAAAATAAAGCAGAGACAACCTGCTAAGCTTAATGGTGCAAACTGATCCAAGTAGGGCTACCACACCTACTACATCTTCGAAGTCATGCATCCCTGGTCCTTGAGCAAGACTGCAGAGAATAGAAGCTGCAGAATGACCTCTTCCCTCGATCAGTTTCATCATTTCTTCTTTTGTGGACAAACAGTTCAGATTTTTCATTATATTAGGCTCCAGAGAAGCTGCAAAGTTGATGATATACAACAACTTACATTTTTTTGACCAAAAAATAAAAACTACTTTAACTACCTCATTTTTTCATCGTTCCTAAGGTAAAAAGTTTGCAAGTAGAATTGAAAAAACAATAAGTTAAGGCCCCAAACTTCCATCTTAACAGGAAGGAACTCTTGTATTCACCACCTATGAATTATAATTCATCACTTTTCAGAAAAAAAAAAAAAAAAAAAGCTCCATGTGAGAAATGCCTAAGAAAATTTCTTATCACCACAATATCAAAAAAATCCATGAGGCATAGGGAACATCGAGGAAAAGCCTAAGAAATGAAACTAGTTCTATAACACAACTTTCTTTCTTTTCTCTCTTTTTCTATTGCATAACTTGATACATTCAAGACAAAAAAAAAACAGTATAAAACATTGTATAATGTTAACCATACATTTGATTTATAAAGGGAAGTTTCATAGAAAAATCAAGAAGTAAATAAAAACAGCGTTAATTTAAAAAAAAAATAGAAAAATGCAGAAGTAAATAAAAACAGCGTTAATTTAAAAAAAAAAAAAACACTAACTTGGTATTTCATCCAACAAGCATTAACATCATTGTAAACAATCATGTTCATTATAAAGATGATTGGTTACAAGAAAGAAAGAAAATGTAAGACTTGCTTAGAAAACAACCTTGCAACCCAGACAGAGAGCACTCGAGGCATGTCTTCTGAAAATCAAGAATTCTCAGATAATTTTCATATTTTCCAATGCGTTCACCATATTTGTGCAATTCAGTCTGTAGTTCCTGTTCAAGCAGCAGTCCACTTTAGGAATTAAATTGCAGTTACATTGAGAAAATATGCACATTTGGGATAGGTTGCCTTACGTTCTCATATTTCACTAGGGACAGTAGGTTTCCTACATTGTCATCCTTGACAGATGGTGAGTTCTGCGGGAATAAGACCTTCCCATCTAAAGAAGGGGACTCAATTTCATTGGACTCAACTTTCGGAGCACAAACAAGAGAAATCTGCACAATGAAATCAGCAATCTTGATGTGGAACAGATAATCATAAAATAGACACACAAGATTCTCACCTTGACATTGCAATATAGCCCAGTGTAACGAGAATGAAAAGCTTTGAAACAAAAGGGCCCTTCAATTTGAGGAAGGGGGAAAGAAGTGATATTGCAGCAACCATGCCTGAATGCATAGCGTATAGAATCATCTATTTTAAATGATTCAGACTTAAATATAAGTGTATGGGATTTTTCGTGCTTTTCATCATCATGAAAAGTCTTATCAACAACCCCTTCAGAGTCTACAACTTCAAAACCTAAATTTTCCAGTGTCGAACCAGCGATGCAGTGCTCAGGTACCTGAGAACACGTAACGGTAACAGAAAACTTGAGGGATATATTAGTGACGATGAAAATGAAACAGAAGAGAATAGTTACAGACTCTTGATAATCTTCTTAGCTCCCTTTTCTCAGTTTGAAATGCTTTCTTGAAAATTACTTCATCATCATATAAAACTGAGAGAGACACTGCAGTAGCAAAGCATACAGAAAAAAATCAGCTAAAAGGACTAAGATTTATGGTCCACCGATTTAAAATTATGTTCAAAGGTTCTGGTCAGTTTATGAGTATGAATTTCAGGAGTATCATTGTCAATCCCCAAAGACATGTAGATGCCCAATGCCACCTTCTGCCACATTTCAACAATAACACTATGCCGATTCACCTCAAGTAACAGAAAGTAATTACAACTTTAGATGTTATTACAAAGTTTGGCACAAGCATAAATTGTCAAAGAGAGAATAAAGTAAGACTGCTTCTCTAAATTAACAAGAATACAGGTAATTAGCTACTTTCAGATTAACCTTTTTATTTTACAAATATTATCTAGTAACATGGTCCTGGAATCACATCTAATCTTTGCAATTGTGGATGACCAGATAAATAAATAAATAAATAAATAAATAAGAGCACACACAGATATCCAGTCAATCCTTAAAATTTAGTCATGTGCAGCCTATGCAAAGATTACCAAAAAAAAAAAAAAAGTATTGTTATTTGGTGAATATGTAGAAATCATTATCAACACCAATCTGAAAAACTAACAGAAATTGCCAATAATAACAGAATCCCTGAATTTAACAATATATGATTTAGTCATGACTATTGAAAGGAAATTTATATCATAATTTAAATTTATTTTTTTTTAAAAAAAGAGACCATTCTCCAGGAAATAACAATTAGCTGAAGCTTGAAGGTACCTGGTTCTCCGTAACCTGCAGTTACTTTCAATAGGCCCCCAAGGTCAATGCATCCACGGTCATCCACCTATATTTTTAAAAAACTGCTATAAGGAAATGTATATTATTTTCTTTTCCATCAAACTTTGAAAACCACCACATTAGATATTGCAATACAGTAACCAAGTTGATGGAAAAGAAATTAACATTATAGGTTGATTTTTGCAGTATTGAAAGACAGCATCCTGCGAGAATTGCCACCCAACCTTCTCGGTGAATCCCACTATATTCATATTACCAGATTCATAAAAAATCTTAACAATTCATTATAAACTAGTATGACATTTATTCTCCATAGAGTGCAGACACAAAACAATTTAAAGAACCAACCTTAAACTTCGAGCCTATTTGACCTTGGATGCTAAAACCATCCAAGTGGAATTGAACTTCCGAGCCTTCAGCAACATGATTGCCATATGCGTCAAACATCTGATGGAAATACATTACCATGTTAGTAATATGAAGATCACTGTCCGATCTACAGTTTTAGATTACAAACTTATTCCTATGTGTTAGTTTGACATTCACACTTGCTTCTTACTTGAACATATTTAGTTCAAAACTACTTATTAAGTGCTTCCATGGGCCAGATACTCAAGATATCAAATATTACTTTTAGCACGAAAGATACTCCAAGTTAAGATTGATAAAAGTCAAGGTGAACTCACATTTTAGCAATATATATATATATATATATATATATATATATATATATCAATGAAGTCTAGTGTAAAACATATGCTGGATAATGTGGTTTCCATGCCAAGCATTGTGAAATGATTTCACAAATGATACCATTTTGTGACCAGTATTATTCCACAGTGACTTAAGCATGTTATAATTACGGTTGATTGTGTATGAGAGTATTGGATATTACATATTTCTGTAAGCACGCACACGTGCACACAAGAAAAGAGAGAGAGAGAGAGAGATGTTTGTCAAACTGTATAATTATTTACTAAACTGTTTTGTACACTATTCTAATTAATGAAAATTATCCAGGCAAACAGGTAGAGAGAATCAAAGAAAAAGGTTATAACTAAAAAAGGCAACCGAAAAAGGCTCTACCTCTATATGTAGAACCAAACAATTCAACAAAACATGAATTTAATCATGGTTAAGAAAAAGCTAGGGTATTAAATGATAAAAAAGTCGCACCTCTAGAACAAACTGCTCAATTACAAAACCTGGGATTAATTGATTTCCAGGAAGTTGTGAACAGTCTTTGATACGGTGTAAAGCTCCTGGGGTAACTGATAAGTGCAAACAAAAAATCATTGTATTATTAAACAAATGATTGAATTCGTTTCTGTACTAATGCTTTTGCATGCAGAATGATTAGTATAAAGCAGAATACCTTGACATTCAATAGAAACTGACACTGACTCGTTTGGCAAATATATCAACAAGGTGGCAGCATAATGAGGCCGGATTGAGTCTAACTCATTACTTTCAATCATGACACCCTTCAGCATTAGGAAAAACCAAGAAAGAAAACAAATGTACAGAAAGTTACTTGCCCATCTCTAGGCATATAAATGTAATGTCTTTCAAGGGGGAAAAAGCTTCATGAAAGAAACATACCTCAATATTAAGGACCAACTTATCAGAAGAAAGGGATGGCTTCATCTTGGTCACATCAACAAGCAAATCTCCATTCATAATAAGCTTGACCTTGAAGTTAGGAATGGAGGTAAATGACATTCGGTTGTCATATATGTCATAGCATGCAATAGAGAAGAGCGGAAGACATGAACCAACCCTGTCCAACAATCATAGAGTAAAAGAGGTAAAAATTAAATGCTGAATATGTTTTATGGTGTGAAAAATTATAATTATTAACCAACAACAATGTAATATGTTCTTAAGTGGTTACATACCACACTGTAATGCTGAATATGTTTTCTGGTATGAAAAATTATAATTATTAACTAACAACAATGTAATATGTTCTTAAGTGGTGCCACACCAAGCTGCAATTCTAGAAAGAATATTTGTTCATAAATACATTTAACTTGATTTGTTAGGGAGATATTAAACACCCAAATCCAGAAATCATATCCTCAATATCCCTTACCTTACATTGTAAGATGGAATCTTTTCATCAGCCAGAAGATTCCACTTCCCGACTTTTCTTGAAGGCACTACCGAAAGTGTTTGCTTGTAATTCTGACATCCTGGATGTTCCTAATTAATGTGAAGCTTCCATCAGATTGCATGAACAGAAGAAACTCCAAAACATATGATATTATATAACTCAAAGTAGGAAAAAGATTATAAAAAAAAGGGTGGAATCTGAATTACTCACAATAGAGAATGAAAATGTATATACACCTGCTTCTTGAAACAAGTTTGGGAATTTGCACCCAAGTGGGAATATATATAAGCCATGAAGCCCTTTACAGGATGAAGGTGCAATGCGGAGTGAGTAAATATGTTTAACATCTTGGAGGTCCTTGGTTCTTCTAAATTTAACTTCCATTGACATCTCTAAATTAATCTTCACAATGTCCTTCTGCTCCAAGTCATTTGAAGTACCAGAAAAACTGAAACTACCCGGACGAAGAACAGCCACGATGTTCTTTGGAGGGGTTTGTCCAGCATGCACTGTGACATCAGTTGGCAATGCCTAAGACAGGAAACCAGGATTCTCAAAATGAGGCATATTGAAGATGCTTGAACTAAGAGAATCAGGAAGGAGAAAAATAACCAATTGTTTTGCAATGAATATGGAGAAATAGATACATGTGTATCTGCATATCACACACATGCAATTTGGTATTGAATTTGAAATTTAATGCTAACATTCTGCTGTTAAAATGAGACAAATCATTGCACAACAGATAAAACAAAGGATTTGGTAACCATCACAGTCAAGTATGAACTGACCCCATCAACCTCCAACTCTTGACACTGTTTCGCATTCAGCAAGTCAATAGTTGAGGGAGTCTTCTGACTTCGTTTTTCAAGTTGACAATCCCAATCAGAATCATCAACGGCTATGCACTGCAAATGGCTCGGAATTCAGCATGTTACTCAACCATATAAGATGTTGCAATGGGTCTCAGAGCATTATAAGAACTTGCAGTAAAAGCTAACCTTTCCGGAATCAATCACACTAATCGGAAGAGATAATGAGTTGCAAATATCTAAACTGGCATTTCCGCCCTTTACAGAAAGGATACAGCCATTTGCTAGACCTAGTGGCCTTCCATATCAGAAATGCACATATATCATTAGTAAAAAATCTGGAATTATATATATATATATATATGGAAAAAAAAAAAAAAAAACTGTAACAAGAAACTTAGGAAGAACAGCCACAAAGTTACCTGCATATAATCCGACCTTCTCCTATACAAACAGATAAATTAAAACATTAATCAACAAAACAATATTTAGATGTTCAAGATTCAATAATGATGTACACAACAATGGTAGATTGAACTTCTTCACTGTTCACATATAATGCTTACCACCAGAATCCCCCTGAAACCCTTCTATCAAGAAATATTCTATCGTAGCATAAACATTGCTCTTATAACACCCTGCACATGCACCCTTGAGAACTTTGATTCTCTGGCCACTTTTCCACAATACTCCCTTTCTCTTAAGAATTTGATGAACCCTTATAACTGTAAGTTTAAAAGAGGCAATATTACAAGAAAATGATATCAGTTAAGACAGGACGGAAAGAACATAAAATTGAAAAAAAAAAAAAAAACCTAAACTTCTTTAACATATTCTACTCTAGTGTCTAAACCAAACTTATGAGGTTACAAATAATAACAATAATAACAATAATAATAATAAAATCAATCAGACATGCATGACTGCATCAAACTGCTTATAAAAAATGCATACCATCAGATGATATTCCAAGTGCCTTCTTGTTCAAGGGACCAACAACAAGAATTGGCTGATCCTCACCAGACTCAATTTCTTCATCATAACTATCATGCATTTGAAGAAGCCAATCCTGGTACTCCCTTTCAAGTTGCAAAAATGTCAACTGTTTTCCGTCTCTATAAATTTCAACATCAACTTCTGCATTTTCAAGATTATTTGATTAACAAGGATCTTAGATTAAGTACAATTCACACATTAGGAATGGAGAAGAACCAAAAACATATGTTCACCTTTTTCTTTGTCCTGAGGCCTATTGCCGAGGTTCTTAAGGGCAATAGAAAAAGGACTATGGTGCGCCAAATCAGTCTGGAAAAAAATGCAAAACATAATTATATTGTTAATTAAACTAGTTTAATCCATCACCTGATTATTACTTCGGCTTCTTTATGCATTCTTATGCCAATCATTACAACAATGTTGGTTAGACCATATGTTTGCAAATTGCAAGCATAAACATTAACTTGACCCTAAATTCTCACCACATAACAAACTGACCATTCATACACACACATATGCACACAGAAGAGGATAATTCCCATATAGAAAAAGCTGGATGCCAGGAATCACATTAAGAAACCAAGATGATTTCCCTAACTACTTCGAAGCAAGCCACCTGGTAAATTAACTTCCAACTGAACAGTATATATTGACATAAAAGAAAGATATGGAAAATATAGGAACCATTCTAGTGAAGAAAAAAAGTAGGAGAAGCGAAGTTGCTTACCTTTGATGGCATTGGATTGAATCCAGCATCAGTGTCTGCAACCAAAAAAGTGCTTGCTTGAATCATAGTGATAATAGAGAAAGAAAAGAAACATCACAAGCATGCATATAAAGCACTTATCATAAATTTTATTCACTCTACCAACAAAGCATTTAACTCTCAAGCAACATCTTTTCAACAAGTGGGACTTATCTCCCTTTCTCTGCCTCAAATCCATAAAAGGAAGAAATGCCTGTATAAAAGCAGATAATTATATATTAATTATCTTCTTGTGAATTACAAATTCTTTAAAATGATGCCACCAAAATTACCAAATATGACATATGAAAAACCACTTTAGGTTCACAAGCTTAATAGAAAACTAACCCATCGAGCATCAGGAAGTAGACGACCAAGACGACGAATTGAGACACGACTAAAATTCTCAAAGTTTTCTCCAACTCCACATCCTTCAGCATCCATCCTCTCCAAAATCCTCTCAATATTCTCTTTCCCCTGTAAAATATGATTTAAAATACTTCCACAAAACCTAAATACTAAATGGAAATAAACTATTCAAATACCTGACGGATGGGAAAATAAATACACTTGAGGCGTGCATTTGCTTTTTGATAAGCCTTTGAACCTGGAAAATATAAAACATAAGAAACTTACCACCAGGAAAAATGTAGCTCTTCCATCAACAGCAAGTTTGCTATTGATAAAGGCAGTAAAATAGCAATAGATGATGACTACCTCGAGCATTGGTTACAACTTCCTTCCTTTTAAGGGAAAAGTGGAGCAGTACAGTAAAATCAGGACCATTGCAAGAAAGCAAGTTGGTGATTGCAGCTTCGCTGCCTTCAATTTCAGTTAAATCAACACCATTAACCTGAGCAACAATTTACTTCATTCTCCCAAAATCTTTTTAACACAAGGTCACTAACGACGCAACAACTAGTAGTAACAGGAAAAGGCATGTCAAAATTAATATCTAGGACATTACTGTAAGATGACTAAACCTGGAACACAACAGGTGTAACAGTCCTGCCAACCTTGAACAACTCGTCACACTGCAGGCCAACAAATTGATGCATGAGGAGCAATTAGGACTCTAGTATGTCTATAAAGTTAATATTGAAAAAATTACGACAAAATAGTAATCTAAAATAGATGAAACAGCAATTCAACTGAGAGTTTAGGAGACTCATCGCCAACACAAAAAATAATATAAAAGCACATAAATATATGTGCATAAGCCAGTCAATCAGGCAGATAAGCTCAAATGTAATTTTCAAACATGCCAAACAGAGAAAGGATAATGCCCATTTCTAATTTTTAATTTCAATAAAACCCAGAATTCAGTAAAAGAAACTTATTACTCAATCAATGAGACACCTTGGCACCATTCTGACTTCTAAACCAAACAACTGAATCAGTGGTCTAGATTTAATTGCACATGCTTTATCTACAGGCAAGCCAGATTTGAGAGAAAGTAGATGAAGAAAGGATATACAAGTGAAAAAAAAATTTCTCCGAATTAAATTCTTAAGTGTTATATTGTCAAACTCTTAACTAAATGACAAATGCATTCTTCATTCTAGTGAACTAGTTAACCATAATCGAAACTTTAAATTAAGATCTACCTTACAAATTAGGAGAAGAAAACAGACAGAAAATAATTTTTTTTTTTAAAAAGCACAGATCTTGATAATTCTACAGCATTAACAAAATAACAACCACGTAGATGTATAAAAAAAAAAGGTTAACATTCCTTTACAACCCCGAATAAGAGTAATACTAAGATCCCATAATCATTATTAAGGGTGTTGATAAAGTTTGAAAACCAACACCTAATATATCCAATAAATCCTAACAATTCACTCTAGCCATCCGTCATACAACAGCAACATGTCATCTGCATCATTAATTAATAATAAATTAATCAAGACCTAATTAACAATTAATCATCAATTAATAAATCATGAATAATTATTCATTAATTAATAGTTAATTGATAATTAATAAATATTTTTATTTAATAATTAATAATTAATGATTCTTCTGAATTAATAAATCATTTTTATTAATAAAATATGATTAATTTATCTTTTAAATTGAATTATAATTTAAAAAAGGGTAAAATGATCTTTTAAGATTATTCCAACCATATTCTCTGAACTAACCAAAAAGTATTAATAATAATTCTTACTATATTCCTTTCAAATAAACCAAACATCATAATAAATCATAATAGTTATTCTATTTTATTCCTTTTCTTTTTTGTCCTCACATAATGCCTATTTCATTTTCTTTTTATTCCTTTTTTATTGGTTCATAGGAACTACAAGGGAGGAAGAGGGATTTGAAACTTGGACTTAGTTCCTCCTAGAGAAGTAACATATAACAACCGCTAGACCAAGCCTTGGTCGCTTTCTTTTAACCTAACATTCCATTAGTTTCCTACTTTATATCTCTACTATATGTAGTCCCTAGGACTTGTATCAATCTTACAAGTTTTTTCTTTAAAACAATACTCTGATTTTCACAGTGATTGTTCTGGAACTATGAAGTTAAAGACTAAACTCAAACCTGAATATATGGAAAGTATATGTCCTTCAGCTTGCATTGGAGCTTAGATATGTCCAAGTCTCTCACTTTAGGTTTTAATATGTCCACCTATATTTTGAAGAATTAAACTATCAATATATAGATCGACTAAGACAAATAAAAGGAAAACACCTCAATAAAATGACACTTAAGCAAAGATAAAAGGTAATGCGTAAAAATGCTATAAACTTTTTTGAAGAAAAACATAAGACATTCACACCGATTAGGCACAAAGTACAATACAAACTATTATATAAAGGCTAAACATACTTGGGAGAAACAGAGCAGCTAGTTACAAATAAACTCCAGACACTCCTTCATCTAATTGTCAAGAAATCAGTACATAAATTTCTAGTGAAAAATCTTCAGTATGAATTGAACAGGAGTATTGATTAAAACTCTACTACAAAGAACTTTAAAAGTCGATTACAAATTCAACTGATTGCTGACCATGCCTTGTCCTAAAAGTTATCATCTTCTGCCTAAGAAATGGGTTAGTGTTGCAGAGTTCAACTGGCTGCACGAGTTCAAGACAAGCTAATGCCCACACATGCTGAGAAATGGAAAACAGTCTGAAATAACCATGCTAAATAGGACAGAGTTAATAAAAAAATAGAGGTAAAATTGAATGAAATATCAAAATAAGGACCAAACTTTTCATTCTAAAAAAAATGAAAGAAAGAAAGAAAGAACTTGAAGATCATAAAAAAAAATAATAATAAAGGAGCAAAATATTCACAACAAAGTGCATCATTACGCCTATCATCTCTAATAAAATAAATGGGGAACATTGCAACATGCATGCAGGATCTAGCCTCAAAAAAGAAAAATATACAAAGATTAAAGGGATGTGCAGAGTAAACCTTTGTAAAACTCCCATGAGGTGATTTCGCAATTTCATCATCTAAAGGATCCCTGATGCCGCCATCAGTCTAAAGTAAGAAGATTTTGATGACATGACGCAAAAAACTTTTGAGAAAATTTTTATATAATAAAAATAATTTCTAAAAAAAAAAATTAGAAACAGAAGTGTAAATCAGTTCTTTAGGGAGATTAGCGCTAAAAGAACTTGCTTACCCTCCAAGTACATTCAAGACTAGAATTGGCGAGTAAAGCCTCTCGTGCAAAACGTAACTTATAAACTTTCTTCGATTCTTTTGTCTTGGAAGAAACTATAGCACAGCTATATGAGGACAGGAAAAGACAACCACAAAAATCTATTATATCACAAGGACATGATTCAATCAGCATAAAACAAAGGGAAAAGAATCAGCAATTTATCAATGAGGTCGTACCTCCCTAGATGCATAGATGCAATAGGCCCTCCATATCCAAACATGCCAAAAAAGGGCTGCATTGTTACAAAAAGAGCTTCTAACTAACAAATCCAACACATAATTAGTAAAATAGGTAAACAACACCTATTCAAAGATTGGACAGGGGGAGAAAGACTAATGTGGCATTAGAGATGTCTCTTTTTCAGGCATCACACATGTAGTAAGTAAAAAATGTTACTAATTGGGAGCACAAAGATAAAAGGCAAACTCCAAATATGTGCTTTTCAAACAAAGATACTAATGTGTATGACTAAAAAGAAGCCAACATCCTCTTGACCGAGTAGTTAAGAAAGAGTTGTGGTATATTATAAAGCTTGAGTTCGAGCCCAAGCAACCTCATCCTCTACCCCCCATTATCAATAAAAATAAAAGTGTATCACCGTAGAAATTTTACCACTAAGTACGGAGGTTTGCACCCAATTGCCTCTACTTTATATAACCTGTTTAGAGAGGCACCCATCTTTCCCCTGAATAAAATGAGTACAATAAACTTAAATTCATTAGCAAAACTCTAAATAAAAATGATAATTAAGAAATTGAAATTTATGAGAAATATGGGCAAGTTAAAAATCAAATTTCTTAGTAAATTTACATGATAACACTGCTAAGAAATTAAGCACCTATGCCACTAATACATTCCCAACATTATAGGCAGTTCACCTTAAAAGAATGATAAAAATAAGATATTATTAAAAATGGGAAGAAAATTCTGAATCTGGTTAAAAACTATCAATTTAGAGCTAAAATGGAGGAAGCATGGTTTTATTTGAGGTCAACATTTCTCTTCTTTTTTTTTTTTTCTTTTTCTCTCTCTGTAGACAGCAATAGATTTTCACAACCATCCCTAGAATATCAATAATGAAATTTTAGAAATTCCTTGTAGAAGTAAACAATGCATTTGTCCTTCCAAAATATATCCCACTGATGTTTAAACTTTGAACAAATTCGAGTGACATTTAAATTACAAATAAGTAAATTGCAAATTGAGGCTTCCATTCAAATATTCTTCTTTCGTTTCTTTTTCGTTAAGTGGAGGAACAAGAAATCTAAAGGTTGCTTGAAAGCTCAAGCATTTGAATGCATCACTTATTCTAGCATACCTTAACTTCAGTCTTACCCAACTACAGAAGAAAGTTAAACCAAACCAATAAGTTCAAGCAACATAAATATAAGCCTAAGACGGAACAAAAAGAATTGGTATAACATACCACTTCACGATAGAGTTTTCATCACTGTTGTCCATTCCAGGCCCAGTGTCAAAAATTGAGATTCTATTCTCGAGAACATTCACACTGCAAGAATATTAAATTCGCTATATGAAGAATGATGTAATTTTTTTTTTTTTGAGGAAATAAATATATAGAGGAAAATTGAATTAGTTATATGCACAAAAAGTAACATGCATGCACAAATACATTACAGAAACACATAAAGGGGAGACAACAAAATGCGGTTATATGATAATTGTGATGGTAGAATGTAACAGATTTGAAAGAAAAAACACAGGTCATTAGGAAGATTTGGCTTAATATTAAAAAAATCAATGTTGAACAAGACAGATTTAAAGAAGTTATTAGGCACAACGTACATCAGAATTGTTGGTACTAGCAAAGTGAGAAAAAAAAAATCATACTTCTAAAGCTATCATCATCAGCCATGATTAATAATCTCAGCCAGTCACATATGCAATCAAATAATTCATTTTCATTACCCCTCCAATTCACTATTTGAAGGTAATTTGTATTCTATAATAGAAAAAATTCCAGCCAAAAACAAAAAGAGCCATACACTAATAAGAATAAGCATAAAGCAGAGAAATAGCCATCACCTTATCAATCTCCTATCATTTTCACCATTCATCCATACTGCTTGCAAAGAATTATCCTGTAAAACGGGTAACAGGTAGCAGAGTGTAAGCAGCAATCCACAACAAATTAAGGACAAAAGAAAATTCAGAATCTCAGTAGCACGATTAAACTTACAATCAAATCAGCAAGAGCAGTTTCAAAAGTGTATTCTTCCGGTAACTCCGTTAACAAATCTGTTTGCGGTGTCAAATCCCACATATTCTGCAAACCAACAAAATCCATCCCAAAATAACTACGGTCTCTAAGTAAAAAAAGACAAGTCAGTCTAACAAAGAAGCAAAACAGGTTAACTTGCAAATCATAATCAATAAAGAAAATAAACCAACAATTAATAAACAACAATGCCCCCAAAGGAGAAAAGAAACTACCTCAAAAGTATTGGCAATCTCTCCGGAACCATCCTGATTATGAAAACAAAACCAAGTACGTCAGACAAAAAACAAGTTTTAGTAGATATTTTCTTTAGCAAACCAAACATGGCATAAACAACTTTGCAACTAAACATACTCACATGAAGGCGTAGAATGTGACACTTATGGGGATGGAAATCTCGCAGGTTGATTCGGCTCCAGATTTTCCTGTCGTTTGCATCCTCAAGATATAACTTTTCATTCTTCCAATTTATCGTTCTTTTTCGTTTAACCGACTCATATTGGCGTCTAACGACATCATACTCGCCCCTGATCAAGTCAATGAAACCTTGAAATGCGATTTCTGGCTTTTTGTTCTTTAAAGTTAATCCCACGCTAGTCCCATTCGGTAACAGAACTTTGAAACGGTAAACCTTTTTGTAATCACCATCTTCATCGTCCGAAACCAAGGGCCTCTTCAAACCCCTAGGATGGAACTTGTCTTCCATAGCTTTCAATTTACTTCAAGGTAGGGTTTCCTCTGCAGGTTTAGAGAAAAAAAAAAGCCGGATGCTTGCCAGAGAAAAAAGCTGTTGATGGAAAAAGAAGAGAAACGATTTGAATTCGGGGACGCTTTCCGCTTTTTTGGCAAAAAAGCAGTGTGTGTACAGTGGAGTTAGTACATGACATTAACTCATGCGTCGTCCTCGCTGCTTGACACGTAGGGGAAAATGGAAAATGAACCGCCTTTTCTGGGACGGTCCGGATGTTGACGGGCACGTAATGCGCATAGGGCAACGGACTGTCAAAGGGTTTTGAATTTTTTTCTTTTTGGGTCGAAAAAGTCTGCATGAGAGATATGCGCATTGCGCATGCCCGTCCTTCTATGCCACGTGGTAATAATACTTCTGCTGGTGGGTCCCACTTAAATTGTACGACAACGCGATTGGGATGGTAATCGGACGAGACGGTGGGATCCTACTTTTCCTGAGAGGACACGTGGACGTATCAGCTGGACCGTACTTTAATTGAAATCAAAGTTGTGCAATTTTAACACCAAGGAACAAAAGAAAGACTGATAATAAAGGTTGTTATTGGACTTCTAGATTTTAGATTTTTAAATCTTATATATTGAAATTGAAGTGTTTAAATGTTATAAATAAGATAAATAAGTAATAAATACATATTGTTATTTTTTGTTTATATAAATTTTAAATGATAAATATCATTATAAATTAAATATAAGGGTTCGATTTTCTTTTTAATTGTTTAGAATGATAGTTTTATCAGTTTTGCCTCAACACAACTTTAACATTTATCTTTTGAAATTATTATGAAAAGTGAGTATATATTTCATGTTACTCAAATTAAACAAAATGTCATAATTAACATGTCTTAATCTAACATACCATAGATTAGTAGACTCGAACAAATGAGCAAAAGAATTAATTTTATTAATGATTGGTTTCGTAGTGGTTACATTTAACTTAAAAAGTCTATTGCATACATAACCCTTTTCAACATATGTTACATTTTTAAATTGAGTTTGGCTCAGTGATCATAGCCAGCGCGGCACGGTGCTTAGATAAAAGGTGTTCACTACCTTCAAACCAATAGCAAATACAAAAAGGTTTTTCTTGAAAAATTTCGCTACCTTAGTGATCAATGGTCAAGGAAAAATGGCACTAAAGATGACATCTAAGACGGAGTTGACTTTGAATAATATATTACATGTGTTGAAAATCTAAAAGAACTTTGTATCAGGTTATTGTCGAGCAAATATGAATTTTATATGGTATTTGAGTCAGAAAAAATTGTTTTATCTAAGGGTGGGTATGCATGAACAGTGCGACTAGCTTTGATGAGATTTAAAATAGTGACTGCGGTAAGATTGATATCAAATGGTAATGTGCTTGAATTTAATCGTAACAGTGACAATGCAATTAGTAGTAAAATGATCATTAAAAATATTATATTAAAATCTAAAATAAAAGTCAAATTGTAAATGCTGCATATGTCGGGTTGCATTAATGTCAATCCACTATTCTCTTTGTTTTTGTTCTTCTTAAATAGTGTTTAATTAGATGTTTTATGACCCATATTATCACAATTAAAACATTTGCTTTGAAACTCCGTGGGCTTCTTAAGGATTCCACCTTTTAAGCCCAACTTTAATCCATTGTTGTTGGATTTCTTGTTCTTTTTGGCTTTGAAGTCATGCTCCACCACATTTGCCTTGGCCATAGGTGAGATGACTCTTTTCTTGTTGGGACCTCTATTGTCTTCCTCAATTTGAAGTCTAACAATTAGTTCCTTTCGCGTGTACTTAAGGTGATTCTTAAAATCTTTCAATGCAGGAACAATTTCTGAATAATAATAGTCACTTTGAAGGTTTCACTTAATTTTATCCCTTAGCATGAGTTTCATGTAATATCACTCATTGACTAATGAGTTTCATGTAATATCACTCCTTGACTAATCAATGTCTTAGACTCGTCTTTCTAATAATCTAGGAACAATCGACCATAAATTTTTTGGTTCTAGCATTTTTAGTCGTGTAGTTATTGTCCAAAAACTTCTATAATTCTTTGGTTGTTTTCTTTGTACTATATACATTATACAAAGAATCTTTCAACCTATTCTTAACATAATTTTAGCACAAAAGGTCAGAATATTTCCAAGCATCCAAGCATTAATTACTTGGATATCATACTCATCCTCATTATCCTCAGTCAAGAATCTCGCAAGACTCAATGTGGTTAGATAAAACAATATTTTTCTGCTTCCATCTCTTGAAGTTTAAATCATTAAACTACTTTGGTTTCTCTCAGTGGTTCAGAACTATCAATATGATAGTGATCGAAACTTTAGTCATCAAAAAGGAATTCAACATCTGTTTTAATTGTCATTTTTGAATACCACATATATCTTAATTTTCAAAATAACAATATATATCAAATATACATATATATATATATATATATATCAAAATAACTACAAAATAATTTATTATGTCATTTTCCTAATTAAGACGTTAATCAACTAAATACTACACAATAGAAAGTTCTTAGAAAAGGTCGTAATAATTCAGAGTTCAACACCACACCTAAAATTCTATTTTAAGATTATAGGAAAATAATGACAACATATATTTTGCAATAACTTTTCAAGAATAATAATAAAATTAATTATAACTAAAACAGAATAAGGCAAAAATATAAGTAGAGTCAATTGAGGTATGTGTATCAAATAGTTTTCTTAAAACATATTCGCTCTCTCACTGTAATTGCTTGACTCACTTAGGTGTCTTTCTCCCAAGATACAATGGTAACTAAATAGTAAAAACGCATCACCAATCTACTTCAATCCCAAACTCTATCATGTTAGAGCCCTAAAACTAGGAGTTTGAAAGGAAAAAAAAAAAAAAACTTCAAAGAGAAGTTAGAGAGAAGTTCGAGAATATGCTTTTGATTTTTTGTATGTAAAACAAATGAAAAGAGGTACCTTTTATAGCCTTTATCCAAAGGCATTACGATCTTTCTAACTTTTTGAATTAAATTCAAAATTAATTTAATTATTTATTCCATTGACAGTTACACCTTTTAAGTTTAAACTATTAGCACTTAAAATTTTAAAATTTAATTCAAATAATTTAATCTAATGACAATTACAAAGGCTATCAATTTTTCTTTCGTCCATATATCTTTTTGTGTTTATAAACTTTTCATTATGGCAAAGTGTGTTCTCACTCAATTTATAACTTGTAAATGACTTATTAAATAGCTCATTAAATGGTCATTTTCCAATTCACTCTACATATCTACACTAACCTTAAAATAAAGAGCTCAAGAACAAAACACCTTTCTCTTGTCTAAAAATATGTATGAATATCAAAGTAATGAAATTGGTATATATTTCTTGAAGTTTGGTCTCCTATTTATAGACTTCATGATTTGTTATTTAAATAATCATGATTGATTGGTTCACAAAATAATCAATTAATTAAGAAAAAAATAACTTATATTAAGATGATTATAAAAAGTATATATCTTAAGCACTAACAAAATAATAACATATCATATTTGTTATAAAACGTGTAATAATTATATTCATCGTAACGAAATCAACATTATTAAATTAATAAGAATTGACTTTTAAATAAATTAATTTAACAAAAGTTGATTTGGTGTAGATAAATACAAAATAATTATTACATATATTTAAATAATAAAATATTATTATTTTATTAATATGTAAAATATTTATTTTTTAATATAATCTTAATATAAATAATTGTAAATTAAGAAAGATATAACCGTAATATGGTGTACACAGCAAAGCAATATAATTGCTGAACGTTGCCATTGGAAACGTAACCAGCCAAGCCAACATTTTATTGGCTTTCTAAAAGAAACATAAATGTCTATCGGCTTAGCTGTCAAGCACATTAGCTCACATTTATATTTCTTATAAAGAAAGAAAACGTAGAATCTTTGAAATTTTTTTTAATAAAATCCCTGAAAATGTTAAAAGCTATGACATTTATTTAAAGCGTTTTTATTTATTATTATTAAAATTATAGTTACAACAGTTAGGGCGGTTTGGAAGCTCAGTGGACATTGGTACGGAACGGTAGGGTAAATAGTGATAAAATAACAGTAGGATAATTTTATTTTTATTTTTATGTCTTTATTTTTAATTTTTTTATTATTTTATTAAAAAATATATTTTTATTTATCATTTTAAATTTTATTAAAATCAACATCAATATCTATCTAAATTATCACTAAAAATTGGATTGACGTTTAGTTATGATAAGGTGAAAACGATACGAACATGAGAAAAGATAAAACTTAAAAGAATAAAATTATCGTTTCATTCATATTATTTATTTTTTATTAAAAAATATATCTTTAATAATCATTTCATTATTTTTAATCCCACCAAAATTAATCACAAACTCTCATTTTAATCAATGCTTTTTAATTAGGGAGGTGTTAGATGCAAATTTTATATATTTGTTAAGTGCCATGGCATTTTGAAAAACACTTTGAAGGACATATCTGGCTGGTTATCTATTTCTTCTCATTGTTGATGTATAGATCTGGTTGGAATGCCTACAATTTCTCATGACATATTGTTGATATATGCCTGATTTGTTGATTGTTTCTTTCTTTATCCATCGGTGTGCATAGTTACTATTTCCATTTCATTACATTTTTAAGAATCTGGTCAAGATTGTGACTCTTGTTACATACATGTACCCATACCTTTTACCCATCTCAACTCTGTTTAGATTTCTTGGATAATTCATAATTGTTGCAATTCTTTTTTTTATTTGAGGTCTATTCTGTTGGTTTTGATAAGCACCCGGAATTTATTGAGTTGAGTTAAACGTTTTTGGTGTAAAGAAAAGGAGATTTGAATTAGCATAATCTATTAATCTTCTTCCATAACACGATTTCTTAAGAGGATTTTACACTTTTTCGTGCGTTCATTTCCAAACAAAGTAGCCAATAGCTAAAAAGGCCTCCCATCATGAATAGCCTTTTCAAATAAATATCACATTTAAATGATTATTATTTTTTTAAGAGGAATTAAATTTAAAATTTAAAATTATTTTAATTTTTGTACTTTTTATAAATAAAAAAATAATTTATCTAAAGATGTTTTTTCTTGGATTTGACTATAATAGATCAAATTTATACAAATTTGATAACGTTAAATGGCTTAAAACAAAAATTTTATCGAAATAAATTATTTTTATTCTCATATTTTTAAATTTTTTTTATTTTATTAAAAAAATATATTTTTAATAATATTTTTATTATTTTTAATG
This sequence comes from Firmiana major, assembly GCA_033439115.1. NCBI lineage: Eukaryota > Viridiplantae > Streptophyta > Magnoliopsida > Malvales > Malvaceae > Firmiana > Firmiana major. Next base: position 84,853,882 of record CM065897.1, read on the forward strand.
TCGAAACCAACATTCCCACGCATCAAAACAAACTTTTTAAAAACCAAAATATATTGATAGGGAGAATAGAGTCTGTTTGCGTTGCAACGGCTATTTGCTTAATCCTTTATATAAAATAAAACGCAACCGACCATTATACTTTTTACAGCTTGGCTCCCCCACCCACCTATAGATCTCTAAACTTTTCTTCAACTTTTTGTATGAATAAAAGCTGGCAGCTCGCTTGCTCATGAATCAACCAAAAGAAGCCCTACCAGAAGCCCATCGATCCCTTTCCGTAGCAGAGACCATCGCAGTCACCAGCCATGAAAATGCCCCGTAAGAGATTGCCCATTCTGCACAAGTTGGTGTCCAAATCCAACAATCTTCTTAGAATCTCCATCTTGCTTATCAAAATGAAGAAACCCATGATTCCAAAGCTCATTTTTATCAAGAAATCGAGAAAGCTCAAGAGGTTTAAGCTTCTCAAGCATTACAACTGTGGGTTCCTTGGAGAGAACCAGTTTGACTCTCCTTCAAGCAACCCTCTTATTCACTACTGCAATAGAAAACGTGAGCTCAAAAGCAGAAGCATCCAAGATATACACTCGATGCTGTTGTGGTGTAAGTCATGTTTTGGTTGCTTGAAAGGCCGAGTGATAGGAGAAGCAGATAGCATATTGGGATTGGAACCTGATTTGGCAGCAGCTTCCATTGGAGGGGAATTGGATTTAGAAGAAGATCAAGAAGATTCAGTTGATGAAAGGGCTGAGAGATTCATTGAAAGGTTCTACGCAGAGATGATGCTGCAGAGGCAGGAATCATTTTAACTTGAAAGAAATTTATATATACATATATATATAAATTCTCTCTACATAGCTTTGTTATGAATTGTATTTTTATTTAATTTTTTTTAGAAATATTTGTTTTGGTTACAAAGAACATTTATTTATTTATTTATTTATTTTGCATTGTTTGTTTGAGAATTGATAAGTTTATTTGCAAGCCAACGTTATCAATAAAATTTAAATAGCGTTAATATTTAAGATGGATCACCATATTTAGTAAATGCTGGGCCAAAAAAAAAAAAAAAACACACTAGTATTTTCTTAGATTAATAACATTTTATTTGAACAAATTTATTTTTTTAAGTAAACCAATTAAAACTTCAGAAATTAATTATTTTATGACATAATTGCCTCGAGTAATAATGCTAATAAAATTTTGTGCCTTATCACAAATTCTAAAATACATTTTTTTTACTTGTAAAATACGAATTTAACCCTCTTGATGGGTGACTTCTACCATGAATTAAGAATTTTTTGCCTTATTATAAGGTTATATTAAAATAACAACCATTAGATTGATATTAATTAATATAAGCTTTTGATTTTATTTTTATCTTAAAAATAAACAAAATCGATTATCCAGTTAACATACTTATAACAAAATCAGAATTAGTTTGAATAATCTACATGATTAATTTTAGTGAAATTAAAAAATAAAAAATGATTTTATCTTTTATCTACTTCGTCCCTTTTATAATAAATGCATTGAATATATTAATGTCAATTGGTGAATCAATCGGAGGTCAGAAGGCAGCAAACTGCTGTGAGGCTGTTGTGTGATTGTTTCGAGAGAAGGTAATGCATTAACTACGTTTGATCTGCCATGTCTATCAGAATGATCGGTGTACATGATTTCATTATAACCTGTTTTGGCATGTCGCAAAATCTGTTACTAGTATATATAATACATGTATTATAATAAAATATTAAATCATAATAAAATTAAAATTTTTATGTTGATAGTTTGTATGGGTTTGTAATGATTTTAAATTTTCAAATAAATGACAGGTTGCTTTCATTCTTATCTTGATAATGTAAATCAATTATAGAATGCAGTGTCACTAAAATAAAATTATACTTAATCTAAACTTTGTGTAGACAATGTAGTTTAATTTTCGAGTGGATTTTATTTCTAAATTTTGATTTTGTTTATTTTAAATACAAAATATTTGACTTTTCTAGAAAAAAATAATAATATAGCACATTTATCAATGATAATTAAAGTGTATATATAATTTTAAAATTGATAAACATATTTTAAAATTATAAAAAAAAATTAAGATTATTATCTTATACATTGGCAATAACAAAGACGATAACTATATTATACACCGTCAGTAAAGTTTTTTTAATCTGCAAGCAGGATGATTACACATATCCTTTAAAAATATTAAAAAAATAAAAAATTAAAAAAAATAAAATATGTGTAATCATCCTATCTGTTTGTGGAGTAAAAAAACTTTATTGATGATGTATATGATAATTATCCTAAACGATATTAAAAGAATAACATAAACCCTTTAGAGAATCTTCAAAAAATATACAAAATAATTAAAAAGGGACATGTGCTAGTATTTTAAACTTATTTGTAAAGTTAAAAAAACTCTACTATTAATATATAAGATAATAATTCATTGATTAATTCTTTTATAATAAATTCATTCATTAATTATAAGAAGTTTATATTTGATGCACTATGAGTACATATTCTCTATAGACTATTTAAAAATGCATAGACTGTGTATATAAAGCGGTATTTTGTAATTGATTAACAGTATATAAACGTAATATATTAACTGTGCATAATATTTGTCCTTATAAGTAATTTCAAATTTAGAATAATTTATATTATATTAATTTATTAGAAAATCAATAAGGATAAACACATATATTTAAATATTTAAATTAAAAAATATATCCATATTATCCGAAAATCCATTTCAAAAAAGAAATATATCTAAAAATACATTTTGAATTGTTATCTAAAAATACATTTTGAATTGTTCTTTTAAAAATCTATATTGAATTTTTTAAATTTAAAAAAGAGATTATCTAAATTGTAAGGAAATATAGATATATATTTTTTTGAAAATATTTAAAATAAATATATTCAAATTATAAGATTTGTCCTATTACCACGTAAGCATTAAACAAAATTTTTCAAACCCTATCCACCATGTCATCGACATAAGTTGGTCATAACTTCATATATATATATATATATATATATATGTCCTAATTTTTTTAATAGTATATTTACATTCAAAATTACCATCAGCATATTATATATGATGAACCTATAACTAAATAAATTAATAATTACAAGTAATAATAAGAAATAAAATTCAATATCACACTTGTTGTGTATGATAAAATAATAATAAAAATATGCCACGTGGTGTACGAAGAATGTACCACGTTGCATATGAAGAAAACATATAAAAAGTGATACAAGTCCTGAGTAAGATAAAAAGGGTAAAAATGTAATTAATGACAGAGTAAATCCCTATAAATATGGGCCAGGTATGATTCGTTAATCTAATTCTGAATTTCCCTATTAAAACTCTGCTCAATTCTCTGGCTGACTTAAGCATCGGAGTGCCAACGCAGGGAAGAACCCCTGCGTCCCTCTGATCTTTCTCTCTTTTGCAGAGGCATTCTAGAACACTTGACACGAAAATTGAGGTGAAGACGTCTGCAATTCGACATTGTTGTAACCGAGCAACAACAATTGGCGCCGTCTGTGGGAAACGAAAAAAAAAGCTTTTGACAACGATGGTACAAACACGTTCAGCAGCAATCAGAAGTGAAGAAAGTGAGGACATGGCGAGCTCCCCAATGGTGGACTTAGGTGATAGAGTTCAGACCGAGAGAGGGTCGAATACGATGACGATTCCCATTGCCGAATTTGAAGCCATGCGGAAGCAAGGAGAAGAGACTGTTCAAGCCTTGCGGATAATGGTTGATTAGTTCAATGGTGTTTTCCCACAAGTGAATTTGCCACTAGCCGTCCAAACCTTGGTAGGAGAAGGGCGAGCTGCGCAAAACCCTGACTGCATGGTCACGCAAGACCCTCGCGGCATGTTCGTGCGGGACCCTCACGGTAGGATGGAGCGAGACATTGAAGACCGAGTATCGCGAGACCCTGAAGGCATATTTGCGCGAGACACTCACGGCATGGCCGCACAAGACCCTTGCGGCACACTGGCGACAGACCCTCGCGGCACTCTGGCGACAAACCCTCACGGCACTCTCGCGACACTCTGGCGACAGACCCTCACGGCACGCTTGCGACAGACCCTCACGGTACTCTGACGGCAAACCCTCGCGATGCTCCCGCGCCAAACCTTCGAGGTAGGGGTACACGAAACTCTCACGGCATGGCCGCGCAAGACCCCCCGTTTGCTTCGTGCGCCACGTGGCGCACTCATAACGCAGGGAAGCCAGCTCACGCGACATCCTTCTGCGCGAGACCCTCACGGCAGGGGTGCGCGAGACCCTCACAGCATGACCGCAGGAGACCCTATGTGCGAGAGCTTGAAGCGAAAAGTGCGCAATATAAGCTAAGCACACAACCAAGGGCTTGAAACGAAAAATGCACGAGGTAAGCCACGAAGACAATGTGCGAGAGCTTGAAGTGAAAAATGTGTGATGTAAGCTAAGCACACAACCAAGGACTTGAAGTGAAAAATGCGCGAGGTAAGCCACGAAGACAATGTGCGAGAGCTTGAAGCGAAAAGTGCGCGATGTAAGTTAAGCACACAACCAAGGGCTTGAAGCGAAAAATGCACGAGGTAAGCCACGAAGACAATGTGCGAGAGCTTGAAGCGAAAAGTGCGCGATGTAAGCTAAGCACACAACCAAGGGCTTGAAGCGAAAAATGCGCGAGGTAAGCCACGAAGACAATGTGCTAGAGCTTGAAGCGAAAAGTGCGCGATGTAAGCTAAACACACAACCAAGGCTTGAAACGAAAAATGCGCGAGGTAAGCCACGCAGACAATGTGCGAGAGCTTGAAGCGAAAAGTGCGCGATGTAAGCTAAGCACACAACCAAGGGCTTGAAGCGAAAAATGCGCGAGGTAAGCCACTAAGACAATGTGCTAGAGCTTGAAGCGAAAAGTACGCGATGTAAGCTAAACACTCAATCAAAGGCTTGAAGCGAAAAATGCGCGAGATAAGCCATGAAGACAATATGCGAGAGCTTGAAGCGAAAAAGTGTGCGATGTAAGCTAAGTACTCAACCAAGGGCTTGAAGCGAAAAGTGCGCGAGGTAAGCCACGAAGAAAATGATCAAGGGCTTGAAGCGAAAAATACGTGAGGTAAGCCACGCAACCAAACAAAGGGCTTGAAGCAAAAAATGCGCGAGGTAAGCCACACATTCAAACAAGAGCTTGAGAATTATACAGCTAGAGAATTTGACTTCTGAATCTGATGTAAGGACTTGACCTGAGGTTACAATAAGAACATATGTACTCTTTCGCAAGGTTATACCTAGCGAAAGTGTGGGGAGCAATTGTTGTGCATGATAAAAGAATAATAAAAGTATGTCTCGTGGTGCACGAAGAATGTACCACGTTGCATATGAAGAAAACATATAAGAAGTGATACAAGCTCTGAGTAAGATAAAAAGGGTAAAAATGTAATTAATGATAAAGTAAATCCCTATAAATAGGGGTCAGGTATGATTCGTTAATCTAATTCTGAATTTCTCTATTGAAACTCTGCTCAATTCTCTGGCTGACTTAAGCATCGGAGTGCCAACGCAGGGAATAACCCCTGCGTCCCTCTGATCTTTCTCTCTTTTGCAGAGGCATTCTAGAACACTTGATGCGAAGATCGAGGTGAAGACGTCTGCAATTCGACATTGTTGTAACCGAGCAACAACAACACTTATCGACCAAACTTGAATATAAGACTTCAAACTTTATCAAGTAACTTTATATAAAATAAAACTTAATATTTAAATATACCCTCAACGTTTAAAAAAAATGAAATTGAGTCATCGACATTTAATTGCATGAAAATAAATCAATCCTGTTTTATTTTAAGTAATTAAAATCTAAACGTTTCAAAATAATAGAATTAAGTATATTCTTATTAAAACAATTTAACTGCTACTACCTTTGCACAGATGGTAGCTGACAAGGATGCTAACATATTTTAATTTACCATGTGACCAGATGATATATGATTTTTTGCCATGTGGCATTTTTGCTTATGTGGATATTTTGAAAAAAAAAAGTTGTTTTGAAAAAAATTATACATTAGCATCGTTTTTTACACATGGAAAACATTTCCTTGTCATCCATCCAAATGGTAAAAAAATTCATGTCAACATACCACCTATGCATGGATAACAACAATTTTTAGGATTTAATAGAAAAATACTTAATTTTGTTATTTTGAAACGTTTAGATTTAAATTATTTAAAATAAAATTTAATAAACTTATTTTTTGTAATTAAACATAAAAAAATTAATTTAATTTTTTAATAAACGTTTAAGATATATTTAAGTATTAAGCTTATATCATAATCTAATATATATTATATTATCCAAACAGGCCAAATTCATAAGCCCCAAAGCTCGCACTGTCTTAGACTGAAGCGCGAGTAATTGTTTTTAGGTAATTTCTGATCAACTTTTTTTATTTATGAGTATTTTCATTCGTTTTATAATTTGAAATTAATTATATTTAAATAAAAAATAATAATCAATAAAATCTTTTTAATAATGGCAACTTCAAGATCAAAACTTTATTTTACTTATTTTTGTTTGAAAGAAAAACTTAATTTTCATTTTAATTAAATAAAAAACAACATTTAATTTTTTAATTTTTTTATTTGAATTTAGTTGGAGCGATATCTCCAATTCACGAACACTCTCAATTTGGTCCAACTAATTTGAGTAGATTCTTTTTTAATGTAAAGTCGATAAAATATTTCATCTTATCTTTTAAAAACATTTACGTTGAAAATGTAAGACAAATGATTTTGAGTGGAACAAAAAAAAAAAAAAAAGGGAACGAACGATGAATAAAATAGATTTGTTGCACCAAACGTTAATTAGGTGTAAAGAAATCTTACAGTGTCATGATTGAGGTTAGTGGTTGGGATTATTCATTTGGAGTGGTTCACCGCATTTCTTCATTTTAATTCGTCTTGGGCGTCTCTCGTATTATATTCAATAATTTTAATTAGGATAGGATGGATAAAATGATAGGAAAGCAAAAAAAAAAATGTTAAAATTTAATAAAAATAAAAAATATTTTCATTTGACATATTGATATAAATTTATTATAATAATATATTTTACAATACAAACATAAAATATATACATAAATAATCAAATTTACCTTCAAACTAAAACCATAGATTATAAAACCATGTTACTTTTAAGATTATTTGGATTTTACGGTATTTTTGATGCGATATGATTTAATTAGAGTGGATAAAATTGTAAAAAAAGTAAAATTATCTTTTTAAAATCTAGATTTTTAAAATGGGAAATGTAAGAAATTGTGTCCTTTTTTTTTTTATTTACTATACGAGTGATTTCTTGAATTTTTTTAATACAAAAAAGGTTGCATTTTGAGGATATGGGAAGAGGATGTAAGTAAATTTGATAATTTTAGAAACATTACAAAATATAAAAAAATAAAATATGAAATTAGAAAAAATTAAAAAATAAATTTAATATTTAACGTAATGACATGAATTTATAATATTTTTTTTTATTTCATATGTTTATAAAAACATGAATTGTCAAACAAAAATATAAGAATTATGATTTAAATTTAAATTTAATAATTTAAAAAATCATATTTTAAAAATATCGTATAAACCAATCAAATTAAACCACAAAATCAATTTCATTTTCACGACAAGTTGATATTATAGTTGAAATTTTGGATCTTATCATATATGTGTGCCATCTAGTTAATTAATAGGCCATTTACGAAAGGCCAACACAAGCCCCAGAAAAGAGCAACTGTAATCATAATTAAGAAAACCTAAAGTTGAAGAAAAGCATTCATTACTGTTCAACTCAATCCCCTAAATCTAAGGCCTAAACAATATAGTAGATGGAAATTTGGACTTGTTTATGAATCGGGTTAGATCGAGTTTAGATCAAATTTAAGTAAGACATTAAATATTTGAAAGTAAGTTTAAGTCTGACTCAACTTAATTTTTAGACCTAATTTCATACTTGAATTCATTTTTACATATAATTAGAATAAAATATAAAAATTAGAATAAAATATAAAAATTATTAAGACACATAATAGTTAATAAGTTACACCACAATAAATTTAAATAATTTTTTCACAAAAAATTATAAAAAATATGAAAATTTAAATTAAAATATAAAAAAGTACGTAAAAAAAAAACATAAGCTTAAATTAAATTGTACAAAAAAGCAAAAGTAGTTAAAAAATGCATTAATATAAAAAAAATAAAAAATATAGCCAATGAGTTGGATTAAATTTTGGTTTGAAACAATAAATTCAAATTCAACTCATTTTTTAATCAAACTCAATTTTAAAGTCAAAATCTATTCAATAGATTTAATTTATTGATTCAAATACACTAAAAAAATGGACAAATCTACAAATTTTAACAAATAAGCCAACTCTTAAACATGTCTAAATGGAATGCTAATAGAAATTTTCTCAATCGACCTTTTGTTCGAGACCAAGAGTGAATACTATGGAGCAAATGACAAAGCATTTTGTCAAAACAATCAAAATATCTTATTTTCGTGTAATTAAAAATAAATAAGCTTAAACCAAAAAAGTTATATTTAAATTCAATTCATGTCTTATTATATTTTCAAATAATTTGACTCATAAACATATTTATTCATATTGGTACGTAAATTTAGACTTAGCTTTCGTTTGTTTTCAAAAAATAAATGAATTTTGAAAAATAATTTTTAAAAAAAATATTTATATATTTTGAAAAATTAAAGATTTTTTTGTTATTGAGATAAGTTGATAATTTTTTTTATTATTTGATTTTTTGCGAAAATTTATTTTTTAAATGATATTAACATAACTAATAAAATATTAAAAATTATTTATTATTTATTAATTAGTTTATTTTGTATTAAAATATTATATTATTAAATATTTAAAAGAAAACTATTTATTCTTACTTATGTGAATATTTTAAAAATATTTAATGTAATATTACTATTTGAATATATATAATATTAATAATATATTAATATATATTGTTACTATATTAAATATATTTATGCTCTTAAAATAATTATATTTTATAGTGAAATTCTTTATTATTAAAATAATAATAAAAGTATTATTTATTTATATTTATTATTAAAATATCAATATTTTTATATTTGTAAATAAAATATAAAAACATTAGTATTAAGAAATCATTAAAATATTAGTTATTGAAATAATAAATAAATAAATTGTTTATTATATTAGTATTTATTATTATTAAAATAACAATATAATATTATTTATTATTGAAATATTAAAAATATTGAAGATTAATAATATACAAAATAAAATATTGAAAGGTTGTTAATGTTAATATTTAATATTTTAAAATTGTAAATCTAATTAAATGAAAATATATTTTTTAACATAATAATATTTTATGTAGTCCATGTTTAAAAAAGTTATATCTAATGTCTAATATTTTTTTCGGCCCAAAAATCATTTTTATTGGTCAATCAAGTTTGTATCAAATAAATACCAAAAAAATGAAAAAGTTATTTTTCATACATCATTAAAAAAAAAAAAAACAAACAAAGCCTTGTAAATACAGGGGCTAGTGGTCTATGTTATTGCCACGTCTACAAGTTTACTGTTTACATAACGCTACGAGCGATAGGCCCCCATCATAAAAATAATTAATAATGTGCAGGGATGATATAAATTTGAAAGGGGCTTTTCACTCAACCCGATATTTATTATTATTATTATTTTATAATTACATATACCTTTATTTATTTTAGGGAAATTAATTTTGTTTTGGGCAAATGAAATATTTAGATAATTTTTTTTAACATAACGGTTATTGAATTCGAATTGTAAGACTCGAAAATTCGGTGTCATTTTAAGAAATTGATATTAAAAAATATGGATTAGTGTAATTTTGATCAAAAATAGAATAAATAATTTAATTTCGAATCCAATTGATCAAGATATAAATTATCAGAATTTATCAAAATTTTTGCCTCGAAAAACGAGCCAAAAAATAGTAAAAAAATATACCGAAAAAGTAAAATCGGACTAATAAATTTATTTACGGACTAAATGAATTTAATATAAATTTTTGGGATATTTTGGGATATTTTAAGATTTTTATTATTATTTTAAGAATAATAAAAATATATATTATATAAAAAAAAACTGTTAAAAAAAAACAGAAAACGAATTAAAAAAAAAAAAAGAGAAACAGAAGTTTGAAACGCGAAACAGGGGAGAAAATCGATCTCCCCTGATTTTCTTCACCGGCGGCAACGGGAGGCGATGGAGGGCGAGAGGTGCCAGGCGAAAGGTCGGCCGGCACCGAGGGACCGTCCGAGCACCACCACGCGCCCCAGAGCGCCACCGGCAGAGAGATCGGAGGGGGAGAGGCCGCGGGGGAGAAGGGGCGATTCGGTCGCCACCGGCGCCGATCGACCCCAGGCCAGGCCAAAAGGAGGCTCCCCAGCCCGAGCCCAGCCGAACGGCGACGGAATCGGGCCGGGAACCAGCCGAAAACGCCGGCAACGGCGAAAGGAGCCCTGAACCGGTCGGCCGGTTCAGTGAGGAAGCTTCTGTGCTGAACCGGACCGGACCGGTTCAGCCAAGGAGGAGAGAGAAAAAGAGAAAAAAAAGGGAAAAAGGAAAAGAAAATTTTCAGGATTTCATCAAACTTCGGGTAAGTCGATACGAGGTCAAAATGAAAAATATTTAATCGAATTATATTTATTTGATAAATTTATTTGAATTATATTTAATCGAAAATTGGCCCGAAAATGAAAAATATGAAATTGTGCAGTTCGACGATTAATTCCGAACGGAAGTCCGATCGAACTTCGATTCGCGCACCATCGCACAATATCGAGTAAGTAAAGCACATTTACGACAATTTATGTGATTAACGCGTATTTAAGATTTATTTTACGTATTTCGGATTAAATTTCGAATTTAGTGAATTATATTCGAAATTTTGAATAAACTATCGTAAATGATATTCGGGCTATCCAAAGAGTTTGGAATGAAGCCCAATGGGTATTAATAGACCCAATGAGTCGATAGACCCTGATGAAGGAAAATAATACGTGAAAAAATGGGCTTAATACGGATCAAGGCCCGATTAAAGTAATTAGGCCCATTTAGAGTAAACGGGCCCAATTAAGTGAAATGAACTGTATTAAATGTGTAATACAGTAGGAAACGTGTAATTAATCCAGTGAATGATTAAATGCAGCTCCAGAGTCATATTGAGAGTTGACCGGACTGCGAGATTTGGACAGCACAGAGGAAGAGAGGTCACACTACGTGATTCGAGGTAAGGGATCTATGGGAGCTATTAGAGATAGCTGTACGTATTTTCATCGTCGTTTACAGTCAATTAAATTTCGTATAGCGTATAGATATGAAATTTCTGGATAATACCCGAATATGGGAAAATTACGAAAATACCCTTAGACTCGGGAATTTTTGTAAATGCATAAAGTGCATGCAATCCATGTTTTCTCTGTGAAAAAGAGATTTTTTATGAAGCTGAAATGATAGACTGGCTCATGATTTGACTGTATGCATTAACTTGCACGTTTTTCTAAAAAAAGTGATTTAATTGATAAGTGATTTGATGGGATATTTTCCTCTCACTTTGTTTGGTACCGTTTTGCATATTGCACTCGGTTTTGAGTACCACAGTGGTGGAAAATAGAGCCAGATGTCTATTTTGTGTGTGTGAAATCGTGCTGCAGCTATGATGAGATCTGTGGATTTATCCAGATCCGCTCCCACTTGATTTTGGGTATTTCATTTGTACAGACCGTGCTGGAGCACTGCTCGCACTGGATTCTATTGTGATTTGTGATTGAGATCGTGCTGGAGCACTTGTGTTGACTGTGTGTCACACTGACTTGCTCGCACTAGATCTGAGACGACAGGCTATGGTTGATAAATTATTAGGTTAGGGTGGTGAGCTGTTGACTCAGGCACCTACAACTTTGTGGTAATATTACTCTGGTTCACGGAGTACGTCGTACCGTGTAGACAACATGGAGTACACTGTACCGTGCAGCTATGGGTTGTGAGGATTGCGTCTTTGGACTCGGGCATGCTTTGTCATTGCTCTGTTTTGTGATAGTCCTTAGATAGGAGCCGATGGATAGACTAATCCCCTCCTCGGACTCAGAGACACCCTGGCACACCTGATCCGTGATAGCTAGTGGGTCTCGGACTTTGGCCAAATGTTCCCTTGGATTTGTGTTGAAATCCCTGCCTAGTTTCGTCTGTTTTATTGGTTTTGGTGATGAAACTAATTGTGATTTGATTTCTGTGATGAAACCGTTTGAAATGAGAATATGATTTTTAAAGTGAGTTTCAATACTGAACACAGAAAGATTTTATTCAGAATGAGTTATGATATTCGGTTTTGGGCAGTAAATTGCTATGTGTTTTACTATAATGGTTTTGTGATTGCCATGAGTTTTTCGGCATAAACCATGCATCATGAGCATCGTGGATAATTTGATTATCTACTTGCTTTCTAAACTAATGAGAGTATTTTGAAAAGTAAATGCATTTGTTTTACGAGTTGATAAAACATGCATTATGAGCATCGTAGATAGTGTGGTTATCTACCTGCTTTCATATATTTCTTACTGAGCGCGTTATGCTCATCCCATTATTTTTCCCACCTCTACAGAGCATTTCAGTAGAGTGTATAAGCTGCATCCATCCTGCGATCTTTTACACACAGCTATCCAGCAGCATCGAGGTATGCACACATGTACTTTTGTATCTGAATAATAGTGTACAGTGATGTAGTCATGTTATATGGGGGATGTATATGTTAGGCAATGTAAACGAATTTTAAATTCTAAAATGATAATTTTATAAGCTTCCGCAATATTTGTGCCTGGGACGAAAGCATTGGTTGTTATTCATATATATATAATATATGAAACTGAGTGAGGGATATTGACTCACAGCCCAACAATTGAAATGTGGTAAGTTCGCAAAAAATTTGTAGTGATTTTTGAAAATTTGGGTCGCGACAGAAGTGGTATCAGAGCAATGTTGGTTTGATGTGAGTCAGTGTCTGTAGTTAGAAAGTATACATCCCCATGTCACTGTACATTATTAGATACAATTGTATGTACCGAGCTGTAGTTAAACTGAGAAATTGATTGTGTATGCGGGACGATTAAGATATCTGACAGACATCGCAGCAGAGGAGAGAGTTCGCGTTCTCGGGGCCATAGAGAGTAGGTCCGAGAGACGCTGTGATAGGTTTGAGAAACCTTATGAATCGTCATGTGATCATATTCCATCAGGTCCAGTTGAGATTATTGATGTTCGTGTTACGAGATTAGAGCGGAGTTGGAACACATTTATGGAGTTGTTCACTCAGGCTAACTTGACTATGGCTAGGTTAGAGAGTAGGTAAGGTCCGGCTGCTCAGACAACTCATACTGAGCCGGCAGTTGCTCCTGAGACACCTGCGCCTACATAACCTGCACCTATGCCACGTGTTGGTCAGACCCCTGTACCACCTGTAGTTCCATGACAAACTGGAGAGGATTCAGGGTTTGATTGTGAGTTTGACCGATTGAGGCAGTTTCGGAGCTCAAGCCTCCATCGTTCAGTGAGATCAAGAACCCTTTAGTAGCAGAGGATTGGATCAACCGGTTGGAGAAGCTATATGACTTTTACCAATGTTCGACTACTGAGAGAGTGGCCTTTGCTACATTCATGTTAGAAGGCGAAGCAGAGTATTGGTGGAAATTCGTCCGACCCATCATGAAAGCTATGTATATCAGTTGATTGACTGGGAGATCTTTTTGGATGCCTTCAAGAGGCAGTATATCCCAGCCACTGCTCAACAGAGATTACAGATGAAATTTCTTGGTCTGATCCAGAGGAACAGATCGGTAGACGAGTATGAGTCTCGATTTACATCCTTGGGAAAATATGACCCCGATACCATGAGCAATGAGATGCGAAAAGTTCGTAAGTTTATGGAAGGATTGAGACCTTCCATAAGAGTCAGATTTGCCCTATTTGATGTCACGACTTACGAGGAGATCGTGCGTAGAGCTTAGTTGTGTGAGTAAGACTATGAGATGCACGTCCTTGAGTTTGATAAAGTCGTAAAGGGCAAGAATAGAGATTAGAAGAGATCAACATAGGACTGTAAAGTTCGAGTAGGGAAGAGGTCGTTTGTTAGACGACTGAGAGTCGATGAGTCACGGGGTAGGATGATTAAGCCCCCGGTGTATCAGGTCTCGACTCTAGCTAGGGGTATAATGATTGGAGGACCCCTACTGATTACAGAACAATGTAGCGCATATGGTAGATACCACGGTAGTAGGTCATGCCACGTATTGATTGGAACATATTTTAGATATGGCAAGACGGGGCATATGATAAAGGATTGCCTAGAGTTGGTTGAGATAGCCCCACAAAAGGGCAAAGAGTCAGAGAAAGATACAGCTAGTACTTCTGCCCCGAAGAAGAGGGCTACAGCTGAAAAGAAGTATGAAAGCCTCCGACTGTGAATAGATTACCGGTTGTTGAATAAGACGATCATTAAGAACAAGTACCTTATTCCACGTATTGATGATCTATTGGATCAACTTCAGGAAGCACGGATCTTTTTCAAGATCAATCTGAGGTCTGGGTACCATCAGTTGAGAATCCGGAGTGGAGATGTACCTAAGACAGTTTTTCATATTTGTTATGTATATTATGAATTCTTGGTTATGCATTTCGGGCTAACGAATGCTCATGCAGCTTTTACGGTATTGATGAATGGAGTGTTCAATCCATACTTAGATCGATTTGTCATAGTGTTTATAGATGACATTCTTGCAAATTCGACGTCCAAAGAAGAGCATGAACATCTGAGCATTATGCTACAGACCCTCAGAGAGAGGAAGCTATATGCAAAGCTCAGTAAGTGTGATTTTTAGTTGGAACAAATATTATTTTTGGGTTTGGCTGGATATTACCGCTAAATTGTAAAAAGTTTCTCTAAATTGGCTGCTTCATTGACACGTCTCACTCGAAAGAATGTTGCATTTGAGTGAGATAGTGCATGTGAGAAGAGTTTTCAGGAACTAAAGTAGTGACTGACCACTGCTCCGATTTTTACCATTCCGACCAGCTCAGGGGGTTTCTCTGTATATACAGACACCTCGGGCAAGGACTGGGCTGTGTATTGATGCAGAACGAGAAGATAGTTGCTTATGGATCCAGACAACTTAAGGACAATGCGAAGAACTATCTGACCCATGAATTAGAATTGACAGCCATAGTGTTTGCACTGAAGATATGGCACCACTATTTGTACGGTGAGAAATTTCGGAATTCACTGATCGTAAGAGCCTCAAATATTTGTTTTCACAGAAAGAATTGAATATGAGGCAGAGACGATGAGTAGAGCTTCTGAAAGATAATGATTGTGAGATACTTTATCATCGGGGTAAAGCGAATATCGTCGCTGATGCCTTAAGCAGAAAGAGCCTCAGGATGGTATTGTACATGATGGTCAGGGAACATGAACTGTTAGAACAGTTTACTAGCCTCAGTCTAGATATAGACCCTTCTGACACTGATGCATATTCTGTGATAGCTAGTCTGAGATTTGAAATCGGATTTGATAGACCGGACCAGACAAGCTCAGCGTATTGATCGCTTTTGTGTTGATATGAATAGTCAGAAACAGATGGGTAGAGTGATTGAGTGCACAGTTGTGATTATGGCCTGCTGAGATTCAGAGGTCGAATTTGCATTCCCGATGACCCACAGCTAAAGGGATTGATTTTGACAGAAGCTCATTCATCGAGGTATACAATGTATCTGAGGAGTAATAAGATGTATAAGAATCTCCGGAGAGTGTAATGGTGGTCAGACATGAAGAAAGATATTGCAGAGTTTATGGCTAAGTTCCTTACATGTCAACAGGTTAAGGTAGAGCATCAGCAACATGCAAAATTATTACAACCTCTACTTATATCGACATAGAAATGAGAGCACATCACTATGGATTTCATCATAGGTTTACCGAGGACCTGACGGAACCATGATGCCATTTGGGTGATTATGGATAAATTGACAAAGTCAACTCACTTCTTAGCCGTGAAGGCTACGGATACTCTGAGTGCGTTGGCGAATCTGTGTGTACGGGAGATTGTGAGGCTACATGGTGTTCCAGTGAGTATTGTGTCTGACAGGGATTCCCGCTTCACTTTCCATTTTTGGGAACATTTCCAGGAAGTTATGGGAACCCGATTGAGTATTAGTACAACATTCCATTCTCAGTCCGATGGTCAGAGAGAGAACCATCCAGACTTTGGAGGATATGTTGAGAGCTTGTGTGTAGATTTCAGAGACTCCTGGGATGACCATTTGCCATTAGCCGAATTCGCCTATGACAACAGTTATCACTCGAGTATTGGGATGGCACCGTATGAGGCGTCATATGGTCTTAGGTGTCGATCTCCAATTGGATGAGAAGAAGTGAGTCACCGAAAGATGTTTGCTCCCGATTTAGTGAAGCATGCCTCTGAGGATGTCCAATTGATATGTGAGAGATTGAGGACCCCTCAGATCATACAGAAAAGTTACGTTGAGATGAGGCGTAAACCTTTGGAATTCACTGTAGGTGAATCAATATTCTTGAAAGTTTTTCCCTCGAAAGGGATAATGAGATACTGAAGCGAGTGGAAAATAAGGCCTGTAGGCTAGCCTTGACACCTGAACTAGCAGGCATTCATAACATATTCCACACGTTGATGCTTCGGAAGAATCATCTAGATCAGACACATTCGATTCAGTATGAGCCGTTGGAGCTCACAGAGGAAATGTCATATGTAGAGAAGTCGATTCAGATATTGAATAGGAAAGAGAAAGTGTTACGGACCAGAACGATCAATCTGGTTAAGGTTCTCTAGCAATACCACACTTCAGAGGAAGTTATGTGGGAATTAAAGAGCTTCATGCGAGAGATATTCGCAGTTATTCGAGAATTGACTTGGTTCTAATTTGGAGGACCAAATTTCTTAAGGTGGGGAGGAATGTAAGACCCGAAAATTCGGTGTCATTTTAAAAAATTGATATTAAAAAATATGGATTAGTGTAATCTTGATCAAAAATCGAAGAAATAATTTAATTTCGAGTCCAATTGATCAAGATATAAATTATTAGAATTTATCAAAATTTTTGCCTCGAAAAACGAGCCCAAAAATAGTGAAAAAATATACCAAAAAAGTAAAATCGGACTGATAAATTCATTTAAGGACTAAATGAATTTAATATGAATTTTTGGGATATTTTGGGATATTTTAAGATTTTTATTATTATTTTAAGAATAAAATAATAATAAAAATATATATTATATAAAAAAAACTGTTAAAAAAAAAACAGAAAACGAATTGAAAAAAAAAAAAGAGAAACAGAAGTTTGAAACGCGAAACAGGGGAGAAAACCGATCTCCCCTGATTTTCTTCACCGGCGGCAACGGGCGGCGATGGAGGGCGAGAGGTGCCAGGCGAAGGGTCGGCCGGCACCGAGGGACCGTCCGAGCACCACCACGCGCCCCAGAGAGCCACCGGCAGAGAGATCGGAGGGGGAGAGGCCGCGGGGGAGAAGGGGCGATTCGGTCGCCACCGGCGCCGATCGACCCCAGGCCAGGCCAAAAGGAGGCTCCCCAGCTGGAGCCCAGCCGAACGGCGGCGAAATCTGGCCGAGAACCGATCGAAAACGCCGGCAACGGCGAAAGGAGCCCTGAACCGGTCGACCGGTTCAGTGAGGAAGCTTCTGTGCTGAACCGGACCGGACCGGTTCAGCCAAGGAGGAGAGAGAAAAAGAGAAAAAAAAGGGAAAAAGGAAAAGAAAATTTTCAAAATTTCATCGAATTTCGAGTAAGTCGATACGAGGTCAAAAGTGACCGATTTAATTTTCGATAAATTTATTTGAATTATATTTAATCGAAAATTGACCCGAAAATGAAAAATATGAAATTGTGCAGTTCGACGATTAATTCCGAACGGAAGCCCGATCGAACTTCGATTCACGCACCATCGCACAATATCGAGTAAGTAAAGCACATTTACGACAATTTATGTGATTAACGCGTATTTAAGATTTATTTTACGTATTTCGGATTAAATTTTGAATTTAGTGAATTATATTCGAAATTTTGAATAAACTGTCGTAAATGATATTCGGGCTATCCAAAGAGTTTGGAACGAAGCCCAATGGGTATTAATAGACCCAATGAGTCGATAGACCCTGATGAAGGAAAATAATACGTGAAAAAATGGGCTTAATACGGATCAAGGCCCAATTAAAGTAATTAGGCCCATTTAGAGTAAACGGGCCCAATTAAGTGAAATGAACTGTATTAAATGTGTAATACAGTAGGAAACGTGTAATTAATCCAGTGAATGGTTAAATGCAGCTCCAGAGTCATATTGAGAGTTGACCGGACTGCGAGATTTGGACAGCACAGAGGAAGAGAGGTCACATTACGTGATCCGAGGTAAGGGATCTATGGGAGCTATTAGAGATAGCTGTACGTATTTTCATCATCGTTTACAGTCAATTAAATTTCGTATAGCGTATAGATATGAAATTTCTGGATAATACCCGAATATGAGAAAATTACGAAAATACCTTTAGACTCGGGAATTTTTGTAAATGCATAAAGTGCATGCAATCCATGTTTTCTCTGTGAAAAAGAGATTTTTTATGAAGCTGAAATGATAGACTGGCTCATGATTTGACTGTATGCATTAACTTGCACGTTTTTCTAAAAAAAGTGATTTAATTGATAAGTGATTTGATGGGATATTTCCCTTTCACTTTGTTTGGTACCGTTTTGCATATTGCACTCGGTTTTGAGTACCACAGTGGTGGAAAATAGAGCCAGATATCTATTTTGTGTGTGTGAAATCGTGCTGGAGCTATGATGAGATCTGTGGATTTATCCAGATCCGCTCCCACTTGATTTTGGGTATTTCATTTGTACAGACCGTGCTGGAGCACTGCTCGCACTGGATTCTGTTGTGATTTGTGATTGAGATCGTGCTGGAGCACTTGTGTTGACTGTGTGTCACACTGACTTGCTCGCACTAGATCTGAGACGACAGGCTATGGTTGATAAATTATTAGGTTAGGGTGGTGAGCTGTTGACTCAGGCACCTACAACTTTGTGGTAATATTACTCTGGTTCACGGAGTACGTCGTACCGTGTAGACAACATGGAGTACACTGTACCGTGCAGCTATGGGTTGTGAGGATTGCGTCTTTGGACTCGGGCATGCTTTGTCATTGCTCTGTTTTGTGATAGTCCTTAGATAGGAGCCGATGGATAGACTAATCCCCTCCTCGGACTCAGAGACACCCTGGCACACCTGATCCGTGATAGCTAGTGGGTCTCGGACTTTGGCCAAATGTTCCCTTGGATTTGTGTTGAAATCTCTGCCTAGTTTCGTCTGTTTTATTGGTTTTGGTGATGAAACTAATTGTGATTTGATTTCTGTGATGAAACCGTTTGAAATGAGAATATGATTTTTAAAGTGAGTTTCAATACTGAACACAGAAAGATTTTATTCAGAATGAGTTATGATATTCGGTTTTGGGCAGTAAATTGCTATGTGTTTTACTATAATGGTTTTGTGATTGCCATGAGTTTTTCGGCATAAACCATGCATCATGAGCATCGTGGATAATTTGATTATCTACTTGCTTTATAAACTAATGAGAGTATTTTGAAAAGTAAATGCATTTGTTTTACGAGTTGATAAAACATGCATTATGAGCATCGTAGATAGTGTGGTTATCTACCTGCTTTCATATATTTCTTACTGAGCGCGTTATGCTCATCCCATTATTTTTCCCACCTCTACAAAGCATTTCAGTAGAGTGTATAAGCTGCATCCATCCTGCGATCTTTTACACACAGCTATCCAGCAGCATCGAGGTATGCACACATGTACTTTTGTATCTGAATAATAGTGTACAGTGATGTAGTATTGTTATATGAGGGATGTATATGTTAGGCAATGTAAACGAATTTTAAATTCTAAAATGATAATTTTATAAGCTTCCGCAATATTTGTGCCTGGGACGAAAGCATTGGCTGTTATTCATATATATATAATATATGAAACTGAGTGAGGGATATTGACTCACAGCCCAACAATTGAAATGTGGTAAGTTCGCGAAAAATTTGTAGTGATTTTTGAAAATTTGGGTCGCGACACGAATTTTATTTAAATTCTTAAAAAAAAAATTAATTTTATTTTTTTAATTAACCATTAATATTATTATTATTATTATTATTATTATTATTATTATTATCTTTTAATGCAAGTAATTTTTTTTAGATTGTGAAAAATTGAGAGAGTAAGAATTTTGAAAATCAACTATTTTTTCAAATATGATTTTTCTAGACATAACTGAAATTATATTGTTTGAATAATTAAAAATGTTTTAAAATCCAAAAATTGAATTTAAATATTTTTATAAGAAATAAAAATTCATAACCAAGTACAAGTCAAGATCCATAGCCCATTTTTTTATCTTTAAAATTAGTCAAATGTCCAAATAAGCTCATAAGTTATTTGTACTTCAAATTATATTTATATTTGATTTCCTCTTATAAAGATTATCATTATTTTATCTATAAGCAATGCGAGATTTAGTTATATTACAATTTATCCAACATGTATTTTGGTATTTTTTTCAATTTACAATGTCAAGCTCCGGTGTGTTGACGATGTATAGTTTCAATGCAGTGTCAATACATTATATATAGAGTTTATATATGATGTATTAATAGTATATAATTTTTATACATTGTCAATATATCAAAAGTTGACATCTCATTAATTAGCAAACTAAAAAAACCTAAACCTTGAAAATAAAATACAAATAATTTATTTTTTTAAAATTTGCTTATAAAGGTTTAGTATTATTTGAGGTTGTTTATTAATAAAGTATCAATCTTTAATGTATGATCATTTATAAAGATTACACAAGTTTAGTACATTATATATAAACATTTATGTAAACTCATCTATTATTTGGTTACTCTTTAAAAAAGCAATTAGTAAGTTACGATAATTTGAATATAACAAATTAATATTAATCGGTCACACATCATATGAAATATTTTTTAATAATTGAGAATTGAAAGATATAATTATCTAAATTAAAACTTGAATCTTATATGTCACAATTATTTTTTTAACCAATCTATTAAAAGGTCGTCGCCATGGTACGCAAATGTTTTACTTTAACGGGTACGGAGATAAAGAACGATTAACTCGGAGATAACGAATGTAATCACTTAACGGATAAGGAGATGATAACGGATAATTTAATCGGGTACGGAACGGTGAGGGCATACCCACCCCAATAATAATCGTTGCCATCCTCATTTTGTAATCTGCATATATCAAATTTTACGACCAACATGGACTTCATGTGATGTTGGCTTTATGCTTACAAATTTCACAACATTAAAAAAATATATATTGTCGCAGGTTGCTTTGGAAAAATGTATATTAATATTCTTACAAAAGCATTGATTACAATTAAAACGAAAAAAAAAAAAAAAAGAGAAAATGAAATTAAGGCTGGGTAGGCTTGTGATTACGTGGGAAATAATTAGGATGACGTGGCAGAGTTCCATTGGCTCCAATCCAACTATAATATATTCCACGCCCGTGACTTCGATAAATCCAATCGGCTGATCGCGCTGGTTTCTCCTGTTACTTCTTTCCCTCGAGAAAAAACTCTCTGCACTCTTCCTTTTCCATATCACCTCTTTCTCAATTTTGAGTTTCTTTTTTCTCTCTTTTGCACAGATTTGTGAACCCAAAAGAAGAAAGAGAGTGAAGTAATTTCCTTCTGATATACATGGAAAATGATAGAGAGAAAATATGATAAGAATTCAAGCCAATTGATAACATATCAGCTTTGTTCTCGTCTCAGGTTTGATCTTTTGTTCTTAACTATTTCTTCATTTTTCTCTTTTTCCGATTTCTGGGTACTCTTCACTTTTCATTCTCGAAACCTTGCTCCTCTGCTGTCCATTCTCTTTGTTTTCTTTATCTGACATGGGTTTTCATCCTTGCTTAACTGGAAAGAGGAAATTTCTTCTTCTCCATGGTCCCATGCTTTTCATTCTTCTTATATTTAAACTTTTTCATGAATGCAATGCGCTTTTGTTAAAAATCTGGTCTGTCAAATCCGATATACTGAGTTTTTATGTCTCTGTTTTACAATTGCCGAAGCTCCTGTTCTGACCGGAAATGGGAAAGAAAGGGAGTGGATGGTTTTCGACGGTGAAGAAAGTCTTCAAATCATCTTCAAAGGACTTGCCTGAGAAAAAGGTAACTAATTTTTTTTTTTTATTGATTTTTGGATTTTTTTTCCTTGTTTGCTGACTGATTCGATTGCCTTATTTCTAAGCAATGAATCAAAGGCATTTATGTCTTATGTCGGCACCTTTCAAGAATTTTCTTTTCTTACTTCAAATTTCATCTTAGGCAGCCTCAAAAAAAAAAAAACCAAACATCTACATCCGAAACATTCAGGGATACCTGTGAATCAGTTCTGCTTATATTTCTTCGGGTTCTTATCTTTTCTTGTCTTGTCTGCTCTTTGTTAACTATATTGCCCTCGATTACAAGGACATAATCTTTCTGACCTTACACATTTGTGGTTACGATACTAGGAAGCAGCTGATATAGATTTGTAAAAAGTAGGTATCCATTCATTTTTAAGTTTATTTCAAGAAAGTATAGTGATGTTTAAGTATGAGACAGATTTTTATAATTATAAATTTATTATAATCCCAGCAACAATAAAGTATGATTTAAGTAGAGGAGAAGACAGATTAAGAATCTCAAATAATTAATTGCCTTTTAAGATAATATTCATTTTAAAATCATTTTGCTGTCAATAATTAATTTTCAACTTGACTATCTTAAAATGGTGAAATGAAATTATCCAGAAGGAAAATGGTCCAGGAGGATTGCTTTTCTTATTTGTTCCAGGATGAAATAATGTTTCTTACGGTGATTATTGATAATGGCCATGGGAAGGCCTAATAGGATAGAACATGTTCTATATTATTGTACTTCTTGGAAACAAGATGTTCTTTTCACTGTTCTGAGGACATGACACAAGCAAGGGGAAATGGTCCCCTATCAACATGACTACCTTGAGACATTATTATCATGACACCTAAGCTATTAACATCATTCAACTTGATCGTCATGTGCATGAAATGTTAGATCTCCATCATGCCATAGCAATAATAATCTGCTCTGAATTTTTTTTTTCTTTTTCTGCTAGCTGGTAAGAATAAAAAATTCGTTTAGTGAAGTTATTTTATTTTGTGTTCATTGGTTAACATTGTACAAGCAAATGATGATGAAATTTTTGAACTGAGCAATTTGGTGTGATTTTCAGAAAGGTAACAATGTGGAGAAATGGCCAAATGAGGCACTGGAAGTAGCGTCATTAGAACATTTTCCAGTGGAGAGTTCACCGGATGTCACAAATGATGACAGTGCAACATCAAGTCCTCTGAATGAAGATAGGAACCACGCCATTGCTGTGGCTGTGGCAACTGCCGCTGCTGCAGAAGCTGCTGTTGCAGCAGCTCAAGCTGCAGCTAAAGTTGTTCAATTGGCTGGTTATGGGCGCCACTCTAAGGAAGACAGAGCTGCAACCCTTATTCAGTCTTATTACAGAGGCTACCTGGTAAGAAACCTCTCTGTCACCATCTCTATGTATTTCTCTCGGACACGTTTTACAAACTTGTGACCAACGATTTGGAAGGATCACATGTGGCTCATTGAATGCATTATCTTCATCATGGGTTGTAGCTTTCTAGTTGAAGGAAATATATATATATATATATATATATATATATATATATATTTTTCTCTAGGGATATTAAGAGAATATGTTTGTAAGACACAACTGAATAATTCCTGCAAGGTAATATTATTTGAATAAAATTACTAAGCAACTTGCAATATAATTGATAAAGTGTTACCAATGGTGAGAATAATTACAATGTGCACAAACAGGAAAACTTGTTACGCCTATTTGTTAGTTCCAGGGAGGAAAGGGGACATTTTTCTCCTAGGTTGTCTAAATGTTTGTTAATTCTTGTGGTTTTGTCTTAACTTCGAGTTTAATTTTGTAGGCTCGGAGAGCGTTGCGTGCTTTGAAGGGACTGGTGAGGTTACAGGCACTAGTGAGAGGTTATAATGTGCGCAAGCAAGCGCAAATGACAATGCGGTGCATGCAAGCATTAGTACGGGTGCAGGCAAGAGTTCGAGCTCATAGGCTGCAGCTAACTCATGAGAAGCTTCAGAAGAGAGTGAATGAAAATGAAGAAGAAAGAAGTGGAATGGAAGAACGAGAGCTAAAGCCAAAGAGCCCATTGAGGAAACATGATGGTTGGGATGGCGGGCACCAAAGCTCGGAGAAAATCAAGGAAAGTGCTTCAAAGAAACATGATGCTGTGATGAGAAGAGAAAGAGCCCTTGCTTATGCCTACAGCTATCAGGTTGGTTAACGTTTAATTATAAGCATTTGAAAATTACTTTGTTAGTAAACAATCATAATTTGTATGCTTTTTTCTTCGAATTGATGATTACAACAGCAGCAACAACAGCAGCATCAACAACACCTCATGCAACCACAGGACAGTGGCAAGGATTTTGAACTCTACCTTAACGATCATGAGAAGGCGCAATGGGGTCAGAATTGGCTCGAACGTTGGATGTCATCGCAACCATGCCATGCACGTCAATTAGGCCTTCAAGAGGGTTCTTTCATGACACTACCTACCACCACAACGACTGCTACCACTGCTGATAATATGTCTGAGAAGACTGTGGAAATGGATGTTGTGACACCAATGGATTCAGGCTCATGCTCAACTCAGCAGCATCAGCAATCAGGGTCCGCTACTGTCCCCAGCTATATGACCTCAACCCAATCTGCCAAAGCCAAGACTCGAAGTCAAGGCCCAGTCAAGCAGCATCGTGGATCATATGTACCCCAATGGAACCCATCAACAAAGAAGGTCTCAGGTTGTGATTCCTCAAGTTCAGGTGGAGGGACAACAATCTACCAGGCCCCAAGGAGCCCTAGCCCAAAGAACAATGGTGCCCGTATACCGTCTAGACGTCTTGGAGGCTGTAGTCCTGGTGCTGGTCGTGGTGGTGGAGAGGATTGGAGGTTGCCAATTGGCAGTCATGGCTGGTGAATGATTTTGGTTGATTGTGTTTGATAACTGCCACTGAGTGAGATACGAACTTTTTTTATATGTTAATATGTTGCTCTTTAATTGCTCTTTCAATCATTCATGTCAGTGACTGATGTCATAAAACTGTCAACTTTTGAGGCTTTATCATATATACATACATATATATATATATATAATTGATTGTATATTTGTATTTGTTTGTTCAGTTCTATTTTAAATATTTTAACTTTTTTATAATTAGAATAAAAATTGTTTGGCCTGGAAATCAAACTCTATAGTATGTAACTTTTTTAAATTATTTTGTCAATAAATTATTGTTTTGATATTTTTAAACTTTTTAACGGTTAGATAGTTATTTGATTATTTGTGTATATTTTGTATTTTTTATTAAATCTTGTAAAAGAAAAAATTATCTTATTAAAATTTCATATTAATACACCAAAAAAAATTCTTTATTTTTTTTTTTTTCAAAACCCGGTTTATTTGTTTTTACTTGAAAACCGCGGCGGGTCTTAAAACTGGTAGTCTACGGTAGATCTCACGTGACAGAAGATGGATCTTCTCGGGAAAGACAAATAAAATGAAACGCTGTCGTTCAGCCCCTAGATAGCGACATAGCGTCAATCTTAATTCTTTTTGTTTCTATCATTGACCCTTCCAACTGTCACTTCTATAACTGCCACGTCAATACTATCACAGACGTGGCAAAATCCTATCACTTTAGCGAAGCGTCAGCCGTATGGAGCTCCACAGAGCATCTAAACTTTCGTGTTTCGCGCTTTCACAGGATCTCTCGCTCTTTAAAATAAAACCCAATACCATAAAAGAAAGAACTCTCCTCTCTCTTTCTGTGCGCAAATGAAGCAAAGGGAAGGTG
The DNA here is from genome assembly GCA_033439115.1 of Firmiana major. Lineage (NCBI taxonomy): Eukaryota > Viridiplantae > Streptophyta > Magnoliopsida > Malvales > Malvaceae > Firmiana > Firmiana major. The sequence continues at coordinate 84,880,093 of CM065897.1, forward strand.
AAGTGTGATTTGTTTTTTTCGTCTTTATTACCAGTCACAGCCTCACAGGTGTCGTCTCTCTTTCTCTTCGCTCTTTCGGTATTTCCTATATCACGATTCCCTTCGTACTCTTCTCTACTCCCCCCTCTGTTTCTGTCAAAACTCCTTGTTTTCCGATGGAGTCTCTGCAACTAACTCATGTACTATCTTGCGAATTATCTACCAATTTATCTCATAAAGGTTGCAGTTTTAGGCCGAGTAGGCAACTGGGTTTTGGTCATTTATTGAGAAGGAGTTTTCAGAATGGGAAGTTGACGGTGGAAGGATCGGAGAGAACTGGAAATGGAAGTGGGTTCGGCGGTTTAACTGAAGGTTCCAATTTCAATGTTGTTGAAGATGAAAAAGAAGAAAAGGAAAAGCGTGGTCTTACGCTGGGCATAGACAGGGATGACTCTGGCTCTGTTATTGGCTTTCATTTTATTCCTCCTGGTATTTTCATTTCCCTGAACCGATTGTAAATTTCATATGGCAATTTGGATTTAAGGCTTATTACAATTTTTTTGAGTAATATTTTTCACACATAAATAAGTTATTTTAAAATACAATAAAATTTTTAAAGTTTGTTTTTGGATGGAGAAAGATCAACCTTAAGTATTTTTGAAAATTAATTAAAAATTTATAAATTTTAAATAGTTGCAAATCAATTATTATAATTATTTATTAATTAATAATTATTAATTTTTAGATATAATTATTTTAAATATAATTAAAAATATTAAAAATATGTCTGTTAAATAGTTAAATAAATTTTAAAATTTAATTTTTAAAATTAAAAAAATAATAAAAAATAATAAATAATAATAAATAATTTTTTAAAAATAAAATATTCAGAATTAATATTTTAAAAGATCCAAGTGTTTATTTTTAACTTTTAAAATTAAATAAAATTTTAAATAAATTTACAAATTTTTAATAATTTAAATTACACTTTAAAATTAATTTTTATCTATAAACAATGTGAAATTGTGAAAGTGTGAAATTGAATGAAGCTGAATTTTATTAAAGTTATCCAACATGAACTGTTGAGATTTCTTTTTTGATTGTTTGAATGTTTTCTTTTTCTCAGTTCGATTTATATTAAAACCCAGATACACTATTCTTTGAATTGAAACAACAAAATACTATTCAAGAATTCTTTTTTATATTAGAAAAATGATATCTTTAAGTTTATAACTTTTAGCTGTTGTCAGTTAAATATATATATATATATATATATATATATATATATATATATATTTTAAAGAAATAGAAAGATAAATTGGGTTATTTTATATTTATACTCCCATCTTTTGTCCGTATGAAAATTTTTTTTTTCCTCTGAAAAATCTGGTGTTCCTTTCATTTGTTAATGATAAATGAGATCTTGAAGCAGAACTAGCTATCGGCAGATGAATAACTGATTTACAGGAGCTTTCCATCTCCTGTATCTTTAACAGTTGGTCTTTGATTATTAGAGTTTATGCCTCTTTTGATAGCTGTAAATGAAACCTTGTAAAATCACTCACATGCTCTGATCCAGTCATGGGCCCAAAGCAAGTATGCAGGTGTTAAATATCGATCCGCTAAACTGGACACTTCCCTTTCATCAGGCAAAGTGTACTTACAGATTTGCGTGCATGTTTTGGTTCAACTCCAAGGGATGGTCCGCCCGTCCCAGCCATCTTAGGAACAGAAATTAATCACTTTGTCAAGACTTATATATTATTCCTCTTGAATGATTAAATTTTCTTTAAATAATTAGTTATTGTGCTAAAGCCCCAGAGCAGATTTGAGTGGGACATGGTGATTTTTTATTTGATAATGCTTGAACTTCTTGCTGGTTTGGATTCTTATTATAGAAACATGGGTATTGGTTGAATTTGCATTTTATGGTTATTAACTATTCATGGTGGATTCTTAACCATCTTTCTCTTATTCCATCCAGTATCCATATCACTGTGCATGTGACTCAGAACTTTCGCCAATGAAGTTTATGAAATCAAACATAGGCCATTATTGGAGACCTGCCGGTTGTTCATATGGTCAAGAAACTACTATGGTTTTTTTTTTAATATATATATATATATATATATATATATATATATATATATATATATATATTATCTAGACCTTGCCTTTGACAGTGGTGGACAAAAAATAAACTGGGGCCTGAGTTCTACTCACCCGTGTAGGGTCTGTCATATGAAAACTTCTAACTATTTGGAAACTCTCATAACAATACAAGTAGACTCCTTTTTTCAGTTGTCATTGCCAAAGTTCGTCTTTTGAATTTTTTCATTCGATTTTCTTGATAATCCTATTGTGAAAGTTCTTGTCCGTTTTCCTTATTTATTTTTTCAAATTACTGTAACAATATCTAAGGTATAAATTATTTCTTTATTTATTTATTTATTTATTTTTATTGTTTCAGAGTTTACCTTACTCTTAAACGTTGCCATTTCTCATGGCCATTTCTCATGACACCACTTAAGTTTGATCTACTTTAACTGGTATCTTAGCAATATTTTCATTAAGATTAAATGGCCTTCTGTAGGCTGACTGCAATTTATAAACTTGAATCATAGGTGACTATGAAGTCATTGATGATGAAGATGTGGTTACTGGCACCAAAGACAAAGATGAGGAAATTGAAGCAGAAAAATTAGAAACCAGAGTAACCTACAATATTGTGTTTGTTACTTCTGAAGCTGCACCTTATTCAAAGACAGGTGGATTAGGAGATGTTTGTGGTTCTTTGCCCGTAACGCTGGCTGGCCGTGGACACCGGGTCATGGTTATTTCCCCTAGATACTTGAATGGTACGCCCGCGGAGAAAAATTATGCAGGTGCTTTTGATGTAGATCGGCGCATCAAGCTACACTGCTTTGGAGGGGAGCAAGAGATTGCATTCTTCCATGAGTACAGGGAGGGTGTTGATTGGGTAAGAATCTCTGCTTCTAGCCTAAAACTTCTCTCATGAATAAGTTCTTAAAGAGAGATTATTAATTAGAGAATCATGAGGGGAATTAGCTTTCATTCATCTATTTCTCTTGTTGGTGGAGTGGGAGAATTTTAATCATGTTAAGTGGTTGCCTCTGTTATAAGGTATTTGTGGACCATCCTTCTTACCATAGACCTGGAAACCCGTATGGTGATAGCCATGGTGCTTTTGGTGATAACCAGGTATACTTCTGTATGTCCAGGTTGTTATGGCTGAACACGAAATTGCTTATTACTTCTCCATACATTAAATGACAGTCTTTTCTCTTATTTGGCTTTACAGTTTCGGTTTACTTTACTTTGCCATGCAGCATGTGAAGCTCCGTTAATTCTTCCATTGGGAGGGTATACCTATGGAGAGAAGTGTCTCTTCCTTGTCAATGATTGGCATGCTGGTCTAGTGCCAGTGTAAGATGTTACCTGCTTATCATTGCATTTTTTTGCCTGTTTTGTATTGGTCTGACTCTATATCTCAATTTATTTGCATGTATTAGAAACATTGTCTAATTACCAATCAATTAGTTTGCTTTCTTATATCAATTACTTTGTCTACTTTCCGTAGTGTACTTGTGCATCTGATACTATTTCTTTCAGCTAGAAATTTACTATTTCCTTTTTCTGCCTTTCCTTGAATTGGAATTGAAGAGGAAAGAAAGATGCTGCTTTAAGAATGGGAAACTCTGATAAAATACAAATGTAGACACAGGTGTTGGCCACTAGAATATCTGCATAATTATTGTATGGGAAGAAAATGCATAGTAGCTTTATCAAAAAGATGTATTATCTTTACATGGTGCATGCTGATCACCTCCCATATGTGATATCTTGGATAGCTTTTTTTTTTCCCCCTCAATATGTTTATGTTGGTTGGGAGGCAAATTTTTATTACAGAAAATTAGTTCACATTCATATTACACTCAATTTATAAAGTTCGCAATTTTTCCAGGACTGCTGATTTTATGTGTTACAATTTTCAGGCTTTTGGCTTCCAAATACCGTCCATATGGAGTTTATCAGGATGCTCGGAGCATCCTTGTAATTCATAACCTTTCTCACCAGGTAGATGATTTTCTCATGGTTATTCTATTCCTTTTGCTTTGTTCATGATTCTTGCATTTTTCTGTACTCCATCACCGATCTCAAAAACTTGCCTTTTAGGTTTCTTCAGGCCATAGGACTTGTAAGCTGAACTCTTATGAGTTCAAATGTGCAAGTGCATTTCTGCAATATTTATTTTAAATAAATTGTTTTCTATATATAAGGGAGTGGAACCTGCAGCAAGCTATAAGAATTTGGGATTGCCTTCAGACTGGTATGGGGCATTGGAATGGGTGTTTCCTACATGGGCGAGGACACATGCTCTTGACACAGGGGAAGCTGTCAATATTCTGAAGGGTGCAATTGTGACAGCGGATAGAATACTTACGGTTAGCAAGGTGATTTATTTTACATGTTGTGCTATGTTATGGTACATTTACTTCTAGTCATTGTAATGTTGGTAAATTTTTTGAATTTTCAAAATGTTACGTTACTTTATTTGATGGTTCCAATCATATATTATGTAAATTTAACTGAAAGGTCGCAGAATGTTCGCTCTGCTTGTACTGCAACGAGTTGCACTTGAAAAGTAAAAACTGTCCTGTACTTAATAATTTTGAATTACTGCTTGCTGTTTTAATAAATTTAGAAGATGTGTTTAGTGTACTATATTTTTTGATTGTAGGGCTATGCATGGGAAATAACAACTGTTGAAGGCGGATATGGTTTAAATGAGCTATTAAGCAGTCGAAAGAGTGTTCTGAATGGTATGTGCTATCCACTTTGTAAATGGATGTGGCCTTCATGTCATCTGGGACAACTCTAAAAGTTTTTAGGTCAACGCACATGCAAATGTAGTGGAGGTTAAGTTTCATGCCCAAGTTTCTCTTTGGCATTCACTTTTGATGGGAACAACATATGATCTTTATCTAGGTCTTGGCTTTGTCCATATATGCTGGACAAGAACAAACCATTATAAAGAAAATTGCATGCATTGATCATGTGTGGGGCGTTTGGATGTTCTTCGGTCTTGTTTATTGTCTCTGAAGAAATTAGATGTTTTGTTACTGGAACTTCTTAAACATTCAATGATGAGCAGGAATTGCGAATGGCATTGATGTTGCTGAATGGGACCCATCCTCAGACGAGCATATTGCTTTCCATTATTCTGCTGATGATCTCTCTGGGAAGGTGGTTAATCTCTTGTTTCTAGTATCAGCCATTCATGGTTGAAAAAGTTGCAGTTCTGAATCTTGTCTCAATCAATTATAAACTTCAGGTTCAATGCAAGACCGCTCTTCAACAGGAACTGGGTCTTCCAATAAAGCCTGAATGTCCCTTGGTAAGATTTTACTTCTTGTTGGAGTAGACTTGGTAGTGAAAAGCTACGCTTTCTTTCGTTTTTCACCAAGTTGGGATTTACAGATTGGATTTATTGGGAGACTGGACTACCAGAAAGGCATTGACCTGATCCGCTGGGCAACTCCAGAACTTATGGAAGATGATGTACAATTTGTAAGTGAGTTTTCGTTTTACTCAGTCTTATTACATTCAGGGTAGAATTATTCTTAATTGTATCAGGTTCTGAAGGAACTATTCCTTTTGACTAGTAGCATGGTGATCTGTTTGGTAGAAGACCTATCGAATTTGTACAATCAAAGTAACATTTTCCCTTATGGAAGGTAAAAGTAGATATACCTTGTGAGGACCATGACTCATTTGGACATTTTTAGTTGGTCCTTACCATTAATTTTACTGTATAATATCATTCTTCCTCAAGTTGATTTCAAGGTGATTTATTCAAAGAAGAAATGGGACAATATCGCTTTTTAGAACTGAATCTGAGGTCTAGCTAATTTGGTACATTACAGATAGGCAGATGTCCTTTAACAAGCAGAAGGCAGGGATGCTGTTTTCTGGTTATTTTTTTTGTAACGCACCGAGTACTAAGCTTCCAAATTTCTTTAGGTAATGCTTGGCTCTGGGGACCCAATGTATGAAGACTGGATGAGATCAGCAGAGACAACTTACAAAGATAAATTTCGGGGTTGGGTTGGATTTAATGTTCCAATTTCTCATAGGATCACTGCAGGGTAATTGGAAACTTCCTTTTGTTGTTAACCTGTTACTAGAGATACCAATACCAATAACATACTGTTGTTCTGGAATGAGCAGCTGTGACATACTGTTGATGCCCTCAAGATTTGAGCCCTGTGGATTAAATCAATTGTATGCAATGAGATATGCGACTGTACCAGTAGTTCATGCCACAGGAGGACTTAGAGTGAGTTAAAACAATAATGATCTAGAGTCGTTCACTTTTATCTGATTTATGTGCGTTCCATCCCTGTAACTTTCTCTTCTTCAGGACACAGTAGAGAATTTCAATCCGTATGCTGGAGGAGGTACTGGTGAAGGCACAGGGTATGCAGTCCCTACTTTTCTTTTTCCTTGACTTAGTACACTACATGATAATAAACTTTACACATTATGTAACATCATCTACTAGGTTTTGTTAAAGAATGTAACTGGATTGATTTTCTCAGTAGCTTGAGTATATATATAGAAAGGATGTAAATATTACACAAAACTGAGACCTTAAAATGAGACAATGACAAAGGAAGAAAAATTTGTCATGTGTATCAAACCTCGGGTGGCCTTTTTTTTTATTCGATTGATTTTTTTTTTTTAAACGAAGAATCTTCCGGAACATAATATAGTATTAGTGATTCTGTGCATGCTTGCCATAGAGAAAGGATGAATTTTTGCTTTCTAGAAGATGGTACATCAACATCAATGTGTTTCGTTTGCATGTAGTTTCTCTTACAATGATTGTGAAACGTGCTGACAGGTGGACTTTTTTTCCCCTAACAAAAGACAGCATGCTGAAGGTAAGTTAATGCTATGCATTTACCATTCATTTTCTGCCAGTACTTGTGATTCCATTCTAATGAAATACTGATTTAAGTCTTTGAACTCATTTTACCCTGCAATGTTGGGTCTGTCATTAATCAGCTACTAATTGATTGGTCCGAGCCTGTTTTCTTCTGTGCTGCAAAATGATCCTATAGTATTGTTTCTCCATTTTCTGTACCTCTGTATTCTCTCTTCTAAATGGACATATTGCAATTTCCTAAGAATAAGTTTTTCTTGTTGCAGGCATTAAGAATTGCCATAATGACCTACAGAGAACACAAGCCAGCTTGGGAGGGATTGATGAGGAGATGTATGCAGAGAGATTTAACCTGGGAAAGTGCTGCCATTCAATATGAGCAGGTTTTTGAATGGGCCTGCATCGATCCGCCGTCCATTCATTGAGCCTATAAGAGAAGACGAAAACACATCAAAACTCCGAAAGACATTTTAATTCTCAAAGCTTTCACAGGCGGCCTGTTCATGGTTAATCAATCAGAGAGGGAAGATTAAATGCCAGTACAGTGGTTTTTCTGGTTCACCTTCCCATCTGGCTATGAGCTTCCACAACTGTTGCATTGGTTATTCTTCTTGATAAGAGTATGGTTTAGTTTGCAAATGCACTTTTTTTTTTGGGTTTAAACCATGAGTGTATTCATACCACATTGCGTATAATCTCGTTAGGATTTTGTGGTTGACATTGGTCTAAAGAAATTTGATATGGTAAAGATTTGAATATGAAACTTTTCGTTATGAATCGTTCTAATTTAAAAACTCAATTGGATTTTACATTATTAAGTCATTTAACAAATGCATTTTTTTGATATGGCATTACAAAATTACCTTCGTAATATACTAATATCGATAAACAGAAGAATAAACGAAAGTTCTGCCTTATCAAATTACTAAAACCAGGCAATACATGCTGCTATCAAGGCTTGCTCAGAAGATGTTTTTCTTGTATTTGTAGCAAGCTGAGGAAAGCTACCGTTAACGTGTTATCAAAGAAAAGAATGTAATGGAGTTATTGAAAAGGTATGGTTTGGCATCTTTTTTGGGTCGGTTGATTATGGAAACGAAAATGGCAAGAACTTGCATTGAAGGTAAAACGTGTTCCACCATTTTTATTTCTACGTAGAAAAACCATTGTACTGTTGAGTAGTTTTAGCTCTCTTTAAAGTTAGTAACTAATCAAGTTATTCGATACATTATTAGTAATATTTAAAAAAAAATTAAGGAAGTAAAATATATTTTATTAAAATTATTAAAATAAAATTAAAATGTGTCATCGCTTTTATTTAATTTACGAAATTTAATGTTGATTATAAATTTTATTTTACATAGTATAAAATAAATGAAAATAATTGGGATGAATTGGATTGGATTGGATTAGAATGAAAGGATGAAAATGATTAAAATGCGGGGCGGCGCCTGCCTTGGATTGGATGTCAAAGTGTCGACGACGTCGAGCGACTGAGATTGGGGGCATGTTGGTAATTATAATATTATATTTGAAAGTAAGTAGTACCGACAGAAGCCGACATTACGAAATTCTTAAGGTCATTTCCCGTAATTAGAATCATTAAAGAAGGGTAATTTGAGGCGTTAATCTGTTCCCCTCAGTTGTATTTTGTTTTTTTTTATGTTTGTTTGTTTAAATCGGATCTCCAACAATGGATACAACTCCATCAACGTTCTCCTCCAAACCCTAGCAAGAGCATTGTACAATCTGTAAACAGAGAAACCAATCTACTTATCAAATCAAAATCAAAGTTGCCATTTTTGAGAAGAACCCATCAAATGATTTCCGATCCAAATCTCATATTCTATGCCTGCATTGCAAAGGGACCCACAATTCTTGCTGAATTCTCTTCCAAAGAAGCGGGAATCGAATCGTTAGCTCAGAAATGTATCGAAAAGACCCCCCCTTTCCATTCAATGTTCTCTCATTCCGTTTCCAAAAGAACCTACGCCTTCTTAATCGATGACCCTTTTGCCTATTTCCTTATATTCCACGAGGATCTTGAGAAATCCCAGTCTTTTTGGGTCTTGAATCGCCTGAAATCTGCTTTTGAGGATTTCCTGCTGACTGGTTTAATCGTGGGCACTGATAATTTGACCCCGAATTGTCTCCAATCCCATTTCAATCCAATCTTTTCAGAGATAATGGCTTCGGATTCGGAGTTTGTTTCATCCCCAAAAGAAGAGAGTCGAAATCCAAGTTTAGATTCTAACAAAGGGAAGAGAACCGTGGCGGCTCCTCTGTTAGGGAAGCCTATTAAAGGGTTGAAAAAGAAGAAAAGATTGGGTGGTTTGGAGGTCAACGGCGGTGAGGCCAAAGATGCTGGTGATGGGTTTAGGATGGAGAATACGGTTGATGTGAGCGATGATTTTAGAGATTTCCCTGTTTCTATGCACAAAAGTGGTGCGGCTGGTTTTTATGTGGGTGTTGGGGATAGGCAAAAGGCTAAGCAAACTTGGAGGAAACATGTTTGGGTGGTTTTGATATTGGATTTGCTTGTTTGTGCTACTTTATTTGGGATTTGGTTATGGGTTTGCAGAGGCTTTCAGTGCATTGATGATTGAAAGTCTTGTGTTTTTGCCTTTGGGGAGTTGTTTTTCTTTCTACTGTATAATTTGCTGGTCAAAGAGAACGAGTTGGATGACAAAGTATGTTGACAAGAGCGACATCCTGCGGGTGGACAAGGAACAGTTTATGGGGATTGTAAAAATTGTATTAGTAAGTGTTTGATTTTCTCTCAAAATTTTCAGTTCTGGCTTCAACTGGTAATTCCCTTGTGAGTTGTGAACTCTTTTTGTTGTTGATGTCAGAACAAGTCCTGTTTTTTCAGTTGTTGGTCTGCAAAATGACATGTAATTGCACCAAAAACTGTTTATACCTACAGCCTATAGATAAACCCTCTGCTGGCATTGTTGCTGATATTCTTGTCTCTTTAATTGACAAAAGGATCAGCCTATTGCTTTTTCCTTTGCTCTTTGTTGCATTAATAAAAGTAATTCCTTTTTGAAGTAACAGTTCCCTTCCTTCTCTTCAGAATGATTAATCTTTAGATCATTCTGCATTTCGATAAAAAGATTATTGTAATTTTGTGTTTATCATTTATAATTCTTGGAAAAAAAAGGATCATGTCATTTTGTAAGAGATTTACTGTCCTCTGGAAATGAACCGTTTCGTTGTGCAGGTGTGAAAAATAACTTTTAAAAAAAAAGACTACTCTTTCCGGTCTTTGGGTACTCTAGTCCACCTTGGGGTCATCTTCAATATAGATAAGAAGCAAGCGCGCACATACACACACACACAAAGAAAAAAAATTAGGATTTCGATCAATTTGGCATGGTGAAGGAAGAGAGGCTGAGGTTGCTTTTGTCCATGGATTACTTTGGCAGACTTTTCCATTTAGATTATCAATTGTCTCGAAGGCTAAAAGTTTACTGCAATCTTTCTTCAAAATCTGGTTTTAAGAAACAGAATTTTAGATTCAATGATATCTCGAACTGAATTTGTAAATTTCTCCTACTGTCATTTTGCAACAGTAGGTTTTCTTTTGGCTACCATCATGACTGCATTCTTCCAGGAAAAAAAAATGACTATGGTCTTGTATGTCATTTGCTGAGAAAGCATTATGTTCTATGCACATTACATGATACCTGATTAACAAGATTTTGTTATCTTTTTCTGCATCAAAATGGAAATCTTTTATGTTTTACGAAATTAATTATGTTTCTGGTTTATTAGCGGGTCTGACATGAGCTTAATGCAACAGTAAATATCAAGCCTCGGTTATCAGTTTTGAGTCATACCTCATTAATCATTAAAGGGTAAATCCAATGTACAAAATTTTTACATTTGTAGAGCTCAAAAAGGGTTATATGATCGCAGATTTCTCTTTACATTATTGAAAAAGCTGTTTTTTGTGATCGATATCACAAAGAAGAAATTTTTACCATCGTTTTACATCTGACTAACCACTAAAAGATAAAATGTTTACTGTGTTTTTGCCCCATGAATTTTCCTTGATGAACTGTTTCATTCAAAACGTGTGCAAAGACTGAACGGTAGAAATAAGAGTAAAATTTGTGGTGCCAATCATTTGCGTAGATGGTTCGAATTCTTAAGAGAACTGAACTAACAAAAGCTGTGACCATGGGGTGATGAAGACTGGATGCTTGGAATTTAGGAGTGATTGATGTTTCATGTCTTAAATCTAAACGTCATGATCAACATCATCAATGTTCTCGTACAATTTGATAAGATTGTTTAACTCATTTGTCTGTCATGTTCTTAGGCAAGAATCTTACTCCACCAGAGTAGGCACTGAATTGATGGACTCCATTCCATTGCCGTGTAGCGGCTGTCTACCAGAACGTTTCTGAACTTTACAGGTACTCCATCTCATTTTTACATGTCGCATGTTTTTTCTTTTGAAATGTTTGTAAAATATAGGCGTGGGATTTTTACTTCATGTCCACTCAAACAGAAAAAGTTCAGTCCCAGTCGGAATTCACTATGCTAAATTCTGAAATCGGCAGACAGCACGCTTGCCAATCCTTGCCTCAAATCAGTGGTCAGAGCATGGCTAATGAAACATCTACCTACTATATGATAGACTTGACAACTTAAAGATAGAATGATAAGGCAATATAAAAAATATGAAAAAACATGAAATTTAATAAAAATTATATATAAATTTGATAAAATTTTTAAAAAAAAATTATTTGATTTATTATATAATTTTTAAATATTTTATATGATATAAATACGATTTGATACAATATAAATATAAATTATATGCTCAAATTATTAGATATACTTAATATATTTCAGGAGAATTTGTCTTACAAAATGAGTGATAATTAAATTTTACTTGAAAATTGGATGCAGTTTTTTTAATAATAGAGGAAAGGGTTGTGAACTATTTATCATCTGTCATTGACTGGCATAGTGGCATTTTGAAAGAATCACTTATAATTATTTATAAAGTATTAAATTGAAGAGATGGTTGCAGAAGATGGGAGAATAAAGAGGGTGGATAAAAAGTCGGTCTGCCAGCACTCCCACCAACTGTGGGCGAGGCGATACTTAATTGACCAAACTGACCAATTTTTGTCCTCTTATATCACTTCCTTAGTGACAGATTTGTCTGCGTTGACGCTTGGATCTGTAATGGTGGTTGTAGAATATTGTCGTAAACATAGAAACTAACAACTCCGTTGAGTAATAAGTTGAAATAAAAGGATTATTTTGTAAAGAATCCTCGATCCCCTTTTAAATGAGAATTCCGAGCAGGAATGGTAACGGAAAACTGTACCGGCAATAAATTCAATCAAAGTGCTGCTAGTTTTCGGCATCCTATTCCATCATTTTGCCAACATGCAAGGACAGCACCGGATCTCTATGTTTCAAGCTTAAATCAAGTTTTGTATTTCATTATTCTCAATCTCAAGGTTCGGCACCTAGATTTTCAAAGCCTAAAACAACCAACTCAGATGACAAAACTCAGTAAAACCTAGGCAGTATCAAGTTTGTTCTATAAATTTTATACATTGTTCAAAGCAAACTGAGAATTTTGTAAGACAAATAGAATTTCTGAAAATGTTCTAAAAACCACCATTAATTGTCAGCCTTCACCCACAGGGGGTAAGCTTTTTATTGCCAGCACCTCGAGGGTTATCATCTTTCCAGTCATCCCATGCTCTTGCCTTCTCTTGGGCAGCATCATCGTCTTCGTCATCTTCATTTGGCCCCAACTTCGGGCTGTCCTTATACCATGCCGAGTTGGCTTCTTCTATCATTTTTGCATTCCTCTCCTGCCATTTATTCATCATTTCCATCTCCCTCAAACCAGCTTCCTCAATACTCATTGTTGGCATCCTACCATAAGATAATTTGATTAGCGAATTGAAAACGATATATTCAAGAAACACCAATGCTTTTGTTTTCGTATGATCAGAACCAATATGTGCCCATTAATCAAATGCTAACATTGGCCAAACACGGCAAGATTTTTAGCAAGGGAATTTGATGCTGGAATCTCTCCTTCATCCCAGGCAATAAAATAGAATTACATAAAAGTATTCAGGACAGAGATTTACCTATAAGCAGGTTGGAAAACCTGCGCTGCCATCCTTTCCCTCTCATTTGTTAGGCTTCCACCTATAAGGCTTTGTGGCCCGAAGATCATTGGCTGGTGTTTGTGCTCATGTGCCTGTGAAACTTTAGCCCTTCCTTCTATAACATCTTGAGCAAATGTAGCACATGTGATAGGAGGTGCAGGTTTAGTATATCGCGCATGAGCTGCAGCATCACGATGCCATGCCTCTGCTTTCTTGGTGCGTTCATCAAGGATAGTCTGGGAAAATTCCTTTTCCCCTTCCTGAAATACAAGGAAAAAGAGAAATGACATCAGTCCGTATTCACATAAGAAACTGGTTCATTAGGCATTGACTTTCAAATTTTGAGTATAAAGGAAAGAAATGAGCACGAAGATTCCTTCAAACCAAACCGTTAATTTATTGTCTGAAACCTCAAAAAAGAAAACAATTTATCTTTTTCAACACAAGTTACCAACAGAAGATGGACATCGGTGTGCAATTCACAAGAAATTGAGCATTGTCATTAATCAATGACACCGAAAGGTTGTAAAGTCATGGTTGGTCAAAACGGCAATGAGGAGATCATAAAGGATTGATAATGTTTATCATTTACCTACAATACTAAGTTTCAGGTAATTTATTCAAAGATTTCCAGAAGAATTTCTAATATTCTCAATGTCAATGGCCAGTTGGCCTGGTAGAAAGCCTAGAGAATGAAGGTAGGGTTTAAAAGAACTGTAATATGGTAACAAGAACCTTGTTTTTAACAGCAAAATTAAGTAACCAATCTCTTAAGAGGAGTGTACAGTGTGAATATTGGCATTAACATCATAAAATATCTAACTCAAGTAATATTTACATATCATAAGTTGGGTGTATAGTGTAAATTTTCAAGTAGTTCTCTACTCAAAGCTTTAAATCTTCTTCTGGGGGAATTTTCAGCACAACTAATCACTAAAAAGTTTACAAGGAAGAGAAGTAGAAATTTTCAGGAAAGAACAAATATAGAATGCAACAGTTATGCGTAGATCATTTAAGCAGATTAATACCTTTAGTTTTTTTTCCTTTATAGCAGAAAGCATTTCTTCTTCCTTCTTTAGCATTTCAAGCAGATCACAAGCCTACAATAGTAATAACATGGCAGAAAGTGGTATTAAGTTATCAAAATCATAGAAAAAGACTTTAAAGCTTTTACATGGCAGATTTTATTGAAATGTAAGACTAACCTTACAAATAGCCAAAGAGAGAGTAGTAAGCCAAGCCTGCACAAGGAGAGTATATTTCTTTTAGAGAAGCCAGGAAGTTTTACAAAAACAAGGAAGCAAAACTAAAATCTTCAACAATAAGCATCACGAATAACATTTCAGTTTCAATGCATAATACATTTATTCTGAAAACAAAATGACCAAATTAATTTTCAGTATCAGCTAAAACTTCATGACATTAGAAGGATCATCATCAAAATTCCAGGAGAAAATAAAGGATGACAGCAAATATTTCCTTTCTGCATACCAAGGCAATGGGTCTAGTGTATTTGTGATTCCCAATTGGGTCCTAGTAACAACCAATAGATAAAATATCATACCTCACAAAAAGTTAAAATCTAGAGTAAAACTCTAGTTACGAAGCCTCCAATTATAACTTAGGGAAGAATAACCTCACACCCAACATTTCAAACTGTAGATATAACCCAGAAAATTATCACAATTCTCCCATGAAATTTCTTATGACAAAACAGAAAAGCACAAGAAACAAAGAAAGAAACAATTCAGACGGAACCTTCCTATTATGTATTAGCCTAGCTAAACCTTCCCTGCTCCCTGGCTTAATGACCACAAGCACAATAAGTCAATCAACAACAAACAAATTCAAAAGTAACCTTCTTAAATAATAACCCTAAGAAAAGCTTCCATGCATTCTGGTTTTACCATATAATTAATAAAACAGTTGCTAGAAGTTCCTTCAGCCCCATTTCATGCAATACCTTCCGTAAGTTCCATGTATTTGCAGATTATCATATGATAACAGTAGTAAGTTCAGCATCTAACAGGAAAGTCTTAAAAGTAGTTTCATATCTAAAGAAGAGGTACTTTAAAAGGTATTTCATGCAGAGGAGCGATGCCTGACCTCCCGTTCCTCCTCTCCATCGTCATCCAGCACCTCCTCCTCTCCAACCTCAACAGGAGTGGATAAGGCAGCTGCTTTTGTTGAACGCCTGCGCCGCTCCTTCCGCTCCTTTATTTCCGTCAGCTTTGCTTCTGCAGCTCTTTGGCGTCTGAACCGAGCAATCTGGATACAGGCACAAAAACACAAACACCACAGCAGCATTTCCATTCAAATCAAAGTTCCAGGATGCATACAATGAAAACAAAATCATGTTAGCAAGAGTATATATAACTACCTTTAAAGCTCTTCGATCAGCAAAAGAACTGGAAGCTCCTTGTGCAGAAGCTTCTAACTCTTCCTTTGGTACAAGATCCATTGCGTCACAAAATGTAATGAATTCCTAGAAGACACCAAATTTTCTATAAGTTACAAAAGACATATGAGAGGAATGATAAATAACAAGTTGACACCAATTTTAAGAAATTGTCATCAAACAACATTGTTAAATTTTATCTCTAATGCTAAACTTTCACAGTAATCTTTCAACCACAGTCCACTCTTGGTGTGAACAATAGTTACCTTCAATTTTGTCTGTGAAGTCTTGAGAATCTGTATCCTGTCATCCTCAGCAAGCTTTTCGGTCAGCTCTGCAAGATAAAACGGCACCTGTAATGTAAAACAACAGTTAGAATCTACCAGTATCGAAATAGTACTTACAGCCATAATTACTTTTATCAAAATATTCGAAAAATGAATAACCCCCGACTTATTCAAGGAGAAAAAATTAGTAATTACAGCAATATTATAAATGAACTCGAAATCAAAATTTCAAGCAAAACTTAATTATGACACTAAGTACTATTATTTATCGAAAAACAAAACAAACAAAAAAAATATTGATGATTACCAGAAGGTACTTCAGATTGGTGGTACTGATGTCATCTTTGGTCTCATTGGATGAGAAAAGCCCTAACTTGCTTATCATGTCCTCGCACTTCCCCAGCGCCTCGCATCCTTTCTTTACCAGATCCTGCGGACCCGAGAAATTCATATTTATCTGATCAGAAAGCAGTGAACGAACATTGAATCAAGCATAAGAAGGTGCGTACCTGATCAGCAGCGGACTCCGTGACTGTTAGATGGATCTTACGAGCTTGTTCGAAGAGCGCTGGCAACGGCATATCCTCCATTTTGCAATCACCCATGGGTTATTCTATCAAAAACCCTGGAGTTTACACCAATTCAACTTCGAAAAAGGAAAATATAAAGATTAGAAATCTTGAATTGAATGACTAAAGTTACAAAGAATTTAAATTTACAGAAATCTTGAGGGTACGGTTGCAACTTTAACGAAGAAAATAAAAGAAAGCTGCGATCAGAATTTGACAGACATGTTTAAAGGATACTATTGTGTGGATAACATCATTGCATATCCATGGACATGGCCGCCCAAATTTCGCCACGTCACCCATATAAAATGGACTTGAGAATCTTGACCGAGCGTTTAGGGTTGGGATAACAGAACGAGCGATATACACAATAAACCTCATTTCATATGGAAATCTTTTTTTTTTTTTTTTTTTTTGCAGCGGCGGAGCTTCTCAATTCTACTGGAAAAAGCCAGGAGCCCCCGGAATGCCACGTCACTCCTTTCACCAAATATCATCCAACGTTTTTGTAATTTTTTTTAATGAGTATGTAATTTTGATTATTTTTTTTATAAAAATGCTCCATATCGAAAAAAATAAAAAATCCAATTTTAAAGAAAAAGAAACTCCACGCATCAGAATAATGGATAGGATTGTGAACTTCAATTTTAAAATATCATTACAATTATTAAAGGCATCAATTTGACATAGAGTGTTTGATTTTTAGTTTTGATTATTAAAATTGATTTTCTAATAATTTTAAATAAAATATAGTTAAAATCTAATAAATAGTCTAAAATTTTCTAGCAAAGGAGTGTGATTATGTCCAATATGATTATTTATAATTTATTTATATATACATATATAATTATAGACTTGGAAAAATTTTGAATTGAAGAAAATGATCTTCAATAACCCTTTTTTTTTAATTATCGCTATAATTATTTTTATTATTGATTAGATTTATTTAATTTTGTAAGTAAAAAAACTTAATTTCTTTAAGAGATTTTCCTTAAATTTATTTATTTGATAATAAATAAATAAAATTAAAGTTCACATTGAATTATTTGTTCACAATTCTAATTTTTTATTAATCCTAAAAATAAACGAATTTATTTGATAGATAAAAAGGAGATATATTTATATTTAATTTTTTATCTTTTTATAATTTAATTTTATATTAATTTAATATAATTTACACATAAAATAAAACTTTATATGTTAATATAAAATTCAAGTAATATATATTTTATTAATAATATATATTTAAAAATTAAAAAAAAAACAAGTATTCAACACCACACAAGTAGAGGCATAAATGGATCAAATTATTCGAATTTGATTCAATTATTTGAATTTGATTTGTTTATTTTTAAGTAAATTTAAACTTGAATCACTTGTGTTGTAGATAATAATTCTGATACTATTTCGGTCAATCATAATGTGCCACGTGTCATATCTACGCACGAGTTTATGCACGAGATAATTAAACAGATAAGAGCCAAAGAACAGAATATTAAAGAAAAATGACAAAAGCGTAATTAAGGAACAAAAAAATTTCCTATAAATAGGGGTCAGGTACGATTCATTAAAAAATGTTTCTACCAAATTCTGATACGTCCCTCTGATCTTTCTTTTTTTTGCAGAGATTTCGACAGCACGTGTCACGAAGAACGTCAGCAATTCATCATTATTGTTTCAGGTAACAACAACTTGAATAACAAATTAGGTCAAGTTTGAGTATATTTAATACTCAATTTAAGTATCTTGTGAGTATAATTATTTTTTAATATATATTTTTAATATTTGAACATTAATTTACCGTTTTATTTTTATAATATGTGATTATAAAATGATAAATCGAATCTATCATATTAAGTTGAAATGTACTGAATCAAATTTAAATTATTCTAACATTTTATCAAATTAAATTTCAACTTATAAAATTAAGTATGATTGAATTTGAATAAAATTTTAAATTTTAATTTTTTAAAATAAACTAAACTTAAACACAATTCTAAGTCATTGATCTCGTTTCTGTTACGACTCATACACAAAATATAATTGACTCGGCCACAAACATTAGCGTCCAATTAATGTAATGATGCATTGGACATTGGAAAACAAAAAGGACGCATGGGGGCCTGGACTGAGCGCAACTCAAATGAAACGGGCCCGATAAACATGTGAGAGCTGGCCCATTTCTCACCATGTACGTCCTTTATATTATTCACCTCCCGTTTTCTACTTTTCGGACTTCCGGCTTCCATTCAGTCACTTTAATGAAACAAGAACCCCACTTCGGCAACGGAGCACATTTCTTTTTCTCTTTCTTGTCTTAAATCTAAACGGCAATCCGACTCACTTCCTCGCCGTCTTCACCTTCCAGTCTCCATTTCCGTCCTTTTCAGAGTGTCGTTTTTCCACTGCTGCTGCTACTGCTTTTTAAAATTCATCCGTGGAACTTCTATCCACAACATGGTAATGGAATGATTGATGGGTAAAGTGTATTTTTAATTTATTTTAAATAGTCTCAAAATTTTTAAAAAAAGGTATCAATATTATCCTCTCATCAATTTTTTATAAAAATTAAAAAAAAATTACAGAGATAAAAAATTTAAATTTATTACTTATTAGTATCTATTAAAATGTATTTCTAGAAAGGAAACAATTTTAATTATTTTAAAAAGAAACAAAAGCATCATTTTTACTTTTAATTTTAAAAATTCAACTTAAAATCAGCAAAAAAATAAATTGATACTGTATTATTCTTAATAATTTTAAAAATTTTACTTTCTTTTTAACAAATATATTTTCATATGATATCCTAAAGGTTCTCCTTCTATTCTCTGATTTTATTTTTTATTTTTATTTTATTAAATTTTATACTTCTCTAATATTTGAAAATTTTAAATATATAACTAAATCTTATTAAAAATAAAGACAAATTTTTTTAATAAAAAAATATAACCATACAATTTCTACACTAGAGTAGTTGATACTTATTTAAAAAAAAAAAAAAAAGAATACAAAAGCTTGTATATTCTAAAAGATTTAATTAATAATGTTTATATTATAATTTTAGTTTTAAACTTAAAAAAGAAATTAAAGCTATTTCCTAAGACTTCGCTTCGGTTCAGGTGCACCCCAATGACCGGTACACCTATTTGGATGCCCAGCGGTGCAACACGATGAGCCATTCCCACTGTCGGTGTTGCACCATATTTTTCCGCTAGACCTTTTCAAGTGAAAGAAGTAAACACTGGTTAATTATTTTACATTCTTGTCTTTTTTTACTTCAAATTTATAATCCAAAGATTTTTTTTTTTTTATCGCTTATGATATTTTGGTTTTATTTTTTATTATTTAATTTTTATTTTCTTTTAATATTTTTCAAATGAATTTGTTATAATAAATAATGATTATTTTTAATATTTATATAATTAAATAAGTAATAAATAATAAATATATAATTAATTAATTAATTTTATTTTTTTAAAATCACAAGTAAATGAATAAAAAATCTTTATAATTAAGTAATTTAATTACATAAATAATAAAATAAATATTAATAATTTTATTTTGAGATGTGAATAGTGTTATTATTTTTTAAATAAAGTTATATTATTTATTAAAAAATTATTATTTAATAAATATAATTTTATTAAACTTTAATTATTTATAAATTTCGCAAATATCAAATATTATTATAATTTTTATAACGTGCATATTTTAATCCAATGTATTTAAAAGATCATTATATTTTCTTAATAGATTTCACTTTACCACCATCGTTGCATTTTCAACTAAGCACATATCACTCATATTCTGTGTATACAGTTTCTTAGTCGCCTAATATTTATTATTAGATAGTAATATTTGTTTAACAACTGTTCTATAGAACTTACCTTTTAACCATATGAGAATTACTTTATCGCACAACACATTTATACTATTTTTCCACTTGTTTTAATCAATTTTGATCCTATGAGTTACATCGGTCTCAACCTCTCTATCTATCTATATGATTGATCTCAGATATTAAAAATGATTTCGCTTAGGTATCGCCATCCCATTCAACATCATTATATTTTGACATTCCTCTTTATTTGAATTAAATTTACATTCTATATATTCAGTTTTCACTTTACTTAGTCTAAATCCTTTTGATTCTAACGTTTATCTCAACATTTCCAATATCGCATTGATATTCACTCTAGTCTCAACACATAAGATAGTATGGTTTGTAAACATTATACACCAAGGTATCATATCCTAGATGGATTTTGTCAGTTTTTTCATTACTGCAATGAACAAGAATAGATTTAACATCTACCCTTAATGTAGTCTCATTGTAATAGAAAATTCACTTGTTTTCTCTCCACATGTCTTCACATGTGTTATTACACTTACATATATGTCATTATTTAGTTCAATATTTTTTACGAGACTTTTTTTTCTTAATTAATGACCATCATAATAACTACCTAGGCTCTATATCATATGCTTTCTTTAGTTTATAATGACCATATGAAAATCTTTACCCAATACTTGAGAATACTCTACTAATTGTTTAAGTAAGTGTATTGCTTCCATAGTTAATCGGTTAAATATAAAACTAAATTGATTTTCTAATATCTCTGTAATCTCCCTTAATTTCCATTTTATCACCCTCTCCCATAGTTTTATCTTATTACTCATCAATTTTATGCCTTTGGAGCAATTTTAAATATCTTCATTGTTCTTATAAAAGTATATCAAGACCCTCTTCCTTTATATCCTTAGATATCTTGTTATTGTGTTAAATCTTGTTAAAATAATTTGTTAATTGCTTAATTCGTACTTCTCCAAAACATTTTCAAACTCTAATTGGAATTTCGTCAAGCCCAACATCCAACATCCAACATCCTTCCTTGTTTTCATTTTCTTTAGTATCTTCTTTACCTTTATTTCTTTGATTCTACATATAAAGTATCGATTCAAATCCTTGAAAGGGATCAAGATATTGTACAAAATTTGGCATTATCCATCAATGCATAGTTTATTGAAATAACCATATTATCTTTCTTTAATGTCATTGTCCTTAGCGAGAAACTTTTTTGTACTTATTTTTTATACATTTCACGACTCCTATGATGTGACTCTTCCTCTCTCATGTGCCAATATGTATTCTTTCTTTCCATGCGTCCTTCATGTCCAACTTATCATATATCTCTTTTACAACCTTCGCTTTAACTTCTGCCATTGCATTTTTTTCCTCTTTCTTAGTTAACGATATTTTGTGAGACTCTTTTCGGTTTTGTACTTCTTTAATGTCTTGTAGTAATCTCGTCGTTTGATACTCTTAATATTTCCTTACTATCTCTTGATTGCATTTTGCCATCTTGTTTTATAGTACATTTGGATTCTTCTATGTTATTCAATCCTTTTTCTAAATTCCATTATCTTTATGTAGTGAATGATAATTTTCCTTCAACTTTCACCATTGAATCTGGATAATTTTTTTGTTGTTGATTAAAAATCAAAATCAAATTTAATTGATTTTGATTAGTTAAGTCGGCTTAAAGAAGTTTTTACTCACTTCGTTCCATCTTGAATGAGGTATTTGTCGATTTTGGAAGCAGAAGATTTTAATTTTTTTACAAGTTCAATTCAACCCTTGATAATTAAATGAGAGATTCTTTTTCTCTTAACAATTATCACATAAATTAATTGAGAAAAATATGCAAAATTAAAAATATTTTGGATTACTATTTTATACACTAATAATGGAAATTTTATTTTACAAGTAAGATTAACAAGATGAAAAATATTTTTTAAAAATATTTAAAAAATAAAACAATAAAAAATAGATATGTATTCATTTTTTAATCTTACTTATAAAATTAAAAAAAAATTATAAATGTATGAGAATATAATTTTTAATTTGTTTGAAAAATGTCAATTTCGAAGGCTCTTAATTGGCTCAATTATTGAATATTATATTTCTAGTGTCACTAGATTAGAGAACTTCATTTCAGACAGGAGGGATCCACATTGAGCTTGATCATTAAATACGAAGTCGATGGTGGGATGAGGGTGCTGTGCCCATTGATGACCCACTTGACTTAGACACCCTAAGTTTATTCTTCAATTTTTTATCAGTAAACTTTTTCTTTATTGATTGCTTTCAATTCAAGTACTTGGTTGATCCAAACTCCAAGAGCAGATCTTGGAATATATATACATAAATATTGGAATTAAAATTATGGGATTGGGGTGTTCATTTGCATTTGTATGCTTTTCATATAAAATACAGATTTAATGCAATGGATTTGCATATCCTTTCCTCAACAAGTTCCTGCTTTACAGGTCTTAACAAAGGAAGCAAATTGAAAGATCCTAGTACTTCTGGACCCATGAAGAATTGGCTTCTTAGGTGGCTTCATCATGACGGCTATGAACTGAAACTGACCCCCTTCACTGCTTCCACTGGCCCTCTTTGTTTGCCGAAATTGCTCTTCACCACCAGATTTTGCCTACTATCCATTAAGAGGAGCTTTCACAGATATATTGCATTCTATCTAATTGTTGGGAATTGGGATATTTTTCATGAAAAAATTCCTGGGTTTTTAAGCAACCAACTGAATCATGTCAAATTGGGGGCTTTTTCAGATTTTACAGTAATTTTCATGAGTTTTGACTTTCATGTATTGGTCAAGAATTGTGTTAGGCAAAGCTTTGCCTAACAGTTGTAGTTGGTGTAAATAATGGTGACTTGATAATGTGGTCCAAGCCAAATACTTATATGGTTGATATTTTTTATAAAATCTAAGGTGTTTTCTGATTTATCATAGGTTGGTAGGAGTTGTAGTCCAAAATCTCACAATATCTTTATTCATATGGTCCTAAATCATTGAAAATGGAAATAAAATACACATTTTCAAGCATTCTAATCTTTAGACTAAGGACACTCTATCCATTCTATATGTGATAGCTGAAAAGTACATTCATAACTATTTTTTTGCCTTTTCAGCCTTCCTTAAGATACCTATAGAAAAAAAAAGGAAACTTTAGAGCAGGTTATTTTTAATTAGATTCTTATTCTATGCATTACAGTTGCAAACAGTAATTTTAAACTGTTAAAGGTGAAAGACACTCTGGAAATGATAAAATATTTCCAGTATTATTCATGGAAGATTCTGTTTTCTTGTTCAATTCTTTTTCCTTGTTAGTAATGGTGACAAACCACCAGGAATCTAGTGTTCTTGCTTCCCTGTTTATGTCATGACTCATACCAGTGCCGAAGGAGGAATAGATGAAAAAATTTGATCGGAATCAAGTGGGGTTATCACTTATCAGGTGTGTCCTTCACTGAAAACCAGGGAACAATTCTTCCATTCTGTAAAAGTTTTGCCCTTTCTTTTAACTGATTTGGCAGACTTCTACACGTGTAAAACTCATGCTTTTGGTATTCCATGATCATTTATAATGGGCAAGTTCCAAATCAAACTGGTACTTCAAAATTTCTGCAGTTGGGTTTTGCTAGCCCCTTAAAAGATCTTCATGGAAAACCAAGGTTGGTTTCTCTAGCCTAGCAAAGTTTTCTCATAAAGTTGTGGCATCTAGTCTGGTTTGAATTGAAGAAAGGCTCAACCTTTTGTTCTTGTAAGTTCTACATTATTCTGTTATTGATTGTACAGTTTTATAAGGTCTTTGTTCTGCTAACTATGCCGGGTGTTATTATTCCTCCATTATTGTAATGCTTTTTGTGTTCAATTATTTGTACTAGACTACCATGATATATGTTTCTCTTTTATAGGTGTGAATTCTGTACCATTAAAGTAGAGAATGCCTGGAATTTCAGTTTTCCTTCTTTCTTTTTGCTGATTAATTTCACCTCTCAATTTGATTTCTAACTTCTTTTTTCTACCTATCATTTCCAAAGGTGAAGAGTCAAATTCCTAAGCAATGGATGAGAAGAGCATCTCTGGTTCATATCTAATTATCTCTGAAGAGAAAAGTGACAGCTTGTATCCAATGTATTTTGGTGTTTCTTGTGCTTTTTTTGCTCTCAGGCTCCTCACAGGACCTGAAAAGGAAGATGAGAAATGGTCTGAATTACGTGATAAAATGCTTCAAGGAAGTGCTCAACTCTTGGGATTGCTTGTATGGAGAATCCAGAGAGAAGAAGCTAATCTAGCAAAGTGCGAGCTTCTCCAAAAGCTTGAGACTGCTAAGAAAGAGATCGAGGAGTTAAAGGAAAGGAGACATGAAGATGCAAAAGCAAATGAGAAGGTTGCCGGCATCTTTGCATCTCAAGAGCAGGGATGGTTAATTGAAAAGAAGAAACTTAGACAGCAAATTGGAGCCCTTATAAATGAATTGAGAGTCCTCGAGAAAAAGAAAGATGAAGAATTTGTTGACTTGAATAAAAAACTGAATGAAATGGAGCTCTTGCTGGAGTCTAAGGATAAGATAATTGAGGAAATGGAGCTGAAGGAGAAGGAATTAGAAGAGAAGGTTATGAAGTTTGAAAGTGTTGCTGAAGAACTGAGAGAAACTGCAAAGCGTGAAGCCCAGGAGCATTCTACTGAGCTTTGGAAGCACAAAACCGCCTTTATTGAGATTGTGTCAAATCAACGGCAGCTTGAAGCGGAGATGGGGCGAGCCTTTAGGCAAGTTGAAGCTACTAAGCAGGAGCTCGATGCAGTCCTAGAGCAGAAGGAGGAGTCAGTTTTATTAGCACAAAAATTGTCCATAGAAATTACGAAAATGCGCAAGGATTTGGAGCAGAAAGACAAGATTTTGTCTGCAATGCTAAGGAAATCTAAGTTGGATACCGCAGAGAAGCAATTGCTTATGAAGGAGATTAAAGTATCAAAGGCAAAGAAGAAGCAAGCTGAACTAGAAACAGAAAGGTGGAGGGCAGTCTCTGAGTCTAGAAATGACAGATATTCATTGAAGGGTATTTTTTCTTACCAAACCAGTGCAAAATTGGATGTTTCCTCTGGTGCCAAAGAGGTGTCAAACTCTAGCAAAAGCAGATCAGAGCCGACTGATGTTATTTTCGAATGTGACTATTCAGAGATGAAAGCAGACCCAGAAGTCTTTTCTCCTCTTCCTGATTGTCATTCTCCTGGAGGACGTGAGGACTTGGGTAAGAACAACTTCTCTATGATTCTCTTGATCACCAAGCATTGTGTATGAATAGTTATATATGTCTTTCATCTACTATGTCTAGTGAGATCCATCAAATGCTTAACGTGTTAAGTTCTGTATTGGATTTTTTTTCTTGTTCTGTGTTTTTAATCCTTTTCTGTCCTTGCATTTTAAGTAGTGACAGCTAATGTCAAAAGGTTGGAAGGTTGGGTTCGAGCTGAAGCAGAAAAGTATGCAACTTTGATTGAGAAGAGGCATCATTTGGAACTGGATGCCTTTGCAGAACAAATGAGATTGAAAGACGAGAATTTAGAGGCTTTTCGTTGGCGGCTGCTGAGCATGGAACTCGAGTCCAAGCGGCTGCAGTCCCATGTTGAAGGACTGAACCAGGATGTTTCACAGCTCAGACAGGACAATATGAAATTGGAGGCCTTGCTATTGGAGAGAGAAGAAGAATTGGATTCCTTGAAGGAGCAGTTTGCATCACAATTAAAGCCTCTGAGTTGTCAGAAGACAAACGCATTAAAATCATTTTTGGATGATCCAGCATTAACGCATGATTCTTTTTGGCCCAAAGTCAAGATTATAAAGAAAAAGTCAACTGAGAAGGAGCAAGAAACAAAAGCAACTTTGCTAGATAAGTCTCAAGAAAGACATGCCGTGAAAGAAGAGGTAATCCCATCTTACAACGAATCCAAAAACATCAGATTGATAGTCCAATCACCTGAAAAGGAATTTGAAGAAGAGAGAGAATATCCCAACCCAGGTCCAATTCAGAAAGAAACTATTGGTCTAGTAGTAGTCGATTCTGTAGACAAGTCAGCATTACCTGGCCAGTCCTCGAGTAAAACCAAAAATACCCCCTGGAGGATGGATATTCAAGCTCTTGGAGTTTCTTACAAGATCAAAAGGCTGAAGCAGCAACTTCTCATGCTTGAAAGATTAACAGGAAAGCAAGAAAGTGGAGAGAATATGGGAGGCGGTGACAATGGGATGAAAGGCTTTCTATTGTTGATATCTTTGCTAAATAAACAAGTCAGCCGCTACCAGTCCCTTCAAGGGAAGACCGATGATCTGTGTAAGCGGATGGTAAGCAAATTACTTAATTTAATTTCTAATTCAGTGGCTTCGCCTTCTACTAATATCAATGTTTTCCACTGGTGATCTACAACTTTTTCCCATGCAAAGTTTTGAGAATTTTCTTCTCTATTTGTTGTTAATCACCAGGTTCTGAACTAATTTCAAAAATGAAATTAAATGGAACTTCTTTTGCTATTCACTCATCATTATCTTAACTACAATTCTCAGCATGAAAATGATATAGACACGAGTCAAGGAGATTGTAGTAGTAGAAAAAGTAAAGGAGACACTAGAACACTGGAGCATTTCCTGGAGGAGACATTCCAGCTGCAGAGATACATGGTTGCAGCAGGTCAAAAGTGGATGGAAATTCAATCCAAAATAGCGTCTGGGTTTACTGGGGTGGAGCTGGACAAGACAGCCACCTTTGACATCAAGCGCTTCTCTGACAACGTGAAATCTTTATTCCAGGAAGTTCAAAGAGGTCTGGAGGTCCGAATAGCTAGAATCATTGGAGATCTTGAAGGGACATTGGCTTGTGAGGGAATAATACATTTTAGGAGGTAGAAATAATATATAGGAGCGGTAATACCAAGGTGAAGCTCAAATAAAGGTTCCATATGTTCTGTTTTGTAATTCTATATTCGAATTTGTATATACAATTTACCACAACATCAATGCCTTGATTTTACTTGATGATCTTTGTCCATTCCAAATTATTCAAAAAAAAAATGCAAATGTTGTTTCACGGTTATTAAATATTAAGTTGTTTTATATTCAAAATAACATGATATCACAACGATAAAAATTTGATCTAATAATTATTATTTATTTTTAAGAGAAATTAATTTTAAATTTTGAATATCTCTTTTTCTCTTGTATTTTTTATGAATCAAAAAAAATTAATAACAAAATTCAGATTTTGTTTTGTAATTCTTGTTTGTTGCTTCTTTTAAATTCATAATGA
This sequence comes from Firmiana major, assembly GCA_033439115.1. Lineage (NCBI taxonomy): Eukaryota > Viridiplantae > Streptophyta > Magnoliopsida > Malvales > Malvaceae > Firmiana > Firmiana major. Next base: position 84,907,618 of record CM065897.1, read on the forward strand.
GATCTTTATATTTTTATTTACATGCGATTAAATATTAAATATTTGTTAAATTTTAAATTTTTTATGATCCAATATTGAAGTTAATCCTTTCATTTATAGCAAGTTAGGTGGCTTACAGCTGTTTGCTAGAACCTTTTATTACGGTGCATGAATGTCAGTGTGATGTTATAGTAAACTCCCAAATTCCTTTCCTCCTTTGCCAAGCAATCGTGATGCTCCTTCCACTTTAAAATGGCATTCTTTTGGTGCTTTGCATTTCATCTACTCGACCAAATTTGTGGATGATATGCATTTGCATCCCACCCAACTAAGGGGTTAGAAAAAATCATCCTCTTTCACAAGATTGTGCTTAATTCTATTATTAGAAGGGTGACATAGCTGGGATATTTTCAATGTTAAAATTGATATTTTGTAGGAAGAAAAATACAATAATATGAATCAGAAACTTATATAAGGGAAAGAACAGACCACTTGAGACATGGGAAAATAGATTAATATTTCTACAAACAATTTATTTAATTGATATAAGTATAAGCAATTTAATATGTTGCTTAGTCATGTTTTTTCCAAATCTAATTTTTTTCTGTAATGTAATAATAAATATCTTTTTTCACTTAAAAAGCAAAGAACAATCGCTTCAATGTGGAAAAAGCAATTTTAAAGTGAAACTTTGATTTTATAAGAAAAGAAAAAGATTACTTCTGGTACAAGTTATTATATAGAAAACAAAATTTGTAAGCAAACACACATAAATCAGATAAATGGAGCTCTTGGGTTCGATTGTTGAACAGCACAACAATGATGAATTATTAATGTTAGTATCTTGATCTTTTGATCACGTAACTCTGTAAAAATCAAAACAATCAGAGGAGCGCAAGGCTTTTTTTTTTACGTAAGCACTCCGATTCTTAAGTCAGATTTCAACAGAGTTTCAGTTTTATCAAAAAGTGGGGCAGAAATTAAATTATAAATCATAACTGAACCCTACTTATAATGAGTAATTTATTCTTTAATGACATATTTGTCCATTGGTATTAACTGAAGATATTTAATGACAAAATCGTTCAGGTTAACTTTTGACACAAAGTCTACATTTATCTGTATTAAATTTTTAGTATGAAACGTGCCGCCTTATCTTGACGACACATAATATTATCAACTTTTCTATTTTCTTATTTTATTTTACTCATAACAGATCCAATTTCTTGTTAGAATCGAAGTTTTAAAGGAGGTGAATCTACCATTGACAATCAAGATCTATTAAGCTTAACTTAATACACAAAAATCTTTTAAATTTTTTTTTGTAAAAACCCTATAAACCTTAAAAAACTCTCAAAATTGTGCATTTATAGACTTGTTTTAAGTGTGGATTAAAATAATTATATTTTTGCTCCTCACTTCCTTACTCTTAGGCCTCCATTGTACCACAATAAAAGAGCTACTACTTTTCTAAAGCGAAAGAAATGGATGTACATGACCATTGGCAAAGACCTTGATTAGTAATATTTACGTAACTACTTTAGTGCTTTATTCCAAAGAAACCAGAACACTTCCTAATTCCTTTTTGTTATGCGCTAGCTGCTGCTTGGGGCGTAAAAGGACAGGCAATTCATTCTAGATGACCTAACATTATAATGTGCATTATTGTCATTCAATGCTTGGAATGACTGTTCAAAAGCAAGCCAGTTGAATATTTTCTTCACCCATTTAACACTTCTATTAACATTAAATATAAGCAAGCTTGATGTGAATATAGACATGTTAATTCGTGCTTTCGTATCAAGATATGACATGATACAAATTAAAAAACGATACAAATTTATGAAATACGAACATGACACGAATTATAAAACGTGTTTGACATATAAATACGAACACGACATGTATTTTATACGTGTGACACGTGATACGATACGATTGACACGTTATAATTATCTGTATCACACGACACGACTCGATAAACACGAAAAAATATAACTGACACGAATAGATACGACAAAAATGACACGGTTAAAAATAAAATATAATCAAAAATAAAAAAATCATAATATTTATTGATTTACAACAATAATTTAATTTAAATTCTTATTATTATTATACAACTCATTTAAAAAACTATTTTTTTTATTAATTTTCAACATTGGTAAATGCTTAAAAAAATATTTTTGATCAAAGTTCAACTCCTCCCACAAGTATATATTATTTTCGTGTCTTACACATGTATCGTGTATTCGTGGTGACACAATTTTCTTCAACATGTTTCTCGTATCGTGTACGTATTAATCGTGTATTTGTATGACACGATTTAAAAAAACGTGTTTTCATATCTTATACGTGATTAGCCGTGTCAGATACGGTTAAACACAAAAATTATCGTGTCAAAATTCATGCTTATACGATTAAATACAAAATATAAAATCTTCAAATACATATATGATTTTTTCGTATCATATTCGTATTATATCACTTATGTCATGTCTACATTTATTACGTCTACGTAAATAAGACATCATTTTGATCAATTATTTAATACTCGAATATTTGATTCACTGTTGGATGCCTATGGTCTCATTTACCTCTCCTCCACTAAGATCAATATCTTTATACTATTGATTGAGCTATTATCCAGTAAATAATTTGAGCAATAATTACAATCTGCACTAGAATTTGTTCATAGCATATGCCCAAACGGCTGCTGGCTGATCTGCGGACTTGGGTTGAACAAATTTGAGATTAATGGTGCCTTTTTCTTTAGTTCATAAAAAGTTTAAGAGCAAAAGAAATTATTTCATCTTTATGATAAATATATTTTGTCAATTCACTATTAAAATTTAGAAATCCATTAACTTTTTATTTACAAATTTTTTAAAATTTACAAATTGATTATTAACGAAAGATCATAAAAATTAAAATATGAATGTTTTATATTCAATATTCAAATTTTAACTATTTATATCAATTCTTCATATATATATATATATATATATATATATATATATATATAGTTGAACTTTTTTTGCGTACCTGGGAAATTGCCAATCAGAAGCTTTTTTGGGCCATTTTGTAAGTTTGATTGATTCCGATTACCTCAATGCGATTGTCTTTTTTACTGAAAAGACAAAAAATGATGGAAGAAAAATTATCATTTCACCATTGGTTAAAATTTTTTATTATTTTATTATAAAATATATACTTTTAATTATTATTTTTATCTTTTTCGATCTTCCAAAAAATAATCTCTCTATCCAAAGTAACCCTTTGTATTGGCATAAAATCATACGAGTTTTTATTTCTGCCATCAACACACATTGAATGCACTCAACCCCCCATTGCTTGAAGCATAACACTAAATTAATTAGCCCTTTTAGTGTTCTGGTGATTTGGGTCTAAGCATCGTTTGAAGCAGTACATTTTCCCAGTATTTCCAACCCCATCTCTGCCAGCACACAGGCGGCTGCAGATTGGAAGAGTGAGGCAGAGGAGTGAGTCCGGCACCGCCCCAAATTTATGTGTGAGGCGAACATTCTACCAAACTATGTTGATAGATTTGATATAAGTAACACAACAGAAATCTATTGGACCTCTCCAATAGATTTAAGACTTTTTTCTCAATGGGGACCCATAAATTAAGCAAATAAGATGTGCATAGCAAAGAGAAAAGTGGCTGTTTGAGCCTTTCAAAGATCCTGGTCGGAAAAGGCTTGTGCTCTCCTTTCCTACATAATGTTACACTTGCAGGTGGTTGAGTTGGGGTCTTTAGCAATTAAAATTCCCTTCTAATCGTAAGATGTAGGCAGTGGCACGTCTGTTTCTATGACAAATGGAAAATTATGCAACGGGAATTGGTGAAACAGTGCTTGGGCCTTTGGGGACCGTGGTCCTGGGCTGGAATGAATTGTCTCAGGTGGAACAATTTTGTAAGCTGGAAAGAGTTGTTTCAGGTGAAGCAATATCCGTCCAAAGAGATCTCATTTCACCTGAAAATTTGGGAGGAGGAGGGTAGAACAATAGGAATGTGAGGTAACATTCTTTAGTTCTTCGTAGCTTACCGTATTAGCTTATGGTAATAGCCTCCTTAACTACCGCCGGAGAAGGGCCCTGAAGAAACTTATGGAGGATGTGACATCCATTGGGCCCTACTCATTTAAACTAGAATCATGGTTTGCTTGATACATTATGAAAGTAATAATGTACAGTATTAGTATATACTACTTATCTGAAGATAAAACACCACCGTTTTAAGTTAATGTTTAGAGTTAAAAATATCAAATAGCACTCAATATTAATATCGAAACTCAAATTATCAAATATTTTCTTAGGTGCCAAACACAAAAACACTTCCCTCGAAGACAAATATATAAAAAGAGAGATTATTGATATTTATCCTCTGCCAATATTTTTGCAATGAAAAATGTCTATGTTTCATTCAACATTGGTAGCACAAACAGATAGTGTACTTATTTTATTCAGATTATTAAATGGTAATTAAGCTAATCTCACCCATTTAATGTAATTCCGATCCACCAGGAATGATGATATTTTATTCATATGAACGAAACCCAGAGCTTTGATACTGTCAGCTAAGACAAGTCTGGAAAATTTATGCACTGACACAGTAAAGTCACCATCATATCAACTATGAAGCCTTGACTCCTTTTCTTATCTTTTCTACACGAAAATTAGCTTAGAATATTCAAAATATCCGGCTCTTCCTGTATGTTTAACAGCTTTTGACTCGGACAAAGCTCCAACGTATAATTAGATATGGTATGAATACCATTGGGATCGACCTGTATTCTTGCTAGGGTAGTAAATAATAATTGTTACCGATACGATTATAATATAAATCATGTTCATGGTTAAGAATCTGTTAACTCTAGAACAATCAATTTCATGAATACTTAAATTAATCCGAAAGATATAAAACTGATGATCTATACTTGTGTTTTGGGTAGGTAACGAGACTTGATTTATTACATTTACCGGCTTTATAATTTATATAAATCATGATGCTTTCGGACTGTTTGGGTGACTTTTCAAAAGATCGAGCTTCGTTCTTAATCTAATCGGAGACTGTTGATTGTCACTTTCAACCAATCAAAAAAAATCGACGGTTTTTATTAACGTGGACCCTTGTTAGAGCCAAGGGCTTTTCGTTATTTTTTTTTTTCAACGTACGAACGGGTTAGAAGAAAACGCGGCGTTAGCTCGTGAATAAGAAGCGCCATGAGCGTTGTTGTTGCTGTGTGACCCTTGCAGTTTCACGTTCATCGGCCATCGCCACCCTCTTTGCCTGCTCTCTTTCTCTATGATCTTAGAAACCCTTTTTATAAACTTGGAATATTCTAAAGAACTGGGTATTTTACTGTTTGCATGATCAGTTAGAAAGATATGGGGTCAGAGGCAGAGTGTGAAACAACTCCTACACCAAAGCTTTCTCTATATTCATTTCCGGGTAAGGCAAAAGAGCCGTCAGGGATGATAACACCGCCGATCCATACCTCCGTGTCGATTCCGTTCGAGTGGGAAGAAGCACCAGGAAGGCCTAGGCCATGTCCCAGTATCAGTGATAATACTACCAGTCAATCAAAGCCCGACGGTGCAAGATGCTTGGAACTGCCTCCAAGGTTGTTAGCTGAGTCTAAAGTTGTTAACATGCCTTATCCAACAACTGTCTTCGACGGTCCTGATGTGGGTCGGTTTGTGTCTTACACCTTGTCGTTTCGAAAAGACGGGTCTTTTAGGAGCCTGGACAACAAGAGGGTGAAAGAGGAGAAAGTTAGGTTTGGATCGAGTAGATGGGGGAGCTTTAGAAAGGCTGGGCGAGTTGTTCAGGGAAGCTTTGACTTTTCGACTCCGGTTGCTGATGGTGGTGATAGTGGCGGCAGCGGTGGCGGTGCACAGGGGAAGATCACAAGAGTTAGGAGGAAAGGGAGCTTATTGAGTCTTTCTCAAGCAAGATCACATGTCTTGGTAAGTGCCAAAACAAGCTCTCCATTGATGATCCCTTCTACCTCATCAGCAGCTATGATCCCTTTGTTCTCTTTTAATTTTTCAGTTTTCACCAATATTACACATAAAACAGCCAATCCATTTAATGTTAATTTCCTTACTTCCGTATGTTACTTTGAATCATGTATATGATCTTGTGCTGATTAAATGGTTTTTCAGTTCTATTCTTGTATATCAGAACCAAACTTTCCGTTTCATGTTTCTTAATTTTCCGGAAGTTTTACTCTTGAACTGATCAAGCACCAAATGATTTACGGGATGTGGACAAAATACCTATTGGGACTGATCTTATGACTAATTAACTGTACATTTCGAACTATTGGCAGATTGCTAATTATTACGGGTGAACTGATAATTTGCTTTTGCTATTCATATTACTTACTACTATTATCGACCAAACTGATGAGCATTTAGTTTAGGTGCCAGGACAAGAATTGCCATGATCAGGGAAATGGATTATTCTATTATACATTACCCTATTTTTTCAAATGTATTCACAGGGTAGAAAATTATACACGTATCTTATTCCTTGCTGTTTATTTTGCACGTTCTCTAATCATACATCACTATGTATATGACTGCAGGCAAGCATTTATGAAAGCTTTAAACAAGTGGTCCCATGGAGACGAGGGCAGGAGAAAATGAAGAAAAAGGGTTCTTGAATGCATTGCCACAAACGTCTGACCTGTTAGATCAGTTTAACTTTTGTATAGGAAAGAATGGAAAGTATTTCTAGTTATTTCGTTGGTCTCTTTCATGTCGTAAGGATTAGCTAGGTTTCATTTGATCCTCATAAATGGGGTAGAAATTTATCTCCTCCATCTGATATCATGTTGATCAAGCCTTCAAATCTCAAGGTTTTAATGAATATAAAATTCTCAGAGTACTATAATTGATTATGCATGTTTATTATTGATTACCGTGAATATGCATCCAGAAATTATAGAATTTGGACAATTCATTTGTAAAATATCATTAATTTCTACAGATGGTTGTGAGTCAGAACATATATTGAAGGGCTGCTACAGCTGTGGTGACTGTACGATGACAGAAAAGTAATCACTGATTAAACAGAGAATACCATGGCAGTCAATAACAAGCGGCGAGGGACTTTCTTTTCTTGTAATTAGCTTTGAAACAAGCCTGCCTTAGCTTCTTGGTTCTCTCAGTCAATTCCATATCTGGCAGTTTTTCAAGCATCCTCTGGTGTTCCTCCAACATCATTATCTCATTAGTCAATCCAAGCTCCTAAAGTAAAGAATAAAAGACAAGTAAGTTCTTGACATCTAGAATGGGGCAACTACTTTACTTGTCCGAAGAAAATGAGATATTACAAGTATGCACGCATATATATATATATATATATATATATATATATATATATATATATATATATATATATATTTGACTATAATTGTAGTACAAGCAGCCTTCAGATATTCTAATATGGGCAGAAGTTGAATGTTTGTTTATAATGGCTAAAAAAACCACGCAATTTTCAGGGTTTCCGATTGACTCTTAAATTGGAAGACAAGAGTAAGAGTTTGGTCTGTTGGCACCATCACTCTCTCTGATGCCAACGAGTAATCATGCGTGATGATGACGCTGTATATATATAAAAACTATAATGTGATTAGTATCTTCGTACTCATGTCATGTTAGGGTGACCAACACACGATTTTTTTTCTTTGGAAAAACTAATTTTCCCTCTATCCAAGCAAAGCAGTAAAAACAGCTACAAAAGGTCTTTCCGGCGATTTATTTTCATGGTGGATGCTGAGATAACCTTTATTACAAGTAGGCTGTAGCCTATATCATAAAGAATGAAATAAAATAACAACGATCAAGAGTAACCAATCAATGGTTTCTTAATTAATTGTCAACTTAATTCTTCATCCTATAGCCAATGAATCTTTGATTTAGTGACAAAGAAGAAGTCTTAAAATCTCACTATTTGAGAATTACAAGTGAAGTTATATATAGATATTATGTAATCTCTACTGTAATGTGCCGTTAAAAAAGTTCGTCATGCCATGCATTGATTGGAGCATGCAGTACTGGTCATGATAGTATTTTATTCATTTGAGTTGAAAAGTGAACACTATTTTAGAACCAGAATTTGGCTGTAAACATATGCATGCACGTACCTTGACATTGTTAATGAGGGACTTCAAGCTCTTGATCTTCCTATGAGGCCATCGCTTGATGTTGAGTTCCCTGCATCTCTTCTTCAACAATGTCAGCCCCACGTTCATCTCTTCAGCAGCTCTGGAAATCGGGAAATCAAAATACTTCTGAATCTCTTCTAATTCCAATGGAGCAGTCCTCTTCCTCCCAATACTCCTGCTTTTCTCTCCGTGTGATCCGCTTGAAGCTCCAGACTCTCCTTGGATCGTACTCAATGTTTCGCCCGAACCACCATTACTAACATTGTCACAATAATATTGTCCAAACGAACCAACAAATGCCCTTAGTGGCTTTGCATCAACCACGCTATCTTCATACGGTGATGCAACCAGAGTGCTGCTCTGATCATCTAGCAACGCAAACTCACGGCTTATATCCAAATCCTTGAAATCATCATAGCAATTGGTCTGGCAAGGCAATGCAGGTGAACTGAAGTTACTGAAGTCGTAAAAACTGTCCACTTCAAAAGCCGGCAACCAAACCCTGCATAAAGAAAAAGTACCCCAAACATCAAAGAATTGAAACCTGAAAGTTCAAAAGAAATACAAGTTAAGAACATAATTTTAGCGTCTTACTTTCCAAATGGGTCTTCTTCAAAGTTGAAGCAGTCAAATTCTGGTGCATTCTCAAACTTTGGAAAATTAAGATGCGTAGAATCCATATTCACAGATAACAAGAGAGTCGATGGGGGGACTGGAGATACAAACAGCGCAGGAAGGAAAGGGATGAATTGTTGTATATTGGAGTCTGTGCATACAACCATGATGAATTATACAATTTTCATGGGATGTACTAAATATGATCATTTATTAGAGAACAATTACCAATAATCACTAATGGTAGTAGGGGGCTGCATCATTATCATCCACATTTATCCCTCTTTTAATGCTTTTTGCATTATATATCTTTTCCATAAATTATTTTTCCTTCTTTTTTTGTTTATAATTCAGATGACATTAATATTAGATAAATTCTTAAAATTGTCGATTCTAAAAATTTAAACGTGTAATATCTTATCGATTGAGTTAAATAGATCGAAGATAGAAGGATTTCAAGACAAATTAAAAGTTTTTTTTTAAAAAAAAATCTTTGTTTTGTTCTTGTTTTCAAATGATGTATAAAAAACCCTGTAAACATGGGGTTCAAAATCTAGGTCTTACTTCTACATGAAAGGAAGTATATGTTTTTCTCCTTAGAAATTAAAGAGAGGGAAATGAAGAATAAATGAGAAGAAGGTTATAGAAGGATTAACGAGGTTGAGAGCATTAATTAATGCAATTAAAAATCAACATAAGTGAGATGGTTACAAATTCAATCAGTTTACACCCCCATGCCATGATCTTCCATTCATCATTTTTTTCCCCTTAAAATTCCACATAAATTGAGTTACTGGTTCGGTTTTGGCTGTTTTCATGAGCTTAATAATTGCTTGTAACTATCGATCAATAATAATAATACTAATAAAATACTTGTAAGTTGTAACTCATAAACCTGTTTTTTTTCCAATACCAAAAAAAAAAAACCCTGATTTTCTCATTATAAGATTTTAAGAGGTATTATTAACATTTGATGGGACGTAATATATGTTGTAATATATACATATTGTTTGAATTTTAATTATATTAAATTAATTTTGAACAAATACTTATAATATACGGTGTGAATAAAGATTAATTTTATAGTGGTTGATATCAAATATATATATATATATATATATATATTTAAATTACCAATGCTGATTCCCAAATCCGGTCTATCATTGGGACGGGCCGTAAGGAGATCAGGGTTTAATCGGAAAAGCCTCAAACTCGAATGCGAAAATTCACCGGACTCTAATCTAATATGTATAAGGACTGAAAGCTACTAGGCCACTAAAAAAAGCTAAAGACAAATTGGGTCTAAGCCCTGCTGGATTCTGGAGCTGCCTAACGAATTTGTAGACCAACCCAACAAATGACTTCTCCGACAAAAGATAAGAAGAAGCTAGGATTCTGGTGCAGGCTTCAGGTAAGCCCTCTAGTACATACAATGGTTTATGAATCATGGTCATCGGCTCATATCATAGCCCAAGAACATGTGAAACGGTTTTTGTTTATCAGAGGATAAGGTCTATGGAGTTGGAAACCGGTTTTGTTTGATCAAGGAAAATATATTAGATCAAAACAGCTTTTGCATGGCAAGGTATTCCACCATTACAACAACAAACCACGGATTAATATGAAAACACTACATCAATAAATTAACTTTGATGCAGAAACCCTAGCCGAAGATCTTCACTAAGTGTTCACAGAATGTCATCTAGTTAGTATCTTTGGTTGTTTCTCTGAATCACCCTTGTTAGTTTGATTATAACATATAATATATATATAATTGACTTTTGACGAAATGATAAAAATTAAACAATTTTTAATTTAAACCCCAAATTAAAAAAAAAAAAAAAGAAATTGTATGATTTTTGGCATAAAAAATGACTTATTTTCTCTTATCCAATCCAGTCTAATCCACCTATAAAGTCCAGGTGAGTGAAGACAAAAAATTATTGGCAGTGTCTTGGGGAGCTTGGTCGTTCACAGATGCACGACAAAATCATGACTGCCTCTACTGCCACGTCTTTTTTTATTATTATTTTTAGGCAAAATTTTTTTGTACAAGATAAAAGAAAATTCAAATATTAAATTTATAGATAATTTAAACTTAAAATAGGAATATGTATAGTTTCAATAAAGGAAACTTGCCAACCATATTGTTTTCCAATTTGAGTTTTGCTCATGTCTAGAATGAATTTGAAAACATATTCAAAAAAAAAATTTAATCATCAGTTGAAATAATTTGTGAATTTCAAACAACGATATGGATGGAATCTAATAAAATAACAATTATAGCCCGAGAAATAATAAAAATTTGGACATGAACGTAAAAATTTTTTATTTGTCATTTGAATTAATACTCAAAATGTACTGCGATATTCACTCTAACTAATATAGTCTTCCTCGTTGCTAAGCTGCTATAAACCAAAGAATGAAAGAAGCATTTTTCATTTACTACATGGCAGTTTTCTGATAAACCGTAGTACCACTAAAACTATGTGCAAAATTTCTCACCTATTGTCTGAATTTGGAGGTTTGTTCCTTGTATTTATATTTGTAGGACATAGAACAAGAGGGAATCATCACTCGCTAGAGTTTAGAGTAGGCTAAAATTCAAGGACGGAACCCATTTCAGGATTGATTGAAGAAAGCGGCACAGCACCGGCCTCGCGTGCCCCTAAGGGCATAGAACCTGCCCTATTGCGAGAGGCAGTGGAGCCCAACTTCAGCTCTCCTGCTGTCCAGTCCACCAAAACGTGCGTGAGGTTAACAGCCTTGTAATCACAGCTTACTTTTATGATAGGATAGTTGATATGTTAATAATTTATTTATATGATGTAAAATTATATATATATATATATATAAATATATATAGTGTAAAATTTATATCGATGTGAATCAGATATTCATTGGACAACTAAGAAAGAATAAGGGTAAATCTAAATCATCATATAGAGTGCACTCCTGGTTTGAATATGATAACAAGTCAATGAGCATCACCTTCTTCCATGAAAGTGCAGACCAAAGAACCTTGGCTAACAAGTCATGGAAGCACCCTTCAAATCAAATATTACTGGATAAACTTGATTATTAAAAAATGTCAAAACAAGGACACAAAAAAGAATTTTGTCAGTAATTACTTTATATCAGACAGGGGCCTGTTGTAAATAAATGCACAAGTTTCCAAATCAAAAGGCTAAGCTGGAACTGTCAAAATTCTCCGAAAAGGCCAAGCATAACCAAAGACAAAAGCACTTTCTTAAAAGAGAACTAAGATTTTGATTAAAGAGGTGATAAAACCCTGTCGGGTCATGTAATTATGGTTCAGAATGGGACCCGTCAGACTCAGACCAGATTAAAAAAAATATAGACTACTGTTGCAAAGCAAAGCAAAGCAAGGCGGTCCCACTGGAATGGTAAGTAATGAGAAGCTGGGTTGGACATTCTGGGTTTTTTCTTCCAAAGGAGTTGGCTTTCAGTTTCAAAAATCAAATACACAAGACGTGCTAGCTAACCCTGCCGGTTGCTTCTCTCCCTACTTCTTCAATTACAACAACAACAAGAAGAAAAACAAACCCCGCAGTTTCTCTCTCTTTTCCTGTTGTTCTACTACAGTCTACTGGCTTTGGCCTTTTACGCAGCTCCCAAGCTGTTGACGCCTGTTGATGTTGTCGTTTTGTAATGTTTGGTCCAAAATTTTTACCCCTAACTATATCATTCCCCGTCAATAATTTAGGCCTGTTTATGTCCTCTTAGGGCTTGTTTATATTCTGGTGATTTTTAAGGTTAAATGGGAAATGGGTCTCGGCTTATACGTTCAGCTGCACAACAAGTGCGAAGAAAAGAACAAGCTTGTATTAGAGGAGGTTAGTCTATTCAATTTTACTCATAAACCCGCTTTCTATTTTGGTTAGCTTCAAGTTCGTAAATGTCGAGATTCTGAGAAACTGAGAAGAATGGGGAGAAGATGAGCACAACAAGGCTACAAGCCTGGTTTACCCAGCTGAGCCCGATATAGAGCCATTTGCCTATTTGGCTTAGTTAGATTGACATGACATTTGCACCTTCTGAGAACTAGTTCAACATACACTGATTCACACAAGCATTTCCTTTTCTTTTCTCTGGCTGTCTCAGCAAATAAAGAAAAGGTATGAAAAATTTCCAGCTTTGGTTTTTTTTTTTTTTAAATGCTTAATACAGTTAGAGTATTGCTGAAGATTCAGACAAAATGGGCTTTTTTCCTGTAATAGGAGCTGAATCTAATTCCAGATTTTAGTTTATTATCTGTCGGTTTTTTTTGCTTTCTGGGTAGTGGCAGAAGTGCAGCAACCGCTAAAGTGCTGTCTGGGTTTTATTATTTGTTTTTTGATTGCCCTAACTTGGTTAGATTTTGGGTAATGTTTGGTTGGAATAATTGCTTTTTGTATCTTTTTAGTTGTAACTTAGTTTTGAATTGTCTCACACTGTCTACAAGTTTCATGCTTGCTGTTGTCATATCGTTAATGATTCTTTGTGGTTCTTATCTTAAATGTCTCAAGATTCACTGAGGTTTTCATTTCACTCTCTCTCTCTCTCTCTTCACTGACTCCAAGATGAGCTCCTGCTGCCATTGGTTCTTTTTGGGGTCTTCAGTTTAAAATGATTAGGAATATAATATACCATTGATTTCTAGTTTTGGTTTGTCAGGTGGGTACTTTTCTTGCTCTTCTTTTTTTCCCCTTTGTTTGAAATTTAATTTAGTTATTTTGATTGATGCAGATTAAGGCATACTCGGTCCAATCTCATTCCCTTTGTTTGAAATTTAATTTAGTCATTTTGATTGATGCAGATTAAGGCATACACGGTCCAATCTCATTTACAGGTTTAATGGCAACAGCTGCTGCAATTCCCTTGTCTCGAGAAGCATCCAATTTTGATGAGGTTTCTATGCAGCAGGGCTTGTTGTTCTCTGATAGTCTCAAGGTACTACAGTGCTTGCATTCTGTCTTTCTGTTTAGCCCTACAGCTTGCGGGGCAGACTCTAAGAGGCTTTGAGAATTTAGGACCTTCCTTAAAGTTGAAATTTTTGGCATCTTACTCTTCTTCTATATTGTGATCAATATTGAATCTAATCATGTTTGAAATTACCGGTGAAAAAGAAAAGTTTCCAAATTTGAAACCAAACTCCCCCTTTCGTTCCCTGTCCTCTACTCCTTTACTAACTTACTTTACTAACTGAAGCTAAATCACTGCCTAATTTGGTGATTTTTGTCCTAATATTTCAAGTGGTGGATGCTTGTCAAGGTTGCTTAAGTCCCCATCTATGTGAGCCAAGTGTGAATATGCACTCATTTGGCACTTTAGACTGCTATATAATGCATTTATTTTTCATAGTTAATTAAGTCTTGGCTTAAATTCAACTGCAATTGGCTTGCTACGGTGGTTTTGTCACACAGATACTCTATTTCAGGATTTGAAAAATCTGAGAACACAGCTCTACTCAGCAGCTGAGTATTTTGAGCTGTCTTACACCAATGATGACCAAAAGCAGATGTGAGTTACTCTGATTCCTTATAGTTTATACCTTCAATTGTTGGTATTGGATTTTATTTATTTTCATTTTTCTCCTGTTGTTGTTTAAGAAGAAAGATCCTCATGTATATGCAGAGTGGTAGAAACATTGAAAGATTATGCCATCAAGGCTATTGTGAACACTGTAGACCATTTGGGTTCTGCAACATACAAGGTTAACGATTTTTTGGATGAAAAAGTTGAAGAGGTTTCGGGAACAGAGCTCCGGGTGTCTTGTATTGGACAGGTATGGTCAGATTATTTTCATCATGTGGTGAGGTAAATATGAGTCTAGCCTTTATTCTAATTAAGAATTTTGTATGTTTCTCTGGTGGGAATGCTTTCTATAGAAACGATAAAGGAAATGATTCACTGATTTATTTTAAATTTGAATATTGACATTTTTGACAAGATTGGAATGGTGAAAAAAAAAATGTCAGTAAAATTCTTTCTTGCTGATTATGGTTGGAGTTTACTTGTTTATTAGATATAGAGAAATACCGATGAAATAGGACCTCTTTTATATTTTACTTAAAATATTTAATAATCAAAGCATGGGGAACTATATACGGATGATATCAGCCTAGTCAAAACACCACCTGTTCCTCTGCTCTTAGCATAGGATGATTTACGAAGTACTGAAATTTTCTATACTTAAATGTGGTATTATAGAGACTCCTGACATGCCAAGAGTATATTGATCATGAAGGAATTTCCCAACAGTCACTGATGATTAACACGCCAAAGTACCATAACCGGTACATCTTGCCGGGCAAGTATCCTTCTCTATACCTTTTACTCTTTGTCTTTTCACATCTTTTAGCAATTACGGAGACCAGGATATTTGATTGTTTTAAATGTCTTTATTTATTTTCAGTTGGGGAGAACATGCACGGTGCAGACCTCACAAAGTCAAAATACCTAGGATGCAGCCTAGTCGATGAAGATGAGTTGCATCAGTTTAGGAATGGTAGTTGCTCTGTCTGTGCTTTTGTACATTTTTTACATGTTGGACAAGATTCTGATGTAACTTGATCTTACTTGTAATGATTCCTCAAAGCTGTTCGAGCTACAATTAGGGAAACCCCTACATCTTCGGTCAGGGAAACCCCAAGATCTTCAGTTAGGGAAACCCCAAGATCTTCAGTCAGGTGAGGGTTAACATTACATTTCTACTGCATTGCATTTGTAAACCATAGTTTCTTAATTGTGTAACTAGGAGCGCCAATATTTATTCTAATAATGTTTGTTGCAGAAAAGGACGTTCTCCATCACCTTCTCCACGTCAATCTGCAACATTTTCCTTTACTGCCACCATGCTCAAGAAAGAACTAGGTTGGAAAGCATATTTTACTTTATTATATTTTCAAACTGCAATTCTTTGCTTTCAGTTATGAATGCATGTATATACTCACTGTTGGTGTTTATACGCGTAATCAGAGAAGCGAACAGTATCACCGAATCGATTTCCACTTTTACGTTCTGGATCTGTTACCAGGCCTACAACCCCAAATAAGAGCCGTCCGACTACTCCAAATTCAGCTGGTGCAAGGCAGCGGGTGGGTATATAATACTTAAATTCACATGCATGCCGTTAACTAAAATATGTCTATGGTTAACTAGAAGAATATAAACTAGTCTGTCAATGAAGTATATTATGTTAAAAATGGTGCATACTGTGTTATCGATGCTTATGAGTTATAATTCATTCTTCTTTTCTATCTTTTTCTAACTTTAATTTGCTTTTTATCTTCAGTATCCATCAGAGCCTCGGAAATCAGCTTCAATGCGTCTTCAATCCGAGAAAGACCACTCCAAAGACATTGAACAGTATCCAAGCAAAAGTAAAAGACTCTTCAAAGCATTGCTCAGTCGTCGCAAATCGAAGAAAGATGAGATGCTATATACTTACTTGGATGAATACTGAGAAAAGAAAAATGATAGAGGGTCATCAAAATGGCCAGAGATAAGACAGAGGCAAAGAGAAAAGGGTGAGTCAGGGAAGTGAGGAAAGACTCCTGGAGTTGCACTCCTTTATTTTATTTTTCGGTCTCCTTTGTCAGTCAGTCACCTTTCTACTTTGCTACCTTTTTTCTTCTTCATTCTATAAAAATATTCCACTGTTAGAATAATTATATCATTATGGATCAGCATTACTATCTTATTTCAGCTCACGAGCTATGTATACTTTCAGCATTTCTTACTAGGCTGGCCTGCGATGATGTATACCATTGTCGACATTGTTTGCTATACTGGTGGCTATAAATAACAGTTGCATAGCACTTCTTTTGTTGGGGCCACAATACCAGACTGGGAGTTATCCCTGGTTACCATTTCTTACCTCAACTGCCAACCAACTAATACCTTCTATAAAGGAGTTACCTCCATTGCAGAAAAATACAATTGAGAATTGGGTTATACAGCACAAAGCCTCTTCTCTTCATCTTCTTAACTAACAGAAATTCGGAAATTATGATGGGTTTTCATCAATTGGAAGATCAAATTGAGTGGTTGGCTAAAAAATTCTGCTTTCATCAAGTGAATCAAGTTAGTTCTCTTCATTCATGGTAGGTGTATTGCCAATAAAACTAAACTTGATGATTTTATCCACGGCACGAATGATGAAGACGAATATGATATCAACTAAAGTTCGATAAAAATCATTTATAAATATGAAAACTAAAAAAAAAAAAAAATTTGTATTTAATATATTGATATAAATTTTAACATAATTTTCACATTCTTCATGATATAAATATAATTTTATATAATATTAATACAAATTATCAGCGTGATTATCAGGTCTACATAAAAGCGTAGCCATTTCTAGTATAACACAAGACAAACAGGTTGGGAAAAAAAGGCATTAGGCATAGCTTTACCAAAGTTCAATATATAAAGTATTTTTAAAGCGGAAGAAACATAAGAAAAAACCTACAAGCTAACATCCTAAGTAAAATTCCATGTATAACATGAAGGCTCCAAAGATGAAGCACAAAAATAAAATACACATTAATGCCGAATTGTTGCTCAAATCCACAGCATTTATAGTCAAATTGCAATAATCAGACATCACAATTCCATTCCTGGCCCAAGTTCTTCAATTGTTTTTGAGGCAAGTGTGAGAACATCAACAAAAGCTGAAAATGATGCACGGAGAAACCTTGCTTCAACTGCTTCAAAGTGCCTGATCATTTCAGAGTGGGGTTAGGAAATGGCATTAAAAGTAATAAAGAATTGAACTAAGAACTATTTCAGGGGAGAGAAGGAATAATTTAGCAGCAAACAGAGAAGAAAATATAAGTTGCTCATGTACACAATGGTTGACTAAGCTTCCCCACTGAATTTCCAAAATTATCCTATCCAGATGTCCAATTAAAACCTATGATCGAAATTTTTAACATTTCTATTTAGGAAGGAAAAGGCAGATTATATTTAGACATAGCTTTACTACAATCTGAGAACATTTTTACCCCTTGAAGTCTATTGTCCCCCACATTTTGGATACCATTTGTTTGATGATTGCAACAAAACATAAGCATTTCCCAAGCATTTCCCATCTCTTAACACACCCACTCTAATGCCTAAAACTCAAGATTAAGGTACCACCACACCACAAAGTCATTATCCTGAGAAATTTTGCGATTGTGTGAAACTTTTATACTGCAGTTGAGCAGAAAAACCAGATAGTTAGAAGTTTATGGTATACAGAACTGAGGAAAGAACAGGGTGAAAAATGTATGGAACCAAAGCTAAACTAAGCCTATGTCAAATCATTAAAAAAGATACCAATTATGCAATTCCTATAAAACAGAAGTTTCAAAGCAATCATTCAAGGAAACCTTTTGTTCAAACTAAAGAAGGTAATTGGAATTAGTGGTTACACTGAAAGTTTCCCATTAGAAATTGACATTTGCCTTTTCACTTTGTCAGGTTGCAACTGCATTAGAAATGGAATCAAATTCAGAAGCTGCTCAAAACAACTACTATAGTGGCTATGCCAAAAGAAAATGAAAGGATTCAGTATCATTGAAAGTTGAAACATAACCTCCTTATCAACAGCCAATGCAGCGTAGACTATGGAAGCATTCTCTTCAGACTCAAAATTTACGTCCAAATCACTGCAGATAAAAAAAATCCATTCCAAGAGATATTATAATGACTCCCTTGTTATTAAACAAAACCCAGTTAACTGAAAACCCAAAAAACAAAGGGCAAAACTAAAACTAAAGAACTAAAAAAGAAACCACACACACACAAAAAAAAAAAGAAAAAAGTCAAGTAACTTTGAGTAACCAAAGGATACCCATAATCCATGAAGTTTTAAACGAAGCAAAGGAAAGAAAGAGAGAACATTACCAGCTGAATTCCCATTGGTTTTGGGAGCCTGACAAGTAAGAGACAGCAGCCATGTGTGGCCTTCCAAAAATGGAGCAGCGTTGCGAGAGGTGAGAGAATCAATAGGGTTTGGTTCATGGCTTTAGCTTACGTCGAGGGAGAAAGAAAGAAAGAGAGCAGTTGATCCAGACCAACAAATCAAGGCTCATTTGGTTGATTTCAAAGCCCAAAGTTAGCCCATTTCTTTGGCAATACTAACTATAGGCTCCAAGCATGGACGTTGGACAGCTCTCTGGGGCATCTTAGGATATTCCAGGCATACAAGGTATAATTCTTCGCATAATATTGGAATCTCACTTGTCTTCTATTTTGTCTCACCATGTCGGCTTCTGCTTTCCCCATCTTGGCTTTGAAGCAGGAAAGCTGGTGCTCGCATCAAATAATTTAGCAAACCGAAACAACTTCCAGGCACGTTCTCTTTCCCTCCTAAGTAATTTATATAATCTTCAATGTTGCCGTCTCCAAACGGTTGCATTGCATGGCATAGTTGGCATGTCCGTCGAGTCTCTTTTCTCTGTTACTTCACAATCACTAGTAAGTATAGGCTATCCCGCCGGGCCATTAAGGAAAAGGTGTGCCACAGTTTAACCGGCCCTGGTTTCAGCTTCTCGGCTCGGTGTGCTTGGGTCAGACTACCCAGGCGGCCAGGCCACATGTCCCAGGTTTTTGTTGGTTTTTATTTATCCATTAGTTTCACAATTTACAAAAATCAACACGCATAATTTTTTATTAAAAAAATATTTACATAGCTAAAATTAACTATATGGTTCTCATATAATGCAGCTTAAATATCGTTATAACATAGATAAATTATCTTTTATATTCATAAACACACATGTATATATATTAATTTAATAAAATTTTTAAAAAATAGATATAACGTGTGAAAGAAAAAATTTGTGCAACTTAATCATTTATATTTAATAATCAAATATATTTTATTTCTTATTATTATAATGTGGAGAATAAAAATGATTATTTTCTTATATACAATGAAAACAAAAACATAAACATAAATACATGTTACATAATTTTTTTTTTATTTTTTTCTTGTTAATTCACACTTATATGTTATTTAATATAAACTTTAAAAGTACTTTATTGGTTTTTCTATAAAATTAATATGTGTATAAATGTGTATATACATTATAATAATAAAACTAGTTTTTATACTCATACTATGCACGAATTAGTTTTTATTATTTAAATTTGTAATTATATAATATAATATTATTTAATTTATGTGTATAAAGCATATATAAAATACGTATAATATAATAAGGATAATTATTCTATACATTGTTAGTGAAGTTTTTTTACTACACAAGCGGAGTTAGAATAAGTACACATATCCTATTTTATTTATTTTATTTATTTTCTTAATATTTTTAAAAGATATGTGTCGTCATCCTAACCCCACTTGTGGAATAAAAAACTCTACTAACTGTGTATATGATAATTATCTATATAATAAAGATACTCAATCATAAAAGAATTAAATGTTTAATTAAGAAAATTATAAAATTCATAATATAAGATAAACAAAAATTATAAAGAATAAAAAATAAAAACATATTATAAATAATAATAGTATTATGCACATCAACCAAATGTTAAAATATAAATTAGAAGTATATTTTAACAATTTTTAAGTGTTTGAGCAACATTTTGAGATGTATTTTTATTATTGACCAAAATAATCATTATCATAAATATCCATTCTCATATAAGAATGATTATATCATAAAGATATTTATATTTATATCTAAAAACATATTAACTCATGCAATGCACTAATTAATTTTTTTATTTAAATATGTACGTAAAAAGATATATTTGCAAAATTTATATATTTTATATATGAATTTTATTTATTTAAAAAATAATAATTTTAAATAATTTAAATAATGAATGTGATATTGATAACTTATTTTTATACTTTTTAGTTTAATTAATAAAATATTTTTAAATTAAATTAAATTAAAATTAAAATTATTTATTTTATAATATAAATAGATATCAATTAATATTTTATTTAGTTTTATAAATAGATAAAATTAAAATGATATATACGTAAATATTTTTAAACTAGATAGTATTTAAATTTATTTTAAGATATTTTTAAAAAAATGATTGAGAAATTTTATGGATTACAAAAATTTTAAGAAAAAGAAAGAGGGAAAAAATTTAATATTTAATGTTAATTTTAGTTTAGATCTACATGAAATTAATAAATATTTATGTGTCATTTAAAGAGAATGTCCATGTAAGCATTAGAATAGACATTTTACCAAATTCATGTTGTACCATGTAATATTATATATATATATATATATATATATATATATATATATATAAACCAAAGTGTAAATGTTTGATTACTAAATAAACAATAAAATTTATCTTGTATGAGTCTCAATTTAGTGGGAGTAAATATGATTCAAAGAATTTTGTGTGGGGGCAAAGCTTTAAATTTTTTAAACTTATAAGATTTTTTTTTAATAATTAAATGAGAGAATTTTAATCGGCTCAGTAGGGGCAAGTAGGACAAGCAAGGCAAAAACTGGTCACTAAGTTGATCCGTTTCTATGTATTCATAAATAAATTTGTTTAATATTCATAGTTTAATGTTCATTAACATATTTATTTAATATTTATAAATAAGTTTATATTCGAATACAAATAATATTAAAAATAAATAAACAATAATATAATATCATTCATTCATGATAGCTTCGTTTTCACCTCTAATGGGAGAAGAAAAGGAAAGAGAATGAAGGAAATAAAATATTTTTAAGTATTCAATAAGCATGTAAACTTGTGTTTTGTGTAGGGATGAAAAATGCGATTACCCG
The DNA here is from genome assembly GCA_033439115.1 of Firmiana major. Classification (NCBI taxonomy): domain Eukaryota; kingdom Viridiplantae; phylum Streptophyta; class Magnoliopsida; order Malvales; family Malvaceae; genus Firmiana; species Firmiana major. The sequence continues at coordinate 84,929,207 of CM065897.1, forward strand.
CACCGGCCCGTTTACGAGCTCAAATGAGCCAAGTCAAGTCAATTTTTAAATAGGTCAACATTTATAAGTTCAGTTTTGATGCGGGCCGGATCAGCCCGTGAGTCATGTAATTAGTTTTTTTTTTTTATATTTATATATATATATATATATATAATACAATACATACAATAAAATAATTTTAAAAAGTATCATCAAAATTCATGGATAAATACAACATAAATATAATTACAATATTTTAAAAATAAATAATTAAAAACTTAAAAAAATATAAATATTTATTAAATATTCAAAGTTCTCCTATTTTTTTTAATATTATATATATATATAAAATCATTATTTAAATTTAAAATAAAATTATACGAACTTTTTTTGTTGTTATAATAAAATTTTATGCATTATTTTGATAGAAAATTAAAATGCTTAACAATATATTTAAAAATTTTAATTATACATATATAAATAAAATACAAACCAAAACGGGTCAAAACTCACAGATCGACCCATACTTGTACAGACTGATCCATTTGAATTTTTTGCCGTTGTGGATCAATCCGTTTGAAGACCTAAAAAAATATATCCGACTCCTAAAAAAACTAAAAATTTTAACGAATTGACCTGCAAACTTTCCCGTCTTACACCCTTAGTTTCGCGGCACTCTACAATCCATTTTCCTTTCCGATTACTTCGTACCATAAAACACTACATCTAGAAAAACAGAAAATTTATCAATGGAAGCATGCACAAATTCATGCCCGATGCAATTATTTTCCTTTTGTTCAAATACAATGTCACTTGGTTTAATACGAAAATTTGTTTCCATATTTATGTACTTGTGTTGGTTGATACAGAAATAACTCAGCTTCCACTTTTGCCAGTGTAAGAATCAAAGGGAGGACCGGGGGACTCCAACTTAGCCTTCTCTTACGCGGGGTGATCTGCCTCCAGTTAGGCTTATATTTATCTCCATTTCCATATTTTTGTTGTCTGCATGTTGAAATTTTTTACCAGGTTTGCACAATAATATACAAATAAGCTAATAGCCTAATAGAGGCGGCTGTATCACTCACAATGGCAACAAATTTATGGAACCTGCAAAAAGAAGATGATACAAACCATTGAGTCTCGGTTTATTCCACACTAACCAGCTTTTAAACAGAAGGAAAGAAAACTAAGAATTTACCGGTTAAAAAGGGTGATTACGTTAGGGAAGTTCCGATTCTAGCTGGTTTTAGCCTCTGTAGAGCACTTCTTCCATACTTTAATACCATCATAAATAGACCGAATATATATAATAGGAATAAGTGGAGCTTTCCTAAGATTATGTTGGTTTTCCCCTCTATTGTTCCGCTTGATGCTCCTGTTGCCACTAAGCCAGGCAAAGAGAGTAAGCATTAGAGATTGAAAACAAAAGTAGAATTTCATAACTTTCAAGTGAATTCCGGTAGCTAGCTATATCAGTCGGATCAAATAGGATCATCTATTTTATCTGTTATGACCACCAGAGCCCAAAGCATTCTTATATCTAAGCATTTAGTTAATAGATTAGAGAGGAATACTAATGATTTACGGCATTAAGGTCATTATGCTGATCCAATAATTTAGGAGAAGAGATCTTTACTTTTGAGAAGAATACATACCAGAACCTTTCTTGGGGAAGTTGTTCCAATCATGCGGGCTCATCTTCATTTCCGAAGCCTTTATCAAGTCAATAAGAGCTTGATTAACCTGAAAATTAGTGATGATGGAACATTAGGTATATTTCTATTAGTGTTGGAACAGCACTAAATTTGTAAGTTAATCTCACGCATCAAGTAACCATTCACGCCTGCCAGAATATTACCTTCTGAACACAATTCTACAAGCTTAACACGCACTTTTTCTTACCCTTTGCCAATCAAATCCAGTGTTACTAATATTTTCAACTTCTTTTGAAAGTGCCTTTTTAGTGCTCTTCTACCATTGAAAGATTCTAAAGGTGAACATTCATGATGCCTACATCAAGTGGGTGACTTCACTTAGATGAAGAGAATTACCTCTTCTGTCCTCTCATGGCTTACTAGATGCCCCCCATGAAGCTCTACCATTCTAGCAACAGGCTGTAGCTTCTTTGCAAGCCTCCTTGCATGATTTATTTGAGCAATGACATCTTGCCTACACATTGAGAGAATGTTAACTAAGTTAACTAAGTTGAGTATTGTACATTTCTCAAGAGATAATTACGATGATACATAGAAGACATTAGAATATTGTTGCATGTATATATATGACAAAGAACACGACATAAACTCTATAACTATAGCAATAATGTATTTAATAGAATTATATAACAAATATAGAATTAGCTTACTTCTTTAACTAAATATGAACTAAAATATCCCACAGATAATTTGCCATATCAGTAGAGTATAAAAGGCTATCAAGATGATTGCTCTAGTTTCTTTCTATCACCACAAACTAATCTGGTGGGAAAAATGAAAAAATCATTCTTGTCAAATGTAAAGTTTAACTGCAGTTTAAAAACTCAATCCACCAGAAATTATTAAATTTCGTTAATACCATAAATAGATATATTGTAAGAGAGTTCAAAAGTGTATTTAACAAATATTTCAGGGTCATGAAGATGTAGTACCTTCCGTGAATGACGGATACAAGAAATCCAGATGAGCAGATTACTTCAATTTCTGTTCGTGTCATTTTATGTGTCCAGCATGCGTTAATTTGACCATCAAAACCATAGTTAGATTGCATACCACTTGCTGATATGCCTTTTACATATTCCTGCAAAGGACAAGCAAGCATCTAGATATTAGCATCTCAGAAAGTTGATCTAGGTTTTATATAACAATATTATTGTTGCAAACAACTCCATAGGAATGTCTCCTTGTGAGCTGAAAAGCTCAAATCAATGCTTCTGTCAATCAATGATCTAAACAGATAGTTGATGATATAAACATCTGACAATAATCTGCCGAGGGGAATGATATGATAAAACTCAATCTACTGGGATACTTTTGAAGATAATCAGGTAGGTATGGTATCATCCTTGAGATAAATCCAATGAGGACAATATTTACAGCTTATTCAATAGCAGAAAACTATGATGGTTTCCCGCAACTTCAATATTTCAGATGAAGTAGAGTATATTTCAAAGAGTACTCAATCAAACGCAACCGGAACAGCTAGTTGTAGCTATAATATGCAGAAAATTGCTACTCTGTAATACAATGTATCTAGTTGGGGTAGTGTGATAATACATCAATGACTGAGAAAATCAGAACATCAACTCAAACAAATATTCACAACTTTTTATCACAAGAGTACAGTGAACAAGAAATAAATTTATCAGCTCTTATTAATTGATATGATTTGTCATTCAATGCTCAGTAACGACTGTCAGCTTCAGCAATTCTTACTTGATACAAAATTGCTCTTCTAGTGTTAGATCCGACATGCTCCTCAAGATATTCCTGCAATCATAGCACAAGACTATATGAGTAGCCTTTTTCCATTAAAAAAAGAAGCTATATTAACTCATGCATTTTCAGAAAAAGAACCAAGAAGAATTCGTTCTTTAACTGAAATTAAATTCAACCTCATTTGACTCAGAAGACTCCGAATTTGGAGTGGCAGGTCTTTAGTTCTGAGAGTTATGAAACATATGCTTAACAATACGTCACTATCATTACCCAGTAGAATCATCCTCATCTCAAATTCACAAGAAACTGATATTATTAACAAAGAACACCATTACCTCTGAGTAATGCGTGTCTAAGTCAACTGCAGCTCTTTGCTCAGGAGTTTTTGCCTTTAAAAATCGGATTGCAATGGATATTGTTTTGCGGTCAAGCTGCAAGAGAGTAAAACAAGTTATCACCATCTCCCGCTACTTCCAAGAGCATGATAAAGCATCTGGTTTTCAGACGAGGAGCTAATAAGCTTTATATCAAGAAGAGAATTTCATAACTAACTACAAATAGAACTAAATCAAATAATTGGCCGATGACCAGGAATTAACTTTTTGTATTCGTTATGTTTCTTGCTCAGCTACAAAGATAAAAATAGTGAGAAGTGATATTTGGTGTAACTTGGCAAATCAAGGAGATTATGATCAACTTTAATGGGATTGTTTTTTTTGGTCCTTCGTATGGTTTGGTTTTCCAAAACTTAAGTCCATCCTTACACAAAGTAGCAAAATCTATAATCTCTGCGTTCTCCCAAGTGTGTCATAATCTCTACAGTTCTCTGTACAGCTTCTTAACCATACTAATAATGGATATACATATAAACACATTTGATCAGAAAGTAAAAAATTCATTGCCTACTACTGGTTTGACTCAAACGGGACTAAACATCAATGTCTATACTTAAAAAAGAAATTGAAGACAAGCCGCAGTTCTGAAACACTAATAAAAGATAAAAATACCTTTGGGAAACATTCAAAACCTCCACCTGTTACATTAAGTAATGCCAAAGAAAGAATTCTATCAGGCACCATTGCCGCCATCTTACAAGCAATCATAGCTCCTGTTTTCATATAACAAATTCAAGCAAGCTTTACATTAGAGGAGGTACAATTGTCAGATATTTCTGTTCTTATAACAATTTTTTTTTTGCAATGAAAAATCCAATGGACTCACTCACCCATTGAATGCCCAAAAACATGGGCTTTCTTCCAGCGTAGATGATCCAATAAGGCAATTGCATCCTTTGCCATAATTCTAGTCCTGCACTCAACATTCAGAAATTTTTTAAAAAAATAAATCATTTTTCCTGGATTTTCCCACAGCTCAATTTAGTAGTTTTTAAGTCGCTTCCGGAATCAGCAAATTACAAAATCCCATACATAAAGCTCGCTTTAACTAAAAATTACAATAAACAATAAAATTTGATTGAAAACTTTAGCAAATACCAACAGCTAATGTCTACCCACAAAAACAGGAAAAAGTTCTAAACCTTTAAACCACTACCACTATTAAATTACATTAATTAGCGAAAAAAACAGGAAAGAAGGGATTTTTGAAAGACAAAGCAGATTTAAAAATTGGCTGCTAAGAAAACGTTAAGAAAGACGAAGTGACTCACGTATAGTCCGACTTTTTGATGGGGACGGAGCTGCGGCCCATCCCACGATTATCAAATGCACAAACCTCGCAGCCACCGGACTCATTGTGACCTACGCCGGGTTCCCGACCAACCACCATGGTTTCATCGTCGTTGGGTCTATCGGTTCCGGTCAGTCCCTTGATTTGCGGGCCCCATGAATCGTGTGTGCCCGCCAATCCTGACCATTCATTCGCCAAAATATCAGCAACCCAGGAAACAATATAATCAAAATATAAAACAGAAAAAAAATCGGTTGTAAAAAGAAAAAAAAGCGACCTATGATGAGGAGGACTTTGGTGGAGCCGTGACCGTAAGTTCGATAAAAAATCTGTATACCATTGTTGAGAGCTGCGTCCACGTTGCTCTGCGTTATCCCCACCTCGCAAAACGGCATCGTTTTTCGGAGCAGATTAAGAATTTATTCTCTGCCGAGAAAAAAAAAATGGAGAGAATATAATTTTTAGCTTTTTCTTCTGTTTTGATGTATCTGCGATTATCAGATTTCAACTATTCCAGAAAAGAAAGGAAGAGAGGAGAAGAGGAGAAACGACGATGCATACTTATACGGGAGGAGGGGTTGGATTGAGACACGTGGTCAATAAGCAGTGGTGTTTGCCACGTAGGATAATCGGTTGGCGCGTAATTGGTCAAAGTCATTATTCATATAAGCACGTGGGAAAATTAAGACGCCCGACTAGGGGTGTAATCGAGTTGAGCCGAGTCGATACAGTGAGGTGCTCGAGCTCGAGCTCGACTCGAAACTCGGTGCTCGATACTCGGCTCGAGCTCGATCGAGCCTTATTTTTTAAGCTCGAGCTCGGTTCGAGATCGAATTCGAGCTACTCGACTAGGCTCGATTAGGCTCGATTATATAAGTTTGATATTTTACTCGAACTCGATTAGACTCGATTAGGCTCGATTAAGCTCGATTAGGCTCGAATCATTATATAAATATTATTATATTTTTAAAATATATAAAAACTCGATGCTCGATTAGGCTCGCGAGCTACTCGAGCCAGGTATTTAAGTGCTCGAATTCGACTCGCTCGATAGCTCGAGTAGCTTGAGCTCGACTCGATTAAAATCGAGCCGAATTCAAGTTTTGCTCGAGTCGAGCCCGAGTAGCTTGCGAGCACCACTGTATCGTTTACACCCCTACGCCCAATCATCTCATTTTTTTTGGTGATCAAAGGTTTACCACGTTGGGCTATTAGTTTTTTTTTTTTCTCTCTCTCTCACTCTCTCTGAAATAAGTTTAACGATGTTTTTTTACCTCGGATTTAATGAATTTATAAAAAAAAAATTATTTATTTTAATTTTAAAGATTTTATAAAAATTACATTTTATATTTCTTTCAATAAATTTAAACCCAAAAGAATAAAATAAATAAATTTTCTTATAACTTAAATCAATGTTTGGTATTCCCTAAAAAAATATTTAAACAGATTAAAGTCAAATAATATAAAATTGAAGTTTAATTCAATTAGTTCCCATGTTAAAAAATTTTGAAATCTTGCCTGCCATGGCCATGTCAATGGAGGGAAACCAATAGGAAGGGTCAGAAATTTTGTTGAAAAAGCATAATCATATTTTAACAGCTTATGGGTTATACGCTGACAGGTACTTATCACTAGCTTTTATAATTACTATTTATTAGATGATCTTTTAATTATTAATTAATAAAATAAAAATGTTCAGTTCTATTTTAATCTATCATTATTAGTTCCTCAGTAGCGTTATTGGTTTTGTTCGTGTGCAAACATCTTCAGAATAATAAATCTAAACAACCACCCCATGGTCCAACCAGAAGTAATCCAGCTCCAGCAAGACTGAATCCTTAGGTTAGGTTAACTTCTCTTTTGCTCTACAGCTTTGTTGTCAGCCTTCTTCAACTGCATGCCTTTGTATGGGTCCATGGTGGAGAAAAAGGGTAGAAATAGATTGGTTCTCGTGTTTCTTTTCTCCGCTTCTCTAGCTCGTGTCTGAGAATGGAATAAGGTCCCCAGCAGCTGAGTTTTGCTAGGATCATTTCCAGGAAAAGTTTGGGTTAATCCATGATCTTTCTTTCTTGTACTAAAATCCTTGCAACTGTCGGAATGAACAAAAACAGTTTTAAAAGCAATACTCGGATTTGCAATAATACAAGGATAATAATATCTTTGTACTTTGATATGGATTTCACCACAAGTGAATTTCCAACATCATCATCAAGAAAACAGGAATAACTTCAAATTATTATTGCAGTAGTAGTCAGCACCAATGGTCTACTGTGCTGAGATCATAAAGGGAAGAAAGTATAAAGTTTCATGAAATATGTATATACATATATACTCCTTATAGAAACTATTTAAGAAATATTGGTGATGATAAAACTAGACAAAAAAACAATCTAAAGAAAGAATGTAGAACAATTAATACTTTAATGAAGTATCTGAATTTGGCAATGATTGTTTCATATCAGCCAACATGCACTGGTTTTCATCTAAACTGACATAGGTGGTCCTTCCACGGTGATGGCTGCTAACATCGGAGAAGCCTGTCTGAATCGTCCAATCTAAAGATGAGTGCAGAGTCTTATAATGGCCAAAGCACTCTAGAGAAGGAAGTTGCCCCTGAAATCCTTGTTTTGTGGTCGTAGAAGATTCACAGTTTTCAATATGCTAAGTGAATTTTGAGAAACCATGGAAGCCGATTCATCTTTGTCAGTCATGCGCCACCATGGTTCAGTCTTCTCAGCTTGCACTAGCTGAGAATCAAAACCAGAATAAAGTGTCTTAGGCGGTTTTAGATTAAGCAGTTGTGTTCTAATCCCCTTGGAAGATCATCCAGATACCAGGAGTCCCCACATTCTTATTAGGTTCTTTTTGTGCATTGCTATTGAGTACTGGGCTGGATTCTTCTTTCCTAACATCGGTCATTTCTCACGCATTCAGCAAAGGCCTTCCCTGAATCCTCCATTACACTATCCTTTATACAGTTAAAACTTTCATCAAAATAATGATTGTTGCTTATTTTAGGACTTTCATCAAGCAAAATTAGCATCTGAAACTTCAAGCCCAAACTGTGGGACGTTTATTTGTGCAATCATAACATATTTTTGGTTCCTAATATGGTGCAATCCCGCCATTGTGAGCCGCGTGGTCACCAGATTTTGATTATCACAGGTCCACTTGCAGCACTACTTGGTGTTCCATCAGAATGTTGTATAAAAATTTCGGAGTGGATGGTGATTAATGAAAAGAAGATGAAATAAAGAAAATTCGTTGAAGAGCACTAATGGAAAAGGGGTCTTTAACAACCAAAATTTGCAACGATTATTATATTCAATGCAAAATCTATTGACATTTGCAACGGTTTTCTATTGATATTGCTTAATTGAATTTTTTTAATATATATTTTATGCACCAATAGTTATTGTTGTTGCAAATTATTATCAAATTGAGAACGGAATTATGATATCTTATTATTTTTGCAACAATTTTTAAATGTTGTTGCTTATTTTTTATATATATATTTTATATAATGACACCTATTATTGTTGCAAATTTTTATCAAGTTAATAAGGAAAAAAAAAAAGCTATTGTTATATCTTATTATATTTACAATGATTTTTAATTTTCGCTACTTATTTGATTTTTCTTTATATTTTACAACTACACTTATTGTTATTGTTAATTCTTATTAAATTAACAGCAATAAAAAAAACCGTTGCAATATCTTATTATATTTGCAATAACTTTTCATTGTCATTAATCGGTTAACATTTTAGATATTGTAAATAATGATACAAATTCATGTGAATGGATAAATAAAAAAAACTAAAAAAAGTTAATTGAGCAGTGTCAAACAAACAAAAGAATTGTTACATCTCACCTTCAATTCATGTTAAAAGGATAAATACATAGCAGAATAGTAGAACAATTTTTTTTTGACATTAACATGACAATATTGTTTATTCCTTAATTTTCCATTCAAATATATATTGTGGAATATATTTTTATTCCAGGAGAACAAGATTACATTCAGAATTTTCTTATTTTGCTTATTTGCGAATTTTAATTGTTGTAATATACTTTAAGATAAAGGTATTGTAAATTACATAATAATGAATATATATTTACTTTATTAATGTTAACTTTCTTTTTTAATTATCTTTTTTATTTATGAAATTTTATTGATTATTAGTTTTGATATTAGTAAATACTTAAATTATGATTTCTTTGATAATTTATTGTCTTTTATCATCTAAATATATATTCTTTTTATTTGTAACGATAAAACAAAATAGAAATGGCAAAAAATATGGTTTCGTAATTATTTTTTGTAATGATCATAATTGTTGTAAAAAAAATTAAAAACGATAAAATTATGATTTTAAAATTTTCTTTTGGGAATGAGTGTAGTCATTGTGAAAAAAGTTAGAAACAATAAAATTGTCGTTTTGTAATTAGTTTTGGCAACGATTACAGTTGTTATAAAAAATTCGAAGCGAAAAATTTGTGATTTCAAAATTATTTTTGGTAACGAATGTAGTCGTTAGGAAAGAAATTATAAATAAATAAAAAAGGTCGTTTCGTAACTATTTTTAGCAACAATTATAGTTATTATAAAAAATAGAAACTACAAAATTATGATTTCAAAATTATTTTTGGTAAAGAATGGAGTCCTTACAAAAGAAATTAGAAACAATAAAATTGTCATTTCGAAATTATTTTTAGCAACGGCTATAATCATTGGAAAAAAATTAGAAACGACATAATTATGATCTCGTGATTATTTTTAGCCGTGATTATAATCGTTATAATTACAATTAAAAATGATAAAATCGTGATTTTGTAATTATTTTTAGTTACGACAATAGTTGTTGCAAAATTAACTATTGCAATGACAACAAAATTGTTGCTAAGGGGATTTGCAACCAAATAAACTCCATTGGTACAACAAAAAAAAATGCATTAAATTGTTGCTAAAATACAATTTAATTAATAACAAGAAAAGTCATGGCAATAAATACTTTTTTGCAACAATTTATTTTTTGTCGTTGCATATACTTTTAACAACAGAATTATTTTCAACGACCTTACAACAACAAAAAGTTGTTGCAAAAAGATTTTGACGACGATAAATTAATATTTTGCAACGAACTTAATTGTTACTAAAATCCCATTTTCTAATAGTGAATTTTGATAGGCAAAGCACTAGGAGGAAGTTATATTAAAAACAATAATTTTCTTACATCGATGCAAATAATTTAAGAAATGTTGTTTTATAATACAATATTTACTCTTAAAAAATTCAAATACATTTTAAATTTCTCTTGTGAACTCACTTGCATCCAAAAAAAAGTATAAGTATTGTACAAAAATTTCGGAGTTTTAGAGAAAAGTATAATAGACTGTGCAAAAATGAATTTTCGTGGAAATACTTACAAACCTCAATCTACATTAAAAATATTATTTCATGATTAGTTAAGTATTTCCTTTGAAAACAAAAAAAAAAAAAAGCAAAGAAAAGAGGGTTTTTTTTTTTTCTTCTGATGACACATCGTCAGAATTGAAGTCGGTTTAATTGTAATTTTCAATTTAATTTTAACTAATTTTGAGAGATATGTTTAACTAATTTTCAATTTAATTTAGTTGGATTGTACACACTTACTTATTTAGTCAATGTTGAGATAAATATGTTAGGATTAAAATATTATTTTCAATAATTATAATAAATAAGTACCAAAAAATAAAACACATGAGATTTATAATAACTCACTCCTAACATTAGAATTACCTCTACTTTTCGTTCTTTGCAAAATCTTCTACCACTAAAAAATAGATAACAAGCATGATAATGAATTTAATAAAAATCTAAATTTGAGTTGTAAATTGTAATGTATTTTATTTTGTAATGTATTTTCTTTTATATTACCAAAAAAAATACAAAAAGTTATTATATCATATGCTATGCCCATATATAAAGATGGAATGACAGTATTATTACTCTTTTTTATTTAAATACTAGTTATAGTTTTCATCTAGAAAAACAGACAACGGTCTATGATGTCTTGGCCATATGGGACTGTCGTCACCCACTCCATGGAGACCTGGACCGACTTATACCATCTCAAAAATAATTCTAGTTAAAAAAGATTAATTTTGACGATAATGATATTAATAAAAAAATATTAAAATTATATATATTAATAAAATAAAAAAATAAAACTAATGATAAAAAACACCCTCTTATTATTTTATCTTATGTGATCTAAACTCAATGTGATAAGTTTCAAACAAACTCTAAATCAAGAAAACTTAATGTCTCTCATTGCATGAATAAAAAAATAAAATTTTTATTGTTATCACTTTTATAAAGAGATTTTATAATTTAAGTATTATATGATGATATAAAAATTATTAATATAAAAGTAATTTGAATTAAAATTTAATAAAATTTATATGAAAAATTATTAAAATCCACATCAATGTCTTTGGGCTTTAATTTTCTTGCCCATCATGATGTACATGCCATGCGATAAGGATTCATCATTGCGAAAAGCTAGATAAACAATAAAATGGAAAGAAAAGGAAAACCAAAGACTTAGACTGTTTGATAAATTAAAAATTCAAGTACTGAAATTTAAATTATAAAATTATTTGTTATTTAGCTGAAAATTAAATGTTGAGTATAAATATATTATTTGATAATTGTTAAATTTTAATGTTTTGTTTTTATTTTCAAATTATTTTTAATAAAGTCAAGGTTTTATTGACAATTTCTATTTTATAATAAAAGTATGAAACATGGGAAATATAAATACTAAGCGTAGAGAGTTTTAAACTTCAAAAAAACAAAGTAAAAAAAATAAATTGTTTAATATATTTTTGGATCAACCATGTAACATGAGTAAAAATCAATTTTATGTTGATACCTCATTCTTTACATAAACAAAATTAAATTATCACAATTTTCATTTTCAATAATCTTAATGTTTTATCAAACATGCCCTTAATTTGGGGCTTGACCATTACATGCAGCTCCCAACCTCCCAGCTCATCGCACCATTAAAGGCTGCACAAATTAAAGCTTAAAATAAAAAAAGTCACACACAGTAGACATTTCACAACAAACATTTTTTAGAGTTGAGTGGGCCTAATTCCTAATTATATTAAATAATTATAGATAAAATATTATTATATGATATAAAAATAAAATTTATATTTAACACATAGACATAAATTATAATTTTTTTATATTTTACATATATTTATTACAAAATAAACACAAATACACAAATTATTACATATATTTCCAGTCACTTGACCTGAGATTGTGAGAGTAATAAATCATCAAATCATAAGGGCATGGATTCCTGTGACTGGTTTAAATTTAAAACATAGAATACCTAAACGGTGTCGTTGATACGATGTTTAGCTGATATGGCAGTCGTACTCGTTTATAAATTTGTCCACAAAGAAAGTATACCGTGTCCTATAACTGGAAGAAATGGAAAGAATCCTCTGCGGTTCTGTCCTCTTCTCGGACTCTTCATCTCCAGACTCCAGTTAGGTTATGCATCTTCTCAGAAACTTTCCCGAGAAGCAAACAGAAAAGGACTGAAGCGACAGTTTGACAGATAATCAGCGTAAGAATTACTTTGCTACTTTCGAAGACCTTGACCTGATCCGTGACTGGGGTCTGGGAGCAGAACCATCAATTGTCAGCATCTTCCAAGACATTGACAAAAGAAACAAACTGAAATCTTTTTGAATCGAAATTTCAGAACCTTAAAAAAAGCTTTGAGTTTTTAGATGGATAGATCTAGATCCAAGAGGAACTATTACTACGACCAAGACTATGATGGAGAGACCATGGGTAGAACAAAACCTCGGTATAACAACCATCACTACCTATCCAATAGTCACCGCCACCGTGGCAACAATCCCAACAACAACAATGGTAACAACGGTCGACCTCAGAATAAAGGCGGTAGCGGTGGCGGGCAAGACTCTTCCCTTATGGTCACCACGAGCTATCGCATTCTCTGCCACGACATGAAAGCCGGAGGCGTAATAGGCAAGTCGGGTAGCATTATCAAGTCCATAAGGCAACACACTGGCGCGTGGATCAACGTCCACGAGCTGATTCCCGGCGACGAGGAACGCATCATCGAGATATCTGACACGCGCCGCCGTGACCCTGAAGGGAGAATGCCATCGTTTTCACCTTCTCAGGAGGCGTTGCTCCTTATACATGAGAGGATTCTGGAGAGTGATTCGCAGTTTGGTTTTGGTGGTGGAGGAGAGGAGGAAGAAGATTATGGAGGGGTGGTGAGAGGAGGAGGGAATAGGGTGGTGACAAGGCTGGTGGTTTCGAGGATGCATGTAGGGTGTTTATTGGGGAAAGGAGGGAAGATTATTGAGCAAATGAGAATGGAAACAAAGACTCAGATTAGGATTCTACCTAGAGACCATACGCTGCCCCGTTGCGTTTCCATGACTGAGGAGATTGTTCAGGTCTGCAACCAATTGCATTTGGATTTAGAATGGATTTGATTTTAATGCACAAAAAATGGGGGAAATTACTAAATACTAATGCATGGGGTTTTTAATATTTGGTATGTTTAAATGGAATGGCTTTAGGGAAATGATTGAGCAGTTAAATGCTTATATATTGGTTTAGGGATTTCAGGTTTTGGTTTGGGATTGTTGAGCTGAATCCAAAATCTTGAATGCTACTTTTGGATTTTAGGAGTTACGAGTTTGGCTTCCTTGCATTGGATTTTCTCCTTAGAGAAACCTGGACGAGACAACTATATATTAAGAAGCTAATTACTAGTATTTGCCAATAGCAGCGGTTTAAGTGCTGCTTGATGAACTGATTTCTAAATATGTAACAGTTTTCCCTTGGCTGAAACCATCATCTTTTCTGCTGTTGAACTAAAGAGGTTTAGATCTTCAGAATGTTTTATTATGGATTTACTAGAAAAAATTTTAGCTGGTATATTGTTTCAAATAAGAATAACTTCAACTTCTTGGGAATTTCAAACTCAATGCCCTCTTCTGATTGCACCTATGTACTTTGGCCAACTTGTTTTTTTTATGCATGGTGCAATTTTTATCTACTTGGATTCTTGGGCAGTAGAAATGTGTGTGCAATGTTCCTTTTTCTCTAATAATACTGATGGAATATTTCATTTATTCGAAAGCTATTATGTTTGCATGTAATGTTTTATGTTTAAATGCTCGACATCATGCTTCTATGTTATTTGAATGTATCATCCTTATCAGATACAAGTTCTTTTGATTTTATCCAGCAGTTCTTTAAGTATTCTTTGCATATTGTTGAGTATCAATTATTCATATGAAAGCTAAATAACTATTATCGTCTTCCACTTTATGCCGTTCTGCTACTGAACCATACATCTATGATTGCTGACAAAGCAGTCTGAGTCTAGGTAATTTAGCTGAGGCTGCAAATGGGTCAAAAAAGTCAGATAGTTAGATCCCTGTATCTTAAGTGGTATCTAACTGCCATTCTGTATTGCAAAGAATAATGCTCCTGATGGTGCTATTTATTAGGAGTGGTTTCGCTATAAAAATGAGTATTCTAGAAAGATTTTTTGGTCTTAGATCTATTTATGCATATTCAGTTTGGACTTCAGTTTTCCCTCTTGATTTCCCTCTGGTGGAGGATATTAAAGTTAACATGGATTTATGATCTCGTAATTTTTTCTATTGTTGTTTGCCATGCAGGTTGTAGGTGATGTAGATGCTGTAAAAAATGCTATAGCAATAATTTCATCACGCTTAAGGGAGAGTCAGCATCGTGACCGCAGTCATTTCCATGGACGAATGCATTCACCAGATCAGTTTTTCCCTGATGATGATTATATTCCACACATAAACAATGTGTCACGTCGGTCATCTATGGATGGGTCGACTTTTGGTTCACGACTGTCTACTACAAATTACAGAGGCAATAATTATTCCTCACGTTCATCTGGCTTCATTGAAGCAGAGATTGCTCCTGTGGCTGACGGTGCACAGCCTCTTTATAGTGAGGATCTTGTGTTTCGAATACTTTGCCCTATTGACAAGGTTGATAGTGTTTTTGGAGAGTCAGATGGCATAGTAGATTTACTCCAAAATGAAATTGGTGTGGATGTCAAGGTTGGTGATCCTGTGGCTGGGTCAGATGAGCTGATAATTACCATTTCTTCTGAGGAGGTACTTAACATCCCTCTATCTTGATTTCATGACATATGGCCACATGGGTGGATCCTTGACGAAGCATCTAAAGCTCTTTTTTTCTCTTGTTTGTTAGTCTTTTTTCCATCCAACTTTAGCCCTTCAGTTAAATCTTGTCATTTGCAATGTTTAAACTCTTGAAAGACATTCAAAAAACAGATTGTTCCTTTCTTTCTGAATTTTGAATGATAAATTGTCATATAGGTAACATATCTTCGTTTTTTGCTTGTCCTTAGGGTCCTGATGATGAGTTGTTTCCAGCTCAGGAGGCTTTATTGCATATCCAAACCCAGATTGTTGACCTTGTTCCTGATAAAGATAACATTGTAACTACCAGGTTACTTGTTCCAAAGAGTGACATTGGATGTTTAGAGGGAAGAGATGGATCATTCTCTGAAATGAAAAGATTAACTGGTACAAACATGCAGATCTTGTCAAGAGAAGAACTTCCTTCTTGTGTATCAGGAGCTGATGAGGTTGTGCAGGTTTGCTACTTAGATACCTTATTCTTATGAAGCATGGTGATCTTAGCTTCTTGGTGTTTATTCAGTCCAAGTTGGAAGGATTCAAACGTGGGGTCTTCTAAGTTTAATAAATAAGGGTGGGATGGTTGGATTGATTTGCAGTGTATATTCTGAATTGCATTTTGATATACTCTACAGATTGTGGGAGATATAATGGCAGCTCGAGATGCTCTTGTTGAGATCACATCACGATTAAGAAGTTACTTATACAGGGAATTCTCTGTGAAGGACACTACACCACCTATCTCTGCAACCGCATCCCTTGGAAATGTTTCAGGAATGGAGAATGCTTCTCCAAGCTTAACTCCAGCTCGAGACAGTCAAACTGCCAGTGATCCTCCTGCTGGAACCTCTCAGAATGTGCAAACCTCAGCAACACCACTGTCATCAAAGGTTTTTCTTATGCTGCTTTTCTGTTAATTTCGAGTTTCCTTTTACTGCTTCCTTGTTAGTATTTGTTTTTCTGTGTTGCTTACGTAGCCGGGGAGGAAAAAAGCTCTCCAAACTTAACATAAAGTATTTCATTAGCTTTCTAAGATGAAAATCTTTAACTGCTCTTGGTTGTGCACAAGGTGAACTGCTTGAATATGATGTATAACTATTTTGACTTATCTCCAAGTAAAAAAAAAAAAAAAGTGACTTATCTTGATAGTTTCCCAGGGCCTTCTTCTGTATTCTAAGAACATGGTTATAAGATATTCTTATTTATAGGAAGCTGTGAACTCTGGCACTGAAGTGGTGAAGCAGACTGAAATTGAACGCCGTGAAGATGTACCAATTGCAATTAGCAGGTAGCTAAGTTTTGCATTTTTGCACTCTTATTTGGTCATTTTTTTGCAATGAAGGTTGCATCACAATCTCCATGTCTTTTTGTTATTTACTTTTAAAAATTTACTATATAAAGAGAGAAGGTTCTTTTAATCTTTTACCTTTATTTTAGAGAGTCCTGATAAATATCACCTTTCTGGTAAATTTCTATTAGAATCCCCGTACCACTTGTCACTAGGAGTACACTTGAAGTTGTCATACCAGAGCACGCTGTACCCAAGCTCATAACAAAATCCAAAAACAAACTGGCACAGATCAGTGAGGTCAGTAACGCTGCTTTCAACTGCCTTTTTAATTTATGTTTACCTTGGTTGAATCTAATTTCAAATAATTCATCTCTTGGTTTGTCTATTTTGGGTACAGTTATCTGGTGCCAATGTAACTCTGGTGGAAGATAGACCGGACAGCACGCAGAAGATCATTGAAATATCAGGTACTCCAGAGCAGTCTGAGAGAGCTCAGAGCTTGCTTCAAGGCTTTATATTAAGCAGTAAGTTTCTCTATGTATCAGTATGTTTCCGCGCAGCTCATATGACTATTCCTTCACTTTGTTCTTGTAAAACTGGTGTCTCACGTGTCTCTGCCCCTTTTATGCCAGCACAAGAAGATGGACCTTAAGCTACTGATAGAGTAAGTGGGCTATGAAGATTTTTATCTGCGTAATTTGATTCTCCAGATGTAGAGTTTTGGAAAGTAGGGAGCTTGGTGTCCTCTGTTGTGTAGGCACAAAACCTTTCGTATGTCTTTACTTATCTGTCATTTTAGATTGAGACTGTTCAGAATTGTGAGAGAGCTCCATTGTAAATGTAAAGCAGGAGCTCATCTAAAGTCTTTTTCCTGCAATGCTTCAATGAAGAAAGTCTGCAGTTGTTTTGTTAAGTTATTGAAGTTAGGTATAGAACCAAAAAAAGAAAAAAGAAAAACTGGTCTAATGGAGTCTGATAAACGCTTCGTGAAGCATGGCGAGACAATTGACTATTGGTAGAACACACTTCGGGTTTTTCATGTCTGACTCAACCCCATCCGCCTTCGTCCTTCGTCATTCCTTTGACTCGGTTACTAGCCCAGCAAACTTAAAAAATAAAAAAAGCAAAGCTACCAAATTGAGAGCTTCTCTTCTCTCAGCTCGCTGTAATTCTCTTTCCCACTTTCATGGCAGCTTTTATCCTCCTGCCTTCTTCTTTCAACGCTTACAGGTACCCTCTCGGTCTTTCTATATACATATCTGAAAAAAAATTTAATCCATTTGTCTGGGTTTTGCTTTAACGAACTGTCTTGTCGGTCCTCGCTTATTCAATCTTTTGAATATGACTCAACTCCAATCTTTGTATAGCTGGGGCAAACAAAGATGCAGCTTTTGAGAATCATTGTTCAGTTACTTTTTGAGCTTCTTAATATCCAGGACTAGTCAAGTGTGCTGGCACCAAAGCATTAGCTGCTTCTCACTTCTCTGTATCTCGTCAAGCCCATAAACCCATTCTCAAGCTTTACATGATACCTGCTGTTCCAACTGTCACCCGCCAATTTCCATTGAAGCCCTTTGCTGCAGTTAACTCATTGGAAGCACACGTCTCGCCTCACCACGATCATGCTGCTTCTGGCGTTGCATAAAAAAGGCCTTTAAATTTTTTAATATTAATTTTATTATCATTCTCTTTTTTCAATCAATTAAACTTTTTATTTATAATTTTTATCCAATTAAATTCTTTCGTCACCTCGAAAATTTTGAAACAGATACTTAAAAATCTTTTAAATGTCATTTTTAATTTACTTAAATTAAATTTTATCAGTATTTATGAAAACCTTTGTAGATGAAAAAAAATTAGATTCAATCATAAAAAGATTTAATTAGATAAAAAATAATTAATTGTAAAAATATTAGATGCTTGGACGATAATCTTTTTTTTTTTTTTTTAAAGATAGATGGGGTTTGGACTTTTGGGTGCTTCTAGGTCTTTGAAATACAATGTGAAACGGCATTTATATCTGCCGTTTCAGCCTCTTGTCTCTCACCTATTTATCCTCAAAAGCCTCGAACAGCACTGTAAAGCATCCTAGCTCGAGCGTTGAAGGCCATGGCATTTGCTATTTCCAATCCAACTTGCATTTCTTCTCCAATTTCACCTCTACTTAAAACGGTAAAAGGTTCAGCCATTTTTTTACCTGCCGCTTTTGTTTTCATCATTTTGTAAATTAAATTTTAATTTCATTCAGTTTGATTTTTTTTTTCATTTGTGTCTTTCAGGGGAGAGTAAGAAGTAATTCATGCCGTCTCAACTCCAATTTAAGCTCACAGGTTTTATATTTCGAAACCCATTTTACTTGAAGAATTTAACATCCCGGAAATGTTTTTAATTTTCTATAAATAAGTTCTTTTTTAGGTTGTTTCCCGGTTCCAAAGAGAGGGCGGTGGTGGCCGTGTTTGGCGCCGGAGAAAATTGGTATGAAGTTTTCTTTTGTATATGATAATTATTAGATGAATATTTTTTCATTAGATGAATGGTGAAGATTGAAGAATGTTTAATTGGTTTGAAAGTTAATATTTCTTAATTTGATTTCTAACTAAGAATTCGGATTAGCTGAGGATGCTGTTTTCTTTTATGAGAATTTATGAAATAAGGTTTGTCAAGAAATGTCTGATGTCTCTGTTGAAGCCTGTTGAGTTCAATCTGAGAAAAATTCCATGTTGGAGACTGATGGTTGTTGAGCATTAGTTCTTTTTCTCATTTACAAATTTATGAACATAATGTAATTTGATGCTAGAAATGCAGTTGTAGAGGTTGACTAGTAGCTTCTAGTGATACCAAACTTTTCTTTTTTATTCAAACTTTCTGGAAATTTCAATTCGTTATTGGTGCGATGAAAGGGTTATTCTAGTCCTTGTTCTTCTGTTAAATGCATTATGACTAAAATAATCTTCATCATCATTAGAGCTTTTATTCTAATATTAAGGTAGGCTATATGAACTAATATATGACTTATTCCTATTTAAAAGTAAAGTAACGCGATCTTCCAACTCTTGTTTTACTAAATCTTTTCAGATAACTTCATTTTAAATCTTTTTTGATCTTTTCTTAGACAAATATTCTTCGTACAGCTATTTTTGCATCTTAAGAAAGAAACCCACATAGACATAAGATCCTCTGTATTTTTGAATCTGCTCATTGTTGCTTGCATTCCACTAAAGTTTGGAATGATTTAGGAGTTAGAGTTATAAATCAATGTTTGTATAAGTTTTGCATTCTCATATATGGTGGAAATCGTCCAGTGTTTAGGACTGAATCAAGAGATCTCTCTATCCTTGGTCCTTGCTTCAGTATGAATGCATGTCATTGTTATGCAAATATTATGC
Organism: Firmiana major; assembly: GCA_033439115.1. NCBI lineage: Eukaryota > Viridiplantae > Streptophyta > Magnoliopsida > Malvales > Malvaceae > Firmiana > Firmiana major. The sequence continues at coordinate 84,949,252 of CM065897.1, forward strand.
TCAAGGGCATCTAGTTGCAAGGTTTATGCGGAATTGGCAATGTAGTCTTGTTGTTTATTCAGGCAAAGAAGGATGAGATGTTGCAGTACAAGTTGGAGCGGATTCCTTTCCTGGAGGAGCAGGTTAGGAAGATAAGGGAAGGAGGAAAGCTGTTGACAATGGACATTGAGAGACTGTTGCTATCGGAGGACAACCGGTTTGACTTTGTGAATGATGTAGCAGCTGAGGCCAAAGAATACGTTGAGAGTAACCGGGATGAATATGGGGGTACAAAAAAGGCTATACTTCATGTGCTCAGTAACCGTGTCAATGATTCCGGGTTCTACCGACCAGAAGCTTATGCCGAATCCGACCCTTTCAAGCCTGGACCTACTTATTTGAAGGAAGAATTTACATAAAAGTTTTTCAAAAGATTAAAAGCTGAATGGTAGTGTCCATTGTATCCTAGATTTCCTTCCATTTTGTAAGTTCATTCCCTCTGCATTGGTATTTCTTTGAAAACAATTCATGGTTTCAGTTATAATCATGTTATGTATTTACATAGAAATATATTCCCTAAATCATTCAGAAAAATTGTTGCCATACGTTTACTTGGTTTGTCAGAATTCTTTAAAGGCTAAGCATTAGGCTGCAAATCTATCCCCCGGTGAACGAAAACACTTGCACAAAATTGATGTTAAGAGAAGCTGAATAAGGTTACTTCTAAATTCAGTTCTATCAGTAGGCCCAACTTTGATAGAGACGAAAAGGATAAAGCTTACTTAGAAAATGGATGTTGAAAAATGTGTTAAAATAGAAAGAACAAAAATAATAATAATTAAAACCCAAAGCCCACCTCACATCTGAACAAACCAAACAGAACCAACCCAAATCATACAGAGTTTGGGACTTTGAACTTTGGAGGCTTGCAGCTCTCGTTGACACCCACGATCACCAGGCTCAATTATGTGTGTGAATATATATATATATATATATATATATATATATATATATATATATATATATATATATATATATATATACACACACATGAATTTAAAATAATATAGAGCTTTTAAGAATTATTAACTTATTTTGAAATTTTGGATTCTGAAATAATATGAATGAAAGATGAAATTTTAAAATTTAGCTTTGTTTAAAAATTAGATTCCAAAAGTTGTTTAACCTAGCAAAGTACATAAATATTCTTGGTTCAACTTTTTCTTTAAGAAAATATTAAACTTAAGTCATGTTTGATGCATAAAATAATGATGTGATAAGTTAATATAAGAACGTGGATATGATATGATTAAATGATATCATCTTAATCTATATTTGGTGTGTAAAATGACTAAGAATAAAATTGAATAATTTGTTATATCTTTCATCAAATTCGCTGCTTGTAAAATTAAAAGTAGTATAAAATGATATTTTTTTTGTAGTACTTTTTGTAGGCTAACATAATTTATGTTTATAATTTTTTTGTTATAAATATAAATCAAAATTTTTAAAAAGTTATATTATAATTAAAATTTAAATTAATTAGTTGATTTTTAATAAATATTTAATTTAATTTTTCAAAAAATGTAATTTGTTAAAAATAAATTTTTATGAAAAAATTCGTTGTAAGTATCACCTTTTTTTTTCTTTCCTTTTTGTTTTTATTTTTATATGATTTATACTTAAAATAATTTCTTTGATTGGAAGTTAAGTATATATATTTTAGAAAATGAGTTTTTCTATGTAATAAGTTTATTTTTAATTACATTAATTTTTTATACAAAGACAATTATTAAATTTTTTTTGCCAATTAAAAGAAAAAATGAGTGAAATTTATTAAGTCAAAATTTCTAAACTAAAAAATATATAATTTTTAATAATTTTATGATTAATAGTTATTTTTCTTTCCTTTCTCCTTCTTCTTTACTTTTTCCTATGGGCAAAAAGATAAAAATAAAAATAAAAAAGAAAAAAATAAAAAAAGAGAAGAAATAAATAAATTTAAATATATATTTAATTTTATGGTTCCTTCCTTTTCTTTTTTTTTTCCAATTAAAAAGAAAAAGAAAAAAAACGAATTAAATTTCATAAGTCAAATTTTCCAAAACTAAAAAATATATATAATTTCTAATACCATTATTTTCTTTCCTTTCTCTCTTTTTTTCTTTTTCCACAGAAAAAATAAAAAATAAAATTTAAAACATAAGAAAAATTTAATTTGAAAAATATATTTTATAATAAGTTTTATGTTTAAGAATTTATTTTCTAATAAATGTGTTGTTAGTCCATCATAGTTCAGCCGGTAGGAGACCCATTTAATCGTATTGTCCGTTTTGGGCCCTGCCCTCAGACTCCGCCCTCACGGTTTTATCGCATCCTAAGAGGTTCGAACCCAAGACCTTAAAGTCTTTGTTCTGACAAAGATTATACCAATTGTTCCAACAATTTGTATTATTTTTGTCAGAACAAAAACTTTAAGCTCTTGAGTTCGAACCTCTGAGCACGCGATAAAGTCGTGAGGGCGAGATCGTAAAGGGGAGACTCAAAACTGATAATACGGTTGAGTGGATCGCTACCGACTGAGTTATGACGCACAACAAAATGATTTAAAATTTTGATAATATCCAAAAAATAAATTTTGCAAAAAATGAATTGTTCAAAAACTATTTATTTTACAAAATTATAATTTTTCTTGAATCAAAAACAAGAAAAAAAAGTAAAATGTGAAAAAGAAGGAAAAAAGAAAAAATAATTTAGATTAATTAATTAAAAAATAATTCTTATTATTCTATTATATGTTTAAATTAATTTTTAAATATAAATTTTAAGAGTAAAATAAATAAAATATAAGTGCTTATTTTTTATCTCATGGATTAAAAATAATATTTTTTTAGAGAGGATTACATTATCCTATATTAAAAAGATGATTAATTCTCTTTGCAATCCAATCTTCTCCTTAATTTGTGTATCAAACAAAATATAGAATAATTATCATTTTATTTTATCTATCATCTATGTACTAAACATGACCTTAATATTTATTAAGTGTTTAAATGGAACACTTGTTCTCATAAATTATTTAAAGTTAGTTCAGATAAAACTTGAATTTAGCTTGAGTATGCTAAGTCGAATCTGAGTTGTTTGAATTCGAGTTTTCTAATACTTGATTTGAGTAATTTATAGGTTTAATTGTTTTTTATTTATTATTAATTTATGATTTTATTTTTAATATTTGTAACCAAATTTGAAATTAAATTTGAGAATCAAATTTTTTTAAATGATATACAAATTTAATCAAAACGGACTCTAATAATTTAATTTTTATATCAAACAGATTTCACACTAAAAAATTTATGGAATTTGTACAAAATTTATCTCCCAAATTTTGAATCGAATTTGAAAATTTTCCATCTGGCTCGATTTAATTGCCCTCCAAACAATCCATTTAACGATTCAGGACATTTTTTTTTCAAGGCATTAAATGAAGTAAACTGAGGAATGAAAAGGACAAATAAGAATAAAAAAAAAAAGAGTTAGAGATTCAAAATGACGTGGCAAAATAAAGACCACAGCATGGTCACTTAAAAGTGTAGTGGGATATCCGTGGAAGATCCCAGCCCACGTGGAATACAATCCGTTTTATCAGCCAGGGGCTTATCTTCGCCAAACACCGCCAGTCACCTAGGAGATTCTCATCCTCTTTCCTCCCAGAACCCGAAAGTCGAAACTCCAACTCATTCCCTTTGACTCAGCATTTCAACTCACTGAGTCAACCAAGATCAATGGCGTTATCGAGTCCACATTTGCAGAGATTCCATGCAACCGAGTTCAATCTCACCTCCAATACCAAGAATGCCAACAGGAACCACCTAATCACCACAACGGCCGTAAGAGCCAGAAGCCACTGCTGTTGTTCCGCGATCGCAATTGACGCTCCTTCTTCGCTAACCGATGTTGCGGGGTTCCGTTGGGGGTCCACGAGTGTGCAGGGCACTCGCGAGGAGATGGAGGACGATTTAGTCATACGATCGGACGGCCTTGATGGATTCTCGTTCGCAGCTGTCTTTGATGGCCATGGTGGTATATCTTCGGTCAAGTTCATCAGGTACGATAATTCATAATTACATGCAAACTACTCCTAATATCTATTTCATTTTGCATTTTCTATTGTAATTTTATTAGCAAATATAATTAATTTGAGACGGTTTGGGTTAAAGCAGAGATGAGCTGTATAAAGAGTGTGTTACAGCTTTGCAAGGTGGAATTCTGCTCAACGGAGGAGATTTCAACGCAATTAAGAAGGCATTAACGGTTGCTTTTGAAAATGCTGATAAAAAGTTGCTAAATTGGTGAGTCAAACTAGATATATGCTCAATGTGGAACTCACAAATATTGACAATCTTTTAATTTATTCTTTTAGTGTTAATATGATTGTAGATTTTTGTATATTACTGGTTGAAGGATTCGCTGGTGTTTCATTTTGTAAAGGCTTGAAACGACTGGAGAGGGCGACGATGAATCGGGTTCAACAGCCACTGTTATGTTAATTGGAAATGAAGTGCTCTTGATTTCTCATATTGGTGATTCCTGTGTGGTATGAACACCTATTCCTAGCTCCTTTTTGTACTAAAGATGTTTTACATCAGAAACCATAAGGTTTAAAAATCTATATAAGACTAAAATTTCCGGATTTCATGTATTATAGTAGCAATTTGGGAATTAGATAGAACAACCCTTTATTCTTTAAGGATTATACAACTTTTCATTCTTTTGTCTGCTGATAAATTGATGCAGGTTCTATCTCGTGCTGGAAAGGTTGAAGTCTTGACTGATTCTCATCGACCAAATGGTAGCAAGAAGGCTTCTTTGCAAGAAATTAGAAGAATCAGAGAAGCAGGTGGATGGGTGTGTTTTTTCTGTTCTTGATTTTCTTGTCAGCTTACAATCCTCATCCTTTCTAGTTCTAATGAGAGTTCTTATATCTTTAATTGTATAAAAGACTTAATCAGTTATTCAAGTGCCTCAGAGAAGTTTGGAATTGCATCACCTGGATCATAATTTTTTTTTTTCTTGCAATGTCCTTGTATAGATTGTCAATGGGAGGATTTGTGGTGAGATAGCCGTATCCCGTGCCTTTGGTGACATTCGGTTCAAGACAAAGAAGAATGAGTTCGGTTCTTTACTTGCCTTCAATTTAAAGATTTTTTCATATAGTTTGTATATATGTTCTAGATATTGTATGTGTACATCATAATGATTATGGTATGGGATCGCTTGTTCAGAATGCTGAAGAAGGGAGTTGAGGATAGGAGATGGTCTGAAAAGTTTATTTCTCGGTATGTCTCCCATGAATCCTTTCCTAGTTTCATCTTCCCCTTATTGATGTGGGTTCATTGAGCCTTGGTTGATGCTTACAAGTTAGTTTAGTCAGTGTAACATCTAGCTCAAGTGATTTTACTTAATTAGCTAAATCAGACAGCTGTTTGATTTATTTTAAACATTTTTTAAACTTACAGGATTGTTTGGCCATCAATGTTTGTTTTATTTCAGAGTAGTATTCAATGGAGACTTGGTCATTGCATCTCCAGACACTTTTAAAGTAGCACTTGGGTCAGATGCAGAATTTGTGCTGTTGGCATCTGACGGTTTATGGGACTACATCAACAGGTTTTCGGAGCTATATATGCTTTTAACTCTTGCTATTGTACATGAGGTCCCTGTTTTATTATTTTGCTGTAAGTTCAATTTAGAGAAGGATGTCACTCTGACATACTTACTATTTTCTTTCAGCTCAGAAGCAGTTGCTTTTGTCAGAAATCAACTCCGAGAACATGGAGATGTTCAGGTGACTTTTACATTGTTCCAAATATCACCACCAATAACAATGCCATATTTTGTAGTTCTTATCAGATATATAAGCTTTCAGATGATAATCTTACCTTGGTTTAGTTATAACTTTTCCCTTATTCCTGATTCAGGTAGCATGTGATGCACTCGCACAAGCTGCTCTGGTAAGCAATTGCAATGGTAATTTGTCAATTCATCTTACTTGTATATGTTTTTGGACGAGTTCCAGTAACCTTAGAATTGTATTGTACCATGCAGAATCAAGGCTCACAAGACAACGTCAGCATTATCATTGCTGATTTAGGGTATGCAGCTTTTTCTATTAGTATGATTAATGTTGTATATGCTGTAAAGTTTAAATCCAGCTGACAGATTATTTAATCAACCTCAACCGCAAATTATATGCTGTAAAGTTTAAATCCAGCTGACAGATTATTTAATCAACCTCAACCGCAAAACTAATACTTAGCTTTTCTCTTTTCTTTTTTATAGAAATAATTAATGCTTAGATACATATTATATTAGTCTTAAATTAACTATTACCAATGCTTTCCCACTTTGAAGGCTTATTATGGCCGCTAGCTAAAATGACATGAGCAGTAGCTGTTGCTCAAATTCCTATATAATCTTCAAATCCAGAATCGACTTGTCTTAGCTTTCAAGTGCTTCTGATCAGTTTTTGGTTTATGGCTTTACGAAATTTCTATTAAAAAAAAAAAAGATCATACTGCCTCTGTTAACTTAGCGTTCATCTGGTTTGATCTTTAAACAGGCATACTGACTGGCAGAGTTTGCCGCTTCAGCAACAAAATTTTCTGTATGAATTTGGCCAAGCTTTAGCCACAATTGGGATCGTGTCACTTGCGATATGGTTATCATCACAGGTTTCTTTTTTATTTTGAGTGACCAGTTGTATATAGATCAACATAGATTTCGCAGTCCGTATAATGAAATTGTATACGACTAGCACTTTTGGTAAATTGATCTAGACTACTTTTAATTATTCAGAACCAATGTTTTAGTTACCATTGTTTCTCTGTATTGGTTTTTGAATTTCAGTAGTATATAGAACCCATAGCTTAGAGAGTGGAGACAGAGCTACTATATCATTCTCAACCATTTTTCGTTCATTCCCAACAGATTTTTCTGGCACCTTTGATTTCTGTGATAGCCTTAACCATGTTTGAACTGATAAAAGAGTTGTTCATCAACATTAGACTGAAGATAAAATATGAGAGAATTACCATGGATTCTTCCATTTTGAAGTTTCTCGGTGCTCTGGAATTCTTAACCATGGGGCAAACAGAGACAGGAAATTTAGAGTTGCGGGTGAGGCATGTGCATGTTATCATTATCCTCTCTCTCCGCAAAATCCAATATTCAATAACTTTTTTTTTTTATCCAATACGAGATTGAAGTACTCTGTTTATTCTTCTTTGTGGCTCATAACGTGACACATCCATAACAAGAGCTCTTGATTTTAAATTGCACTCTTGAACCCAATTGGCAGTAAAAAAAAAAAGGGAAAATAGGAAGAAAAGAAAAATATGAATAAAAGAATCAAAATAAAATTTGTATGTATATAAAAGAAAAATAAAAGGTCAGTCTGCCTAACAAATTTAATCATCAAATGGTTCTGATCAGTCGACAATGTTGGTGGAGACTATCCTGCCTTGCTCTTGCCTGTCGAATCACTAATTAATCAGGCCGAACAATGCTTTTTGCAGTGCATAATGAATTGTATAAAGGAATCGTGAGGCAGAAAATAAATTGTGGACTTGAATTTTCTGAAATTGAAGTCGATTGTAATTTAGATTAACAAATTCTTTGTCGTTAAGCAAAACAGAGATTCTCAGTTTTAGAATTGATTACAGTATTACTGCACAGCCAGCTCATTAATAATAATAATTGAGCATATTGATTGTAAAATTCTCATCAATAAGTAGATTTGTAAGTACAATAGTATTCCATGACTTCATCACAATCACGTATATAACTCCACGTCCAAGACATTCCTTATATCTTTTGTAGACTAACATAAATGCAATTTATGTTCCTACGTACCAACTTATTCCTTTATTTATTTATTTATTTATTTATTTATTTTTTAAATGATGTAAATACTATCATATGTAGCTCTAATTGCTTCTCATCATGGGATTTATTCTTTTCAAATAAATTTTATTAATTAGAAATTATTTAACAATAAGCGAAAACCCTTTCTTTTTTTCTACTTTTTCAACTCAAATTGCATTTTCAAATTCGAATTTACATCATCTCAAACTTTAATTAGAAATTTGTATGTACGACAACATTAGTTAGTACTATTAATCTTGGACTTCTTAATTTTCATATGGTCTCACCATTCAAATTGGAAGATTCAGTGAGTATGGCTAGCTAGTAGTGAATGAAGTCAGTATCACTCAAACTTTTAAAGTGTAAAGCCAAAAACCTCCATTGTATCAAAGAATCATATCACTCACATTAATAATAATAATAATAATAATAATAATATAACTTCATTATTTATTCTTATTATATTACTATGGCAGGCAATAGCCAACGAAGTTATAAAAACATAAATCTCACATCCGGAATACAGCGATAACTGGGTTTAAGAACATATATAGTTATACTACACCCACTCATGAGTAGGGTTTTGTATACCATATTATTAATGACTCCCTAATAAACTCATTTAATAACACCATAATATTATGCTTTTCTAATACTCCATGATCAAAACCTCTGAAAAGGAGAGTGGTTTCTTTCTGGTTAATTAATTTTCATGGTAGTTTAGTTGATATTTCAGGGCTTGCTAGGTTTTTTCCTTGGGTACCCGTGCTTAGTATTAGCGCCTGCATCGTCATAATCCAGCATTGCACCCAGCATCAACAACTTCCTCGATGAATTCATTTGGATCATTCCAGTACTCTTCACAAACAGTAATGAAAATAATCAAAATCAACAACATGCATTTCGAAATGTATAATTATAACACAATGTTATACGTGCATTATCTGCATTTGCATACATGGCCGAAGCTGAAGAGAGGGTTTGTGCGAGTGAGTACCTGTTCAAGTGAGTCTTTGGCCTGCATGCCATCCTCAAAGCCGTCAACCATACCTGCCAACGACAAGTACTCTGATTAGCGATTGAGTGTTTTGGAAATTAACGAGGTATTTCTAGTATTCTTAGCTAATATATGGAGAGATCAATGTTATTAGAGTTTTAATTGATTACCGTATGAGAAAGGCATGATGAGAACCAAAGACACCAGAAGAAAAGCTTTGAACCGAAGAGCAGCCATGGCTAGGGTTCAAGGGTGTACTAATCGATCAGCACAATGAGTTTAGTGGGAGAGAGGGAAGGATTGGGGAGGTGAAGGTGTCGTTTTATAGTTGGGTTTTGAGGGTATGAAATGTGGCAGAGCTAGGAGAGATAGCTATAGATGTTGTCATGGTGCACACCACACCCAATAGCAACAGAATCATGATGAAGTGCATTACCCTTGTTTTGCCCACAAGCCTAAAGTCAACTGCACTGTTTTCATATATTGTTACATCAGAAATACCAAAAGCAATTGTAAAATTTTATGCATGTGGACAACACACAAAAGTCCTTTGCATGGCTCAAACTCCATAAACCCCATTTTCAGGGTTGGCTTCCTTGGGATGTCTTTGTCACCCTTTTTCCCAAAATCAATCTACTTTTCTATTTCTAATTCTCTCCACATTTCCTCTATCAATAGTTAAAGCTACTCTCAAATCATCACCTCCATATATGTTATTATATATATATAGAGGTGCAAATTTAAATTTCCATGAAAAATAAATGAAATTACCACGAAGAAAATCTAGTAAATCGTCTTTAAAATTTTAACTGTTATTTGTTATTTTGAAATATGAATGATGATATATTTTTTTTATCTTTTGATTTTTGTTTAAATTTTATTTAAAGTAGAGGGTTTTTAAATTATTTTCCTAGATTTCTTTATCCGTGGTACCAAACACCACTTTGTTAAATAGTGCCTTTGATCCTCATGTTTCGGCTTTCATCACATTCCAAGGCAATTAAAGATGGAGACAAACAGGTTAGTGGCCTACAGATGAAATCAAATAGAAAGCTTTTAGGGTGTTGAATTTTGGGGAGAGCCATTAGCGGAAGCACTAGCAAAAATAAAATAAAATAAAATAAAAGAGAGAACTACAGCACAACACTTTGAGCTTCCAACACAAATTTCAGTTTAATCATTTATTAAGATTAAAAAAAAGTTCAATTAATCATCTTTAAGGAGACCGAATGTTGGCAATGATGTTGTTTAAACCAAGGTGATTCACTAATGAATATACTAAAGAACTGATCTCAAGTTGTCGAGAAGTAATAAAATCATACTGTTTTCTTCTAGTTTGCACATACACATAAACATAATTACGTTAGAGCATTTTATTTAAAAAATTCGGTTGGAATTTCGATATAAAAAACAAAATACATAACAATTCATAAACATGTTCAAATCAAATATGATGCATGTATTTGTATTCTCAAAAAACAACAATGGAGATTTGATCTTAAGGGAATTGTTGCATATAGTACCTTAATTTGTGATATTTGAGAATTAATTATTGAGGGAAAGCCGAGCCAATCCAAGCTGATGATTTTCATAAATGGTGGATGTTCTTAGATATCAAATGGTTCAACAATGGCAGGAATTGGTGAAGTCACTACAACAGTATTACTGCTCAAAGTGGCATATGCTATTCATTTTGGATGCTTACAACATAAATTTTCCTTTTGTTTTCTTTTATCTCTCTGATTTTACCTCCATTATCCAATAGTTTGTGTTTTCATTGCATTGTACGGCCATGAAAGCTGAGATTTGAAGGATTTACTATTGCCAAAAAAGAAAAAAAAAATGCAGAAAGTCATGAATTCATGTGACCCCGCCCTCGGCCATTGTTAGATACGGATGGTGGCAGTCATATCACAGTAGGTCATAGCACTTAGCACATTCTCTGAACTACTTTCAAAGGCATAACCTTCCATCGCCATCTTTCATTTTCCCCACTAAACCCTAAAACCTGTTTGGATGCGACAACTAAGAAGAATTGGACTCATGGGGTTCCTTCAACCCGTTTCAGTAATATAAATCTTCTTTTTCCTGCTTGATTTCTTCTGTTGGAGTGTAAACAAACATATCATTGTAATTTGAATATGTTAAATTTTTGTTCGTTTATTATTTTTAATAAAAGATTATAAATACAGGTATGATTTGTTCATTTTATTTATGATTTATTTGAAATTTGTTTATTTAATAAATTATTTATTGTTTGTTTACTTTTTAATAATAATAAAATTTTAAATGATATATATTTACTCATAGATTATTTTAATATGTAATTATTAAAATTATGCAGGTATTTAAAAAAAATTATTTGACATAATAAATATTAAGGTGGATACAAATATATTCGTTTAATATTCACTAATACACATTTGTTAACATCTTCTTTTAATATTCACGAACACGCATTCGTGAACATGTCAATTAATGTTCATGAATAAGCTTAATGAATATAAACACAAACATAAACAATTTTAAAAATAAATAAATATAAATATAATAACATTAGATAATATTGAATTCATTTACATTGGGTTAATTCATTCAATTGAAATATTTGCGTCTTTTTAACCTAGCAATGGCAATGTCACTCTACTTTTCTTCCGATAACGCCACTAATATCTGTGAGAATCATCGGTAACTCTGAACCCTATATTCATACAGAGCTAATGCTGACATTTGTCAACAAAAGTATGTACTATAAATTCGATAAATTAATAATGATACTTTCCAGCCAATCAGAACATCATGACTAGTTTTAGCAAAAAGGCCTTTTGAAGGTTTGAAAGGTCATACAAATGTAAAATATAATACAAACATGAAAACAACCTTTCTCTTTTCAAATCCTCGCGTAAAGACAAGACGCTGCAGATGTAATGTAAGTAGGGTTGCAAGAACATCAACTTGTTCTCTTGATTAGAAGCTGGTTTGGGTTTCTTTTTTCCTGTAAATGAAGTTGGAGGCCTGTTTTGTCGGATACGGTAAGCATGAATAGTATATTTTTTTGAGTTTCATGTAATTATTTACTTCATTAAGAATATGGTAAATGGTTACAAAGGTCTCAAAAAAGATGTTTTTCTAACTTTCTCACTGTTTCATTCAAAAGCATCGTCTGAAACTAAACAAATGAGTACTCTATCTAGTGATCACTCTATGTTCCACGATGTAAAGAGAGGAACGTTGAATCCGGCGTTGATTGTGTACTAAAATTCTCGGATTGGGTAAATATTGAGGTGTTTTTTTAAAAAATAAAAATAAAAAATCATAAGAGTCAATTTGAGACTTTTCCTTTTTTTAAGAATAAAATCATAAGATCCAATGGATTAAAATAATGATATCTTATCGTAATTATTAGATATATAACTTATTCACATAATCTTGAATATAAGAGATACTTTTATGAATCAAAATTGTGAATATAATTAACTAAAATGAATAATATTTTGTAGTAAATTTATGCTTGGTCGGGATCTCACGGAGATCAGTTGTTGATGTAGGTATAAAGACAAAAAGTGAAAGGATATAAAAATACCCTTTCATTTTTTATTATTTTATTAAAAAATTATATTTTTTATGATCATTTTATTTTTTTCAACTTCACTCTACTAGACCTTGAAGGTGACAGATAAATTGCTAATGAAAAATCTTCACACCACCAAATAAAATTTTCTCACCACATTAAAATCTATGCCTTACTAAACAATACAGCCCTATACTGGCCTTGGTTAATTTATCTTTATGAGGCTTGGAATTTGGTCCGACTCCCATACAACAAAGTCAAAATTCTTTGAATAAGTAAAGCGCAGTTCGAGCCCAATTTGAGCTGGCATAATGGGATTTTGAAGCAAGAGCAATTGAACTTTTAATGTGGGTTGAATTGAATTCAATGGAACAACCAGCAACAGAGGCCGCTATTGATGAATTGTCCGCTTGTGAAATTAGGCTTCATTTTCAGCCCTTTTTTTTTTTTTCTCCAGAGCGGCTTAAGATTTGGTTACTTAGACTGCGATTTTACCTTTGGATAACATTATCTCAATAAATATGCTCAATTAAATACATTGAGAAAAAACATTTGTAACAAAATGTAATGCAAGAGTGACAGTTAATGAATTTAAGCAACCTAGAGAATACTACAATGAAGCAAAAAGGCCAACCGCCCAAATTGTGAAACAATATCACTTCTATATGCAGTGATAACCCAAAATACAATTCAACAATCAGAAGCAACATGAGAAAAAAAAAATGTATGAATGCATGATATTGGACAATTGACTCCGGACTCACTAAATTCAAACTACAAAAAAGAGGAAAAAAGGAACAACAACATGTAATGCTCCCAAAAGCATGCAGTACGTGGTTTACCTCCGACCTCACCAAAACCAAATATAGGAAAGCAGAGGGACTTGAGCTACAAAATGATGGGGGTGATGAGGAACACTCAGAACCAAAACTAGGTGATGGAAGGACAATGGCGATATGCAGCACTTGAGATGTCTTGATGCGCTGCAGCATTTTGAAAGAGATCCTCAATCATCCATTCCAACAACCTAAAATTACCTGGAGAGAACCACAGGAAGGCAAAAATGATGCTTGTCTTCACAGGACAGTCTACAAACGGCAAGTGACCAAGCTAACTGACTAGTCAGTCAGTACAGCATGTCACAATTACTCATCCCTTCCCTACTTCAATATTTCAGGACCAAATGATATCCTCCCCACCGCCCCACCCCCCCAACCTCCAAATTTCATGAAGGCGCCCATAAACTTTCTCTGAACCATCTCTATTCACTTCCTCCATGAAAAAAGAATGGAATCTGACCCCATGATGCTGATGCAAGAGTTAGTGACAACTTGAAGACAGGTAACTTCTGTTGTCTGACAATGGCAATGACTTGACACATGCAATCCCAGACCCTCAACTCAACACACCCAAATGCATGGACTTCCAAAAAAAAATTAAACAGGCTGAATGGTAAAATCCTCAAACAGAAATGGCACGACTAATGGCCGTCTTGGCCCATTCAGCAGATTCTTTAATCATAAGGTCTTCCGAAGACAAGCATTCATTCAAAAAGTCTTTACTTGAGACAGATTGCTGTATCAGAGAACCAGCATGACTTCCCAAAGTATCAGCTAGATCTCCAAGGACTCCAATGGCAGTCTTCATGACCACATCATCCCTATAGGAAAGTAAGAAATATAAAAAAGCACTATTAACCATACCAAAAGACACATGATGCGGTAGAGTAAAACCGTAAAAGAGTAAGTTTTAGTAGAACTCACATGTCTTTCTCAACGTATATGCCATCCAAGAACTGGAGGATATGAGTTGCATAGGGAATCAAGAGCTGGGTTTTGGGAGAGTTCTTAAACCCTTGGAAAATCCCAGAATATGCCTCCAGAATTCCGTTTCTCAGGGAATTTGTGTACTCAATCAATTCATCATCACCTGCTGTATGGGTGGACAACTCTGCTGCGCTTTGAAGTGCAGACATGGCCCACATTAAGTACTTTTCGAAATACTCTCCTACAGCCAATGCAATGTCACCAAAGCATGAAAATATGGGAGGCTTCACAGAGCGATGCAACTGGTTGCTTGATAAATTCTTAAGAAGTTGTGTCATAATCCCATCACAGTAAGGCACAATTTTTTCCTCCAATGCCCTGGAAATATCACCCACAACACCAACTGTGACAGCACAGACTTGGTATTCTTCGAAATTCTGAAGACCCATTTCCAAGTACCTATAAAACTCTGGCATATACTTTGCAAAATCTGGGCCTGTCGCATAAGCAAGGGCTCCAATTGCAAGCATGGCCTCCTCATGTACGGTAGCGTTCCTACAATCAAAAACCCTTAGGAAAAGTCCCATTATCTGATCTGCATACTGCATGAACACATACTTGGTCGGTTCTGATGAACCAAGCTTCTGAATAATGACCTGTAAACACCCACAAAGTAGGCCTTGCAGTTCACTCTGCTTCTCCCTTTCATCGGATGACAGTTTCTGCCCCTCGAGAGTGTTATGAAGCTCCATCATGATGACAGGCACCAACTGTAATACCAATGGAGCTGTCTCATCAGTAGAACACCTAACCACTTCATTCAATGTCTCATAGGCAGCAGTCCTCAGCCGGCATTCCCCGGCATCTTCTCGGTGAGTGACAGTAAGAAGGGACTGGACAATTTCCTGGAAAAAAGGAGTTAAAGGAGATGATGGACCAATCTCCTCATAGCCTTGAGCAAGAAAATAGAGAGCACCACAGGCCTTCTCAGCAACATTTGGGGTGTCCTTCATACTCTGTAGCAGGACTGTGACTATCTGTTGGCAATTTGCAGGAGTGATGATGGGAGAATCTACAGCTGAACCATGAAGAAATTCAAAGATTCGTCCAAGGGTCCACGCTGTAGTGTCTTTGACCTGGCTATTGGGGTCCTTTGTCAAAGCATTTAGCATAAAGGTTAAAGCAACATTCACAAGAGGTATTAACTTTTCAGGAGAAGGGCCCTCCAAGATTGAACCAAAGGCGTAAGTTGCTCCTTCCCTCTGCCTCCAATCTGGTTTCGTTATATTCTCCTCAATAAATGGCACAACAAGAGGGACAATATCGTCTCCCACAGTCCGTGCAACCAAACCAAGACAGGTTCCCCCAGCCATTGCAATATTCCATGCCCCTTCATCCTGATCCTGATCCTCCTCCTGCTTCAACAGTGTCTCCAACAGCATAGGAACAAGTGCAGGGAGAGCCTGTTTGATAAAGTAAAAGCAAGTGATCTCAGAGTCCCCAGTGAAATCACCTCCATATTCATCTAAAATATCTATCTCCTCGTCACATATTGAACTCCAGAACTCAATGGCTTGAAGGGCGACAGGTTCCTCATCTTCCCTCACAGCCTTTGCTGTGATGTTAAAAATATCCTGGATATAAGGAGCTAGTTTCTCATAGTAAGTTGATGAAATGGAAACCAAACACTCAAAAGCTGCCTGCCTTATCCTCACTTCTGGGGACAGGGTTGCCTCACAGACAACTCTCATGATATAATCACGCTCCATGTCATTGCTGAAATTTGCCTGCGCAAATCCCAGAGCATTGTAAAGTGCTCTTGTAGCAGCAAGCCTCACATCAGTGTTTCCTTCCGATGCACTCATGCCTTGAACTACAGCTGTAAGTATTTTATTTACTTGATCTTGATCAATAACATCAGGGGAGACCTCCTCACATAAATACCCAAGAGTCTCCAACGTGGCTTGCTTGGCATGAGCTGGTAGCTGATGAACGTTTGATAAAAGTGAACCTATCAACTCGGGCCATTGTTTCTGTGGTAACTCAATGCCAGCAACCTTTGCAATGACTTGAGATGCTGTTGAACGAGCATCATATGCTGGAGAAGACAGAGTCTTCAGTAAGCATGCCTTAATCTGGCTCTTAGCATTGCCATCTAAAGATAACCATCTTTGAACAAGCTCAAACTTCCTGTGCTGTTCCTTAGCATCCAAGGCATTCTTAAGTATCAGACCTGCTAATTTACGTGTTTCGACAGGCTTCTCCTCATTTGCCAACTCTCCAGAAAGGGACAGCAAGAAACTAGGGAGGTTCTGCTCCTGAAACTGTTTCAAGCTTTCCTCAGCATTCTTCCGCACAGCTCCATCTATCGATTGTGCATTCAAAAGCACCTGTGTAACTTCCATTTCCCTAATATTTCTCAAAGCATCAACAATTTAATCAATTAGATGCGCAGAAATTCAGACCTAAATACCGTAGATATTCCAAACCCTCAATCCCAAAACATATAAAAGATTAAAAAATCTGTATAAGGAGAAACATTTGCGAACTAAAGGAAAACTAACAAAAAGCAGTTCGCTTAAAATTCATTGAAGAAAAAAGGGAACAACAGTATCAAGAATAAAACCACTATGCAGCAACTGAATCAAATCGATCCATGAAAACCCTTTCGTCATCTCTATTTATACACTTAGCAGCTGAGAGGAACACTTGAGTCGAGCCGATTCCAACATTAAAAACTTAAAAACTTTAGAATTCAACAGTATAACTAAAGAAAAATCCCAGATCAAATAAGATTTAAATTAACTACACTAAACACATAGAAATTCGATCATTCAAATCTTTGCAATTAAAAAAAAAATCTAATACTCGAATCAGTGCTACAAATAACAGAACCCTATGAACATAAAACAAAAAGATAGCGGATCAATGAATTCAATATCGAATACCCCAAATCATTATCCAAAATCCTAATTACAAACAAAACTGAAACTTTCAGAGGAGAATTCGACAATATAACCTTAAAATTAACGAAATTTAATGCAGACTTTACCTTTCCCCGATCGGAGAAGAGCGGCTGAATAAGAACCCTAATAGTTGGAGAGAGAAAATCAAATAGAAAAAGAGAAAGAAAGAACAAAAAAAAGGGAGACGCGGATTTGAAGCTGGACTCAAATAATTTATACAAATATATATTTTAAATAATTTTTTATAAAGAAATGTTAATGCTTGTTGCTCTGGGTACTCGTTAAAAAGCCTTAAAGGTAATTTTTTATATATTTTTCTTAAAAAAAAATTACTATGTTCATTTGTATTTAAAAAAAAAAAAGAATTAGTGTATCATTTTTTACAATGTCTCATTTTACTTGTATATTTTATTTAATTTTATATTTAAATAATTATTTATAATTTTATTTTAATTCATTACTTTTTATATAAAAAATATAATTATAATTATTAACAATTTTATAAAAGTAATTATATTTTATTAACAAACTAATTAACTTCAAAAAGAGTTGGAGATTAGGTTCATTTATTTTGTGCCTATAATTCCTTTTTAGAAATTTAAAATTATAATTTTATTATATTATAAAAAAATAAAAGACAAAATATTTTAGATTATTTATTATTTTTTTAAAACAGTATATTTGTAGTTGTAAGTATTAATTTCTTATATGCTGTTATTGGCTTGTTGGAGTTCCACAGGTTGTTTTATGGGCCCCAGTAGACCGACTTTCTTTTATGCGGCAACTTAGTAATTAAGATTTGCTTGTGGAGAGCAAAGTCGGCTTATTTAACGGTTTAGATTGCTTTTTAAGAAATTAAGTTGACCGAAAATGAAGGCGTTACTTTTAGTCATCCTGATCGGACGGTTGAAGCTCTTTGATATGACAGATTGATGTTACTTATCTTTTTGGGTTTGCACAGTTGGTTTTAGTTACTTCAGTACTCTCTGTGGAGCAGTTTGTAACCCAAAAAAAAGAGTCAGTCCATTTTAATGTTTAATTAATGAAAAAAAAATTCTAGTTGATTGCTTGGGTTTTTATTAAATGTATCTATTCATGTATTTATTTCATATCACACTTTTTCTCTTTCAAATGTTTTAAATTCTTTTATTTTTTTTTATTTTTTTTAAATAGCAAATTTGGGATATAAGATCTCATAATTCATGAGGTAAAAAAAGCCTCTTCAATTTTGGAGTATTTTTGTGTTAAATTTTAAAGGTATTATTATCTTAAAATAAAAATAAAAATAATTGAGTTGTAAAAAGTTAATAGAAGGTTGGAATTTCTCTTTAAGAAATTATGTCTCAAGAAAGCACAAGTCAAGTCCTTCTCTTCTCACACAATCAAAAAAACTTTTGGACTCAGTTTTCATTTTTATGGTGCTGGGATGGAATGTTATCCAAAACCCAAAACATTGCATGAAATTACACGACGGATCGGCCTAGAGTTCATCATGGACATCATCAAAGTCATCGTCATCGTCGAGGTTGTCATCATAGAGTGTGTTGTAGAATATGTCTTGGTGATTGAGCATCTCTTCAATCGTCAAATTCCCATCTTTGTTATCATCACCCTGATTTTAAACAATAAGAGAAAAAAATTCAGGAACCCAAAGATTTTGTTTTTTTTTTTAACAGATTCAAACAATGTCATGATGATACTATACTTCACCTCGTAAACCAGGTAATTTGTGAAGTGCTTGGCGTAAAATAGTTCGCCAGGGTTGAGATAACGGAGAATGGGTCTCAATTCCTCCACGACCAGGTGTCTGCAAAAGTTCGAAGTTTTGTACAGAATCATGAGTCGGGAAGACAGGAAAACAATAAGACGTGGGTTTGGGAGGATTAACTACTTGTCTTTGTTGATATCTAGCTCTGCAAATTTGTCTTCTGCTGCCGGCGCAATAGCTGCGGCATTTTCAAATTCAGCATAGCTTTTGTAAACGGTGTATGCGTGCTCTACAAATTCCTTGAAGTTCAGTTTTTCGTCGTCATCATCATCCATTCGCCTGCTCAATCAGGAAAACAAATCAGTACTTGATCCAGCGCAAGCAAATGACAGAAGCTCGCAAGCAGAGATAAAGTCGGGAAACTAACTTCATCTGAATTTCTTCATTGCCACTATCTTCTGGATGTAAGAAACTGTGGGGAAAAATGTTGGTTAAACTGATCTGGCTATGCTGCATTGGCCAAATAAGCGAAACCATAAATGAAAGAAGAATTTACTCTTTGAATTCATTGAAGTCAAGATTCCCACTCTTATCTGCATCGGCATTGTTAAATTGCTCCATCACTGCAACAAATATAACAATTTGTGACGATTGTTCTATGTGACGCATTAAATTTCGTCACGTAAACTATATCATACGTGACGAATAATATAATTCGTCACGATTTTTTATTATTTTAATATTTTTTATGACGATATAAAAAATTATCACATGAAAGTGTCACTAAATATTTGACGCCAAATTTTTTCACTAAACATAAATGGAGATAAATTTTTTTGTGACGTGTTTTTACTTTTGGTGACGATTTAATATATTGTCATAAATAAACACTTTATATGTGACAAATTATATAGCGTCACATTTCTATAAAAGCGTCACTAAATATTTGACACCAAATTTTATAATGAAATATAATTTGTTAGAAATTTTTTTATAACGTTTTTTAATTTTTGGTGACGTTTGTGTTTTCATCATGAAAAAAAAACACATTTTATGTGACGAATTACGTTTCATGACGTTTTCGTAAAAACGTCACTAAATATTTGGCGCCAAGTTTTATCCCCAAATATATATACTTTAATATTTTCGTGACCTTTTTTTTTTAATTTCGGTGACATTTTTGTTTTCATCATAAAATAAGCACTTCAAATGTGAAGAATTACTAAACGTTTCGTTTTTGTAAAAACGTCACTAATTATTTGGCTTCAAATTTTATCACCAAATATACATGATTCGAAATTTATCAACAAACCTATTAATTATGCTAAAAATCGGTTATATATATTAATTTTGTAATGAATTGAATCATATCGTATAATTCATATGATATTGATAAATATGACTATTATAAACGCTAAAATAGAAAATATCTTTATAAATTTGAGTTATATCAATTAAAAAAATTAAAAATATCACTCAATTTAAATCGAAAAAATGTTATAAGAAAATATGTGTATATATATATATATATTTGTTAAATTGAAAATGCATAAAAAAAGTAAATATCTATATATGAATGATAAAAATAATTACAATAAATATATATACATGTATTTGTCCAAAATTAAAAATGTAAAATAAAAAAATAATAATAAGAAATAAAAAAAATATATATAAATATATATAAATATAAAATATATATAAAATAAAATAAAAAAAAAGAAAAAAAAAAGACAAACGAAACAAAAAAAAACGAAACTGAAAAAAAAAATAGGATCGCGCGATCCTAAAGAAAAACCCTCCCCCCCCTCTTTCATCTTTCCCTCTCCAATCCGTTCCCCGATCATCCCTACCGATCTCCTTTCTCCGACCGACCGACTGAGACCCCAAGACCGGCAACCACTCCTCGCCGGACTCCGACCAGCCTCCCTTCTCCCTCCTTCCTCGCTCGCCAAAGCCCGAAAATCTTCTGCTCACAAAAAGTGGAAGGGTGAAAATTGGTGATTTCAGTGTGAGCTAGGATTTTGAGGTAAGTTTAATGCTTATTTTGATAGGAATATCTTTCTCGCTCACACAATTTGTTAAATATAAATTTTAAAAAAAGGGAAAAAAATAGTATTTTTATTGGTTGTATCTTGCAAACTTCGTTTTCCATTGAAAAGCTTCTTCGTCTTCGTCGTATTCTTCTTCTTCTCATACACTCTTCGCCGACAAATAGAAAATAAAGTGTAAAATTCTACCCGGAATCGTTTCATTGTTCACTGATCGGTTCACAATTTTTAACATATTCATTTTCATAAATGATTGCTTATGATCGTTACAAAAATTTGCTTTAAAAGTAATTTTTTGGGTTTTGAGATATTATAACGAGAACAACAATAATTATAATAAATAAGTAAATAAATAAATTGGGATTGTTTTGATTGATCGATCGGTTGATGGAGGATTGCGGGAGTAGCAATGAGGCTTGCTACTATTCGTCCGATCCAGATAAGAAATCTCAATGTTTTATTTTATTATTCCTTTCTGGGTTTGTGGATTTTGAGAGGTTAGAGTAATTTGAAGTAGTTTTCAGGTTCTATTGTGGGGGTGTGGTTTTTGCGTGCTCATTAGGGAATTCTTTAATTTCATAGGCAGAGAAGCTGCTGGTCATCGAATTTGATGATTTTTTTTTCTACTTCATGTGCATAACCTCTTGCTTGTTCTTTGTGGCTTTGTTATGCTAAATGGCGTTCTGTGCATTGAAACTTTTTCCCCTGAAAAATTTAAGCTTTAATCTTAATGGGAAAACCCAATAAAGAAGAATTGGATTCATAATTACTAGTTTCTCTTCTTTTTGTCCCCTATTTATGCTTAATTTGAAGAATAAGCATTCTTTTTTTGTGACCCTTTTGCATTACGCAGGTCATTACAAAAGAATCACTCTTAGCTGCACAGGTAAAAATACTAATTAATGGGACAATATATTAGAAACTTTACCAAGAACACCAAAAATTCTTTTTGAGCAGAAGTTTTGGATCAATTTCAAAGATAAACTTCTTAGTGAAAGAAGTGTGCATGTCAAAAGATAAGGATATCTTGCCACAAGAGATTTATAGCATTTTTATTACACTAATGCAACCTTTGGCATAAAAATCACATATGGATGACAGATATAGTTTATCATGGAAAAGCAGCTGATATATGGGCTACAGGTGTTACCCTATATTACATGGTGGTAGGTTGTTATCCTTTCATTGCTAATAGTATACCTGAGACTTATAACAAGGTAAATATCTTTCCCCAACTATGCTCCTGCTAATTTATCTAGCCATACTTCCTTGTGAGTTCTACCTTTCTTTAATATTGTCTTTGTTGCAGATTGTAAACTATCCTTTATTACTTCCAGTAGAACTAGATACAGGGCTCAAAGATCTGCTCTAAGGCCTTTTATGCAAAGGTCATCCATATTTCTCTGTTTTTCTTTGTAATTAGGTCCAAAGAAGTGGACATTTTATATTTCATATACAAAGTTTATGAATGATAAAAATTTCATCTTCTTGTTGAAAGAGGAGCACCCTTTACCTCTAAGACACCTCTTTCCTTTTGTCAGTACAATGGAAGTGTTTGTTGCAATTCCACTGAGGATCTGCAATTGAGGAATCAATTCAAGTCAATAGATGTCTCTGATTCTGCTTGTGCTTCTCTCCTTAAATCAATACTATACTCATTTATTGTTGCTCTGCACTTATTTCATGGTTAGAAAAATGATCATAACTCTCGAAGAGGTTAACATTTTCAGATTTATTTACCTTTTTCGGAATGTGATAGGTATCGAGAACTAGCTCATTGCGTTGACGAGGCCCTTGGATTCATGGCGTCTGCTGGACTCACAGTTGGCCATCCTATCATGACAACAACTGAGTTCTGGATATCCCATGAGTGCTTGCTCTTGCCATATGAACAGTCACTCACCAGGCTAGATTCTACCTCATTACTATGATTGTTCTGCTCATTTCCTATGGGTTGGGGAACGGACCAGACAATTGGATGGTGCTCATGTTGAGTTTCTGAGAGGAATCGCTAATCCTCTTGGAATTAAGGTAATTATGCCTCTGTCTACTCTGTAAGGATTAATTTATAGACTTGTCAAAAGATGTTAACAAAATCTTCACTGAAAGCCCAAGGTGCATGGAATTTCCAAACTAAATGTTCTGAATGTTGGACCAGGAGTTATATTGTCAAATTACATTTCTTATGTTATCTTGTTAAATTATTATTATTATTTTTTAAATATTTAGTTACATGACTCTTGTGTAAGAATGAAACAGGTATTGAAATATGGATCTCATTTATTTTTTGTGTAACTTGTCTTCACACATGAGTAATGCATCATGTGCGCATAAATTAATTTCTCATTTTATAATCCTTTGATAGGTTGTTTTTTCATCATTTTTTGTTATTAATTTCTTATTGTCTTTCATAAATAATAGCTTTAAATTTTATTTATTATTTAATATATTGTATTTATCATTTGTTAATAATTGTTTATTGCAGTTTCAAGTGATTCAAACTCACCATCAACACAAACACCCTCTACACAAGATTTGGATTGAGAGCTATGAGATGAACTTGTACCAGTGATTTCCATCTCTGGTATATTTTGTTTCAAAAATTCAAATGTGACCGTACTTTATTTGAGCTTTTGGATTTAGACAATGTGGATTATATTAGTTTTATTACATTTGGAATAGTAGTATTATTGGATTATGATTATATACTTTATTCAAGGTATTACATTTGAGATTCATTGCAAATCTTAAATCAATTATTTACTTTGCAATACTAGTTAAACTTGATTTTGCATGAGCAATATTATTTATATTTGATTATTTAAGAAAAATATAAACATTATTTAAATTTAAAGAAATATGTCAATATTATTGCAACATTAGATATTTTATGACGTATTATTGTCATAGATAACAATAACTTATGTCACCTATAGTGTGAGAATTTATATATCGTCACCTAAAATCAAAATTTTAACCATCTTTAGTGACATTTAAAAGTTTTTATGACGTTAGTTATATGGTAACAAATTGATGTTTCGTCACCTTAAAATAAATTTTAATTTTTTCAGTGACGTTTGAGAAGTTTTTTACTAGCATATGTGACGAAAATATGTCACTTATAATTTGACGATTTAACATTTCGTCACGTAAAATTAAAATTATCACTATCTTTAGTGACATTTGAGAGATTTTTTGACGTTACCTTACTAATCATAGGTGACGATAATATATGTCATTTAAAGTATGACGTCGCTAATACTTATAATTTTATCACATATTCTGTGACGTTATCGGTATTTAGTGACGAATATTTGTATTAATTTATGACGTATTCGGACGTCATAGAAAAGTAATCATATCGTGACGTTGTTTATTATCGTCACGTTAGATTTGTGAATAGGTGACGAAATAATAATATCGTCACATTTGACCTTTAGCGACGTGGCAAAGGTGACGAACATCGTGACAACATAATTTTTGTCATAAAAATATATTGGTGACGAAAAATTAATATTTTGTGACATTAGTTCATACGTCACAAATTGCTAAATTTGTTGTAGTGCATCCACCATCCAGCTTCACCGTGTCCCTTTCCATTTTCATCTGTTTCAAATTCACCCAAGTTTGTCAATTCATATATGCAATATCAATTACATTAAACAATGGAACCCCAACTCCCCAAAGTCATACCAACGTTATCCACGGTAAATTGAGGAAGATACTCGCGGAAGCTGATAGCTCCATCCCCATTTTGATTGTGCCATGCCATGACTTTATCTGTTCTATAACTCAAACGATCAATGGTCTGTTGCTTAATCCAACCCCCTAGCTCCTTGGCACTGACCAAACCATCTTTCGGCGCATTGTCTAACAAAGGGAACAAAATGAGCAACCTCAATGTGGTGTTTAAGCTCCCCTCATCATCGAAATACTCGTGGGCATCTGCAACCTCAGGAGCGTAAGAAATGTGTTCCAGATCAGTGCGATAGCTCAATCCTTTTTCTTCCGCTGATCTCTCAATTCTTGAGACCAAAGGGTCAAAATGTGGAGCTTTGTAGCCAAGACGACTACTTTGGCCTAATCGGGTACGACCATGACCATGCCGTTTGTTTGTGGAGAAAACCAAGAAAATGATGAAGGCGGTGGCTAGAAGGGTATAAACCACCGCCTTCGCCATTTGATGGCAACGAAAGGGGTTAGGAATGGGTGGAAAATGGTAGCATAAACAGATGACAGGAAATTGCAATGAAGAAGATAGTGATATTTCTGTCCCTTTTTCTTTTTATCCATTAAGTCAATGAACATGGAGTGGCGGGTAAATCGGTTTTTTGGCAGTTAGAAGTGAGGGGCACAGACATAAAGCACTCAAATTAGGAGGGGTTAGAATTTAGAAATTTAGAAGTGCAAGCTTCTTGCCTATTTCGTAGAATCTTCAAATCGTCAAAGTCAACCAGTCAACCGTGTGTAACACTTCTCAAATTCACGGCCAAGATTGTCCCAACACAAGGCTTGTTCTGATTGGATTACACCACCACCAATGAGTTTTCACTCGTCCATGTCATCAAGAATGACAAGTTCTAACGTTAGGGGTTTGAACACACACCCCGAGAGAGACGGAATAAGCTGCTATATAAACCTCAGTTGACAAGCAATCTGCAGCCTATCACAGAAGCATTTCTCATTGATTTATTCAGAAGCTAGCAGACAAGTCTTCACTTGGCTCACGCAATGGATTCCGCATTGAGACGACACTCGTCTCTGATCTCATCACTAGCAATGATTTTGTTTGGTAAGTCTGTTGTTTCTCTATTCCGTTACTTTAAAGCTGCTAATGGAGACAAAGATTTGTCGGCTTATTCCTCTTGAACCGTTTGATTTCTCCGCAGGAAGTTTATTTGCATTCGCTATTGCGAAAGAGGAGGCCACCAAGTTGGGAACAGTAATCGGGATAGACCTTGGGACGACTTATTCTTGTGTTGGTGTGTACAAAAATGGCCATGTTGAGATCATAGCCAATGACCAAGGGAACAGAATTACGCCTTCGTGGGTGGCGTTTACTGACGGTGAGAGACTGATCGGCGAGGCAGCAAAGAACCAGGCGGCTGCGAATCCTGAGAGGACTGTCTTTGATGTCAAAAGACTTATTGGAAGAAAGTAAATATTTGTTTTCTCAGCTTACAATGTTCATAACTTCATATATAGAATCTGTGCATTAAATATGGGGTTTTGGGCAGATTTGATGACAGAGAGGTTCAGAAGGACATGAAGCTTGCACCATACAAGATTGTTAACAAGGATGGGAAGCCTTACATTCAGGTGGAGATTAAGGATGGTGAAACCAAGGTTTTCAGCCCTGAGGAGATAAGTGCAATGGTTCTGACAAAGATGAAGGAAACAGCGGAGTCATTTCTTGGAAAGAAAATAAAAGATGCTGTTGTAACAGTCCCCGGTAAACAAAATTTCTTTTACGTTTGTTGACTTACAGAGTAAACTATGGTTTTTGACTTTTTGTTCATGAGGGTTGACTCGAATTTTGCATGTGTACAGCTTACTTCAATGACGCACAAAGGCAAGCAACAAAGGATGCCGGCACTATTGCTGGATTGAATGTTGCCAGAATAATCAATGAACCAACCGCGGCAGCCATTGCCTATGGTTTGGACAAAAAGGGTGGTGAAAAGAACATTCTTGTCTTCGACCTTGGTGGTGGAACATTTGATGTCAGTATCTTGACCATTGATAATGGCGTTTTTGAAGTTCTTGCCACGAATGGAGATACTCATTTGGGAGGTAAGCTTCTTGCCAGCTACCATGTTGATTCGATGACGAATTAGGACTAATGCAGACTAAAATTTTCTTCAGGAGAGGATTTTGATCAGAGAATCATGGAATACTTTATTAAATTGATAAAGAAAAAGCATGGAAAGGACATCAGTAAGGATAACAGAGCTCTTGGGAAGCTGAGGAGAGAATGTGAGCGAGCCAAGAGAGCACTAAGCAGCCAGCATCAGGTCCGCGTGGAGATTGAATCTCTGTTTGATGGAACAGATTTCTCAGAACCACTAACTAGAGCTCGATTCGAAGAGTTGAATAACGATCTGTTCAGGAAGACCATGGGACCTGTCAAGAAAGCCATGGAGGACGCTGGATTGCAGAAGCACCAGATTGAAGAAATTGTACTTGTTGGCGGAAGCACTAGAATTCCGAAGGTTCAACAGCTTCTTAAGGAATTCTTCGATGGGAAGGAACCTAACAAGGGCGTGAACCCAGATGAGGCTGTCGCTTATGGTGCTGCTGTACAGGGAGGCATCTTGAGTGGAGAAGGAGGCGACGAAACCAAAGGTAGAAATTCTCTTTCCAAATTTCAGTTGCCATGTAGATCAAGCAGATTCTGAAACCTGACAACTGATTCTTATTTTCGCCATTGAACCTGTTAAGATATACTTCTACTGGATGTGGCACCGCTAACCCTTGGCATTGAAACTGTTGGTGGGGTGATGACCAAGTTAATTCCTAGAAACACTGTTATTCCGACCAAAAAATCTCAGGTTTTCACCACCTACCAGGACCAGCAGACAGCTGTCTCTATTCAGGTAACATACCATTATCAATGAAAGCAATAAATTGTGCAAGCATGATTTTAATCGAAATGAACTCTCTAAACTTGATTGTAAAACCAGGTTTTCGAAGGTGAAAGGAGTCTCACAAAGGACTGCAGGATGCTTGGGAAATTCGATTTATCTGATATTGCTCCAGCTCCAAGGTATTTGGTGTATCAATTATCATGGCTACAATATATCCTCGACCTGTTTTAAGAGAATTACATGAAAATTGAAAAAACCTGCCTAATTCGTTCGTTTCTACAGAGGAACCCCCCAGATTGAGGTTACATTCGAGGTAGATGCCAATGGTATATTAAACGTGAAGGCAGAAGACAAGGCGTCAGGGCGGTCTGAGAAGATTACAATTACCAATGACAAAGGGAGGTTGAGCCAAGAGGAGATTGATCGTATGGTTCAGGAAGCAGAGGAGTTTGCTGAGGAAGACAAGAAGGTGAAAGAGAAGATCGATGCTAGAAACAGCTTGGAGAACTACGTTTACAACATGAAGAACCAGATCAATGACAAAGACAAGCTTGCTGACAAGTTAGAGCCCGAAGAGAAGGAGAAGATAGATTCAGCAGTTAAAGATGCTCTGGATTGGTTGGATGACAATCAGAATGCAGAAAAGGAGGACTTTGCTGAGAAGCTGAAAGAGGTTGAAGCCGTTTGTAACCCAATTGTTAGTGTTGTCTATCAAAGGACAGGTGGAGCCCCTGAAAGTGGATCCGATGCAGAAGATGAACTCTAAAATTTTTGGTTGAAGCAGCGAGAACCACCGTCGACTAGTGACAGGATGGGAGAAGGGGGGGCTCAAGAGTGAGCTGGGAGAGGATTGCTACCCTGTTTGCTTCCAATTTCCTTGCTCTCTTTTATTTTTGGTAGAAAACATGCATAGA
This sequence comes from Firmiana major, assembly GCA_033439115.1. Classification (NCBI taxonomy): domain Eukaryota; kingdom Viridiplantae; phylum Streptophyta; class Magnoliopsida; order Malvales; family Malvaceae; genus Firmiana; species Firmiana major. The sequence continues at coordinate 84,977,714 of CM065897.1, forward strand.
GAGATCCTAAATTGAAAAGATGAGAACAATGGCTTGTAAAAATCTATATGCTTGTTTTTTAATATGGCATGGAGAATGCGTTCCCATTGTTAGTGTTGCATGCTTCCGAGTTACTATACTATTCATACTCGAGAGTGAGCCGAAATTAAATCAAGTTAAAATGATTTAATATCAAATTCAATTTAATTCGAAAACTCGATTTGAATTTGATGTAACTTAAATATTAAAACTTGAAGTCGATGATCGAACTTAACTATTAAAATTGAAAGTCAATTCAATAAAATACTTGAACCACCCAAACTTAACTCAATAGGCTCAAATTCAACTCATTAAACTCGATTTGTCATTTTTCACTCTATATTATGACAATAAAATAATAAATTATAATAAAAAATTAAAAAATATATACTAATAAAACTTGATTAAACTCATTAATCCCTCGAGCTGAATATTTAAAAATTTAAATTCAATTAAAAAATAAACGAACTAAATCGAAACGATCCAATATCAAACTCAATTAAACTACACTATTTACACAAAAAAGTAGAGCTTAATCTAACAAATCAAAACGATCCAATACCAAGTTCGAATTCAATTCAATTCGATAACTCAAAACCCAAAACTCAATTTAAACTTATCAAAACTTAAAATTGATTCAATAAAATACTTAAACCACTCAAATTCAACTCGATAAACTCAAATTCGATTTATCATTTTTTCACTTTATATTACAACAATAAAATAATAAATTAATAATAAAATATTAAAATTATATATTAAAAAATTCGATTAAACTCCCAAATTATTCAAACTGAAAATTTAAAAGCTTAAACTCGATTTGACTTTTTACTCGAATAAATCAAACTTAAACTCGACTCTTTTATAATTATTAAACTGAAATAATTCATAAATAATTTAATTCATTTACCCCTCTAATCCCCAACTAGGGGTGTAAATAATACAGTGGTGCTCGCAAGCTACTCGGGCTCGACTCGAGCAAAACTCGAATTCGACTCGATTTTAGTCAAGTCCAGCTCAAACTCGAACTACTCGAGCTATCGAGCGAGTCGAATTCGAGCACTTAGATACTTGGCTCGAATAGCTCGCGAGCCTAATCGAGTATCGAGTTTTTATATATTTTAAAAATATAATAATATTTATATAATGATTCGAGCCTAATCGAACCTAATCGAGCTTAATCGAGCCTAATCGAGTTCAAGTAAAATATCGAACTTATATAATCGAGCCTAATCGAGTAGCTCGAATTCGATCTCGAGCCGAACTCGAACTTAAAAAATAAGACTCGATCGAGTTCGAACCGAGTATCGAGCACCGAGTTTCGAGTCGAGCTCGAACACCTCACTGTATCGACTCGGCTCGACTCGATTACACCCCTATTCCCAACCCAAAAGAGAGATATAAGTAGACTTGTTAGGTTCGCGGCTATTGCTTAACATTTAATCTCGTCTACAATCACAGTAACAAACCTGTTAGGTTCACTGCTCGCATCCCACACATTGCATGACATAACGATACCACATTAACTTCCAGCTTGGCCTCTTTCCAAGCTCTCAACTTTAACTGGATCAGTAACTGGTGAAACATTGAAATTAAAGAATTAACCTCTCACCACCTTCTAAACAAGATGGGAAGCAGTTGTATACAACTTTTTGATGTCGGCATCCTGATAAGGTCACAAAACAAAGCATTGGCTTCCATCTGAGTCATGAATTAATTCCACTTGTAATGCAATTGAATTCCATTTCACTAGCCAAAACTACCTTCGTATTCTCTTCAATCTAATTACGGAGGTAGGAGGAAGGGTAATTATGGAGATGCGGGCAATGACCAACATAGTGCCCCGCATTAGCATATAACTATGGAAAAGGAACAAATGGGTACTTATAGCCATATACATCCATGAGAAATTTGTCAAGAACTACTTTAGCTAAAAGCAAACTCGGAAAAAACCGTAAGTTAATCAGCTTTGCTTGCGTGTTGCAACCAAGACCAATCTGACTCACACAGGTCAACTGGGGAGTTGCCATCAACATCCTTAATATCTCTGTCTGCATTTTGCTTCACAAGAAATTCAGCAATATCTTCCCTCTCACACACAACGGCGTAATGCAAGGGGGTTTGACCTTCATTGTCCTTCCAATAGAAAAAATAAAGAATTTAACAAAAAGGATGACATGACAAGACCAGAAATAGAAGGAGAAAATATATGACAATATTATGCACCATGGAATAGGTTCAAGCTTAAGAATGAAACACCAAAACGGCTAAACCCCTTTTTCTCATTTCCTCCGGTACTCTTTTGAAAACAAACATGTAGCGATAATTATTTCATATTTTTTCATGCTTTTTAGATCCATCAAGATATTAGAATAGCTTCATGCACAGAAAAATATGAAAGAGTGAAAACCAATAAAATGGTAACAGCAAAGACAATAATCACCTTAGCATTCACATCAGCATTCTGGCTAACAAGCGCTTCTGTAATTTTAAGATGGCCACGGTCTACAGCCCAATGCAATGGGGTCCGGCCTTCACTGTCTGCAAGCATTATAAGCAAACAGCTTATAAGGTCAAGCAAGCCTTTCAAACCCCTGGAATGCAGGTCTAGTTCTTTCTTTAAAGGAAATAAAACAAGTAAATAGAAACAAACCTAGCAAATCCACAGAAACTCCATTTTCAATGCATTTAAGCAAATTAGCCAGTTCTCCTTCTCTGGCAAAAGCATGAATAGCATCCATTTTCCTGAAAAATCATAATCATTTTTCACTCCCATCAACATTCTTACTTAATAGAGGGAAAAAAGAAAAAAACCCTCAGATATGAAGTAATAAAGATTTTTTTTGTTCAAATGACAAGAGAATGAAAGTTTACTTATAAACATACACTCCCTTGTCCTAACAGGAACTATTTCATTGTCCAAAAAGGACCAGCATATCGACAATCAGCACATAGTTCATTAACGAATACCTGCATTCCTTTGTGCTAACAGGAACCATTTCATAATCCAAAAAAGGGCAACCATATAAAAAATGAACACATAGCAACTTATAGGCAAGTTATAGTGCAACCAAAGCATCATATGTGAAAGGAAACAACAATGCTTGTGAAAGAGAATTTAGAATTCCCTACAAACAGCAAAAAATAAACCCATAATACAGAGCAAACAATAAATTGAACTAACTTATGCCAAAATCAGACTTGAAAATATAAATCATAAATCCTGAAACAGGCACATTCCTTATTCGCAGTCCACAGTAAAAGGACCTTCAATTATTATTGAGGGTAAAGAAATTTTTTGACGGCTCTATAATTATATTGGATTAGATAGGCATGTAATAAGTAAAACCACAACATGGTAGTAAGTGGTAACAAGAAGAAAACCGCACATTGCGGATCTATACCTCAAGAAAGGAAGAAGTTTTTCTATTCAAAATTTACAGAATAATCTTGCATGTAACCAATTAGGCCATCACAAACATTAGAAGCTTCAAAGACCTGGATTTTGCTCAAGCAAATATCGAATATACACATAGATAAATCATTACCCATGCCAACAAATTCAAGCCAGACTACATTCAAATGTACAGCAAAAGGTCCAGTTTCCACCAAAACATACCCAAACAACAATTCAATTAATTATCTCCTACCTTGACCTCAATGCGACAAAAAGACCTAAAGAATGGCATTTAGAAAGACCTGTAAGATGAAGTTCTAAGAACCTTACAATTCATTTCCAGATTCCTCTTCATATATAAAAGAGCTGAAAACTGGTCCCATTGGTCCTTTGGTATTTTTACCTGCAGCAGTATCAGGCCCACCTTTGCTCTTCCAGGAAGAAAGGTTGAAAAACCAGTAAATCAGCAAAACAGGTAAAAATGCAAGAAAATAGATACAAATAAAACAGTAAAAACAGCCCAATAAGATTAAAATCGCACCAGAGTTGAGCCAGCAGCCCAAGTTGGGTAAAGCTCTGTAACGATGTCAATGTATTTCTGCATTGCTTCTTCCGGAGGCATAGCACCCAATTTGTGCCATGCTTGCCTAAGAAAAACAAAATGACCAAAGTCAATAACTAGGGCAGCAAATTCTCAACCATTTTTTAATCATTCAGTTATTGAATTATGTCATAGGTTTCAAGCTAAGTGGCAGCACCTCGCAATCAGGTAGGAATAAATCACAAAAGAAAAGGCGCACTCAAACTTTTGCCTATTGAATGAGAAATCATGTTAATACTCAACAACTTTACCCAAATGTCTACTCATAATAAGAGCATTGAGAAAACAAGGACGAACTTTGAATCGTAAAACAACAAAATATGCACTTCTCAGAACTAATTCCAAACTTTAGTAAGAGAATTTGTTGCAAGCAGCTAAGTAAATTAAATTATACTCAGCAAGCTAATCTGTAGCATTCATATTTCCCAAAATAAGAAAAACCCCACAAACAAACAAAAAATTCACAAAGAAATTCAAAAAAGACAAAAAATTGAGCAGAAAACGCCAATAAGCACCGCCTTACCACTTAGCACGTGCCGTCATTTTCAAGGCGGAAGGCTGAGGAGCAGTGCAAGGTCCTTCGGTGGCAATCTTGTACAAACCGTAAAGCTGCAACTGCACCTCACTCGACACTTTCTGCGACACCCGATCCGCCGCCGCCGCCGCTACGAACGCCGTTGCCGCACTAAACGCTTCATCCAGCTCGGTACACTCCACCCCTTCCCAATCGTCATCATCGTCATCATCACCATCACTCTCGTTCCTAACACTTCCCACTTCGGCGATCACCGAATCCGCCTCGTGCAATCCCCCGTAACCAGTGCCTCCATGTGGGTCGGATCCGGAACCGGCGTCGATTTTGTTGAGCACTTTGACATGAGTGGTTCCGTCTCGGGTAATTGAAAGGTTATCATCTTTGAAAGAAACGACCAAGGAGATTAGCTTAGCAAGAAGATAAGAGAAGAGAAGACCTATGAATATTGACTGCAAAAGCTGTTGCCAGTCCGCCATGGAATCAACCCAGAACTAAAACTAACCCTAAAATTTGATTGAAAAATGTACGGATAAAGGAGCAGAGAAACAAAGAAAAACACTAGAAATGGATCATCTTTTGCATCGGAGTTAAAGTAAAACCCTATGAATCTTTTTCAAGATTTGAAGAAACTGTTTTTTTCCTTTCTTTCTTCTTTAAATTAATTTTATAAATTAGTAGTAGTTTTAAGAGGGACGAACTTTGGCGCCGGAGGAACAGAGTGCAGCCTATTAATAGCAAGGAGGAACCATTGACGGAAGGGGGCGTAGTGCGCACCCTTGAGTGGGATCAAATGTTTCGCGGACTATGGTTGTCTCGTGTTTTTGGGACTGGTGGCATATTGGTAGTTGTTGACCTCGAACTTTATCAAAACACAAGTCATCAAGATCATGTCTGCTTCTAGCACATGTTAAACACGTGATATTTAAGAACTTTGAGTTCCTGTTAGGTGTCAGCCTTTATACTCTGCATTTTAATTGGATGACACTTTATTATTTTAATGGAGAGTTACGAAGGGAGAGGAGGATTTAAGCCTAGAGCTGAATCTCTTCAAAGAAATTTAATAATTATTAAAGATTACTTTGAATGGTCATCAAGAATAATTTTATCATTAAGATTAATTATTGTGATAATAAAATTAAAAAGCAGTAATAAGATATGTGTTTGGATGTAAATATTAGTAGTGACGAAATAAAATTTATAAAAAATTTAAATTATTAAATTAAAATTTTTATGAAATAAAATTTATAATATATATTTTATATTCATAAAATTAATAAATAATTAAAAATTACTTAAATTATATTTATTAAATAATAATTTTTGTTAATAAATAATATAACTCTATTTGAAAAAATAATAATAATTTTACACATTTCAAAATAACAATTATTAATATTTATTTACTATATTATTTATATTATTATTTATTTTAATTAATTACTTATATATAAAAATTTTTTACTTTTGTCCACTTGCCTAAGACTTATTTGATAATATAATTAATTATTTATATATTTATTATTTTAAATATTTATTTATTGATTTAAATTAAAAATTAAAAAAAAAAAGTAAGAAGTAAAAAAGGGAAGGTAAGACTAAAAAAAAAAAAAAACCCTCCCGGAGGTGCTTTTCCTCCTTATACCTTTAGGGGTGCAGTTGTATCCAAACAAAGCATAAATCAAACTTTAATTGTTTTAATTGGATGATATTGATGTTGTCTTAATGTTATCTTGGCGATAAGTTATGGTACATTGGGATGGTTTGCTATGTTTATATTCCAACTAAGGCACTTATGTGGCGTGGTTTAGTAATTTTATGATATAATGTTCCAATAAGAAATTAATATGAGAAAAATATGAAAATTATACAAATTAAAATTTTGATTAAAAATATATAAGTTAAAAAATATAAAAATTTGATTTAATAATTTTTATAAAAAATATATAACTTGAAAAAAATTTAAAATTTAATTTGATATTTGAAGTAACATAAATTATAATGTGATAATTTTCATTTTTTATAAGAAAAAGATATAACATAAAGAATTAATATCAAATATACTGTCAGTAAAGTTTTTTGACTCCACAAACGTGATAAAAATGATGACATATACTTTTTAAAAATATTAAAAAAATAAAAAATAAATAAAATAAAATATGTGTATAAAATAAATAAGATAAAAGATCAATTTGGCATTACGTTGGTGCCTCGACGTGATGCAAATGTCCACAAGGTGATAAATTTTGATAGAAAATAAATTATCATTTGGATCTTAATTATATTTTTTATTATTTTATTTAAAAAAATACCTTTAAAAATTATTTTATTATTTTTAATCCCACAAAAATTAATTTCATCCCATCCAAACTATCCCTATCATAAATACACAAATTCTATAGGGTTCAGCCTCGCATTTTCAGTGCGGTTGTTTAGCATTTGGTCCAACATCAAATGGGCCTCTGATGAAAACTTGAAAGAAAACCTCTCTCTCTCTCTCTCTCTCTCTGTGTATGTAATTATACATCCAGTTTCAAGCAACTTTTTCCAAATCGGAAACGCCAAACTCGAAGAAACCGAAAGCAGCAATAGATTTTTGCTGGAAAGAAAAAGCGAGAGAGAGATTATCCCCATGATATTTCCTTCTACTTCTTAACAAACTTTACATCTATTAGCTGGTAAAAAAAACTGTTTATATAAGTGGAATGTAATTGGCCATGAATACCATCATCACATGACCATACTTCTATGGCTAGACATTTTACATTCCTGTTTCGTTGTCTGTAAAGAAACTATAAAAACAAAAGCGAAAACAAAATTGAAACTGAAACTGAAACTGAAACTGAATCATTTATAGTTATATGTCCTGCTTGTCAGATTGCACCGAAGTGTCAGTATTGGCACTTTCCATAGCCTGCAACATGAAAAGAAAGAGAAGGGATCAAAGAAAGTCTGACAAAGGGTATCATTAAGTAGAGGTGTCGTGAATTTATTTACTTGGATCAACGTCTGAGATGGCTCCAGTTTGCTCAAAATCACAATCGTTCTCATTTTTTTCGGAGGATTGATAGTAAGCATTCATGGCAAAAGCTGCGTGGGCTCGAACAGTGTTTGGGAGGAAGCAAACGCCATCTTCTTGAATCGGTCCACAGTCCAAACCCAAGCCGCAAACATAATCAGTATTCCTTTGCAACGAATTTTCATCAGCGCCTGTTTTGGGAAGACACCATTGTTTTCCGTAAGACCTCGGCGTAGGATTCACCGGTGCAGCCGTTGGCACTGGGGTTGGGTTGTTTGGAATGGATGATCTAGCCTGCCAAAGCCAACCACAAGAATCAATAGAATTCATTAATCATTGTTATAAATCGGCTTTGTCTGATAATTCATGAAATATTCTTTCACCATGATTATGAATTATTAGAAGGCCGACTGTAATGACTAACAAACATGTAACATGGTGAATATTGGCTGCAGCAGCTACCGTGGGCCTTAGGATTCCGGTATCGTAAACGGGTGTCATATCTGGCCGGAAGAGTCCGAAATTCCTCTCACATGTTGGTCCTGGCTTAAGATTTTCATTGAAAAGTGCAAAAATGTAGGTCTCAAACGTCCGGTTTGGCATTAAGGGTGTGCCATCACTGGATGTTACGTGCTCAATGAGATTGCCATTGTATTCAGCTGCACTCTTTGGATCCACACCAACTTGGTTTGAGTCCCCCATGGATGGCCAACCGGTTTCCGCTATGACAATCTCAAGATCATCAAATCCTAGGAATTTCATGGCTGAAAAGACCGCATCTAATTGAGCATCTAACATAGTCGTGTAAAGCAGCTCTGTGTTTTCATCGAACACTCCAGCATTAGGCCGAAACAGGGCATAATCAAGGGTATCGGGTGAGCAGCCAAAAAATGGATAAGGGTTTACCATAAAAGGTGAATTGGTAGCTCTAAGGAAGCTAAGCAATGGTTTGAGAACATGTGTATCATAGCCTTGTCGAAATTTTCCAGTGGATGGTGGGCTTGAATTTGAGAGAATGCCTAAAGAATGAGGTGTGGAGACTTGGATTCTACGGTCTAATGAAGCTGCAACAAGTGCTGTGTGGAGGGTTTGCATGGCTGGAACAAGACTTCCTATTAACAATTTGTTTGCTGTTGATATTACTTCATTCCCTACTAAAATACGGATTATATCGGTGGCAGGTGTGTGAGGTTGGATATTGTCTTCCACCCATTGTTGAGCAAAATTTAGCTTGGTAAGGCTAGGAATTTGATCATTTGGAACAGTTACCGATACGGCAATGCCAGTGTGGGCAAAGGCTTTAAGAATGTCAGGGTTGGTGTCAAACAGCCTAACACGGTTGATAACAGTGGATTCTAAAAGGAAATGTGCCACTTGAGCTGGTGGGGGGAGGTTGTTTGCAACGGTGCCATAATTGACCCCAATTGTCCCTTTGAATCCTATATAAAACATAACCACACCAATTAGTTCAACACATCAATGTTGCCACAAAATTTGTGCATGTGGAATATCATAGATATCATACCTCGGACGAGTGTCGATGCCAGAAGAAATGAAATTACTGTGACCAAAATTGCGTCAGACAGAGAGATGGATTCTTTCGCCATGGCTTTGGTGGGTTAGAGAAGATGCTGAATGAGGATGCATTGAGGGAAACTATGGCTCAAGAAGTGGAGTATGAGATGCTTTTCTTTGTGAATGGGGCTGAGGCATGAATCATGTTTGCAAGAACTTTATCGTTTATGCTTGCTTTAGATTTAACTTTGGATTATATATCTTTTCCTTTGAATCTGTTTCACCATTCTCCCTTTTTCTTTGCTAGGAACTTTTGTTGTCCTAACTACTAATTATGAAAAACAGCTTGGAATTGAAGTGAAAGTGCCATTGACAACTAATTGAACTTGTCAGATCTTACTTTAGTTCATAGCCGGGAATAATCTTTTCCTCCATTCTGGAGAAGGTATCATTAAAAGGCCAATCTTGAGTTCCTTATTATCTTTAATTGGAAGCAGCTGGTTTGATATTCATATGCTCACAAGGGCTTAAACAATATTATACAGTTACTAATAACCAGTGAGAATCCAATCCATTTTCACAGCAAAATTAAGAGAATCTAAGAGTCAATTCATCAGTTGTCAACTTATTTTTTTTCCTGAATTTTGCTTTTCTTGTGTTCTGCCCTTTAGAATCAAATAAACAATTCTGAATTTATCGACAAATTGTTCAACAAAGTTATACTAGTAGGTATAGAATGGCGGTTGGATCATGGATGTTTCTTAGGCCTTTACTACCGGTAAAATATCAGACACAATGTAGCAGAATGGAAGAATGCTGTTCAGAACAATGAAATCCAGCTCTAGATTTACCACATAGCAAATTATCAGTATTAATAGTTCTCCATTTGGTAGCTTTTGCAACTTCAAAGCAAACCTAGCTAGTTTAACAGTTTGTCATCTTAGACTGATCGGTCAATATCCTGATAAAATCAGAGGAAATGGAATGATATCTTTAACAGTTTAGGATACTCTCAACATTACTAGAAAAAAGATCATAGATTTCGATTTTCCTTGTGCCGTAGTCTTTTAACTTTTTGTAATAGTGCAAGTACAAAGCTGTAAAATTTGTGGCTATTTGTCTGTGTCAAGAAGGTTAACAAAACTTCCGCCTGCCTTCTTGGCTGCTAATAGCGCGAATACCAACACCAAGCAGGATATCAAGCCTTAACCAGCCTAGCCTACAAGAAATATCAATTGTCTAGTACTGAGAAAGCTCCTAATATTCCTGGTGAAGCAATGATTTTATCAGCTCTAAGGTAAAAAGCATTAGAGGATTTAAAGAGCAAAGCCAGGTGTGTGTATAGTGAACCAAATACTGGCAATATGCTAAAAGATCAGTTTCAAATAAACTCTAAACAAAGTGTGAGAGTTTACCTGATATAGGTACTTAGCTAAGCTTTTTTTGGAGCTGCAAAGGAGGCAGCTGGTGGAGAAACTTCCACTTTTAACATTGCTTGCTCAAATGAGCATCTCAGAAACAGAAGCATAACATCAGCCAAACACAAGGTAAACAGAGACTGTATATAGAAATACCTATATTTTGGACTGATATACATGCAAATGCAACTGTGATTGGAATACTCATTTGAGCAAGAAACATTACAAAGAGGAATAAGGCTGCTTCTCTCATCATACAAAACTGATGACCCCCAGAATCAATGGTCCATTGTTATAAATAGAAGATCCAATGAGGGAAAAAACTAGTACAGATAGCTGAATTACCAAAATGCCTCTGCCCCATAAAAGCCCTGTAACTTGTTATTATGTATTGTTTTTGCATGTTTTTGATTGCTAAGCTAACTCTCCGATGAAATTCAAGCCTGTTTTTACAAAGGACAGTCTGGGAAATTGACTGATAAGGTGCCAGGTAAATGAATGGTATGGGTTGTGGTGTCTAATGGTGCGGAAAATGGTTGGAGATTTGACGGTCGGTTTAAAGAGTCTAAATAGAAAAGAATTGTAGTTGCTGAAAGAATGGCAGTTCAAGATTATAGAACCCAACAACCTAACCACCGTCAGTCAACAAGAAAAAAAAAACATACGGTGACAGCTCTTATCGATTCTAATTCATTACCCAGATTCATATCAATGATTCGTATCAAGTTATTGAAAACAGTAAACTTTATCTCAATGCTACTGTGATTCCCACTAACATCTTTTCTTAATTTGTCTTATTTGTTGCGCATCCTTTGCTGTAATACGGTAGTGTCACTGCGAGGTCAACATCCGATGAAGAAAGATGGGGGTTTACTGCATACTCAGTTGTATCTAACCATCAAGCTGTAACTCAACATGGAATAAAAGTACGTTTTTCTTCCCCACTTGTGCCGGGAAATCAGGAGATGCAAACCATCAGTTCTATTCATTTTGAAAAATAAGTCAGCTTTCTCAGCCTACCCTACCTACGTGACTCTTTGATTTTTGAGGTTTCCTGCCCCTTTTTTATTTCATTTTTCTCGAAAGGGTCTTTTTTAAGAAGTCTAATTGTTGTTGGAGGGTGAGGATTCATCGAAAATAGAGTTTTGTATTTAATGCATTTGGAGATAAAATAAAATAAAATAACAAAAAATAATTTTTTTTTTTTGGCTTAATACATTCTCTTTTTATATATATATATATATATATATATATATATATATATATATATATATATAATATCATTAATATATTCATCAATGATAAATCATTCAGAATTTAATATCATATAAAAAGAATTTGTAATTAACAAATAAAAGACGAGAAAAAGATTTATTTTTGAAATGAATAAACTCAAGACGAGAAATATTCTTGTAAAAACATAAAAAAACAAAAATTTCAAGAAAAATATTATGATTTAATGAATACTCACAAAATTCAAATAACATTATTAGGATCTAAGGTTTAGGGTTTAAAGAATATCTATATATATATATATATATATATATATATATATATATATATATATATATATACATACTAAGCTACGCCCGAGGAACGATAAGGAGGATAAGGAAAGAACAATTAAAATTAAAAACAAACAACAAAACTTAAATAAAAACATAAAATAAATGCATAAATAAAATGAAATAAACTAGGCGGCAGAGCCGACTATTAAGCATAAAAAAATAAAGCAATAGGCGGCAAAGCCAACCATTAAAAGAAAATAAAGAAGAAGATAAAATTGTATTTATGTAAATAGTACTTACATAGGTTTTGGAATTTAATCCAGAGAAAAAGGGAGAATGGGATTGAAAGAGGGAAGAGAGGGGAAGAGAGAGAGAGAGTATTTCCTAAGAGTGAAAGAAAATTTCTAAGGAAAAAACTTGTTCTTCTCTCCTGAATGGAAGTTACATTTATAGAGAAATTTTGACACTGTAGGTGAATAATGTCTTATCTGTTTTGTCACGCGAACACTGTAGATGAATAGGATTTTGTCTGTAGGCGGGGCACTGTGCTTGAATAGTACTCTGCCGACAATTTACCCTTGATCTACTTTTGATGTTTTACTGGGGGTAGAATCCCGTAGCAGTCATCTTCATTGCTATCTGCCAGGTTGATTGAACCCATTGAAGATGCATCTGAAGCCATAGAGTTGTTTGGGGATTCTGATCCGTCATTAGAAAGAAGGTCCTTCATGATGGCGAAGTATTCTTCTTTTGTTTTTTGCCGCTGCTAGGAGGGCACTGGTTTGTGTCTTCTGTGCCAGGAACTGGTTATGTTCTGATCCAGGATGTAAAAGACCCTGGGTTTTAAGCCAATTTTGGATTCCTGTTTTTGAAAAAGTATCAGGGATCTTGAAAGACGTCCACCATTTGGTTTTGAATCTCCTTCTTACGACTGTGATACTATTTTCAACCTGATAATCAAAGTTCCATGCAAGTACCCAAGGAACAAAGAATTTTACCGTGAGATGGCAGATTGGGGAGAATCTTTTCTCAAGGTCAGTGGGTTTTAAGTGGGTTTTAAAAAGACTATAGCTTTCATGTAATTCGGGAGGAAGAATTTCAGGAATAACTCCATAAAAATTCCACCAATGGACGAACCATGATGGCATGATGGAAATGCTGATTTTGTTGTTCATATAGAACAACCAAGTGTGGGTAAATCTTGAGTTTTGGATTAAAGGCATATTATACCAGACCTGTTGATAATCCCAGTAATTGAAGGTTTTGCAAAATTTTTGCGATAGGTTTAGCGAAAGGGTTTTTGGTTGGGAAGGATTTTGGTTCCAATCAGATGGAGTAAGAACCTTGTTGATTTTGCAAGTAGAATAGGATGGGGTTTTGGAGTCAGCATAAGAAAAATGCTTGAAGGTTGCTGATCCAGTGGCTTCAAGAATGTATTGGTAATATTCTTGGGTTTTTGATAAATCCCATGGTTTGAAGAACCAATTGTTTCCAAAAACCTTTTGGACAGTGATAATTGGGTTTGGGTCAAAGAACCCGTGTTCAACAGTGATAACATTTTGAAAAACTGATTTTTCAATAAATGTTGATTTTTTTGGTAATTTTTGTTGTGATACAACAATATGGGAGGAGCTAGTGGATTACTCCAAAGTATTTTGCAAAGCAGTTTTGGAAAGGGTTTTTGAGGAAGAAGAATCTCCTTTCCTAGTTTCAGAAATTAGTTTTGGGGTTTTACCTGTCTAGACTGTAATGGCGATTTCTGCCTCGTCTTTTGCCAATTTTTGGATTGCCTTTCTAACTTGAGGGGCTTCCTTTTGTTTTGAAAATTTTTGAAGTTGGAATTTTCAGTGAGCTTTTAAGTGCAAGGACCAATTCTGGATGCTTGGCTATTGATTGGAGCCATTCATTGACTTGGTTTGTTTTGTCTTCTGGAGACAAGGGTTTTTGTGAAGCTTGAGCAGCTTCATCATCTTCCACGATCTGTGATCATGGAACTATGGTTTTGCTTTGTGTAGCTTTCTGTTTTTCTTTATCTCTTTTGGGAGGCATTTTGGTGGTCTGTTTTGGAGAAATTCTCTGGTTAGAAAATCTGGTAATGAATTGGATTCTCCAGAAATATAATTAATATCAAAATCAAATATACTAAGTATAGCTTGCTATCTGGCAAAAATCTATTTTGATGCAATGTTTTGAACATCCTTTTGCAAAATTTCTTTTGTCGATTTACAATCAATTCTAAGTAAAAATTTTTTATTTAATAAATCACTTTGAAATTTTATAATGCATAAAACAATAGACAAAATCTCCTTTTTGATTGTTGAATAAGACTTTTAGCAATCATTCCAATGTCCGGAGGTGAATTGGACTACTGCCTCCCTTTGGTCTTGGACCTGTTTAAGAATACCCCCATATCCTATATCACTAGCATCAGTTTCCACAATTTTGAGAAGATTGACATTTGCTAGGTGAAGACAGGGTATTTTGGTAACTTAAGATTTTATTTTTTGGACGAGATTGGTGTGGTCATCTGTCCAAGGTGAAGGATTTTTCTTCAATCTGTTGTGAAGGGGTTTTGTCATTCTATTAATGTTTGGGCAAAAATTTAGGACATAGTTGAGGCTTCCTAGAAATCGTTGCAACTGGGTTTTATCAAGAATTTTGTCTGGAAATTTTGAGGCAAATTCTAGACTTCTTTCAATAGGACTGATGGTTCTTTGATGGATGTAAGGTCCAAGAAACCGAATTTTTGTCTGAAATAGAGAGATTTTCTTGGTTGAGACAACTAAGCCATTTTGCCTAATGACATAAAGGAAGGTTTTTAGATGTTTTAGATGTTGTTCAATATAATTAAAGAAGATTAGAACATCATCGATATAAACAATACAAAATTCAGAGTATGGATTGAAAATATCATTCATTATCCTTTGAAATTCTGAATGGGCATTTTTTAAACCAAAAGGCATGACATTCCATTCGTATTGTCCAAATAGGACAGTGAAGGCTGTTTTATACCTATGGCTTGGTTTGATTTGGATTTGTCAGAATCCTGATTTCATATCAAATTTTGAAAATATAAAGGAGGAATGGAGTTTTTTGAGTAAATCCTTTTTGTTTGGAATCAGATATCGAATCCATTTTAGTGCTTGGTTGAGAGGTTTGTAATTGATTACTAACCTAGGGGTTCCTCGTTCTATCTCAGCAGGTTTGTTGACATAGAAGGCTGCACAACTCCAAGGGGATCTAGATTTGGAAATTAATCCTTTGGTTAGAAGATCCTGAATTTCTGTTCTACAGAACTTTTCAAGTTCTGCGTTCATTTGGATGGGCCTAGCTTTTGTAGGAATATCATTTTCATTGAAGTTGGGTTCATAAGGAAGGTCAACTGCATGTTGTTTCCTATTCCAAAAGGCATTTAAGAAATCTGAACAAACTTCGTTTTCAAACTGGGTTTTGATTTTGGAAATCTGATTTTGGAAGGATTCATTTTTGAGTTGATTTTCAATTTTTTGTAATTGTAGATTTTGTTTTAAAAATGAAATATCGTTTTGTTTGCCTTTTATTAATAAAACTATTTCATTTTTGTAAATAGAATTAGCTTTTAAGAGATTGAGATTCCTTGTTTTAGGTTTTTCTATAAAATCGAAATTTAATTTGATATTTTTTGTTTTGAAAGATATTCCATCATAAGTAACTTTATAGGGAGTAATCAAATTAATGAAAGGTGTCCCTAATATGAGAAAATGATGTATATCATTAACTAAAACAAAAGAGGTTTTGCTATAAAATCCTTTATTAAAAATGCTTGCTTCTGTTTTTCCTTTGATATCCATTTTGGAATTATTAGCAGAAGTAAGTTTTTCAGAGGTTGTTTGATGAAAACGTTTTGGCACTAAGCCAGTTTTTATACAATTTAGATCTGCTCCCGTATCAAATAAGGCAATAGTATCAATTTCGAAATCATTGGAGAAAACTAATGAAATTTTTATAAAATATTTTCGAGAAGTAATTTCTTTTAAAACAAAGAGAAAATCTTCTGGGACAGTTTCAATGTTTTCTAATTTATCTGTTTTAGAATCCTGATCACTATGTTCGCTATCACTGGATTCTAGGTTGGTTTTGGCAAGGAGAGACTGAATGATTTCAGAATCGTGCTGCTATTTTTGTTTGAGCTGTTTGACTTCTGTTTTGAGGATTTTGATATCTTTGTAGATATCGTTGATGGAAAGAGAAGACGGTTTTGAAGGTTTCTTCTTTTCTATGATGGTTTTAAGATCATAGAGATTTGTGGATGGACTTGGACAGGTGGTTTTATGATCTGGATTGGTTTCGAGAGATTTTTTGAGTTGTTGAAGAAAATCTTTCTGGATTTCAGGATTTTCAACATACTGGATCATATCAAGAAGAAGGCTTTACTCTTTTGAAAGCATATTGAATGTTTTTAATTCGAGAGAAGAATCAGATTGAGAGGCTATTTCATCTAATTGAGGACCAGAGGTTTTGTCTGAGCCTGTTTCTGAATCAGAGGATTCTTGGATGAAAAGAACTTGGATTTTTTCAAGAGTGTCTTGATCAATTTGGAGTTGTTGGACTTTTTTGGATATGCGACAATATTTAAAAATGTGGTTTTTTTTACCGCACTTAAAACATTTGATATCCTGATTTCTAAAATTGGGCCAAGAAGGTTTTGGGCCTTTTCTGAACTTGTAAACAGGTTTTTCTTCAGGGGCTTTCTTCCAAAAAGGCTTTTTGTAACTATGCCAAAGAGAGTCTTTGGGCTTTGTGAAATTGGATTTTTCTGATTTTTTGCTACATTGGTCATGGCAGGGTTTTTCGTGGTCAAAGTAATCAAATTATTTGCAGAAATATCCTAATTCTACTTTGGATTGCTTAAGCTCCTTTTTTAGGCGTTTTCTGAGTTTGAGGTCTTGGCAAATTAATTGACCTTGGTTTTGGGTAAAGCTGATTAGCTCTTCATAAGTGAGTTGGTCATATGGGATTACATGGGTTCTCATAGTTTCTCGAATTTTGGTTCTAACATTTTCTCTTAAAAGAGTTGGAAGACCTGCAAGAAATTTTTCTTTCTAAAAGGGTTGATTTGAATCATCGCGTAGCATAACCCTAGTGAGGAAAGTGGACTTGTACCATTGGAATTCACTAAGATTTCTACATTTAAGATTTGATAATAAATCTGCATTTTTATCTTTAAGATGTGATGGATCTCCTATAAAATGTTTGATAACAGAGAATATAAGAGTTGATACCGCATCTTGGATAGGGTTTCCTAAGTGATCTAAGATTGGTTCATCTTCATCACCGGTTTGGATTGCATTGAGGATTTCTAATTGATCAGAAGGTTTTAGATGGTAGTCCCACTATCCTTTGAGTTGACCTGAAAATCCTGCTATGAGAAGTTCAGCAATAGTTTTATCAGTTGTATTTTGCTGGGTTTTGTACGCATTTGACGCCATTGTCATTTGCTGTATGAGATTGAGGATCTGATATTCTGACATTCCATCTATATTCCATTCATAGATAGAAGTCGCATTATACCTTGGTTGGACTATCGTACTTGGTTGATTTTCGAGTTCGATTTCTGGATACCTTGGCTGGATTGCAAGAGGTTTTGGATTATACCAATTGACTTTATTGAGTTTTGGAGATGAGGATTCGTCATTATCAGAAGAGGTTTGGTTAGTTATTTGGCTAGATTTTTGTAAAATCGAGACACTTTACTGGGTTTCTTCAATTTGTTTTGAAGTTTGACTAGAAGAAGAAATAACCAAAGAATCTAATTTTTGTTGGATGGCTTGAAGGAATTCAAGTTTGTTTGAAGAGACTTTAACTTTTACAGAGTTTGAGACTTGGAAGGGTTTGAACACAGGGTTAACCTTTTGGTGTTCTGTGGGTTGTTTTGAAGTAGTGGTTTTGCTGATCGTCGTAACTGAAGTTTGAGTCTGGTCAAGGCGAGAAAGCTGTTTGCTAATGGTCTTAAGAGAAACATTAGTAAAATTGTTTTGTAAAACAATATTTTTAATATTAATGGAATCAGAATTCTGTGGAGTTTTGACTAGACAGGCGTCGACCTTTTGATCTGCATGAGAGAAAGAGATGTTCCTAAACGGAGGATGTTCTGATTCTATAGATCCAGAGGCAGTTTCCCAGATAGGGGTTTGCTTTTTCCTAAGGGTTACTGGATTAAGTGTTTTGAAAGGATAAGTAATATCATGATTTTCGACATACATTTCAAACCAATCGAAGAATAAAATGTGAATTTTGTTTTGTAAAACAAAATCATAATAATCATTTTGAATTTCTTTTCTTGAAGAAAGGAAGTTTTTGAAAAACCATAATCTTTTTTCAGTATTTTCTGCAAAATAAAAATCATTATGCAGGGAAGTTTTGTCAAGGACAAATTCTTTTTCCAGAACATTTAGCTCATTTGTCATGTTTTCTGTTATGACCGAAGCTGGAGGAGACTGATTTTGTGTTTGATGATACATAGGTTGGGAAATATTTTTTGAAAAATCAATGTTTTCTAGAGTAGTAGATGGTAAATCTGAAGTAGAATACCTGGGTTTAAAGGGAAGATTAATTACAGGAGGAAGATTTGGATGAAAATCTTGAATCTGTTCCGTAAATGGAAGATTTATGACAGATGGGAGTTTTTGGCTTCTTGCTAGATCTACAGATTCTGAAGAAGAAATGTCAGAAAACCTAGAACTTGAAACTCTGTTAAAACTGATTTTTACCTTATCGTCACGGAATTGGGTAATGTTTTTTATAGCAATATTTGGTTCGGGAGAAGGGATGAGATCTTCTTCTGGTTGAACCGCTCCATCAAGGATCCAATCATCAGGGAGTTGGATGTCTCTCCATTGGATGGGTTTGGGTATAACAACATGAGGTTTGGATAGATCCGTTTGTAAAAGGAGTGTTTGACCCTTTTCACTTTGAAATTTATGTTTTGTGTTGAAGGCTGTCATCATAGCTTTGTAATGAACCCTAAAAATTAAAATTACGAGGATTAATCCTTCGAACATGTGATAATTATGAGTTTTAATCTGGAAGATTAAAGATTTTAAAATATTTTTATCTTTCAAAGAGACATTAAAATTTGGATAACAATCAAAAGAGACTGGTCCTTTGCAAAGATTTGACTCTACAGTTCCTAGAAGGGAGTCATGAAAATTTTTGAATCTTGCATCCCTAAGAGCTGCTAAGATTGAAGTGTTTAATCCTTCCATGGTTAAAGGTTTAAGACCGATTTTGACAAGTCCTATATGGATGTACCTATACCCCTTTTTGGAATGCTTTTCTAAGGTTTCCTGAGAAAGTAAAAGAATGATTTCAAAAGGTTTAGAGAGTTGGATATCTCTATCATGGGTTCTGATTGCATAATCGGAAAATAGGTTTAACCTATTGGTTTTATAGATTTGGTCTCTATGGACTTTTGGAATTTCTCAATCATCAATTTTTGAAGATATGTTTTCAAAATTAATTGTTTCATCACTATTCACCAGATCAGACTGGGTTTTGTTAGTAGCAGATGAAGATGAAGAAGTATTTCTTCTGAGTAAAGACTCCATTTTAAAAGATAAATTTGGTTTTTCGGTTGATATCGAACAAAACAACACCAGCTAAACTAACGGCCTCACTGCCTCTTCGGGTCTTATTGTCGGGATCACTGATGGAACGACGGAACGATACCAAAAAAATAAAAATTTAAGTTTTAAAACGATTCCTAAAATTAGAAAATATACTACTCCCCCGGCTCTGATACCAAGCTACGCCCGGGAAACGATAAGGAGGATAAGGAAAGAACAATTAAGGAGGCATTTTGGTGGTCTGTTTTGAAGAAATTCTCTGATTAAAAAATCTGGTAATAAATTGGATTCTCCATAAATATAATTAATATATATATATATATATATAAAGCTTTAATTATTGTCTTTATTGATGTTTTTGTGTCCCATATCGAAAACCTTGAGAAATGAGATGATAGTTCAGTTTAGTGCGGCTAGTAAACAGAACATGAAAAAGAGAGCACGTTATATTGCGGGCGTCTGGCATAAATGAAATCACCCAGACACCTGGTGTTAGATCCCCAAATCTACTATTTCTGTGAATGTAATGCTAGTATGCTATTTCGAACTATTAATTGTCACATCAATATAATGCAACCCATGACATTATTGAATTCCATGTTTAATCTTATTTATGATTATTTTATACCTATCTAATCTAATCTAGTCTAATGTAATTTAATAATCTATTTAGGAAAGGTTTGAAATCCATCAGAGTCACGGTAAAGTAGTGGAAGAATTTTGTCTTTATTTTTAATTTTAATATAATATTTTTAATTATTATTTTTATTATTTATATTATTATTATCATTATAATTAAATTTAAAAGTATAAATATTTTTTATCGTTATAATTATTTAAAATTATATCAAAACCAATCATACTAACTATTATTTAAAATTATAACATTTTTTACCGCCTATCCTTACTAGCTATTATTCAAAAACAAGATTTATAAAACCCTCTGATGCTCGAATATTAAATTACTACTATTTATTTATCTAGGGTTAATGGTTTTTAATTAATCACAACAAATAAACAACTAAAAAAATAAATTATAATCAAATATTATTAAATTAAATCATATAATTAAATTAATTAATAAATCAATGATAAATAAAATTATATATAATAAATTTAAAATTTAAAATTACAAAATTTAGGAAAAAAAATCTTTATTCTTAATCTAAATTTCATTGACAATAGTAATAAATATAAAATATTAAATTTCATATAAGTGAGCGCTGGCATTTAATGCGATGAAAATGAAATCCACATTTAATTTATCAGTATTATTACTCACTTAATTCGGACTATGGGACACAAGTAGCAAACATGATTTAGACCTTGATTAGACATGATCGTCCGTGCATATATTTTTGTTTGTATTGCTTTAAATTTATTCGAATTATATAAAATACAAAAAATTATTATATAGAAAAATATATATTTATAGCTTTTGGTAAAATCATATTATATAGTATTTTTATTAAATTTTAATTTGTAAAATTTTTAAATTATAATATTACATCATCTTTAAAATTATTATTTTTTATTTTTTTCATATCATTTTGGCTAAATTATTTATGGTCTCGATCCTACCTATCATACATTATTTTTATCTCGTGATATTTTAAAACTCATTCAAATTTCAAAGCTAGTATTTTTTTTTAATATTGAGCATTTTACATTTTATGAATTTGATAACTATAAAAATCATTTTACTCGAACTAGATAAATTAATAAATAATTACAAATAATTATACTAATAAATAATTAAATTAAGCTTAACCTCACACTCGAACCCAACAACTCAAATTCTTAATACCTCTATGTTGTTACTAAACCAAATCCCATTGACAAAATTAGAATAGGTAAAGAACGGTATATAATACAGTTTTCCTCTCAAATGTTTTAATATAATGATGTAATATAGATTGAATAATTATCCTATACACCACTAATAAAATTTTTTGACTTCGTTAGTATGGTTATGATAATTGCACATGTCATTTTTTATTTATTCTTTATTTTCTTAATAGGACATGTATAATCATCTCAATCTCATTTGTGAAGTCAAAAAAATCTATTAGTGATGTATAGAATAATTATCCATATAAATTAATCTATTTTATGATATACCAACAATCTTTTGATTAAATTATTAATAAATTAAATTCGAATCTAAACAATCTAATATTGTTTCTAATTATCTAATATTTCTCTAATATTTTGAAAAATAACCTTGTTTCCGTTAGGCTCATCAATTTTATTAAATTATATTCGGATATTTATATCTTTAAAATTTTTAAAAGAGTTTAGCTTTAGCATACTATTTTTTTAACTTAAGCTTTACGTTTTTTATTTATTTATATTGTTGATTTTAATTCTCTACAGTTTTATCTTAAACTTAATTGCCTGATCATACTTTTAAAGAATTTGAATCCAGTAAAAAAAAAATTTACTATGATTTGAAGTTCTCTTATTTTAATCTAGTAAATATGGCTATGTTTAATAATTTTTTTAAAGTTAATTGCTTTGATTTGCATTAATTTTTATATAATAAATAAAATATAAATATTCAAATTAAATTCAAACTTGAACTTATTCATGTTGTACGCTGTATTGTTTCATTAACTTCATGCAACTTATTCAGTAAAAATAAAAAATAAATAATAACAATTTGCCGAAAAAGATTTTGATGATAAAATATAAGCAAAATTTAATAAATATAAAGTAGTAAAAAAATTATAAAATAATTAACGTGCAATATTACGTGCAGCCTAATAAAATAATGCTCAACTAATATAGAAAACTTATGATAATCATGATGTCACATCAAAATCTGTGGTTTATTTTCACAATGTCAAATCCATGTGATCGTTATTAATTTTTTCTTTTTCAGGTTTCACGAAATAAATAGCGTTCACGTGTCCTATATATAAAAAGTGAAATGAAATTATTACAATATAAAATAAACTATTTTATGGTAGGATTAATATTATTATTACAAATTAATCGCTAATTTTTATTTTTTTACAAAGCGAATCAAATAAAAAAATTACAACATTATAAAATTTCCGTTAACAACGCCATTAATGAAAGAAGAAGAAGTTACTATTTTTAAAAAATAAAAAAAATAAAAAGGTCCCTCGTTCACGTGCATTGTTTATAGCCTTAGTCCAGTATATACAGAATTATGGACTGAGTCATTATAGGTTCAAAATAACTATTAAAGCCAGATGTTTTCTCACATTTAAAAAGTTCATCTCCCTGATTAAGGCCACGATCTTGGAGATATGCTGTGGTCATAGCAATCAAAATAGAATATTCATATTATTTTTGCATTGTTCTTCTCAAACAGTGCTTTTCTCAAGGACAGTTTTGTTGTGGTTCAACAGCAAGATGTGGTCAAACCTCGTGATAGAAGTAGACAATCGTTCTTTTCTTAAGGCCCAAAATCAAAACAATTAACCAAATAGTTGTACCAAAGTTTGTCAAACAGATGTATAATTTGCACAAGTAGACTTCTAAGACAAAATTAGAATTTTTTTTTTTTTTTTAATGTTTAGTGAGGTTGAAGATTTCAGAAACTGCGACTGAAAGAAGATACAGAGGATTACCCTTGAAGCTGGCGCCCACAGAAAAAGCCTTTGACATTGTCTGCACCATCAAACTTAACATCTGAAATGAGTGCTGCTGCAAGAGACTTTCCCTTCAGGTTGGATATTTCGCTAGTGTAATTACAAAAGCGTAGATCAAGTGACTTATCATATGCACCATTTGACTCACCTATTGTATTAACGGTTGGATTTTTTATTTTATTTTAAGGATTTTATATAAAAATTAGGTCACCAATACATATAATAATAATGTACCTTTTTTAGTAAATATAGTTGAAACTTGAGTTGACAACATGATTAGTAAGTCTTCATCTTCTACTGCTCCACGGGTGGTTCTCAATGGGTAGATACCGAATGAACAGAAACGAATATAAATTTAGTCATATATTTATAATAACCCTTTTCTAAAACCCTAATGACCCCTCATCAAGGCCTTATAGAGTTTTAAGGCCTATACAACCACCTTATCACACTAACCCAAAAGAATGTGCAAAACTCATAACTAATATGATCACATCAACTTGAATTGGATTTACTTACATATTTCATACTAAGACTAAACTATTAGTCTTTTTTTATTAAAACATAAAATTGTCAATTAATGTTAGAATATTTCTAACAGTCTCCCACTTGGACAATATTAAATGGGGTTATTTAATTTAAGAAAAAGTTGATTTTGAAAACAAGACTCTAGGCTGATTGATTTTATTTTGATGTGGCCACGATTTTAAAAAACCATTCAGTTCTTGAAACAATATCCTAAAGATCTCGTTCAATATGACTAACTAATACCGAATCATGACAGTGATTGCGCCCTTTACTGACGCAAGACCAATCCATGGTTACAGATATCAGTGATCATATCAACAATGGACCTTGTGTGACTATGTAGCAAGAAAATAACATCCATGATGATCACATTAACTTATCTTATTTTTCTTGTCAGTCCTCAAAGATTTCTCCAATCTTGCAAAAAAAAAAAAAATTAATAGCAAGTCGACAACAAGAAATCTTCATGGTACTTGGATCCGCCCAAAACTTAATGGCATTTAGATCCCGCATGTCACATCATCCTCAAGGTTTCATAATGGTATCGTTTATCGAGACATACATTTCAATATAAGGATTAATTATGCAAAATTCTCAAATGAACATGCACAAAAATTTATCATAACAATACATGATATAAAACAATAATAATACTCAATTAATATATCAAGCAAAATATCATGTAAGTATTCTAAACATGAAAATAAATATAAGTGTTTAAACGTTGATCACATACTCCCACTAAACTAGTATATCAAAAGACTCTAAAACACTTATGTTCTCAACATGCTTACTAAACACAGCAGGTCTTAATCCCCTAGTCAAAGGATCAGCAATCATGCTATCTGTGCCAATATGCTTAACAAGAATGTCACCATTTTTCACTAGATTTCTAACCTTAAGATTGTCGCGACCCAATTTTTCAAAAATCACTACAAATTTTTTGCGAACTTACTACATTTCAATTGTTGGGCTGTGAGTCAATATCTATCACTCAGTTTCATATATTATCTATATGCATAACAGGTAATGCTTTCGTCCCAGGCACTAACATTCGCGGAAGCTCATAAAGTTATCATTTCATAATTAGAAACTCATTTACATTGCCTAACATATACATCCCCCATATAACGTGACTACATCACTATACACTATTATTCAGATACAAAAAGTACATGTGAGTATACCTCGATGCTGCTGGATAGCTGTGTGTAAAAGACCGCAGGACGGACGCAACTTATACACTCTACTGAAATGCTCTGTAGAGGAGGGAAAAATAAAGGGACGGGCATAACGCGCTCAGTAAGAAATATATGAAAGCAGGTAGATAACCACACTATCTACGATGCTCATAATGCATGTTTTATTATCTCGTAAAACAAATGCATTTACTTTTCAAAACACTCGCATTAATATATGAAAGCAAGTAGATAATCAAACTATCCACGATGCTCATGATGCATGGCTTATGCCGAAAAACTCATGGCATTCACATAACCATTATAGTAAAACACATAGCAATTTACTGCCCAAAAATCGAATATCAAAACTCATTCAGAGTAAAATATTTCTGTGTTTAGTATTGAAACTCACATTTAAATCATAGTATCATTTCAAATGGTTTCATCACAGAAATCAAATCACAATTAGTTTCATCACCAAAACCAATAAAATATGTGAGACTAGGCAGGGATTTCCACACAAATCCAAAGGATAATGGACCAAAATTCGAGACCCATCAGCTATCATGGATCATCACAGATCAGGTGTGTCAGGGTGTCTCTGAGTCCAAGGAGGGGATTAGTCTATCCATCGGCTCCTATCTAAGGACTATCACAAATCAGAGCAATGACACAGCATGCCAGAGTCCAAAGACGCAATCCTCACATCCCATAGTTGCACGGTACAATGTACTCCATGTTGTCTACACGGTACGACGTACTTCGTGAACCACAGTACAATTACCACATAGTTCTAGGTGCCTGAGTCAAAAGCTCACCACCCCAACCAAATAAATTATCAATCATAGCCTGTCGTCTCAGATCTAGTGCGAGCAAGTCAGTGTGACACACAGTCAACATGAGGGTTCCAGCACGATCTCAATTACAAATCACAACCGAATTCAGTGCGAGCAATGCTCTAGCATGGTCTGTACATATGCAATACCAAAATCAAGTGGGAGCGGATCTAGATAAATCCACAGATCTCATCATAGCTCCAGCACGATTTCACACACACAAAAATAGACAGCTGGCTCTATTTTCCACCACAGTGTTACTCAAAACCGAGTGTAATATGCAAAACGGTACAAAACAAAGTGAGAGGGTAACATCTCATTAAATCACTCGTCAATCAAATCACACTTTAGAAAAACGTGCAAGTTAATGCATACAGTTAAATAGTGAGCCAGTCTATCATTTCAGCTTCACAAAATCTCTTTTTCACAGAGAAAATATGGATTTCATGCATTTTATGCATTTCTAAAAATTCTCGAGTCTAAGGGTATTTTCGTAATTTTCTCATATTTGGTTACTATCCAGAAATTTCATATCTATACCTATACGAAATTTAATTGAATGTAAACGATGATGAAAATACGTACAGCTATCTCTAAAAGCTCGCATAGATCCCTTACCTCGGATCACGTAGTGTGACCTCTCTTCCTCTGTGCTGTCCAAATCTCGCAGTCCGGTCAACTCTTAATATGACTCTGGAGCTGCATTTAACCATTCATTGGATTAATTACACGTTTCCTACTGTATTACACATTTAATACAGTTCATTTCACTTAATTGAGCCTGTTTACTCTAAATGGGCCTAAATACTTTAATTGAGCCTTAATCCATATTAAGTTCATTTTTCACGTATTAATTCCCTTCATTAGGGTCTATCGACTCATTGGGCCTATCCATACCCATTGAGTTTTATTCTAAACTCTTTGGATAGCCCGAATATCATTTACGACAGTTTATTCGAAATTTCGAATATAATTCACTAAATCCAAAATTTAATATGAAATGCGTAAAATAAATCTTAAATACGCGTTAATCACATAAATTATCGTAAATGAGCTTTACTTACCTGAGATTATGCGATGGTGCGCGAATCGGAGTTCGATAGGGCTTCCGTTCGGAATTAATCGTCGAACTGCAGAATTTCGTATTTTTAACTCCTAGTCAATTTTTGATTAAATATAATTTAAATAAATTTATTAGAAATTAAATCGGTCACTTTTGACCTCGTATCGACTTACCTAAAATTCGATGAAATCTTGAAATTTTTTTTCTCTCTCTTCTTTCTCTCTCCTCCTGAACCGGTTCGGACCGATTCGCCCATTTTCACACTGAACTGGTCCGAACTAGTTTAGTGGAAATTTTGCCTTCGCCGACGCTGCCGGTTGGTTCTCGGCTCGATTCCACCTCCAATCGGCTCGGCTCGGGCTGGGGAGCGTTCTTTTGGCCTGGGCTGGGGTCGATCAGCTCCGGATTCCGTCGAATCACCACTTCTCTCCCGCGGCCTCTCCCTTCTCCGATCTCTCCGCCGACGGCATTTCCAGGCGCGTCTTGGCCGCTGGCGAGTCGCCCGGTGTTGGGCTGCCTTCGTCGGCCCTCTCCGGCCCCTCAGCCTCGCTGGTGGCTCGCCGGTGAGAGGAAACCGAATCCGTCGGTTTTTCTCTTCAATTTTGGTTTCTCTCTCCCCGATTCCAATTTCTCAATTTTCTGATCTCGTTTTTTTATAATATATTTTTATTATTATTATTTTATTCCTTAAAATAATAATAAAATATCAAAATATCCCAAAAATATCTCAAAAATTTATATTAAATTCATTTAGTCCGTAAATGAATTTATCAGTCCGATTATACCTTTTCGGTATATTTTTCTACTATTTTTGGGCTCGTTTTTCAAGGTAAAATTTTTGATAAATTCTAATAAATTTATATCTTGATCAATTGAACTCGAAATTAAATTATTTCTTCTTTATTGATCAAGATTTCACTAATCCATTTTTATAATATCAATTTCTTAAAAAATGACACCGAATTTTCGGGTCTTACAAAGATATTTAATCTCCATATGTTTGGATCCACTAGTACTTTTATTATTTTTAGTGAACATGACAGCAGACCTATTGTCATAATAGATCTTAAGTGGTCTAGAGATAGAATCAACAATTTTGAGTCAAGACCACTTAAGATGCAACATAACATGCAACAAACTCAGCCTGCATAGTAGAAGATGCCAAAAGTGTCTGTTTGACACTTTTCCAAGACCTTCATTAGCCAACATAAAGACATACCCAGAAGTAAACTTTAAGTCATCTTGGCATCTAGCAAAATCAGAATCTGTATACCCAACTATCTCAAGATTATCAACTTTTCTATACACCAACATGTGATTCTTCGTTTTCTGCAGATATCTCATGACCTTCTTAGCAGCAGCCCAATGATCCATACTGAAATTATACAGAACACCAACGACAAAAGTTATGTCTGGTCTAGTGCAAACCTGTGCATACATGAGACTCCCAATCACACTAGAATAAGGTATCTTCTTCATGGATTCTCTCTCCAAATCATTCTTTGGACATTGACTGTGATTAATTCTATCACCTTTCACCACAAGCGTATTTCTAGCTTTACAATCCTGCATATTAAATCTTCTGAGCACACGATCAATGTAAGCTCTTTGAGAAAGTCCCAACAAATTTTGAGATCTATCCCTGTGAATCTCAATGCCAAGAACAAATGAAGCTTCTCCAAGATCTTTCATATCAAAAGTTTTGGATAACAGCTGTTTAGTCTCATACAACAATCTCACATCGTTATATGCTAGCAAAATGTCATCCACATATAAAATAAGAAATATGTACTTACTCCTACTGTTCTTGAGGTATATGCATTCATCTACTTTATGCTCCTCAAAACCTATGGAAGTAACTACATCATCAAATTTCAAGAACCACTGTCGAGATGCTTGCTTAAGGTCATAAATGGATTTCTTAAGGCCATAAAGTGACTCAGGAAGTTTAGTCATACTCATCATGCTTCTCATCATGTCCTTTAGGGTGCGATTTCGTCTTTCGGCCACACCATTTTGTTCAGGACTACTGGGCATGGTATATTGAGCAACAATACCACATTCCTGTAGGTACTTGGCAAACGATCCCATATGATGTCCAGTTGTGCCATGCTTGCCATAGTACTCATCACCTCTATTAGACCTAACAAATTTTATAACTTTACCTAATTGTTTCTCAACTTTAGTTTTAAAAATTTTAAATTTCTCAAGCGCATCAGATTTTTCGATAATTAGGTACATGTAAACATAACGAGAGAAGTCATCAATAAATGTGACAAAATACTTGTTACCACACAAAGTAGAGGTATTAGGTCCGCAGATATCAGTGTGAATGATCTCTAGAAGGTCAGAACGATGTGTTGCACTAGTCTTTTTGGTTTTAGTCAATTTACCCCTTATACAATCAACACATGTGTCTAAATCACTAAAGTTTAAAGGAGGTAATATTTCATTTTTTATTAATCTATTAACTCTTTCATTTGAGACATGATCTAACCTTTTATGCCACAATAAAGAGGATTTCTCTTTGATGAATGACCTTTTAGACACTGTATTTTCAATATTCATGCAACTGTATTCCTTATTAGACGTCAAACATAATCTATATGGATTATGAACTAATATAAAATTTCTCACAATTTTAGAGTTTAAAGATAAATCAACCTTTCCATTTCCTTTGCCAAAGTAATAACCTAATTTGTCCAAAACAGAAACAAAAATTAAGTTTCGTCTAAACGACGGTACATAGAAAATGTTTTCTAAAACAAGCTGAAAACCTGACTCTAAGTTTAAAACTAACTATTCTTACAAATTTAACTTCTACTTCAGCATTGTTTCCTGCTCTAATCTTTGACTCTTTTTTACTTGGCTTCCGTTTGTTTATGAACCCCTGCAACGTAATAGTAATATAAGTAGTTGCATCAGTATCAAGCCACCACGTATTAGGCGGAGCATTAACAAAACAAGATTCAAAACAAACAAGAGCAAGCGAATTACCTTCTTGATTATTTTGTTTCTTTAGTTTAGATTTGAGCTTATTACAATCACGTTTCATGTGACCCTTCTTTTTGCAATAGAAACACTTGATATCTTTCTTAATGACAACATTGGGACCTCCTACCTTCTTGGTCTAATTACTACCATGCCCTATATGATATTGGACTCTATTAGAAGCATTAGACTTGAAATTCTCAAGTCTCTTAGGAGTTTTGGCAAAGTGTGGTTTGGAATGAATGATTAACATAACACTCTCACTCTTTTCTTTCTTGAGTTTTTCTTCATCGGAAACACATTTAGAAATAAAATCATTAATGTTTCAGAGGTCATTCACAGTATTGTAGGCTGTTTTGATTTGGGTAAACTCAGTAGGTAAGGTATTTAGGATATGGTGGACTACGAATTTGTCAGAGAGGATTATGTCATGGGATTTAAGTTTAGATTGAATGTGGATTATCTTCATGATAAAATTTCTAACCCCAACAACACTGTCATACCTGATACTCATTAACTCATTCATAAAGTTCCCAACCTTAGACTTGCTTGATATCTCTTTTCTATAGCATTATAAAGCTTCTTGACATTTTCAATGGTATCCAAAACCACTCAACAAGTGCTCAGAAATAGTCCTCTTAATGGTGTATAGACACATGAGATTCGCTTTATCCCAATTTTCATAGAACTTCTTTTGCTCAACAGTGCTTTCTTCGGACAGAGCAACAGACTCATCAACACGCAGGGCTATGTCAATCTCAACCACCACCAAGGCATAATGCAAGCCCTCATCTCATTTCTTAAAATTGGATCCATTTAGAACATCGATAGTAGCTAGAGATTTATCTACGGTGACAGTCACTGGTCAAAACAAAATACAATAATCATGCATCAATAGACAATTATGGGATAAGCAAACAACATAATTCATTATATCTCAACAATAATTGAAAAGTCCTTGTGTATCACTACAAACTCCCATTTGGGCAGAGGATGTAACATACCAATTGCTACTTTTCCCATAAAACTAATACAAAAAATCCAAGTTTTAAAAGCTTATTCATTTTGGGTAGATAAACTTTCTAAACCAGTATATAAATCATCTTAATGCTTTATGCGTATCCGAAATTACTTTATACAACTACCCTTTTAGGCAGGTAATTGCATAAAATAATTCATAACAATCTCGTATCATTTATGATTAAGTAAATAATTCCATTCATATCAACAAATGAGCCATTTTGGCAGCCAAACACTTATATCAATTAATGAAAAATTTAATCAATCCGAGAATATTGTAATTGCCCAAATCAGTCCTTGCATACTTAGCTGAATGTGTGCGATAAATTATTACAAAAATGAAATACTAGATCCAGATGTATTTCATTAGATCCGAAACAATATATGTTGCTTTATAATTGATGGCTCTAAGTTTCAACAAAAATTCTATTGTCATTATTATTAGTTATTTTATTTTATGGACTAATATAGGCTGAGAGTACAAAATCTAACCATCTATCTAGGGAGAGTACATACTTCCTAGAGGTTCGAACAGTCCTTTATATTTTATTATACAATAAAATCACAGAAATTTGTGCACAACATTTAATAATTCATTAAATAATTTCTAACATAAATAATAAATATTTAACAATATTAAAAATTACAAAAATATCATAAAAAATTATAGAATAAAATTATAAGCATAACAGAAAAAATAGTGGTCGAAAACTCCATCTAGATTGGCCGCACGTGCTGCACGCGTCAGCTGCAGCGTGTGGGCCTTGCGATGCACACACATTGTGCATCTTCTTCCTTTTGTCAGGTCTGTTCGACTCGACTGCTGTGCTATTCGACCCGAACGGGTCTGTGTAATTTCTTTCTTTTTTTTATGATTACTAATCACCTAGTTTACAAAATAAATTTACCTATATTCGGGGTCCTAAATTCACATAAACCAAGTTCTGATACCAAATGTAAGATTTTTTTATTTTATTTTAAGGATCTTATGTGAAAATTAGGCCACCGATACACACAATAATAATCGATAATCGTACATTTTTCAGCGAATATAGTTGAAACTTAAGTTGACGATATGATTAGAAAGTCTTCCTCTTCTACTTCTCCACATATGGTTCTCAATGAGTAGATACCGAACGAACAGAAGCGAAGAGGAAACTTAGCCATATATATATAATAATCATTTTCTAAAACCCTAATGACCCCCATCAAGGGCTTATAGAGTTTTAAAACCTATACAATCACCTTGTCACACTGACTCAAAAGAATATACAAAACTTATAACTAATATTATCACAACAACTTGAATTGAATTTATTTGTATATTTCATATAAAAATAAATTGTTAATCCATTTTTATTAAAATATAAAATTATCGATTAATATTAATTCTCAGTAAAATATTTCTAATATTGCCAACAAATGCACGCTCACATCGGTTGGATTCTGTTGACAGTGGAGGAAGCCTCAGCATGGCAAACATATTACAGTTTTGAATTTGATGCCTCTAGTTTTCTTGAAATTAGTAATCGCTATAATCAAAAACATTATTATTTGGAATTACTAGAGGACATGGGAACGTTTATTCCCCCAGCCATCCTCACCCAGCAAGCTAGTTTATACAGGCTAAAGGACTTCTCTCCGGACAATATACAGGAAATTTATCCATGCATCAAGTACAACTGATCAATTGAAAAATGATTAACTATACTGAGAGTGGAACTAATGGAAGTATAGAAGAGTCCCTAATTATGAAGAATTGCTAAGGTTCGGAAAGTTTGACTTTAAAATAAGATTTGGAAAGTTTGAATTTGAAAATTATTTTTTAAAATTCTTTTGTTCGATATTAAAATTTCGGTTCCTACCCAAGCCCAAAAGCTTGACGAATATTGGGCCATGCTTGGGATGGTGTTTTTCAGACCAAAGCCCAACGAAGTTAGTTAGCGTTTCCGTTTTGTAATTAGCAAATACGGATCACGTTTAGGAACAGTGAGCCTTTTGACCATCTCTTCTTTCCTGTTCCTCCTCAAGCTTAGGGCTTTGAATTTTAAGGACCCCTCATTTTGATTTAGCTCTAACGAGAATCAATAAAAAGAGAAGCCGATCAAAAACAACCTCAACAGTCAAAAACCCCAAAATCAATAAGATAATTCTGCAACTGCAAAGAAACAAAATGGAAAACAATGAGGGTAGTTGTTTGTCTTACATGGCGACGTGGTTGGGAACCAGCGTGGCGCATGCCTTCTTCGCATCGCTCGAACGTTGTTCTTGCATAAACCTCTCTACCTCCGACGATGCCGAGGATTCTGAGGCGCATGATCGCCCTCTCATGTTCACCAATTGCTCCTCCATCTCCTCTTCTGTTTTCTCTACTGCCACCAACAACCCCTCTCCCAACGACGCCGTTAATCTCCCCGTCTAAAGCTTGCATTCCATGCCTCCACTGGACTGCCCGCCCTCTTTCTGGGAACTGTTTCTAGATTTCGAATTTCTTTGTTTTTTTATTTTTGTGAATCTTGATATGATCTTTTTCTTGGGTGTTTGTCATTGTCCAAATGCGTTTTCTTGTTTTGGGTGTTGTATGAAATTTGAAAATTATTTCTTTTAAATAATTTTGATATGTTTGTGTTATCTTTTTCATTTGATCCGAAAACTTTTGTTATGGGAATCGATTTGATCAATATTTATAACTCTCGAAATTCATTAAATAATGAACTATTGTTCTAAAGCATTTTGATTAATGAATCAACAATGCAAAGTTTTTTCTTGCGAGGAAAGAAAAAGGTATGTTGTTTGAAGAGAAAGCAATGAAAGTTTTGTTTCGATTTCTTCTCATCGACATTTTTTGGTTTTATATTTTCCAACGTAAAATTGATAGTTTTAAATTTTATATTTTGATATAATACGAATAAAAAATATAAAATAATAAAACATAAAATATAAATCTCACATAAATTTTGATATAAAATTTTTATATTTTATTAAATATAAATATTAATTATATATATAAAATATCAAATTTACTTATAAATAGATTTTTTTTTTAATTAAATGAATGTTACCCTGTATTATTTGACTGTCCTATACACTCTTTTTCGGTTCCGACCATTTGTTAATCATCTGGTTCACATTTTTAGAGTGTCGATAAGTTAGCTCATCACTCATAAATCATGATTATCGTCCGTTAGTATTTTCGTTTTATATTTGGTAATCTGTCCAAGTCAAATGTCTGTTTTATCTATTTTGATGTGCGTTTCGTGTAAAAAATTTTCACACTTCGTATTCATCACAACGTTCTCAATCGATCTTTTATGAGTTACACCTCTGATCAAGTAGTTAAGGTCTACCACAATTAATTCTTTAAGGGAAATTGAAACCTGCATTCCAAGTAAATGACGTCCCCTAAGCAGCTTCTTCTGTAAAGATTGAGCCATCAAAAGCCCAATAATAAATCTGGTGATCCAGGACTTTTCAATACAAAAATTATATTTAATGTCACCATCAAATTTAAATAAAATTATTATATTTAACACTGCATTTAGGTAACTGACAATTGATGCCCTAAGCAGCCTCTTACGTACAATTGCCACCTTTTGCGGCAAAAAAAAAAAAAGGTTGAACCATTGGAAGCCGGATATGCCCAAGGCTTATCGCCTGATCTTGATCAAAGCCTGCTGCTTCTTTTGGGCTTTCTTTTCAACGATCAATCGTGGAAGGAGTTAAGCTCAGCTGTTCTGACTAAACTGGACTGATCTTTTATGATGCGGATTAGCTGATCCAAGCCTTGGTCTTGGGCTAGGGTTTATTAAAAATGGGCTCAGTGACAGAATGACAGATTGACATTTGTACAAGGGTTCGCGACTCACAATCCGGTTCCTTTCACTTGGAAGTGAGCAGCAAATAATAGGACAAGTGAATTCCGTAAAAACTTCATTTCGCCCTTCAATCAAAATGTTATTTATTTATTTATTTAAGAATCCGATATTTAATATAATTGATTTATGCAATTTTTTAAAAAGTAGTTTTTAATAAATGTAAAATATAAATTTCAATAACTACCGTTCTCTGCCTTTATTCTTAATTTTCAAAATTATCCAAATTGATTGTGTAGTAACACACCATACACATATATATATATATATATATATATTTCACAAATAAAATTAAAATAATAATATATAATTTAAAAATATTAAGTTTGAATTTGGACTTGGACTATAAATTTATAATTTTTCCAACACAATTAATATGTAATTGAATTTTTTTTACTTGTATGAAATATAAATAAGTTAAACATTGTATTCATAGCGATTAGAATAAAAATATTGTGTCTGAAAATTAACGATTTGTTTTGTCAATATTTCAAGGTTCAATTAATTAAATTTTCTCTCCAAAGTTATTTGTTTTGATGAATTAAAAAAAAAAAAAATTCATGTGCACTAATTCATTACTAATACAAGATTATTACCAAAATGTTTCAAATAAAAGAAGAATTAACGTAGGTCTAATTCTTTATCTCTGTTCTTAATTTTCGTAATCCGATTTCCTGCTTTTGTACCATTTTAAAATGACAAGAAAAACAAGAAGCATTACAAGATGGCCGATGTGGATGGCCAATGGCCTATTATGGTAGGCAATTAGTAAGTGAATTAGTGTTTCAAAGGAAATAAAAGTGGGAAAGAGAACACAAGACAACATGACTAAAAAGATAATCATTTGCTTAAACGACTAATCAATGAGGGATCACATGTCTCTCTGTCGGGAGCTTTTGTTTGTATTTTGTACGAACAAAGTTATTCTAAAAGCAAATTAATCAGACTCTTGGTTTCTTCTTTCAAAAATTTAATCCAAATTACCAATGTTCTTACGTGATTGGATTTGTCCTACACTAACACTGTTGGACTTGGCCTACCAAAACCAAAAGCAAAACATGTTCATTGTCCACTAATCATCATATAATCCAAGAAACCACGACATTAAGAACTCTTAAGTGATCTGCTTTTTCCTAGATTGCTCTATCTAGGCTAACAGCTGAGCCTAACACACTTAACTTTGTCTCTTAATGACTAATCATGTTTGTCCTAATGGTCTCCTAATTATGGTGCCTCCCTACACTTTAATGTCAACTAATTTTTGTCTTGGTGGTTGCTAAGTATCTTTTTTGTTTAACTTTCTCATCATGATTTTTTTTTTCTTTTTCTTGAATGTGCCATCAAGCTTTGGTAACTTTGATCTGGCATTATGGCTTGCTTCTCAAGGTGATGTTTTATCAGGTGAAAAGCATATGCTTCAACTTTGAAACAAATGGTTTTATTTTGTTCTTCTTCTCAACTTTGATCCTTAGTTTTGTAATTGTCTTTTGCCTAGGATTCTTGTATTGTCAATTTTTTACCAACACTAACTTTTTGTAATAGAGACTTTGCTTTGCCATTCTCCTCTACTTTCTCCCTTTTTTTTTTTTTTTCATAAAAGCCGTAAAAGAAAATTAAAAGAGAATTGAAAAATCGAACTTTATATTTAATTCTTCATAAAAAAAATAACAATCTTTAACCCAAACCCTAATTATCTTATACTTTCACCAACAACTATGTCTAGCACAACCTGAAATCTCATTCACTAAACTTCCAATTAATCTAAAAAATATGGGTATTTTTGTTTCTTATCAAAACGAATAAAACAAAAACAAAAATTCATATTATTTTTGTGTATTTTTTTTGTATCATATCATTTCACCGTATCACATCATACTTTTCCTTTCTGTCAACTGTAAAAGACTTACGGAAAAATATGAAAAATCATCCCATACAAGCTGAAAATCAGTAGTGGAAAGCCATGCCATTAAGCCATTTAGTACTAACAACTTTTGATCAAGCTTCACAACATGGATTTGTTAACAACATAATTGCTTCTTGCATCTTTGTCTACGTAATGCTCAGATTGAATATATTTACAACAGTTGATTACATGTGGGCTAAACTCAAGCCTTAGAAAGAAAAATAATACAGTGGTAACTATATTGGATGTTAGGATAAATATCAAAGCGATACATGTATGAATTGTGTTAGCAAAAATGAAAAAGGATTATTGTTAGCCGATTGTCAACTGCGATGGTTAGTAACAGACATGCCATGAAGGAATGGCCTGGAATTGTGCTCTGCAAACAAACAAAAATGGTATGCATTCAAGCACTAGAGTCAGCAGGGAAGCCCGTTCAGTGAAGCATAAGTCCATGACCAGGTTTAAGTGGCCCTACCACGAGGCAGACTCAAATGGCAGACAAACGATTCAATCATTCAAAGAGGCCAAAATATGATAATGGTGAAGTTCCCCACCATTTTTCCCAAATGAACAGCAACCACCTGCTCTGGAATCCTGCTCCTATTTACAGGAACAAAAGGAAGAGGCCAGTTTACAAGGCCCCCAGGGCCACTGGCAGTTCCATCATGCACATAGTGTCTCAATTGCCTTCTCCTAATACGTGACTAGTATAATCTTTTCTAGGTGGGCAGACAAAAATTTCTCGAGTAACAAATCAACCAATCATAAAATTAACCTGGGTATTCAGATGAGCTAACCTTGGTCACTCGCTCATTCCAAGAAGGATTTCATTGCAACCAGAGAACAGCAGCCACTTATTGCGACAAAATTCGGTTGCAGGTCACCTATGAAATCTTAGATGGGACCATAGAAAACCCCAGATTATCAACAATACATCAGAGCTGCGCATGTGTATCAGGCATTCAGCCCAGAACATGCCATGGCAGTTGATGCTGTCAATCTCAAAACCACTTGTCAGCCTATTCAAGCTCAATATAGCATCTGCCTCAGCAAATCAATCAACACAGGCACCAAATACGTAAAACTGTCCCATTACTATTTCTCTGATGCTTATAGTAAGCCACTAGTATTTTTCACACGGGTACCGGTAAACCATAATTGAGGAATGATCTAATCCTTCCATCCAGCCCTGCTGTCACTATAACAAGACCCCAGGCGTGAGAATTAGATGTACTCTGGCATGAAGCTTTCAGAAACTTGTACTGGGACTTATGCATTGAAGATGACACGGACAATGGACAGGATGGAGGAAGTGTCTCCTCTGGCCAAGTCGCAGATCCCTTGGGAAAAGACTCCAAAAAGTATTCATGACTCAGAGAGAAAGAAGAAGGTGAGGAAAATGGCAGGTTATCGGGTAAATTCTCATTCAATACTTCAAACTGCCTTCTATTTTCTGTGTTCCCATATTTCAGGCCACACCAAGGGATTGCAATGGATGCATTAGCAGAGAAGCGCTCACAAGATCTTATATCTTTTGCATGAGAGAGGGTAGGTTCATCCTGATCAAAACAATTCCATATATAAACATTAGCATCCTCACAAGCTGAAACAATATGCTTCCCATCAGCAGTTAATGATGTGAATATATGGTTTCCATTGTTACGTGCTCCTGAGGAGTGAGAAAAAGACAGCTTATATTAGTAGAAGAATAAGAGTAAGGAACACAAAGACTGTTTCAGATTCAGTGTTCAATAAATATAAGACATTGAGGTGTCCAATGCCCAGTGATGAGTTGAAGCAAACCATTTATTATAAGATTAAAAGATTAGAGAGCAAAATAAATATACCCTTGTATTTGCAGATCACATTCAGCCCTTGAAGAATTCTGACTCGTGAATCAGCGCAAGTAACCACTACTTTGCTTGAATCTTGTGGCAAAAACTGGAATGAATAAAATATAATGAGCCAGAACTGTACATCTCAGCTATTGAGACAAGCCTATAGTGACCAAGAGCAGGGATGAGAACAACTACCTGCAAGCCAGTTATCCTTCGGCAAGGTGACTTCTTTTTCCCATTCAAGCATACTTGAGCATCCATTTGCAAATGATTGTCTGAATAAAGCAACAAAAAAATTGGTTTGCTTAACAATCCATCAAATTGTAAATGCTGTTTCATTAAATATACATATTGTAAACCCCATGCCAACCATTTCACTTTCAGATGAAAGTCCAAACAGTTACATTTGTTAGATATGGTTATTCACTTTCTTTCCAATGCATAGCACATATTTTGGCATACTGCTTCTAGATGACTTCAACAGAAGCATTTTATTTCTAAAGCCAAGTAAGCACAATGCTAAGCATAAGGATTCTGTTTAACAGATATAAATTTAACATCAGCTCCTTCAGCAGCTAGGTAATTTATGCCCATCAACTGTGTACATCTTTCATAAAACTGATGAATAGAAATTGACCAATCACAAGAATAAATCCCCTATCAGAGGGAGCATACCTGACATATTGTAAAAGCGACAAACACCAGTCATCGAGCCAACAATTCCTCCCTGCACAAATAGAAAAAAGAATAAAATCAAATTTCAAACAACTCAGCTACGTGATCAAATACCCTAGTAGACAAAGAAGCAAGAAAATCACCAAACCTGTCCATCTGGGCGATAACACACTGCAGTAACTATATCTCTTACATCAGTCCAGTCAACAACCTGGCAGCCAGAAATTGCCCAAATGCGCACTTTTCCATCTATTGAACCGCTAATGAAGTAATTGTCATCCACAGGATTAAACTGAACACAGGTTACTGCATCACATTAAAAAGTAATCCTTTATCAGGAGTCAGGACAAGATCATGCCCAGAATACAACAGAACTTGCAGATATTTCAATTAGATAATTACATGTTAACTAATGCACGCACACAGAGAAAGAGAATCAACCAGAAGCGCACCATAATTACTATGAGAAAACACTCTGAGACAATAGTCACATCCAACTTGCCACATACGAACAGTTTTATCAACCGAGGAAGACAGCAGAAACTGCAAGATGAGCACAGAAGTGAGACATTAAACAAGACTCTTAGTAAGATGAAAATTTTTCTTTTCCCTTTTCTTTTATTTGGTGGTGATTATGAAAAACATGTACATAAATCTGTTGACTCACATTTTTCTTTGACCATGAGAGATCCAAGATGTCACCACCGTGCCCATGAAATTCATGCAATGGTTTCTCCAAAAGTCGGAACACTTTGGGGGGGAAAATAACACATGCTGAATCAGAAGTTTTTCTCAGGCTTCTTAAATTGCCTGTTTTTTCCTTATCTACATAGAGGGGTTTCAATTCTGAAAGATGATTCACTGTGAAGTATATGCAGGAAGGATCTATTTCTGGAATGTCAATGTCATTGCATCTCTGATCTTCGACCACTTGCCACACTCGTACAACACGATCTTCACCAGCACTTGCCAGATACTGTCCATCAGGACTGAACTTCATTGTCAAAATTGAACCTTCGTGAGCCTGGATATCCTGTCCCTTGTAGAGTGCAGAAAGTTGCTTTGTTCTTTTCTTGCTTTGATGGACCTTAACTCTCTGAACCCTAGTCCCCAGAATTGCATCATCTCTATTGGCTCTCAATCTATCATTTTCAACCTGCCCATCCACAACGCATGTTATTGAACGCAATTTACTCAACCACCCGTTTTTAACTCTCTTTGCTATTCGCTCTAACTTATTCTGCTTCTCAACTTCCCTCTCCCTAACTTGCTGAAATGAGGGCGACAACACACAAGGATTCTCTGACTTCTTGCCTGTTACCAACTGCTCTGCACTCATTTCACAACCTTCATTTGCTTTCCCATCCTGCTGCACTTCATCAACATCACACATTGCTCCCCCTCCCTCATTTCCTTCTCTGCACACAAAATTATCTCGTGAACTTGATCCCTCAGACATATCAAAATTATCATTAGACCAACAAGATAAGGAAGAGCGACTCGAAGAAAACTCCTCTTCAAAGCCGGATGTTCCCAAAACAGCATCACTGGTTTCCCTTACCCTGTCGAGTTCTCCTTCCAAACTAGATTCATCTACTGAATTCTCATGCGAAATTTTATCTAAACTCACTCCCATCCAATCCAAGAATTTACTGCGGCGTTCCATAACGCTTTGTGGGCTCTTAATCCATACATCATATTGGAAACTACTCTCAGACCAATTATCAAAACTAGAATTTGAATGAGGAATATCTATGTAATTAGAATATAAACCAGGCATTGTAGCAATGTGCTCAAGAGCATCAAAAAATGAACATTCTTCGTCTTCTCTTAAGCTACCCATTATTCTTTCAGTTCAACCCATGAGACCCTCCTCATATAAAAAAGAAAAAAACCACCTTTTTTCAAGCCCTAGGCAATGTGGCAGATTCCAATTCCTTCCACAGAAGCAACCCCAGAAAAAAGAGGCTGAAAAGAAAATGCAAAAAACAAGAAACACGAAACACAAGATCAGTTTAACAGAAACAAAGACTTAAGTAAACAAAACAAAATAATGGATAACAATACCAAAAGAACACAACCCAAGAGATCCAACATAGATCCCAATCGAAACCCATCGAACCTAGCCCTTTCCATTGAATAAAAAGAATCCAAATTCTAATATAGAAATGGAAAGTTTTTTAGTAATAAAAAATAACCCAAAATTCTGCAACAAATTAAGGGGCCAAAACAGTTTTCAGCACACAGAGATCAAAACCCATTGACAGAAATTGAAGATCTTATGACAACATTTAAAGAAATGTCATAAACCAGAGAAGAATAAAAAAAAAGAAATATCATTACCAAGTGATCAATTAAGCAAAGGGGAGATTTTGGTTTTAATATAATTAAGGAATATAAAATTGGCTTACATGGGGATTGGACTCGTTTTCTACGAGATTTCTTTGAAACTGAAGGTGGCATAGATCGAAGCATCCATTAAAAACGTTTTTGGAGCTTTCTGAACTCTCTCTCTCTGTTGGGGAAGCAAAGAGAACACTTGACAGAAAATTGGACACAAAATATACTGTTAAAAGAAATAATAAAATAATATGAAAATAGTTATGAAAATGGTGAGGAGGGTAAAACAGGAAAGAGAATAACTTCCTTGGTATTCGTGAAGAGATGGACCGAGAAACGAGATTTCAACAGTAGGGTGTTCCTGTATTATTATTATTATTATTATTATTATTATTATTATTAATTTCTTTTTAAGAATTATTATTTACTAGTAAAAATATGCTACATAGCATATTCTTTTACTATTTATTATGAAATTATTAGACTTTCTTCTTTTGACAGATGAAATTATTAGATTTGTTTATTCAAAGTTAACCTGTCTGTGCAAATTCAAAGATTCGTCCTTTTATTAGAGAACTTGATGATGAAATATTAATTTTATAAAATAAATCTGGTCAAGTAAATAAGGCATAATAAAAAAATTTGGTTGAATTTTGATTCTATCATTTAAGATATAAATTCAATTAGGTCGGGTCCAATGGTCAATTATAAAACAAATACTATATATTATTTATTAATTCATATATAAACATATAAATAAAATTTATAAATTTAAAAATAAAGCATGTATTGTATGGATGTAATTGATATTTCAATATTATCTACTTTTTAATCATAATGTAAGGTATATTTTATTTGTTGTGGCTTCTTAGTTCAGTCGGTAACGATTCACTCAATCTTATTATCCGTTTTTAATCCCATCTTTACGGTCCCGTCTTTACGGTTTTATCGCATCCTCAGATATTCGAACCCAAGACCTGAAAGTCTTTTGTTCTTACACAAATGATATCAATTGTATCAACTGAGTGGAGACGCCACAATACTATTTTTAATTTTTTACTTTTTATTTTAAAAAACTAATAGCATCTGAACGATAAATTT
The DNA here is from genome assembly GCA_033439115.1 of Firmiana major. NCBI lineage: Eukaryota > Viridiplantae > Streptophyta > Magnoliopsida > Malvales > Malvaceae > Firmiana > Firmiana major. The sequence continues at coordinate 85,020,300 of CM065897.1, forward strand.
TTTTATTTTTTAAATTTAATAATATTTAAACGAAATTAAACTAATTTTAATTTATTTTTTGCACTTACACCAAATGTTTAGTTAATGAAAATTCATTTTTTAATCCGCAGTGCTTTTAAATTCTAAATTCTAACTTTACTGATAAAATGTTTGTCTATAATTTTTTGAAAATAAAATAAAATAAAATCTTAAATGACAAGCTCAAATTATGAATTATAATTAATAAAAATTTAGCATGCATTCCAATTTGCAAGTGGAGTATTCAACTTTCTAAAACTTAGTCAAATGTCAAATATTTGACATTGGCTTTGTGATAGGGATTTTTCATATGTAGTCGTCACTTAGTCTTAATATCCATAGTATCTCTATCATTCAAGTGTTAAATATGTATCATTTGATTGATACAAGCAAAATGACAAAATATGTTTTTCTATGTTTCAAAATTTCAATGATTCTTTATATTCAAATACATATATAATTATATTTAAGAAGTTGGATTAACAATGATTGATTTAATCTAAGGATTAATCACGTATTATACCCTTAATTTAATCGTCGTCGGTGATTAAAAGGTCATAATATTGATATTAATAAAAAATTGTAAGAAAAAAATAAAATTAATGATGATACTATTTTTGAATTAAGATAATTATAAATGGTTCGCTTAAACATTTGCTAAGGCAACAGCAAATAAGTCTTCTTTATTAATGGTTTAGTGATTTTGTTTTTCTTATCAGTTGTGAGTTGGGTGATTAGAATCGCACACTAAATTAGGTAATTAATTATTTTCTTGTACAATAATTAATTTTTGTCCTAAATAAAGAAATGCGCATAAATATTGAGGGTTTTATTGCCATTTTCATTAAACTTAAGAAAGAATATACATTTTAAATATCACTTTATTCAATATGATTTTAGATTGATTAATGTTTTTATATTTACAAGAAAACTTTGTATGATAGATGTACGAAGTTTAAAAAACAAAAAAAAAAATCATAATTATGACATTAAAAGATCAAATTTCAATATGAAAATTAAATAAAGCTGAAAATGGTGGTGATAATTCGATAATGGAGACTCTCTCCATAGCCAGGCCGACGGTTGAAGTTTCGTCCACCATTTTTTTTTCACTGTTGTTTTCAATTTCTCTCAATTTATGGGTCCTTGAATTGGGATACCATTCTTCACCCTTGTTTTCCCCGCTCAAAACTCAACCATTCATGCAATCAGCAAGGCATGGGCGTGGGCATTTCTGTCTCCACAACTTCAACCCTAACACACATTTTTCTTGTATTTTCCCACTTAAAATGATTCACTGATAAGTCAAAAATGTCTGGTTCCCTTATTAGGGCATGGGTTCTTCTGCCTTTACCCCATCAGTGCGTAAACCCTACCCCTTCAATCATTCTATAATGTGCAACTTCAAATTGGACCCCATCTCAGCATTATGTGCTATATTCCTAATAATTGAATTGTCATGGACAAAATCCTTTTTTCCAAGTAAAATAATATGATTTTTGATTATTGTATGTTGTTGGCGCAACATAATTGGACTATTCTCTTTGATAATAATTGCGATTAATGAATTATTACAAGATTTATATATATTTGAAGAATGGTTAGTGAATCATAATTAGTATACCATTTCATTAATTCATAAATTTTAAAAATAAAATTTGAAAATCATATATTTTAATTTTATATGTTATAATTTAATAATAATGTATAATATTTATACATTGATGATGAATTAAATATAAATATGATATTATAAGGTTAGCATAATATGTAGGTCAACTTTAGCAGGGTTTCTTGTCTCCATCAAAGCTAAACAAAACCCGAAAAGAGTCAGAAAAAGCTAAAGTTGCCCATGTTTCTAATTGATCCAACATTTCACTTAAATTGGTTTGATTAGTGTTGAATTATAAACATTATTTGAACATTAAAGTGATTTAGTCATTGTCTTAAAGCACAAAAGAAACTTGTTGAAAGGGTTACAACTTTAATTATATTATTTATTGGTCATTATTACATGGACATAAAAGCAAGAAATTAAGGAAGTTGGTTAATGAAAGATACCCCATTACTAAGACAAAAGGACACAAAGTAGACAATGGTTCATTTAAATCTAAATTTACCTTTGCCTTAAAAGACTTTGTTACTTAAAAGGTGAAGTGAAAATGGAGAAGTTTGACAATCAAGGACACCCTAATTCTAAGACAAGAAAACACTAATCATACAAAATGGTTCAGGTACTTCTGAATCTGCCCTTTCCCATCAAAACCTTTTGTTTCAAACTTTTAGCATCATACTTGCACCAACCAAGACAACACCTTTAATTTGTTTCACGATGTTAATAGGGCAATAGCTAGGCAAGCCATGATCTACAGGATTATTTATTGTTGATTATGACATTTTTTTTCTTTTTTGCCAACAATAATTGCAAATTTGCAATGCAATTCATAGTTCAAGAATTTATCTTATAAATGAAAACAAGGGAAAAAAATAGTAGGTTTATATTTACTATGATTTCCTATCTTGGTGTAGGAGATCAAAGAAAACCTAATTCTGTCGGTGGCAATGAATTTTATTTATTTATTTATTTCTCAATAATACGATATTGAAGAGTTAATCAAAAATTCAAATATTAAATTTCAATCTTTTTATTTTACAAATATAAGAATTAAGATCTAATTTAAATTTAAAGACCCTCGAGTACTATAATAATATTATAATTGGATACATTAATCATGAATTATCTTTTGTAAAACTTAGGTAGTTTGTTGAATGATTATTACTTATTTTGTCTCTAAAAAGAACTGAATTCGAATATTTTTAGAATATGAAAAAATGTAAATCTTTATTGGATTACAAAAATCAAGAGAGAAAAGGACTCTTCATGATCTCTTACTCTATTGGGAGTATAAGTTAAATCAATGCATCTACTATATATAGGGTTTAGGGTATATACATTTGCAAAAGGAGGCAAATGATAACTCTTGCTAATGGGCCAATATATACTTTGACAACTTTCAGCTAAGATTGCATGTTTAATTTAACTAAGGATTTTTAAACTAAAATTAAACCTCTTTCTTTTGAATGATGTGTTTAGCCATATAGCTTGGGCATATGCCACTAATTGTTTCATTTCAAGTCAATTCAATTTTATATTATAATAATATTAATATGGGTGTGTAGGACCAATTAACAATGTGGTTTTCTCAGCATCGATACTGAGGAACTCAATAAAAACTAGGAACTACTATAAATTATGCAATCCAATTCTTAAAAGGTTGCGAACTTTAAAAGAGTCGATTTTTTTTAATATTTTAATTAAATTAAAGCACTAACACGTTTTTTAACCTTTTTTTTTTTCTTTTTGTTAACTAACGTCATGCATGAGCAAATAACTTCCCCCTCCATTGACGAAGATTTAATATACTCGTAAAAATAAATGATAAATAAAAAACAGGGTTCCATGATTTTTGCTAAAGCTATTGCATTAGAGAATATTTGTAGCCTAAGTTTTTGGGTTGGATCGTTGCTTTCGTGCACATGAAGTAGTGCTACAACTTGTCATTTATGGGTTTTGTCAACCATAAAACCGGCCAAACTAAAGTTGGTGCAACATCTTCACCCCCACATCTACATGCATGCATTGCATGACAAATTTATTATTTATATGTACACTTTGGTCTCGAATATTACAAAGGCATGATCAACAGCTAGCTTATGTTTATCTAATTTGATGCAAAAAATAGCACCCAAGAATTTTGCCAGCTTAGTTACTTGAGCTTGATACCTAGTTATACTAATCATATATTAAATATATAAAATTATATGAAACAATTACTTCATGTTCTCATCATATGCATTTTTTATTTAAATTATATCATGTATTAATTATATTATAAAAAAATCAATTTATTTCAATAAAAACACATTAATTAATAATTTTAGTAGTAAATGATTTATTTATTCTTCAACAATATAACTATAAGACATTATTTAAATAAAAATGACATATATTAATATTAGTTATCTAATTAACTTTCTGCTAAATCTATAACTAATAACTTTTTGTTGTTAATTAAGTGTTTTTTCTACATTAATATAATATTATGGATAGTATATGAGGGGTTGCCTGTTTCCTAAGCAAGAAATCATTCTCTATAAAAGAACCCTATACTCACCCAAGATTCTAGCCTTAATAATGTGCATATTTTTCCTGGTTTGGCATGGTGGTTTATTTGTTTTGTTCTTGTTCCACTATTTAATTAAACACAGCTAGCCTAGTAGAAGCAGTACTACTACTAGAGTCTCCCTCATAGAGATTGAAAACTTAAAAATCTTGGGATTGTCGGTCACATAATTTAACATTAAAACCCTAATCCTTAAGTTTGGTCTAAAACCGAACCGTGGTTGCATACATTATAAAAGGTACGTAAAGCTGGTTGCTGAGGAGACGATGAACCTCTCCCTCTTTCTTTTTCCTCTTGTCTTTATAAATATAAAAGGAAAAATATGAGCTCATGCAAAGGTACATCAACACATAATATAGGCCACATGAATGGTACCTTAAATTACTCCATAATTTGGCTGCCGACATGATTGAAAAATGATTAATTATTTGAGGATGTTAGGAGTTGTGTTCTTATTTCTTATTTTTGTAGAGATTTTCAACTATCCGTTGATTATCATTTTAATTTTTTATATAAATCAGGTCAGTATTGAAAATCAAATTTTAAATTAATTATGAAAATACTCTTAAAAAAAATTAGGGTCTTCATGACTCAATTGGATTAAATTTCAAATTCAAAAAGTTTATTTTGTTTATAATAATAATTATAATTATAATTATTTGATAAAAAAAAGGGCTATATTGTTTTATTGATATTTGTTTGGAATTTAAGTTACTGAATAAACTATTCATACCGCATAAAGTAGAAATGAAATAATTAATCTATAAATTCAGATATGAAATATAACTAAAATTATTTTATAGTAAAAGACTTGAAGAGAGAATATTAAAAAAGAAAAAAAGCCTTTGAGGAGGGAGAATGGGATTTTCTATGTATAGCTTTAATTTATATATCCAAGAATTAGAAACCTTGGGACCGTGGAAAGTTCCTCTTATAATTCTCAAATGAATTATTAATTAAGAGATATATTATTAGGAAGGGAGTTGGCTATAAATAATTTCTCAATAATTTGGTTTCCATTTTTCCCACGGTCTTAATATTTTAATTGTTAATTGTTTTCCTTTGGGCTGGAAATACCACTTACATTTAGAATAGGACTCCATATATATTTTCACGTAAATATTACATATAGTTGCCATGCCATGCCATGCCATGCCATGATTTGAATACTAATTTTGGATTCTGATGGTTTATTTATTAAACTTAATAAATAAATATAAGTGAATATAAATCGAATTTATTTATGAAATGTTTTATTAACTTACACCTTTAATATTAAATGAATAAATTTTTCGAGAACATTGCTGCAAATTTAAAGTTGTGGAACTTAATGTCCTTTGTTACAGTTATCTAATTTTAATCTTTCCTAATTGATAGGTACGTAATAAATGCTTGCAGTCACAATGTTTGCAAAAACTAAGTTACAAAAGCGGTGTTCTGTTATACTAATGGATCGAAAAGGTAAAACCCCCATTTCTGGCACAGGACAAGTTCGAAGTTTATTTACATATGTAGGAAGCAGGGAAGCATAAGATAAGATCCAGCAATGTCAATCTTGAGAGAAGTGTTGCTGTTCTAGAAATTTATGAACATTCACGGAATGCAACTAACCAAGCCATTAATTTAGTGGATAAATTTCTTCCAAATTTTTAAAGTTTGACCTTTTAATCCATTAGTATAAAAATAAATATTACGCTTCAATTTTTTTTTTTTATAGAACAAGTTAATCATTCTGTTAATTAACTGTTAAGTCAATTATTAAAAACTTAATTTTGAAATCATTTTATCTTTAAATTATTTGAAGTGTTTTAAATACTTAAATAATCAATAAAAAATAAGAAAATATTAAGAGATCTTAGATTTTGAAAAATTATTTTTTTTAATTTTATCATTTATTTATTATTTATTACAACAACATGTGTTACTTAGTACATTATCTAATAAATAAAAAAAATAAACAAAAATTATAAATAAGAAATAATAAGTAAATAAATAAACAATAAATAAATTAAAAATAAAAAACTAATTTTTCAAAATTTAGTAATTCTTTATTTTGCCTCAACATTTCAAATAATTTAAAAGATAAAATAATTTTAAAATTAAATTTTTAATTCTTTACTTAATAATTGATTAATTAAAAGATTAATTTGTACCGTGAAATAATAAAAAATTAAGGTAAAATGTTAATTTTTTTTATTAATAAATTAAAGTGAAATTTTGATCGAACTTTAACCATTAATTTAATTTAAGGCAGAACTTTTAAGAAAAACTAAATCTGAAATAAAAAATAAAGGCAAGATATTTGTACTAATTGATTCTTACAATTTCGGATAGAATAAGGTAATATAATATAAAAATAATATAAATTAAAAATATAAAAGTAAGGTTGATTGAAATTAAGAAATTTTTATGTTTAACATATTGTTGGTCTAGGGCTGATGGGCCTCATCATCCAGAGTATAGTACCCCGGCTGTATTTTCAGCATCTTGGAAACTGATGAGTCTAGCAGAACCCAAAAAAAGGAAAAGGCTGTGCCTGTATGGTGCGGACAGTTTCAGCCAGGCAAGCTGGTGGGGCTGCCGGGTGGGTGGGTCTTTGATGGTTGCATTTCTGTGCATGGTGTTAATTAGTATGGCTGGTTTGAGTACCCACTGCATTTGTCTCTAACCATCACTTTCCCAATTCTTTTTTTTTTTAATTTTCCTTTCATTTTCTTTTGGTCTGAATTGCAGCGACAGAAGAAAGCCCTGAAATTTGACAACTTGTTACTGCAATAAAACAGAGAAGATGAAGAAAAAAGAAAAGAAAAGAAAAGAAAGAGTTTACTTTTTAGGAGCGCTGTGATCTCTGTTAGGAGGAGAACAACTCAAGCTCTTTCCATTGGGATTTGGGTTTTCTCTCGAAAAATCTCTGGTGACAGGTATCATATTACCTGCTGGCCTAGACCTTGTAACACCCAAACACCAGAAAATTTCCAGTTCACAGCTTAAAACAATGGAAAAGGACCACCATTTTGTGGGGGTGCATCAGATCCAAATCTAATGGCAGTCACACATTTACTAACAACAGTGTGACTAGGACCACTTCTCCTGATCTGACGGCACACACACACACACACACACCTCCCTCCGCTCACTCTCTCTTTAGCCTGTCCAATCCATGCTCATGCTTTCGCCGGCAACTGTCAAATTTATTAGACACCCTTATATTTTGGACCACCCTAGAAGAGTAAACTTTATTTTTTATTTGGTTTTGTTTCTGAATCAATAGGGTGGTCCTGAGGTTTAATCGAAATTCATAAGGTTGGAGGAGTGTGTTCTGGACTTCTGAGCACTCTGCTTTCTGTACAAACTTAGTATTGAGTCATGACTGGAACTTCCTCACTGTCTTCCACCAACGTTATTCAAAACACCTTTCCATTTCTGAAAGCGATTTGAACTGTTAGATCTTGTCCAATTGGAGGGTTTTAACTGGATTGCTTTATTAGCTGCCGTAACATTGATAAGTGGTACCCGATTGAGAAGAAAACAAGCCGAGGACTTGAACTTTTGAACTTCCCCACATAGCTTCATATCTGGTCCAAATTGTTCACCTCACACCTGAAGTTAGAGCAGAGGTCCAAATTGGTCCAGATTTCATTCGTCCAAGGCATTAGCTTTGATTCATTCAGTTTATTGTTCTTTAATAGCAACCGCCAGTGCCCAGTGCCATGAAGTTGAAGCCTTATTGGATAACAAACTATAACAAGGTTATGTTTGTGCCTCGAAACAAGTATGGCCCACTGCTGATTCAGACTTGTCAACATTCGGATTAAGCCCAGGATAGCGTCACAGAGACCTCGGGTAGAAAGTACACAGATGGGCTTTTGAAGACAAAGGCCTGATGAAGTATGATTTTTGAGCCAATCCAATACCTGTTCTCAAATGGTCAAGAAAAGTACATAGAAATAGGACCAAAATCTGGGTTTCTCTATTGAACAAAATGTTAAACCCTCAAAGCAAAGGGCTTAAATGAGTTACAAAACAGTCTTGAACCAGGGGCAAGCAATAATGTACATAAATTTAGCTTGCTCACGTTATAATATAATTCCATCAGTTCTATCATAGTATGGGAATCAGTAATCAGGGTGAATTAAAAATCTACACAAAATGTTCTGTAGGGTATTCATTCTCATATCCATTGTAACTGTAATACAGTTCTTCTCGTTTTCGTATATCTCTGTTAGCAATCAGCAAAACTCGGCACTCCCCATTGACATCATATCTTACACAATTTACATTTTGCTTCTTTTCCCATCCCTGCATTAAGATTCAAAATACTTGCATGTTATACAAGTTGAGTTTATTACATCTGAACAAGGCAAAGAACAAAAAAAAACGTAGAAGATCAACTTACGGTGAGAAGTAGTTGATTCCATTGTCGAAGCGGGCAATGTTGCCATGCTTGTCAGGACAAATGACAAGGCTTTTTGAAGGATTTGATGCATGAAGCAGGGTCAACATGTTCACGGTTCTTCAAGTAATCAACATCTCCAACATATTCTGTAATTATACTTAAAGACTTCGTATATCTATCAGCCTGTACAGTGAACCTGTCAAAAAAATCAAGCAGCAATTCCCAGCTCAGGAATCTAAATGTATACTTAACACTGTAAGACACTAACAATTCATTTGAATATAACATTTTATATACCCTTCCACAGGATCAAAAGCAACCATAAGAGGAGGGCATTCCCCTTTTTCCATCATCCTCTTGCATAAATTTAAGGTCTCTATATCTTCTTTGGGTAGAACCTGAAATGCAATAATATATAGTGATGGAGTTTCAGTTACAAGAGGCAACAATGGCTAAATAAATAAGGCAAATGCGGGTTTGGATCCTACTGGTGCGCTATAGTTCACTATTTTTTCGTGCCTGCAAATCTCATACTATACTTTTTAATGTTTAGTGAATTTTTCATTACCTGCATTCCTCCCTTCTCATGATCTGCACAATTGGCTGACCTTAGTGCCATGTCATGCCGGTAGGTGAGCTCATCACTGTACTCAGTCCCAGAGGCTCTCAGTGCTGTTGCCAATGATGCCACTTGTTCCAATCTCCTTTGAGGGTCTTCTGTTGGACTATATGCCAGCAATTTCCTTTTCTTTTCTGACATGGCTACGCCACTAGCTCTCTTTCTCTTTCTAATGTTACCTAAGGAGCAAACAAAACAATCAAACTAATTAATCTCAACCTGCCACATAATTTTATAATTCCATGAAAGAATGAAGGGTAAATTAATTGAGAGACTGATTTCGTTACTTACTTTGAGTTTCCTTTTCTATTGATTCGGATGACCTTTGAATCCGAAAGAAATCAACAATTTTGGTTTGAACCATAGGAAACACTGAAGATGCCTGTGATTAGCATGGAAATTGGGATTTTGGATAAAAACCCTGAAAAGAACACCATAGATTGAGGGAGGAGAAACCATACATTGGGGTTTCTTGATGTTGGAGCAAAAGGGACAGAACCAAGAGCATTTGGGCACCGAAACAAGAATGGGTCTAAGACAAAACAAATGAAATCCCTTGTCGCACAACAAAAGCTTTGATCCAAAATCATCGGACCCACATCTCTCACAGTAAACACCATCGTCGTCGAAGAAGACACCGCCACCATTGATAATAAAAGACAAGGGGCAAGGTAAGAGGGAGAGAGCTGAAAAAATAGTTTACGGATATTTGCCGTTGTTTGACTTTGGGCGGTGGGCTGGAAAGGGAGAGCCAATGAGGTGATTTCGCGCGCCGAATTCTGGTTTCGCGGTTCGCCACGGAAGACATGAATGAGATGTAGTATAAGGAGATGTATTCTAACGGAGTTCTATTATAATAATAACCGTCAGATTAGTATATCTCGCCTGGATCTTTTACAGAATGTACCATTGATGTAATTAGTTTCCGGCCCCAGCTAGTATCCAATTAGATTATGAATTCGTCCACTTCAAACTCAATATGATGAGATTAATTTTGAGCTACGAATAAATTATTAAAAAATATTTTAACTGTAAAAATAAAAATAAAATATAACTACTTGATATTGAAGAAAAAAATAATATAAAAAATAAAAATTATATAGATTAAAGTTTTAATAATATTATATATATATGATAAAAATTAAAAGATATTTTATATTTAACATGTTGGTATAAATTGAAATATAATAATTTTTTGTTTGACATGAATTTGATGTGAAGTTTATACTAAAATTGTTGAGTTAATATAAACCACTTATTACCTAAATTTTAATGATAAAATTTTATTAAATACATATTTTATATATATAATTAATTTTAATGAAAAAATTGTACATGATGTCTAGTTCATTTAAAATGTGGTAATTTGATAATTTTAATTATTGATTAGAATAATTATATTTCATTTTTAAAATATGATAATTTTATAAATTTAAAATTTAAATTTTCAATATTTACATTTTACTTTACTAAGCTCATTGCAGATCGGCCCAAACCCAATAGATGAGGGAAACATTACCAAGGCTCTAAATAGTAACCCATTTAAGTTTTGCACCGGAATTTCTCTTACAATGGATGTGCATCTGGTCTCATCGATCGACTCGCCCGAGTTCACGCACCTGACTCGGGCCCTGTCTCGATCCACGCTCATCGGACTCGACGCCGAATGGAAGCCCATTCGGTCCCAACTGTCCACTTTTCCGACAGTGACCCTCCTCCAACTCGCCTGTCAACTTGGGGACGACCCAGCCGAGTGGGACGAGTCGTTGGTCTTCTTGCTCGACCTCGCCTCAATTCCCTTGTCTTCGATATGGGAATTGTTAAAGGACGTGTTTGTTTCACCAGATATATTGAAATTGGGGTTTAAATTCAAGCAAGATTTGATTTTTTTGTCTTCCACTTTTCGTGCCCAAGGATGTGATCCTGGCTTTGATAAAGTAAGCTTTTTTTTTTTTTCCTTTTCTGAATTTGATCTATCAATCATGTTTTCATTGTAACGTTTTGCAAGTTTTTGTCTGAAAATGATGAATAGGTGGAGCCCTATTTGGACATCACAAACATATACAAGTTTTTGTTACATAAACAAGGGAAGAAGGTGTCAAAGGATACAAAGAGTTTGTCAGCTATATGTGAAGAAGTGTTGGGTATTTCTCTTTGCAAGGTATGTTTTTTAAACACCCAAGTTTTCACTCAGTTTTTAAAACTACGCTTTGATAATTTTAGTTAAATTGAGAATTCTATTGGTTTTGTAACTTTGGTATGCGTAGTGACTTGTCAATTCAAGATAATCAATGGCTTCTTAGTTTAATTTTGATATAATGCAAATGAATAATCTATGTTTTAGAGATTGCTTACTAGGTCTTGCCAATATAGTTATGTGCAAGGAAATGAGTGAGAAGGGACATCCTACAAATGGTTGCAAGGAAACTGATGATAATGAATGAAAAGATAGGATATGATTTGTTATCACTATTCATCATAAGAGTTTTACATTTTAGAACAAGCGAGTGTCCTGATTTGATTTTGATCACTAAAAGTGGTCTCTCTTGTCCCCTCCCGCCCTTCGATTCATTTAAAGAACCAAAAAAATCAGGATGCGAATGATAAGTTTTATACTTAATAAATCTTGGATGCTGGAAACAGTTAAGTTTCCATAATCCTTTTTTCTTCTTTTCCTTTTATTGGTTGGGGTGAAAGTCTTTAACACTTTCTCCGTTGGAACACATTCATTTAGCCTGCATCTAATTTGTAAGTATGAAATAGACACAAACTTAGTAGCTTTAGAAAGTCTGTTGTTAGGTTCTTTAGTTCCTATAGGGTTATATGTCACTTTGAGTTCTTATAGCAACTTGTTAATGTAATATATACAAATCTCTTTTAGGAACTTCAATGTAGTGATTGGTCACATCGTCCTCTTACAGAAGAGCAGATAAGATATGCAGCTACAGATGCACACTGCTTGCTTGGAATATTCAAAATCTTCCAGGCCAAGGTTGTCAAAGAAGGTGAATATCATCTCTGAATTTGGAATTTGTAGATTGTGATCAGATTTATTATGCAAAAATTTAGGATAAAATTGCTGTATCTTTGAAATGTTTGTTTTTGTTGTACATGGCGAAACCTGTCATTTAGAACACTTTTCATCCTTCCCAGCCAGCCATCACTTGAGAAAGCTACTCTCCACAGAATTCTATCTTGATAGCCTTATTTTAGAACATTTGCATCTATTGACTAACAACATAGCATGTTATCTGTTCAAACTTGTCATTGCTTTCTGCACATTACTTCTGGTATTACAAACTTTGCTGCAGGTGGGAACTATTTGAATGCATATGCGGTTTCTAACTTATTTTTCCACGTGGCCTGTGATTTTGCTTTGGTTTACAAATATGAAGCCAAAAGATGCTTATAAAATAAAATTTCTGCATTACTCTGTGATTTATGATTTAATGATGTGATGGATATTGAATATTAGTATATGATTATAATGAGTAGATATATCTGCAAAGGATGCGGAAAGATTTAATATATTTTGCTGGATTGTTATCTGAGGAATTACCTTTTTGAATGGCTATTTGAACATATTTTCCACAAAGGCATTAAAAGCAGCCTTAACTTCTCTCTATGTAACCTTTCTGAAACCTTCTTGTGCAATTATGGATTAGTCAGAGAAAAGATAAATAGTCATACATGAATAAGATGCAAAATTTAAACAATATTTTATTTTATATGTTATTAATATATGTTCTATTTGTCATGTTAAGAGCACTCTGTGCATAGGGGTTATATTCGACTTCCCCTTGCAAACATAAATTGTCTCCTCATCGATCTGCTTTTGTGATCCTATCAAGAAATTAATGTATGTTCTTATCACGTTAGAATTTAGACAAATTTTTCTTGAGGCAGTGCATCCCAACTTTCTTTCCTTTCCAGATCGAATTTTCCTTTTCTTTGCTACAACCATAATGTGTATTCTGTACCTTCTCCAGTGATTGTAAAAGTTCCAGTTGTTGTTCATATACCGCCCTTCCATTTATTTAGCATTGTCATTGGCAAATCAAGTTTTTTACCTAAGCATCTTTTTGAACAGCACATTTTTTGTTGTTACCCTGTGAGATTATTAATGTCTTTTCCAATTTGCCTGATTTATTTTATGAGTTGGGTTGAAAATACTTATACCACCCTTTATCACAGGGCATTCATATAAAAAGGTTAAGGACCTGCATCAATCTAATCTTAGTTTAGGACTGAAGGATATTCTTCAGATGCCTGATGGTGATAATAAGCTTGTTGGGACCAAATTTTGTAATGCACTGGATATTGTCCAAGCTACTGCTTCTTCTGAAGACTGTGAAAGAATAGCCAAGAGAGTGGAGGTTTTCAGAAAAACTAAGCCTATGGATGAATCCCTCTGGAAGATAGTAAGAATATATGGTGAAAAACTTTTGTTGCGAGAATCTGATAGAAATCCAAAAACTTCCAAAAAGAAAGGAAAAAAACGGTCCTCAGCGGTTATTGTTTGCAAAGAAAAGCAGCTAGAGAATTCTTGTGACTGGCAAGGGCCCCCACCATGGGATATTTCCTTGGGTGGTGATGGATTCCCTAAGTTTTTGTGTGATGTGATGGTAAGTAATTGCTTAATTTTACATCTTTATTCTTTTTTAGACCATGACTGAATCAGGAACAAAGATTTATGTATGTAATTGTAAGATTATTGTGTTAGCCATGGGCTGTGATAAAATTCTCTTGTTTTTCCTTGCACTATCAGTAATTCAGTTTTATACAGGACTCCTTTGAATTAACACTACAGGATCATTAAAGACTTGACTGATACTGTTTACTCTGTTAGTTCGAGTTTAACTGGATGCTTATTTAGGTTGAAGGCTTGGCAAAACATCTACGTTGTGTTGGTGTAGATGCTGCAATTCCACATACCAAAAAGCCGGAACCCAGGTTTTCCGCTCATAATAATTTGGAAATATGTTGTTGTGTACTTTTGTTTTAGAATTCTGAACACACACACATGTATGAGGGATTCACTTATACATGTGTAAAACTAATTTAGTTTATACTATATCACATTTTTTTTGTAAGATTTATATTTTTTTAACTCGACTGGCAACCGTTGAATTTTATAACTCTATTCATATAGATTATGCACGCCAAATTTCAAATTAATAAAAAATGTCTAACTATTTGTTTGATAATAAAAAAATTTCAACCATAATTATATATATTGAAAAAAATACTATTCTTGATTGGAATTATGAGTTTATCGGACTGATTCAAAAATTTACGTGCATAATATATATGAGTAAGTTGTTAAATCTAATGGTTGGTTTGCAAAAATATTAATACCACATAAAGTTATAAAAAATTTGTAGAACAATTTGTTATATACTGATATAATTTAATCCCTCTTCTCTCTCTCTCTCTCTCTCTCTCTCTCTATATATATATATATATATATTGTGTGTGTGTGTGTGTGTGTGTGTGTATTGGTACTTTCTTTTGGAACATATTAGCAATGGAAGTATTAACTTTTCTATCCAACTTTTATTGCATTTAGGGAGCTAATAGATCAAGCATACAAAGAGAAGAGAGTGCTTTTGACACGAGATGCCAAGCTTTTGAGACACCAGTATCTGATAGGGAATCAAATATATAGGGTGAAGAGTCTTTTGAAAAACGAACAGCTACTTGAGGTGCGTGTGCGTCGCAGCCATTAGGAATGTTATGGCCTGGAAGTTCAACTTGTATTTTGAGGCCAAAATATAAGGAAGCTTATTGAGGCCAAAATAAAATTAAAAGTATAAAATTGTAGTTTTGAGGCCTAAACACCATGAACATTTTGCAGGTAATTGAGATTTTCCAATTGAAAATTAGTGAGGATCAGCTTATGTCAAGGTGCACCAAATGCAATGGGAGATTTATCCAAAAGCCACTGTCAACAGAAGAAGCAATTGAAGCTGCAAAGGGTTTCCAAAGAATTCCTAATTGCTTGTTTGACAAGAATTTAGAATTTTGGCAATGCATGGACTGCAATCAACTTTATTGGGAGGTAGTTTCTTTCTTCTTTTACTTGCTCTTTAAATGGGTTTCTTTTCTACACAGATTAACACACTATAAGGCTTGAATCTTGGATCTCTATCTAAACCCACCCCTTCTGCCAATCACTTCGGCCACATGCAATGGCCTTGTCTTTAAGATAATTAAATCACTTAACAATGTCATTTACTTAATACCTAACTATTTGGCGGGGTATATGAACTTGGGACTTTCCATGGTCTCAGCTTGTTCCTGCATTAGTATGGATTAAAGATTCAATGGCAGTTATGCCAATTTCTTCAAAAAGTCAGGTAGTTCTCAGTTCTTGGGAAAACTGATTTGGAGTAGACTTACTATGTCGACTAATACGGTCTCTTATTGGTCCTTATTTCAAACGGACTAGTGTGGTTCTGGTGAGCTGTTCACCTGGACTAAAACCATGGTCATGTTGACTCAAAATAATAATTCTGAGCTTGGGACCGATCTCTCCATATGCTGATATGTCTAAAGGGTGTGTTTTTTGTGGTGAACCCTAAACAACCTAGGTCCTTCGCAGCTTCCCGATGAAAAATTGAATAGCAGAAGAGCTAGTCCCTTGAGAATTTTACGTTCTTTAGGTTAACTGCTGTTATCTGATCATAATAGTAGCAGAGACTATTTTAAGTAAACTAAGCGAGTGAGAATGCAATACAAGGTTTCTGAAGTATGGCTTTTGCGTGTGTATGCCTTATATCGGTACCAAATATATCTGCGCTTGCTTGAACCCAACATTGTCATCCTACGAAGCACTTTTGTTTGGAAACTAATATTTGTTGAGTAATTCTGGTATCTAACAAACCATGGGTAAGATCTTCAGCGGCAAACTTTATTAACACGCTTGTAAAACCTGTCTAATTTATTACAGGGAACCCAGTACCACAATGCTGTTCAGAAATTCATCGACGTTTGCAAATTGAACGAGTGACTTCCAGCTTTGAAGAACGACACACTATTATGGCTTATGATATATTATCTTATGGAGATTGTTGAACTTAGTATATTACAACTTTAGGTTCTGCCCGTACTGAAGCCAACGACTACTGCCATTGATGTTGTAGATTTCCTTTTTTCTCAAACATTTGGCAGTTCATATTCAACCCATTTTATTTATTTCACATTAAGAAAAATGAGTATTAAAATTTTTCTCTTATGATTTTCTTGTTCTCTCTTCAACATTTTTCTCTTTCTCCCGTTGATTTTCCAGAGTTCAGAAAATCGGTCATAATTGTACCGTCGCCGCATTCCATCGAAATTCCCGGAAAACTCATCTCGACCTCCTCTTTTTCTCCTTTTCTAAGGTCAGATTTTCCTCAAAATATTTCTGAACAGGTAGATCTAAATTCAAAAATTAGAAACAAAGGTTTTATTTTAAAGGTTTAATAGTTATTTAAATCTTCAAATTTTTATATAAAATAGATATTAATCATCAATCTTTTAAAATAATATAATTAAATAAAATAAATAAATAATTAAAATTTTATAAATTCTCGATATTTTTATGTAATATAAAAATTTATAATTGATTTAAATTTAAATTTTATTTTTTAATACTTGCCCAATATAATAATTATTTCATAATCTTTTAATTTGATCTAAAAAAATTAAAACGCAAACGTAGTCTGGGAGCTTCTTTGGCTGACGTGTGACACGTCGCCCTCCTGGTGGAATGTCCATCACGAGACATCCGCTGATAAGAAGGTTATTTTAATTTCATGAATCATTGATACATCCAACGGCTACGGAGAGAAGATTCTCTCTCTCTTTTCTTTTTTTTTTTTTTTTTTGTTTTGCCATTTCTGAACAGGCACGTGCGTTTCCCATGGGACCCACCTTCTCTCCTGACCAAAATTATTTACTCTCTTTACTCTTAGCAACGGCTTACGTCATGGACACGTTTCGCCTGCTCCTAAACTCATTTTAGTGAATGGCCAGAGTCTAAGCGCCACGTGTCCTACCTCTGTCAGCGCGAGTGCCAAGTTGGGGTTCGAGCCCCCGCCGCCCCCGCCGCCGCTGCCGCAGCCATTGCGGTTGGACGGCACACGGTTTTCTGTTACCTTTGCCATTTTCCAATATTGCCCTTTTCCCAAGTAAGGCTCTTCAGATTTTAGTTTTAGTATATAGTCTATTATTTTTTCTACTAAATTTTGTGGAATTTAAAATAATAAAAAAATATAACTTCATATTTTAAATTTGTTGAAAATCTTATCAACAGATGTTTATAGATATTATTTAAGATTAGATAAAATCTTATTTAAAAAAGTTTTATTCAATGAAAATAATATAATAACTAAAATTTATCCACTAAAATATCACTAAGTACTAGTTACTATTTTTATCAAAAAAAAGGAGATAAATAATTTACAAATATATTTGTAATTTTATTTCAAATATTTAAAATTTTAAAAATAATATATTATTATTATCTTATTGGGATAAACTGAAAAGTTAATTCAATTCAATTAATTCATAATAAAATATATAATTCATAATCAAATTAATAAATTATTATAATAAAAATAAGAGAAAGAAAGAATGATTTTATATGAAAATTATAAGAAGAAGAAATAAAACCTAATGATTTGATTTTTCTGAAAAAGATATCTTCTTTTCCCACTGTAGGAATTGTCACTTCCTTGCTACATTGCAGCCTGTGCTTTCTTCCCCGACAATTCCTCATTTCCCCTTTGTAGTACTCCATTTAATTTGCTTGCTCATGGCTTTGCCTAGTGGGATCCACTTCTCTCTCTATCTCTCCATACCATTTTTTTTTAAATTATAATAAAAAAGAAATGAAAAAAAAAAGTCTGATAAATGAATCATGGCTTTCATGTGCTCGTTAGATATAGCTCAATGCAAGTTTACTTTATGATGAATATTGCCATGATTTACTTAATTTGATTGGCCTTGAATTCATGATGCACAAAAAGCCAATCCCATCCCATACCATCTTTTTTTTTTTTAATTTTTTTTATGGTCTAATAAAAGATTTTGCATTGAAAAAAAAGTGATATTTAAATTTTATATCTGAAAAATTTTTACTTTCTAAAATTACGAAAATGATTGACGATATTTATTTTTGTAAATTTTAGCCAGATATTTCTAGTTGTTTTTGTTCATTGCAATTTAATAGTTTATGGGGATAATCTAATCAGTTTGCAATTGCATGCAGCAGGATTTTAATGTTCAATTAAAAGTGTAAACAATCGAATATTCAGTTTGTGAATATTTTTTATTTTTGTTCATTTATTTTCATTCATTAATCTTAATGAATGTTTGCGAATAAAGATATGATTCGTTCATTTATATTTATGAATAATTTTCTCTAAAATTTATTTAAAATTTTTTTGTTTAATGAAATATTTTTTGTTGGTTTGTTATTCGATAATAATAAGTTTTTAAATTAAATGTCATTCATAAATTATTTTATTATATAATTATCAAAATTATATGTATATTTAATTTTTTTTTTATTTTGACATCATATATATTAAAATAAATATAATTTATTTATATAAATATTTTGTTTAATATTTATAAACGCGTATTTGTAAATATGTTTATTCAATATTTAAAAAGCATGTGTTCGTAAAACATATTTATTAATTTTTATAAACAAATTTAATAAATATGAATCAAATATAAATAATATTAAAAAAATAAATACAAACATAATAATTTTAATATACCTTCGATTTATTTATAACTTTATAATCAATATAGATGTTATCTTTGGGATGGTTTGGAGTAGGTGTGTAAATGATACAGTAGTGCTCGCAAGTTACTCGGGTTCGACTCGAGCAAAACTCGAATTCGGCTCGATTTTAGTCGAGTCGAGCTCGAGCTCGAGCTACTCGAGCTATCAACGAGTCGAATTCGAGCACTTAGATACCTGATTCGAGTAGCTCGCGAGCCTAATCGAGTATCGAGTTTTTATATATTTTAAAAATATAATAATATTTATATAATGATTCGAGCATGATCGAGCCTAATCGAGTTTAATCGAGCCTAATCGAACCTAATCGAGCCTAATCGAATTCGAGCAAAATATCGAACTTATATAATCGAGCCTAATCGAGTCTAATCGAGTAGCTCGAATTCGATCTCGAGCCGAGCTCGAACTTAAAAAATAAGATTCGATCGAGTTCGAACCGAGTATCGAGCATCGAGTTTCGAATCGAACTCGAATTCGAACACTTTACTATATCGACTCGACTCGATTACACCCTTAATTTGAAGCAAATCCATGATCACTTTGCCCAAACTTGTTCTCTCTTCTATTCTCTTTTCCCTTGTCGTACCAAGAAAAAGACTTAAAAAAAATGCTAAAAGGGTAATAATAAAATAATGAATGCGGAATGAGAAGAATCTTTATTCTTTCAATTCCATTGTCTCTGGTCAGAAAAGAACCGCCAACTTCTACAGTACAGAGCGCACTAAACTCACATCCAAAGAACAATATCGTGGTAAATTGACCATTGCAAGATTTTTAGAATATTATTATAATTATGTTAAATTATGTACATAATTTAAAATAATTAATTTTATTATCATCATTATTTTTATTTTTATTGAACTTAATTTCATAATCAATCCAAATAAATATGAGTAATTACTTTGACTACTGCAATAATTTATCTTTGAAAAAAATCATAACTGCAACATATAAAAATTTTCCATATTTGTTGACAGTTTATAGATACCAAACATGAACATGATGTAAATAGTAAAAAAGAAAGGTATAGGTTAAGATTTAGTATAAATTATAGATAATATACTAAAAAGTTAAAATATTTTTCTGATAACATATCAATATGAATTCTTATAATAAATTTTTATATTTTATCAAAAACGAATGTACTCAAATTATTAAAAGTGGATTGTTGTGAAATTATGAGAATAAGATGAAAAATTCCTACTCTTATTTTTAATTTTTTAATTATTTTATTAAAAAAATATATTTTTAATAATTATTTTTTAATTCTCACAAAATTTAATTAAATCATACATCTAAATTAACTATAAAATTGATATAAACTCGAGTTTTATTTTATATAAATATATACATATATATATTTATGATAATGAAATAACAACAGAAAGACAAATTTGTCCATGTTTCAAGTGCGCTCTCTCTTTCATTTCATATTAGTAGTCGGCCAACACAGGGAACCACCACAAGCACCATCTCTCAAAGTGTTTCATTTTTTTTGGCTTTAAGAACAGCTTCCTAGCAAAAGTAGGTGATTTTCCTCCTTTTGAAGACTCCATAGCTTTTTCTCCCCCTTTTTCTCACTCTTTAATCCATGGATACCGCTCAGTGGCCGCAGGTAAAGAGGGTCTTTGATCTTTTATTCTTTGTTTTTCTTCACATGAAATGATCATCAACCTTCTTTTTTCTGGGTTGAGGTATTCAAACCTGATTAGTAGTAATACTTGCTTTTAAGTTTCACTTTTTGGCCTTGAGATGATGTTGTTCAGCCCCCACTAATAGTTGAACTTATGTTGATGTCGGTTTAACATCTTTCAATTTCTCTTTTTTTTTTTTTTTTCCTTTTTTTCTCTTTGAGAAGGACGACTGTACTTTTTCTTTCTTTTTCCACCATCTGATGAAAGGACCTGGAAAAAGAGTTACTATTATTATTTGCTGTTATTGCTGGTGTAATCTTTCGAAGTGCAAAGCACCGTCCTTACTTTTCTCTGTCTTATTTGTTTCTTCTTTCATCTTTGTTATGAATTTTTCTTTGATCATGAAGTCATGTCTTCCCTTTTCTTTCAAAAATTTCAGGGAATTGGGTTTGTTAAGCCCATGGAAGCCTCAAGAACTATGGTGGAGAGAAGGGTTAGGCCTCAAAAGGATCAAGCTTTGAACTGTCCCAGGTGCAATTCAACCAACACCAAGTTTTGTTACTATAATAACTACAGTCTTTCTCAGCCAAGATACTTCTGCAAGACTTGTCGAAGGTATTGGACGGAAGGTGGTTCGCTCAGGAATGTTCCTGTTGGAGGAGGTTCGAGGAAGAACAAGAGATCTTTATCATCATCATCATCATCACAAGCTTCATCAAAGAATCTTGGTGATGGTCTGACCCCACCTGCTCCTCAAAACCCTAAGATCTATGAAGGTCAAGACCTTAACCTAGCTTATCGACCACCATCTGAAGACTTCAATAGCTTGTCAAAATTCGTAGAGTTACCCTATTCCACAGGTAACAAAAGCAACCTTCAAAACTCTAGTTCCTCCTCAACTTCGACTCATCTAAATGCTATGGAGCTGGAGAAGACTGGTGTTAATTCAAGAGGTTTGAGTTCATTCATGTCGATTCCGGTTTCTGATTCCAACACTGTGTACTCAAGTGGGTTTCCAATGCAAGACTTCAAGCCGACTCTCAATTTTTCTCTTGATGGATTTGAAACTGGCTATGGGAATCTTCAAGGGGTACAGGAAATTAGTGGTGCAAGACTTTTGTTTCCTGTGGAGGAATTGAAGCAGGTTCCAACCACTAGTAACGAATTGGAGCAGAATAGAGGACAAGGAGAATCTACTGGATATTGGAGTGGGATGTTGGGAGGAGGACATTGGTGAAACACCCACTTCGTCCTGTCTTAACCATTTCGTTAAATTCTCTGTTCATGGTCGGTGATATAGTTTGATGTTTGATTACTAACAGCGGTTAGGTACATGGGCATCAGTCTTTCTTTCAACTTGAGCCTTTTACCTCTTTCGCTTTTACCTGTGACTTATAATGCTGTAGTACCTTTCCTCTACTCTTTCATCAGTGTGGGTGCATGTTAATTTGAAGCTTCTTTTTAGGTCGGCTTCAAAAGTTTGACATTAAATGCTATGCATATGTGAAAAAGCATCAGAAGAATCAGAGAACTATTCAGCTAGGCGCCAAGCGATCGCAAGGACTAATATAAGACGAGAGCAACTAGAGTTTCGCTTTTGGTTCACATGTTTTCCGTCCAGCATGGGTGTGATTCATCTGGAACCTTCTCCCCACTGTTTTGTGTTGTTCAAGATCTTCTCTAATAATATGCCATGTTTTTAGGTAGCTAGCCAAGGATTGATGAACAGATAATGATTTTGTTTGAATTAAATTAACACTGGGATTTCCCAGGGTGATTGGTACGAATTCTAGACATGGATTTTCTAATTTATTAGTATTTCCTTGAGCTCGAAGTGAGTTGGAATGATGGGCGTCAATCTTTTACAGCATACTTTTTCTTTCTTTCTCTCTCTTTTTGCTTGTCAACAGTTCAGACTGTCCGGTCTTATCAGCACCATCCGAGTCTTGAGAGATTCTTCCAACCCTCTTAAAAGCAAACCCTTCATAACCAAGTGAAATATCTGGAGAAGAAGAACTCAGAATGAATTACTTATTAGGTATGACTCCATACGAGCCATACCTGCACATGCTATCCCACTTCCTAATACAGGGCTTCGTTATCTTTTCTTTCTGCAAACCTTTTCTTTTAAAATTAATAAACAGCATGGGATTATTAATTTTGATTCTCATGATCATTCTTAATGGTGCAGGTCTTTGATTATTTAGGCTTGGTTCGGTGAGAGTTTCTCACTGTATCTTATTTATAATTTTATGTTTATTTTTTAAAATTTAATATAATATTTTAATTATTTTTATTTTTATTATGATTAAATTTAAATGTAATATGACATTAAAATTCATCAAAATTAATCATATCGAAATTAACTTTTAATTAATTAAAACTTAGGCTATTAGGGCTCTCTAGACTCTTAAATATCTTCCACCTAGTTCAGCAGTAACTCGTCTATATCTCATCTCAGCTTGACTAGCATCCCATCTCTGGTCTTGGATGGGACCCGCAGACATTCTCCTTGGGAGCCGTGCTTAAGAATATATAATCTCTCCCACCCTCTGCAAAATCTTTCACAGATAGTCGTGCGTATAGATTCCATGATTTATAGTAGTTTTGACCCGATAACTCTAAGTCGGACACAACATATTGTTAGTATAAAAATACAAACATTTGACGTATTAATATAAATCTTTAAAATTGTCAAAAAAAAATATAAATCTTTAAATATTTTTACATGGTATAAATTAAGGCTAAACTATTTTGTTTAAACTGATCTTGAAGACAAAATATGAACAATTGTGTCCAAGGTGTTCACCACTAAAGGGAGATTCAAAGCCGTGAATTGAGGTTCACCAGTAGTCACCATTTCCCACATCATGGAGGTCTCTTTCTTGCCGAACTTGGCATCAAACATTGTATTATTATTATTATTATTATATTTCCTTGACATGGTTTCTCTTTTGCTCTCCTTCAAATTGTCAATGAGATGGAGCAAGATTTTCAACCATTTCGAATCAGCCTCCAGAGTGTCGGTGACGATGAGAATTTCTGTACGTTTTACCCAGTTTTTTCGCCTCCTTTATACTGTTTATGATTACTGGTTTGAGATTCAAGAGCTACCAACTTTCACACAGTATCTGAATATGCCTTTGGAAATATTTGCCTCTTTATATATAGTTTCCTGATTATTCTAGCTTTATATAACAAATTACAAAAAAATAATATCATAAATGTTCCTAATTAAAATGCTTTTTTATAATTTTTTTGGGTCATTCTCACTATAATTATACAAGAAAAAAGAACTTGTTTAAGCAAGTAAAGTCATCAATTTAGCACAGTCGGTATTGATGCTTTGTTTTAATCACCTACTGTATTGAAAGACATAAAAGTATGGAATAGTTTTTAGTCAAGGCATAATGGACTCAAAATGATTTAATATTAAATTTGGGTTCGATTCAGTAAAAAAATTTAAAACTTGAAACTTCAATTAAGTGTGGTAGAATTTATTTTTTTTAAATTTAAGTTTGATTTGAAAAAATATGTTAACGGTTTGAATTCAATTGATAAATCTAATTTATTATTTTTAAATTATATAAATTAAGCAGATAAAATAATTAAATATTAAAATTATATTTAAAAAAATTTAATTAAAATCACAAATTACTTAAAATCAACAGTTAAATATTTGAATTCAACTTAACTCGATTGAATAATTTAATTAATTTAACAATAAATAAATTAAACTCAAAAAATTACCGAACAAAATTTAAATAACTTCACTAACTTATATCCCTATACCTTAGTATTCCCTTTTTGCTAAAACAAATCTCTAGGCTCTAAGCTTTCGGGACTGTACTTGTTTTGATCTGCACACGCTAACTAAATATTCCTTGTGCTGCCATACTTTCTCAAAGCATAACCCTCCAAGAAAATTGCTTGTACCGAAACAGGTTTAATTTTGTGTAGCTTATCCATTAAAGTATAGACAGGCCACGCAATTTGCACATAGCTAGCCATAGGGAGGGTCACAGATGAAACTGTAAAGCTATGTTGAAAGTCGGTGATAGTGAGGCTTTTGCAATGTCACCATCGGATTTGAACTTGCCGTCTGCATATAACCCTTTGTCTGTTTGGTTCATTGGGTGCGAGATCGACAATTCTATGATTTATGTATATGTTTGCCACAAGAAGTACTGCCGATGGAGTGAAATGATGTATATGTTTGCCACAAGAAGTACTGCCTGCTTTACATCATGAATCTTTCATGGATTACAAACAAAAGGCAGGTGGAGAAATATTGAAAATTTTATGTACCTTTTTTAGAAGGAAATTAATTAGAAATAATAGAGTTAAAATAAATTTTCAGAGCTTACTCAAAAATACAAACAAATTTTCAATTTTTTACATGAAATAAAAGTAATAAAATTTTCTTTCATTGTAGTTATACTTATTAAAAGTTAAAAATTAATGAATGTATCCAATTAACAAATTTTTAAAATAGTGTTTCCTTAAATATTTATTATTCAAATAAATTTAAGTATTTTATACAAATTGAAATAAAATGAATTTTTATAGAATATTCAATACAGTTAATGTTCTAATTATAATAAAATAAAAATTTATAGTTTAACATAAAAAATCATGAATTTTTTTTTGTAAAATTAGAAGATTTATTTTGAAATTATTCTTAAAATGAATTATCCAATTGGCAACTTTCTTCTAAATCTTTTCTTTCATTGCATAGTCAAGAAGTTTGCTTCTCTAAAAGCTTTTAGTGTAATTATAATTTTAACACAGTAACCTCTTGAAAATAATAAATATAATATTGTAATTTTATTAATGCATTAATAATCACCACAGTCAACTCAAATATAGCTTAAATGTAAAAATAGTTCTTAAAATAACAATTTAATTGATACTAATAAATATTTATAAACAGAACCCTATATGCTTTAAAAATATTCTCCTAACACAACGCGCTAAAATCTAAATAAGTGTCTGCCCATAATTGGGGCATGGGCGTCCTTGTAACCAAACAGGCCCATAAATATCTTTCCAAGCCTACATAAATGAGCTCTGAATTGTGACACTTGGTAATTTGTCAAGACATTATTAATACATTTAATTTAATAACACTGCACAGGTTGGTAACTTAGCTCGCTTGCTTTCCGTTTCTGGTACTTTAGTTGGCAGCC
The DNA here is from genome assembly GCA_033439115.1 of Firmiana major. NCBI lineage: Eukaryota > Viridiplantae > Streptophyta > Magnoliopsida > Malvales > Malvaceae > Firmiana > Firmiana major. The sequence goes on from CM065897.1 coordinate 85,046,139, forward strand.
GGCCTACTGCCCGCACTCAGAAAATGATTGCTCAAGTGTGGGAATCCAACACCATCTCACCACATTCGCCACCATTATACCAAAATCCTCCTAAACCTCACTCTCACATGCCCAGCGCTCTCTCCTTGCTTGATAAACCAATAAGTTCAACCACCTATGCTTCAATTCTCGAATCTTGTAATAGCCCAAGTCTGGGAAAACAGGTCCATGCTCATACTTTCAAAACTGGGTTTTTCGGGCAGGAGTTTGTGGACACCAAGTTGCTCCAAATGTATGGGAAGTTTGGTTCTTTGGATGATGCGGAGTTGTTGTTTGATAAAATGACGCTAAGAAACTTGTATTCTTGGACAGTTATGCTTAGCTTGTATGTTGATAATGGGCTCTTTGAAGAAGCTTTTTGGCTTTTTGAGAAATTACAGTTTGAGGATGTTTTATTGGACTTCTTTGTGTTTCCTGTTGTATTAAAAGTTTGTAATGGTCTTGGTAATGTGGAAATAGGAAAACAATTACATGGGATTTTGATTAAATGTCAGTTTATTTCTAATATTTATGTAGGTAATGCTTTGATTGATATGTATGGTAAATGTGGAAGCTTGGATGATGCTAAGAAAGTTCTAGAGACAATGCCTGAAAAGGATCGTGTGTCATGGAATACTGTTGTTACCGCTTGTGCTACCAATGGGAAGGTGTATGAAGCATTGGATTTTTTTGAAAGAATATCTTTGTTTGAGAATTCAAAACCAAATATTGTTTCTTGGACTGCGGTTATTGGGGGTTTCTCACAAAATGGTTATGATGAGGAAGCCATTGAGATGTTGTTTAGAATGGTAGGAGAAGGCATTGAACCAAATGCACAAACTCTAGCAAGTGTTCTTCCAGCTTGTGCTAGATTACAGAAGTTGAGCCTTGGCAAAGAATTTCATGGATATATTACGAGGCATAGGTTTATGTCTAACCCTATTGTTATCAATGGATTAATTGATGTGTATAGGAGATGTGGTGATATGACAAGTGCTTTCCAATTGTTCTCAAAGTTCTCAGTGAAAAATGTGGTTTCTTGTAATACAATGATTGTTGGGTACTGTGAAAATGGTAATGTCTCCAAGGCCAAGGAGCTATTTGATCAGATGGGGATTATGGCTATCAAGAAGGATATAATTTCATGGAACACTATGATATCTGGATATGTAAACAACTCCTTATTTGATGAAGCTTTGAACTTATTTAAGCATGTTCTGATGGAAGATGGAATTGAGCCTGATTCTTTCACTCTAGGGAGTGCTCTAACCGCTTGTGCAGACACAATTTCCTTTAGACTTGGGAGAGAGATACATTCTCAAGCCATTGTTAGAGGCCTGCAATCTAATACCTTTGTTGGTGGAGCTTTGGTAGAACTGTACTGTAAATGTCAAGACCTAATGGCTGCTCAAAATGCTTTTAATGAAGTAAGTGAGTGTGATACAGCAACATGGAATGCTTTGTTATCGGGCTATGCCCGCTGCAACCAGGTTGAAAGCATTCAGAGTCTGCTTAAAAAAATGAAAGAAGATGGTTTTGAGCCAAATGTTTATACGTGGAATGGTATTATTGCAGGTCATGTGGAAAATCAACTACATGATAAAGCCATTCTGTTGTTCTCTGAAATGCAGACATCAAATATGAGACCCGACATTTACACTATTGGAATAATTCTTCCAGCTTGTTCAAGGTTGGCCACCATTGAGCGGGGAAAGCAGGTTCATGCACATTCAATCAGATGTGGTTATGATGCTGATGTCTACATAGGAGCAGCCCTTGTGGACATGTATGCTAAATGTGGAAGTATACAACATGCCCTACTAGTATATAATAGAATTTCAGATCCAAATTTGGTGTCCCACAATGCCATGCTTACAGCATATGCTATGCATGGGCTCGGGGAGGATGGAATTGCTCTCTTCAGAAGAATGATAGCCAATGGCTTTATACCAGATCATGTCACTTTTCTTTCCGCTCTTTCTTCATGCGTTCATGTTGGGTCCATTGAGATGGGTCAGGAATTATTTTACCTGATGCAGCAATATGATGTGAAACCCACCATAAAACACCATACATGCATTATTGATCTGCTAAGTCGAGCAGGTCAGCTTAATGAAGCTTATGAACTTATCAAGAGAGTTCCAATGGAAGCTGATTCAGTGATGTGGGGTGCCTTGCTTGGCGGCTGCGTTATTCAAGGTAATGTTGAGTTGGGACAGATTGCGGCAGAGAGGCTTATAGAATTGGAGCCAAATAATACTGGGAACTATGTACTGTTGGCAAATTTATATGCTTATGCTGGAAAATGGTCTGATGTAGCAAGAACAAGACAGAAAATTAAAGACAGTGGAGTGTCTAAGATCCCAGGATGTAGTTGGATTCAGGAAGGGAATGATATCCATGTATTTCTTGCATATGACAAGTCTCATAACAGAAAGGAAGACATCTATGCTACTTTGGATAAACTAACCCTTCACATGAAAACATACGCTTTGTAAATGCATGACACTTAATGCTTTGTATTATTTTGTACTAGTATACTATGAATCATAGATATAAATTTCTTCAAATATTCTCCTCTAATATCGCTAGCAGTCACTAACAACAAAGCGTTGGTTCCATAAATAACATCTTTGCATTTTTTAAATCCGTCATGAATGTTTCCATGGAACTCCAAGCAATATCAAGAGTAGTATGAATCCAAACTCAGTACAAGTCTAGGGATTCCAGAACCCTGCGGGCTTGGATGTGAAGAGCTGTCAGTCTCTGGTCTGGATCAAGAGTTGAGCCGAATTGACTTGCAGCCCATATCAAGGAAGCAGACTTTTCACCTAAAAGTCGTCTTACATCTTCATGAATGGTTGCCATGGGAGATTTTTCCCTCCCATTTACATGTCCTATGAGTAGAAGCAAGAACTCTCCGCATTTCAACCTGGACAGCAGATGGTCTTTCTTTGTCAGTTAAACTGAATTAGTGAGACATAGGATGGCATTAAAAAGATAAATAAGTATTGGGAGTTCAGTGTCTTGTAGACGAATCAACAGGCAAACTTCATTGAGAAAATAACACATTTCCTAATTTCTTTTAACTGACTTTACCACATAGGATATAGAAATATAATAAAAAATAAACAAGAGAAATAGAAAGAAAGAGAACAAATGCGTTGACATAAATATCCCAGGCTCCCAGCCACTATTTTCAAGTACCTGAGATTTTCATCCACTTGCTTGTCTCGTATGAGCTCTGCAACTTCCTCAATGCCATTACGAGCTTCAAAATCCTAGGGAATAATAGCAAAAGTATTACGCTACATACATCCAATGGAATGGACATACGAAAGATATCATAACCAGAAATCATGCGGGAAAAGTCAGGGGAAGCCTTTTTTGGCTACAAAGTTTAGGACAAAACCTCTGCCCAACTCAGGGATTAAAGATGCTGTTCTCACAGCCCGTTAACCCGAGTGTTTCCAGTCCTTATTAAACTTTTTCTGTTTTAGTGCCAAAACTAGGTTACCATGAGAACTAAGTTTTTGCTAAGACCTCCGAGATGGAAATGATAGGACTGCTGCAAATATAAATATCTAATTACAACAGCTATTACGAAGTATTCTTCCTTCAAGGAACAGCTTTTCAAGAGGCTTCTGACTAGCAGATCAGAGAGGATTCTGATGGAATATTAAGTCAATATTTGAGAAAATCATCAACTTCCAAGAAGTCCATAATGTTAATCTTGTCAAATGGCTGGAAGTCACCAATCCCTGTTATTCGTATGAAAGCTAAAAAGACATGGGTGAGAACTGGCAACTTATATCGTCATCAATAAAAGAACCAAAATTGAGGGGGAAAGAATTAAAGTCAGATGTTTCTTTTTTCTCCTTTTCCCCTAGAAACCATAAGGCTATAAAATAATATTTTTGCTATCATTGACATAGACTATTGATGGAACACCATCTTTGACAACTAAACTTCTTTAAGGAGTAAGATGGAAATGATTTAAGAATCGCATGAAATGAATTAATAAAGAAACCACACAAGCTGAAATAGAATTCAAGGTTATGCAACCATGAGGATGCAGCGAAATAGGTCAGGAGCATTAGCATTAGTGTAGCGAGCTGCTATAAGAATTGGTAGCTAAAAAGAATTGGAAATGAAACTAACTAGACTATAAATTTAAACTAAAGCGAAGTTTACTATGTAACACATTCACACAGCCAAAGAAGGGCTGAAATACCATTTGATTGGATGAGGAATCCAACATTATCGAGATTAAAGCATCCAGACATGCACCTTGTTCAAGAACTCCTCGAGTTGACAAGACATTCATCAAAACCTGCATCATATCAAGTAATCAAAGATTACATTTAAGTATTGAAGTCTATATTCCCCAAAATATAGTGTTTAAATGCAGGCATATAGCAGCTGTGAAATAGCAGGCTAATTGTTTGTTTTGACACAAAGTGACGTGCATAATACTATATTCCAAAACAATATCCAATGTTCACTTTTCAATCCCAATCCCCATTTCTCATCAACAAGAGAACTGTCACTCATTAAAGCAAGCCATCATTCTATAGAACTGCAAATCTAAACCCAAATTCTGGTAACCTTTAGACTTTCTTAAAAGTATATATACAATTACCGGGATGGCTTTGCGTTGATGGGCCAAATGAGTGCTTTCAGGGTGAAGTAAACAGCAACCTTCCAAGACTCTGAGCGCAAGAGCAACCTCCGCGTCGGTGGAAGGACTGTTAATCTTCATTGGCTCCACACTGAATATATGATCCAAGCTTCCCACTCTATCATCTTCTGTTTCTTTCAATGAATGTTCAAACAACACTGGAACCACTGTCTCCAAAAAAAACCCAAATTTCACACAAATAAAAATAAAGAAAAAACCCAGAGATTAAAAAAATGAAAATGAACCTTGGAGGTCGGGGATGGATTGGGTTTGGGAAAAGAGGATGATGGAGAAGTCAGACTGGGCGATGGTTCGGAGGGATTTGAGGAGGAAACGGAGGCCACGAACTCGGAGGAAAGAGAACTCAGCACGGGCATCACGGAGGCCGGTACGGAGAGCGAGGGTGACTTCTCTGTAGATTCGTTGCCTGTTGAGAGAGTTAACTAGCTCTCCAACTGCACTCGTTGCAGCAGTCGATGCTGCTTCTGATTCTGGGTCTCTTGGCGATGACGACGATGGAGATGGAGATTCCTTGGAATCTGTTTGCTTGCTCCATAATGCTTCTTTCAAGTTCATCTGTGTGTTTTTTTTTTCCCTCAATTTTTAATACTATGTTCTCCGTTGAATTTGAAACCCTCTTAACACAGAAGAGTTGTAAAATATAGAGCACCTGCGACCCGCTATAACTTTTCCGGCGATAGCTTTGACAATAGACGGAAGTACAGCTCAGATCTGTGAAATCGGAGGATGAGAGTTTCAGATGAGGGAAATCTGAATCTATTCCGCCAAGAAAGGACAAGAAAAAGTAAAAAAAGAATGGCTCAAACTGTGTCGTTTAAGCTAATATTCATTTTCATTGTATGTTACACCCTTCCCGACAACATAAGGAACTGGGAAAAATTACACACTTGCCATTTTTGTGTTACTGTTTCTCAGTTCAATGTCTGGTCTATGCAGAATCTGAAGTTCCAGGAGAGTTCTACACAGGACAAGAACTGCAGAAACCAAATGGTGTTTTGTATTTGTCCTGTCACTGTCTAAACTAAAGTTCAGATTCTTCCAACACTGCTAAACATTGAGCTAACATTCACATGGCAGACTATGGAAAGAATCAAAAGATACTAGTGCCAAGCTCTATCAGATCCTGCAGCTACCATAGAGCTTGAAAAAACCAATCTTTCATTGAGAAGCCAATTCCTTTTCTTGCCAAAACAAAAGGCTTTTGTGCAATAGCCAAGACATGAAGGGGATGGAGGAAAGAAACAATGTCTCAGATTCTTGTAACAACCATTTTCATTAATAACAGCTTTACACAATGCTGAATCCATACTACACAATGAAATGTCATGGAGAGTAGTTGACAATACCACAATTTATTAACATGGGAATTGCCAATCCATCATGCATCCTCTGGATGTAGTACATGTTACGAATGCACAATGGGAAACAATGACAAATTTCCAAAAGGGTTGTAAGTTTCTACACAAGACGAACGTGAAGCATTGATAAAATTACATCAACACAGGAATAAAAGAAATGAGACTCATCAATTGTGAAGGTGCTACCAGTTCTCCTTAACAATCTTTGCCTTCTCAAGTATAAATTTTCCTTCCTTGTACTTCTGCGATGCCTCATAAGCTCGCTCATATTTCCAACCTAAAACCTGACGGCAATCAGCACAACAAATATCGGCAACAGTGTGGAGACCGGTTATGAGGTGCCTGTCTTCTTTTGGTCCTACTGTTATATTCATTGCATGGGAGAACAAAAATGCCCGGCCATTTTTTCCCTATAAGAACAAAATTATGGAAAAGAATGTTGGACAGAAGCCCCCTAAGAGCATTTATCACAGTCAAACATGAGATTTATATAAATTCTGAAATGTTCAATTCAATTCCTGTTGAGATTGATATAATATTATGCAATTTTTCCCAATTCTGTTTACATTTCAGAAGAAATACCCAAGTTCTGAACCAAGGCTAGTATAAACAACTGCAAAACTTTCATATTACTTGAGAAGTCGATCATTACTTTCAAGAAAAGCACTTTAATTTCCACTCCAGTTTTCACCATTTATGAAGTGTTTCAATTCAATTATCACGGTTCTCAGTCTCTACAATATCCAAAGATCATACGCTGAAAAATCTAGGCCCAAATTAAAAGTCTGGAACTACCCCATAAAAGGTGAAGTGCTATTAAAATTTCAAAAGACAATTACAGGATCTTTGTGTTCTACCTGAAAAAGCTTGGAAATGATATCATCATGGAGAGAAACATGATTTCGACAATTAGAGCAGCTGTACAATCGTGGACCCAAGGATTCAGCCATTGATCAGCAAGTTTCAGGCTCGAACACCCTCGCTACTGACAAAAGAAACACACACAGAAAAGGGAAAAAGGAGCATCAAATCACAATCAGAAAGCAGCTAGCCAATATAAAGCAAAAAACAAAAAACCCAGTCTACTGTACCAGTCTATGTAATCAAAACATGAACAAGAAAAGAGAAGTAAAGATGAAACTCTTTCACCTAAAACACTGCAATTAAGAGATTGAGAAATAAATTTAAGTATTTGCGTGCAAGACAAAACCAAAGTGGATTACAATGAGAGCAAAGATTCCATACAAGATACCAAGATTTCTGATTAAGCACATGGGCGTGACAAAGACAGGATTGGTATTAATGATAGCAACAGGAACTTAAAATGTTAATGACATTAATAAACTAAAAAGAAAAAATAATGGAAAATAACGAAACCCATTTCAAGATAAATTTGAAGTTAAAAAGAAATCAAATATGAGAACAAATCCAATTGACTAATCCAATATTATAATTGAAATGGATGAGGATGTGAGCTGTAAAATCAAAACATCAAGTCATTAGCCAAACAGAAAAGATGGGTGTTTGTTTTTTTCCTTTTTTTATTTTGAAAATCTGAGAATGTCCAAATTCTTTGCTTGAGTGTGAAAACTAAGGATTAATAAAATGATTAATTACCTTTAATTTGGGTAATAAAATTTCTTGCATCACTAACCTGACCTTTAAGGTTGGTACCCTTCAAAAGAGGAATGGGTTTTTGGAGAGAGAAATTAAAAGGAAAGAATTTTTGAGATTTTTCTTGTTTTCTGCAAATATTCTTCAGTCAAGTGGATGATACTGTTTGTTCATGAAAAAAGAGGCGGCACCGCGGTAGTAGGTGACACGCGCGCCGAACGTAGAGCATGATAACGTCAGTTCCAACTGGCTCAATTCAAGAGTCAAGGGGGAATGCATTGTGGTAAGTGGGGTCCCCTTTCCTTGCTTCAAGCTTAAACATCCTTCGTGATGTTGTGACGTGACAGAGGCGCGTGAAGGCCAGGCTACCCATTCGAGTAAATTTACATTTCCCTCCTTATATCGCTCCGAAGTCAATTTTCAATCCTCTAAACTTCCGTTATATGCTATTAATCATACGCTTGAATGTTAAATTTTTCTTATTTAACATTTTATAAGAATAATTTATATTTTTGACATGTAAATTATATAATAGTTATCAAATGAAGTTTAAATAAATAGTTAATATGTATTAATTAGTTATCAGATTAATAATATGTATTAAATATTAGATAATTAATTAAATTTAGTAATATAAAATTTAACTAACTAAATAGAAATAAACTTTATTTTAAAAATTAAATCATTTATACATATATTATATAATAAGGTACATGATTGCCTATCAAATTTTTCTGAAGTGAAATCTTTCTAGGATAGTCTACATTCTTAACATGTAAACCATGCAATAGTTACCAAATGAAACTAAAATAAATAATTAAATATGTATAATTAATTACCAAAATAATAACAAGTATTAAATATTATATAATTATTCAATATAATATTGGAGTCTAAAAATTTCACAAATGAGATTAGAATGATAAAATAAAAAAATAAAAAATAAATAAAATGAAGTATGTCATACGTGTTATCATCTTAACCTTACTTATAAAATTTTTAGACTCTAGTGTATTTGATAATTGTCTTTAAATATTAAACAGTTGACTAAATTTATTAATATAAAATTTGACTAATTAAATGAAAATAAACTTTATTTTTAAATTAAATTCATAGAGAATAAGACTTAATTACTCTATGACAGTCAATATTACGTAATTAAAAGAATGCATACATAAAATAAGAATGTAACAAAAATACAAATGTTACAATAAATATGTAGATATACGAAAAAAATAAAATTAAAAATAAAAAAATTTACAAAAATATTAGAGTAACATCTATCGAAAACAAGTATAGAAATGTGTTGTTGCTCTAAACAACAATGAAATGATGCTGATGTGATCTTCTCCACATGTCTTGGATATTCTGCAAAAACAGTGAAAGTCAGAGAGGCGCAGGGATCTGTCCCTGCACGCGCACTCCGATGCTTAAGTCAGAAGACTATTTAAGTAGAGTTTTTATAAGTAAAATAGAGATTAGGGTTTTTTTTATCATACCTAGTATATTTATAAACATTTTTAGAATTAAGTCGGGCTTCATATTTTTGTAGGGCTTACGAATATTTTGGACCCAAAACTATAGGATTCAGATCTGAGATCCAAGCGCGTGTCTGGGTTGCGACAGAGTTATTAGGTACTCTGTCGTGGACTCAGAGTCTGCCTCTGTGTGGATGAGTTCAACATGCGACAGAGGTTCGAAGACCTTAGCCGCAGTCCTTGCGGCAGAGTTCTGCCGCGACTAACTCTATCGCAAAGACTCTGTTGCCTCACTGTCTGTTGCGTTCATACTCTACCGCAGAGGTCTATCGCCTCTTGCTGCTGGGCTCAAAGGCGCAGAGGTCTGTCGCGTGTATACTCTACCGTAGAGGTCTATCGCCTCTTGCTGCTGGACTCAAAGGCGCGGAGGCTGTCGCGTGTATACTCTACCGCATGACTATGTCGCCAAAAGAGTTTGCCGTATAGTGACTCTGCCGCATAGTAACTCTGTCGCCTATTGGGCTCTATCGCCACCATTCGGTATCTACCACATGGCTTATGCCTCTTGGTGGTTGTATCTGACACGTGGCTGTCCTCTGTTGGTCAATGTTTATATACGTAGACTTTAATGGGTATAACCATTATCAATTGCTCTCCACTCTTTGGTAGGAAAATTTCCTGCGAAAGAGTATGACTCGTCTGATTAAAATTTATTTATTTTTTTTTTTGAATTTGAACATTTGGTTTACTGTTCCTTAGCTGTGCCTGTTTACTTCAACTGCATGTGCAGATTACTGTGCACATGCGAATACAGCTGCACTTATATATAAGGTATCAGGCATCGCGGTATCTGCTGAGTTCTCTCGCATAGGATCACTCTGTCTCTTTACTCTCCTCGCATTCTGTCTCAACTCTGTCGTAATTCTGTCGCAACTCTGCCGTATAACTATTACTGTTTCGCGACTCTATCGCGACTCTGTCGTGTGAACCAATACTCTGTCGCGCATTTCCTGTACTATTTGCCATACCTCTGTCGCAAACACTCTAACGCTGTAATCCAGTATCTACCTTCGCCTTTGCAAGTGTATCTTTGGTCGTTAGGTAAAACTCTATCGCCGATAGTTTTTTCTTTGTGGTTTTTCTTAAGTTCCAAAATGACCGATCATGGTGTAGGGAAGCATATAGAGCTATGAGTTAGATCGACTTTGAAGGCAGTTGATATTCAGGATCTTACGTTGAGATTTTCATTGCCCGATGGGTGCTCCTATAGACTTCCAAACCCTTAAGAAAATGATATACGTAGTGTGTCCGACGGAGTAGTTATTTTCAGGGCATCCTTAGAGTTAGGACTCCATTTTCCAATTTTCGACTTTGGAGCTTCTTTTCTTAGGACACATAGGATTGCCCCTGGACAACTGCATCCTCACGCATGGATGCAATTAATTGGCTTTACTGTGCATTGCCGATTAAGGGGTGTTTCTCAGTCTCTTCCCTTACTTGATACCTTTTTTAGGTTCCGAGGTAGCTCCGGTTTAGTTTCCTATTCTCTTTGTCCAGCATTCACCATGGTAGAGGGTTGACATTTCTCGTAAGTTTTCCTCGGGATGTTCTCCCCTACCATCTGTTGCACTTCTGGAGGTAAGCTAAATTGCGGCAGAGCATTTTTGAAGAAATTCACCATAGCCCTCAAGCTATCATGGTCTCCTCATTCTGACGCTTCAAAGCCTCAAATTCACTAAGGGAAACAGAGGCAACTCTGTCGCCCTCTTCATTATGCTCTTGTCCTCGCTCTGGTCTGACGGGAGGACTCACAGAATTCTCTTCTCCCAGATTTGCTGCTGTTGTCGAGTGTGTTCTCACCATTTTGGTAGGGAATCTGACTTTTCGTTCTGATTTCCACAGACGGCGCCAATTGTTGTTGCTCTAAACAACAATGAAATGATGCCGATGTGATATTCTCCACGTGTCTTGGATATTCTGCAAAAACAGTGAAAGTCAGAGAGGCGCAGGGATCTGTCCCTGCACGCGCACTCCGATGCTTAAGTTAGAAGACTGTTTAAGCAGAGTTTTTGTAAGTAAAATAGAGATTAGGATTTTTTTATCATACCTGGTGTATTTATAGACATTTTTAGAATTAAGTCGGGTTTCATATTTTTCCAGGACTTGCGAATATTTTGGGCCCAAAACTATAGGATTCGGATCTGAGGCCCAGACGCGTGTCTGGGCTGCGACAGAGTTATTAGGTACTGTGTCGCGGACTCAGAGTCTGCCTCTGTGCGAATGAGTTCAACATGCGACAGAGGTTCGAAGACCTCAGCCGCAGTCCTTGCGGCAGAGTTCTGCCACGACTAACTCTGTCGCAGAGACTCTGTCGCCTCACTGTCTGTCGCGTTCATACTCTACCGCAGAGGTCTATCGCCTTTTGCTACTGGGCTCAAAGGTGCAGAGGTCTGTCGTGTGTATACTCTATCGCAGAGGTCTATCGCCTTTTGCTGCTGGACTCAAAGGCGCAGAGGTCTGTCGCATGTATACTTTACCTCATGACTCTGTCGCCAAAAGACTCTGTCGCATAGTAACTCTGCCGCATATTAACTCTGTCGCCTATTGGGCTCTATCGCCACCATTCGATATCTGCCACGTGGCTTATGCCTCTTGGTGGTTGTATCTGACACGTGGCTATCCTCTGTTGGTCAATGTTTGTATACGTGGACTTTAATTGGTATAACCATTATCAAAAAGGAAATGAGAGAACCAAGACATCTCATTTCTTCTTTCAACCGTAAGAAACATTAAGGAAGAATGTCAACAGAGTTAGGAAGGGATAGAAGAGAAATCAACTGTCTTTCTTTTGTCCCAAACGTGTAAAGCCACTCAACTACCAAGAGTGGAGAGAACGGGTTCGATCTATAGCACTGAGATGAGGAGGGATGAACCTTATCTTTTTTATTTGTTGAGGTGTCACTTTATATTCTTTTATGTTGATTTGGATACATATGATGTAAATATACGAACGTTCTAATTAAAAGTGTGAAGGTTATAAATGATGCAAAAATGATTAAGATTAAAGGAAAATCGAAAAAAATTTAAAAGAAAGTAATCCGAAAAAATATGATATAACATGAATTGAAATAACACATTACATTAGATGAGAATGAGTTAAAGAAAAAAAATATTCATATAAACATCTTACAATAAATTTATATATTAATCCATATAATATACTCTGTTATTAAAAAAAATCTCATATGATAATAATAACACTTAAACATAATACTTTAAAGATAATATAAATAATACAAATTTATATATATTTAAATAAATAAAATCAATCAATGCATCACTCGAGGCACAAGTCTCAAATTTTTTTTGCTTACGTAATACTTACATGATCATTTAAAATAATGACAAGTAAATTTTGATCAATTTTCTCTCACGTCCACTGCCGTTTAAATACTCAACATCTTTCTGTTCAGTCTTTCAAAATTTTAAAATAATTAACAGTTTTTAAATATAATTAAAACAGTAATAATAAAATTTAAAAATAGTTTTTTGGTCAAATATTTTCATATTTCTCATCTCTCTCTCTCGTAATAAATTATATTCGATTTTAAAATTAATTAACAGTTTTTAAATATAACTCAAATAGAAATGGTAAATTTTACAAATAAATTTAAATGATTTATATTAAATCCTATCATTTATCATTTTATGATATTAGATGATTTTGATTTTCGTATTTAATCACTATGTATCTTAAAACAATTCACCTCGAATTCTTTTGTATTTCTAAACAGTTTACATATTTTTCATTCTGCTTTTAGAGATCGTTGGTACGAGAGGAGTACTCATTTTGCGCTGCAATTTAATTGGATACAAAGTGATTATAACATTTGTTATCAAGAAAGTTGGATGTAAAGTGATTGCAGTAAAAAAATTGCAACTGCAATCACTTTACATCCAAAAGCTGCAAAGTGATTGTAGTTCAAATAGACTGTAATCACTTTGCGGCCTTAGCTATAAAGTTAATTTTATCCTAAATTTATCCAAATTATTCTTTTACCAAAAACACAAAAATATTTTCATGAATGTTATAGGTAATTATCATATATAAAAAATATTTTATAAGGACTAAAATAATTATTATGACATTCATTAAAAATAATAGATGAATTAAAATTTAAATTAATAAGACATGGATTTGTAAATTAATAAATTTTTAAATTTAAATTAATAAATGAATTTGTAATAATATACAAATTAAAATTTAAATTAATAATTATGAAAATTTAGAATTACAAATAATGAGCAATATTAATAATATAATTTTATATCATTTATATTTTCATTTTAATTAATTTTTTCATTGTATTAAAGTTGTTTTTTATAGTTATGAGTATTTTTGAAATTTGACACAACTCTCTCAGCAAAGTGAATGCATACCAAACGTTGTAAAGTTAATTTTTTTGCAATTTAAACATAACTATACGTTGCATACCAAACGCTGTAAAATTACTTTATCAGTAATCATTTTTTCAACAATCACTTTCCCAACAATCACTTTACGTTACAATCACTTTTCCTCTAAAATACCAAACATCACCTTACATCATGCATTTTTTCAATTCAACTCTCCTACCCTCTCCCTCAACAGTATAGTAACAAAACAGATCTACAGAGCACAAATTTATGGATAGTTTTTGCTGCTTTGTTCTTTGAAATAAACCAACAATTTTTGTTCTTTGAAGCATCATATTTATGGAAAGTTTCAATCTCTTGATTGGGCTTATTCATATTTTAAGTAACAATAGAGAATGATCATTTAAGCAAATCTAAACCTACTAACCACTTATGCATAGAATTATAAGAGCTAAACTTTACAACTTTAAGATTACGGTAACATGATATACTTTCATAACATTAAAGTTACAAGTTTAAAATTACTGAAAGAAGCTTTAATTTGTGAAGCACTAAAGTATTGGTAGATATACACTATAGTTTTGAGAAAGATCAGATGTGTGCTTTTAATGCCTTGCATCTAGGATGTCACTGTGTAAAAGTCCTGGGTATTGGGTAAAAGCCTTAAACAATATAAAAAACATTAAAAAAAAGTAATTTAAAATTATAATTAGACAATTTAAATACAATGCTTAAAATTTAAGTGCAATATATATAGTTAATGTTAATGTACTTGTAAAATATGTATTGTTGTCGAAACGTGATTGTACAAATTTATGCATCTTTATCGAGCAATTTAAATCATCAACAGTCTTGACAACAGTATCAGTTTTGAAGTATATTATCAGATCATTTATCACAGCTTTGTGAGTAAAAGATACATTTGCAACTATGAATTTTTGGATGATGTAAACATTTCCCTCTATCAAAAGTTTGTGATACTTTTCTGCTAAATTCTTGTATGCCACTGCATGAATATGATGATCCTGTGAAAAAAGTGAAATTATCAAATATTTGTATTAAATGAAAAACATATTTAATTTTAGATATAAATTATGTAAAAGCATGTACTTACATTCTCATTTAAAATAATCAATCCCAAACCTATAAGTTCTCCACTTTTATTAATATTTATAGTGATTTTAACTTTAATTTTCTATTGATCTCCATTAGAAGAAATCTATTGAAGTAATTAAATAACCCTACGACAAGATGTACAATAAAATAAGAAAAAATTCTATTAAATAAATATTAAATTCACATTTAAATAAAGAAGCAGGACATTTGTAAGAACATTAATATCAATAAATTTAATAGTAAAATAATAGTCTCACTCATGGAAAACATCATCAAAGACCTCTATATATACAACATTGTAAATGCAAGAATGCATATCATGATTATTATTTTCAATTAAAAATTTAACCCATAAAGTGATGTTACCTTGGAGTTAACAAGATATAATTGACCATGAGTGAAAACCGATTTCGATAAATAGATACTGACATTTTCAAATGTTTGTCCTTGACTATTGTTTATTGTCATTGAGAAACAAACTTTGGTTGGAAATTGTCTACGTGTTAAAGTGAATGACCATTTTGATTCAGAAGGTGACATTTCAACTGGAAAGATAAAGAATCGACTCCCCATTTTACTCCCAGTTATAATGGAGATTGCCTAATCATGAGATTGAGTTCAAAGTTGATATTCCTGTCATTCTTTTACGAAACATAAATCAAAGTGTTGGACTTGGAAACAATACTAGATCGGTTGTGACAAAATTGAGCTCTAGGGTAATGTGGGGAGTCGTTTCTTTATCCCTTGAGTTGAAATGTCTCCTTCGAAATCAAAATGGCCATTCACTTTAACATTGAGACAATTTACAATCAATGTTTGTTTGTAGTGACAATAAACAAGAGTCAAGGACAAACATTTGAAAATGTCAATGTTTATTTGTCGAAACTGATTTTCACTCACGGTCAATTTTATGTTGCTGCCTCCAAAGTAACATCACCAGATGGGATAAATTTTTAGTAGAAATAACGATCATGATATACATTCTTGCACAGAAAATATCATATATATTGAGGTATTTGATGATGTTTTTTCACACGTGATGCTATTACTTTAATATTAAATTTATTAATATTTATGTTCTTACAAATGTCTTGCAGCTTTTTTCAGATGTGTATTTAGTTTTTATTTAATACAGATTTGTTCTTATTTTATTATAGATTGTGATGCAAGGTTATCAATTACTTCAACATTGAAAGGAGATCAATAGAAAATTAAAGTTAGAATCACTAGAATGTGGGATGCTGTGGGATGTTGTAATATTAATAAGAATGGAGAACTTATAAGTTTGGGATTGATTGTGTTAGATGAGAATGTAAGTGTATTGTTTTACATAATTTATATCTAAAATTGAATGTGTTTTTCATTTAACACGAATACTTGATAATTTCACTTTTTGTAGGATCATCACATTCATGCAAATGGCATACAAGAATTTAGTAGAAAAGTATCACAAACTTTTGATGGAGGAAAATGTTTACATCATTCAAAATTTCAAAATTGCAAACGTATATGCCACTTACAGAACGTATCCACCACTTACAGAATTATGACAAATGATTTGATGATATACTTAAAAGCTAATACTATTGTTAAAACTGTTCATGATTCAAATTGCTTAATAAAGACACATAAATTTGAGTTTCTAGAGTTCAACGCTATATAATCATGTTTGGATAATAACACATTTGACAGGTACATTGAGATTAACTATATATATTGCTTTTAAATTTTAAGCATTGCATTTAAATTGTCTAATTATGATTTTAAATTATTTTCTATTTTTCTTGTTTTCTTTTTTATGTTATTTATAGAGAAATCATTGTTTAGAGCTGTGCCTAATACCAGCACTTCTACCCAATGACATCTTAGATGCAGGGCACTAAAAACACACATCTTATCATTCTAGAAACAATAGTGTATGCCAATACTTCAACGCTTCACAAATTAAAGCATCTTTTAGTAATTTTAAAATTGTAACTATAATGCTATAAAAGTATATCTTGTTACCTTAAATTTGAAGTTGTAAAGTGTATCTCCTCTAAGTTGCATAAGTGGACAGTAAGTTTAGATATCCTTAAATATCCATTCTTTACTGTTACTTAAAAAATTAATAAGCCCAATCAAGAGACTTGAACTTTCCATAAATTTTGTTTTTCAAAGAATAGAATTGTTGGATGTCTTTGCTTGTCTTGACCTTTGATATATTTAAAGGTTAAGAACAATAGCTCTTTTTCCCTTAAATTGAACTTGGTTTTTAAATGAATGGTTATTTTGAATGTAATGAAGTCCTGGGGTTATGGTTTGGGAGAAAAAGGGTCTGGAGTTATGCTTTAATTTTTTTTGTTTATCCTTGCTTGATGATTTTATTCTGAAGGTTTATATGCTAGCCTAGGAACTTGAGTTTACATCAACCACTGAGACATAGAACCCTGATGATTTTATTCTCAGGTGAAGGTTTATATGTGTCAGACTTGAGTTTTCAATTTACGTATGTAACTTGTACCTTATGATTTTTATGTGTACGAATACTTGATTTCATAGTTGAATCATAAGAAAAGTATTTACTATCATGCAATTGACTAATTGAGAATTTAAAATGCATGTAAGCTACATAACAGTGAGATAAGGGTTAAAAAGATTTCCGAGCAAGTACAGGGGTAAAACGGTTAATTGATCAAAATTCGGTATAAATCTGATGAGACAATTTCATTAAAAATATGAAATTGAGGAATCTTGATAAAAAACGGGGTAAATATTTAATTTCGAGTCCAATTGATCAAGATACGAAGTTATTAAATATTTTCAAAATTTTTGCCTCGAAAAATGAGTCCGAAAATAGTAGAAAAATATACCGAAAAGGTAAAATCAGACTGATAAATTCATTTACGGACTAAATAAATTTAATATGAATTTTTGGGATATTTTGGTATTTTATTATTATTTTAAGGAATAAAATAATAATAAAAATATATTATAAAAAAATGAAATTGAAATTGAAATCGGGGAGAGAGAGGAGAGAAACCGATGCAAAATCGAGGAAAGAAAAGAGAGACCGGATGGCCACCACCGACGACCAGCGGCCAAGCCAACTGCGGGAAAAGGAAGAGGGGCTCCGCGCGATCCTTCCGCCACCGACGACGCGCCACACCAGCGCCGGCAGGAGCAGATCGACGGAGTTGAAGCCGCGGAGGGAGAGAGAGGAATCTGGCGGCCACCGCCGGTGCTGGGGCCCGATCGAGACCAGATAAACGTTCCCCAGGCTGTGGTGCGCAGAACGACGGCAGCAGCACTCGGAGAACCGGCCGGACAACGTCGACATGACCAAAAAATCCCTAAACCGATCGATGGTTCAGTGGAGAACCTTCTAAACTGAACCGGATCGGACCGGTTCAGCCAAGGAGAAAAGGGGAAAAGAGGAAAAAAGAAGGAAAAAGGCAAAAGAAAATTTTCGAGAATTCACCGGACTTCGGTTCGACGATTAATTCCGAATAGAAGCCCGATCGAACTCCGATTCGCGTACCATGGCATAATCTCGGGTAAGTAAAGCTCATTTATGACAATTTATGAGATTAACGCGTATTTAAGATTTATTTTACGCATTTCGGATTAAATTTCGGATTTAGTGAATTATATTCGAAATTTCGAATAAACTGTCGTAAATGATATACGGGCTATCCAAAGAGTTTGGAATAAAGCCCAATGGGTATTGATAGACCCTGATGAAGGGAATTAATACGTGGAAAACGAGCTTAAGACGGATTAAGGCCTATTAAGAGTAAACGGGCCCATTTAAGTGAAATGAACTGTATTAAATGTGTAATACAGTGGGAAACGTGTAATTAATCCAGTGAATGGTTAAATGCAGCTCCAGAGTCATATTGAAAGTTGGTCGGACTGCGAGATTTGGACAGCACAGAGGAAGAGAGGTCACACTACGTGATCCGAGGTAAGGGATCTTTGTGAGCTCTTAGAGATAACTGTATGTATTTTTATCGTCGTTTACATACACTTAAATTTCGTATAGCGTATGAATATGAAATTTCTGGATAGTACCGAAATATAAAAAAATTACGGAAATACCCCTAGACCCAGGAAAAATTTGAAAATGCATAAAGTGCATGAACATGATGTTTTACATGTGGAAAAGAGGTTTTGTGAAACCAAAATGATAGACTGACTCACGATTTCACTGTATGCATTAAATTGTACTTTTTTATGAAATGTGTGTTTTGCACCGTTTTGCGTATCGCACTCGGTTTTGAGTACCACTGTTGTGGGAAATAGAGCCAGCTATCTATTTGTGTGTGTGTGAAATCATGTTGGAGCTATGAGGTCTGTGGATTTATCCAGATCCGCTCGCACTTGATTTTTGATGTGATGTATGATTGAGATCATGTTGGAGCCTTCGTGTTGGACTGTGTGTCACACTGACTTGCTTGCACTAGATCTGAGACGATAGGCTATGGTGTGAGACCCCGTATATGTATAGCTAGGTATATAGGAACATGGGAATGTAAATAAAATCATAAGTATGATGATACATTGTAATGAGAAGTGTATGCAATGTTAGTTCATAAGATTATGTACGCACTTGTAATAAGAATTGTGATTATACGTACAAGTTGCATTACGCATGAGTAGGAGGAAATAAACTTGAACACGAGAAGAATGTGATCGAAATGGAATATGAGTAGTATAGTAAAATGGAAGGAAAGATTTACATAAGTGTATATTTCCATTCGAGTAATATCGTGTATATTTGGTTACACAAAGATTTTCCACAAGTTTTAAAATACATTAAGTGGGATGGGATGACATTTTTAAGTCTCAAGGAGCGATGAATGAAGAAAGGACTATGAAGGTAAATTGAGGAAGTCTTGAAGGGAGTTGTTGCAGAAAAACTGCAGAAAATTTGGAATTTGTGAAGGCCAGATCGATCTCTTAGGATGAGAGATCGATCTGGGAGAGCCAGAATGCTCTTATGTGAGTAATGGAAGGGAACAGATCGATCTCCAAAGGAAGCAGATCGATCTCTTTAGCTCTCGGGTTGGAAGCAGATCGATCTCCCCTAAGACCAGATCGATCTCCTTAAGCTTCTGTTCGACAGCAGATCGATCTCTAGTCTCGACAGATCGATCTCCTGCCTTTAAAATGCCTTAGAAAAGAGAAATTTTCAGAGGACCAGATCGATCTCCACCCAAGGGAGATCGATCTCACCAAGTCAAAACTATAAATGGGAGCAGTTGGATCTGCAGAATTTCGGGATAAAACCATTTCCTCTCACTTCAACTCAAAGAAAACTAGCTTTCTCACTCCTAAATCCAGCCATTTTCAGTGAGATTTAAGGAGAGTCTATTAGAGACAAAGTTGTTCACAACAAAAAGAAGAACAACATAGTCTAGAGGCATTTCCCCATTTGATGGATTGAAGAAATAAAGGGCAATCCTAATTGGAGCAAGAGGAAATCTAATGAGGTAAGTTCTAATGCACAAATCCAAGTACATTGGTTTAGTTAATGATTATAAAGATATTTGGGTGTGCATATTGTGGATAGAACTACCTAGAATGGTATGAAATGAATATAACTTAGAAATAGTCAAGTGTGAGAAAGTGGAGTGTGGAAGTGTTTATGATGAATGAGATATCTTGAGTGGAGAAACATGTTGTGAAAATGATTTGGACATGATGATATTGGGATAAAATTGTGAGATTTACCACAAAGGGTAAAATATGTATTTAAGGCATTGGATAAATGATTAGTTGAGCGAGAGTTAGAAACGTTAACTCGAGTGTTTGATGGATGAATTTCAGTTTCGGATGATACGCCGGAGCAAGTCGAGATGAGAACGCAAGAAGCATAAAGGAGGATAGTTGCACACAAGTAAAACGAGGTAAGGGACTGTGTGTTAGCTATAGAGATGTTTGTACGTATTTTACGGCAATTTCGAGATATATTGCTAGAGCTAGTACGATATTATAATTCTATGAAATGATATGGAAGCATGAAAAGTACTAGAGTGTATATATGTATTGAGAAATGGGACAGGGTAAGGAAATAGCATGATATGCATGTTTTCAATGTTTTTCTCTATTATACATTAATCTTGAGGATTGAGAAACGTTGATGATAGGTTGGCTAATTTTACATGTTTTAGCATGAAGAGGCATGCTGTATGAATGAACATGTTTTGAATTTTAAAAAGAGAAAATAGCCATCTATCAGTTTTGAGATGTGATTTGGTGTTGAAGCGCTAGCTTACACCTGTTTTAATGCCTTGATGAACCGTGTTGGAGTTTTAACTCGCACGAGGGTTTTGAGAAAGTGCGAGAACTATGCTCGCACCTGTTTTGTTGAGTTGAGGTAAACCTGGGGGTCTGGGACCCAAGGGGATACCAGCCGACGGCCATTTGAACGGGCTGGGCCTTAACGATAGATCGTACCGCGCTGGAGCTTTGCGTTGACTGTGTGTCACGCTGCTTGCTCGCCTGGTATATGAGACATGATTTAGGATAAAAAGTCCATTGGAGTTGGAGTATGGACTTGGGTCCACGGTCGTACGTAGAATAGTGTAGTCACCCGTTGGTATACTATGTACCGTGCTGTGTGCACGTGAGTACGAGTATCGCGTAGATGACACACGACGTATCTTCACCGTGAGTATACGAGGAGATGAGGTGGATTGAGATGAGCCGGAGGGTAGGACTGACCCATCCCCCTTCAGGCGAAGTGATACCCTATGCACACCTGATCAGTGAGGCCTGGGATCACTGACTATGGCCATATGTCGTGGATATTTGATTGCCAAAAATTTCATGCCTGTCTCAGAGATTCGAGAAATAGAGACAATCTCAGAAAAGAAAGAGATTTGCCGAAAAAGAGTGATTTAAGAAGTGAAAGAGATTTCGTGTTTTTGATAAATCTCTGATTTCACATTCGGTGCCATGAGGGCACTATTTATGAGCATGTTTTCAATGGAAGTTTGACATTTGATTTACACGAAAATGCTATTGAGAAATATATGTTTAAATGCACTTTTCGTATGATATTTCCATTTATAACGAAAACATGGTTTTGGTTTATGCATGCATGGGCTATGTAGGTAGTACGATATCTACCTGCTAGCATACATTTCCTTACTGAGCTGTGATTTGCTCATCCCACTATTTTCCCCCTCCAGGTACTGAGAAGTAAGAGAGCAGTGGTCTCTAGATCTTTTGTTTTAAACAGCTCTCACAATCCGCAAAGGTATAAGATTTGTATACACGAGTATTTTGTATCTAATTTATCGTATCGCACAGTTATATCTTGGAATCGTAAACAGTATTATGGGGATGATATGTAAGTACATGGTATTTATACAATTAATTTTGTATATTTACACACACACCTGGGAGTGTAAATTAAAGCTTTAAATATTCCGCTGTAAATGAATGAATTTTTAGTAATTGCATCTTCTCACAGCCCAACCGTAGTAGAGAATGTATGGATAGAAGGGTTCCCAAAAGCGGGGCATGACAGGTTTGGTATCAGAGCTTGGTTGGTCTGATGTGAGTTGATGCTTAGGACTAAGAAAACATACATCCCCAAGTTACTGTGCGATATTTAGATACAAATGTGTGTACGGAGCTGGTAGTGAATTAAATGTTTGTTATAACGCAGAAAAGTTATCAGGTTAGTGAGTTATGCCTGAGAGACACCGCAAGAGGGGAGAGAGCTCGAGAGCTCGAGGGCAAAATGACAGGACTGAGAGGCACAGTAGATCATCCTCTAGTCATGAGCCCCAAGAACAGATAGAGGCTTCTGATCCTCGAATAACCCGATTGGAGGAAGACATGCGCACGATGATGACCATGATGGGTCAGATCATGGCTAGGTTTGAGGGTACACCTGGTACAACGGGACAGGCTGCACCGAATCCCCCAGCAACTGCACCTGAACCTGAGAATGTTGCACCTGCGCAAGCTGAACCGGCTAGGCCACGGGAACCTCATATTCGATCGGTACCTCCCCCGGTAACCCCACATCGGCATGATGATGTTTTGGGGTATGGATATGATTGTGATATGGAAAGATTGAGGCATTTTATGGACTTTAAGCCTCCTTCGTTTAGCGGGGTAAAGGATCCAGCAGTGGCTGAGGACTGGATCAGTCAAATGGAGAAGTTATTCGACTTCTGCAGATGTTCAGCTACGGAGAGAGTAGCGCTTGCGGCCTTTGTATTGAGAGGCGAGGCAGAGCACTGGTGGAAGTCCACTAGGCCGATGTTAGGAGCTCAAGGAATGGTTATCACTTGGGATATGTTCCTGGACGTTTTCAAAGAGCAATACATCCCAGATACTGCTCGACGGAGACTACAGATGGAATTTCTGAATCTGACTCAAGGGAATCGAACAGTTGATGAGTACGAGTCACGATTCACTTCACTGGGTAGATACGATCCGGACTCGATCAGGAGCGAGGCTATTAGAGTCAGTAGATTTGTAGATGGACTGAGGCCTTCGATCCGAGCGAAGTTGGCCCCATTTGATGTCGCTACATATAGAGAGGCTGTGCGACGGGCCCAGTTATGTGAGCAAGATTATGACTTGCAGATTTCTGAGTTTAGTTGGGGTAAGAACAAGGGACCGAGGAAGCTGGGAGATGGCAAGAGTGCCAAATTTGGTCGAAAATTCACGAGTAAACGTCGGAGAGAGGTATATGAGTTCCAGAAAAAGGTTGTTAGACCCTTTATGCCTCCGACTCAGACGCCAGCCAGGGGTATAGTGATTGGTGGACCCCGACCGACTACAGATCAGTGTAGGTTATGCGGTCGATACCATGGTGGTAGGCCATGTCATCTTCAGGGTACCCGATGCTTCAGATGTGGTAAATTTGGACATTATGCCAGAGAGTGCCCGGAGATAGTTGAGGCGATTCCACAGAGGGGTAAAGAGCCAGAGAGGGTTCCTACAGTTGCACCTCCTGCAAGAAAGAAAGCCTCGGCTGAAGAAAAAGGAAAACAAGTTGTGGGTCAAGGCAGGGTGTATGCGATAGACCAAGCATCGGCTGATACCTCTTCTGAAGTGATAAAAGGTACAATCTTGATTTTCAATTTGGAGGTTATTGCTTTGTTTGATTCTGGTGCTACGCATTCCTTCATATCACCTGCATGTGCATTTAAGTTAAAAGATTTTGTAGAACCCACATACTTGAGTAGGACTTTACTGATAAGTACTCCAATGAGAGTTAGCCAATTAGTTGAACAAGTGTATAAAGATTGTAAAGTGAGAGTGGGAGATAAGTGCATGACAGCCAACTTGATTTTGTTGAATATGTATGACATTGATGTAATTTTGGGAATGGATTGGTTAGCCGCCAATCATGTTGTCATAGACTGTCGTTCTAAGACCATTAAGTTTTCTCTACCTGAAGAATGTATTGTAAGATTTTAAGAGAAGAAATGAAATCTTAAATTTTGTGTTAAGTAAAGTACTTTGGCATAAATGGATTGAGTGTTGTTTTGAAGGTTTTGTTGCTTATGTGGTGGATTTGAACAAAGTACATCCGGATATGGAGGACATCTCAGTGGTCAGAGAATTCCCTGATGTCTTTCCAGACGATCTACCAGGATTGCCACCTGATAGAGAAACGGAATTCGGTATAGACTTGACGCCTGGAACTGAACCAATATCGAAGTCACCATATAGGATGGCTCCAGTTGAGTTAGAGGAATTAAGGAAACAGCTGCAAGAGTTGTTAGAGAAGGGGTTCATAAGACCAAGCGTCTCACCATGGGGAGCCCCGGTATTGTTTGTGAAGAAGAGAGATGGGAGCCTCAGGTTGTGCATTGACTATCGGATGTTAAACAAGGCTACCATCAAGAATAAGTACCCATTGCCATGCATTGACGATTTATTGGATCAGCTTCGGGGAGCACAGATCTTCTCCAAGATAGATCTGAGGTCTGGGTATCATCAATTAAAGATTCGGAAGGAGGATGTGCCCAAGACAGCATTTCGTACCCGCTATGGCCATTACGAATTCTTAGTGATGCCTTTTGGGTTGACCAATGCGCCGGCAGCTTTTATGGCTCTAATGAACGAAGTGTTCAAGCCATACCTGGACCAATTCGTAATTATTTTCATTGATGATATATTGGTGTATTCAAGGTCCAGAGAAGAGCATGAGCAGCACTTAAGGATTATTTTGCAGACCCTCAGAGAGAAAAGGTTATATGCCAAGCTTAACAAATGTGACTTTTGGCTAGAACAAGTTTCTTTTCTAGGCCATGTTATATCGAAGGATGGGGTGTCAGTAGATCCATCCAAGATTGAGGCAGTTGTTCAGTGGGAACAACCTAGGACAGTCACAGAGATCAGAAGTTTTCTGGGTTTGGCTGGTTACTACAGGAGATTTGTAGAAGGTTTCTCTAGATTAGCTGCTCCATTGACACGTCTTACGAGAAAGAGTGTGGAGTTTTCATGGGATGAAGCTTGTGAGAGGAGCTTTCAGGAACTTAAGCGCAGATTAACTACCGCGCCAGTTCTTGTCATCCCTAACAGTTCGGGGAATTACTCGGTGTATACAGATGCTTCGCATCAAGGACTAGGATGTGTTTTAATGCAAAATGGAAGGGTAGTAGCTTATGGATCTAGACAGCTGAAAGATCATGAGAAGAACTACCCCACTCACGATTTGGAATTAGCGACCGTAGTGTTTGCGTTGAAGATATGGCGCCACTACTTATATGGTGAGAGATTTCAGATCTTTACGGATCATAAGAGTCTGAAATATCTATTCTCACAAAAGGAGTTAAACATGAGACAGAGGAGGTGGTTGGAACTCCTCAAGGACTATGATTGTGAGATCTTATACCACCCGGGGAAGGCAAATGTGGTTGCCGATGCGTTGAGTCGGAAGAGTCTCGGGTTGGTATCTCATATGATGGTTAGAGAGCACGAGTTGTTGGAACAATTCACGAACCTTAGTCTGGATATGACCCTACCTGAGATTGGCAGCTATGGGATTATGGCTAGCTTGAGATTAGAACCGGAGTTGATTGAGAGAATCCGACAAGCTCAGCAAATTGATAAATGGTGTATTGTCATGATTAGCCAAATCCGGAAAGGGAAGGGTGCCGATTTTATATTGAGTCCAGATGGAATACTAAGGTTTAGAAATAGAATATGTGTTCCTAAGGATTTAGAGCTGAGAAAGCTGATCTTATCAGAGGCACACTCGTCGAGATACACGATACACCCGGGGAGTAGTAAGATGTATCAAAATCTCCGAAAAGCATATTGGTGGTCTGGAATGAAGAGAGACATAGCTGAGTATGTCGCTAGATGTCTCATTTGTCAGCAAGTAAAAGTCGAATATCAGAAACCAGGAGGATTATTACAACCTCTATCGATACCAACATGGAAGTGGGAGCATGTCACCATGGATTTTGTGATGGGATTACCGAGAACCCGTAGGAACCATGATGCTATATGGGTGATAGTAGATCGGTTAACGAAATCGGCACATTTCTTAGCCATGAGATCTACAGATACATTGAGTGCACTGGCGAACCTGTATGTGCGAGAAATAGTGAGATTGCATGGAGTCCCAGTGAGTGTTGTTTCTGATCGGGATGCCCGCTTCACTTCCCACTTTTGGGGACATTTCCAGGAAGCGATGGGGACCCAATTGAGTTTTAGCACCGCTTTTCATCCTCAGACAGATGGTCAGTCAGAGAGGACTATACAGACCCTAGAGGATATGTTGAGAGCGTGTGTGCTGGATTTTAGAGGCTCATGGGACGATCACTTGCCATTGATTGAGTTCGCCTACAATAACAGTCATCACTCAAGTATTGGTATGGCCCTTTATGAGGCACTATACGGTCGTAGATGCCGATCGCCCATTGGTTGGGAAGAAGTTGGTGACAGATAATTGCTCGCTCCCGATTTGGTTAAGCAAGCCTCCGAGGATGTTCAGATAATATGCGAGAGGCTGCGAACAGCCCAAAGTCGACAAAAGAGCTATGCTGACATGTGAGATCTGAAAATTTCAGACATATTTTATTGATGTAATAATAATTTGAGTATAATTTATTGAGCTAAGTGAATTGTGGGAATTATAATTGGAGATTTATGTGTTAAGTGTGTAAAATAAGCATGATCCATGAGGACAGATCGATCTGGGAGAAGGAGAGATTGATCTGGTGAGTTAAAAATGACGAGGAAGGGGAAATTTGAGGAGCAGATCGATCTCCAATGGAAGAGATCGATCTCCTTATGAATCTGTTTGAGAAGGGATCGATCTCATGAGGAAGAGATCGATCTCCAAATGAATCTGTTTGAGAGAAGATCGATCTCATGAGGAGGAGATCGATCTCCAAATGCTTCTGTTTGGGGAGAAGATCGATCTCCTTAGGAGCAGATCGATCTCATAAAGCCATAAAGAGATCGATCTCACCCCTCGACAGATCGATCTCCTAGGCATAAAATTACCCAGATCGTCCCCAAATTTCAAACACAGATCGATCTCAGCAAGAGGCAGATCGATCTCCTACCTCCAGTCTATATAAGGAACCTGTGTTTTCTCCTGAAATTTCATTTTCTCTCTCTTCCAAACCTCCATTTTTTTTCCGAAAACCTAGTTTCTCACTCCTCCAAATCCCCCATTTTCGGCCGAATCAGCTATTGTGGTAAGAAGGGAAGTTGTTCCTCGTCAAAGGGAGAACAACATACTTGGAAATCGAAGGACGAATCGGATCGAGGCGTGAGTTGTGCGTCTCACAAGCTTTGGGTAATTTCTAAACCTCGATCTTGATATTTGAGCTGATTTTTGATGTTATTGGTGGTTGTAATTGTGTTGAAATAGTTGAGAAATGATTAGGGATTGATGAATTTCAATGTGGATAGAGTGATAATGATATTTGGAAATTGTGGCAAATTTTGAGGATTGTGCTATAAACGGAAATATAGACAATGTGGTAAATTAGCGTTGATAATTGGTATTAGAGATATCGAACATTGGGATATTGTGAATAGGGTTGTAGTTTAAGGTTGAGTTACGAGAATCGAGAGGTTTGAGGAGTTATGAGCAATTATGCTCGATTTTGAGAATTGAGGTTTGTGTGATGTTGAGTATTGATGTTTTAACATCGTTTGGACAGCTCGGGAGTTCCAGAGTGGAATGCGAGACTAGTCCGTGATACGGGGGAAACGATTGCACTATACGAGGTGCAAAGAGGTAAGGGAAATCTAAACCATTTGTGTATGTGATTTGTAAACTGTTATAGCATGATTTATGATTTATAAACAAGCATGTTGAGTGTTTTGTGTTGGGGTTTAAACTGCACACGATTTTATAGCCGGTTGGAGCCCAATGTTTTATGAGTTTATAACTGGGCTCTACGTTAAGGCAATATTGTGATTTAAGAAATGTGTGCGTGTGCTTTGCCGGTTGGAACTCGGTTTTACTACGTTTTGTGTTGAGTACAAAACGATTTCAAATGAGTTTTATGAGAGAAAACCATTACGAGTTCTACGTGAAGGCAAACCTATCTTATGTGATAAGACTTGGGTGTGTAGTTGTGAGTACACACCGGGCATTGCTCTGGTAGCATGTAAGCCCGAGTTCTTCTCCGTTCTGGTAACGTTGAGAAAACCCCATTGGTGGCAGTGCCATGTTGAGAAAACCCTATTGGTGGCAGTGCCACGTTGAGAAAACCCCATTGGTGGCAGTGCCACGTTGAGAAAACCCCATTGGTGGCAGTGCCACGTTGAGAAAACCCCATTGGTGGCAGTGCCACGTTGAGAAAACCCCATTGGTGGCAGCGCCACGTTGAGAAACCCTATTCTGTGGCTATGTCACGCGAGAAAATAATTCAGTGGCCTTGCCACGTGTGTATTGTGGCTATGCCACGTGAGAAATTAAATCAGTGGCTTTGCCACGTGTGTTTTGTGGCTATGCCACGAGTGATTTTAAATCAGTGGCTATGCCACGTTATATGCGAAAGCGTTTATCACGTTGTTTTCACATGCTTTGTTAATGCTCTAGAGTGAGCCTTTTTACTTCATGTTTTCACATGACTTGACACATGAGAGTGTCGTTTTGAGTATTTTCATGCTATGGTTTTCAAATGAGTTTCACATACAAATAAATGCTTTGTGATGTGCATTTTGGTTTATGAAATGAGTCCCCTACCCCCCTTACTGAGCGATTTAGAAGCTCACCCTGTTTTTCTTTCCCCCCAGAGTTCTTCAAGTGAATAAGGACTTCCCTGCGACGTACGGAGTAGTGGCTAGTGGAGGATCCGAGCTCTAGGCTATATATTTTGTACTTTGAGGTATATTTATCTTTTCATGTACCCAGATTATTATTGTAATTACAGACACTTGATGTATATCATTATATGGGATGTATTAGGATTAATTAACTTGGAATTGAGCAATGTATATGATTCAATATACACTATGTTGTGATGAGATCCTGAGGCATGATAATTATGATGATGTATGACACTGCACAGGAATGCACCTTTAATTGTGAATTAATGAGAAAAAGTTTTAAATTAGCCATATTTTCCGCATTTTCGGGGCGTGACATGACAGGAGACGGAGACCACTTGAGTTTGATGTCGGCGAGTCTGTATTTTTGAAAGTATCTCCTTCTAAGGGAATAATGAGGTTTGGGAAGAAAGGAAAATTAAGTCCTCGTTACATTGGTCCCTTCGAGATTTTGGATAGAGTGGGAGAAGGAGCATATAGGCTAGCCTTACCACCTGAGCTAGCAGAAGTCCACAATGTCTTCCACGTTTCTATGCTTCGGAAGTACTACCCGGATCCGACACATGTAATTAGTTATGAGCCGTTGGAGCTCAAGAAAGATATGTCGTATGTCGAGAGACCGATAAGGGTATTGGACAGGAAAGAGAAGGTGTTGCGGAACAAGACGATTACATTGGTTAAGGTTTTGTGGCAACATCACACTGAGGAAGAGGCCACATGGGAACTGGAAAGTTTGATGCGGGAAAAGTATCCCGAGTTATTCACGGATTAAATTGGTTCTAATTTGGAGGACCAAATTCTCTAAGTGGGGGAGAATGTGAGACCCCGTATACGTATAGCTAGGTATATAGGAACATGGGAATGTAAATAAAATCATAAGTATGATGATACATTGTAATGAGAAGTGTATGCAATGTTAGTTCATAAGATTATGTACGCACTTGTAATAAGAATTGTGATTATACGTACAAGTTGCATTACGCATGAGTAGGAGGAAATAAACTTGAACACGAGAAGAATGTGATCGAAATGGAATATGAGTAGTATAGTAAAATGGAAGAAAAGATTTACATAAGTGTATATTTCCATTCGAGTAATATCGTGTATATTTGGTTACACAAAGATTTTCCACAAGTTTTAAAATACATTAAGTGGGATGGGATGACATTTTTAAGTCTCAAAGAGCGATGAATGAAGAAAGGACTATGAAGGTAAATTGAGGAAGTCTTGAAGGGAGTTGTTGCAGAAAAACTGCAGGAAATCTGGAATTTGTGAAGGCCGGATCGATCTCATAGGATGAGAGATCGATCTGGGAGAGCCAGAATGCTCTTATGTGAGTAATGGAAGGGAACAAATCGATCTCCAAAGGAAGCAGATCGATCTCTTTAGCTCTCGGGTTGGAAGCAGATCGATCTCCCCTAAGACCAGATCGATCTCCTTAAGCTTCTGTTCGACAGCAGATCGATCTCTAGTCTCGACAGATCGATCTCCTGCCTTTAAAATGCCTTAGAAAAGAGGAATTTTCAGAGGACCAGATCGATCTCCACCCAAGGGAGATCGATCTCACCAAGTCAAAACTATAAATGGGAGCAGTTGGATCTGCAGAATTTCGGGATAAAACCATTTCCTCTCACTTCAACTCAAAGAAAACTAGCTTTCTCACTCCTAAATCCAGCCATTTCCAGTGAGATTTAAGGAGAGTCTATTAGAGACAAAGTTGTTCACAACAAAAAGAAGAACAACATAGTCTAGAGGCATTTCCCCATTTGATGGATTGAAGAAATAAAGGGCAATCCTAATTGGAGCAAGAGGAAATCCAATGAGGTAAGTTCTAATGCACAAATCCAAGTACATTGGTTTAGTTAATGATTATAAAGATATTTGGGTGTGCATATTGTGGATAGACTACCTAGAATGGTATGAAATGAATATAACTTAGAAATAGTCAAGTGTGAGAAAGTGGAGTGTGGAAGTGTTTATGATGAATGAGATATCTTGAGTGGAGGAACATGTTGTGAAAATGATTTGGACATGATGATATTGGGATAAAATTGTGAGATTTACCACAAAGGGTAAAATATGTATTTAAGGCATTGGATAAATGATTAGTTGAGCGAGAGTTAGAAACGTTAACTCGAGTATTTGATGGATGAATTTCAGTTTCGGATGATACGCCGGAGCAAGTCGAGATGAGAATGCAAGAAGCATAAAGGCGGATAGTTGCACACAAGTAAAACGAGGTAAGGGACTGTGTGTTAGCTATAGAGATGTTTGTACGTATTTTACGGTAATTTCGTAGATATATTGCTAGAGCTAGTACGATATTATAATTCTATGAAATGATATGGAAGCATGAAAAGTACTAGAGTGTATATATGTATTGAGAAATGGGACAGGGTAAGGAAATAACATGATGTGCATGTTTTCAATATTTTTCTCTATTATACATTAATCTTGAGGATTGAGAAACGTTGATGATAGGTTGGCTAATTTTACATGTTTTAGCATGAAGAGGCATGCTGTATGAATGAACATGTTTTGAATTTTAAAAAGAGAAAATAGCCATCTATCAGTTTTGAGATGTGATTTGGTGTTGAAGCGCTAGCTTACACCTGTTTTAATGCCTTGATGAACCGTGTTGGAGTTTTAACTCGCACGAGGGTTTTGAGAAAGTACGAGAACTATGCTCGCACCTGTTTTGTTGAGTTGAGGTAAACCTGGGGGTCTGAGACCCAAGGGAATACCAGCCGACGGCCATTTGAACGGGCTGGGCCTTAACGATAGATCGTACCGCGCTGGAGCTTTGCTTTGACTGTGTGTCACGCTGCTTGCTCGCCTGGTATATGAGACATGGTTTAGGATAAAAAGTTCATCGGAGTTGGAGTATGGACTTGGGTCTACGGTCGTACGTAGAATAGTGTAGTCACCCGTTGGTATACTATGTACCGTGCTGGGTGCACGTGAGTACGAGTATCGCGTAGATGACACACGACGTATCTTCACCGTGAGTATACGAGGAGATGAGGTGGATTGAGATGAGCCGGAGGGTAGGACTGACCCATCCCCCTTCAGGCGAAGTGATACCCTATGCACACCTGATCAGTGAGGCCTGGGATCACTGACTATGGTCATATGTCGTGGATATTTGATTGCCAAAAATTTCATGCCTGTCTCAGAGATTCGAGAAACAGAGACAATCTCAGAAAAGAAAGAGATTTGCCGAAAAAGAGTGATTTGAGAAGTGAAAGAGATTTCGTGTTTTTGATAAATCTCTGATTTCACATTCGGTGCCATGAGGGCACTATTTATGAGCATGTTTTCAATGGAAGTTTGACATTTGATTTACACGAAAATGCTATTGAGAAATATATGTTTAAATGCACTTTTCGTATGATATTTCCATTTATAACGAAAACATGGTTTTGGTTTATGCATGCATGGGCTATGTAGGTAGTACGATATCTACCTGCTAGCATACATTTCCTTACTGAGCTGTGGTTTGCTCATCCCACTATTTTCCCCCTCCAGGTACTGAGAAGTAAGAGAGCGGTGGTCTCTAGATCTTTTGTGTTAAACAGCTCCCACAATCCGCAAAGGTATAAGATTTGTATACACGAGTATTTTGTATCTAATTTATCGTATCGCACAGTTATATCTTGGAATTGTAAACAGTATTATGGGGATGATATGTAAGTACATGGTATTTATACAATTAATTTTGTATATTTACACACACCTGGGAGTGTAAATTAAAGTTTTAAATATTCCGCTGTAAATGAATGAATTTTTAGTAATTGCATCTTCTCACAGCCCAACCGTAGTAGAGAATGTATGGATAGAAGGGTTCCCAAAAGCGGAGCATGACATATGGTTGATAATTTATTTGGTTGGGGTGGTGAGCTTGTAACTCAGGCACCTACAACTGTGTGGTAATTGTACTGTGGTTCACGGAGTACGTTGTACCATGTAGACAACATGGAGTACACAGTACCGTGCAACTATAGGATGTGAGGATTGCGTCTTTGGACTTGGGCATGCTTTGTCATTGCTCTGATCTATGATAGTCCTTAGATAGGAGCCGATGGATAGACTAATCCCCTCCTCGGACTCTGAGATACCCTTGCACACCTAGCTAGTGATAGCTCGGGGTCTCGAACTTTGGCCAAATGTCTTATGGATTTGTGTGGATCCCTGCCTAGTCTCACCAGATTTTATTGGTTTCTATAACGAAACTAATTGTGATTTGATTTTTGAGATGAAAACCATTTGAAATGAGAACATGATTTAAATGTGAGTTTCAATACTGAACACAAAAATATTTTACTCTGAACGAGTTTTGACATTCGATTTTTGGACAGTAAATTGCTATGTGTTTTAACTATAATGGTTTTGTGAATGCTATGGATTTTTGGCATAAACCATGCATTATAAGTATCGTAGATAGTATGGTTATCTACCTGCTTTCATTTATTCCTTATTGAGCGCGTTAGCTCACCCCTTTTTCTCATCTCTCCACAGATTAGCCCTAGTGCTTCTGAGAGCTTTGTGGTAGATTCCTGTATTTTCCTTCCGCTAGCAGCTGTTATCACATTGCGAAAGGTATACACACTTTTGAAGTTTTTTGTATCTAAATATGACAAGGTACAGTGATGTATTTATATTAGTACTGGGATGTAAATCGATATTAACAAACGTAAAAGTTTTGTAAATTATTATAAGTACAACTTCTTATTATGGATGCATGAGAAGTGAATGGATTAAAGTATATGGGAGTGATCGACTGATATCGATTCATAACCCAACTGTCTGTATGTGTAGTCGTGATGTGTGAGAATTATTGATATAAATGTAAGGAATTCGGGTTACGACAGAA
This sequence comes from Firmiana major, assembly GCA_033439115.1. Taxonomy (NCBI): domain Eukaryota; kingdom Viridiplantae; phylum Streptophyta; class Magnoliopsida; order Malvales; family Malvaceae; genus Firmiana; species Firmiana major. Next base: position 85,079,976 of record CM065897.1, read on the forward strand.
GTGGTATCAGAAACGAGTTGGTCTGATATGAATCGTTGTTAGTAACTAGAGAAGTTTACATCCTATTATCACTGTGCTTTGTTTAGATACAATTGTGTATACCAGGTTGTGATTTCACTGAAATTTGTGTTATATATACAGGAAATAGACAGGATTTCTGACAAACATCGTAGTAGAGGAGAGAGTTCTCGATCTCAAGGGTACGGAGATAGACCCGAGAGACGGAGTAAATCCTCATCTAGACGTACTTCTCGAGAACCATCTGAGAGTTCTGGCGCTTGCGACTCAAGATTAGAGCAGTGCCTTGATACAGTGGTGACATTATTGGGGCAGTTTATGACTAGTTTTGGCAGTGCCCAAGGTACAGCAGGACAGGCTGCGTCGACTGCTGCAGCAGCTGCACTTGAGATCACTGTGCCTGCACAGCCTGCATTCGCACCACAGAGAGTTGAACCACCATAAGCTCCTCCTATTCAGCCTGCACCTCAGTAGCCCCTCTTTAGGGTTATGATGATGATCTGGAGTATAGTTGTGATTTAGACAGATTGACACAGTTTCAAAAGCTATAGCCGCCGTCATTTAGTGGGGTGAAGAATCCGGTAGTGGTAGAGGACTGGATTAATAGAATGGAGAAACTTTATAGATTCTCTCGATGCTCTACTACTGAGAAAGTGGCTTTTACGGCTTTTAAGCTAGAGGGTGAGGCGGAACACTAGTGGAAGTTCACTATGCCTATTCTATCAGCTGGACATCTGGTAATTACTTGGGAGATGTTCTTGGACGCCTTCAGGGGGTAATACATTCCAGACACTGCTCAACGGAAGTTACAGACTGGGTTTTCAAGTTTGACCTAAGGAGGTAAGTCAGTGGACGAGTATGAATCTCGGTTTACATCTCTAGGTAGATATGATCCTGATACCATGGGCAGTGAACGAAAGAAAGTTTGTAAGTTTATGGAAGGCTTGAGACCATCGATTAGAGCTCGACTGGCCCCGTTGGATATTTCAACATACGGGGAAGCAGTTAGACGAGCTCAGTTGTGTGAGCAGGATTACGAGCTCTATGTGTTAGAGTATGGGAAGGGTGGTAAGGGCAAAGATAGAGATCGAAAGAGATTTGGGGATGGCAGAGGTAGTAGAAAGGGGAAGAGGCCTTTTAGTGGGTGACAGAGGATCGATGAGTCGCGGAGTAGGGCAGTTAGATCCCCTGTGTATCCGACAGCAGCTCCAGCTTGGGGTATTGTGACTGGAGGTCCCCAGCCAAATCCTGATCGATGTAGACTTTGTGGAGGACTCCACGGGAACCGACCTTGTTATAGGATATCAGGAGCATGCTTTAGGTGTGGTAAGACCGGACACATGATGAGAGATCGCCCGGAACCAGTTGAAGTGTCTTCTCAGAGGGGTAAGGAACCAGAGAAAGTTCCACTTGTTACTCCTGCTCCGAGAAGGGGAGCCACGGCGGAGGAGAAGGGGAAGCAAGTCGTCGACCAAGGCAGAGTGTATGCTCTTGACCAGGGCACTGCAGATGCTTCACTGGATGTGGTGAAAGGTACAATTCTGATTTTTAATCTTGAAGCATTTGCTCTATTTGATCCTGGTGCAACGTATTCATTCATATCACGATCGTGTGCATTTAAATTTTCAAAGTTTGTGAAACCTACACCTTTAGGTAAGAGGTTGATAATTAGCACACCAATGGGAAGTAGTCAAATGACTGAGTATGTGTGTAAGCAATGTAAGTTAAGGGTAGGAGATAAGACTATGACAGCCGATCTTATCCTATTAAGTATGTTTGATTTTGATGTAATATTAGGAATGGATTGGTTGGCTGCAAATCATGCTATCTTAGATTGTCATTCTAAGACGATAATGTTTTCTCTACCGAAGAAACATGTTGTATAATTTTTCTGAGTAAATATAAAAGAAATACTTATGCAATATTAAATTGATTGCATAATATTATTTTGAAGGTTTTATTGCGTACGTGGTTAACCTAGATAAGGCACAATCGAAATTGATCGACATTCCTATGATCAGAGAGTTTTTGGATGTCTTTCCGATGATTTGCCAAGGTTACCACCAGACAGAGAGATGGAGTTCTGTATTGATTTGGTACCTGGTACTGAGCCTATATCCAGACCACCGTACAGGATGGCCCCAATTGAGTTGTTGGAACTGAAGAAGCAGTTATAAGATCTGTTAGATAAGGGGTTCATTAGATCGAGCGTCTCGCCTTGGGGAGCTCTGGTCTTATTCGTTAAGAAGAAGGATGGAAGCCTCTGACTGTACATAGTTTATCGGTTATTGAATAAGGCTACCATTAAGAACAAATACCCCCTTCCACGTATTGATGATCTATTGGATCAGCTTAGAGGAGCACAGATCTTTTTCAAGATCGATCTGAGGTCTGGGTACCATCAGTTGAGGATCAGGAGTGAAGGTGTATCCAAGACAGCCTTTCGTACCCGTTATGGTCACTATGAGTTCTTGGTTATGCCTTTCGGGTTAACGAATGCTCCTGCAGCTTTTATGGCTTTGATGAACGATGTGTTCAAGCCATACCTAGACCGATTTGTGATAGTCTTCATCGATGATATATTGGCGTATTCGAAGTCCAGGGAGGAACATGAGTAGCACTTGAGTATTATTCTGTAGACCCTTCGAGAGAAGCAGTTATATGTCAAGCTCAGTAAGTGTGACTTCTGGTTAGAACAAATATCATTTCTAGGTCATGTGGTATCGAAGGATAAGGTGTATGTTGATCCGTCCAAGATAGAGGCAGTAGTTCAGTGGGAATGACCCAAGACAGTCACTGAGATCAAGAGTTTTCTGGGCTTAGCTGGGTATTATAGACGATTTGTAGAGGGCTTCTCGAAATGAGCTGCTTCTTTGACTCGTCTCACTCGGAAGAATGTTGCATTTGAGTGGGATGATAAGTGTGAGAAAAGCTTTAGAGAGTTGAAGCAGCGACTGACCACCGCATCGATTCTCACAATTCCGACCAGCTCATGAGGTTTCTCTGTATATACGGATGCATCGAGACAGGGACTGGGCTGTGTATTGATGCAGGATGGGAAAGTAGTTGCTTATGGATCCCGACAGCTTAAGGACCATGAGAAGAACTATCCGACCCATGATTTAGAGTTGGTAGCCGTAGTGTTTGCACTGAAAATATGGCGTCACTATTTGTATGGTGAGAAATTTCAGGTATTTACTGATCACAAAAGCCTGAAATATTTGTTTTCACAAAAGGAATTGAATATGAGGCAACGTAGATGGTTAGAGCTTCTGAAGGACTATGATTGTGAGATCATGTATCATCCGGGCAAGGCGAATGTAGTTGCTGATGCTTTGAGCCGAAAGAGCCTTGGGATGGTATCATACATGATGATCAGGGAACATGAGCTGCTAGAGCAGTTTGTGAGTCTCAGTTTAGATGTGACACCTTCTGATACTGACACATATTGTGTGATAGCTAGTCTGAGATTGAAACCGGGTCTGATTAACCGGATCAGACAAGTTCAGCATATTGATCGCTTTTGTGTTGATATGATTAGTCAGATTCAGAAGGATACCGGTGCCGATTTTGAGTTGAGCACTGATGGATTACTGAGATTCAGAGGCAGAGTGTGCGTTCCCGATGATCCTGAGTTGAGAAAACTCATTTTGTTCGAAGCTTATTCATCATGTTATACGTTACATCCAGGGAGCAATAAGATGTATCAGAATCTCCGAAAAGTGTATTGGTGGTCAGGGATGAAGAGGGATGTGGCGGAGTTTATGGCCAAGTGTTTGGTATGTCAGTAGGTTAAGGTAGAGTATCAGAAGCATGCAGGGTTATTGCAGCCTCTACCTATACCTACATGAAAATGGGAGCACATCACCCTGGATTTTATCATGGGTTTACCGAGGACCCAACGGAACCATGATGCCATTTGGGTGATTGTGGAGAGATTGACGAAGTCAGCTCACTTCTTAGCTATGAGAGTTACAGATACTCTGAGTGCGTTGACGAATTTATATATACGGGAGATTGTGAGGCTACATGGCGTTCCAGTGAGTATTGTGTCTGACAAGGATTTTCGCTTCACTTCTCACTTTTGGGAACACTTTCAGGAAGCCATGAGAACCCGATTGAGCTTCAGTACAGCTTTCCACCCTCAGTCTGATGGTCAGTCAGAGAGAACCATCCAGACTTTGAAGGATATGTTGAGAGCTTGTGTGATGGATTTTAGAGGCTCCTGGGATGACCATTTGCCATTAGTCGAGTTCGCCTATAACAATAGTTATAACTCGAGTATTGGGATGGCACCGTATGAGGCGCTTTATGGTCGTAGGTGTCGATCTCCGATTGGATGGGAAGAAGTGGGTGATCGGAAGATGTTTACTCCCGATTTGGTGCAACAAGTCTCTGAGGATGTCCGGTTGATATGTGACAAATTGAGGACAGCTCAGAGTAGGCAGAAGAGCTATGCTGACACGAGACGCAGACCTTTGAAGTTTATGGTCGGTGAGTCAGTATTCTTGAAAGTATCTCCTTCTAAGGGGATTATGAGATTCGGGAAGAAGGGTAAGCTAAGTCCTCGCTACATTGGGCCATTTGAGATCTTGGATCAAGTGGGAGACAAGGCTTATAGGTTGACGTTGCCACCGGAGTTAGTGAGTGTGCATAACGTCTTTCACATTTCGATGCTTCGGAAGTATCACCCGGATTCGGCGCATGCGATTAGTTATGAGCCGTTGGAGCTTAGTGAGGACATGTCATATGTTGAGAGTCCGATTATATTGGAAAGGAAGGAGAAGGTTTTGAGATCGAAGACTATCGAGTTAGTGAAAGTTTTATGGCAGCATCACACTTCCGAGGAGGCTATTTGGGAGTTAGAGAGCTTGATGCGAGAGAAGCACCCCCAGTTGTTTGATGATTGATTTGGTTCTAATTTGGAGCACCAAATTCTTTTAGTTGGGTAGGATTGTCAGACCCGAGTTTTCGATTTACGTATGTAGCTTGTACCTTATGATTCCTATGTGTACGAACACTTGATTTCATAGTTAAATCATAAGAAGAGTATTTACTATCATGCAATTGACTAATTGAGAATTTAAAATGCATGTAAGCTACATAATAGCGAGATAAGGGTTAAAAAGATTCTCGAGCAAGTACAGGGGTAAAACGATCAATTGATCAAAATCTGGTCTAAATCCGATGAGACAATTTCATTAAAAATATGAAATTGAGGAATCTTGATCAAAAACAGGGTAAATATTTAATTTCGAGTCCAATTGATCAAGATACGAAGTTATTAAATATTTTTAAAATTTTTACCTCGAAAAACGAGTGCAAAAATAGTAGAAAAATATACCAGAAAGATAAAATCAGACTGATAAATTCATTTGCGGACTAAATAAATTTAATATGAATTTTTGGGATATTTTTGGGATATTTTGGTATTTTATTATTATTTTAAGGAATAAAATAATAATAAAAATATGTTATTAAAAAAAACGAAATTGGAATTGAAATCGGGGAGAGAGAGGAGAGAAACCGATGCAAAATCGAGGAAAGAAAAGAGAGACCGGACGGCCACCATCGGCGACCAGCGGCCAAGCCAGCTGCGGGAAAAGGAAGAGGGGCTCCGCACGATCCTTTCACCACCGACAACGCGGCACACCGGTGCCAATAGGAGCAGATCGACGGAGATGAAGCCGCGGAGGGAGAGAGAGGAATCCGACAGCCACCGACGGTGTTGGGGCTCGATCGAGGCCAGATAAACGTTCCCCAGGTTGTGGCGCACAGAACGACGACAGCGGCACTCGGAGAACCGGTCGGACGACGCCGATACGGCCAAAAAATCCCTGAACCGGTCGACGGTTCAGTGGAGAACCTTCTAAACTGAACCGGACCGGACCGGACCGGTTCAGCCAACGAGAAAAGGGGAAAAGAGGAAAAAAGAAGGAAAAAAGGATAAAAAAATTTTCGAGAATTCACCGGACTTCGGTTCGACGATTAATTTCGAACGGAAGCCCGATCGAACTCCGATTCACGTACCATCGCATAATCTCAGGTAAAAGCTCATTTACGACAATTTATGTGATTAACGCGTATTTAAAATTTATTTTACGCATTTCGGATTAAATTTCGGATTTAGTGAATTATATTCAAAATTTCAAATAAACTGTCGTAAATGATATACGGGCTATCCAAAGAGTTTGGAATAAAGCCCAATGTGTATTGATAGGCCCAATGTGTCGATAAACCCTGATGAAGGGAATTAATACATGGAAAACGAGCTTAATACGGATTAAGGCCCAATTAAAGTGTTAAGGCCCATTAAGAGTAAACGGGCTCATTTAAGTGAAATGAATTGTATTAAATGTGTAATATAGTAGGAAACGTGTAATTAATCCAGTGAATGGTTAAATGCAGCTCCAGAGTCATATTGAGAGTTGGCCGGACTGCGAGATTTGGACAGCACAGAGGAAGAGAGGTCACACTACGTGATCCGAGGTAATGGATCTTTGTGAGCTCTTAGAGATAGCTGTATGTATTTTTATCGTCGTTTACATACACTTAAATTTCATATAGCGTATGAATATGAAATTTCTGGATAGTACCGAAATATGAAAAAATTACGAAAATACTTCTAGACCGGGGAAAAATTTGAAAATGCATAAAGTGCATGAACATGATGTTTTACATGTGAAAAAGAGGTTTTATGAAACCAAAATGATAGGCTGGCTCACGATTTGACTGTATGCATTAAATTGCACGTTTTTATGAAATGTGTGTTTTGTACCGTTTTACGTATCGCACTCGATTTTGAGTACCACTGTTGTGGGAAATAGAGCCAGCTGTCTATTTGTGTGTGTGTGAAATCATGTTGGAACTATGAGGTCTGTGGATTTATCCAGATCCGTTCGTACTTGATTTTTGATGTGATGTATGATTGAGATCGTGTTGGAGCCTTCGTGTTGGACTATGTGTCACACTGACTTGCTCACACTAGATCTGAGATGATAGGCTATGGTTGATAATTTATTTGGTTGGGGTGGTGAGTTTGTAATTCAGGCACCTACAACTGTATGGTAATTGTACTGTGGTTCACGGAGTACGTTGTACCGTGTAAACAACATGGAGTACACTGTACCGTGCAACTATGGGATGTGAGGATTGTGTCTTTGGACTCGGGCATGCTTTGTCATTACTCTGATATGTGATAGTCCTTAGATAGGAGTCGATGGATAGACTAATCCCCTCATCGGACTCTGAGATACCCTTACACACCTAGCTAGTGATAGCTCGGGGTCTCGAACTTTGGTCAAATGTCTTATGGATTTGTGTGGATCCCTGCCTAGTCTCACCTGATTTTATTAGTTTCTATAACGAAACTAATTGTGATTTGATTTCTGTGATGAAAACCATTTAAAATGAGAACATGATTTAAATGTGAGTTTCAATACTGAACACAGAAATATTTTACTCTGAACGAGTTTTGACATTCGGTTTTTGGACAGTAAATTGCTATGTGTTTTAACTATAATGGTCTTGTGAATGCTATGCATTTTCGGCATAAACCATGCATTATAAGCATCATAGATAGTATGGTTACCTATCTGCTTTCATTTATTCCTTACTGAGCGCGTTAGCTCACCCCTTTTTCTCATCTCTCCACAGATTAGCTCCAGTGCTTCTGAGAGCTCTGTGGTAGATTCCTGTATTTTCGTTCCGCTAGCAGCTGTTATCACATTGCGAAAGGTATACACACTTTTGAAGTCTTTTGTATCTAAATATGACAGGGTACAGTGATGTATTTATATTAGTACTGGGATGTAAATCGATATTAACGAACGTAAAAGTTCTGTAAATTATTATAAGTACAACTTCTTATTATGGATGCATGAGAAGTGAATGAATTAAAGTATATGGGAGTGATCGACTGACATCGATTCATAGCCCAACTGTCCGTATGTGTAGTCGTGATGTGTGAGAATTATTGATATAAATGTAAGAAATTCGGGTCACGACAATATGCTAGCCTAGGAAACTGATTTTACTTATTAGTAGTACTTTGCAATGGTCAATGAATATTTTGATTGTGAATATGATATTGTATGTTATTTATAAATTTTATTAGAAAATAACACACCCATCATGTGCGAGTGGGAGATGTTGAACGTGGGACGCCCATAACGGGTGTCCCCATCCACAATAAAACTGCCAAGGCAGTTTTCACACAAGTGAAAAATTGCCTTGGGTAGTTTAAAAAGAAAAAAAAAAAGAGTTTTTTTTTATCCGAAAAAAATAGTATATTTGTAAGATACTCTGAACATTCAAAGGGATATGTGTTCATTGATGAACAAGCAAGTGAGAGTGTAACTGAATTTGAATCTCAGGATGCCACTTTTCTGGAAAATGATTTTTCAAATAGGGGTGAGATAAATCAGAAAAAATCTCTTTATGAGATTCAAGATCCAGATGATTTGATTGTTGCAAATCGTTTAATGTATAAACCTGATAATGAACCAACAATATCTCATCCAAGTGGGAGCATGACAAAAGATGATGAATTTGTTTCACAAGAATCACAAGTCAGGCGTAGTAGTCGTGACAAAGTTCCTCGACGTCGTTTTGACATAGAGGGAGAGCTTTCATGATTACCCCCATAAGATGAAGAAGAGCCAACGAACATTAAAGAGGCTCTTTCTTGTAATGCAAAAGAAAAGTGGATGAAAGCAATGGAAGAAGAAATGGAGTCAATGAGATCAAACAATGTTTGGAAATTGGTTGATCTTCCAAAAGGACGCAAAGCAATTGAGAACAAATAGGTTCTCAAAATTAAGCGTAAGTGAAATGGGACAATTGAAAGATATAAGGCTTGTCTAGTAGTTAAGGGGTATACTCAACAAGAGGGAGTTGATTATGAAGAAACATGACTCTCCTCTTGTCCTGGAAGGTTGGTTGCAATGCATTTAATTCTTATGAGCAAGGTTCGAGGGTCAGCAAAAACCATAAAAAAAAAAGAATAAAGAATACTTTTTATTCTTTTCTTTTCTCTTTCTCGAATAAAAAAAATCTTCTTTTTTTTTCTTTTTAAACTACCCAAGGCAATTTTTCACTTGTGTGAAAACTTGTGGATGGGGACACCCGTTATAGGCGTCCCACGTTCAACATCTCCCACTCGCACATAATGGGTGTGCTATTCTCATAATCAATTTCAAGAGAATATGTCTCTTTTTTCTGCAAAAGTTCATACAAGAAAATAGGCCGTGCAACCAGCATACTTTATCGTCTCGAGAGCTTGTTGCTATACAATTATTAGGTATATATAGCAACCCAAAATATAATTAGAGTTAGTATGCAGTACCCTAGATCCATTTAGTCACATTTCAAGTTTCCCATGATCTCTCTTTTATCAAGCTGTATGATATTCTTTCGTATTCACAATTATGTTTAACTATTTAAACATAATTGGTCGACCAATGAATACAATTAAATGTGACACCATAATGGTCTTCCCTTCTTCTAGAATCTCTCCATTTCAATTCAACTGCTATCCGGATACATCCCATTAGATTGAATCATCCATAATCATTGGTAACATTCCAAGATAGCTAACATTGAACTGAAACTTTAAGAAATAGTCAAAAGTCATAATGGTACTAATTTGAGATCATTTTGAGCTCATGGGTCTCACAAAACATTGAAGCAGATATCAATTCTTACGTTACCTTTATTGGTTGAATAATGCACATGTGGTATGAAACACATGCTATGGTATTACTCTCCCCCTTTTTTTTTTATGGAGCGTATGTCTTTATCATAATTTCAATACCGTACAAGTGATAGTTCAAACACACTCAGTATCTAACTTGAGTCCACAACTCTACTTACTTTAAAAATAACAACAGGATTTCCACCTAGCATTCAAAAACAGATAAAATGAATGGTGGGGTCATTCACTTTCGGTCATAAAGCTTATTATCATATGACCTCATCTTGACTCACAGTCAAGACGATTTCGTTTTAAGCTTGAGCTCTCTAGTTCTTACCGCTTAAAACTAATCTCATCTCTATGGCACTGAGCCATAGAGGTGATTGCCTGTGTGAGAAGGCCAATCATCTGTCCGACATTCATTTAACACGATACTGTATATGTACTTAACATATATATATGTGTGTGTATGCTTCACAAAAAAAAACAAAGTACTGAACTTTATAGGCATTAATTGAAATTAAAATTAGTCAACATCAAATACTAATGAGAAGATAATTGTAAATCATTTACTAAAAAACATCTTAGCAAGTACATCAAATTCTACACAATCTTAGAGCTCTAATGTGTCCATTATACACATCTCTAGGTATTAGCTTTGTAAATGGATCTGCAATCATCTTATGCGTAGAAATGTACTGCATGTTAACTTCCTTTCGTGCAACCATGTCTCTAACAAAATTATACTTCGTATCTATATGTTTGGTTTTTGAATGATATTTGGGATCTATAGTGAATGTGATTGCTGCTTGACTATCACAGTTCACTAACATTGAGTTTGATTCATCATTATTAAATCTCAAATGATTCAAAAATCTCTTGAGCCAAACGGCTTCTTGCATTGCTGCTGAAAATGTTACAAATTCAGCTTCCATTGTGGAAAGGGCTATACATGTCTATTTCTTACTACTCCATGAGATTCCCCCATTATTCAGTAAGAAAACATAGCCCGAGGCAGATTTTCTTTCATCTAAATCTCCTCCCCAATCAGCGTCTGTATACCCAATTAGATGCAGATCACTTCCATGATAGCACAATGAATAATTTGCAGTGCATTTAAGATACCTTAATATCTTTTTAACGGTTTTCCAATAGGGTTGTCATCCATTGGATTGGTACCTACTTATCATTCCAACTGCATAACAAATATCTGGCATTGTGCACATCATAACATACATAAGGCTTCCAATAGCACTGGAATAAGGAACTCTTGCCATTTGTTCCTTTTCTCGAGGAGTCTTAGGACACATTCTATGACTTAGGCCTTCGCCTTTAGCAATAGGAGTATCTATTGGCTTGCAGTCTTGCATGTGGAATCATTCAAGAATTTTCTTAATATATTGTTCTTGTGAAAGAGCTAACAAGTTCTTGGAACGATCCCTTTCAATTTTAACACTAAGTATGTAAGCTGCTTCGCCCATGTCCTTCATTTCAAAATTTGAGAACAACCAAATTTTCACTGTAATAATATACTCCTTGTCATTTTCAGCCAATAGTATGTCATTCACATAAAGTGACAATATTACAAACTTGTCTTTTGACCTTTTGACATACACGTAATGGTCTTCATCAATCATGATAAAATCATAAGAAATTATCGCTTGATGAAATCTAATATACCACTGCTTGGAAGATTGTTTAAGACCATAAATTGATCTTAATAGTCTACACACTTTGTGTTCTTGACTTTTTTCAATGAAACCTATAGATTGTTCCATATAGATTTCCTCTTCCAATTCTCCATTTAGAAAATCAGTTTTTACATCCATTTGATGTAACTCCAAATCTAAACTTACAACTATGGCTAGAATCAAGCGTATTGAGGTAAATCTTACAACAAGAGAGAATGTTTCTTCATAATCAACTCCCTCTTGTTGAGTATACCCCTTAGCTACCAGACGGACCTTATATCTTTCAATTGTCCCATTTGACTTACGCTTAATTTTGAGAACTCATTTGTTCCTAATTGCTTTGCGTCCGTTTAGAAGATCAATCAATTTCCAAACATTGTTTGATCTCATAGACTCCATTTCTTCTTTCATTGTTTTCATCCACTTTTATTTTGCATTACAAGAAAGAGCCTCTTAAATGTTCTTTGGCTCTTCTTCATCTTGTGGGGTAATCATGAAAGCTTCTCCCTCTATGTCAAAACGACGTCGAGGAACTTTGTCACGACTACTACGTCTGACTTGTGATTCTTGTAAAATAGATTCATCATCTTTTGTCATGCTCTCACTTGGATGAGATACTGTTGGATCATTATCAGGTTTATACATTAAACGATTTACAACAATCAAATCATCTGGATCTTGAATATCATAAAGAGATTTTTCCTGATTTATCTCACCCTTATTTGGGAAATCATTTTTCAGAAAAGTGGCATCCCAAGATTCAAATTCAGTTATACTCCCACTTACTTGTTCACCAATGAAAACATATCACTTTGAATGTTTAGAGTATCTTACAAATATACTCTTTTTTTCCTCTTGGACCTAACTTGCCGTGTTGATGAGCAGGCTCATGAACATAGGCAACACAACCCCAATGTCTTAGATTACTAAAATCAGGTTTTCTTCCAGTCCATAATTCATAGGGAGTGGATGCAATTGGCTTAGAGGGTACTTGATTGAGTATGTAGGCAGCTGTTAATAATGCATCACCCCAAAAGGTGATTGGCAAATTTGCTTGGGCTATCATGGACCTAACCATTTCCAGAAGGGTTCTATTTCTTCTCTTTGCAACACCATTTTATTGTGGAGTTTTTGGAATGGTCAACTGCCTATTGATTCCTTTTTCATCACATAAAAATCTAAATTGTTCAAACAAGTACTCACGTCCACGGTCTGTTCTTAATGCCTTAACGTTTTTATCTAATTAATTCTCCACAAAATTCACATATTTTCTAAAACATTCGAAAGCTTCAGATTTGTGAGAAATCAAATAGACAAATCTGAAACGCGTGTAATCATCTATGAATGTGATGAAATATACACCTCCACTTCGTGACCTTACAGTCATTGGGCCACAAATATTGAAATGAATCAATTGCAATGAAATTTCAACTCTAGTTCCTTTACCAAATGGTTTTCTTGCTATTTTTCCCATTAGACAACTTTCACATGTTGATAGATTAACTTTTTCTATAGGGCCCAGTAATCTCTCTTTAGCTAATCTATTCATTCTTTGTTGCCCAATATGGCCTAGTCTAGCATACTAAACGTTTACATTAACATCCGAAGATGTAACAAGGGAAAAACTATTACTACACATATCACCATTTGAAGTGTAGTCAACATCCATTACAATAAAACCATCCAACAAATATCCAGAACCATAATAATTCGTTTCCAAAAATAAATTTAAATCAGTGCTATGAAAGTTCAAAATAAAGCCCAAATTTAGAAGAACAGTAACAGAAACTGAATTTCGTCGAATCTCAGGAGCAAATAGGACATCATGTAGGATAAGAGTTTTTCCACCACACATACATAACATGCAGGTTCCAATACCCTTTACTCCAACCCGTGTGTTGTTTCCTACATAAATCCATTTTGATCCTCGTGGAATCCAACGAAAATCCACAAACACATTCTTGTCTTATGCTACATGGTCTGTGACCCCTGAGTCTACAATCTACAAAGGATGAGATTCAGTCAATAATACAGTACTAGAAACACATATAGTACTTTTCAAAATATCTGAAGTATTCACAAATGCTTTAAGGGTTTCTACCTTTTTTGGCTCGTTACATTCACGAGCAAAATGACCCTTCTTACCACAGTTAAAGCACTTGACATTTGTCTTGTTCTTCTTCGGATGAGCCATAGGACCTTTTCCTTTTACCAGGATAATCGTCTTTTGCCTTTTTAGGAGCTTTACATTTATGTCTACTAAATGACTTTCGCTTGAAGCTCGAAGCTTCATTAGAACTTGTACCAGCCATATACACGTCAGCATTAGGCCTAGTTGCCTCAATGCGATCTTCCTCCAATTGTAGGTGACGTGAAGCATCATCAATGGTCTTGATACTTTCATTATGAGTAAGGTGGACTTTCATATGCTCCCAACTGTGTGGCAAGGACCGAATGACAGCTTGAACCTGCTGTTCATCTGTTAAAGTGTGACTAGCCTCCTTCAACTCACTAATCATGTTTGACATTTCTTTTATGTGTTGTTTCATGTTGTGATTTGGATGTTTTTTATACGTGTCAAATTTGATTGTAAGCTGTCTTAGTTTAGCGATCGAAGTGCCACCAAACTTTGCCTTTAAGGCTGTCCACATCTCTTTTGCAGTATCGTACTTTCTGAACTCACGCATGATGTCATTCTCCATACTGCTTAGCAACGTAATGCGAGCTATGAAATTTTTCTTTTTTCAGGCTTCATAAGCCTCTCGGTTCCTCCTATGTTGTGCAATATTTCCTTCCTCAGGCTCTTCCATGACATTATTCAGAACTTCAAGAACCTCTTGTTCTTCCAACACATACTGAATTTTCATACTCTAGATTTCATAGTTATCTCCATTCAGTTTCTCACCTTTGTTTAACTCAGCAACAATGGTTTTAGAAGCAGAAGTCATTTCAAAAAAAAATATTATACACAGAGACATATACGCACTTAATTAATGTCAAGCATTACACAGATCCATTTTGCCACAATTTCAAAATTAAATTAATGATAATTATTCACATGTCATGGAATCAAAAGTTTACCAAGTTTCACAATCATCCTCCAATTCGATGTGTTTAATTATATCACCAATTAATTTTATTGTGTAAAATTTATTATTCTAAGGTAATTACATTTTTTTATTAAAATACCTTAGAATTCCCACTACAAACAAATCAACTATATATATATAAACAATAGCATATATTGATTACATAAAAATAATAAAAATATTTACATAAACAAGTCTTTTAAAATAACAATATTTGTTCAAACATAGTCAAATAACAACACAATAAAATAAAATAAAACTAGTTTCTACGAATTATTTTTCTAATTACTGTAATAGATTCTTTAAATTCTTTAGACACTTTAAACTCTAAATCTGAAAACCATGAAGTACCGGGAACTTTGTATTTCCCTTTGCAAAGGCTAGTATTAATTGAGAGGGTTGCAGTCCTTGTTGCCCCTATCTGCATATATTCTTTCAAAAAATTTGTCACTAACATTGCATAATTAAGTTTTGAATTTGGTTTCCAAAGATCATCTAAAAGACCCTTTTGACTTGGAGTGATCAACGTACTCCTTAACATGAGGTATTTGTTAGGTCACTCCTCAAATGTAAATTGTCACTCCATATAGACTCTTGTATTTTTTTATTAACAATAATGATATGTCTCTCCATATCATCATTGGGATCCATTCGATAATTGGCTAGTTCATTTAGCAATTTCATAGCTCTGCGATACTGAGGCCCTGTCCTAATAGCCCTAGGAGTCCTCATCATGATCGACATGATTATCTGTAACAAATATAGAAAAAATAATGAATACATATGTATAACACAAGCCTCGTAGCGATTAAAAACGAATTTTAATCATCCTTGTGTTATATAGACTCCTCATGCTAATGCAGGACTTACAATTTTTTTTTTAAATTGTTGATATTTATTTATTATATATGAATTTTATCTTTGGAATTAACTACCTTGCAATCTTTCAAAAAAAATCTTTAAGGTGGTTAATTGCATTGTCTTGGGGCATTCGCATACTTATGATAGAAATCATAATTTTCAATTTCTCAACTTTCTAACCAATAATTTTTCTTATTTGAAACATCCTATACACATTTGCAACAATTTTGAATAAATCACGCACATTTGTGTGATCTCCAATGACATCGCATATCAATTACGTTTTCTTAAATGCATGTAAGAAAATGATATTTAATCATTTGTAACATGATTCTATTTAACAAATACAGAAAAAATAATGAATACATATATATAACACAAGCCTCGTAGCGATTAAAAACGAATTTTAATCATCCTTGTGTTATATGAACTCCTCATGCTAATACAGGACTTACATTTTTTTTAAAATTGTTGATATTTATTTATTATATATGAATTTTATCTTTGGAATTAACTTTCGAATAAATCACGCACATTTGTGTGATCTCCAATGACATCGCATATCAATTACGTTTTTTCGATTGTTCTACATGAAATAACAACAATTAAATATCATTTTCTTATATGCATTTATCATACCAGAAATCAAGCAACCTGGCTCTGATACCAATGTTAGAGAAAAATAAATAACATGGGGTGAGAGAGGCTCGAACTCTCGGCCTCAGGATAACTCAACGAAGCTATGAGACCTACGCGCTAGCCAACTGCGCCACACAATTTATTTATTTAATCCAACATTGGTATCCGAGCCAGGTTGCTTGATTTCTGGTATGATAAATGCATGTAAGAAAATGATATTTAATTGTTGTTATTTCGTGTAGATCAATCGAAAAAACGTAATTAATATGCGATATCATTGGAGATCACACAAATGTGCGTGATTTATTCGAAATTGTTGCAAATGTGTATAAGATGTTTCAAATAAGAAAAATTATTGGTTAGAAAGTTGAGGAATTGAAAATTATGATTTTTATCATAAGCATGCGAATACCCCGAGACAATGCAATTAACCACCTTAAAGATTTTTTTTTGAAAGATTGCAAGGTAGTTAATTCCAAAGATAAAATTCATATATAATAAATAAATATCAACAATTTAAAAAAAAATTGTAAGTCTTGCATTAGCATGAGGAGTCCATATAACACAAGGATGATTAAAATTCGTTTTTAATCGCTACGAGGCTTGTGTTATACATATGTATTCATTATTTTTTTCTGTATTTGTTACAGAGAATCATGTCGATCATGATGAGGACTCCTAGGGCTATTAGGACAGGGCCTCAATATCGCAGAGCTATGAAATTGCTAAATGAACTAGCCAATTATCGGATGGATCCCAATGATGATATGGAGAGACATATCATTATTGTAAATAAAAAAATACAAGAGTCTATATGGAGTGACAATTTACATTTGAGGAGTGACCTAATAAATACCTCATGTTAAGGAGTACGTTGATCACTCCAAGTCAAAAGGGTCTTTTAGATGATCTTTGGAAACCAAATTCAAAACTTAATTATGCAATGTTAGTGACAAATTTTTTGAAAGAATATATGCAGATAGGGGCAACAAGGACTGCAACCCTCTCAATTAATACTAGCCTTTGCAAAGGGAAATACAAAGTTCCCGGTACTTCATGGTTTTCAGATTTAGAGTTTAAAGTGTCTAAAGAATTTAAAGAATCTATTACAGTAATTAGAAAAATAATTCGTAGGAACTAGTTTTATTTTATTTTATTTTATTTTATTTTATTGTGTTGTTATTTGACTATATTTGAACAAATATTGTTATTTTAAAATACTTGTTTATGTAAATATTTTTATTATTTTTATGCAATCAATATATGTTATTGTTTGTATATATATAGTTGATTTGTTTGCGGTGAGAATTCTAAGGTATTTTAATAAAAAATAAAAAAAATATAATTACCTTAGAATAATAAATTTTGCACAATAAAATTAATTGGTGATATAATTAAACACATCGAATTGGAGAATGATTGTAAAACTTGGTGAACTTTTGATTCCATGACATGTGAATAATTATCATTAATTTAATTTTGAAATTGTGACAAAATGGATGTGTGTAATGCTAGGCATTAATTAAGTGTATATATGTCTCTGTGTAGAATATTTTTTTTGAAATGGCTTATGCTTCTAAAACCATTGTTGTTGAGTTAAACAAATGTGAGAAACTGAATAGGGATAATTATGAAATCTGAAGTATGAAAATTTAGTATGTATTGGAAGAACAAGAGGTTCTTGAAATTCTGAATAATGCCATGGAAGAGCCTGCACAACATATGAGGGACCGAGAGGCTTATGAAGCTAGGAAAAAGAAAAACTCCATAACTCTCATTACGTTGCTAAGCAGAATAGAGAATGATCCCAAGACCAGGACAAAACCTTGAGGGGTCTGTGGGCTGCCAAAGAGGACAGTACGGTTGAGTCAAGATAAACCTGGGAGAAGCCCAAAGGGATGCCAGCCGACGGCCTATGAACAGACTGAACCTTGACAAGTTGATATACTAAAGACTTTAATATGTTGTTTATGTTGTGTTCAATGTTTTTGTTGTTCTTTTGGTTTTTAAATTACTATTGCTTGTTGGTATCTATCAAACACAAAAACGCAATCTAATAATCTTATCTTATAAGGGGTATTTCTCTTTTCCATTAGAAGAAGCTATAAGTGATTGTTAGAAAGAAATAAGATATTAGGCTACCTTGTCTACTTTTGTGTTGTTTTATATAAATTTAAAGAGTTTATTACTAATATGCTTTTACGAGATTTTTAAGTTGTGATATTATTACAATTTATATATTTATTTACATGGGCAAACCCTTTTTTTAGGGTGGTACCTAATGATAGAAGATTGCTGTAATTCAAGTTAAAAGCTTTTCACCAAATAATGTAGATATTTTTAAAAAGTAAAATGTAATATAAAGAAAAGTTTTTTAGTACCTGATTTGAGAATGAAGGGACGCTTGTACTTCGCTGATCTCCTTTGTTATAATACTTTTTTGCAAAAAAATTGCAACTAGAATAAGATGTAAATTTTGTGTTCGAGATTAGTGTAACAGAATGCACTTAAAAAATATAAATTAAATGTCAATAAAATGTAAACTTTAATATGTAAGAATTGCAAACTTTTAATTGAAGGAAATCTTTTCATCATTCAAAATTTCAAAAGTTGCAAACGTATCTACCACTTACAAAAGTGTGATAAATGATTTGATATTATAATATGATTGTCCATGATTCGAATTGCTTAATAAGATTGTCATATCGTGTTATGTCCTAAGACCTAACCTGTTGGATTTAAGTTCAAATAGTCATCACCAACTATTCTATTTAAATATAATTAGTCACTTAATTAGATAAAAATTTTATCTACATTCAAAGAATCTTAAGTTTAAGAAAGATTAACACTTTATATCGCCATCTTAAAATCGTACAAACTAATCTTAAATTTATTATAAATTTATTTGTATATTTTTATTAGCTTCGATAATTAAATATTGGGAAAGTTTTCAAATCCTTTTCATTAATTTGACTCACGTCAAGATGTTTAAAGAATACCCATTGACTTTTGTAAACTTCATTGTTGAATTGATTAGTGTATTATGAAAATCCTATCTTTTAATTCTGATTTAAATCTTTTGTAATTCCTAACTTTTATTAACAATTTTAAATTTTAATTTTATCTTACTTTTTATTTTATCTAATTTTATTATTTCATGTTTTAAAAATAAAAATGAAATGAGTTATTGAAAATTCTTTTATAGTATCACATTGATTTGCTCAACTTAAAAAGAAGTTTTTCATCTAGAAATTTCAAAGAATATCAATTGATTTTCTTAGAATTAAAGAAGCGGCACTTATTTATTTATTTAATTTTATATTTATACTTTTTGATTTAATTCATTCCTAACTAAACTTTCTAGTAAATAATCTAGCATAACATAAAATAAACTTATCCTATCAAATTTTAATAAATCACTCATTTAACTTAATGCGTTAATCATAACTAAATTAATATATGTCCAAATTAATTCTTACCATACCAATTAATTTTGTTATCAATCCATCTAATCACATAATCAAAGACTAAGGTTAATATTACAATATAATTTTACATGATTAATTAAAAATAGAATTATTAGTGCAAAATTTGTCAAAAAACCGCCGCCGGTGGCCCTTCCTCTGTTATCGATAACTCCACCTTCTTCCTCTTTTCCGGTTTGAGAGCCTTGGAGGTTTAAATCCCAGCCTTTAGTTCCCGCTCCATCTACGCCTCACGGTGCTGTTCCCCTCTCCGAGATTGCCACTATCCACCAAAAAGGAACTTTCTTTCAAAACCGGACACCACCGAGCCTCTCTTCTTTGTCTTTCTCTTTTCTGATGATTGTGAATTTTGGTTTCAGACTTTCAGACTTTTTGCTGGGATTTTGATTTGTCGGATTGATGATTTCTGGATATTGAATTGTGATTGGAACTTTCGAATTTTGGAATGCTTTTGGCTAGAATTTTGATTACTGTTTGAACTTGGCTAATCAATTTCGGTTGCTTGCATGGTGGACTAATTGGAGTTCGGGGTTCTGGGGATGGGTGAATTTGGTGCGGGTTTGCTTCTGGAAATTCTGGATACAGGGTCGGATTGAATTCCGGGGTAATGTTGAATGATTGGAATTCTGTTTTTGCTAAAAGGTTGAATCTCTGGGCTATAGGTGAATTGGGAAGGGAGTGTATTCAAGTGACTGGGGGTTGCTGGGTTAAGATTTTGCTAGTTTTGCTTGAATCTGATCAACTAAGTTTCTGGTTATGGATGAATCTGGCTCCTGCTCCCTTGGCTGGTTTCTCTTCTTTTTTTTTTTTCTGTGTTCTTTTACTTATAAAAAAATATCCTGTTTTTTCCGTGATTTTTCGTTCAATCTCCTCTCCCCTATTCCACTTATACATTTTATAGAACCTCTTTCCTAATCCGATTAGCTTTTCAATAATCTGATGGAATCAAAATTTGATTTTATTTTTTTTCTTGTTGTTTGAATTATCTGTTTTCTCAATCTTTAAATCCAAACCAATCCCTTATCTTTTGGAATTCAATTAATTCAAATGGTGTTTCATTTTTTTATTTTGAAGTTATTTTATTTTAATTATTTTGATATTTTAATAATACAAAGTATAAATAAATTATTAATATATAAAACTAAAAATAAAATATTATTTTATATTTATGATATATAACTATGAAATATTTGTTGTTTAATATTTTAAATATTAAATAATATTAAAAATATATAAATAAAATAATTTTAAATATTCAATAATAAAAATATTATTTAATATAAAAAACAATTTTAATAAATTTTAATCTATTAAAAAATATTGCTATATAAAAATAATTTTAATAATTTTTATTATCTATTAATTATCATAATGTATTAAGTTTTAATTAAAAAGTTATCATCAATCATTCAAAAAAAGATCATTTATTTAAATTAAAGATAATGATTGATCTACGTCTCAAATTCAGGATCCAGATTACGTGTAAGAAAAGTATTAATACCCTTAAAACGTTCATCTTAGATTGACACCGAATTAATGTTATATTATTTTTAAAATGGTTTTATTTGAATGATCTTTAACTAAATGTCTTATATTTATTCAAAATTTAAATATTGAAAAACTTTTAAGAAACTTTTCACCAATTTGACAGAATTTTTTTAAAAAATTATTTTTAACTTAAAAGCATTTGTATCATTTAATTTTCTTGGAGAGACTACATCATCAATTTCATTATATATCTTATGTAAAATTCCTATTTCTCAATCTTAATTTGTATTTGTTATTTTATTTTTATTTTATTTTATATGTACTAATTTTATTTATTTCAATTTTTAATTATTTTATGAAAATAAATTTTAATTATTAATATTGAAAATTTCTCTCAAATCTTTCATACTAAGAGAAAAATCCTCACCCAAAAATTTCTAAATGTCAATATTTATAACTCTTTGGAATTTCATTAAGGAAAAATCTCAATTTACTCATATATTATTAACTAATTTAATTTGAAATAATTATTACTTAATTTACTTAAAATATCTTGCGTTTATTTATAAATCTACAATAATATATTTTCAATATAGATTGTCTTTAAATAAAAATATTAAACTAATTATTTAACCATATATTAAATTTCATAATCATACTATTTTACCTAAGTAATTTAATATATAAATTAACTATATCTTTTATAAGCTAATCGTAACAATCTAATAAATAATTAAATTACCTGCCTTATTTAACAAAATAAGTAATTAATTTAATAAAATAATTAAAAAAAATTACATGCCCTTTTCCATTTTCCTGCGTTTCTTTATGTCTTTCTTTCTTTCTTTCTTCACCTCTTTCTCCTCTTCTCAGCTGTCTTTCTTCAACAGCCCCTTAAGCCAACTCAGCTGCAACTTCTTTTTCTTCCTCTACTGCTCAGAACCACATTCTACTCAGCCTCGATTCTCGATTTATAGCAGGTTTCGGTTCTCACAGGTTCACGTTCTGCTACTGCTCTTTCTTTCTTTCCCACACCGCAGCCAGCCCAGTAGATAGGAGACGCAGCGAGCAGGAGGCTTAAATGGGAGATGATGGCAGCTTGTCGACGTGTTGAAGCAGCAGCTTCTCAGTAACCAACACAGGATGACCCAGCAGAACTTGAACAGTAACGAGGCAGCACACAGCAGCTAAAAACGTCCCCCAACCGCCTCACAGCAGTTCGCAACAAAGCACAGAGAAACAAGGACCTTTCAGTGCAGCAAAAGCAGGCCTGTAGGGGAATAGGACCGGATCTCCTTCAATGCAACTAGCAGCGGAATCTTTAACAGCAGCAGCGAGTCAGGCTTCTTCTTCCTACAGCAGCGGGACAGTAAGGATGGAGGCAGCAGGGGTTGTTTTGAATGCAGCAGTTTTTTTTCTTTTTTCTTTTTTACTTGACCGTGCTTTATTCTTGCTTGTGCCTTGCTTTAATTCTTGCTTCTTCCTTGCTCATAGAACTGTTTAAGAGTTGGAATATTCATTCAAATGTTCGTTTATTTTTAATAGGTTTGGATAAAAATTTAAATATATTAAATAGGTTTGTGTTTAAAAATTAAAATCTATTTAAAAATAGAGTAGGTTTAAATTTATCATTTCAAGTTTAAACTTGATTCGATCGATCTATTTTTTTACTATGTTTTTTAATTGCTTTTGTTTTTTTTGTGCAATTTTATTTTAATTTATATTTTTTATACTTTAATTTATATTTTCATATTTCGTATAATCTTTTTATAAAAATTTATTCAAATTTATTGTGTTATATTTAATAATTATTATATATTTTATTATTTTTATAAAAAAATTAATAAAATTTGGGTTGGCTTGAACGAGTTTGGATTTATTCATTATATGTAAAACGTGTTTAGACAAAAATTATACCCAAAAAATAGACCGAGCTTAAATACACTTTTACTTCCTTAATACTTTATCTAAACCTGATCCAAATCTAACTCGGCTCATAAACAGGTCTACTTGCTCCATACTTTGGCTTTCATCGTATAGAACTAGGATTATATTTGTCTTGAAAAGTTTTTTGGCAAGAAAAGATTTTATTTGATTCTTATAAAATTCTTTTAATTTATTGAATTATTAGAATCAAAATCTAAATATTCTCCCTAACCTTGAAGTTTGAATTTTTGATTTGTCTCTTTCCTTATATTGAAAATAAAAAAATCAAAATCAAAACAGAAATCAAATAAAATAATATAAATATAAGTAATCAAAATAATTTAAAAAATTTCGGGACAAAATGATGTCTACATTAATTTCACAAATATAAAATTTTTGTTATAAAACTTTATTTTATACAAAATTTTAATCTATTGTCTTCAACATTCATTTTAGCTTCTTGCTTCACTTCATCTGTTTGTTATAGCTGCGTTAGCATCAATTATGCATCTCATCATTAGTTTTAATCTTACCGTTATAATAACTAATCTCATATCTGTTGTTATTTTTAATTTTACTGGAGCAAATTTTACCACTCATTCAAACTAGCATTAAAATTGAATTCAACTGAATTTATTTTTTATTTCGTGTTTACTGAATCAAATTTTTTAATTTTAAAATTAATTGAAACAAATTAATCAAAATAACAAAAAAAAGCTTTACCTATTGATTGTTACCATTTTTTAGAAGGGCTTAGATCTAATTCTTTATTATCTATTCCCTTTTTCACCCTTATGAAATAAAATATATTAATTTTTCATTTTTGAAAATAAACTAAATAGTTAACTAAAATAAGAAAAAACATTTAAATTAAAATATTAATTGTTCATATTTGAAACAAAACTAAATAATATCATCTAATAAAAGATTCAAATACCAAAATATTAAATTTAAAAATTCTAACAACATTAAACTTCAAATAATATCTAATTTTCAAATATTAAATATATATTGAGGTTTCATATATTTTTAATCTTATTTTTGAATTTCTTATATTTCGGTTAATTTTTTTAAATCATTTTCGATAACAGATTGAAATAATTTACTAATTGTTTGATTAATCGAATTAAATTTTCGTTCCATCGATTAATTCTTTTATTAAAATCACCAAAAATTCAAGAGACGAGATGCATATAAGATATAACACCAACCAGAAAAAAAAAATAGTACTAGGAACAGTTGAAGAATGATTCAAATCTTGCCCCCTCATGTTACATGTGTGCACTGTTGATTTAGTCAAGTGTTTGTCCTATTATCTAGCCATTATGTTAGGTCAATAACAGATGCAGATGTTTAGTTGATTTGTTGTGGAGATTTCTTGTGTCAGTTGGAGATTTTTATTTCGTCTTTCTATATAAATCGGCACTATCGAAATCAATAAAGCTTCTCTGTTTTTTTTTTTTTTGCTTCAGTTGTTTTCCTGCCCTTTTTTAGTTTAACATTTTGGCATTCGAGCCAAGTTAACGAGAGAAGTTGAGAGAGTATTCAGTAACAACTATTTTTTCTTAACACGTGATATTTTTTATGGCTTCTGAAGGCTTTGTACAACCAACTATTCCTCGCTTCAATGGTCACTATGATCATTGAAGCATGTGATGGAGAATTTCCTAAGATCCAATGAATATTCGCAGCTTTTTGAAAATGGTGTAGTAGAATCAGTAGCTGGTGCAACAGTGACTGATGCACAAAAGACAGAGCTTGAAGGGTAGTGTTTGAAAGATCTCAAAACAAAAAACTATTTGTTCTAAGTTATTGATCGCTTAATCTTGGAAACAATCCTTCGCAAAGACGCCTCTAAACAGATTTGGGATTTCATTAAGAAAAAGTATCAAGGGAATGCAAGGGAAAAGCGGCAGTAGCTACAAAATCTTCGTGCTGAATTTGAGACGTTACAAATGAAGAGTGGAGAGTCGGTTGTAGATTACTTCTCTAGGACAATGGCTATTGCAAATAAGTTGCAGATACATGGTGAAAAAATGGAAGATGTCACCATAATTGAGAAGATTCTCCGGTCGATGACAACAAAATTCAACTACATTGTTTGTTCGATTGAAGAATCACATGATATTGATACTCTCTCTATAGATGAAGTACAAAATTCTTTGCAAATTCATGAACAGAAGTTCAACAAACAGGACAAGGAGGAGCAAGCACTGCAAGCAGCAGTAAACTCAAGAAGCTTTGGACATGGAAAAGGGCACTGGAAAGGTAAAGGAAGAAATTTCTAATCAAAGGAGTGCCAAGCCAATGGAAATTCGAGAAGATGGAAAGGACAAGATCCAGGTCATCGTTCAACAGACTCCAAGACCAGGTTTGCAAACAAATCAAATATTGAATGTTTTCGTTGTCATAAGTTTTGCCATTATCGTTCGGAATGCCGTGCAAATTTAAGCAAAGAATGTGGTGAAAGGTCTAATTTTGCAGAGAAAGATGAGGAGGAAATCACCTTGTTGATGGTGTGTCATCCTAAAGAAGAGACTCACACAAATTTGTGGTACCTAGATACAGGCTGCTGTAATCATATGTGTGAAGACAAGTCTGTGTTTAACGAGCTGGATGAATCTTTCCACGACACTGTAAGGTTTAGAGATAATTTGATTGTTTCAGTTATGGAAAAAGGAAAGGTAAATATTCAAACCATGGCCAATTCAATTCAAACTATCTCTGATGTTTTGTTTGTTTCAAACTTAAGGTCAAATTTACTTAGTGTGGGTTAGCTTCAAGAGAAGGGATATGACATGATTTATATGGGCTCATCTGATTCAGTTATAACTGAATTCAAAGCTAATATGATAAAAAGTTTTGAGATGTCAGATTTGAGATTGCTGCATTATTTCCTTGGACTTGAAGTGAAGCAATGTGATGGTGGAATTTTTATTTTATGCAGCAGATCTTTTAAAAAGATTTCATATGGCCAACTGTAAGATGGCAGCAACACCCATGAATGCAAATGAAAAATTGTAGCTTGAAGATGGTACAGAGAAGGCGAATGCGAGGCACTTCAGGAGTCTAGTTGGAGGTTTGAATTATTTGACTAATACTAGACTTGACATTTCATTCTCTGTAGGTGCAATTCCAGGTTTATGCATGATCCGTCTAAACAACAAAACAAATCTTGTCTTATATTGCTGGAACACTTGATTATGGAATTTGGTATTTTAAAGTATCAAATTTTCGTTTGGTTGACTTTACAGACAGTGATTGAGCAACCTCTTTGGATGATAGAAGAAGTCTTTCTGGCAATGCTTTCAACCTTGGATTAGAAGCTGTCACTTGGAGTTCAAAGAAGCAAGCAACAATAGCTTTATCATCTTCAGAGGCAGAGTATGTAGCTACAACTACTTCTGCATGTCAAGCTATATGGCTAAGAAGGTTGCTTGTTGATCTCAATCAAGAACAGAAAAATGCAACTGACATTTTTTGTGACAACAAAGTAGTAATTAATATGACCAAAAATCCTGCATTTCATGGAAGAACAAAGCACATTGATATACGATTTCATTATATTCGTGAGCTTGTAGAAGATGGAACAATTAATTTGAAGTATTACAATACGAATTCTCAAGTTGCATATATCTTCACCAAGTCACTTTGTCGAGCAAAGCATGACTTCTTTAGACTTCAACTTGGTGTGTGCAATTTTGAATCAAGGGAGAGTGTTGAAGAATGATTCAAATCTTGCCACCTCATGTTACAGGTGTGCACCGTTGATTTAGTCAAGTGTTTGTCCTATTATCTAGCCATTATGTTAGGTCCAATAACAGAGGCAGATGTAGCATTTTTCTTTAGTTGATTTGTTGTCAAAATTTTCTGTGTTAGTTGGAGATTTTTATTTAGTCTTTCTATATAACTAGGCACTATCGGAATCAATAAAGTGTGTGTACTGGAAGTTTTGGTTCAAAACCTTCTCTGCTTTTTTGCTTCAGTTGTTTTCCTGCCCCTTTTTAGTTTAACAGGAACATGGAATTCCAATTTTCATAACTTGCCTTCTATGTACCTCAGACTTAAGTCATAGGATTTCACATAATTCCAGCCCAGTTCTTTCCCTCATTTACTGCAATAGATATCAGAAATGGTGTGAATACCAGACAAGAGACGGCAAGAGGTTTTATAGACAGTTCTGGCGGCTGTAAAATTGAGGACAACAAGATTCCATTTCTTCCACTGAAAGCTAAGCACAAAGGTACAGATGAAGAAGAAAGGTAGTGCAAGAAGAAAATGGAAAAAAAATCAACATCCGGGAAAAAGATGATATCCGAATTTGGCTTTCGAAAGATAAGAAACATTCATGGTGGACCTGGCTTGGTTTCAATCACAAGCAAGGTAGGCCAAATTCAAGCAGTCAAGTCAACTACTGCCTAGTAGTAATCTGTAATCATACATGTCGGGTAAGCAATTACCAGCACAGGAAAACATTTCTTCCCCAGGCTTCTTTTCTTAGGTTGTAAACTGCCTGAAATCTCATAATAATGTACCAGTAAAGTAAATTTAAGATCAATGATTGACACCTGATTCGACCATCCCCATGTTGCTTTCATTGCAGTCATAATTAAGAAATGAAGATTATTACCAGAAAGTTAGGGGAAAATTAGAGATATAACAATGGCCTTAATAGCAAATATAAGATTAACAGGAGAAAAGTAGACTTTCGAACATAACTTTCAATTTACACAAGTGCTGGGATTTGCAGCATAGATTTCCAGTTTTCATATACAAGAGTACAAGTACAGTTTCCAATCTGAGATTAAGCAATCTCCTTATTTGTTTTTTAATAGAGAGGGATTCATAATAAGCTAGTTAGTATTCTTCGACCATCTTAAGTTTTTCGAGAATGAACTTCCCTTCCTTGAACCTGTTCTTGAAGTCAAAAGCTTGCACATATTTCCAGCCCAGTTCTTCACCACAGTAGCTGCA
The DNA here is from genome assembly GCA_033439115.1 of Firmiana major. NCBI lineage: Eukaryota > Viridiplantae > Streptophyta > Magnoliopsida > Malvales > Malvaceae > Firmiana > Firmiana major. Next base: position 85,107,841 of record CM065897.1, read on the forward strand.
ATAGATATCAGCAATGCTGAAAAGACCAGTTAACAACTGCTTGTCCCTCTTTGGCCCCAAAACAATGTTCATTGCATGATGGAACATGTAAGCTTTGCCTGATATTGCCTGTTACAACCAAATCGATGAAATTGAAACGAAAGACAAAGATTAGATCGGCACCAATTCAAAGAAAAACAGAAACAGAAAAGAAGTCAAGGTTATAGTAGTAACTATGTAATCCTTAGAAACAAGGTCATCGCCAAGGGCACGTGGATTTCTGCAGTTTCTGCAGCTGTACAAGGGATTACCACCGGATTCCATATCCACTGAAGCAAGCTAAGACCGGATAATCATGGTGGGTGTGGGTGTGGTTAAATAAAAGAAGGGTAGGCCAGAGTCGACGGTTGACTAGAAGTTGTATTATTGGATGGGGAGAAAAGTGAATGGTTAGCTAGTCATCATCAACCTTGGGGACTTGTAGGCCAATGACAGAAGAAGAAGAGTGAGGAAGCAAGTAGCATGGAGATGGGCCTTCATTTTCCGTGTGGAAACAAAACCCATGAGTTTTGTGTCAATAATTTTACTTTACACATAACTAATAATTTTTCGAGAAATATATTCTTTTTTAAAAAAAATGTAAGACAATTTAAAAAAATAACTTAATTTTTTATTAACCAATTAATTTTTTATCAAGTAAACATAAGAAAATACATAAATTATTTTTTCAAAGTTATTTTGATTAAATGGAGCCTAAATTAAATTAAATTTTTAATTTTTAATTTTTCATATTTGAATAAATTAAATAATATCATGCAATAAAATATTCAAATACCAAAATATTAACTTAAAAACTTTAACAACATTAAACTTAAAACATTATTTAAATTTTATTTTTATATTTTATTAATTTGATGAATCTAATTAATCCAAAATTATATTTAATTTTTTTTTCGTTAATCGATCAAATAATTGTTAACCATCAATACTTCGAGGAGATCAACACTCTGGCTCTGGTGATTTAGAAAGAGAACCTGCATTCACAAATTGATAGTGCAGTTTGATGTTCCTCATTCTTTAATGTGCTTTTGCCTTTGGAATTATTGAATTAGTTTGCCGCTCCTTCTCATCCGCATCTAACCCTTTTTTTCTTTTCTTCTTGGTTGGCTTGCTGAAGTCCGTGCTTACTCTTATAATTGTCTCCGGTGGCCATGAGCTTTCTAGTTATTATTCCCGGGATGATGATAGAGGATCAATGCGGGCTATCAGAGATAGTGACCCCCCCTGAGCATCTTGTGATCGTTATCTTCGCAGCACGGTATTAAATTAGTACTTTATTTTTCGTTGTTTAAGTTTTTAATTTTTTAATTTTGTAATTTAATTATTAGATTAACTATTCTTTTATACCAAACAAAGCCTAAATATTGAAAGAAGAACATAGAGATATGTTCAATGCTAGCATTTGCAGTATCCGGCAAAGCACATGCTTAGGACTCCAATTTCGTAAATGAAGCTTTGATTTAGTGATAAGAAAAAAAATTTAGATTTGAAGGTTTCAAGTTGAGTATTATCAAAGTGTAAAATTTGTTTAGTTTATTATTATTATTATTATTATTTGTATTTATTAAGTTATCGATTTATCGAATGTAATATTTTAATTATAATTATAATTATAATTTTAAATAATAATTTACTATTAAAAATAAAAAAACTCTCATTTCATTTTTCTTTTTATTTTCTCCCTTTCATTTTTTTTCCTTTTTATTATTATTCTGCAGCAGTCAACAATTAATTAATGCACAAATCCTTCACATCTAAATATGATATAAAGGTATAAATTTAAGGGCATAATCAAATGAATCAAAAATTTATATAATCAAAAGCTATCAAAGAAAAAAAACGCATCTCATCATCTCTGCCAAAAGATATATATATATATATATATATATATATATATATACACATTTTTTTAATATTTATAAACTATAAAATAGTATGCTTATGCAAATATATAACTTACTTTTGAAAAAGTTAAAAACTTAATATAAAAATTATCAATTTATTAACAAAAACATTATTTTATATAAAAAGAGTTTTAATAATTTTTAATTATTTATTAATTTCACAAGTATCAAATATTTTCTATAATTTTTATTTTATAGAAATTTTAATTTAATATTCTTAATAATTATTTTTTTCTTGTCACTGTATTACTTATTTTAATCCATTTATATAGTACCCAATTTTATCATTACAATAAGTAATTTTGTCATGTTTTCAATTTCATAGAAAACAATATTATTATCTATCCAAATAAATCCCAAAACATACTCTCAATGACATATTAAAATTTGAGTTCTTTATGTTTTTCACTAGATAATTAAATTTTAAATTTTGAAAACATATTTAAAATAAAATATACACTCCTTAAATAATCAAAATCAGTTTTTTTTTTTAATGTAATTCGAAGTACATGTTAAACTTTAGCAATTGAAATAACCTTTTAACTCCAACTTTGAAAACATATGGACTGTTAAAATAGTATGCTTGTAATTAAGGGTATTTATGCGATTGGCTTGAATTGATCAAAATTGAATTTAATCAAATTTATTTATTTTTATTTCATTAATCAAATTAAGATTTTTAATTTCAAAATTAATCCAATCAAATTAAATTTGATTAATTTGATTAATTAACCAAAATAATTAATTACTTTAAATTGCATTATATTTTAAATATTTAAATAACAAAATATTAAATTAAGAACTTAACAACATCAAACTTAAAATATTATTTAAATTTTAAATATTAATTATAATTTAAGTTTCATATATTCTTAATTTTATTTTTATTTTTATTTTTTGTATTTTGATTAATTAGGTTATTAAATCAAATTAATTAAAAATTGAAATTCTTTTAGTACTATTTCCGATAATCAAGCGTAATAATTTTTAATCAATAGACTGACTGACTGAATTACGTATTAATTAAAAATTGAGATGTTTATAAAATTATTTTTATTAATCGACCGATATAAATTTTAATCGATTGACTAACCCAATTAAATTTAAATTCGCCTGAATAATTCAATTAAAATATGATTTTTTTTTTCTTGAATAAAAAACTGTTATATCAAGGCAGAAGTGTGGGTGTTCTTTTTTTTTTTTTTTGAAACTTGCCTGATCGACGGGCATATTTCTCTGATTCGCTGTCTCGGCTAAAATCTTCTATTACATCTTCTTCTTCGCCGTCTTCAAATCTTCCTTGCTTTTCACCTCCTTACTCTTATCGAATTGTTATCAAATTGTTCTTTCTCTTTTTATATCTTAGCTAAAAGATACGAGGCATGGCCGATTCTTATTGGAGGTATAGCGACTCACGCCAACCTCCGCCTTCCTCGATCCCTCCTCTTCTCGGGAAACGTTTTCGCTCCGATTACGGTAGATACAGTTTCTTCTCTTTTACTTTCAATTTCACCATTTTTTATTAAGTTACGCATTTTTTTTAATATCTGCCCAATTAAGGGTTTCATTTTTTTTTTATTGTTACAAATTTAACCTCTGTTAGGTGAAAGAGAAATAGGTAAAGAAAAAGAAAATCATTTAGTGTCGTTAGGCGTTTATTTTAAATAAGCTAAAAATTCGATTTTTTTTTCATCCTAGTTAAAATTTCAACTTCAATGCATAGCTGAATTCAAATTTCCTTAGTTGAAGTAATTCCCAGTGTTAGCATCAATGTTTTCTGTTTAATTGATCTTTTCAAGATGTAATTGCTTGCTTAAAATATCTGAAAGTGGTGCAGTTTGTTACCCTTTAATGATTGCATTTGCATTAAGTTCATTTTTGGCTGGGATGATTAGGTACAATTATGTATTTAGAAGCTTGAGAGTCATTTGGTTCTTATTCAATTAATCAGTGAGCAGAAAAGATTAATTTTTTGTATTCATTTTAAGAATAGAGGAATGCCAAATTTTTTGGAAAAGCACTGGTTGGTCAAAGGACTTTTATTGTGCATGTTGTTTCATGGGTCATCCGTGTCAAATGCACTGCTGGTCTTGATTGCTTTTGGTCATCTCTGTTGTTAGTACTATGGTAAAAGATCAAGCTTTGGAATTCATTAATTGTTCGCCATCTGACTGCTTGATGTCTCCTTTGTAATCTTCATATTTAAGTGCCTATGCATCCTTAACCAGTTTCCTATCTGAACTTTTTATCAATTTCTTTCACCATTACGATGGCGATAATTAGCGCATCCTTAACCAGTTTCCTATCTGAACTTTTAATCAATTTCTTTCACCATTACGATGGCGATAATTAGCATCTTCAATTGATCAGAAAGAGGAAAGACTTAATACTGATAAACTATTTGGTGTTATCTTGCTTAATTGGTAGGCTTCATACTTAAATCAATTATGTTGGCAATTTTGCAACCTTATCATATATGTTTTGTTTCTTGGAACCTTTTTTGGCTGATTCACTAGTTTATTCGAGGAGATCAACACTCTGGGTCTGGTGACTAAGATAGAGAACTTGCATTCACATATTCATAATGCAGTTTGATGTTCCTCATTCCTTAATGTGCTTTGCCTTTGGAATTATTGGATTAGTTTGCTGCTCCTTGTCATCCCCATCATACCCCTTTTTCTTTTCTTCATGGTTTGCTTGCTGAAGTCCGTGCCTACTCTTGTAGTTGTCTCTGGTGGCCATGAGCTTTCTAGTTATTATTCCCGGGATGATGATAGAGGATCAATGCGGGCTATCAGAGACAGTGACTCTATTGGAGCATCTTATGATCGTTATCTTCGCAGCACGGTATTAAATTAGTAGTTTTTTTTATTTTTCGTGCTTAATGTCCAAAGTTTTCGTTCTTTCCATGACTATATCAGTAGAGCTAATAAATAAAAGCAACCTTCCAGCAACTGTCATCATATAGTGGGAGTCAGTCTGCCAGACCAATGAGTGGGGGAATGCCTAGCCGTTCTGTTGATGATCCCTATATGGTGGGTATTGGTGGTGTTGATCCTGGACAAACAATAAAGGATAGGACTTTAGGATTTGGTGGTGGAAGGCCTGAACCTCCTCTTCCTCCCGATGCATCCAGCACACTCTTTGTGGAGGGTTTGCCTTCTGACTGTAGACGCCGAGAAGTTTCTCGTATCCTTTCATTGGCTATAATTTTCAGTTAAGCATTTTTTTTTTCTTTTCAATTTTCCCTTTTAGTTTTATTCCTTCACCTTAGTTGACAGATATTTTCCGCCCATTTGTTGGGTACAAGGAAGTGAGACTTGTAAGCAAGGAATCAAGACATGTAAGTTTATTTATTTAATTTTTGTTTTGACTTCAGACTAATTTTTAAGTACATTGATAATTCATGATTTGTGCAGCTTGGAGGAGATCCACTGATACTTTGTTTTGTTGATTTTGTAAGCCCTGCTCATGCCGCCACTGCCATGGATGCCTTACAAGGTTAGCCTAAAAAGGGTTTATCAGTCTCCTTATTTTGCCTATCAAAATGGTTATTTTTGATGGCTGTTATCTTTAATGCCATAAATGAAGGTACTGACACATCCAAACACCCATGCATGAACTAGTGAAACACAGAATTCAGGAAAGCACGCTAATGTCACCTTGGAAGACCCACCGTCAAATAACTCCCTGTTTTATTGCGCCTCCTTCCCTCTTTATCCTTTTTCCCGTTTCCCTCATCCAGTTATTTTCCTCTTATTGGGGTTTAGAGAAAGATTCAATTGTTTTCTGGGGTGATCAGACGTGTGAGTGGGGATCGGAATTGAGAAGATTGTAACAAGATTTCTTTCCAAAGGAATGGCTGCTTGACTGCTTGAGAATTTAATTAGATGGTTCAAGTTTAGAATCAAGAAGTCATTTGGGTCAGTTATGCCCATTCTGCTAATTTGTTTGTCTGCTTGTTTCGTTTACATAGAAAGTCAGAATCCTGGGATAAGGTTCAGAATATAAAATCAACAATATACATCCTATGAATGGACAAGTGAAGCAAAAAAACTCGGCCATCATTGTTCTATTACAATCTTAGAATTTCTTCTTTCTTTCATTTATTTATTTTCTGGGGAGGGGGGTGGTTCTTGGATTTCTGTCTCTGGACAAACTTAAAAGATGCAACCTTGAGCTTCTTAAGGTTATTTAATTCCAAAAATTTCTCGTAAGTCTTAATTCATTAGCGTGTAAGTTTGATGGCCTGTGATTTCAACAAAAATTTCGAAATACACTTTATATCAGCTATTAAAGAGGTGAACAGGATAGTCAATGCCTTCACGTTCTACGCTGCGATGTGCTCACGGATGTTATGAAGGGAGGTTTCAGTTCATGCTGCATTGATATTGAGTTTCTTTGATGTATTGGTACTGGCAACTACACTGCTAGAAATTTGCTAGAAAATCGAGTAGACTTGCCTCCTGGGTTAGATCCTCCTAAGTTCTGTACCTGACTAGGACTTTATGCTTTGTCAGTCCAAAGCTTAACCAACCTTATATTGGCTGCCTAGACTAACTGCGGCACCAACTAATCATCTTTCTTGCAAACTTTACTCTGTGTAGTCATGCTAACAGTGCGATTAATATATTCATTGTTCTGGGCCTATGCTTCCCTTTTTCCCATTTTTATTGCCATGTTGAGACCATCTCATGAAATTAAGCTGGAGAAAAACAGGTTTTTGGCTGAATATTTCCCAGTTTTGCCATATCGATTTTAGGTAAAAAATAAAAAGCCTGGTTTAGCCTTCTGAAGGCTGGCTGGTCTTTCTCCAGTCCGTTTCGTTGTTTCCATTCATTGATTCAGGGCATATGTGCTGCATCAATGTATGGTAGTTAGGACTCTGAGAAAGTAAACCTTTGTCGACGAAATTTGTACTTGAGGTAATGGCTCACGTATTATCGCATGGGTCGTGAAGCCCTATTCGCTCTTTCAAAGTGCGGTAAGTTGTACGATATAAGTAGTGAAGCTCGATTTTGCAGGTTATAAATTCGATGAGCATGACCACGACTTGGTCAAACTAAGGTTGCAATTTGCTCGCTACCCTGGTGCAAGGTCAGGTGGCGGGCATCGAGGCAAGCGTTGAATTGTGCGAATCGCAGGTGATTGATGCTTATTTTATCCGCTCGACCTTTTATTATTCATGGCCGTTAGGTGTTGTAAAAATTTCATTATAAAACAAATAATGACGCTTAATCATGGAACGCCACTTCTCTGTAGGATTTGCTCGAATTTGGGAGGTTATGATAATGAGGGATGGAACAACAGCCTTGTGGTTTCGAGAATTACACCAGTCTCTGAATGGTCGCTTTCATTAGGATGAACTTGAATTGTGTAGTTTTCGATAATTCTGGGGTAATCGCTAGAGATTTGAGAGTGTTTCTTTTCTGCTAGACAGCAGTGAACTGTATTTGGTTTTATTTATTTTAAATGTTTATGTTTGCAATTAGGATTCATCATTTGGAATTTTTAATTAACAATGGACGTGCAGTGAAATAGGTATCATACATCAGGGTGCTGTTATTCATGCGTATTCATTTTTCTCAAAATCTTTCTACTGTTTGGTTCCCATCTCTCTCTCTGTGAAGTTTGAAAAAAATAATGAAAGAATAAAAAAGAATCTTTCCTGCTCTGATTCCTAAAAGAAGCCTACTAACAAGGGATTGTGATTTCCCCTTTATATGCTGGAAGGGAGATGGCAAGCATTTGCTTTTGCACCGACAAAAAAAACTTGATCATAGCGTTTTCCTCTAGGCCGTAGTTAGCAGTGCAAGAAAAAGACTTTTAATAGGTTGTGCTTCAGAGTCCAACTGTAAATTTCAGCATAGACTTTGTCATGAAGTTCTTTTTCCATATTTCAAGCTTGTTGGCATGGGTTTAGCAGCTATTGTTGATGTGATAATTATTATTTTTGGATTGCCTGATGAAGCTGTTTAGATGTTTTGAATAAATATAGTACTATATTCTTCTCTTTTGAAGTTTCTCCAAGTATAAGCTAGTTCATCTATAGAGAAATTAGTACTATTTGTAATTGCCAATGTATTTTAGGGCTATATATGTGGGTGCTAGGTCTGTGACCAATCTTTAACTACATTATCTTCTTTTTAACCTGCTGCCCCTTGAAGCGAATATTTTTTTCCGTGATGTGGTTGGGTGGCATATATGACTTAGCCATGCTTGCTAAGAAGATGCATTGATGGTGGCTATATTCAGGTACGACAACAACTCAAGTTCTCCTGTTGTTAGACCATCCACTGTGAATGTTGTTCTCTTAGTTTTAGCTGCCGAGATATCATTTGCAGTTAAGAAACCATGAGAATAGAATAGGTTTTCTGAGTGAGAAGATGGAATATCCTAGACAGTAGGAGATTGCGTGGAGAGAGAGAGATTTTTGAATTTAAAATCAGTGTTGGGTTCTCTGCAGGTGAAATAGTATAGTATTTAATTTACTCACACCAACTGACGTTGTCATTTATTTCTTGTGGAGCTACCTTAACGCTATATAAAGGAGAATAATGAGGCAATACTATATTCATGTTTAACCAAGCTTTCCAGCATCAACACCGTTCTGACCCGTGATCTCTGCATTTAATATTTTTCTTGGTTAACTACTGAACTGAAATTGATGATAATTTTGCTTGCTTACGCAAATGTTTTTTCATGACAAGACTGAAACATACTTTGAGTACATCTTGAATCACATAAGAGGTCTCCCAACATGCCAAAATTATGGCTTTTCTCTGACTACATGGATTTTCTTCTTAAAGGTTGCCTTGTCAGTTACGGACATTACTTGGGAGGTTTTTTTTTTGACCTAGTTTAAGGTTAAACTCCACGAGATTTCTGTTACATAAAAGCATTGTCTACAGCTTAGTTCCAGCGAAAGTCTTTAATTTAGGTAGCCGACAATAGATGAATTGAGATCGACTATATCATATGTTTAAGATCTGTAGCTACCCATATCTAAACTTCCTAGAAAACTTGCATGTGCTATGTACATTATAGTTTCTGGAAACAGAAAACCCCGCTTTTTCTTTGATGTTGCCCCCGCTGCTCAGCATTGGCAAAGCGCAATCCAGACGACTACAATTTTCATTGTAGTTGCATGGTGGACTGCGCAAGTAAATTGATGTTAGTAGTGGTTGTTTTTTTTTTTTTTTTTCAAGACTTTTAGCTTTTGTTTGATAGTGCGAAAAGGAAAATAAAAAGCGAAGGTATGAAAGATATTAGATGACAATAGTTGCAAGTGGCAACTTGTTATTAGGACAGATTCAAGTCAAAGGTGGTCATGCGAGTTGGGACGCGACGGGATTATTAGAACGCCTAGTTGCTTACACGAAATACGAAAAGATTAGAAAGGCTGTTAACCAATGGGCCCCCTCCAAAAGACAAAAAGGATCTGCAATTTGTCGTATCGAGCTTCGATCTTAGCATTAATACATGTTATAAAGAGAGAAGGGAAGAAAAGTGTCACTTTAATTATAAAACTTGTAGTTGTGTTAGTGAAGTCGAAAAGTGTTACGGGTAATGCATTGGTTTAAGCTTTGAGGATTGAATTTTATCATTTATATTTTTCCTATTGAATCAAAAAGGTATTTTTAGTTTCTGTATATAAATATTATTTCGATGAAATTAGTAAATTACATTCGAGAGAGGGATATCGTAGTGCTGATGGGAGGCTGAAGTACTGGGTCTGGGTGAGTTAGGAAACTTTGACGTTTAGTCCACAATATCGGCGTTCATTGGTGCAACGACAAAAAAAGTAGAGAGAGAGAGAGAGAGCAAGTTGGGGGGGGGGGAAAAATCTTAATTTGCTGGATCAGATAATTTTAGAAATGATATTCGTAGATATGATAAAAAAAAATAAAAGGAAAATATTCAAATGTAATGTGAATTAAAATTTAATAAAAAATATTAATAAATATGATAAAAATAAAAAAATGTTAATTATTGATATAAATTTTGCCGTGAATTAATTTTTTTTCTATGGTACCGACATGAATTATTCACACAAACAAATTGTGATGTCTACAGCTTGCAATGATGGTGGGCACAATGAGAAGAACCACGGAAGGTGGAAGTGCAGGTGTGAGCCACGACTGAGGATGAGTGATGGAGTGCTAGTGTCGGATCCGAAAGTGACGGTGAGTAATGAATTGTCTGTTTCTTCGGCCTGTCTAAGAAAGCAGAGTTTGGCTTTACTTTGACTTGCGCTGACCTCCCATCCCCTCCCCACTTCTTTTCCTTTCCTTTTTTTTTTAATTATTAATTATTAATTTTTTTTATAGATATTTCCCCAACATCTTTTCTTTTTCTTAATAAATGAAAAAGTAAATGTTAATCAGTGATCTTTAAGCCATTGTGAGATGTTGACTTTTTTTTCTTTATTTTTCTTTTTTTTTTTGAATAATTAATTATAAAATTAAATAAATTAATAAACTTTTGCCCACATAACCAGTACTACCAGGCAAGTAGTATCAATTGTCGCCGAAAATTAATTTCTGGCCATTAATGGGATACCGAGAGTTTCTCATTTTTTTCCTTTCAGTCTTTATCATATACCAAATTAACACCTTGCCCTAACCAAGAATCATGGCTCTCTAGACTAATACAACTCTACCTCTGCCACTACCATCATTGTCCATTGGCCAATGCCATAACTTCTCTTTGTGTAATAGATGTTCATCCGGAAAAGAAAACTCCTCCCTCTGAAACCCTTTTGGAAAAGCCAAACCAAGAACTTTGTGAACCTGCTTATACCCAACTGCATCACTGTTGTACCGAGTTTTTGATTCCTCACTTGTCCTTTGACCAATGAAGTTTGCCATTTGAATCTTTGGAATCTTTTAAGATCCTTACCAACCACTGCACACTGGTCTTACTTCTGAATCAAAAACTTTTGCTTTCTTGCTATTTCTTTTTACTATGATTTCCCTATTACCAACCTCAACCATCTCTGTTTTGCTTTTTATTTCTTCTGGGCTTAACTCTTTCATGTTTCTTCTTTGATATCTGGTTTGTTGATGTGTGTTCTTGCTCTCTGTATTGCATCTGTTAGCCAGAGTATCACTGTCACTGTGTCATTAGAGAATGGGGGAGATATCTGAGATGGAGACTTTGGAGTTGGAGGGGACTGAAGAATGCCCCGTTAAACATGTTGAACTAACCGTGCCTAAAACTGATGATCCAACGTTGCCTGCTGTCACATTCAGAATGTGGGTTCTGGGTCTTGGCGCATGCGTTATTCTGTCATTTGTTAATCAGTTCTTTTGGTATAGAAAGATGCCATTGAGTATTACCTCAATTTCTGCCATGATTGCTGTCGTTCCCCTTGGCCATCTGATGGCCAGAACGCTGCCTCATCGTGTCTTCTTTAAGAATACAAGATGGGAGTTCTCAATGAACCCTGGACCATTCAATATGAAGGAGCATGTTCTGATAACTATTTTTGCCAATTCTGGCGCTGGAAGCGTTTATGCCACCCATATTTTGAGTGCAGTGAAGCTCTACTATAAGAGGAAGCTTACGTTTGTCCCAGCCCTCCTTGTTATGATTACAACTCAGGTCTTTCTTCTTTTCCTCTGATTCACTGCTTTATCTCATTAACTTCTGCTCAGAAGACTGCATACTGAATCTTATGATGATTAAATATTGTGTATATTCATACGCTCAGGCGACAGTAAAGTTCTTATCAGACTATTTTCCTCAGATAAGGAATACGGTGTTGCACTTGCGTTTTCTTTATCCTGGAATTATTTTGGTTAATCTTTTTAAGGAATTATTTGACATGTTAATTTTCCTCAAGGGTTTGTTTGTGACAGAAGTTCTGAATTGCTAACAATTTTGTTTGTTGGAGATATTGCTTCATTTAGCTTTACATAATATAATTCTTTCATGAAAATTTTGGCATGGATAATCTATTGTATTATTTCATATGCTCAAATATAAAAATTTCAACAATACTTTGCTTCTTTTCTTTCCCTAATGCTTGTTTTGCTCAATTATGACTATTAATGTTTCCAAAGCCTAACCATCTAAACAAGGAAATTTTAAATGCACATTTCATATATGTAAATTTTCCGCAGTTTAAATGGTTTTTCATCAAATACTTATTGACTTACGTAACATCTAATATAATGAAGTTGCTCTTGTTTGATTACAGGTTCTGGGTTTTGGTTGGGCTGGGATTTTCCGGAAATATCTGGTTGAGCCAGGGGAAATGTGGTGGCCAAGTAACCTGGTCATGGTCTCCTTGTTCAGGTATTCATCTTCATTGAATATGCATCCATTCACCAATGACTATTTAGTATCTCATATATCTTTCTTATTGAAACAACCATTATAACTGCAGGGCTCTACACGAGAAAGAAAGAAGACCCAAAGGTGGAACTACTCTTAACCAATTCTTTCTGCTCATCTTGATCAGCAGCTTTGCCTACTATGTCCTCCCTGGCTATCTTTTCAGTACATTGACTTCTTTCTCTTGGGTTTGCTGGTTGGCTCCCAAGTCCATTTTGGTCCAACAACTGGGCTCAGGCTTGAATGGCCTTGGAATTGGTTCTTTTGGCATCGATTGGGCTACAATTTCCTCATACCTTGGAAGTCCCCTTGCTAGTCCATGGTTTGCTACTGCCAATATTGCCGTTGGTTTCTTCCTAGTAATGTATGTCATGACGCCACTCACATATTGGTTTAATGTCTACAAAGCCAAAAACTTTCCCATTTATTCTAGTGAACTTTTCAAGTCCAATGGCGAATCATATGACATTTTGAGCATTGTCAATCCCATGTTTCAGCTAGACAAGAAGGTTTATGAGCAGAATGGGCGAGTACATCTCAGTACTTTCTTTGCTATGACTTATGGCCTTGGTTTTGCTACACTAACTGCTACAATTTTCCATGTCCTCCTATTTGATGGAAGGTAAGCCTACTAGCGAAGTAATATGACTTTGAAAGTTTTTGTTGCCAGAAGAAGCCTTGAAGAAAATCTGCCTGCTAAAGATAAACATGACACGGCGCAAAAAGGTTATGCTTCTTATAAATTTTATCTTAATTTTTTTCATTTTCCCCTGCTATATGCAGAGACCTATGGAGACAAACCAAAAGTGCATTTCAAGGTAATAAGAAGATGGATATTCACACAAAGCTTATGAAGAAGTACAAATTCGTTCCTACATGGTGGTTTGTTGTAATTCTTGTGCTCAATATTGCCCTTGTACTATTCACTTGTGAGTACTATAATGAGTCACTTCAGTTGCCTTGGTGGGGTGTACTGTTGGCTTGTGCCATTGCTTTTTTCTTCACCCTCCCAATTGGTATTATTGCTGCTACCACAAATCAGGTGAAAGAAGGCTTTCATTTGTAATTTGTGAATTACACTAGAATTACTTTGATACTGTCTAAAGGTATTTGTCTGCGTTGATATTTTATTTCTACTGTTCCTAAAATCAATTCTTCTGTTTTCTGTAGGCACCGGGTTTGAACATTATTACTGAATATGTGATTGGATATATGTACCCAGAGCACCCTGTTGCTAATATGTGCTTCAAGGTGTATGGATACATAAGCATGACTCAAGCTCTGACCTTTGTTTCAGACTTCAAGCTTGGCCATTACATGAAGATTCCACCTCGATCAATGTTCCTGGCACAGGTCAATTCTTTGTCTTCAGTCCCAAAAAGCATGACCCTCTTGAAAGGGTCGACAGTATATCTATATTGTTGATAACTAACAGGTTGGCATTGCAGGTGGTGGGAACACTTGTGGCGGTTGTCGTGTACACCATAACTGCATGGTGGCTTATGGAAGAGATTCCCCATCTTTGTGATACATCCTTGTTACCACCTGACAGTCCATGGACATGCCCAATGGACCGTGTGTTCTTTGATGCGTCTGTTATATGGGGGCTTGTTGGACCCCGTAGAATATTCGGAGTTGAAGGTGAATATGGGAATGTCAATTGGTTCTTTCTTGGGGGAGCTCTAGCTCCTGTCCTAGTATGGCTGGCACACAAGGCATTTCCAGACAAGGAATGGATTCGTTTTATCCACATGCCTGTCCTCTTAGGTGCAACATCTATGATGCCTCCAGCTACCGCAGTGAACTTCACGAGTTGGCTTATTGTCGGCTTCCTTTCTGGATTTGTTGTTTTCAAATACAGACCAGAATGGTGGAAGCGCTATAATTATGTCCTCTCCGGTGGACTTGATGCTGGAACTGCCTTCATGACAGTCTTCTTGTTTCTTACACTGCAATCAAAGAATATTGACCTGCAATGGTGGGGAAATAATGGAGAAGGGTGTCCTCTTGCTGCTTGTCCAACAGCAAAAGGCGTTATAGCTGATGGCTGCCCTGTTACCTAACATTCGTCTTAGCACTGATCGGGTCACTCTTTATCTATCTCCTGTAAGTAGTCGTGTTCCACAGATTTCTTCTGGGATTCTTTTGACAATTATCCTTGTTTTAAGTGATTGAAATTCGCTAATGAGTGCTCAAACACGCTCTTTAAAGTTAGTTAAATTATCATTTACAGTAAAATTTTTATATTAAATGCTATAATTTACAATTAATTTTATGAATTTCAATTCATTAGGGAAAGTCATTACCACTACGGCACTACTACCTGCATTACTTTCTGTTGGATCATTGCATTCTTCATTCTTACACAGTCCTTGCTACTATTTCATTACTGAGATCAGGACTGAAACCCCATAATAAATTCAAGTTTAGTTTCTAACACTCCAAATCTTTTCGAATTTCAAGCATGAATACCAATCTTTGAAAACCATTTATTTATTTGAGAGGTTTCGTAAAAATATTATTAACTTGAATCATGGATTTGACATATTCCAACTCAACTTCCTTGTTGGTGATACACTTGCTTCGATCATGAAACATAAGCTTCTTCGCTAAAGCTTTAGCTAACAGTATTCATATGCAATTTACAGACAAATGCTAGTGAATTTGAAACTATTGCAAGTTCAAATCAGTTTACTTTTGTTAAAACCAATTAAACCACTTTTGGCATGTTAGATGCTTAACTGCAAGTCGATGGGTGCAATTGAAATGTGATTACTTGGGACCTAGCTAACTTGTGTTGCTTCTTGTTGCTGCTGAATTGATTTTTTGAGCCATTCGTGTATATTTTTTGTGATCGACTGTTTGTATCATATAAAATATAAAATATTTATGTCAAAATTCATAATGTGTCATCAAACACTATTTTCTTAATTTTTGTCATATTTATATATAATTTTTTATAAATTTTTAGTTTATATTACTTTTGTATCTACAATTTCACAAGTCAAAGGGTTACAGGCAGAAATTTGGAATAGATTCAGTGATGGAAACCAGCTTTGCTCCCATTTGCTTAAGCTGAAGCTGATGATGATCCAGGAACTTACCCATTCCTATGGGGTATGAAAAAGACATGGGCCTCAGAGGAGGCAAAACGAATACCCTAGAATAATCATCATTAGCTAAGAGGCAGCATTGCTCTTCTTTATTAATTTATGGAGGGAAGAAGGGGATTCTAATCCTCTTTGCGCTAGCTAAGCATAGCTCTTTGTAATCACACTAAACAATCCAATGCAAGACTCACATTATATGATTTAGAGAGGGTTATACTATGCAATTTTCCCTCGGCATTAATAAAGAAGTTGTTTTTGGTTGAACCTGTGACCTCCTAAACATAAAAAAACAGCTTTTTACACCAAGGTTTCCCTCTTCTTTGTAATTACACTATTCTTAATAATTCCAATCCACTTCTTCATCTCACTTCATGGCTACTCCATTGCCTTCCAATTAATTACGTCCCCATAGGGACATCAACCAATTCATAGAAGAAATTAATTTAAGAGTAACTTTCTCAACCAACTGATGTCATTGTCATTATAGAGCAATTAGCATCATCAATACAGTATCCTAAAACTATGCCATCATAAAGAAAAATGTATGAGAAACGAGAAAAGACTGTTCCGCACATGGGACTACAATATATCCCACCTCTTTTTGACACGGAACATTAATGCTGACGATTTAATGTCATCCCGTGGTACCTGGAGCATAAATTGGACTTTCATCTTCATTGGGGCAGTCTTTGCCTTGCCGTTTTCGTCTCCAACCTGAAATGAGGATAGTAAGAGTTATCAACTCATTCAAACATCAAGCTCATCATCATGGGAATCTCATGCATAATGATGTAGGCCTTGCGTTTAAAGACTGTAAAGTTCAGCAAACAGAAAGAAACTAAGTTAACCAAATGGAAGAACTTACCCATATAGAAGCCCAGCCAAGACGGACCTCTGAATCATAGCCGGCTTTGAATTTGAAGTCTTTGTCATATGTGTGCTTGTAGACAGCACTCCAATAGTTCGAATCAAGATTGTACCAGTAGCTGCAGATAATTAAAAAAACTGGTGATATAAAACACTACAATAAAAATAGACATAGCACGAAAAATAACTCCCTCTATCTCAAGCATGAAATATCTTCCTACATATATCTCATGCAAAACAAAGAAACAGTATCTACAGCCAATAAGCACAAGTAATTCCATGACAGATTCCAACATTAACAAAGAGCGGGAATTCCAACCTCAATTTATCAGATGGACTGAAACGTCGCTTGAATGCAAATGATACAGCATTTGATGGCAGTGATATGCTAGGAATAAATGACATTGCCCCGTCCTGCAATTTGAAAACCATCATCTACAAAGGAAGCACTCAATAGCTGGAAAATTGCACATCCATAACGTTTCCAACCCAGCATTTTCCTATGAAGGAAGTGATCAATCAACTAGTTCAAATGTGGAACACCTAGCCATCTAAGTTATTCAACAGAAATATACCAATGGATCTCCCATAGAAGCTACAGTGGCCTATCAATCAATGAGTAAATAAACAAGAACACGAGCAGAAAGTAAATAAACTGAGGAAAAAATCACCTTATATGAGTATCTTAATTTCAGTTCTTCATCCGCGTAATGAGCAGCACAGATCCCATTAAGAATTGAACCTTTAAGAATTCCATTTATTGATAATTTCCTTGGCACTTCCTCCTCTTCTCTCTCCTCTAGTACAACTTCTCCAACGGGGAACCTAATTGTTGCTTTAGGCTACAGCAACAGGAAAATAACAGAGGTAATTAGAGGGAAAAAGGGCTATGACCTTGTTTAAGTATATTAAAATTGAAAAGAAGCACAGTGAAAGGTGATAATGCATAAGCATAAAAATTCAAGAGCACTTCCATCAATCAGGTGTTGAGTGATGCCAAAGCGGACATAGCATGGGTTGACTAATGCATACATACAATAACAACAATATGACGCCAAATACATTCTTCAATTGAGATCCATAAACAAATGGTTGAAAGTGAATTACAAAAAACATTTTCAACCTAATGCTCAGAACGTACCCACAAGAAATAATATAGATAAATAGCAAAAAAAAAAAAAAAGCTTAAAGTACAGTCATACCATCAACATCAAGTGTCACCTAGGAACAGTAAGGACCCCAATTATCCTGAACTTAAATAATGCTATGAGACTGGTTTTTCACTAACAAGATACTAGGATAGATATTACTCACCAAACCAACATATGGAACAGGAGATGATACTTCAACAGCATAACTGGGATCGGCAAGGTTTGCAATCATTGCCACCTCACCTTGTCGTGCCTGAGAAAAATATATGAGATATTGAAGGGATAGCATATATGGCTTGAAGGAGATATTCATTCAGAATTCAAACAACAATTGTGATAGTGTTGGCTTCAGAAGCAATGAGAAATTTCCAATTCCCATAAGTATCTTGTTTTAATAACAGAAAAAGGGGGTTTTAAGATTTAAAAAAAAAAAAAAAATCAAAAGCAAAAGGATGTTCAAAAAAGTCTTCAACAGGACCAACTTCCCCATTATACTAAAGCAAAGTCCTGCAAACCTCATTATCGATTTCATGAACACTTAGAACCTCAAATGCTCAAAAACCTTCACCAAAACAAAACCCGATTCTCAAAATTCTCTTTTGTAGCATAAGAAGAGAAATTGCACTTCCTTTGAAAATCTGCATCCTAATAACTGTCACCAAGCAAAACAATCTCTCAAATCCCGCAAGCACAGCAATAACGGGGTAAATAAGTAGGGTTACATAATAGTCCCAGGCTTTCAATTTTATATATTTTCATTAACGTTAGCAACGCAAGCACTACAACTAAGCAGAAAACATGTCTTTAAAGGAAAAAGGCAAACCTTGACATCATGGGCAGCTTTGAAATGCAACTTAGGACCCACATCGAAGGAGCTCTCGATAAGGGCATTTTGTTCTTCAGGATCGTAGTGGATGGACAAGTACTTCGAAGTTAACGCCAACTGGGGCTCCGAGATCTCGCGTTTGCTGTTGTTGATGAAGGAGAGTTTGAGTTTGGCAAGGCTGTCAAACAGCTTACAAGACACCTTGTGAAAGAATACGCGGCTATCACTGTCAAACTCTGAAGTCACTCTAAGGGAGGGTCTTTTAGATACCAAAGACAGAAACTGGTTGCACTTGGTGGGTGTTGGAGATGGTGGCTGCGGCTCCAATGGCGGTGAAGGAGGCGGCGACGGTGGCGGTGGCAGTGAGAGTGGTGGGATTAAGTAATTGGGGCTTTGAGGAGATGGCTCCAGCATTGCTAGTTGTGGTTTGGTTGGTCTGTAATTCAAGCAATGTCTCAGGTCTTTGGTTATCTCTAATCAGAGTCGGAGGGTTATCCTTGAAGCTACGCCATTGCTTTGTTTGAAAGAGAAAGAGTGAGATGTCTTTTGGATGGTTGCGGGGGCCATTGTCATTTGGCGGAAACTTTAATGGGAAAATCCTCGGAAATTTTTCTGAATTCTGATTCCCAATTTTTCAAACAGAATGACCTCTTTGCCTTTTCCCAACTCCTTGAGTAACGAAAATTTAAACAACAACCACAACGTTGCTTGAAATACTAGGTTCATAGCCAATTTACTTGTGCTATATACAAAACAAAGTCAACATGACATGACATAGCATCCATTAACATGAGTACCTTGTTATATTAAAACTGACCTAATCCTGATAATATTTGCATAATAGAGATTTTTCTTTTTTTCATAATAGAAAAGTGAGATCAAAATCTTTTTTTTTTTTTTACTTTATATTGTAGGATACTATTGAATTCAGATTAGCTAACATAAATATATATATATTATATTTATATTATATAAAATATAAAAATTATTATATCAAAATTTTTATCGACACATCAAATATAAAATATATTTTTATTCGTTACAAATTATCAATTTGAATTACTTGTAATGGTGAGTGTATAGGTTAGTACCCTGTAACTTTCGGCTAACAATATTTGGTTTAAGAGATTGTTATTCCAAAGCCAACAATGGACCCCCTTGATCTTAGAGAATTTCAATATGCATCCAAATTTTTTTTTTCTCTTTATACCTCAATTTCTTCAAAAAAAAAAATAGTATTCAATTTAATATATATATATATATATATAAAGAAAAAAACCTGAATAGTGAATACACTTAGAATTTATTCGTTTTTAAATTTCTTCAAATAATTTTCAATAAAGCCCAAATGGAGGAACTTGGTAACTTTTTAACAAGGCTCTGTCACCTCTTGGGCTTAGCTAAGCCTTTGCTTTAGGTCGTGGAAGTTTGTACAGTATATATCTGTCTGGGTTTGAACCCAAAACCTGCATGCGGATTTTGTATATATTCAGAAAATTAACTGACATTTCTTTAATCTACTTTATTAACACCAAATAATGCGGTGGAAGATGTAATAGAAAAAGTTGAGCTTTTTGTTATATTTGTATTAGTTTTACTACAATTAACGTTATTAGACCCAATACTTATTATATAAAATACATTAAATTCACATAATTTGAGAGACTGAATGATAATTTCAATTGCTGCCTGTAAATCATTTAATTAATAATATTATGGTTAATTTGAATTGACGGTAAAATTTATTTTGATGACATTGAAAATGATAAAATAATTATTAAGAATATATGATTTTTAATAAAATAATAAAAAAATTAAAATTAAATATGAAAAAAAATAATTTTCCCCACCTCTTATTTTATCTTTTTCTCTCCCACCTCACCACACTAAAACAAACCACGGTGCCAAAGGCTTAAAAAATATTGAATCAAGACAAATTTTAATGACACAAGTTCTCTCTCGGGCAAAAATCCAAAAATAATATTGCAAATACATACGTTCACAATCATTACATAGATAATCCCTTCAGTCTTACATCACAATAAATTGATTAATTATTTTATTGAAAGCAAAATGTCAGATTCAAGTTCAACCAGATACAAGTTAACATTAATGTGTTGTTCTTAAATCAGCCCGCTAGAGATAAATCTCAGAAAATCTAGCTAGGAATGCATATGGTCATTGGAAAGCCTAGTACTGGAAATGAAGGATAATGTGTGATGAGAGATTTGGTGATCAATCCTCACTAAAATCCAAAGCAGGGCCATGAAGCATCTTTCATCTGTGTATGGCAGGAGATCGAGTTGAAAGTAGTTGAAACTGGAAATGCTATACTATATTCAGTCAATATCATCTATATTTATTTGACATTTTTGTGTGGTAGCTGAATAATGCAAGGTCATCCAACAAATTAAAATGAAATTATTTTTGTTTTCTGGTTTTGGAATTTGCGAACGGATTTAATTGCAAGATATAAAAAAAAAAAAGTGAATATTTCACCTGTAATTATAATCTTGTAATTATTCTATTATAACAATAAATGTAAATCCATCACTTATAAGCGAGAGTTCCACATAATATTTGATATATCTTAGATAATCTTTTAATTATACTGATTTAGATATGTTTTCGTAAAAGGGTTATGTTTATAAATGTATTCAATAATAGCTATAAAATCCCTAATTATATAAATGACAAAACTATAGAAGCTTCTCAATCTTATTATATATTAATCTTCAAAATCTTGGAAAACTCATCTCATAAGAAAATTAGCACACACCAAAAAAAAAAAAAGAAGAAGAAGCCTTTATATGTATCATATTTATGCAATTTAAGGTTTTGTCATGTGTACTTGCACTGAATATATTTTCAATAGGGACAAATTTGAGTGACATACCCAACTTATTATGTAAACATAAATTAATCATTTTTGGTTAAACTTAGGAGAGTACAGTGCAATTAAATCAAATCATTTGGGCGGCCAAGGCCAAAACATGCAAGAAATCCAAAGTTGCACAGTTTGGACGGCCTAAGCAGATGCCCAGCGCAAACTGTATATTTAGTAATTACTATTGCTACAAACAGTGATCTATATCATACCAATTAAACAACATCTCCAAACAGTAAACACAGTTATTTAAAAACGAGAAAGCTTAATGTGTGTGCTACACGTTAGTACTTTGAGAAAACTTCATTTTTTTAACCTTATCATGAATACATCATTGTTCATATTTGTGCGCAGAGCAATATTTTTGCTAACCTCGATTTATTTAATTCAATATTTTGACATATGAAAATATAAATTTCAACCCTAAAACTTGTCTGATAAAAATGCCAAAAAAGATGGAGGAAAGAAGAAGGTATATATCCTCATCACTTATGTAGAAACAATATTTTGATGAAGAAAATCATATAGTAGTAAAACTGGAGAAAGTTTAATGGTCTAAGGTTTCGTTGAGTTTTTGAATGGAACGATCTATAATGAGAAATTTATTTTTGAATTCTCATTAATGTTAAGTTTCTTTGGGTCAACACTAACCATGAAGCGCAACTAAAAATTAATCTCATACCCAATATGATATAAGAACATATTGTGACTAAAAAAAAAACCTAAAAAAAGGATTTTGATGTTAAATATATGAATATGATGTTTTTGGATGCCGAACTTTATGATTATATATTAGTAGAAAATGTTACTCTATATTTTGGCCCAAAAAAAAAAGAAATAACGGTACTTTATATAATAATGTATATGGTAATTGTATGGCTATTTATAATTTAGATGCATGAGGTCCATGACGATAATCTTAATTAGAACTGTCATCAAATTTAAGCAAAAACTGTGCATGGACTCGGCCCCCGCTTCCATTCTGCATCAAACCACAGTGTTGGAACTTGGAAGACAAGTTTGGGGACTGTTAAGAGAGCTACTACTGCTCTTAATTAGATTCATAGATATCTTCTTCCATATATGAAGATTGAAGACAAAACCCTAACTTTCCAACCCCAGAAAATATTTAAATCAAAGAAGGCAAAACTAAGAAAATACTCATCAGATGTATAGTTGAAATCTAGCTAGAGATCATGAAGTAGGAGTAAAGGAAAAAGCAGCTGAAACAGGAGAAGAAAATTGGGGGCACAGAAGGTGAAATTAAATATGAAATAGAAAGTAATTCATGGTTACCATGGTTTTGCGGCGGATATAGTGCTTTCGCAAGCTTATTTTCTTCTTTCTTCACCAAAACCAAGCATAAGAAAGAAGCATACAAGAGTGATATTGATTCGGCTCGCCTTGAAGCTTCCGATGGATTACTGAGAAGAAGATGAGCCGAACCAATATCACACCATGTCTACTCCTCCAGGAATGTATACATGACTATAACATGCATATAACTTGCTTCAATCAGTTTTTCTGGATTCCACGACATGAACTCAACCGTCTTCCCTCTATTTATAGGAGACTGAAGGGTTTTTCAGTCCCTGCACTGTTGAAAGCTCTTTTCAAACCAAGGAGGAATTAAGGATAAGGAAACATCATTATTACTAAGCATATGGAATATTTTTAATTTATCAAGATTAAGATTCAAGAATTCCCACTAGCAATCGCTTTCACAATTGCTTTACAAACTCTCTCCCATAGTGGAGGATTTTTTCTATTGTTCTTCAATCTTGGCACGTGGCATTTGTGCAAATAGTATGGGGCAGCCATTGATGTCGTAAAAATGCACGTCATGGCGAACGTATGAGTCACTGAGCCAATCACCAACAGTAACTAAGAATGCGCCATTGATGGTTAAATGATTATTTGCATTTCCGAAATGTTACCAATGCCAGTAATTTTTTTATATATTTCATTGCAAATCATCTTTTAGTACGCACATATGGTTGATTCTCAAAGTCGGAAAGTTGATAAGGTCCCCCACTTTCTGCCTTTCACTATTTTGATTAAAGCATTAATTGGAAGCCATTAACAAAAAAAGCATAAAGCTAAGGATAGGATTAATTTGATATGAATTTATGAGCAGCTTCTTGTCTAGGAAAGAACAGACTCGTCTCCGTTTAGGTTAGAGTCTCGAGTGGTTCGATATATGATTATAAATATTATCTAAGCCACAAAATCTTTCAATTAAAATATAAGAATCATCATTCATCTCCCTGCAGCTTTTGGAATTCAAAGGTTCTTCTTCCTCTGATTAGTTGGCTTTCTTAATCGAGCAAGGAGTCTAATGAAAGAACAAAGCTGAAAGGCTCCTAGCAAAAGTAAGAGCATTAAGTAGTAAACAAGTATTTATTTTCCGGTCATGTCTTAGATAATGGAAAGAGATGAGGAAGTACTTCAACATGTGGATTTTGAGGCATAGCATGCATGCATTAGCACATGTAATTGTTATTCTCATTAATATCTCATCTTGACAGAGAAGCTTCCACCATAAAACATCGGAATATTGACGATAAGAGAAGCTGAAGAACAAAAAAAAAAAAAAGAGTAAATGCTAGTGAAACTATATAAAGCTAGCAGACACATGGCAAAAGAGAATATTATTTTGCTGTTTCCATGCAAAGGGAAGATTTGGAAGTTTGGTAAGATTGATTTTGATAAAATAAAAAATGAAAAAATAATAAAAAAAATATATTTTTAATAATATAATAAAATAATAAAATTTATTATTCAAGATAAAATGATAAATTAATATATTTTTTTTTTTGAGTTTTCTCACCGGTTCTGGGTTTACCACACCTAGCCGTGAGCCAAAAGGGATCAAAGTCAACAGGGAAAGTTGCAAGTAGCCACCAATGTTTCACTGTCATTACTCATTGGAGTGTGCATCTACTCGTACGTAAAATTGAGACAGTAACGACTTAGATTGATTTGTCGGTTATGGTGGATTTAAAATGTAGGTTTAGGATAGATTCGATGATAGAGCATGTTTGTTCTTGTAAATTATAGTTAACATATAGTTTGGTTAGGTAAAATTTTCCATATCTCTTACTTGTTGGAGTCATAGTTTATCTCATCCATTGAACTAATAGTTGGTTGTATCAGTGCGGGGTTAGTGGTGATTGATATAAATAACTAGTTCGGATTGAAGAAAAATGAAGAAGA
Source organism: Firmiana major (assembly GCA_033439115.1). Classification (NCBI taxonomy): domain Eukaryota; kingdom Viridiplantae; phylum Streptophyta; class Magnoliopsida; order Malvales; family Malvaceae; genus Firmiana; species Firmiana major. Next base: position 85,132,182 of record CM065897.1, read on the forward strand.
AAATGAATTGAGAAGTGGTCCCTTTTAAGAAAATGTACAGATTTTTTTAATTCAACTCAAAAATATAAAAAAGAGATAAGTTTAAGATTCATTCAAACTTCAAACGTTAATGTTAGTTTAATTTTTAGATCAATTTGAATAAAAATATTAAACTTAATCAATTAGTTAAGGTTTCGAAATCGACCCTTGATCATTATAGGTTTAAGTTTGTCCGGTTTAATCTATTAATTATAATTCTTTTATTTTTTGTAATAATTATTTTTAATTACTTTTAATTATTTGTACAATTTAATTCGAATTTATATTATTTTATAGATTTTAATTAAAATTTTCATGTTTTTTGTAGTTTTATTTATTTAAATTTATTATGTGTGTTAATTTTATTAACTATTATATTTTTTTATATTTTTTAAAAACTTAATTGGTTATTCCTTTTTGTCCTATTTGAATCTCGGTTTTTTTTTTTAGAGTCGTTGTCTATGCTTTGTTCTTCTTAATTATTCTCTACTTTGATCAATTTCGGATTGAAGAAAAATGAAGAAGAAAATGAATTGAGAAGTGGTCCCTTTTAAAAAAATGCACAGATTTTTTTTAATTCAAAACTCAAAAAAAAAAAAAGTTTAAGATTCGTTCAAACTTGAATGTTAATTCAAATTTTAGACGAATTTAAATAAAAATATTAAGCTTAATCAACTAGTTAAAGCTACCCAATGAAAAAAGGACAAGGTTTGGGTAGACTATTATAGGTTTAAGTCTATCCCCGTCTAATCTGTTCATTATAATTCTTTTATTTTTTTGTAATAATTATTTTTTAATTACTTTTAATTATTTGTACATTTTAATTTGGATTTATATTATTTTTTAGACTTTAATTAAAATTTTTATGTTTCTTGTAATTTTATTTATTTAAACTTATTATGTGTGTTATATTTATTAACTATTATGTATTTTTATATTTTTATATTTTTTTAAAAATCTTAATTGGTTATTCTTTTTTGTCCTATTTGAATCTCGTTTTTTTTTTTCTTTTTCTTTAGAGTCGTTGTCTATGCTTTGTTCTTCTTAATTGTTCTCTACTTTGAGCTTCCTGGATCAATTTCGGAAGAAGCAGAAGATGTTTCATTTGATGAGTTCCCAGCTGAGGCAAAAGGTTGATTAGCTTATATTTTCAACATCTTGATAGTAAGACAAAAAAGGTAGACTCCACTGAACCAAGAAAAAAAAAAAAGTAGCCTCTAATTGCCATGTCAATAGGGATTCACAAGGCATTCAATCTAACGGAATTTATGCTCGTTATATTTATTATACATGTCATATACATCATGATTATGCCTCTTAGTTTTCAAATGAGTTCTTTGTTACGAAGAATAAATATTGCAAGCTAATAGAACAAGACGTACCGCAAGACAATAGAGAGGAAGATTGAAGTAGACCTTGAAATATAAAAATGAGAATTGGCTCTTACAAAATAGTTAATATTTGTTCAATAAGAGTTTCATTTTTAGAGATAATGAATGGTGAATACAAAAGTTCATATTTATTCTGAAAGTAGAAGGGAAAAACATTCATACTTTAGAGAAAAATTAAGAGAAAAACTCTTAATTATCTTCATATTTGATTTGTCAAACCAAGTTTTTTAAAACATTCTAATAGTGAAATTAATCCAAGAATCATTATATATTCATGGGTTATTTCCACTTCTTTTCAATGAATGTACTATTTAGTGAAGATGTTAATGTTGTTTCATGAAGGTGTCACTCTAGTACTATTTTGTGAAAGAGCTATTTTAAGAATTTTATAAAGGAACTATTTTGGGACAAAATAGTTTTACGAAGGATCTCTTTTAGGAGGAGGTAAGGATCTTTTCATGGAAGCTATTGTTTTGTGAAGAAACTCTATTTAGAAGAGGTTGCTCTGTGAAAAAGTTATCTAAAAAGAAGTTGTCCTATGAAATAACCTTATTACCTGCTCTGACTTTTCTTTACTATTGTGTGAAAGAGTTAAAGTGATAAAATAATAGTTTCCAAAATCAAGGATCTACATTTTGCCTACTACATAAGAATTCTTAATATAAAAAGTTCTCATGCATTAGTACAGTAAAGAGTTGTTGGGAAAATAATATTTCTTTTTAAAGCTTGTTGTTTTGCATTGAAATTATTTAAAGTGAACTCATTATTTCCCCTATATTGAAATAAAAATTTTTAAAAAAATTCTATGTATAAATCAAAAGAATTTTAATCATCATCATCTAAACATTTTATCCCAATATTGAGGTAGACTATAAGAACAATATATGACTTCACGTTAAATCGTCAGTATGAATTTTTTTTTTCACCCATTTTTATCTAATGCAACATGTTTTTTCTAACTCTATTTTGTCATATCATTCGATCAAAAGAATTTTAATGATGGATGAAATTTGTCTAGCAAAACAATTGCCTAGCAGCTTAGCAAAACAACTAGCTGGTAGAACAGCTAAATAGGTGCCTAATAGAATAGATGCCTAGGAAAACACCTGCCCAACAATACAACTACCTAACAGAGCAATTGCCAAAAATATTTGCTTATATGTTATGTTAATTTTAATTATGGATGAAATTTTACCAATAGAAGAATTGCCTGGCATCTCAGTAAAACAACTACTTGGTAGAATAGGTGCCTGCTTGGCAAAACACTACTTAAAAACATATTTCTTATATGTTATGTTCCCCTGGCACAGAAATTCCTTGAGAGAAGAAATATTTTATGCATAAATCAAATAAATTTCTCTCACAACAATGAACCCTTTTTAACCATATATTTGTTACTCTATACTATAAATTGCTAGAAAAAAAAAAATGTGTAAAACAAGTTGTTCCATAAATTTTCAAAATGATTAAAAAAAATTTTCCCTAAAATTGTGTGTGAAAAGATTGGCACTGTGGTTAGCCACAGTGAGGTGAGGTGGGGAAGCTAAGAGATAAAATAAGATAGAATAAAATTATTTTCTCATTTTTTATTTTAATTTTTTTATTTTATTAAATATATATATATATACTTAATTGTAATTTTATCTTTTATAATATTATCGAAATCAATTTTACTGTTTCATACAAAGTGATTCTATTTTCATTTCAGCTTGGGAATCTAAATATTATTTCATTAGGTATATATGCTTGTTACTCGTCAACTATGAAACTGCGTTAGGTTCTCAATAATTGTACATTTAGCAACATGCATGAACTAAAGGTCTAAAACTGATGTTTACAACTTGCCAAAGAGTTGACTTTGCGTCTCATTCTGATCAAAGATTCCATGGAGCTTAGAGACTTTAAAAAGCCATGGCTTTCGTCTAATTTCAGAGCATGGAAAGGCCAGGGGACCATTACTCTCTAAAGCTGATTGGGGGAACTTTCCACTTGGATCTATAATTGCATGCTATTACAAGATCCTTTTCAATTGGTCTAGCTAGGGAATTAACTCCTTCACAATCCATTATATATATATATATATATATATATATATATATATATATATATAATATGACACATTTAATTATTTAAAATATAGTAAAACTATCCTTTAAATTAATAACTTTAAATTAATAAAAACTCATGATCCCAACTCCTGCTAATATAAAAAATTAATAAAATTTTCTATCATAATAATTATTAATGTTATTTTAAAACATAATGTAAAATTTCAATCTTGATTGCCGTATAAACTAATAATATGATAAAAAAATATAAAATATAAAATATATTATAAAATATTCAAAAACTAGAAAGCACTTTAATATATTAATTTGAAAAAAAAAATTATTATATTTAAGATTTTTCTATTTCAAGAACTAAGAAAAGTATAAAATATATCACAAAAAATATATTTACAAGTAGATTTTTTAATTAAAATTGAAGGTTATAGAGTTATTATAGGGGTTTAAAAAGAGTGAAAATTAACAAACACGTTTTTAAAAGAAATAAAACCCTTTAAATCAACTAGATTTAAACTTGTGCAATGTACGGTAATAATTTTAATTTATAATAATTTTTAAAATGTAAAATAAAATTATAAAAAATATTTTAAAATACAAGTTCGCTAATGTATTAAAAAATTTTGATGCATATATAGAATACAAATAAAAAGATTGAAATCAAATACCTTTTAGAAAAATTATAGAAAAAAATTAAATAAAACAAATCTTAAATATTAAATAAATAAATTAAATAGTTACAACTTTAATGAAAATAATTCGTACTATATTAGTCAGTAAAAAACATAATGGTGACTGTTTCATATTCAAAATTGATTTATTTTTAAAATTTTAATTTAAATGATTCCATTAAAATTGAAAACTCTATTTTTAAGATTTTGAAAAAAAAAACTTTATTTATCTCAAACATAAAAAGTAAAAATGTAAGTGAAAATACAAATAATTTATTATATAAATTTTTTAAAATTTAAATTAATTGAAAGTAATTAAAAACAATATTCAAGATAATAGACATTTCAATATAATTTATATGGATTTTCTTTTTCTTTTTACCAAAGAAAATGATTGAACAATAAATAAACAAAATAATTGAACATATAAATCAGAAAAAAGATGAAATGAAAATTGAAAAAAAAAAATTGGAAGTTTAATTTAATGATAAAATAGATAGACTTAAATACCCAATTTTAATTTTTTTGAGAAAAGATTTACTAAAAAGAAAATTCATTTCACCACATATACCACTATTCATATGAAATACATATATTTTTCTTTAAAAAAGTGCATTCAAGTAAAAAATTATACCAAAATTAATTATTTCTATAAATATGTTTTTATGCATATAAAGAGCAACAATTCATATATATTGATAAAAGATATGTGAAGAAATTGATAAATAATATTTTTATTTTTTGAACTTTAATATATATAAATAATTGATTTAAAGAGATATTTGATTTATTTTATAATCTTAATATATAGATTCCTATTTTTTAGAAATTTTTTTTAAAAAAAGTAATTATTTTTTAAAGATATTACATGTGTCAATCTGTTAGGCATATAGACTATCCACGTAGGATGTTTTACTTGTATCCAAATACTTTGGCTTTATATATATATATGACATAAAAGATAAGATAATCTCTCTAAAGTAATATTCAATAATTGGTCCCAAAAATATTAATTTAGCATGGTTTTACTGTACATATAATTAGTATCATAAAATCATTTTCATTAAATTAATTATTTATAATTCAATTAACTTACAGTAATCATGGTCAAAATGGATAATTGACTTATAAAAATTGTACAAATCGAGCCAATTGTTGTGCAAATTGATAGATTTGATTTGCTTTTGGAGGGAAATCCAATTGTTAATTCTCCTAGAAGAATCAAGCAGGTAATTTAGGCTCTCCCTTAGTGTTATGTTTCAGAACTTAAATCATATTCCTATTTTTTGTAGTTTAGAATGTTGTATATTTCTTTTTCCCTTTATCTTCGCTTGTTTAGATTACTCGAGTTTCAACTTGCCCTTACCTAATCATTTACGCTCCCTTCAATATTGAGTAACTTTGATTGGATGGCTATTTTATTTTTTGTGATAGAGGTTTATAATGTTCTTAAAGCCTCTTGAGTGAAATAATCCTGGAATTTGTCTAGACCATGCCATATTTTTCAGTGTGCCCAGAAGGGGTATTTCCATCACTATAGGAGAACACAAGTAACATGAGCATTGACACCTAAGATTCTTTGTTACCTGTTTGACTGATGATTAATTTTTGCTTACAGTTGACAAAGGAAATTGAAGAGACAAGGTTCAACATTGGGCAATGATGGAGTTTGTTATTGAAGCATATAAGGTTTTGTTCTTTGAAAAATTGGAACTTGACGATTTCTATCTCTTTCTTGATTATCTAAATATAAGGCAAATCCTGTAAATTGGTGGGTTTTATGAACTAGGGGGATGTATGGTTTAGGAAAATATTGGTTTAAACATTCTTTTGCAGTGGCTATATATTGATACTGAAGCTAACATTCAAATTAATATATGATAAAGATAATCATACATGATACCAAAAAAAGAAACTTGAGTGCGTATATATGCCTTTTGTATTTTTTATGATCTCATGGCCTCTAGAAATTTATGATGAAAATTATGATAAGTTATAATTAAAATTATATGATATGAAAGTGAGGGGGCATCAACTTAATTTTTCCTGTTGCTAAATTTTAATAACTGTTGTTTTTGAGGTTCTAATTTTCTTTTTCTTTTTCTTTTCCTTGGGTTGTTGAATATGCTAGGAAGACACAACTTATTAATTTGGTGTTATATGTGACATACATCCTGTTGGTTGTGCTTTAGGCAAATTAGTTCTTCACTGCAAAGTAATTCCTTCGAGATTTTAAACCTACTTAGCAAAAAGGCTTGGAGTGCCCACTCTGGTCAGATTATTTTTAATTTTATTTCTTTCTTTTTTTTCCGTTGTAATTTAGTTTTAGTTTTTTGGACATAAGAAAAAAGGAACTTATATGACTTGGGTTAGGTCCAAGTCCAATGCTTATATAATGGTAAGTCCAAGTTTATGTGTATGATTATAATGCTTATATAACGATCAGTCCTACATGCCTTTTTCAGTTGGCACAGACACAGCAGGTTAACTAGAAAAAACATCGTAATTTAATATTCAAATGGAGAAAACACGTTATACGGAGGAATTGGATCAGCTTGAGCGTAGCAAGAAGAAAACGAAAATGAATTCGGGAAGTAGAGATGGGGTAGGGTCGGTGGATGTGGTGATGGAAACTCCTTTTGATGGGAGTCACGATGGAGATCAAGTTATGTTTTTGTCAGGATCGGGGTCATTCAAGGACATTCTTCTAGGGTGTCAAGGAAAAGATGATGACAGAGGCAAAGGGAACACTGAAGACTTCATATCTGATGATGAGGATGATTGGAAGGGTGAGGACGATGCTGACTGTCCTATTATAAAACTTTCTAAGGAGGAAAAACGGAGACTTAGGAGGCCTTGGAAACAATCTCTGATAGTGAAGGTTTTGGGGAGGTCAGTGGGGTATACTTATCTCTTGAAAAGGATTCAAGCTCTCTGGAAGCCTAAGGCTTCGATTGAGCTTGTTACAATGGATAATGAATATTTTTTGGTGAAGTTTGCTTCGAAGGAAGACTATGATTTCGCAAAGTTTGAAGGGCCATGGATGGTGTTAGACCACTATCTTACTGTCAAAGAATGGATACAGAATTTTGACCCCTCTTCGGATGTTACAGAGAGGATTTTGGTATGGGTTCGTTTTCCCTGTTTACCTATTGAGTATTATGATAGAAGTTTCCTCATGAAAGTGGGTGAAAAAATTGGGAGGCCAGTTCGTATTGATCAAGCTACTGATCTTGTTTCTAGAGGCAAATTTGCTCGTTTATGTGTGGAGGTTGATATCACAAAACCTTTGTTATCCAAGTTTAAACTCCGTCGAAGAATTTGTAGAATTGAATATGAAGGTATCCACCTTATCTGCTTTCAATGTGGAGTGTATAGGCATCGCAAAGAGAATTGTTCAATGGCTGGGGTTGCTAATCAGGGGGCTGAAATTCATCACGAACATGGTGGAGACATGGATGGCAATGACGGCCATGGGGATAAACATGGTGGTGCTAGGGATAGGGAGGATGGTTTAAACAAGGAAACTAGGATCAATCCTGAAATTTTTGAAGATTTTGGTCCTTGGATGCTGGTTTCTAGGCGAGAGAGAAGGGTGGGACAATCTCACAATTTTAGGAAGGAAAAAGAAGTTTATAATGGTAAGAAGCAAGCTATTGCTATAATCCCAAATCAAGCGCAAGGAAGTCAATCTCGTTTTAATGCTCTACAAACTATAGATGAACAAGAGGAAGGCCTAGATGTTATTGAGCCTAATGAGGAGACACATGTGATGGATAGTTCAGGGGGTAAATTTTTTGGGAGAGGTAGACGGCCCACAGTGCAAATAAATCCAAAAGAGGTTGCTGGGGCTATTTTAAAGTCTATTCCTACTAGCAAGGAGACGTTTAAATACAAAGCTCAGGATGAGACTTCACGAGTTCAAGAAAAGCAAGCTCCTGCTTCTGGCTTAAGACAAGCGGCAGCTGATGATGAACTTGTGGTGGTTAGGGGTTCCCAGAGAGGGAATGTGATAGTAAGGGAGGTGGTTACGAGGGTGCATGAGGACCATAGTCTTCTTAATACTAATACCTTCTTCAATAATTTTGAAGGAGAACATCATCAAGACCCACCTTTAATGGAGAATAAATGTGATGGAGGACCTAATAATGATTAGGGAGGGGAAGATGATGCTATGTGTTTTGAGAATTCTCAAGATGGCGCAATTGCAGTTTTGGGATCTGTTTGAGGTCTCCTCTTTGTTTTCATATTATCTTTTCTTATGAAGTGCATAGTATGGAATTATCAAGGAGCAAAGTCGAATGAGTTTGTTAGAGTTTTGAAGGATGTTATTTGCAATTATAAACCGAATATTTTGGGTTTATTAGAACCTAAGGTATCAAGTGATAGTGCAGATAGAATTTGTAGGAAAATTGGTTTTGATAGTTGGGTTCGAGTTGAAGCTGTCGACTTTAGTGGTGGAATTTGGTTGTTTTGGAATGACGATATTAAGGTTGATGTAATACTCACGCATCCTTAGTTTGTTCTTGTTAAGGTGCAAGTGGGTACGTCAGAGCCATGATTTCTTTATGTGGTTTATGGTAGTCCGAATAGGATTTTGCTGCAGAAGCTTTGGACAGCTTTTGGACGTACAACAATTTGATTTCAATGGTGCTTGGTTATCAGTAGGTGATTTTAATGAGGTTTTGTCTGAAGATGAGGTTACTTCTAACTGTTCCCTGGTTCACCGTCGTAGTACAGATTTTTATTCATGGATTTTTGAACAGGGGTTGATTGATATGGGGTTTGTTGGATCTCGATTTACTTGGTCGCGAGGATTTGGTTCTGACAGTTTTAAGGGGGCTCGGCTAGATCGAGCTTTATGCAATATGGAGTGGAGGGAGAGACTTCCAGCAGCTACAGTGACTCACCCCCCAGATTCCGTTCTGACCATTGCCCATTGTTGATCCAATTTCATGATTGTAATAATCGGGTTGTTCGAGCGCCATTTCGATTTCAGGCGGCATGGCTAACGTATCCTGATTTTGAAAAGGTTGTGGCGGGTGGCTGGGATAATGCAGCTTCTTTCAATTCTAATACTACAAATTTGGCAACACAACTGTCAAACTGGAATCGTGAAATTTTTGGGAATATCCATAGAAAAAAGCGTTGTTTGTGGGCTCAAATTGAAGGGGTGCAAAGAAAGTTGGCTGAGACTTACAACGTTGGTCTTGTAAAGCTTGATATTAAGTTACGTCAGCAGTTAGAAACAGTTTTGTATGAAGAAGAACTCTTGTGGTTCCAAAAGTCCAGGGAGGAGTGGATTAAATTTGGGGATAGAAATACGAAATTTTACCATGCAGCAACTACAGTCCGACGATCTCGTAATAAAATTGCTGCGCTGAAGAATGGAGACGGAGAGTGGGTGGAGGATAAACAAGGTTTACAGGATCTTGTTCAAGATTTTTACTCACAATTATTTTCTAAGGATAATAATTGTAATCTTTCTCTAGCATGTAGTGGCTGTTTTCCTAGATTACCTGAGGGTGCAATTGCAGAAATTCATGCTCCTTTTACATGTGCTGATATAAAATAGGCTTTATTTGCCATGCCGTCTTTCAAAGCCTCGGGTCCGGATGGCTTTCATGCGGGTTTCTATCAAAAGATGTGGCATGTGGTGGGACATTCTATTTGTAATTTTGCTTTCCAATTTTTTGATTCAGGTATCCTTCCTGAAGGGATTAATGATACGTCGTTGATCCCTAAAGTGACATGTCCGAAGCTTGTGCCTCAGTTGATGCCAATTGGTCTTTGCATTGTAAGTTATAAAATTCTTACAAAAGTAATGACTAATAGGCTTAAGAAATTTCTTCCTGATATAATTAGACCTTATCAGTGTAGTTTTGTCCCTGAACGACAAATTACGGACAACATTATTATTTATCAGGAAGTCTTACATTTGATGAGGAAGAAAACTGGAAGTAAGGGGTATATGGCAATTAAAATTGATTTGGATAAGGCTTATGATCGTCTTTCCGGGGATTTCATTTGAGATACTTTGAAAGAGATTGGCCTTGATTCTAATTGGATTCGCAATATCATGTGCTGTGTTGAAACTGCCCATATGTCGATTATATGGAATTGAGAGCAACTTGATTGGTTTCAACCTGCAAGAGGAATACAGCAAGGGGATTCAATTTCTCCATATCTTTTCTTTATTTGTATAGAACGATTAAGTCATATTATTTGCAAAGCAGTTGCTGATGGGAAATGGAAAACGATGCAGGTTTCTCGCCAAGGTCCTACATTGTCACATCTATTTTTTGTAGATGACATGGTTTTATTTGCAGAGGCTTCGGTGGAACAACTACAAATTGTGCTTGATTGTTTGGAACAATTTTGTATCAGTTCGGGACAGCGGGTGAATCTTCTAAAATCTCAAATTTATGTTTCTTCTAATGTGGGTAGAGATTTAGCAAATCAATTGTTGAGCATTTCTGGCATCCCTTTAACTACTGATCTTGGACGGTATTTGGGAGTTCCCTCCATTCATGGAAGAGTTAAGATAGACATGTTTTCTAGTATTGTTGATCGAGTTTCTGCTAGACTTGGAGGATGGAAAGCTAGAACGTTGTCATTCGCAGGACGACAAGTCTTAGCTCAAGCTGTCTTAAGTACAATACCTCTTTACCCCATGCAATCGATGATCATTCCTTTGGGCATTTGTAATAAAGTGGAGCAGCTAATTAGAAAATTCATTTGGGGAGGAAATCTTGAAAATCGAAAATGTTCTTTGGTTAATTGGGATGTTGTTACTCAAGATCGTGGTGCTGGAGGTCTTGGCATTCGACGACTATCAGGAATGAATATTGCTTTTATGGCAAAATTGGGATGGCGGTTAATTCAGGAACGAGAAAATTTATGGGTGCAGGTATTATGTGGTAAATATATACATAAAGCTGCTGATGTTGATAGTCTTAATTACAAGCCTGGTTCTTCAAATGTATGGCGTGGTACATCGCAAGCTACTTTTGTTTTGAAAAAAAAAGAATAAAATCTTTGGTACATAATGGTCGAGCCACAAGCTTCTGGTTAGATAGTTGGCTGGAGTCTGAGCCGTTGTCCAATTATTTACGAAAGGATATTAATTTGACAGAGTTGCATAAGTCAGTCATGGATTATTGGAGGGTAGGTGAAGGTTGGCAGTGGGATGTTTTGAACGAATTTTTGCCTCAACTAATTTTAGACAAACTCGCATCTTTCTTTATTAGTGAAGACGATAGTGTGGTTGATGGAAAGTTTTGGGCATTGACCAGTAGTGGCAACTTCACAGTAAAGTAGGCTTATGCTCTAATTAATGGGAGCGTGATGGATACTAAGGACAAAGTTTGGAGAGCTATTTGGCGGGTGAATACGCCAAATCGTATGCGAGCGTTTTTATGGTTGGTTAAATATGAGAAAATAATGAGTAATTTTGAAAGAAGTAGGCGGGGTTTTACTTTGGATGATGCTTGTAATCTGTGTCCAGGTCATACTGAAAATGTCCACCATATATTTCGAGATTGCAAAGAAGTGGGGGAAATTTGGAAGCAATTTTTATGTCCTAATGAGATGAGGCAGCAAAGCGGGTTAAATTTCGAAAACTGGCTGAACAGAAACTTATTAGGTTAGGTGTCTTGTAAATTATCTTTGGACTGGAGTGCCATGTTCACCATCATCCTTTGGTGGCTTTGGCGATGGAGGAACATGCATATTTTTCAGGGTAAGCAGTTTTCTTTTGATCAAAAAATTGCTTGGCTCCGAGCTCAGTATTTAGAAATTTCTAATACTTTCCGATCGCCACTTATGGCTCTTAATAATATAGAGAGGTATGTTGTCAAAAATCTTAGTTGGACTCCACCTCATGGGGATTGGTTGTCTTTAAACACTAATGGGTGCAGTAGGGGACACATGGCTGTTGGAGGCGGTGGTTTACTAAGGGATAGGTATGGTAAATGGATTAAGGGGTTCTCTCTTAATATTGGTAGATGTTCAGCTTTGGAAGCTGAAGTTTGGGCGGTGTATACCGGGCTGAAAATGGCATGGGAGGAAGGAGTTAAGGAAGTCATCCTTCAAGTTGATTTAGCTTTTGTTGTTCAGTGGTTAAAGGAGGATCGTCTGCCAAGAGTTTTGGTTTCGAATTTGCTTGAGGAATGCAAAACAATATTGAGAAGAAATTGGGTAGTTCGTGTGCAACATGTGTATCGTGAACAAAATAGAGTCGCTGATCGTCTTGCTTCTACTGCTCTTTGTCATGCCAGGGGACTGCAGACTTATTTAGATCCACCAGTGGAGATTTTACAGGTTTTGAATGAAGATGAACGAAGATTAGCTTGGTCGAGAAGAGTGCCTTTGCAACATGTCTCGCTGCCTTTTAGTTAAACTTTTGTAATAATGGGGCTTTTACCCCTCAACTGAATCAAAAAAAAAAAATGATCCGTCCTACTATCTTATTTTTAATCATGAGAGGAAATTAAGTTATGTGTTTAAAATCCAATTATATCAGGTAATTGTGAGCCTGCAAATGTATGAGCAAAAAACCTGCAGTTGCTAAAACGTGACAGCATTAAGTACTGCCAGAGATTTATATGGTAAAGAAGCCATTTATAGGAGTTATTGAGAAGTTTAGCCTTAATTATGGTCATTTATAGTTGATGTTTGCAGAAGTTTATTATATGGTAAACAAGCCAGCTTGGTACTGACCTTTAAATGCATTGCATTTACTCTATTCTATCATTGAAGGAAAAAAGGAACAATATCGTCCTGAAATGGTAATACATTATATACTGTTGGAAGAAATACCTTTTAAGATGCGTAGGGTTTGCTCATTCTTCGTGATCATCCACCCACTGATCTTGCAAGTCACTATCACCCGACTTAGCCATCAATCCTAAATATATGCTTGCTTAGAACTCCACCAACACTTTTGGTTGACTGTCATGTTCTGTTAGTTCTTGCAGCACCTTTGTAAACTATTAACAATCTGTTTCATGGTTTGGATCTTCACTTTGCACTTTTAAAAAACATTTTATGTTCTATCATATAATTTATATAATTGTTCAAAATTTTCGATGCTATCTATTTAGGCAGCCACTCTTTTCCTTGTAATTCCCTCGGGCCAAAAGCTAGTATTTTGAAGCCTTGACGTTAAGGGTTTCTTTTCATAATAAAAATGTTAACGAAAGATTAGTAAAATTGGGTTACAGTTACAGACTTTATAAGATGATTTGAAAGTTAAATATCAGCTGTTTAGTTTGAGTTTTGAATATGTTAAAGGAGTGCTAAGGATGGAATAAAAAAATATTAGTAAAAGATTGATTGGTTGTGAATTAACTAAGTCTGAAAGAAAAAAAAAAATTGATGAAATTTTAATTGATGGGGGTAAAATTATAATTTTTGTAAGAAGTTTTAAATATATATATATATATATAATTCTTACTTTATATTAAATAAAAAAATTATTTGGAATATAAAGTCTTTTTATATATCTATAGAATTTCTTACTCTATATTAAATAAATACTTTATTTGGAACATCGAAAGTTTTTTGGATTATACAAATGAAATTAGTGGAGTGAAACATACTTCTTAGCCTATATTAAAAAATAATAAAAAGTTAGTTATAAAAATATGAGAATCTCTTAATTTCATTGATAAAAATAAAAATTTTTAATGTTTATCAAATACGAATAAGGATGTATGATAAAGTGACCATTAAGAATATATATTTTTTAATAAAATAAAAAAAATAAAATAACCATATTGGATAAGTGGTTAGATTGACTATAGTAAAATTAAAGATGATAAAATAACCATTAATATTATATTTTTTAACAAAATAATAAAAAATTAAAATTAAAAGTGGGAAGGTAATTTTATCCCCATCTATTTTGTCATTTTCCTTTCTACCACACTGCATTGTGGCTAATCACGGTGCCAAACTGCGCATAAGTTGAGTTTGGGTATTTTATAATAGGTTTTAATCGGATTATGATAATGATTTCACTATACATATCAAGTTTGAGTAGTATTCTTAAGGTACCCTAAATCTGAATCCAATAGTTTTTATTAAATTTGTTTGTTTTTTATTAAATTATATTTGTTTGTAATTTCATAAACATATTTCTATGAGTTTTAAGTTATTTGTTGAATTATTAAAATTTATTGAATTAAGATAAAACTTATATGTTCTTATTTAATTTTATATTTTTAATTATTAAAAATTTAAAACTATAATAATTGATTTTTTTTGCATGAGTTTGGTTTCGGGTTTAGGTTAATTAATGGGTTCATTGAAATTTTAGTTGAATATTCAGATAATAAATGTCGTGACCCTATTTACTTACATTTATATCATTACTTATCTCATATCACGACACACTCACATCAATTGGTTGGGCTATGAGTCGATATTAGCCGATCACTTTCCACATTTATCAGTTCATATTTCATTTGTACACATGTATAATACGAAAAGTGTACTTGTATTAATTTACAATGACGCATATCTGTTTATATTTATTTATTTTCGTTTACATCCCCCAAACTATCTAATATACATCACTGTGCATCATAAGGTTCAGATGCAAAAGATAACAAGAGTGTATACCTTACGCGATGTGGTAAACGCAGCTATCGGAAGGAAACGCTGTAATTAATCCCGAGTTCTCAAACTACTGGGGTGAATCTGTGGAGAGAGAAAAAAAAGGGTGAGCTAATACGCTCAGTAAGAAAAATATGGAAGCAGGTAGATAACCGTACTATCTACATGCTCAAATACTGTGCATACACAAAAAAAAATCGATTTCATAACACAAAACTTTCACAATAAACAGATAGTGAATCTTCGCTACACATCCGAATATAGAAAACTCATTCGGAGTGAAACATTTTCATAAACTTAACGACTGTGTGGCACTTTGTTTTCTTATAATTCAAGAGGTGGCCCCCACAATCGCATTCATATCAAATCACTTTCAATAAATGCTTTCAATAACGGATGAGACTAGGCAAAGATATACATATCATAGAATCGGATGACATATGGCCATAGTCAATGACCCCCAAGCTAATCACGGGCCAGGTGTGCAAGGGTGGTCCTGAAGCCTCTCGGCTAACACATGCAAGTCTGAAGTCCGAAGACTAGTGGTACGGTACAGTGTACTCCGTATTGTCTATACGGTACAATGTACTCCGTAACCACAGCACCATAACTGAAGGCTGCGGGGTGCCCTAATTAGGGACTTATCACCCTAACCTGAAATCATCAACCTTAGCCTGTCTCAAAACTGAGTGCGAGCGGATCTGGATAAATCCACAGTTCTCATCATAGCTCCCGCACAATTTTACACATACAAATAGATAGCTGGCTCTGTTTCCCACAATAATGGTACTCAAAATCGAGTGCGACACGTAAAACGGTACAAATCAGAGTGAGAGGGTAACATCCCATCAAATCACTCGTCAATCAAATCATACTTTATAAAAACGGAAAAATTTAATGCACACTGTCAAATCATGAGCCAGTCTATCATTTCAGCTTTACAAAATCTCTTTTTTTCACATGTAAAACTTCAAATTCATGCATTTCTAAATTTTTGCCATTCCCAGTGGCATTTTCATAATTTTCCCATATTTGGGTATTATCCAAAAATCTCATATTTATAATCTATATAAAATTTAGGTTACTGCAAACGACGAATTAAAATACGTATAGCTATCTCTAAGAGCTAGCATAGATCCCTTACCTGGAATCACATCGATTGCGAAATCCTTAACTCTTCGCTTTTTTGTAAATCACTTTACAAAGCTTTAATTCAATTCTCGGGGCTGCAATTAAGCACATATTATATCAGTTTGCCCCGATATATTTATTCTTTCACTTTTTTCTACAATTACTTTAACAGATCGGGTTCATTTACTCTTAGTGGGTCAAATCGCTCCTTAATGGGCATAATACCCTCATCGTGTCATTTTAAGCCTTTTGGATCGTTTATTTAATCATTTACGATCACAAATTTTCAATTCCACACATATAATAATTTATACTGAATTTAATTCGTAATTTACGCGATTTATATTCGAAGTCGCATACGATTAAATTTCAATATCGTATAATTACACCAGTTATAGTATGTGAGGATCACTTACTCGAATTTTTGTGATGACACGCAAATCGATGCTCGCGCGAACTTGTATTCGTCGTCTACCGTCGCGCAGTCTATCGTTGAGCCGGGACAACACCGAATTTTTTTCTCAAATTTTTTTTCTCTTGAACCGGTTCGGACCGGTTCAGTTCCTTTCACACTGAAACGGTTCGAACCGGTTCAGGTGAGATTTGGCCGTTACCGACATTTTCGGCCGGTCCTCGAGCCGTTTCGGCCACCGCTCGACGCAACGTTGCTTGAAGAACCTTCGATTGGCTGGATCGGGGTCAGATCGGCGCCGGTGACCGCCGAATCTGCCTTTCCCCCTTTCGGTCTTCGCTTCGCCGATCAGCCTCCTGCAGACGATCCACGGCGCGTCACGGGGCTCGGCAGTCGTCTGGGTACTGGTGGTCCCTCGCCGATCTCTTCCCGATGCTCGCTCGCCGTCGTTGCTCGTCGGAGACAGAGGCAGCTTCCTCGGGCTACTGTTCACGCGAGGCTTTTCGCGTTTTCTGCTCCGTTTTCTCTTTTTTTTTTCAATGCTTCTCTCTCTCTTCTCTTTTTTTTATATATATTATATTTTAATAAAATATAATATATATAATATCTTAGATTAAAATATACATATAATATATTATATTATATTCTAATATAATATAATATAATATATATATATGTAAAACTACTATAAAATTTAAAATACACATTCATGTACATATATATATATATTTTTAATTTGTACAGTCTATATGTACATCATATTTTGTTGTTTCTCCAAAAATATATATATATTATATATATATATATTTTTTTTTCGGGTCTTACATTTCTCCCCCCTTAAGAAATTTGGTCCCCAAATTGGAACCAAGTCAGTCCCCGAACAACTGTGGATACTTCTCTCGCATTAGGCTCTCAAACTCCCACGTGGCTTCCTCAGAAGTGTGGTGCTGCCAGAGAACCTTGACTAGAGGAATCGTCTTGGATCGCAGTACTTTTTCCTTCCTGTCCAAAATTCGAATCGGTTTTTCCACGTACGACATGTCCTCTTTTAACTCCAGAGGTTCATACTCAATCACATGTGTCGGATCCGGATGGTACTTCCGAAGCATCGAGACATGGAAGACATTATGCACGCCTGTTAACTCAGGTGGTAACGCTAACCTGTAGGCCTTATCTCCCACTCGATCTAATATCTCAAATGGTCCAATGTAACGAGGACTCAATTTGCCTTTCTTCCCAAACCGAAATATGCCCTTAGAGGGAGAAACTTTCAGAAACACTGACTCACCAACCATAAATTCTAATGGTCGTCGTCTCGTGTCAGCGTAATCTTTTTTGCCTACTCTGAGCTGTCCTCAATCTATCATATATTAACTGGACATCCTCAGAGGTTTGCTGTACTAAATCGGGAGCAAGTAGCTTACGGTCACCCACTTCTTCCCAACCAAGCGGAGAACGGCATCTACGACCATACAATGCCTCATACGGTGCCATTCCAATACTCGAGTGGTAACTATTATTGTAGGCGAATTCAGCTAATGGCAAGTGATCATCCCAGGAGCCTTTAAAGTCCATCACAGAAGCTCTCAACATATCCTCCAGAGTTTGGATGGTTCTCTCTGACTGACCATCTGTCTGAGGATGGAAAGCTGTACTAAAACTCAATCGGGTTCCCATAGCTTCCTGGAAGTGCTCCCAGAAATGAGAAGTGAAGCGAAAATCCCTATCAGAGATTATACTCACTGGAACACCATGTAACCTCACTATCTCCCGTACGTACAGATCCGCCAACGTACTCAGAGTATCAGTGGACTTCATAGCTAAGAAGTGCGCTGACTTCGTCAGTCGATCCACAATCACCCAAATACCATCATGGTTCCTCCTAGTCCTCGGTAAACCCATGATAAAATCCATGGTGATGTGCTCCCATTTCCATGTCGGTATAGGTAGAGGCTGCAACAGTCCCGCAGGCTTCTGATGCTCTACCTTAACCTATTGTCACACTAGACATTTAGCCACATACTCTGCTATGTCTTTCTTCATCCCTGACCACCAATACACTTTTTGAAGATTCTGGTACATTTTATTGCTCCCCGGATGCAATGTATACCGCGATGAATGAGCTTCTGACAAAATTAATTTTCTCAACTCTGAATCATTGGGAACACACACTCTACTTCTGAACCTCAGTAATCCATCAGTGCTCAACTCAAAATCGGCACTAGTACCCATCTGTATCTGACTGGCCATATCAATACAGAAGCGATCAACATGCTGAGCTTGTCTGATCCGGTCTATCAAATTCGGTTCTATCCTCAGACTAGCTATCACAAAATGGGCATCAGTATCAGAAGGGATCACATCCAAACTGAGGTTCGTAAACTGCTCTAACAACTCATGTTCCCTGATCATCATATACGATACCATCCCCAGGCTCTTCCTACTTAATGCATCAGCAACCACATTTGCTTTACCCGGGTGGTACAGTATCTCACAATCATAGTCCTTCAGAAGCTCTAACCATCTTCGTTGCCTCATATTCAACTCTTTCTGTGAAAACAGATACTTGAGGCTTTTGTGATCAGTAAATATCTGAAATTTCTCACCGTATAAATAGTGGCGCCATATTTTCAGTGCAAACACAACGGCAGCCAACTCTAAATCATGGGTCAGATAGTTCTTCTCATGGTCCTTGAGCTGTCTGGATCCATAAGCGACTACCTTTCCATGCTGCATCAACACACAACCCAGTTTCTGTCTCGAGGCGTCAGTGTACACTAAGAAACCTCCTGAGCTGTTCGGTATGGTGAGAATCGGTGCGGTGGTCAGACGATGCTTCAATTCTTGAAAACTTTTCTCACATGCATCATCCCACTCAAATACCACATTCTTTCGAGTGAGACGTGTCAAAGGAGCAGCTAACTTCGAAAAACCCTCTACAAATCGTCTGTAATACCCAGCCAAACCCAGAAAACTCCTGATCTCTGTGACTGTTCTGGAATGTTCCCACTGAACCACAGCTTCTATCTTGGACGGATCCACAGACACCCCGTCCTTCGATACCACATGACCCAGAAATGAAATATGTTCTAACCAGAAGTCACACTTACTCAGTTTGGCATACATCTGCTTCTCTGGGAGGGTTTGCAAAACAATCCTTAAGTGCTGCTCATGTTCCTCCCTGGACTTCGAATATATCAGTATATCATCAATAAAAACGATCACAAAACGATCCAGGTATGGCTTAAATACATCATTCATTAGAGCCATAAAAGCTGCAGGAGCATTCGTTAACCCGAATGACATAACCAAGAACTCATAATGACCATAACGGGTACGAAATGCCGTCTTGGGTACATCTACACTCCGGATTCTCAACTGATGGTACCCAGACCTCAGATCAATCTTAGAAAAGATCTGTGCTCCCCGAAGTTGATCTAACAAATCATCAATCCGTGGAAGGGGGTACTTGTTCTTGATGGTAGCCTTATTCAACAACCGGTAATCTATGAACAGTCGGAGGCTTCCATCCTTCTTCTTAACAAACAATACCGGAGCTCCCCATGGGGAGACGCTCTGTCGAACGAACCCCTTATCCAACAGTTCTTGTAATTGTTTCTTTAGCTCCTCCAATTCTACTGGAGCCATTCGGTACGGTGGTTTGGATATCGGCTCAGTACCAGGCGCCAAATCAATACAAAATTTTATCTCTCTCTCTGGAGGCAATCCTGGTAAATCATCCGAAAAAAACATCAAGAAATTCCCTGACCACTGGAATATCAACCAATTCCGGGTGTGCCTTATCCAGATCAACCACGTACGCAATGAAACCTTCAAAACAACATCATACCATAAATTTCACACTTCATTCGTTTAATTATCATAACTGCTTCTTTCATTAATTCTCAAAAAATTTTACAATGTGTTTCTCGTAAAGAGAAAACATTAGGGTCTTAGCATAACAATCTAAGATAGCATGATTTGCAGCCAACCAATCCATTCCTAAAATTACATCAAAATCAAACATACTTAACAGGATCAGATCGGCTGTCATACTCTTATCTCCTACCCTTAACTTACATTGCTTACACACATACTCAGTCATTTGACTACTTCCTATCGGTGTCTTAATTAACAACCTTTTGCCCAAAGGTGTGAGTTTTACAAAATCCATTAATTTAAATGCACAAGATGGTGAAATGAATGAATGCGTTGCACCAGGATCAATCAATGCAAATGCTTTAAGATTGAATATCAAAATTGTACCTTTCACCACATCGGGTGTAGCATCTGCAGTGCCCCGGTCTATCGCATACACTCTACCTTGGCCGACGACTTGCTTTCCCTTCTCCTCGATCGTGGCTCTACTTCTAGGAGCAGAAGTAGTAGGTGGAACTGCCTCGGGTTCCTTACCCTTTTGTGGGGTTACCTCAGCTAACTCCGGGCAATCTCTTATCAGATGCCCTGTCTTACCGCATCTGAAACATGCTCCGATTATCGCATAACAAGGTCGATTGCCATGGTATTTCCCACACTTCCTACAAGGCTCAAAAGTAGGTCGGGGTCCACTAATCACAATACCCCTAGCCGCCGATGTAGTCGAGTGTACAGGGGGTCTCATGGCCTTACTCCGCGACTCCCCAATCATCTGTCGCTTGTCCCTCTCTACCACCTCTGTCATCTCCAAATCTCTTTCGGTCTCTATCTTTGCCCTTACCACCCTTCCCATACTCTGACACATGGAGCTCGTAATCCTGCTCACACAGCTGAGCCCGTCTAACTGCTTCCCCATATGTCGAAATATCCAACGGGGCTAGTCGAGCTCTAATCGATGGTCTCAGGCCTTCCATAAACTTACGAACCTTCTTTCGTTCACTGCCCATGGTATCAGGATCATATCTGCCTAGAGATGTAAACCGAGATTCATACTCGTCCACTGACTTACCTCCCTGGGTCAAACTTGAAAACTCAGTCTGTAACTTCCGTTGAGCAGTGTCTGGAATGTATTGCCCCCTGAAGGCGTCCAAGAACATCTCCTAAGTAATTACCTGATGTCCAGCTGACAGAATAGGCATGGTGAACTTCCACCAGTGTTCCGCCTCACCCTCTAACATAAAAGCTGCAAAAGTCACTTTCTCAGTAGTAGAGCATCGGGAGAATCTATAAAGTTTCTCCATTCTATTAATCCAGTCCTCAGCCACTATCGGATTCTTCACCCATTAAATGACGGAGGCTGTAGCTTTTGAAACTGTGTCAGTCTATCTAAATCACAACCATACTCCAAATCATCATCATAACCCTGAAGAGGGGCTACTGGAGGAGGTGCAGGCTGAACAGGAGGAGCCTGTGGGGGTTCAACTGGCTGTGGTGCGGGTGCAGGCTGTGCAGGCACAGGGCGATCAGGTGCGGCTGCTGCAGCTGTCGGTGCAGCCTGTCCTGCTGTACCCTGAGCACCATCCAATCTAGCCATAATCTGCCCCAATATGGTCATAACCGTATCCATGCCCCACTCTAGACTCACTATGCGGGCGTTAGCACTCTCTGCTGGGTTCTGAGACGTGCGCTCAGACGAAGATCCACTCTGTCTCTCAGGCCTATCTCTCTGCCCTCGAGATTGTGAACCCTCTCCTCTACTGCGATGTCTGTCCGACATCCTGATCGTTTCCTGTATGTATAACAAAATTTTTCAGTGAACTCACATCTCGGTATACACAATTGTATCTAAACGATGCACAGTTAAATAGGGATGTAAACTTTCCTGGTTACTAACAACGACTCATATCAGATCAACCCTGCTCTGATACCAACTTCTGTCGTGACCCTATTTACTTACATTTATATCATTACTTATCTCATATCACGACACACTCACATCAATTGGTTGGGCTATGAGTCGATATTAGCCGATCACTTTCCACATTTATCAGTTCATATTTCATTTGTACACATGTATAATACGAAAAGTGTACTTGTATTAATTTACAATGACGCATATCTGTTTATATTTATTTATTTTCGTTTACATCCCCCAAACTATCTAATATACATCACTGTGCATCATAAGGTTCAGATACAAAAGATAACAAGAGTGTATACCTTACGCGATGTGGTAAACGCAGCTATCAGAAGGAAACGCTGTAACTAATCCCGAGTTCTCAAACTACTGGGGTGAATCTGTGGAGAGAGAAAAAAAAGGGGTGAGCTAATACGCTCAGTAAGAAAAATATGGAAGCAGGTAGATAACCGTACTATCTACATGCTCAAATACTGTGCATACACAAAAAAAAATCGATTTCATAACACAAAACTTTCACAATAAACAGATAGCGAATCTTCGCTACACATCCGAATATAGAAAACTCATTCGGAGTGAAACATTTTCATAAACTTAACGACTGTGTGGCACTTTATTTTCTTATAATTCAAGAGCTGGCCCCCACAATCGCATTCATATCAAATCACTTTCAATAAATGCTTTCAATAACGGATGAGACTAGGCAAAGATATACATATCATAGAATCGGATGACATATGGCCATAGTCAATGACCCCCAAGCTAATCACGGGCCAGGTGTGCAAGGGTGGTCCTGAAGCCTCTCGGCTAACACATACAAGTCTGAAGTCCGAAGACTAGTGGTACGGTACAGTGTACTCCGTATTGTCTATACGGTACAACGTACTCCGTAACCACAACACCATAACTGAAGGCTGCGGGGTGCCCTAATTAGGGACTTATCACCCTAACCTGAAATCATCAACCTTAGCCTGTCTCAAAACTGAGTGCGAGCGAATCTGGATAAATTCACAGATCTCATCATAGCTCCCGCACAATTTTACACATACAAATAGATAGCTGGCTCTGTTTCCCACAATAATGGTACTCAAAACCGAGTGCGACACGTAAAACTGTATAAATCAGAGTGAGAGGGTAACATCCCATCAAATCACTCGTCAATCAAATCATACTTTATAAAAACGGAAAAATTTAACGCACACTGTCAAATCATGAGCCAGTCTATCATTTCAGCTTTACAAAATCTCTTTTTTTCACATGTAAAACTTCAAATTCATGCATTTCTAAATTTTCGCCATTCCCAGTGGCATTTTCGTAATTTTTCCATATTTGGGTATTATCCAAAAATCTCATATTTATAATCTATATGAAATTTAGGTTACTGCAAACGACGAATTAAAATACGTATAGCTATCTCTAAGAGCTAGCATAGATCCCTTACCTGGAATCACATCGATTGCGAAATCCTTAACTCTTCACTTTTTTGTAAATCACTTTACAAAGCTTTAATTCAATTCTCGAGGCTGCAATTAAGCACATATTATATCAGTTTGCCCCGATATATTTATTCTTTCACTTTTTCTACAATTACTTTAACAGATCAGGTTCATTTACTCTTAGTGGGTCAAATTGCTCCTTAATGGGCCTAATACCCTCATCGTGTCATTTTAAGCCTTTTGGATCGTTTATTTAATCATTTACGATCACAAATTTTCAATTCCACACATATAATAATTTATACTGAATTTAATTCGTAATTTACGCGATTTATATTCGAAGTCGCATACGATTAAATTTCAATATCGTATAATTACACCAGTTATAGTATGTGAGGATCACTTACTCGAATTTTTGTGATGACGCGCAAATCGATGCTCGCGCGAACTTGTATTCGTCGTCTACCGTCGCGCAGTCTATCGTTGAGCCGGGACAACACCGAATTTTTTTCTCAATTTTTTTTTCTCCTGAACCGGTTCGGACCGGTTCAGTTCCTTTCACACTGAATCGGTCCGAACCGGTTCAGGTGAGATTTGGCCGTTGTCGGCATTTTCGGCCGGTCCTCGAGCCATTTCAGCCATCGCTCGACGCAGCGTCGCTTGAAGAACCTTCGATTGGCTGGATCGGGGTCAGATCGGCGCCGGTGACCGCCGAATCTGCCTTTCCCCCTTTCGGTCTTCGCTTCGCCGATCAACCTCCTGCCGACGATCCACGGCGCGTCACGGGGCTCGGCAGTCGCCTGGATACTGGTGGTCCATCGCCGGTCTCTTCCCGACGCTCGCTCGCTGTCGTTGCTCGCCGGAGACAGAGGCAGCTTCCTCGGGCTACTATTCACGCGAGGCTTTTCGCGTTTTCTGCTCCGTTTTCTCTTTTTTTTTTTCAATGCTTTTCTCTCTCTTCTCTTTTTTTATATATATATATATATTATATTTTAATAAAATATAATATATATAATATCTTAGATTAAAATATACATATAATATATTATATTATATTCTAATATAATATAATAATATATATATATATTTATATATATATATATATATATATATATATTTTTAATTTGTACAGTCTATATGTACATCATATTTTGTTGTTTCTCCAAAAATATATATATATTATATATATATTTTTTTTCGGGTCTTACAATAAACAAGTAAAATGAAATTTATTAGAGCAGAATTTGAATAATGTATTTAAAAAATAAACGAATAATTATAAAATTTAAATTCTTTAATTAATAATTAAATTTAAAGTTAAAGTACCTCAAAATTAGTGGTACCTATTCTGATTCCATACGTAGATATGAGCATTAAACAAATTTATGTGAAAGGGTTTGTAGCCATTTTGCAGAGGCAGCAGCTTTAGCCCATTTAGCAGAGGCGGCGTCGGCGATACCATGGTAAATTAGCAGTCGGATTCAACATTTTTAGAACCATTAATGGACGATTTCAGATCAGGTCCAGTTAAGATGAGCCCATTTTACAAGCCTTTGTTTTCTTCATCCGGCCCGTTATTCTCCAGACCCATTTGCTCTGCGATCCTCTTCCTCTTCTTCATTTTTCTTCTTCTTGCTCTCATCATAGAAGAAAAAAGAAATTGAATTAATGAGATCTTGAAGAAAAACTTACATACAGAGACAGTAGAGGCAGCGTTTGCAAGAGTTGGCTATGGAGGAATCTGTACGAGAAGTGCTTTACGAAGCACGTCATCACGTCTCCAGGCCTTTCACATCCAATTACCCTCCCCTTCCTCTTCAACAGGTTCTCTCTTCTCTTTCATTCAACTTTCTCGCTTCTTATAAATCAAAATATATTTACTATTTATTTTCACTCTTTTTTCCCTCTAAATTCAGTCAAATGAAGCTGATAAAGGCGGTTTCTTATCATTTCTTTCCGCTCGAGGTATAGTAGTTTTTTTCTAATTCAATTGCGATTGATTAGTTGCTAATTGTTTCAGTATAATGGAAGTATTTAGTTATAGTATTTTTTTAAAATAATTCTTGTTTGCGGGGCTGTTATCGTATGAAGGTTTAAGTCGGCTTAAAGAGAAATGGGCCGGATACAAGAATCCTAAGAAAATGAAAAAACCAGTGTCTTTGATTATTTCCCCGCGAGGTGAGCGTGTTGCTGTGGCTGCTGGAAATCAAGTCACTATTTTGCGGAAGGAGGATGATTACCAGGAGCCTTTTGGCATTTTTACTAGTAAGATTTCTTTTATATTTATGCTCCATTATTTCTCTGATGAACATTGTTTGAATTCTTTGGTTAATAGAATATCCAGGATAAAAGATTCAGTGCAATTTAGATGCGTGATAAGAAACTCTTGACGACTACAAGAAAAGAGTCCTTTTTATAGGATTCTACTCATCCTTGCCAAAGGACAGAGTTCCTATTGCCTAAAGTTTGATTTATAAATTCCTCATAGAACCCATTCCTTATAGTTTATAACTGTTTCCAACTTGGGTTCCATGTATCAGGTAGCAGCCTTATTTCGTGTACATGTGGCGCTTGGTCAGAATCTCATGATATTCTTGGAGTCGTCGATGATGCTGTTGTAATTTATTTTATTAAGGCAAATGGTGAAGAGATAACAACGATTTCAAAGAGACATCTAAAAGTATCTTCAACAATAATTGGACTGATTGCACAGAATGATTCTGAAGTACAACGATCTTTATTGTAAGCTTTTGTTTCTCAAATTCTTCCTTCTGGTCACGAACTCAAATAGTGACCTTTGGTTCATGATTGGGTAGCTTGAACTTCTAAATACCAAGGTATAGAATTACTGCTTGGATTAATTTTGGACTTGTTTTCAGGTGTAGCTTCACTGTTTTGAAATCTGATGGAGCTTTTCATCATATTGAGATTAGTCAAGAACCAAGTGCCTCTATTTCCTCTACAAACAATAGCGGCTTAGCTTTAAAAAGGCAATTCCCTCAGAATGTTTTCTGCTTTGACTATTATCCAGAACTTTCTTTGCTTGTTGTTGTTGGTAGTGCTGGCGGCAGCTCAATTGCTGCTACTGGAAAAGCTGGTAGGCTTTATACTTCATTTCCCTTGCTTTAAATGGAAACTTAGATTTTCAATTCAAACAAATTTTATGCGGTTATTTTGCATGATTCACCTTTTCTGGGCTTTGCTTGCAAGTATTAGATTGAGTCAAAGATGCAGCTGTATCTGTGTATCAGTGTCGTATGATAAAGGACTGATATGAGCTGATGAATTTTTACCATCATCAAGTTTTAACAAGTTTCAGAGTTAATGGTTCTTTTTTAATTTCTTCACAGGATCCTGTTACCTTTCTCTTTGTCGTAAACGTCAGGATTTGGTTCTTGAGCCATTAGCCTCTACTCAGTTTGAGGGCCTTTATTGCGAACAAAAAGGTTCTGCAGGTCATCTGGCCTACCCGAAGGTGATAATCTCACCCCGAGGCGATTATATTGCCACTTTAGATATGAATGGATGTTTGCACGTCTTTAAGCTGGATAAAGAAAGCTTTTCTGTTACAAATTTTGCTTTCAGAGGGAAAACTAACTCTCAAGTGACTGATAATCTGTTAAATGGATGCACAGAAAGTTTAGTTGACATTGTAGATTTTACTTGGTGGTCCGACCACATTCTCACTCTAGCTAAACAAAGTGGCTTTGTCACCATGCTTGACATTCTTAGTGGTCTGAAACTAATTGAGAATGAACCTGTATATTCTATGCCTGTTTTAGAAAGGGTATCACAGTTTGAAGGACTTCTTTTTCTTCTGGAGAGTTTATCATCTGCAGATAGGTTTGATTCATTTAATATTAGTGGAAGAACAAATGACTTACATCACAGAGAGCACACTTATGAAGAGGGATCCAATCAGTCTGACATTTCTAGGTTGCATTGGAGTTTGATATCTTTTTCAGAGAGATCTGTTCCTGAAATGTATAAGATTCTAATTGGTAATTACAAGCATCAAGCTGCCTTGGACTTTGCTGATCGTTATGGGTTGGATAGGGATGAAGTTCTGAAGTCACAGTGGTTGTGTTCTGGCCAAGGAATAAATGACATCAATACATTCTTGTCAAACATTAAAGATAAAGTTTTTGTGCTTTCGGAGTGTGTGGATAAAGTTGGACCATCAGAAGAAGCAGTGAAGGCTTTACTGGCATATGGGCTGCAGTTAACTAACCGATACAAATTTTCAAACAACCAAGAATGTGGTGAGATTTGGGATTTCCGTATGGCTAGGCTTCAGCTGTTGCAATTCAGTGACAGGTTGGAAACATTTCTTGGGATAAACATGGGCAGGTAATGTACTTTCCAGGCTACTTTTAATTTTGGCTGTATATAGGCTTCCACTTTCTGATTGTTTCTACTAATTGAGCGCATAATGAAATAGGCTTCTATAGGTTTTCAATGCAGGAGTACAGCAAATTCCGCGTTATGCCAATGAATGAAGCAGCCATCACACTTGCTGAAAATGGAAAAATCGGGGCTTTAAACCTCCTTTTCAAGCGTCATCCTTATTCACTGGCTCGCTTCATGTTAGATGTATTGGCCGCTATTCCTGAAACAATTCCTGTGCAAACGTATGTGCAGCTTCTTCCTGGGAGTTCTCCTCCTGCAAGTATTGCTATGAGGGAAGAAGATTGGGTTGAATGTGACAAGATGGTAAGTTGTATTAATAAATTACCTGAGAATCATGAAATTCGTAATCAAATTAGGACTGAACCTATTGTCAAGCGATTGCTAGGATCTTTTTGGCCTTCAACAGATGAACTTGCAGTTTGGTATAAGAATAGAGCTAGAGATATTGATTCCTATAGTGGGTTGCTAGACAACTGCCTCTCCTTGGTTGGCTTTGCTTGTCAGAAGGGTATCTATGAGTTAAAGCAGTTTCATGAGGATATCTCATACCTGCACCAGCTGGTTTATGCTGATGAGAATAATGGTGAAATAAGTACCAGTATGAGTCTTGCTGCATGGGAACAATTATCTGACTATGAAAAATTTCGTAAAATGCTTCATGGGTGCACAGAGGAAAACGTGGTTGCATCATTGCGGAAAAAGGCAATTCCATTCATGCAAAAAAGGTTCCACAGTGTTACCTTGGCTACCGAAGAGCAGAATGCAGATGGCAGTTCTCTAGTAGGTCATGCTAAGGGTGAGTCATTCCTGGTTAGATGGCTGAAAGAGATTTCTTTGGCAAACAAATTAGATGTGTGC
This sequence comes from Firmiana major, assembly GCA_033439115.1. Taxonomy (NCBI): domain Eukaryota; kingdom Viridiplantae; phylum Streptophyta; class Magnoliopsida; order Malvales; family Malvaceae; genus Firmiana; species Firmiana major. The sequence continues at coordinate 85,160,986 of CM065897.1, forward strand.
TTGATGGTCTTTGAGGAAGGGTGCAGGGAGCTCCAAAGTAGTGGCTTCTTCAAGGATGAGGTTGAAGTCGTAGATTGTGCTCTGCAATGTGTATATTTATTTACAGTAACAGATAGGTGGAGTACCATGGCTGCAATATTTTCAAAGCTTCCGCATAAGCAAGGTAGTTCCTGCCTGAAATGAACCCAACTCGCCCAATGTATAATATATTTTACTTATTTTACAATCTATTGTTTTCTTTTTCATCATTGATCAGCTTCATATAATTTTTCAAAGTGAGAAAGGACTTGGAATGAATTATGAATTTCATTTCTTCTTGTTAATGCCCTTATATTGTGTAGATACTGGTTAGGTCCTACCATACTGGAATATATTAGGGGCATTTGAAAGTTATTTTGTTGTGGAAATAAGGGTATATAAGGTTTAATTTAGGGCTGTAAGGAAGATGAAAGTTTTGACTGAATTAAAATTTTAGAAGAGGCATCTGCTCTAGTTATCTATCTTTCTCCTTCTTTTCATTCATATGCATAGATTTCTTTTCATTTCTCTACTTAGATCACCCCCACTGTTTTGTAAGCTTGATCTTTTGTACTCCATCTATAATTAAATTTTGCAGATTCTGAAGTATATATTGGCAACCTTGATCAAAGATGCAAAGTGGCAGAAGGCCATATTGAAGCTGGGAGGCTTCTGGCATTTTACCAGGTTTGTCTTCTGACTTCTATGCTTTTATCGTGACAAATCTGAGATATTGATACCCTTCTGAATTATTTCCCTTTTAAGCTTCAGTTTTAGGTGTTTATCTTGCAGAGCTGAATGCTATGGCTAGACATCTTAGACTTAGATGGTGGTTGTTTATTTATTTACAGGTCCCAAAACCGATGAATTTTTTCTTAGAAGCCCATTCAGATGAAAAAGGTGTAAAACAGATTATTCGCCTCATACTTTCAAAATTTATTCGCCGACAGCCTGGACGATCAGATAATGAGTGGGCAAACATGTGGCGTGATATGCAGTGCCTGCGAGAGAAGGCCTTTCCTTTTCTGAACCTTGAATATATGTTAACAGAATTCTGCAGAGGACTGTTAAAAGCAGGGAAGTTCTCACTTGCAAGAAGTTACTTAAAAGGTACAAGTTCAGTTGACTTAGCAACAGAGAAAGCAGAAAATCTTGTTATACAAGCTGCAAGGGAGTATTTTTTCTCAGCGTCAAGTCTGGCTTGCTCAGAAGTAAGTTTTCATGGTCTGTTATGTTTAGTCTATACAGGAATGGCTTAATAAGTTCAAAATTCTGGTAGCTTCTTTCTAAAAAATTGAAGTTATGCCATGTATGATTCTTCTGTTATGGTCATTAAACAGCTAATTTGGATAGAATGTGAGATTGGCTCCGGTGAAAGTGAAAAAAGAAAATGACCATTAAGGAAGAATAATTTTAATAAAATAAGAAAAAGTATTTGAGAACAAGCTGATGACTATACATTCACATTTGTGGTTAAATGATTTCAAAGTTAATGAAATATACCGATTTTCATCTTGTTTTCATTCAAAACCAAAATTTTGATTGTGTTGCTGTAATTTATTTCAGATCTGGAAAGCTAAGGAATGTCTGAGTTTATTTCCAAGTAGCAGAAATGTTAAAGCAGAGGCTGATATCATTGATGCTCTTACTGTTAAACTTCCAAACCTTGGAGTGACTCTTCTGCCTATGCAATTTAGGCAAATAAAAGATCCAATGGAAATTATTAAAATGGCAATCACAAGTCAAGCTGGAGCTTATCTACATGTTGATGAAGTAATTGAGGTCGCCAAACTTCTTGGATTGAGCTCCTTGGATGAATTATCAGCTGTTGAGGAAGCTATTGCTAGGGAAGCTGCAGTTGCTGGTGATCTGCAGTTGGCCTTTGATCTCTGCCTTGTTCTAGCCAAAAAGGGTCATGGTCTTATTTGGGATTTATGTGCTGCAATAGCAAGGGGTCCTTCTCTGGAGAATATGGATATAAGTTCTCGAAAACAGCTACTTGGTTTTGCTTTGAGCCATTGTGATGAGGAATCAATTGGTGAGTTGCTCCATGCATGGAAAGATCTAGACATGCAAGGACAGTGTGAGACTTTGATGACATTGACGGGGACAAATTCTCCAAATTTCTCAGTTCAAGGTTCCTCAGTCATCTCACTTCCAGGCTACAGTATTCAAGATATTGTTGACTTGAAAAATTCCTCTGAACTGGTTGAAGGGTATAATAGTGCTGATCAGGAAATTCATTTCAATATTATTAAAAGTACACTTTCTCTTGTTGCCAAAAATCTTCCTGTTGAGAATGGGACCAATTGGGAGTTGCTTTTGCAAGAAAATGGAAAGATTTTGTCTTTTGCTGCCATACAACTTCCATGGTTGCTTGAATTAACTAGAAAAGAAGAACACAGTAAGAAATTTACATCTGGCTTGATTCCTGGGAAGCAATATGTAAGTGTAAGAACACAAGCTGTGATAACTATTTTGTCCTGGTTGGCAAGGAATGGTTTTGCTCCCAGAGACGATTTGATTGCTTTACTGGCAAAATCAATTATGGAACCTCCAGTTACTGAAGAGGAAGATGTCATTGGTTGCTCATTCCTATTAAATCTTGTGGATGCTTTTAGTGGGGTAGAAATAATAGAAGAGCAGCTGAGAACCAGGGAAAACTACCTAGAAACTTGTAGCATCATGAATGTTGGAATGACTTATAGCATTTTACATAATATTGGGTTTGATTGTGAAGGTTCTGCTCAGAGGAGGGAGCTGCTCCTCAGGAAGTTTAAAGAGAAGAATAAGCCACTTAATGCAGGTAATAGACTTTATTCCTGCAGTTGAATGCTTAAAACAAGACTGCGTAATTTTGCTCACCCTATCCTACTCGTGCTTCCATGTGATGATGTTATTATTCTTTTTCTCTTTTACATGTTTTCAGATGACATAAACAAGATCGATGAAGTACAGTCCTCATTTTGGAGGGAATGGAAACTGAAATTAGAAGAGAAAAAACGTGTCACGGATCATTCTAGATTGTTAGAGCAAATAATTCCTGGGGTTGAAACTGCACGCTTTTTGTCTGGTGATGTCAGCTACATTGAGAATGTTGTTTTTTCTCTAATTGAATCCCTAAAGTTGGAGAAGAAGCATATTTTGAAGGATGTGTTGAAATTGGCCAATATCTATGGCTTGAACCGAACTGAGGTATGTGCGCATGCACGTATATATTTCGTAATTATAATGGTATACCCTTTTAAGCCATTAAATGACACTGTTTTTTTTCACAGGTAATACTCCGGTACTTAACTTCAATCCTGGTTTCTGATATTTGGACCAATGATGATATCGTGGCTGAGATCTCAGAAATTAAAGGAGAAATACTTGGTCATGCTGCTGAAACTATCAAAATTGTATCCTTGATTGTATACCCTGCCATTGATGGTTGCAATAAGCAGCGCCTTGCTTGCATATATAGCCTCCTCTCTGACTGCTATAAGAAGTTGGAGGAAAGCAAAGAACCTTTACCGATGATGCTCCCAGATAAACCGCATGAATTTGCTCTTGGATTAGCTCATTATTACAAGGTTATTGAGCAAGAATGTAGAAGAATTTCCTTTATTAAGGACCTAAATTTCAAAAATGTTACTGGATTAGGTGGTTTGAATCTGCAGTGTTTCAGTAGTGAAGTCTATGCTCATACTGATGAATTTAGCTTAGAAGCTTTGTCTAAAATGGTAAAGACTCTGGTCAGCATCTATAGTGATCCAGTGCCTGAGGGTCTTATATCATGGCAGGATGTCCACAAACATTATGTACGGCGGTTATTGACAAATTTTAAGGATAGAGTTAGAACAGAGTTTAGCCCTAACAACCCTGAAAACTTTCAGAACATAACTAGTGAACTTGAGCAGATATATGACTTGTGTAGAATGCATATCAAACTCTTGGAACCTTCAGAGGTATTGGACATTATGAAGCAATATTTCACTGTAATCATACCTCCATATGGTGCTTATGGGAATATACCTGATAATTCAGCATGGCAGGACTGCCTTATCTTCCTTCTGAATTTTTGGATCAGATTGACTGAAGAAATGCAAGAATTTTGTTCCAGTGAGATTTCTGTGGAAAAGACCAGGTTCCAGCCAAATTGCTTAATGAGTTGTTTAAAGGTTTTCATGAGGTTGGTGATGGAAGACTCTGTTTCTCCAAGTCAGGGCTGGAGCACCGTTGTTGGCTGTGTCAACGATGGTTTAATTGGTGACCTTTCTGTTGACATTTTCATTTTCTGCAGAGCCATGATTTTTTCTGGTTGTAGTTTTGGAGCTATTTCAGAAGTATTTGTTGAAGCACTACAACATCATGCAACCACTCTAGCTGCATCTGCTAACACCGAGTTCCAGGATCTTCCCTATCTGTATATAAAAGTTCTAGAACCAATTTTGCAAGATTTGGCTAGTGGACCTCAGGAACACCAAAAATTGTATCAGTTCATGTCATCGCTGAGTAATTTAGAAGGTGATTTGGAGGAGTTGAAGAAAGTCAGATATGCAGTTTGGGAAAGGATTGCCAGATTCTCTGAAGATTTGCATTTAGCTAGTCATGTTCGAGTTTATGCCCTTGAGCTTATGCAACTTATCACGGGTAAAAATATGAAGGGTTTATCTTCTGATCTACAGCTGAATGTTCACCCATGGTTAGGGTGGGATGAGTCACTGTGTGCTAGTAACAAGACTCAAAATACTTCCAATGAAGGGTTGCCTGCGCAAATAGATACTTCCAGCAGGTTTACAAGTACTTTAGTTGCCCTCAAATCATCTCAGCTTATGGCAGCCATCTCTCCTGACATTGAAATTACCCCTGATGACCTCTTGAATGTTGAAACAGCAGTTTCTTGCTTCTTGAAATTGTGTGGAGCTGCCAATGCAGATCCTCATTTCGATGTTTTGGTAGCCATTTTGGAAGAGTGGGAAGGGCTTTTTGTGATTAAGAATGAAGAGGTAGCCTCTGCAGTATTATCTGATGCAGAAAATAACTGGAGCAATGACGATTGGGATGAGGGGTGGGAAAGCTTTCAGGAAGTTGAATCTTCGGAGGAAGAAAAGAAAGTGGACTTGCATTCGGTCCATCCTTTACATGAGTGCTGGAAGGAGATTTTCAAGAGCCTTGTTAAAGCATCTCGAATTAGAGATGTCTTAAAGCTGATTGACCAGTCCATTTCAAAATCTGGTGGAGTATTGCTTGATGAAGGTGGTGCAAGGAGCTTGAATGACATTGCACTTGGAGTGGATTGTTTTATGGCTTCAAAGATGATGCTTTTACTGCCTTATGAAGAGTTGCAGTTGGAGTCTATGACTGCACTTGAAAACAGGTTGAAACAAGGAGGTACCTCTGACATTGGCAATGACCATGAGTTCTTAATGCTAATCCTGTCCTCAGGGGTTCTATCAACTGTTATTAACAAATCTTCCTTTGGCACCGTTTTCTGGTATGTTTGCTATTTAGTAGGCAATTTCTCTCGCCAGTTCCAAGAAGCCCAATTGTCAAGGCTTGGAAAGAAAGGAAGCAATGAACGTGGAAACGAGGGAGACATCTTATTTCGATTTGCAAGAATCTTGTTCCCCATGTTAATATCGGAGCTTGTCAAGGCAGAACAGCAGATTCTAGCAGGATTTCTTGTCACAAAATTCATGCACACAAATGCTTCACTTGACCTCATCAACGTTGCAGAGGCTAGCCTTAGAAGATATTTGGAGAGGCAACTCCACGTACTAGAGCACGACAAGTTTGCCTCCGAGGAAATGAGTTGTTCTGAACCATTAACGAACACAGTTTCAAGCTTGAGAGCCAAGTTAGGGAATTCCCTTCAATCTGCTTTGTCATTACTACCTAGGACTGAAAGCAATAGATAAGAAAAGCTTGCTGAGAGCTGTCAAGAATCATTTCAAGACAGTGTCAGAGATTGCAGAATCATTTTGTGTAAACCAGGCAAGACCATTCCCTGACTTTTTTTTTTTTTTTTTGTAATTTTCTTTCCCTTATTTCTCCCCCAATTTGAAACAAAAGAGCTCTGTATACTAGACAGAAGACATTCTTGTATATGTTTTGGACAACATACAAAATTTCTACGTGGGTCAGTGACCCAAACCTGAGTGGATAAGTTTTCATATTTTGAGTAAACTTGAGTAAACTAATTTGAAAATTTTAAATACCATACAATAACAATATAAAAAAAATACAAATAAAAATGATAAATCAAATAAAAATTATATATAAATATAATTAAATTTTTTTTTTTTAAAAAAAGGTTTATATTTGGTTAAATTTTAGCATTAAATCTATATATTACATGACATGAATAAAGTTTTAATTTCGTGTAATCGCCGTGATCGAAGGATCTAATTTATGTGATCTGTTGGTTGCTCCCAGTTATAATTTGTAAGCCGGCCAGGCTGGTCGTGAATACGTTCAAATCAATTGGAATTTGGATCTGATCCATCCGGATTCGCTTAATTTGCACATGGCTGCACTGTAGTTACTAAAACTCATACTAACTCTCTAGATAAGTGGTCAAGATTTTATGGCAAGCTTAATCTTTGGGTTCGATTAAGACGTTTGTATTTGGTATATCAGATATAAAATATAAAATTACTTTTAATTTTATTTTTTTTTATTCAAATACAATTGATGATGACATGTTTGAGACATGAGTGACCCGAGAATTTTCGCGGTAAAAGATTAACTCGTGGCCAGTTGTTCTAACTCCCAACTGCAGCTTGTCCGAGTCAAAACACTTTCTTGCTCTCTTCTACTCGCTATCTTAGAAAGTACCTGTTCTGGACCCTTCAACGTGGCCTGTCTTTGGAATCACTCGATCGAGAGATAGAGTTGAGATGGTAACTTCATATTTCACCGAACTAGATTTTCAACCGTAAAAGCAGAAGGAACAGTTGCACATCAGAAAGGTTGCCTTTCTCTCCTGTCCCTACAAACTACGAAGAGGATTGCTGTCTTCGGGTGTTTCAGGATTAGAGTTTTCAGAAACTAGGAGAAAAATGGAGAGATTGTCTGCTGATATTTGTCTTAAGATATTCTGTTTCTTGAATCATCAGAACCTTGCAACTGCTGTACAAGGTTAGCATAATAGCAATACCCACGTTTTTTTTTTTTTGGTAGATTGCTTTTATATGCTTTTTTTTTTTTTTTTTTGATGAATTGCTAATTGATATCAAATTCTGGATGAAATCTTTGTTTGATTTCCTGAATCCTTTGCTGAATTGTACCCCTTGTATAGTTTTTCAGTTTTCTTCTTTTGTCAGTTCCCTGGGGAATTACTGCTTTGATGGCATCAGTTATTGATTTTCTTCTTTTGTTTTGTCAGTCTGATCTACGGTAGATGTGAATTGGGTTTCTTGAATTCTACTGTTCATTCCATTTATATCCTGAATTCTAGATCAATCAATCAACGAAATTTCTGGTTTATTGTTGTTAAATCCATATGAAACTTATTTTTGTCTTTCTTTGGCAATTTAGAGAAGATTTATCATAGTACCAACTCCCTGCATGCTATGGTTAAATGTTGCAATTTGGTGTTGGGTAAAGTTTGCAGGAAATGGAAGGTGTTGGCCTCGGATAACATGCTATGGTCTAAGCTATTCACAGAGAGGTGGGGAATTGATCAAGCTGCATTCTATGCCCCTAATCCCATAGATTCAAGATCATGGAAAGATGTGTACGAGACACAAGACCGAGGTGATCGAGTTGGATTGTAAGCTTCAATCAACACCAAGATTTTCTTTTGTTCTTCTGTAATATTTGTAATAATTGTTAATTTTTTTGCCTCAAAACATGGTGGAATAATCTGAGAATTGTGAACGTTAATGTTTGCAGAGGGCTGAAGATAATCAGAGAAGGTGATGACTACTTTCTTGTACATCAAGGTCAAATCCAACGTTATTTGGGGTCGAAGAAAAGGAAAGGGGTAAAAGATTGTCCTTCGAGTTCCAAACCAGAGTTGAAGGTGGAAGAAACTTTGAACGTGGAGGTACCCTGCCCTGGGATTCTTGACAAAATCCTATTTTTCTTAGGGGACTTGGAAGCTGCTTCTGCTGATGCTAAACGTGGTAGGGTGCTGTGAAGACATAATAATATGGAAGTAATGGAAGCTTCTCTTGTTACATCATTTTTCTTCTGGGCTTTGCTTGACAGGAGATTCATAATTATGAAAATGAAAAATTTGTTAATGTAATGATCAAGTTTTATAATCACTTTTTACTTTGTAATTTAATTATTTAAGCTTCATAATCACTTTTTTACTTTGTGAACAAATTTTTTGTTGTTTTTTTTTTCTTTTCTATTTTCCTTTTTTTTGGATGAGACCTTTCTATTTTTCTTTCCTTCTTACTAAACAAAACCATACGTTTCCATGGATGTAAAGAGTCCATGTTTCAATGCACATACTAATTTATTGCTCATTTGGCTTTCGGAAAGGAATCATTTCCATTTCCGATTTCCGAACTTTAACCTTACCTTTTCACCTAGTCGATATGGCAATCAATTCCGAATAGTCATCCATTTGGATGGATAATGAAATTAAGTATGAATAATGAGATTAAATACATCAAAGACCTACTGTCTGCCAATATGCCTCCAAGAACCAGTCATTTCCCTCTCAAAAAGATATAAAGGGACAAACAGTGTTTAATTGCAGAGGCAGTATATGGTGCTTAGGCAAGAGGCTGCTGCAATTTCACTAAACAAAAATCGTATGGAGGAAAAAGAAATAGAAATTATTAAGCAGTTTTAGAAAAGAATTAAGAACAGAATTGAAAAGGTGGATATTTGCTTTCCTACTTTAACAGATAAAACGATTAACTATGGTGCTGATCCACAGATAGCCCAAAACAATCATGAAAACTCTAAGTGACCTATAACCCACATCTTTACCGGGCAGACCACTATATTCTCATACATTGTAAACCTCTATTATAAAATCAAAATACAACCCTCCATTGACTAGGAACTGCAACAGTATAAGGAATGAATTACGTTGTTGTTTTCAACCTGCCAAGAATCCTTGGTTGCCTGTAGGCCCAAAATCACTCAATCATTTAGTGGTTCCGCCTCAGGGTCCCTTTCCTTCATTGCTGTCCAATTTTCCATCTCTGAAAGAAAACCCACCAAAAGGTTGAGAACAGATAAACCAGATATGCCGGAAAATGAAGAATGTTTGGTTTGATATAATGTTATACATACTTGGCTTTTCTGAAATTGCCATAAGCCGTCTTTGCAAGAGAGATGCCACGAAGAGGAAAATTGAGCACATACCAAACATAACAGTGATGGGAAATGCATCAACCTTCAGAGGCAAAACCGATACAGCTAGTTAGTAACAGAGATAAAGCCTAAAGAGTCAGCCAGCATATATGTATCAGTTTATGTCACATGATCAAACGAAACTATTAGAGCAAAGTCTAAACATACATTGTACAACACGATGCAGACAAAGATATTGAGAGGAATGCGGAAAAAGTTCATAATAGTGCTCCTAGCCTCCTCAGGGATGTATTGGGATCTCATTTTCATAATGGATGGCCAGAATATCCCTACACAAGCCTCAAAAGTACAGAAGCCAAATAGCTGAATAGAACCTGCAAATGAGATGCTTCCACCTTTCACTTTAGAAGGTGCTACCAAGAACTGTTGCAAATTCATCTAGTTAGGAATCACTTAAAGAATAATCCACAGAGAGAGAGAGAGAGAGAGAGAGAGAGAGATATGTTGGAACATACATTGGTTATGATGGGAAGCAGGAGAGAGGCAGAGGAAATCACAAAAACAATCTGCATATAGCTTTCTACCCTGGGTGATGAGTGAGCCATCAATCGCGATGCAAGGGAGCTTCCCAACATTGAAGCCAACATGAATGTGGCAAAAATAAAACCATGAGGAATCTCCTCTTCATTGGGGCTCAAAGCAGGAGTCCAAAGGAACACAAAGGTGTACATTGAACCTTCAAACAGAGACTGGATGGCACCCAGCAAAGCAATTTTTTCATCTGAAGCGCACAGAAGATTAGAGTAAGAAAGGGAACAAAGAAAAAAAAAATGACAGAATCAATGCATGATGGTGGGTGACTGATATAACAAGTGACAAGGCATTAAGAGATAGTACTCAAGTAGCAACATGTCAACCTGATCAATGCATTGAGTTTAAAGTAAAATATTAAACTCTACCAGAAGCTATAGCTACAGCAGCACCCCTGAACTGGGTTAGCAGGTTCTTATTTTCTGAGGGGTCTCCAAAATTTTCAGTCCATGATGACAAAATAATGGCCATCCCAATGGCAAGAAAGCAAGCAGCAGCATCAAAAGGAGCCACAGGTCCAAGGGATAATGAACCGACAAGTAGGTTCCCAAACAACCCGGACAAAATGGCAACAAGACCATTGCCAAGAAATATTGCCTTTGAAAATGTTAGTGACAACCATTGTTGCTCGAAGCCCCTCTGGAAAGATGAGGACCAGAAACAGAATTGTCAGAACAACATTAAATTTAAAGGAAATATCGACATCGAATTGCTGCAGATAAAGCTCATAGAAGAATGAGGCTAAGCAGAACTAGATGGTTTATGCCTTACCATCTTTGCAAACAATGATGGAAAATTCAAGAGATATGAAGTCAGCATATTCCTATATCATGTGCAAAATGATAGATGTGCACTAAACATCTTAACACTCTAATTTTTTTCGAAATAGGGCAGGGTGGAAAACAAACTGAGAGGGAGCAACATACAGCATCTAGAATACTAAAGAAAAGAGTAAAGGGAACATAAGCAAACACATCTATAATGTGAATTGTAAGCTTGCCATGCATTAAGAGTAAAGGGAACAGAAGCAATGCCTCACCTTATTATGTTCAGCAACAAGCCATGACTCAAATGCTGAAAAGAGAAGAGAGGTGGCAATACCTCCTAAAACACGACCTATCATCAAAATTTTGTATTCAGGAGAATGCTTGGTGATGCAGCTAAGTATGTAAGTTATACAGTAAGTGACACATGCTCTCCTTCGGCCCCTGAATTCAACAAATGAAGGTATTTTTGTATCAAGACAAGATATTCCATCCATAAAGTATGAAAAGATCACAACGAAGCCAAAATAAAAAGCTTACTGTTTGTCAGCAAGAGATCCAACAATTGTTCCGAACAACATGGAGGATCCAAAACCAGCAATAAAAAGCTGTCCGATCTCCCCTTTTCCAAAGCCATATGTACTGTAAAGATAGTAAACATATGGACCCTGCAGCCAATCGCCAGCTATTCACACATAAACAACCATTTATCAAAACAGCAAGCTTGATGTATCCCAAAAAACCACAAATAAGAAGGTTGTATTTTACAATAACAGAATAAATATGCATAGATAAGACTATACCTCCAAAAACTAATTACAGTCATAAGCAAACCATATAGGGAAGTTTTCTTTTTTTTTAAAAAAAAAAAAATCTCCAACCATAACTAGTAATATGTTTATGACACATTCATATAAGATCGTGAATTACATGAATCAAGCAATATCGTCATTAAACATTAGTATAAAGAGCTAGATTAACCATACATTTTGATACTATAAGTCAAATTTTTGACTGTTAATCCCTAGGAGACACTTAGAAAGCACCATCCCTGCTATTTCCAAGAAACTAATTAAAGAAGTTAACGCAACCATGTTTTAATTTCAGCTAGTTTTACTAGCTTAGGAAAAACATCTTAACAGGGGGTACCAAGCAGTGGTACTAATATCAGCAAGAATTAGGACTTCTACTCTAGTCTCCAACAACAGTGGACAGCTTAATCCTCAAAGTTTAGACTGTTCCTTTATCATCAACCAGACAGAACCACAAAACCAAGCAACAGCGAACTGTCTCCAACCGACAACCAAAAAAAAAAAAAAAAACACCCAGATGCCAGATCCAATGTCTCAACTACAAAACAGAAAAAGGACGGAAAATCCACATATCAGTTATTGGAAGTCATTTTCTTATACTCCTTCCTTTTCTTTTTACGAGCTAAAGCAAATGAATGTATCCCATTTCCATTTTTTATATGAGCCCATTTTCCATTTCCAAAGCAAAGAAAACAGTACTTTTCAAAGTAGCCATTAATAACAAAAACATTATCCAAAAAAAAATCAGAAAAACACCGCAACCACACAGTGAAACGAAAATCGAAGAAATGGGTATCCGGATTCACAAGAAAAAAAAACAAGCATTAGATCAGATCCATTTTAATGTAAAATAAAAGTGAGATCTAAATAATATAAATGGGTATAGATCTGGCTAAATAAAACTGAGGGAGTTAGTTACCCATCATGAGAGAGTAAACAAGAAGGTAATTGTTCTTGAAAGAATTGAAAGCAGGGGATGTGTTGATTCGATCCTTGCTGTTCTTGCTAAGCTCTAATGCTGCCACCACCGCTCCCAATGCCCCGAACACCACGAAGTAGAACAGCTCCATTGCTGCTGCCTAGCCTCACAACCACTCAATATTCTTCCTTCTACTTCCGGGATGGACGCAGAGACTTATATAAAGCTGTGAAGCCAAAGCCAACGAGTCCTCTGTACAGTGGGATTCTCTTTTCAGTGCTTTATAAGGGATGTAGAGATAGAGATAAACCAAGCTTCGATGGAGATTGGATATTTATCTACTGCCAATAACTCTGTTTCAGTGCATTTCTTGAAGTGTGATTTAATTAGTTGTACCTTTGATTTAATCAAGAGGTACAATGGGTGACAGTGAGGAGGATGTGGAATAAATGGTGGGACGAGTAACAGATGATGAAAACCAGGAGACGCGTTTTCTACCATTGGGTCATTTTGTGGACTTTTTGTTTGCAGATTCGACACGTGGCGGAATCTAGGTTGTCCGATATAAATAGTAAGAAGGCAGAGGTGTCGGTGGTTCAGATTGCGAAGGCATTAGGCATGGGGCAACACGTCTTGGACCCCGAAACAAACTGTGTCCAGTGGGGCCCTTAAAGGTTATCAAAATGTGAGTGAGCCGTTGGATTCAATGTGTGGGGCTCACCTTTGAAGAATTTTTATTAATTTCATAATGATGAAGAACATAGACATGGTGCGTGCTGCCACCAGATCTATACTGATAGCCGGTTTCGGAAAATTCTCATACATGAGGAAGTGTAAAGAATTTCAGGTTTTTGCCATGGCCTATGGCCAATTGGCCATACCATAAAAATTTAATTTTTATATTTTTAATTTTTGAAAAATTCCCAACTCTCATTTTTTTTCAAAGAAGTGATTACATACTCATTAACATAAAATTTAAATTTTTATATTTTTTAAATAAAATTATTCAATAAAAATTAAGTATTTGATATGGTATTTATATATTTAAAGATAATCACAAGAGTTCAAATGGATCCAATATGAAGGCTTTAGTAATTGAACAATAATTTTATAATGGGTTATATTTGAGACTATGATAATGTATAACTTTTATATATTATCAATCAATAATGTGGTGTCAATTCATTAATAAGTAAAAGTTAAAAATGCATAAATTCATAAAAATAAATTAAAATTTTATCAATATTTATTTTAAGGGTTTGAATATTATTTAATTTTCTTCATTAATGGTGGATTAATTAGTATAGAGAGCTTATACACTGTTAATGCATCAAATATAAATTTATTTATAATTTGTTAAATTTTTAATTTACCTAAAAAAACAAAAACTAATACAATATTTTTGAAGAATGCAAGAGCCAATTCCATAATTTGACTTTTTTTTCTCTCATGGAAAGTTTGGTGTGTGTGTGATATGCTGATTTTGTATTTGAAGGTGGAAATCTGCTTTGGTCCCACTTGATGGTGATTCCTTTATTTGCAATCAATGGATGGGTGAAAAGAGAAAGATGGAAGTCAGCAGTGTAGTTGACGTTGAGCTTTCAAACCATTTAAACATGGTTGAGTGAATACCACTCTACCAAATCCATTAAAATTTACGAGTTACGACAATTTAGAATTAGCTAAAGTTAGTAGCAAGTCACCTGCTAAGTACTAAAGTGACAAATGGACAATGGCCTAACATCTATAATTATTATGAGTCATGTGATGGTCAAATTAGAGAAGATGCGACCCAAGTAATGAACCGACACTAGACTCGGAATGGGGGCTGTCATTCTCTAACCCATTGTTTTCCAAGAAGTTCATGAGCTTCATGTTACAAAAATTTCCAATAGATGATTGTCTGAAATGTTGTTTAATTAATGGGTAAATAAAATTAGTATTTGGTATATTTCTAAGTTAAGTAAAATTAAATTAAATTAATTTAAAAGAATTTTATAAAGCAACCAACTATTTATAAGCGATTAATTATCCATGTACAAACAAATTGCTGTACAAAATTTAAACCTGAGCACTTGGAGGGCACTTGAACGCTTTAAGGGCACAATTAATTGCCTACGAAAGGTAAAATAATCATTTAGTAAAAGTTATTTTAATAAAATAAATAAAAGTAAGGTTGAAAAAATATTTCTTATCCTTAAAAAGTTTTACTTTCAGTAGAAAATTGTCACCGACACCGAGGGTTTAATAAAATTCAAACCCCCTCAAATCGATTTTAGGGCAATCAATTACTTTAAAAATGTTGTTGATTGCCTTACCTGGATATTTTATATTTTTTTAAATTACATTAAAGTATTTGATTGTCATTTTCAGATATCTAACTGTTTGAGTATAAAAAATTTATATAACAGATATGTTTTTTTAGAGAGTTACAAACACTTTTAAAAATTATTATTTTCACTTTTGAATGATTAAAAAATATAATAATTAGTTTCAAAAAATTGTGATTTTGTTAACAATACGAATGAATAATCATGTCACTTGATTAAAAGATTATATCCTTTTAAATTAATATCTATAAATAAAAATGTACTCAATATACTAAAATTATTAGATTTATGTCATTTTCTCTTTCTCTTATTTTCAAAATAAAATTAAGTCGCGTAGAAAATAAGAACTAAAATAAGATATTTTTGTATTTATCAAGATTTCTTCCTGATTTGATATCATAAATGCATGTTAATTTCAAAAAGATAGACTTCTTTATATCTTAGGGTTTAAACCTGTTTATCAATCGAGTTATCCAACCAAATCCAAAAGGCCTTTCAATTTTTAAATGGATTTAAATAAAAATATTAAGCTGTAAAATGAGTTTGAACTTACAAATGAAACTCAAGACTTGATCTTACCTTTAAAAACTTAAACTCAATCCGATTTTCGTATTATATGTAAACTATTATAAAACTACAGTTAAAGAATACTTTATTAGCAAACTCTTTAAAATGGTAATCTTTTAGAATAATTCAAATAAATCATATATAAAATTTAACGTTTATATTATTTACTATCCTTAATTTTTCAAAATTTAAACTATTTATATATTCAAAACTCTTTTAAACTCCGATGGTATTAGTAATTTATTAAAAAGCTAAAATTATATTAATGAAAATATTCTTAAAATCGATTTAATTAATAATTAAGTTGATTTATTTTTAAATATTATCAATAAATAATTTTATAATTGTAATTTTATAAGACAAGGTACCTCTAAAAATAATATTATAAAAATTTTGAGTATTGATTCAAGTAATATATTTAAACTTTACTATATAAGAGTTCTAAAGTATAAAAAATTCTACAATATAAGCATAAATTGAAAAAAAAAAACTTTAGAAAAAAGGGTGAGTTTGGACGAGTTTGGATTTTCTTGTTATTTTTAGAAACGAGTTTGATAAAATATTAGGCTCAAAGTTTGAACCGGGATTAATATAAAATCTTGTAATATATTATTTAAATCTAGTCCGAACTTGATCCAACCTATGAACAAATCTATTAATACTATTCAATAAACCCTTATTGCATTTTAATTCGAAACTAGTGAGAGTGAAATAATACTAAGTGGCATTAAAGAGCATTCTTAGAAGTTATTTTTATATTTATACAAAGAGATGAACGTTCAAAATGATTCAAAACATTGAAGGAAAGTCAAGAACATTTTCAGATCCACCAAAGCAATTTTGTTCAACACTTCAGTTCATCTATAATTTACATGCAAATCAAACAAACAGCCTACTGAACCACTGGATTTTTTAATTAGATGCCATTTTTTAAAAAATATTTACAGGAACCGTTCGAAATAGAGGGTAACCAAGGGCTAGGAAGATTCCTTCGAACCATTTCTCAGTTGACAAAGAGCAGTCACCAAAATGAAACAATGATTAAGAGGCTCTAAGGCTAAGCCTAGTAAGGTTTTAGGATATTACCGAAATGTAACAGGGTCGTAACTGACGACAATCCCAGCCAGCTTGGAATGTGGATGAGAGAAATCCAACCGGGACAAAGCCCTTAAACATGAACCACAAACCTAGATTTTTCAAGAGATAAAAATCCATAGTGGCCCATGTCTGAAACAAGCATCCAAACATCTCTCGACACAAAGGCACCCAAGATAAAAGCAGTTCATGTAACACTATCAATCACCCAACTCTTCTAGCAAGTAAATGTGTTAAAGTTCTACAACTGATTTTTTTTCTGTTTGAAGAGTTCAGAAAATGGCTGCACTTACTACAGTAACCCCAAACTCAAGTTCATCCTCTTCATTATATTCCAATTTCAGCACCTCCCAATTGACTGTCTCTTCGAAAGTTACTCCAGACAGTTCTTGCTTTTTGATGGTAAGATCAGGTCAAGCATCAAAGCCAAGATTGACTTCTGAGAGCCGACAGGGCCTAATAATCCGAAGTGCTGCAACAAAGCCTGCAAAATCTCCAGGTACTAACGTTCTATCAGAACCTTAACTATAAGATGAACAGAACCTCAAGGATTGATACTCAAAGCAATTGAACTACCCCTGACTTTAATTTCCTTCTCTTCTTTTGGAGGGATTAGCTGAAGAAGATTGGAAGACCAAGAGGGAACTTCTCTTGGAGAAAAAGGTATTGATCTTCCACTCTCACATGTGCATACACGTTTTGACATGCATGCACACACACTTTAAATACTTCAGAAATTATATCGTTTCACCTGTTGTTTTAGGACTGAAAGCAAAAGCAAAATTGAAGCTTAAACAGCACATGTATATATGCATATGCGTATGAACAACCAGTTAGTCTTAAAACTAGATCCCTAATGTTTAAAAAGAAAGACATATATTGTGTTAGAGGATGGGAGTGAAAAGAGGGAAATTCACAAAGCCCATCCGTGATCTGAATGGAAAAGAAGATAAATAACAGAATGAGAATGTGTTCAGTTCTTATAAGGGAAAAACAAAAATCTCAAGAGTGTAGGAAAGTGAACTGACAGGATGACAACACAAACATAAGAAGAAGGGATTCCTAGTTTGGACCATTAGAAACTAACAGAAACATTTCTTCTTTTCAGGTGAGAAGTGTGGATGCGAAGGAAGCTTTTCGCCTTCAAAAGGACAATAACTTTGTGATTCTTGATGTGCGACCCGAAGCAGAATTTAAAGAGGTTAGTCAGTTCATTATTACTTTGATAAGCAACCAGGAACTAAAGATAATCATTCACAAAAAAGGGGGTTTCACTTGAGTATTTCTAACTTCCATGATGATAACAGGCCAGTAAAGTGCTGCTAAATATTGATGCAGGCTCATCCAGCAGATGCTATTAATATTCAGATATTTAGGCTTATAAAGGAGTGGACGGCGTGGGATATTGCTAGGCGTGTTGCGTTTGCATTTTTTGGCATCTTTTCTGGCACAGAAGAGAACCCTGAGTTTATGCAAAGTAGAATCACGTTTCCTATGTTTATTCTATTGTCCACCACCATTTCCTACTTAGCAGACATAGAAGGAGCTAAGAATTTGATATTTAAGCGGTATAGAATCAAAATTTGACAAGGATGCAAAGATAATAGTGGCATGCACAACTGGGGGTACAATGAAGCCATCTCAAAATCTCCCGGAAGGTCAACAGTCAAGGTATTTACACCAATCTGATTTTATATAGTGAAAGGACATTAATTATAGACTACTAGCATGGATCATAGTAATCAAACAAGTTAGAATGTTCCATCTTTAAAATTACCACCAAACTGCCAAATGAAGTGTGTATTTCATGCTCAGAGTGCTGGAGCAAACAAAAGTTTTCTCTTTTATTGGCACTAGTGTCAGATGATGGTCTCGAAAATCGCTTTACTAGAAAGCAAATACACAATTCCATTCAGAGTAACCTGAGAATTTTCATTCTTGTTAATGTAGTTCAAATCTGATAGCTAGGTGCGTTGTTTAGATGAGATACAAATATAGGTTAAAACTAGTAACTAAATAAATCATCAACAAGGACCACAACTGAAGCTCAAGAAGCCTAATAAGTTGTCGTTGATGCTTTTCCGTTTTCAATCAATCTAAGCAACATGCCAACCTTTTGTTATTAAATCTCTAATTGCCTTACTAGAAGATACTAATGCTTGCTTTTGTCAATGCTTGCAGATCACTCATAGCAGCCTACTTGCTTGTGCTCAATGGTTACAAAAACATTTTCCACTTAGAAGGGGGTATTTACGCATGGTTCAAAGAAGGATTGCCCTCAGAATCAGAAGAGTGATATATCAATGATTAGATGGTGCTCCTATAGAAGCTCGAGTTTTGTCCTCATTTTTCAAGACGGATTCCACCCTTTTTCTGTAGGTTTTGAATGTGATTTCTTATCAGTCATGCAAAGAATTCTTACCACCTTAAGTTCTATGCATTACTTTATTTCCAATCATTTTTCAATGTAAAAATTTAAATATATAAATGTAATAATACTAACGATTTCAAACCAAGAGCAACATCAAATCTGACACTGATGCAATCTATCAATAACCACAGACTACCAGTTCAAACCACTTCATGTTTGGAACAATCATATGAGCAGCTAAACCGTCCAAAATAGAAGAACAACTACTAGGCATTTCATAGCCAAAGTACACATAATTTAGGACATCTTATATTTCAAGCGTTTTCTTCCGATCTATGAAAGACAATATTCTAGTAGCGTTCTGATCCATCACCATTTTTCCTAATTCTCTAAATAGAAAATTAAGTGATTAAAACAATTAATTTACAAGGTATATAATGTCACACAAACAAAGAAAAATGATAATCCACTGTAACAAGTATCCAATCAAATACAATAAATATCAGAGCATGTTTAATATTACCTTGTAGAGACAGTGTGAGGCACTTTTGATCAACTCATCCCAGAGGCCAGGTGGTCAACTTTATCCATGACTCTAGAGAACACGATTGCCAGGATCAAGAAACCCAAAAACAATTATGCTCAGCTGAAGATAACTTACAAATAGAAGCTACTGCATTCTTCAGTCCACCTCAAAACACAGTGTGAAACCCTTGGTGGGCACAGAGCACTTTACGCATTTCAGTATTTCACTCCGTAAATGCTGTAGGCCTTCAAAGAAGCTCTAGCCATAGCTAGAGCACCTCCATAACTTTTACTTGGACCGAATAACCCATTCACGTGGACAAAAACAGAACCCGGGTTCCCTGCCACCTCAGATAATTCGTCAACTTCCAAACCCCTCCAAGGAAGTGGTAGAGGTTTCCGACTCTCAAAAATGTAGGGTCAAACTGCAACTGCCTGCAATTGCCAATTCTCACTTCAATCTTCTGCAAAGCTGACAGAGAACATAACTCTTGAGACAATCACAAAGTTCATATAGAACTTGGATAAAGGGTTCCGAGGTTAGTGGTTTGGAACACGTGATATTTTAATACTTGGTTCCTTTAGAACCTTAACCAATATATGCGGCAATAATAGGAGCAGAGATAACAAAAAAAAATACCTGATAAATGACATATTTGATGGCAGCATCATGTTAGGAATACTGTAATTACATAATAATTATGTTCAGGATTTCATGTTCAATCATCAAGAAAATTGAAATACGGAAGCGTACCTGGATCCATTGAAATTGATCGATTGGGGTTAGCAGTCTTCCAGTCTAAACCTTTTCTTTAGGAGAGAAAACCTTAGCTCACTCACTGATGGGATATGAGAATGAGAAAAAATTTCGTTTAGACTGGGGACCATAACCTATTTATAACTGAAGCATATTTTAATTCTATTTTGGCCCATCATTAAAATAGAATAAAATATCAGGTATCTACACATTGTAAAGCCCATACCAATTGAGATGCACTGAAATCCAATAACTTTATTTGATCACTTTTAAGTGGACTAAAACAAATTAGATAGCCTGTAATGTACAATAAATTGATATATGTAGGCCCACACAAATAATTTCTCAACAATCTGCCACTTGGGCCACATATGTCGCTTGACTATTGTACATTTAAAATAACTTTATGAGCTCAATACTTGCTATCTTTACAAAGAACATCTCTAAACAATCTGGTCCATCAATTATATCAACATAGGATCAAAGCGATCTTCGTTACGTATATTCCGTAACTAGACTCATCAATGGTCACGTATATTAATATAATCAACGACATAGATCAAGTATGGATGTGTAGCATGAAAATTACATGCAACGTGATCCCTTAACATGCCTATTTCCAACTGGTCCTACTTTATCATTCTTTCAAGACTTTATGCATACAGCTACTGAAAGAATATTACTTTATTTCAGAGTTTTCAATAATAACAAAAATATTGTATTCTGATCAGAAAAACTCAATAACTAATGAACATCAAGAAACAAGCTCCCACTATACAAGTATATCATCTGGATGAACCACACCCATACGAGCTACATGCTCATGAAACACCTTAGGTGGTACTCCCTTTGTAAGCGGATCCGCAATCATGGAGTTTGTATTTATGTGTTCAATAGTAATCTGAAGACTCTGAACTCTCTCCTTAACAACAAAAAACTTAATGCCAATATGCTTTGACTTCGACGAGTTTCTGTTGTTCTTAGAGTATAACTCAGCGGCTTTATTATCACAATTAATCTTCAATGGCCTCTCAATACCATCGACAAAGCACAGCCCGGTCATAAAATTTCGCAACCATATTGCTTGGTTCGATGCCTCATAACAGGCTATAAATTCTGCCTCCATGGTGGAAGAAGCTATGAGTGACTGCTTTACACTCTTCCATGAGACAGCTCCTTCAGCTAACATAAAAATATAGCCAGAAGTAGATTTTCTGCTGTCGAGGCAACCAGCAAAATCGAAGTCTGAATACCCAATGATCTCTAAATGATCTGACCTCCGATATGTGAGCATGTAATCTTTAGTTCTCTGTAGATACCGCATAACCCTCTTTACTGCTTTCCAATGATCCTTACCAGGGTTACTTAAATATCTGCCAAACATTCCAACTGCGTACGCAATATCCGGACGCGTACAAACTTGAGCATACATAAGACTCCCTACTGCTGAGGCATAAGGAATCTTTTGCATCTCTTTCTTTTCAATCTCATTTCTTGGGCATTGAAGCAAACTAAACTTATCACCTTTAGCAATGGGTGTATCTCCTGATGCACAATTCTTCATGTCAAATCTACTAAGCACCTTATCGATATATGCCTTTTGTGATAAGCTAAGTATTCCACGAGAACGATCTCGATGGATCTGTATGCCCAACACAAACGATGCATCCCCAAGATCTTTCATTTTAAAATTACTTAATAAAAATTTCTTGGTTTCATGCAACAAGCCTATATCACTGCTTGCTAGCAGAATATCGTCAACATAAAGAATCATAAGAATAAATTTACTCCCACTGATCTTGTGATAAATACATTGATCAACAGTTTTCTCTTTAAAACCGAATGAGATAATCACTTGATCAAATTTTCGATCCCATTGGCGGGATGCTTGCTCTAAACCATAGATGGATTTCTTTAATTTGCATACCAGATGTTTCGAATTATCCGACACGAAATTTTCTGGTTGCACCATATAAATTGTTTCTTCAATGTCTCCATTAAGAAACGTTGTCTTTACATCCATCTGATGTAGCTCTAAATTATAATGAGCTACAAGTGCCATAATGATTCTAAAAGAGTCTTTCGATGAGACTGGAGAGAAAGTCTCTTTATAATCAATGCCTTCCTTTTGAGTGAAACCTTTGGCGACTAGACGTGCTTTATATCTTTCGATATTGCCTTTCGAATCTCGTTTGGTTTTGAAAATCCATTTACAACCAATCGGTTTCGCTCCTTTAGGCAATTCGACAAGATCCCAAACGCCATTGTCCTCCATTGATTTCATCTCATCTTTCATGGCCTCTATCCAATATTGGGAGTGAACACTTTGTTTGGCTTCAGTGAAAGATGTTGGATCATCTTCCATTCCTATATCAAACTCATGTTCTTGGAGATGAACGATATAATCATCTGGAATCGCTGATCTCCTCTCCCTAGAGGATCTCCTTAATGGCACTTCCAATTGAGGTTGTTGTTGCTCCTCTGATTGAATAGGAGCTGACTCTTCAATATAAGTAGGAGGTAAACCAGAAGTATCTTGATAATCTGTATTTGCATCTTGAATAACGCCAGACATAATTGTCTGATCATTTTCAATTGCAACTGTAGGAACAGTGACATGTTCTTCTTGAAAGACAAGATCTCTGAGTTTAACACTCCCACTATATTCAACATCCTCAATGAACTTAGCATTTCCCGTCTCGAAAAAGGATTTACTTGAGGGATCATAAAACTTGAAACCCCTCGATCTTTCTGAGTATCCAACAAAGTAGCAGCTTACTATTCTTGAGTCAAATTTCCTTTCATTAGGCTTGTATGGCCTAGCTTCAGCTGGACAACCCCAAACATGCAAGTGCCTAATACTAGGCTTCTTTCCTGTCCATAACTCATATGGGGTTTTAGCTACTGCTTTGCTTGGAACTCGATTAAGGATATACACTGCAGTCTTTAAGGCTTCTCCCCAAAGTGACTCTGGTAAAGAAGAATGATTTATCATACTTCTCACCATATCCTTTAGTGCCCGATTTCGTCTTTCAGCTACACCATTTTGACTTGGAGTCCCTGGCATGGTGTATTGAGGAACGATCCCACATTCTGCTAAATACCTTGCAAAGGGTCCTGGATGTTGTTCACCTGATCCGTCATATCTACCATAGTATTCGCCACCACGGTCAGATTTAACGGCTTTAATTTTTCTACCAAGTTGATTTTCAACTTCAGCTTTATAGTTCTTGAAAACGTCCAATGATTGAGACTTCTCATGAATTAAGTATAGGTACCCATAGCGAGAATAATCGTCTATGAAAGTAATAAAATACTGTTGACCATTCCAAGAAGCCGTAGGGAATGGACCACATATATCAGTATGAATTAATTTCAAGACGTTTGAACTCCTTTTAGCACCTATTTTCTTGATATTTGTTTGTTTTCCCTTAATGCACTCAATACAGATTTTAAAATCTGAAAAATCAAGGGAATCGAGAATTCCTTCTGACACAAGTCTCTGTATTCTTTGTTCAGAAATATGCTCCAAACGCTTGTGCCATAACATAGAAGAATTCTCATTAACTAATTTGCGCTTTGTATCATAATCATTTATATGCAAGCATTCATTAACATATGAGGCATGTAGGTCCAATTTATATAAATTGTCAACTAAAGAACCGGTACCAATAAGATTTGTATACTGAACGAGACTAAATTTTCCATTTCCAAATGAACAAGAATAACCCAATTTGTCCAAATTAGAAACAGAAATCAAATTCCGTCTAAATGACGGTACATAAAAAGTCTCATCCAAATCTAAATAATAACCAGATTCTAACTTTAATCTGAATAGACCAATAGCCTCAACAGGAGCTTTCTCGCCATTTCCCACATAGATGAAACTTTTATCATCAGTTGGCTTTCTGCTCCTTAGACAGCCCTGCATTGTCACACTTATGTGAGTAGTTGCACCTGTATCTATCCACCAAGTGTGATTGGGTACTAAAGCCAAATTAACTTCAGAACAAACAAAGTTGAGAAGTTTACCCTTTTTTTGGCAAGCCATTTTTCGTACTTGGAACAATCCTTCTTCACATGTTCATCCTTACGGCAGAAGAAACAAGTGATCACTTTATCCTGTTTCTGCTGCCCCTTAGGTTGTGAAGTTCCAATATTTGCAGTGCCTTTTCCTATATTGTTCCTTTTTCTTTTCTTGTTGGCAACATTACCATTGGAAGAAAATGTTAATTGAGCACTTTCTATCTTATCTTGTTTCAATCTCTCTTCCTCTTGTACACACTGAGCAATGAGCTCGTTAAGAGTCCATTTCTCCTTTTGAGTATTGTAACTTATCTTAAAGGGATTAAATTGTGAAGGAAGAGATATCAAGATCAGGTGCACGAGTATGTCTTCAGACAACTCTAACTTTAGTGCCCTTAATCTTGTAACAAGATTAGACATTTCCATAATGTATTCCCTTATGTTTCCTTTGCCATTATACCGCATTGAAACAAGTTTAGTCAGAATAGTACTTGTTTCGACCTTTTCATTTGCAGCAAGTCTGTCTGCAATCTGCTTAAGGAAACTTTTAGCATTTTCTTCCTCAGGTATTGCGCCCCTGATGGCATCTGGAATTGAGTGCTTCATGATCATCAAACTTATGCGATTTGAACGCTCCCATTTTTCATCAAGTGCCCTTTCTGTAGCTGAACTATTATCAGTAGGGGCGGGAGGTCGTTCTGACCTGATCGCATAGTCCAGATCCATACACCCAAGCATAATGGTTACGTGCTCCTTTCATTTTCCAAAGTTAGTACCATTAAGCACTGAAATGTTATTCAAATTGGCAGATATAGAAGAAACGTTCACTGTATGCAGAGGAAAAAATAATTAGCTCACAACCAAATAATTTTGGGCCATATAAGATACAAAACACAACAATGACATTTAGTCTTTAGACAGAAATATCAATTTGTAAGCGGTACTCTTCAACTTTATTAGTAAATATTGATAACCAAATCCTGCCAATAATATGCCTTTCTTTGGACTGACATAATACATGCATGGAAAAAAAAATTTATCACATATTTACTACCTTATGTGTTAATAATTCGGCAAAGAAATAATCTTCCTTTGGGCCGATTATGTCCCGCATGAATTAAAAAACACTGTCATATAAATTCCTTAATGATAACCTTATTTTCCAAAATAAATAAATTAATACAAAAGATGTCACTTTGGCGACATTTTATATCAATTTAATTTATTTTGAAACTTTATTTTTCATAATACATGCACATGTTTGTAGGTGAGAGTACATAAATTTATTGACAATTTCAGGGAGAGTACATATTGTCAATCAACTCAAAATGTCACAAAACATATCACCATGAAGCAAAACAAGAATAATCATGTGCATAACATACAGTTTTAATTCAAATAATGCTAAATATTAAATAATAAATATTTAACAATTTCAAAAAATTTCAGAAAAATCACCAAAAAATTTAAAATTAAATTTTATTCAGGACTGGAGAAAACGGTGGCCGTCAGGCCACCGGAAGGCGGCGCGTGTACCACACGCGCCACCCTCGGCGCGTGGGGGAGATCCCTTTCGGGATCTCCCTTCTTCTTCTTCATCCAGCCGGGTCGGGTTGACCCGGCTGGACCCAGAACAGACCCGATTTGGGTCTGTTCTTCAATTTTCTTGATTTTTTTTAGGGTTTTTCGGGCTTATTTTCATCCAATTAACTGTACATAATTGAAATTAAATGTGTATTCTACAATACCCATGCAAAAAACGGATGAAAACATCAAAAAATTGGGACAAATCAAGCCAATATTGATCAAACAATCTCAAAATTAAAACCCAATCTTTATGTTTTTGATTTTCTTTCAACCAAAACGAAAATTTTAATTCTTAATGATTAAACATGAATAGGCTCTGATACCACTTGTTAGGAATACTGCAATTACATAATAATTATGTCCAGGATTTCATGTTCAATCATCAAGAAAATTGAAATACGGAAGCGTACCTGGATCCATTGAAATTGATCGATTGGGGTTAGCAGTCTTCCAGTCTAAACCTTTTCTTTAGGAGAGAAAACCTTAGCTCACTCACTGATGGGATATGAGAATGAGAAAAAATTTCGTTTAGACTGGGGACCATAACCTATTTATAACTGAAGCATATTTTAATTCTATTTTGGCCCATCATTAAAATAGAATAAAATATCAGGTATCTACACATTGTAAAGCCCATACCAATTGAGATGCACTGAAGTCCAATAATTTTATTTGATCACTTTTAAGTGGACTAAAACAAATTAGATAACCTGTAATGTACAATAAATTGATATATGTAGGCCCACACAAATAATTTCTCAACACATCAATCTTCAGTTCTTCTTCAAGCTCAAATATGTAGAGTTTCCAATGAAAAATATTGATCCAACGCAATCAAATTAAACATTCAAGCATTAAACTTTATCAAATTACTCAGCAATCATGATACCAATGACCAACATATTGGCAAATTTAATTCCAAAAACATTTTCTTCTTTTTTAGATCTAAAAACAAAAATTAAAAATCTACAGCATGCCATTGAAAAAAATAATAATTTCATCTTCCTAGAAATATAAATGAAAAAAATACCGAATAACACACCCATTGCTTACTCTCAGGGCATGATCTTGTTAACACGATGATTTCTCCACTGGAGTCTATCATTTCTTGCTGAAAGACACTCCACCACGATAGATCGAGCTGGTAGCAAAAATTTTGCATGAAAATGAATACTCGGTTTAGGAAACAACATGACTTTCATAATCATAAGTCATAACCACACTTGAACACCTTCATAGATCAATTCTTTTGAGTCCCACAGGCATGGAAATAAACTTCCCGCTCAAAAAGAATGCTTCATGAAATAAACATGATAGATGAAAACCATACCTCCAAGAATTCACTCCCAGCAAGTGTCATTGCAAGTTGAAAGGCTTCATTCTCTCTCTCAGATGACTGATCAGGATCTACCCAGTCCAAATTTAATTTTCCAACTCTATAAGATAAGATAAGCCTGTAGCATTCACGTTCTCGGCAGCTGGTCCCTGTCATATTGGTTAATTCCATTGTGCTGATCCTTTGTTTCACCTGCAGCGTTTTGCAAAACCCCTGCTAATTCATTTTTTCTTTTTGATTCGATATTAAATAGGCTCAAATCATACAAAGTGACAATAAGGCCCTATTTCTCAGTTAAGGGGCTGCTATCGTGTGGGTTCGTTAAGGTTGTTTGCCATTGGTTAGTGAGAGGAGCCCAACCCGTAATTAAGGTTATTATTATTATTATTTTTTTCAAGAAGAAAATCAGTCTAGCATTATCATAAGAATAGAAGAGTAGAAATCGCAGAGCAATAAACACCGAAGTCTTAAAGCATAACATCATTCACAATCACCGAAATTATTGAATCATAAATGACAAACGCCGAGATTACACAGAAATCAAAAAAGGAATGAAAATTGATCAAGATTCATCCCATCCGAAAAGAACAGGGAGTGGCAATTTTTAGACTATAATGTCCAACGGCAGTAGCAGCCCTAGCGCTGACACCATGCTAAAAAGCAACTACACTCTCCATGACTCGTGTACATAATTGTAACAATTTCGAGTCAAAGCTGCAATCAAGCAAAGTATACAAAGTCATTATAGGCCCCTTCCAAAGAAACAACAACCCTGTGTTCTGGTAGGTTAACCCAAAGCTTCAAGGCTTTACAAAGGTGCCGCAAGGCAGTAAATCATTTGTTCTTCTTTACTGGATTGAATGTCAAGTTTACACGTATGTGATGCTTTAATTAGGAATCCAGCAGCCTGTACATTGTAATTTCCTGCTGTTTGAAATACCGGCGATCCTCCTCATCGACCAGAACAAGATTCAAGTAGTACTTCACACTAAATTTGTTGTTAATGTTGCGATGTGTTGGCGTCAGTTCATATGGACTAAGAAACAGCCTGATTGGAATTGATTCACCTTCAATACCAAGCACATGATTGTAAGCACTATGCTTTAGAGTTTAGGAAAATGATATATATCTGTTGCAATTGAAAAATATTGATGTATCAAAACTTAAATTCTGCCCAAATCAACATCCTTCCTAAGAAAACACAAGTTCAGTCAATTATATATAAGCTAGTTATATCTAGTACCTGCCACATCAGGTCTTAGAATACGCAAGAAATATGAAATTATGAGCATACCTCTGACTGGAGCACCGTCCATCAACTCAAATTTAGTTAGTGTCTCTGTCTCAACATGAGTATTCGCCCCTGATCCTGTTGACTCTCGACGCCTAATCTCAAGATCCATATTCTTAATCTTGATCCTCACAAGAAGAAAATATATCTTGCCAATAATAACATCTTTCAAATGATACCTGAGCAGTTTGGATTCCAATAAGCAAGAAGTTTAATGTCTAGTCAAAACCTACGTGATAGAAAGTGGCTAAGAAAATTGCTTCTTACAATAGTTTAAGCTAGCGAGCTTAAATCCTAAGCCTGCACTGACCTAAGCCAACCTACGATGTCAGGTTTAAGCAAGACTCAAAGATGTTCAACTTACTTGCTTTTATTGTACTCAAACTCAATGTGCAGGCAATCTTCAATTCCAACTTCCATCTGCATATGGAAATGATAATTGTTAAAATTAAATATTGTCAACGAACCAGTGCTGGGCAGCTCATTAGAAAATGGCAAAATGAACAATATAAAGTTCGTAAGAATCAGTTGAGATACAGATGAAACCACATACTAGTATTAAGACAATGGCACTCACCTTGATGCTATTGTTGATTGATGGAAGTGGAGAATAATTGCGAACCTGATATGCATAAACCAAGCAAAAGATAAGTTGCTACAACCACAATACTGACAATTTTAATGGCACTCAATAGTGTAACTATATACAATGATTGGTATAGTAAATGTCTGGAAACCATAATGAAAGGCCAAATAGATTGATGCTTGCTTTCCAGTTTATGAGTACTACATCAGAAATAAGCTGGAAAAAGCAATCTTCAGAGTAAGGCAGAGCTTAAAGCTATGCTTTCTGTGGCACACATTATATATGCTTGTTTGCTTAATGCTGTTAATGCATACGAGATTAAGGTGCCATAGTGTGCTAGCAAAAGAGAATGAGAGGAGATAGAGAGAAAACAAAAATTAAAATGAAAAGAATGAAAGGAAGTGAGAACAGATAAGATGCTTACCATAAAGTCCTGGTATTCTACTATGCTTCCACCATAATTTCGACTAACTGTCACTTTCAGGACATACCTAAGAAAAGCAATAATTAAACTATTGTAACATGAGTTATCAAATTATAGCCTCCAATCATCAACCTCATCTGCAGGTCAACAAACTAAAAATCATTTTAGAATCCACAATTAGCATCACTTAATAATCCACATCAGAGTAATTTCTAAGCTTTACTAAAGCAAGTACCCAAAAACTATGACCATAATTATCAAACCGATTCATAAGCCTCAACAAAACATAGCAAACAAACTTCTAGAGAGTGATCGAGGAAACTCTCAACTCAAAGTTACCAGAAGAAATATGAACAAAATTTTATCTTTAAAGATTTTAAGCAGCAGGTAGCATACCTGAGCCGCACATTCACACCATTATAAGTTTCATATGGCATTTCAACCGTAGAAAATTCAAATGGATATGTTTTTCTTTCATATATATCCCCAGGAACATCCAATTCACGTACTGCAAATATTAAGATAGAAAAGTGCTAAGCAATACAAACCAACCAACAATCTATAAGAAATTAATATAAATGAAAATTTTGTGCAAATTCCTGAGCCTCTAAAAGAGTGAAAGAAGGATATGAATAATCATAAACTACAAAGCACAAAGTGACCTCTTAAGTTCTTATCTTTACTGCCATCCATGTCACATGCAATTAATGAACATTAATTCCTGAAGTTACTAAAAGAACATCCCTAAAAATTTTCCAGGAAAAACAAACAGAAGTAAAGTCAGAATATACTCACCAAGGGAGGTAAAGTCATAAAAATTGCCTCTATCAAAATACATCTCTGAAAAGCAAAACCGATATTAGCATCAACTTCATTTCAACAAGTAAGAGATAACAATATTCTTAAAAGTTCAACCTTATTTAGTTACCACATCAGAATGACATTTAAAACTTTGACTGACACAGTGAACAAGGAGCAAGGACAAACCTATTTGACCAAGGAGCTCGACTTTCACACCGTTATGCTCAATTTTCTTCCCTTGAAATGGCTCTATGGAAATCTGAAGGCGGCAGAGAATAAAAAATTCTTCGAAAAATTTAAGGTTGATAATGAAACATCCAAAGCTATGAATACAAGACTTAAATGATGTGATCCTCAATCTTAAAATCTTGTTAAAAGTAAATAACTGGATAAATACCTTCCCAGCGATATTTTCTTGACTATGGAAAAGCGGAACCATAACCGTTTGGCCATTTTCCTTTTTCATTGGGACCTAAATCAAATAATAATAAAAAAAAAAAAAAACAGATTCCAGCACCATGACTCGTGAAAAGTTGACTAAGAGATCACGATAATTAAAAATAAAATTCTAGTTTTAATTTTCTTTTCACACGAAACTAAACCTGCGATGATCAAGCGTGTTACCTGCTTGCGAGTTTTTCCATCGGAAAATGTGATCGAGATATTACATGCCGGCTTGAAAGCTCCAATCAGGAAATTCTAATTTAACAAATTAAGAAGAAACCCGAATTGCATTCAATAAACGGCATTTCAGAATCTAACTGGAAATCCAGTCGAGGTAAGAAAAAAATCCAATGAATGCGAGATCTTACCATGCTGTTACGCTTCAATTCTTGTAAATTACAGGAGAAACTAGAGGGAAGAGACAATGAGATCAAGAGAAAATTGGCAGGTCGAAATTGAGGATCAGTTAAATTTTTTCGAATGGATTGGGAGCGGAAACCGCCGGAAGAAGTGAAAAAACCCTAGACCGCAGCAGGAATCGAGATGGGCGAAGGCGTGAAACCCAACCACTTTTGAGTTTTGACAGTTAGGAATCGGAAGCAAGTGACCGGCCTGCAATCAGTTGTACTAAGCTCGTTCTCACCGTCACTTGCTTTTCACGACAAATGCAAAATAATACTAGCAATAGTCGTGGAGTATAATCTGGGGCAAGCACTCGCGGTGGGCTATGCCCCGTGCAAGCTCCCTCATTTCCCGACTTCAATGGTCCAACACACTTGGGCTTTAGCTAATCATCAGTGTGAAGGCGGGCTTTCCACAGGCCTTTTCTTTAAAATGTTTTCAAATTTTTATTTTAGAATCTTTTAAAAAAATAATTTAAAAACACAAATATTATAACTAACTTGTTAGGCATGCAATGTGAATTAATTTATATAGAATAAAAATAATTAATTTTTATTTGACACAAATGAAGTGATATGTACAAAAAATATAAATAAATTGATAATTATTATATCTTTTCTCTCTCACTTTTTTGTTCTCAATGCATTGCAATAAGTCAACCAAAGTATTGAATTCACGAAAGATTAGGGATCAACCCAAAAAAATTGTATAAAGGTTATTCCATGAAGTATATTTTTTCATTCAAATTATATCATATAATTATATTATTAAAAAAATTAATTATTTATTTCGTAAAATAATAAATATTTATTTTAATAAATCTATTAATAATTATGATAATAAATAATTTGTTTTTTGAAAAAAAATGTTGGTATGAAATAATCATTTCATTCCATTTGTTATGGTCCAGCTAGAAACGAGAAACAGAGGCATGGAGAAACGACATTATCTCCTAGCACACGGCAGAGGCTAGAGACAGAGGTCAGAGGACAACTGTTTTTCTTTTGCAGAACAGAACATTACAACTTCTTTAACAGAACCTACAACTACTGCAATGTTACATGAAACAAAACTAAACCTAATCTGATAAATCTGCTTCTCTGTGTAAAGGGTATCTACAAAGGCAAAGCAATCTTCCGAACCGGAGAATCACAAATAAAAGAACCAATGGATTCATTCAAAATTCTGTTTCTTACAAGTTTGAAGCTTCATGTCTTGAACCTTCTTTGTCAACTGAACCTATATCCAATGGCTCCTCTTTTCTTCTACTCCCCATCCTTAAAAGCCCATATAATTTTCGGAATTCTCTTACCGAATGATCCCTGCTGAACACGTTTCCTTGATCAACAGTTTCATCCGAATTTCGAACCGACTCACTGTCACTCAATCTTTTACTAGCTCTTTTAGCATTACTGCCCGTGGTCTGCAAAGCTGTGATGACTGATTTCAAGGCTCGAGTTGGCGAGCTTCTGTTGGAAATCATGATCTCCCCAATCTCAGCCGGGCTTAAACTAGCCCCTCCCTGGAAAATCTCTTCAACTTGTGGAAAAAGCTTATGTTCCTTGACGCCCAAGTAACTATTAGCCAAGCTCTTGAAAGCAGAGAAATCACATAGCGGAAATTGTATATGAACATCAATCCTTCCAGGCCTCAGAACTGCTTGATCAACCTGGTCTTTGCTGTTCATTGTGAATACCATCACTCGCCCCTCGCCACAGCAAGATACGATTCCGTCCATGAAATTCAATATCCCTGATAAGCTCACATCGCTCGATTTCTCCATTAAGAAACGATCAAGATCCTCAACCACAATCATAGACTTATGGGTAGTTTGCAGCAAGAGCATCTTCAGATCAGAATCGTCAGAAACTTTGGACAAATCAATGTCATACACATCAAAGTTGAGGAACCTAGCCATAGCAGCAACAAAGCTGGATTTTCCTGTTCCGGACGCGCCATAGAGAAGATAACTCCGCTTCCACGGACGCCCTAGCCTATGATAAAATTGCTTGGACTTGAGAAACGTTTCGAGATCAGCTTTGACCCTGTTCTTCAGATCAGCGTCCATGACAAGAGTATCAAAAGACGCTGGATGATTGAACCCGACCGATCGCCACCGTCCATTCTCCCCTGCTGGGTTCTCAACATTCATGCTCAACATGATCTGTTTCTTCCTTTGATCAAGATCATCGGCAGTAGACAGTATGTGTTGGAGATACGGACGTAGAATTCTACGTTTATCATTCTTTCTGAGCCTCAACACGAACATTTTTCTTCCATTGTTTTCAGATTTCTCGACCGTCCAGTTGACTCTGGCGCCAAGAAACGTATCCCGAATGGTCTGGTTGGTGTCAAGATGAAGAACAATATCATTGGACTTGGACCCAGTAAAAAGGTTGGTGAAATCCGAGTCTTCTAGGGAAGGAAGAGAGTTCAGATACGTAGAAACCTTGCAATAGAGCTGGTTCTCCTGCAAAAGATCGTTAAACTGTGGAACTCTGTAGGATTGGTAGACATGAAACCAGTCTTCCAAAGACCGGAAAAGCTTCAGAAGGATGTGTAACAAGGATGTTTTCGACAAAAATCGGAGGATAAAAAACAAACCCAGGATTGCAAACAGAACCAGAATCATGTTTACCATCTCGGGGAGGAAGATGGGGTTGGGAGGAGAACAAAAACGGAGATGTTATAATAGGAGACCCGATGTCATTTATGGAGGCTACAATGGAAGTCGGCTTGAGCCGGCGAGTGCAATAGGGTCAAGAGCACGAGAAGCAGAGAGTTTTGGACTGATGACTTTAGACTATTACGACTTAAATTATAGTTGAACAATCTGCTGCATTTCGGCCATCATTTTCAACGGAATTGACTGGGACATGGGCTTTGATTTTTCCGTAAATTTGGTGGCAATTTAATGATTTTTTTATGCTTAATTCACCTAAATTATGTTGAAAATTATGTTTTAGGGGAGCTGATGCCTATTGATTTATTCCACTTTCAAGGCAAGGATAGAGTAATATAAAATTGTTTTGGATTTGTTGTCCAATCTATATCAAAATTTAAATTTTATAAAATATGAATTTAGAGTTTAATTTAATAATTTAATAATATATTTATTATAATTATCTGTTTATATAATGTATTATATTAATTATAATCATAATTATTAATAAAAATTTATTACTAAAAAGTAAAATTTTTATTTTTAAAGTGTAAAAAATTTACAAATATTATATTTCAAACTCAACGTGCTCATTCTTTTAAAAAAAAAAAAAAAAGTCCGAAATTTTTATTGTAAATAACTAAAATGGAAAAGGAAGAGAACCGGAAAGCAGGGGGAATTCGGTTTGAAAACGATAGCCAACAACGCATTGTCGTGCTTTAAAGGTATTTAGCCTTTGAACGAGTAAGCTTGACCGTCTGTTATAGAAAAAGGCTGAAATTTTCTACGTTGGCGTTGCTTCTTGTTTGTTTAAGAGCTTGCAAAACAAAATTCTATGGATTCCTAATTGCCAATAAGACAACAAGTTCTAGCAATTTTTCAATAATTATTTTCTTAAAAAAAAAAAATTCTTGATAAAATATTGTCGAAGGAAGGTTCACACTGTACAGCACAGGAGATGCCAACGCTGTTTATGGTAACAATATTGACCGAATAGAATCGATTAAATTATGGTTATGATAAAATAAAATAAATAAATAAAAGAACCCCGGCACTCATCTTAATCCATGTTAAATGATTAGTGAGATGATTTGCAAGTTATGCGTATAAATATTTTTTTCTCGGGGAATTATGCATATAAATACTTATTAGGTGGTATGGTTTAAGTATTTTTAGATTTTAGTTGAAAATTTTATTTTTCGTAATTAAATTACTTTATTTGATTATTTTATTTTCCCCATAATTAGGAATATGATATTTCTAACAGTATCGAAATGAAGAAAAATATAGGTGAAAAAAATTACCTCCTTTTTAGGTATTTTAAAATTTTGAGAGAATTTAATTTAATTTTTTTGTTTTATCTCTAATTATTGCATTTTATGTCTATTTTATCTACAAATAAATAGTTTAACTAATTAAATAAATTAAAATAGTTAACATATTAAATAAATTGATTAATTTGCTTTGAATAAATTAAGTAACATTTGTTAAATGAATAAACTTAAATAATAAATAAACATATAAATAAAAGTATTAAATATAATTTTCATTTAAGGATGCGTTTGGTTGGGGGGAAAAAAATTCCCTCCGTAATTTTTTTTCCATCAATTGATTTCACCGTTAGGTTCGACGATTTTTTCCCTTGTCAGTAAATTTATATTACTTACAGTGTCAAAGTTCAGGAAAATCAGAGGTAAAATAATTACCTCTGAATAATGTGATATTTTTAGATTTTTTGTCTCCGAACCAATTTTCTCCCATTTTACCCTCTCTCTGCTCTCTGCCTCTCTCCCTCTCACAATCGCCCTCTCACTGCTCTCTGCCTCTCTTGAGTATAAAGATGTTTTGAAATGTGGGGTATTGTTGCATATTAATAGTTTAAGATTGATATTTTACAATTTACATAACTTAACTAATTAAATAAATCAAAATAATTTATATATTAGATAAATTAATTAACTTGTGTTAAATAAATTAATCGACATTTGTTAAATGAATAAATTTAAATAATAATAAATAAATATATTAAATATAATTTTTATCAAAGTGTTATTCATCTTAAATCAATTATTTATTTAATTTAATACAAAAGGGTAATATAGTAAAATACATCATTTAATAATTTTAAATTCCTTTGAACCAAACGTAGTAATCCAATATTCCCTCAATATAATCAAACGCAGAAATTCAATATTTCCTAAAATTTACCATGTAAAATGATTCCCGGTAATATTATTTTCCCAAAGGAATTATTTTTCCTGAACCAAACAGCTCCTAAATGTTATTCACTTTAAATAAACTATTTATTCAATTTAATACAAAAAAATAATATAATAAAATTTATAATTTAGTAATCTTAAATTCCTTCGACCAAATATAAAAATTAAATATTCATCATTTTCCTTCAATGCAACTAAAGGCAGGAATTTATTATTCCTCAAAGTCGTCATATAAAATAATTTGGAGTAAAATAAGTCCTAAAAAAAAATCTTAATTTCAGTGAACTAAACAGCCCTTATAAATTATCCTGCTTGAAAGAACTCATTTAAAATATCGAAAGCTTGTATCAAAATAAATTTTGATTCGTCAAAAATAATTTTTTATATAACTTTTAACACAGCGATATACAATGTTTTTTAAATTTTAATCTTTATCATTTTTTTTATCTTCCTCGTATCATCGACTTATGTCTAGAATCCTCAAATTTAGTCTTGGGGGTGAAAATCCTGCATTTATGATGATGCATATAAGTGCATGAAAAAGAGGGAAAGGCTTGAAAAGTTGCAATATTCAAGGCATGAGATAAGCTTGAGACTTTAGTTATGGCTGGACCCGCCAACTTTAAAATGGTACCATGCACTGGACTCCAACCCACGGCCACCACAGGCATTTCGTCAACGGCTCTTTAAATCTTACAACAATCATTCCTGGCTGTTGCAACCTGTAATCAAATGAACAAAAGCAACCACCAATGATGTGTAACACATGCATTCAACATATATTATAGCTTTCACATTAAAACATGGGAGCTGCAAACCTAACCCAAAATGAGTACACCCATCTTGTTACAGAGATCTTTCAGATCAAGCAACAGAAAGTAGAATAGAAAAACCAAACCAATCTGAAACAGTGGTCCACCACATAACATCCCAGTTAACCTGAATCAACAAGGTTTCTAAAATATATTACAACTAAAAGATTTCACTCGCTAACTTTCTCAAGCTCCATTGGAATTGCTGCCTCTAGAATTATGCGGATGAAATTGGAGCCCAGACACCAACAAAGCGAATGGAAAGTTACTTTCAATGAATAACTTAGCGACTATAACAGTTCTTACTGTTTCAAAGTTGCCATCATAAGCTTTACATAAGATGTCATCTCAGATGTTAATAAGTAGCTTTGCCAGAAAATAGAATCTAATTTTCTGGTCATGGTACAGCACCAGATTGCGTAGCGGAATCTAAGTATAGAGATGAGAATTTCAGGCGTCCTGGGAATCTGATTGAAGGTTAACAATTTGAGAAACTACAAGCTTGGAGAGTTCATTAATTGCAGTTTGAACCTGATAATCATCTGATTCACTCGGCCTTGACCATCCAGATAACTGTGAACTTAACCTACTATATTCATTTGCAGCAACCCCAGTCTTCCTTGATGTAGCAAGAACTCTCTCCAAGTCAGTCTGTGATAATGGCCTTGGAGCCTGAAAACATTGGAACATGGACAAGAATTTAATAAGATAAATAATCACCGATTTCGTATCTAAAAAATATGAAGGTTATAGGTAAGTTACCAATGGTCATCAATTTTACCTGCAAACATAACTTTTTTACTCGTAGGTTTATGTTTATGACGACGACAACAACAACAAAATAAAAAAATAAAAAAACCTTCCTAGAATCTCATCCTCTATGTCATTCCATCTATAATCAAGTACTCGTGACCAAAAAAAAAAAAGTTGGATTCTGACCCGCATCACATAACAGAAACAGCCAAATAGGAGCTACCTCAACTAAAATATATTTCTAAACAGAAAATTCATAGGTTTAAGATGACAAGTGAGTAAGCAAGACTTGAGAAAGACAGCAGACGGATACTTACTCCAGCTGGTTTTCCTTTCTTCTCCTCATCTAATAAGTCCCTAATAGGAAAGTATGCTGCTTTCTTGCATAGTTCAAGAAGATCTGAACCTGTGTAGCCTTCACACAAACTGGCTATGTAGTCAAAGTCAATGCTCTCTTCAACGCTTTCACCCTTCAAAATCACCTTCAGTATCTCAGCCCTCTCCTTGCGGTCAGGTATTCCAATCTCAAAAGCCTGGGGAAGACGCCTAAGTATGGCTTCATCTAGTTCTGACGGACGATTAGTTGCAGCAAGAACCAAAACTCGTGCATTCTCTACAGAACAATATACAAAAATAATACTTAGAACATTCTTCAGGGAGCCCATATCACAAAACAAACGAAAGAGGGTACTTGGTGAGAGAATGATAACAGTATATAACAGCTTGTAGGTACAAAAAACTCACGATCAGTGGTAAATCCATCCCATAAAGCCATGAACTCAGTCTTCATGTTCGTCATTGCTTCATGATCGGTATTACGACGCTGTCCCAAAAAACTATCGACCTCATCAATAAATATAATAGCAGGCTGGAGCTTATATGCCAAGCTAAATGCAGCAGCCACTGCAAAAGTAGAAGAGGAAATAAACAATACAATCTGAGACACATAAAACACACAGACTTGCATGGGGCCTTACATCCATTAGAAAAGGCATAAGAAAGGATGTTTAACTGATAAGAACGGCCAGCTTAACTTACACATACAACAAAAATTTCCATCTTTTATTTTCTTTTTTAGTTTTCAGTGTGTGGACATTGGAGTTAAGGACATATTTAGATGAAAATCATTTTGGGGCCTCATCCAAAAGACATGGTATGAAACCATCTCAGCATGACCTTAGGATGGTCAAATCAGTTAAAATTCTCTTAAAAGAGTTCTTTTACCTATGTGGAGTATCTTCTAACATTTCCACAAGATTTACACTCAAGAGAACAAATAAAAACCAGAAAAACAGATTATGGTCCAATTTTAATCCTATATAACCATATGAATTAAGGTATGGTAAAAAAATGCAAAAAGCCATACAACCACTAGGGATAGAGTAAACATTACAATACATACCAAGTTTCTGTGAATCACCAAACCACTTGCTCATGAGATTAGATATCCTCACATTGATGAAAACAGCTCCAGACTCTTTTGCAATGGCTTTAGCAAGCATGGTTTTTCCAGTACCAGGAGGTCCATATAACAAAACACCTTTTTGAGGACTAAGAAGCTTTCCATGTGTAAACAGCTCTGGTCTCCGTAATGGAAGAATCACTAGTTCATAGAGAGCCTGCTTGACGGCTTCTAATCCTCCAATAGACTCAAATTCCACATCAATGTGATCAGGATTTATAACATCACATGCTATTACATCCTGTCAAAATGAAAAAAGTATAGGCAGGTGGCAGCCATAGAAGTTATAAGTTAGGACCCGTTGCTTCCATTTCAACATTATCTCAAAGCAAATATTCCGACAATCTATATTTGGATTACTGAATATACCATGCATGAATTTGAAAGTATATTCTAGGCATGCATTCTGAGAAATGATAACTTTATATATAAAGCAGGATATTGATCAACAAAATAAAAAACAAGAAAAAGAACCTCTAGCAAATTACAGATATCAAACAAAAATACGCTAATGCCTGCAAGATAGGCTGAGAAACACATTCTCATGTGCTAGCATTCCAGTTTCTGCAGAGCTTATCAGCAACTGGCTGGTTAACTATTCACCACTAGTATTGATGAATTCTTTGTTAATTGGAACCTTAAAGGTCATTGTGAACATATGGAAGGAAATCTTGCTTTTTTTTGTTTACTGGTGTATCCCAGGCTAGTTCTAGGAGCTGTTGTATGTGTTACATTGTTTAGCTGGGTAACTGCCCTGGTAAGGTCGTTAGTTTTGCTACTTGCATTTTACTTTTAAAATTTTAGCTTTCATGACTAAGAAAACACATTATTTTAAATTTATATAGAACAAATATGCGTTGAACTTACTGTATGCTGATGATTCTTGGTCAAGTATGATTTCGCTTTAGCAACTTCAAAAACGCAAATAACAGACAGCAACAATCAAAAGCAAGCTACCCTAATATCCCTTCAGCAAGCTTTAATGAATTCAATGTTGAATAACAATTTTTCAATTTTGAACAACAAATTCCAGCCTCGAATTCCATTCCAACTAAGCCCTTAATAAAACTAAAGAATCAATAAAATTCTCACAAATCAATCAGCTTAAAACAAAATTACAATCCACGTTTAAAAGGAATATATATTATCATAAAACCATAAGTTTTTTTTTTTTTCAATTCCAAAATAAAAGCACCTCATAGGGATTGGTCTGAATTAGAGGACGGCCCAAGCGCTTGGCAATTTCCTTCTTGTGCTCCAATGCTTTTTTAGAAGCTTCCCGATTCGGGTCGAGGTGTCGGAGCCCAGCAAAGAGGACCAAGCAACTAAGGGCGGCGCTGGCAGCGTACAAAATCAATTCTTGCAGGAACTTCGTCTCCGATGAACCCATCTTTCGCATATATTTATGTACTTTATTTTAGTATTATCAAATAAAACCTTCTACTAATAGTATTTAGAAAACAATCAGGATTTCCGCTTCTAAGAAAGTGGTTGGCAATGATGGAAGGGAGAGAGGCTTTGGTAGGTATTCTCGTTTTTCCGAGCTCCTTCGTGAATAAGGAAGCTGAAGAGATTCAAGAGAAGGTAAAAGGGTTTCTACTTTCTTGGCAATACGTGGTTTTCTGGTAAATTGACTGATTTCAGTTTCTTTTTTAAATTTCGCTGGACTTGTTCGTAGCCCATTAGACGTAGCTCAAAACGGAACGCACTCGATTGTCGCTACTCCTCGGCCCTTAATCCAAGACCAAGTAAGCCCAAATGATTGCACAAAGAAAAGAATTCCTTTTCTATAAAATTTTTCAATACCCAAGAAAAATATTGTTAAAAGAGTGGCATTATTATTTTATATATAAATGAAAAATAAAATTAACCTTTCATACGGGATTAAAATATTATAATTTATTTTATTTTTACGATTATACTTAAAATTACTTCCGTTAATCCTTATAAGTTTATACTATAAATTTTCACTAAAGATGTTAAATTTCTAATTTACAAATCTTAAAATCAAACTGAGTTAAGTTGATACAATGAAAACTTAAGTTTGACTTGAGCTTGAAATTAAACTCAAACTTAATTGAATGATTATTTTAATTTGAATTCAACTTAAAATTTAGCCCCATTTACAAAGTAAAAATGAATTTAATTCCTATACTAGACTTCATACTTGATTATTTGTTTTTGAGCTTGGATTGAAATTTTTTATAAATAATTTACAACCATCAAGGGAAAAATCATAAATTAATAATCAAAATGATAAAAAATATATTGAAATAGAAAAGGCTCATTAAAATTCGTGAATTATTTGAATATAATATTAAAATATTTAAATTTAACTCGTTCGATAGTTCAAACTACTTGAACTCAAACTTGATATCCTAAAAAAACTGAGTTAGAGTTTTTTTTTTATCAAATCAAACCCTTTCTTCCCCTTTCTTTGAACTCAGTCCAAGTAATTTGTGAATACAAAATTTCATTTTATCCTTAGACAAATGTTTGGTACATATGATGTAACATAAAACTTTAACATTAATCAAAATGAAAGAAACGAAAGGAAAAAGACTAAAAATACTAACAATATAACATACATTACATAAAATAAATTTTTTTATATGAATTAACCTAAGAGATTGCCCCATATTTCTTTTGGTTTAGGC
Organism: Firmiana major; assembly: GCA_033439115.1. NCBI lineage: Eukaryota > Viridiplantae > Streptophyta > Magnoliopsida > Malvales > Malvaceae > Firmiana > Firmiana major. The sequence continues at coordinate 85,202,464 of CM065897.1, forward strand.
CTCTTGATATTTGATAGTCACATTGAATTTCGATTAATTTAAAGTCGAGTATCTATTAAATTTCATGAAAATTGAGTATCTATCGAACCCAATAAAAGGGAGCAGTTCTTTTAATGCTATTTATTCCATTCATAAGATTCAAAATTAAAATCTTACTTAAAAAGATCAAACCTTTTACCATTCGGATTAAATTGATGGAGACTGCTCCATATTTACTTTCACCATTTAGCCCATTAATTTTTAAGCCTAAATGATTGTAAAGAGATTTCACTTTGACCATCCATATTTCCTCAATTTTACTTTATCTTTCATTAGTAAATTATTTCTTTTCAATCATGAAATAAAAAGAATAAATAAATATATAATAAAAATTGTATTTATTTGAAATAATCTTCAAGGCATTTTTTTAAAATTATAAGTGATAATTTTTAAAATTTTAAGGTGATGAATAATTTAGGAAGGTCCATAAAAAATGTTATGAAGGCCTAAATAATTTCAACACGCATTAAATTTTATCCAAAAAATTTAAAATAAATAAAAACAAAATTAATGAAATAAAATAAATAATATTTTGAATTTTAAAAATCTTAATTTATAAAAAAATAACATTTTAACAATTATATTTAATAAAAATAATAATTGTACTTAATAACTTATAATTTTAAAAGAAAAAAAAAAACAAAATTAAATCTTTCTCAACAAAGGGCAAGTGTTCAGCTAGTTCTATAATAAAAATGACAACACCAGCCAGGTATCAGTAACACTACGCTAGGTGTAGATGCCAAAATTGTATGGAAACAGATATTATTTAGTATTTAAAAGTAATGGAAATTATCACAAAAAAAAAAATTGAAAAGAGGTAAAAACATAAGCTTATTAATATTATTAATTTAATTTCTTTATTATTTTGGTACAGTCAATAAAAAAAGAATGGCGTGGATGTGTTTTAATTTTTTTTTTAGACGTAATATCTTTTAGAATAAAAGATATCATTGTTTCACTTTGCATGCCATCAACCACTGATATATTAATACTAGCTTATAAAAGAATATTTAAAGAAGTGGAGAATATGGATCAGAATAGAAAAGGGGAATTAAAGAAAAAAAATTAATAATTACATGTTGTTCTTCTGTCTTAAAAGTGAAGTTACTTTAGTAATGATGTTGCCCAACTGACAGCAACAAGAATATATCTTTTTTGTAATCTGATTGCACTAACGACAAAAGGGTGACGTCGATGCAATTCGTTCTTCGTGTTCTTCGTATATCCTGCAAAAACAACAGGAATCAGAGGGGGCAGGGATTTGTCCCTGCACGCGTACTCCGATGATTAAGTAAGTAATCGGAGTTGTGAATGTATGAAGAAGAGAATGTGATGCTTAAATCAGAGAGTTTAAGGCTTTTCCCTTCTTTTTGGTTCTTTTTTTTGATCCCCTTTTTCAAAGAGCTCACCTGGTATTTATAGGTTTCTCTGGGTCGGTTCGAGCTGAGGCCCAGGCGCGTGTCTGGGCCGCGACAGAGTCATATAGCACTCTGTCGCGCTTCGGGTGAAACAGCTTGCGGGAGACCTCTACCGCGGGCTGTGTAGGAGAACTGTGCCGCAGGCTGTCCGGGAGACTACGCCGCAGGCTGTACGGGAGACCTCTACCGCAGGCAGTACCGGAGAACTATGCCGCAGGCTGTGCGGGAGACCTCTACCGCAGACTGTGCGGGAGACCTCTACCGCAGTGTGCGGGAGACTACGTCGCAGACTGTGTGGGAGACCTCTACCGCAGTCTGTGCGGGAGACCTTTGCCGCGAGGGCAATGCGGGAGACCAATGTCGCGATATGGGCGATGGAGGTCTGCCGTGCCTGCTGTGCGGCTCATCACAAGGTGACAGACTCCTATCGCATCGAACACTCTGTCGCACTGCTAGGAACTGTGCCACGTGGCCGCTCTGTCGCCAAATCCGCCACGTGGTTCGTTCTTGGTTTGCCACGTGGCAGGCGGATGGTTGCACACGTGGATTCTGGTGACACGACCACCATCAATTGCTCCCCACTCTTTGGTAGGAATCTTTCCTGCGAAAGAGTATCTGGGTCTGGACTTTTCTCGGGTCGGGTCGGATCTCCGCGCGTGTGTCGACGCAGGCGAGCCGCTATATATACTGGGTCCCTGCTGTCTTTGTCGCTATTGAGTTCTCCCGCAAAAAGACACTCTGCCGCGATTTTCTCTGGACACTCTCTCGCAACTCTGCCGCAACTCCACTGTACTCTGCCGCAACTCTGTCGCGTACACATCACTATGTCGCAACACTGCCGCAGCTTCTTCATACTCTGTCGCCAGTTCCTTCTTTTCTTCATTTTAGGTAATTTCATAGTCCGTAGTCCCACTCTTTCGATTTACGGACTCCTAAAATGGCTGGCCATGGTGTAGGAAAACAAATCGATCTAGGCGTTAAATCGACTTTAAAGGAAGCCGACGTCCAAGACCTAGAATCCCGATTTCTTTTACCCGAGGGATACTCTTATAGACTCCCAACCCCTCAGGAGAGCGACATACGTCGTGTGTCTGACGGGGCTGTCGGTTTTAGGGCAGCTTTGGAGTTAGGACTCCGCTTCCCATTGTCCGACTTCGGGGCTTCCTTCCTTAGGACGCACAGGGTATCCCCGGGGCAACTGCATCCTCATGCATGGATGCAATTGGTAGCATTCACTGTGCACTGCCATTTAAGGGGCGTCCCTCCGTCTCTTCCTCTTTTAGAAGTATTCTTTAGGCTTCGAGGGAGTCCCGGCTTAGTGCCTTACTCGCTTCAGCGGGTGTACCAGCCCGGTTTTGAGAACCGATTGTTCGAGAAACCTGCTAACAAGCTTCATGGTTTCGAGACGGAATGGCTGGTCGTGGAAGTGCCCGAGGGCCTGGATATCCCCACTCGTTGGGAGAATAGGCGTGAAATCCCCAAGGGTCCCCGGGTTGCCACACTTAGGGAGCAGTTGTCTTCTGACATCAACAAACTGCTAGTCCCTCATTCCCTTAGCCTCGACGCCCTTATATCAAATGAAAATTTGATATTAGCTGGCTGGGGTGTGGGTCTGGTCCCTGTTGCCGGACCCTCTGTTCCTTCGTCAGATCCTCTGCCCTCGGTTTCTCCCGAGTTAAATCCTGAAGCACCTAGGCCACAAGAGGATATAGGGAGCACCAACGTAGAATCAAGTTCTGGCAGCGAACCCTTAGCCGATCTGACTGGTTGGGAAGGGTTCGGCTCCACTTTCATGGTGCTTCCGGATGACGACGCGATAAATATCGAGTCCTTTCAGGAGCATTTAGACTCTCCTGAAGGTAACCTTTCATTATTTCCCATCGCTTATCGTTTCTGATCAATTTTTGACCATTGATGTATTTTCTTTCTTTTTTGCAGATATGAGTCATTTCCGACGATCGTTGGGTCGCCAGGTCTCTGAGGCTGGTCCTTCCAGCGCTCCTGCCAGGAAGAGGCATCGTTTGGCCGACGATGTCCCAAGTGAGGCACCGGTCCCCTCTCGGCCACCTCGTGCTCGGACCCCTCCTGTTTCTAGGCAGGCGATGCCTCCCCCTCCTTCGGAGCAGAGGGATCTCTCTCGGGATAGGGGGAGATTTGCCTCATCTTCACGGGGGGCTTCCGGGTCATCCGGGCGATCACGCTCCGAGGAGCGTGCGGAATGCAATATCATTCCGTCTTAGTGGAAGAATCGAAGGCGCTTGTACATCGAAGGTTCGATGGGAAGTAGGCCAATTCTTCCGAGGATAGGGCCTGTTGAAGAGAGGTCCTACCCCGTGGACGGGGGAAATATTATGAGGGGCCACGAGTTCCGAGTCTACCCCGGGGTTCGTGACAACGACATTTTGGACACTCCCGGGGTGGCCTCCCGGTTGAGCTGGTCGACTATTCTTCCTGGGGATGAGGCAAGGATATTCAGAAACTACCCGGAGGGGGAGGATCTAGCCGATATTGAGGCATTGAGGGTAAGTTTCAAATTTTTCTTCGTTTGGCTCCTTTTTGCCACATTCTTTGAATCTAACTTTTTGCATTTCTTTGCAGCTGGCTCAAAGAACCGTGGCCAACAATGCCCAGCATCGGGCTTATCGGGAGCGAGCCGATAGGGAAATCCTGGAGTTAAAGGATCAAGTTATGGAGTTACAGAACACTGTCAACAACTTGTCTAAACTTTCGGATTTAGTTCGCAGCTTGGAGGAGCAGCTTGCTAAGGTTCACCAGGACCTAAGCCAGGCCAAGGGGGATCTCACTGTTGAGACGGCTCGGTCTAGCAGATTTCAAGAGGATCTTCGGGAGGCCCATTCTGAGCTAGACCATATGCAATCCAACTACGGGTCTCTGCTTGCTCGGAATCAGGAGCTCGAGCAGCGCGTTGCTGAGTTGGAAAGTCAGGCAGCTCCTACGCTGACCCAAGTGGAGATCAATAGCATACGGGCCGAGGCTGTGAAGGAGTACCGCCTTTCCAAGGATTGCTTGAGGCGGAAGGAAGATTTCTCCAACCCTTATGTAAAGTACGGGTTCTACCTGGCCCGATCATGGTTAGAAGCACATAGGGAAGGAGAGGAATTCCCCGAGCTCCAGTACACCAACGAGGCGATGCTATTTGAGGCTCCCGACTGGACTAAATATGAGCCTGAAGCCGAACCTGCAGACGAGTTATTCAGGAGGACCGCCCAAGATGATCTCGCCAACCTCACTGGTCCTTGGGAGCCCATGGATTTGGACGATGCTCCCGAGCCTATCGAGGCTCTTATTGATTTAGACGGCGAGGAGGGTCAGCAGTCCTTGGGAAGTGATGGTCCGTCTGCAGCTGATCCCCAGCTTCCTCCCGAAGAGTAGATTGCTCCTTTTGTTTTTTTGTATTTCTTTTCAAGTACTTTGTTGTTTTTTGTTTTAACTTTGTACTTTTGTCGAATGTAATCGTAAAGATCTATTAAAGATCTATTTGTATTGACTTTCGAATGAAATAAAATTGAGATTTTTGTTCATGCTTCGTATTGCACTACTTCTCTATTTATCATTTATCATTCTTTGTCTGTTTGTTTATTTTGCTTGAATGTATTCATTTGAATGTATTCGTGCATGCTCCCCAATTCTTGATAGAAAGGTAAACTTTCAGAAAGAATTTTTTGAGCTTACGTATAATTGTTTAAGGCTTGATTACTGTGACGTGTATGCGTCTTTAGTTTTTATAGCCTTGATATTTTTATCGCCTGGCCACAGTGACGCATAGCGCCTCAGGCTCTTATGGCTTGGTTAATTGTACACACCTGGCCACAGTGACGCATAGCGCCTCAGGCTCTTACGGCTCGTCTGAACTACGCCTGGCCACAGTGACGCATAGCGCCTCAGGCTCTTACGGCTCGTCTGAACTACGCCTGGCCACAGTGACGCATAGCGCCTCAGGCTCTTACGGCTCGTCTGAACTACGCCTGGCCACAGTGACGCATAGCGCCTCAGGCTCTTACGGCTCGTCTGAACTACGCCTGGCCACAGTGACGCATAGCACCTCAGGCTCTTACGGCTCTTCTGAATACCTGTCACAAGATTTAGATGCATATAAGTTGCAGATGTATAATAAAATGACATTCTGCGTGATGATTTGATGACAATATCTTGTGATGGTATAAACAAATGATAATACTGTTTGGGAAAGAAAATATAGCGATTAATTCAAATACAGCTTTAGGTGATTTGAATTCCATGTTTTCCCTATCTTCTTCCCTTGTAGAGTTTCCAGGACACAGGTGTTAGGTCCAATCTTGTATCTGATTCTGTAGGGACCTTCCCAGTTGGCTCTGAACTTCCCATCCTCCTTCAGGGCATTCGTGATCTGCGACTTTCTGAGCACTAGATCTCCCTCAGACATTGGCCTATCTCTCACCCGGCTATTGTAGTAGTTGGCCACCCTCTGATGATAGGATGCCAATCGAATAGCCGCGGTTTCTCTATGTTCGTCGAGTAGGTCCAAGCCTTCCCTTAGAGCTTGTGAATTTTCTTCCTCTACTAAGGGTATCACTCTTGGTGATAACGCTCCAATTTTCACGGGGATCAGTGCTTCTACGCCGTATACAAGGCTGAATGGCGTTTCTTTAGTCGACACACGACTGGTGGTACGATATGCCCATAAAACACTAGGCAATTCGTCCACCCATGCCCCTTTTGCTTTGTCTAGCCTGGTCTTCAGCCCATGGAGGATAGTTCGATTACTGACTTCGGCCTGTCCATTAGCTTGAGGATATGACACTGAGGAGATCCTTAGCTGAATGTTGAGGCTCTTACAAAATTCACGGAAGGCGTTGCAATCAAATTGCTTTCCATGGTCGGCATTTAAGATGCGGGGAATCCCGAATCGACAGATAATGTCTTTCCACATCATTGCCTCCACTTTCTTTTCCGTGATTGTGGCTAAAGGCTCTGCTTCAATCCACTTTGTAAAGTAATCGGTAGCCACTAGCAGGAACTTTCTTTGGCCCGTGGCTAAGGGGAAAGGTCCAAGGATGTCCAATCCCCACTGTGCAAAAGGAATTGGCTGTACTGTGCCATGAGAGGGAGTCACTGGGGCTGTTGTGATGGACGCAAACCTCTGACATTTGTCACATTTGCGGCTTTGGTCCATCGCATCTTTCTTCAACGTTGGCAAGTAAAATCCCGATCGCAGTACTTTAGCAGCGAGGGCTCTTGCTCCTAAGTGTTCACCGCAAATTCCTTCATGCACTTCAGCTAGGGCGTAACTTGCTTGTTCCGGTCTCAAACATTTTAATAAGGGTGACGAATATCCCCTTTTGTACAGTTCTCCGTTGATGAGTGTGAACTTCGCCCCTTGTACTTTCAAGCGACGAGCCTCGTCCTTATCTTGGGGGAGTGTTCCTTCGGTGAGATACTGTTTGTATGGGGATCTCCAATCGTCTCCCACTTGAATGTCACACACTTCGACCTCTTCAATACTAGGTCGTTCGAGCTTCTCCACCTTCACTGTCCTTCCTCTTGTTTCGGTGGAAGAGGCTAACTTAGATAATGCATCAGCATGTGTGTTTTCGGACCGGTTGATTTGTATCAGCTGAAAGCTTTTGAAAGTCTGGGCCAGAAGTTGAACTTTCTTCAAGTAAGGGACCAGCATCGGTTCCCGTACCTCGTAATCTCCGCTGAATTGGTTCACCACCAATTGAGAATCACTGTGTGCTATCAAGTGGTGAACCTGTAGCTCCTTCGCTAACATCATCCCTGCTATCAGAGCTTTATACTCCGCTATGTTGTTCGAATTGGGGAATCCGAACCGTAGGGAGTATTCAAGGGATTTTCCTTCGGGTGATACCAGAACTATACCCGCTCCGCTTTCGTTGGCACTTGATGCCCCATCGACATGCAGCAACCATGGGTGAGCCTCCCCTTCACTGCTGTCGCTTGGGATAGTGCATTCTACGATAAAGTCAGCCAGAGCTTGACCCTTGATAGCCTGTCGTGGTTGGAATGTGATTTCGTATCCCCCAAGCTCCACTGCCCATTTCACTAACCTTCCTGAGTGTTCAGGTTTCTGAAGGATCTGTCTTAACGGTTGATCTGTCAAGACAGTGATAGGGTGTGCTTGGAAATACGGGCGCAACTTTCGCGAGGCCATCACAAGGGCTAATGCTAGCTTTTCGGCTAGGGGGTAGCGGGTCTCTGGATCCAATAACACTTTACTCACGTAGTAGATGGGACGGTGCACCATTTCATCTTTCTTCAGTAGCACCGCACTGACGGCGAAGTCACCGACTCCCAAATACATATAGAGTTGTTCTCCTTCCAAGGGCCTCGTTAACAAAGGCAACTGTTTCAAGTACTCCTTGAGGTCTTCAAAGGCTTTTTGACAATCTTCCGTCCATTCGAAGTTCTCCCCCCCCCCCCCCCCCGTAGAGTTTTGAAGAACGGCAAGCTCCTTTCTGCTGATTTCGACAAGAAGCGATTCAGAGCTGCTATTCTGCCTGTCAATCTCTGGACTTCTCTTACAGTGGTTGGGGGTTTCATGTCAATGACAGCCTGTACCTTCTCAGGATTTGCCTCAATGCCCCTGTTAGTGATCATGAAGCCTAAAAACTTCCCTGATCTTACCCTGAATGAGCACTTTTCAGGGTTTAGCTTCATGTTGAATCTCCTCAATACTTCGAATACCCTGGACATTTGATCAGTATGAGACTCTCCTACGCGGCTCTTGATTATCATATCGTCCACGTAGGCTTCCATGGTATTTTCCAGAAGATCTTTGAACACTTTGCTCACCATTCGTTGATAGGTGGCTCCCGCGTTCTTTAGACCGAACGGCATTACCCAATAGCAATAGGTTCCGTCGTCGGTTATAAAGGAAGTCTTTTCTTCGTCTTTTGGGTGAAGCATGATTTGGTGATACCCGGAGAATGCATCCAAGAAACTGAGGAATTCGTAGCCGGATGTATCGTCTACTAGTCTGTCTATCCGAGGTAGGGGGTATGAATCTTTAGGGCAGGCTTTATTCAGGTCGGTTAAATCCACACACATTCGCCACTTCCCGCTAGATTTCTTTACCATCACTACGTTGGCCAACCACTCAGGGTAGTAGACCTCTCGGATGAATCCGGCGCCCAGGAGTTTACTCACTTCTTCAGTGATTGCTTTTTGTCGTTCCGGGGCGAAACTCCTCTTCTTCTGTTTGACGGGTCTGTGCCCGGGTATGATGTTAAGCTCATGGCAAATTACTTCGGGACTAATCTCGGGCATGTCTGTCGGGCTCCAGGCGAAGATATCCGAGTTTCTCCTCAGGCATTCGACTATGTCGTTCTTTAATTGTTCGCCGAGTTGAGTCCCGATGAATGCCTTTTTTCCTCCATCCCTTTCGATTAGCTCAATGGGTTCTATCTCCTCTACAGGCTGAGGTTTGGGCGGATCATCTATGCACAAGGTTTCTTTCCTCTGTGCTACCTTGTTGGCAGTGGAAGCGAGATAACAAGTACGAGCACTCCTTTGGTTTCCTCGTACTTGCCCGACTCCGTTGGGAGTGGAAAACTTCATCAATAGATAGCAGGAAGATATCACCGCCCTCATGTCATTCAGCACAGGTCTGCCCAAAATCATGTTGTAGGCAGCGGAGGTTGACCTGACCACCATGAACAATACTTGCCGGGTCACGTTCTTCGGGTGCTCTCCGAGAGTTACAGGCAACTCTATGGACCCGGCAACCTTCACTCGCTCCCCCGTGAATCCGTATAGTGGCGTCATAACGAGCTTTAACCTATCGTCGGATATGCTCATTTTTTCGAAGCAGTTCCAATAGATCAGGTTCACTGAGCTCCCGTTATCGACCAGGACTCTGCTCACCGGGTGTTTGGCCACTATCGTGGATATCACCATGGGGTCGTCATGGGGCATGACAATATCACCTTTGTCAGCCGGAGTGAACATGATGGGCTCTTCATCCGCCTGTTCCTCCATCACAACGTTAACCTGATACGCTTGCCTTGCGTAGGTTTTGCGGGAAGTAGAGGAGCTTCCTGCACTTGAGTCCCCGCCTGCGATGACATTTATTGCCGGGGCTGTAGGTTCGTTGTTTGGCGGATTAGCACGGGGGATTGGCCTGACTACTTCTTTTCTAGGCCTATCCCTTCTGTTGTCATTATTTGCCCCCGTCCGCTGACGATCATTCCTTTGGTCACGCGGAGGATAACGGGGTCTCTCGCTCCTCCATAGGAAGCGGTTGATCTTTCCTTCTCTGGCTAGCCTTTCCAACTGGTCCATCAAATCTCTGCACCTCTCTGTTGGGTGTCCGTGAGCACAATGGAATTCGCAGTAGGCTTCAGTGTTTCGTCCTACGTCTCCAATTTTCTTCTTGGGGAATTCCAACAATCCTGTCCCTTCGATGGCTGCCAGTATTGCAGTGCGAGGCTCGTTTAACCTGGTATAACCTTCATACCTGAGCCTAGGGGCTTTGTCAGCTCTCACGGGTCTTGGGAAACTTCTCTCGGGTGCGTCTCTCTCTCTCTTCTTTCCTTCCTTCGCCTCCCTGGGCTGTATCATTTTCATCACTTCTTCTTGAGCTACATACTTGTTAGCCCTGGCAAAGAGGTCGGAAATTGTCATCGGTTGATCGAGAGAGAGGGATTCTTGTAGCTTCTCGGAGCTCGTCCCTTGCAGCATTGCAGCCAAGGCTACGCCTACCGGTAGATCTTCCACTTCCAAGGTTGCATCTCGGAAGCGGTCTACAAAGCTTTTCAAGGGTTCTTTATTCCATTGTTTAAGCGTGAGTAGGTAGGTAGCGTCTTTCTTCCTCTGGCTGTGGATCATAAAGACTTTGAGGAATTCATTTCTCAACTCATCAAAAGAGGAGATTGAACCTTCGCTCAACCCGTTGAACCACTTTAGAGCGTGCCCGGACAATGTAAGGGAAAAAGCCCTGCACATAATTTCGTCTTCCCACTCATGCAATAGCATGAGGGATTCATAACTCTGTATGTGATCGTAGGGGTCCGCTTTGCAAGTGTAAGTAGCCATAGAAGGCATTTTGAACTTCTTCGGCAAAGGTTTGTTCATGATCTCCAGGCTGAATGGGATCTTCCTCCTTTGGCCGTCATCCGGAGATACCAATTTTTTCTTCTCGAGGATCCTTTGGACGACCTTCTCCACGTCCTCCGACCCTCGAGCTGAGCATGGCCTTGTCCCTTCAGGTCTAGAAGAGTCCGATTGATAAGCGCCCCTTCTAGCACCTCCCACTCCGGGACTTGATATTTTGAGGCCTTCTCGTGGGTCAAAACCTCCCTGTCTTCGTTGCTCCCCAGCCCTATAGGCTCCCAGATCACGTTCTGACTCCACGGGAGACGAGCTGCGGCAGGTGGGGGAACTCTGCCGCCTACGGGCTGCGGGGGAACTCTGCCGCCTGGCGGCCAGAGGGGTCTGTCGCGCCTCGGGCAGGGGTGAACTCTGCCGCCTATTAGAGGCAGGAGAGCACCGTTGCGTATCTGATGTGGGATACCTCTGCCGCATGTAGTCTGCGGAAGAGTTCTGTTGCCTTTGAGCCGCGGGGGGACTCTGCCGCACATTTGGCGAGCTCTGCCGCCTATCGGACAGAGGGGGACTCTGCCGCCCAGAGGCCTGAGGGGAACTCTGCTGTTGTTGAGTCGCGGGTGAGCTCTGTCGCGCGTTAGCCGCTGGCGAACTCTGCCGCCTATATGCTGCGGGTGAGCTCTGTCTTGCTGGACTTGCAGTAGCATTATTTTGCGTTCCTGCCTCTTGTCCAGCGTTTACCAGAGTAGAGGGCTGGCCTCTCTCGTAGGTCCGTCGGGGTGTGCTTTCCCCTACTAACTGCTGCACTTCACGGGGTAAGCTCAATTGGGGGAGAGCGTCTCTGAAGAAGCTCACCATAGCTTTCAATGCAGTTGTAGTCTCCTCATTTTTGCGCTTCAGGGTCTCAAATTCTTCTAGGGAAACCACGGCTTCTCCCTGACCCCTTTCACCATGTCTTCGTCTTTGTTCTGCTCTGACAGGGGGACTCACAGAATTCTGCCCTCCTGTCACCTCCGCTGTAGAGCGTGTCCTCACCATTTTGATAGAGAATCTGGCTTTTTGTCAGAATTCCCACAGACGGCGCCAATTGATGTGGCCCAACTGACAGCAACAAGAATATATCTTTTTTGTAATCTGATTGCACTAACGACAAAAGGGTGACGTCGATGCAATTCGTTCTTCGTGTTCTTCGTATATCCTGCAAAAACAACAGGAATCAGAGGGGGCAGGGATTTGTCCTTGCACGCGCACTCCGATGATTAAGTAAGTAATCGGAGTTGTGAATGTATGAAGAAGAGAATGTGATGCTTAAATCAGAGAGTTTAAGGCTTTTCCCTTCTTTTTGGTTCTTTTTTTTGGATCCCCTTTTTCAGAGAGCTCACCTGGTATTTATAGGTTTCTCTGGGTCGGTTCGAGCTGAGGCCCAGGCGCGTGTCTGGGCCGCGACAGAGTCATATAGCACTCTGTCGCGCTTCGGGTGAAACAGCTTGCGGGAGACCTCTACCGCGGGCTGTGTAGGAGAACTGTGCCGCAGGCTGTCCGGGAGACTACGCTGCAGGCTGTGCGGGAGACCTCTACCGCAGGCAGTACCGGAGAATTATGCCCCAGGCTGTGCGGGAGACCTCTACCGCAGACTGTGCGGGAGACCTCTACCGCAGTCTGTGCGGGAGACTACGCCGCAGACTGTGTGGGAGACTTCTACCGCAGTCTGTGCGGGAGACTATGCCTCAGGCTGTGCGGGAGACTTCTATCGCAGGCAGTACCGGAGAACTATGCTGCAGGCTGTGCGGGAGACCTCTACCGCAGACTGTGCGAGAGACCTCTACCGCAGTCTGTGCGAGAGACTATGCCGCAGACTGTGTGGGAGACCTCTACCGCAGTCTGTGCGGGAGACCTTTGCCGCGAGGGCAATGCGGGAGACCAATGTCGCGAAATGGGCGATGGAGGTCTGTCGTGCCTGCTGTGCGGCTCATCACAAGGCGACAGACTCCTATCGCATCGAACACTCTGTCGCACTGCTAGGAACTGTGCCACGTCGCCGCTCTGTCGCCAAATCCGCCACGTGGTTCGTTCTTGGTTTACCACGTGGCAGGCGGATGGTTGCACACGTAGATTCTGGTGACACGACCACCATCAAGTACAAATCTTAATACAAATTAGTTTAATCTACTTACCAACTAAAGTATCCTCTCCTTAATAATTAAGTTTGATGCCATTGCCAACGAAGCTTCGATATAGTGGTAATGAGGAGGTTTTGACCCTTTAAAATTTTAAGTTTAAAATTTTATTAAATGTGAATTTTGAATTTAATTTATTTTCATGATTAATATAAAATGTAATATACTGACTGTAATTATAATTTTTTATGAAAATATACTACTCATAAAAAGTTTTATTTAATAATTATTATTATTTAAAAAAAATAAAGTTTAATATTAGATCTCTTTTTTTTTTCCTTTTTTATCTTTTTATGGAAAAAAAAAAAAGTACTCACTCGTTTTATCACCAAGTTTGGGTGGTTAACCATCCATTTTTTTTAGTAATGTTATTTTAACATACACAATTTTTTTTCTATTAGTTATCTCTTCTAATATATCTATTTATTCATAAATATAATTTTTAAAATTAAATATTAATCTAAATCTATATGTTAAACTTCTCTTAAAATGCATAATATTAGAAATTGGAAATTCTTTTGATACATAGGTATAGATTTTCTTTTAATTACTAAGTATATATATTATATTTTTATTCTTTTTTTTCATAATTTTTTGCTTTCATTTATTAAAAAATCAAAATCATTGACTAAATGTACATTTTAAGATTTTTTTTTCTTAAAAATCATTATAAAAACTATAATATTTTTATTTAAAATATTTGAAAAGAAAAAAAAATTAGAGAAGATCAAAAGCAAAAGACAAAAATATTTTCAAAACTTTTTAATCTTTAAAAAGACAACTTTTGGTTATATAAGAAACATTAGATAAAAAGAAAACCAAAGTGCAAGTTTCTTAAAAATCATTGTAAAGTTTTTTTTTTTTCTTTTAACAAATGTTTGAATAAAATAAAATAAAATAAAAATTTAGAAAAGATCCAATTCCAAAGACAAAATTGTTCCCAAAACCTTTTAATTCTTAAAAGACAATTTGATAATTTTTAGAACATGAAAAAAACCAAGTGTAAAACAAAAACACTCAAGGATTCATTCTAAATTATATTATTTATAATTTAAAATTCTTGGAAAAAGTTTAGAAAATGCTCAAAGTAAAAGGCAAAAATATTCTCAAAACATTTTATTCTTTAAGGATAACTTGATAACTTGAGAAATATTAAAGAAAAAAATCCAAAATGCTAAGAGTCTTAAAAATCATTTTAAAATATATTAATTTTTAATTTAAAATATTTGAAAAAAAAAAAAAGTAAAATACAAAAGTATCTTGAAAACCTTTTTTGTAATTTTAAAACTTAAAGCAAAAAAAAAAAAAGAAAAAAGAAAAAAGAAAAATGACAGATGTCAAATGGAGACTCCTTTCATATATAGGTATAATTTATTAGTTACAGATATTACTATGTTATATTTATATAATTATCTTATTTTTCTATCTTTTTATATATTTTATTTAACAATTCCCGCAAAGCTTTTTTTTTTTTTTTTTTTTTGTTTTGAATTTTTGATCCGTCAGCGTCTCCTATCACAAACTAGGTTGGAGATTACCATTTGCAAACCTCTTTATGAGGTATCTTCTCAACTTTCAAAGATGACGACAAAGCAAGTTCAAACGTTAAAAAGATCGTTGCTTCTCCAAATTGGCCTCTCAAAATTAGTACAAGTCCTTCCCTCTCCTCTTCCTCCTATATGACTTAAGATTGTCTCACGTTAAGTCATATTTATATTAACTAAAAAGTAAAAAAAATTTATATAAACACACTAAATATGAAACATTTTTAATTTTATTAAATTTAAATTTATATATTTTATTCGTATTTTTTTAACACCATATTACTCTACTGTTTTAAAATGATCAAATCTCTTAAAATCTACCCAAATGATATACAATTACTTTTAAATGATGAAATTCAATTTATTTAAAATTCAAATCTCTATATATATATATATATATAATTTTTTTCCTCAATCAAGGACCTTTTGTAAAAGAAAATAATATAAAAAAATTTGCAAGGAATTTGGTACCACATATAAAAAGTTAAAGATCCACCGGAACAAAAGTAAATTACAAAATTAATTGTAAAGTGAAAGAAAAAGAAAAGAAAAGAAAAGGCAGGGGTAGTGAGTGAGTCAAAGGACTAATGACAGATTCTCCACATCCAACGTCTCCAAGGAAAGACACGTGTCTAAACTAACAATCAAGATGTCTGTTTGAAACATTCTTGCTGTCTGCACGCTTTACACTCTAGAAAAATAAAACATTGCTCACCACTGATGTTTCGAATACAAGACAACAAGGGATGGGAGTAATGCGAGACGGAGTGCTACCTTGCATCGTTCGTTGTCAAGCTCACTGTCACTGAACACTTACCTAGAGAACAAACAAGCACGCTCGAATATAATACCAGGGTTACAAAGGAGCCGAGTTGGCAGAGAAAGTGATACCTAAGGCCAGGCTTTGATCAGAAGCCATTGGATCAACAACACCCATGACATCGACAGGGGCCACACGACTTTTCCCAGTCAGAGACGCTTTCAATCCAAAAGAGTGGAACTAGTTCCAAATGAATCTTTTTAAAGGGACTCTTGCGTTCCAGTCTCTATCCACACACACTCTTTCTCTTTCTCTGTAAATTGCACCCCATCTAGATGGGACATGGGGGTCAACTCGACGTAAAGTATCAAAATTTATGGCCAACCATTTGGGTCAATGGTTTGACGGTTGATAATGAAATGTATTACAAAAGCAGTATATAGAAGATGGAATGATTACTACTTTGGATTACTTGCAAAGGGTGTTGAAACTCTTACTACTATAGCTTTTGTTGCGGTTAGTGAGCCGTGGACATGTGGTTGCTTTGATACAAGACAGAGCACTTCTGTGCCAAATTGCAAATTCTTGCTTTGCTGATTTTGAGATACCCTTTTGAGGATTTGGAGGTAATCTTGGTTCAGTTACTGAATTTAATGCCGGTGATGTTGCTGAAGGTCGGTTTGAACTGAAACACGCACTCGGATATTTGCGATATCTTCTTCCTTGTATTTGGAGCGTTTTGCGACTCAACTGCCCCTAAGGTGAGCCTTTTATTACTTCTGTGGCATGTTCTTCGATTACGCAAAGAAATTAAAACGGAAAAGGAAACCCCAATCAGACGTTGTTTAATGAATTCTAGTTAATACGATGGAGAAGAATTAGAAGAAATAAATTTGGGCCTTTGCAAGTTTTTCCAAGGCTTGGTCTTTGCTGTACTTTGGCAAAACCGGAAGCAAGAAGAAGAAAAAGTTGATCACTGAGGTAAGATCTTTCGTGGCTGCATAAGTTGGTCATGTGGTTTCATTGTAGTATCTGTTTTCTCTTTGATCTGAGTGTGAAAATGAGATTATTATGATTATTAATTAGACTAGCTAGAACCAGATTATACCAATCCAATGGCACAAATGAACATGGAAGAAATGGAGGAGATTGACAGAGAAGATTTGGAAGTGATGAATAGTGAGACAGAGGAGTTGAACAGAATTTCACCGTGGATGAAACAGATAACCATCCGAGGACTCATTGCTAGCCTTCTTATTGGTATCGTGTACAGTGTGATAGTCATGAAGCTCAACCTCACAACCGGGCTAGTTCCCAACCTAAATGTCTCGGCTGCTCTTCTTGCCTTCGTATTTGTTAGGTCGTGGACTAGGCTGCTTCAGAAGGCAGGACTTGTTTCAACTCCGTTTACTCGACAAGAGAATACTATAATTCAGACCTGTGCAGTTGCTTGTTACAGCATTGCTGTTGGAGGTTTGTGTTGTCTTATCAAGTTAATATGCTGTCTGCAATCAACTTTTTTAAATTTTATTGATTAATTGGAAAACCATTTCACCTTTTTTTTTTCCTTCCTCAATTATTTAAATACAGGTGGTTTTGGGTCTTATCTGTTGGGTTTAAACAGGAAGACATATGAGCAAGCAGGTGTTGATTCAGAAGGCAATAATCCAGGGAGCATCAAGGAACCTGGGATTGGTTGGATGATTGGGTTTCTCTTTGTCAGCTGCTTTGTGGGGCTTTTGGCATTGGTTCCACTAAGAAAGGTATGTTTATTTATTTGTTCATTTATTTTTTGGTTGCAAGGTATGTTTGTTTCTTCTGTTTCCCTTCTTTCTTTTGAGTGTTTCCAAAGATAAATTGATGATGGGTTTAGTTGCAGCAATTTCGTTTTGAAACGTGCAATAATGTGGTCATGGCTTTTCATTTTTTTTGGTCAGATTATGATAATTGACTACAAATTAACTTACCCAAGCGGAACTGCTACCGCTGCTCTGATAAACGGATTTCATACTCCTAAAGGAGACAAAATAGCAAAGTATGAATCTACTATTCTGAATCATTTTCTTTTCAAATTGGACACCAAACAGGTTGTGAGTGTTGCATAACTCAAGCATGTAATGATTCATCTTGCAGGAAGCAGGTTCATGGGTTTCTGAAATTCTTTTCACTTAGTTTCCTCTGGTCATTCTTCCAGTGGTTCTATGCAGGTGGAGATGAATGTGGATTTTCTCAGTTTCCTACGTTTGGCTTGAAAGCATGGAAAAACTCGTGCGTGCTCTAGATTTTCTCTTCTCCATGTTGTCATCTCTCCACTCATATATCTTGCCATAACATTAATTAGAGAAATTCAATTTTGCAGATTTTACTTTGATTTCAGTATGACTTACATAGGAGCAGGAATGATCTGTTCACATCTGGTAAACTTATCTTTGCTCTTTGGAGCAGTGCTTTCTTGGGGAGTAATGTGGCCACTAATAGGCGGGCTCAAGGGAGATTGGTTCCCTGCAGCTTTACCAGAAAGCAGTATGAAGAGTCTAAATGGTTACAAGGTTTGCAGAGAATTTATTTTGGAAGAGCTTCTCCCTTAATAATATCTTGGCACCATTATTCATACTCAGTTCTCACTATTTTCCATTTATCATGCAGGTTTTTATAGCTATTGCTCTAATCCTGGGGGATGGGCTCTACAATTTTCTGAAAATACTGTTTTTCACTGCAAGAAGCATTCATACCGGAGTGAGAAATAGCGACCTTAAAATATGTAAGTCAGCAACTCCATGATTTTCAGCTTAGCAGTTCCATAATTTTCTGCTCACTAGTTATATAGCTGCCATTTTCTACGGAACTAGGATTGATTTCATATTACAATGGCACTTAAGCAATTCAAATATTCTGTTTTCATGGTGAGGTAGTGGACTGCCCCCTTTCATCATGATTTGTCCTGCTGCAATGGAGTTCATTTGGTTTTGGAAGTGCTAAACCAGATATGAGTCACTGCGGTCTCATAGATCCTTTACTAACTTAACTCTCTTTTTCTGTATTGCTGTCCTCAGAGAATAACAACTTTGCGAACTTCCTTTGTTTGTAATGCAGTTTCTCGTAACCAGAATCAGCGTCTGAATGATCTTCAACGAAATGAACTATTTATAAGAGAGAGCATTCCTATTTGGGTAGCATGTGCAGTGTACACCATTTTTTCTATCATTTCCATCATTGTGATCCCTCTGATGTTCCCTGAGCTGAAATGGTATTATGTAGTTGTTGCTTACATTCTTGCACCGTCTCTAAGCTTCTGCAACGCTTATGGTGCTGGTCTGACTGACATGAACATGGCCTATAATTATGGAAAAGTAGCCCTCTTTGTGCTTGCTGCCCTGTCTGGAAAAGAAAATGGTGTGGTTGCAGGACTTGTTGGCTGTGGTCTTATTAAGTCCATTGTTTCTATCTCTTCTGATTTGATGCATGATTTCAAGACCGGTCATCTAACATTCACTTCTCCCAGATCCATGCTTCTCAGCCAGGCTATTGGAACAGCCATTGGCTGTGTTGTAGCTCCTCTTACATTCTTTCTCTTCTATAAAGCCTTTGATGTGGGAAACCCTGATAGTGAATACAAAGCCCCATACGCCCTGATTTATCGAAATATGGCAATTCTAGGTGTTCAAGGCTTCTCTGCCCTTCCCCAGCATTGTTTGCAGCTCTGCTATGGGTTTTTTTCCTTCGCCATTGCAGCCAACTTATTGAGAGATTTTACTCCAAAGAATATTGGAAAATGGGTTCCCCTTCCAATGGCTATGGCCGTGCCTTTCCTTGTTGGTGCTTATTTTGCTATTGACATGTGTGTGGGAAGTCTGGTTGTGTTTGCATGGCACAAGCTAGAAGGCAACGAGGCAGGTTTGATGATTCCTGCTGTTGCTTCTGGCTTGATATGTGGAGATGGGCTATGGCTTCTCCCTTCTTCTGTTCTGGCTTTGTTTAAGGTTCATCCTACAATCTGCATGAAGTTCTTGGCAACAACATAGTCTATGTTATGAGAAAGATTGAAACAGATAGAATGCAGAGACTTTTAAGTTACATTTTAACAAAAACTAATTAGTAGTTGCAAACACACAATGGCTTACCGACCAGAATACTGTTTCATACAGAAGCTGTCTCTTCTGGTAAAAGGTAAAACGCAACATGCTAGATAACATATGTAATTAAGCTGCTCTAAAGTAACTTACTTTGTAATTGTATCAGCTTGAAGCAGCAGGAAAATTTAGTTAGTTCTGATGTAAATATATGAAAAAGTTGTAATAAAAATCAAAAACAAAGATCAATTCCATAACTGATTTCAATCCAGTCAGACAGTCATTGACACAAATCAATTGTCTTGCTGGATTCAGTACTCTTCTTAAAGCTTTACTATTTGTCTTGGTCATATTCCGGATTACACATGAAGCCATGAACATTTCTTTCTTTTCATTGTTTTTGCTAGCGGAGTGTCAGTAACAGCTACATTGCCGGAAATTTTTAGCGAAGGAAACAATGCTGCAAGTCTACTAGCAAGTAGCAGGGAAATGAACTTTCTTGGGCACTGCTGAGATTGAACAGAATATCTTCTCATAACTTAACATTCAACCAAATGATGACAGTTGTGTAAGGCTTTTTCTTCTTTCTGTTTCTTGGGGAAAGAGTAAACGATGGATGAACAAATGTCTTCCTATGTGATGGGATCAGAATTATGTTGACCGTCCATATTAATAGTGATACACTTTTATGTTGACTGTCCACATCCTATGCATAGCTTCGCGAGTGCTACTCCCAACCCCTATATTACCTTCAAGAAGCAGCCTATATCCACTCTTCACGGTGTATACTCCTTCCCTCTGATAATGCCAAATCAACGTGCCTCGGGTGTTTCTGTTGCCCAATGGTAATGCGGCTATAGCTTCTACTTTTTCTCTCAATTCCACTGGCCAGTTTGCTCTAAGAACAACTCACAGACAAAGCTATCTTCTTCCCAACCTCCTCTGGGCGAAGTAAGTTGGAATGACAGATGCAAAGGAAGCCATTTATCTTTCCAACTCTCCACCTCAAACCTCTCTGCAAGATTGATCTAGCCGTCCAAATGCTTAATTAATGCATGAAAATTGTCTTCGAAAATAAACAAAGTATTCATCAGATTTGATATTGTCACTCTCTTATTTAATTTTATTTTTTAAAATATTTTTACTTATTATTTTTTGTTTAAAAATTATTAATTTATTTTATTATCTCTCCCACTTTTTTTTATTATTCTTGATGTTTCATTTTCATTTTTATTTTTATTTTTTGATATTTTAATATTATATGTAAGTTCATATATAAATTATTATTTTATATTCATAATATGTAATTATTAAATTTCTTATATATTATTTATAATTCTAAATATAGTGTATCACTATTTACTAAATAAAATTTTTAAAGACTATAAATGTTAAATAACATTGAAACATATATAAATATGACTTCCAGATATTTAATAATAAAAGTATTATTTGATATAAAAATAATTTTTTTAAATTTTAATCATTTTTATATAAAAATAATTTTAATTTTTTTTATTAATTTTACAAATATAAAAAATAAATATTATAAATTTCATTATATATAAATTTTCATCTTGTGTCACTAATGATCATTTTCTCTTCTCACTATGCTTAATTTCACCATCATTGCCGTGTTTGAATCCAAACATATATTTTATCGTCAATTTTAATCTTACCATTATATAATATATTTTGTATTTTTATCAAATATTAATTTATATGACAATTAAAATTAAAATTTTATAACAAAATTATTAATTATTACGATAGTAAGTTCTATAGAGATCTGAGTTGGGATCCTAATATTTATTAATTTAAAAAAATTATTAACATTAATTTAGACTAACCTAAAAAATTTAAATTAAAAGTAAGAGTGAGCTTCAAGAAACAAATACAAACACTTTCATTCCTTTTTATTGTCTAAGCTCTATTTTTTTTTTCTTCTTCCTCCACACATTTATTACAAAGACTAACTTGACCATTAACTGGAAATCCTAAATATACTATGAAATAGTAGCAGGAACTTGCATTCCATTCAAGCTAGTTTTCTGCATAAACCAGCCAAAGCAGTCCAAACTTGTGAAAAATTAAAAACGGCACACCGTTATTCGGACTAGTCTTCCTGCTTTTCCAAGTCCAACCATCGGAAAACATTCAAGCCGCTGGCTGCTGGCTTAGACTTACAACCAAAAAAAAAAAAGCCTTTTGTTTCTGCAACTATCAGTTTAATATAAAAGAAAATAAAAAAGTCCGTAGACAGGAAATTCTAGAACTGTCGTTGAAGACTTACATTACATTGGTTGGTATTGAATTTTTTTTTTTTAATGAAATCTTTTAAAATAGCAATCAATATAGAATTAGGCACAGTTTCATGCGTATGCATGGGGAATGTATAGGGTTTAATATTAACTTAAGTTTACCATTATACTCTCTTCTTTCTATATATATATATATATATATATATATATATATATTAAAAATAGTTATTATCTTTGAGTTTTGGATATAGGTTGGTATTTGAAATGAAGAAATTATTTTGAATAATATATCTAAAATTTGAACTCTGTTTTTGAATATTAAATCAAACTATCATATTTTTATATTAAATATAAAAATTTTATAAATTTAAAATTTTAATTTCACTATTCTAAATAGAGAATTTATATATATATATATATATATATATATATATATATAAATTTTAAGCAGCTGATCATGAACGTCGCATTGACAATTCAACCAAAAAAAAAGAAAAATTTAAGTGGTCAAAAAAATAATCTCGCGTTTATGTAAATTTCAATAAAAATAATAATAACTATTGAAAATTGAATTTTAAGGAGATTTTTTTTCTTTTTTTTTTTTTCTTTTAATATACAGGCGAATGAAAGAATTAATACCGACAAACATGAAACGCCAGGCAAATTCGGTGGCATAATGGGACTAAACTTAAAACTTTGAAGACAAAACTACCCTCGTTGAACAAGACTATTTGCGAGGTTAGATCCGTAAATCTCGAAACTTATGTGGACTTTTTGGCAAATCATCGCGGCACACTCACCATTATAAATAGATGCGAAGATCCTCCCTGTCGCTCGGCACTTGGCAGTGTCTGAGAGGAAGAAAAAGAAAAAAAAAACTGACAACTTTCACAGGAAGGTGCGTAAGTTAAAACCTTTCCCGATCCCTCTGCCTCGTAAGTAAATTAGATTCCTCTCTTTGTTTTATTTAATTGACTATTAAGCTTATTTAAAGGCTTTTGGAGTTTTGGTTTTCCAGGGCTGTTATTTTTTCTGTGAGAGTTGCCTTGGTAGCTTTCTTTCTGGCTACTTTAGATCTCTCTCAGCTTGTAATTTGGTGGTGGGGTTTTTTAATTTTGGTGTTTTCTTTGATTGCTAGTGGTGAAAATGGCTTCAGATTCAAAGATACATACTTTCGAAGAGGTTGCAAAGCACAACAAAATCGAAGATTGCTGGCTGATTATTTCTGGGAAGGTCAGATCTTTCTCTTTCTTTTATTTAATTACCGTTTTTGGTCTTTCCATGAAGGATTGTTTAATTGCTTTTCCTATTTAAACTATGATTTTCTGGTTTACAGTTGAGCCATGAGTTTAGTTCATATTTCAATTTTAAGTTTTCAATTGAATGGTAAAACTGGAACTTTCTGTTGGAATGATTTATCAATGTTGCCCTGCTTAATCAGCTATGTTGGTTAAGATGATTTTAGTTATAGGTTTAAGAAAGTAGTTTCTTAGACCTATTTGTTATTTTTCAAAATAGGGTGTATCATGGAAAACAAAATAGAAAAAAGGAGGAAGGGAAGGGGAGGGGGTTTCTTCTTTTTGATGGAGAGGTTGGAATTGAAGAGCTGACTTTACTATATTCATGAAATTCTTAATTTTACTGTGTGTTTCTGCAACTCTTGATGCTGTGATATGGTGGTGCTTATCAGATTAGATTTGAAGTTTTCAAAAGGCTGAAGTCCTGTTATCAGTTTAAAAACAAAAACAGTTCCTTGTGGACAGTAGGACTCTTTGAAGTTTGAATTTGTTGACTAAATGATAGTGACATGCATTAATCATATAAATAGACAAATGAAGACATTGAAATGGTTTTTGACTTTTTGTGAATCAACTTATTATATGTGACCACATCTGTTCTCATCCATCATCACGGGTATGCAGCCTCAGCTGAGAACTGATGAGTACAATACTGCCTGTAATTGACTAAACTAGATGAAATTTGAATGTTGGCCAAATGCAAATCAACTTTTTTCCAAGTAATCGTCAGATTTTGATGTTCTTTTTCAATGTCGAAAAAACTTTATTATTAACAAATAAGTATCTTCTTCAATGTTTAAAAATTCACCCGACGAATATGACAAGAACGAGGTATTTGGAGTTAAATTTTGTATTATGCCATTGTTTATTATCGAGATTTCTGTCTATATAGGTGTATGATGTAACTCCATTCATGGATGAACATCCTGGAGGCGATGAAGTTTTGCTGTCAGCAACCAGTAATTTTTACACTATTTTCGTAGTTGGTTCTTTATTAAGTTTACTGAATTAAGCCTGAATTTGGTAAGTTAGATCATGGAACTTTCTGCTATCTTATCAGGGAAGGATGCCACAAATGATTTTGAAGACGTTGGTCACAGTGATTCTGCAAGAGAAATGATGGAAAAATACTACATAGGCGAGATTGATTCAAAAACTGTTCCAGCTAAGCGCACCTACATTCCACCACAGCAAACCCCTAACAATCCGAATAAGACACCTGAGTTTGTGATTAAGATCCTACAATTTCTAGTACCCCTCTTGATTTTGGGCTTGGCTGTTGCCGTACGTGGCTTCACTAAGAAAGAGTAGCTTATTACCGCACAGGAGTTTACCAATTTTGAGGGGTGAATTGGTGGTTTCATTGGTTTGTTGGAAAGGACAATCATATGTTTTCTTTAATTTCCCTTCAGCTTTTGTGTGAAACTGAATAGTGATTCGTAACATGGTCCATTGTCGAAGACAATACTATACTATATTGAGCAACTTTGAGTACCCTTTATGTTAGCAGGAGAGTAGACAATGTTTGATTTTGTTGGAATTTAAAAGCAAAGCATGTTTTTATTCCTTTGTCATGGTTTTTTTTTTCCCAACCCTTCCTCTTCTAGTTATATTTGATTATCTAGCACGAGTCTCTACCATTTTAAGGGCCGGCTAAAGAGAACTTTCACCTGTGACATTGTGAATCATGTTTAGGATTTAAAACGAGTTCTAACGATTTAGTATCAAATTAAAGTTTAACTAAATTTAAAAATTAAAATCTTTAAAATTGATTTGAATTTAATTAAATTTAATTTTTGATATTTTTTATTCAACTCAATAAATTCAAATTTGATTTGATAAATTTAATTTATTATTTTTAATTACATATTACGAATAAAATGATAAAATATAAAAATATATATTAAAATAAACTTAAAAGTCGTGAACTGTTTAAATCAAATTACGAATATTAAAATATTCAAATTTTTTTTGACTTATTATTTGAGTATTTCAAGTTCAAATTCGATTTAAAAATAAATGAGTCAAATTCATATAATTTTTGAGTTAAAATAAAATAACTCACTGACTCACTTACTCTAGTACTGCTTCCTCCTCTTCTCTTTCCTCTATATTTTATAAAATTAGGAAAATTTGCAACAATTCTACATCTAGCTAAATGACAATGGGATCTGGTGGCAACTTCAAGTCTCCGACCTTAATCTGTTATCATCCTGAATTTCCAGCATAACTCTCCGATCTCCACTATCAGCAGCATCAAATCGGACGCTCCTCTCCTAGCCTTAGCCTGATCTAAATCCAAAAGTGCAATGCAAAGCAGGGACAAGCCCTTTATGTAACAACAAAAGGCCTAAAAGCTTGGCAGTGCACGATCTTTCAATATCATTCCAGTCATTCCAGCAAGATACTAAGAAACTCGAGATATACCACAGAAAGACATGATTCCAAGGGAATCACACGATCAATCCACTAATATATCTCTTAGAATATGGTATATTAATTGGAATTTCGAGCTTTGCCGATCTGCCGTAACACAAGTGATCATGGAAATCTTCCTATCTCGTATGCTAGAATCTTGTAGTAGAATGCAGATTTATCTACTAAAAATAGCTTTTTTTTTTCAACTACTGCCACCGCCTACTTAGCCTTGAGAGTGAGCAGTGACAAAATAAGCAAATAAGACTCAGCACAGACAGCATTTCAAGCAGTGCATTGAAAAGGAGACTTGCAATGCCCACAGAACCCAGGTTCACCAAAGAACTGAAGCACACAAAAGCAGAGGGCAAAATGTAGCAAAGATCAAAAGGACGACTCTATCTTGTCATGAAGAGTTACCACCAAGTCATGTGCATCATTCAGGAGTTTCCATACATCAAGTTGCCCAGCCATGCTATTGCACTCCCTTAAAATCTCATCCATGCTGCTGTACTTCTCAATAATCAATTTCCTCCTCTGCAACACTGAAGCCGCAATTGCATAGAGCAATAAATCATCTGTCGGTGGTGCCCTCTGCCTGATCCTGCTCCAGGCAGACTTCCCAATCCCAGCTCTAATGGCTGCCTGATCAGCCCACACCACCTCCCAAAGGCAAATTGTCTGTTCAAATGTCAATTCCCTCCTAAACAGTACGACCACCATCCTATAAACAAAAAAGCAATCCTCAGCCTGGAGCTTCTCCAAATGCCTGAAGAGGTGAGAGTCCTTACATTTGATTATCTTGGAAACAATATTAAGTTGCCTTCTGATCCCAACCTCATCAAGCCTAAAATTATGTCGAGCCTTCTTCATGAAACCTACAAAACACCAGAAAGCCTCGTAATCCTCTGGGATGACTGAAATTATAGGAGAAAGGAGATCACTCATGCCCTGGCAGTAGCCAATCTCAGGGTCATAAAGCGCATAAGCTTCAAGGATAGCAACCAAAC
Organism: Firmiana major; assembly: GCA_033439115.1. Taxonomy (NCBI): domain Eukaryota; kingdom Viridiplantae; phylum Streptophyta; class Magnoliopsida; order Malvales; family Malvaceae; genus Firmiana; species Firmiana major. Next base: position 85,228,522 of record CM065897.1, read on the forward strand.
GTGCAGCATGGAAAATTCTGCAGGGCTCCAGGTGATAATAATCCTTTAACCCAACAGCCTCAGCTGAACGGCGTGCCCTCCCATCTGATACTGCAGCCTGAGAAGTAGAGTATGGCATCCATTCAGCATTGGCACGAACAGCATCTAGACGAATGATTCGCTGCCAGGTGGAAAAATCTTCAGTTGCACGTAGTTTTGATAGCCCTTCACTGCTAGAGGGAGAAACATTCCTTTTGGAAGAAGCAGCAGGATCATTCTCCTCCCTGCTGTCAAAAGAGGGGGAACCCTCAATCACTTCAGGGTCTTCTGAAGAATCAGAGTCTGATGACTCAGTGTTCAGTGCTGACACATCAGCATTTGTTATTCTTCTTGAACTATCATCTCCTTCTAACAATGTACTGGACGGTTCATCCGAGTACCCAGCATCCAGGCTCCTTTCCTCACTAGAGAGAGATTCTCTGGCGCTAACCGCATCTTCGGAGCTAGATGCGTCTGTCTCCTGAATATGACTTTGATTGTCTCCATTTTGACAAGTTCCATCAATTTCAGTCGACTTAAAATTGCCAGAGCTGTGTTTTAGGAGCCGGCGGCACTCTCTGCGGAGTTTTTCATATTCCTTCCTGCAACAACAGATTGACAAAAGTGAAGAAATAAACCAAAGAGGTAATTCTCAGTCATTCAACTTATATAGCTAAAAGGAATAACAAAGCAAAAATATGGAGAAAAGAATGGAAAGTTTACCTTTTCTGAGTTCTAACAGCATCTCTTTCTTCTTTGGAGCTGTTTAAGTCATAGCTGTTGCAGAAGAAAAGAAAAAAAATGTCATGATATGAGATGAGAAACCCATTGTTTCAGAGTAGCTAAGATGTTCCACCGGACACATGCCCCAGAAAATTGTTATTCCATGGAAAAGTAGAAACCTTTCATGATGTCTTGGCTTGAGGGAGCAAAAGAAAAATAATAGAAGCAGAAGCAACAACAATTGTGATACAGGTTCAGTATACTTACACTCCAAGGAGAAACGGCCAGACCTCAGCCCTAATACTTGGATCAACACCCTACATTAGTGGTATAGAAGATTAAGCATACCAATTTCAACAAAACAAATGAAAGAGAAAATTAATAGGTTAGTTGCACCAGTAACTCACTCTACTGCGAACTTTCTTCAAGAACTTGACCCCACCATCCCGGAGTCTACCATCAGGTGTAAACAAACTTCTCCACTGCTGAGGTGAAAGGGCATGTTTCTTTCTCCGACGAGACCAAGGTGACTTGAGTCGACCACTGAAAAAAGGGTCAAATTTACAATGGAAATTGAAAAGTTAATAATAATGTGAAAAGAATATGTGATTTATAAACATCGAGGGGAAGAGAATGAAATTCCAAGAGCAAATATCCTAGCAACTAAGCAACAGTCAGGAAAACCCATTTATAGATACTAAGGCATCCCTTTCTGCCTTTCATATAACAGGGTTCGAGGAAAGAAAATTCATCATTAAGTTTGCCAGAAAGAGAGGTTGGGTTGTTTCAGAAATTATCACAGAATACTGGGCTGTCTACTCCTCCCTCATCAAGCTTACACCAGAAACCAACTGTTGTGAGCAAAGAATACTGGCTCACAACAATAACGATCCACCAGAAAGATAAGACTCATGTTTCAATTCTATTTTGCTTAGGAGATCAGCCGATTATGGAGTACGACTTGATTATATAATTTGCACCAGTATATGAATCATTACAGATAAACCTGTCCGACAATCTTTTTTTGAAAAAAAGAAAACAGCGTCAAAATAAGCATGGGTTATCAAAGATCAGTAAAATCAATCCCCAAAAAGATCAAACTTTTAGATAGTAAAATCAATATTAGCAGTTAGAAGACAGGATTCATCCTGGAGAGCAAACAGAAATGGAGACTTTTCATCTGAATATACCTTTCTCTAGTATTCCAATTCTGGAAATGATAACTTCCAAAAAAAAAAAAAAAAGAGAGAAATAGAATCTGATTTCACATCATAAAAATCTCAAAATCTCGCTGCTCCATTTGATTGTGAGCATTAATATTCAAATATGGCAACTTTAAAAAGTCTACTAACATAATAATGAACTATATCCTAGCAGATTGAAGCAATCTGAAAGCAGACCTAGTCAATGACAAAATAATAATAATAATAATAATAATAACAATAAAAAAAAAATTGCCCATGCACATTAACACAGATCCAACAAATAAGTAACAAAGTAAATGTTAGAATTTGAAATAAACACGCAGAGAAGGGAGCATAATGACTGAAAACTCTAAGAAAGAAGAAGCAGAAACCCTAATTAACGAAAAAAAAGTTCTCAAAGGAAGTAGAAAGAATCTTAATGTATGCAAAGAAGAAGCGAAACAACTAGTGGTTTTGAACTTAAGACTAAAAGAAAAACAAAATTAAGATTGGAGATCGGGATCTGAATCGAAAACCTAACAAGAGATTAGTGAAAGTGATTAAGTGTTTGAGGAAAGAGGGAAAAGAAAGAGGAAGAGGACTCACCGATCAGAGGAAGAACAAGAAGCTGGCGAAGAAGAAGTAACAACGAAAAGAACCGAACGCAAAGGAATCCACGACGACGACGACGACGACGATGACGAAGACAGTGACGATGAGGGTGAGTTTGGAGATGAAGACGAAGTTTGACTTCGTCTAAGAGCTCTCATCTATTAGAATTTGATTTTATCAACTACTCTCACTACGTATCGTTACTAGGGTTTTCGGAAAAAAAAATTTATCGTTTAGCATTGAATGATCGATCAATTTTTTTTTAGTTTTGTTTTTACCTAGTGGTGGTGTAGAAAATGGCAGCAAAGAGAGCGAGGCCGGCGAGGGCGGTGACGGCGACGGCAGTTTTGGAGGGCGGCGTCGCCAAAGCCGACCAGAATCCGCCGCCTCCACCGCCGCCAAAATGGTGGAATCCGGTAGGGCTGTTGTTGCTTGAGGGTAGCATGGAAGTTTCTGAGGTGGTGGAAGCCCAAACTGAGATGCCCAAGCTACCCCTTCCTCTGAGTTTTTTTTTTTTTGGCTGCCTTCCGAAAGCTGAGCCCCCAACTGCAAGCCAACTGCTCCTGTTTCTTCTACTTCCTCTGCTTTCGCCTTGGCTTTGATTTCCTTTTACTTTTTTTACTTTTGTCCTTCTCACACACACTCTCTCTCTCGCCCAATCCAATTGCCAAACAAAGGCTTTTTCTTTTGTCTCTGTAGTCTCTCTCTTTCTACTCTTTTAGAGGGAAAGAGAGATAGAGTCCTCGAGTACGCCTCCGCCTATTATTTCTAATTTTTAAATTTTCCACAGTTAGGTGGTAGTTTTTTTTTTTTTAAAATCAAGTGTATTCTCATTATTTTACATATTTTTGTTCAGTTAAAAATAGATTCAAATAAATTTATTTTAATAATAATAATTTTAAAATTTAAATTTAATCTAAATATTTTAAGAATTTATTTTCACTTAATTCAACTAATTGATAATGTATTAGTTTATTTTTTCTATTGCGTGAATTTTTATTGATATTTCCCCAAAAACATAAAATCTAAATTTATGATTCGTTTAGCTCCTTGATACAATATGGTGAGTCACAAATTGACGAGTTTTCTCACAGAATGACAACAACATTTTAAGGGTAAAATTTTTTATAATTTTATTAAAAATTTATATTTTTAATAGTCTTTTTATAGTTTTTAATATCATTAAAATTAATTTTATCTCTTGTTTAAATTAGTCCTTATTTGACTGTTTATTACTTAATTTTTTTTATAAAAAAAATTGTTTTGTTTTTTAAATTTTCAAACACACGTCAAAAAAGGAATTTAAAAAATATTAAAAAAAAGTAAATTTTGGGATATGATTTTTTTATTAAACAAATAAAAAAGCATCAGTATTATAGACATTAATTTTTCCAATATTATGATTAAAGAATTAGACAATTTATAAATAAACTGAAAATTAGTATTCCCTTCCAATTAGAAACGTCAATAAATTTCCTTTTTTTTCAATTGTTCATACCACATGTGTGTATGCATGTGTGCTTTTTCCCAATTGAAAATTCATTTTTTTTTTCAATTGTTCATATCACATGTGTGTATGCATGTGAATAATAAACAATTTTTTTTTTCAATCGTTCACATCATGTCCCAGCATTTTGGGATTAGACAAACAAATCTGAGCGGCGGAGGCTACAATTCCTGTTGTTTACTGTGCAGTTTGCAAGGCAAGAGGATAGTAAATTCATCAAACAATTGGTGATCTCTGGCTGAGTGCTATCTTTAGTTGCCTTCCTGCTTTTTTCATTGTTTCAATGCAGCTGCTACAACTGTTTCTTTTACTCAGCATAAAAATTTTAAACAACTCCGGCAAATTAAGTGCTGGGTTAGCTTCATTTCTTTGAAAATATTGCTTATTAGGTTAATCAACTTCTAAACAGCTTAATAGTTCCACTTTCTCAAGGGATTGTGATGTTGTTGAAGAAGCATTGCATATTCTCCATTTTTTTCTCTAATGGGGGATATGATATCAAGGAAATTAAAGTCAAAACCGATTGCTTCTCAATAAAATTCTCTTGTTTGTGGCCAGAAGCAGAAACCCCTTCCCGATGAGAAACTGGTCAAAGTTTAGTCAAAATCAAATTGTTTTAGACATTGATCATGATTTTGTTCTAATTCTGGCTGTAAATCATATGATAAAGTATTCAAAAGAAAAGAAAAAAAGCTTTTGATTCTGCTGTGCATGATAAAAGAATAATAAAAAAATGCATCACGTGGTACACAAATAAAACATGTGAGAAATGATACAAACCCTGAGTAAGATAAAAAGGGTAAAAATGTAATTAGTGACAGAGAAATCCCTATAAATAGGGGTCATGTACGATTCGTTAACCTAAGTCTCTATTTCCCCTACAGAAACTCTGCCAAATCCTGGGTCTGACTTAAGCATCGGAGTGCAAACGCAGGGAAAGCCCTGCGTCCCTCTGATCTTTATTTTTCTTACAGAGATTTCGACAACACGTGGCAGGAAGGACGTCAGCAATTCATCATTGTTGTTTCAGGCAACAACAATTGGCGCCGTCTGTGGGAAACGGAAGAAAAGTTTTTGACAACGATGGTACAGATACGTTCAACAGCAATCAGAAGTGAAGAAAATGAGGACATGGCGAGCTCCCCAATGGCGGACTTAGGTGATGGAGTTCAGACCGAGAGAGGGTCGGAGATGATGACGATTCCCGTAGCTGAATTCGAAGCCATGCAGAAGCAGGGGGAAAAAACCGTCGAAGCCCTGCGGACTATGGTTGATTTGTTCAAAGGATCTTTTCCGCAAGTGAACCTGCCGCAGACTGTTCGAAATTTGGTAGGAGAAGGGCGAATTGCACAAAATCCTGGCGCGCAAGACCCTCACGGCAGGGGAGCGCGAGACCCTGTGCAAGACTCTCGCGGCATGGCTGCTGGAGACCCTCACGGCAGGGGTGTGCGAGACCCTCGCGGCATGGCTGCTGGAGACCCTCACGGCAGGGGAGCGCGAGACCCTGCGCAAGACTCTCGCGGCATGGCTGCTGGAGACCCTCACGACAGGGGTGTGCGAGACCCTCGCGGCATGGCTGCTGGAGACCCTCATGGCAGGGGTGCGCGAGACCGTCACGGTAGGATTACAGGAGACCCTCGCGGCACTCTGGCGGCAAACCCTCACGGCACTCTCGCCACAGACACTCGCGGCACTCTGGCGACATACCCTCGCGGCACACCAGGGACTGACCCTCGCGGCACAGGCGCGACAGACCCTCGCGGTACACTCGCGACAGACCCTGGCGACATTCTGGCGGCAGACCCTCGCGGCACTCCCACGGTAGACCCTCGCGGTGCTCCTGCGCCAGACCTTCGCGGTAGGGGTGCACGAAACTCTCACGGCATGGTCGCGCAAGACCCCCCGTTTGCTTCGTGCGCCACGTGGTGCGTTCTTCGCGCGCCACGTGGCACACTCATAACGCGGGGATGCCAGCACACGCGGGACCCTTCTGCGCGAGACACTCACGGCAGGGGTGCACGAGACCCTATGTGTGAGACTGAGGAAGATATGAGGCGTCAGGGTATGAGATACCCTGTGAGTGAGACCTCGAAAGGCTTGCAGCGTCAAGTTACAGAAGACCCCATGCACGAGACTCCAATGAACTGGAGATATCAGAATGTCAAAAAACTGCGGCGTCATGGTACAAGGAATTCAACACGGGAGATTGTTGATGGCCGGAGACGCCAAAGTACTAGAAACCTTGAGGGTCCGGCTCGAGTAGATTCTGGATATTTAGGCGTCGAAGATCCTTGGCCCCAGAACACAAACGACCAGCCAAACAACGGAATCAAAGATGCGGGAATGACAGGGTCTCATGTTGAGAGAGACTCAGAAATAGATCCAACACGAAATCTTGAAACTGGAATGACAAACTTTCAATCTCAGACTCGTCAAAACCGAACTCAGGGTAACAGGAAAGAAACTATGGACTACGGCCAAGCTGATGCATACGATGCTAAGAAAGTGCAAAACAAACCTGTGTCCAAGGCACAAGTTGCCACAAATATGAAAAGAATGGTGGAACGAATCTTAGAAGAGAAAAAGTTGGTTCCAACTGAAGAAAACCAGAGGAGGAGAATCCCATTCAGCACAACGATCATGGAAAAACCACTGCCCCCAAAATTCAAAATGCCACAAATGACGACGTATACTGAAAAAACTGACCCTTATGACCACATTCAGAACTATGAGTCATTGATGCTATTACATGGATGGGAGGATGAGATCATGAGTAGAGCATTCCCCTTAACTTTAACTGACCATGCACTAAAATGGTTTAACAGTTTGCCGGAGGGGTCTATTTCATCTTTCAATCAATTAAGAAGTAAATTCCTGAAGGCGTTTGTGATAAAAAGCCAGAAAAGGAAGGAGGCCACCTATCTGCTTACCTTAAGGCAGGAGAGCAAGGAATCACTCAAAAGCTATGTGGATCGATTCCGTAATGCTACTCTTGAAGTACATGATCTACAAGTTGGAGTAGCTGTAACAGCTATGCTACAAGGGACAAGGTCTGAAAAGTTACAAGAGTCGCTATCTTTAGATCAGCCGACGACGATCTCAGACTTGTTCTCTAGAGCAGATAAATATATCACTCAAGAGGAAGTGATGAAAAGGATACCGACGCTGAACTACATATAAGGGAGTTCAAAGAAAAGAAACCCTTACCATCGTCGGGCTACCTAAGCCATCACCAATGCCTTGAAAGAATATGGAAAGGTCATAAGGCAAGAGGATAGCAAAAACGCGGAATATCAACCACTTGCAACTACACTGGCAGCGAGACTTTATGACATTTAATATTATTTTTTGTTAATTCAACTATGGGTTGAAATTTAATTTGTTGAACTATTATTTATGACATATTGATATTTTATTGGCTGTTGAGATTCGCACATAATTGATAAATGACTGATCGCACCAGCTACACATGTGCAGGGGCTTGAAGCGAAAAATGCGCGAGGTAAGCCACACACTCAACCAACCAAAGGGCTTGAAGCGAAAAATGCGCGAGGTAAGCCACGAAGATAATGTGCGAGAGCTTGAAACGAAAAGTGCGCGATGTAAGCGTAGCACACAACCAAAGGGCGCGTAGCACACAACCAAAGGGCTTGAAGCGAAAAATGCGCGATGTAAGCCATGAAGAAAATGTGCGAGAGCTTGAAGCGAAAAATGCGCAAGGTAAGCTAAGTACTCAACCAAGGGCTTGAAGCGAAAAATGCGCGATGTAAGCCATGAAGAAAATGTGCGAGAGCTTGAAGCGAAAAATGCGCGAGGTAAGCTAAGCACTCAACCAAGGGCTTGAAGTGAAAAATGCGCGATGTAAGCCATGAAGAAAATGTGCGAGAGCTTGAAGCGAAAAGTGCGCGAGGTAAGCTAAGCACTCAACCAAGGGCTTGAAGCGAAAAATGCGCGATGTAAGCCATGAAGAAAATGTGCGAGAGCTTAAAGCGAAAAGTGCGCGAGGTAAGCTAAGCACTCAACCAAGGGCTTGAAGCGAAAAGTGCGCGAGGTAAGCCACGAAGAAAACGAGCAAGGGCTTGAAGCGAAAAATGCGTGAGGTAAGCCACGCACCCAAACAAAGGGCTTGAAGCGAAAAATGCGCGAGGTAAGCCACGCACTCAAACAAGAGCTGAGAATTATACGACCAAAGAATTTGACTTCAGAATCTAATGTAAGGACTTGACCTGAGGCTACAATGAGAAAATATGTACTCTTCCGTAAGGTTATACCTAGCGAAAGAGTGGGGAGCAATTGTTGTGCATGATAAAAGAATAATAAAAGAATGCATCACGTGGCACACAAATAAAACATGTGAGAAATGATACAAACCCTGAGTAAGATAAAAAGGGCAAAAATGTAATTAGTGACAGAGAAATCCCTATAAATAGGGGTCATGTACGATTCGTTAACCTAAGTCTCTATTTTCCCTACAGAAACTCTGCCAAATCCTGGGTCTGACTTAAGCATCGGAGTGCAAACGCAGGGAAAGCCCTGCGTCCCTCTGATCTTTATTTTTCTTGCAGAGATTTCGACAACACGTGGCAGGAAGGACGTCAGCAATTCATCATTGTTTTTTCAGGCAACAACAGATTCATCAACCAAAGTGGTTCAAACGTTAAAGACAGAGTTTAACGATCTGATTGGGGCGATATTGAAGGGAATTTTTTTTTATAAAATAATAAAAATTTAAAAATAAAAGTAAAAAAAAGTAATTTTAATTTTCTTTAATCATATTTATGAGCCGAATGGACTTAAAATAGTAAATAGATTCATTTCATATAAAATTATATTTATATATTGTAAAATATAAAAAAAAATTATGTCAAATTTATTTCATTACGTCCAATATAATTTTTTTAATTTTTATTATATTTATATATAATTTTTATTAAATTTTATTTTATATTATATTTTTCTCTTTTATTCATATATTTTGGTATCATATTATCTTATTATATTATTCCAAAACTACCTGTTGCTTACTGGGACAGGTTATGGTTCAGTTGTTCAACTTGCCTAGCTGGAAACGGAGGAAGAAAGACACATAAAAAACCAAGCTTACCTTAGCTTCTTAACCATAAATTAATGGAAGTTCAGGACAAAAACCAATGCTTTGGAAGACTTCTTAAGACTAATGATTTGGAACCCTGATGGCTGGGGAGGGAAGCACAAAAGCAAAGGATACGGTTCCTATCCTAAGCTTGCCAATGTATCTTTCATAGTCATCATGGAATACAGGAAGAAATCAAGATCAATGGGTCAACAAAGGGGGAGCGGTGTTTTTAGGCACATGGTAAAAGATAAAAAGAGCAAAAGAACACATGCCAATGAAATCTCGGACATTCGGAAGATATTCCATGACTATTCATGATTTCCGAAATTGGCTTGTTCATGAAGCACAACGATTTGAAAAGATATTTAACATTTATCTAAACTGATCATCAAAGTCTTAACCATTTGATTTATGTGATTATAACTTTGACTTCTCCAATTGTTTATACAAGTACATTAGGTAAAGGCTTAATAGTTTAAAGTTGTAAACGAATCAAGTTAAAATAATTTAATATTAAATTTAAATTTGATTCGATTTAAAAATTTAATATTTGAAACTCAGTTTAAATTTAATCAAATTTAATTTTTGAAATTCGAATTTAGTTCGATAAAATGTTCAAGTTATTCGAATTTAGTATTTATATATAATGAAGAAAAAATAGTAAATTAATTAATAAAATATTAATATATATATATTAAAAAAATTAGATTAAACTTGTGAGTCACTTGAACTGAGTATTTATAAATTCGAATTCGGCTCGATTCATTATTTAAATAGTTTGAACTTGAATTCGGATAGAAGATAAATGAGTTGGATTCGAATAATTATCTTATCAAATTTGAGTGATTCATGAGTATTTTGATTGTTTAAACCCATATATACCTCCATTAATAGGTTACTTGAATCATGCCCAGTTTTCTTTCACCACTCAAATGAATGAACCCAATAGTGGAAATAGAAGAAAGAAAACGGAACAAGAAATCATGAAAAAATGATTTCACAGCAAGCTGTGACATGTAATAACAGCAAAATGAAAAACTTTAACGGGGGAACTTAACAGATCAGTGCCAGTGACATATCGGATGGTCACTTTTTCTCTCTTTGCTACATGGATGGGATCTTTTACATGAATGCTGGCCCCTGGTCGTAGCATGCTCGACCTTTTCAATATACCTACCACAATTATGAAGGGGGATTCAAGAGAGTATGTGACAAGACACCAAGCCCCAAGGGCCAAGGGTGTGTCTTAACTAGTCTTGTCCCCTGAGAAAAGCAGTTCAGCATCAGTTCTGTTATTGTCATAAAAGATGTAAGCCTTAATCTTCTAAAAAGCATGCGCTCATGTAATGATCATAAACCATGGTAGAGGGAGCATAGTTTAGCTTCTACACCAATTTTAAATGATCTGTTCTTTGCATTTGATCTAATCTGTTTAAGGACCAACATTCGACAGTGACGGAAAACCAAATTTTAACCGCATAAAAAATAATAATAATAATAATAATAATAAAAGTTAACGCATGTAAAGTTTTTTCATTATAAAATTAAAAAAAAATCATATGTGTATAATTTTTTTTATTGATAAAAAAACTGTTTTCAACTTGAATCTGTGAATAAATTATAAACAAATAATTTTTACCGTCATATTAATATTTTCTAAATTTTAACAGCGCATAGCTTAATAACAATCATATGGTTCTCCAATTTGTTTCTTGAGAAACCAAAGGTACCACTTGCTATGCATTGAAGTTTGATACCATGAAGACAAGGGCAGGTTTCTGTTTATAAAAGGATTATCCTCTTCGGCTGAACATCCATTGCTTGAAAGCCAAGACAAGTTTTGAGGACTCAGATGCAAGTTTGGAAACCCCAACCAAGCCAATTTAATTTGCAAGAAAGGGAAAGATACCAAACCCCATAAAAAAAGAAAAAAAAAGATAGTAGCTGATAGTCAGAAGGAAGGCATTCCTAAATTTTCAGTAGTGCTTAAGGGGAAGCAATCAGCTGCAGAATCAATGAAGCATAACCCTTTCCTGATTCCACCCATCAATCATGAACTTAAATCATCCATATGAAGAAGCAAATACTCTGCCTTTTTTTTTTTTTTGATTGCTGGTTAAAGTAAAAAAGGGAAACACAAAATTTAAGTGGAAGTCTTCATCAGATTAGTTACTCCAGTTAGCTCTAAGCACTGACGATTTCCCAAGCTGGTTTGATTGGAGGCTTGTCTGGTCATAATTGTACCATGACCAATTAATTCTGCTACCACCTACTAATTTGCACAATTTCGGACTGCTTTGCTGGGTTTCATTTTTCAATCCTGATCCAGCAGCTCAAAAGAAAATGGTATACTATTAAACCACTATTAAATTACCCCCATGGGAAACACTGATACAATCATGGAATTTAGTACGCCTTTTTGGATAAATCAATTATATAAGTAGGCAAGCCTACTACAGTGTAACAATATGCTTAAATAGCAGCAAAATGGAAACAACAGCCCAGTAAAAAGCAAAAATATACAAGTGTTAAACCAGCATAGTTTCCTCTAACCCTTGCACAAATCACAACTGATCTGTTGATTTTGTCACCAGGAAGGAATCACTTCCAACCCCTGCAAACTGCTAACTATTTACCATGAATTCTGCTATTCCTTTCCATTCACATAAAGAAGAGAAAGGCTAGTCTTAAGACTACTGCAATCGAAGCTTTCCTGACTCCAATCTGCCAATAGTTTAGTATGCAAAAACCCCTAAAGATATTTTTATTCAGCCAATACCATTATCAAGATGAATTTTTGTTTTTTATCTTATTTTCAGAGAATGAGTATTTCAAGATAAATAATGAGGAAGGTGCATCATAACAAAAAAAAAAAATACATCACCATTAATTACCACTCATCACTCATCCCCAATTATTTTCTTAGTGCCATTCACAAATATGTGGCACTTAACTCTAAATAATTATCACAGTATGATTACTTTAACCACTCAACCGCAGTTGATACAAAGATGAAAATGCTTGCCAGGTGTGTAAGCCCAAAACTGTAATGAAGACTACTCCAGATTCCAGAAGTGCATCCAGTGCTAAGACCACGGAGCTCAAATTTAACATACTCAAGTATGTACCAAGAAGCGAGTCTGATAAACTATAGACACACAACTCCCCTTCTGGCGAAACCATCTGAACAAGCAGCAGATTCAAATTTTGACTATTTCCCAATGCAGCATGCACTGGACCGGCTTTACCAGCACTGCACACCAAAAGTGCAATGTAAGCAGATGAGTTGATAACAGGAAAAGTAAAAGTGATTCTCTCAGGGGGCGGTTTTGGTGAGTCCTTAATGAAAGTAACCCACTTTTCATTCTCCTTGACCAGAGAGTGGCCTGGAAAGGGAGAAGCCACATGTCCATCTGGTCCCACTCCTAGAAGCATGATATCAAACTTTGGAAACCCAATAGCAGCTGAGACAATAATCGCGCCACTCTTAACCAAATGCTTGAGACAGGTCTGATAGTCATCAGCTGTACCTTCAGGAGGCAGTGCATCATTGATGGAATATACATTACCAGGGAGAACTGGTATCTGCACGAGCGAAATAACATGTATAACTTGATTGCCTTGGGAAAATAGAATAGTAACATCACCACAAAACCTACAATGGCAAATCATTTGGCTAATTACCAATGGTCATTGATTTCATCTTGCACTGACCAAAGAAATTACTAAACAAGTACCAAGTGAAATTTGAAGTATGGTGCAGCATAAAAATGGTAACTTGGTTACCTGGCAATAGTCAAAATATGAAACATTGTCAAGTTGGTAAAATTATAATACATTTTAAACGTTAATTTTTCACCCTTTTAAGGAAAAAACCAGAAGGCAATCACATGTGATATATACTTAGTTCTGCAGCACCAAGTATGATTTATATTGAATTGCCCAAATTTTAATTTACAAATTATACTGTTAGTATCAAATTTTGGATAAGAAAAGCCCAATTATGTTGGGCTCCCTTCAATTGATAGCTCAAGAAAGGCCTTGGAATCGTGGCCTCAGAATCTGATTTGACCAGAAGAAGACTAATGGGTCCACTACTCCCCTAGATGAGGAACATGGACTAAGTGGGTAGTTCCACCCACTCACATGCTACACAGTACATTGGTAGGAGGTGGCCTCCATCCCTATCAAAACCGCCCACTCATACATGCTTTGTGCATGAGGGACATGAGTTGCATGCAAGTAGGAACTATCTCCTGTAAAAGGAGAAAACAGGCAAGGGCAAAGGTATGAACACTCCCATAGACTCCTATACTCCCTCGTTCCATACTCAAACTCTCTCAAAAACACCATTATTGACTTAAGCATTGAAACAAGTCCCCCACTGAAAAAACTCTAGTGGAACTTTTGTTATGCGAGTTGATCCAAAGAGGAAAGAAGTGACCCACAACCAACAAACCTTTCATCTTTTTGGCATAAAGGTATTAGACATGAACTTCAAAATAGCAAATTCCTAAAGAAATTTAACAATGCAATGCTAACAATTCAACAGGAAACCTGAAACAAACAAAAGCACATTACAAACAGAGGAAATCAAGCTCACTCAAACATTGCCCTACTCAGCCCCCAATATACAACTAAAAGGCTTTTCCAATCCACCAGATTAGCAGAATTTAGTAACAATTCACCCAAAACACATTAATCATAATCTCAGCCATGACAAAAACAATAAACTAGCAACAGTATTTTTTTTTTTATCATACCTTTGAGAGAAATCCATCAAATGCTAGCTTATAGTTACTGTCATCATGATCCTTAGGAACAACTCTTTCATCCACCCAGAAAACCTGCCAGGTTGACCAATCTACCGAATCAATATATGGGGGTTCCACCAGTTTCCAGAGGTTCAATTTCCCACATCATTAACTATCAGAAGAACCGTGCAAATATTGATTCGAAACTTAATAATTTTTCTTTACATACAAAAGAAGAAACGAAAGTAACTAGAAAAGGGACAAAAATTTTGCAACATTTTGACCTATCAAATTGAGAAAAAGAAGTAGAAAAAAGAAATGAAATGGTCAAAATTAAGTAAAGCAGTGAAGGGCAGCTTAAGACCTGAGGGACTTGATCAGAGAACCGCCGAACAAAACGACAGTAAAAATGCCTTTCTATTTGGAGAACTTATCAGCTAGATCGGCGGTGTATTTAGCAAGCGACACCGACAGATCCTCCTCGGAATCAAAAACCTCCACCTTTCCTTTGCCTTTCTCAGTTGCGGTCCCCGCCATCTCCACCTTGGGTCGCCAATAAAATCTCCCGGAACCCGAAACACCTCTAATCCCAGTAGAGAAAGTCAGCGTCTTATGCATCACGAGCTGAGAGAATAGCGAAGCCTGGAAAGGAATGCGAGAAAATCGTCGAAGTGAGGGCGATGAGAAGAGAGAGCGAAGTGGAGTGGAAAAATGAAGCGATGAAGATGCCGTGCACAGTGCGCACTTCAACTTACAATTGAGGTGAGTGTGGAGTCCGTGGACCTTCATGGCTTCTTTGAAAGATTTGTTGAAACGGTGAGGTGGCATTTCTAAAGATGTGAGAGAGGCTGTCTTGATACACGTGGCAACTTTGTGTTTGTTTGGAATTTGGTGGGAGACCATGAATAGGAATGGCAGTAATAATTGTTAAATCAAAGGTATAAAATTATTAAAATGAACTAAAGGAGAAGGAATATAATAGATTTTTTTTTTAGAATAAAAATATATGCATTATAAAATTTGTTTTCTTGAAATTGAGTATAATATGAAATAATATATTTGATTAGTTAAAAAATTAAGATGGATTAAACTTAAAAGTCGTTTTATCTTCTTATTATAAATTTTAAATTATTATAAAATTAATTATCATAATTAATTCATAAAAATTAATTATTAATTAAGAATAACTATAAATAATCATAATATGATTATTAAGTATTATTACTTAATTATTATAAATATTTTATTAATAATTAGTAATTAAGTGTTAATTATTTATTATGATTGATTAAGAATTAATTATTAAATTAAATAATAATTACAATTATTAATTTCTAATTAATAAATCATTATTAAAAATATTAACTGCAAAATTGGATTTAAATTTTCTTTTCTGGTTACACGAAATTACATATCCTAAGAAAGAGGGGAATGAATTCTTTGATCTCGAGAAACACTTCTTTGCTTAAATATTGAAGGAAACAAAATAATCATTTTTCCAACCAAAAATACACTTAATTTGGCTCGAAAAATATATATTTGATGAAAATTGAAGAACCCCTTTATCGATTAAAAAAAATATAAAGTCAAACAAAAAAAATCAAGATTCAAAAAATTAATAAATACATTTTTGAAAAAAAAAAGGGTATCATGTCATTATTTTATTTACATAAACGCATTATTATTTTTTAAATAAAGTGAAAAATGAACAAACATGACAATTATGTGTTATTTATAGGCTCAATTCAAAAGTTAAAATTCTAGAGTTCTTATTTTCATTCATTAAATTTGGATTTTGATTCGAAATAAAAAGAATATAATTTTAAAAGGGAAAGATTTTGTGAAAGGCAATTGTTATAGAAATTTTTTTCAATTAAAATCTTAAAATTTTAACTTTGAATGTGCATTGGTATAAATTTTAAAGGGTAGATTACGAATTAAAATGAATAACTTAAGGACTATGATAATAATGAATATTTAATTTGATTTATTTTTTAAAATGGAAACAAAATTAAAGATCACAGTAATGTCTAGTTTTCTAATATAAAAGCTACTTATTTTACGGAAAATTAATTACCTAATTTACTTTTGCATTATTTGCTAACAGATTTCATTAAATTAATGCTACCATGCAAATAATTTAAATTTAAGTAATTACTTTTTTAAATGTATAGAATTTAAATGAAAATATAATCAACAACAACTGATTGATAAACTCTTCAGCATAGCTCACATCCGGCCACTCGAGAGCTGGAAGATGAATCCATCCCCTTGGCAATTTTTCTCTGAACAAATTTCTGAATCTTTCCGATCGAAGTTTTGGACAATTCTTCATAAACACCACTGTCTTTGGCATCAGGTAGTGCGGTAACTTAGCTCCGCAAAACTCTATTTTCTGATTCCACCACGTTATCATACCCAAAGTTCTTATTCCTTCTCTCTCTTCTGCCTGAGATAGAATGTCACAGCCGCATTACAATACCAGCATTGAATGTCAAACTACATCAGCTCTGGAAGATTCCAATTCAACAGAAATAGTTGAAGTTAGTTAGTGATTAATATTTGTTAGTTTGTTACTGTAACTAATTAATTTTCTTTTATTGATTAGTTTCAAGATTAGTTAGCATTTTTAGCAGCTTCTCAACTTCTGTATATAAACAACAGAGCAATAGCAATTCATTCAGAACGTTCACAAATATTTGTGCAACATGGTATCAGAAGATTAGTTTTGCTTTCTTTTTTCTTCATTTTTCTCTCCCATTTTCTTGCTTTCCAAACCGTCTGTCAAATGGCTCAAGCAGTGAAGAACACAGAGGTGCAAGCAGAGGAGCATCACGTCAACCCATTCTATCCGCATTCAAATGAGAGCCCCGCTTTAGTTTTGGTGTCTTCGCCACTCACTGGTAGCAATTATCATTCCTGGGCTCGAGCAATGAAAATGGCGTTGATGTCAAAAAACAAGTTGAAGTTCGTTGATGGATCCATAACAGCTCCAACACTTGATGATCCACTCTATCCTGCTTGGGAACGATGTAATACCATGGTTTTATCATGGTTAATTCATTCATTAAGCCCTTCTATTACACAAAGTGTCATATGGTACGATAACGCCATCGACTTCTGGCAAGATCTCAAGGACAGATTTGCTCAAGCAGATTCACTTCGCATTGCAGAATTGCAAGAGGAAATGTATGCGTTTCATCAGGGAACATTATCAGTTACAGAATATTTTACTAGCTTGAAGACTTTGTGTGATGAATTAATGGATCTGCGTCCGATTCCTTTTTGCTCATGTGCAACTAAATGCAGTTGTGAGGCTATTCCTACTGTTCGTCGATATCAACAATCTGATTATGTAATCAGATTTCTCAGAGGGCTCAATAAAAACTTCAACACTGTTCGCTCTCAGATTATGTTGTTAGATCCACTCTCATCCATAAACAAGGTTTTTGCTCTCGTTATCCAACATGAGAGACAACTTGCTGGTGGATCTATACTGCAACAATCATCTGCATCAACCTTTTTAGCTCGAGGAAAGCTTAGCAATGTTAAGCATTTTAATCAAAGGAATAGACCTCAATGCTCTTTTTGTGGATTGACTGGCCACACGGTGGACAAATGTAAGACCCGAATTTTTGTGTTATTTCTTTAAGAATATATCATTTTGAATAAGTGTTTATGATATATCGATAAATAAGGAAGAAATAATACAATTTCGAGTTTATTTGATGAAATTGAAAGTCGATAAATTTTAAAATACCGAAATAAGAGATTGAGTTAAATCGAAATAAACCGAATGAAATTAGGTTAAACCGATTTAAAATATGGACTCAGAACGCGAAAATATAGGGAGTCCAAGAAGGAAAATTAGTCCGAAAATGATAACCCGAAAGTTTTCCCACAATGGAAATTTATCTCTGAAATAAAGAGAAATAAATTATATTTTCGGAGAAATAATAAAAATAAAATGTGATGTACATATATATCTATTTTGCGAAGCAAAATTAAATAAAATATATGTACACGTGTATGAATATTAATGTATAAAAATACATTATGGTAATATAATATTATTATAATAATATAAAATATTTATTTATTATTATTATAATAATATTATATTAAAATATATTTTTTATTGGATATTATATTATATTATATTATATGATAGTATAATATAATATAATATAATATATTTGTATAAAAAAAAAAAAGAAGAAGAGAAAGAATCAGAAAGTTGAGAAAAAAAAAGAGAAAGGAAAATCTGAAAAAAAAAAAGTAAAATCGAAAAAAAAAAGAGGAAACAGAAGCAAATAGCGCGAGAGAGAGGGACCGAAATCGGACATCTGCCTCTCCTTCCTCCGGGGAGCCACGGCCGGCGAGAGTGCGCGAGACGGGACCGGCGACGGACGGCCAACCTTCAGGCACCCTCCAGGCATCCCGACGCGCGGCAGAACGGCCGAAAAAGGGAGATCGGAGAGGAGAAGCCCGCGGGGAGAAAGGGGAGATTCGCCGGCGTCGGCGGCGATCTGGGCCGAGCCAAGCCAGGCGAGCCTTCCCCAGGCCGAGGCGCACCCAACGGTGGCCGACCCACCCCGGGAACCGGCCGGCAGCGCCGACAACGGCCAGATTCTCACTGAATCGGATCGGACCGGTTCAGTGTGAAAAGGGGCTGAACCGGTCCGAACCGGTTCAGTAGGAGAGAGAAAGAGGAGAGAGAAAAAAATTTTGAAAAAAAAATTCAGTGTTATCCCGGCACAGCAGTAGACGGGTAAGTGATTGAAAATCGGTCGAATTATTTTTTGGATAATTAATTTGAATTTATTTTAGATCGAAATTAACCGGTTTAAATATATATATTGCTGTGTAGCGAAAAAAAGGTAGGCCACGTGTACAAGTTCGAGCGAATCTCGATTTATGTGCTACCAAGGAAGATTCGACTTACGACAATACATCCGGAGCCAATTAGACTGCGTAATCCGAGGAGATCGAGGAAATTGAATTCGCAGTCGACACATTTCGAGGTAAGGGACTTATGTAAGCTATAGAGATAGCTATACGTATGTTTTCTTATCTGTTGTGTGCAATGTATGCGATAAATACATAGATATCGGTATATCTAAGTAGAAAACTACGTATAAGAATAAGTCAAATGTTGCATGACTTCTATGCTTGTGTGAAAAGAGGTTTTTGCAAACGTTTTGAGAAAGAATGATAATAGACGGGCTTCCGATTTAACCAAGTGCATGTAATATGTTTTAAAGAGTGATTGAAGGGAGAATTGTCTTCTCACTCATGATTATACATGGAGCCTTTCTATTTCTTTTCTGTGTGAAATAGTGCTGAGCAAAAGAGGCAACGGTAGATTGACCAGCCTCGCTCGCACATTATTTTAAAAAGGGATTTTTAGAAAAACAAAAGAGTGCTCGATACCTCGAGTGACGTTGTGTGATTCCACTCGAGCTACTTGCACTAGGTTTTGGGAATCATGTTTGAGCCAGAGAGCACTTCTTAGTGATCTTACTCCGGTTACGCTCACATGTGACCCTCTCGATTTAAAGTGATGAGACAGCAGTGCTTGATGCCTCGGTAATACTGTGTATTCCATCCGAGAGCTTGCATTCGTGCTCGATGCCTCAGATATACTGTATTCTACTCTGAGTTGCTCGCACGTAGTCTCTTGAGCTTCTGTGTAATAAGCAAAATCGTGCTTGATGCCTCGATCATACTGTGTGTTCCATTCGAGAGCTTGCACGAGGGTTTATGATATTGTTGTATGATGAATAAACCGTGCTGCAGCCGTCGTGTGATGCTAAGTGTTCTTGCACTGATCTGCTTGCATGTGATTTTGAGACATGGAAATGGATGATAGTGATACTGAGATGGTAGACCTCGAGATTACTCGGTCCCCTCAGCTATATCACAATATATAAGGATCCTCGGAGTACGTTGTACCGTGAGGTAAACCACGGAGTACGATGTACCGTAATATCTTAGTGATCTTAGTGAGCTTACGGGATGGTTGATCCGCCTCCCTAAGTATGGGATTCCCGCACACCTGATCCGTGATTGCCTAAAATCCGACTATGGCCATAAGTCTTAATTGTCACTACTGTGTGAAGTGACAGATATCTTCCCTTGCTGTGTGTCTGGGGATATGTTAATCCATTATTTGTCTCAACATGTAATTGATTTACAAAGTATAAAGCATTTTCTATATGTGATTTGTGTAAATAGATTATGCTGTGTAAACCTGTGTGGTTTTGAAAGATGATTTATGTAAAGCTGTGTGCTACTGTGTGAAGTTAAACTTGTGTGGTTTTAAATGATAAACTGTGTGGATATGCATAAACCCATCTAACGAATTAATGGTTTCGCATTGATGGAAATTGTTTTTAAAGAACATGCATATTGTCTTATAAGGAAAATGAACATGTATGTATTTTAGCATGTAGATAGTGTGGTTATCTACCTGCTTGCATATTTTCCTTACTGAGCGCGTTATGCTCACCCCCTTATTTCTCCTCCACAGATACTACGCAGTAGTGAGTACTGCAGTCGTCCCTGCTACGGTGTTCTCTAGTTATCCAGCTGTACAAAAAGGTATACACTACAGAGATAAAAAAATGTATCCTGTAAATTAATGCACAGTCTAGTAATATTTTGTACGAAAGGGATGTATAAATTAATAGAAACTGAGGTAAACGCTTCCGCATAGTTATAACAGTCCAGTTTTTATTCTCTTTTATTTATTATAATGAATTTATATGAGAGGTAGATTGGATTTGACTCACAGCCCAACTGTAAGTGGTAAGTAGTAAGGTAAGTTCACGAGAAGAGGGTAGGGGTCGTGACAACAAATGCTTCAAGAAACATGGATATCCACCCGGATTCAAACCAAAGAGAAGAGCAGCAGTAGTTAGCCAAATTGAAGGTGTAGAACAGTTAGTAACTGAGAAGAGTAATCCTAAAGAGCTTTGTTCTACTAATTTGGATCATCAGCAAGGGCATGATAGTTTTCTGTTTACTCCTGATCAGTACACCAAAATTCTTAATCTCATTCAGCCTACTTCAACAGAATCCACTTCTTCTGTTATTAATACTGTCACCATAAATATACCTTCATTCAACAACATGGCAGGTAACTCCATTCATTCTAATTCTTTTACATCTTCTTGGATACTCGATACAGGAGCTACTGACCATGTTGTTTCTTCTCTTCAGTTGTTTTGCAGCTATAAACCTGTTAGTAGTATACTTGTTAAGCTTCCTAATAATCAAAAGGTCTCTGTCACACATATAGGCATAGTTCAACTTTCCCCTGACTTAATTCTAACTAATGTTTTTTTTGTCCCAACTTTTTCATATAATTTGATTTCAGTTAGTCGACTTACTTCTCACAACACTCACTCGTTATTGTTTCATTCCAATGTTTGTGTCATCCAGGACCTAGCCAGCAAGAGGATGATTGGTTTTGCTAAAGAAATTCATGGGTTGTATCAACTTTTGCTTCCTCAACCTCACCAGTATACTGGTTTTTGTTACTCTGTTTCTTCTACAAATATTTGGCACTATCGGTTAGGCCATGCATCAAACTCTCGTATTAAACTTCTTCAATCCTTGGATGATAATATACATATTAGTAATGATAATAAAGCTTGTGACATTTGTCATTATACAAAGCAAATGAAGCTTTCATTTCCTGTTAGTGTGTCTGTTAGTAATACATGTTTTGAGTTAATTCATGTGGATATTTGGGGACCCAGTCCTTACCCATCTATGTCAGGTTATTTTTATTTTCTCACGATTGTGGATGATTATAGTAGAGGGATTTAGGTATTTCTCATGAAACAAAAATCCGAGGTCAGAACCATACTACAAAATTTTTTTGTGTTTGTTGAAAATCAGTTTAATTCTAAAATTAAGATCTTGCGCAGCGATCAAGGGCAAGAGTTTCGTTTGTCAACTTTCTTTGCTGCTAAAGGAGTCATTCATCAAACCTCTTGTGTTTCAACTCCACAACAAAATAGTACAGTTGAAAGAAAACATCAACACCTCCTTAACATTGCTCGAGCACTAAGATTCCAAGCCAAACTTCCTATGATTTTTTGGGCAGATTGTGTTCTCCATGTAGCTTATTTGATCAATCGAGTTCCTTCTCCTGTGACACAGAATAAAACACCCTTTTAATTACTTTTTCACAAACCTCCTACATATCACCATCTAAAGGTTTTTGGCTGTCTTTGTTTTGCCACCACACTTCCTGTTAATAGACATAAATTTCACTCTAGAGCTAGGAAATGTATCTTTCTTGGCTTTGTTAATGGCATTAAAGGTTACAAGCTTTATGATCTTAATAATCATGATTTTTTTTGTTCTCGTAACGTCATATTTTATGAAAATGACTTTCCCTTCCATTCTGCAGCCTCTCATTCTCCTGCACCTATTTTACCAAATACTTCTAGTGATCTTGTTTACTCTTCCACATCAGTTTTTCTTTTTCCTGATTTTGATGTGTCTAATTCTACAATTTCCTCTCCTGTCAGTCCTTCTCCATTCGTTCCACGACGATCTACTAGAATTAGGCAGCCTCCCTCCTACCTGAATGATTATACCTGTGAATTTTCAGGCTTAGCTCAATCATCTTCTGCAGGAGGTTCTTTACCTCACCCTTTATCAAAGGTACTTTCTTATTCTCAGCTTAATACTCCCCATAGATTTTTTTCTACTACTTTAGACTCTTTTTCTGAACCATAAACTTATACACAAGCTGTCAAGCATGCTTGCTGGCGTGATGCAATGCAAGTAGAATTACAAGCTTTGTAGGATAACTATACTTGGGAACTCACTGATCTACCACCGGGAAAACATGCCATAGGCTGTAAATGGATGTATAAAGTGAAACTCAAAGCAGATGGTACACTTGAAAGATACAAAGCACGTTTGGTGGCTAAGGGATACACTCAACAAGAAGGGATTGATTACTTAGATACTTTTTCTCCCGTGGCCAAGATGAACACCATTCGTGTGCTTCTTGCTTTATCTGCAGCCAAGCATTGGCATTTGGAGCAGCTTGACATCAATAATGCTTTTCTTCATGGTGAGCTTCATGAAGAGGTTTACATGCATCCCCCTCCTAGCCTTGTTACTGCTCGACCAAATCAAGTTTGTAGGCTTCTCAAATCTTTATATGGACTCAAGCAGTCCAGTAGACAATGGAACTCTTGGCTCACATCAGCTCTGGTTCAGCTTGGTTTTACTCAGGCAGCAGCTGACCCATCATTATTTACTAAACATAACAATGATTATTTCACTGCTATTCTTGTTTATGTTGATGATGTCCTCTTAGCTGGGAATGATCTTTGGTACTATTGATGCCATCAAAGCCACTTTGCATGACCTTTTTAAGATCAAAGATTTGGGACCTCTGAAGTATTTTCTTGGGCTTGAAATTGCAAGGTCTTCTACTGGCATGAATGTATCTCAACGCAAATATGCTCTTGAAATTCTCTCTGATACAGGTTTTTTGCACTGCAAGCTTGTCTCTACACCTATGCTGCCTTCCAGTAAGCTCAGTTCTGGTGATGATGGTTTCTTGGAAGATGTCACAGCTTACAGACGACTCATTGGAAGGTTGTTATATTTAACCACTACTCGTCCTGACATTACTTTTGTTACTCAGCAACTGTCACAATTTCTTGATAAACCTACTAAGCACCATCTTGTTGCTGCTCATAGGATGCTGAGATATATTAAAGCTGCTCCTGGCTAAGGTCTATTCTTCTTTGTTTCCTCTGATTTCAAGCTTAAAGCCTTTTCTGATTCCGATTGGGCTAGCTGTTCTGAGTCTCGCAAGTCTGTTACTGGTTATTGTATTTTTTTTGGCTCCTCCCTTATCTCTTGGCATTCCAAAAAGCAAGCTACAGTCTTCGCTCTTCCTCTAAAGCCGAATATCGTGCCTTAGCTGCAGCTACTTGCGAGATTCAATGGTTGCTTTATTTACTACATGATCTTAACGTTCCTCATCCTTTTCCTGCAAATCTATTTTGTGACAATCAATCTGCCATTTACATTGCCAGAAATCCTGTCTTTCATGAACGCACTAAACATCTTGAAATAGATTGTCATATCGTACGTGAGAAGCTTAAGTCTGGTATTTTACATTTACTTCCAGTGCAGTCTGTGCACCAGCTTGCTGATCTCTTTACTAAAGCTTCTTCTGCTGCTCATTTTCATGATCTTTTATCCAAGCTGGGAGTGCAAAACTTGTACTCTCCAGCTTGCGGGGGGTGTCACAGCCGCATTACAATATCAGCATTAAATGTCAAACTACATCAGCTCTGGAAGATTCCAATTCAACAGAAATAGCTGAAGTTAGCTAGTTATTAATATTTGTTAGTTTGTTACTGTAACTAATTAATTTTCTGTTATTGATTAGTTTCAAGATTAGTTAGCATTTCTAGCAGCTTCTCAACTTCTGTATATAAACAACAGAGCAATAGCAATTCATTCAGAACGTTCACAAATATTTGTGCAACATAGAAAGACCATTATTAATAAATGATAAAAATATGATGCAGAGGCACAATTCTTAGTTAAAGAAAAAACTCTATTTCTTTCTCTACTCTGTTATCAAGTAATTACTTTCTATTTTTCTTCTCGTCCCCTTTTATTATCTCACTTTTTTATCATATCAAACAAAACTTCTTTTTTTTTTTTTTTTTTTTATAATTGAGGTTGGAAATGTAGTTATTTAGGTTCGAATTCAAATATTATAACATATCACAATTTTTTTAATCATTTGATCAAAAAATTGTTAACATCAAACAAAACTTATTCATTAAAAATAAAATCAAAATTTATCAGGTTATTGGTTAACCAAAGATTTTATATTATTTTAGTCCAAAACTCAAAAATCTAAATGATGCATCGAGATAAAGCTTAGTATATATTTACTTTTTTTTATAGGAGATAGAAGAGGAAGAGAGATTCGAATTTTGAACTTAATTCCTCCTAAAAAAATAATAACCACTATGATAAGCCTTAATTGCTTAATATATATTTACTTTACATTCATAAATACCAGATGATTTTTCCTTTCCTATTGAGGTATTAAATTTTACAAAATAGATTTAAAAAATTATTTGTACAACTTTTTTTAATTAGTTATATATTTTCTTAAATGTATTAACATATATTTATTTTTAAAATTTTAAAATTTATTTTATTAAAATTATTTTAAATTATAAACTTTTCAAAACAAATATTTAAGTAAACAAAATAATAAATACAAGAATATAAAATATAAAAAATAAAAATATGATGCTTTAGAAATTTCATGATTAATTTTTATGCTTCCTTTAAATATTGGATTCACTATAACTCTATGCTAGCTTGTGTCACGTGCGATGCATGGATTGATTTCATTTATTTTAATATTTATTCACAGGTTGAATATAATTTATGTATTGTGTAATAACAAAATTTATGCATTAAATAATAAGTGAAATGAATATGTTTTGTTTATATTACATTATTTCAAATTTTCTTTATAGTTTTTTGAATTGTCTAAAAGTTTTTATTCGATTAAAAAAAATCACCATTTAAAATTTTAGTTTATTTAATAATGTACATTTATTTTTAAATTACTGGATATATTGAAAAGTTTATTATTCAATTAGGAAAAATGATTATTTTAAATACTTGCATAGAAAACATTAGAGAATGTTGACAAATAAAAATGATTATTTAAAATATTATTTTTTAAATATTAAATTAGTTATTATAAGATCCGGACTTAGCCAAATTGCTTGTATCCTATAATTAATATATATATATATATATATATATATATATATATATATATATATATGTGTGTGTGTGTGTCAATTTTTTTTGTTAAATGAAAAATATTTGATAATTGAAAATGAAGAAGAGGTTACTTGGATTTAAACTCAAGTATTATAATATACTATAACTCTTATTTAACCACTCGATCAAGAGGTGATTGACAATTTATATCAAATTTGATTATTAAAAATACATTTGATTTAAATTTTCTTGTCACCATTAATGAATTAAATGTTTTAAGGTTAATGCTTAGCACAAGTTCAAATCATTTAAAATTACACAATTGTCTTCCAAATCAATCCAGAGCAACTATCGAATGATTGTGATTTATCTTACCATAGTGAACAACAATTTAAACTCTCTTATTAATCAGTATTTATAATTGAACTTATTGACCAATGGATTTGTTAAACTATAACAATGCATGCATTAATATTCTTTGAATCTTCTCCAAGTTAAGCCTTGAAAGCCTAATTTCCCAACTCAACCCTTCAATAGTTTATCTCATCTCCTCTCATTACATTAAAGAACCCATTGGCTACTTCATTCAAGCAATCCAATTCTCTTATTCAGCCCCCCTATTATTAATAATTTTAAGAGCAAAATGGATTTTGCCTAACCACAACCATGACTAGAAAGAATGTATGGATAGCCAACGCAAGTGCAAGAAGAACCAGCCTCAAGAAAAAGAGGTTAGGATTGTTGAAGAAAGTCAGTGAGCTAACCACTCTATGCGATGTCAATACTTGTCTTAATATTTATAGCCCTGGCGAAAATGAGCCAATGGTGTGGCCGTCTCACGCCGAGGTGTAACGACAGCTTCAAGAGTTTTATAAAATGCCCCAGTTGGAACAATTGAGGAAGACGATGAACCAAGAAACATACCTCATAAAGACGGTTACCAAGGCGCAAGAACAACTGAGGAAGTACCAAAAGAGAAACAAAGAGGTAGAGATGGGCCATCTCGTGCATCTAATCAATCAAGGCGAGGTGCTTGATGAACTCCACCTCACTGAACTGCATGCTAATTTGGTTGGTGGAAGAGAAGATGAAGGAGATCCGAAAACATATTGACTTTTTTCAGCAAGTTCCTCTTGAAACAGCAAGCCCGACTCATGGAAATCTTCCTCTTCCTTTCCAAGGCCTTGGATATGACCCAACGACCGGAATTGGCAATGACAGTGCCGGCCTTGGAAGAGATGGGAGGACTCTTGTCGAGTCCTTGCTGTGGGAGATTAATGGTTCATTGATATCACCAAAAAAAAAAAAAGCACGATGAATTCAAATCTGAAACTAGTAGCAGGAGCATGGTGAGTGATATGGGCTTACCATATTATCACATATTTGCTGGTAGTACTAAAGATGACTTGAGGCTGTGAAGACATTTCACATATTAGCAGAGAATAGCGTTGCAGCTGAAATAGGTGTGCCTCCATATGGGAATTTCGGAGGCCCTACATCTGATTCGGGATTGGGACTACACCTTTTCAGACACGTGGAAGCAGCTCTTAGAAAATTTCAAATGGTATATGACAATTTGGTTTTGAGGCGTATAGTATTATATTTTTTTGAGTGTAATATTATTTCATATAGAAGCAAGTTATCTCATGATACAATAAAATCTTCAAAGTTTTCTTTGTGGATTGTGAAAGATCAAGAGTAATGTTTCTAGAAATCAACCAAGAGTTTTATAGGTTCTGAATAGTTACAAATTAATGGTTGTAATTGTCTGTTAATTAACAATCATTGATTTTTAAACACAATTGTTCCATACATAACTGAAAATATGTCTGTTGGAACAATTAAATAAATTTTAAAATTCAATTTTTATAATTCAAAAAATAAATAAAATAAAAATAAATATTACTATATAAAAAATGAAATATTTCAGTAAGCTCAAGTGTCCATCTTTTGACTTTTAAATTAATCAAAGTTTCGAATAACCCCACAAATTTTTAATAATTCAATTTACATTTTAAATTTGATTTTTTTTTTATAAACTCAACTATTACTTTATTTATAAATAATATGAAATTAAATTCAATTACAAATTTAATTCCGCTAAAAGTGAGTTTGGGGGCTACCTTTTAGAGGCAGCAGCAGTAGCGCAAGTGGCAGTGATAAGGGACTGCCGCCATTTGATGGAAAAATCTGGCCAAACAATTTCCCTTCTTGAATTAAGGGTTTTAAGACGTGTTGTCTTTATTAGGGGTGTTTTTTATTGTTCTAGTTTAGGTGTTCTTTTGTTTTTCCTTCTGGATTGTACCACGGTTATGTTCTCCATGCTAATTATTGCCAACTTCATAACCTTTTGGATTGGTTACTTTAATATTCTTACCAATGACCTCTTAACTATAAGAGTTAATGCAATATCATTTCTAAACTTTAAAAAAATTGCAATGTGGTACCTAAACAATTTTACTGTTAATTAATTCAGACCATCAACCAAATACCTACATGAACACTAACCCAATAAAAAGATGTCACGTGGCATTATATAAAAAAATATATTTTTATTTAAAATAATTTCATTTTTTTTCCTTCTCTCCTCCTCCTTCTCTCCCAATCCCCCACCCCTCCCCCCAATTATGGTCGACCGAATCTGGCCAGAAAAGGCCAAATCCGACCATGCCTTGGCCAGCCAAATTTAGTTGGAAAAAGTTAGATTTGGCCTCGCCTTGGCAAACCGACCTTCCGTTTGCGCGAGAACGACCTAAATAGGCCTTATCAGATTTTCAAAAATTAAATTATTTTGATTTTGAATAATTTTGTATTATTTTATTTTAAATTAAGTATTTTTCATTTATTAAATCAATCTAGATGAATTTGAATGAATTTTTGAGTCCACATAATTTTTTAGCTCTCTATACTACTTGACTTATAACAAAAAGAGCAAAGTATATACTAATTATAACGAACTACTTACTCAATACTAAACCCAATAAACAAAAAAAAATTTCATAAATCCGATAAATTTTATACGGCCGGTGAGTATTATCACGATATTCTTTAAAAAAAGTGTTTATATAATAAATATTAAACAAATAAATAAAAAATAGAAGTAAAAAGAAAAATAAACTTCTCAAAACCCGATAGGTCTTCAAAATTTTTTATTATTATTATTTGATTTTGAGTATATAATGCATTCAAAGTGATTAGGGGTAAAACGATTTCAAAATAAATTTTTAATAGTTGATTTAATGATTGATTAGCGAAAAAATTTATTCATTTGTGAAATAGAAAAATATGGGGTAGAATTTTTATTTTTTTAATGATAAATTAAAGTTGAATTAAGGGTCAAAGTTTAAGAATTTAAATAAAATTTATCAAAAATTTATATTTAAATAATAGATAATTATGCAATTCTTTTTTAGGTTGAAATCGGTCTGGAATCCTTGTAGGCTTTAAATCTGGATTTGTCCAAGATAAAACTGGGCTGTAAATGGTACTTTTGGGTCATGATAAAAATCCATTACTTTTCTCTAAAATTTTTTTTCGGCACAACACCCACACAAGTAAAAGCCCAAAATCCAACTCAAAAAAGAATACTAAAAACCCTAGGTGGAAGTCAATGCATTTGTTTAGATTGTTAGATATCTAAAAAAAGGTAGCGAGGAATTGACACACACAAGCAGATATTGGGTTAGGAAAATGCAGATCTTCGTGAAAACCCTAACAGGGAAGACCATAACCCTAGAGGTCGAATCCAGCGACACTATTGACAATGTTAAGACCAAGATACAGGACAAGGAAGGTATACTCCTCGCTTTTTTTTTTTTATAATTATTTTTTTATTTCTCTCCTACCTGTTTTAGGAATGGAACCAGTTGGTGGTTATATTTGGTGACCGGGAGGATTTAAGGCTTAGATTTTCCGGTGTAAATGTTGTCAGGTATCCCACCGGATCAGCAGAGATTGATTTTCGCCGGAAAGCAGCTTGAGGATGGCCGTACACTTGCTGACTACAATATTCAGAAAGGTAAATGATGGTGATCATAGGCCCTGTTTGATTCTCGGGAAAAATTCCCGTAATTTTGGACGAAAGATATTGAAAGAATATTTTAATTTATTTATTCCGTATTTAACTGTGAATCAAAGCCATGAATTTGTTGAATTAATGTTTTCTTATTGAAAAAATGATAGAAGCAGCTGAATAGAAATTTATAGGAATCATTTTAACTAATTCAGTTAGCTCTTATATAGTTGTATTGCTTCATCAACTTTGTTAACAATACTCAGATAATCTTATGATGAGAAGAAACTGTATTCATGTTAACCTTATTTTTCTTTTCTTTAAAGTACACTAAAATTAGGGGATTTGAATTGAAAGCCTGCATCCATTTGTTTTTAATCTGTAGTTTATTTTAGTTTGATTTGAATGTTTGTTTGGAATCGTGCAGAATCAACCTTGCATCTGGTTCTGAGGCTTCGCGGTGGCATTATTGAGCCTTCGTTGATGGCATTGGCTAGGAAATACAATCAGGACAAGATGATCTGCCGCAAGTATGTCTGCACTTTCTTATTCTCTATATGATTTGCTTGTTTAATAATTTTAGTCTGCAAGGTTCATTTGAAATGAATTGTGCATTGGAGCATTATCATGTATCTTGTATATGAATCTAGTTAGATCTTCCCTTTTTCTATATGGCCACCTGCATCCTGCTGATTCAATAAGAATTAATTTTTCCTTCTCTTTGAGGTATCCAAACTGTGAGCCCCAAAGCTTGCCATATTGCTGCTTATGAAATTGCATTCTCTTTCTTTATAAAATGGACTAAAATTCAGTACTGATATCTATCTGGTATCTATTTCCACACTGAGAATCATACTGTTGATGCCTTTGCGGCAGGTGTTACGCTCGTCTTCACCCACGTGCCGTGAACTGCCGGAAAAAGAAGTGTGGACACAGCAATCAGGTAAATCATCTATGCTGATCCTATTATACAATAAATAATTGTGAGCCACTGCGTCATAAGATTTTATCATGTAAACCTCATCTGTGTTTGTTGTGCTTTTTCATTGCACCTAATTGATACATATTATTTCTTGACAGTTGAGGCCAAAGAAGAAGATCAAGTAGACTGCGTATCTTGAGAGAGGAATTCTACTTTTATCATTAGGTTTCTGAATTCTACTTTTTGATATGATGATGGCATCTTCTCTTTATGTTTAATGACTGTGTTCGGCTTGGGGGCATTCTGCCTAGAGTTTTGGTTTTGTGGAGAATTAAATGCTAGCACAGGCTGAAAAATTGGAAAGTAAAATTTTCTACTTTTCCCCTCTTTTGAAAAATTTTGCATAAGAACAACATTGCAACTCTGCAATTACGATACATTGGAAGGCTGTTGTGTTTCATTTACAATGATCTTTACTTGTTCGGTACACGCATTTCCTGCATGTTAGTTTCAAAACTTGGCCACTGATATTGCTATCTGTTAGCTGAAGTATGGTTTAAATGCTACCCCGGATATTTTTGTTGATGAATCCACTGCCTCACAAGTGTTCTGTTTCCCCAAGGGTGCTTTTGCATTTTGTCAAAATTTCATCTGTTATTTGGGTGAGAATGCAGACACTGGAATAATTGCATGCATCATATTACTCCATGGTATTCATTTGGTTGCTGTAGTTCTAATCTGTTTACCTTGTCTGGAAAATGTTTTGGATCATCCTCCGTGGTGACTCCTGAGCTGCATAATCTAACTGAAGCAACTCATTTGAACTTAGTCGCCAACCAAGAGCACCCAGATTTTCCTCTGCTTGTTTGACTGTTTTAACTCCAGGTATTGGAATGGTACCTTTACAGATGCACCAGTTTATTGCAACCTGCAGTTGGCATTTTACTTAGGTCCATAACCGATAAATGGCAATATATTCCATGCATGTCCTGTCCTAATTTCAGATACTAATGCATTTGGTTACATTTGCTTGACATCAAATGAAGGCAGATTTTCATATATCTCCTGCTTTATGTGACTCAGAGAATCTCATCTTCCTCAAATAACATCACTGAATACGTCAAAATCCAGTGATCCAATACTAAATACAGTGATCAATTTTGCCAATGAAGTCTGCACATGTCATTCCTGTTAGGGCAAAGCTAAAGTAAAAAGCAATAATTGATAAAAGCTCTAAACACAGATGCAAAACTAGGCCTTCCAAAGAGAATATGCAGGTTGCCATGGACTCAATGCTTGTATGTTTTTGTCAAGAGTGAGGCTAGGCCTAGAAGTAGAACTACACGGAGTGTTGGAGAAATGTTTGATGCCCTCGGCGAGATACTTAAATGATAAGGTCAAAGATCTAATTTCAGACTTCCTGAGGAGGGAGCTAAGCATACAAGTGAAACAGTTGCCTTTCTGCAATTTAAGTATAGCATACTAGTTAAGCATAAAAGTTGAGATCAGAAGTACCTGAGGTATGGTTTTGCTCCGCTTTTTTGCAATTTCTCTCATGGAAACCAGCAAGGGCTCCAGTCCTGGAAGAATTTGCTTAAACAGCAGGCCCCTGTTAGGAGACGATAAAGCTTATCATGAAATAACTCAAATCAGCACACCCCTCTAGACTGGGAGGGTCCTTTACTTCTCTTTACCTTGGCCCACTTGGAAGTCGGGAAGGTGTATATTTCCCGGTAAGCATTCCAAGTCCTAGAGGACTATAAGAAATCAAGCGGATACCAAGAGAGTCACAAATATTCTTAATCTCCATCTGATCTTCACCCATACTTAGCAGAGAAAATTGTACCTGAAATTGGGATCATTCTAGATCTAAGCCTCAGAATCACAAGAACGACCAAAAGGAATTCATAAAGGATTATTAAAGCCTTAGTAGCTATATGTTCAGGCATGGGATACGCTAAAGTCTTGTATATTAGTTAGACAGTCTACCATTGAGGCTTAGCTCAAGAGATTGGACTTTGCGGGGGTTTTAAGAACAAAATTGAAGTTAGAGACCGAGCATTAGTGCTCTCGTCTTGCACACAAACCACAGTATGATCTGTATTGGCATTCATGATAAAAGCAGCTACACAAAGATAGATCAGGTTCTCAATTTAGCAGGAAAATGCTATTTCTAGATAGTTACTGACATGTTTATACTAATTAATTAACTGTTTCTACTCATTTTGGAATCAAACAAATAAATCCACGAGCTTGAATAAGTTTTTTCACCAAAATACTTAAACCGTCTGTGACATTTTTCTTTTTCATTTAATTTCCTTGGCGATGGGATTTGGGTGGAAAGAGGAAGAACGAGTGCAGACCCTGTATGCAGGTATTTAAAAGTGGCTATCTTCAAAACAGAACTATTCTTAAACAGGAGAGTTTAGATAGTTGAGCATATGCATTCATTAGAAGCCATGGCCATCGAGGGAGGTTAGAAACTATAAAAGATAGGGTGAAGTCACAAAACTAGAGTTAATTGGCTGTAAAGGTGGGCAAAAAAAGGTGCAGTTGTCTGAATTTGATTAAACACAGGAAAAACAAGCAGAAAAACAAAAGCAAGGATAGCCATTGGGGCAATAATTCATGCAGCGGTTCTTGGCTTCGCTACTTGAAACAGAAGCAAGCATAACCAAACTAAAATTCCTCCTAACATGTAAAGGAGATAAAGGTCTGAACAATCTATACCTGAGCTGAGCACAGTGGGACTCCTCTGGCTTTAAGGTATTCATAAATCTTTACTAATTGTTTGGGTCCATAATTGCTAACTCCAACAGCTTTAACTAAGCCCTGCAAATAATTATCAAGTAGATTTTGGCCGGTAAAAAAAAAAACAAAGAAACATATCATCTAAACTATAGAAACAAACTTGCTATAATGCGGAAAAACTTTTCGTGGAATGGAGGTCTCTAACATTCTGTGGTTCAAGTTAAATCTAGCGCAAAACTTCCACATGTCAATGGAAAATGATTAATCTAGGTCTAATGACTGCAAGATGATAACCAGTTAAAAAGTAGTTCATGATAACCTTCTCATACATTGCCACTAAACCACCCCAAAGAGCTAACTCTTGTGGGGGAGCATAGTTTGCAGTAGACCAGTGTAACTGTCCTATCCCGATTTGCTCAATCTGCATCCGATCTCGAGAGGCCCTGGAAAACAGCTCTTGATCAAATATACCCGTCATAACAACATTTCAGTCAATTGTGAGATAAAGAGTTCACTTCTATAGGAGCAACAGAATGGCAAACCTGCAAGCTTGAACAAATTGCCCTGGTGTTACACGCCAGGGATATGCTGCAAACTTCGTAGCAATCACAATCTCATCTTGTATCTGCTTTTCTCCTGAGATTACAACAATATTCAAACTTAAATACCACAATGGTAAGATGAACAATTTCTATTGTGATGTTGGGATGACGAAAGAATACTCCTGGATTTATCAGCTGCTATGACATGTAACACTCAAATATAAAGGTCTTATTGTATCAGAAATGAAAAACAAAGCAATGCTCATTCCACGGAACTGAGGCAGGTTAGATTGAGAAATTAGCCAACCTCGAAATTCTCTAATGAACTTCCCTAGAAGCTTTTCACTCTGTCCATTGAGCCTTCCGGTCCCATAAGAATCCGCGGTATCAAAAAGATTGATTCCATTCTCCACAGCAAGATTGAAAACTTGTTGAAGTTCAGAATCCATTGATTGCTGGTAACCCCAGAGAAGCTGGTTGCCCCATGCCCATGTCCCAAACCCCATTGGAGACACAGTCAAAGGACCCATTTTCACCTGCCCAGTAAAAGCAACCACAGAAAACTACATCAAACCAGAAATTGATAACATGCCCGTTTACAGGTACAGTTAAAATAAATTACCTTTTCCCAGGGCCAGAACAGAGGAAACTTGAGAGACTTGAAAGGTGAAGATGGTAGAGAGAATTGATTGGAAGCATTGAGACAAGTGATGCAAACTGCTGGGGTTGAGTTTAAGAAAGCCATCGCCATGTTCTCACACACTCCAGCGGTTGAGAAAGTGAAACTTGGAGTTTCCTGCTGGAGTGCTAATTATTGTAGTTAATTTATAGTTTATAGTTATGCCTTCTGTGGTTGAAATTGAAACTTGGAAAAGATGAGGCACTGTTCCTGGAAAAGTCGCTGGCTGCACGGCTAATTTACTGGTTACTGTCTGGTGTTGGGAATGATATAGGGTGGTTCTCTGTTTTTTTTTTTTTTTTTTTTTTAAATATTTTTGTCCCGTTTTCAAATTTTGAAAAAAAATGTTTATCTGTTATGTATTAAAAATAAATATTTAACTTGACTCAAATATAATAATTTAATATATAAAATAAAATTTTACAAATTAAATGAAAATAATATATTTATAAATAATATTAGATATTTAATATCAAATAATGATTATTTTTCTTATTTAATGCTAATATTAAATAGCTTCATTTACTCATAATAAAATTTAATATAATTTTAATAGTACTATAATTAAATATAATATTAAAAAAATAATATTAAATACTTTTTAATATTAATTTTATTAGATAATAATTGAGATTAGTAAAATTCTAAATTTTAGGTATTAAATTCTAATATGAATTAATAATTATAAATTATATTTAATTTAATTGTGATATTATTAAATTATTAAATAATATATATATTTAACGAATTAATTTACAATAAATATATCACAATTAAAATATATTATATTCAATATAAATAATATTATTTAATGTTAAGTATTCACTTATTTAATAATATTATGTAGTAAAATAATAATTAATTATATTAGATAATAATACTTAGCAATAATATTAATTATTAAAATATCAGAATTATAATAAATGATTATTTAAAATATATAATATATTCAATAAATTATTATAAAATTTTAAATTAAATAATATATAGTCTAATTTAATTTAAATTTAATTGCTTTTTATATTTTAAACTTTTTCTATATCGAAATAAATATATTAATTTTAAAATATTTATTTTTTATTAAATAATATTTTTAATTAATTTTTAATATTATTTTAAATTTTAATTAATTTTATTTTTATATTTTTTATTATAAAAATATACTAATATTATATCAAGATATAAATATTATTCACTTATGAATAGTATTAGAAATAAAAACATGATTTTGAAAACAATGAAAACAAAAAACTCTTGCTTCCAACAATTTTGAAATTTATTTTTCGTTTTTCTTTTTTGAAAACAGAAACATGTTACCAATCATTTTTTCTATTGATATTTTTAAAAAAACTGAAAACAAAAAAAAGAAACAAAATACTACCAAACGATCCTTTAGTTTTAAATTTTTTTAACATTAAGATTTGATTTGTTTATTGATTAATTAATTTTAAACTATTTGGGTAAAGAATTGAATTAAATTTAAGCATTTTAATATTTGTTTTGAATAATTTATGAATTTAATCTTTATTTTTAATACATATTTTTAATATTTTATCATTAATTTACTATATTACTCTTAAAATATATAATTAATATATAGTAAATCAAAGTGATTATATCAAGTTGAAATTTATTAAATCAAATTTGAGTGGTAAAATTTTACATCTAACCAAACTCAAATTTTAAGAACTAAAATTATTTAAATTTTGAATTTTTAAATCAATTTGAGCACAATTTAAAATTAAATAATTTCGACTTGATTGCATCCTCTTCTGTTGTGAAATACGTTGTAAGTTCCCCTCTCATATATGCTTTCGATAAACTTTGACCTGTCATAGCTAGCTAATCAACCTCTTTTTTTTATAATTAAATATTAAATTATTTAAATTCGAATCTAAATTTCACAATAACATATTATTACTTTCTTTTTTAAACACTAATATGTTGGCATTGGTCTCCATTCTTTACATAACAAAAAGAGGATTTTAATGAATAAATATAAATAATGTAACAAAATGTAATAATAATAGTTTGTTTTATCTAATATAAAAAATTAAGTAATAAAAAACAAAAATTAGAAGTTTATTATATACTATAGTTTGTTACGTCAAATAATAAATTAAGTAATTTGTAAGAAATAATTGTAAAAAAAATAAAATTTAGTAATACTACTACTTTTAATCATGTAGTGTTTTACTTTACAAATTAATTAATTTGAAGACAAATAATATACAGAGAAACATTGCTGCCTCTTGTTGCACTAAATAAAAAAAATAAGTACTTCGATATATATATATATATATATATATATATATATATATATATATATATATATATATATATTTATATTAATTAAATGCCATGTTTTAAATATTTGTTTATTTTTAATTAATTTATAATTTTCTTTTTTCTTTTTTGTTTGATTTAAGATTGTTATTTTATACATCAAACAAAGAAGTTTTTAAAACAAATTATACAATTACAACTTTTCTATTTAATATTTATATTAATCAAATGATTTCCTTAAATAATCCATAATAAGAAGGTGTTGCAATCATTTAAATCCGTCTGTGTAATTTTATATTTTTCTGTAAAATATAAAACAATCTTTGATTTATAAATTATTATTTTATGCATGAACGTTAACTTTTTTAAATTTCACAAGTACGTCTATAGGATTACCATATATTTATTTTATAATATATTAAATTATTATTTACTTAATTATATCTTCATAAATACATGATACTCTAAATTGATTATGAAGTTTAAAAGTTTAATAATAAATACAAATATAAACAAAAAAAGTTTTTTTTTTCTCGAGCTTAAATTTAAAAATAATCAATGTATGATTACTGGTTTATTATTAATTTGTATAAAAAATTAGAAACTCAACTTGGAACATAAGTCATGTAGATAATAATAATAATAAAAAAAAGTGACGACCTAAAATAAGTAGTAAAAAACATAACAAAAGATGCTAACATCACTAAAGATTAGTTAAAGTAATAAAAACCCTTCAGAAGGAATATTATTACAAATAGATATATATAATTTTGACTAACGTTAAATGATATCCTTAAAACAGTTGTTAGCAATAAAAGAATTCAAAGAAAAGTTTTCAAGTAGAGATCATTTATATTAAATTTTTTTATCACTTAATTTGTAATTTATTTAATAAAATACATAAAAGATATACTAAAAAAAATTTAATGAATCATTACCATATTTATTTTATCATCTATTTTTTATTAAAAAATAAATATAATATTTTTCTATTTTTTTCCTAGCGAGTATATTTTGTCCCAAAAAAAAAAACTTACGTTGACACCCTTACATATTAATTTCCATAATTCTTAAAAAAAAAAGAAATTATGACAGCTGTGGGATTTGAACCCACGCCCTTTCGGACCAGAGCCTAAATCTGGCGCCTTAGACCACTCGGCCAAACTGTCCATTAACCATATGGATTAATTGGCCACATAACTCTCTTTTCCTTTGAGTCAAGGTATCTGCTTTTAAGATATTTTTAATTTAAGATTAATCCTTTTTTGAGTAGAGAGTATGATACATTCAAACTTTCTCAAGAAGTTTAAAAGATTGAATTTATATTCTCATCATTATTGAGATAAAAATTGTTTATCATCTCAATTAATATTTTATTGGTCAAATAAGTACATCTTTTTATACCCAACTTCTTTAATTTTTCAAAGCCTGAAATGTTGAAAAATAAATTTAACTTATAATTGAACGTTAATACATAAAAATAAACTCCAGAAAAATACCGATTCAAAAAAAAATTAGAGCTTAAAATATCTTTCATAAATCCAATAAAATATACAAATAAATTTGTAGAGGTTATTGATTTGAAAATATACAAGTGCCTAATATCTTTGGTAAAATACGTGAAAATAGCCTAAGAACTAAAAAACTTATTGATCATTAGGTGGCAAAAACGTGTTGTAGGAGTTTTTTTCATTTGTTTAAGTAACTTCATGACCTCATATTGAACAATGATAGTTCCATCCTTTTCGTCTTTGTTACTTCGAGGTAAAGAAAACTACTCTCCATCTTTTGTTTCTTACTCTTTCTTCTTAAAATATAACGATGATAGATTGACGGGATGATATTGAAACCCAGATCAGTGAGACTAGAATTGAAACATGTTGAGGGAAGCATGATAGTTAAATAAAAGCAAAATGAAACCAAGATGATTACAGCATATCTGATTGCAGATGGGTGGGAATTTAGGTGTCCTTTGGTCGTAATGGGTGACTGCTGACTAATGAAGTGTGGGTTCAAATGTGTTTCAAAAATAGTAGCGTTGGTGATAAGATTACTGACTCTGGGGTAATCTCATAGCTATATTTGCAAGTGTTATATCTTGATCTATTGACATAATCATAAAAGAAAAAGATGAAAGAAATTTGAGAAATCTATTGCTTACAGCCACTAGCATCTTGTTCCAATGTTTATTAGCTCATGTTCCATCAAATTCGTCAAGGCGAGTCATGGATCTGAAGATCTTGGCTACAATTGTCAGTGTGGCTTCTGTCTATGCCTTCCAGGCCTTTTGCTCCAGTTGCTTGATTGATGTCAGTGGCAATGGCACCACTTAACTTCCCTGATTCTCGCATATACTGTAATGGAACAAGACAACTAACATTCGAACAGACAAGTACGGAAACATTTTGTTATAGATGAAGTCCACTCTTCAAGTCCAAAAGTTTAACCACTGGGAATTGCTACAGGAATGATCGAACATGTCAGCCGAATCAAATCCGTACAGTTTTTCAGGTGATGCTGAAGACTCATTTCTATATTCATCTATGCTCAGAAATTCTTCTCCTGGCTGTCCTGCATGCTCAGTATCTATGTCCTTTTCACTTTGTAAGCCAAGCAATCCCCTGTCTTCCAATCCTGCCTGTTGGAAACTTGGCTGTGCTTCTGCTTCATGCTCGCACTTGGTATCTCCATATTCTGAACCACCACCTGTGCTACTTCCATCCAGACCGGCCTTGCTGACCTTATTTTTGTCATCGCGTTCTTCTAGCTGTTCACTTAGCTTCTGCATCTGAGAATAAACACAGAAGTTTTAGGACCTTGTAAATATAAATTCACACTGGAACATCGTGATAGACTAAGAACTAGAACATGGAGTACCTGTGAAATTAAGGACTGTTTCTCTTTCTTCAATAACTCAAATCTCAAAGCTAAGTTGTCGTAATTAGCTCTGAGTGTTGTGTAATCTTGCTCTATCTGTTTTGACTTCCATCTGGCTCTTTTGTTCTGAAACCATATAGCTACTTGGCGAGGCTGGAGCCCAAGCTCCCTTGCCAATTGCAACTTCTTTCTTGGTTCCAGTTTCGTCTCTGACTCGAAAATAGACTCCAGCAACCTGATTTGCTCATCACTGAACCTCCTCTTGTTCTTCATCTTATTCTTCTTCTTCTTCCTTTGAGTTTGAGGTGCTTGTTCTGCTATTGCTTCATGTGCTGCTGGATGACACTCTCTCTCCATTATTGGATTTTTAAGGTAGCTATAAGTACAACTCAGGATTAAGACTATCTGTAATTTCCGAGAGAGTTTATAATTATAACTCTCTTTTTTATCTGCTTTCAAGGTAAATGTGTTTGGAACTAGAATTCCACCGAGGAAGGGGGCCTGGAGATGTATTATATACTTGGCCATGATTAGAAGCAGTACATAAGGTTGGCTTTCAAGTGATTGAGACTTCTGATTGATGGCTTCTCCAAACCAATAAGGCCAGCTACCGTATTACATTCTCTTTCCTATGCCTTGTGGACATCTATGTCTTCAATCTTTTCCATTTGTAAACTATAATCCACATCTTTTGTGGTTGCTGCCCTGATCCCGGCACTATTGCATGAATAAAATTAGAAATCGGGTGGAAACTTTTTTGCTTGTCCCTCATGCAAACATTTAAATCGAACAGTGCTTTTTCCATAATCAAAAAGAGGAAAAGTTTTAGAACATCTCCAACTTCACCATTGTTGCATTAGAAATATCAAGCCGGATTGTAAAAGGAGCAAAAGCAATTAGCATATCACATGGATCGTATGGTTGATGGATGCATTTGCTATATATAAACATTCGGATGCCAGCAAACTATGCAAAAATAGTTATTTGGATTGCAACCACTCTTTTTGCATAGTTCGAGATTGAAAATGTCCTTTTCCCTACAATAAATGAAAAAAGAAACAAGTAGTGCAGGAGAATAGATTTTCAATATGATATTTTCGCTGCTAAAATAGAATTGGAACCGCATAAAACGACCAAACATTTCTATAGTCAAGTATACATGACAATGAACTTTGGGGGGTCGATCATGTCATGTTTGGAGAAGAGATTTAGGACAGGATTCAACTGCTCCCATGGGGTGAAAACAACCTAATGATTTACTTGTTGACTTCGTTCACCTAATAAAGATTACTTTGTCGTCAGTTAAGTCCATGGAGAATTCCAAATTATTCAGATTTACTTGACTTTTTCTCTCTTTTCTATCTACTTGGAGCTTTGCGGTATGATTCTTTTGGATTTTGCTTTCACACTTGTCCCGCTAACAAAGACTACTTGAGCAATCTATCGGGGCTACGTATATATATTTGTCCGAGCTTTGAAGATTCATAGATAGATCTTACTCCAAGTTCGGATGTTCATGCTTTCTTAAAATATTTTTGGCGACGATTAATCGTTTGAAGCTATAATATTATATCTATCTTAATTGTTTGTCCGTAATCTTTGCAGATGTTGATTGCTCTTACGTTGGCTAAAGGAAAAGCTTTATCAAGAGTCAATGTTTCTGCTACATGCAAGATTTTGAAGATTTTTCTGCCCTCGTAAAGTCCTAGGAGAATCTGATCTTTCGTCATTTAGCTCTGCTTAATCAGCAATGACTCCAGTCTCCATGCCTATCTGTTGAATGATATTCGCAGAAAAACATGTAAATTAACAAATCCAGGTCCTGGTTAAATATGAAAATTATGTAATTGAATATAACTTTAATTCGGTTATATATGAAGTTGAACTTACGAAAAGCTTTCTCGTTACTTCAGCTGGTGTCTTTCAAGAAATCATTTTTTTTAATAAATGTTTTCGTTTCAAATTCCATTCTTGAAAAAAAAAGGACTGCATTTCTTTTCTTGGTGGAAGGTCTTAATTAATTCATGATCGGATCTAATGTCAATGTCACTTCCAGGACGAAAATAAGACATGGGCTTGTAACTGGCTTCATAGAGATATCAACAGATTAATTCTGCAGCCATAGCAGTAATGCTTTCGGCTTTCGCCATCTTACTTTATATCAAGATTCCTCGTTACCAGGAAAATTGTTTTGTGGATGAACAGATCGAGAGGACAGGTTGATGTTCATTCAGGTTGAGCTGTCCCATCAAAACTGTTCATTGAGTACAAGATTGGGATAAAATCGCTGGGCTCGCCTAATATGGACAAAAGAGATGTTTGATTATTGTCAAATGTTAAATCACAAAAGAAGGCAATTAGCTTTTGTATTTGCGGTCAATAATACCAATTCGATTAGGACAAAGCAAACAAAGTTATCTCATCCTTGAATAATCGGTTTGGTTTCTAGCCGTGAACTGTGATTTTTGCAATGTGTCGGTTTCAAAGGTAAGCCTAAGCACATTGAATTCGACACAAAGTCCAGGACCCATCACCTATGTGTCCCCGTTTTCCTTGTTTCACATGACTTTATAAACTGCGGTGGAATGAAGATGGGCCTAAGCACATCGAATTCGACACATAGTCCAGGACCCATCACCTGTGTGTCCCCATTTTCCTTGTTTTACATGACTTTAAACAGAGGTGGAATGAAGATGGCTCATGGGTTGTTGAAGTGTCATCCTTAGGTACATGTGTCCTGTTTTCTCCCCTCCAGGTGGTCAAGGTCGATGATCTTTCCCTTTTAATACGATTTGACACAACACGGTTTATCATATTTTTCTTCTTTTCAATTCTCGTTTTCCAAACTGAGGAGATTACTAAGTTCAAATACTTGTGTTTGCGGTGGCATTTACTCATTTGATTAAGTTGATTGTTGTATAATTTTTCTTATCTAAAAGTCAAATTGTAAATCTCTTTGATCAAATTATATGCAAATGCCAAATGGTCAGGTGATCCCTCAATGAATGTTTGTCACATTTGCCCAAACATTGTGGAAGGAAACTTTCCGTATCCATTTAAATGGTTTTGAAAAACAATAATTAACCTTGTCGGTTTAAGTT
Organism: Firmiana major; assembly: GCA_033439115.1. Classification (NCBI taxonomy): domain Eukaryota; kingdom Viridiplantae; phylum Streptophyta; class Magnoliopsida; order Malvales; family Malvaceae; genus Firmiana; species Firmiana major. The sequence continues at coordinate 85,271,396 of CM065897.1, forward strand.
ACATGTATAAGTACAAATAGGTTCACATTTAGTATTGAAACAACTTGATTTCAATGTATTAATGAATGTGTTGACTCTTTCATGGCCTACTTGACAGTAGAAGGTTGATTACCGAGTAGAGGTGCGCTACCTACCTGGAATGTGTAAGGCAAGAAAATGTTCCCACTGTTTTTTCGCCATCTGCTGTGGAGTCCATATGGTTATAGTTAATCCCCTTGCCCTGAAATCTTCCTGGTAGAGAACTCATATTCGAATTTTTATAAAATCAAAATATTTTAAATTAATACTAATCATATATAATGTAATACAAAAATGTTTTATAATGTACATAAAAAAATCCTCCAAGTCAAATTGCATAATTTTTATTTGTACTTTTGTCAAAATACTAATTTAATTATTATACAATAATTCGTTCAATTTATAAACTCTATACTCTTAGTTGAAATTTTAGTTTAAATATTAACTTTGCTCATTTCGGCTCATCATCATCAGATGTTTTATTCTAATATTGAAAAAGATTATATAAACCAATATATAAATTTACATTAATTTATCGGCATGAATTCTCCTCCTCCTCTCATTCTCATCTAATGCAATGTGTTCTTCTAACTTTCATTTTACCATATCTTTCCAAATTACTTCCTTCTAAGTCTTTTTCGATCTTCCCCTAACATTGATCCTTTTTACATCATTCATAACTTCCACTATTCTAAATGTTCACAGGTCTACATTGTATGTATTCAAATCAACGTTCATTTCACTCATCTTGTCTTTGATAGGTGCTACTCCAACATTTTTGCGAACGTTCTCATTTCTTATTCCATTTTTTATCGTATATCCATGCATCCATCGCAATATTCTCATTTTTTCTACACTGATTTTTTATGTATACACTCTTTTAATTGTCAAACATTCACAAATAATTGGCCAAAAAAAATCATATGGATGAATTTTGATGAAGATCCAATATCGACTAATGACAAGTGATATTTGTTAGTTTGAAATATTCAAAAGTGGTTTAGATGGATGATAAGATTGATTTTGATGAAAATGACAAAAATGATTATTAAAAATATTTTTTAATAAAATTATAAAAAAATTTAAAAGTAAACATAAAAGATAATTTTACACTTTTACTTTTTTTTATCTTATATAATTTAATCTCATCCGAGAGAGAACATGTAAAAACATTTAAATTAAAATTCTAAATCACAGTAGATAAAGGATTTTTATTTGATGAAATTATAAAAAAATAAATTAGCATTTTTATAAGATTAGAAGAACAAATTGAACAGTTTGACCTACCAAAATGAGAGAAGACTTCCGCAATGCACAAAATCCATTAATAATTACAAGGTTTACCATAATTGGAAGGTGGGATTGGAATTCATTTTGTTTTATTGTATTAAATTAAAGCACGAAAGGCGTAATTAAGTTAGCTGGCCTGTCCCATGTCCAGGAAGCTGAGCTGCCTTATCATTAAATCCCGCGTCTGCGCGCCAAGTGAAAACGACGCTTTGATTTGTCATTGAACGGCACGGTTTTTAATGGTGGTGGAACAAGGCACGCGCTGTTAGACGTTTGGCGCAAACTGCCAAGTGGCTGCCGACTATGTGGACAAATTAAAGTTACGTGCACTGAATTTCAAACTTGAGATTTGTAAAAATCAAGTATTAAATTTTTTTATAAATATATTCAGTTCATTGTATATTTTTTCGTAAGAATAAAAAAAATGGGAAAACCAAACGATGAATAATTAAGCATAATCTCTGATTTTTTTTTTCCCCTTTTTGTTGCATTTTATTTCAAGTTGTTCAAAATTTTCCCTTATATATGCTAAACTAAATACTTGATTTAATAGCTTTTATCATAATCATTCGAAGCCAATATTTTTGAAAAAACATCAAAGCACTCTATGGGTTAAAAACTAGCTAGTTACGTGTTTTCAGTCATGATTATCAAGTATGGTTTGGAGAACCAGTTTCTATGGTTGTGAATGGTACTTGGGAATCCAAATGGAGAGGTTTTTGGTTTATTATTTGATTGTGATCTGATTATCAAAGTTGATTTATCGGATGTTTAGACTCTTTTGTGGCGATTTCTTTTAGAAGCAACAAAGACCTTGGAGGAATTCCTACGATATTGACAGACTCATCATGGTAATTGAAATGGTGGTATCTATCTATTGTTTTTGAGAAGCTAATTCCTTTTGCTGATTCTCTCGCAAAGAGGAGGCCGATACCATTGAATTTTTTGTATCTTGCTGGTAACTCCGATTTTATCGTTCGTTCTTGTGTTATTGGGTGAGTTTAAAGCTGAGTGACTTGGTATCAATGGTATGCTTTCGTTTCTCTGCTGTTTTGCGACCCTATTTGATAGGGGCTTTTACTGCTGTAATGTTTATTATCTTGTTCAATAAACTTAATCTTGGATGAGAAAAAAATAAAATAAATAAAATTTTAATTTGAATAAAAATTAAAGATAATCATTCAATACATTATACATTTTTAAATTTTATAAATAAATTTAAGATTTTACATTATTTATTTTTTAATTTTTTAAAAATATATAATTATTTTAATATCATTTATAAAATTAAAAATAAAAAAAAAACGTTATATTATATCAAATAATTATTTTCAAGTACAATTTTTCTTTAACATGTCATAAGAAGTAGTACTTCCTAAAGCTCACGTTCCACAGTAAGAACACTCCAAAGAATGCCGTCTATTATCTGTTTCAGTCGTATCAGAATCAGATCAAAAAAGCATGTAAGACTTTGAATCCTAGGTAACCTATTATAAGCATAGGCATACATGGTCAAGAATTGACGATAGTGGAACAAATTCCTCCCAGCCACTTTCACTCTAAAATTCTCTTTTGATGCCTCTTCACTTTTCTTTTTCAAGCCAACATCAACGTGGGCGTTGAAATGTATCTTGAAATTTTAATTTTGACGATTTATATGATCATCTTTTCTTCTTTATAAATCAAACAACTCTTTTATTCAAATCTTCAATAAATTAATTTAAAATTGTAAATAAATCAAATTATTTGTATGAATTATTCAATCTCAATTCAATTATTACTTAAATTTTATTTGTTTATTTTCAAATCGATATGAAACTCGAATTATTCAAGTAACGAGTCAAGTCAAATTCGAATATTTTAATATTTGACTTGCATGATTGATAGAACTCAAATCAAATTTCGATTCTTAAATTTTCAAATCAAATTAAATTCAAATTTTTTACTGAATCATCTTAACTCGATTACACACTTAAACAAACCCCCGTATTAATAAATAGCAACCCAAAAGTAGTCTCAACAAACACATATAATGAATCATTAAAAATCTTATAATTTTGTTTTCAAATAAGTACGGTAAGTTGGACCTTTTAGTATATATACATATATAAATTTTATGTATTAAAAAATAAAAATACTATGTGTCATTTCTTACAAGACATAAAACCAAACGTTAATGTGTAATGTAGGTCGAATTTGGGTTGGATTATAAATGTAAGAAATCTTGTAAAATCAACCTACTAATACTAATTATAAGGCCCGTTTACCCATTTGCAACATCAGACGATAGAAGTATACTTTAATGGGCTAGCAAGGGATATCTATTATTATTCCAGACTTTGGTGAAAGAGGTGTCAATGTCGTGACTTTTATTTTAATTATAATAAAACAATAAAATTCATTTTTATTATATTAATACAATAACTTAATTTATTCTACAAAATAAAAATATATATTTTTTATTAAATATATTTTTAAAAAAATATATCATTCTCCTTAAAAAACTACATATTTGTACACACATTACTTCTTGTCTTAAAAAAAACCTAATTTCTTTTTTTCAAAACATTCATATATAAAGTGGGTGAGTGGCCATTTTCTAATTGCTTTAAAAAATACTTTCTTGAATTTTGTACCATGAATTAACTGACATGGATTAAAAAAAAAATTACAATATCGAATAATAAAATATAAATATTCACGTTTTTAAATTTTCTTAATAATTTTTTTATTAAATTTCATTTTCTTATAAAAATCTAGCTATCGACTGCTACTCATTGTTTCCTCTCAAGAAATTTTTCACGTTTCTTTCTCTTCACCCAAAGAACAGGTGTACATATTTATAGTTAAATGGAATTTATATATTCAGAGTATTACTTTTTAAGCGCAAAAAGAAGAAAGAAAGAAAGAAAGAAAGAAAGGAAGAGCTGATCAACCGAACCCAACAACTGGGTTCCAGAAATGACCACAACCTTAGGACCGATGCTTAATTTGTTTTCTCTCTCTTTCACCGTTTTCACTTTCTCTCATAAAATCAAATGATTATGTTCATCATCATGATGCAATATCACACAAAACCCGCAAAAGAAAGGTTATATCGAAGGAAAAGAGGAACGGAAAAAGAAGAAAGAGAGTTTGCGGACGCAGAAGCCAGAAGGAAATTGCTGAAGGGAAGCTTTTCTTGTTGAGGGGAATGCTGTCTGGTTCAAGAGCACGTACTACCCTCTCTCCATCCATTTTCATCTGTTAGTTCGACCTTCTCGACTGATCATTAAATAGCTTTCGAGATCATGAAAATCGAAAGATATATAGTTTGGTATTTCCGTGTTTAATTTGTCTTCTTGGACCAGGCTTCATTCCCCTTAATTACTGCTTCCATTTATACTCTTATACATGAATTAAGATACAGTACTGCTCGATCTTCTTGGATTTCATCTTCAGTTGCATGATTTGACAGGTGGGTAATCATTTCTTTACTCTTTTGGCTGTTGCAGCAATTCCTTTTATCATGTGTGAATGTGATTATTCACATAGGTTTATATTTCATATAAATTAAGAATATTGTTTAATCACAAGCAGATTGGTATGATGATGAAAAGTTTTGACTCTGGGTTATTCCGCCTGAACGAACAATGCTTAATTTTCATCATTGTTGGTTTTATACGATCATTGTATGTTTTCTCTCAACTCCAGTTATAATGGCTGCAGACTGCGTGTGTGTTTGTCAGTCTCTCCATCAATTGAATTTTTAACATGATCTTCATGTCTTGTAGGTAAACAATTATGTCTTTCTGTCTTATTGGGTAATTCTTTTTTTAATATTTTCACCCTTTTAATTAGGGTTTAATTTTTTTATCCTTCCTTCAGTTATACTTAGCCAGAAGTATTTGGGTTGCTGGAGTAATATATTAAACAAGAATTTAATTTCTACACTGGTAGTAGGTAGATTTGCAGGAGGCTGGCCTCTTGGGAGTTGGCACTACTAGTACTATATCATATCTGTGTTGGCAAGTACTTTTCTTTTCGAAGGCTTAGTGGAAGACAAAGAGCCCGAACTTAAGATTTGGAGCTTCAAGTGGATGTGTATATTTTCCAGAATTGATTCCATTTCAGCTGTTGCTTTTCTTTATGTTAAAAAGAGGTATCTTTCTTTTTGTGTTCCCATCTTATAAACTCCTTTTCATGGCCTTTTTCTTGTTCATGAAAGATATTACTATTCCTTGGATCAATTCAAGAGGTTAATCTTTTATTTAGTTCTATCACCATTAATGTTAAATTGAACTTTTGTACATGCAAATGCCTATAAACTTTTCATGACTACAGTGTTTTTCACTTTGTCACATGTATATGAATTTTACCTAGGTATTTGATTGGGCATTAATTATTAAACCCCTCACTGTAGTTTTATCAGAAATCTCGAAGCTGAATTTCATAAACGTCAGCGACTGCTTATATACATGCGTCCAGAGATCCAGAATCTGATTAAGTGGAGTACTCATGACATTATTTCCTGAATTCACTTAACTCCCTTGAAAAGAAACCGCATGCCAAGCCACAAAATGTGTGTTTTCCATGATTAATGGACTTCCAGATGCAAAGCAAAGCAAGGCATGTGCATGAAACTTTGCTACATACTGCAGCCAGCTAACTAAAGGTTAACTAGGAATCGTTGTATTTTTTTTTTTTTTTGTTTCATATGATTTTATGTTTACATCTCGAAGATGCTTCAGAGTGCGAAGAACGAGAATTTGAAGTTAAGAAATTCGCATCAGTCTTCTTTCAAGGAGCAATACTCTGCTTCAGGATCACTTTGATTAACTGAAGAACGAAAATTAATTATATATACTAAATTACTAATACTTGTTTGCTCTAGTATGTTTATGGGATGTAGTGGGTGGCAGGTGTATGCAATGCACCAAGACAAAGTAAAAAAGATGAATTCTCTCTCTTATTTTTCTTATAAAAGTGAAACAGAAAGCGATCTATCTCTGCAAATGCAGTTGTTACATACATACATACATACATACATACATACATACATACATACATACCTTTGCTTGGTCAAGTTAGTGAACTCCAAGTCTCTTAATGCATGCATCTGTCCGCTGCAATTGAAGTAACTAGTCTATTTTTTAGATATGCATGCATGCAGTTTGAAAAACAAGAAACCCTAGCAAAATCGATGCCAAATTCAACATTAACACGTTTTTAAAGCACCAAATTAATCATTTTAGGTCTAAGTTAGATGGATGGTGCGATTGAGTTTCGGTGAGATTGAAAAAAAAATTAAAATTAATATTTTTAATAAAATAAAAAAAAAGTCAGAAGAAAAGGAAATTTTATTCTTGTAATTTTTGCCTTTTTCCTTTCAAATGTCACCACCCTCACGGCTCTAGGGATCCAAACTCCCCCTTTAATTGATGATCTAAATATTTAGGTAATCTGATTCCTGCTGTATTGTTGCCGTATAATCCCTATTACCATCAATCTGTTGATCTTTTGGTCTATACATTGTTGCTTTTAACTCTCTCATCTGCCTTTGCATTCGATGAGATACAAAGAGCTAATAATTAAAGCAATGATCCTATATAATTTTCTTTGATCAAGAAATTAATAAACTTGCAGTTACCTTCATTTCTTGATCACAATGGGTTTTCTCAAGCGTGCCCAACTAGTTAATTCTTACTATTTTATATATTTTTGGTCTTGGTTACAGCAGCTGAACTCTTCTTTCTCATAGTTCACTAAAAATATTAGGATTTTGCCCAATTTGGACTTCTCAAATGATAGTTAAGAATTGGTCTTCCTATCAATTATTACATAAGAATTAGGAGAAATTATATGTATAAATATTCATTCTAAAATGTTCTTGAAACAAAATTCTTTGTAAAAATTGACTGTTTGTGTTAATAAATTGCAAGTTAAATGTTGACAGATTAAACCTGGCTGAAATTAATCGATGAATTCGGAGGATGATAGTGACATAGCCTGTTGTTTAATTGGGAAAATCAAAGCTGGTGCCTGCACTGCAAGCTCTTTGAATAATTATAATACCTAAGCCAACATAAATATCATAATATTGGTCAAGATGTCAGGGCTCATCAAACCAAATGATCTAGTCAATCCCACCAAGCTGACTGATGACCCCACTTGCCAACAAAGCTCTTCAGATATTTTACTCAAACAATCCCAGCAGTTGTTGGCTGAATTTTCTATGAATTTGAAAAGCTTCTAATATTACTAAGTAAAACCTTAATTAGAGATTAAATGCATCCAAACTCTGGCATATTTTTGAATAGCTAAGATCAAATTCCCGTGCATGAATGAATGACGAATCATATGTAATTGATTTAAAACGTAACAAAAATCTGTCTGTTTTCAGAGACAGGTTTAATAAAATTCCAAGAAAATATTTATCCAAGAAAATTCCTATAAAATGGTCGAAACCAAAGGCAGCCTTCTATTTAAAAAATGATAAATTCTTTAGCTTAAATAATCCATAGTCTTGTTCATGTCCTAAGAAGTACTGCCACAACCGCCAGACACCCAAAATCAAAGCAGAAATCTCACATAACCGCAAAAACTTATCATAATTCCTTTGTTTTCTTCTCTCTCCAAAGAGAACCTCCGGAAATCTTTTTCTAGCTGTGCACCACCTGTTTTCCCGCCAGTTGGGAACAGGGGAGAGAAATCAACCCTTTCTTCTCTCCCCCATAACCCTTCCGAGTTCCGACCACGCAACTATGCCTTGCATTAATTCCTTCTTTAACCCGCGCCGCCACCACGCTGTTCAGATGTTTTTAAACAATTTCTGCCATTGCCATGATCACCATCATCTTTTATAGCCTACGTGTGTGCCATGTTCTTTAATCCTACTTAACCATTCCTTGACTCCGCTACGACTTTGCCACCTTCTCCTTCATTGCTGGCCTCCTCCTCCTCTCCCTTTTCTCTATTTGCTTCATATTTCACTTCCGTTTTATATCCAGAAGCTCCCGTCATTTGAAGAATTTCAACTCTCTCTGGTCCGTCCGATTCCTTTTTGTCTTCTTCAGCACGTTTTGGGCCTTGACAGAACTGCTACGCCTACCCTTGTTTTGCAGACGATATTTTTATCCTCTCTTGCCACAGCTACCGTGCCACAACAAGCCAACCTTTGCAAAGTCCACCTTGTTCTCTCTTTAGGGTTCTTCGAGCCTGTTTTGTTTGTAACCCTACTTTTTTTATTCGATATCTCCGTCAAGAAAAAAAAGTACCCAAGAACCTTCTTCAGCGTTTGGTTGGAGAGGGCATTTTGGTGATTAAAACGACCGCAGACTCGTTGGCCGCCGAAGGAGGAGGAAAGGTGAGAGAGTTGTCAGGGATTAGTCCCAGTGAAAGGTCGTCTCGGCCGCCTCCTGTGGAGGGTAGGGTTAGTACTGTGTAACGAGATAGGGTGCCCTGCTTCCTTGAATAGGGGTATAGCAAAAATCAAGACAAAAATTAATTTTTTGTTTTTCCAATTTTACTCAACAGATAGAGCGTAGAAGAAAAGATTTTTTGCACATAAAAATGTGAAAAAATAGATACAACTTGCAATTTTCTTTTATAGCATGTTTAATACGTTTTCTGCAATCGAAATATATATGTTTACTTTACTTGCTCAATAATTATGTTTTTTTATTTATTTATGTGTTTTATAAATTTTTATTATAATATTAAAAAACTAAAAGTGAAGTACGTATCAATAAAACCCTTGAAAAGAATAAAATAATAATCGGTCGTAAAATTAATTTCAAAGATAAGTATTGCTAATGAAATTCCTTCTATAATATATTGAAAATAGTTTGTGGCACGGCCGATGCTCCAATTTTTTTTTATATATAAATGTGCTTATTGATAGAAATATAATATATAAAATTTACTAATTTACATGTTCAAATAAAATCTATAATCAAAATAATAAATTAGAATAAAATTCAATTTTTTAAAAAGTAAATACCAATCTTATAATAAATTATAACCAATAATCAATGAATAATGAATTATCTAATTAGTTTCATCCAAATATAAAAGTAATAAGATACCCATACAGTTGTTAAACTAAAAATAAAAATTTCACCACTGCAAAAAAAAAAAAAAAAAAATTGTTTTCAGTTATGAGCATCTTGCAGCAGTTTTTATACACATGCAATCTTGTATAAATTTAAGAAAAAATTTATTTATTTATAAGATAAAATGATATTAATTGATTAACATGAAAGTGAAAATTGAAACCATCAAAATTAATGCTAGTTGTAAACGTAAAATTGATAAATTATTATTTTAAAATGATAAAATTTTAGATAATATATTAAAAAGAAAAATTATATATTACGATTGATCCATTTTATATTTATTTTTATTTGTTTGTAGAATTTTCCTATTAAGAAGGTGAAGATGCCTAAATTGAAAAATGCTTGATGTTTTGCCTGTCTTATTGTATTGGAAAACATATGCCAGATTAAATGTCGTAAGTACTGCTATTTGTAAATGTCAAGTCCTTCAAATTTATTTAAAAAACTGACAGCTTCAGCTAAATTAGCTGTTGTCAATTACTGCTAGAGTTACTTCAACTGTTGAGTGAGAAGGAAAGTAATCTTTGTAAATGCTAAATTGATAACTGGTTATCTTCTGTCTGATTAAATGCCACAATCAAAATTAATGTTATTTATCAATGTTAAATTGATAAATGGTTATCTTAAATTGATAAGATTTGAGAGAAATGTTAAAAGATCTGACGGATTTGAAGCCACAATCAAAATTACTGTTATTTGTAATTGGTAAGTTGATAAATTGTTATCTTAAACTGGTAATATTTTAGATAAATCTTTTGAATTTATTTGAAAAACTGACAATTAGTGCTCCAGTTAAATTAGTTATTGAAGACGAGGGAGAGGAAACTGAACAAAATTAGGTAAATTGTTGAGGGAGACAGTAAGAGGAATATTTGTAAATGCTAAATTGATAAATTTTATATAAACATTTTAAATTTATTTTAAAAACTGACCAATGAGAGGGAGAGAAAAATAACTTCTAGAGCTACATTAACAATCGAGCGAGAGAAATAAAAATGCTGCTTACGTGTCGTTAATGTAGAGCAAACAAGAAAGCACCGAAAAAAATAACAAGTCTGTATGTACTTCATAACATAATATATATATATATATATATATATATATATGATATATAAGTGACAGTCATTTCGAGTTAAATCATTTGGATTAAAAAAATTAAATAATTTTTTAATGAAGATGAGTTATTTTGAATTTAAATTTTCTTAAATTTTTGTCATTTTAAAGTTAATTTATTCTCTTATTCAAATTATTAATTTTATCTATCTTTACTTAATAGAGATTAAATTCAAAATTCAAATTCGCATTCCCCTCATACTCTTTATAAATAAAAAAATTTAAAAAGTCATACTTTATCAACTCTAATTAAGTTATTCAAAGAGTATATTTCCTCAACTTCTAATATATGTTGTCATAAAAATTTTATATGAGACGCATCATTTAAGGAAAAAAACTTTTATTTATGTTGTGTAAATTTAAATTTAATTATGTTATGTCAAAAAAAATTAATTATAACAATAAAAAGATTTATTTTTAACCCTTCTTAATGAAGAAAATATTCATAATTACCCTCGGAATTGGAAGACTACCAAGGTCAGTTGTCAAAGCTCGTCCAAACTGGTTCTGTGTTGGAATATCAAGAATCCTTTGAAACTTTACCGAATAGGGTAAACGGCCTTTCTGAATCATTTTTTCTTACCTACTTTGTTTCTGGTCTAAAACCAGAAATACAACATGAGGTTTTAGCCTTTCAACCACAGTCTTTAACTGAAGCTATTGCATTAGCCAAGATCTAAGAAACCAAATTGTCCCTAAAATAATTTCCACCAAGATTACATTCACCGTTACCACCATTACTACCAAATCCAAATCCTAACCAAACACAACACTCATCCACTAAACACCGACCTTATAATGTACCTATAAACAATAGTAACACTAAACCATTTCAACAATTAACTTAGAGCCAGATGCAGGAGAAAAGAGTCAAAGGTTTATGTTTCTATTGTAATGATCGGATACACATTTAGTCATAAATGTAGAGCTTCAGTGCATATTTTGATAGCCCCAGATGATCCTGATCAGGATGATACAATGGCTACTGAAGAAATGATAGTTGGACAACCAATGAATGATCTTCAGATGAAAGTTTTGAAGACACCACAGATCAGTTTACATGCTACATCGGAAGTCTTAGCTCCACAAACACTTCGATTTTACAGGACATATTCCGAAATCCCTAGTACAAATTTTGGTTGATGGTGGTAGTAGGCATAATTTCCTGCAATCTAAACTTGCTCTTAAATTGAACCTTACCATAGATAATAGTCATAAGTTTGAAGTGATGGTAGGCAATGGTGAGGTTTTGCTTTTATGAAGGGAAATGCGCAGGGGTGCCAGTTCAGATTCAACAACACAAGTTTTTGGTGGATTTCTATATCCTACTTATACAAGGAGTTGATTTGGTTTTAGGTGTGCAATGGCTACAGTTGCTGGGTCCTATTGTGGTAGATTATCAACATTTGACGATTGACTTTTATTGGAATAATATTTCTGTCAATTTATAAGGGCTTAAGTTGGGTGCTCCTCAACCAATGTCTCTCCACCAGTTTAGAAAAAGTCAGACAGAGAAGCAGTGGCATCCTTGTTTCAGTTGAAATTGGTTACTATGAAGAACAATGTGGTAAATTCTGAGCCTCCTACTGACATAGCTCTATTGATTGAGGAGTTTGCTAGCATATTTGCTGAGCCAGCATCGTTGCCACCACACAGGCAATTTGATCATGAAATACACCTGTATTCAAAAGTTGTTGGTTTTAGAGATAAAAAAATAAATAACAAGTTTAAAGAAAAAGATGAAACGATATGATGCAAAAGAATCTTCTATTTTTATTTATCAATCATTTTTTACATTTATAATACTTGAAAAAATAAACAACTCACGTCATAATTTACTACTGCATAACTTATTTTTAAAGAATAACAATTCATTATTGCATAAGTTACTTCTAAAGACTAGCAATTCACTACTACATAACTTATCTCTATTACTGTATAACTTACTCCTAAAGATTAAGAATCCACTACTGATTCTAAAATATTTATTCAAATCTAAAACAATAAAAACATGTTCAGTCTTAAAGCAAATCTGTAACGAACACCCAACCAGTGAACGTTAGACCATACAGGTATCCTCATTCTGAAAAAAAAAAAAAAAAAAGAAAGAAAGAAAAGTTGGTGACTGACATGTTGAACGCAGGTATTATTCGGCCAAGTACCGATCCTTTCTCCTCACCAGTTTTGTCAGCAAAGGAAAAACTATGGAAGCTGGCGTTTCTATGTAGACTACAAGGCTTTGAATAGTATCACTGTGAAGGATAGATTTCCTATTCCTACAGCAGACGAGTTGATGGATGAATTGAGAGGTGCTGTCATTTTTTCTAAACTGAATTTGCGAGCAGGATATCACCAAATCAGAGTTAAACCATCTGATAATGTAAAAATGGCCTTCCGAACGGATGAAGGACATTATGAGTTCATTGTTATGCCATTTGGCTTAACAAACGCACCATCAACTTTCCTGGCCATGATGAATTTATTTCGGCGTCCTTTCTTGCGCAAATTTGTCATTGTATTTTTTGATGATATATTAATTTATAGTGTGACAATGCAGGAGCATGTTCATCATTTGCGACAAAGTATTTCAAGTTCTTAAAGACAATCAATTCTTTGTCAAGTAGAGCAAATGTGTTTTTGCTCAAACTTCTGTCAAGTACTTGGGCCATGTAGTGTCAAGTCAGGGTGTTAGCGTGGATTTGCAAAAGGTCCAAGCAATGGTGGATTGGCCAGTACCATGAGGATTGAAAGAATTGCTAGGCTTTCTCAGATTAACAGGTTACTACCGACGTTTTGTTAAATCATATGCTACTATTGCAGCGCCTTTAACTGACCTGTTGAAAGAAGACTCTTTTATATGGAGTGATAAGGCTCAGGTAGTATTTGAAACTTTGAGGAAAGCTATGACTTCTGCACCGATATTATCTCTACCAAACTTCTCCAAAGATTTTGTTCTGCAAATTGATGCTTCAAATTTTGGTGTTGGAGCTGTTCTGCTGCAAGATGAACACCCAATATCCTATTTCAGTAAGAAACTTACTTGTAGGATGCAGAAGGCTTTTGCTTATGTTAGAGAATTGTATGCAATCACGGAGGCAGTTAAAAAATGGTGAAAGTATTTGTTGCGAAGGAGATTCATCATTCGAACAAACCAAAAGAGCTTATGAGGGTTATTGGACCAGGTGATAGAGACTCCTGAACAGCAGCATTCTTTGGCCAAGTTGTTAGAATTTAAGTATACTATTGTATATAAGCCAGGGAAGGAAAATCGAGTTGCAGATGCCCTTTCTCGAAAACCTGGTGAAGTGGTTGCACAGCTTTCGGCCTATTCAGTGTTGCACTTTGAGTTGATTGATCTGCTACGCAAGGAGAATCCAGATTCTCAATTTTTCAAAGATTGGTACTCTTGGCTAACGTCTCAGCCATCCTCTTATCCAGATTATGAAGTTAGAGACGGATTGCTACTGTACCAAGGAAAGCTACTATTGGATCCTAATTCCAGTTTAAGAAACCAAGTTCTATATGAGTGCCATTTTACTCTTCTTGGTGGACATGCTAGAATCTAAAAGACCACTGCTAATATAGTTGTTGTGTGCAAACGAAAGCATAAAATACAACTATAACTAATAATTATTGAAGCAGACAAAAAACAAATGCTAAACAAATAATCAAATGTAAAACGTAAAGAAAAAAAAGAGAAAAACACAAGAATTTACGTGGTTTGGTATATTACTTACGTCCACGGACGCTACTGAAAACATTCACTAATTCCAAAATGAAATTATTATAAAATTTGGGCACAATTGCAAAATTCAAAAATTAATAGGGAAAAACTAAAATACAAATATATGGACTATTTATATTTCTCCCAAGAATATCTAACTTATTAGCCCAAACCTAAATTTATAAGTCAAAAACTTTTTCTCTCATTTTGTGATTTTTCAATGTGGGATTATTCACTAAGTTAATAAGCCATTAATTTCAACAAATCTTCACCTTAGCGAATTAGCCTTCAGTAATGCCTTCAAATGTGTCTCTCAGACTTTTAAAATATTAATCAAGTTCAAAAAATGATTGAACTTGATTGCTATCACCACTTTGGTCATCATATCTGCGGGATTGTTAGCAGTCCCAATTTTCTATAAGAGAATATTTCTTTCAGTCAGAACACGAAATGATATCGAACATCAATATGCTTAGTGCGAACATGGAATACTGTATTCTTTGCTAAATGAATGACACTCTGACTATTCGAATGAATAGTGATATTCTTTTGTCTCATTCTCAATTCTTTCAGTAATTCTTGTAACCAAATTGCTTCCTTTACAGTCTCTGCTAACGCCATGTACTCTGCTTTTGTTGTAGACAAAGCAACTGTTGACTGTAAGGTAGACTTCCAACTTACTGAAGCTCTTGCAAGAGTGAACACATATCCAGTAGTTGACCGACGTTTATCCAAATTACCAGCATAATTTGAATCAACGTATCCGATTGCCCCTGACCAAATGAGTCCTCCTTCTGAAAGACCAAACAAATATCCACGGTTTTCAACAAATACCGTAAAATCCATTTCACGGCTTGCCAATGTCCTTTACCAGGATCATGCATATACCTGCTCACAACTCCAACTGCTTATGAAATGTCGGGTCTCGTACACATCATAGCATACATCAGGCTACCAACTTCATTAGCATATGGAACTCGAGACATATATTCTCATTCATCATCTATACTAGGAGATAAAGATGCACTAAGATTCATATGAGGGGCAAGTGGTGTACTTAGAGGTTTTGACTGCTTTGAAATGCCAAAACGTTGTAATACCTTCTTCAAATATTCCTTTTGATTCAAACAAACCTTGTCTCTTCCTCTATCTCTGCTAATCTTCATATCTAGTATCTTTTTTGCTTCACCCAAATCTTTCATTTCAAACTCTTGATTCAACTGAGTCTTCAACCTTTCAAGTTCTTCGACATTCTTCGAAGCTATCAACATATCATAAACATACAAGAGCAGATAAATGAAAAAATCATCATGTAGCCTCTGAAAATATACACAACTGTCAAATTTGCTTCTTGTGTACCTCATACCCATCATAAACTAATCAAATCGCTTGTACTACTGCCTCAGAGATTGTTTCAAACCATAAAGTGATTTTTTCAGTTTGCAAACCTAATTCTCTTTTCCAACAACCTTGAATCCATCTGGCTGAGTCATATAGATTTCCTCCTTTAAGTCTCCATGTAAAAATGCAGTTTTTATATCAAGTTAAACTAGTTCCAAATTCATTTCAACTGGAGAAAATATCTCATTGTAGTCAATTTCTTCCCTTTGAGCGTAGCCTTTAGCCACCAACCTTGCCTTGTAGCGGACGTCCTCCTTGTTTGGAAATCCATCTTTCTTCATGAATACTCATTTACACCCAATTGCCTTCTTATCTTTCGGTAGTTGAGTTAGCTTCCAAGTTTCATTCTTTCGAAGAGACTGCATCTCTTAATCCATAGCATTTTTTCACTTATCTGTTTCAAAACATTGGACTGATTCTCTATAAGTGGAAGGAACTTCATTTCTACAATTGGAAGTGCATAGGCCACCATATCAACAAAACGAACAGGTTTGCGAATCTCCCATCTTGGCCTATTCATTGCAATTAATTCTTATTACAGTAGAGGTTCTTGGGTGGAAACCTTTTTTTCATCTTCAATAGTCTTCTCTACAACAATTTTAGCTGGATTAATTGTTGACTCAAACTCCACCTATTTTCGAGTAGACTCCACCTGTTGCGGAATATCCTCAGCATTTTCATCTATTTTCTTCCTCAGCATAGGAGATTCATCAAAACTAACATCCCTACTAAATATTATCTTCTTCGAATTTGGATATAACAAACAGTATCCTTTCACCCCTGATGAAATCCCCACAAAAATGGCTTTCTTGGCTCTCGGATCTAACTTAGATTTTTTTACATGATAATACGCAGTGCACCCAAAGACATGTAAAGAATCATAATTATTAACAGATTTTTCAGACCAAACCTCCAATGGAGTTCTACCACTGCCTCAGCCCAAAACTCCTTACCCAACCCAGCATTGGACAACATATGCCTTCTGCCATGCGTTTTACCACCCCATTCTGTTGTGGTGTGTTTCTGACTGCGAAATGACGTACAATGACTTACGTCAACGGGCGCTACTGAAAACCTTCACTAATTCTAAAATAGAATTATTACAAAATCTGGACACAATTGTAAAATTCAGAAATTAATAGGGAAAAATCAAAATACAAATATATTGGTTATTTATATTTCTCCCAGAGATATCTAACCTATTAGCCCATGCCTAAATTTATAAGCCAAAAACTCTTTCTCTCCCTTTGTGATTTTTCAATGTGAGATTATTCACTAGATTAATAAACCATTAATTTCAACAGTAATTGCATCATTTTTTTGGCCTGGCTTTAAAAAGGATGAGCAACAGTTTGTCAAGCATTGTGTAATCTACCAACAGACTAATATGAAACGTGAAATCCAGCTAGTTTATTACAGCCCTCGCCTATTCCTGATAAAATTTGGGAGGATGTAGCTATGGATTTCATAACATCTTTGCCGAGGTCTAGTGGTTTTACTACCATTTTAGTGGTTGTGGACGACAGATTATCAAAACAGGCTCATTTTGGTGCTTTGCCAAAAAGCTATACTACTGCCTTTAAGGTTGCTGATGTATTTGCCAGATTGATTTGCAAAATTCATGGTTTTCCTCGCTCTATTGTATCGGATAGGGATGCTATTTTCATGAGTTGTTTTTGGACAGAGTTGTTTACTTTGAGTGGCATTGTCCTCAAACGCAGCTCCTCTTATCATCCACAAACGGAAGTGCTTAACAGGGTGTTGGAACAATATTTGCGAGCATTTATAGTTGCAGGAATGACACCATTCAAAGTTGTTTTTGGCCGTGCTCCACCCTCTATCTTGGATTATATTCCAATGACTGCCTAAAATGATACAGCTGATCAGGAGCTTTCGGATAGACAAGTTATTTTGCAGCAGTTGAAGAAAAACTTGTCAAAAGCTCAGGCATCAATGAAGAAATATGCTGATGTCCATCGAAGGGATGTGGTGTTTAATCCAGGTGATAAAATCTTGGTTAAGCTTCAACCATATAGACAGCAGACAGTGGCTAAGCGAGAGAGTCATAAACTCTAAAAGATATTTTGGTAGTTGATCAAGTTGCTTATAAGCTTGACTTGCCAACGGATGCTAGAATTCATAATGTGTTTCATGTCTCTTTACTGAAATTGTTTCAAAGTGATGCGATGCCTCCAACCTTACCATTACCTAGTGACATCATCCTATTTTGGAACCTGCAGTGGTTTTACAATCCAGGATAGTGGTGCGTGATGGAGTAGATGTATGGCAGCTTTTAATACAATGGAAAGGGTTATCTGTGGCTGAGGCAAGCTGGAAAGATACTGCCTTTATTCAGAATTGTTATCCAGAGTTCAACCTTGAGGACAAGGTTGTGGTCGATGGCGGGGGTATTGATAGGAATATAGATGGGACAGAGATTGGGGAAGCTGATGATGGGAATATAGTTGATATTGCTGAAGTAGTGACTGGGGAAGCTGATGATGGGAATATGGCTGAGATAGAGATAGCTGACCAAGAGGCGGTAAGAAGTGTGCAGACCATAGCTACCAGTTAATTAGTCAGTTGAACGGTTGTAATAGTTGTAACAGTTACTATTGAATTAGTTAATACTGTTAATGTCAGTAACAGCTGTAGACATAAATACTGAGATGAGAAATGGCAAAAAATGATCTTCATGATTCTTAGCTCTCTCTCATCGCTCTATTCTGCTTCTTCTTCTCACCTCTGTTATTGTTAGATTCTATTCAAGAATTTATCATCCCCACCTTATCAAATTTTCTTAAATTAATATTAATTAAAAGTTATGTAATGCGAATGGAGATTAATTTTATATTTAATATAATATGAAATTATATCATGATTTACAAAAAAAATAATTTTTTATTAAATTTTAACTCGTTTCACATAATGTATTTTATTTATGTCGTAGTTAAAATCTTCACACTTAATATTTCATGTTTACCATTTATCGTGTTTTTGTTTCAAACTACTTTCGAATTTACCACATATATATATACTCATTTGTGGGGACGAGATGGGACAAGAAACATGCATGCTGTGCGCCTATAATTTTAGTCCAATCGAGCTAAAAAAGGGTGGTCCATTTCCTTTAATCAATAAATTGGGTTCAAGGTTTACATCATTTTCTTCTTAATATGAACAACGTGACTGGTGCAATTAATTGGATTGTTACAAGTTCTGCATGTAAAACGCTAAACAGTGGACCTAACAACTAAAACAAAAGGACAAACTTCATCTAAAAGCATTCTTTGGATGCCAATTTTCTATAAAATACACAAACTACTTAAATTATGTACTATAAAAGGTGAAAAATTGAGCCCACCACAATCGTCACCCTGAACAAAGTGGAAATTTTATATTTATTTATATACAAATATATACATATAAAGTTTTTTGATGATCACTACTCAGCAGCTTTTGTTGGCACTAAACAAATTCTTAATGTGCACAATCTTATCTGGAAACTTGGAGAGAGAGAGGGAATCTTGGCCACACCTAATAGTAGTTGTTAGGAATACAATATTTCAACTTTCAATGCTTGCTTGCCAACAACCTTATTTGCGTTTTCACTTTCCCCATTTTGTTGCCTCATCTAACCTCCTTTTACATTCCAAAATTCGTCATCACAAACTGAACAATATGTTCCTAAAATGACTTGTTAATATAAATTATAATAAAATGAGTTTAATACTTTTTCAATAATATCTTAAGTTCGAATCTTATGCACAAAGTAGATAGCGTTGAAAGAGCCATTCCTAAATAAAATCTAACCCAACTCGATTTCAGAATTAGTCGAAATTTAAAATAGTTATCAAATATAAGGGTTTTAGAAAAAATAATAAAAGGATAATTTTTATATTTTATATGTAAATATAATTAATAAAAAAATCATAATGCAACACAAATATATGAATTATTAAATTAATTTCAACTTTAATTATCGTTTTCCTATGGAATTGGATGTATAGACATGGAAATTTATAGGTCGTTTGACCCCAAAAAAAAAAAAAAAGTTTAAGCTTTTCTTTTGTTTTTCTTTTAACAACAAAGTGGCGGTAAAATCCGGCGTGAGATCAGGGCTTTCGCATGAAAGGGTCCCAGGTAGCGTTAGTAATTCTAGAAAGCATCAATGGGCAAATTTGACATTCAACTCTCTCCTCCGTCACCGCGTTTGGATTTTTTATTGCGTTTACAGATATTTGTAGGATGCGTTGCTGCCCGAAAAGTTCAATCCTATCCGTTATAGAATTTAATTCTTTTCTTTTAACCTTCTGCCTGTGACGATTTCTGATTGGTTGTAACGGAACGCTGATCTGCGGGAGATGCCGCTCGTGTCGGTCAGCTTTATCAGTCTCGTGGACCCCGCTGTTGCCAACTTGGCGAAGGGTTTACCGCTCGTTATCCACGTGTCGTCCCCGCTCCCTTCGGCCAGGCGACATTTGCTATGAGCAGCCCAGAAAATTTTAGGTACAGTCTGACTCAATCCACGCCACATGCCCCTTAATTAATAATGCAATAAAATATTTACACGAATTTAAAATAGAAATGATGTGTATTAAAATGAAATAAAAATTTAAAAATAAAATTTTATATTTTTTACGTTAATATAAAATTTTTATATTTTAAATAATATAAATATGATTTTATTTAATACAATCTTAAAAAAATTAAATTTAAAATTTAATTCTCTTAATGCCTTGGTACCTTCTATGTAAAAAAACACAAATCGGCATGTCAACCGTTAATTAGATGTAGCGACAATTGTTTCCTGGAAATGGCAATCCCATTGACTTGTAAAATTTCTTCCAGCTGTATAACAAAAATAAAACGCGACCAGACCAGTTCAGCCACACTCCCTTTCCTAGGCAATATCTAGAACTCCCTCGAGCCGAGACCAAACCAAAAGCCTTTGTGTATATGCTAAGCAAACCCTAGAACCGATGAATCCAGTTTTTTTGGTATAAATACCCAAATCTAATTCCCCATAATCTCACTTCTCCTTTCTTGATCATATGTGGGTTTTATAGTTGATTCTCTTTATCATGAGCAACGTTCCGAGGTCTTTGACAGACTCTTCTTTAACCCTTTTCAACCTTGCCATTTCTGCATCTGATCCTTGGCCTTTCTCTCTCTTTTTCTTATAACCTTAATTCACAGATCGGCTCTCTTTTTGACAACTACTATCGGGTTTTGATTCTTGTTTCTTCTTAGCTTTTGGGGTTTGCTGAAGAGAAATGGGAAGTGGAGACAAGCACCATGTTAATTTCCACCTTCATGTTCCGCACCTTCACGGCTTTCATCACCATGAAAAGAAGGAGCTGAAAGATATTCCAAAGGGGTGTCTGGCAATCCTGGTAGGTCAAGGGGAAGAGCAACAAAGGTTTGTGATCCCAGTGATCTATATCAACCACCCGCTCTTCATGCAGCTGTTGAAGGATGCCGAGGAAGAGTTTGGGTTTGATCAGAAAGGCCCCATCACAATTCCTTGCCACGTCCAGGAGTTTCGAAATGTTCAAGGCATGATCGATAAAGAGCAACACCACCAGCACCACCATAACCACCATCACCTCCATGTCTGGTGTTTTAGGGTTTGAATTAATCGATTCTGAAAGTCACATGTAAATTTGTTTTTGTTTTGTTTTCGTTTCTAGCTAGCATTGCAGAGATCTTGCCTTGTAGACAATGGCGACAAAAGAAAGAAGATGAATAACAAGATTCTTCTCACATAATTAATTTCATTTGGTTTTCTTTTTTCCATTTTTCCAACTTTTTTGTCATTAAAAAGCATGGAATCGGAACGTTTCGGAGAGCGTAAAAATTGAGAACAGTGAAAAAGCAGTAACCCTATTGTAATGAGTTTGGACGATTTTTTATTTTTTATTTTTTACTTAAATGAAATTAAAAAGAGAATGATTATTAAAAAATATATATATTGATCTTTCAAAAAGTTTTATTTTTCGTGTACTGACCTCATGGCCGTGGGTTTTAAGACACGGTGGGAACTTGTAATTATGTAGGGTGTTTTCGTTGGAGCCATCAGATTTCCTTGGAGGACTATTAATCATAATTAATATTTTATACGGATAAAAATGCCGTCCCCTCAACCAAATCTTTTTTAAACTTTTGTTTCTTGTTTGCACTAAAAATGAACTTAAGGGTGCTGAGGGGATTAATGGAGGAGAGGAAGATTGGTGAAAGAAAAAGGAGACAGTTTGTGAATGTCAAAATGAAAGGAAATAGTGATTTGATTTTAACGTGATATAATTTAAATAATTAATAAACTTTATTTATATTTAAATGATGCGTATCTTTAACTATACCTATGTGATAAAAATATGTCAACATGGGCTAAAATCAATTCAAATACACCTGAAGTAAGAGTATCATACCGATTCTTGATCATATCCGTCGTAAAGGACTATAATATCTCTCGTCCTTAAATGCCTCGTCATTTCTCAATCTTGATTTGACCATTTCTTAGAGCTTAATGAAATAAAAATCTCAGTTATCGTTAATTATGGCTTTTACACCGTCTTTCAACTTTGACTTTCTTATGCCCTACTCTTTTGGATTTTGGTTATGGACCATGGTGGGTACTTGGAAGTTGGGATTTTCTGTGCTTTCATATACTAATTTATATATATATATATATATATATATATATATATATATATATTTGATGTGTGTACATGAAAATTATTTTTATGTAAACAAATGAGAAAATTTTAAAAATTGCTTTCAATCCCACATAATTTGATAAATATGATAATTTAAGGTGAAAACAATTTGATAAAATGTATAAAAATATAGACTTAATATATAAATTTAATAAAATTTAAAAAATCGATTTGATACATATTTTGTACAATTTAACACCAAACAGAAATGACATAGGTATGACAATAGTTCAAATCGTATGATTGCGGGAAGAAAAATTAATGTGTTCACTAGGATTGGCCCAAATAATAAATTGTGGTCGGATAGCTTGAATGTTCCGAGTGTCCCAAAGTTTGGGTTTGTCATTACGGATGTGCTGCAAACATTCCAAGCATTTATTTTAGTAAAACATTTTTTTAAAGGTAGAGATGGCACCATTTAAGGCATAAATTAGTAGCATAAATTCATGAAATGGCGGTCCAATGTCTTAGTAATTTGGTTTTGTCAACATGCAAAAGTTGTGGGCTGGAAATAACTGGCTGGCTCTGCAGTCTGTACCCATGTGAACAAATTTCCTGGAGCAGCTCACATGGCATGGCATATTGAGGTATTCTAAAGCATGTATTCCCAGTTGAATTAATAGCTCACTTCCTTATTTTCTTACTTTCCTATCCCTTTTGCGTCACGCATTTAAAAGGGAAAATTTATGAAACTCCACCGCCCAAATTGAACACTTAAACAAGGTATTATGACATGTTGGCATGTTGTAGTATTGTAAGGCCAAAGATCTCTCTCGGCTCCTGAGATTTGATCGAATTCCTTTTCATATTGGTTGGTTGCGTTTGATTTCATCCCTGAGAATAAAAAATAAAAAAAGAAGAAAGAAAGAAAAGGAGGGGAATCAAAGAGGGTAGAAAGCAAGTTCTGTTTGATAAGAAAATGATGATGAGCTCAATCATTGATACGCTGAATGCGTGAAAACGAAGGGGTTCCCAACTAATTTTTCGGTGCCTTTATTCGCTTGATTCTTCTTTCATTTTCCTATACTTTCGTGTTCTTAATACCAAAACAAACCCAATAATCTAACATACATCACCACCCCACTCAGATTGGATTTCCAATTTGACTATAAAACCTACATCTACTTGCTTTTAAAGATTATTTTTTCATGAAAAAAAAAAGAATTCAATGATTTCTATACTTGAATATATTCTTGATTTCGAAAAGACAAGAATTTAACCTGTAAAAGAGATGAAAATAATTTTGGCACGTCTTTTGAATTGAAAACGTTGATTCTATCAGAACTCATCCAAAACTTTCTATAATAAAACCCTTTGAGACAGATTAGCTCCAGATAAACTCAGCCTGAAATGATCTTTTTTATTCTAAAAAGTGCAATAAAAATGTCACACAAATTAAATGAAGGAAAATGAGAATGATCTTAATTTTATAAGTTATATGTTTTTGGATTAAAAACGTAAGCCCATACAATTAGCTTTGACTGAATTTCATAATAATCAGAAAGCTATTAGTTTTTTTTTTTTTTTTTTTTTTTGCAGAATTACAAAATAAAAGATAGGCTTAACTTATAACGGCTATTCTTCTTTTGTCCACTTCCCCTAAAGTAACAGTATCCTTCATTGCAAGAACATACAAAACTATTTCGCATTGATTCTTATTTCCTACGAATGAAAGACTGCAAAACAGTTATAATAGAGGATCGATCTCGAACACACGCACCTTTGAAATAAAATTCATCAAGACAGTACGCGATCCAAATTTGTTCTGCATGATTTTCTGCCTACACATTTATCTATAATACCTATAACACCTTTAATCTCGATTCAGGATAAAAGAATACAAAATAATTTTTAGGTTAAATTCACTAAAAAAAATCCTATGTCCTTGTTCTTATATGCTATTGACGTCTTGTATAAGATGCGCGAATTTTCACACCATGTAAAAATTTCATATACCCAAGGAAGCTCAATTTCCCATCCGAAGTTCTTATCCAATCGTTAAGCAAAGAATGAGATGAAGGACCCAGATTTAGTTCCTGCAAGAAATATAACATTATAATTCAAGTTAAAGAATGCCAGAAGAGGTGAACTTGCTCGAAAGGATTATTCCATAGGAAAACAGATGAGCGTACCAGTGCCAATTCCTCCACTGAAATGACCTTGTTTCCTTCCTGTTCAAAATACTCAAAGGCTGTGCTAGCAATACTCTCCCATTCTTCGAATGCCTCCAGCTGATATGTACTGATTGCAGCAGCACAGAACTCTTCGAAGTCCATCTTTTTATAATAGAGTGGTTCCATCTTGAAAAATAAAATTTAAAAATGTTAGCATTAACTACACGAGAAAATTCAAGGGAAAAAGAAAAGAGTTCCACAGCCCATTAGAAATCATATGTAAAAATAAGTTCTAAAATCGATATCATCCATGTACAGCCTCGCTATCGTTGCTCCAAAAGAAAGAAAAAAGAATTTTTTCTTAGGCTTTATCTTAAACTGCTATGGAGGAAGTACACTAATTATGTATCCAAATCAAAATCCTATTACTCTCAGGTAATGCAAAAGCTTGTATACCAACCATAATCACAACATAACCTTGAATGATGAAAAATGAACATAGCTAGAACCATGCTAAACTCTTTAACATGAGCTCTGCTATCCACTACACTAAACAGTTTATGTGCCAGTGGAACCCAAAACAAGATATCTCACCACATTTATAATGTCAAGAACTCTTGACTCCTGCATGGCATCAGTTATATTCCTCATTAGAGCCTGCAGTTTTTCAGAATAATGGTCATGAGAAAATTAGTGCAAATATTAGATGATAAATCATAAAACAAGCAAATAATGGATTCATCAAATAGATAGCAAAAAGTTTCAAAATAGTCTGCAGCTAAGGTAAGCTTGATAGTAGCCACACCTCTCCGCAGAAGAGAGGTCTCAAAAGCCTGTGAGAATCAGAAAGAAGTAATAAACTAATAAAAACAAGAACTAACCGCTTTAAAATTACTGAGGGATACACATCCATCTTTTGGTTCTAAAAGACTAAACTGTGCCTTGAGATACAAAAGTGCATCATCTGGTAAAGCTTTCATAAGTGACTGCAACCATCAAAACAAAGCAGCGAGAATATATCAGAAAGAACGTTATAGGGTAACTTTTGGCAACCATATTATCAAAGGGAGAGCAAAGGTAGAGAAACATGTGCCACATATCGGTTGGTGATGCCAAAATAGGGAAGCTTGCCTATAAAACAAGCAGAAGCCCTCTTGTAGATTTGGACTGTTTCTTTTGAAATACTGTTTTAGCTTTCCAGTTTTCTCTCTCTCTCTCTCCCTCCCTCCCTCTCTCCAGAAGGAAAGGGGAAGGGATTACCTAAAATTTGTCCTTTTATTAATGATAGGAACCAGGAAACCACCTTTTGTGCTGCTCGTTTGAATGGGGTGGCACGAATATATGATTTGACTAACTTGTAGATCAGAATATCCAAAGGCACAGCACGGTTTTCATCTCGTAACCATGGGTGAGCTGACAATATAGAGGTGTTTATTAGTTTCAAAATTATACATAATTTCGTTAGTAACCTCAAACCACAGTAGTAAATATTTTATAGCAAGAGCAAAGGAGGGAGAGTGCATAAATACTATAAAATGGTTATATGAGAGGTCATATCGTAATATTTATATAGCATTTTAAATATAACTTACTTAAAGCTTGAGCTGCAGTCATTCTTTTCCTGTGATCCTTGTTTAGAAGCCTTTTCACAAAATCTTTGGCTTCTGGTGATACAGAAGGCCAAGGTGAATCATCAAAGTTAGGATCAGCTCTGATTACAGAGCGGAAAATTCCTGATTCGGTTCTAGCCCAGAAAGGTCTGCTTCCACACAACAATATATACGTTATGACACCAATACTCCACATATCAGCTTCAACACTGTAAGATCTATGCAGTACTTCCGGTGCAACATAGTATGCACTGCCAACAATATCATTGAGACGATGATCTGCAAATGCATGAAAGCTGAATGTCTTGTGTTTAAACAAATGGTTGAAAAATTATATGATCTGGAGGGGATTTTTTTATTAGATGATTCAGATAATTATCAATGTCAGATTAAAAGCAAATGAGAATACGAATGCATATCATCTTCATAGCATTCAATTCACAAGTTGCATAATAGTAGCAAGAAATCATTTAGAATAAGTTCATTAAGATTGCAACCAAATTGCAGCACATCAAGGTTCTAGTAACTCAAACTGCAGTCCTTAAAGCCTCTCTCTAAAATACAGTGGCACACAGTAATGATGATAATATTTGGAGCAAAGGCTTGTAGTACTTCAGTAGCACACATGTTCTTGTATTACTCACGCAGCATGCAGTCCATACCACTTCATTGCCTCCCACAAGGACTGGTGTATAGGAGTGTCTAATTGTTTTTACTTCTCCAGGTGGACACCAGAAATGGGAATTTCCAACAAGGTACAAGATAACCATCATAATTTCAAGAAGGCATTCCAGAAGATGAACAGGACAGACATACTTATCACTGGAATGATTCTATCCAGTCACTCTTCATCTGATAGTGTTATTATGAATCCTAGAAGAACATGATTGAAAGTTTTAATACAAGGCTATTAGTCGAATACTTTTTTATTCCATTTAGTTTGTTGACTACAATCATCCAGACATAAAAACTATTGCTATTTTTTTCTGAAACTCCATACAAGGAAATAGAGAAATTTATAGCCATTTTTAGCCATGTTAAACTTCAGGACAAACTTTGCTAATCTATCATCACAGCAGCTGAATGGAAGGTTCAGAAGAATACTTGTAATGCCAATCGACAAAATATGATTATGCTATTTAATGGATAACAAATTGTAGCAACTATTACAGCAAAGGAAGAAGAAAAAAGCAGAAAGTAATGCTAGTTCATAGCAATTAGGATATGTAAATAGAATCATACCTGGACAACTTGATTTTATTACATATAGTACAATTTTGCAACTAGAATGCCAAAAGTGAAGCAAATACAGCAAACAGGCAATTAACTCTTACCTGGCCTAATAAAATCAGATAAACCAAAATCGATAATTTTCATTGGAGCATCCTCATCTCTTGTGGTAAAAAGAAAGTTCTGCAAAAGTGACCACATTGAAGCAAATGATTAATAACTAGGACTGGATCCAACATGCAAACATTGCACCACATATAAATAATAAAATGCAGCATAGAAATTAATTAAAAAATAAAGCATCATATTCCTCTATGCCACACCTCAGGCTTTAGATCACGATGCACAACCCCTTGAAGATGACAAAAAGAAACTACACTTAAAATTTGAACAACTATATTTTTAGCATCCCCTTCAGTGTATCTACCACCTCTGCAATAAAGGAATAATAAAAAAACATGATTTCAACAATGAGATTAAGAATTGCCTTAGATTGTATAAGAGAAGAAGGTGCCTTAGATTGTCGAAGAGAATAAGGTGATCTTTCAATACCTAGATAAAATTCTGTCAAGTAGTTCTCCACCTTCACATAATCTGACAAGAAAAGAATATTTTACTGTAATTACTTTGGAGGAAACTTGTTAACTCTATGCTGGTATAGCACGAATGCTTAGACCAACTGCTGCACAAAATTAGCTTGAAGATAAGTTTATATACATAATGCATATCATTCGATTCTGGCGGAATTCTTCATTTCATTCAGCTTTTTAACTATGAAAATGTATCAGATGTGCATAATTGGCAATGAAAAAGATTATAACTTATAGGTTGAGGAAGGACTACTATAAATAATCAGTAATTTTAATATAAACTGTAGCAGGTAAACACGTACTCCATGACAATATAGACATTATTGGCATCCTCAAAAGCATCATGAAATTTGATCATGTTTTTATGGCCAGATAAGGCTTTCAGTATTTTGACCTCCCGACGAACATCTTCTACTGATATCGCTGTGGTCATCTGCAAAAATAAAATCCAGTCAGTTTCCATTCTTCTCAAAGCCATTATTCATTCTTGAGTTATGCATATTTGATCTAATAATAAAATATAAGTACAGAAGTACCAAAAAGAAACGATGTGACTAAGGAAAATTTCTCATATTGGTATACCAGCAATTTGCATTCAGGACCTTAAAGAACAGAAGGGGAGGTTAATCCTGGTCCCTGGATCTTAACCCTCCATTGAAGATATATATATAACAACAAATAAGCCAATCCCAGGTTGTTGATTATTAACCATGCATAGATTGAACTATCTGGCAAAAAGTTTTCTCTATCCTTTTTGTCTTTTGAAATCTTGATTGCATCCCATCCTGTTTAATCCTAGCTATGGCACATCAATGATTTTGTCAAAAAAAAAAAAAAAAGACCATGCAGCTATGTTTGCTAACTTCAATCAACGGGTTTAGAGTTCAAACTAGACTTCATGCAATCATAATACTGCAAAGGGCATTTGAGGAAAGCCCCCAACGACTTTGTTAATAACGTCAACTACCAGAGAAATTTTTTTTTAACCTTTTTGCTTTTTTTCAATCTTTTAATGCTTCCAAATTCCAAAGACTCTAAACTCAGATATAATATTCTCATCATATTCACCATTGTAATGAACTCTCCTTTGACTCAAAGTGCAGTTTAAGATGAGTTGAAAAGTTTAATTTCTTCCTCATATTAATAATAACATGAACAGTTGAACTTGGAAAAACAATCCAAAAAAAAAAAAAAAAACAAAGCACATACCAAAAACGACACACCTTAGCTTTAGAAATGATCTTAACGGCCACCGACTGTCCCTTGAGCTCTCCTTTCTTTCCCTTGGCCCAGCAAGTATGACCAAAATGCCCTCGCCCAATCTCCTTCCCTAGCTCAAATTTAGCCGCCAAGTTCTTTCCGTAACCGAAATTCTTATCTAGCACACCTCCTTCCCCATCCTCGGGGATCGTTCCTTCCACCGGCGCCGCCTTATTCGACCCCCTACGCCTCATGATTGCCGCCATGATTGGCTTAGCAGGAGATGGAGGAGGCAACGGCCACCTGAACTTCCTCCCCGGCGTCCTAGCTGGGGATGGAGACGGTGGCACTCCGGCGGGAAGTGGACTGGCGAATGGACTGGCCGAGTAAGAGTTGGTCTCCACGGATGGCGTCGCCGGCGCCGGAACCGGTCGCGGCTGAGAATGGTTGACTGTGGAAGTTGCGTCATTGTTGACTACAGATACGCTTTTGCTGCAGCAATGACCCATGACTCTAAAAATGCGGGAGTTGCGCTGACCGTTCGTTCACGATCAAATCATCGGATGGCCGAAAACTTAAGCTTCAGCACTTGGG
The DNA here is from genome assembly GCA_033439115.1 of Firmiana major. Classification (NCBI taxonomy): domain Eukaryota; kingdom Viridiplantae; phylum Streptophyta; class Magnoliopsida; order Malvales; family Malvaceae; genus Firmiana; species Firmiana major. Next base: position 85,301,095 of record CM065897.1, read on the forward strand.
TAGCAACTGAAAAACCAAGAGCGTCGAGAAAATTGAGAAAAAAAAAAGTAGACTAAAGAACAGAAATGAGATTGCGAAAGGACGGAGAAGAGGTTGAAGAAGTTGGTAATGTGTTATAAAGTTGATGAGAAAGGCTAAAATCACAGGATCTGTGATTATTATTTGGGAAAGTCCTGCTTTGCCGCTAAATTATATGGTAAAGGTAAAGCATGCGTCCAAATTTTTTAATTACTTTTTCATTCAACTAGTCTCTATTTCTAAAGAGAGGAAATTGTTTTTAATAATTTTTTATTACTTTTGGCTTTATTAAGTACACACTGAACAGTAATAATTTTGCTATTTAATGTCAAAATATGCAGTTAGTTGGACGGTGCCAAAATTATTTGTATTCCCATTATGTAATTGAGTAATGATATTGAAGAAGCGACTGTGATTTTAATAGGTGACAGGTAGTAAATAATTGGTTGAGAGACTGCAATAGTCAAAAGAGAAAACGCGTTTTCTTTTTCCTTTGAAGTTTAATTTTCTAATAAAATACTACATTATTAATTTAATAATTTAATTGATTTTGTATTTTTGGAACGGGATAAAAATAAAGACTTAAATTAGAAGGAGAAATTTGTGAGAGTTTACCTTGTTTTCTCAACTGCTTAGAATGCATCGATTTGGCTTTTGTTTGAACTGTGGATAACAAAGTAATACTAGTCTACTTTAATTTACAAGAAGCATATGCTGATCTATTTCATATATAAAAAAAGCATATGCTGCTTTTTAGAAGCATAGGGACTTAGAGCAGGGATAATAATGGATAGTTTATAGACAAATATATGATACTCTTCGATTTTATTAAGTAGGATTAAGATATTATGTAATCGAATTTGTATAGTAAAACTATTATCCATTATAGGTTCCGATACTTATTTTAAGGTACCTACTATTCAAATCAGATTAAAAAAAAAAGTTTTTTAATGATATTTATATTTTGTATTTATAAATTATTTATTATTAATATAATATTTAATGAATTTAATTCATTAAATATTATAATTTTGATTTTTAAATTTAATTTAATTTTATGAATTAAATTAAATTAAATTTATTAATTTAAGTTTTTAATAATTTGTTTTAAAATTTTTTGAAATTTAAACTTGAAAGTTAAATTTTGACTTTATAAATGGGCATTTGGTAAATTCAAATAGTTAACGAGTATCTTGTATATTATAAAGATAAAGTTTGGCCAACACAAACTAAAATAATCGGTAATTGGGTAATTGAGTATTAGGTTTGGGGGTTATAAAAAATAATCGGCTTCAGATTTTAATATTTCAAAATTAACGGATACTCAACTCTCATTTACCTTCCTTCCTCAGATGTAGAACTATTCATTGACCGGATCAGCTTAAGCTTAAGCAAAGTATTAACTATTAAGGAAGTGAACACGAGCCAAGCTTGACTTGGTTTATTTTTTTGGCCTAATTTTTTGTCAAAACCTGTTTTACATATAATGTATAAGCTCATACTCATCCAAACTTACTAAAAAATTCTTATTTTTTTAAATATATAATAAAATATAAAAAATATTAAAACATATAATACTTAATAAGTATAACACAATAAATATAATTTTTTTTTTTACAAAAAATATAAGAAACATGAAAATTTAAATTAAAGTATATAATACAAATTCAAAATAAATTACACACAAATAAGCATTAATAATTAAAAAACATATCAATATAAAAATAAAAAATTCATAGTATACGGGATTGAGTTGAATTTGAATTTGAAATTGTGAATTTAGTCGAATTTTTTTAACGGGATTCGATTTTCAAGTTTAAGCCTATTTAAATAAGGTTAAAATTTTTATCAAAACTTATTAAAAATGAACAAACAGTCAAATTTAGACTAGTAATCTTACCCTTATACAGGCATAATGAGAGGCTGCATGCCTGCTTCCACTGCTTTCCATGTCCAGTTCTTAGTCACTATTAGGGATAATGTTACGGTTGACATCAAACATCAGGTCAAAATTGCTAGCTTCTGTCCCGTGAATGCAATGAACAGATTTCATGTATACCTTAGTGGGTTTTGAACCCATTCAATGGAATTTAAAAAAAAAAAAAAAAATTAAGTCATGGAATTAAAATAGAAAACATAATTTAGGAGACATAGTGGATAAATGACTACCAAAATTTTAGTTTATTAAAAATTGGTTTTAAAAAATATCTATTTAAATTATATTTTTTAAGTTTCATAACTTTGAAAAGCAATATAGTTAGTTTGTTAAAAAAAATTTAAAAAATATATATATTTAAATTATAAGTTATATGTTATGAATTAAAAAATTTGAATTAAGGTTATCTTTCTATTGAGATAAAGAGATAATGGTAATTGGTTTAAGAAAATATATAAAAGACGATAAATAATTAGATTTAAATAACAATAATAATAGTAATTTTATCTATTTAATAATAAAATCAAAAATTTAAACGTGCTCTAAGTCATCAATAGAGAATGTACATAGGTGTTCATACGACTTATTTTATAAGTTTACGTATATCCTATAATATAATATATAGAATAATTATTCTCCCTCTATATATGTTATATTCAATTTGGTATTATAATTTATTTGAAACAGAATATAATATTTTATCATTCAAACGAAACCGGAACCTATTCGGATCTCTCGTTCAAATTAATTTTTTTATTTTATTTTTTTTTTCAAACTTGCAAAATTCAAGATGTTAGGGGTGGTATTGGTAAGGAAGGAACACCATGGTTTTTTTTTTTTTTTAATACAGTCAAAATTGTAGGTAACCAAAGCCTAATAATAATCACCATTAATTTCATTTCTCAAAGCAGGAATTTGTTTATTCTTTTACACTCTTTGACTTAATTTTGGTTTGAACTTGGAACATTTCAGATTTTATGTTTGCTTTTGACTTCTTATAACTCCTTTTAACGCGTCAAAGTTTAGACTAAGAAAATTGATTTATGAAATGCAAAATAATTATTTTTCTTTAAGAATTAGGTATGTATAGCTCATGTCATTTGTATATCCCAAAAAGCATAAGATTAACATTAATCAAATATTAAAAGAAAATACATAATGGGACAAAGTGGATTAATTTGAAAATTATTTTTGTATTAAAAAACCACAATTTAAATAAATAAAATAAATCATAATATTTTTATAATATTCGTTTTCAAAAAATCATATCGGAAAATTGAATTGAATATTCAAAATTCCAGACCAAGACATTTCTACTGAAATCAAAGTATTTGATTTGGATTTGTCAATTTAAGGAAAATAATAATACAATATTTTTTTCAAACCTTAATAATAAAAAATTAGAATATATTTTTATTTATTTATTACAGCAAAGGAGGTGTCAGTCAACTTCAGTGCCTACTCAACAAACCGTCCATAACGATGGAAGCAAATAAAGGCAAAAAAGATAGTTTATAGTAATAAACTTATAGTAGTAGTACTACTACTAGCTAATAAAAATAAAAAATAAACCCCAATCATCGAAAGCTACGTAACCACGAAATATCTTTTCTTGCGAGTTAATAAGGAAACAGAGTTTTTTTTTTTTTTTTTAATCCGTAATGTAGTGTAGGTGAGTATTTTGATGGGCTAAATACAATAATAATTATAATAATATTTTCTGCTAACAACCACTTAATCCGCCAATTAAAGTAAAAATATATAGTGAAGTTTGAATTTAAATTTAAATAATTTTGTTTTTATTTTAAATTATCATTTTTTTAAATAATGATTTACTTAGATATATAACGTAATAAAATATCAAATTATTTCTGTGTTGTACGAACTTGGTAAGAATCAATAAATAGACCAACCCAACAATATGTATTTATAAACAAATTAAATCATCAAATCACGGACATAGACAATTTAACACGTAAAACCTTCCCAAAATGATGAAGAAAAACCATTGTGCTTGCAATCCCAAATCTTCTCCCAAAACGAGGATTGATTATTGTGCCTGTAATCCCAATGCCAAGATCCTCGAGGCATCAACGAAATCTCCACTATTGCAAATGGGAATACGAAGTTCTCTTTAGCTAATACTGAAGATATACAATCACAATATATTAAGAATAATTATTCTTGGTAAAAATAATCTTACAAGACAGGGAATTTAACGTAAAAAACCATCCCAAGGAGTAAAAACCATGCTGCCTGTAATCTCAATACGATAAGTAAAAATCACAGCCCTATAGACACCAACTAAATGTCCTCTATTATAAATAATGAGAGTACAAAGTTTCTTTAGCTAAAGTTATATATGTATGTATATATACAACCACAATATTTCAAGAACAATTATTCTTAACGAAAACAATCTTACAAGAAAAAAATTAAAGAAATCTCATCAAATTAGTGATTCAACAAACACCCTATTAAATCTGTAAGTGGAAAGTTTTTAACCAATCTCCACTGTTTACGATGAAGAACTCTGAGTCATGTTGACAAAATTTTAGCTTAATCGAGTCATAAATTGGCTTTCATCGAACTCATCAAACTTTTTAATTTCCCTAAACTCTCATGGTGTCCCACTTTTTTTTTTTCTTTTTCGTTTTTATTGCTACTTACTACGTGAAGAAGTTGAAACCCTTAAGATAAAATATCATATTAATAATTAAATTCAAGTAGAATTTGAGAAGTAAAATTATTATCCGTCACGGTACAAATAATTTTCAGACAATTAATTTAGTTTCACACTTTCATTATTCGAATAGGATTTAAAATAGAATAATGATTTATTTATAGTGGTATAAAACTAACTTAGTTACATATTCTTTCATATCTTTTTATATGATTTATATTTTCTTAATTCAATTTTTGAATTTTATGTTCTATTCACTTCAATCGTGCACGTCAAAATTCATGTTAATTGAAGATATCTAACTATTGATTCCATAATAATAAAATTTTAGTCATTGATATATTAAAAAAAATATTATTCTCGATTGAAAAGATAGGAATATCAGATTAATTCAAAAATTTATTTGCATAATAAATACAAATAGATTGTTAAATTTAACATTTGATTTGTAAAAAATATTAATTCTACATAAAATTATAACAAGCATGTAAAACAATCTGTTATACTAGTGTAAGTGAATCCATCCTCAAATAAATAATATTTAACATTATATATCTATATTTTTATTTAGAAATTATTCTTGATTTATGCAATATTTAATGGAATTAATTCATTTGGAGTTTTAAATATGATTTAAATTTTAGTTTATTTTTTATGAGTTATCTTTAATTTTTTAATTTAATTTTTTTCAAAAATATACGTTAAAATCAATTTAAAATTTCAAATTTTGTCTTAATAAATAGGTATTTAGTAGATTCAGATAGTTAACAAAAAATTTTCATATGGTATAAGTAGTTTCAGATAAAAAAATAAAAAATACAAATAATTAATTAATAGAGTTTACATATTACAAAATAAAATCAAGTTGAGATATAAAATATCTCAAAAAAAAAAAAATACCCTATTCGATAAATTACACTTTCGGCTCTAAACTCAGACATGTTAATTTGATGCTAAATTTTGTGGTTTTGAATTAGACCGTCTTCCATGGATTCCTGGAAGATAAATGTGGTAAATTAATCAAATTTGATAATAATTAAACAATAAACCGAGGCATTAAAAACTAAGAGTAAGCTACTTGGTTAAGCAATCTTGCTGCTACGTTGAAATGTAAAACTAACGTGTAAAATAATGCATAACAATTTTTAATCGTAAGAAATTAAATTTCTGCTAAAAACTTGTTATAAAATGTATAAATTAAAAATCACGAATCTCTACTTATAGTTTGATGTAAACAAAAAGAACGCTAAATAAATATTTCATAAACTTGCTCGGTTCTCGTTCCTTTATTAAGTTTGACAAACAATTATTGATAGAGGAATATTTAATTCGTTGATAATTATAAACAAACTTATATAAGATTTATTTAAAACTCAATGTTTGATATTCATTTGTTGTTTGATAGTAAAAAATTTTAAAATTACATCTTTACCCATGAGTCATTTTAATATGTAATTATTAAAATCATATATTTATATAAGATCTTTTAAAGTGGCATTTATATAGGATTTTTAAAAAGTGTGAGATATGCATCATTATTTTAATTTCGTTTGTGAAATTTAAAAATTTTAATGACAATATAGTGAATAATAATTATTAACAGATTTACAATGGTGATGGTCGATGGTAGCAAGGGAGGCTTCAAAAGCTCCTCGAATGGATGTTGGTACCTGAGACACAGATAGGCGAAAACCAAAGCAGAGTTGTACTCCAGTGTAGGATTAGTGCTTAGAAAAACAGGGATTGTAGGGAAGAAGGTTTAGGGTTTAAAGACCAGCTCCAGAGAATTGAATAGAGTTTGTTTGGAGAATAAGTTTCAATCCTCTCTTCATATTTGGTTGCCCCTTTTATACCCATGCATTATGATCCTACTAGGTCAAAATGTTAGAAAGGATATTCTTCTTAATAGTATTCATGTCCGTGGCAAGTGAGGTCTTGATCTTGGAAGGTGACAGGTGCTCCTCTCATCAAGTGACTTGTGCTCCTCTTGTCTGATGAGAAGTAACTTAGCTACTTTGGATGAAGTCGGCCTGTTCACCTTGGCAAGTTTGTTTATCGCAGTGAGACCTGCTCGTTGCCATTGGGCTCGGTGACTTGTGTCTTTGGGCTTGCGTACTAAGCCTTATGGGATATAACTTAACAATAATCATTATATATATTGAGATGAATATAATTTGTTTGTTCAAATTTTTTGTTTAATGTCAATGAACATATTCGTTTAATAGTTATGAATGAGTATTTGTGAATATTTTTGTTTATATATTTGCAAAATATGTTCGTTTAATATTCATGAATATGTGTTTGTAAATATGTTCATTTAATATTAATAGTTTATAAATGATGATTATTGAATGAATATCTGATTTTTGTCAAATTTTTATACTATATGTAGTACACTAAGGATTTATTTGAAATTTACTAGAAAACCCTCAAACCGTAGTACGAGTCTTATATCTATGATTGAATAATTATAAAATGCAAAAATCAATACAATGAATGAAAGGACTCCATGGAATCCAAACCAAACCTAATTCGATTACTCCTCGTAAGGTCACATAGTTTAGTAGTAGTGTAGTGCTAAACTAAACTGCTAACTTCCCGAAAATCTAATTTGATTGCTCCATTTTAGATATGATAATTATACATATTATCTAGTAACACGATATGAATATGACATAAATAAAAAATATAAAAATAATATATGTTAAAATTTGATAAAACTTGAATAAAAATATGACAAAAAATTAAACAAAAATTTTGTAACATGAATTTTAAATATTTTATATGATATAAATATAAATTATATGCATAAATTATCAAATCTATTTAAAATTGTTAAATAGGTCAACTTAATCCGTCTACAAGCTAACCCATCACAGACAACCTTTGAACATATCATACTCGCATATATTTACAAGCCGACAAAAGTAAAGTCATAACCCCAATTTGTTCGGTCCACAAACAAATTAGAGACATGACCAGGTCTAATAGAAAATTCTGCGTCATATTATAGGCCATGCCAGGTTTGTACTCTGTTTAGCTTGCTTGTCTAAATTAGACTTGGACACTTTCTAGTTTCTAGGTCGTTAATATTTGTTTTATAATTAATTTTATATTTAAACGAATGAAACAATTAATAATATATTTACATTATTTTTTAATCTACTTTAAAAAAAAAAAATTATTAATATTTTATCAACGACTCATGAAATTATTTTAAGATCTCAATTTATATATTATTACTTCATAAAATGTATGATTCATTCGATTTTTTCTATTATAAAGAAATACAAATAAATTTGATCCATTATTTTTCTTCACATTTAAACAGAATTACATTTTAAAAATTTTAACTCTAAAAAAAGTGCCAAATGCGGGCTCGAAATTGGACAGATCTGTGAAAATTGAAAAGAGAAATATATTTTGTTAAAAATGAAAAGAAAAATATAATATGAATTATAAAGTTTAGCTAATTGAAATGAAGAATGGTAAAATATAATATTAATATATTTAGTTAGTTCAAAGAGTATAAGTGGAATAAATTTAAGAGATTATTTTATCTTTTTATTAAAATAATTACAACAAATTTTAAGAAATAATACTAATAATAATTAATAAAACTAACTATTAATAATTATGTTTAATTATTATGATTAATTATTAACTAATAGTATTTTATTTTTATCTTATAATAATTAATGTGCTATGATTATTAATTTATTAATCTAATTACTAATAATTAATAATTAATCATAAATAATGAATCGATAAACTAATTAATATTAAAGTTACATATTAATGATTGTATCGGCTGATGTAAATTCCCACCCAAGCTTAATTGCTGATATAATGAAAAAGAACTGGAGTTGCCATCTACAACAAGTTCTGCGGAGGGATGTAAATGGATAGTAGTTAAATGAATATTTTGTATTATCTGTTTTGTTTAAGTCGAGTTTGGGTATCGATAAATGAGTTTTAATCGAGTTAGAGTAGCGATTCTACTATTCGTGACAGGATTGGTTAGGATTCGGGTAGTACCCTTTGGATGTCCTAAACTCGAACCCGATTAACTTTATATGTTTGTTTGTAGTTTCATAAATATATTTCTATAGTTTATTTATTTGCTATGGTTTCAAGTGGTTTATTGAACTATTAAAATTTGTTTAACTATGATAGAATATATATGTTGTTGTTTAATTTTATATTTTTGATTTATACAAAATTAGATGACTGATTTTTTTTCACGAGTTCGGGTTAATAAACAGGTTGTTAAATTATAGGTTGAATAATCGGGTAATTAAATAGGTTCGGATAATTAACAAGTAGTTTAAAATTTATTAGGGTAGGATTTGAGTAGTTTCTTGAAAAAATAATCGGATTTTAATAGGGTTCGGATTTTATAGTTATTAATCGAGGTCGGGTACCTCAAAATTAGCGGGTACCCGTCCCGTTGACAATCCTAGTTCTACGGAAAGATAATATTGCTGCAAATTGGCTTGTCGGGTCTGGTCGTCAAATGGACTCTAACTATAAAAATAGTTAATAAATTATTAAAAATTAATTAATAAATTAAAATTAAAATTAATTAATTTTAATAATTAATAAAAAGTTAATATTAACTTATTATTAAATTTATTAATAATTAATATTTATTAATAAGAAAATAGTAAATTCATATTTATTTATTAATATCAATAAATAATATTAAATTTATTAATATTAATTTTTAATCAAATTTAATTAATAATGATTATAATTTTATATTAATTAATAAATTAATATTTATATTAGTAATTAATATTAATTGATCATAAATTTTACTTTCCTACTAATTATTAATAATTATTAATGATTGTTAATTTAATATTCATTGTCCCAAATTCATGATACTATATTACTATTAGTTGTTTTTCATAAATTAATTATTAATTATGAATAATGATTAATTAATGATTAATTTATTAATAAATTAAATATTAATTATTAACAAAGAATTTATATACATAATTAATTAATGACTAATTAATATTTATTAATTAATAACTAATTTCTTATTGATTATTTTGTAAGAATTCCTTGTTCTCTAAGAATTGCCCTTTCATGAAATGGTTATTTCTTATTACAAAATAAATTGTAAATTCCATTTAAATTATTGAAGTTTGACCTAATTTAATTTTAACCATTTATATTAAAAATAGACATTTCATCTTCAATAATTTAATATCATTAACAAAAGTTAATGGAATATGATTAATTACAAAATTACTCAATCTTAAACTTTTTAATATAAATATTTCTTCATTTTTATATTTTTCCTCTATTTTCCATGATTCTTTACTCTCTTTCATTATTTTTCACAAGCATTTTTCAATCCATAATTTTTTTATCAAATGTATTAGATTCAATCTTATTAATTATTAAAAACAAAATTATAGTTAATTTAAATTCTAATAATTTCAATCAATATTTCAAAATTTTTAAATTATTTTGATTTTGAATAATTTTAAATGTAACCATTATATGTTATGTTATTTTAAATTAAATAATTAAATTGTTTACATTTTTATTAGAAGTAAATAAAAAAATTAGAAGTAAAAATAAATATAAAAAATAATTTTAAATAAATAAAATAAAATAGAAGTACAAAAATAACAAACTTTTCATAACCCAATAATTCTTCAATATTTTTCTTTTTTTTTTGTTTGATTTTGAGTATTTAGAGTATTCCAAATAATTCAGGAATAAAATAGTATTAAATTTAAATTATTAACGATTTATTTAACTGTTAACTAACGAAAAAACTTATTTATCTTATGAAATAGAAAAATTTAATGTAAAGTGCCAATTTTTTCTTCTGATCAACTAAAATTAAATTAGATGGAAACTAAAAAATTTAAATAAAATTTACTCAAATAAATCATACAAAGGAATTGTAAAGGTGGTGAAATATGGGAGGAATGAAATAGCAATTCCCCTCCACCAAAAATGTATTTGTCAAAAATATCTTGACTCTGGAGAGTGAGATTTTGACAAAGTTGGCTATAAACTGCCAAAAGAGATATGTGAATCAATTAGGTCCATCCCTCTACAAATGGAATCGAGGAACAATGATGTTTTGTGCTAGAAATTTTCCCAGGAAGGGTTCTTTTCTATCAGTTCTGCTTATCAACTTGTCATCAATAATGAGATACCTATAAATAAAAAATGGAAAGATATTTAGAAAATTGATGTCCCTCCTAAAGTTCAACATTTTCTTTGGCTATGTCTCCATAAGAAAATTGCCACAAGGGATATGCTCATTAAACGCGATATGTAGATTGATCCTATATGTCCTAAATGTAAAAAAAGATGAGGAAACTTCATTACATTGTTTAAGGGATTGTGAATCAACGAAAAAATTGTGAGTCTTTATTCAAACTTCACAAGAAATGCACTGGTCTTTCGATTTCAGTAATGATTTTAAAAGTTGGCTAATGACCAATTGGAACTCCAATATTTTATCTAATTTTTCTTGTATTCCTTGGAATATTGTTTTCTGTTTTGCTTTATGGTTCATTTGGCTGGGAAGAAACAATATTATTTTTCATGGTACATCACTGGACAATCACAAATGGTTGAGGAAACTGCAGCATGGGGTCAAAGAGTTTTGGGCACTAAGTGCCAAAAAAAAAAAACACGCTAAGAATCTGACTCATATTGAGATAAATTGGAAATCATCTCAGTAGGATTCTATCAAACTTAACACGGATGGCTCCGCCCATGACAACCTGAGGAAAGCAGGAGCGAGAAAGGTCTTTAGAGATTACCTTGGCAAGTAGCTGTGTGGATATGCATGTAATATTCATAATGCAACAAGTGTTTGTGCAAAGCTTTGGGATCTGAAAGATGGTCTGCGCATGGCTATTAAAAGGTGCTTTCATAATTTGGTGGTGGAAGTAGACTCTCAAGTTATCCAAAGGTATGTTAACTATGATGTTTGTACTTTACACCCTTATAGTTCTATTGTTGATGATTGCGGGCGATTGCTATAAAAGTTCAACAACTTAAAGGTCCTACACAAATTCAAAGAGGTCAATGCAATAACTCATAAACTGATCAGATTGGAGATAAATTTGGACATTTATTTTGTTGCATTTGAAAACCCTCTTGAGGCTCTTAATTTATCTATTTTCACTAATTTGATTGAGATCACATTTCCCAAAATATATAACTTAGGTCATGATAACATTACAATGCAACCCATTTTGGGTTTATTTATTTTTAATGTACCGTATTATTTACCAAAAAAAATTATCTTGATTGGATTAGAAACGTGGACACACGCGCCATCGGAAAGCGTGATGGAATCATGTACTGTTGGTGAAGTTGCCCTATAAAAGGCGGGAGTGTTACCTGGGTCGAAAACTCACCCACCCATCCAATCATTTCTCTCCTCTCGTTCTCTTGGCGTCAAAGTCTCACTGTTTATGACACTCAAAATCATCCCAAAACCCTCAAATCCTTTAAACCCAACTTTCTCTGTTTCTTGTTCTAGCCTCTCACTCTCCTTTCACAATTTCCCTCCTCCTCTTCTAAATTTCTTCAATTCTAGGGTTTCGTTGATTTCATTATTGAGAAACCCTAGTTGTTTTGTTCTTTCCTTTTCTTTTCGGGTCTGCTTTTTGCAGATAGAGAAAGTGGGAGAGTTGAAGCAGTGTGGGACATTCTGATTCAATGGAGGCTGCGGCCAGTGTCGCCGCCGCACGGAGCGGTTCGCTGCCGATGCCATCACCGTCGCGGAAGGAATGGCGTGCCGTTTCCGACCATCACGCTGTTCGGAACCCCGGTGATGAAGTGGTATGATGAAAATTAATTCGCTTTCGGTTTTATTTGGGTTCTCACAAAATGTTGAAACGAGAACGAATTCGTGTTTCGGAATGTGAAGTTCCTCATTGTTTGGGCCATAGGAAAAACTAAAAAGATAATTACCTGGATTCATTTAATTTAATTTCTAGTGTTTGATATTTTCCAGTAATATACGTGAGTAAAAAATTAGGGTTTATCATTTTCTATTTTTCTTATCTTTTTGGCATTTTTAACTTGTTTTCTTATATTCACTTTGATTAGTCATTATTCTCAGTAACATAATTTAGGTTTTCTTTTTTGGATTTAGTCATTTATGAACCAATCATGTGCTCTAAATTGAAGCATTTTTTTTTATGCAACGATTAGAACATTTGGTTCACTTTCATGACAAGTTTGTGGTCCATTTATTGTTGAAATAATTGGGAATATGTGTTTGATTTATGTGAACTGTTTAAAGTGTTTATGTAATCCATAGAGCTTAGTGTGTCAAACCCTAGAAAGTTTATTTGGTTTAGTGAAGTGAGGAAATGTCCAGCTGTGAAGGCTGAAATTGAGCATCGAGTTAGGTTGATTAAGCTGTGATTATTATTGGACCATTGGTGTTCATTGTTTGTTTTATTCAGTTTTCTTGCAACATGCAGGAATTGGACAGATCAAAGTTAGGACAATCAGATGAGAGAACCATATATGAGGTAAGGTTTTTGATCTTAAAATTGAGTCCTATTTTCAGGATGATGAAAAGTGAATGTGTTTGAATGCTTATCAAGGTGCAGCATGGAAGAGAGCCTGTTGATGTTGACTTCTGTTCAATCATGGTGGATGGAAGTTTAGATGATGACATATTGCAGCAGCGGATCCACAATGTTACTAGACAGAGAGAGGAGCTCCAACAGATGGAGGTTGAACTCCGAGCTCAGGCAATTGCAAGATCAAGGATCCTGGAAATCCAGAGTAGCTGTGATGCTAAAATCAAAGCCCAGGCTGACACTGTTTCCAAGCTTGAGGTTTGAATTTAGAATGCGATTTAGAGTATGATTGTTCTGAAATTCAACATTTAGAGAAAAGAAACAACTGAAGTTTTAATTGCTTTTATAAATTATAATATGTTCTTTGATTTATAAAAAAAAAAAAAAGAACAAGAAAGGAGAATATAAGTTTAATGTATAAGATTATAAACATCAAGAAATTCATGTCATCATGCGTTGTGTGTTGAAGTGAGTCAATGAGTAAAACTTTTTTTTTATTTTTTTTTATTTTAGAGTTGAATCCAAGATGTATAGTTATTCATTTTGAAATTAAATATTACTTCTCATGTTTGAACTTGTCTAAATAAATCCAGTTGGATCCGTTGACACTTGGAATTATTTCAAGGATGCTATGCTCCTCTTTTGTGACTTTCAATCTGTATTTCCTTCAACAGGAGCAACTCCTTGAAAGTGAACAGACCATACATGAAATGGAAAGGAAAATGGAAGAGAAAGATAGGGAACTACATGCCATCAAAGTGGAAAAAGAAGAGGTCTGTCAATTTGTTTGTTCTGCTTTGTGACGAACTTATTTTTCTTTTACAATTTTTTAGCCAGTCATGTATAAATTAGTGCTTCTTGGATTATCTTGGCAGGCTTGGGCAAAGGAAGACCTTCTCAGAGAGCAAAATAAGGAATTGGCTACTTTCAGGTGTGTGGCTCAAAGTAATACCATTGATATTGATGTTTTATTTATATTTCCAGTTGTTGTGAGATCAGCAACGCTAAAAGTTTCTAAACTTATTCAAGGGTTGAGTTAATATATTAGCTTAGTATTTGTTGGTTTTTCCCAAATAATTACCATCTTCTTTTCTCTGTGATTGTTTTTAATTCATTGAACTTGTTGCTGAGGTTTGAAACTTTTGAAATTTAGATGGTTTCCTGCTATTTTTTTTTTCTTGGCAGAAGAGAACGTGATCATTCAGAAGCTGAGAGGGTCCAACATATAAAACAGATACGTGATCTCCAAGAGCATTTTCAAGAGAAAGAGAGGCAGCTTATGGAGTTGCAGGAACAGGTCCATAGATTTGCTTGATTTTAGTTCACCCTTTTTTATTTTTAAATTCTGAGGCTAAGTTGTAAATGTTATGTTACACTGTCCATAGTGTGCGATGTAGGCTATTGAAATAACAATTACTTATTTTCATATTAACTTAATTTACATGAACAAATTTGTTTGTGTTAGAAAAGGAAGCCATGCAACATTTTGAATTAACTTTAATGTTGATTGCTGTAAGACATCAAACTTCGTTTCCTAATGGTAGTCTTATTCTTCAGTATAGGGCTGCTCAGGAAACCATTCTTTATAAGGAAGAACAGTTCAGAGAAGCCCAAACTTGGATTTCACATGCCCAGGAGATGGATGCTTTGCAGTCAAGTACAAACCACTCCTTACAGGCTGAATTGCGAGAACGTACTGAGCAATATAACCAGCTCTGGCATGGCTGTCAGAGACAGGTTGATGAGTTCTATCTTTCCTTAATTAAATAGAATTGATGTCATTTTCAGCGAATTTAAGTTGGCTTTGTTCCTGGTTGTTAATGTTAGTTTGCAGAAATGGAGAGACTTCATTTACATACAATGCAGCAACTTCAACTTGAGCTGGCTGATGCAAGAGAGAGGAACAGTTCTTATACTGATGAATCACATATATCCCAAGCAAATTCAAAAGATTTATCTCAATTTGGTCAAACTAATGGAAACCAAGCTGATTCTAATGGAAGTGCTGCCGCAAATGCTAATGCTGGCAATGGGGTCATTTCGAATGGGGCTTCAGACAATCTTCAGTTGTTTGCTTCAGCTGGCAATGCACCAACTCTGGTAAGATTGCTGGTTTTTCTGAAGTTTCATTCTGAGATTCAGAAATTTAATATTTATAAACATCCATACAAGTGTTTATAGGTCTACACACCTTTCTTCATAGGGTAATGTATTTCATTGGAAAAATATGATACATCTGTAACTTTAGCTTTATTAAAGTCATAGATCTCTGCACCCCTCCCCCTCCTTCCCTCTTTCTAGATTTCATCTAATGTCTGTTTCAGCATGGTGCTTGTGAACTCATTTTAGAAGTTTTTTAGCTGTAAAGCTTACATTATGTTTGGAATAGGGGTAGGGGAAGGAAAGGAAAGCAGGGGAAATATGAAAACCTTTCCCTTTCCCTCAAAAATTCCATTTTTCATTTATCCCAACATGCGAAAATGTTAGGGAAAGGAAATGAGCAAAAAAATTTTAATTGACGATTATACCTGTAGTATTTTTTTAATTTTTAAATATTCATTATAATTGTCTCTTATAACTAATTTATCAATTTTTTTGTTTTTATATTTACTTGTATCACAAATATGATTTTATCATTTTATTATCATTTCAAAAATTTAATTTTTTATTTAATTTTATTATTTTTGAGCATTGCTTGAATACTCTGAAAGTACATTGACTCTAATTTAACAATCATTGCTTGAATCAATTTTTTTTGGCGTAAGAAACAAGTTAGAGACAAAAAATAAAATACTTTTTTTTCCAATAAAAAATAAAATTCCTTAATATATACCAAAATT
Source organism: Firmiana major (assembly GCA_033439115.1). Classification (NCBI taxonomy): domain Eukaryota; kingdom Viridiplantae; phylum Streptophyta; class Magnoliopsida; order Malvales; family Malvaceae; genus Firmiana; species Firmiana major. Next base: position 85,317,163 of record CM065897.1, read on the forward strand.
TTATTTTTAATAAAATGAATAAGCAATATAAATTTTTATTTTATTTTATAAAAAGGTTATATTTGGGAAAAAAATATTATAATGAATTCTTTCTTTCCTTTTCACTCTTTAACCAAACAATACTCGCTCGGATTTCTTTACTTTGTAAATTTAACAATCCAAACAAAAGCTACATGTACCGTTTCCTTTCCTTCCCTTACTAATATCTATCCAAACATAAGGTTAATCTATTATTTAATAATAGTCAATTTGTGATCTTTTTGTGTAACTTCTTTATTACTTCCTCTTTCTGTTCCCGTTGAATGACCGTGTTTACTATCAGAATCAGAACGACCATGTTCCGAGTGTTCCAATTGCTCCACTTGGGATGCCTGCATACCTCCCACCTGGGCAGGTTACTGCTCTCCATTCGTTTGTCATGCATCAACAGGGGGTTCCCCATTCTGTGGCATCTCATGTTGGACAATTTTCAATGCCAGCAATATCGTCCATCCAACAGTGGCAGAATCAACAGGTATGGTCAAACAATGGATTATCAATTTTGTACTTTTCTCTGTTTTATAATGGTTTTTCTTCACGTTTTTCAGACTTCATCAGAGGGTTTGCAACTATCTGCACAGAATCAACTTCCACCATCCCAAACCGATCAAAGCCATGGGGGTTCAGATGTAAAGCATGAATATGAAATGTCTGCTAATGGACAAGCCATTCGTCCAGACTATCTAGATAATATAAGCCAAGGGCCAGAGCCCAATTCTGTGATATCATCTGCTGCTGGGAAAGCACAGGTTCTTTAAATCAAGATTATTGTACTCAGTGCTTAGTATTGTTGTCATCTATTGTTGTAACTCGATAAAACCGTTTCTTTGCAGGTCCTTGATTCAATTGATGCCAGTTACCTTGTGGATCCCCTATCTGAGCCAAGCTTGCAGCAGGTTTCATCACAATTTCATGATGCATTGAGATTGGGCACTCTTGAACAGAGTTGTGAATCCAAGGTTTGTCAGTTTGGCTAGTTTTCAAGTGGATGGAAATCTTTCAGATCTAACCTTTACTTAAATTTGAACTGGACAGGAACAGAATGCTCTGAACTTGAATAATCATGTGCTGGAGGACCATGTTCTAACAACAGAAGAAGCAGGCACTGCTGCTATTTTGCCTGAAAAGTTGGTCTCAACTGGACAGACTAATATCCTGGTATCAGCTAAGACTTCAGAGACTGCTCTGCTTGATGAAAGATCATTGTTGGCTTGCATAGTTCGCACGATCCCTACTCGTGGCAGAATTCGGATCAGTTCAACGGTTAGTGGTCTGCCAATAATTTTTCTTTGGTCAACTTAGCTACTATGGCATTTAATCCCTGCTAAACTGGGGTTCGACTTGTATCTGTCAATTGCAGCTGCCAAATAGGCTGGGGAAAATGCTTGCACCTTTGCACTGGCATGATTACAAGAAAAAGTATGGAAAGCTGGATGACTTCGTAGCCAGTCACCCTGAGGTTTCTTTCTTTCAATTTTTTACTTTTTTTTTTTTGTACGCATGGGGATTGTGCTTTCTGAAGATTTGAAATTGTGATTTCAGTTATTTGTGATTGAGGGCGATTTTATTAAACTTCGAGAGGGAGCGCAAGAGATGATAGCAGCCACTGCTGCTGTTGCTAAAGTTGCTGCAGCTGCTGCAGCGTCATTTCCGTATTCCACTTCTTTGCCTTCTGTTGCTGTTACTCCAATGGCACAGCCTAATCGACTAAAGAAGGTCCTCCCGTCAGTTGATTCCAATCATGTGAAAATTGAGAATCCGGCTTTCAAAGAGTATGCAGCCATCTCTAAAAATGTAGCTGATGATTCACAGCTGTTAGTAATGCAGAATCAACATCCCAATGGCATTTGTTTTGGTGTGACTGGAGGTCTCTCAAATGTAAAAATATTGAGCAAATCTAAAGATCCAACTGAAATTAATGGAGCAAAATTTGAGAGATCAAGTGTGACAAGTGTTGAAAGCAAGGCCTTTGGTCATGGAAGGTCCAATTCAGATTTTGTTGGAAAACAGCAGGGCAGGTATGTGGCTTAAAACCCTGCAGATAGCTGAAGGTCATTTATCAGTGTATGTTTTTGTGCCAGAAGCTTATCAGGCTTAATCAATTTGTATCTTGACAGGGCAGCTAGGGCAGCATTATCTTCTAGAAGATAATGAGTGCATTTACTTCAATTGTGAGTTATTGGTTAATTCGTGTTATATGTTCATTATTTGTGCATTACTACTGCTCTTTCACGGGTAATTCTAATTTGCACAACAAGCTGCATTTGAACCTTTTAATATAGTGTACTGTGATTGTGTACTTTTGCATTTGATAATTTGTTTCTGCTTTCCTGCTGGGATTGAGTGAAGATCTGAGATGTGGCATACCCTGTCTGGGATATAATGAATATCATCTGTTTGTGAACCAAGCAGTTATAGAATTCTATTGGCTCTTCAGATATTCGGGGCGGGATTATTAGTTTTATAACTATTAACTCAACCATAGGAAATTGATACTAGTTTGTCACTAGCACATTTGAATTACATAGTTTTTGTAATCATCATTTAACCAAATCAATTTTACCGATCACATTTTGTTCTGACAGGATACACTGAATTGCAATGTTATGGGAAGTGCATTATGCAAATTGGAAGCATCTCGGGATATGATTTGTAGTTGAATGTATCTCCTGATATTGGTGATCAGCATATTTTGCATCTGAGAAAATTCTCTGATTGGATCATAAGCTGACTATTGTTCGCGCCATTTGGCCCCTACGTCTGTTAGGAAAACACTATTTATTTTACTGTGTTTTTGTCATACTCAAGTTGTACATTTTATCTCCTGCATCAGTATCCAGCTATCCATGATGTACCCATTTGAAACCCTGCATCTGTTAGTTCATACTCATTTCATTCTGAATTATTGAACTATTTAAAGCAATGGTGATTCGGGTCAAACGCCAGCCGTCTGCTTGGTTACTTTACCGTTTGGAGTATTTCTGCGGAAATTACAATGGAATGCAATTGGTCAAATTGCATACTTTGGTTGTGGTTTCCTAAATAAAAATGCATGCATGATTAAACTCGGGAACTGCGAGTAGACCTTCGCTTTAGTCGTCGATGTACTAAGCATCGCATAGGGATAGGGTCGGTAGCTATTTGGGACCAAGAAAACAATTACTGAAGGTTCTTGAGCCCGGCCTCCTCACTGCTGAAGAAATTGTAAGCATCTAAACCACTTTACAAACGCTTTCCATGGTAATTAGAGGACGTTGGCCCGAATTTGAGCGACCGTGATGAATTCAACTCTCGTCACATCTCTTTGCCTTAGTTGTAAGGTTATCAATGCAAGCAAGCAACCCTGAAACTGGTATTTCATTAAGTAATAGCTACTATATTGCCAGTGGATTCATGAGCGCTATACAACTAAGTCCAGGCGATGACAAAAAACCCAAAATGCTTGTCTTCGCCACATTTTTCCTCATTTTCCTTTGCACCAAAAAGAGCAATAAAATACAATCTCTATCAGCCTGATAGAGTCAGAGGTAATGGACGAGCTTTACACGATATAAACACCCAGTTATTAATTATGTTAACATCATTTAAGCCTCATGCTTTTATTATCCCTAGCATTGTCCATATGCTGAGTTTCGAAAGCCTTCACCGGCTCCATCTTCTGAGCCATCTTGTTTGTTTCCTTGAATGTTCATGAGATTGTTACCTAGCCCAGTTTGCACGCCCTGATAAGTGCCACTAGGGGCAGCAGATCTTAAGCCCATTTGTGGATGGGAGTTGCTGTTGTTGGAGATATATTGGCTGCTGTTGATCATTCAAATGGAAAGGCATCTTTGGAGCTAAGAAACCTGTATGGTGCTTAGCTATTGCAGCTTGTGCAGACTGAACATGTTGCTCTTGCTGCACTGCAGAATGTGGAGGCATCTACAATGTTTTGCTAATGAGCTCAAATAAATGTATTCTTGTTTTTTCAAAGATGTTAATAAAAGAAATCTGCGACAGCACCTGGGAAGATGCTGATGCTTGTGGCTGGGCATCAGCAATTCTAGCTAGATATCATAATTTACGGTAATCGTTAACAGACTGCATTACTTGTAAAGACTTATATATATATAGACACACACACACACACACACACACACACACACACACACAGATATCTACCCTGATTCTTCCACCACGGTGGCCACTGTTCTTGAGCTCCTTAGACAGACCAATATCAAACAACCCTTGTAAAGATGACCAAGTATTAATATGTATATATGTGTGTTCCTTTGCAGTTTTTGATGATATTGAAATTTTTAGAATGCATGCATTTCTCTCATAACACACAAAACCTAAAAGCTGAGCACTAAATCAGCAGTTTAAGATGCAGGATATTTTCCTCAAAGTTTATGCTGAATTCCAAAATGAAACTTCATTTCATAACCAAAGAATAATTTTTTTTTTCTTGTGGAGAGCTCAATTTAAAGGGTGACCAAGAAAAGCAGCCAAAGAGCAGCAACCAATAGGAGGCCTATTAAGTACATAACCTTTTCCTATCATTTACAATGGAGAAGCAAGAAAAATACCAGACACACTGTGAAGCATGAAAACTGTAAAATATAAACTTTTAACATCAAGGAATGAGAACGACATTCATCCCAACCACAAAAATCAGACCGCAATGGCCATTAACAATTAGTAAAATGTTGGAAGTAAACAAATGAAGAGCATTATGTTTATGAACGGTTACTCACGAGGCACTCTCAGCCAACTTTCCCTAGTTTTGATTCTCCAGTATTGCCATAATCAGCTCTTTATTCTCATCCAGGTATTGCAACAAGCACGGTCCATTATCATATCAATACACATACGAAATTGAGATACATTTTTCCTCAACAAATCATTCTTAAAAAGTGAACAATTTTGAAAGCAAACAGTCCATTAGTTTTAACATGTGCAGAAAATGACAAGATTATTGAAATGTGGTAATTTGATTACAGAAATACAAACGAAAAACCATGCATGCAAAACCCATCAATCAGAACACATCAAGCATCCAAGTATATCAAAAGATAAGTATGTTAGGAGGGCAATGCTGCAAAGATCCAATAACCTTTTGAATCTGCTCAGTGGTGATGTTCATAAACTGTGGAGGCTGCTGCATCTTTCCTCTTGACAATCACAAAAAAACAGTAGAAAATGAAAGAATCCTAAACCCTAACCCTAAGTCCCTAAGCTTTTCTTGAAATGGGAAGAAGATAGAAGGGGCAGGGGCAAAAGGGGCTGTATTGCTCCACCCTGGGATGTGTATTTTTGCACTCTCTCCATTTTTATATATATTGGCTGATTGGCTCTGCTGAACATCGGATGGTTGCGTTAGTGTGCGAAACAATCGGGTCATGGGCAGTGATATTTAGATGAGATTAAAATTAGATCAAAATTAATAAGAAATAGGGATTAGTTTGGATTTAAACAAATTTATATCAAAATAAGTGAAAAAACAGTCATATTTTATTAAAATTATAAAAAAATAAAATTATAAATACGAATGAGATTTTTCATTTTATTGTATCATTAATTCATTTGATATTAAATAAAACTTCAATTTTCCTGAATTAAGTATTTAAATTTAATTTTTTTTTAGTTCTATAATCAAAATCAAATTTTAAGTTACTCAAATAGTAATTTGAATCGAGTTTAAATATTTTAATCAATTTACGAATTTAATTGACATATTTAATATTTGATCATTAATTTATTATTTTATTTTTTAACTATGATTAAATTATATAAATTATACTTATTGAATCGAATTTAATTATTAAATCATTTTATTAAATCAACTTCAAATTTTAAAAACAAAATTTAATTAAATTCAAATTTAACCTTTTATACAAACTTTTAAATCAAACTAAATTCAAATTTACATTTAATTATTTTAATTATCTCGACTTAATTACATCTGTCTTTACCCAATCCCGCATGTTGCAATTATAAAATAAATATTTAAAACCCAAAAGAATTTTGTACTAAAAATATTCCTTGAAACGACAACGTTTAGTGGGATAAGTGGATGAATGCGGTGTCGTTTGTGTTAAGGTCGATTCTCTTTCTAGCATGAAGTTAAGTTTCTAAACAGAAAAAAGCGTGAAGAAAGGAAGAAGGAAAAAAGGAAAGGGAAGATCAACGATGGGGTACGTGCTGAGGGTGAGATTGGCCTCGTTCTTCACGGGGGCTGCAACGGCGTCTTTTCTTGGTCTCTACATCCTCTACAAGGATTACAAGGTTGCTCATGAATCCATTGCCCAACAGGTACTCTCTCCCTCTCTGACATTGTTGGGTTTGCTAGCATATGGGGTACGTTTCAATTTCTTATGGAATTTATGGATTAATTTCGGGGTTTTCCGTTATATGCTAATTTGCAAGTGTTATTTGGTAAAACCCATTTCTTGGAGATGGCCTCTGGAGGTATAGGAAAGCTTGGAAAACTGAATTTTGGGTATTTTATTTGGTATATTTTTCCCTCTATGTGGTTGGTGCTGCTTCTATGTATGAGGGAACCATTGTATTGCACATGTAGCTGCTTGGAGGTTTGGTGATTATGCGATTGTTGATGGTTATATGAAAATGTAAGAATATGGTCTATTGTTCTTAGTTCTAGTAGTATAGGCTGTTATAGGTATCTCTTTAGGTTGAATTTCATGCTCTAAATTAACCCAATTTTAGCAGGCTGGGTTAAGACTAAGATAGAATCTTCTGTTATTTGGTAAGGGACGAGAACATTGCTATGGTGGATGAAAAGGCTTGATTTTGATGCATATTCAAAACCTGGTAAAGCTACAATTCTTGGTTAACATTGCTACAATAAAATGTTTTCTTGGAAATCTTTTAGGGTAAAAAGGATTCATTTTACCTCTTTATGTTTAATCTTGATCATTTATTTGGTTTTTTGACATTATTTCAGTCCAATCATTTGAGACGCTCACTTTTGTTACTTCCTATTACAATCTTTAAGAGCCTTTATAACTTTTCTTCTGGCTATGTTTATGTTGTTCCTGCCTATTGTTGTACATTTTCATCTATATGGTTGTTCTTTATTATGCCTTACTAAACCACTGTACACCAACTATAGATGTAATTTCTCCAAGAGCAAAACCATAAAATGTGAATAACACAAAGGATGGTATGAAGAAAGAGTAATAACACCAGATGCCTGATTTAGTCAAAAGATTCTAATGCTTGAGACTCCCGATTAGACCGCCATCCCAATGAGTTACTATTTGCTTTTATGATTTGAAAGAGATGAACTACCAAAAGACAAGGTAGTGATTGGATGGATGGTACCACTGTTTTACTGAACAGAATAATTAACTAAAATGAATAGTTTTTCCCTGTTTGTTTGATTGGATTGGATTGATGCATGTCTTTCTGGCGTCTAACTTACAGCTACTTTTGGAGGTTTAGTTGTGAGCTTATATTTTTCACTTTAACCTTTGTCTCAAGGTGAAAAGCCTTCATGAGCCCTTGGACAGGCGACTCTCTGCTCTGGAAAGTTTGAAACAAGCTGAAACTTCAGAAAATGTGGAAGCAACAGAGTAGGTCTTTTGTGGCAAAAGAAGATTTTTCCTAAATATGCGATTGGTTCCTGGGTAATGATTTTTGTACCTCACCTCTTGATAAAAAATAATTGTAGTTGAACTGTTATGTACTTCTTTATTGGAATGATGGTATACTCAGCCACTTGACATGATTTACCCATTCAGTTTTTCTATAATGGAGGAAATGGTGATTGCTATTGAAATTTAAGTTTAAGAGAATGCAGCCTGTTTGTGGTTTGCTTCACTTTTCAGTACTTTAACTTGTTGAATTGCTATTTCATATCTTGCAGATTATTTAGTTGTTTTCTGATTAGCTGTGTCATGATTTTGCAACCTCACCATTGTATCTATCATAATAAAGAAATGCATCATTGAGAATGGTAAACATATTTAAAAGCTGGATTTAATGAAACCATGTTATGATTACTATGTCTCAAATGCTGAAAGCATAGGCATGCCATGACATTCTGCCTGAATGCACACATATACCCCCTTGGAGGCATGCAAGTAATTGCAGCAAAGGCCCTGGTTTTTAGTTTAACTGACTTATTAGCATCTTTTGGAGGCTGAAAAACTCTAGAGATGAGTAGCTTGATATGACTTGAAATTTCACTCTGCTGGGGGCAGTGTATTCTTACTGTAATTTCTGGTGTCTAACCTCCAATTACTAGCACTTGAACAAAACTTAACACTTTCGATGAAAAGCTGAAATGTGCGGAGGGATTAGAGTTTTAGTTGCTCTTGAAGCTAATTAAATTAATTTTTTCCGAAGTTTTCATCTGGAAGCAATGTTCCCTAGATTCTGGAGTGCATGTCTACGCAAGTATTTATTTGTATGCTTTGCAGCAGGCAGTCTATGTGATATAGCAGAAAATTTCATGGTTTCAGGCTTTCAGCTCAATCAAAAAGCTTCTTTAGGATGGTACCTTTGTGCTCTGGTGCTTGTTAACGTTTTTCTGGCAACATGTAAGGTTTACAGGATAAACCTAATGCTTTAAAACCAATGCGTTTCAATAATTATAACTGCAATTGATCATTACTTTGGGTTTAAAGTTTAAGATGAGTATAAAGTATTAAATCAAAATTTCTTATTTCTTGCTACGGCTCCATCCAGTTACTGTATTACTAGCCGAATTTTCCGTTACTCTGATTTAGGACGATGATATGGTATTGATCTTGTCGTCAAGAAGAATCCAGTCTATGAACGTGCATTACTGTGGGATTGGGACTTTGGATTGGTCTGCTTGTGATTGAGAGCTTCCCAAACGCGGCAACAGTTACTAGCTGCAGCCTGCTCTTGCCCCTACACTGCTGCTGACTTTGCATTTTTCATATGGGAATCTGATAAAAATATAATATTTGTAGCGAAGGCTTAAACTTTGGTTTTATTTGTTGTTTACACATTCTTCATTCTTATCATTCAGCCTAATAAGAGATGCCACTACATCCCTCATGGAGGGTCTTGTATCAGCCATAGATTGAGTTCCAGCCATCTGAGGGGCATTTCATGTTCATCATTGACCCATATGTTTATATCATCGTCAAGGGAGCAAATATATTTATTTTCCTTTAGGTTCTTTCTAGTCCACGAGACAATATCTAGGTCATCCAGGAAGCAAGGGTCTACAGGCAAATTTCTGCAAAGAATCTCTAGCACAATTGCTCCATAGCTGTAGACATCGGAGTTCTCAAATATGTAAATAGCCCACTTATATGGGCTTAGTTCTGTTCCTAAACGAGGAAAGACAATAATGCATTCTTTAATTTGTTACATTAGCAAAGGAATATATTTTTAAAGTTTTACGTATTTTTTTATTTTTCTGTCAGGATATTTTTTAATCAACTTACGCATACTTATAGATTAATACAAGATTTATAAAAATATATAATTACTAGTTTAAGTCATGCATAAATTAATTTTAATTATTTTACTTTGTAGGTAAATACAATATTTTTTATGTTACTTTATAATTTAAAAAAATAAATAAATCAAAGTTGTAAATTAAATTAAATTAAGTGAATTATATAATGCATTTGAAATATTTATTTATTTATTTTATAAATATTTTAATTAATTTATAACAAGTGATTTAATACATAAAAATTATGTTGATATTGACTTTATTTATTTATGTATGCTTAGATAAATATAGGGAGAAGTTAGAAAGTAGAGAGAAATGTACAGGAAGTAAGAAAGTGTAAAAGTGGTTTATAATTTTCTTTAAATGGATAATACATTAATAAATGTTTAGATATTATTAAAAAAATTGTTCAAGTAAGCATACACATTAGTAAGCTTTATCAGTATTTTGTAATATAACATAAATGCACGTCTACTAATAAAATTATAAATTTTAAAATGAAAATTTTCTAATTAAAGTTGAATAAAATAAAAATAAATTATAATAAATATTGATATCTTATTAAATAAAAAATATAAAAAATATTGCTATCTTATGAAAAACAAAATCATAAAATCCTTCCTCATTCTGTTGTTCCTTCTCGGAGAGACCAGACATGCATTACTGATCCCATTAAATCTGATAATTTCCGGCCGAACACAATGATGCGGTACAAAAGAATTACACGTGTTAAATTTTGAAAATAAAGATATATGATTGACAAAAGAAATAAATTATATTTAACAATTGATATGAATTTTTTTGGATAACTTGTAATAAAAAAAATAAAAGGAACTCAATCTCATATTGTTTATGAGTAAATGATAAATGCTTTTATCATGGAAAAATCAATTTAAAATGTAACTCGAAGAAAAAAGTGTTTATGAACTTAATTGAATTTTTAAATTAATTTTAAAAATAAAAAAATGAATACTTAGATTTTTTGTTTTTTGAAGTAGTTAATCCATGATTGTTAATTAACAAATAATTACAACCATTGAAATTTACACTTTACTTTTTAACTTTTCACAAAGAATTTTTAACTTTTCATAAAGAATTCATAAGTTTTGTTGGATCCTAAGATAATTTGTTTCATATGAAACAATATTACACTAAAAAAAGTGTAATTATATGCGCTTTTAAAACTAATTTGTCATATTCTTATTGATATTTTACTAACAATTTTAATATAATAATTTTTATATTTTACATAATACAAATACGATTTAATACAATATAATCATAATATATATATATATATATATATATAACTCCCAAGCACTATCTTAATGTAGCATTGTATTTTGTACGCAAGAAGTGGACTTTTTTTGCTCATGGATTTAAACCAAACATGAATAAGAGAAGCCAGCAATAGCATAAAGAGTCCGACGCATTTCCATTTAAACCTAGAATAAGCTTGCAATAGAAATAAAAATCTGTCACGTTCTAAGTTGATGGCACGTCCTCGACCCCGTCCTCGCCCCCTATCTCTCCCTCGAGCTATGTTGCTAAGACAAGATATTAGCAGAATTGAAAGAATTTAGAAAGCAGAAGATAAAGATAAGTCTTTTTTGAAGTTTTTTCTCTGATGCCTTTATTACTTAAGAATGACAAAATTTATATCTTTACAGACTCGACAACTTAGAGATTAAACAACAATAATAACGAAAAAGTAGCAACTAAATCACTAAAAGATAGGTAGCTAAAGAATAGCTCACGTTAACGAAACTTTAGCCCACAACTACTAGTTATTTGAACTGACTTAATAAACCAAAATATCTGAAATAAAAAAATGTTGCCATATTATAATTGCCTCTCTTGTATTTGATGGAGAAGTCATTGTTGAGTTAATATATTTTTAAATGACAAAACAAGTAAATTTAATAATATTGAGATGATGTAAAAACATGTTTAGAGGTTATTAGTACCAGAAACTGAGTCTTTGAAGATGAGAGATCGATCTGGTGAGATGAAAGATCGATCTACTGGGTTTTCTAGTATGAGAGATCGATCTCATGAGGATATGAGATCGATCATGAGATCGATCTGCTAAAGGATTGAATCCTCAAATGATCTGTACAGAGTATTGAGGAAGCAGAGATCAATCTATAAGGGTTATAAGATCGATCTGTCTAAATACAAGATGTTTATGAGATCGATCTGGTCTAGAAAGAGATCGATCTCCTCTAAAACAAAGGGTAAAGGCAGTAGATCGATCTGTAGATCGATTTATACTCAAACAGAGAGTTCATGAGATCGATCTGGTATATGAAGAGATCGATCTCCTCAAAGTCAGAGAGCTAAGGAGATCGATCTGGGTTGATTAGAGATCGATCTCCTCACTACGAGAATACTTGGAAGATCGATCTCTAGATCGATCTTGTCTCAAATAGAGAGATTGGAAGATCGATCTGCTTGTTCGACAGATCAATCTGCTCTAACATTTTCAAATTGTAAGATCGATCTCTACATATATGAGATCGATCTCCTTGATTCAATTTGCTTTGACATTGCAGGAATTTAAACTTAGAGATCGATCTGGTCAAGATTGGAGATCGATCTGGCATTCTACTGGAGGTTCCCAACGGCTCTTTCTACAAAAATCTCAACGAAAATAACAGTATTAAATGCTCCAACTACCAATCATTCAGTATAAGATCAAGCATTGAAGACACTGGACATGAGACACCATTGTTGAACATTCTGTACATTCTCAAGAATTTATTTCACACATTCCATTTGTCTTCAATCCTCATTTATTGATACTGTTGTATAAGCCTTTGTGCAAAAGCTACATTTATCCTACCCACATAAAAAGCTTCATCTTGTATTCACCCTTATTTCAAGAGAGAAGAGGAGTGTTCCTCAATGAGAAAAACTTTGTAAAATGGTGAATATTTATTTGTGTAAAAAGGGTAGAGAGGTTATTCCTTAACCTGAAAAAGGGAGTGTGTAACATTTATTGAAAGAGTGAAAGAAAACTCTTGACAAAGAGGTCAAGAAGAGAGGAAGTAGGCAAGAGATTGGTCGAACCTCTATAAACTACTGAGTTTGATATTTCTCTTCCCTATCTTCATTCAATTCATTGTATTATATTTTATTGATTATTCATTATCTGCAATTAGACTTGATTTAGTTTAAATTTGCCATTAACATTAGAAAATCGATTCACCCCCTCTCGGTAGAGCCAACAATTGGTATCAAAGCTAGGACTCTTTGATTCTAGAGGAATAACTTCCTAAGAGTTAGAAACGATCTAATGGCTCACAACAATGTAGCAACCAATCTAGTAGGAGAGGGGCATTCTATAGTTAGGCCTATTATGTTCAATGGTGAACATTATGCTTATTGAAAAACTAGGATGATGCTCTTCATTCAAGCAAATGATTATGAGGTATGGAGGATTATAACTAAAGGACCTCAAATCCCTACTAAAAGAATAGAGGGAAGAGATATCCCTAAAGAAGAAAATGAGTGGGATACAAATGATGTTAAATGTGCTCAGCTAAATGCTAAGGCCATGCACAACCTATTTTGTGCTTTAGGGCCAAATGAATACAATAGAGTCTCCCGTTGTGACAATGCCAAACAAATTTGAGACAAATTGACAATAACTCATGAAGGTACAACCCAAGTAAATGAGACTAAAGTAGGAATGCTCACACATGACTATGAGCTATTTAGGATGAAAGAAGGAGAATCAATTAGTGATATGTTCACTAGATTCACTGATGTAATTAATGGGTTAAAATCCTTAGGAAAAATATACTCTAATATAGAAATGGTCAAGAAAATATTAAATAGCCTACCAAAATCATGGGATGCTAAAGTGACTGTAATTGAGGAATCTAAGGACCCTCACACATTGTCACTAGATGAATTAATAGGATCACTACTCACATATGAGATGAAGTTGAGAAGAAATGAAGAGCCACCCAAGAAAGTGGGAGTAGCTCTAAAATCTACTACTCAAGAGAAAAATAAAAATGAGAGTGGTAGTGAAGAAGATCTTGAGATGACAATGTTTGCCAAGAGATTTAACAAATTCATGAGAATGAGAGCAGGTGGTAGTAGTAGGAGAAACCACAAGAAAGATCAAGAAGAGTTAGGTAGAAAAGATACAATTGTATGTTATGAATGTAAAAAACTAGGACACATTAAATTTAACTGCCCTCTTCTTAAAAGATCCAATGATAGGTTCCACAAAAAGAAGGCAATGATGGCAACATGGAGCGACAGTGATTGCTCCGATGATGATTCGAATGAGGACAATGCTAACCTATGTTTCATGGCTAATGAGGATGAAAAGGTAACTTCAAACCTCAATGAATATTCTTTTGATGAATTGCAAGATGCCTTTGATAATCTTGCATTGGAATATGAATGCATGAGTATGAAATACAAAAAATTAATATCTAAATTGAAGAAAGAAAATGAGTTAATGCTAGAGGACAAGTTAGAATGTGAAAAGAAACTATAAATTACAAATCTTGAAATTTGTGACCTAAAAGAAAAAAATAGTAACTTACATAATTCTTTTAATAGATTTTATATGGGTCAACAAAAGTTAGATAACATGCTAGAAACTCAAAGGGCATTCTTTGATAAAAATGGATTAGGATATGATGGAAAAAGTAGAGAGAATCATCTCAAAAGTTTCATAGCTAGAAAGAACATGCATAAACCCTCAACTATTTGTTCACATTGTAATAAGAAAGGACATGCATCATATAATTGCAATATGAAGATGACCACTCTTAGAGGAAAAATAGTAAAAAAAATTTGGGTTCCAAAAGAAATAATTAATTCAAAAGATATTAATACTTTAATAAAATAGATCCCAAAGGGATCAAGAATTGCATTCACTAACCTCAAAGGACCCAAAAGAATTTGGGTACCTAAGACATGAGTTTGAATTTTGATTGTAGGTGATTGAGCATTGCCACAAAGCTAAAACAAAGGAAGCTTGGTACTTGGATAGTGGATGCTCAAGGCACATGACCGGTGATAGAATCTACTTCAACTCATTTAAATCGAAAGCTGGTGGAGAAGTCACATTTGGGGACAACTCCAAAGGCCAAGTTGAAGGAAGTGGTTCAATAGGTAATGAATACTTTTCAGTAGAAAAAGTGTTGCTTGTTAGGGGTCTAAAACATAACTTTCTAAGTATTAGTCAACTTTGTGTCAAATGTTACAAAGTAGTTTTTGATTGCTTGAAATGTCATGTTATAGATCCTAAATCTAATAAAATTCTTTTCCTAGGTCATAGGCAAGGTAATATATACATTGTCTATCCAAATGAACTTAAAAATGAAAACATATGTCTAATGGTAGATAAGGAAAAAGAACCTTGGTTGTGGCATAGAAGACTAGGTCATGCTAGCATGCATGTGTTATCTAAGTTAGCTAGAAAAGACCTAGTTATAGGATTGCCTAAGTTATCTTTTGACTATGACAAAATATGTTAAGCTTGTGTTAAAGGAAAACATAAAAGAATAACATTTAAACCTAAACATAGTGTATCAACCACTAGGCCTCTTCAATTACTCCACCTAGATCTATTTGGACCAACTAGAACAACAAGCCTAGATGGGAAACATTATGGGTTTGTAATTGTTGATGATTACACTAGGTTCACTTGGGTGTTCTTTTTGAGAGTGAAGAATGAAACTTTAGAAAAATTCATTGCTCATACAAAAGTGACTCAAAATGAAAAAGGTTACACTATAACTAGTATTAGAAGTGATCATGACAAGGAGTTTGAGAATATTAGATTTGATGAATATTGCAATGATCAAGAAATTAGTCATAATTTTTCAGCCCCTAGGACACCACAACAAAATGGAGTAGTTGAGAGAAGAAATAAAACATTGGAAGAAATGGCTAGAGCCATGTTGTGTGAGAATAATTTACGTAAATATTTTTGGGCTGAAGCTATAAATACATCTTGCTATATCATTAATAGAGCTATGATTAGACCAATTTTAAAGAAAACACCCTATGAGCTTTACAAGGGTAAAAAGCCTAATATTAGCTATTTTCATTCCTTTGATTGTAAATTCTTTGTCCTAAATAATGAAAAAGATAAATTAGGAAAATTTGATGCCAAGAGTGATGAGGGAATCTTTTTAGGATATTCTTTGAATTCAAAGGCATATAGAGTATATAACAAAAGAACATTGATGGTTGAAGAATCAATTCATGTAATATTTGATGAGTTAAATGATTTATCTAAAGATTCAACCAATGATGAGGATATTGAAATATTTGATGAAAACTTGAAGGAAATTCCTAACTTAGAAAATGATCTATTAGAAAAACTTGACATAAATAAAGAAGATGAAGAAGAAATAGAAATATTAGAAAGAGAGTCTAGAGCACCAAGAGAATTAGGATATGTAAAAGATTATAAAATAGTGTGAGATCCAACTCTTGGAGTTAGAACTAGATCATTTCTAAGGAATGTGCGTCAATATATAGCCTTTGTATCTCAAATTGAACCTAGAAATGTAAATGAAGCCTTAAATGACAATAATTGGTTTTTAGCCATGCAAGAAGAATTAAATCAATTTGAGAGAAGCAAAGTATGGAAACTAGTTCTTAGACCTAGTAATCACTCTATAATTGGAACTAAATGGATATTCAAGAACAAGATGGATGAAAATAGTGTGATCATAAGAAACAAAGCAAGGCTAGTTGCACAAGGCTATAGATAAGAAGAAGGAATAGACTATGATATAACTTATGCACCGGTAGCTAGATTAGAAGCAATAAGAATGCTACTTGCCTTTGCATGTTATAAAAACTTCAAGTTATATCAAATGGATGTAAAGAGTGCATTTTTAAATGGTTTTATTAATGAAGAAGTTTATGTAGAGCAACCCCCGGTTTTGAAAGTCATGAATTTCCTAAACATGTCTTCAAACTATCTAAGGCACTCTATCGTTTGAAACAAGTTCCTAGAGTATGGTATGAAAGGTTGTCAAAATTCTTAATAGAAAAAAGATTTTCAAGAGGAAAAGTAGATACTACTTTGTTTATCAAAAATAAAAATAAAGATTTACTAGTTGTCCAAGTGTATGTAGATGATATTATTTTTGGATCAACCAATGAATCTTTATGCCAAGAGTTTGCTAAGATCATGCAAGGTGAATTTGAAATGAGCATGATGGAAGAGCTCACTTTCTTCTTGGGACTTCAAGTGAAGCAAAGAAAGGATGAAACCTTCATCAATCAAGCAAAATATACTAAGGAATTGCTCAAACGATTTGGAATGGATAATTGCAAACCTCAAGCAATTCCAATGGGCACCAACATCAAGCTTGATAAAGATGAAAGTGGTAAGTGTGTAGACACTAAACTCTATAGGTCTATGATTGGTTCATTACTTTATCTAACTGCAAGTAGACCAGATATTCTGTTTAGTGTATGCCTTTGTGCTAGATTTCAATCTTCTCCTAGGGAATCACACTTATTAGCAACCAAAAGAATCTTTAGATATCTTAAGGACACTCCCTCTCTAGGACTTTGGTACCCCAAGGACTACACTTTTGCTCTTCATACATTTTTGGTGCAGATTTTGGAGGCTGTAAAATAAATAGGAAGAGCACTTCAGGTACATGTAAATTCTTAGGGAATAGATTAATCTCGTGGTTCTCTAAGAAACAAAATAGTGTAGCTCAGTCCACAACTGAAGCTGAATACATAGCAGCAGGTAGTTGTAGTGCTCAAGTGTTGTGGATTAAACAACAAATGAAAGACTATGGTATTGACATGAAGCAAGTCTCAATTAAATGTGATAATACCAGTGCCATCAACCTATCTAAAAATCCTATTCAACACTCTAGAACTAAGCACATTGATATTAGGGACCATTTTCTTAGAGACCATGTTCAAAAGGGAGATATAATTCTAGAGTACATTGACACTTTACATCAAATAGCTGATATATTCACCAAACCACTTGATAGAGATAGATTTTGTGTTCTTAGAGGTGAATTAGGACTCATGAATGTTACTTAAGATTTATCTGCTTCAAAACTTTGATTTCAAGTTGATTTTAAATGAGTTTTTCAATGATTTTTCTGGGCAAAAAGTATAAGAGATCGATCTTCAATCACTATAGATCGACCTCCATACTTCAAATGGGCCTAAAGTAGAAAGGTTAAGCTAGGTAGATCGATCTTCTTAACCATAAGATCGATCTCCTTAAGCCTCTGTAAAACAGCAGATCGATCTATGCATTTGACAGATCGATCTTATTAAGCCTCTGTAAAACAGCAGATCAATCTATACATTTGGCAGATCGATCTCATTAAGCCTCTGTAAAACAGCAGATCGATCTATGCATTTGGCAGATCGATCTTCTTGAGCTTTTGTGTTTTGAAGATCGATCCTTTGATTCAACAGATCGATCTCTTTAAGTCTCTGGAATTGACATATCGATCTGTCATCGCGACAGATCGATCTCCTTTGCCCTGGACTATAAAAACTGCTCGAAATCCCCAAATTTCAAAAATTCTAAATTTTCAAATTCCTAACCCCTGTCGCGCCTCTTCCGTCGATTCTTCCTCCCAGATCGATCTTGGTAAGGTCTTTGTCAAATCTCTTCATTGTTTAGTGTTCTAGTAACCTACATTCCTGAATTTTTCTTCAAAAATTTCTTATTTTTTGCTAAAATCTTCATTAGGGCAATTCTAGCACTGTTTCATTGCCTAGGTTTTAGAGAACTCTTCAAATTAGTGCTTAGGTGTATTTAGTACAATCCTTGTGTGTGTCTAGTACTCAATTATGCCTCGTCTTAAGAGAGCGACCAATAGAGAACCTAGACCCTCTTCCTTACAACCACCCTCTGCCTCTTCAGTCACTACCTTTAACAGGTATTTTCAAACCCCTGCAAAAAGGAAACAATATGAAGAGTATTTCTCGACTATGCCAATTAAACATTGGCGAACAATTGATTTCTCGTTTTTAAACCGCATTGATTTTCCTTATCTATCAAAAATGGAAGAATTTGGTTAGCTTTCATTTCTTAAAATCAATACCTCCGTACCTCCAAACATCATCAGGGCATTCTTTTCTAACGCTGAACTCATCTATGACCTTGATGATGCCTGTAAAATTCTAGGGTTTAAAACTTTTGTCATGTCTAAATCTGTCCCCATAGATACATCTATCCTAGTCCAAGTGTTCAAAATAAAAGATGAAGGTTTGACCAATGAAGAGGAAGAAGTCCCCTTAGAATTTGACATTCCCGGGGATAAGGCGAGTGACCTACCGATGCACCCGAGGTTACTCCACCTTATCATCTCGTGGAATCTCAGGCCATTCGGTACCCGACACTCCACAGTTAGGAGGTTAGATCGATTCTGGCTCCACCACATCCACTCCATAAGTCAAAAACCCAATCTGGTCCATTTCATTTATGAAGACTGGCTGAAGATCGTACGTGGCCAAGCCTCCACAATAGTTTTTCCACAACTGCTGGTGTACCTCCTACAATGACTCGGGATCGATTGTAGCTGTGAAACTGGTGAAGTGCCTTCCCCAAAGAGTGTCTTAAACATTGGCACACTTCACCACATGGGGTATTATAAGGACTTTCGAGGGGAATGGAGGAAGAAGCGAGAACAGCAGTCTGAGGCAGCCATGGAAGAAGACCCATCAGCTGAGTCCACTGATCCACCTACTGCACCTACTGAGGGTCCATCTTCCTTGACTGCTCAGCCCACTGTACCTGCACCATCACCCAATGGAATGGAGTCGATTGTGACGTTGATCATGGAGCTTAACCGAAATATGGATGAAGGTTTTACAAACCTTCATGCCACACAGCAGGCGATGTTTGATGTAGGTTACTCGTACTCGCGTCGAGGAACTACTGGAGCGGTTTCCTCCTCAGCCGTAGGACATGGATGTTAGGAATAGATTAGATAGTTTTTCATGTTTCCTATTTGTTGTTTGAAACGTCATTTGCTTGAATGCTTATTTTATAAAATGACATGTTAATTTTGAAATGGCATGTTGAAATGTATTATAATGAGTTTTCATTTTGAAATGACATGACATTTCTTGTGCAAATTAACTGCCTATATATCTTTATTGTCATTGATATGACAAAAAGGGGGAGAAGAACGTTAAGAAAACATTTGTTTAATGATTTAAAGGAATGATTAAATTAAGGGGGAGTTAAGAGGCCAAAAGTAAGGGGGAGCTTACAAAAAGGGGGAGTTTGTGCATAATGCAAATGGGTAACTAAACATATTTATTGAATAAGTTTTGTCATATCAAAAAAGGAGAGATTGTTGAGTTAATATATTTTGAAATGACAAAACAAGTAAATTCAATAATATTGAGATGATGTAAAAACATGTTTAGAGGTTATCAGTACCAGAAACTGAGTCCTTGAAGATGAGAGATCGATCTGGTGAGATGAGTGATCGATCTCCTGGGTTTTCTAGTATGAGAGATCGATCTCATGAGGATATGAGATCGATCTGCTAAAGGATTGAATCCTCAAAGGATCTGTACAGAGTATTGAGGAAGCAGAGATCGATCTATAAGGGTTATAAGATCGACCTGTCTAAATACAGGATATTTATGATATCGATCTGGTCTAGAAAGAGATCGTTCTCCTCTAAAACAAAGGGTAAAAGCAGTAGATCGATTTGTAGATAGATCTATACTCAAACAGAGAGTTCATGAGATCGATCTGGTATATGAAGAGATCAATCTCCTCAAAGTCAGAGAGCTAAGGAGATCGATCTGGGTTGATTAGAGATTGATCTCCTCACTACGAGAATACTTGGAAGATCGATCTCTAGATCGATCTTGCCTCAAACAGAGAGATTGAAAGATCGATCTGCTTGTTCGACAGATCGATCATCTCTAACATTTTCAAATTGTAAGATTGATCTCTACATATATGAGATCGATCTCCTTGCTTCAATTTGCTTTGACATTTCAGGAATTTAAACTAAGAGATCGATCTGGTCAAGATTGGAGATCGATCTGGCATTCTACTGGAGATTCCCAACGGCTCTTTCTGCAAAAATCTCAACGGGAATAACAGCATTAAATGCTCCAACTACCAATCCTTCAGTATAAGATCAAGCATTGAAGACACTGGACATGAGACACCATTGTTGAACATTCTGTACATTCTCAAGAATTATTTCACACATTCCATTTGTCTTCAATCCTCATTTATTGATACTGTTGTAAAAGCCTTTGTGTAAAAGCTACATTTATCCTACCCACATAAAAAACTTCATCTTGTATTCACCCTTATTTCAAGAGAGAAGAGGAGTGTTCCTCAGTGAGAAAAACTTTGTAAAAGGGTGAATATTTATTTGTGTAAAAAGGGTAGAGAGGTTATTCCTTAACCTGAAAAAGGGAGTGTGTAACATTCATTGAAAGAGTGAAAGAAAGCTTTTGACAAGGAGGTCAAGAAGAGAGGACGTAGGTAAGAGATTGACCGAACCTCTATAAACTATTGAGTTTGATATTTCTCTTCCCTATCTTCATTCAATTCATTGTAGTATATTTTATTGATTATTCATTATCTGCAATTAGACTTGATTTAGTTTAAATTTGCCATTAACCTTAGAAAATCGATTCACCCCCCTCTCGGTAGAGCCAACAGTCATAGCACATCAATTTGAGCAGCCATTTTTGTTGTGGTTCTGTCAATATCTGTTGCTCCCAAAGGAATTTGAGGTTGCGTTAATCAGTTCGGACCACAAAATGGCACCCAAGCAAGTAAGGTTGCCATTTTTTAACTACAAGAACAAGCGCCATAAGCTCTTTTTCATAGGTGGACAGCAAAAGGTTTTTTCCCTTCAAGGTGGTGCTGAAATAAGCAATAGGTCGTTGTTCTTGCATTAGGACAGCACCTAATCCATTCCCCGATGCATCACATTCCACCACAAATAAGAGCTGAACATTTGGCAAGGCTAAAACTGGAGCCTGTGTCATGGTTTGTTTCAATAATTCAAATGCTTCTTCCGCCTTTTAAGACCAAGAAAAAGCATTTTTTCGCAACATGTCAGTCAAAGGAGATGTGATTTTGCCATATCCTGTAATAAACTTCCAATAATAACCCATTAGTCCTAAAAAACCATTAAAGGATTTGATAATTACTGGTTTCGGCCATTCCACCATTGCCTTTATTTTTTCTGGATCCACCTTCACACCATCTTGACAAATGATATGCCCCAAATAATTGATTTGTGTTTGCCCGAACTGACATTTTTCTTTCTTGACTGCAAGATGATGAGCTCGCAAAATAGAAAATGCAATTCTAACATGTTTATGATGTTCAACCCATGTACTACTATAAATTAGGATGTCATCAAAGAATACAAGTATGAATTTTCGTAAATGAGCCTTAAAAATCTCATTCATGAGTGACTGAAATGTAGATGGAGCATTAGAGAGGCCAAAAGGCATTACCAGGAATTCGAAGTGCCCATGATGAGTTCGATATGCTGTTTTATGTACATCAAGAGGATCCATTCGTATTTGAAAATACCCAGATTTGAGATCCAGCTTGGTGAAGAATCTGGCACCATGTAGCTCATCCAACAATTCGTCTATAACTGGAATTGAGAATTTATCTTTTACTGTCACCCGGTTTAATGCTCGATAGTCCACACAAAACCTCCAACTCCCATCATGTTTTCGTACCAATAGTACTGGAGAGGAAAATAGACTTTAACTAAGCCGAATTATACCTTGTGATAACATTTCCTCCACCAGTCGCTCAATCTCTTGTTTATGGAAATGCGGATATCAGTAAGGATGTATACAAATTGGTCCCGCTCTCGACTGGAGGGGAATCCTGTGGTCATGAGAGCGCGGAGGTGGTAACCCGTAGGTGCTTCAAACAAATCGCTAAACTCAATGAGTAAAGACCCCATTTCATCCGTCAGTAATTCCTCATGATTCGTGGGCTCATGCTGAATTGCACAAAGCTGTAAGATAATTCCCTTACCATCACTTTGCCCCAATGTTCTAGAAACTGTTTCACCTTCAAGAGCTTGAAGTTCTGAGGGGGTTGATCCTTGTAGTAGCACCTTTCGCCCTGTAAGACCCGAACTTGGCATTTTTCCTTACGAATATATCATTGAAATCGTGTAAATATGATATATAGATCAATAAAAAAGGAATAATGCAATTACAAGTCCAATTTAATCAAGAAATAAAACTAAGTGTTTTAAATTGTGAAATAAGAGTTTCGGTGAGTTCGGGACAAACCGAATAAAATTAAGTTAAACCGACTAAAAATATGGATCCAGGACACGAAAATATAGGGAGTCCAAGAATGAAAGTTAATCCGAAAACGATAAACCAAAAATTTCCCAATTTGACAATTTATCCCGAAAATATCAAAAAAAATATTTTCGGAGGGATAAATAAAGGCGATAAAATTAAATAGGATGTGCATATATTTTTGTGAAATAAAATAAAATAAAATATATGTACAAAGATGTATAAATTTTAGTGTATAAAATACACTATGAGGATAAAATATTATTATAATAATATTAACACTTGATTTTTAGTATTATTATTATTATTATAATAATATTTTAATTCTTAAGATATTTTTGTAATATTAAAGGTATTTTTTTAAAGATATTTGTGTATATATATTATATTATATTAGGATATAATATAATATATATATGTATAAAATAACAATAAGAAAATAGAAAAAAAAGAGATTGAATCTGGATCGCGCGAAACTGTTTTGCGCGACCCAGACACAGGGATCACCAATCCCTTTGTTTTCTGTCATTGGCGAGCCAAGGAGGAAGACAGAGCACGCGGGGGGAAGAGAAGGGCAAGTGGACGTCGATCCAGGCGAGATTCGACGAAGGGAACGGCGATCGGTGATGAAAAAGCGAGAAAATGGTCGCGGGAGAGAAAAGGAGAAATCGTTGGCGTGGTGCCGATTTGGCCTAAGCCAAGGACACTCGAAGCCTCCTCTCCACCGTGCGGCGTTTCTGGCCAAAAACGGTGTCGAGAACCGACCGGAATCGCCACGAACAGCGAAAATCTCACATGAACCGGTTCGAACCGGTTCAGTGTGAAAGGGGCTGAATCGGTCCAAACCGGTTCAACAGAAGAGAGAAAGAGGAGAGAAAAAAAATGAAAAAAAAATTCAGTGTTATCCCGATACAGCAGTAGACTGGTAAGTAATCGAAAATTAGTCGAATTATTTTTCAGATAATTAATTTGAATTGATATTAGACCGAAATTAATCGGTTTAAATATATATTGCTGTGTAGTGGAAAAATGGTAGGCGATGTGTACGAGTTCGAGCGGATCTCGACTTACGTGTCACCAAGGAAAGATTTGGCTTTCGAGAATATATTCGGAGCCAATTAGACTGCGTAATCCGGAGAAATCAAGAATTTAAATTCGCAGTCGACACATTTCGAGGTAAGAGATTTCGTAAGCTCTTAGAGATAGTTGTACGTATTTTATCGTCGTTTACGTACACCTAAATTTCTGTATAGAGTATGAATATGAAATTTTTGAATAGTACCCAAATATGAGAAAATTACGAAAATGCCTTTAAGTAAGAAAAATATGAAAATGGTTGAAATGACATATTTTGATCTGTTTTACATGAATAAGCATGTTTTGTGAATAAGTGGTGATAGAATGGCTCTGAATTTGATTATCTACATTAAATTGCATGTTTTCAGAATAAAAAAGTGTTTGATGAGTGATTTGATAGAAAATGTTTTCTCTCACTCAAGTGAGTACTACCTTCCGTGGTTGAGGTTGGTTTGTACGCCCCTTATGTGCATCGAGCCATCTATCAGTTTTGAGATTAAAGTCGTGCTAGAGCATTGCTCGCACTAGACTTTGCATGATTTGTACATGATATCGTGCTTGAGCTTTGCTCGTACGGGATTTCAATTTTTGTGATGTGCATAAAATCGTGTTTGGAGACGTCGTGTAGGCTGTGTAAGCTTGCACTAATCCTCGCACGTGATTTGATAAGGTCGTGTTAGAGCCTCGTGTAGACTGTGTGTCACACTGATTGATATGCTCACACATGCATTTTTGGAGACTCAGTATTGATATAGCTGGAGATGGGATGATAAGATCCGTTGGACGGGCACTCCTAATCTCGCTGATTTCAGATATTGGGGTCTACATAGTACAATGTACCGTGTGGACGTACATGGAGTACGACGTACCGTGTTGTTTGTTTGTGTCTGATGGGTAGACTGACCCCTTATCCTCAGCCATTCGGGGACATTCATACACACCTGATCCGTGATTGCATGGAGTCCATGACTATGGTCATATGTCTATTCGTTTCCATATGCTCTGCTTTGTCTCCATACTTATATGATTTCTGATTTAAATTCTGAGATTTTTTATTTATCTCCTATTTGATTTAAATCAGCTTTATGAGAACATGTGTTTTGAGAAATTCGTTTGTGATATGACATAGCTTTGAGAAAGCATATGTGTGTGGTTTTGTGAATTCGGTTGGGATTGAGAAAGTAAGGATTTTCTGCATAACATGCATGTAGGTAGTATAGTTATCTACCTGTTTGCGTGATTTCTTACTGAGCGCGTTAGTTCACCCCTTTTTTCCTCTACTCCACAGAGTTACCCAAGTAGGGAGAGCTGCGGTTATTCCTGAAACGATAGCTCACTTTTTGTAGAGCGCAAAGGTATACACTTATTTCGCTTTTGTATCTAAACTTGTAAGGCACAGTTATGTATATTAAGAATTACGGGGATATAAACGTACGTGTGTAGATATATATAAATAAGTAAATCAACTATTATTTATGGCTTGTATTTAAGTGTGTAAGGTCAATATCGGCTCGTGTGCCCAACCATCCGTATGTTGTCTGCTCCGTTATGTGAGTGTATGAAGGAATAATAATGATTTAAATGTAAAAACGGGGTGTGACACGTCCAGCTACAGTAAATTGCATCTGCATTCTTCCAAAATCCCACAAAATTGGACCAAGGGTGCCCAACCACTGTACTCCTAAAACAGCATCACAACCTTCCAAAGGAAGTAAGAAAAAATCCACCTCAATTGGAATGCCTTGCAAGGTTAATTTTACTCCATTACAACGCCCAGGACTTGACAACCTCTCCCCATTGGCGACCACCACGCTAAACAAGCAGCTACTTTCTGGCTTAAGTCCAGTGATTTTGGCAAATTTGAGGTGCAAAAAATTGTGAGTGGAACCGGAATCAATTAAAATCGTCAATGGAGTCTTACCAATCTGTGAGTGAATCCGCATGGTTTGTGGAGATGGAACCCCAACCAAAGTATGCAAAGAAATAGCTGGTGTCTCTTCTACATACCCTTCTTTTATAGCTTCCTCACCCTCTTCTTCTACTTCAATGAAGAACAATTTCTTACATTTATGACCCATTCTATACTTTTCATCACAGTTGTAACACATTCCCTGCTCTCGTCGCTTTTGGAGTTCGGTTAGAGATAATTTACGTATTGGTAAAATTCTCTCTAGATTGATGCCTTTAGAACCACTAGTGGCTAAGGTGTTCCATTGGTTGTTGGAGTTGCGAACTAAAGAGGAGAATGCTGGATTGGTTGAGCGCCTCACTTCCTGGGCTTTGAATTCATACATACGTGGTAATCCAATTGCAGCAGACAAATTTTGAGGGTTTTGGGCTCTCGCATCAGCCCTTAGCCCATCCTTCAACCCACTAATAAAACACTCAGCTTCTTGTTTTTCTGTCAAAATGCCAGCTTGTGCTAGAAGCCTCTCAAACCGACTTTGATAGTCTAAAACAGTTCCAGTCTACTTAAGCTTGCATAAGTCTCCAAAAAAAATCTTCATATTCAGTTACAGCAAACCTCTCTAGCAATCCTGCCTTCATTCCATCCCAAGTAACCAAGTGACCTTGATTTTTACGTCGTTGGTACCACAATTGAGCATCTTTTTCTAAGTGATAAACTGCTAACTTGACTTGATCTTCCAATGATGTTCCCTGGAATTCAAAGAACTGTTCTGCTCTACAAATCCATAGAGTTGGATCTTCCGAGCCATCATAACGGGGAAAATCAAGCTTTGCAAGCTTAGGAACCACCAATCCACTTGTGTACCCAGCACCACCATGTCCATGTGGTCCTCGATTCCTATTGACGGACCCTTCTTCCGACAAATCTAATCGGGAGTTCATTGCCCCCATTAGTTCTTCCATCTGCTTAAGGAGCCTTTCTTGACCTGAACTCAGGTTCTCAACCTGATTTTCAAGCCGTTGGAGTCGTTGATCGTTAGCCATAACCTGCTCCGATACCAAATTGTCACGTTCTAAGTTGATGGCACGTCCTCGACCCCGTCCTCGCCCCCTATCTCTCCCTCGAGCTATGTTGCTAAGACAAGATATTAGCAGAATTGAAAAAATTTAGAAAGCAGAAGATAAAGATAAGTCTTTTTTGAAGTTTTTTCTCTGATACCTTTATTACTTAAGAATGACAAAATTTATATCTTTACAGATTCAACAACTTAGAAATTAAACAGCAACAATAATGGAAAAGTAGCAACTAAATCATTAAAAAATAGGTAGCTAAAGAATAGCTCAAGTTAATGAACTTTAATCCACTACTACTAGTTATTTGATATGTCTTAATAAATCAAAATATCTGAAATAAAAAAAATGCTGCACATGACAAAATCACAGGCATTGCTATACAACAGGAGATGGAGGGAATATGGTTGGTTTGTTTGGTTGGGGCAGCAAAGTGACAGATGAGGGTCGATTTTCTTATTGTTTTATCGAGGTCAACAAAGGGTCATGGCTCATCAGTCTTCCCATGGGATTGAATGCGCGTTAGAACCTAGAAATGAGAGGTCAGAGGAGTGGGGTGGTACCATTTCTTTAACAACAGCTGGCATTTGATGATTGTGTTCACATCTGATTGTTTAAGAATCTGTTTGGGGGAGGGATGAAATTAATTTTGATGAAATTTAAAAAATTATTAAAAAATATATATTTTTATTAAAATTAAAAATAAAAAATAATTTTAATTTTTTAATTTTTGTCTTTTTTATTTCTATTACAGTAAAATCTAAATTCGCCATAATAGGTAAGTAAAGATGGAGAAACTTTAAGAAGGGGAGAGATGTAAGGTTAGTGTTTAGGGTGCTAATTCCATTACTTTCAAATCCAATTAGTAAAAATTGAATTATTCAAATTATGGTAATTTATCTTTGTTAATTGAATCAAATTTATAATTATAAAAAACTTAATCGATTGAATTTAATTGGATTAATTTGATTAGTTTTCGAATTAATTGAAAAATAAAATATATTTAAATTAAATTATATTTTAATTTTTAATTATTCATATTTGAAATAAATTAAATGAAATCATGCAATAATATATTAAAATATTAAAATATAAATTAAAAACTCTAACAACATTAAATTTAAAATATTATTCAAACTCCAAGCATTAGATATATTTTTAAGTTATATATTTTTAGTTTTATTTACAGATTTTTTATATTTCTATTGATTCAGTTAATTTGATTTTTGAAATGAATTAATCAAAAATGAATTTTTCAAAATTATATTTTAATATATCAAAATTAATTTAATGATAGATTAATTAATTAATTAAATCAATTTGATTGATTAATTAGATTAAAATATAAATATAAATAATTTTATTAGTCAAACTAGCAATAGCGAGATTAATTTGTAAGAGAGGAAATTGAATGATCTTGCTTTGAAAAAGCTAAGGAGAGAGGGAGGGCTTTGCTTGTTTTATTGCATGTGACCTGGACAGCCCATTGTCCTCTTCCAGCTGCATGCATCCAAGTCCAACCCTCCTTTAAAACCATAATTTTACTGAAGGCTTTAATTGCCTTCTCTCTCATTCATCAATGCATTCTCAAGTTTTTCTTTTAATTTCTCTGTCGACTTTTTTAAATTTAGTCTTCCCTAATTCTTTCGCATTAATGTGCCTTAATTCTCTGAAATCTCTAATATAAAAACCTTGTCAATAATAATGGAAATTTTTTTTAAAAATTTAATAAAATGAACTTAATATAAAATTAATTTATTTTATATTTACTTTATATTTTTATATTAAAAAAATTATAAATATAAAAAATATTAACAAAAAAATTTATTTAAATAGATGCATACATATAATAATAAATATAAATGTATGAAATAAACGTAAATTGATTGTTAAGAGATATAAATATATGATAATAAATATAAATATATAAAAATAAGTGTAAATTTAATGTCAGTAAATATAAGATATGTGAATATGACCACAAATAAGTATAAATAAATAAAAATAAATTTTAACTTAATAAAAATAAGTATAAAATAAGTTGAACTTCCGTTAAGGTCGACCTTACTATTATATAACAAAAAAAAAGTTATCAATCTTTTAAACGATTAATTAAAAAAATTATAACATATTATAATGTTTGGATTTAAATCCAAATAATCCTATCATGAATCTTAATTATCAAAAAATAAATAAAATGAAGCAAGGAATTTGAGATAACCTAGTACCATATATATATATATATATATGTAAAATCAAGTATAAGCTTGGTAATTAAAGAATAATAATAGATCTATTTATGAATATGATTAGATATAATTCAAATCGATCTAACACACGATATTAACAGGTTTTATGTGGGTTTAAGTTCGACTGATGAAATAGATTCATTGAGTTGATTTTTTTGTTTAAATTTGTTATATGTGAAGTTAGTATAAATTCCTCCAAACACTATTTTTTTTAAAATAAAAACTATCAAGATCACAAATTGATTAATGAGTAGATAATATTGGATAAAAAATTTATATCCATATCCATACTATATTTGATTAGTTTTTGTTGTTATTCACTTATAACGGTGGTTAATTACTGACGTTTTCATTTCGATTTTTGCGTCACGTATTTTAGAATGTCTCTGCAAAAGAGAGAAAGATCAGAGGGACGCAGGGGTCGTTTCTTGCATTGACACTCCGATACTTAAGTCAGTCAGAGAATTGAACAGAGTTTTAGTAGGAAAAATCAGATTTAGGTTAACGAATCGTACCTGACCCCTATTTATAGAGATTTATTTTGTCATTAATTACATTTTTGTCATTTTTATCTTATTTTGGACTTGTATAATTTTTCATATGTTTTCTTCGTGCGCCACGTGATAAATTCTTCCTGCGCCACGTGACATACTTTTATTATTCTTTTATTATACACAACAATTTTAAATTTAAAAATTTTTAATCTTACATATAAATATAATGACATCAAAATCTTAAATAATAAACCAAAACTTAGTACAATTTTTAGTTGAATCCCATTTACTTGATGAGATTCTTATGATGACTTCAATGTTTCCATAGAAAGTCGAAATCCTCTAGAAAAATCTGAGTGAAATTTGGAGTTTGAATGGATTATTCTATTTTGAAACAGATCAGGTAAAAAGAAAATACTTAATGAGATTTACGTTTTTGTCTATAATTATACTTCTTTTAGAAGATCGTGGCCTCCAATGCCAATGGATGGAAAAAGAATAAATTTATAAGAGGGTAAAATTATTATTTTATTATTTAATATTTTATTATAAATAAATATATTTAATAATTTTTTATTATTTTTTATTTTATCAAAATTAATTTTACTGCTCATTTAAATTAATAAACTCTCCAATTAAAATCCTCATATTAATCAACCGATTTGTTATCCAATAAGAAGGGAGAGGTCACCGTTTTAACACGTACGCCATATGTAACCCATAATCGCTCACGATTTCTCCGAGTTTCTTT
Organism: Firmiana major; assembly: GCA_033439115.1. Lineage (NCBI taxonomy): Eukaryota > Viridiplantae > Streptophyta > Magnoliopsida > Malvales > Malvaceae > Firmiana > Firmiana major. The sequence continues at coordinate 85,347,505 of CM065897.1, forward strand.
TACTAGAATATTCATAGTATTTTGGCCTCCAAGGAGGTATCTCCTTCGCATACAAAATGAGTCCCCGCGCATCACGTCTTGTCAACATCGAGACTCTAAGGCCACACTCTCCACCAAGCCCCTCTGACCAGTACTCGCCCATCACTTAGCACAAGGGCGAGTCCAATGTCTTATTCCAATGGCCTTCCATTGCGTTTGCGACTCCCGAGGCAGAACCCCTGACCTCCAAGGGATCGACTATCGAGCAATGATCATTAATTCATATTCCTCCACAAACCTCACGGCGTTTTAATAGACTTCATGCTCATATTCCATTTCTATATTTGATCTTGCATGTCCAACTGTTTTTTATCTTCGTTTTCTTCCACAAGTTTTTGTTTCGCTCTTCTCAACTTGGTTCGTACAAGAAACAAAAATAGAATCTGGGCAACGGCATTCGCTTTTGACAACATTACAAGAGGAAACAGTTAAAATAATACCCATGGCTGTGGTGTTTTAATGTTTTTTCGAACCTTGAATAGGACTTCTCATTCTTTTTCCTTTGTTGTTTCGATAACCGTTAGTTAATACTTTTGTCCTAACAACAGCTTGCATAATCACATGTTAGGTAATGAAATTGAAAGAAAAAAAAAAGAAGAAAAATCAAAACTTTTTCTTATTAATGCGGATATAAAACTTTTGGTAGTGAAAAATATCTGGACAAGTGATGAAAGATGATGTGAAAGATCAAATATAGACCATAGATTGTAGGGCAATGCAATTCAATGCCATGTTCCATCAAATCATGACTCTCTCTGATTTCATTAATTAAAATGACTGTGAAGTGTTGACTTTGTTAGGCTTAATTGCAAGCCATTGCATAAGTTTGGTTGCCTAAATCCTGTCGGTGTTGGGTTTTCTAAGTGATAAAATATGGAAAATAAGGAAAGGTAGACTAGTTGGTTTAGTACGGTGTTTTAGCTTTGCATGCAAAAAACGATAGGCATAAGGTACCACAATAATGAGACGTGGTTGAGAGAGAGAGAGAATCGCTTTTACTATTTTATCTACGTGGCGTGAATGTTGGAAGCATGGAAGCAAAGCAAAGGCCGAGAATGGCGGCAACCCACCCCTATAACTGAAACCCTAAAATCCCATGTCAACCCCACACCACACTACTCACTATTCGCATCACCTAGTCATTTAGAGAGAGAGAGAGAGAGAGAGAGAGAGAGGTTTGCTAGTTTTTGACAGATCTATGACCTCTTAATATGGTGGTGGTCTCCTTTAAAGGGGAAAAAGGAAAAAGATAAGCATAAGCATAATCTTGGCTTTAAATTTCTCCTTTTTTTTTTCTTTTTTTTTTTTCAGCTGTCTAAATGTTCAAAAGGGCTTAGAGTTTGAGGTGGTTCTGGGTTAAGGCTTTATTTCAAGTTTAGAAGGGGCTGTGGTTTATTCGATGGAAAAGGCAATTTCCCAAATAGGAAAAGTGGATTCATTATGAACATGGCTGGCTAATTAGCGTTTCAGACAAGGCAGCCAAAGAGAGTAGTAGCATTGAAGCTGTTGATTTGGGTGTGAAGCTGCAAAGTAGTAAATTATTAGCACATTGGAAGATGGTGATGATGGTTATCCATGATGATCATCACCGTCCATTTCCACCTTATGCAATTGGTTATGGTGATGTTGATGCTTGTGGTCCCAAAGGTAATGATAACAGGCCTAAGACCAGTAATATAGACGATGTTTTTGCTAGCAGTGATTATGGTTCTGGGGCTGCTGCATCTCCTGTTACTGTTGCTAGTGGTGGTGCAGTCGGTGCAAGGACTCTGCAGCCTTCTGACATTTCTCCCACTTCAACCGATACTGCTCACACCACCTTCAAATCCCCAGGTAGAAATTTCCTTGCCTTTTCTCTCTTTCCCTTCCCTTTCTTTCTTTCTTTCTCTCTCCTTCTCTCTCTGGAAAATTACATCTTTAGTTCTATACTAATCCATTTAAGAAAAAAAATCATCTTTATTCAATGAGCAAGGCAGAGAGAGAGAGAGAGAGAGAGAGAGTAAAGTTATGTCTGTTTGACTGAGACAGACACTGCCGGGTGTTTGATTTTATAACAGGAGGAATGGCGGCATCTTTGGAGTATCCTTTTACATGGGCACAGTGGAAGGAGCTTGAGAGACAAGCTATGATATTCAAGTACATGAAGGCTTCTGTTCCTGTGCCCCCTGATCTTCTCATTCCCATCATCGGCAGCCTCTCAGTTCCAGTTGCTTCACACTCTGCCTGTAATCAGCTGCCTCTTTCTATTTACCTTGCCCTTTTATCGATCAATTTCTGTCATCTTCACAGATGGGATTTCTTGCTTGAATGAAAAAAATTGTTCCTTTTGTTGGTTGACTGGATATTCACAATGCCGACAGATGTAAGATTTTTGTTTTATAAAAAGAAACTTTGTTGTTTTTGCTGTGGGCAGTGGGTGGTGAAGCTCTAAATCTGAGTTTCTCAAATAGAGGGGATGTTGAGCCGGGGAGGTGCAGGAGAACAGATGGAAAAAAATGGAGGTGCTCTAGAGATGCGGCGCCTGACCAAAAGTATTGTGAGCGTCACATGCATAGAGGTCGTCCCCGTTCAAGAAAGCCTGTGGAACTTCCTTACAAGAAGACCGGCCATACTCACACTCAAGCTCTTCCTTCATCTTCCTCCAATGCTCTCACTAAGAATGCTTCTCCATCCCAGTTGGTTGGAACTCCTGCTCAGCCCTTCCAGCAGAATCGGACCACATGTTTTCTTGACAAGCCAAGTGAAAATGCAACATTTTGGCCTGTGGTCTCTGTTTCTTCCTACAAGGAACCTAGGTGAGTTGAAGCTTTCTTACCTCCTTTGATTGCACTCCCTCCACCCCCCCCCCCCCCCCCCCCCCCCCCCCCACCCAAAAAAAAAAAAAAAAAAAACCTTTTTGTATGTGTTTTCAGCATCTTTTTCTCATGTTTGAAGGAACTTTGACTGGACTACGAATGAAGAACTCATTCCCTTGGCTTCATCTGACCAACACTGGCATCAGCTCACGCATATAGGAACAACTACCGCAAGTTCTTTCATCAATGCTGATAACTCCTTTGTTCTCAACCAAAACTATAATAAGGAACCTATGAGCTTGAATTCATATGCAAATTTCAATGCTACAGAAAATCAACAAAGCACTGGTTGCCCTTTGTTTCTCAACTCTGAAATAGTTCCGCTGCAAAAGTCCCCAGAAGGTATACCAAGAGGCTTTATTGATGCGTGGTGTATTGGTATATCAGGTGACCACAATGCCAACTCTGGAGCTGAAACCTCTGCTTCCTCTAATGGAAAACTCTCTCTTTCATCACTTTCTCTGTCGATGGGAGTCAATAATATCAGGGATGAAGAAATGGGTCCTTTTCGTATGGGACTAGGAGTGAGTGAGTCTGATCAGAACCATGAATATGCTTCAAAATGGTTAGCCCCTGCCACTTGGGCTGCCTCCACACCTGGAGGCCCACTCGCAGAGGCTTTAAGGCCAAGCAAGACCAACACCGCTGCAGCAGCCAGGGAATGCAGCTCTAATATATCATCTCCCATTACCGGAAATGGAAATTCTTGTAGTCCACCGGTGACTGCAGTGTCTTCACCATCTGGTGTTTTACAAAGAACGCTTGCTTCGTTTTCTGATAGCAGTGGTAGTAGCAGCCCAACACTTGCCAGTTCAGGGGCCAAACCTGAGATCGATTTAATGTCGCTTAAAAGAAATTAGCACACCGTCTTTTCGGAATTGAACCAAAGAACTTTTTACAGACGGATATATATTTTTTCTTTTGGCTTTTTTCTTTTTGATTACTTAGTTGTTGGTTTATGATATATCTATATTTATATTTATATTTATATTTATATTTATATATATCCTTACTTGCTTTTGTAATTGTGTAATAGCAGCTGTTATTTTAAGAAGTTATTACAATGATTTTGTGAACTTCAAAGAAGATAATCTGTCTGAAAATGTTGTATGTGTTGGACTATCGGAAGGTATATGATGAGTATTAGATCTTCGCAAATAGGGCAGTATAATTGTATACCCTTCCAGCTAACATCTAGAATCAAACTTGGCAACCATGAAACATTCCAAGTATTTCTCATCTCGTCTTAGTTCTAATTTCGAAATGTCAATAAGATAAAATAAAATTTGAGATAAAGGTAGTATAAAAAGGCCAAAGGAGTGTCATTGGAAGATTTTGAAGCCTTATTTTAATGGAAATTTGGTGATTTAATTGAACTATACCATTGAAGATATTTTCCAAAAATAAAAACCGTTGTTTGAAAGTTGCTGACAGTTGGTTAAGACCTGCTTGAAAGTTGAAGCTACTTTTCCCCTAAGAAGAGAAGGGCTTGGATATTGGAGCCACGCAAATCTTTTCGGCTGAATGGCGCATGGGCTTGGAAGGCCCATTCTTGGGAATCTTATGGCCAGACAACAGTACAGGTTTGGGGCTAATAGACCATCCCAAACGGAGCATTCGGGGCGAGAAAAATATATAAGCATATGGAATAAGGATTATGGTTGCTTTTGCAGATTTGCTCTTATGCTGGTTGTTTAAGTGTAGCGGCCATCTAGTTTGGGCATCTCTGCCACTGTTTTCTTATGGGCAAGTAAAAGCAGTTGCCACAGAGCCTATTTGCGTTTCATAGATAAAGAATTCCGTCCTAAGGATGTAATCTTTCACAGAGTAGGATGAATGGTTCAGCGGGAAAGTAGAATGGGTGACAACAAATGTGCCTCAAATTGAGCTTCGTCGATGGGCTGGTGTCATTGCTTTGTGTGACAATCTGCTATTGTATGGCGTTTGAACATTGGAGTTAGACTACGCCGAGGCACAGTTTGTTGCACCAGCTATGAACACTTTCATGCTGAGCAACCCTTTTGAAGAAAAAATTCTCACCTCTGTTGATGACTTGGGAATTTCTCTCATCCCACCTGTCAGGAAGAGACTAGCTTGTGGAGACTAGGAATGGCGCAATGGCTGAACCCCATATAATCCACTCGACTAAAAGACTATTCTTGGAGTCACCGCCTCGACCAAGCAATGGTTGATTTGACATGAATTTGTTGTATTGCAGTCCATGATTCTGTTAGCATTCTGCCAAGCTAACTGTACCTTTTGTACATACATTTCGGAGTCTACTTAACTTGCATATAGATCGCTCTTGATTATTCCCTTCAGCATTGCAGAATACATCTAGCCGCTGCCAGCTGATATAGAATTATTGATGAGTTTCGCTTGATAAAGCTTCATTTCATGATTAACAAAAAAATCCTGCCTTCTTTATAGAAATACAAATTTTATACTTCATCCAAAAAAAAATAATGTAATTATGCAGGAACAGAAAAAAAAAAAATTCAAAAAAAATAAAATTCCAAGCTGTGTTATTTTCGTGTACTGAAAATGAAGATTCCAAAATGTTAATATCTGTAAGACCACTGACATTGATAGTTTAATTTTCTTAAGTGGTCCAGTGAGGTTGCTTGATGAACTTTCTAATAATTACTTAAGATGATAATAGAAGCTTCAATCATCAATGCTAAATAACATACTTCTAGAGACACTGTCATGAATTCATGATAATCGACTTCATCATCTACATGCAGTTCTAGCCTCTAGGCCAAGCTTTCTCTTTGGAATAAGCTTTGCCTCTGTTCTTTTTCGCCTCAAGTAATGAAGCAATCGCATTGTTTACCTCAACAATTTCCTGAGATCATTTGTTGAAGGTGGAAAGATTTCTTCGCCAAGACTATCTGCATAACAAGAAGATATGTTTGATTTCCTCTCCATGCTAAATTGGCCTCCATAACCGCTCCTATAGCTTGGACTCCCCGAGTTATAATCATAATCTCGATCTTTGCCCCCCTCAAAACCACATTGGTCTGGGACTGGAAATGACAGACGTTTTTTAGCAGATCCCACTTTCTCCCTTTCTGGGGTTGAAGGTCGCTGCTTTGGTGCACTTTGTGACCGAAACCGAGCCTTAGCAGATGCTGTGGCGGCCATGTAGTTAGGTGTTGCTGCAGCAGCCCCAGCATTCCCACCCATTCTATGGTTGTAGGATCCTGAGTTTGGTGTATAAGGTGACGGGTGGCTCTTCTCTTCTTTGAGGTAGCGAGGGCTAGCTGAGTGCATTTGGAGAGGCTTTGCTTTTGACGGAGATGGCGTGATTGAGCGAATGGGGAGACTATTGTTGGCTTTGTGGACTGGCGAAGCCACAAAAAATGAACTAGGCCTTTGTTGTTGGTAGTGATATTGAAGGTTGGATTTTTGGGAATGGGGGGCTGGGTAAGAGTAAGGTCTAGACGTGTCAATTTCAACAGTTTTTATGGGATCTATGCGGTCGCACGACATTCTCCCTGTACTCTCCCATGGCCTCCTTGATGTCCACCGATCAACCCATCTGGTTTTCCGGTCAAGGTCTTCTTCACTTTCGACAGTGTCTCCGTCAGTTCTCCAAATCTTTTTCAGGAAACAGATGCAGAAAATGGTTTCATCAGTTATTTCGTAAATTTAGCAAAGATTACCGCGCGCAGGCATGTAAAAACAGGTCAGAGATCGAAACATCAACCTGGTTAGAGAAGGCATGAGCTAGAGCCTTTTCACGTTTCAAGGTAGCTTCCTTTGTTTTCTGCAAAATGGCTTGAATCTCCTCCAGTGAGTTCGGGTGCTCGTCCCAATGGATCCAATCATCGACATTGCTGCTCTCTTCTCTAGACTGCACCACAACTTACAAGGCCAATAAAAAAAACACAACAGTTTGCAGCCAGTTGAAGCTTAATATATGTCATCTTTAAGTAGTATTTCTTACAACGGACTTTCTGTCTACAAGATGTGAGCTCCATAAGCTGTTGGGGTCACTGAATACGGAGTCGGTGCTTCCGTCCTGCGCAGAAAGCCTCTTTCGTTGATCACGCACGCGTGCTTGAACTCGAACCATAGCCTCCATGCATCTAAGAGTAATATTCGCTCGCTTTCGAACATTGTGGCCTCTCACCCAGGCTTGCAGCTTTACCAGCCCCTTGAGTGCTCGAAGAGCTCTCCTTGCCTTCAACAAAATCACGACTATTGGTTATTCCCATATCTTGTGACAGTAATTTAAAGTGCAAAAAACAAATAACTCATTACTAGTGTTCCGTTACCAGATATCCTCTGAAAGATGCCTGAATAACAATGGCAGCAAAATGTTCTCTGACGAAAATGGAAGGCCTCGTGAGGCGAGCAACTTCTACAGCTGCTTGGGCTGTTGCTACTGCTGCTTGAGCAGCTGCAGCGGTGGCTATGGCCACCGCAATGGCATGTCTTTGCTCAGCTTCAGCAACTTCAGGGATAGTATTCAGTGCTGAGGTTTCAGAATTGGTCGCTTTAGCATTAGCAGTTGTAATTATGGTCTTTGCTTTACTGTGTTGTATTACTGTTTCCGGATAGGAAGGCTTCTTGAAAATCCATCTTCGTTTTCCTCTTTTCTGCGCAAACCAAGAAAAAGAACATTGATTTAAAATTGATTGCAAGAATATAAATTCAAGAAAAAAAAAGGGAAAAGTTAAGAAAATGAACCTTCTCTTCTTCCTCTTGTTCGCTATCTTCTCTCCTTCTACAGCTCCTCTTCACATTTTCCTTGGTAGGAGGAGACCTAAAAGCTTTCTTCACTGCAAGCAACCAAGAGTTGCCTCCAATCTTCCCCATAGCAGTTGGACACAAAAGGCAAGGCTAAATTAAGCCAGCTTTAAGTAATGCAGAATATAAGAAAAGAATAGAGCTTCTCCAAATGGAGTAGTTGGTGTATTTAAATGCAGAAGGTTCACAGAGAATTAAATAGACATGCTAATGGCCGGACCAGACCCTGTTGATTTTGGATTTAATTAATTCTGTTTCGGTTTAGTGTTTAGAGGAATCTGACTGATCCAGTTAGTAATCAGATTTCAGTTTCATTAAAGAATCATTCAATTCAATCCGGTTCGTGTAACGGAAAAATGGATTACGGATTGGACTGGACCAATGCTGAACCAATTCGTTTTTCGTGAAAAACCTCTTTAAAAATCACAGCCCGTAGTTTATAAAATATCTACTATATGTCAAATTATTTACATAATAGTTTACAAAAATGTTAAAAAAAATTTTGTTCAAAATCAATAAGAATTTGTTTCTAAATTTCTTCCTCTTCATCCGTAGTATGCCCACGAAACTCATCTCTTATACCTTGTTCTTGGTTCTTTAATTCGGTTTCGAACCAATTTTTAAGACATGTGAGCATGTATAATAATGCTTGAGAAATATTAGTTTGATAATCTCTAATTATTCTTTAACAAGTCAAGAATGCAAATTCTAATGCAATCGAGAATATTTAAACCGCGAGAAAAGCTCGTTCCATTGAAGCTAAAATTAAATATTGTTTTTCATTTTGTTTTCACAATCGAAAAAAATGAATTTCTTTTTAAGTAAAAAATGTTGACTCAAATAGAATCGTAGTTCATTTAAGCTCTCTTGACTTTTATGAGAATATGATGCATTGCTTGTCGATGATGATGATATTTTTTCCTCCAATTTCTTCTTTATTGTTACCTTAATCGCATCAAAAACACCTCTTTCACTATCAAACATTGTTGTGTGAATTGTGATGTTGGTCGAACACATATTTCTTACTATCATAGAAAGCAAAAACTTTGAAGAAGATCATAAATTGATGACTTTTCATCATCAATATAACTATCATTGTCGAGAAAATCAGTTTAATACTCAAAAAGGATTTCTATATTTTTTCTCTTTAATTAGGATCTGCCAAGATCCCATACAATGAACAGGAGGAATTTTTTTTTAATATTTTTAAAAATTTTCTTCTATATCATTCACAAAACCAACTAATTATACATTTTCCCTAAATTATAAAAACTTTTGAAATCTTGAAAAAATTATAGGAAAAAAAAAGTTGTGGTTGGATAATATTGTTCAAAACATTTATTTGTTGCGATTTTAAAAGCATTTAATAGTTCAACATAATTTTCAATAAAAAATCAATAATATTTGTGGAGTTGAGATTGTTCAGAAACATAGCTGTTAAAAAATGGAGTCATAATGTCTTTAAATGGTAAAACAAATGAAAGTAGATGATAGAATAAGTTCCATCTTGTTTATACGGGGAGTGAGAATAAAGTCAGATGCATCCCACTTGTTTGACAAATCTGTTTCTATTCACGTTTGTGATGTGAATTATAGATCCATTTTGCTAAAAAAAAATTTTATTTTTTCAATTGGACTCACACCATTATAATTAAAATCATTTTGAACACCCAATTAATTATATGACATGCACATCTAAAAATCAACCAAAAAAATATGCGCATCTAAGACGAAAAAGTGATCCATTCAAAATAGGTTTTAAATTATTAATTATAATATAAATGACCACATTATTATTAGATGCATCATCTAAAGTAATTAGAAAAAAATTTTCATTTTCAATACCATAGACTTTACAAACATAAGTAATATAATGGGCCATGGTATATGCAGTATATGATTAATCTAAATAATCCAAATGATAAAATAAGTTTTTGCATACATCAATTTTCATCAGTCCAATGACAAGTAATAACAAGATAGTTAAGACCATTAGTATTAGTCCAAATATTACTAGTTAAACTAATTTTAGAAGAAACATTTTTAATATGTTCAATTAAAGGTATTCTATACTCTATGTACATTTTCATGCAATATTTTCTAAACGTCTAGAAATAATTTGATATGCAGGTTGTAAATATTAATAAACGTCCTCAAGATATCCCCTCATTTTCACATATAGTGAGAGGTTGTTCGCATTAAATTACAAACAAAGCTAAACTTTTTTTAAATTTGTCATTTTTAAATGGTTGAGTAGTTTGTGACTGTAATTTAATTTCACCAAAATTATGTTTTTTAACTAAATGTTTTATAAACATACTTATACCTCCTCTCGAATTCACTCATTTTATAAGTGTAATTAGCTTCACATAATTTACAGGCAACAAGATAGTAAGATGAACCCTCTTTTTGCACAAGATCCAAGTAATCTCATTCTTTTCTTGTTTTAGCACGGTCAGATGTTGTAGCGCTGTTGGTGAATGATTGTGTTTGTTGGGCCAAAATTTTTGACCCTTGCTTCATGTGAATGTCAAGCTCAAAATTATCGAAAGTTTCTTCACTTAATTCGACAATGCGAGTAGGAACACATGAAGTTAATGAACCTTTGTAACTTGCCTTTTAAAATAATTAGAATTATAAAAAATTACGAATATCAAATGAAATTAAGAGAATTTATAAAAAAAATAAATATATGATGTTGAAAGAAATTAAAAGAATTTGTAAGTAGATAACATTGAAAGAAATTAAAAAAAATATTAGAGATGGAGTAAATTGAATGAATTGGAGTAAATAAGGAGAATTTGAGAGATTTTAATGTAGAAAAAAATGAGAATGAAAAGTTATATTTAAAAGATTAGAGATATATAAAAAAATAAAAAATGCCACAAACGGCTACAGTAGCCGTTGGAAACGGCTGGCAAAGGCTATATAGCCGTTTGTTTTTTATTTATTTATTTATTTTTTATGTTTGCTGTGACTGGGAATGGCGCATAGCATTGCGATTTGCTAACTAGTCCTTAAATTGGGGAGCCGACACCGCATTGTACCTGAACTTTGTAACGTTACTGTGTGCTGTGTATGATGCTAAAAGATATGGTGTTTTCTTGTGGCGTGAAGAACGGTAATGGAGTTCTGTGTTAGGTAGTTTCAGACAACATGAAAAAGTGAGTACCCTCGATAACGGTGAAAGTTGGATGGATATCAGAGTTCAGGAAAGAGAAAAGAGAGAGAGAACAAGAGACGAAGCTTTTGCTTTCATGTGTTTCGCAAAGAGGCGTCTTTCAACTGTTAAAAGGACCAATGAGTAGGGATATCTCTCGGCTCTTTCACGTGTTAAGAAGTGTCCATTTGAGTTCTGAGAGATATTTGTTGGTAATCTCAAGAAGTTATGATGGAAATTGATTGTTTGACGTGGTATGTTGGGATTGGTTAAAGCTACAGAATCAAACCCAGAAGAGATTATTACGGAGGAAAAGGATACAGGGCAGGGGACAGAGGCTGCTCAGTGGTTAGACCAGTCAAGGCCTTGGCCTTTTCATGTTTGGAGCCATCTTATTAATTCCATTTTCTCTACTCAGAAAATTCATGGCTCGCTTGTATGAAAGTGTCCTCGGATTCGCATTTTAGTAGTCCTGCCTTACAGTCACAAACTCACGACAGCTTTTATTTCCCCATTCACTAGGTCGTTCAGGACAATTAATTGCCAATAATGCTTGTAAGATTTTAGCAGACCACAGCTTGGACAGGAAGAGCGGTAGCATCGTTTTGGGGGGAAAAAAATTTGCTTGATTCTTGATTCTTCACGCAGGATTTCCATTAAAAACGTACAAAAGAAACAATAACATAACTATATATACCATTATCCTTAATTAGTAGGTTTAAATCTCGTTGATGTCTTCAACACTAAGGATGATGGGCCGGTAGACATCTATCTGGTCGTCTCATGCTAAGTATATGGTACCTGCAGGAAAAGAACTGTGAGGAGGGATGCCAGAATTATGATCCCTTCATTCCAACGCTCAAGTCAATGAAAGACCTTTGACAATGGGAGGATCTTAAAAGAATAGGAGAAATGCTCTTGAGAATTATAAGAGGAGAGTTTAGATTGTATGTTACCTCTTGGAGTCTTACCTACCTCTTACATACTTGAGTGAGTATGCTAACCTGCCATGAATGTCTTTTTTAACAAGACTCTATGCTGCAGCCGAGTGGTTGTTAGGATCGAAGTGGTTTGGACGGCTTTGTTAGGCGGTTGCGGCTCTGGCAGCCGTCTTATTATAAATGGCCAATTTGGTGCTTTAAGTAAAGGTGTTGAAATTTCAGTTTTAACCTAATTAAGTAATTGAACTAAAATTTATATCGATTAATCATTCGATTATCCAAGTATTTTGATATGTTGATGAAAGTAATTGGAATTTCAATTTTTAATTAATTTAGTTAATTAATCGAACTTTTAATTGAAATAAAAAAATAAAAAATAAAATAAAAAATGTATGAAACCTAAAAATACTTTTAATATTTAAAATTTAGATGATGATTTAAATTTAATGTTGTTAAAGTTTTTAACTTAATATATTAAATATTTTGTTGAATGATATTTTTTTTTTCACACGGGAAAATAGAAATACTTAAACTAAAATAAAACCTCAAGGGAATCCTACTCCCCTTTCCTCTGCCAAAAGACTAGAACTAACACAACTTGGTGGAGCATACTCTATATCCAAATAGCAAGCAGACGTTGCCAAAGTATCAACTGAGAAATTGCCTTCTCTCAAAACATGTTGGAATGAACAACTCCAAACTTCTTTCCAAGGTCTGTACTATCTTCAATAATACCTTCCAATGGTATCAACTGAGAAATTGCCTTCTCTCAAAACATGTTGGAATGAACAACTCCAAACTTCTTTCCAAGGTCTGTACTATCTTCAATAATACCTTCCAATGATCTAATTAAATCTAAACTATTTGAGCATCAAGTTAACAAATCAAATCTCTAAATCCTTCTTGCCAAGCTAAGACTGATCCATATCATACAGCTTGGGGTTCAACAACAGTATTAAAATAAACTCCTAAGTGAGCTCGATATCCAGCCAGTCACTGCCCTATACTGTCTTATATCATCCCTCCAGCGTTAGAAATTCTTAGATTACCTAAGGAAGCTTCATATGAAAACTTAATAATTTAACTTATGTGTATTTTATTATTTTGGCGTGGTTAATGAAATAAAAAAATTAATTTGGTTACATTCAGTTTTGACTAATTCAATACAAAATTAATGAAACCGATCGAATGAACAATGTTAACTTTAAATGAGTGGTCATGCTTTTGAGATAGTACTTGAGTTTGAGATGAATTCGTTATTCTGGATTTTGTTTGTGTTTTGGGTTCTGTTTATTGAGCTTTCGGCCTAATAGCTCTTGGGGGCTACAACAAATTTAATTATAATATTATTCTCTCTAATAGATAAACTCAAAAATTAAAGAATATATATATTGAAATTCAAATTTTAAGTACATCAAAACTTTAAAAAAAAAAAATTACATATATTAAAATTTAAATTAAACATGAAGCTGATCAATACTACTTTTATAAAATGATTACATAAATCATTTAATCTAGAACTCTAAGCTCATGTTCATCTTTTTTCTTAATTACAAAAAAAATATATAATCGAGAATAAAGATGAGATTATTTGAATTCACCTATATTCATTTTTGATATTACTTTATTAGTAACATAGAAGTCTACATTTAGAACTGTTTGTACTCGTATGTAAGCTGAAACTTTCCTAATTTAATAGCAAGCAATTAAACTTCTTCTGCATTAAAAAAAAAAGTATTATCAGTACTTGATTTTCTAATAACGGAAACATTTCTGTAGTGGAATCAAAACCACTTTTTTTTTTTTTTTAATTAACAAGAATCAAAATCACTTGGACATCATTATGTATACTACCTATTTTGATGCAATAGTTTCGTTACCCCCAGAACTTGCTTTTGCTTTACTCTTCAGTCTTCTCTTTCACCTTCTTTGGGTGGCATGGCAGGGACAGGAAGCGACAAAAAGAATTTTGAAGGATTTTAGAGACAATTCTTTTCCATACCTTGTCTGCTCTTCGTTCTTTTCTCAGCTTTTTAAGGAAGCTGCAGACTAGATTCCCTAACAGAAGCAAAAGAAAAAAGTAAAAGAAGATCTGGCAGACTTGAGCAGTTTGGTTGTTGCAAGTTTATGAGAATTTACCATAAGCTTTCCTAAAGAACACAGAATAAAGTAATGGCTTATCTGAGAAAATAACAAAATCTAACAGGGTCAATGTAGAAACGTCATTTTGTTGCTCCCTAAGGTGTCTGGATCTTTCCGGAAGGATTAGAAAGCCCAAATATGTTACAAGACAGGTCCAGATGTTGGCTCCAAAACATTCGCATCCTTACTCAAACTTTCAATATTCTTCTCCAAACCTTCCCTGCATTTTTTGCTTTGCCAAGAGCACAGTCTCTCTTTGTTGGCATATATATATATATTCACCGTGCTCCTTCCTATCTTCAGCAGCTCAAAGAAATATCAGTGGCAAACCGATACCCTACCTGTTAGTTCTCAAAGTCTTTGTTATAACAATGGCTTCAACTTTATCTTGGCTATCATCTTCACCATTGGTATCAAACAGGGTTAAGTCTTGTTCCACTAAAGCTACAATGCCATTCTCTGTGTCTTTTCCGTCCAAGACTTGCTGCAGCCGGCTGTCTATTGTAAGGGCACAGGCTGCTGGGGATAACAAAGATACGTTAGTGGACGTGCACATTAACAAAGATGATCAGGGGCCAACTCTGGAGAAGAGGCCTAAACGGTTGGCTGTGGATATCTCTCCTCTTGGTAAGTATTTAGCTCTTGTCCACCTGTGCATTTTTTTTTTCTTTATAGCGGTAGCTTGACATTTGTCTTTTACAGCTGACCCAAGCATATGGCTAGGTATCATGAATTTTACTATTGAAATTGAGAGCTAAACAAAATGACTAGGGAGAGTCGTCTATTCTAATTTCTAACCAAGCCGACGGGACAGTCTACAAACCTACCGAAATAGTAGTGAAGATAATAGAACATACCAAATTTACTTACTGGATTATTATTAGTACATTTTTTTAATATTATGTTTATGATGTTCACATGCATGTATTCATGAATATTAAATAAATATATTTACAAATATGTTTTTATGAACATTAAAAAATGTGCACAAACACACATTAATAAATATTAAATATTAAGCGAACAAATTTATGAACATTAAATAAAAATTTGATAAAATAAATTGTATTTGCTCCGATATATAATTCTACATTAGAAAGTACTATTTAAATATATAATTTTAATAATTACTTACTGAAGTGATTTGACTAAATATGTAATTTAAAAAAATTATTATTATTGAATCACAAATAAATATTAAATTATTTATTAGATTAATATCCTATACATTATCAATGAAATTTTTTTATTCTACAAGTGAGATCAAAATGATAACATATGTTTTATTTTATATATTTCTATTTTTTCTAAAACAAAAATTTTAAACAAATTTGATTGTGAACATAAACAAATTTGTTAAAAAAAAGAACATGAACAAATTTAATTTCGGTTTGTAATCATTTTTTTTAAGTTTAATAAATAAATATAAACGAATAAAAATTGAATATATTCACAAATTATTCATTCAAAGATTTTGTTCGTTTACAATTTTAATCCGAAACCTTTAATTCGAAGCAAATTCCTTTTCACTTCCCCTATTTTTCCCAATTGGCTTGTGAGTACTCCTGCATTCATTTGTTCTGGTGCTTCTCTCTTTTACTTCGAGTGTGGGGAAAGGTTCGATTGATTAATTATTCAATTTTACCTTTAATTATTCATAATAGCTTAACATGATTCATGGTTGACAGGTTTGTCGGACCCCTTGTCTCCTATGAGATCAATGCGCCAAATGTTAGACACCATGGACCGAATTTTCGAGGATGCCATGACATTGCCGGGCAGGAGCCGAACAGAAGGAGAAGTCCGTGCACCTTGGGACATCAAAGATGATAAAAATGAGATCAAAATGCGATTCGACATGCCAGGACTTGCTAAAGAGGACGTTAAGGTCTCCGTAGAGGACGATATTCTAGTTATCAAAGGAGAATACAAAATGGAAGAAAGCGAACATGATTCTTGGACAAATAGGAGCTCCGATTCTTATGATACTCGTCTCAGACTACCGAACAACTGTGAGAAGGACAGGATTAGGGCAGAGCTGAAGAATGGAGTTCTCTTCATCACCATTCCTAAGACAAAAGTTGAATGCAAGGTTATTGATGTAGAGATTCTGTTGCGCGGCAGATCTACTACAAACAATTTACCAAATATATACCTTAAGAAAAAATAATGCAAGATAATAATAGATAAAGACACATAATTAATGTGGTTCAATTATAAACCTACATCCACAGTCGACAAAAAATTTTATGATGATAATAAGATGAGATTATAAAAATTTTGGCACTTAAACTTACAAGGCTAAATGCTTAATTTAAGATCTAATTTGTTGGACTTTTTTAATTTAAGGGCACAATCTTTTATTTCAATCAAATTCGAATTAAATGTCTTTGAATTTATTCAATTAAACATTTTTTGATGTGAGTTTTACACGTTGTTTATGAAAGTGATTATTATTAAAAGAACGATAAAAATGTATTTTCACTAATATAATAATCTTAAATGTTTTTTCTTTTCTTAATTTCTTTTTCTTTCATTTTTTTTTGTTCCTTTTCTCCTTCCCTTTTGTTCTATAATCTTAAATTTTTCTTTTTTTTTTCTTTCCTTTTTTTCTTTATTTTTGTTCTTTCGTTCCAGGAATATAATCTTAAAATTTTTCTTTTTTTCTTTCCAGTCACATAAACAAGTTCTTTTTTTTTGTAAGTCATGCCCAGGGAAACCACCTCCCTGCTAAAGAGAAAAGACATATTGTAGGATCCACTGAGAGAAGGACAAGTGATATACCATTGAGAGAAGAGGGAGTGGTAATAGGTTGACTTGAAGATCAAGGATTGCAATCCACTTTAAGCTTTTTTATTATTGTTTTGAGAAACAATTTAAACATTGAATGTCTATGATGCGTTTAAGTCAAGGATGCTTTTATTGTTACGAACTCCTTTTTATGTTTTGAGAACATAGTTTGCTAGCAATAAGTTGCTAAGTTTGAATAAAACATCTTACTCAAATCGACATTATTATACAGTATGCCTTAGAAGATTCTTGATATCCGATGCAATTATAAACAATAGTAGGTGTTGACACCTTATTTTGTCCGATATGCAAAAATGACAAACTTGGTTAAGTAGATGGTCTTGTATTGATTACTCTAACAAATTAAGGTAATTAATTAAGATTTATTTAATGGGTTTAAAGGAACTAATTTGATTGATTGAAATTAATTTAAATTGACAGGATTTATTAAATATTAATTTAGGATTATTCTTAGATGTTATTAAATTAGGATAATAATGGAGTTAGAATAACTGTTAGGATATTTTACATTAATTAATTAAGATAATTATGATTTTTTAATATTTAGATTGTTATTTTTTATTAGGATTATTAATTTTAGGATAATAATAGAATTGTGATAATTAGATTAGGATATTGGTATGTTAATAATTGGGTGAATAGATTCATTTTAATTTTAATGACATAATTCTAAGGATTAGTTATTTTTAACATTTATCAAAGAATAAAAAAATAAAAATTAAAAGATAAGAGAAAGTAACATGAACAATAACTTTAGGTTTATATAATATTAACAACAAAGGGAGGACTGGGGGGATCGGATTGGCACCGACCACAATCTGTTTGCTTCCCTATCACCATCACAGTAGCCTTACATTACTCGATTGCTCATCGTCATCCTCATCATAGTTCTTCTCCTTTGCTTTGTGCCCAGCACTATCATCCTTTGCACCAATTTACTGCTATTAAAGCCACCATTGGCGGCAACTTCACCATCTTTCATCCTTTGCATCTTCACCTTCACTGCATTGCATCATCAGCTAGTTGAGTTACCATTTCCATCTTTGTTCTCCATAAAAATTTTAACTTCCATCTGTTGCTCCTGCTGCCACAGCCGATCCTCACTGCCATTGTTTTCTTCGCTTTATCATAGCAAAACTGCATCTTCCTCTTACCAAAACAGCACCAAACCACCGAGCCATCCTCCTCTTTCTAGCCTACTTCCGACCCGAACTGCACAATTCTGCGTTCCATCCTGCTATCCACCAAGTTACTACTACCCAAGCTCCAAGTCGAACCTGCACTTTCCTACACTGCTTCTTGTTTCTGTTTCAGCTCCGCAATGCCATCATCTCCACCTAGTTTCAGTCACGTTTCTGCACCATACTAACCACGGTTCCTGTTGCTGCATTAAGAACGGTTCCATTCATTAAAGAGTCACGTTTCAGTCACCATCTCTTTGCTGCATTAAGAACGGAAAGCAGTTGCCACGTGAGCTGTTGGAAGCAAGGCAGAACCGCTTGAGGCCGAGAACCGAAGCTGAAACGTGGAGCAGAATTGTCGACTGAATTGAAGGTGAAAGTAGGAGCTCGTTGCGGGAACTTGCAGGAACGTGTAAGGAGGTTTAAGCTACTGTTCAAGGCTCGAGGTGTGAGCTGATGGAGAAGGTAGCTGTGCTGTTAGTTGCCGTGAGGTTCAGGCTGAAAAGCATGGCAGCCACGCAGAGAAAGAAAGAAGCAGGGAAGAAAGTAAGAAAAGAAAGGAAAGAAAGGTAAAAAGGAAAATAAAGGCAATTGATTTTATAAATAGGATAATAACTGATTAATTAACTTAGTAATTTTAATTATGTGATTTATTTATTTGGTATGATATAATGAATCTGCATATGATTTAATTAATTTAATTTACATGATAAGTATGGTTAACTTTAATATGATTTAATAATTTGTATGAAAATTTGTGTGATTTAATAATATAATAGTTTGATTGATTCAATTCCTTTGATATGATTTAAGTTTAGTTTATAATTTATGATATGTATTTTATTGGTTAGATTGAAATTAGGGAAATTAGAAAAATAGTGGAAAAGCATGGAAAATAAAAATTAAATATCTATAAGAAATATTAAATAATTATTAATGATAAATATGGATTATATAGATAGTGAAATTTTTAAGAAAATCGATCGAGATTCCTTGATAATTTATAGTTTGAGCCAAATTGATGGAATATTTTTGAGAGAATTTTCTAGAAAGTATAATTCATGTTTATTTTTAACAAATTATAAATAAATAAATAGATAAATAAAGAAGAAATACAATAAATAAAAAAAGGAATGACTATGAATTATGCTAATGATGAAATTTTAAAAAAGTCAATTAAAACTCCTTGAAAATTTTTAAGTGAAAAGATTTCTTTTAGGTCGAGTCAAATCGATGAAACAGTTAAAAGAGATTTTTTAATAAACTACATATTTATTTTTTAAATAAATTATTAAAAATAATGTAGAGTAAGATTTAGAAAATATAGAAATTGAAATGGAGTTAAAGTTAGAGCTTAAGTTAGAAAAAACAAGACTTTTCATAAAACATTTAATTTATTCGATGATGAGTTTAAGTCAATTGAGACTCTTTAAACATCCTGAGGTGAGGAAAATTTCTAAAATTGAAGCCAAATTAATGAAAAAATCTTAAAAATATTTTCAATATATAAGCATATCAAAATTAATATAAACATAAGGCAAATTTAGAAGATAACGTGAATTATTTTAAGATAAGCGTGGTGGGATGCTAATCCTCCTGTACTTCCAAGCCTAGTATTCTTTGAACGTAGACCAAGTCTTATTCTTAAAAGAGAATAGATGACCAATCACACCTAATTAGAATAATTGATGATGTCTCCTATTTTTATATTTAGCGAGTTAGGTTTTAAAATTTAACACGTTAAAACAGTAAATAATCACTAAACGACAACTATTATGAATGTCATGTGCATATGTTAGTATAGAGATACTAAAAATACTTTTGATTATAGTATTATGAAATCTATGAATAATGCTTAGCATGATGAGATCCAATAAGCATGCATAAGATGCATACTTAGTTACTAAAGTATTTTTGTTTAAATATAAGATCTAAATTTGAAAATTACTTGTTAATATAGTGTCTAATGATTATTAACAAAATATGTATTATGATATAATATGCAACACCTCCAATAGATGACATATTAACCGAAATAGCATATGATGTTGATTTCATCTCTCACATAAGATTTCTTAAGAATTTAAGAAGCAAGTGGGAGCACTATAAATTATTAAAGTCAAAATCATGATGTATGCATAAGATGTAGAGAAGATACATAGGATGTGTGGTGAAATATGAATCCATAAGATGCATTGATTCTTAGTAGGATACGTAGAGATGTAATACTCGTGTGATGAGTCTACTAAAAATAAAGCAATATTAAAACATTGAACTATGATATATCTTAGATATATCTGGGAATTAAAATAGCGATGGAATCGCAGTATAACGATTGCTATTTTGTGGTCGTGCCACCCCACTATCGCTATTGAAGAAACAACGGTTTTGAATATCAATTACAACGATAACGTGATATTATGGTCTTAAAAAAATAGAAAACGGTGAATAGTAATAATAACGGACCGCCGCTACTCAGTTTTCAACAAAACAAATTTCATTCGGCCCAGGACAAATGTAGAGCCAAAAATCAGAAAACAATCTTAAATCTATCAACTCTTTTCACTCAAATTCAGCTTTAATCAAACTCAAATACTCAATCAAGATCAAACACAATAAAATAATTGAAGGTAAGCACGGATGTTTAACTTTTTTTTTTTTTTAAAGAATTGTTGAAAAACTTTTGTTGCAACTGCTGCAAAAACTGGAACATGACTTTATGTAAGCCATCATAGACTGGCTGCAATGATGTTAGAGGCTGCTACTCGGTGCTGTTTCTTAGGTGGGTCTGCTTGAGAAAGAAATGAGAATTGAGAGTCAGATGTGCTGATTCGTAGGGTGTGTCTTCTTGAGAAAATGAGTAAATTGAGGTACCAAGGAGAGCCAGGAAAGAGAGAAAGACGGAAGAGCTTAGACAAGAGAGAAGGAAGGGTGGAAAAACAGGGGATGGGCGGTGGCCGGTGGCTGATGAAGAAGAATGGCAGGTGCTAGTGGGTCTTGGGCTGGGAATTGGTTTGTGGGTTAAATTAAGTGAGGGTGGATCCAGTGGAATATTGAATGGGTGAACAGGCTAGGTTGCTTTTTTATTTTATTTAATTTAGGAGAATATTGAAGATAAGTGGAAATTTTAGAAAATAAAATAGGAGGGAAATTTAGGTAGGAAAAAATTGAAAAAGAATTAAGAATTAATATGATATAGATATAAAGATTTTAAAAGAAAAAGTTTTAAGAAAAATTAAGGAGTAAGATTATTGTTTTGTATAATTTAGATGAATAAATAATTAAAATTAAATGATTATATATTAATTTTATTATTTATTAATTTATGATTTGATATTTGATTTTTAATATTTTTTTTATTTCCATATTTATATTGCTCCTAATTTTAATGAAAGATGGTCATTAATTACTTCAAAAATCATAATATAACAGTTTTTATAATTATAATTATAATAATTACATTTTATGAACAAAATAGAAAAAAAAATTTACGACCGTGATAAATGCAATAATCTCTGTTATGTTCACAATTGCGATAAATATAATCGAAAATGTGATCGCAATTACATTTTAAACCTCTGGATATCCCACTAAGTTAGTGAAAGCATTAAAAAAAAAAAGAATATTTCAAAAATAGTCCATATTCTACACAGAAAGAATTGAATGTTAAAAAGTGTTTACCAATTTGGTTACATCTATACAGGGGAAGAGCTCCTTGTGGCCAGTGGGGGCTTGAATAAAAAAAAATATATAAATTCATATTTATATAAATTTTTTAAAAATTAACAAGATTTTATTCAAAATTTTTTAGTGAAACAGTTATAGATGAAGTTTGATTTTATGTAATTTAGTTGAGTTTATAATGTTGAAATAAATTGTTATTTTATAGTAAGAATATTTGAGATTGAAAAGAATAAAATGTATCCATTAATTTATATGTCATTGACATTAACAATGATTTTATTAGTTGTTACTGTTACAGTTAATAATGCATTTTTAACTGTGAATGTGTTGAACACTTTGTTTGTGTAATTGAATCTAGATTAATGGTTGTATCAATAGATTAGTGAGAGCATTCAAAGAAATTTGAATATATAAAAAATTACCCATATTCTATACAAATAAAATTAAATGTTATAAGATGTATTATTAAATGAGTTTAATCTCTTCGTTCTTCTCAGCATATTAAGGAAGCTGACTAGAATCTCTAAAAGAAGCAAAAGAAAAAAGAAAAAGAAGATCCTGATGACTTGAACACTTTGGTCGATGTAATTTTAGGAGAATCTAACATAAGGTTTTCTAAAGAACACAGCATAAAGTAATGGCTTATCTGAGAAAATAACAAAGTCTAAATGTGGAATTATCCTTTTCTTGCCCCTTAAGGTGTAAATCCTGGATCTCTCCAGAAAGACGAGAAAGCCCAAATATGTTACAAGACAGGTCCAGATGTTGGGTCCAAAACATTCGCATCCTCACTCAAACTTTCAAGTTTCAAGATTCTTCTCCAAACCACCCCTGCTTTTTTGCCATGCCAAGAGCACAGCCTCTCTCCGTTGGCCTATATATATTCACCTTCCTCCTGCCCATCTTCAGCAGCTCAAAGAAAGATCAGTGGCAAACCAAGAATCTACCTCTTAGTTCTCAAAGTCTTTGTTATAACAATGGCTTCAACTTTATCTTGGTCATCATCTTCACCATTGGTATCAAACAGTTTTAAGCCTTGTGCCACTAAAGCTCCAATGCCATTCTCTGTGTCTTTTCCGTCCAAGACTTGTAGCAGCCGGCTGTCTATTGTAAGGGCACAGGCTGCTGGGGATAACAAAGATACGTTGGACGTGCACGTTAACAAAGACGATCAAAGGACAGCTCCGGAGAAGAGGCCTAAACGGTTGGCTGTGGATATCTCTCCTTTTGGTGAGTATTTAGCCTTGTCCGCTTGTACATTTTTTTTTTTTCTTTATAGCAGTAATTTAACATTTGTTTGTCACAGCTGAACCATGAATATGGCTAGCAATGATTATGGAAGATTATCCGTTCGATTCGATCTGAAAAATTGAAAACTGATTAAACAAAATATTTTAAAAATTTAAGTCGAAAATCAAATCAATTTAGATTAAAAAAATTGAAGAAATCAAATCAAAATTTGTCAATCCAATTGGATATGATTTAAGTTAAAATCAATATAATTTTAAACATTGAAAATAATTTAATTTCGACTTGATTGAGTATTCGAATTTAAAATTTGACTTAATATCAAAATTGATTAAATTAAAAATCGATCTATTGTGTCAGTTTAATTGATTTTAGTATTGTTTATGCTTATTTATTGTAAATGTAGTTTATTTTTGTTGTTGTCAAATACGATGACGATGTTTTGTTGACGTTTTCGATTTAATCTTTTTGTCACGCACTACTGAAAGTTCTGCAAGAAAAAGAATGATCAGAGGGACGCATGTTACATAAGCACTCCGTCAGAAGAGAATTTGACAAAATTTCTGTAAACTAAATAAAAACTCAGTTCTATGAATTATACTTGTCCCCTTATTTATAAAATTAATTTTTCCTTTAATTAAATATTTAATAGGTAAAAACGTCTCCCCCGCCTATTTGACGCACGAAAAATGTGTCACGTGACGCATTTTTATTATTTTTTTCATTATGCACAACAATTTTATTTTTATTGATGTTAAGTTCATCTTTATTTTTATATACTTATGATTATTTTTATTTGTTTATGTTTATTGACAACGATTTTATTTTTATTCTTACGTGTTTATTATGTATTTCAAAAGAAAAAAAGTAAGGGTAAAATTAATATTAATATGCATAAAACAGATTAACTTGATAGAATTTCCCTAGTTTTGCTATTGAATTGAGAGCTAATAAAATGTCTAGGAAGGTCATCTATTCTAATTTCTAACCGAGCTGATGGCATTCAGTACTGTGAATAAAGAGGGTTATCTTATAGGTTCAGGTAAAGGACTGTCTTATTCGAAGTAAATCCCGTCACATGCTCTGTTTTTCACAATTGGCTTAGGAGCACTCCTGCATTCATCCATTCTCGTGCATCTGTCTTTTACTTTGAGTGAGGGGAAAGATTCGATTGATTAATTCCTTTTTCAAATTTTGAGACCAATCTTACCTTTAATTATTCAGAACATCTTTAACAGGATTCATGGCTGATGGTTGACAGGTTTGTTGGACCCCTTATCTCCTATGAGATCAATGCGTCAAATGATAGACACAGTGGACCGGATATTTGAGGATGCCATGACATTGCCGGGCAGGAGCCGAACAGGAGGAGAGGTCCGAGCACCTTGGGACATCAAAGACGATGAAAATGAGATCAAAATGAGATTCGACATGCCAGGACTTGCTAAAGAGGACGTTAAGGTCTCCATAGAGGAAGATATTCTAGTTATCAAGGGAGAGCACAGGAAGGAAGAAAGAGAACATGATTCATGGACAAATAGGAGCTACGGTTCCTATGATACTCGTCTCCGACTTCCAGACAACTGTGAGAAAGATAAGATCAAGGCAGAGCTGAAGAATGGAGTTCTCTTCATCTCCATCCCCAAGACAAAAGTTGAACACAAGGTTATTGATGTAAAAATTGAGTAAAACGTTCGCGGGTTTCAAGAGGATGCCTTTGTTTCTATCTTCATGCGATCTTAAATTTTATATCGAGCTTGCTATGGTGTTTTTGATTTTGTGTTTTGCATAAGAAAGTTGTAAGCGTACGTAAATACTAATGGGAAATAAGATCTTTTTCTTCTGAAGCTATGTATGAATCAGTGTTTTATTTCCTTAGCAAAGAGCAGTGAAATAGCGGAAAATCTAGTTACTCTATTAACAATTACTCGTTTTCTTCCGAGATAGATTCGAGCCTTGTCTTCCAATTTCTAGGACATACAACAAAATTATCAGTTCTTTTCTCAAGCGCAGCAAGAAACTCCTCAACCGATGTTTGCTTCGTCAACAATTGCTGAAGCTCCTGCTTTTTTATAACAGCTTTTATTCTCTCAACACCATTGGTTTGTCGTGTATCAGCCATGGATGAATTACTTTCGGGAGTTGGAGCTCCAACAGGATCAGCTGAAGGAAGAATGTAGTAAACCTTCCCCATCTTTAACTCGTAGTTAAGCGAAAAATGCTGTATATACGTCTTGGATAAAACAATACCCGACCCTGAAAACTTCACCAATATATCTTTAACAAGCAGTGGTGCTTTCAACTCTAATTTCTTCCCATCCATCTTCACCACTTGCAGAACTTTCTGATCAGGCTTAGCGTCGACAGCTCTCAGGCAAGAACTTTCACTTGGTCTAAGAAGAGCCCAACAATTACCCATTGGGCTTCAAACATTAAAGCCGAGATTGGCTATGGGGTTATTAGCAAGAGAAGAGATAATATATGAGACAAAGAAAGTTCGTTGTTTGGTTTGTAAAAGGATCAGGGGTAACCTATATTTAAAGGCCATTAAAAGTGGGGAAATGTATATTTAAACAAAATTCAAAAGAGCGGTTCACCGGTATAAGTCTAATTTTTTAAGTTGAATTGTTCGAATTTTTATTAAATCAAATTTTTTTGAATCAGTATAATTAAGAATTAATCTTATATTTAATTTGATATGAAGACAATTCATAATTAAAAAAAAAAGTTGATCAAATTTTAGAAAAGGGAAATATTAATTCCTAATATTTATATTCCTACATTCTAGCATATGAAATGTCTATGTTATAAACTAATAGCTAAACTTAAAAGATTGGTTCAATGATATAAGTTTCGTTGAATTCTTAAATAAGAATGATTTATAACGAAAAATTTTTTAATCGAATCTTTATCACATCAAATTATTTTAAACTAGTACCAACCATGAATTGTTAATTAAATTATTCTCATACCTAATATAATATATGTGAACACATTATAATTTAAGAAATAAAAATAAACCAACAATTTGTCTTCATTAATCCATTGACCCTCATCTTTTTCTTGTATTTTGAACTTTGTATTATCACATCATGCTTTGGGTTTGATGATGTCAATAAAGCATAAGTACACGGGAATAAAGGACTCCTTGTATAATTTATTGTAGTAGGTTAGATCAGTGGGGCTGTGGGGGCTTATTAATTTCAATGGAAGCATTTGGCACGACTATCTGATTCCATTTCCATCATTCCAACGGGACCATTTCTCGGCACCAAAACATAATCAAGAATCGAAAATTCAGGAACACTTCGCGTATAAGAACATGGAGAAGTTGGGCATACTAATGGAAAACTCTTCTCATTGTTTTGAGGGCATAAAATGGTTAACGTCATTTGGGTTCATGATGTCACTTACTAATTCATCCTAGTCATGATCATGTCTTCTACCTGAAATATTATTCCATTTCTTTTAATTATTCTATCTATATAATTGTTCTTAACAAAACAAAATCTTATTGCTTCGTGTTCGCGGGTAATCATGTTGGTTCCTGGAGTTGGACAATGTCATTATCGTATTAAGAAGATAGGCAAGGAGTTTAAAAAGACTACTGCCTAGGTTTCGTTCAATCAAATACGTACTTGCTAGCTAGTTGTAAATAATTGTAGACATACAGCAAATGGTTTGCCCTTACAAGTTCAGGCATGCAATTTTGCTCAATAATTCGATCTGACCAGATAGGGCCGAGGGAGATAGCGTGGGTCCTATATGTTCACAGATGGGTAAGCCAATTGGTGCACCATTGTTTTCTTGGAAAGCCTCTACTCTAGTATAGTCTAGAGTTTTGCTCAAGTATATCTACCCCACTATAAGCTAATTTAATCATGATTTATAATGGTAATTAGTTCAATGATTTACCTTTTCCTTGTACAATGGACCCGTTTAGTTCTCTTGTTTGCTTTATCATTTTGTCCTTTTGGAGCCGCCTTCAGCACCCTCGCAGCTTGTTCTTAAATGGGTTGTTAAAACTTTTAAGTATTGCAATGGAAATTGCAAAGCTCCTACTATAGCTAGGCCAATATAATTTCTTACCCTTAATCACGAATTTTGAGCTTTATTAAACAAATTCAGACAACCTTAATGGTTCACACGACACGGTGTTCGATGAAACACTACACTAAATTGTCGTTTTGACTTGAACGCTGGCTTAAGAAGGTGGATTAGGGCCCACGAATGGGAAGAAGTAACACTGTTACACGTTACGGGCTCTAGTATGGAAAATGTGAGCTGAGCTTAAATTGACTTGGTCATATTGTTAAGCAGCCTCTGGGTCACCCTTCTTTTCTTCGGTGCATCTGTTTGGGCTTTTAGGGCAAGAAGGGCTCTGATTTATGTGGTCAAATAGTTTTAAAGTATTGATTTATTTGGGAATGACCAAAACAGTCCGAAACTACGGAATTACTTATTTTGCGTGGTCGTCTAGAAAGTATGCTAGCTAGTATATAGCTCATTCGAAACACTGGGCAGAAACCCCGAACTTGCAGCCGAAACCATTGTGGAAACACCTGCTGTCGGCTGATCATGACTTATGCCAAAAACTTTTACAAAAGCCCATTATATGAACAGGGATAGATTTTATGAACGAAGTTTATTACTACATGGAGGCTTTGACTTTTAACTTTCGCTTTCATTCTTACATAAACTTCAAGTTTGATAATCATATCTGCAATTTTTACTTGGCTACGCTTGGTATCGCTGATTTGCTGCTGTGTTTAAAAAAAAAAAAAACTTTAGAATTATTGTGAAAATAATGTTACTAAATTACTTACTCAAGAAGTAAGTTTAAACATAAAAAAAAAAAAAACACTTTTTAAAAGCATTTTTATTTGTGTTTATAAATCAAGTTGAGTTTTAGATTGAAAAATCACATATTAGTAACTACTTGAGTTTTTTATTTGGGTATGAAAACTATAAGCTCTCATTATTAGTTTTATTTTCAGTATGTCCCGTTACATGTAAAATTCCCATGATTTAATATGAATTCAATTTTATTATCATGTTTTCAAGAATAGATAGCCAAACCCTTACTCTCTTTTATGTTCTTGTAATCTCTAGTTGTTTACGCTCTCAATGATCACAAAGAAAATCATAGGCTAAAACACCGGTTTGTCACATACAAAAAAACCAAATCGGAAGCACGTTCTTGCTATCAGCATTAGAAAGAATAACTTATTTAGCATTTATAATTATCCAAAATATAAATAGAAGAAGAAGAATAGGTTGTTATTACTCGCTTAATGAGCGGCTGTTGAACTGGTAGAGAAGGGGAAGGTCAATGAATATGTCGTCTAGAATGGCCTCTAAAACATATTCCAGGGTTAATAGGAGCCATTAGATTAATAATTTAATAATAAGGAAAAGGAATATAAGCATAAACAAATTAAAACAGATGAGGAAAGAAAAAGATGAGAGTTGGATACAGCAAGGCACGTATCTTTGGACCCATTAAAAAGTATAGTAAGTTTTGATCTCTACTGTTTTTCTTTCCGCCCACTTGCACTTTTTTTTTTTTTTTTCCATTTTCTTAGTTTAGTTAATTATCTAAATAAAATCTTCAAAATCATACGAGGGTTTTCCCGATTTTGTTTCTCAAGCCCTCCCTTGTTTAGTGTATTTTCAAACCTCTAAACAGTGAAACTTTCTCGTTTAGGGTATCTTTGTTGGGGAATCTAAGGTGAGTTGGCTGTGGAAATCTATCTAGTAAGGTTTGATAGAAAAAGAAGGAAGAGAAAAGAAAACCTTATTGATTGAAGTTGTTGTATAAATATATTGTCAGCCAACGGCTCATTCTCACTTTATCTTCCCTTTTTCCAGTGTATTTTGGCTTTTAGGTGCTGATTCTCGCCTGGGTTCTTTCCCTTTTATATTAATCTCTCTGAGGTTGGTTGTGCTTGTTTGGACTGTTATTCCATGTCTCAGCCAGGGCCAAATAAGATGTCGCATGAGACCAATGCCACAGGGTTTGGTGACACGACTTATACCAAGATCTTTGTCGGAGGATTGGCTTGGGAGACTAAAAGAGATACCCTGAAACGTTATTTTGAACAGTTCGGAGAGATACTAGAAGCTGTTGTTATTAATGACAAAACCACAGGGAGATCGAAAGGTTATGGCTTTGTGAGCACACGTCCCCTCTTATCTTTCGTTTGGATTTCTTTTTCAGTTCTGGTATTTTTAACCTAGTTTCAATTACTGTATTCTAGGTGACGTTTAAGGATGCTGATTCCGCGATGAGGGCTTGCTATAATCCATTTCCTGTGATCGATGGAAGAAGAGCAAACTGTAATCTGGCTTCTCTTGGTGCTCAAAAGAATCCTTCAACTTCTGCCTCTCAGCATGGTAATCAAACTCTTAATTCGCCGTCAAACCATACATAATGAATACGGCTGTCGATATTGATGATCGTTTCCGTCTCCTTTCGTTTACATTTATTGCTTACATTTATTTCATAATAAATTTATCGTGTACACAAATTTACAGGGATGGAGAAATTCAGCCCACCACCTCGATTCATGGCGCCATCCAGCACTGGTACTCCGGCATTTTACCGTCAACTCACCCCGCAATATGCATTACCTTATTCGGCTTACGGGTAGATCAGATTAAAAACCTCTGCATAGCTTAGTAGCATTTCAAAATTGAGATGATTTACTTATTAAATTCTTATTGAATTTCTATTTTAATGTTCTTAATGCTTGTCCTTTTAACATTCAGGTATCCTGGTTACACACATGGCATTTATTCAATGGTTAGACTCTCGTTATATTATTTTTAAACCAGTCAATGCAATTTGCAATTTAAATTGGTGGTGTTCAACTAAAACCTGAAAGCATTTTTATACCGACATAGTTGTTGCAACTTTGGCATGAAGTCTTGATGTTTATGTTTCATCATTACAAATGTGTTAAACAATACTAGGATATTTTGATTTGAAATCAGTTTGTCTGTTCAGCAGAACCATTACAATGTCTATGGAGGGCAACAGTTCCCATCCCATTACGCCACCGGGACTTCTGGATCCCCTGGAGTCTACTTAAGTTACTTCCCACTGTATCCCCAGCATGGACAAGGCAGCCCAAGTCAGTATCCGAAAACCACTCACTATCCTTACTCGTTTGAGCAGTATCGTGCATTTGGGATCTTGACACTTCCTCCAGCAGCCTCTCCATCATCGCTTGCTGCCACCGGTTGAGTATCTAAATATTTATTTGTTTTCATTTGCACTACTTTACTTGGTAGGTGGGCAATAAATCTTATTGTAACAAGCTTCCTTTACAATGCAGCTGCACCGGCGACAGCAGAAGCTACCGGCATGCCTGCCTCTGCACAAAATTCATCAGTGTAATAATGCCAGTGACTGATGAAATTACGATTTCGTAACTAGGCTCAGTAGAAACAAGGGAAAGGAAACAATCAGAGAAGTCAACGGAATATTCTCTACAGATTACAAGCAGAAAAGAAAGGGATGGGGTTTTACATTTTTCCTTTTTCTTACAAATTAAAATCACACCTCAATGTGGCAAAGACTAGAGGAGCCTTAAAGACAAAATGACAGAATACAGATTTTCACTTCTAGCCATTTTTAGATTAGCTATTTGGATATATTCTTTTTGACACGCCACAATTTACACACTTTTGATTTCTCTTTTTCTTATATTCATGTCTCAAATGATCCTACAATGTTTCTTGTAGAAACTTTATCTGTTCGCATTATTGATCATGAATTCATAGGTTTTTAAGTTTCCTCATCTAAAAAGCAATCTGGATCAGAATAATGAAAGAGAGAGGCAGCTTGGGTCTTGCTTGGATTGTCAGTGCATCATAGTTTTCCTTCGTTTGGAGTTTATTATGGAATTACTGTCCGTCTCCCCGTTGTTTGTCTAAAGAGTAAACAGTACATCTCATCTTTCACTTTCCTCGGGCATTTTTATCTTACCAGTGTCCATCTTTTGCATATTCAACTTCCGGGATTCATGAAGTGTGTGTCGGGAATCCAAGACAATGCCCACACTAACTAAATAAACGTTGAGTGCGTTGGGCAACTTGTTCCAAAGCCACCCACATGATTGTGCATATATTAAACTGATTAATTTGCTTCTGATCCTTCAAATGCTTCATAGGTAAAGACCATTATTAGACAGCGAATCCCGCTGGGGAATGAGGATGACTGGTCCACACTCTACCAGTTAAAGGCAAATACAAACTTTTCAATGAAGTTTGTGGCTGCTTACAACTCAAACCATAGAATGCTGACACTGCCTACTTTATTTTGTGATTGTAATGAATTTGCCTATTAAAACAACAAACAAACGTTGATGTAACAATCTCAGCAGTTCGAGTTCAGACGTAAACAGAATTTATACCATTGCTCTGATGTAACGTGCCTTTCAGACCAAAGTCAGTCAGCTCTACCAAAGTTCATTGTCAGATTTTCAGGGAATGTTCGGTACCAATGTTAATTGTCCGAAGATGCAACATTGCATCATCCGTATTATTCTTCCATCTCTGTAGAATCTGATGTTAACGATCTGATCAAGTCAGTGCCATCTCCATTTAAAGGAACCACCATTTTTACCAATACGAGAAAAACAAAAACAGGGTTTAACTACAGATACGAAACAGGATTATCATTGATGGAAACCCCATAGAAGGTTCCATGAAAATCTCCAATAACGCTTTTGATAAAATATCATTGAAGATGCATCAGAAATGCGCAAGCAACTATTAAAATTTAAGTTGTCAGATATAATAGTCTATTGTTTGGTTTGCCCTTGGCAGAAGTTTATCTTGTTGGGAATTCCTACCGAGTTTACTGTAAGTTTTTTAATGAGTCAATGCATTGGCTGAGTCTTAGCATTGAATCTGTAGAAAAGTTAGAAAAGAATATATTCACCCTCAAATTGCCAAACAAAGTGACCAACCATTTAAGTAATTAACTATTTTGAACACTTTTCAGATGTTTCAGTCATTTCAATGAGAGGCCAAGTCGACTATCTTAAGAGAGACAGAGACTTCATATAGGATTCAATGAGATTATAAAAAAATATTTTGATAAATTTCACATGGATTTCACTTTCAAGTTCCGATTCTTCCATTACAAATTCAAACCATAAGACTGCACAGGGGGACAATCCAGTATTCCATGATGATAAAAGGCATCTAAAATTGCAACCATAGAATCGGCAGAAAAAAAATATATATAAAGAACAATAGAGATAGTCTGTTAAAAATTATCAGTTGTTAGATATGCCCCGAGCAATCTGACATTAGATATCCCTAGAGAGTGCATTGTATTATGCAACATAAATTAACATTCGTGTCCTCAAAATCCCATCCAACTCTACACACTAAAGAAACCAACCGCAATTAAACCCGTGTACCGAGGATACTGACTAAGATGCAGAGACAAGATGATAACATTATCGCCAAAAGTACCTCAAATGTACTGCTGTATCTATGTTTGTATGTGTAAATATATATATATCAGCAGTTGATCGGTCCAGCAGACAGAAACAAGCAAGGGTGATTCAGTGCACTCCCGGGCGAAGAATGCGGGGTCGAACAGGTGTCTTTGATGGGCTTACTCTGCATATGCAACAGGCAAATATTCCCATAAAATTAGGGGAGAATTTGAATTTCAAAACCACAACAATTAAAACATCAACTCAAACAGAAAAGTCACCCAAACCAACCTTATGGGCAGTGATCCCAAAACTGCACCACTGCAGTTGAGGGCTGCAATCGCACTTTCAGCCTGCAAGAGTGGAAAAATAAAACATCAAGATCATCCTTGCACACTGCAACCAAGCAAATTTACCAGTTTACAAATAAAGCCAACATTATGAGATAATCTAGAAAACAAGTTGCAGCACAATCATCCAATGGCAGTCACAAGAAAAATTACAAACATATTTCTGCAGCAAAATATACACACATTTTGGCAGTTCCATTCCATCAGAAATATTTGAGAAAATGATGCCAGCCAAACATCTACAACAGATTTGAGGCAAATGATGCCAAAAACTTTGGTTAATAATGGGGTGGATAGGACAGGGGTAATTTGATAGCATAAGAGCTTAGATCCCGGTTCAACTACAGTCCTTTAAACATGCAGCGTACTAGAAACAACAGTCGGGGATTACCTAGTAGATTAAAGCACATAAAACAAAGTGAATATGCACTCATTTTCACACTTTGCTAAACTACAGAAACACAAAGTTCTTTGACTGTTGGAAAAGTATAAAATAGTCAACAAGAAAATGAAGGAAAGTGCATTAACTCATCTTCAAAATTGGCAGCAACAGATAAAATGATTCATCTTGTGCAAGTAAAATGCAGTTCCTCAGGCAAAGAAAAAGCACAGCAACAACAAGAGTATGATGCAATAAATGGCCGTGGTGCTGAATGATAAACTAGACAAGTTCAAGGCTGATGCTATTCTCTAACAAATTGGCAATCAGTCGGTCTGGCTGCCAGCATAAAAGAAAAAAGGTTGTCCAGAGTGATGCTCTAAATCACAAAAAAAGAAGCACAACATCCTGATTGCATCCTCTGGCTAGGTTTGTCATCACAAATTACCTTCCAACAATACTGCATATAATTATTGAGATTTAAGCAAGTCCCAGGCACACACAACTCTCCTTCTGGTTCTAGGTAGAACTCATGATAATTGAAAGCAACCTAGCATTTCTAAACCTGCTGATCAGAGAGAACATTAATTCTGCAACAATTAAAATCCTCATTTCGCTCAGTCAACAGCAGCCAGGTAAAGTAAGCTTTCATAGATTTGATTCGCTGTCCTTCAACACACATTTCCACTAAACTTGTGAGCCCAGGGTCCTCATTTCACACTCCTACAATCAACAATGGACCAATAGACATGATCATGACTGATCTTAACAATCATGCACCAACAGCAGTAAAGGCCAGGGATTTAAATTGCAGCCGTGATCATGTTTTCGATCGTCTCACGTTTATCACTGTTGCGGACGTAACGGTCGCTATTGCAGTCATTGAGGTCATCGGGGTCGTGAAATTTTTTTCAATTTTGCATAATTTATTGTAAAACATAATAAGTACAACTATAATCATAAAAACACTTTTTTCAATGATTTCTAATATAGTTATAACTATGATTTTCTTTAAATGAAAAAATTAACCTTATTTATTAATCATGTATCACTCTTTTATAAGTATTTTTAATTAAAAAAAAAATTAACAATAACACAATCATTTACAATTTATTTATTTTAATAAACATTTTTTATCTTAAAACAATATTTTTTTTAATATTATTGCTATGAATTAAAAATAAACAAGTATGCAAATAAAAAAAATTAAAAAATATATATAAAAATTACACCGAATTAAAGTTTTAATGTTGAGGTAAAAAAATAAGCCAAAAATTAGATTGCTTGCTAATTGATGGACTAAAATCAGATATGGGTCAGTTAAACCTTAAAAGGCCACATCCATTTCTTTTCTATTCTTTTTATTTTCTTTCACTTCCTTAACCCCAAAACTCCCCGTCTTGCTCCTAATCCTAAAACCCTAATCTATTTTCTCTCTTCTTTCTTCACTCACCAGCGGCGCCCTTGACCCGAACCCCACCTCCAAGTTCTAGCAAACATTGTTGCTCCGTTCATCATCCAACCCTAACCACAACCTCTTCTTTTCTTTCTTTTTTCTTTCTCTTCCTTCTCTCAAAAACCCAAAAGTTTCGACCGTTTCTCCCTTTCTGACTCTAAAAACCAAGTGCTCCGACCACAATGTCACCGTCCTTGCCGCCAGTCACAGTCGAAAGAGGCTCCCTAAACATGCAAGCACCAATTTTTACAAGATGATTTTTTGTTTGAGTTTGATTTTTAGAGGCAGAGTTTTTGTAACAGTTTGTTGTTGATCAGATTGGATTTTTTCTCTGTTTCTTTCTCAATTTTTTAATTAGATTTTGGGGAAAATGATTCAAGCGACAATAGCTTCCCATTTTTGCCGCTATTGCCCATGACTCCGTTTTCTTGCAGCCATGACGGGCCGCAATGAGTGTGACAATGAATTTCGGTCCAATAGCAGTGGCGAATGGTGCCGATACCTCGAAATAGCGGCCACAATACCGCTATGCCGCCACTATTTGAAACCCTGGTAAAGGCCCTCAATGACCATAGCCTTCAACAAAAAACATGTCAGTATCTTCCTCATCCATCAATCTTAGAGACTCTATAGGGACTAATGAGAATATCTGGACTACTCTTACAAAACTATAAATTTTCCTTAACTCAATTCTCCTAAATCAACTTCCAGTCCCATTTGACAATGTATTTCCTACATAGTTCACATCCCAAAAGTAATTTTAAGCAACACAATCGGGCTGCAACCAAAAAGGAGGCAAGATGCCAAAACCAAAACAGGAGAAACCAAGTGAGCTCTCCTGAAGAGGTTTTAGACCAATGTCACTTCCTTTAATCCACTGAATTCTTCAGATCAATAAACCCCATGTGTGAAAAGATTAAAAAGACAGTTAAAACTTGGAATACCAGAGAAAACAAGATAGTATTATTCATGTAAAGAAGTGGCTAGTTAATGTTGCAAGGGAATAGGCGACGTCACTTTTCATATTAAAAAGTAAGTTTTTGAGGTATAGGCCACAACATAGCACAGAATGTTCTCAACTTCATAAAGAACAATACGGGTAAATTAACCTGAGACCATAAAAACAGATGTTGCAACTGTTTCAGCAATAAAGATAGTAAGAGAGTAACTACCATTGTGAACTCAACAAAAGCAATATGAGTTGAATGGTGATAGTCTCCCAATAGCCTCAAGCGTTGAACCTACCATAAAGCAAAAATGTTAATAAGAAATCATCAAATGTGACAAATATAAGCACTTATAAAGCAGTTGAAGTGAGTAGCTACAGACCTCCCCACAAACTGATTCAAAGAAGAGCCTGACATCAGCTTGAGTAAACTGTATCAATTGAACAAACAAGCCAGGAATTATTGCTCTAGTGGTTGATCACACTGGCATTCAAGAAAAATTGCGGACATGAGAAACTACCTTCTTGTCTATGTTTGTACAGTAAATGGTCCTTGTGCACATCTCCCGCTCGTCCTCAGACTGAAAAAGCATAAAACATACAAAGTCAAGTAATTAAAAACAAAAACACATATCAACATGACTCTGAGTTGGTTTCTGTAGTTTACACAATTGAGAATAAAGTTCACATCATATATATGCTTTACCCTGGGTAGGAAAGTTGGGTTAACAGGGGCAATTGCAGTCTTGGAAGGCAGCACTCTTACAGGGTAATAACCAAGCATGGTTCCAGACAAATTCAAAGCAGCCCTCGCATCCTCTACAAGAACATTGAATTGTCAATGCTGTAAAATGACGGCAGATATCAATGCTTACCAAATGCATAAGACTTCGATAATACCTTCTTTATAAAACTCGATGAAGGCAAAGCGGAGGACAGAATTAGGATCACCACATATGCGACAATCAACAACCTTTTGACCAAAATAACAGAAAGTTGTTTTAAGGGAACAATTCATCACTACTAAGTTGGATAAAATGAAAATTCGGCATTAAATAGGAGAAACAAACAAGAAAAGTACCGGTCCGCAACTCAGAAAGAGACCCGCAAGAAGCTCCTCCGTAACCTATACGATCATAATCAACTTGTGAGATGCGCTATATCAGTGCACAAGCAAGGAAAAACTGAGGCAAAAACCATAAGTGTGAAGATATATCACCTGTAGATCAATATCAGATACATAAACGGTCTTCCTAATTGCATCCTCTCGCTGAGCAATGATCGTTCTATTATTCAAGTTTCTCTTCCCTTGGCTGTAGTTATTCCTCTTCTGAGTAAAAAGAAAAATAGAGAATCAACAAAAACAACCAATATAAAATTGTTATAAAATCCAAAAAAAAAAAAAAATTGCCAAAGGGAAAAGGAAGTAACATACCCTTCTATTAGTATGTTCATTGGCCTTGCCAGAATTAGCATGTACTACAAAATTGTTAGTACTATATCCAAACCCATTTTCGAAAAAGCGATTATCTTGATTTTTGTTTTGATCATGGTTATAATTAAGATCATGATGAGTGACAAGGGAGGGAGGTACAAATTCCGCGGCCATGGGGTTAAGCTTAGACAAAATATCAACCAAATCACTCATCTCGTTGTTGAAAATTTCCCCATTACCCCCATTTTCTACATTGCTAAACCCATTAAGCCCAGCAGTCTTTGTAACCATCTTCGGCTGATTCTTTTCATTAAACCCATTTTGCATCTGAGTGTTGCTATTGCCATTGCTGTTGAGGGCTGCTGCTGGTTTTTCTTCCTTAGTCGTCTTAGCAGCAGTCACGGAATCAATCCTGGTTTTTAATTTATCGGGATCGTTTACCGCGTTGGAGTAAGACAACACTACAGTGCTTTCCAAATTTTGACCTGATGACCCGATTTTTACCCCAGCATTCTCGGCAACCGCCATGATCAAATGGAAACTCCCCCTATCAAAAAATGGTCTTTTTCAGATTTCCCTGTAAACAAACAAAAAAAAAATCATCTTTATTATTCTGCCTTATGTATGATCCGAAAAACAAACACCCAGAAAAAGAAAAAAGATAGAGTTGTTGTTATTAGAAAAGTAACGTACCTGCCTTATCTAAATGGTTTCCATCTATGTAAGCACCAAACCCACCCTAAAGACCGTCACTTTATGTAGTAAGAACCTTTTTTTTAAAAAAAAAAAGACTCCGCAAATTGAAGAAGGAAACGGGTAAAACAGAGGATAACCTTCTTTTTTTCGGCTTCTCTTTATAATATTATTATATATCGGTTACAGTGATGATTCTGCAGATGGATTAAGGGCACTCTTGAGAGAGAAAGTTGATGAAAGAGAGAAAGAAAAAACAGGTTTTGGTTGTTGTGTTTGTTGGATCGTCCGTTTGCGCAGTTTGGAATTATGATTTTTTTTTTCACCTCTTTGAATATAGACAGGTTATGATCATATTTAATTATCATTCAAAAATTCTAAAATCTCCTTGTTGTTTTTGTATTTCCTAAAATACCCATTCATGTATAATCATGCACATGTCATGTGTCAATCTCAGTCCGTCCATGATCATGCACAATTCAACATGCGTCTTTTTTCGGTAACTAAAATTTTGATTATATGTCATATGCTATATGATTTTTTTTGTCATAAGAAATAAAAGTAATTTCATTTCTTTTCTTTATTTCCTCAAAAGCCTTGTATTGGCTATTGATGGAATGAAAAACAAAAACAAAAATGAAAACTAGATTCTTAATTATTAAAACGTGTTGATGTTTTTTTAATACTAAAAATATAATGTTCGATAAAAATTGAATTTGTGTGCCTAAATAATTAAAAAACTTTAGATGAGTTTAATATTGAGATTTTTTTTCATATTTATTTTATTTTAATTTTAATTTTATTATGTGTATGCACATAACTTGTATTTTGTGAAGATTTTTTTTAACACGTGAATCTTATGATATTTCGGCTTGTAACATCTCATAAACAAAAAAATAAATAAATTGAACATCATGACAGACTGTGATGATAGCGATTGTCAACTTTGTATTACTATTAGTCTATTATTTTTTATTTGAAAATCAAGAAGTAGGTTGCAATTTATTATATTATTATTATTATCTTGTTTAACCTAAAATTTACTTTTATAATATTTTAAAGTATCGAATTTCTTGACTTTTTCAACGAAAGTCAGGCAGAGCATTTTGTTTTATATATGCATATGTCCCACAACAATAATTATTCGACTTGTTTATAACAAAATTAAAATAAAAATATTTATGATTATGACATTACCAAATATTAATCTCTTTTCATAATTATCTTATCTTAAAACTTTAGAATTTGATGCATAAATACAAAACACGATACTATATTGATATTAAAAATTAACATTCATTTCACATTTATTTTTATAATCAAATTTTAATCTATAGATGAAATTGAAAAGTTATTTAAATAAAAAAATATTGTTAAATAAATACGTCTTTGGTAGAGTTTTTCCATGCTCTAAAACTTAAAATTAAGCAAAGCATTTCAAAGGAAAAAACGAAATGTTGAATAGGGAATGTTAAAATGCGGACGCATTTATTCTTTGCAGTGTGGTTGATATCACTGTGAAGGGGACACGTGCACGAAGGCATCTGGGTTTTGAAATCGATAGAGTTACAGTAACAGTCATTATCCACGGCAGTGACAGACATCAGTTTGTTTTATTGTTTCTTGAGAAGGGCATCATCGACCCCACTCGTGCTGATATTAGGAAAATGACAAAATCTCGCTTAAATACGATGCCCACGTGTCCTTCCTGTATGGTAAGAAATGAAAGATTGTTTTGATTTGGTTTGACGTCGAAAACGACGTCGTGGAAAAGTTCTAGATCAAAGATTTGTGTTCATCCGAGTGGTTGACAGCGTCTTTTTCGGCGGTTCAAACTTGGCTTCAAAGAATTAGAATTTTCAACATAAAAAAGAAGAAGAAGAGAATTTAGATATATAAAGAATATGAAAAAAAATAAAAAATAAAAAAGATAAAAAGATATATAAGAGTTGGTGTTATGTTTGGACAAAATTGAAAAGATGGACGACTTCAACTGCATGTTGAAATTGGATTTTACAATTGACAAAGTCAAAATCTTATCATCAAATTTTAAACTTATCTGTTAAAAATTAAAAATTATTATTGAAATTTTCTTCCACAACTATATGATAAAAAAATAAATTATATAAATGTAAATTATGTATATAAATAAATATGACAAAAAACTCAAATTATATAAATGTAAATTGAACTGTTTTACATATTTCTTTAATTTCAAGTAAAATTAACAATAGTGAGATTC
Organism: Firmiana major; assembly: GCA_033439115.1. NCBI lineage: Eukaryota > Viridiplantae > Streptophyta > Magnoliopsida > Malvales > Malvaceae > Firmiana > Firmiana major. Next base: position 85,387,283 of record CM065897.1, read on the forward strand.
ATAATTTTTTTTAGTTGAACTTTAAATTTAATGCTTTTAAAAAGATACGGAAAAATAATAATTGATAAATCAAATATAAATTATTTATTAAATTTATAATCTTATGTAAAATAAAATTAATATTTTTATAAATTAATAATTAAATTTGATAATTTATTTATATTTATTATACACGTTTTTTTTTTAAGTGGATATAATATTTTTATCATTTTAATCGAGAATGGTATTATATATATTAATAATTAAAATTTTATTATCATTGTATAAACAGTTAAATATTATCAAATTAAATTAAAGTTTAATATATGTAATTTATGTAAATAAAATATAAAATTAAATAATTTAATTAAATATTTGTAAATCATGTAAAAACTTCAAAATATTATAAAATTAAATTAATTTTACACCTCTCTCGGAAAATAACTGAAACGTTCATCAATTACAATCTTTGGGAATCCCCAACGTCTTTGGCTCTTGTCGGCCAACTGGCATCCAATTCCACACATCATTGTATCTTCTAGGTTCTCTTTTGCTTTCGTCATATTAAATTTATTTTTTAAGGAGAATATGAATAATTGAGAATTTACGAGGGAGTTTTTAGATTTAAAGTTAAATTTTACTATATGTTAAAAAAAAATTAACCATTAAGATTAAATTTAATCTTTTTCATTTCCGTATTCTCTTTTTTAAACATTTTTATAATAAATATTATTTCATAAATATAAAAAGTTGGCAACCAAAGATCCTTCAAAAAAATTAATCATTTTTTATTTTTTATTTTCCCCTCCTTTTTTTTCATTTTCATATTCTCTATTTTTTTTGTCATATTCTCTCTCTTTTTTTCTTTTTCATTTTCAGACATCAGCTTAATTTAACATTCCACAACATTTCTGATTATTTTTAAATTTTTTCTTAGATAAATAAAAAATAAATCTGCTATTTAAATAATTTTTAAAATCGATTCAACCATCATAACGGTTAGAATATGCCCCGCGTTCCATTGTAGATATAATTTGTGTGCACAAAGATCACCGAATTTTTGTTTTTAATATATTTAAAAGAATTGCATCGACTTCAAAGGTCAAAGCTTTACTTTCAGATTACTTTTAATTCCTCCACTTCCATTTTCTATCTCCACTTTCAAATAAATAAAACTTTTCGGAATGTATTATAAAGATATAAAGCAATAATAGCAAAAGAAATTTCTCAAAGTGAGTCAAAAAAAAAAAAAAAAAAGGCCAAGCACGCATTTGATCAGTTTAAATCTCATCAAAACTTTGAGCAAAATTCCTAGATTTAAAGCACCAATCAAAAGAAGAAAATATACAACTAGGTCAGCTGATTCTCCAAGAACATTTTTTTGTTGTGTTTTTTCAAGACTTAAGGAATTTCTAACCTGACTTAAACCTGCATGATCTTCATATTTATAATTTGAACCTGAGTGCAAACTGTTACGCATGATAAAAGAATAATAAAAGTACGTCACGTGACGTACGAAGAATGTATCACGTGGCACACGAAGAAAACATATAAAAAAATGATACAAGCCCTGAGTAAGATAAAAATGACAAAAATATAATTAGTGTCAGAGTAAATCCCTATAAATAAGGGTCAGGTACAATTCGTTAACTTAATTTTGAATTTTCCTACTAAAACTTTGCTCAATTCTCTGGCTGACTTAAGCATCGGAGTGCTACCCCTTGCGTCTCTCTAATCTTTCTTTTTTTTTGCAGAGGTATTCTAGAACGCATGACACGAAGTTCGAAGTGAAGACGTTAGCAATTCATCACCGTTGTAATCGAGCAACAACAATTGGCGCCGTATGTGGAAAACAGAAGAAAAGCTTTCGACAACGATGGTACAGACACGTTCAGCAGCAATCAGAAGTGAAGAAAGTGAGGATATGGCGAGCTCTCCAATGGTTGACTTGGGTGATGGAGTTTTGAGAGAAAGAGGGTCGTATATGATGACGATTCCCGTAGCCGAATTCGAAGCCATGCAGAAGCAGAGGGAAGAGACCGTCGAAGCCCTGCGGACTATGGTTGATCTGTTCAAGGGAGCTTTTCTACAAGTGAACTTGCCGCTGACCGTCCAGAACTTGGTAGGAGAAGGGCGAACTACGCGAAGCCCTGGCGCACGAGACACTCACGGCATGCCCGTGTGAACCCCTTGTGTGCGATACATTCACGGCATGCAAGACCCTCACGGCAGCACAGGCCTTCGCGTGTAAGACCCTCACGGCAACGTAGGCCTTCCCGCGCAAGACCCTCACGATAGCACAGGCCTTCTCGCCCAAGACCCTCACGGCAGCCCAGGCCTTCGCGTGCAAGACCCTCACGGCAGTGCAGGCCTTCACGTGTAAGACCCTCACGACATGGGTGCGCGAGACCCTTGTGGTATAGCTGCACAAGACCCTCACGGCAGAGGTGTGCGAGACCTTCACGACATGGCTGCGCGAGACCCTCACGACATGGTTGCAAGAAACCCTCATGGCAGGGGTGAGCGAGGCCCTCACGGCAGGGGTGTGCGAGACCCTCGCGGCATGGCTGCACGAGACCCTCCCGGCAAGAGAGCGCGAGACCCTCACGGCAGAGGTGCACGAAACCCTCATGGCATGGCTGCTCAAGACCCTCTGTTTTCTTCGTGCGCCACGTGGTGCATTCTTCGTGCGCCATGTGGCGCACTTATAGCACGAGGATGCCAGCTCGCGTGAGACCCTAACGACATGACCGCGCGAGACCCTCACGGCCTAGCTTCATGAGATCGTCATTGCAGGGGTGCGCGAGATCCTCGCCGCATGGCTGCACAAGACCCTATGTGTAAGACCGAGGAGGACATGAGGCGTCAAGGTATGGGAGACCCTGTGCGTAAGGCCTCGAAAGGCCTGCGGCGCCAAGCTACTGAAGACCCCATGCGCGAGACTCCAATGAACTGGAGATATCAGGGCGTCGAAAAATGCGGCGCATGGTACAATGAATTCAACACTGGAGATTGTTGGTGGCCGGAGACGCCAAAGTACTAGAAACCTTAAGGGTCCGGCTATGGTAGATTTTGGATATTTGGGCGCAGAATATCCTTGGCCCCAGAACACAAATGACCTGCCAAACAATGGAATCAAAGGTGTGAGAATGACACGGTCTCATGTTGGGAGAGACTCGAAAATAAATCCAACACGGAACCTTGAAACTGGAATGACAAACTTTCAATCTCAGACTCGTCAAAATCGAACTCAGGGTAACAGGAGAGAAGCTATGGACTGCGACCAAGCTGATTCATATGATGCTAAGAAAGTGCAAAACAGACCTGCGTCCAAGGTACAAGTTGCCACAGACATAAAAAAATAGTGGAACAAATCTTAGAACAGAAAAGGTTGGTTCCAGCTGAAGAAAACCAGAGGAGGAGAATCTCATTCAATACAACGATCATGGGAAAATCGCTACCCCCCAAAATTCAAGACGCTGCAGATGACAGCGTATACGGGAAAGACTGATCCTTATGACCACATTCAGAACTATGAGTCATTGATGTTATTACATGGATGGGAGGATGAGATTATGTGTAGAGCATTCCCCTTAACTTTAACTAATCACGCACTAAAGTGGTTTAACAGTTTTTCGGAGGGGTCTATTTCATCTTCCAATCAATTAAGAAGCGAATTCCTTGTGAGACCCCATATATGTATAATGGTATATATATACATAGAAATGTAAATGAAGTTGTATTATGAAGACATGAGATTGATGATACAATTGTAATGTGTAGTATATGTGATGTAAGTCCATAAATTAAATGTACACACATGTAATAAGAGTTGTGATTATACATACAAGTTACATTATATATAAATGTGAAGAAATAGACTTAAACATGTGGAGAATGTGTGTAGAATGGATTATGAGTAGTTTGGTCAAATGGAAGTAGAATTGCATAAGTTGTGCACTTCCATTTGGTTTATATTAAGTATCTTTGGTTATACAAGGATTCTACACAAGTTTTAATGTGTATGAAGTATTATGAGATGTCATTTTCAAGTCTCAAAGATGATTGGATGAGAAAATGATCATGGCAGCAAATTAAGGATGTTTTGGTATAAGTTTTTGCACGAAACTGTAGCAAAATCTGGAAACTATGAAAGGCAGATCGATCTCATAGGATGAGAGATCGATTTGAAAGAGCCAGAAAGCTCTTATTTGAGCAAAGGAATAGGGCAGATCGATCTCCAATAGAGCCAGATCGATCTCCTAAGCATTCTGTAATGAAAAGATCGATCCTCAAGCACCCATATCGATCTCCTTAGCTCTCTGTTTGGGAGCATATCGATCTCATGCTTCGACAGATCGATCTCATGCTTAAAATGCAGTGAAAATGAGGGATTTAAGGGGATCAGATCGATCTCCTCTTGGTGTAGATCGATCTCCTCAAGCTATTTCTATAAAAGGAGGGCTGAAAATCTAAAAATTTCGGGAAAAATACTATTCTTCCATTTTCAACCCAAAAACATAACATTCTCTCTCTAAAATCAGCTATTTTCAGTAAGATTTGAAGAGAGACCATTAGAGACAAAGTTGTTCCTATCAAAGAGAAGAACAACATAGTTGGAAAACATTTTCCCATTGTTGGTATTGAAGGAGCTAAGGGCGTTGTCATTTGGAACAAAAAAGAAAAATCAGATTTGGTAAGATTCTAACACTCCAACTATGGTACATTGTCTATTTAATAGATTTTGGAGTTGTTTGGCATGAGTATGGATGGTTAGAAACTATCTAAAATGCATTGGAATGATTATGACCTAGAAATGGTCTAGTGTGAGAAAGTGGAATGTATGGAGATTAATGAGAAATGGGATGTCTAGAGGTGACAATAGTGTTATGGGCATGATTTTAAGATGTTGGTGAATAAATTGTAAGATTTACCTAAAAGGGGTAAAATGTGGGTTAAGGCATTGGTAAAATGCATAAGTGAATTATATCGAATAGTGAGGTCAAATATGGGTTAACAACATTAACTCAAATGATTTGGATGAATGAATCGCAGCTTCCGAGGATATGCCGGAGCGAGTTGAGCCAAGAGCGTGAGAAGTTAAGAGGAAAAGAGTCACACCAAGTAAATCGAGGTAAGAGAATTGTGTGGACTCTTAGAGATATCTGTGCGCAGTTTGGGCGCATTAAATGCTTTGCTAGAATGCATGAGACATTAGGAAATGATGTTGGGTGATTGATGGGTAAAAGTTGGGTGTTTGAGAAATGTGCATTAAAACAAAAGCATATTGCTTTGAAAATCATGTTTTATTATTTTTTAGCAAATGATTTGGTAGGTTGGCAAATATTTGAAATGATTTGCAAAAGAGTTGAGTCGTTTTGGTTTGTTAACCACACTTTGCAAATAAATGAGCCACCTACATTGTTTTCGTGAGTATGAAAACGTGCTAGAGTACGACTCGCATGAGATTTGACGTGTTTTATACACATGAGTGCTAGAGGCACTAGTTTTCACATGGATTTCATATTAGTTTTGGCATTGTGCTTGGAGTTTGTCTTACACTAGATGCTTACCTTGCTTGTTGTCGTGCTTGAAGCTTCGGGTGGATTGGGTATCACTTCGATTAAATAGGCTCGCACGTGCATTGTTTTGACATGATTTATTATCTGTGTTAGGAGTTTCGGGTAGACAAGAGGTCGTACCGATTAAATAGGCTCACACGTGCGTTTTGAGATGTGGCTTGATATGATGTGTTGATTGGGTCCACGGAGTATGTGTACCGTGCATGTAGCATGAAGTACATTGTACCGTGTTGAGATTGTGATGTACCTTCTTCGGACGAGATCTGCTATGGACCGGTGGGTAGGATTTGACCCACCTCCCGTGTGGAAGCAGATAGTGGTGATATCCCGCACACCTGATCCGTGTAGCCGGTATCACAGGTTATGTACATAGACCTTGAGGTTATTACCTATTATAGAATTGTCTATCTCACATGTCTATTGTTTTGAGAATAAATCCATGTTTAATATGATTTGTGGGTCAAGACAGTCAGAGGGATGGGCTGAGACCTGACAAGTGTTGAATTATTTTGAGATATTGATTGTTAATGGTTTTTAAATTGCACAGATGCATGATAGTTAATGTCATGCTTATTTGAAAAAATGCATGATGTTTAATGCCATGCTTATTTGAGAAATGCATGATGGTTAATGTCATGCTTATTTGAGAAAATGCATGATGTTTAATGCCATAATTTTTTGAGAAAATGCATGATGGTTAATGACATGCTTATTTGAGTTGAAATGTGCACTGGATTTTAATAGCATGAATGCCTTACATACCATTAACACAATCATACACTCATGTTTTGAGATAAAATGATGAATTAAATGTTTTTGAGCATGGCATCACAATCACGTAGATAGTGCAGTATCTACTTATTCGCATGATTGCTTTACTGAGCGTGTGGTTTGCTTACCCCCTTATTTTCCCCCTCTCTATAGAGATTTGAGTATAGAGTGAGCGTGACTGGAGGCGTTCCCTTTGGTAATCCGCTGCATCCCATCGCTAAAGGTATACACACTGTTGAAATTTTGTATCTAAACTTACGATAGCACAGTAGCATTTTGTATGTAACTATTGGAGATGTAAAACAATGTAAACACATGTAACAACTCTGATATATGTACATTTATACAAGTGTTTACTTATGAATAATATGCAAATTAAATTGGTATGGTGGAGTGAGTTAGACATCGACACACAGCCCAACTATTGAGGAGAGTTGTTGTTCACGATTGAGGTAAGGACGAATGATAAATGATGCATGAAAATGTGAAAAATTTGTACGTATTTTGGTAAGTTGAGGGTCGTGACAGAAGTTGATATCAGAGCTCGAGTTTGTCTGATGTGTGTCGTGTCTAAAATACTTAATAAGTTTGAAAATTACATCCCCATGTTACTGTGTTTGTTTAAATACAATTTTGTGTGTGTCGATGGGTTGACTAAGTAATTGATTGTGAATATAAGGAATTGAGTAAAGATGCCTAATACCAGTCGCGGTAGAGGGATGAGAGCATAGGCTCGAGGCCGTAGAGGTAGGCCTGGGGGTCGTGTTGAGCCGAAAACACACGAGGCTCAGGATGATGTTGAGGTAGAGGCTGATGTTGAGTCCGCTCCACAGGGTCCAGAGGAGAGGCCCGAGAGTACTGAGGCTCGCTTCGCGAGGATTGAGCAGATCATTGAGATGATTGTGGAGTCGGTCACCTAATCTTTATCTGGAGTTGGCGGTAAACAGAGTTCCGCTACACAGGGTGATGTCGAGCAGGCGACAGCTCGTGAGTCACGGGCAAGGGAAGCCTAGAGACCTTAGACGACAGATACCTCACCCAAACAGGATGTGCCTACGCCGGTTGCTACACCAGGTAGTAGAGGTTGGGGATATGGATGTGATTTGGATAGACTGCGGCAATTCCAGAAGTTTGGACCGTCGTCTTTCAGTGGAGTAAAGGACCCAGTAGCGAATGAAGATTGAATCAATGAGATCGAGAAATTATATGGGTTCTTTGAGTGCACTACTACCGAGATGGTAGCGTTTGCCGCTTTGATGCTGAAGGGATCAACAGAACATTGTTGAAAGTCCACCAGACCTATTTTGAGAGCCCGACATACTGAGATCAGCTGATATGTATTTCTAGAGCCTTCCAGAGACAATATGTCCCGGATACTACACAACAGAAGCTAAAGATGGCATTTTTGAGACTGACCCAAGGGAGTAGGACCGTGGATGAGTATGAGACTGCTTTTATATCCCTGGGTAGATATGATCCCAACACGATGAGTAATGAGATCGAGAAGATCCAAAAATTTATGGATGGGTTGAGACTGACCATCAGGTCAAGATTGGTTCCTCTGGATATACCGACCTATGAGGAGGCAATGCGCAGAGCGCAATTATGTGAACAAGATGTTGATAGAATCGCCTCAGAGTTTAGAAAGGTTTGTAAGATGAGGGACAGAGAGAAAAAGATATCAATGATGGATAGAGGCTTCAGTTATAAGGGAAGCAAAAGATTCTCTAGAAAGAGGCCGAGGATTGATGAGATTAGGGAGAGGACAGTTAATACTCCTATGTATCCGGCCATTGCTCCAGCTAAGGAAATTGTGATTGGAAGGCCACGACCTACTACAGAATAGTGTGGCAAGTGTGGTAGGTACCATGGTACTCGACCATGTTATGGACCTCAGGTAGTATGCTTCAGATGTGAGAAGCCAAGGCACATAATCAGAGATTGCCCAGAGATGACAGAGAGAGCCCCACAGAAGGGCAATGAGCAAAGAGAGCTCCAGTTGGTATAGCTGCTCCGAGGAGGAAGGCTACAGCTAAGGAAAAAGGGAAGCAAGCAGTGGGTGTGAGCAGAGGACGAGTGCACGCACTGGACCAGGACACTGCGGATCAGTCATCGGATGTGGTAAAAGATACCATCCAAATCTTTGATTTAGAAGCTTATGTACTGTTTGATCCTGGTGCCACGCATTCTTTTGTATCACCATCCTTTGCATGTAAATTGTTGAAGCATGTAAAACCCACACTGCTTGATAAGATGTTGTTGATATCTACCCATATGAATGATAGTTAGTTGACTGAGCATGTATATAGGGATTGTAAGATGAAGATAGGAGGTAAAGAGATGGCAGCCGATTTAATTTTATTAAATATGTGTGATTTTGATGTGATCCTAGGAATGGATTGGCTGGCTGCCAATCATGTTGTTATGGATTGTTATGCAAAAACTTTGATGTTTCCAAAGATAGACAACCTTGTAGTAAATTTTGTGAAATGAAGTTAAAGAACATGATTATTATAAGTGTGATGAGTACAATCTTGATACATGATGTATGAAAGATAAATTTGTTTATCAATCTTGTGTGTGAATATGATGATTTATGATTACTAATGGTGGAAAGAATAATGTGAAGGGTTCATCGCTTATGTGATTGAGACGGATAAGGCACGTCCGAAATTGGGAGACATTCCAGTGGTTAGGAAATTTTCAGATGTCTTTCTGGATGAGTTACCAGGGTTACCTCCAGATAGGGAGATGGAATTTGGTATAAACTTAGCACCTGGTACAGAGCCAATATCTAAGCCACCGTACAGAATGGCTCAAGTTGAGTTGGAAGAACTAAGAAAACAGCTACAAGAGTTGCTAGAGAAGGGGTTCATCAGACCGAGCGTCTCACCTTGAGGAGCATCGGTTCTATTTGTAAGGAAGAAGGATGGAAGCTTCTGACTGTGTATAGATTACCGGTTGTTGAATAAGGCCACCATTAGGGATGTAAATGGGTAGTGTGTAAACGGGTACCTGGTACTACCCGTCCCGTTTAAGTCAGATTCGGGTACCGGTAAACGGGTTTTAATCGGGTTAGGGTAGTAATTTCACTACCAGTGACAGGTTAGGGTAGGGTTCGGGTAGTACCCTCGGATACCCGGTACCCGAACCCGATTAATGTAATCGGGTTATTAATCGGGTTCGGGTACCCGAACCCGATACCCGAACCCATTTATTTTTTGCTTACAAAATATAATTTTTAAGGTTGTGGGGACTTGAACCTTTATCTTTTAATCTTTATACAATGAACTTGTCAAGTAAATCATAACTTATATTTGACATAATGTGTTCTAAAAAATATTTATACAATAAAATTATGTGTCTAAAAAAAATTAGTTATTAGCATAATAAAAATAATTATGAAATTAAAATAATTGATTATACTTAAAATAATAAGTTTTAAAATTTTAAATATAATGTACTAAAATTAAATTTAAAAAAATTTATAATTAGTTAAAATGCAATTCTTACACATTAATGATTAGTCATTTGTATATATGATATCAATTCATAGTATATTTATATGATACAAATTGTATTTAAAATTGTAATTCTCAATTTTAATAAAACATTGTTGACTAAAAAAATTAATAAAAAATAATATTAAAATAAATAATTGTGAAATTAAATTGAGTTAATTATGCTTAAGATAATATGTCTTAAAATTTTAAATACGAGGTACTGAAATTGAAATAATAAAAGTTTCATATTTAGTTAAAATCAAATTCTTATATATATATATACACACACACTAATATAGTATTTGTATATGATATAAATTATATTTAAAATTGAAATTATCAATTATAGTAAAACATTTTTTAGTCAAAAAATTAATGAAACATTATAATAAAATAATTATGAAATTACATTAGTAAATTATGTTTAAGATAATAAGTATTTAAATTTTAAATATAAACTACTGAAATTAAAATGATAAAAGTTTCAAATTTGATTAAGATATAATTCTTACAAATTGATCATTTACATGTATTATATATGATACTAATATAGTACATGCATATGATACAAATTGTATTTAAAATTGAAATTATTAATTATAATAAAACATTGTTTACTCAAAAAAATCAATGATTCAAATTAAAATTTTAAGTATATGATAAATTGATAACTTCATATTATAGTATATGATATTATAGTATAATTATAATATATGATATTATAATATATGATCATTTTACATATATGATACTATAGTATATGTATATGATACAAATTGTAATGAAAATATTAATTATTAATTTAAGGTCTACATCTTTTTAATCATTTAATATTATTATCATTGATTAAATTAATTTACATTACATAAATATATCATAACTTCATAAGAAATCAAATGTATCAAATTAGAAATATTATGGTATATATTATGCACTCATAATGATTTCAAGTTACTTGTTGAACTATTAAAGTTTGTTTAATTATGATGGAACATGTATGTTTTTATTTAATTTTATGTTTTTGATTTTTGATGTTAGAATAATTTTTTTTCATAGTTGGGTTTCGGGTTCGGGTTATTAAACGGGTTGTCAAAATATAAATTGAATAATCGGGTAATTACACGGGTTCGGGTATTTAACGGGTAGTGTAAAATTTATTAGGGTAGGGTTCGGGTAATTGTTTCAAAAATTAATCAGGTAATTATAGGGTTCGGGGTCAAGTAGTCCAAAATTAACGGGTACCCGCCCCCGTTTACATCCCTAGTGAGTAATCATCGAAGTATGCTTAATCCGGACACTTTTGAGGCATTGATGTGTTGCCAAAATTGGGTAAGGAGTGACGTAGGAGGTAAATAATTTATTTGTTATAACTCTTTTTATTTTATTTGTTTCTTTTTCAAAAGTAGTCTATTATTATATTTTAGCTCAAGACTAATATTTTATTTATTTTATTTGTAGGAGCATCTACAACTATGGACTCAAGTGACATTTTTAATAATGATGAAGAATGAAGATTTATCATGATTCCAATAAATTTCAAATATGTTTTTTAATTTTTACTTAAATTATGTTTGTTTGTAGTTTCATAAATATGTTTTTATGATTTGTTTATTTGCTATGATTTCAAGTGGTTTGTTGAATTATTAAAATTTGTTTAATTATGATAGAATATGTATGTTGTTGTTTAATTTTTATTTTTTATTTATACAAAATTAGATTACTTTTTTCGGGTTTCGGGTTCGGGTTTCGGGTTCGGGTTACTAAACGGGTTGTCAAATTATGGGTTGAATAATCGGTAATTAAACGGGTTCAGGTAATTAACGGGTATTATAAAATTTATTCGGGTAGGGTTCGGGTAGTATCTTAAAAAAATAATCGGGTTTTAATCGGGTTTGGGTTTTATGATTGTTAATCGGGTTCGGGTTCGGGTACCTCAAAATTAGCGGGTACCCGCTCCGTTGACATCCCTAGCCACCATCAAGAATAAGTATCCCCTTCCACGCATTGATGACTTGTTGGATCAGCTTAAGGGAGCACAGGTCTTTTCCAAGACAGATCTGAGATCAGGGTACCATCAGTTAAAGATACGAGGTGGAGATATACCCAAGACAGCTTTTCGCACCCGGTATGGACATTATGAGTTTATGGTTATGCCATTCGGGTTGACGAATGCTCCCGCAGCTTTTATGTCGTTGATGAATGAGGTATTCTACCGGTATTTGGATCGATTTGTGATCGTGTTTATTGATGATATACTGGTGTATTCAAGGTCGAGTGAGGAGCATGAAAGGCATTTAAGGATAGTGCTACAGACCCTCAGAGAGAAGAAGTTGTATGCTAAACTCAGCAAGTGCGACTTTTGATTGGAACAGATCTCTTTTTTGGGTCACATAGTGTCGAAGGATGGAGTGTCAGTGGATCCATCTAAGATTGAGGCCGTAGTTCAGTGGCAAAGACCCCAGACAGTGACAGAGATCAGAAGTTTCTTGGGTTTAGCTGGATATTATCGAAGGTTTGTAGAGGGATTTTCGAGGTTAGCTGCTCCTTTGACATGTCTCACAAGAAAGAGTATAGAATTTGTGTGAGACGATAAGTGTGAGGAAAGCTTTGAGGAGTTGAAAAGGAGATTAACCACAGCTCCGATCCTCACCATTTCTACTAGCTCAGGAGGTTTCTCGGTGTAAACGGATGCTTTACACCAAGGACTGGGCTGTGTATTGATGCAGGATGGGAAGGTAGTAGCCTATTGATCAAGACAGTTAAAGGATCATGAGAGGAACTACCTGACCCATGACTTGGAGTTGGCGGCTGTAGTGTTTGCATTGAAAATATGGCGCCACTACATCTATGGTGAGAGATTTTAGATTTATACAGATCATAAGAGCCTTAAGTACTTATTCTCACAGAAAGAGTTGAACATGAGACAGATAAGATGGCTCGAGCTGTTAAAGGATTATGATTGTGAGATCCTGTACCACCTGGGTAAAGCAAATGTGGTTGCTGATGCATTGAGTAGGAAGCATCTCGAGATGGTGTCATTCATGATGGTCAGGGAACACGAGTTGTTAGAACAGTTCACGAACCTCAGTTTGGATATGACCCCGCCTGACGTGGATAGTGGATTTATGATAGCTAGCTTGCAGTTGGAACCGGATCTGGTAGATCAAATCCTACAGGCTCAGCGAGTTGATCAGCAGTGCACTGATATTATCGGGCAGATACAGAAGGGTACAGAGATGGATTTTGAGTTGAGTTCAGATGGATTGTTGAGGTTAAGAGGCAGGATATGTGTTCCTGATGATGCAGAGATCAGAAGGTTGATCTTGACAGAAGCTCACTCATCGAAGTACACGATATATCAAGGGAGTACTAAGATGTATCAAAACCTTTGAAAGGTTTATTGGTGGTCTGGAATGAAAAAGCACATTGTTGAATATGTTGCTAAGTGTCTCGTTTGTCAGCAGGTGAAGGTAGAGCATCAGAAGCCTGCAGGGTTATTGCAGCCTCTACCGATACCGACTTGGAAGTGGGAGCATGTCACCATGGATTTTGTGATGGGATTGCCGAGGACCCGGAGAGGTCATGATGCCATATGGGTGATTGTGGATCGGTTGACGAAATCAACCCATTTTCTAGCTATGAGAGCTACCGATACTCTGAACTAGTTAGCGAACCTATATGTGCGCGAGATAGTGAGGCTACATGGAATTTCAGTGAGCGTTGTTTCTGATAGGGATGCCTGTTTCACTTCCCACTTCTGGAAACGTTTTTAGGAAGCGATGGGGACCCAGTTGAGTTTTAGCACGGCATTTCATCCTTAGACAGATGGTCAGTCAGAAAGGACTATACAGACCCTGGAGGATATGTTGAGAGCGTGTGTATTGGATTTTGGAGGCTCCTGGGATGACCATTTGCCACTCGCAGAGTTCGCCTATAATAATAGTTTTCATGCGAGTATCGGGATGGCACCATATGAGGCATTGTATGGGCGTAGATGCCGTTCCCCTATTGGATGAGAAGAGGTTGGTGACAGACAGATATTTGCTCCTGACTTGGTTAGACAAGCCTCTGAGGACGTCCAATTGATATGTGAGAGATTACGGACAGCTTAAAGCAGGCAAAAGAGTTATGCTGACAAGAGACGGAGACCACTAGAGTTTGATGTGGGTGAGTCAGTGTTTTTGAAAGTTTCCCCTTCGAAGGGAATTATGAGATTCGGGAAGAAGGGAAAGTTGAGCCCTCGATATATAGGGCCATTTGAGATACTTGATAAGGTGGGAGATAAGGCTTATAGATTGGCATTGCCACCAGAGTTGGCAAGTGTGCATAACGTCTTCCACATATCCATGTTAAGGAAGTTTCATCCGGATCCAACGCATGTAATAAGGTATGAGCCATTGGAGCTCAACGAGAGTATGACATACGTTGAGAAGCCAATTCGGGTATTGGACAAAAAAGAGAAAGTGTTGAGGACAAAGACAATTCCCTTGGTAAAAGTGCTTTGGCAACATCACACTGTGGAAGAAGCCACATGAGAATTGGAGAGTTTGATGTGGGAGAAGTATCTCGAGTTGCTCATAGAATGATTGGTTCCAATTTGGAGGACCAAATTTTTTAAGTGGAGGAGAATGTGAGACCCCATATATGTATAATGGTATATATGTACATAGAAATGTAAATGAAGTTGTATTATGAAGACATAAGATTGATGATACATAAATTAAATGTACACACATGTAATAAGAGTTGTGATTATACATACAAGTTACATTATGTATAAATGTGAAGAAATAGACTTAAACATGTGGAGAATGTGTGTAGAATGGATTATGAGTAGTTTGGTCAAATGGAAGTAGAATTGCATAAGTTGTGCACTTCCATTTGGTTTATATTAAGTATCTTTGGTTATACAAGGATTCTACACAAGTTTTAATGTGTATGAAGTATTATGGGATGTCATTTTCAAGTCTCTAAGATGATTGGATGAGAAAATGACCATAACAGCAAATTAAGGATGTTTTGGTATAAGTTTCTGCACGAAACTGCAGCAAAATCTGGAAACTATGAAGGGCAGATCGATCTCATAGGATGAGAGATCGATTTGAAAGAGCCAAAAAGCTCTTATTTGAGCAAAGGAATAGGGCAGATCGATCTCCAATGGAGCCAGATCGATCTCCTAAGCATTCTGTAATGAAAAGATCGATCCTCAAGCACCCAGATCGATCTCCTTAGCTCTCTGTTTGGGAGCAGATCGATCTCATGCTTCGACAGATCGATCTCATGCTTAAAATGCCTTGAAAATGAGGGATTTAAGGGGATCAGATCGATCTCCTCTTGGTGCAGATCGATCTCCTCAAGCTATTTCTATAAAAGGAGGGCTGAAAATCTAAAAATTTCGAGAAAAACACCATTCTTCCATTTTCAACCCAAAAACCTAACCTTCTCTCTCTAAAATCAGCCATTTTCAGTAAGATTTGAAGAGAGACCATTAGAGGCAATGTTGTTCCTATCAAAGAGAAGAACAACATAGTTGGAAGGCATTTTCCCATTGTTGGTATTGAAGGAGCTAAGGGCGTTGTCATTTGGAGCAAAAAAGAGAAATCAAATTTGGTAAGATTCTAACATTCCAACTATGGTACATTGTCTGTTTAATAGATTTTGGAGTTATTTAGCATGAGTATGGATGGTTAGAAACTATCTAAAATGCATTGGAATGATTATGATCTAGAAATGGTCTAGTGTGAGAAAGTGGAATGAATGGAGATTAATGAGAAATGGGATGTCTAGAGGTGATACTAGTGTTATGGGCATGATTTTAAGATGTTGGTGAATAAATTGTAAGATTTACCTAAAAGGGGTAAAATGTGGATTAAGGCATTGGTAAAATGCATAAGTGAATTATATCGAATAGTGAGGTCAAATATGGGTTAACAACATTAACTCAAATGATTTGGATGAATGAATTGCAACTTCCGAGGATATGCCGGAGCAAGTTGAGCCAAGAGCGTGAGAAGCTAAGAGGAAAAGAGTCAAACCAAGTAAATCGAGGTAAGGGAATTGTGTGGACTCTTAGAGATATCTGTGCCCAATTTGGGCGCATTAAATGCTTTGCTAGAATGCATGAGACATTAGGAAATGATGTTAGGTGATTGATGGGTAAAAGTTAGGTGTTTGAGAAATGTTCATTAAAACAAAACATATTGCTTTGAAAATCATGTTTTATTGCTTTTTAGCAAATGATTTGGTAGGTTGGCTAATATTTGAAATGATTTGCAAAAGAGTTGAGTCGTTTTGGTTTGTTAACCACACTTTGCAAAGAAATGAGCCACCTACATTGTTTTCGTGAGTATGAAAGCGTGCTAGAGTACGACTCGCAAGAGATTTGACGTGTTTTATACACATGAGTGCTAGAGGCATTAGTTTTCACATGGATTTCATATTAGTTTTGACATTGTGCTTGGAGTTTGTCTCGCATTAGATGCCCACCTTGCTTATTGTCGTGCTTGGAGTTTCGGGTAGACTGGGTGTCACTTCGATTAAATAGGCTCGCACGTGCATTATTTTTACATGATTTATTAGTCGTTTTAGGAGCTTCGGGTAGACAAGAGGTCGTACCGATTAAATAGTTTCACACGTGCATTTTGAAATGTGATTGATATGATGTGTTGATTGGGTCCACGGTGTACGTGTATCGGGCATGTAGCATGGAGTACATTATACCGTGTTGAGATTGTGATTACCGTCTTCGGACGAGATATGCTATAGACCGACGGGTAGGATTTGACCCACCTCCCGTGTGGAAGCAGATAGTGGTGATATCCCGCACACCTGATCCGTGTAGCCGGTATCACAGGTTATGTACATAGACCTTGAGGTTATTACCTATTATAGAATTGCCTATCTCACATGTCTATTGTTTTGAGAATAAATCCATGTTTAATATGATTTGTGGGTCAGGACAGTACGAGGGATGGGCTGAGACCTGACAAGTGTTGAATTGTTTTGAGATATTGATTGTTAATGGTTTTTAAAGTGCACGGATGCATGATGGTTAATGTCATGCTTATTTGAGAAAATGCATGATGTTTAATGCCATGCTTATTTGAGAAATGCATGATGGTTAATGCCATGCTTATTTGAGAAAATGCATGATGGTTAATGCCATGCTTATTTGAGTTGAAATGTGCACTGGATTTTAATAGCATGAATGCCTTACATACCATTAACACAATCATACACTCATGTTTTGAGATAAAATGATGAATTAAATGCTTTTGAGCATGGCATCACGATCACATAGATAGTGCAGTATCTACCTGTTCGCATGATTGCTTTACTAAGCGTGTGGTTTTCTCACCACCCTTATTTTCCCCCTCTCTACAGAGATTTGAGTATAGAGTGAGCGTGACTTGAGGCGTTCCCTTTTGGTAATCCGCTGCATCCCATTGCTAAAGGTATACACACTGTTGAAATTTTGTATCTAAACTTATGATAGCATAGTAGCATTTTGTATGTAACTATTGGGGATGTAAAACAATGTAAACACATGTAACAACTCTGATATATATACATTTATACAAGTGTTTACTTATGAATAATATGCAAATTGAATTGGTATGGTGGAGTGAGTTAGATGTCGACACACAGCCTAACTATTGAGGAGAGTTGCTGTTCACGATTGAGGTAAGGACGAATGATAAATTATGCATGAAAATGCGAAAAATTTGTACGTATTTTGGTAAGTTGAGGGTCGTGACATTCCTGAGGGCCTTTGTGATAAAAAAGCCAGAAAAGGAAGGATGTCACATATTTGCTTACCTTAAGGCAAGGGAGCTGGGAATCACTCAAGAGCTATGTAGATTGGTTCTGTAATGTTACTCTTGAAGTATATGATCTACAAACTGGAGTAGCTGTGACAGCTATGCTACAATGGACAAGGTCTGAAAAGTTTCAAGAGTCGCTATCTTTAAATCAACTGACGACGATCTTAGACTTGTTCTCTAGAGCAAATAAGTATATCACTCAAGATGAAGTGATGAAAAGGATACTGACGCTGAACTAAATATAATGAAATTCAAAAAAAAAAGAAACACTTACCATCGTCGGGCTACCTAAGCAATCACCAATGCCTTGAAAGAAGATGAAAAGTTCACAAGGTAAGAGGATAGCAAAAACGCGGAATACCAACCACTTGCAACTATACTGACAGAGAGACTTTATTTCATTTAATGTTATTTTTGTAATTCAACTATGGGTTAAAATTTAATTTGTTGAACTATGATGTATGTCATATTGATATTCTATTAGCTGTTGAGGTTCTCACATAATTTATAGATGATTGATCGCACCAGCTACACAAGTGCAAGGGCTTGAAACGAAAAATACGCGAGGTAAGCCACGCACTCAATAAACAAAGGGCTTGAAGCAAAAAATGCGTGAGGTAAGCCATGAATAAATGTGCAAGGGCTTGAAGCGAAAAATACGCGAGGTAAGTCACGCACCCAAGAAAAGGGCTTGAAACGAAAAGTGCGCGATGTAAGCCATGAAGAAAAAATGCAAGAGCTTGAAGCAAAAAGTGAGCGAGATAAGCTAAGCACTCAAACAAAGGTTTAAAGCGAAAAATACGCGAGGTAAGCCACAAAGAAATGTGCAAGGGCTTGAAGCAAAAAATGTCCGAGGTAAGCCATGCACCCAAGAAAAGGGCTTGAAGCGAAAAATGTGCGAGGTAAACCACGAAGAAAATGTGCAAGGGCTTGAAGCGAAAAATGGGTGAGGTAAGCCACGCACCCAGACAAAGGGTTTGAAGCGAAAAATGCACGAAGAAAATGAGCAAGGGCTTGAAGCGAAAAATGCGCGAGGTAAACCACGCACCCAGACAAAGGGCTTGAAGCGAAAAATGCGCGAGATAAGCCATGCACTCAAATAAGAACTTGAGAATTAGACGGTCAGAGAATTTGACTTCAGAATCTAATGTAAGGACTTGACCTGAGGCTACAATGAGAACAGATATACTCTTCCGCAAGGTTATACCTAGCGAAAGAGTGGGGAGTAGTTGTTGTGCATGATAAAAGAATAATAAAAGAATGCTACGTGGCACACGAAGAATGCGCTACGTGGCGCACGAAGAATGCACCACGGGGCGCACAAAGAAAACATATGAGAAATGATACAAGCTCTGAGTAAGATAAAAAAGGCAAAAATGTAATTAGTGACAGAGTAAATCCCTATAAATAGGGGTCAGGTACGATTCGTTAACCTAATTCTGAATTTCCCTACTGAAACTCTGTCAAATTCTCTGGTTGACTTAAGTATCGGAGTGCCAACGCAGGGAACAACCTTTGCGTCTCTCTGATCTTTCTCTCTTTTGCAAAGGCATTCTAGAACACGTAACACGAAGTTCGAAGTGAAGACGTCAGCAATTTATCAGCGTTGTAATCGAGCAACAACACAAACAAAATGGATTATACATATTGGTTAATTCACATGAAAACAAAAAAGTTTATAACAAATTATGTCAGTGAAGCTAATTACAGTATTCGTGGTTCTTAGCTACTATGAGTGTATAAAAAGTGCCACCTCTCATTTCATAGTAAAGGGCATGCATGTATGTCTTGCATGCAAATTGAATTAGACATCGATGTCTTTCCAGCAAGATTAAAGGAAGAATGGTTCAAATCCAGGATAAGCATATAGAAAGACTCATGGCTTCTAATATAAACTAAGTGGGGATGAATCGGTTTCCAAATTTTTTACTAAATTAAGTGTTTTTTTAGTTAGGACACAACCTATACTATTTAAGTGATATACAATCAAATGATAGGTAGTAAGGGCAATGTGCAACATACAAATTAAAAAGGGTATGGAAGAGAAGTTTTACATAATGATTTATAAAGGTTCGATATCTTTATCTATGTTTTTTATTTTGAGATTCTCCTTAAGATTTCTACAAAAATCACTTTTTTGAAAATGATACAACTTCTCCCTTTCAAGTTTAAGGAGAAAAATTCATTTTTACCAATTTCAATGATAACTTTCATTTTCCCAAACTCAAGAATAACTTACTTTCCCTTTTTGCAAGTTGAGGAAAACAACTTTTACAACAATTATTTTTTTGGCTTAAGAGCAACCCTTCGACTACTCAACCTCATTTACAAATAAGCTCTCGAGGAATCACTCTATTTTTTTACAAATTCAAGTATGAGTTTGTAATGTGGCTAAAGATAAACCTCCGCTAAGGTATGAGAAAAACTCTTTAGCTCTTTCGAGGAATATTATAAAGACAAAAGATATGGAAATCTAGACTTTGTCTCTTTTTTTTTTTTTTATGACTTGAAACCCTTAAAAATAAGTATAACTTCATATTTGAAACTTTAACTTGTTCATTTTGCTACAAGTTTCTTGCTTTTATAGTTGTTGACTTTGAAATACTATAATTTTCATATAACTATAAAGAACGGTATAATATAATTTTAATTATGAGCATAATAAAATAATAAAAAAATTAAATTACCCTTTACTTTTAACATTTTTATTATTTTATTTAAATTATATTTTTTTAATAATTATTTTATTTTTTTAAAATCACACCATCTATCCACGCTAGCAATCAACATAGTGCAAATAAAATAACATATAAACATTAACTCCAAACAATCCAAATATATATATATATATATATATATATATATATATATATCTCACATATATATTGGGCTTAGGTACTGATTGGAGCAAGGGCGACTATTAACTGGCAAGAACAAACGGCTACGACTAGCGGTTGAGCAAAGGGCTGGGCAAAGCAAAACCAAGGAGAGGAGGGTGGTCGTGGGGGAAATTTAGGGGTAATAAGGTTGAGGGTTGAGTTTCAAGATTTTAGGGATTTGAAATTATCAACGGAACTATTCTTCGATAATTTGTTGTAAATTGAATCAAAATGTGTGTTTCATTAAATCCTCAATTAAATGGCTTATTAATGAATTATTACATCAATAATCCATTACAAATTTAATCACCAATGAAGTATCGGTTAAGTAACTCGTCCGTCATTATGGCGCATAATTTCATTTTCTTCCCATTGTTCCTACAGACAAATTTTTGTTTAATTAGTAATTCCACGAAATTCTAGAGGTATATTTGATAATTTTTTATTATTTATTTAAATTTGATAAAAAAAATTTTACCGATAATTCAACAGAATTTCATTGATAATTATCGACGAAAATATTTTATCGATAGAATTTTATCAGCACAAAGTTGTTTTTGGTAGTGCATGGACCACATGCATATGCAAGATATTCCTAATAAATTATCCTTTTAATTTTATAAGAAAGTTATTATAAAAAATAATATAAGATATCTGATCTAGAATTGGTTATAGATTAACCAACAGCCAATCGGTTTAGTGGTTAAGAATGAAATTTGACATGTAAAACTTCACTTCAAATTTAAATAATTTCATCTTTCAATTTCCAATTATCTCAAAAAAAGAATTGTTTATGGATTCAACAACCTGTTTAAGGTCGAAGTTCACCCCAATTTTGGGATGGATTTGGTCAAAGTATTAAACTTATTTAGATGGGTAAGGACCTGAAAATTGAGGTCAGATAAAAAAATTAAGTTAGATTTGAATTCACAATTTAAACTCCAAGTTAGGGCCAACAGAAAAATAAATATTTTTTCTATTTTTTATAAACTAGTTAATTTGATATTTGATATTTGATTAAAATAAGATAGTTTATTTTGTAACTTTTTTAAAAAATTGAAGATATGACAAGTAAGTTATTGCAAAATATACTAATTTTTTTAATTACTTTATATTTTTTTCTATATTTGAATTTGAGCTTGCGTTCCCTTTTTTTTTTTAGATTTTGATTTTAATGTTCTTATAGTGTTTGTATAATTGAATTTGAACTTGTGTTATATTTAATAATTATTATTATATGTATTTTATGTTTTTAAATTTTATATTTTAACAATTTTATTTTATTTTTAATTTAATAATATTTGAATGGATTTATACTTATTTATTATATATAAAAACTGAATTAAGTAAAAAAATAAATCCGAAAAATCAACTAAGTTGGAATCCAACTCACCTTCAGTATAATCTGATCGACTTCATTCTAAACCCGACCCTGCTGTGAACACTTCTATGGACCCGCCGAACCAAACACTTTCTAATGATAACGGAGCATTTTCCTAATCAACCCGATCCCTGAAGGTTCGCTGGTACAAGAAAGATCTTATTATGGGCCCACAGTTTCGGCATCGAAAAAGCTTGCCCCAAATGTAATGAAAGCCCAGCAAAGTCCATTCGCTGACTTTCTCAACCAAAACCCTAGACCTCTCACGTTAGGATTAAGCCATTGCTAAATCTTCCTATCTGTTAGGTCTCGACGCCTGCTAGGAAGCAACGCAAATCAAAACCTAGCGCTAAGGTATTTTCCCTCTCCATCTATCTGCTCTCATTGTTCGGGTTCTATTTCGCGAGATATATTTATTTATTGATCGCGCAGACTTGCTGTTGAGAATTCTTGAGTAATGGTCGCCGGTGAACTCGCTTGCACTTACGCTGCATTGATCCTCCACGACGATGGAATCCCAATCACCGTATGTTGACACTCTTCTTTTTAATCTCTTTATCCGTCTTATTTTTTTCTTCTTCTCAATTTATTATCTACTATTTTTTCATTATATAGGCCGAGAAGATAGCCACTCTGGTTAAGGCAGCGAACGTGGGCGTTGAATCTTACTGGCCAAGTCTTTTCGCCAAGTTCCTTGAGAAGAGGAATGTCGATGATCTCATCGCGAACATTGGTTCCGGTGGCGGTGCTGCCCCTGTAGCCGTTGCTGCTGCCGGCGCTGGTGCTGCGACCGCCGCTGCGCCTGCTGCGCCTGCTGCTGAAGAGAAAAAGGAAGAAGAAAAGGAAGAGAGCGACGATGACATGGGATTCAGCTTGTTTGATTAGTCCCAATCTTTCAGTTTGGATTTTCTTTTCTCGTTTACTTTTCTTTTCCGGAAAATTAGGACCCATCTAAAACGTTAGCTCAATTTTTTACGTTTTGAGAATTCTCAATTTACCTGACTTTTTTTTCTGAAATTGAAGAAGTTACATGGTGGATCTTGCTTGGCTTAATTGTTTTTTTTTTCTCTTGGATATTGTTGTTTGTTTTTGTTTTGTTTTAGGTTTAGAAATCTTTATCTATTTAAAGAATTCTTGATTAACCTGTTTATGATGTGAATTTCCGACTTTATTTACAATTCTAAATCATAAGCTTCCTCATGTAAGCGGTTAAGGAAAACCCTTTTATATTAGAATGTTTCAAGAACCAATATAATTGGTAGTGAATGGATGGTGCAATGTATAGCAGAAATATATGAACACAAGATAATATCCTAGAACCCATTTATGATCTGCTACTGCACTTGAATGGTTTTTGTGAGTGATGACTTAATTGCAAAACTCAGACATTTAGGCAAAGCCAATGGACGATGCTAAAGTTAAAGTAGCTTAATGCTGATACTCTTTCTGGCATTTGGGCCAGTAATAGTTTACATTTTTGTGCATTTCTTGATAGTTCTAAACACTATAATGTAGGGTTTAGCTCTTGCTATTTATATTATATTATCCTTTCGATCACAGTCTGTTTGTGCTGGACATAGTTCTTGTGTTCACCTGAATGTCTGTATTTGTGATTATGAAATGAAGTTGGATAACGAAATGGCTTCAGGGAAATAGTGTATATTTTGGGGTATTGATTTTTTTTTTTTTTTTGAATTATGAGAACTTGACGGAAACACCAACAGTTATGGAGAAGAGAGCTGTGAATTCATGTTTCGAGTTGGATAATTTAATTGTATCATTATGGCGTATTATAGTATAATTAATATCGTGTTCCTTTGGTTTCTGTGAATTTGTGGGTTGATTTTTGCTGTTTCTGCCATTGTAATTCTTATTAAGAAGATAATGATCATTGTGATTTTCCTGTGTAACTATTTGGGCGTTGCCTTTTTTTCTTGGTCTTATGATTGGAGCGTAGAGCATGAGATTTTTTGTTTTTGGAGTCCATTATGATAGGATTGAGTTAACAGCTATTCGGTTGTTGTTGCTGTTTGTATAATTTTTTTTTTAAAAAAGAAGTGTTAAGAGCAAAATAAAATAAAAAAATAGACAAAATAATAATATTACATGTCGTTAAGATAAGGTTCCATGTGTTATATTAAAAATTAAATACAGATAAAAGTAGATTCTGTATCGTAATTTTGACCCGGATAATTTTGTTTTCAGATGTCTCCAGTTAATGTCAATAGGCGAATATGTCATTAAAGAATGAATTATTTCCTATAAATAGAGTTCAAGTATGATTTATAATTGAATTTGGATTTCACTTTTTGACTAGACTGAAACTCTATCGAAATCTCGTTCTGACTTAAGCATCGAAGTGCTTACGCAGGGAAAGCCCTGTGTTCTTCTAATTGTTCTGATTTTTGCAGAGTTACGTGGCTAAAGGATTAAATCATTGACGTCAGCAATTCATCATTGTTGTATTGTTCAACAACAATTGGTCCCGTTTGTGGGAAGCGAAAGAAAAGCTGGTGACTCTACAACAATGGTACGGACACGTTCGACAGCAATCGGAAATGAAGAAAGTGAAGATATGGCAAGCTCTCCACTGGACCGTGGAGAAGAGGTTCGGGAGGAGAGTCTCATGATGACTATCCCTCTTGCAGAATTCGAAGCCATGAGAAAACAGGGAGAGGAGATCGCCCAAGCCTTACGCGCGATGGTCGACCTGTTCAAAGGCGCCTTCTAGCAAGTGAATCTTTCATCGGCTGTTTAGAACTTGGCGGAGCAAAGAACACAGTGAAGGAGTGCTTCGGGGGCTGGTGAGATTGGGCGTGAGACTGCGGAGAATTTAAGGCGTCAGGGTGCTGGAACCCCTGTGCGTATGGCTGCAGAAGAGCAGTTGCGCGAGGTTACGGAAGACCTTATGCCCGAAGCTGCGGAGGGCCAGAGGCGCCAAAGCACGCAGAACAATTTGCGCCAGGGTGTGCGAGACATATGTCGACAGGAAGCGCAAGAGTCTGTTGAAATATTGGTGCGTCAAGGTGCGCGAGACACATGCCGCCAGGATGCGCGAGAGTGTTGAAAGATTGGTACGCCAGGATGCGCGAGACTCTGTCCGCGAGGGTGCGCGAGACACATGCCACCAAGATGTGCGAGAGTCAATCAGGGAATTAATGCGTCAGGGTGAGCGAGACATCTGCCGCCAGGGTGCGCGAGACTCAGTTGAGGAATTAATGTGCCAGGGAGCGCAAGATATTGGCCGTCAGGGTGCGCGAGGGTCTGTTCGCGATGGTCCGCAAAACTGTTTCCGTGAGTGCAAGAGAAATAGGCCGCCAGGGTGCGCGAGACCTTGCTATGCGCCAGGGTGCACAGGATTCCATCTGCGAGAATCAGCGAGATGATGATCGTCAGGGTGCGCGGGACCCTACGCGCAAGAGCATAGAATATCTAAGGCGCCGTAACATGGACTCACGTGAAACTGCAGAAGGTTTGAGGCGTCCAGGTACGAGAGACGCTGCGCGGAAGATTGTTAGGAGCCAGCGATGCCCGAATGTAGGAGATCCTGAATGTTCGACGAAGATAGATGCTGGACATATGGATGGTATAGGAGGTGCTGGGATGACGAGATCTCATATGGGAAGGAGAGGCTTAAAGGTAGATCCAACATGGGACCCCCCAACTGAAATGGCAAATTTTCTATTCCGAACTAAGAGAAACCAAGCTCATAATCTATACAGCAAGGGGAAAGAGTGTTAATTGTGATCAAGCTGATTCGTGTAATATTGAAAAGATCCAAGATCGGCTTACACCTATGACACAAGATGATGCGGACATGAAGAGAATGGTTGAACAAATCTTAGAAAAGAAAAAGTTGGTTCCGACTGAAGAGAACCAAAGACGAAGAATCCCATTCAGCGCAGCGATCATGGGGAAACCACTACCTCTAAAGTTTAAAATGTCGCAAATAACAACATATGTCGGAAAGGCTAACCCTTTCGATCATGTCGAAAGCTATCAGTCATTAATGCTATTACATGGATGGGAGGACGAGATTATGTGTAGGGCATTCTCTCTAACCTTAACGGGCAACGCACTGAAGTGGTTCAACAACTTACCAAAAAGGTCTATTTCTTCTTTCAATCAGCTGAGAAGCGAATTTTTGAAAGCCTTTGGGTTAAATAGCCAGAAAATGAAGGAAGTCACTTATCTGCTCACCCTAAGGCAAGGAAACAAATAATCGTTAAAGAGCTATGTAGATCGATTTCAGGATGCTACTCTTGAGGTACGTGACTTACAAGTGGGGATAGCGGTGACAGCCATGTTACAGGGGACAAGGTCTGAAAAACTTCAAGAATCATTGTCCTTGGATCAGCTGACGACAGTCTTAGACTTATTCTCCAGAGCAAACAAGTACATCACCCAAGAGGAGGTGATGAAAACGATTCTGACAAGGGACTCTAAAGAAGGAAGGAAGCGGGAAAGAGAGCCTGAAGAGAAGAATATGGGGAGATCAAACAAATCCAGCAAAGCCCCAAAGTTGAAGTATGCAAACTACAAACGGCTTACTGAACCGTGTGCTTCGATCTTAGTAGCGATCGAGAGAACTGGGATGCTTCAATTCCCTAAGAGAGGTGAGGGAAACTTGGGACGAGATCTCAAATCCTATTGTAGTTTCCACTCTGCTTTTGGTCATTCAACGGAGAAGTGTCGCGATCTAGTGAATCAACTTGAGAAATTAGCTAGAGAAGGGATGTTAGATCGCTATACACAGAGAAACGAGAGGAATCAGTATCTTGTGCATGGTCGAGGAGACAATAGACCATGGGATAGACGCAATGACAACAGAGCAAACAGAAAGAAGAATGAAGAAAGAGGAAATGGGGCAAGGTAGGGGGAACGTAGAAATCAGCAGATTGATAATGAGCCTACGGGAGCCGCAATTAATGTCATCTCTGGTGGAGAATACGTAGCTGGTACCTCATCTGCCTCACGGAAGGCTTACGCTAGGCAGGCGTACCAGGTTCATTCTGTGATGAAAGTAGCTGAAGATGGAGAGATAATTACTTTCACGCTTGCTGATCAAGGAGATGTTATCGTTCCACACGATGACCCTATGGTCATATCGGCAGCCGTGGCTAAGCATCCGATAGGTCAAATTCTAGTAGATAACAGGAGCTCAGTGAATCTTATCTACTGGAATTGCTTTGAAAAAATGAATTTAAGTGAAGATAGATTGAAGCCCGTAACTACTCCCCTCTTTGGCTTCACAGGAGAAAAGGTGAAGGTGGCGGGATCAGTTGAACTACCTGTTACTCTAGGTGAAGACCCTAAGAGTGTTATAAGACAGGTCCAGTTTATGGTGGTCAAGTCAACCTCTCTAGCTTACAATTTTATCCTCAGGCGTCCATTGTTGAGTGATATGAGAGCCATACTTTCCCCATGTTATCTGCTGATGAAGTTTTCAACCCCCAGAGGTGTAGGGCAAATAAGAAGGGATCAAAGGAGAGCGAGAACATGTAATGTCGCATCAACTACATGTAAGGGGGTTCAGAGGAAAGAAACTCTTACTATCATAGAACAATACAAGCCAAAGCCTGTTGAGGAGATGAAAAAAATGAAGTTGGGGATTGATGGCGGAGAGAAGGTGTATATTGGAAGCCTATTGAAGCCCGAAATGAAGAAAGAAATAGTGAAGTGCTTAAGAGATAATGCTGATGTTTTCGCATGGACTCTCTGGAATTGATCCGAAGGTTATCTGTCATGAACTTAACGTGCTACCTGGGGCAAAACCTGTTAAACAGAAGAAAATGAATTTCGCCCCTGAAAGGCAGCAAGTCATTGAAGAAGAGATAGATAAGCTGCTTGAGGCTGGATTCATTCGGGAAGCCTTGTATCCAGAATGGCTAGCGAATGTAGTAATGGTGAAGAAAGTCACCGAAAAGTGGAGAATATGTGTAGACTTTACCGATTTGAACAAGGCATGTCCGAAAGACTCATATCCACTGTCTCGAATAGACAAGCTAGTAGATGAAACTTCGGGATACGAGTTTCTTAGCTTCTTAGAAGCGTTCTTTGGTTACCATCATATCCTAATGCACCCCAAAGATGAAGAAAAGACGTCTTTCATCACTAATCAAGGTACTTAATGTTATAAAGTGATGTCATTTGGCCTAAAAAACGCAGGTGCCACATATCAGCGTATGGTAAATAGAGTTTTTAAGGATCTACTTGGAGATACAATGGAAGCTTATGTGGACGATATGATTGTGAAAAGTCGGGAAGGGGAATCTCATGCTTTGCGGCTATCCAAAGTCTTCACAGTTCTAAAGAAGTATCGCATGAAACTAAATCCCAACAAGTGTTCATTCGGAGTCCAATCTGAGAAGTTTCTGGGGTTCATGATAACCAACCGTGGGATCGAAGCCAACCCCAAAAAGGTCCAAGCCATTTTAGATACGAGACCTCCAGTTACTTTTAAAGAGGTGCAGAGGCTGACGGGGAGGATAGCCGCACTAAATCGCTTCCTGTCAAAATCCATCGAAAGGAACTTACCGTTCTTCAAAACGCTTCGAGGGGGAAAAACTTTCAGTGGATTGAGGAATGTCAAGCGGCCTTTGAAGAGTTAAAAGAAGTATTTGAAAGAACTCTCGTTGTTGTCAAGGCCTTTAACCGGGGAGCTACTGTTTGTGTACCTTGGGGTAGGTAATAAAGCGGTCAGTGCAATTTTGCTGAGAAGAACCGCAGAAGGAGATAGGCCAATTTATTATGTAAGCAAAGTGCTCTTAGAGGCAGAGACAAAATATCCACAAGTTGAGAGAGTAGCCTTAGCACTTGTCATAGCAGCCTGAAAACTATGCCATTATTTTCAGGCACATTCTATAACTGTATTAACAGATCAACCGCTGAGACATATACTCCAAAAGCCTGAGCATTCTGGAAGATTAGTGAAGTGGGTCATCAAACTTGGAGAATATGATATTTCTTTTCAGCCTCGACAAGCTATCAAAGCACAAACACTGGTGGATTTTATTGTTGAGTGCACATGTCGAGAAGATACCAAGGAGAAAGAGTTGGAATGGTGGAAGCTATTTGTTGACGGAGCGTCAAGTGTCAGGGGAAGCGGAGCTGGCATTGTACTAATATCACCAGCATGGGAAATGTTAGAATATTCTCTACGTTTTGATTTCCCTAGTTCTAACAATGTGGTTGAATACGAAGCGTTAATTTGTGGCATGAAACTTGCAAGGGAGATCCAAGTTCGAAATTTGCTAGCCCATAGCGATTCACAACTTGTTGTCAACCAATTCAAGGGCAGTATGAAGTGCGAGAATCTACTCTCATTCCGTACTTGGAAAAGGTTCAGTGGTTAGCTCAATTGTTTGACAATTTTCAGATAACTCAAATTGATCGATCTGAGAATGATCGTGCTGACGCCCTATCTAAGTTAGCATCCTCCAAAGAAGCTATTGGGGGGTCCGTGAAAGTAGAAAGATTGGTAAAGCCTAGTATAAAAGAAGAAAAAGGGATGTTAGAGATTGAAGTCGGTTCTGATTGGAGGACGACCATGAAGCAATATTTAATGGAGGGAATACTTCCTAGTGAAAAAGAAGCAACTTGAAAAATGAGAATCCAAAATGCAAAATTTACTTTGATCAACGGGGAGCTCTACAAAAGGGGATATACCATGTTACTGTTGAAGTGTTTAGGTCCAGAACAAGCCAACTACACATTGGCCGAAGTTCACAAGGGGATATGTGGAGAGCAGTTAGGAGCTCGAGCTTTGGCAACGAAAATAATCAGAGCAGGATTCTATTAGCCCACGCTCAAGCAAGATGCACTTGATAAGGTGCGGAGATATGACAAATGCCAAAGATACGCCCCCTTGACGACTGCCCTAATATCAGCCCTTCAAAGTACATTTCAGCCTACACCGTTTGCCCAATGGGGCTTGGATATACTTGGACCGTTCCCAGTAGCTACAGGTCAACGAAAGTACTTATTGGTAGCAACAGATTATTTTACTAAATGGATAGAAGCAGAGTCACTGGCCACAATTACTGAGAAGAAGGTTGAAGCAATGTTTGGAAAGAGATAATCTGCCGATTTGGAATTCCAAGGATCTTGAACGTAGATCATAGGAAGCAATTTGATTGTGATGCATTCCGAAATTTCTGCGAGGGGCTAAAGATTCAACTCAGGATATCCACAGTGTCATATCCGCAAGCTAATGGTCAAGCAGAAATCAGTAACAGGACCATAATTCATGGCCTCAAGACTCGTCTGACAAAGCAAAAGGGGCTTGGGTACTAGGCAAGACTCGTCTGACAAAGCAAAAGGGGCTTGGGTACTAGGCAGCTCATCCACCCAAGCCCCTTTTGCTTTGTCCAGACGAGTTTTGAGGCCATGAAGTATGGTCCTGTTACTGATTTCTGCTTGACCATTAGCTTGCGGATATGATACTGAGCATATCCTGAGTTGAATCTTTAGCCCCTCGTAGAAATTTCAGAATGCATCACAATCAAACTGGTTCTCATGATCTACGTTCAAGATCCTTGGAATTCCAAATCGGCAGATTATCTCTTTCCAAACCATTGCTTCAACTTTCTTCTCAGTAATTGTGGCCAGTGACTCTGCTTCTATCAATTTAGTAAAATAATCTGTTGCTACTAATAAGTACTTTCATTGACTTGTAGCTACTGGGAACGATCCTAGTATATCCAAGCCTCATTGGGCAAACGGTGTGGGCTGAAATGTACTTTGAAGGGCTGATATTGGGGCAGTCGTCAAGGGGGCATATCTTTGGCATTTGTCACATCTCCGCACCTTATCAAGTGCATCTTGCTTGAGCGTGGGCCAATAGAATCCTGCCCTGAGTATTTTCGTTGCCAAAGTTCGGGCTCCTAAATGCTCTCCACATATCCCCTCGTGAACTTCGACCAATGTGCAGTTGGCTTGTTTTGGACCTAAACACTTCAACAGTGGCATGGTATATCCCCTTTTGTAGAGCTCCCCGTTGATCAAAGTAAATTTTACACTTTGGATTCTCATTTTTTGAGCTGCTTCTTTTTCACTAGGAAGTATTCCCTCCATTAAATATTGCTTCATGGTCGTCCTCCAATTAGAACCGACTTCAAATTCTAACACCCCTTCTTCTCCTTCTATACTCGGCTTTACCAATCTTTCTACTTTCACGGACCCCCAATAGCTTCTTTGGAGGATGCTAACTTAGATAGGGCATCGGCATAGCCATTCTCAGATCGATCAATTTGAGTTATCTGGAAATTGTCAAACAATTGAGCTAACCATTGAACCTTTTCCAAGTACGGAATGAGAGTAGATTCCCGCACTTCATACTGCCCCTTGAATTGGTTGACGACAAGTTGTGAATCGCTATGGGCTAGCAAATTTCGAACTTGGAGCTCCCTTGCAAGTTTCATGCCACAAATTAACGCTTCGTATTCAGCTACATTGTTAGAACTAGGGAAATCAAAACGTAGAGAATATTCTAACATTTCCCCTTCTAGTGATATTAGTACAATGCCAGCTCCGCTTTCCCTGACACTTGACGCTCCGTCAACAAATAGCTTCCACCATTCCAACTCTTTCTCCTTGGTATCTTCTCAACATGTGCACTCAACAATGAAATTTGTCAATGCTTGTGCTTTGATAGCTTGTCGAGGTTGAAAAGAAATATCATATTCTCCGAGTTTGACGGCCCACTTCACTAATCTTCCAGAATGCTCAGGCTTTTGGAGTATCTGTCTCAGCGGTTGATCTGTTAATACAGTTATAGAATGTGCCTGAAAATAGGGGCGTAGTTTTCTGGCTGCTATGACAAATGCTAAGGCTATTCTCTCAACTTGTGGATATCTTGTCTCTGCCTCCAGGAGCAATTTGCTTACATAATAAACTGACCTATCTTCTTCTGCGGTTTTCCTCAGCAAAACTGCACTGACCACTTTATCACCTACCCTAAGGTACACAAACAGCTGCTCCCCGGTTAAAAGCCTTGACAGCAACAAGAGTTCTTTCAAATACTCCTTTAACTCTTCAAAGGTCGCTTGACATTCCTCAGTCCACTGAAAGTTTTTCTCGCCTCGGAGCGTCTTGAAGAACGATAAGCTCCTTTCGACAGATTTTGACAAGAAGCGGTTTAGTGCGGCTATCCTCCCCGTCAACCTCTATACCTCTTTAAAAGTAACTGGAGGCCTCATATCCAAAATGGCTTGGACCTTTTCGGGGTTGGCTTCGATCCCACGGTTGGTTATCATGAACCCCAGAAACTTTCCAGATTGGACTTCGAACGAACACTTGTTGGGATTTAGTTTCATGCGGTACTTCCTTAGAACTGTGAAGACTTTGGATAGTCGCAAAGCATGAGATTCCCCTTCCTGACTTTTTATAATCTCGAGGTAAGCCGTGTGTAGTTTGCATACTTCAACTTTGGGGCTTTGTCATATTTGTCTGATCTACCCATATTCTTCTCTTCAGGCTCTCTTTCCCGCTTCCTTCCTTCTTTAGAGTCCCTTGTCAGAATCGTTTTCATCACCTCCTCTTGGGGATGTACTTGTTTGCTCTGGAGAATAAGTCTGAGACTGTTATCGGCTGATCCAAGGACAATGATTCCTGGAGTTTTTCAAACCTAGTCTCCTGTAACATGGCTGTCAACGCTATCCCCACTTGTAGGTCACGTACCTCAAGAGTAGCATCCTGAAATTGATCTACATAGCTCTTTAACGATTCTTTGTTTCCTTGCTTTAGGGTGAGCAGATAAGTGACTTCCTTCCTTTTCTAGTTATTTAACCCAAAGGCTTTCAAAAATTCGCTTCTCAGCTGATTAAAGGAAGAAATAGACCCTTCTGGTAAGTTGTTGAACCACTTCAGTGCGTGACCCGTTAAGGTTAGAGAGAATGCCCTACACATAATCTCGTCCTCCCATCCATGTAGTAGCATTAATGACTCATAGCTTTCGACATGATCGAAAGGGTCAGCCTTTCCAGCATATGCTGTTATTTGCGGCATTTTAAACTTTGGAGGTAGTGGTTTCCCCATGATCATTGCGCTGAATGGGATTCTTCGTCTTTGGTTCTTTTCAGTCGGAACCAACTTTTTCTTTTCTAAGATTTGTTTAACCATTCTCTTCATGTCCGCAGCATCTTGTGCCGTAGGCGTAGGCCGATCTTGGATATTTTCAGTATTACATGAATCAGCTTGATCACAATCAACAGTCTCTTTCCCCTTGCTGTATAGATTATGAGTTTGGTTTCTCTCAGTTCGGGATAGAAAATTTGCCATTTCAGTTGGGGGGTCCCATGTTGGATCTACCTCTGAGCCTCTCCTTCCCATATGAGATCTCGTCATCCCAGCACTTCCTATACCATCCATATGTCCAGCATCTATCTCCATCGGACTTTCAGGATCTCTTACATTCGGGCGTCGCTGGCCCCTAACAATCTCCCGCGCAACGTCTCTCGTACCTGGACGGCTCAAACCTTCTGTAATTTCGCGTGATTCCATGTTACGGCGCCTCAAATATTCTATGCTCTCGCGCATAGGGTCCCGCGCACCCTGGCGGTCATCATCTCGTGGATTCTCGGGGATGGAATCCTGCGCACCCTGGCGCATAGCAGGGTCTCGCATACCCTGGCGGCCCATTTCTCCTTCACTCTCTCGGAAACAGTCTTACGGACCATCGCGAACATACCCTCGCGCACCTTGGCGGCCAATATCTTGCGCTCCCTGGCGCATTAATTCCTCAACTGAGTCTCGCGCACCCTGGCGGCAGATGTCTCGCGCACCCTGGTGTATTAATTCCCTCATTGACTCTCGCACATCCTGACGTCATGTGTCTCGCGCACCCTCGCGGACAGAGTCTCGTGCATCCTGGCGCACCAATCTTTCAGCAGACTCTAGCGCATCCTGGCGGCATGTGTCTCTCGCACCCTCGCGGATAAAGTCTCGCGCACCCTGGCGCACCAATATTTCAATAGACTCTCGCGCTTCCTGTTAACATATGTCTCTCACACCCTAGCGCAAATTGTTCTACGTGCTTTGGCGCCTCTGGCCCTCCGAGGCTTCGCGCATAAGGTTTTTCGCAACCTCGAGCAACAGGTCTTTCGCAGCTATACGCACAGGGGTTCCAGCACCCTGGCGCCTTAAACTCTCCGCAGTCTCATGCCCAATTTCACCAGCCCCTGAAGCACTCATTCTCTGTATTCTTTGCTCCGCCAAGTTCTGAACAGCCGGTGAAAGATTCACCTGCAGGAAGGCGCCTTTGAACAGGTCGACCATCGCGCGTAGGCTTGGGCGATCTCCTCTCCCTGTTTTCTGATGGCTTCGAATTCTGCAACAGGGATAGTCATTATGAGACTATCCTCCCGGACCTCTTCTCCACAGTCCAGTGGAGAGCTTGCCATATCTTCACTTTCTTCATTTCTGATTGCTGTCAAACGTGTCTGTACCATTGTTGTAGAGTCACTAGCTTTTCTTTCGCTTCCCACAGACGGCGCCAATTGTTGTTGAACAGCACAACAATGATGAATTGCTGACGTCAATGCTTTGATCCTTTGGCCACGTAACTCTGCAAAAACCAGAACAATCAGAAGAACGCAGGGCTTTCCATGCGTAAGCACTCCGATACTTAAATCAAAACGAGATTTCGGCAAAGTTTCAGTCTAGTCAAAAAGTGGAATCCAAATTCAATTATAAATCATACCTAAACCCTATTTATAGGGAATAATTCATTTTTTAATGACATATTCGCCCATTGACATTAACTGGAGACATCTGAGGACAAAATTATCCGGGTCAAAATTACGATACATAATCTACTTTTATCTGTATTCAATTTTTAATATAACACGTGACGCATTATCTTGACGACATATAATATTATTATTTTTTTTATTCTCTTATTTTATTTTGCTCATAACAAAAGTAATATTTCTTTCGTCAAAAAAAAAAAAAAAAAGCAATATTTCTGTCATAGAAACCCGAAGAATAGAGTTAGGGAAATCCTGTTTTACACCCTACTTTGCGTGCATGCACGGAAACGTGGCTATGGTACTTGAGTTACGCCCTAATTTGCGCGCATGCACGCAGACGTGGCTATAACAGTTGAGAAAGCAAGGAAAATGTGTTATTTTTTATACTAACCCTCGCCAGTTTTCTCAACTTTTTCCTTATTGATGCCTATCAAAAAGGTTTATCTGTTGATTGAGATGGCAGTTCGGGGAGAGCAAGGCGGAGCAGCAGAGGCAATCTTCTCTGGCAGAGAGAAGATTAAGATTTCTCATTTTTACGATTTTCCCCGGGTGTTCTCTAGCACTAATTTGAAGGCGCCTTGTACGTTCCTGCAATCTGGTGTTCGTACATTTTGCAATAAGTTTGAAGGGTTAGCGTTTGCTTATTGGCTTAGGCTTGTTCTTTTAGTTTTAATTTTTTTTTAATATTTTTGGTTATTTATATTATATTATAAATATAATGCATTTAAGAAATATGGATGAATTTAGTTGGTTCCGTTCATAATTTTGGATATCTAAAATTGATCATTTAATAGAATAAAGTGACTTAAAAAGTCCATCTAAACCCAAAACCAAATTAAATGTATCATCAAATTATTAGAATCTGATTCAGTCTATTAAGTTTTGCTACTACAAAGATGCCCTTTCCACTAAAGAGCAAAAGAAAGGATCCAAACCTTAAAGCCTCATTTCAGTTTCGAGAGCTAACTAGTCATCACACTTCATCATTCTCATGGGTCAGCCAGTCCAATAAGCTTCTACGTTTGCTCTGTACAAGTTGAAATTGTGAATCTCAAATACTGTCTGTTTATGGAGCTCCCTTTTCAGCTTATTGTATTTGTTTTCAGAGCTCCCTTTTCAGCTTATTCTGTTGTTTGCACTTTTAGTTTGATTTGAGTTGAGTTCCTTTGCTTAGTTTACCGAACAAGTTTAGGTTTGAAATTGGAGATTTTGATGGACAATAAAGCTTAAAGGTTCTTAACTTGGATAAGTTGGTTAAAAAATTGCTAATTATAATCTTATTTAGATAACTTTATTGAATTTAAATATATGTTGAAAATAGAAATGAGGATAGTAATGAATTAAATTATTTATGAAATATTTAAATTTGATTTAATAATAATTTAATTTTTTCTTATCTATTTTAGAATTGAATTGAATATAAATTATTTGAGTTAATGAATTAAGTCAAATTTTAATACTTAGTTTGAATAATTGACTAATCTTAATAATTTTTTTAATCTACTATTTTTATATTTGATTATTAATTTATCATTTTATTATCATATTATATAATTAAAAATAAAAAATAAAACTTACCAAACAAGACTCGAGTTCTATTCAAAATTAAAATATTTAATTTAATTTAATTTAAATTAAATTCAAATATGATCATAGATGGTCATCAATCTAAATTTGTTTGAATAAATAGATAAAAGTCTATCGTCAGTTTAGACCAACTTACACGTCCGAATTTGTTTAGAGGCCTAATTCTGCACGACCAGTTCAACAATAAGTTGAAACTTGCACGATTCCATGGTAACTTTGTTCGTAAAGCAACGTAAGCTTTTTTTTTTTTTTTTATTTGGCACAAGATTTGATTTTTTTTATTGTATATATACCAGTAATTGTGAATTCCGAAAGCGAATCGGCACAAGGCCATGGTTGTCGCCGCATGTTCTGGTAGGTGCGGGTCACCTCCAGTTTCCAGCTCATTCCAGAAAGTCAACTTCACTCGGATCACGCCATATTCCAACTCATCCGTAGTTGGGCTTACGCGTCAGACTCAGACAACGCAATCTTAATCTGCCTAAACTTTCCAAATTTAATCCTAGGCGTCCATGTAGCCACGTGGACTTCGTCAACCACTGCTCGGATAATCACCTGGTCACCGTCCTTCCGGATCATTCTAGCACTAGTTTTCTTATCCAATCTCGCTTTTCTACTTCTGGTCTTTCCTTCTTCACCTTTAAATACACTCCTCCTCGCTTTTAGCAACGTCAAACATTCAGAATCCTTTCAGCGCTTGCAAATCAAAGTCCAAGCAGCCAGTTAACTGGAATTTGTCGATTCTTTCTCGATACAGTTCTGTTGGTCACGATGATATTGTCTATGTTCAGTTCGTTCGAAGCCTTTTGGGCTGATTTTCACGGTCAGAAGATGAAGTTTAGCTCAGGTCCAACTTCCACAGAACAAGCGAAGCCGATGGACTGTTCTTGCCTTAAAGGGAACAATAAAGAGACAGACAAGAATTCATCGCCACCGGCTGCTGCTAAGAAACCACAACAGCAACGTTTAAGCCCGAGGTTCGCGCCGGAGCTCGATGGCGTTCACTGTTTCGAGACAATAGTCCCTTGCTGAGATATCAACCAATTTGTGTTAATTATAGAAATCTTTTGGCAGTAATTCTTCTCCTTAATTTGTACATCTCTTACGATAGTCACCGATTATAAATTCTTTTCACTCCATTGGACGACTCATGAATTTTTTTTTTTTGGTTTAAGTTTTCTGCTCTGCCATTAATTAATCAAATCAACAGAGATATAGAAAAGAATTCAAGCAACAAACTTTTTTAATAGATTTTTTAAAAGTATTAGGATGCATCGATTTCTGTTGTTTAACAATCATCAAACTAATGGACCAAAGCCAGGGGTAGTATTCATCGTTTCCTGTTGTTTGCCTCCTTTTTGTTCCCAACACCTACGTTCCTTACGCTGAAGTTACTTCTCAAACGCAAATGGCTGTGGGTACGATCTACGCAAGAAATCCCAGCTGTTGCTGCTGCTGCTGCAGTAGGGGGTTAGCCTTTCGGTCGACATTCAGGTGCCGAGGTAATTAACTAATTATATACCCTTCTTGTATCGCAACACTCCTTGCCGTTTCCAAATTGCTAGGAGGAATGCCTAATCAAGGCCGATCATGATAGTTTTCCATATTCATCGGAGACGGAGGAAATAAATAAATGCCAATAGTGATGACCAATGAGACGCAAGTGAAAGAATAGAGCTGTCTTTACCATATGATTTTCTAATTTTATTATTATTATCATTTAAAATTATAATTTTTTTTTTTGGGGAATATTAAATTGAAGACAAAAGAATAAAATGTTTTTTCGATAAAAAATTAACCCAAAGCAACTAAGAGAGGAAAGAAAGCTATTGCTAATTGCAAACTTGCCTAGTACGTTAACAACTAAAATAAAACACACACGGCATTTTAAGCATTCAACATAATAATACGTGAATAAGTCTCACTTAAATATAAAAACCACATATGGAATAAAGTTATTTTAACGGGCTTCATCATGAGTAGGCAAAGCGATAGCACACAAAAATTACAGAGCAAAATTGAGTTTTAATATTATATTAAATATTTAATTTAAAATCAATTAATAATAGAGGAAGATATTTAATTTGAATATAAAATTATAAAAAATAATATATTTAATAAATGTGAAATAATACCAAGAGGCAAAACCTTATGAATATGCCAATTATCATGACAGACAGCGTCAAAATTCAGCTCTAGGTGTCCATGTGAATCCAAATTAATAATATATAATTAATCCATGCTATCCTTTTGCCAAACTATATTCTGTTCCTGAAGGAATTGGATGAGCATAACAATAAAGAATAAGGTGCCAATGGTTAAGCAGCTTTCATGTGAAAATTCCTGGTGTAAGTAAAGCTATACGGCTCTGTTACATACAGCCGTACGTAAAGCCATACAGTTTTGTTAATGCATTGAACGCGAAATTCAAAATATACATATGAGTTAAGATAACTGTACAACCTCTGCTGTTATTGCAAATATTTATATTATCTACCCTCTACCATGTCAAGAAATCTGGCCTCTCTTCAAAAAGATGAGTCTACGTCTCAGAGCTTTCTCTTAATCTCTTTCCCTTGTTTGCAAGCCTTCTACCCACACCAAAGATAAATGCCTTACTCAACAGTCCGCGATCAAGACTACAAGCAAGAACAATTACCCCACCAAAAATTAGGACCCTTGAAATGTTCTTAGCCAGTGGTTTTTCAGATGTTGCTGCTACATCAGACTTCGTTAAATCTTCATTGCTTTCCAGGGATCTTAGGTACTCGGAATTTATTTTAGTGTTAATTTGAGCCATTGAAGCAGATCGAGATAGCGGAGCTAGAGATGCTCTTTCTTTTTGGTAAGCACGCAACCCAGGTTCAATTTTCTTCACAGTTCCCCACATTCCCTGGCGTATTCCCAGCTTCGCAATTTCCCATGGGATCCCCATATCTTCATGATGGAAGAGTAACACCTCACACGCAGTCAGTTGGCCATTACCTCTTCTTGATTCCACTGGATGTATGATGAGGAAATTTTGTTTCATTCATTCAACTCCAGTAAATCTAGGACTTCTTAGAATACTAATACTATCAACTTTCTGCAGTTGATTGCTCCCAAAGTTTATGCTAAATAGCTAATCACAATTTAGTGATCCAGTGTACTTTGATTAAAAAAGCAAGTTAAAAATAATGGCTCGACCGAAAGAAAGCAGACATTATATACCTGCTCGAATGTACCAACTTGAATAGTATGGGTCAACACGTCTAGGTTTGTTGCGTCGGGGGATAGAAGGGCAGGGAACTCCCTGAAACAGTCATTTGAGTTGGAAAACACCCAAAGAAACCATGAAAATAAGTACGGCCAATGCAAGTGAAAACCTAAATAATTTATGCATATTAAGTTTGATAGCAGAAAACAACCTACCCCCAACTTCAGGAGAAAATTTCATGCAAAGCCAACTAGACTGATTATCTACTACACTATCCAGAAAAGCTCATTTTTATCAACAATCCACAGTCTTCCTCGTTCTCAATTGTTTATATCCTTTCAGACTGCAAATACCCCCTTAAAATCGTTCGGTATTTTCTACCCTGAGTGCAAACCAGTAAATAGTTTCCTGCTACTTTTAGCATTTCACATTAGCCAAACATGTTAAACCTATTTCATACCTTTGTCACACAATAGTAAGATCCATCCAATTCCCATATCCGTCGACCTATTATGTATTCTCTGTCACTGCAAAAGAATGGAAACTGAGCCGCAAAGAATTAGAAAAATTTAGAATAAGCATTGCAAGGCAATCTATTCACTATCAGACTAGGCAAATAAAGGGAAGTCTACCTTTCTTATCCATTGAACAACCAT
Organism: Firmiana major; assembly: GCA_033439115.1. Classification (NCBI taxonomy): domain Eukaryota; kingdom Viridiplantae; phylum Streptophyta; class Magnoliopsida; order Malvales; family Malvaceae; genus Firmiana; species Firmiana major. The sequence continues at coordinate 85,427,389 of CM065897.1, forward strand.
GGTCCCTGTTGTAGGACACTCTTTTATGGTTGCAGAATATGCAAGCATGTCATCCCACTTTCGTCTAAACTCATCATCCCAGAATAAGTCCCTCACCATCTTCGAAGTTGCATCTTCAAAGACAGTTTTGCTGCGATACTGAGGGGGACCAGTCTACTAAACCCAAGTAAAAAAAGGATCAGCTATCAAACATTTTCATCGACATAATGTCACATAGCTCAAAAATAAGAAAAAGTTGACTCCACTTATGAAACAAATAGAAGAGAAAAAGCCTACCTTTGGATCTCTCCGCCATGCTTGGTAGCTCATATTTGGAGTAGAGCGATCCATCATATGTATCCAACTAGGACCTCCGTCCCTCATTTCAACAAGCTGCCATAAATGCTTTAAATCCTTCTCCGTTACAACACTTGAACATCCCTCATTAAGCTGTGACGTGCCCAATGTGCTACAAAACAATCAAAAGTACAAATAAATAAACAGAAACTTGCTCCAATCCAAACTTCTTCTTTGATTGCTCCATTTAGCTTTGCTTAATCAAAGAATGTAAAAAAATTGTACAATTGATGCTTGCACTTACAAGAAATGATGGATTTAATCCTTGTATCTCTAAACTTTTATGAATTTTTAAACTGTAGTCCAATCACTAACGTATAAAATTGTACCATTAAGCCTGCTGACTTTTCCGTTGACCAAGCTGACATGGCTATTGACTAAGATGATGTGCCAGTAACAAAGATGGTAAGCAATTTTGAAAAAACAAATTAAAAAAAGGTTATGCGGAATTTTTGGCCACATGGCCTATTTGGGGCCATTTGCCCATTTTCCTGCTCTGCTCTCTTTTTCCTTTTCTTTCCTTCTTCTCTTTCTTCTTCATTTCTCGTTGCTTCTCCTTCTCTTCCAATAAACATTGTTCATGAAGCTTCACAGGAAAGAACCCAGCAAAGTGATAATTCCTTAACATTACCCAAAAGAGTTTAACGTGGCAATATCTCAGACAAGATGTGCGCATAAATGAACAATACCCATATTTAAGCAGAGGAACATAAGAGTTGTGGATCAAACAGTCGAAATATATATATAAAAAAACGATCTCAACAATTTAAATCCAACAAAAATTAACCCAAAGCAACTAGGAGAAAAAGAAAGCTATTGCTAATTGCAGACTTGCCAAGTACATAAACAAAAAGAGTTTCGAAGGAACTGCCTTAGGTGTTTCCTTTTCGTTGGCGGGTATTGTTATTTTGGTCTCTTTCTAATTTAGTTGCCTTTGATATTCTGTCCATGCAAACATACACCAATGACCAACCTTTTCTTCTTTCTTGCTTGGCTTTTTGGGCCTCGAAAAAGTTTTGTCAGCTGAAGAGGTGGCTAACTTACAAATTTGTGATTTCAAAATTTAGGACCTTCTATAGAAGTGGGTTGTCGTATTGCTAGAGAAAATGAGAGCTGCGTTTTCATTGATGTCAACTTATTTAACAATCAGTTTCGGAATAAAATTGAAAACTTTGAAGAACAAACAATTAACAATAAGATTAAAAGAAGGAGAAAAAACTTTTTTTGAACGTTCCAAGTACCTGGAATTGACATTTCCAGCAGGAGAAACAGAGGGAGGTTTCCCGCGAGTTTCATTGTTAATGATCCAAGCTTCGCAAGTTTGTGACTGCATTTTCAATGACTTCAAACATGGAGCCGAACCAAAACTTTTCAAAGCGGACCTAGGCGACCTAGAAGGCGATGATGGCAACGATAATTCCAAAGATTTGGATACAACGCAATTCAATTTCTGTGTTCCCTGCCTCGCCCATCTCGGCTTCCAAGCCCAACCTACTATGATTCCTACTAAAAGTGCAATCCATAAAGGACCCAAATACAAAATCATCTCTATGAACGTCCCTCCAAATAGCCCTGTTAAAGATTACTATAAAGAAAAAGGATTAATCCGTTGTCAAACAGATTACAAAGGGATGGAAGAAGAGAAATCAGGTGCGTAGATATGGCAGCAAAGGGAGGAAGAAGGCAGATTCTATGGTTTGAGTTTGATAAGAACATGAGCGGTTGAAACCTGAAAGAGTGGGGTAAGCTGGTTTACGATGAGAGAGAGTTTGGGTCTTTGATGGAGGAGAGAAGACAGAGGTCACTTTGCTTTGTTTAGAGAAATGAGAGGGCTAAAACTTGTGATTGGGGTGGAAAGCATTGGCCTTAATAAGATTCGTGGAGAACAAACGTAGATTGGCGCTTCCCTACGTTTAAGAAAAGAGATTTGGACGGTGGAACAGACAGAATAACAAACCAACCGCGGCATGAATTGTTTTGTCTTTAATTAATGTAGCTTTTGTCTCTGCTTTTCTATGCTTTATGTTTCTTTTGCAAATTCACAAGGTAATCATGGTTAGAAGTTTAGGCGGACCAGAGGAGTGTGTCTTGCTTTTCATGTCGCCTAACGTTGTTTTTTATTCGTGTTTTCTGTACGTTGGAGGACGTGGACGTCAGTTGTCGATTACAAAACTCCCTGTTAATCAATTAATTTTGAATCAAAATAATTAAATTATTTTATTTCATTTTATTTTAATTAAATGAATAAATTTAAAAATTTTAATCAATCAAATTTAATTTAATTAATAATAAAAAATATTAAAAGCATATATATTATATTACAAAATGCATATAATTCTGCTAAATTTTACTTACACGCACGATTAAATGTCCATCTTACTTTAATATTTCCTTTTTTTTTTTTTGTTTAGTTAAGATTTTAAAAATAATAAAAGAAAGGTTGGGAGTTGAAAATTCTTCCTTGTTCCCTAAATATTTAGTTTTTTTTTTTATCTCGCTTTAGGAAACACTAGAAAAAGAAAATAAGTAAAAAAACAAAATTAATTGTAAAATAACTTTTATACTTTTTTCTGAAATTTTAAATAATCATCATAATTATTTGTCTCTTATAATTTATTTATCATTTTCTGTTTTAATTTCTACTTTAATTGGAAAAATGATTTATTATTTTATTATTATTTCAAAAATATCATTTTTTGTTTTATTTTATTATTTTCAAGCATTGATGTAAGACCCGAACTTGACATTTTTTCTTATGAATATATCATTTTAATCGTATAAATATGATATATTAATTAATAAAGAAGGAATGATGCAATTAAAAATTCAATTTAATCAAGAAATAAAGCTAAGTGCTTTAAAGTATCGAAATAAGAAATTGGGTAAATTCGAGACAAACCGAATGAAATTAGGTCAAACGGACTGAAAATATGAATTCAGGACGTGAAAATATATGGAGTCCAAGAAGTAAAGTTTGTTCGAAAATGATAACCTGAAAATTATCCTATATTGACAATTTACCCCGGAAATATTGAAAATATATATATAAATATATTTTCGGATGAATAAATAAATGCGATAAAATGAAAATAAGACGTACATATATTTTATGTAGAAATAAATTAAATAAAATATATGTACAAGGGTATGTAAATAATAGTATATAAAATACACTATAAGGATAAAATATTATTATAATAATATTATATACTTTATTTTTAGTATTTTATTATTATTATTATTATTATTATTATTATATTTTAATTTTTAAGATATTTTTGTAATATTAAAGGTTTTTTTAAGATATTTGTGTATATATATTATATTATATTAAGATATAATATAATATATATATATAATAAAAAAAAAAGAATTCGAAAAAAAAAGGAAACAGAAGCCTGAAAACGCGAGGAACCCCCCTCAAATCCGACCTCATCTGATTCCTTCACCGGCGGCTAACGGCGAGGACCACGGGCGCGAGACGGTCAGCGAAGGGACGACCAGCCCAGAGGAAGCGTCCGACAGCCATGACGCCCCCTAGATCGCTGACGGTGAGGAGATTGGCGAGAGAGGAACCTGCGGGAGAGAAGGAGGAACAGCGGCCACCAGCGTCAATTTGGGCCGAGCCTTGCCAGACGAAGGTTACCCAGGCCGAGGCGCGCCGAACGGCACCAAAGGCGGCCTGAGAACCAGTCGGAATCGCCACGAATGACGAAAATCCCACCTGAACCGGTTCGGACTGGTTCAGTGTGAAAGAGGCTGAACCGGTCCGAACCGGTTCAGCAGGAGAGAGAAAGAGGAGAGAGAAAAAAAATTGAAAAAAAATCAGTATTACCCCGGCACAGCACAGTAGACCGGTAAGTGGTCGAAAATCAGTCGAATTATTTTTCGGATAATTAATTTGAATTTATATTAGACCGAAATTAATCGGTTTAAATATATATTGTTGTGTAGCGGAAAAACGGTAGACGACGTGTATGAGTTCAAGCGGATCTCGACTTACGTGCTACCAAGGAAAGATTTGGCTTCCGAGAATACATCCGGAGCCAATTAGACTGCGTGATCCGAAGAAATCAAGAATTTAAATTCGCAGTCGACACATTTCGAGGTAAGGGATTTCGTAAGCTCTTAGAGATAGCTGTACGTATTTTATCGTCATTTACGTACACCTAAATTTCCGTATAGAGTATGAATATGAAATTTCTGGATAGTACCTAAATATGAGAAAATTATGAAAATACCCTTAGTACGAAAAATATGGAATTGGCCGAAATGGCATATTTTGATGTGTTTTACATGAATAAGCATGTTTTGTGAATAAGTGGTAATAGAATGGCTCTGAATTTGATTATCTGCATTAAATTGCAATGTTTTCAGAATAAAAAGTGTTTGATGAGTGATTTGATAGAAAATGTTTTCTCTCACTCAAGTGGGTACTACCTTCCGTGGTTGAGGTTGGTTTGTACGCCCCTTATGTGCATCGAGCCATCTATCAGTTTAGAGATTTAAGTCGTGCTAGAGCGTTGCTTGCACTAGACTTTGCATGATTTATATATGACTACGTGCTAGAGCTTTGCTCGCACTAGTTTGTGATTTTGTGATATGCATAAAACCTTGTTTGGAGACGTCGTGTAGGTTGTGTAAGATTGCATTGATCCTCGCACGTGATTTGATAAAGTCGTGCTAGAGCCTCGTGTAGACTGTGTGTCACACTGATTAATATGCTCGCACGTGCATTTTTGGAGACTCGGTATTGATATAGCTGGAGATGGGATGATAAGACCTGTTGGACGGACACTCCTAATCTCGCTGATTTCAGATATTGGGGTCCACGGAGTACAATGTACCGTGTGAACGCACATGGAGTACGACGTACCATGTTGTTTGTTTGTGTCTGATGGGTAGACTGACTCCCCTATCCTTAGTCATCCAGGGACATTCATGCACACCTGATCCGTGATTGTATGGAGTCCATAACTATGGCCATATGTCTATTCGTTTCCATATGCTCTGCTTTGTCTCCATACTTATATGATTTCTGATTTAAATTCTGAGATTTTGATTTATCTCTTATTTAATTTAAATCAGCTTTATGAGAACATGTGTTTTGAGAAATTCGTTTGTGATATGACATGACTTTGAGAAAGCATACGTGTGTGGTTTTGGATATTTAGTTGGGATTGAGAAAGTAAGGATTTTCTGTATGACATGCATGTAGGTAGTATAGTTATCTACCTGCTTGCGTTATTTCTTACTGAGCGCGGTAGCTCACCCTTTTTTTTTCCTCCACTCCACAGAGTTACCTAAGTCTTGAGAGCTACGGTAGTCTTGAGCAATTGACAGCCCACACTCCATTGTGCGCAAAGGTATACACTTATTTCGCTTTTGTATCTAAACTTGTAAGGCACAGTTAAGTATATTAAGAATTACGAGGATGTAAATGTACGTGTGTACATATATATAAATAAGTAAATCAATTATCATGTACGTTTTATATTTAAGTGTGTAAGGTCAATATCGGCTCGTGTGCCCAACCATCCGTATGTTGTTTGCTCCGTTATGTGTGTGTAAGAATGAATAATAATGATTTAAATGTGAAAACGGGGTGTAACAGTTGCTTAAATGCTAAATAACTATATTGTATTTAATGTAACAATTATCAGTTGGACCAAGTTGAAAATAAAAAATAAAATATTTTTTCAATAATAAATAAAATACCTTATACAAAAATTTTATTGTTATCAAATGAATAACTAAAATAAATTATTATATGTTATTTTATAAAAGAATATTATATTTGGAAAAACATTTATAATAAATCCTTTCATTTTCACTTTTTAACCAAATAATAATTACTAAGATTTTTTTATTAATAATTACTAAGAATTTTACTAAGATTCAAATCTTAAAACCGTCACTATTGAAATGATTTTATCGAAATCCACTTATGACTTGAAAAGAATTAGTCTCATACCGTAAAACGGATAAGGATACCTAACTATACCATGAAAGAAAAAAATACATATATTCTTTACCTTTTTTTGTAATTTTTATAAAGTAGTTTTTATTTTGTTCATTTCATTTTTATTTAAAAATGTTAGAATAATTTTATTAATTTAATATAATATATAAAAAAATTATTATTATATAATAATTTAATATATGTATAAATATACAATATTTTTAAAATATTTGATAACAAATATATATTTGATAAAAAAACAATATTTAATTTATTAACAAATAAATTATTTGATATAAGATAACTTTAATATTTTTTAATTACTTATCTAATTTACAAAATATTAAATATATACTATAAAATTCATTATATACCATTTTTATCTAATGTTCTTGATGATAATTTTCTCTTCTTATTACATTTTATCTCACCACTATCGCTACATTTGCATTTAAACATATATCTTACTATTGATTTTAATCTCGTTGTTATAATACGCAATTTCATTGTTACAATAACTAATCTCGTTTCACTACTGTTTTCAATCTCATCGGAATCAATTTTAATATCAATCTAAAGTAACTGCCACCACTGTTTTTATTCTCACCGAAACCGATTTCACTATCAATCCAAATTAACCAGCTGCTAGTTGGATTCATGTTAAGTTTTGAATTTTTTTTAAAATTTTTGATTCGATATAATTTGAAATATTATTTTATTAATAAAATTATTTTTATTTAAATTTAATTTTAAAATATTAATATACAAATAATATATTTTTAAGAGGAGATATATTCTTATAGTAGTGTAAAATAAAATATAATTAATCAACGAAAGTTGATTGAGTTTGTGAAGGTTGTCACTTTGCTTATAAAGTTTAAGCTCAACTCCTACAACTAACCATCTCCGTTGATAGGCGATTTGACCTTAGATAGGGGAAATCTCCTCTCATTCTAAATTTTTTGGAAACAAAAGTAAAATAAAATGCAATTAAAAAACTTAAAAAAAAAATTGATGATACAGTAGAAAGAATTTGCCCTTGTCTGAAGTCAAAATTAATAGTATGTATATTGATATATCCTAGATTGACTGAATTTAAACTTAGAACTAGTTTAGATAGATAGTGAGATTAAAAATGATGAAAATATGTTCGAAAATATATTTTTTTAATAAAATAATGATAAGTAAATTAAAAAGGAATAAAAAAAAAAAAAAGTAAATTTGACCCTCCAAATTTTTGTTCCATCCCCACCCACTGCACTGCACCGGTCGTCGGCCGGCAAACCAATCGAAGCTTTAATATGTGATAGGCTTAATCGAGTTTGATCCGGTCCATGCATGAGGAATGTTCAATGGGCTTGGTCATTTGGAAGCAAAGAAATTTATAAGTTGCTTTTAAATTTGGGCTTATAACATTGACCGAAAAATCCAGTGAATGGCCCAGGCCTTTCTTATCGTAAACGTGAATCACGGGTCGAAGTTAACTCGACTTTTTTTCCATGAGGGAGAGCAAAGAGTGCTCCATGGAGCGACACCTCCAGAGAGCGTACTGTGCGCATCACAGACCATTGTGCAATCTAGAACTTCCCCTTTCGACAACGAAACGACCCGCCGCTGCGTTTCGGTGTTAACTGAAGGACACCTTTTTTTTTTTTGGGTTTTTTTTTTTTTGGGGGGGGGGGGGGGGGGTGATTTCCAATTTATTTTTCTTCTTCTCTCTTTCTAAGCAATTAGGCCAAATCAGTTCAGTCTGACGTCACCAAATGCTCTGCTCAATCTCGACCGGCAAGTCCGGTTCGAACTGGCTGGACCGGCTTCGCTCAAGTAAGGGCTTCCCGACCGACGACAATCTTGACCTCGACCATTTCCTCGCTAACCCTAACCCTTCCGATTCTCCAATCACCAATGCCTCCAATTCTCCAAATTCCAACTCGGAGTCAACTCACTCCAACGATAAACAGCTCCAGAATCCGAAGACACCACCCCCGGAGGTGATCTCTAGCGAGCCCGCCGGAGACAAAGAATGGTTTGGTATAATGAACAATGTCCTCTCGGAGCTCTTCAACATGGGTGAACAAGCCCAAACTTCTAGATTTTCCAGGAAAAAAACTTCCAGGAAACAAACAAACCCTAGAATTTGCATTATCAAGACGCCAAAAGTTAATTCTTCGGACGAACGGAAAAGGAGTTCGGATAACGTGGGAAAAGACGAAAAAATCCCCGCTTCGACGGCGTCTTTGAATTCAAGGGAAGAAGCGAAGATAGAATCGAAAGAAGAGGGCAACGATAATAACGCGGAAGAAGAAGACGAAGAAGAAGAGAAAGAGAAAGGAGAGAAGGAACTGTTAGGGTACTCGAGAAGTGAGGTTACAGTAATAGACACGAGCAGCGAGGTGTGGAAAGTTGACAAACTTATCTTTAGGAGGAAAAATATCTGGAAAGTTAAGGACAAGAAAGGAAAGTCACGCACCGTTGGCAGAAAGAAGAGGAAAGCACCTCCCACTCCTCCTCCTCCTCCACCTCCTCCTCCTCCATCCGAAGACATCAATGTTGGTGTTTGTAATAAGAAACGAAAGATTTCGAGTTCGGAGCTTCGGTCGTTGAAGGAAACGAGTGGAAGAAAATGTGGGTCGCCTATAAATCATGTAAGATTTAAGGTTACATGTCCCAAATGTCCTATCTAATAATTCTTTCTAAATTAATGATTGTTATTCATTTATGAACTGTTAACCTAGTATTCTGATTTGAATGGTTGCCTTGATATGTATACATACATGGAGCTTTTCAAGAGTTTAGTTAGTCTTTAATGGAGTGCCATTCTGTTTTTAGTTTTTGATTGAACGGTTCAGTATTGCATGCATAACTAGATTTTCTTTGTTGCTTATTGCACTTTTTTTAGCGTTGCAAGTAAGAAAGGGAATTGTTTATATAAACTAATGACTGGAAAAGTCATCATTTACGTTTGCTTAGATGATACTGAATAATGATAGTAAGATTGCACACGAGTGAATTCAGTTGTGGTATACGTTTCTGGGTTTGATTTCAATTAAGGCATTGTAAAATGTTGTTTAAAGCTGCTCAAGACATTGAATATATTACTTTTAGCTTCTATTTATATATACCAACATGTTACCTGTTCAAATCAAGAATCTTGGTTTATGGTGTGCCTTTTATTCTAATTCTGTTCAGAGTGATGCGCTATTCTTAATGCTGTTAACTACTTTTAGGTGTTCTTGATGCAATTTTTATGCTTAAGAGAATGGAATTCAGTTTTTATGTTTCAGCAATCGATCTTGAAACTGATAATATTATTTATTCAGTGCTCTTCAAGCACTATTTTGTTAGATTTCATGGGATCCTATTCTGTAATTCGATATTTTGTGATTATTCGCAAAACACAGCTCCCTATATAGGATACGGATAAAACTTATGTTGCACAAAGTGATTGGAAGGTTTAGATTTTATAAGGTTGTATAGGATTTAATTTTGGTTTTGTGAAATGACGACAAATGTGATACCTGCATTTATTGTTTCATGTACTCTGAAAGTCACTTATAGCAGTTTGGTTTTTATGCTACTTCTCTTATAAAGCTTCTGTTATATTGAGATGCTTCCTTTGAATTTCTTCTATGCTTTTGAATAAAATATGAGCTATTTATGCCTGTTGCAATAAATCTGCTGTTTTGACAGGCAAATCTAACTAGGAATTTTGCTTCCAGAGATTTATTGGCTAACAATAATCAGTTTTTCACTCAGCATTAGAAATCGTATTTCTTGGATGACATATCATGTGAATTCAATTTTCTGAATCAGTTACTTCCTATTGAGTTATATTTTGAGTTCCATTGCCTGTTCCCCTCAAACATTTTGTTTGATCTTTAGTTTCTCCCTTGGTGGATGTTCCTTTTTTTTTTTTTTCAAATTAAATCATTCTCTTAAGTTGCTGAATCGAACTCTTCTTTTTCTATTTTGGCAAGAGACTCTTCATTCTTCTTCAGTTCAATCGTCTCTGGAATATGGTTTTTGATGTTTATATGTGCTTTGCCCTTGTGATAAGCATCTTTTTTGCTTTCGAATGTGGTCTCACTTTTACAGTAGTTCTGGATTATTTATGTGGACCCGGGTCTAGCTATAGCTGGTAAGACGTGTATGTCATTGGCATGTGTATTTGAGATTGGCAATTCCTGCTTGCATGCTGACATTCTATATAGTTGATAAAATGCTCCCATTTTCAGCATTATTTTACCATTAACAGGTTATCAACACAAGTGGTTCTAACTTGTTTGTTTTTCCATCTGCTTATGCAAGGAGCAGAATGCTCCTGGTGACAAAGGGGAAGAAGTTCGCAATGAGGCACTGGATGATCTTACCCAAGTTCTTAGAAAGAGGTAAGCAGACTAGAAAATTATTTCAGTAATTTTTATTTTATTTTATTTTAATGTATTAGATGTTCTTTGTGCTTAAATTTAATATCATCCAGGTTTCCTTTCTCCAGATTACCTCGGAAATCAGGAAAGGGAAACGCATCTGTTATCCTTGTAAAAGCCATTCCATCAGGCAAGAAACATGAAGCAAAGCTTGCAAAGAATTGCCTGAAGGACCCTCAAAGGCAATACAGGGCTTGATATATCCATCAACCAAACCATCAAGTTGTCTGGCAACATAGCCAATTTGCCTGCCAGTTCTGCATTTTGAACCAGCAATTGGTTCTATTTTGACTATACCTTCCTTATAAGATCGGTGGAATTGGAGGGGATATGGCTGAGGTTGAAGCCAAAGATGCTCCAAACTTCAAGCCTTGGGTATGGCTCAGATTTCTTGCTGCCAACAGAAGGTGTGAATATGTTTATTATTAATCTTTGTACCATTTCATCAACCTATCTTTAACATTTATTTTTTATTTGAGAAGTAAAATGAAAATTTAAATTTAAATTTGATCTACGGATTTGTCAATCTAAAGTTAAAATTTGAATTTATATTATTTTTTTCTTAAAAATGAATTCAAGTATGGGAATTACTCAATCCATAATATGAGAAGAGAGCGGAGCCATCGTGTGAACTCCTGGTTGTCGGAACGTGACGACGTGAACAATTGCCTAATGCTTATAACAAGAAGCTCTCTGTTTTCTGCCGTTACGCCTATCTTCTGAACAATATTTCGGCCCCATGGGCCACGCCCATGCCCCGAAGCTTGTCACTCTCAGATCGTGAATATCTAGAGTGAGCTAAAGCCATGCACGTCACCCAGATTCATTGTGTGATGGGAGAAGGAAAAAAAATCAGATTACAAAGGGTTTTAATGGTGTCACCGTCAGGAATCAGGACAATTTTCAATTCCTTTTAGGCACCAAGGCCCGCGGCAACCTATTTCAACCATTCGTATAGCTGAGAAGAATTGAAGCGCCAACGATTGGTGAGAGTGAGCACATTCAAAGATGGTTGCTGCAATTAACATGTTAACACATTCCTCTTGTCTTTCCTCCTTTTTTGTCGTCTTCAACTCACATGCCTCGAGAAGTCCACCAAAATTACAGTCCCCAGTTTCTTTGTACGCTAATCCAACTGCCTGTCCAGGCGGATGGTTCTCTCTCATAAACGTTAATACTACGTTAGGAACTGAATTCAGGCCATTAACTTGTCTCCAACCGGCTAATCGTTTTCTCTTCCAATGTAACTGCCTCGAAACGCCTACCTCTCTTTTTAGTGAAACGGGTTTGTAATTCTCGCTCTCTGAGGCAATTTCTCAAACATTATACATACTTGCAACCCTTCAAAGTATTTTTAGCGGATTCAAAAGCTTTTGCTTCTCTTTTTGTTAAGACTTGACTTTATTCTTGTTTCAGGTATGCTCTTTTCTTTTTTTAGAGAAATTGGACTCAATGACAAGGAAACCGATTTACTTTTGGACAAGAACCCAACTTTAAGATCAACGTCATTGGACAGAATACGTGCTCGGCTTCTTGCTTTACGGTCAGTTGGAATCAATGACTTTGCTCTTTATCGGTCGGTTATTAAACGTCCAAGCGTGCTTACGGCCGAGGAAATTGATTCAGTGATTAGTTTTGTGCGTGATGATTTAGAAGGAAAGGTTGAGCCAGCACAATTGGAACGCCTTTTTATTACAACAGACGCGAGATTTTTACTTGGTTTTGATCAAAAGGTTAAACTGCTTCTCCATCATAAAGTTCCCCAAGAGAAGATAGCTCATATTCTCAACAATGTCAACTTGAACAAAGCCATTTGTTGCAAGTCAGTTGAAGAAATTGAAAGAACCATAACTTTCTTGAAACCTTATCATGGCATTGAAATAATAGTTAGGCGTCCAGCAATCCTCAACTATGATTTGGATTCTCAGTTGATTCCGAAAATTCAGTTTCTTGAAGAGCTTAGTGGGGGTGATGCGGATGCCACAGGGCTTGTATTGCGGAAACTGCCTGCCATTTTGAGTTATAGTTTGGAGCATATGGAGGGTCATGTGGAGTTCTTGAGATCATTTGTTGGTCTCAGTGACCAAGAAATATTCAAGATTATTCTTGTGTTTCCAAATGTGATTAGTGCCAGCAAAGAGAGGAAGTTGCGTCCTAGAATAGAGTTTCTGAAGCAATGTGGGCTTAATTCTAATGATATTTTCAAGTTCTTGACAAGAGCCCCCTTGTTTCTGGCACTTTCCTTTGAAGATAACCTAGTACATAAACTTGGGTTTTTAGTGAAGATTGGGTATGAGTATAGAACAAAAGAGTTGGCAATGGCATTGGGAGCTGTCACCAGAACAAGTTGCGAAAATTTGCAGAAGGTTGTTGGGCTCTTCTTGAGCTACGGACTCTCTTGTGAAGATATATTTTCCATGAGCAAGAAGCACCCTCAGATACTGCAGTACAATCCTAGTTCTTTGGAGGAGAAGATGGAGTACTTGATAGAGGAAATGGGCCGAGAAGTTAGTGAGCTATTGACTTTTCCCGCATTTCTTGGTTACAAGCTCGATGACAGGATTAAGCACAGGTATGAAGTAAAGAAGAAAACGATAGGAACAGGAATGTCCCTGAACAAGCTCTTATCAGTGTCAGCTAACAGGTTCTCAACCAAAAAGACAGCAAAAAGTCTTTTTAATGATTGACAACCAAACAATGAAGCTTATTAGTGATTTCTATAATTGTTCGCTGTACCCAATCTGAAACTTGCTCCAAGCTTTCTTGATTCTCTGGAATGTTAATTGTTGTTATCTTAATGAGACAGTGTGATGAGGATTTCAATATGGCAACGGGAGGAAACTAGGTAATCTCACCAACCAGGCCAATCACAGAACTCATTGCAGGAAAGTTTGAAGCTTGTACTATAGAATTGTTAAAGGGATAAACCCACTGAACTGATTTAATTCGTCCTAGTATGATTATATTATAGGAGCAAAAGAAAATAGCTCTTTTCTGCAAGTGCTTTTATTCTACTAAACATAATAAGATAGTAAGATATCCTGTTGGGAATATTCCTGGTAAATTGTTTCCACGCTGACAGTTGTCATGTTCTTTTCTCTGCCATCTCTGGAACGCAAGAATAGTTTTGTTAGTGGGAACCATGTGTTCTAAAATCTTGCTAGGCATGTGGTTTTCGCGCGTTTCTTGTGGTTAGGAGTAGAGATAGGACTTCCATGTAAGGTGTGAGATAAAGAGTAGCAGGTTCCCGACCACCGAATCTCGCAGGGCCCAACTGATCTATCTCCGTCATTTTTCCTCACATCTGAATCCGGAAGGTAAAAAACATCAGCCTCGTGACAACTTATTCCGGCCTATTTTAGCTATCTTACGTGCTTTACAACTCCGAAACTAACGTAATCAAAAATCTTCTATGTTTTCTCCAATTTCCATCCTATATATCACCAGAAGAAAGGAAATACAGTGTTTGTTGACTAATCAAGACCTATGTTTATGAATTCTGATAGAAGTATATGCTTAGTTTCTCATAGTAGTGATCCCGGCAATCATAAACGGAGAGCTGAGTGAGCTTAATTATACGAAGACGCATGATGGAATTGGCATCTGAATAATGGAAAAGAGGAGTTACTGGTTTTCAGCAAATGATCACAAGAAACAAAATATACGACATTGATGTTTTTCAGATAGCCTAATGGAAGGTTCCTTTTGTCGGGGCTGCTTCCCATCGTGCCTGCACTAAAATAAAATTTCCAGTTGAATGGTTGATGGAAAAGATCATAGCCACTCAGTTTGGAATAACAATTGATTCAGGTTTGAAAGGAGAGGGGTGGGGGATCAAACACTCTAGAGCAAATGACAATATGATATCAATAATTGCAGCAGCCAATGATAGCAGCAAAGACAAATCGAAGACGTGCAACTCATGTTTATAATTTATGGAATTTGTAGTGACTAAGGCTAAGGAATAGGATGGAAAGTGGATACTTTTACCTTCAATAGGGACTTATTCCTATCTGAAAATAACAGAATGTATGGTGCACTGAGAACCAGCTGCTGAAGCAATTTGCTGCCAAAAGGGGTAGCATTCACTTGTACAGTCACACCTGCATCAAGTCCAGAGTCCAGACTATATTCTAATCTATTACCAAAGAAATTTTTGTTTAATATAGATAATCCTCCATTACTTGGGGGGTAATGTAATGTAATTATTATTTCCCTACCACCACTGACTACAATAAACACATTACTTGTGGATTCGAAGCATTGCTTATGGAACAAGTACATGTATGCTTTAATGTTTATTCATTTTTAATTTCTTTCCACAGTTGTATTTCTTAGAAACCATGGAAAGTAGCTTTTGACAAAGTAATGGCTGTCAAGGAATAGTCGACCTTTTTTGTCCATTTAAGGAGGATTGGCTCAAAGGACGAGAACCCATCTCTACTTTTATTTCTCTCTCATTGTGTGTAATTGTAAATCACATAAGAAATGGCATTTCTTCTGCATGAGAAGAACACGATAATTATGTCGTTTGTTCTGGTTTCCCTACTGCTTATTCCAAACATGCATTATATGTTACCAGCTCTTGCAGATACCAATAGTAATGTTAGTAAATCCTAACACACTTAATACCTGGCTTCACAATACCATCTCTCTCTCTCTTGATCTCGTTCAGTTTTTGCATTTTTAATTTCTTTCGCTATGCGTACATATATATCAACGATAGTAGTAGTAAAATTTATAGTATGAAACTGTACAGGTTTACATTGTTTATATGGGAAAAAGGCAGCATCCTGATGTAGAGCTTCTTACAAGAACTCATCACGAAATTCTCTCGACAGTTCTTGGCAGGTGTGACAAGAAAACAAATACTACGTAATATAATTAATATTCTTCGTTCTTCTTCAAAAACTCAGTCATCGATTTTTCTCACTAACCAGCTTATGATTCATTATATCAGCCAGGAAACATCCAAAGGTTCCATGGTATACAGTTACAAACATGCGTTCTCTGGTTTTGCGGCCAAGATGACAGAGGCTCAAGCTCAAAAGCTCTCAAGTATGTGCACTGCAACCTTTTTTTCCATCGACTTGAGCTAGCTTTTAAACTCGTTTTAGCAACAATTCGTTTTACATCTTTCCTACCATTTATTATCGAATTTGTTCAAATATACATGAGGGATATGATCATGCCATCCTAGTATTATATATAGATAGATTATACCATTTTATATGTCATATGACTATAATTACAATAACATAATTTTCTTTATAAAAACAAATTCTATAGCTATGAGGTTGTTCAACATAAATTTTCTGAAAGCATAGAAGGCGGCGCATGCATGCAACATATCTTAACTATGTTGGGCGTGATGAAATTTTAGTATTTGCCTATTTGGGCCTTTACATATAACTTTTAACCTAATTTGGACTATAACTTGTCCTAACTTGCATGTTTTTCACTCCATCTGAGAACAAAATATTTTACGACATTTTTTCCAGGAGTTTTGTGGAAAAGTAATACAACAGCATGCGGATATCTCCTAACCTAGAGTCGAATACATACATCCTTACACACTCACACACATATGAATGTATGTATGATAGCATGTTTCTACTTGAGTCTTGATGAACTAGAAGCTCGTGTTCCTAGCAAGGTCTGTCTTTTGGTTGTAGAGATACCTGGAGTGGTTCATGTCACACGAAATCGATTTTACAAGGTGCAAACAACCAGAAGCTGGGATTATCTTGGACTCTCTTCCAATTCTCCACCCAACAATCTTCTGAATAAAAGCAAAATGGGAAATGGTGTTATCATTGGTCTCCTTGATACAGGTCTGGTTCTTATCTCTACCGCTGTGTTTGCGTGTGATACTGACTAATTAATCTCCATGTACGTAATCGTGAGCAGGGATATGGCCAGAATCAGAAGTTTTCAATGATGAAGGTCTGGGGCCAATCCCCTCTCAGTGGAAGGGAGTTTGTGAATCAGGAGAGCTCTTCGATGGCGCAAAAGCCTGTAACAGAAAATTGATAGGAGCTCGTTATTTTATTAGCGGACTCCTAGCTGAGTATGGACGGCCATACAACACCAGTGAAGACAAGGATTACATGTCCCCAAGAGATCCAATTGGACATGGAACACACACATCTTCAATTGCAGGTGGCTCCTTTGTGGCCAATGTCAGCGATCACGGCCTAGGTCTTGGGACAGTGAGAGGTGGTGCACCGGCGGCTCGTCTAGCTATGTACAAAGTGTGTTGGCGTTTGTATGATGGAGTATGTGCAGATGCTGATGTACTGAAAGCCTTTGATGAAGCAATACATGATGGTGTGGATGTATTATCAGTGTCTCTTGTCGCTGATATTCCTTTGTATTCTGAGGTCGACCATCGCAGTTCGATTCCTATTGGTTCATTTCACGCTGTGGCAAAAGGGATTACCGTTGTTTGTGCGGCAGGGAATGCAGGTCCAAGGGCTGAAACTGTACAGAACACAGCACCCTGGATTTTGACTGTTGCAGCAAGCACTGTAGACCGGTCCTTTCCCACACCAATTGTGCTAGGGAACAACCAAACCATTATGGTAAGCGACAAAATACTAAACAGATCATGAGGAAAAGGAATCAGGAGGTGAGGATATTACTGTACTGGATTTCAACTAACAGCTAAGTATGCATTGCAGGGTCAAGCCATGTTCACAGGAGAGGAAACAGTGTTTGCAACACTGGTGTATCCTGAAGTCTCAGATCTCATGGTTCCACGGTAAATATTACAGATTTCAATAAGCATAGTTTTTTCCGTCTCTATTACCCTCTTTCGTTGAACTCTTATAATCCTTGGATTAATGTGTTTCTGTGTAACAGAGAGTCATTCAAGAAAACCTTGTCTTGTTCAGCCTCGATCTTAAATAACTCTCTTTTCTGTTATCTAAAGCTGAGTGTTTATGCAGTGATTGTGAATCTCTCTCCTCAAATGATGATTGGATGGTCGGAAAAGTGGTGCTTTGCTTTGCTTCAGAATACAATCAGACTTTGTTAAAGGATGGTATAGAGTCTGTCGAAAAGGCTGGTGGTTTGGGAGTGATTATTGCTAGGGGTCCAAGTGATTACCTTTATTCTTATGCTACTCAATTCCCATGCGTTCAAGTCACCTATGAAACTGGAACTCAGATACTCTATTACATCCGATCCACAAGGTACAATCGGCATCTTAACAATTACCATTGCTAGTAGAGATTATCCATTTTATTCATCATCGTTGCTTTATTACTATGAGCCAAGAGCTATTAAGATCATTACCGTCAAACTTTGCAGTAATCCCCAAGTAAGGCTGAGCCAGTCAAGAACCCATGTTGGCAAGCCCGTGTCAACTAACGTGGCATACTTCTCATCTAGAGGGCCCAGTTCCAATTCCCCCGCTGTACTTAAGGTCAGTCATCTCCTTGCTCCTATCCAAATGATTATCTGCGGATATCAATCTGCTGAAAACTCATCAGAGCTGGCTATGATCTCTGTGTCCACAGCCAGATATAGCGGCTCCAGGTGTTAAGATATTAGCGGCAATTCGTCCCTTTGATCAACCAACGACTGGCGCGTTCGCTTTTCTCTCAGGAACATCCATGGCAACTCCCCATGTGTCGGGGATTGTTGCCCTGCTGAAATCGTTATATCAAGATTGGTCCCCTGCTGCTATTAAATCAGCACTTGTCACCACTGGTACATTCATTAAATTACCTTGCCAGACTCCCAATATCTGCGTATACCTTTCACTTGCTTACCTTCTCGAACTGTTTTGATCTCTTAATTGCAGCGCTGACAGCCGATCAATCTGGAGGAGCAATTTTTGCTGAGGGAGAACCACGGAAGCTTGCTGATCCATTTGATTTTGGAGGTGGAATTGTGAATCCAAACGGCGCAGCAGATCCTGGTCTGGTTTATGACATGGATACAGAGGATTATGTTCAATATCTTTGCGCCATGGGGTACAATAACTCTGCTATCTTCCAGCTCACAGAAGATCCAGTAGTTTGCCCCTCCAAACAGCCCTCTATTATGGACGTAAACCTCCCTTCCATAACCATCCCAAGCCTCAGAAAGCCAACAATTCTTACCAGAACAGTCACCAATGTTGGACCTGTCAACTCAAAATACAAGGCCAATGTAGAGTTCGCATCTGGCATAAATATAGCAGTGAGACCAGAAAAATTGATCTTCAACTCTAAGACGAAGACCATCTCCTTCTCTGTGATGATTTCATCTACCCAAAACGTAAACGCAGGATACTACTTCGGCAGCCTGACCTGGACAGATGGGGTGCATGTGGTAAGAAGTCCAATATCTGTGAGAACTGAGGTTGGAGAAAGTTTCTTCTGAAGAAAACAGGTTTACACTCCAAGCAGAGAAGCTTATCCAGCGGTTTACAGCATAATTACAAAAACTGAACATAAATAAAAGGAATAGTGTGTGGAATTTCCAAGGAATCTAAATCATAGAACAAATAAAGATGCAAAAAAAAAAAAAACCTATAATCAACCATAAGCTCGTAATTGTAAACTATTTCACTTTATGCTTCACCATTTTAAAGTCTACTTGGAAAGGTTAGACACCATAACAAAATCAAAGGTACCCTGACGACCTGCCTAAGCCTAATAATAGAGCATCACCCTTAAGCATTATAAAATGACCTATACATAAAGACATGGCATACTAGCCTTGCCATACAATCAAAAGTGCAGACAGTAAAAGGTGTGTTAAAATCCAGTTTTGCAAAGGGAGAAGGAAATTTGAGCAAATAAAGATGTTTATAGATTGCATGGTGATTATACAATGTCATTTCTCAGTCCTATACTTCAGGCACCAAAATATGTCTTTAATCTTCCCCCCAAAGCATAATGCACATAAACCCCGAATGATTGTCTTCGCTTAATATCGAAACCTTACTACATCTCTCTAGATGCCTTGACCTTCATCTATAGTGATGCCATGAAAAATCTAAAGATGAACTGAAAAGCTTGCCATCTTTTTCCATATTATAAAATGAGACAACCTATTCTACAAAGGAGTGTTCTTTGACAGATTCCACCACCAGTGGCTCTAATTTCTCATCTTTACCATTTCCTTTAGGTATAATGAGTCCATATCCTCCAGCTTTCCTTTTGTATAGAATATTAATCTCACCTGAGCCAAGCACAGAACATATTATTTTTTTTTTTAGCACATAAAACTAATGCCTAATGAACTGAGGTAACGCAAAATTCATACCAGTTTCTTCATTACGGAAACCGTAGAAGTCATGATCAACATTTTCAAGCTGCTCAATTGCTTCAGAGACAGTGAGAGGTGGCATCTCAAAATATTTTGTACGAACAATCTGAAACATTGCAGTTGTGTCAATAGAGAAGAACAAGGTCTATTTGTTTGTCCATCTTTCTTGATACAAATGAAAACAGGAAAATGCAAACCAAAGTTCCCCAGAATCTCTAATAACAAGAATATTTTGCATTGTTACTACAGAACCTTTTAGAAAACTACCTAAAGAGATGAAAGAAGAAAATAATGCAGCATACTTGTTCCTATTATTTTATTTCTCGCTGTCCAAGATGGGAATTCAGATTGCAAACCCGCAAGGGGGGAAAAACCCATCAATGACAGTTTTCATGAAATCAGAAGAAGAAAAATAAAACGAGCCATTTAATATCTTGTCATGCAGCCAAGTGTGTAAATGAAAACATGAAGCTAGAAAATTAATTCCAGTATTCAACAGATTAAAAAGCCGATGAAATAAACCTCATCTATAAAGCCATAATCCTCCTGTTCGGGAACTGACTCTTCATCATCATCTACTGCTACTGCCACCGGCTCTCTAACTTTGGATCTATTGAAGCCCTTCATGTGACGGCCATGGTCTGATTCCTTCTCCTTAATCTTCCTTAACTTTCTTTGCAGAATTGAGGACACCATATCTATACTCCCATACACTGTTTCAGCATCTTCCTCTGCACGAATTACTCCATGCTTCTTTGTAAACAAAGTCACCTTCAAACAAAAACCCATCAGAAGGAAGAGTAAGACAAATGTCTAAAAGCAAACATGGTCTCAAGCAATAGATATTTCGAATTTAGGAAGCACCTCACATCTTCGAATCCTTGGGCCTTTCCCAAATTCTCCACCTCGAACAGACAACCTGACATCCACTTCCCTAACAAGATGGCTATGCTTCTGAACTGCCTTACCAACCTTCTCCTCAACATGCTGCTTAACTGTATCTGTTAACTGTATCCCGTAAAAAAAAAGAGTTTATAATAGCAAACAACAAAAAAAACGGTTCAGTCCAGTGACAGTTTTCTATAATATAATGATGAAAGTAAAAGAACATCAAACTCTAAGTTTATGCTGTTTGAAATCAAACAAAACAAAATCTTCTCTAATCTTTCCGACTATTTGCTCGGCAATTAATGGACAATTTTAGTGTGGGTACTATAAACATTATTAAAACCAACAGCAGATGTCATAACAACCAATAGCAAATAAGGTAGGGGAATTATAGTATCACCAAAATCAAAAGCAGATAGTATAGTATAATAAGGAAAATCAAATATATGCCAAACGAAGTGCCCCATTATGATACAGTTGATTTTACATGCTCCAACTTGAAATAGTATATATATATATATATATATATATATATATATATATATATCATCATTGGAAGTACGAAAGCATCAATCTTGATAACTTTTTTTAAATTTTCCACATAACTTTATACTTTTAAATAGAGTAAATAATAACTAACAAAGAAATTACCTCAAGATTTTTGCCTTGGATGATTAATTTGACAGACGACAGAGGACCGTCCCATGACATTCGAACTGTTACTGAACTGCTCCTGCTTTGTCTTGGTTTCATTTCGATGTACTTGAAACTGTTCCCAGTTGGACTCAAGAAACTGGATTTGTAAGAATGTAATGAACGGATTCGGGGCGTTGTGGCAGTGAACAAAGAGACGGATGCTGGAGAAGGACTTGATGGTGGTGAGGCTGAGACTGATATTCGGTGGTGGAAACTTGCTTGCGAGGAAGCGCACGGAGTTGTAGCCATTGGTTAAGGAGAATAGTCTTTGGACGGATAGAAACGGTAAGAAAATACTGGAAAAAGAGTTCTAGGCAGAAGAGGAAAAAGAAAAAGATTTATGCATCGTGGATAAGGACGCGTGAAATGGCTGAAACGGACGGATGTCGTTGGCTGTGTCGTGGTCTGGTCCCGCTCCGCCACGGCGGATGAATCCATTTGTCTTTGGAGTTTGGAAATAAGATCAAGATACACGTGGCTTGGATAATGTAAATGGGACCCGTTTCATAAATTAGACGTGGCGTTTTGTCCCTCACTTCAGTCCTTTGTCCTTCATGGATTGGAACAGGTTACATGATTACCTGTTTTCGGTTTTCCCCTGTTTGGCAATTTTTTGAAATTCCGATCTTGTCCCGCACTATGAATTTTGCTGTCCCTCTGATGATTTAGTAACATTCGCAATTCACATCTATGACCATGGCTAAGTATTACTGTGATTTTTTTATAATGAATTCTCACATTTAGTTTAAAAAGCCATATTTTTTACAGTATAATATCAAATATTCTGCTTAGCTTTTTTAAAAAAAAATGTTGTCAAAAAACTTAGTTATAAATATAATCAAAGAGTTTATATTTAATATATTGTAATTTAATAATTTAAAAAAAAAACTTAATAAAAATTATAATTACCATTGAATTATATTATAAAATTTCATTAGTTAATAAATTTAATAATTGTTGTTGCTCTAAACAACAATAAAGTGATGCTGATATGATGCTCTCCACGTATCTTGAATACTCTGCAAAAACAGTAAAAGTCAGAGAGGCGCAGGGATCTGTCCCTGCACGCGCACTCCGATGCTTAATTCAGAAAACTGTTTAAGCAGAGTTTCTGTATGTGAAATAGAGATTAGGATTTTTTTGATCATACCTAGTATATTTATAGACTTTTTTTTTAGAATTAAGTCGGGTTTCATCTTTTTTCAGGGCTTAGAATATTTTAGGCCCATAACTATAGGTTCAGATCTGAGGCCCAGGCGCGTGTCTGGACTGCGACAGAGTTGTTAGGCACTCTGTCGCGGGCTCAGAGTCTACTTCTGTGCGGACGGGTTCAACATGCGACAGAGGTTCGGGGACCTCTGTCGCAGCACTTGCGACAGAGTTCTACCGCGTCCACTCTCCCGCGGGGACTCTGTCGTCGTACAGTCTATCGGATTCATACTCTCCCGCAGAGGTCTATCGCTCTTGCTATTGGACTCCAAGGCGTAGAGGTCTGCCGCAAACATACTTTGCGCATGACTCTGTCGCGTAACGACTCTATCGCCCCACTCCAGGGACTCTTTCGCATAGAGACTCTATCGCCTAGAGACTCTATCGCCCCACTCGAGGGACTGTGTCGCATAGAGACTCTATCGCCAGGGACTCTTTCGCATAGAGACTCTATCGCTACCTCTCTTTACCTGCCATGTGGCTTATGTCTCTTGTGGTTGTGTTTGACACGTGGCTGTCTCCTGTTAGTCGATGTTTGTACACGTGGATTTTGATGATATGACCATTATCAATTGCTCCCCACTCTTTGGTAGGAATATTTCCTACGAAAGAGTATTTTTGATTTACTGTTCCAGAGCGCGTGCGGATTACCGTGCACGTGCGGATGCAGCCGCGCCTATATATATAAGCTCCCAGGCATCGCGGTATCTGCTGAGTTCTCTCGCTTAGGATCACTCTGTCGCATACTCTCCCCGTACTCTGTCGCGAACACTCTTGACGTATAAAATCCATACTGTTTCACAAATCTGTAGCGTTTACAAACTCTGTAGCGTTTACAAACTCTGTCGCGCCGTTGCAAGTGCGTTTTTGTTAGGTAAACTCTGTCGTGGGTAGTTTTTTCTTTGTTATTTTTTCTTGAGTTTAAAAATGGTCGGTCATGGTATAGGGAAGCATATAGAACTAGGAGTCAAATCGACTTTGAAGGCAGTTGACATCCAAGACCTTATGTCTAGGTTTCCTTTGCCCGATGGATACTCCTATAGACTTCCAAACCCCCAAGAAAATGACATACGTAGTGTGTCTGACGGGATAGTTATTTTCAGGGTATCCTTAGAGTTAGGACTCCGTTTTTCAATATCCGACTATGGGGCTTCTTTCCTTAGGACGCACAAGATTGCCCCTGGACAACTGCATCCTCACGCATGGATGCAATTAATAGGATTTACCTTGCATTGCCGACTAAGGGGCGTTTCTCCGTCTCTTCCCTTACTTGATACCTTTTTTAGGTTCCGAGGTAGCCCCGGTTTAGTTTCCTATTCTCTTCAACCGGTGTATAAGGTCGGATTTGAAAACAGGTTATTTGAAAAACTCGCAAATAAGCTTCATGGTTTTGAATCGAAGTGGCTTATTGTGGAGACGCCTGGGGGCCTGGATTTTCCTACTCGTTGGGAAACTAGACGCGAAATCCCTAAGGGCCCCCAGATTTCTACACTTAGAGAACAGTTGTCCTTAGATGTTAATAGGTTATTAGTTGATAGTCCCATTAGTCTTGACAGTCTTCTATCAAATGAAAATTTGATATCTGCTGGCTGGGGTGTGGGTTCCGTTCCTGTTGTCGGCCCTTCTGTTCCTCCCTCGAATCCTTCATCATTGATTCCCTCTGAGTTGAACCCTGAACATTTAAGGTCACAAGAGGATATAGGGAGCACAAATAGATAATCTAGTTCTGATAGCGAACCCTTAGCTGATCTGAACGACTGGGAAGGGTTTGGTTCAACTTTCATGGTTCTTCCTGATGATGATATGATAAACATAGAGTCCCTTCAGGAGCATTTTGATTCTCCTGATGGTAACTTTTTATGCTTTTTTATTGTTTGTTAGTTCTGACCACGTTTTTGACCACTTATTTGTTCTTTTTCTTTTTTTTTTTGTAGAAATGAGCCATTTTAGACGATCTTTGGCACGTTAAGGTTTGGAGGGAGGTTCGTCTAGTGACCCCACTAGAAAGAGGCCTCGCTTGGCTGATGAAGTTCCTAGTGAGGCACCAGTTCCACCTCAATTTCCTCGGGCTCGGACCCCGCCTCCTCCCAGATAAGAGATGCCTCCTCCTCCGGAACAAAGAGATCCTTCTCAGGATAGAGGGAAGGCTCCTTCCTCTTTAAGGAGGGCTTTCGATTCATCTGGACGATCTCGATCTGAAGAGCGTGCCGAGTGCAATATAATTCCGTCCTAAAGAAAGAATCGGAGGCATTTGTATATTGAGCCATCAATGGGGACTAGGCCAATTCTCCCAAGGATAGGCCATGTTGATGAGAGATCCTACCCCGTAGACGGTGGTTATATTATGAGGGGGTCTGAGTTTCGGGTTTACCCAAGAGTTTGTGACAACGATATTTTGGATTCTCCCGGGGTGGCGTCTCGACTGAGTTGGGCCACTATTCTCCCGAGGGACGAAACTTGAATATTCAAGAATTATCCAGAGGGAGAAGACTTAGCTGATGTGGAAGCGCTGAGGGTAAACTTCATGTTCTTTTTTCGTTTAATTTCTTTTTGCTATACTTTGAGTTTGACTTTTTGTGTTTCTTTTCAGCTTGCTCAGAGGACTGTGGCCAACAACGCTCAACACCGAGCTTATCGGGAGTGAACTGACAAGGAGATTCGGGAGTTGAAGGATAAAGTCATGGAGTTATCGAATACCGTCAACAACTTATCCGGGCTTCCAGGTGTGGTGCGAAACTTAGAAGATTAGCTCTTGAAAGCGCGCCAAGATTTGAATCAGGCCAAGGGGGATCTTACTGTCGAGGCGGCTAGGTCTAACAAGTTTAACGAAGATCTTCTACAGGCCCAAGCCGAATTGGACAGCATGCAGTCTAAATATGGGCCCTTAATTGATCGCAATCAGGAGCTGGAGCAATATGTCGCCGAACTAGAAAGTCGGGCCACTCCCTCTCTAAATCAAGTGGAGATTGATAGCATCAGGGCGGAAGCCGTGAAGGAGTACCGTCTTTCTAGGGATTGCTTGAGGCGAAAGGAGGATTTTTTGAACCCATATGTAAAATATGGATTTTACCTTGCTAGATCCTGGTTGGAGAAGCATAGGGAAGGCGAAGAATTCCCTGAGCTTCATTATACGCGCGAGGCGATGCTATTTGAGGCTTCTGATTGGACTAAGTATGAACCGGGGGCTGAACCTCCTGATGAGCTTTTTAAGAGGACTGCGCAAGATGATCTTGCAAAGCTTACCGGTCCTTAGGAGCTTGTGAGCCTGGACAATGCTCCCGAACCTATTGGTGCCCTCGACGATTTGGATGGGGAAGATGGTCAGCAGTCTTTAGAGTGCGAGGGTCCGTCGACGCTTGATCCCCAGCCTTCTCCTCATGCAGACTGAATTATTTTTCGTTTTCCTTTTTGAACATTCTGTTGTTTTGTTGTTCTTTTTTGAACATTTTGTTGTTTTGTTTTTGTTGGACTTATTCGTACTTGTAAAGATTTTCTTAAATAAATAAAGTCAAAGTTCTGTTCATGCTTCATATCGCTTTGCTATTTATCATTTATCTGTTTATTTGTTTTACTCGTATATTTGTTTATTCGTATATGCTCCCCAATTCTTGATAGAAATATATATTTTCAGAAAGAATTTCACATATAAACATACCTTTTTCTTAGGCCTGACCACCATGACGCGAGTGCGTCTTCAGTTCTTACGGCCATTATGTTTCCATTGCCTGGCCACAGTGATGCGATTGCGCCTCAGGCTTTTATTGCTCGTCTGATTTTTTATGCCTGACCACAGTGACGCGATTGCGCCTCAGGCTTTTACTGCTCGTCTGATTTTTTATGCCTGACCACAGTGACGCGATTGCGCCTCAGGCTCTTACGGCTCGTCTGGTTTCTTACGCCTGGCCACAATGACGCTGTTGCGCCTCAGGCTCTTACGGCTCGTCTGATCTTTTACGCCTGGCCACAGTGACGCTGTTGCGCCTCAGGCTCTTACGGCTCGTCTGATTTTTACGCCTGGCCACAGTGACGCTATTGCGCCTCAGGCTCTTACGGCTCGTCTGATTTTTTACGCCTGGCCACAATGACGCTATTGCGCCTCAGGCTCTTACGGCTCGTCTGATTTTTACATCTGGCCACAGTGACGCTATTGCGCCTCAGGCTCTTACAGCTCGTCTGATTTTTTACGCCTGGCCACAGTGACGCTATTGCGCCTCAGGCTCTTACGGCACGTCTGATTTTTTACCCCTGGCCATAGTGACGCTGTTGTGCCTCAAGCTCTTACGGCTCCTCTGATTTTTTATGCTCGATCACAGTGACGCTATTGAGCCTCAGGCTCTTACGGCTCGTCTGATTTTTACGCCTGGCCATAGTGACGCTATTGCGCCTCAGGCTCTTACGGCTCGTCTGATTTTTTACGCCTGACCACAGTGACGCTATTGTGCCTCAGGCTCTTATGGCTCGTCTGATTTTTATGCCTGGCCATAGTGACGCTATTGCGCCTCAGGCTCTTATAGCTCGTCTGATTTTTTACGCCTAGCCACAGTGACGCTATTATGCCTTAGGCTCTTACGGCTCGTCTGATTTTTTTACGCCTGGCCACAGTGACGCTGTTGCGCCTCAGCTCTTACGGCTCGTCTGATTTTTACGTCTGGCCACAGTGACGCTGTTACGCCTCAGGCTCTTACGGCTCCTTTGTATCCTATCACAAGATTTAGATATATAAAAGCTGGAGATATAATAAAAGAACAATCTGCATAGTGATCGGATAATGGTATCTTGTGACAATGTAAACAAATAACAATAATGCGAGAATATAAGGTTCAAGAAAGACAACATAATGATTAATTCAAATACAATTTCAAGTGATTTGAGTTCCATGTTTTCCCTATTTTCTTCCCTTGTAGAGTTTCCAGGATGCAGGTGTTGGGCCCAATCTTTCGTTTGATTCTGAATAAACCTTCCCAATTGGCTCTGAATTTTTCGTCTTCCCTCAAGGCATTCGTGATATGTGACTTTCTGAGCACCAAATCTCCCTCGGACATCGGTCTATCTTTCACCTGACTGTTGTAGTAGTTGACCACCCTCTGATGATAGGATGCCAACCGAATAGCTGCGGCCTCTTTATGCTCATCAAGCAAATCTAGGCTTTCCCTTAGTCCTTGTGAATTCTTTTCTTCCACTAAAGGCACCACCCTGGATGACAGTGCTCCAATTTCCATGGGAATCAATGCTTCAGTGCCGTATACAAGGCTAAACAGCGTTTTCCTAGTCGATACCCGACTAGTGGTGCGATACGCCCATAAGACACTAGGCAATTCGTCCACCCATGCCCCCTTAGCTTTGTCTAATCTGGTCTTCAACCCATGAAGGCCAATTACTAACTTCGACCTGTCCATTAGCTTGAGGATATGATACAGAAGAAATCCTTAGCTGAATGTCAAGGCGCTTACAGAATTCACGGAAGGCGTCACAATCAAATTACTTTCCGTGATCAGCATTTAAGATACGTGGGATTCCGAACCGGCAGATAATATCTTTCTACACCATCACTTTCACTTTCTTCTCCGTGATTGTAGCTAAAGGCATTGCTTCAATCCACTTTGTAAAGTAATCGGTGGCAACTAATATAAACTTTCTTTGACCCGTAGCTAATGGGAAAGGCCCCAGAATGTCCAATCCCCATTGTGCAAAAGGAATTAGTTGTACCGTACTCTGGGAGGGAGTCACTGGGGCCGTTGTTATTGGTGCAAACCTTTGGCACTTATCACACCTGCGGGTTTTATCCATCGCATCTTTTTTCAATGTCGGCCAATAGAATCCCGATCGCAGTATCTTAGCAGCAAGGGCTCTAGCTCCCAGGTGCTCACCATAAATTCCTTCGTGCACCTCAGCTAGGACATAATTTGTTTGCTCTGGCCCCAGGCACTTTAACAAAGGTGATGAATACCCCTTTTGTACAGTTCCCCATTTATTATGGAGAACTTCGCCCCTTGTATCCTTAAGCGACGAGCCTCGTCCTTATCTTGCGAGAGTGTACCTTCAGTGAGATACTGTTTGAATGGAGATCTCCAGTCGTCTCCCATTTCAATGTCACACACTTCGACCTCTTCAATACTAGGCCGCTCGAGTTTCTCTACCTTCACTATCCTTCCTCCTGTCTCATTGGAGGAGGCTAACTTGGACAATGAATCTGCATGTGTATTTTCAGACCGATTAATTTGTATTAGCTGAAAGTTCCCAAAAGTCTGAGTCAGAGATTGGATTTTCTTTAGGTAAGGGACCAGCATCGGCTCTCGGATCTCATATTACCCGTTGAACTGGTTTACCACCAATTGAGAATCACTATGCGCTACCAGGTGGTGAACTTGCAACCTCTCTGCCAGCTTCATTCTAGCTACCAAAGCCTCATACTCTGCTATATTGTTCGAACTGGAGAACCCAAACTGCAAAGAGTATTCTAGGGATTTCCCTTCCGGTGATACTAAGACTATACCTGCTCCACTTCCATTTGCACTTGATGCCTCGTCGACATACAGTAACCACGGTTGAGTTTTCTTTCCATTATTATCGCTCGGGCTAGTACATTCTACTATAAAGTCTGCCAGAGCTTTACCTTTGATAGCCTGCCTGGGTTGGAATGTGATATCATATTCTTCAAGTTCCACTGCCCATTTCACTAGTCTCCCTGAGTGTTCAAGCTTTTGAAAGATTTATCTTAACGGTTGATCTGTCAAGACAGTTATGGAGTGTGCCTGAAAATAAGGGCGCAACTTACGAGAGGCCATCACAAGGGCCAATGCTAGCTTTTCGGCCAGCGGATAACGGGTCTCCTGGTCCAGCAGTACCTTACTCACATAGTAGATGGGACGATACACTATTTCATCTTTCTTCAGTAGTATCGCACTGATGGCGAAATCACCGACTCCCAAGTACATATATAATTGTTCCCCTTCCATAGGTCTTGTCAATAAAGGTAACTACTTCAAGTATTCCTTTAGGTCTTCAAAAGCTTTTTGACAATCACTTGTCCATTTGAAATTCTTTTCTCCCCGCAGAGTTTTGAAGAATGGCAAGCTCTTTTCTGTAGATTTTGACAAAAAGCGATTTAAAGCTGCTATTCTGCCTGTCAACCTTTGGACATCTCTCACTGTGGTTGGTAGCTTCATGTCTATAATTGCCTGTATCTTTTCAGGATTTACCTCGATACCCCTGTCAGTGATCATGAAGCCTAAGAACTTCCCTGATCTCACTCCGAATGAGCATTTGTCAGGATTTAGCTTCATATTGAATTTTCTCAGCACATCGAACACCTTGGACATCTGATGGGCGTGAGACTCTCCTGCTCTGCTCTTGATAATCATATCATCCACATAGGCTTCCATGGTATTTTTCAGAAGATCTTTGAATACTTTGTTCACCATTCGCTGATATGTAGCTCCAGCATTCTTTAAACCGAATGACATTACCCGATAGCAGTATGTTCCATCGTCGGTTATAAAAAAGTCTTCTCTTTATCTTCTGGTGGAGCATAATTTGATGATATCCGGAGAAAGCATCTAGAAAATTGAGGAGTTCATATCCGGATGTTTCATCCACAAGCCTATCTATTCGGGGCAAAGGGTACGAATCTTTAGGGCAGGCTTTATTCAAATCAGTGAAATCCACACATATTCGTCATTTCCCATTGGATTTCTTCACTATTACAACATTGGCCAGCCACTCAGGGTAGTAGACCTCTCTAATAAACCCGTCTTCTAAAAGTTTATTGATTTCTTCAGTGATCGCCTTCTGTCTTTTAGGGGTAAAATTTCTCTTCTTCTGCTTGACAGGTCTATGCCCGGGTGAGACATTAAGCTCATGACAAATCACTTCAGGATTAATCCCGGGCATATCAGTCGGGGTCCAAGCGAAAACATCTGAGTTTTTTTGTAGGCATTCAGCTATCTCCCTTCTTGCCTGTTCATTCAGCTGAGTTCCTATGAATGCCTTCTTCTCTTCATCCCCTTTGACTAGCTCAATGGCTTCCATTTTCTCTACAGGCTGAGGCTTAGGCGGGTCATCTATGCACAAAGTCTCCTTTCTCTGTACTCTTTTGCTGGTAGTAGACGCGATGTAACAAGTACGAGCCCTCCTTTGATCTCCTCGTACTTGTCCAACTCCGTTGGGAGTATGGAACTTCATTAATAAGTAACAAGAGGATATCACCGCCCTCATATCATTCAGTACAGGCCTTCCTAGGATCATGTTGTAAGCAGCTGAGGTTGACCTCACAACCATGAACAATACCTGTTGTGTCACATCCTTTGGGCTTTTTTCTAGAGTCATAGGCAACTCTATGGACCCGACCACCTTCACCTTTTCACCCGTAAATCCGTACAATGGCATCATAACAGGTCTTAATCTATCTTCAGATATGTTCATTTTCTCGAGCAATTCCAATAGATTAAGTTCACCGAACTTCCATTATCGACTAGGATTCTGCTCATCGGATGTTTCGCCACCACTGCGGATATTACCATGGGATCATCATGAGGCACGACAATATCACCCTTGTTTGTCGGAGTGAACACAATAGGTTCTTCATCTGCCTTCTCCTTCATCACAGCATGAACCTGATATGCTTGCCTTGCGTAACTTTTATGGGAAGCAGAGGAGCTTCCTGCCATCGATTCTCCTCCTGCGATAACATTTATTGCCGGGGTAGTAGGTTCGTTATCTGACTGATTACCTCGGGGGATAGGCCTAGCTATTTCATTCCTTGACCTATTTCTTCCGTTATCATTATTTTGCATATTCTGCGGACGATCATTCATTCGATCTCACGAAAGATAATGGGGCCTTTCACTTCTCCACAAGAAGCGGTTAATTTTTCCCTCTCTAGCTAGCCTCTCTAGCTGATCCATCAGATCTTTGCATCTTTCCGTGGGGTGACCGTGAGCAGCATGAAATTCGCAGTAGGCATCAGGGTTTCGCCCCACATCTCCAATCTTCTTTCTAGGGAATTTCAACAGTCCCGTCCCCTCAATAGTTGCTAGTATCGCGGTGCGAGGCTCATTCAATCTGGTATAACCTTCATAGCTGAGTCTAGGAGCCTTTTCTAATCTGACAAGTCTTGGAGAGCTTCTCTCAGGTACATCTCTCTCTCTCTTTCTTCCTTCCCTTATCTCTCGAGACTGTACCATCTTCATTACTTCTTCTTGAGCCACGTATTTATTGGCTCTAGCAAACAAATCAAAAAGGGTCACCGGTTGATCGAGGGAGAGGGATTCTTGTAACTTTTCAGATTTTGTCCCTTACAGCATTGCAGCCATGGCTACTCCTACTGGTAGATCTTTCACCTCTAAGGTTGCATCTCGAAAACGATCTACATAGCTCTTCAAGGATTCTTTGTTCCCTTGTTTAAGGGTGAGCAGATAAGTAGCGTCCTTCTTCCTCTGGCTGTTGATCATGAAGGATCTCAAAAATTCACTTCGTAATTGGTCGAAGGATGAGATAGAACCTTCACTTAACCCATTAAACCATTTCAGCGCATGCCCAGACAGTGTAAGCGAAAAGGCTCTGCACATGATTTCATCTTTTCATCCATGTAGCAACATGAGGGACTCATAACTTTGTATGTGGTCGTATGGGTCTATTTTGCCTGAGTAAGTAGCCATAGAAGGCATCTTGAACTTCTTCGGCAAGGGTTTATCCATAATCTCTGGACTGAAAGGAACTTTCCTTCTTTGACTATCATCAGGAGACACCAGTTTCTTCTTTTCTAAAATCCTTTCGACAACATTCTCCACATTTTTTGACCCTCGAGTCGAGTACGCTCCCCTTTTTTCGGGATTAGAAGAGTCTGAGTGGTAAGCACTCCTTCCTCCTCTGTTCCAGAGACTTTGCACATGGTCAGCTCCCCGGCTAAGTATCTCTTCCTCGTTTATGGTTTCTCGGCCTCTAGGGGCCTGTCATGTATCCTTTCTTCCAGCACTTTCCATTCCGAGATTCGACCTGGTACCCTCGAAATAGTCTCAGGGGTCATGACTATTCTGTCTCCGTCGCTCCCCAGACCTGTGATCTTTAAATTCATGCCCCAACTCTGCTGAAGAAGTCCTGTGCCAGCGGGAGAACTCTGCCGCCTATGCTCTACGGGAGAACTCTACCGCCTATGCGCTGCAGGAGAACTCTACCGCCTGTGTCCTGTGGGTGAACTCTATCGCCTGTGCTCCATAGGGGAGTTCTGTCGCCTGTACTCTGCGGGGGAGTTCTGCTCAGTCGGGTCTGCAGCAGTGTTCATTCCCCTTAGACCTGCGGCAGGGTTCACTTCACGTAACCCTGCCGCGAGGCACTTCCTCTGAAATGCGATAGAGTTTACTCCCAAGGTCGCTGCAGGGTTATCCTCCAAACCTACACAAAGTTCGAAATCAGTCCAGTGGCAGTATTCTGTGTTCCTTCTCTTTGTCCAGCATTCACCATGGTAGAGGGTTGACCTCTCTCGTAAGTCTACCTCGGGATGTTTTCCCCCACCATCTGTTGCACTTTTGGAGGTAAGCTAAATTACGGGAGAGCGTTTTTGAAGAAATTCACTATAGCCCTCAACACTGTCGTAGTCTCCTCATTTTGACGCTTCAGAGCCTCAAATTCATCGAGAGAAACTGAGGTGACTCTGCCACCCTCTTCATTCTGCTCTTGTCCTTGCTCTAGTCTGACAGGGGGACTCACAGAATTCTCTTCTCCCAGATTTGCTGCTGTCGAACGTGTTCTCACCATTTTGATAGGGAATCTGACTTTTCGTTCTGATTCCCACAGACGGCGCCAATTGTTGTTGCTCTAAACAATAATGAAGTGATGCTAATACGATCCTCTCCACGTGTCTTGAATATTCTACAAAAACAGTAAAAGTCAAAGAGGAGTAGGGATCTGTCCCTGCACGCGCACTCCGATGCTTAATTCAGAAAACAGTTTAAGCAGAGTTTCTGTATGTGAAATAGAGATTAGGGTTTTTTTATCATACCTGGTGTATTTATAGACCTTTTTTTTTTAGAATTAAGTCGGGGCTTCATCTTTTTCCAGGGCTTAGAATATTTTAGGCCCATAACTATAGGTTCGAATCTGAGGTCCAGGCGCGTGTCCGGGCTGCGACAGAGTTGTTAGGCACTCTGTCGCTGGCTCATAGTCTACTTCTGTGCGGACGGGTTCAACATGCGACAGAGGTTCGGGAACCTCTGCCGCAGCACTTGCGACAGAGTTCTACCGCGTCCACTCTCCGGCGGGGACTCTATTATCGTACAGTCTATCGGATTCATACTATCCTGCAGAGGTCTATCGCTTTTGCTGTTGGACTCCAAGGCGCAGAGGTCTGTCGCAAACATAGTCTGCCGTATGACTCTGTCGTGTAACGACTCTATCGCCCCACTCCAGGGACTCTTTCGCATAGAGACTCTATCGCCTAGAGACTCTATCGCCCCACTCCAGGGACTGTGTCGCATAGAGATTTTATCGCCTAGAGACTCTATTGCCCCACTCCAGGGACTATGTCTCATAGAGACTCTATCGCCCCACTCCAGGGACTGTGTCGCATAGAGACTCTATCTCCAGGGACTCTATCGCATAGAGACTCTATCGCCTATAGACTCTATCGCTACCTCTCTTTACCTGCCACATGGCTTATGTCTCTTGTGGTTGTGTTTGACACGTGGCTGTCTCCTGTTAGTCGATGTTTGTACACGTGGACTTTGATGATATGACCATTATCAATAATATTTAATATTATATATGAAAACGAGTTAGATTTATGAAACACTGCAATCCACCAATTTTTATTTTACAATAAAAATCCTATCGATTGGTTATCAATGAGAATTGTTTGTCACCAATCATCTTCGTTCGTTGGCGGATCGTGGACTCCGCCCATTGTAATTAATTTTTTGTCCATCTATTTTTTTTCAACTCTTTTTTTATTGGAAAATAAAAAATATATATATCTTTGTTATTGCTATTATATAACAGTGATAAATTGTTAACGTCTTCATCTTAATTTTTGTGTGACATGTTACTAAAAATTTTGTAAGAAAAATAATGATCAGAGTGACGCAAGGGTTTTTCCCTGATACTTTAGTCAGATAGAGAATTTGACAGAGTTTCTGTAAAGCAAATAGAGACTTAGTTTAATGAATCATATATGATCCATTTTTATAGGGGTTGATTCCAGTTATAATTATGTATTTATCCATTAAATATTTTTTATTGTTTTACGAATCTGCAGAATCGAAAATATTTAAGGATAAAATTGTTCAAACACCCCAATATAAAATAAGATTGACATGGTGAGAGGGGTGAAAGACCCTCCTGCAAAGTTTTTCCTTAGCGCTACGTGGCGCACTCTTTTTTTGCCACGTGGCGCCAAGATACATGAGACATTAAGCCTCTGTTGCGAGAGGTTAGCCTCCCGCCAATGTGCGGGAGGGTAGCCTCTCGCATGCTCCCTCTACGCGCCACATGGTGCACTTAAAGATGAGGCGAGAGGATTCTCTCGCCTCTGTGCCGGAGACTCTCCCACCTACAGTGCAGTAGAGTATCTCCCGTCGGGTCATGTGGAGCCCTCTTTCTTTTTTATTTTTTATTTATTATTATTATTTTTAATATCATCCACCACAATTGCTCCTCACTCAATCGTTAGGTATAACCTTGCGGAAGAGTACATATATTCTCCTTGTAGTCTCTTGTCAAATCCTCAGGTTAAACTCTGAAGTTAAATTCTCGGGTTGATGTCAAATTCTCAAGCCGTTGTTTGAGTGCGTGCTTACCTCGCGCATTTTTCGCTTCAAGCCTTGAATAATTTTTTGTGGCATACCTCGCGCATTTTTCTCTTCAAGCCCTTGCACATTTTTTTTCGTGGCTTATATCGCGCATTTTTCACTTCAAGGCCTTGTTTTAGTGCTTAGCTTACCTCGCGCACTTTTCGCTTCAAGCCCTTATTTAGGTGCGTGGCTTACCTCGCGTATTTTTCGCTTTAAACCCTTATTTAAAAACGGAGTAATCTCGCTTCTGGTGAAAGTTGTTGATGCCATCATAGTTTGTAATTTACCATTTTCCTCCAAATCCTGCGTGACATTTGAAACAACTGATAACTCATCATTTTTGAAGCTGCTTTGAGAATAAAACTGTCTTTCTTACTTGATGTACTTTGAAAGCACTGGACTTTCATTTTTCTGATATTTGTTATTAAGGATATCTTTAGTATAATCCACATATTTCTGTAATAACCCTATGTTAGAATCATTATTAGTTCCATTAAACGCAATCTTTTCCACCACAATCTTCAGACTTCGTAATACTTTCTTCAGAATTATTGTTGATTCATTTTGTATGAGAGAACTCAATAAACAATTGAATCTTTGAGAAGAGACCATAATTCCTTGAAAAGTCTCCAACTTAGGCTCCCCCAATAACCATGCTATATCTAAAACAAGTTCAGAATAAGCTCCTTGTCGCAAAGTTGATGCTTCACATGCCTCAAACAGTGACCCAGAGGCAAGAACTTTTGATCCTCCCTGAAAAAGAGATGTATCAAACCTCCGTTGTATTGACTTCATTTCAGAACAAACTCCTTTGTCTCCAATTAGGACAGGAATAAAATTTGTTAATCCAAACTAATTCTCAACCTCAATGAATGTAGGACCAAAAAGATCTGGTTCAGTTTGAGGGACATATATTTTATATAATTCATGACCACAACTAGTGGAATCCTCTTTACTCTGAACATGTGTGGATGCAAAGGAATAACCATACGGCAGATAACTTCCAGCAAAAGATACTAGGAACCTTCAAACAACATTTTCAAGTCTCAACCTGCTCCCCACACAACAAATCTTAGCCCAAGAGAAGCAAAGAGAATACGTCGATGAGTTGTTGAATGGATCTCTTAGGCTTTTGAATGTGTGCTCCACCGCCAAGGTTGCCCTATAGAAAGGTAGCTAAAAAGGCAATCTTGAAGGCCCTAAAAGATTTGGAGCATAAGGAAAATAAACAAAGCACTGTCTGTAATAAGACTGGAGCCATGATTAGCCTCTTAAGGAGGCGCAAGCAGTCACAGTCAGTGTGCTAGACTCCTTATTGTCCTTCACTTTTGAGCATTGCTATCCCTTGCAACAAGAAAATTTGACATCATACATATTGAGAATGTTCAAAATGAACTGCAAAAATCAGTCTTGCATTCAAGACTTCGAAGAAGGACTTGAGGGTCTCTTGAGGCGACTGATCAAAGTCAAAGTCAATATTCTCAACATACTTGTTGAGTTAATATATTTTGAAATGACAAAACAAGTAAATTCAATAATATAAAGATGAATATAAAAACATGTTTAGAGGTTATCAGTACCAGAAATTAAGTTCCTGAAGATGAGAGATCGATCTGGTGATATGAGAGATCGATCTCCTAGGTTTTCTAAGATGAGAGATCGATCTCATGAGGATATGAGATCAATCTGCTAAAAGATTGAACTTGTACAAGGTATTGAGGAAGTTGAGATCGATCTTATAGGGTTATAAGCTCGATCTGTCTAATACAGGATGTTGATGAGATCGATCTGGTATAGGAAGAGATCGATCTCCACTAAAACAAAAGGTAAAGGTAGTAGATCGATCTATAAGATCGATCTGTACGCAAACAGATAGTTCATGAATTCGATCTGGTATAGGAAGAGATCGATCTCCTCAAAGTCAGAGAGCTAAGGAGATCGATCTGGGTTGATAAGAGATCGATCTCCACACTACGAGAATACCTGACAGATCGATCTATAGATCGATCCTGCCTCAAACAGAGAGATTGGGAGATCGATCTGCCTATTCGACAGATCGATTTGCTTTAACATTTTCAAATTGAGAGATCAATCTACTCATATATGAGATCGATCTCCTTGCTTCAATTTGCTTTGACTTTGCAGGAATTACAACTAAGAGATCGATCTGGTCAAGATAGCAGATCGATCTGGCATTCTACTGGAGGTTCCCAACGGCTCTTTCTGCAAAAATCTCAACGGAAAAAATAGCATTAAATGCTCCAACTACCAATCATTCAATATAAAAATCAAGCATTGAAGACACAGAATATTGAGACACTATTGCTGCACAATCTGTACATTCTCAAGAGTTTAATTCCCACATTCTATTTGTCTTCAATCTTCATTTATTGAGTTTGTTGTATAAGCCTGTGTGCAAAAGCTGTATTTTTCCTACCCACATAAAAAACTTGATTCTATATTCATCCTTACTTTAAGAGAGAAGAGGATTGTTCCTCAGTGAGATAAACTTTGTAAAAGGGTGAATCCATCTTTGTAAAAAGGGTAGAGA
Source organism: Firmiana major (assembly GCA_033439115.1). NCBI lineage: Eukaryota > Viridiplantae > Streptophyta > Magnoliopsida > Malvales > Malvaceae > Firmiana > Firmiana major. The sequence continues at coordinate 85,465,504 of CM065897.1, forward strand.
GGTTATTCCTTAACCTGAAAAAGAGAGTGTGTAACTTTCATTGAAAGAGAGAAAGAAAGCTCTTGACAAGGAGGTCAAAAAGAGAGGACGTAGGCAAGAGATTGACCGAACCTCTATAAACTACTGTGTTTGATATTTCTCTCCCTTATCATTTTTCAATTCATTGTATTTTGTGTTATTGATTATTCTCTATCTGCAATTTTACTTGATTAAATTTAAATTTGCCATTAAACTTAGAAAACTGATTCACCCCCTCTAGGTAGAGCCAACAATTGGTATCAGAGATAGGACTCTTTGATCACATAGGAATAATTTCCTAAGAGTTAGAAATGATCTAATGGCTCACAACAATGTAGCAACCAATTTAGTAGGAGATGGGCATTCTACGATTAGGCCTCCAATGTTCAATGGTGAACATTATGCTTATTGAAAAACTAAGATGATGTTGTTCATTCAAGCAAATGATTATGAGGTATGGAGGATTATAACTAAAGGACCTCAAATTCCTACTAAAAGAATAGAGGGAAGAGATATCCCTAAAGAAGAGGATGAGTGGGATTCAAATGATGTTAAATGTGCTCAGCTGAATGCTAAGGCCATGCACACCCTATTTTGTGCGTTAGGGCCAAATGAATACAATAGAGTCTCCGGTTGTGACAATGCCAAGCAAATTTGAGACAAATTGGTAATAACTAATGAAGGTACAATCCAAGTAAAGGAGACTAAGGTAAGAATGCTCACACATGACTATGAGCTATTTAGGATGAAGGAAGGAGAATCAATTAGTGATATGTTCACTAGATTTACTGATGTAATTAATGGATTAAAGTCCTTAAGAAAAATCTACTCTAATATAGAAATGGTCAAGAAAATATTAAATAGCCTACCAAAATCATGGGAAGCTAAAGTGACTGCAATTGAGGAATCTAAGGACCCTCACACATTGTCTCTAGATGAATTAATAGGATCACTACTCACATATGAGATGAAGTTGAGAAGAAATGAAGAGCCACCCAAGAAAGTGGGAGTAGCTCTAAAATCTACTACTCAAGAGAAGAATAAAAATGAGAGTGGTAGTGAAGAGGATCTTGAGATGGCAATGTTTGCCAAAAGATTTAACAAATTTATGAGAATGAGAGCAAGTAGTAGTGGTAGAAGAAACCATAAGAAAGATTAAGAAGAGCTAGGTAGAAAGGATACCATAGTGTGCTATGAATGTAAAAAACTTGGACATATTAAATTTAACTGCCCTCTTCTTAAAAGGTCCAATGATAGGTTTCACAAAAAGAAGGCAATGGTGGCAACATAGAGCGACAGTGACTGCTCCGATGATGACTCAAATGAGAACAATGCCAACTTGTGCTTCATGGCTATTGAGGATGAAAAGGTAACTTCAAACCTCAATGAATATTCTTTTGATGAATTGCAAGATGCCTTTGATGATCTTCATTGGAATATGAATGCATGAGTATGAAATATAAAAAGATAATATCTAAATTGAAGAAAGAAAATGAGTTAATGCTAGAGGACAAATTAGAATGTGAAAAGAAACTAGAAATTACAAATCTTGAAATTTGTGACCTAAAAGAAAAAAATAGTAATTTGCATAATTCCTTTAATAGATTTTATATGGGTCAACAAAAGCTAGATAACATGCTAGAAACTCAAAGGGCATTCTTTGATAAAAATGGGTTAAGATATAATGCAAAAAGTAGAGAGACTCATCTCAAAAGCTTCATTGCTAGAAAAATCATGAATAAACCTTCAACTATTTGTTCATATTGTCATAGAAAGGGACATGCATCACATAATTGCAATATGAAGATGACCACTCTTAAAGGAAAAATAGTAAAAAGAATTTGGGTTCCAAAAGAAGTAATTAACTCAAAAGATATTAATGCTCTAGTAAAATGGATCCCAAAGGGATCAAGAATTGCTTTCACTAACCTCAAAGGACCCAAGAGATTTTGGGTACCTAAGACATAAGTTTGAATTTTAATTATAGGTGATTGAGCATTGCCACAAAGCTAAAACAAAGGAAGCTTGGTACTTGGACAGTGGATGCTCAATGCACATGACCGGAGATAGAAGCCACTTCAACTCATTTAAATCGAAAGTTGGTGGAGAAGTCACATTTGGGGACAACTCCAAAGGCCAAGTTGAAGGAAGTGGTTCAATAGGTAATGACTACTTTTCATTAGAAAAAGTATTGCTTGTTAGGGGTCTAAAACATAACTTACTAAGCATTAGTCAACTTTGTGACAAAGGTTACAAAGTAATTTTTGATTGTTTGAAATGTCATGTTATAGATCCTAAATCTAATAAGGTTCTTTTCCTAGGTCATAGGTAAGGTAACATATACATTGTCTATCTAAATGAACTTAAAAATGAAAACATTTACCTTATGGTAGACAAAGAAAAAGAACCTTGGTTGTGGCATAGAAGACTAGGTCATGCTAGCATGCATGTGTTATCTAAGTTAGCTAGAAAAGACCTAGTTATAAGATTACCTAAGTTTTCCTTTGACTATGACAAAATATGTGAAGCTTGTGTTAAAGGGAAATATAAAAGGACAACATTTAAGCCTAAACATAGTGTATCTACCAATAGGTCTCTTCAATTACTCCACCTAGATCTATTTGGACCAACTAGAACAACAAGTCTAGGTAGGGAACATTATGGCTTTGTAATTGTTAATGATTACACTAGGTTTACTTGGGTGTTCTTTTTTAGAGTGAAAATTGAAGCTTTAGAAAAATTCATTGCTTATACAAAAGTAACTCAAAATGAAAAAAAATACACAATAACTAGTATTAGAAGTGATCATGGCAAGAAGTTTGAAAATATAGGATTTGATGAATATTGCAATGATCAAGGAATTATTCATAATTTTTCAGCCCCTAGGACACCACAACAAAATGGAGTAGTTGAGAGAAGAAATAGAATATTGGAAGAAATAGCTAGAACCATGTTGTGTGAGAATAATTTACCTAAATATTTTTGAGCTGAAGCTATAAATACATCTTGCTATATCATTAATAGAGCTATGATTAGACCAATTTTAAAGAAAACTCCCTATGAACTTTATAAGGGTAAGAAGCCTAATATTAGCTACTTTCACCCCTTTGGCTGCAAATATTTTGTTTTAAATAATGAAAAAGACAATTTAGGAAAATTTGATGCCAAGAGTGATGAGGAAATTTTTCTAGGATATTCTTTGAATTTAAATGCATATAGAGTATATAACAAAAGAACATTGATGGTTGAAGAATCAATTCATGTAATATTTGATGAGTCAAATGATTTATCCAAAGATTTAACCAATGATGAGCATGTTGGAATATTTAATGAAAACTTGGAGAAAATTTCAACCTTAGAAAATGATCTATTAGAAAAACTTGACATAAATAAAGAAGATGAAGAAGAAATAGAAATATTAGAGAGAGAGAGTCTAGAGCACCAAGAGAATTAAGATATGTAAAAGATTGTGAAATAGTAGGAGATCCAACTCTTGGAGTTAGAACTAGATCATCTCTAAGGAATATGTGTCAATATATAGCCTTTGTGTCTCAAATGGAACCTAAAAATGTCAATGAAGCCTTAGATGACAATAATTGGTTCTTAACAATGCAAGAAGAATTAAATCAATTTGAGAGAAGCAAAGTGTGGAAATTAGTTCCTAGACCTAGTGATCACTCTATAATTGGAACTAAATGGATATTCAAGAACAAGATGAATGAAAATAGTGTGATCATAAGAAATAAGGCTAGGCTAGTTGCACAAGGGTATAGACAAGAAGAAGGAATAGACTATGATGAAACTTGAGCACCGGTAGCTAGATTAGAAGTAATTAGAATGCTACTTGCCTTTGCATGTTATAAAAACTTCAAATTATATCAAATGGATGTAAAGAGTGCATTTTTGAATGGTTTCATTAATGAAGAAGTTTATGTTGAGCAACCTCCTGGTTTTGAGAGTCATGAATTTCCTGAACATGTCTTCAAACTATCCAAGGCACTCTATGGTTTGAAACAAGCTCCTAGAGTATGGTATGAAAGGCTGTTAAAATTTTTAATAGAAAAAAGATTCTTAAGAGGAAAAGTAAATACTACTTTGTTTATCAAAAACAAAAATAAGGATTTACTAGTTGTTCAAGTGTATGTAGATGATATTATTTTTGGATTAACTAATGAATCTTTATGCCAAGAGTTTGCTAAGATCATGCAAGGTGAATTTGAAATGAGCATGATGGAAGAGCTCACTTTCTTCTTGAGACTTCAAGTGAAGCAAACAAAGGATGGAACCTTCATCAATCAAGCAAAATATACTAAGGAATTGCTCAAGCGATTTGGATTGGACAATTGCAAACCTCAAGTAACTCCAATGGGTACCAACATCAAGCTTGATAAAGATGAAAGTGGTAAGTGTGTAGACTCTAAACTCTATAGGTCTATGATTGGTTCATTGCTCTATTTAACTATAAGTAGACCAGATATTTTGTTTAGTGTATGCCTCTGTGCTAGATTTCAATCCTCTCCTAGGGAATCACACTTATTAGCAACTAAAAGGATCTTTAGATACCTTAAAGACACTCCCTCTCTAGGACTTTGGTACCCTAAGGACTCCACTTTTGCTCTTCATGCATTTTCTGATGCAGACTTTGGGGGCTTCAAAATAGATAGGAAAAGTACTTCAGGTACCTGTCAATTCTTAGGGAATAGATTAATCTCTTGGTTCTTTAAGAAACAAAATAATGTAGCTCAGTCCACAACTGAAGCTAAATACATAGCAGCAGGTAGTTGTAGTGCTCAAGTGTTGTGGATTAAACAACAAATGAAAGACTATGGTATTGACATGAAACAAGTCTCAATTAAATATGATAATACCAGTGCCATCAATCTATCTAAAAATCTTATGCAATACTCTAGAACTAAGCACATTGAGATTAGGCACCATTTTCTTAGAGACCATGTTCAAAAGGTAGATATAATTCTAAAGTACATTGACACTTTACATCCAATAACTGATATATTCACAAAACCTCTTGATAGAGATAGGTTTTGTGTCCTTAGAGGTGAATTAGGACTCATGAATGTTCCTTAGGACTGATCTGTTTCAAAAACTTTGATTTCAAGATGTTTTTAAATGAGTTTTTCAATGATTTTTCTGGACAACAGGTATGAGAGATCGATCTTCAGTCACTACAGATCGATCTCCATACTTCAAATAAGCCTAAAGCAGAAAGGTTAAGCTAGGCAGATCGATCTTCTCCACTATAAGATCGATCTCTTTAAGTCTCGGTTAAACATCAGATCGATCTGTGCATTTGGCAGATCGATCTCCTTAAGCCTCTGTAAAATAGCAGATCGATCTATGCATTTGGCAGATCGATCTCCTTAAGACTGTTAAACACCAGATCGATCTGTGCATTTAGCAGATCAATCTCCTTAAGCCTCTGTATTCTGAGGATCGATCTCTTGGTACAACAGATCGATATCTTTAAGTTTCTGGAAATGACAGATTGATCTGTCGCCTCGACAGATCGATCTCCTATGCACTGGACTATAAAAACTGCTCAAAATCTCCAAAATTCAAAAAACCCAAATCTTCAAATCCCTAACCCCCTGTCGCACCTCAGCCCTCTATTCTTCCTCCCAGATCGATCTCGGTAAGGTCTTCATCAAATCTCTTCTTTGTTTAGTGTTCTAGTAACCCACATTGCTAAATTTTTCTCAAAAATTCTTAGTTTTGTGCTAAATTTCTCACTAGGTCAATTCTAGCACTGTTCCATTAGTTAATTTTTTTTTTTAGAGAACTAGTTTTAAGATTGTCTAGAGAGTTTTCAGTGTTTAGAAAAATGCCAAGACTTAAGAGAGTATGCCAAAAACCCCCTAGACCAAGTGTTGACCAAGGGTCCTCTTCCCAATCAAACCCTCCTTCTTCAGTCACTACCTTTAACAGGTGTTTTCAAACACCTGCAAAAAGGAAGCGATATGAAGAGTATTTTTCAATAATGCCAATTAAATATTGGCGAACCATTGATTTTTCATTCCTAAACCGTATTGATTTTCCTTATTTATCCAAATTTGAAGAATTTGGATGGCTTCCATTTCTCAAAATCAATACCCCGTACCTTCAAACATCATCAGGGCATTGTTTTCTAATGCCGAACTCATCTACGATCTTGATGATACCTGCAAAATCTTCGGGTTTAAAACATTTGTCATGTGTAAAACATTGTCAATAAACACATCCACTCTAGCCCGAGTAATTGAGATAAGAGATGAGGGATTAACCGAGGAACAAAATGAAGTCCCCCTAGAGTTTGACCTTCCCGGTGATAAGACAGGTGACCTACCGATGCACCCAAGGTTACTCCACCTTATCATTTTATGGAACCTCAGCCCATTCGGTACCCGTCATTCCACCGTTAAAAGGTTAGATCGCTTCTGGCTCCACCACATCCACTCCACAAGTCAAAAACCTAATTTGGTCCACTTCATCTATGAAGATTGGTTGAAGATCGTACGCGGATAAGCCTCGACAATTGTTTTTTCGCAACCGTTGGTGTATCTTCTACAACGACTTGACGTTAATTGTAGTTGTGAAACCGGTGAAGTGCCCTCCCAAAAGAGCGTTTTAAACATCGGGACACTTCACCACATGGGGTATTACAAGAATTTCTGAGGAGATTGGAAGAAGAAACGAGAACAGCAGCCTGAGGCAGCCATGGGAGAAGACCCATCAGATGAGCCCATGGATCCGCTTGCTGCACCTACTGAGGGTCCATCTTCTTTGAATGCTCAGCGCGATGCATCTGCCCCATCACCCGTTGGAATGGAGTCGATTGTCACGATGATCATGGAGCTTAACCGGAAGATGGATGAAGGTTTTGCAAACCCTCACGCCACACAGCAGGCGATGTTTGACGATCTTCAGGTCACTCATATTCACGTCGAGGAACTTTTGGACCGCTTCCCTCCTCTGCCTTAGGACTTATTTGTCAGGACTATTTGGGCTAATGTTTTATAATTACTGGTTGTTGTTTGACGACTGCATTTGCTTGAATGAGTCCGTTATGAAATGACATGTTAGTTATTATTGCAATGTACTATCATGAATTATTATTTTGAAATGAAATATGTGTTGAAAGTTAAATTGTTCTTTTCACCTTTAGTGCCATTGATATGACAGAAAGGGGGAGAAGAATAAGAAACATGCTTTAAATGGTTTAAAGGAATGATAAAATTGAGGGGGAGTTAAGAGTGTTAAGAGGCCAAAAGTGAGGGGGAGCTTACCAAAAGGGGGAGCTTGTGCGTAATGCATTTGGGTAACTAAACATATTTATTGAATAAGTTTTGTCATATCAAAAAGGGGGAGATTGTTGAGTTAATATATTTTGAAATGACAAAACAAGTAAATTCAATAATATAAAGATGATATAAAAACATGTTTAGAGGTTATCAGTACCAAAAATTAAGTTCCTAAAGGTGAGAGATCGATCTGGTATAGGAAGAGATCGATCTCCACTAAAACAAAAGGTAAAAGCAGTAGATCGATCTGTACGTAAACAGAGAGTTCATGAGATCGATCTGGTATAGGAAGAGATCGATCTCCTTAAAGTCAGAGAGCTAAGGAGATCGATCTGGGTTGATAAGAGATCGATCTCCACACTACGAGAATACCTAGCAGATCGAGCTATAGAACGATCCTGACTCAAACAGAGAGATTGGGAGATCGATCTGCCTATTCGACAGATCGATCTGCTCTAACATTTTCAAATTGAGAGATCGATCTGCTCATAAATGAGATCGATCTCTTTGCTTCAATTTGCTTTGACTTTGCAGGAATTACAACTAAGAGATCGATCTGGTCAAGATAGCAGATCGATCTGGCATTCTACTAGAGGTTCCCAACGGCTCTTTCTGCAAAAATTTCAACGGAAAAAATAGCATTAAATGCTCCAACTACCAATCATTCAGTATAAAAATTAAGTATTGAAGACACAGAATATGGAGACACTATTGCTGCACAATCTGTACATTCTCAAGAGTTTAATTCCCATATTCTATTTGTCTTCAATCTTCATTTATTGAGTTTGTTGTATAAGGCTGTGTGCAAAAGCTGTATTTTTCCTACCCACATAAAAAGCTGATTCTATATTCATCCTTACTTTAAGAGAGAAGAAGATTGTTCCTCAGTGAGATAAACTTTGTAAAAGGGTGAATCCATCTTTGTAAAATTGGTAGAGAGGTTATTCCTTAACCTGAAAAGGGGAGTGCGTAACTTTCATTGAAAGAGAGAAAGAAAGCTCTTGATAAGGAGGTCAAGAAGAGAGGACGTAGGCAAGAGATTGGCCGAACCTCTATAAACTACTGTGTTTGATATTTCTCTCCCTTATCCTTTTTCAATTCATTGTATTTTGTGTTATTGATTATTCTCTATCTGCAATTTTACTTGATTAAATTTAAATTTGCCATTAAGCTTAGAAAACCGATTCACCCCCTCTCGGTAGAGCCAACAATACTCAACCATTAGATAGCCTCAAATATCATGTGAATTCATCATGTACAGTAGATGCAACACAAATGTAATATTCTTACGTCAAAGAAAAATATACTTTAGAAAATTTTACCTTTATTGCATATTCCTTCTTTCATATTCCTCTTTTTGTTTCTTTCTTGAATTTAAAATCTCAAACTTTCTCTTTCAAATGTATCGGAAAGAATCTCGTGACTCAAGATAACAGAAATTAGCTGATAGGATAACACAAAATTTGCATCAGCACTATGACTGGAGGAATTCAATGTGTCTTCCTTATCAAAATGAAAGCAGTCAAAAACTCAAAATTCCCGTTCTCTCAAGGAAAATAACTGAATTCTTACAATTTAAATATACTTATACACATACTTTTACATGACTGGCTCATATCTCCCTTGTTCTGAGAAATGACCTATGCCTTGCATATGCAATTGTTAGCCTCATGCCGTTTTATAATATCATGTAAATATTACAAAACCAAGTAAAATGATCTGCCTGCCTCTTGCAAAACAGGCTTATCTTTAGTTAGCATAAATAATGGAGACTACCACAAGCAGGAATCATAAGCATGTGGTCGTTAAGAGCACTTCAGAAGCAGTTTTTCATCTTCGTCGCGAGGTTATTATTGCACAAAAAATTAGTCCATCCAAGGGAACAAACAGAGCATGTAAAATAGAGCATATAAAAATCAAAACAAAAGACAGAGTTGAATTCCCATAGACGACACCAATTGTTGTTGCTTTGTTACAACAGTGACAAATTGCTGACGTCTTCGCCTTGATTTTTGTGTCACGTGCTACTAAAAATTCTGTAAGAAAAATAATGATCAGAGGGGCGCAAGAGTTTTTTCCTGTGTAAACACTCCGATATTTAAGTCAGATAAAGAATGTGGCAGAGTTTCTGTAAAGCAAATAGAGACTTAATTCAATGAATCATACCTGATCCCTTTTTATAGGGGTTGATTTCAGTTTTAATTACGTATTTATCCATTAAATATTTTTTATTGTTTTACGAATCTGCAGAATAAAAAATATTTAAGGGTAAAATTGTCCAAAATCCCAATATAAAATAAGATCAACATGGTGAGAGGGACGGGAGACTCTCCCGCAAAGTTTTTCCTTAGCGCCACGTGGTGCACTCTCCTTTCGCCACGTGGCGCCAAGATACATGGGGCATTAAGCCTCTTTTGCGGGAGAGTAGCCTCCTGCCAATGTGCGGGAGGGTAGCCTCCCGCATGCTCCCTCTACGCGCCACGTGGCGCGTCCTCCAAGCACCACGTGGGGCGCTTAAAGATGAGGCGGGAGGATTCTCCCGTCTCTGTGCGGGAGACTCTCCCGCCTACAGTGCGAGAGAGTATCTTCCGTCGCGCCACGTGGAGCGCTTAGCTCACGCCACGTGATGCCCTCTTTCTTTTTTATTTTTTTATTTTTTAATATCATCCACTACAATATATCTAACTCATCATTACTCATTCTTAATTATATTTTAAATGTCAATTTTGCTACGGTTATAATTCATATTAGAAAGTTGTATTAAGGAATGAAGACTTAAAAAAAAACTATATTATGTGTTTAAGAAGGTTTTGATATTTGTAGAAATATTGTTTAGATTAATACAAGTGTAATTGTATATATTTAATATAAAAATTGATATGCAAATTTTAGCAAATCAAATTAAATTTCAAAGGACTAAAAGAATAAAAATAAATAAATAAAAAAAGTAAAATAAATAAAATAATATTTGTACAGGTTAGACTGGGCTCGAGTTTTGTATTCATAAAATAAAAATAGGCCTGGTCAAAAAGTTAGGTTCGAATTTACAAATTAGATCGAACTTAAACTTGTATATAAGTTATTATTATATAATCTGATCTGACTTGAACCCGACTCGAGTCTGCCCAAAATCAAATCTATTAATTATTATCTTATGCTATTATTGATTTTGATATTTTTGTTGATGCTAATAAAAGATGGTAAGGTTTTTTTTCCCATAAAAGTTGTGGGGCAAGAAAATTATCTTATTTTTAAAGTTTGGGTATATTATTAATTCATTGTTAAAATTTACGGATTAATTAAATTTTTATTTGTGAACATTTTAAAATTTATAAATTTTTTATTAATTAGGACCTTATATTTAAAAGTCAAACTTTAACCACTCGCACAACCATCATTAGCAATAAAAGATAGTAAGTTTTGTATGTATTTTTTCATAATGTTTTTTATCAACCTAGAAAATCTACCAAGAGTTTCATGAGAGGATTTGTTGCAATACTTAAGAAAATATAAAAAGTTCGAGTAACAAAGTTAGAAAGCATAGAGCGCCCAATAATGTGAGACTTTATTTGCCTTTGATTTGTCATAGACGTATCCTTTTTCAATAAAATAAAATTTATTTTGTTATTTGATCACAACATCCATTTAATGAAGTTCATGTACTTAAATCAAATGTTACTTTAAAAACAATTGTAATCAAAATAAAGTATTGCATCTTCTATTAAAATTATTAACGTAAATAAAACAGATAAATTAATTAATAAATTAATATATAATCAAATAAATTTAATATAACCTTAGATCAAAATGTGTTGAGAAGAAGCAAGTTAAGTGGCAATATACTTGAATAATTAGAAAAAAAAAAAATTTCAAAGACAAGAACAACTCTTCCATTAAAAAATGGGTGAAAATCAATTTTTTCTTGCTCTTAAATTTCTCTTACCCAACATTAAAATTTATTTAAAATAATAAATTTGACATCATGACATTTGAACAAATGTGAATATTTGAGATTCTATTCCTCAAAAATATGGTCTTCGAAGTATCACATTCGCAGCTGTAACATTTACGACCAACGAGTTCCAAAAGCGGCCACGTAGACAATCAGGTAGGGCGTCATAGAACTAAAGAATTGGTGTCAGCCACTTAGCATTTGTCACGTTATATTTTTTCCTGTAAAATGGATTTTTTATTTTTTTTGAAAAAAATTTAAAACTAAAATATATTATTTTATTTTTACCATCAGAGTAAATTTTTAATTTATTTTAAAATTTACATATCGATTGAACATTTACTTATAAATTTTTTAAACTTATAAACCATCCAATAATGAAATATAATAAAAATTTGAATATGATTGTTTTACATACATATTTAAATTTTAATCATTTATACTAATTTTTTAATAATTGAATTTTTTAAATGTTACATGTTTATATATTTAATTTTTTATCTAATTTAAATTAAATTCAATATTTATTTTTTTATGATGATTATCCCACTTTGTATATTTTAATTGAGATAATTGATATGAAAGTATCTATTTCTCCTCTGAGGTGCTAAACGTAAAATCAAATAATAAATATTAGTTTTGATATTTTGTAAGGCATGATTTGTTCTATGCAAAATCAATTTATTAAAATGAAATTTATATTTTTAAGGACCTTAATTCTTTTTTATGCCAGACCTTGTCTATTTTCTAAAAATACGTGCGCGCGTGTGACACAATACGGAAGCGAGTGGGTCCACCGCCAACAAAGACAGCGCGTATAAACAAAACGTTAAGAGGGATATGCGTTTTTTTTTTCTTACAAGTTCAAAACCACAAAATGAAGCTTCCCTTGTAAAGTCCCCACGTGTCGGATTTCTGTCCAGGAAATTCACTCTCCTCAAAGCACTCACGAAAATATCTATCAAGTGCAGCGAATAGATTATTAGCAAATGGACCCCACATAAAAAAATATCCCAAATCCCGATCTAAAGAAGGCGGAAGCCGAAGCCGAAGCCGAATGCCTCGTTGACCATTCAATTTATTTATTTTTATTTATTTTTTGTGCTTTTGGCAAACGTTAAACGACAGCCCCAAAATAGATTGATTCTGAGCTTTTAGATCCTTCCTTCCTGATAGCTGACGTGGCTTCCGTAGGCCATACAAAGCTGTCGTAAAGATATTTTCCTTCTTTGTAGGTGAGATTTTTGTTACCGTTAGATTAGACTTGGTTGGCAACTCAATATGCTTTGTTGCCGTCCGATTAAGGGGAACTCTCTTTAAGATATTTAATTTTTTTTTAATAGGCAGAATAACCATGTTGATTTAGCAGGAGATTGGATAGATTTTTTATTTGTTTTGCTTTGTCTTCGATTTTCATTGCTAAGTTCAGAGTTCAAAAAGGTAATATAATACTCTGGTGGAGTGGTGCTGGATTTTAGTGGTAAAAGAAAAAAAAAATATGGATGAGGTTGTGGTGAGTAGCGAGGAAGTGGAGGAGGTGAAAACTGAGAGCGAAACTGACAAGGAAAATGGGGAGCTTGAAGGGAATGAGAGGAGGAAGAAGAATCCTGGGAGTTCTTTCTCTGGGGAAGCGGTGAAATGGGAAAGGTTTTTGCCCAGGATGCCTTTGAGGGTTTTGTTGGTCGAAGCTGATGATTCAACCAGGCAGATTATAGCTGCTCTTCTCAAGAAATGCAGTTACCGAGGTTAATTTCCTTTCTTTTTCTGTTTAGACTACGTTTCTCTCTGTAATGCTTTTATCATTTTATTCCTGGATTCTCTTCTCAAAGCACGGAGAGGGCTGTAGTTGAATGATTTTTATCAGTTACTATTATTATTATTGTTATTAATTGCTTCAGCTCTGATAGGTACTTATTTGCTTCATGTTGAGAATCGTCTCTGTTTCACGACTTCCTTGCTTAAGTATTTAATACGAAAAAACATGCCTTTTAATCTGCAGTAATGTGAAATTGATCTATGAGTAGTGCCGGTTTTCGATCTAAAAGTACGCAAATTGACATAAGAGAAAAAAACTCACCTGTTTGCTTCGGCTTAATGTACTTAACTTTTGAGAGCCATGGTTCAACTTATCTTCGATCTTCATTTAAATGTTTTCTCAGCTGTGGCTCTTCCTTGCTCTAATAGTTTACATGAATATCGTGCCTTTCTTTTTATTCAAGAATAAATCTTATAGATTTGGTTAATGTTAGTAACATTTACTTTGGAGTTAGGATGCACCTGCCAAAATCCATTTCATGCTTTGCAAAATTGGGTAAATATAATTAAAAAAAAAAAAAGAAAAACAAAATCTCATAATTTATAGATTAAAGCCAAAAAATAAAAGGAGTCAAAAACACAACATTGCTCTAGGATGCTTACACTTGGGCTTATCCAAGTCTTCCATGTGGATATAGATGCTTAAAACCATTATATTTTTGGAACTTTTTGAACTTGCCAAGAGGCAATTCACTGATTCAAGTGGGTAAGCTGAGGCTTGAAGACTTATGGAACTTGGTGCATCAGGAGGCTGATATTCGATTAATTCACCAATGTAATTGGGGCAAAGGCTGGAGGGAGATCTTATCTACTCAACAGGTGTCATTAGGGCATTATGCCATCCTAAAACATGTTCAGTTCAGCTAGTAAATCTGTTTCTCTAAAAATCCATTTGCACTAGTATATTAACCTTTTGTTTCAGCAGACCAGAAAAGGTGTCCACTCCAACTAATTTTCTATTAAGATTGAATTGAGTTTACTTGAGGACATCTACATCTTATGCAAGATCCTCTTCTTTCTAACATTTTGGCAATAAAAATGGTTAGAGATGGTGGTTCAAGCTGTTGTTTTTACTTTTTCCTGGCCTTGAAAACTATCATTGATTCTGCTTCTAAGAAGAAGTTGTTAAGAATTATTATAGGCCACATTTGGAACTGAATTTTTTTTTTTTTCCCTTTTTGAGCAGTTGCTGCTGTTCCTGATGGCTTGAAGGCATGGGAGATGCTGAAAAGAAAACCCCATAACATAGATCTCATTTTGACTGAAGTGGATTTGCCATCCATATCAGGATTCGCTCTTCTTACACTAATCATGGAGCATGAGATTTGTAAAAGCATCCCTGTTATAAGTATGATATGAAAGATATAATATCTTCTAGAAACTTGTACAGTTGCTAGGATCTTCTACCATTGGCCTATGACAAAGCAATTTAAATGAAATTTTCTTTTTCTTTGGGTGTGATTTTGCAGTGATGTCCTCGCAAGATTCAATAAGCACTGTATACAAATGCATGTTGAGAGGGGCTGCAGACTACCTTGTTAAGCCAATAAGGAGAAATGAGCTGAGAAATTTATGGCAGCATACATGGAGAAGACAATCAGTATGCTTACTTCTTACACTTTATTTCCTTCTCTTTTCTACAGTTCTTTTGAAGTTATAATTTGCAATTTTTGTGTCCTGATTTGTGCCCATTGTTCAAATCAGTCAATAGTTAGCGGAAACACCCCCCAGGATGAGAGCGTTGGACAGAAAAAGGTTGAAGCTATCTCTGAAAATAATGCTGCAAGTAATCATACCAGTGGTTGCTTGGGTGTTGTCCAAAGAAATAAGGAACAAACTGAGAAAGGGAGTGATGCTCAGGTTGGTGCTCTTCATCTGTCATATGAGCTTTGTTTTGTGATTGATCAGTGCATTTCCTATCTATTGGATTTTCCTTCTTTGTGCCTTTTCAAAGACAATCTACTGTTTCCTGAGTGGTGACTTTTTCATGTATGGACTGATTCAGCATCTGCAACTACTAATTTTATGCATACATTAAAAACACTTTTGTCATCTTCATTATTTATCATTAATCTTAGGAGCAAAGAGTAGCATGAAATCTGAGGAGGCTAGCAAACTTTGAAATATTTTAACCTGAATGGGCCACAAACATTTTAATAAATACTACTGATCATGGAAGATGCTTGGGATGAATGTAGATGCTCGACAATAACATGACTTGCTCTATTGGACTTAAGCTATGCATTTAATTTTTACTTCTCAGCATACTAACAAGCTTCTTTTGATTGTTGTGCTAATACGTCATAAATTGGTTTCATTGTCATTTAGCTTCCTGACAATGAGTAGCCAAAAAGAGTTCTGGGAATACTGAATGAAGCCTTGAACATCATATGTGTATTGATTAGGTCAATCATTGTCAAAAGGTTATTTTTCTTTCAGTTTAAGTTGGCTACGTGAAGTTTCATATAGACTGCATGTTTGCCGTCTCATGCAGAGCTCTTGTACAAAGTCAAACATGGAAGCTGAGAGTGCCCACATGGAAAATATGCTGGAATTTCCTCATTCGATAAAGGGAAAATCTCTATCAAGTGAGTTGCAGAGGCATGAAGTTCAAGTGAATTTCAATCAGAAACTGCTCATGCATGAGATGAAAACTGGGGGTAAGACGCTAACTTTTGAATTTTGACATTGTCTTTCTCTTCAGTTGGAGAGCTTCTAACCTTCTCTCAACTCAATCAAATTTCTGAGCAGTTGTTGATGCCTGCAAGGATGCCTACACAACAACTGTGAACAATAGTGTTGAACTAAAAAGTCAAAGAAGAGATACTATTATCTTGGTTGAGGCTGGTGATGCCCTTGTTAATTCACCAAGAGAAGCTATTGACTTCATTGGAACATTTAATAGAAATTGCAATTCTTCTTTAATAAATAACACAAGCAAGTTTGATTCTCCTCCACACTTGGATCTTTCCTTGAGAAGATGTAATCCTAATGTTTTTGAGAATCATGTAACTCAAGAAAGGCCTACCCTCTGGCATCCTAATTCATCAGCCTTTACAAGGTTGGTTTCTTTTGTATTTGTCACTATCCTCTTGAGAATTTAGCCCAAAAACTTTTGAAGTGTTTTGGACCAAATGGATTGAATCAGATTTACGATTTGCATGGATTGAATCAGATATTTGTTTTGCTTGTGTAATATCCAATAATTGCGTATTTTGGCTGCTAATCAAATCAATTATCCTTAATGCAGGTACACTAGCAGACTATCACAGCCCCTTCATTCAACATTGACAAGTGTCAGTGATCAAAAGAAAGAATCTGGAACTGATTCTGAGAAGATGTTGGCCAACATTATTTCTGAATATAACTCTGATACTCCTAGTCCCACGCTGACTTCTCAAAGAAACATGATTCCTTTGACTACTGGAACTACAGGTCAATTGAAGCGAACTGAAGTAGCAGCATCAAGCACGCAACAGAGAGTATTTCCGGCCCCAGTACCAGTAAAGGGTGTAAGATTGAATAACCTGTGCGATGGCAATAATTCTGTAATTCCTCCAATCTTGTGTGCTCAGTCTATTTCATCCCCAGTGCCAAGTCCAAGCTCAGCCAACCAAAAGGAATCTGCCTTTCATGTGAACCCATTTCGTCATTCCATTTTTGAAATTAACTCCTCTGGACAGTTGTATGACCAACTTGCCTCCAATGAAAACCAGTCAACCAACCAACCTTTGCACAAGCTGTATCAAAAGTTGGATTCAACTGAGGACAGAGGACATATTTCTCCTACCACTAATCATAGTGCAAGCAGCAGTTTCTGTAATGGCTCCTTAAGTCAGCTTACTGGTATTGCATATGGAAGCACTGGTGCCAGTAATGGCAATATTGATCAGGTTGCTATTGTTCAAGCTTCTACAGAGAGCAAGAATGATGACAGTTTACCCAGTCCTGGTGGAAATTCTCACCGTTCTATCCAAAGAGAAGCAGCTCTAACCAAGTTTCGCTTGAAGCGAAAGGATAGATGCTATGAAAAAAAGGTACATAATTATCATCAGAGGCCATCATTATGTGTTTACAAGTTTACTGATACCCTACTTTGAATACAAGAAATACTATTCTAAGATCCATTAATACTATAAGATACTCATGTTGCATGAAAGTAATA
Organism: Firmiana major; assembly: GCA_033439115.1. Classification (NCBI taxonomy): domain Eukaryota; kingdom Viridiplantae; phylum Streptophyta; class Magnoliopsida; order Malvales; family Malvaceae; genus Firmiana; species Firmiana major. The sequence continues at coordinate 85,482,749 of CM065897.1, forward strand.
AGTAATTTTCTGGTGCTACTCTTCAATTACAAAGTAAAATGTAGAACCATGCACAGGTTACATTCACAAAGATCAAGCAACTTAGAAGCCGCTCTTTTTTCACACTGAATTCTTTTTACAGGTCCGATATGAGAGCCGAAAGAAACTTGCAGAGCAGCGCCCGAGGGTTAAAGGTCAGTTTGTTCGTCAAGTGCTGGCTGATCCTACGCAAGCTGAGTCTCATCATGGCAATTCATCTGATGGCTAGTTACAACTTTGTAAACTAAGGAGAGCATGGATTCAAACTTGCTTGAATCTTTAGAAATGATGGCATTGGCTATATGAGCCTTTTGTTTCTTGACGCAGATGAAAACGAGGGGACAGAATTCTAAAGATGCTTTTGCACATACCCATACTCATCATATTAGTGGCTTATTGACACAGGTTGCTCTGTACTTCTGTAAAAATTATTTTAAGCTTTTAGTACACAGTTTTCTTCCCTGTTTTTCATTGGGGTTACCTGAGTCATTCTTTTATTGGTTACCTTGTAGATTTGTTCACTCAATCGGTCTTATATGTCTGTTGCAATTACTATACAAACTTGGTGTAAATATAAATCTACTGCAGTCTCATTTTCTTATCATCGGCTGGAAAACTAATAGACAAACTATTCTCAATTTCGATTTTCCAAACTATAAGTGTACTCTTCTATTTTTTTTATTCTCTAATTATGTCTTGGAATTTTGAAAGCTTGAATTTTCAATTGAAAATGCAAAGCTTCAGAGCAGTTCTCTTTTGTGACTCAGACATTACTAGTGACATTTCAATTTTGTGTAAGCTTTATTCGTATGTTGTCATACAAGATTCCTGATGCGGAAAAATTCAGGATGCTTCGAAAATAACAGAATTCTCAGGGTACTGCCATGGTTCTTGGCCGCAGTGAAGCAGAGTTTTGATTCACCTTTTTTTTTCTGTTATGGTGGCAGACCAATAATAGAATTTGATTTCTTGCTAGCTCTTGATCACTGCTGATTTGGCTGATTCATGATTCCACTTTGGCTAGTAACAAATACAAGCTTGATTAGTGTTTGTAGGATTGAGTGAACATATGATCAGCCAATTGCATAAATTTGACACCGATGTGACCAGCCCATCATCAACAACCTTATTCGCAGGCTCTCTATACAAGGAAATGATATGTCATTAATCCAGGGCACCCACTTCCTTGCACTTTGCTCTTTTTTTTTTTGGCTCTTGCTTTTGTCTGAGTCTGGTTGCTTACAGGTTTAAAACTCTAAAATGATCATTGATCAAACATAGATAAGAACAGGACAATAGAATTATATTATCTTTTTAATGAAGTTTCATTCACTTTACAAAGCCTGCCGCGGCCACATCTCTCCCACAACACCCCACAAAGACTAAAAAGGAAACAATGATTTTAGCCTGCCACTATACATTATCATCACAAAGCTTATCTCCAAAAAATCTAAGAAATAAAAGCTTAAGATCTTTTGTTCCTATTACAATGAGAATCGTGGCTGTTCTTTCATAGCCATGGGGTCATCCAGCTCTCTCTTTGCTTGAAGGGATCCAAAACTGAAAAAGTTTTTCTAAAGCAAACCTTCTCTTTTCTCTACTTTCATACGTCTCCGCAAACCCAGACTTTAATATTCCTTTGAAAGATCCTAATTAGGAGGGTCCCTTTGGCTTATTTATCAAACAAACCTCACAGACTAACGAGGCTGATCTACCAAAAATCCACGGCTAAGATAAGAGTGAGGGTTCATTTATTGACCCGGCATCAAATGTTTTATGAATTGTTTATACCCTTTCTTAGCGGCTACATAAAGACACCCAGAAATCATTAGGATGATTCCTGGTTGTTTCCAAAAAGTCAGTTTACAGATTTTTCGTGTATCACTCTCTTCTTTTGAACCCCTTTCGAGCACAGCTCAACAACATAAGAAATTAACTTTTAGGTACAACCGTAAAAATGCATGATTCCCATGCACTGTTCATATTTAGATTTATTATGGGGCGGCCTTTGCCGCCAAAAATTTGGACAAGCCTTATTATGTATACGAACTGAAGCTCAGCCTCTTAATAATTCGCGACGGAGTCTTGGCCCCCTCCCAACTTAATGCAAGTTATGGCTTGACTTAGAAAAAAAAAATGTTTAATTTTAAAATTTTTATCTTATACGAAAATTAAATTTAGGTTTTTTAATGAAGTTATAAATAACTACTTTTCTTTTTTTGCACAAAAAAAATAAATAATTTTTTAAAAAAATATTAATTTTAATAACATATATTAAATCACTAAATTTTTTAAAATTTTATTTTACTCTTAGATAATTTACTAAATTATAAAGATGATTATATTATTTCACATTATTTTATTTATTTTGTGCAATTTTATATTATTTCACTTGTTTTTATTTTAATTAGAAAAACTTAAAAATTTGTTTTTATTTTATTTAACTTAAAAACTTATGATTTAATTTAATAAAATCTATTATATTATTTTTAAATTTATTTAAAAGAGACAAAAATCTTATTAAATTTTCTTTAATATTCTACCACACTTTTCTTTTAAATTTATCAAACACTAATTTAACTTCTCTTAACAGCACTTTTACAAAAATTCTATTTGAACAACAATGCAATGCACAAGTAATTGTATTATTATTTATCTATTTATTATGCCCTTCAATCCATATTTAAAGATGAATTAATATTCTATACACTTAGTGAAATTTTTTGACTCCACAAGTCGGGTTAAGATGATAACACATGTTTTATTTTATTCATTTTTTTCTTAATATATTTAAAAGATATGTGTAATCCCATTTGTAGAATCAAAAAATTTCACTGTCGGTGCATAGGATAATTATCTTTTAAAAATTCTTAAAATTAAGAAATTTATCACAACATTTAAATCACAAGAATTTAATAAAAATCAAATTAACTTTTTAACTTTCTCAAAAGACTTTCTAATCAAATTCTAAATGTATTTTTTTTTTTTACTTTTTTTTTTCCTTTTTGTAAAAAGGAGCCCAAAGTCTATGAGAAATATGGAAGACTAATTTTTCCTTTGTAACTTAATACAATTTCTCCTTTCTATACAATTTTTCATCTTCCTATATATCTTTATTTCAGGCTGTCTTGCAATCTTTTTTCAACTAAAAAATTAGATTGGAAGCACTTTATAAGAAGTAAAAATATATATATATATATTTTTTAATTTCAAAGTTTCAACTTCAATCTCTTAAAAATATATATTTTTCTTATTTAAATAAGAAATATATTGTTTAAAAATTGGTTTATTTATACTTTTTTAATTTTTTTTTTTAAATTGTCCAAAGAATCAAATTCTACTATTAATTTGAAAGTTTTGATATACTTAAAAGTTTAATATTATCACAATAATATTTTTATTTTATACTTTTATGAGTTTGCTACATTTTATAATTAATGTACTATTTTTGCATATATATATATATATATATATATATATATATATATATATATATATGTGTGTGTGTGTGTGTATGTGCATATATGTATGTCTATATATGGTGCATGTTGAAAGAATATGTTTTATTAAAATCAAATTAATATAATATTAGTTGGCCCTTCCTAAAATCATATGTCATGATTCGCCAATGATTATTTATTAATTCAATAATCATGTTGAGCAAAACCATTTTACTTTCACTAAACAAGGTAGCTAATGAAGAAAGAGAGAGGAAGAGAAATGAAGATGCCACTAGGCAACTGCACTGCATTTCAATTTACATCCAATCGACAAGAAAGGCGCTCTTTAAGCTCTTTTAAAAGCCTCACTTTACTTTCCATTATTCTAAAAGCGTTTCCCATTCCAGATTGTGGTTAAGAAAGCTAAAAAAAGATATTCCGTATCCTCCACCTCTCAATCATCATGTTTGCATATACTAAAACAAATCTTCTTAAAGTATTCAGCGTATAAAACTTGTGATTCAAGCCTGTTGCATGGTTGTCTGAGATAGGATCATGCATGCATATTCATGATTTGAGAAGGGGTCCTAAATCTTAATGGGGGATCTTGGGACCCTTGATATATCGAGCATGCATAGATGAGGGCCATTTGTAGCATGGTTGTGGTTACAGCTGCAAATAACCAAGCAGTAGTTCTTTTGAGAATGTGCAAAAAGCATAAAAATGATCGAGTGCTTATACTAGATTTATTTAATACTTGTTTATATCATTAAAAATTATATCTGTTTTACATAAAATACTAAAATATTTTATTAAAATTTGTATCGATAAGTTAAATGTAATTTTTTTAATTTTTGTTATATTTATGTATAATTTTTATCAAATTTTTTAGCTTATATCACTTTCGTGTCTTTTATTTGTATTGGTTTTGTTATTAAGATTTGTCTTGAATCTCTAATAAAAAATATAAAAAAAGTTATAAAGACTTTTCTCTTATAAATAATGTGTTAGGCTTAGTTTACTAAGTATTCAAAGATGTAGTTGGGCACTGATAGAATTGCTAATATTTGAGTTATTATAAAAGGTGTAGTAAAATATTGATAGAATAGTTAATATTTGAATTATTATAAAGGATGTAAATGTGTTATTTGAATTAATTGGACTTGTAAGTTAGTTATTAGTTAGATGATTATATTTTAATTTAATCGAGTCAAATTACATTAAAAAGTTACTATATTCTTTTTTACTTTTTTCGATTACGGTAAATATTTGAATTGAAGATATTTTTTCCAACTTTCTTATCATATTTAATATTACCAAACCTAGATGAGATTATGTGTTTTAAGTCTATTCATTCCTGTTAATAGTAATCTAGTAAATGGAATGTTAAGCCGTTCTAGATTATCCATAAAATAGACGCCTTGATTTTGAGTTTCAACATTTACAGCCGAAGAAAATTACGTTAAGCATTGCATACAAGCTTGTCTATAAACGAAATAAACTTTATTGATGATTCTGATTTGGAAGCAATCAGATTTGTCTATCATTGTGCATCCATGAAATGAATATCTTATAGTATTTGCAAGAAAGTTAAGTACCAACAAGTTGCTACTTTGTTTGCTTTTGGAAAAAAGGTTAACCACTTGAACTCCACCACAGTTGGTCATTGTGCAATCATCCCATCACATAATTCAGATTTGCTACATCCACAGTAAGGAGCATGGTCTACTGATCCAATGGTTGGAAATGTATCAGTGACAGTTTAATTCAATTTACAAACAGACTTTAAAGGTATATTCAAGTAGTTAGCGAGTGAATATCTAGGCAGTTCCCATGCACCACCTGGTAGAGCCACCTGTCGAAAGTATTGAGAGTAAAATAATGACTGCTTTCCGTTTCCAATTTCCCCCTTTATTAAGCCCATCGCCTCCCTTTCTTAGCCTGTGTACCATTTCTCTCTTCCCCATTCTCACTCGGTTATCCCTCTTGCAAATGTCTCAAGTCCTCTCAAAGTCTCCCAAACACTGTGCCAAGCGAGGACTAAGCATTGAGAAGTCCTACAAGAAATTATTTTTTGCATTCTCTGCATTTTTTACCACAGTTTTAGCCTTTATCTTCCTCATCTGGCTTATCCTTCACCCTGCCAAACCACAGTTCTCCCTCAGAGAAGCTGATGTCTACAAACTCAATCTCTCAGGCCCTCACCTTCTCAATTCGTCCATCCAACTCACCTTACTCACCAAAAATCCAAATAAAAAGGTTGGCATCTACTACGACGAGTTGCAAGCTTATGCTGCATATAAAGGGCAACAGATAACTGTTGATACCTCAATTCCTCCTTTCTACCAAGGACATGAAGAAAGCAATCTGTTAACTGCATCTTTAGAGGGAACAGGACTGCCTGTGGCTGCATCCTTTGGTTACGAAGTTGTACGTGATCAGACTGCGGGGAGAATAGTCCTGAACCTGAAAGTAAACGGAAAGCTTAGGTGGAAGGTTGGGACTTGGGTTTCTGGCCGATATCGCTTCAACGTTAACTGTGTTTCTGTTATCGCATTTGGACCTACTGCCCCAACAGGTCCACTGAGTTCATATCAAGGAACTCAGTGTTCCACTGCTGTGTGAGATGATAAACTATGTCAAGTAACATCATACATACATAGCAGTTATTTTAGTTCTATCTTTTGAAATGGCAGCTTTTATCAGCTTCATATTCTATAGAATTTTCACTGTTTTATGTATTGTATTCTGTAAATAAACTTAATTTTTATCAGAAAAAAATGAAATTGTTAAGGATTGTAATGTAGTAAGTGATATGTTCATCGTATCTTATCTTCCATTTTTTACCATCGTGGCCAGATTTTTCTTTTCACATGCCTGGTGGATGATAAAAAGGAAGATGCATAGCTTCCTTTTTTAGTGGAAAGATAAGGAGGGATTGTTTCACCTTTGCTCCTTTGGTTGTTCACAGGCAGGAAGAAAGACAAGCAGAAATAGAGGCCGGAAAGAAGTTGCTTTGGTGGTAAGGAATCATTAAATTCCATGTCTACCCTTAAACTTTAATAATACAGACAATTCATGGTGGCTATAGCCGCTAGCTCACAACTGCTGGGTCCCTCTGCTTCTTGAATCTCTTCTTTCTATTCTTTCCGGTCGACTGAAAGAACAAGTGAAATCCAGAAGTTGGTTCATTATTCACTCCTTTCCTCCCCCAAGAAATTTTGTTATGAAATACTCGTATTTTTCTTTCTTCATCTAATTGCAAGTCTGGTGTGAAACAGTAAGAAGGCATTGTTAATGAACAATTACAACGTTTGTAAAACTTTCTTATTCGAAACAAATTAATACTGGTATATTCGCTAAAATTATTATCCTTTTTCTTTTCTGTTTCCAAAATTTCACCGTACAAGCTCATGTAAAACCTCCAATCTTAGGATGCCATGCCTCGGGTCATTTGCTAAATAAATAACTAAAGAGAAAAATGAGGAAGCAGAAAGAAAGTGCCAGCCCTTTATGTACAATCAATCTTTTTGTAAAGGGAAGAGATCAAACGCTATTGGCAAGAGACCTAGATACCATAGTTGTTTGATGCACTTATATAGCAACTAATAATTGATTTCAACAGTGAAAAACGTATGATACAGACAAAACCGCGTTGTACCATCAGTGCTCTCTCAGAAAAGCAGGAAAAACTTTAAAGAGAAAGAGGAACTATTTTCCAAACTGACCAAACTTTTTAAGGATATGCAAAGCTACCGAGCTTTTCACCTGATCAGTTCTAATAATGTGAACAAGGAAATAGCTATGAAACTTCACAATGTTTATGTGTTTCACTTTTAATCCCCCAAAGGGCAACAGTAGTATTTCCAGTTCAATTACATTATACTTTTCCACCTAGAAGTTGAGCTGTTTCTCTATGCAATACCGTTTCTCATTGGCTTATGCTGGATCCAATGTATATTGCTGACTACATTCAAAGAGTGCAAGAGGGCATCACAGCAAGAACCATAGGAGTGTATTGCATTCAGCTACTTTTCTCACATCAGAGGCAAAACAAAGCAGATACAAGCATGAAAAGTTAGTTAAAGACATAATATATCCTCAGTAAAACTCCAGCATCAGTTCACATTGTTAGCATTGAACTGTTGTGGCTGACTTCAGCAAAATATCTGTAGGCAAAAACCCCAAAGGCTATTCTTTAAGTTCCTAAACCCTACTCACTTAGAATGATACCAAACTCTTAATCAAAATTATGCTCCATAGCAGTGAGAGAAGCTCAGTCTGAATGTTCGAACATAAGAAAAATTCACCAACTCCACTTGCTTCTTGTCAGTTACAAAATCAATTCCTACTTAAAGATTAAAATACTTCAATTATTTATAAGAAACCTCAAAAGAACTTATTCAATGAACTCAACATAGGGACATTGAAGCAGAGCTCCTCTCAACTCTGTATGAGAAGAGAGAATTCAGTGTTAGATGAATCATAACATTAGCTCGTCCATCACTCGGCATTTAACTCCAAACAGTATTTTAGATGAAATAGGAGTAATAAAGACCGCCAATTGTCCAATTTTAGTATTCTTATATCATTATTCTTACTAGAGATTTAGCAGTTAGGTTCTGTTTAACTACACTGCTGTGGAGGACAACCAGCACGTAGCAGCCAATACACATTTGTAAATGGCATTCATCTCTCCATCATCCATTATTAGGCTAACAATTTAGCATTTTATCAAAACAAGGAATCCCTAAGCTCAGGAACCAAGTCCAAAGATGAAAACAAGTTACAAGAATTAAGCCTCTTCCTCAAACTTGTGAGTTCAGAAAAAAAAAATTGTAAAAACTAACCGGCTCAATAAGAAACTAATTTCTTTTTGTGTAATTAAATGTTTTAAAATTCAGTATTTGGTTCTTCACATTCACATGAAAGGGCATACTACATCCCTCGCACATATTCCTCCTCTATTACCATATCAGTATTTGGATGATAAGCTTTCTGTATTCACTAGTCATATCTGCTGACTACTTCAACAATCTAGCTTCCATGGCACTTGGAAACTTGAACCTAAATATCTTTTTCCGCAAACAGTTATATCATTCAAAGACAACTAAAAGAAACCTTCCTCACTCCAGTATCTGATGGTATTCAAAGAAAAAAAAAGCATGTGTGTGAGATCAGGACAGAAGAAATAGAACAATTTGGTTCCACAATTGCAACAGTGGCTTATTGTACGCAATCAAAACTGATATGATGACGAATTCATTAACATGACCGCGATGGTCTATACATACAAAATAGTAACAATTCAAGAAGCTCAATAAGTATGCAATTCTGTTGTTTTGATGTATATTGTTATATATAGAAGTTCAAATATTCCTTTTTACTTCAAAAAAGCTAGGTGCTTTAATTCCCTAGCATCTCAGCTTCAAAACAGGATCAAACAACAAGAAAAGTAACCCTTAAAAGCTTTCAAATAATTCAACCAAAATTCTGCATCCATATGTGGACATTCAAGAACAAACCGAATCAGAATTAACCCATTTCCAGTAATGCTTCCTTACAGACACCGCTTTCTCCAATCCCCTGGTCCCATCAAAATCCTCGTACTCTTTGTTTTCTTCGGTACAAAAATCTTCCTCCGGTAAACCTTCCACCCACGCGTCTACCGAATGCAAAGCATAACGCACTGGCAAACCCGGAAACGACACCGAATTTCGCTCCTCTAGTTTATTTTGATAAGACCCTGGCACAATTCTCACGACCCCAGAATCAATCATCGAACCAAGCTCTTCTTTCACTGCACGAGCCGCGGCTTCTTCAGGACTTTCGTGGGGCTTCATTTTCTCGGACAGTGGTCTAAACCGATCCCTGACACTACCATCCGACAATTCTTGTCGAAATTCCACGAGGATCAGGTTGTCTTTCCCAAGTATACGAACCGTAACGACATTAACTCTACGGAGTGGAGGGGAAGAGTCGACAAGCGATGTCTCACCTTCAGAGAGTTCCAGCCAGAGGTTGTGGACGTTCTTGGTTCCAGGTTTCACCCCCCACGAAGCCAGCGAATCAGATGGTAACCGGGGTTTGAGCCAATCAGAGAGAGCCTGTGGGGTTGCAAAGGGGGTACTGGAGTAAGACACGGAGGGAATTTTGAGAAACCGGCGTCGGTTTGGAGGTAAAGGAAGGAACTTGGGGAGAAGGGTACGTTTGGGTTTAGTGGAAGAGAAGGGGAAAAGCGGAGAAACAGCAGTTGGGAATACGTCAGGGAGAATAGTTGTTTGCTTGGTAAGTAAGAAGTCGGATCTGGCGATGGTTTTGGAAGTGCCTATAAATTGTGGCGGCCTCGACATGTCTATGTTACAGACATTTGTGGAGAAATCGCGGGACCATTATATATATATATATATATATTTCACAGGCCAAATAGACGTCTATATGAATACATTCTCTATTCATAGCACATAAAATAGGATAGGTTTATTGAGATCGAGATCAAATCAATTTATAATTATTAATAGGAGTTGTTTTATCATATTTAAAAACTATAATTATCCCTAAATTTTAATTTCATTAAAATTACTTTTATTTAAATTAAAAACTAAAATTATTCTCAAATTCAAGGTTGTGATCTAATAAATTCCGTGCAAATTTGTTAGTCTTTTTAGATATATTTTATATTTGAATGTTCAGCTGTTTTTCTTATTTCATTAATAAGATTTTTGAGATCTCTTTGTATATTTACCGACTTGAAATTAAAGAATCATTTTTCATGTTTTGAGGAGACAGGCTGAATGCTTTTTGGGAGTGGCATAGAAGGGTATATATCGGGAATGATCTGACAAGGGAATAGAAAAAATGTCCGAGAATTTCGAGCCATTTTTTTTTTTTTTTAATTTTTGGTTACAGAGAATTTCGAGTATCCACTTCTTTTAGTTTTCTGATTTTTTCCTTTATTTTAAAAAATAAACAAAGGTTTCACTATTTTTTTTTTTTAGTTTGATTCTTTTTTTTTAATTTTGTTGATAAAATTTTTGAGTTTCCTTTTAGTATATTCATTGACATGAAATTAAGCAATAAAGATTTAACCTAATAATTATTCTTATTGTTATGCATGATAAAGAAAAAATAAAAATAATAAAGTGCGTCACGTGGAGCAAAAAAAATGCGTCATGTGGCTCATGAAAAATACGTCATATAGCGTACGAAAAAAACAGATGAAAAATTGAGTCTACTGCCTTAAAAATAGTATAATGAGAAACATAAATAAGACAAAAAAGGACATTTAGTCCAACGATACATACGTAATTACTGACAGAATAAATCCCTATAAATAAAGGTCAGGTATGACTCAAAAACCTAAGTCTCTATTTTCTCTACAAAAACTCTGCTAAATTCTCTGTCTGACTTAAGTATCAGAGTGCTTACGCAGGGAAAAATCCCTGCGTCTATCTGATCATTATTTTTCTTACAGAATCTTTAGTAGCACATGACACAAAATCAATACGAAAACGTCAGTAATACATAATTACTGTAACTGAGCAACAACACTTATACTTCTTTATAAATTAAAAAAAAATTAAAAAGTCATTTTTCATATATTTATTCTTCGAATGATTTTTGAGATGCTTGGAATTTTGTGTTGAGTTAATGTATTTTGAAATGACAAAACAAGTTAATTCTATAACATTAAGTTGATATAGAAACATGTTTAGAGGTTATTAGTACCAGAACTTAGAGTTCTGTTGATGAGAGATCGATCTGGCTGATGAGAGATCGATCTCCTGGGTTTTTACTTGATGAGAGATCGATCTCATGATGGAAGAGATCGATCTGGCAAGCCTTAAATCTTTACAAAGGTATTTAGGAAGAATGAGATCGATCTGCAAGGGGTAAGAGATCGATCTGGTTCAAGCTAGAGTTGAGAGATCGATCTGGTCTATGAAGAGATCGATCTCCCTTAAGAGCTTAAGACTATAGATCGATCTGAGAGATCGATCTACACTCAAACAGAGAACTTATGAGATCGATCTGGTAAGGAAGAGATCGATCTCCTCAAAGTCAGAGAGCTAAAGAGATCGATCTGTGTTGTTGAGAGATCGATCTCCTCTCTACGAGATTGCATGGCAGATCGATCTGGAAACCGATCTTGCCTCAAACAGAGAGATTAGGAGATCGATCTGCCTATTCGACAGATCGATCTGCCTCATTATCTTTAAACTGACAGATCGATCTGCTAACCTATGAGATCGATCTCCTTGTGTATTTGTGCTTCAATCTTGCAGGATTTATAACTAAGAGATCGATCTGACCAAGATGGCAGATCGATCTGGCACTCTACTAGAGGTACCCAACAGCTAGTTTCTGCAAATCACAACGGGAAAAATAGCATTTAATGCTCCAACTACCAATCCTTCAGTATTTAACCAAGCATTGAAGACAAAGAGAATAGAGACACTATTGCTGCACATTCCAAACATTCTCAAGCTTTAATTCATTCATTCTTTGTGTCCCTATTACTCATTAATTGAAATTCATTGTACAAGCTTAAGTGCAACAAGCTTTGTTAGCACTACCCATTGTAAAGCCTTATTCTGTATTCATCCATACCCAAAAAGAAAAGAGGATTGTTCCTCAGTGAGAGACATTGTAAAAGGGTGAATACATTTCTGTATTGCTAAGGGTAGAGAGGTTATTCCTTAACCTGCAAAAGGAACTGTGTAAGCTCTATTGAAAGAGAGAAAGAAAACACTTGACAAGAAGGTCAAGGAGAGAGGACGTAGGCAAGAGTTTGGCCGAACCTCTATAAACGATTGTGTTTGTTTCTCTCTTCCCTACTTTGCATTAAATTGTTATATTGCACTATATTGCTCATTATCATTTGTGATTAAATTGTGATTAATTTAAAATTTGCCATAATTGTTAGAAAACCGATTCACCCCCCTCTCGGTAGAGCCAACAATTGGTATCAGAGCTAGGACTCTTTAATCACATAGGAACAACTTCCTAAGAGTTAGAAACGATCAAATGGCTCTTAACAATGTAGCAACTAGTTTGGTAGGAGAGGGGCACTCTACGGTTAGACCTCCCATGTTCAATGGTGAACATTATTCGTATTGGAGGACTAGGATGATGTTATTCATTCAAGCAAATGATTATGAAGTGTGGAGAATTATAGTTAAGGGACCTCAAATCCCTACAAAGAGAATAGAGGGAAGAGATATCCCCAAAGAAGAAGATGAATGGGATTCTAATGACATTAAATGTGCACAGCTAATTGCTAAAGCTATGCACACATTATTTTGTGCTTTAGGTCCTAATGAATACAATAGAGTCTCCGGGTGTGATAATGCCAAGCAAATATGGGATAAATTGGCAATAACTCATGAGGGTACAACCCAAGTGAAGGAGACAAAAGTAGGTATGCTCACACATGACTATGAGCTTTTTAGGATGAAGGAAGGAGAATCAATTAGTGATATGTTCACTAGATTCACAGATGTAATTAATGGACTAATCTTTAGAAAAAATATATTCTAATATTGAAATGGTAAAGAAAATTTTAAATAGCTTACCTAAATCATGGGAAGCTAAAGTGACGGCAATTGAGGAATCTAAGGATCCTCACACATTGTGCCTAGATGAATTGATAGGATCTTTGCTCACTTATGAGATGAAACTTAAAAGAAATGAAGAGCCACCCAAGAAAGTGGGAGTTGCTCTAAAATCCACTGCTCAAGAGGAGATTAAAAATGAGAGTGGCAGTGAGGAGGATATTGAGATGGCAATGTTTGCCAAAAGATTTAATAAGTTCATGAGGATGAGAGCTAGTAGTAGTAATAGGAGAAATAATAGGAGAGAACAAGAGGAAGTAGGTAGAAAAGACTCTATTGTGTGTTATGAATGTAAAAAACCTGGACACATAAAATTTAACTGCCCTCTTCTTAAAAGATCCAATGATAGGTTCCATAAAAAGAAGGCAATGGTAGCAACATGGAGTGACAGTGACTGCTCCGATGATGAATCAAATGAGGACATTGCCAACTTATGCTTCATGGCTATTGATGATGATGAAAAGGTAACTTCTAATCTTAATGAATACTCTTTTGATGAATTGCAAGATGCATTTGATGATCTTGCATTAGAGTATGAATGTATGAGCATGAAGTATAAAAAGTTAATATCTAAATTAAAAAAGGAAAATGAGATAATGTTAAAAGATAAATTAGAATGTGAAAAGAAACTAGAGATTTCAAATCTAGAAATTTGTGACCTTAAGGAGAAAAATAACAATCTACATAACTCCTTTAATAGATTTCACATGGGGCAACAAAAGCTAGATAGCATGCTAGAAACCCAAAGGGCATTTTTTGACAAAAATGGCTTAGGATATAATGCACAAAGTAGGGAGACCCATCTTAAGAGTTTTATTGCTAGGAAGAGCATGAATAAACCTGCAATTACTTGTTCATATTGTAATAGAAAGAGACATAAGTCACATTATTGCAATATAAAGATGAGGAATCTTAAAGGAAAAAGAGTAAAAAGGATATGGATTCCAAAAGAGGTAATTCATTCCAAGGACTGTAATGCATTAGCAAAATGGATCCCAATGGGATCAAGAATTGCATTTACTAACCTCCAAGGACCCAAGAAAATTTGGGTACCTAAGACTTGAGTTTGATTTTTTGTAGGTGATTGAGCATAGCCACAAAGCTAAAACAAAAGAAGCTTGGTACTTAGATAGTGGATGCTCAAGGCACATGACAGGTGATAAAAGCCATTTCAATTCCTTCAAATCAAAAATTGGTGGAGAAGTCACTTTTGGAGACAACTCCAAAGGCCAAGTGGAAGGAAGTGGCTCAATAGGTAATGATCATTTCTCTTTAGAAAAAGTATTACTTGTTAGGGGTCTAAAGCATAACTTACTAAGCATTAGTCAACTTTGTGACAAAGGTTACAAAGTAATTTTTGATTGCATGAAGTGTAATGTTATAAATCCTAAGTCAAATAAAATTTTTTTTCTAGGTCATAGGCAAGGTAACATATATATTGTCTATCTTAATGAACTCAAAAATGAAAACATATGCTTAATGGTAGACAACAAAAAGGAATCTTGGTTATGGCATAGAAGACTAGGTCATGCTAGCATGCATGTGCTATCTAAATTAGCTAGAAAGGATCTAGTTATAGGCTTACCCAAAATATCCTTTGATCATGAAGAAATATGTGAAGCTTGTGTTAAAGGAAAACACAAGAGGACAACTTTTAAGCCTAAGAATAGTGTATCCACCACTAGGCCTCTTCAATTACTGCATTTAGACTTATTTGGACCAACTAGAACTACTAGCCTAGGTGGGAAACACTATGGATTTGTAATAGTTGATGATTACACTAGGTTCACTTGGGTGTTCTTTTTGAGAGTAAAAAATGAAGCCTTAGAGAAATTCATAACTTACTCAAAGGTGACTCAAAATGAAAAAGGATATACAATAACAAGCATTAGAAGTGATCATGGCAAAGAATTTGAAAATATAGGATTTGATGAGTATTGCAATGATCAAGGAATTAGCCATAATTTTTCAGCCCCTAGGACACCACAACAAAATGGTGTAGTTGAGAGAAGAAATAGAACTTTGGAAGAGATGGCTAGGACCATGTTATGTGAAAATAACTTGCCAAAGTACTTTTGGGCTGAAGCTATAAACACATCATGTTATATAATTAATAGAGCTATGATAAGACCCATGCTAAAGAAAACTCCTTATGAGCTCTACAAAGGCAAGAAGCCTAACATTAGTTACTTCCATCCTTTTGGCTGCAAGTGCTTTGTTCTAAATAATGGAAAAGATAATTTAGGAAAATTTGATGCCAAGAGTGATGAGGGAATATTTCTAGGATATTCTTTAAATTCAAAGGCTTTTAGAATATATAACAAAAGAACATTAGTGGTTGAAGAGTCTATTCATGTTATATTTGATGAGTCAAATAATATATCTAAAGATTCAACCAATGATGAAAATGTTGGAATATTTGATGAAGGCTTAGAAGATGACTTCCTAGAAAAGCTTGACTTGAATAAAGAAGATGAAGAAGAAATAGAGGTTTTAGAAAGAGAGCCTAAAGCACCAAGAGAGTTAGGATATGTAAAAGATTGTGAAATAGTAGGAGATCCAACTCTTGGAGTTAGAACTAGATCATCCCTAAGGAATATGTGCCAATATATAGCCTTTGTATCTCAAATAGAGCCAAGGAATGTCAATGAAGCATTAGATGACAATAATTGCTTCCTAGCAATGCAAGAAGAATTAAATCAATTTGAGAGAAGCAAAGTATGGAAACTAGTTCCTAGGCCTAGTGATCACTCTATAATTGGAACTAAATGGATATTCAAGAACAAAATGGATGAAAATAGTGTGATCATAAGGAATAAGGCTAGGCTAGTTGCTCAAGGCTATAGACAAGAGGAAGGCATAGACTATGATGAAACATATGCACCGGTAGCTAGATTAGAGGCAATAAGAATGTTACTTGCCTTTGCATGTTATAAAAACTTCAAGTTATATCAAATGGATGTAAAGAGTGCATTCTTAAATGGTTTCATTAATGAAGAAGTATATGTTGAGCAACCTCCCGGATTTGAAAATCATGAATTTTTTGAACACGTTTTTAAATTATCTAAGGCACTTGATGGGTTAAAACAAGCTCCTAGAGCTTGGTATGAAAGGTTGTCAAAATTCTTATTAGAAAAGGGATTTTCAAGAGGAAAAGTGGATACCACCTTATTCATCAAGAATAAAAATAAGGATTTACTAGTTGTACAAGTGTATGTAGATGATATTATTTTTGGTTCAACTAATGAGTCTTTATGCCAAGAGTTTGCTAAGATCATGCAAGGAGAATTTGAGATGAGCATGATGGGAGAACTCACATTCTTCTTGGGACTTCAAGTGAAGCAAACAAAGGATGGAACCTTCATCAATCAAGCAAAGTATACCAAGGACTTGCTCAAGCGATTTGGAATGGACAATTGCAAACCTCAAGCCACTCCAATGGGCACCAACATCAAGCTTGATAAAGATGAAAGTGGTAAGTGTGTAGACACTAAACTCTATAGGTCTATGATAGGCTCATTGCTTTATTTAACTGCAAGTAGACCAGATATTTTGTTTAGTGTATGCCTTTGTGCTAGATTTCAATCCTCTCCTAAGGAATCACATCTATTGGCAACTAAGAGAATCTTTAGATACCTCAAAGACACTCCCTCACTAGGACTTTGGTACCCCAAGGACTCTACTTTTGCCCTTCATGCATTTTCAGATGCTGATTTTGGAGGATGCAAAATAGATAGGAAAAGTACTTCAGGTACTTGCCAATTCTTAGGAAATAGGTTAATTTCTTGGTTCTCCAAGAAACAAAACAGTGTGGCTCAGTCCACAACTGAAGCTGAATATATAGCAGCTGGTAGTTGTAGTGCTCAAGTGTTGTGGATTAAACAACAAATGAGAGATTATGGTATTGACATGAAGCAAGTCACTATTAAATGTGATAATACCAGTGCCATTAATCTGTCTAAGAATCCTATTCAACACTCCAGAACCAAGCACATAGAAATTAGACATCACTTCCTTAGAGATCATGTACAAAAAGGGGATATAATCTTAGAGTACATTGATACTTTACATCAAATAGCAGATATATTCATCAAACCACTTGATAGAGATAGGTTTTGTATCCTTAGAGGTGAATTAGGACTCATGAATATCTCTTAAGACTTTTGTGTTTCAAAAATCTTGGTTTCAAATTGATTTTAAAAGAGTTTTTGCAAAGATTTTCTGGCAATGAGGATGAGAGATCGATCTCCTTGCAATATAGATCGATCTCTATACTTCCAACAAGCCTAAATCATCAAGGTTAAGCTAAGCAGATCGATCTTCTAACCATAAGATCGATCTCCTTCCGTCTCTGTTAAAATACAGATCGATCTGTCCCCACGACAGATCGATCTCTTCAAAGCTTTCGCATTCTGAAGATCGATCCATGCATTTGACAGATCGATCTCTCTAATCCTCGGTTAAACTCCAGATCGATCTGTGCATGTACCAGATCGATCTCCTTAAGCCTCTGTTTGCGAACAGATCGATCTGTCCATACGACAGATCGATCTCCCTTAGCTTCTGGAAGTGACAGATCGATCTGTCGCCTCGACAGATCGATCTCATGTGTCCTGAAGTATATAAACTCGCGAAAATTTTTCAAATTTCACAAAACCTAACTTTCAAATTCCCAAATTCCCTCGCACCATCACTGTCGATTTCTCCTCAGATCGATCTCCGTACGGTCCTCCTTGCATCTCGGTGTCAAATTTCGGTATTGTAACCAACATTCCTTACTGATTTTCTCAAAATTTTTCTTTAATTTGTGTTCATTTTAATACTAGGGCAAACCTAGGTACTGTTTCATTGCTTTTCTCGTTTTTGAATCTATTTAGCGCATCTTTAGAGTCTAAGATCATGCCTAGGCATAAGACAGTAGGACACAAACCCCCTAGAACCACTGTAGAGGCCGGTTCCTCATCCCAACCCATTCCTTCACCTTCTATCGCTTCTTTCAATCGGTGTTTTAAAACACCAGCAAAAAGAAAGCGATATGAGGAATATTTCTCAACCATACCAATTAAGCATTGGCGAACCATAGATTTTTCCTTCCTCAATCTCATAGACTTTCCATACGTGTCAAAATTTGAGGAATTTGGTTGGATGATGTTTTTAAAAATCAACACTCTCGTCCCTCCAAATCTCGTTCGTGCATTCTTTTCCAATGCCGAACTCATTTTTGACCCAAATGACACTTGCAAAATTATCGGTTTCAAAACATATGTCATGGGTAAAACCGTTCCTGTCGATACTGATATCCTAGCTCAGGCCTTCCACATGAAAAATGAAGGCTTGACCAATGAAGATGAGGAAGTCTCCTTTGAGTTTGATCTCCCTGGGGACAAGGCGAGTAACCTTCCAATGCACCTTCGGTTACTCCACCTCATAATCTCTTGGAACCTCCACCCTTTCGGTACCCGTCATTCCACCGTTAGGCGCTTAGATCGTTTTTGGCTCCATCACATTCACTCAACAAGCCAAAAACCAAATCTTGTCCATTTCATATACGAAGACTGGCTGAAGATAGTGCGTGGACAAGCTACCACGATCGTTTTTTCGCAACCGGTAGCCTATCTTCTCCACCGAGTTGGCGTCGACTGTAGCGGCGAAATCGGAGAACTGCCCTCTCCCAAGAGCGTTCTCAACATCGGGTCCCTTCATCATATGGGATATTACAAAGACTTCCGGGGAGATTGGAAAAAAAAGAGGGAACAGCAGCCTGCTGAAGCCATGGAGGAAGATCCCTCCAATGCGCCTGTGGCCCCACCTGCTGCACCAGCTCCGGAACCATCGTCTTCGACTGCTCCACCTTCTGCTCAGCCATCCTCACCTGCTGACATGGAGATCATTATGAAGATGATCAGTGAACTCCATCAGAAAATCGATGTAGGCTTTGCATCTCAGCAGCGAAAGTTCGAGGAATTAAACCAAAGAGTGGATAAGATTCACGAAACTCAAGAGGCAATGTTTGATGAGCTACAAGTCACATGCACGCACGTTGAGAATCTTTCGGATCGTGTTCCTCCCTCACCTTAGGCCTTAGGTGTTTGTTTTTTGTTTAGTGATATCATGTTAGTGACTTGATGTTAATTATGATGAATTTGCTTGAATGAAATACCTTTTAACTTGTTATTGGTTGTGTTAATGAAAATATTAATTTTGAAATGTCATGAGTTTTATAGTTTCGTGTTATTGATATGACAAAAAGGGGGAGAAGTGTGTGTGTTTGTTTGTGCTAAGATACATAAAGGTTTCTAAGAATGATTAAATTGAGGGGGAGTTAAGCAAGTAACAAAACCAAAAAGCTAAAAGAAAGGGGGAGCTCACAAAAAGGGGGAGCTTTTGCAAAAATTCACTAAACATGTTTGTCTTATGTTTTATCATATCAAAAAGGGGGAGATTGTTGAGTTAATGTATTTTGAAATGACAAAACAAGTTAATTCTATAACATTAAGTTGATATAGAAACATGTTTAGAGGTTATTAGTACCAGAACTTAGAGTTCTGTTGATGAGAGATCGATCTGGCTGATGAGAGATCGATCTGGCTGATGAGAGATCGATCTCCTGGGTTTTTACTTGATGAGAGATCGATCTCATGATGGAAGAGATCGATCTGGCAAGCCTTAAATCTTTACAAAGGTATTTAGGAAGAATGAGATCGATCTGCAAGGAGTAAGAGATCGATATGGTTCAAGCTAGAGTTGAGAGATAGATCTGGTCTATGAAGAGATCGATCTCCCTTAAGAGCTTAAGACTATAGATCGATCTGAGAGATCGATCTACGCTCAAACAGAGAACTTATGAGATCGATCTGGTAAGGAAGAGATCGATCTCCTCAAAGTCAGAGAGCTAAAGAGATCGATCTGTGTTGTTGAGAGATCGATCTCCTCTCTACTAGATTGCATGGTAGATCGATCTGGAAATCGATCTTGCCTCAAACAGAGAGATTAGGAGATCGATCTGCCTATTCGACAGATCGATCTGCCTATTCGACAGATCGATCTGCCTCATTATCTTTAAACTAACAGATCGATCTGCTAACCTATGAGATCGATCTCCTTGTGTATTTGTGCTTCAATCTTGCAGGATTTATAACTAAGAGATCGATCTGGCCAAGATGGCAGATCGATCTGGCACTCTACTGGAGGTACCCAACGGCTAGTTTCTGCAAATCACAACAGGAAAAATAGCATTTAATGCTCCAACTACCAATCCTTCAGTATTTAACCAAGCATTGAAGACAAAGAGAATAGAGACACTATTGCTGCACATTCCAAACATTCTCAAGCTTTAATTCATTCATTCTTTGTGTCCCTATTGCTCATTAATTGAAATTCATTGTACAAGCTTAAGTGCAACAAGCTTTGTTAGCACTACCCATTGTAAAGCCTTATTCTGTATTCATCCATACCCAAAAAGAAAAGAGGATTGTTCCTCAGTGAGAGACATTGTAAAAGGGTGAATACATTTCTGTATTGCTAAGGGTAGAGAGGTTATTCCTTAACCTGCAAAAGGAACTGTGTAAGCTCTATTGAAAGAGAGAAAGAAAACACTTGACAAGAAGGTCAAGGAGAGAGGACGTAGGCAAGAGTTTGGCCGAACCTCTATAAACGATTGTGTTTGTTTCTCTCTTCCCTACTTTGCATTAAATTGTTATATTGCACTATATTGCTCATTATCATTTGTGATTAAATTGTGATTAATTTAAAATTTGCCATAATTGTTAGAAAATCGATTCACCCCCCTCTCGGTAGAGCCAACATTTTGTATTTTTTTCATTTATTTCAAAAAATATTTAACGAGAGTTTCTCTAATTTTATTTAATAGTATTTAAAATTTGACACTCCATTTGATTGCAAATCAAGTTAAGAATCTCACAAACTTATTTGAATAATTTGTTTTTTTTAATTGCAGGTTAAAGATATTTTATTAGGTTTGGAACTAAAATTAGATGTTTAGTGACCGGGTTTGATTGCTCTATTCTTGTAAAATTTATTTTATTTTATTGATTACATCACATTTATTTTACATATACTAAGGGGTCGTTTGGTATATTTTTGTTTCTTATTTTTTATTTTTGTTTTCAGTTTTTTTGAAAACAAAAACAGAAAAAATGTTTGGTATTGATTTCTGTTTTAAAAAAACGAAAATAAAAATAAAAATTTCCAAAATTGCTGGAAACAAGAATTTGATATTTCCATTGTTTTCGGAAGCATGTTTTCATTTACGTTATTGTTCATAAATAAGTGAACAGTATTTATATATTAATATAATATTAATATATTTTCATAATAAAAATATAAAATAAAATTAATTAATTTTTTAAAATAAAAATAACATTAATGTTTAATATAAAATATTATTTAATTAAAAAAATTTTAATTTTAATATATTTATTTTAAAATAGAAAAATTGAAAAATGTAAAAAATAACAAGAAATAGCATAAACTATAATATCATAATATTTTTAATTTAAACTTGTATAATAATTGATTGAATATATTATAAATTTAAATAATATAATTTATTATAATTTAGATATGTTAATAATTAATATTATTGCTAATTGCTATTATATAATATATTTAATAAATATTTTATTAAATGATATTATTATTTAATGTTATATTTTTTAATTAAATTTAAAACATTTCCCTACTAACATAAAATAATTTAATATTATTAAAAAGTAAATACTTGACATTAAATAAAATTATTTATATTAAATATAATATGTTTTAATAATATAAATTTTTTATAAATTACTTAGTTAAATATATTTTTTAGTAATTTAATATTATTGCAATTAAAGCAAATAATATTATTAAATATAGGTAATAATTTATTAATTCATATTATTATTTAATATATGAAATTTAAAATTTTTATTAATCTCAATTATTATCTAATAAAAATTAATATTAAAAATTTATTTATTATTATTTTAATTGAATTATTTTTTAAGTAATTATTTTATTTAACATTATATTTAATTATAATAAAATTTAAATAATATTAAATTTTAATATGATTAAAAGTAGATATTTCATATTAGTATTAAATATTATAAATAATATAATTTAATAATATGTACATAATATTATATAATAAATATATTATTATTTTTGTTCAATTTTTAAATTTTATTTTGTGATTGAATTATTGTATCTAAATCAGTTTAAAAATTTGTTCTCAATACATTACAATTTTAACCAAACATGTTTTTTGTTTTTAGAAATCGAAAACAAAATAAACTAAAACAAAAACAAAAATTTCAAAAATAAGAAACACAAAATAGAAAATAAGAAACGATATCAAACGATCCCTAAGTAAACAATTTTTATTTATGTATCTATACATATTTAAATAAATAAAAAAAATCGTCTGTCACATACTAGTTTAAATATACGTATACAGGGTGAGAACCGGAAGCTTACGAGGATGCTGGTAATGAAGTGAGAAATCGAAATGAAATTTGGTAAAGAGAGTTAATAGTTTTCTCGTTTATGTCATCAGATGCAAGCCATTAACGATCAATTCGGGAGATCGATTGGTTTTCATTGACCCGTTAATACGTTTATTTAGATAAAATTCAAAAATTTTAGACTATAAAATAATAATAATAATTATTATTATTATTATTATTTTATTTTATTTTATACTTTATTTTATTTTTTATTAAATTTAAATATTTTTTTTAATCCAACATTTCTTAATTCTCTTATCCAAATTATATTATTTCTCCTTAAATAAAGATATTTCACCTGAACTTTCGATTTTTTCTACTATCTTTAGTAGATAGATTATTTATTTGGCTGATTACACGGTCAATCTATAGTAGTGTTTAGTATTTATTTATTTATTTATTTCATGAAAAAATTGGCCATCATTTTTCAGTGCAGATTGCCCGTTCAAAACTGTTGGACGTGAGACGCCCATAACGGGTGTCCCCATCCAACATGTAAAACTGCCAAGACAGTTTTCACACAAGTGAAAATTGCCTTGGGTAGTTTAAATAATAAAAAAAAGATAAAAAGTTTTATCCATAATAGAGAGAAAGAAGAAGAGAAAATTAAAAAAAAAATATTTCTTTGTTTTTTGTGCTAAGTAATTGTTAAGGATTTAGACTGTGATTTGTGTACTAAACTTTAAGAGGTAAGAACTAGACAGTTCAAGATTAAAACGGAATCACCTTGATTGTGAGTCAAGATGAGATCATATGATAATGAGCTTTATGATCGAAAATGAATGACCTCACTATTCATTTTATTTGTCTTTGAATGTCAGGTGGAAGTCCTGTTGTTATTTTTAAAGTAAGTAGAATTGTGGACTCAAGTTAGATACTGAGTGTATTTGAACTATTACTTGTACAGTATTGAAATTATGATAAAGACATACGCTCCATAAAAAAAAAAAAAAGGAGAGTAATACCATAGCATGTGTTTCATACCATATGTGCATTATTCGACCAATATAGATAACAGAAGAATTGATCTCTGCTTCAATGTTGTGTGTGACACATGAGGTCAAAAGGATTTCAAATTAGTACTCTTATGACTTTTGATTATTTCTTAAAGTTTCAGTTTAGCTATCTTGGAATGTTACCAATGATTATGGATAATTCGATCTAATGAGATGTATCCGGATAGCAGTTGAATTGAAATGGAGAGATTCTAGAAGAAAGGAAGACCATTCTGGTGTCACATTTAATTGTATTCACTGGTCGACCAATTATGTTTAAATAGTTAGATATAATTGTAAATACAAAAGAAAAATCATAATGTTTAATAAAAAAGAGATCATTGAAAACTTGAAATGTGACTTAATGGATCTAGAGTACTGCATACTAACTCTACTTTTATTTTTGGGTTGCTATATATTTACCTAACAGTTGTATAGCAACAAGCTCTTGAGACGATAAAATATGTTAGTTGCACGGCCTATTTTCTTGTATGAACTTTTTAGAGAAAAGAGATATGTCCTCTTGAAATTGTGTGAAACCCGAGATTTCTTAAGAATTTTTTTTTATGGTCATGAAATGATGTTTAGAAATGAAAATTAAGGTATTGGAAGTGAAAAAGTTAGTACGGTTCGGGTTTTGCACTATACCGATCAAATGGGCTTGAAAATAGAAAATAAATTCGGATTAAATTCATAAAATTCACAAAAAAATTATTTTGATGCCATAGAAAATTAATATAAGGTGAAATTGACTTGAGAAAACAAAATCAAATGGAAATATGGAGGTTTCGGGGATCAAATTAATTTTTACGGTAAATTGAAAACTTTAAGTCATTTTGCTCGGTATTGACCAAATTGCGCAAAATGGGCTCAATAGAGAAATTTTTCTTAAGCAAGTGACCCCCAAATTTTTGTGAAACATACTAGAGACATAGTATAACACTTTAGAAGTGGAAATTTGAAGAAAATTGGACTAGAATAATTTTTCTGAATTTTTCTAGAAGATGACAGAAATCTGTCCCTTTCAGCCTGCCGACCCAGGCCTCTTCTTTGTCAAATTTGAAGACCTTAAGACAATTAATTTGAGCCAAGTTTTTCAATTTTGAAATTATACTTATAGAGCTTTCAATGGGCATAAAAATCAATCCCAAAGGACTTCTAGGCCGAGAGATATTCCCCTCCCTTCATTCCCGCAGGCGTCCTCCCTTTCCCCTCAGTGCGTGATTTTTTCGGTCACCTTTCGGCTAGATTCATGTGTCGAAAAAAAGGATCAAATCTTCCTTATCAAGTATTCTATAACATATAAAAAATTCACCCACAAACAAATTCATTTTCTAGGTGAAAAACTCAAAATAAAAATGGTCGACGAATCTACCCAGTTTTTGGTAAGTGAAGAACTTGGAATTTTTTATTCTTTGGCTGAGTTTTCTTGTAATTTTGGATGATTCTAAGCTCTATACATATTAAATAACAGTTTAGGATCAATTCGAAGAATAAAAAACGTGGTCAACCTTGGTCAAACTCGAGGTAAAGTTGATGGATGATGATGAAGTTTATATATGTTGTTATTTGGTGTTGTTGAAAGATTTTTAGTTAAGTGGACTTGGATGATTTAACTTTTATGAAGGATTTGAGATCTGAAGAGCATAGTGTTGATGTGTTTGTGGTGAAATTTTGATAGATCTAAGGTTGTTAACAGTTAAATTTATACTGAGAAAACCCGATTTATAGCTTAACTCAGTGTAAAATCGAAAAGTGAAAGAATTGAAAATTTGGCAAAGTGACCAACATGATTTATGGACTTGAATGAGTCATAAGGTTAATGAAATAATGAAATGAAAAATTAAAATAATGAAATTGGCCAAAAACGGGACTTAAATCGGTAAAACCAAGAAAACTGATAAAGTTGACCGAAAAGTCAAAATTGATCAAACTTCGAGAAGATAAATTAAAATTGAGTATATTAAGATGAAATTGATCAATATATGATGAATTGGTATCGTTTTGGGTAGCTCAAGAATTTGGCACGCAAATCGAGATAATCCTGAGACCTGACGATTTTGCACCGCCCCAATGTCTACGAGGTAAGGGGTGTAATTTAGCTTAACTTTGACCTATTTACGTTCATAAAATGATTTATAAAATATAATTATGTTCATGAGATGATTTATAAAGCATACTTATATTTATGAAGCATATTCAGATTTATAAATGATTTACAAAGCATATTTATGCTCATGAAACGATTTGATGAAGTATGTTTCATTTTATGAAATGATTTATAGAATATGAAACACATGAATATTTTATAGTTTTCTATATGACTAAATATTCATGTTTCAACAGAAACTTTGATGTTTTTCGAAAGTATTTAAGAAAAGAAAAAGAGATTTTGAGACTAGAAGGCTATTTATATGCATGGCAACTACTCGTGGCGCTCTGGCTCCGCCACTTGAGATGCCGATACATAGGACCCTTATAGCGCTTGACTTCACCTGTGTGGTGGTTGACTCGCTACTCATGGTCTATTATGATGATTTCTGGTAGTATCTCGTGCCCGCGCAGCACACCAGAATGTTTCCCACATGGCGAGTGCCATCGATGCCCATGCCCTAGCAATGTGCTAGTGTATGATAAGAAAGAATAAGAAGATACTACCCATGTTTAGAATTATGATTTGATGTACGACCCTGATCTAGTCTACAGCCCCCACCATGGACATCGGTATGATTATGACCCTCTACGGAGGATGACGTATATTGCATGACTCAGATATAGCCTAGTCTCCATGTTTTGATGATGATGTTCTTATGAAAGAAAGAATGATGATGTTCTCATGAAAGAAAACATGTTTTACATTTTCATATGAAAAGATCTATATGATGATTTTACGAAATGAATTATGTATGATGAATATTTCATGAAAGAAAACTATGCATGATGATGTTTTCATGAAAGAAAGTATGATTTATGCTTTCAGATAAAGATTTACATGATGATTTAGTGAAAGAAAATATGTTTTATGTTTTCAGATGAAAAGACATTCATGGTATTAAAAATGAAAGTATACGCATATATGATATTTTCCTGTATGAATGTTTTACATACGAAATAGAATTTATACGTACGATTGAATGATTATTTTTCAAGTTAGCTTATGATTTGCTTTTCATAAGTAAAGTATGAAGCTATACCTTGCATGATTTTCACATGCTTTTTATAGTCAGAATTATTCTAAACGTATTCCTTACAGAGCTTTTCCCCAGAAGTTACGCAGCTATCTACGAAGTACTTGTTCAGGTATAATAACAGATGTTTATTTTCAGACATGTATAAAGTACAGATACGTGGTTGTATAATTACTATGGGATGTAATAACTTTTTTTATGGAATTGTATGTAAACGTCCAAGAAACAATTAATAAGTAGATACTACTTACTATTTAACGCATGAGGTGTTGGGATGTACGAAAACTAGAAGATGAATAAATAAAGAAAAAAGAATCCTACACTGTACAGGAATACAACCTAAGTAGAGATAAAAAAATTGCCCTATTTTTCGTGATTCCGGGGCGTTACAAATTGATTATGAGAATAACACACTCATTTTTTAATCTCATAACGGGTGTCCCCATCCAACATATAAAACTGCCAAGGTAGTTTTCACACAAGTGAAAACTGTCTTGGGTAGTTTAAATAAAAAAAAAAAGGAAGGATAAAAAGTTTTATCCGAGATAGAGAGAAAGAAGAAGAGAAAAGAAAAAAAAATATTTCTTTGTTTTTTGTGCTCTGCAATTGTTAAGAATTTAGGCTGTGATTTGTGTACAACTTTCGTTTCGTGACTTTGTACCTGACCAATGAATCAGGCAAACAATTTCATCTGAAACTGTAAGTGTTTAAATTCCGCAAATTATTATTTGAAAATCGTATTTCAATCATATACATAATTGTTTTCGATATTTTGATTGTGAGTATAATATTGTACGTAGTATATGATTGACGCATGATATTATTTTACGTAACAAAAAACAAAAGGTAATCGTTTCAAATAAAATTTTTCGCAAGGTATCTGTGCATAAAATCAAGCAAATTCTAACAGTGGACCCTACGACCACTGTAGATTCTTTTAGAGGAATGCCTGGTGAGAAATTCCAACTACAAATGAGAACTGTATTTTTCTATAAATTCAACGTGTTTTGATAATGAATGAACTTTCTGTTGGATTTATTTTTAAAAATCTTATGTGAAAATTAGATCACAAATACTTAGTTCTCAATGGGTAGATACTGAACGAACAGAAAAAGAGGAGATTTAGCCATATATTTATAATAACCCTTTACTAAAACCTTAATAGCCCCTCATCAAAGACTTATAGAGTTTTAAGGCCTACACATCCACCTTGTCACACTGACCCAAAAGAATGTGTAAAACTCATAACTAATATAATCACAGTAACTTGAATTGGGCTTACTTACATGTTTCATACCAGGACTAAACTATAGCTCATTTTTATTAAAACATAAAATTGTCAATTAATATTAGTCCATAGTAGAATATTTCTAACATTCTCCCACTTGGACAATATTAATTGGGGTTATTTAATTTAAGAAAAATTTGATTTTGAAAACAAGACTCTAGGCTGATTGACTTTATTTTGACGTGACCACGATTTTAAAAAACCATTTAGTCCTTGAAACAACATCCTAAAGATCTCGTTCAATATGATCAATTAATACTAAATCATGACAGTAATTACGCCCTTTACTGACGCAAGACCAATTCATGGTTATAGATATCGGTGATGATATCAACAATGGACCCAGTGTGACTGTGTAGCAAGAAAATAACATCCATGGTAATCACATTAATTTGTGTTATTTTCTTGTCAGTCCTTAAAGATTTCCCCAATCTTGTCGAAAAACTTAATGACAAGTCGACAACAAGAAATCTTCATGGTACCTGGATCCACCCAAAACTTAATGGCATCCAGATTTCGTATGTCTCATCATCCTCGAGATTGCATAATAGTATCATTCATCGAGATATACATTTCAATATAAGGATTAGCTATGCAAAATCCTCAAATGTACATGTACAAAAATTCATCATAACAATACATGATATAAAACAATAATAATACTCAATTAATATATCAAGCAAAAAATCATGTAAGTGCTCTAAACATGAAAACAAATATAAGTGTTCAAATGTTGATCACATACTCCCACGAAAGTAGTACATCAAAAGACTCTAAAACACTTATGTTCTCAACATGCTTACTAAACACAACAGGTCTTAATCCCTTAGTCAAAGATCAGTAATCATGCTATTTGTGTCAATATGCTCAACAAGAATGTCACAATTTTTCACTAAATCTCTAACCTTAAGATATTTAATCTCCATATGTTTGGATCCACTAGTACTTTTATTATTTTTAGTGAACAATACAACAGACTTATTGTCACAATAGATCTTAAGTGGTCTAGAGATGGAGTCAACAATTTTAAGTCTTAAGATGAGGTTCTTAAGCCAAATAGCCTATGTAGCAGCCCCATAACATGCAACAAACTCAACCTGCACAGTGGAAGATGCCAAAAGTGTCTGTTTGACACTTTTCCATGAAACAGCTCCACCAACCAACATAAAGACATACCCAAAAGTGAATTTTAAGTCATCTTGACATCCAGCAAAATCAGAATCTGTATACCCAACTATCTCAAGATTTTCAACTTTTCTATACACCAACATGTGATTCTTCATTTTCTGCAGATATCTCATGACCTTCTTAGCAGCAACCCAATGATCCATATTGAGATTAGA
This sequence comes from Firmiana major, assembly GCA_033439115.1. Classification (NCBI taxonomy): domain Eukaryota; kingdom Viridiplantae; phylum Streptophyta; class Magnoliopsida; order Malvales; family Malvaceae; genus Firmiana; species Firmiana major. The sequence goes on from CM065897.1 coordinate 85,512,144, forward strand.
TAAATATCTACTAAGAACACCAACTACAAAAGCTATGTTTGGTTTAGTGCAAACCTATGCATACATGAGATTCCCAATCGCACAAGAATAAGGTGTTTTCTTCATGGATTCTCTCTTCAAATCATTCCTGACTGTGATTAATTCTGTCACCTTTCACCAAAAGCGTGTTTCCAGCTTTACAATCCTGCATATTAAATCTTTTGAGCACACGATCAACGTAAGCTCTTTGAGAAAGTCCCAGTGAATTTCGAGATCTGTCCCTGTGAATCTCAATGCCAAGAACAAATGAAGTTTCTCCAAGATCTTTCATATCAAAAGCTTTGGATAACAACTGTTTAGTCTCATACAAAAATTCAACATCATTATATGCCAGCAAAATGTCATCCACATATAAAATAAGAAATATGTACTTACTCCCACTGATCTTGAGGTATATGCATTCATCTACTTTGTTCTCCTCAAAACCCATGGAAGTAACTATCTTATCAAATTTCAGGAACCATTGCCGAGATGCTTGCTTAAGGCCATTAATGGATTTCTTAAGCTGACACACCAAATGTTCTTTCCCTGGCTCCTAAAAACATTCAGGTTGCTGCATATAAACATCTTCTTTAAGGTCACCATTCAGGAAGGCTGTTTTTACGTTATTTGCTGAAGCTCCAAGTCAAAGTGTGCAACCAAAGCCATGATGACTCTAAAGGAATCCTTAAAAGAAACTGGTGAGAAGGTTTCATTATAATCCATACCTTTCTTTTGATTAAATCCCTTAGCCACCAATCTAGCTTTAAATCTTTCAATGTTACCCTTAGAGTCTTTCTTGGTCTTGTACACCCATTTATAGTCAATCGGCTTACATCCCTTCGGAAGCTCAATAACTTCCCAAACTCCATTTTGTGCCAACGAATCCATCTCATCTCTCATTGCATTTAACCACATGTGGGATTGAGATAACCTATAGCATCATCATAAGTCACAAGATCCACCACGTGCCTAATGTCTAAATTATTTTTCCCAAGCTAAACAAGATAATCATCCAACAGGTCTCCTTTGCCTAGGGGATCTTTTTACAAGCACTCTAATTTCAACACCTTGATCTTGAGGAATATGAGCATGATTGACAAGATTCATACCTTACTCCTAATTGTTAGCTACAACATCAACATTACATGTATCATCACTGTGAGAAGCAGATAGAGGAATGATAACATGCTCAACAGGCTTACTTTCACTAAAATTCTTAACTGTAACATCACTATCAAGGACATGAAACTCCAAAAATTTGGTCACATGTGACTCCATAATTTTAGTTCTACGTGTAGGGCAGAAAAATTGATATCCTTTAGAATATGAGAATATGAGATCGATCTGCTAAAAGATTGAAAACTTAAAGAAACTGTACAAGATGTTGAGGAAGCAGAGATCGATCTGTAAGGGTTATGAGATCGATCTGTAAATTACAGATGTCTAAGAGATTGATCTGGTCTAGGAAGAGATCGATCTCCTCTAAAATAAAGGCTAAAGGTAGTAGATCGATATGTAGATCGATCTATGCTCAAACAGAGAGTTTATGAGATCGATCTCATGTGGATAGAGATCGATCTCCTCAAAGTCAGAGAGTTAAGGAGATCGATCTAGGGTGTTTAGAGATCGATCTCCTCTCTACGAGAATACTTGCTAGATCGATCTGAAGATCGATCTCGCCTCAAACAGAGAGATTGGAAGATCGATTTGCTGGTTCGACAGATCGATCTTCACTAACATTTTCAAATTGTAAGATCGATCTCTACAAATATGAGATCGATCTTCATGCTTCAAATTGCTTTGTAATCGCAGGAAATTAAACTACGAGATCGATCTGGTCATAATAAGAGATCGATCTGGCACTCTATTGGAGGTTCCCAACGACTCTTTCTGCAAAACCTTCAACGAGAAAAACAGTATTAAATGCTCCAACTACCAATCCTGCTGTATAAAATCAAGAATTGAAGACACTGAAAAAGAAGACACTATTGCTGTAAACTCTGTATATTCTCAAGAATTCTTTTCCAACTTTCTCTTTGTCTTCAAACATCATTTATTGATATTGTTGTAAAATATCTTTGTGTGAAAGCTATTCTATCCTACCCTCAAAAGAAAGTTGTATCTTGTATTCATCCTTAATTCAAGAGAGAAGAGGAGAATTCCTCTATGAGATAATTGTGTAAAGGGTGAATATTTATTTGTGTAAAAAGGGTAGAGAGGTTATTCCTTAACTTGTAAAAGGGAGTTTGTAACATCCATTGATAGAGTGAAAGAAAGCTCTTGACAAAGAGGTCAAGAAGAGAGGACGTAGGTAAGAGATTGGTCGAACCTCTATAATCTACTGAGTTTGCTATTTCTTTCCTTTATCTTCTTTCAATTTAGTGCATTACATTATATTGATTATTCTTTAATTGTAATTAGATTTAATTAGGTTTAAATTTCTCATTAACTTTAGAAAATCGATTCACCCCCTCTCGGTAAAGCAAACATGTAACATCACTATTAGGGACATCAAACTCCAAAAATTTGGTCACATGTGACTCCATAATTTTAGTTCTACGTGTAGAGCAGAAAAATCGATATCCTTTAGAATGTGTTGGGTACCCTATGAAAGGTTCAGTCTTTCTTTCAGTGGGGTTATAAATTCTAACCTCAACAGGACAACCCCAGACTCTGAAATGGTTTACGCTAGGTTTCTTGTCATTCCACAACTCAAATGGTGTTTTAGGAACATATTTAGATGAGATTCTGTTTAGGATATACAAAGCAGGTTTAGTAGTTTCACCCAAAGTGACTCAGGAAGTTTAGTCATACTCATCATGCTTCTCATCATGTCATTTAGGGTGTGATTCCGCCTGTTAGCCACACCATTTTGTTCAGGACTACCGGACATGGTATATTGAGCATCAATACCATATTCTTGGAGGTACTTGGCAAACGGTCTCATAAGCTATCCAGTTGTGCCATGCTTGCTATAATACTCACCACCTCTATCAGACCTAACAATTTTGATGACTTTACCTAATTGTTTCTCAAATTCAGTTTTGAAAATTTTAAATTTCTCAAGTGCATCAAATTTTTCGACAATTAGGTATATGTAACCATAACGAGAGAAGTCATCAATAAATGTAACAAAATACTTGTTACCACACAAAATAGAGGTACGAGATCCACATATATCAGTGTGAATGATCTCTAGAAGTTTAGAACTACGTGTTGCACCAGTCTTTTTGGTTTTAGCTAATTTACCCCTTATACAATAAGCATATGTGTCTAAATCACTAAAGTCCAATAGAGGTAATATTTCATCTTTTATTAATCTATCAACTCTTTCATTTGAGATATGATCTAACATTTTATGCCACAATAAGGAAGATTTTTCTTTAATGAATTGCCTTTTAGACATTGTGTTTTCAACATTCATGCAACTGTATTCCTTATTAGAAGTCAAACATAATCTATATAATTGGTAAATAATCTCATATGCTGTCTAGTTGTGCCATGCTTGCCATAGTACTCTGTCGCGACCCAAATTTACAAAAATCACTACAAATTTTTCGCGAACTTACCACATTTCAATTGTTGGGCTGTGAGTCAATATCCCTCACTCAGTTTCATATATTATATATATATGCATAACAGGCAATGCTTTCGTCCCAGGCACAAATATTGCGGAAACTTATAAAATTATCATTTTAAAATTTAAAATTCGTTTACATTGCCTAACATATACATCCCCCGTATAACATGACTACATCACTGTACACTATTATTCAGATACAAAAGTACATGTGTGCATACCTCGATGCTGCTGGATAGCTGTGTGTAAAAGATCGCAGGATGGATGCAGCTTATACACTCTACTGAAATGCTCTGTAGAGGTGGGAAAAATAATGGGATGAGCATAACGCGCTCAGTAAGAAATATATGAAAGCAGGTAGATAACCACACTATCTACGATGCTCATAATGCATGTTTTATCAACTCGTAAAACAAATGCATTTACTTTTCAAAACACTCTCATTAATTTATAAAGCAAGTAGATAATCAAACTATCCACGATGCTCATGATGCATGGTTTATGCCGAAAAACTCATGGCATTCACAAAACCATCATAGTAAAACACATAGCAATTTACTGCCAAAAATCGAATATCAAAACTCATTCAGAGTAAAATCTTTCTGTGTTCAGTATTGAAACTCACTTTAAAATCATATTCTCATTTCACACGGTTTCATCACAGAAATCAAATCACAATTAGTTTCATCACCGAAACCAATAAAATCAGGTGAGACTAGGCAGGGATTTCAACACAAATCCAAGGGAACATTTGGCCAAAGTCCGAGACCCACTAGCTATCACTGATCAGGTGTGCCAGGGTGTCTCTGAGTCCGAGGAGGGGATTAGTCTATCCATCGGCTCCTATCTAAGGACTATCACAAAACAGAGCAATGACAAAGCATGCCCGAGTCCAAAGACGCAATCCTCACACCCCATAGTTGCACGGTACAGTGTACTCCATGTTGTCTACACGGTACAGCGTACTCCGTGAACCAGGTACAATTACCACATAGTTGTAGGTGCCTGAGTCAACAGCTCACCACCCCAACCAAATAAATTATCAACCATAGCCTGTCGTCTCAGATCTAGTGCGAGCAAGTCAGTGTGACACACAGTCAACACAAGGCTCCAGCACGATCTCAATCACAAATCACAACAGAATCCAGTGCGAGCAGTGCTCCAGCATGGTCTGTACAGATGTAATACCAAAATCAAGTGGGAGCAGATCTGGATAAATCCACAGATCTCATCATGCTCCAGCACGATTTCACACACACAAAATAGACAGCTGGCTCTATTTCCTACCACAGTGGTACTCAAAACCGAGTGCAATATGCAAAACGGTACAAAACAGAGTGAGAGGGTAACATCCCATCAATTCACTCGTCAATCAAATCACATTTTAGAAAAACGTGCAAGTTAATGCATACAGTCAAATCATGAGCCAGTCTATCATTTCAACTTCACAAAAATCTCTTTTTCACAGAGAAAACATGGATTGCATGCACTTTATGCATTTCCAAAATTCCTGAGTCTAAGGGTATTTTCGTAATTTTCCCATATTTGGGTATTATCCAGAAATTTCATATCTATACTCTATACGAAATTTAATTGACTGTAAACGACGATGAAAATACGTACAGCTATCTCTAATAGCTCGCATAGATCCCTTACCTCGGATCACGTAGTGTGACCTCTCTTCCTCTGTGCTGTCCAAATCTCGCAGTCCGGTCAACTCTCAATATGACTCTGGAGCTGCATTTAACCATTCACTGGATTAATTACACGTTTCCTACTGTATCTGTATTACACATTTAATACAGTTCATTTCACTTAATTGGGCCCGTTTACTCTAAATGGGCCTAATTACTTTAATCGAGCCTTAATCCGTATTAAGCCCGTTTTTCACGTATTATTTTCCTTCATCAGGGTCTATCGACTCATTGGGTCTATCAATACCCATTGGGCTTCGTTCCAAACTCTTTGGATAGCCCGAATATCATTTACGACAGTTTATTCGAAATTCCGAATATAATTCACTAAATCCGAAATTTAATCCGAAATGCGTAAAATAAATCTTAAATACGCGTCAATCACATAAATTGTCGTAAATGAGCTTTACTTACCCAATATTGTGCGATGGTGCGCGAATCGAAGTTCGATCGGGCTTCCGTTCGGAATTAATCGTCGAACTGCACAATTTCGTATTTTTCATTTCCGGGTCAATTTTCGATTAAATATAATTCAAATAAATTTATCGAAAATTAAATCGGCCACTTTTTGACCTCGTATCGACTTACCCGAAGTCCGATGAAAAATTTTTTTTTTTTTTCTCTCTTTTTTCTCTCTCCTCCTGAACCGGTTCGGACCGGTTCAGTCCCTTTTCACACTGAACCGGTCCGAACCGGTTCAGTGGCCATTTCGCCGTTCCGGCGTCTTCCGATCGGCTCTCCGGCCGATTCCACCGGCAAACGGTTCGGCCTCGCCTCTAGAGGCTTCTTTTGACCTCGTCTGGGGTTGAACGGCGTCGGATTCCGCCGAATCCGCCCCTCTCTCCCGCGGCTTCCCTCCCGCGGATCTCCTCGCCGGCGGCTTTTCTCGGCGCGTGGTGGCCACTGGCGAGTTCGCCCGGTGATGGGCTGCCTTCGCCGGCCCTCGCCGGCCCCTCAGCCTCGCCGGTGGCTCGCCGTCCGGTGGTTTCTTCTCTCCCTCGGTTTGCTTCCGTTTTCTCGCGATTTCCCCCTTTTCTCTCTCCCCGATTTCTAACTTTCCAATTCCGTTTTTTTTTTTTTTTTTTTTTTTACAGATTTTTTTTTTTCTTATAATATATTTTTATTATTATTTTATTATAAAATAATAATAAAAATCCCAAAATTATCCCAAAAATATCCCAAAAATATCTAAAATATCTTAAAAATTCCTATTAAATTCATTTAGTCCGCAAATGAATTTATCTGTCCGATTTTACCTTTTCGGTATATTTTTCACTATTTTTGGGCTCGTTTTTCGAGACAAAAATTTTGATAAATTCTGATAATTTATATCTTGATCAATTGGACTCGAAATTAAATTATTTCTTCGATTTTTGATCAAGATTACACTAATCCATATTTTTAATATCAATTTCTTAAAATGACACCGAATTTTCGGGTCTTACATACTCGCCACCTTTATTAGACCTAACAATTTTGATGACTTTACCTAATTATTTCTCAAATTCAGTTTTGAAAATTTTAAATTTCTCAAGTACATCAGATTTTTCAACAATTAGGTATATGTAACCATAAAGAGAGAAGTCATCAATAAATGTAACAAAATACTTGTTACCACACAAAGTAGAGGTATGAGGTCCACAGATATCAGTGTGAATGATCTCTAGAAGTTTAAAACTACGTGTTACACCAGTCTTTTTGGTTTTAGTCAATTTTCCCCTTATACAATCAGCACATGTGTCTAAAGCACTAAAGTCCAGTGGAGGTAAAATATCTCATCTTTTACTAATCTATTAACTCTTTCATTTGAGATGTGATCTAACCTTTTATGCCACAATAAGGAAGATTTTTCCTTAATGAATGACCTTTTAGACACTATTTTTTCAACATTCATGCAACTGTATTCCTTATTAGAAGTCAAACATAATCTATATAAATTATCAACTAATATAAAATTTTTCACAATTTTAGAGTTCAAATATAAATTAACCTTTCCATTTCCAATGCCAAAGTAATAACCTAATTTGTCCAAAATAGAAACAGAATTATGTTTCTTCTAAACGACGATACATATAAAGTGTTTTCTAAAACAAGCTGAAAACCTGACTCTAAGTTTAAACTATCTGTTCCTACAAATTTAACTTCTACTTCAGCATTGTTTCCAGCTCTAATCCTTGATTCTTTTTCACTTGGCTTCCATTTGTTTATGAACCCATCTTGATTATTTTGTTTCTCTAGTTTAGATTTGAGCTTATTACAATCACATTTCTTGTGACCCTTCTTCTTGCAATAGAAACACTTGATATCTTTCTTAATGACAGCATTGGGACCTCCTACCTTCTTGGTTTGATTACTACCATGCCCTTTATGATACTGGACTCTATTAGAAGCATTGGACTTGAAATTCTCAGGTCTCTTAGGAGTTTTGGCAAAGTGTGGTTTAGAATGGATGGTTAACAGGGCACTCTCACACTTTTCTTTCTTGAGTTTTTCTTCCTCAAAAACAAATTTAGAAATGAGATCATTAACGTTTCAGAGGTCATTCACAGTATTGTAGGCTGTTTTGATTTGGGTAAACTCAATAGGTAAGGTATTCAGGATATGGTAGACTACAAATTTGTCAGGGAGGATTATGTCATGGGATTTAAGTTTAGATTGAATGTGTACTATCTTCATGATAAAATTTCTAACCCCAACAACACTATCATACCTAATACTCATCAGCTCATTCATAAGGTTCCTAGCCTCAAACTTGCTTGATATTTTGCATCTATTTTCTATAGTATTATAAAGCTTTGTGACATTTTCAATGGTATCCAAACCACTCAACAGGTGCTCAGAAACAATCCTCTTAATGGTGTATAGACACATGCGATTCGCTCTATCACACTTTTCATAGAATTTCTTTTGTTCAATGGTGCTTTTGTCGGACAGAGCAACAGGCTCATTAACATGTAGGGCTATGTCAATCTCAGTCATCACTAAGGCATAATGCAAGTCTTCATCCCATTTCTTAAAATTGGATCCATTTAGAACCTCGATAGTAGCTAGAGATTTATCTACGGTGAGAGTCAATGGTCAAAATAAAATGCAACAATCATACATAAATGGACAATTATGGGATAAGCAAATAACATAATTCATCATATCCCAACAATAACTGAAAAATCCAGGTGTATCACTACAAACTCCCCTTTGGGCAGAGAATGTAGTATACTAATTGGTACTTTTCTATAAAACTAATACAAGAATATCCAAGTTTTAAAAAGCCTACCCCCTTTGGGCAAAAAAACTTTCTGAACCGATATACAAATTATTTTAATGTTTTATGTATATCCAAAATTACTCTATACAACTACCTCATTTAGGCCGGCAATTGCATAAAATAATTTATAATAATCTCGTATCCTTTATGATCAAGTAAATAATTTCATTAATATCAATAAATAAACCACTTTAGCAGCCAAACACTTTTATCAATTAATGAAAAATTTTAATCAATTCGAGAATTTTGTAATTACCCAAATTAGTCCTTGCATACTTGGCTGAATGTATGCAATAAATTATTCCAAAAATGAAATACTAAATCCAGATGTATTTTATTAAATCTGAAACAATATGTGTTGCATTATAATTGAGAGCTATAAGACTCAACAAAAATTCTATTGTCATTATTATTATTTATTTTATTATTATTATTTTTATGGACCAATATAGGCTGAGAGTACAAAACCTAACAATTTATCTAGGGAGAGTACATACTTCATAGAAGTTCAGAATAGTCCTTTATATTTTATTATATAATAAAATCACAGAAAATTTATGCATAACATTTAATAATTCATTAAATAAATACTAACATAAACAATAAATATTTAACAGTATTGGAAAATTACAAAAATATCATGAAAAATTATAGAATAAAATTACAAGTATAACATAAAAAAACGGTGGCCAAAAACTCCACCTAAATAAAATTACATACGATTTTTCATGTGTTTTCAACAAATTAAAATTACCTAAGTGTAATTAAATCTGTTTTCTATCAAGCCCGTGCCATAAATCGTAGTAAAATATCAAAAACAGTTATGAATGTCATCAAATAATTTGACTCGTTACTCACCCGTTGGCAACCTGATTTGGATTCTTTTATATTGATCATTAAAAAACCAAAAAAAAATGACAAAATAAAACCTTCAACTCATTTGTTTAAATCACATTAGCTATATCATTCATCCAATGTTTTTATCTATTAAGATATAAATTACAGATATGTGGATTTTTATTTGTCTCATAATCGGGTCAGGCTTCTATTTTTTTTTATGATTACTAATCACCTAGTTTACAGAATAAATTTACCTAAATTTGAGGTCCTAAATTCACATTAACCAAGCTCTGATACCAAATGTATGATTTATTTTTAAGGATCTTATGTGAAAATTTTACCACTAGTATTTATAATAAAATTGACAAGTGTACCTTTTTGGGTGGATATGATTGAAGTTTGAGTTGACGACATAATTGACAAGTTTTCCTCTTCTACTTCTCTACGGGTGGCTCTCAATTGATAGGATACCGAACGAACAGATATGATAGAGTTTTAAAGCTTATACAACCACTTTATCACACGGACAAAAAAAATGTAAAATTCATAACTAATATGATCACAATAACTTGAATTTGACTTACATGTTTCATATTAGGATTAAATTATTAACTCATTTTTATTAAAATATAAAATTATCCATTAATATTAATCCACGTTAAAATATTTCTAACACTTCTGTTATCCGCCATATCAAGCATGCAATTTTGCCCAATTCGTATCGATCACCGTGATCTTCTTTTCAGGCGCAAGACTGCAAGCCTGAATTAGTTTCATGTGCTCAGGTGAAGTTTATCTCTGAATTAATGGAATATCAGAATCTGGAAGTATAGAAATCAGAATCAACATCTACCCATCATTTCATCTTCGCCGAACAGGTAAATCATCCTTTCCCTCCTCCATGGATCGCTTCCGGACGTTGAATTGTTTCCCTGAGCTGGCAACAGCTTGGATTTGCAAAGGGGGCATGTAACGTTGCCATGATCGATCCAAGAATCTAGGCAATCTCTGTGAAACACGTGGTTACAACTGCTAAGCTCTCTGATCTCGTGGCTTCTCTCAATGCAATTCATGCAAACAATGCAGATAGCGTCGTCGGCATCACAAGTTCCTGATCTTCTGTTGACAAAGCAACTATATTGCATGACCGGAAGCTGGTTTTTCACAGACTGGACCATGAAAAAGACAGGGACCGGAACTAAAGTAGGAGATGGGCGATTCTCTGTCTCGTTATCGTGGCGATCAAGTCCAAATGAATAGGCTTTGCCAAGCAATGGAAGTTGAGAAAGAACTGCAAAGACAATGGCCTTGATATGGCCTAATAGATTGTTTTGAGAGGCAAGTAAGAATTCAAGCTCTGGGAATTTGATGTTAAGACGAGAGAAACCCATGAATTAATATTAAAGTAACAGATAAAAGGCAATCGGCTCAAGCTGAGGTGCAAGAAGTCATTATATGCCCTATGCCAAATATATATATATATATATATAGCCAAATATATATATATATATATATATATATATATATATATATATATATATATATATATATATATATATAACACAGTTCTTCTGCCTATGGATGCGTCAACAGGGTGAAAGGAGCCAGATTTGACGGGCAAAACAGGAACATTTGAAGAAGGAAAAGAAAGGAAAACATGTACGATATGTTCAGCCATTTTAGCTGCTGCCTGTGTGGGCAGCCTCAATAATTCCGATTCATGCCGTAAAGATCCTGCCCAATCCGTGAGGACTAAGTACGCGTACGTCATGGTTTGTCCTCAAATGCTAACTATGCTGATTAGATTTCCTACCTATAATCAATTGAGCAATATCGAAACTAGTCTAATATAAATATAAAATCATGAATTAAATTTTTATTTTAAAATTTATAAACAATAAGTAAAAACGTACAACTTAAATATAAGATTACAAAAATTAATATTTAACAAATATAGATAACATTATGGAATTTGGCATTATATACCAAATCAAGTTTTCTTGAACTTGCCCGACACGGCATTCGTTGGCAATCGGCAATTTGGCATTCCAAGAATCAATCTCGGGCTTAATTTCCTGTTCTCCCCACCTAATTCCACACCATAAATCTCACTCTATTCTGCCTATATTTTCAACTTTCAAGCTATAACGTATCTTCAGAAGATAATTGTAAGTCACATGGCACACATGACACTACATATTAATTATCAAATAAATCTCATTTGCTGAAGGAAAAGGATATATTTTCACTCATGGAATCAACTATTCAGTCTATGATAGATGTGTTAATTAAAAATGAGGTAGTTAACAACTTGGTCTAGGATGAAAGAAAATTGTGCTGGTAGGAGACTTTTCTTTTGGTGAGAAGAAGAAGACTCTTCGGTTGCTGGCATGATCACAAATTCCAAGCAACTTGAAGCAACTGTTATCACTTTGAGACGAAGCAAATTCTTTGTTCCAATAGCAAGTCAAGATCCTACATTTTGCTTCTCAAACTCATTAGGCAAACAGAAGTTGAATTAATGCTTGCCTTTGCTAATAACTTCAACCTCCTCTGATATCCTTGACTTTAAATTTATCCTCATAATTTGGTGATGAAACCCTTTCTGTAGAATCAAGTTACAAGCAAGAACCGGAGTAGAAGACAAATTAAATGAAGCAGAACCTCATCAGACAGGTCGTGGATGGATGTACTTTTTTTCTGGAAATTGGGATTGCAAGAGCACCAAATCCTTATTGCATATTTTGTAGGAAACCTTCACAAAAATCATAACATGTTCATTGCTTTTACGTTCGGTGGAGGATTTAATTATTTTTTAAATTTCATCAACATTAATCATAGCGTTGGATTAAATTAATTCTCGATGTAGCCACACTTTTGTCAAACGCTGCCGTTATGGTTGCAGAGAGACGATTTTGTATTTTTGTTCGAAAAAGAGGGAGTTTGGTACGGCCAAGACTTTCTTTAGAGACTTTTTCATAAGAGTTGTTGGTTTTGAAAGCGGATCTCTATCACCACCGCATTGATTTGTTTTCTTTTAAAAGAAATAATGAACTGAAGACTCGGCATGCAATTCGGTGTTGTCCTGAAGACTAATCAACGGATTATGTAAAAGTCAATGAAAGAACACTAACTTAACCGACATGACGTAGTCGTCTTGTAAAAATATTTTATTTTATTTTAAAAATATTTTTTTAATTTATCTCAATGAGTGGAATAATAAAGTCAATCTCCCGAGCTACTTCTTTTTAATGTCAAATTAAAAAACATTTTTTATGATACTGATAATAATATATTGAAATCGTGTGATATAATTTGATGAAATTTGATCCCAATATCATTTTTATGTTTGGATCTTCAATGCTCAATAGGATGTATTTAATTGAAGGTAGGTTTGAACATATATATATATATATATATATATATATATATATATATATATATAGAAATGATTAAATTAGATCAGTATAAAACAATTTTGTTTTACATCATTTTTATAACTCCATATAAAATTAATATTTTTATAAACCAGCTGTTAGATTTAACAACATACTCTTATTCATCATGGACATAAAATTTCGAGTCGATCTGAAATCTCTATCATTTCGATCAAAAATAGCACATTTTTCAATATATGTTAATAGTTAAAATTTTATTATTATCGAACTAATAGTTAAATATTTTTGATTAACTTGAAATTTTATATGCATGATCTAATTGAATAAAGTATATTTTTCAATGGTCAAATTAAAAAATATAAATTTTATAAAAAGATATAAAATCGTGAAAATAAAATTGTTATATATGAGGAGGATTCACTTACACATGTGTAAAACAAAATGTTTTACACACTTTTTACAAGTTTACATAAGATTAATATTTTTACAAACCAGTCATTGGATTTAACAACGATTTGTATCTATCATGCACGTAAATTATTAAATCAATCCGATATTCATATTATTTTAAGAAGAGTAGCATTTTTTTAATATATATTAATAGTTGAAATTTTTTATTATGGAACAAACCATTAGACATTTTCGATTAACTTGAAATTGAATGTGCATAATTTACATGAATAAAACATAAAATTGAAAGGTCCGATTAAAATATATGAATAGTATAAAACCTATGAAAATGTGTAAAACTAAATTAGTTTTACGAATGTAAGTGTATTCATTTTTAGGGATTAAGATTCTTCTTGAAAGATTTATAGGCATACTTTATTTGTCTCTGAAAAACCTATATTGAGTATGTTAACCAAATTTCATGTATATTATTCTCTTGTTAAGGCGCCTTTCGTGAAGAGTGACACTATAAAAATCTCAGTGTCCTCAAAGTAATAATGAAAGAGCTTATGTTGAGTATTATGTATGCCTTTATTGTTGTTAATTTTACTATATGCTCAAGTATGTACACATCTTGATATAGTGTATGTTATAAGTGTTTTAGATATACTTAAATGATCCTGTAATAGAAAGTTGAAAGTTGCAATAAAAATATTTAGATATCAATAAATCGATTTTTTTGTTTGATTAGATATTCTAATGCTGATTTTGCATGTTATTCAAATGATGCAAACAAATTTATGGTTACACATTTGCGTTATATGGAGGGCTTGTTTCTTATAAAGTGGGAAATAAACACTTACAACTTCCTCAACTATTAAGACTATGTAACATGCTCTGAAGCCACATGTTGAGATATTTTGGTTGTAGAATTTCATTTCGAGGTTGGTTTCTATGGTTGCCACGTTGGATACATACTATGGTAATACTACAACAGGTGCTTTCTGTCTAAAAATGCTAGGAGTTTCGACCACTTTATGTATATAGATATCATCTTTCTATTTAAGAGAGAGAAACTAATGGAATTATTTGATTGGATTATAAAGCATATAACTAAAGAGCTCTTGTTCCAAAAAAGTACATTTAAAATTTAATTCTCAAAATACTCGTACAAAATTGAAATCCAGATTGATAAAGAAGTGACTCTTCTTAGTCCTGTTATCGATAAGACTAACTTTGTTGCTACTGCCATATGAATTTTGATCTCATTTTAAATGGGACTTGAAGGACCAATTAAATGTTTCGAAGTAAATGATTGAATGGAATTAATGTAATGCTGCCTTTTTTGAACCAAAATTCAAAATAAAAGCGTCAATGTGTTGACGAGTTAAACTTAAAATTTTATTTGTTATATTCAAATATTTGTGAATAAAAATCTTATCATTTATTTTAGATTAATTTGAATGAACGGTGAAATTGACTTCGATAAAATTAAAAAAATAAAATGATCATTAAAAGTATATGTTTTTTAATAAAATGATAAAAAAATTAAAATCAATGATGAAAGATTAATTTTACTGTTTCACCTATTTTTGTTTTATAGGAGTTGCCCGATCGCACCGGTGCCAACCAGTGCTAATCGAGTATCCAAACTGCTTCTTTATAGTTGGGAGTCAAGGTTAAAATTTTTTAAATTTAAATTCAAATCTTACAACTTTCCCAACTTTTTTTAGCTACTTTGCCAAGAGTAATAAGCTTATAGTTGCATTTATTTATGTTATGTGACAATTTATTATACAGCACTTCCATGTAAAAAATAGTGTATACTTTTTATTCAAACTTTGAATGACCAAAACAATTATGATGCCTGGATGGGGAGTTTTGAAGAATTTCAAAATTAAAGCATTTTAAAATATATTTATAATTGTCTTATTTAGATAATTTTTTTTTAGAAAGAACTTTTTATTATTAGAATTTGATAAAATAAAATTAATAATCGTAAAAGAAAATTAATGATATTATATGTAAGAAAAATATTAAAAAAATACAATATGAATATCATTAGATTTGTAAAGATGTATAGAAATAGATTTCAGTAATAATATAAAAAATACATATATCATATTTAAATAAAGTAATATCTTTCTTTTTTTTAAGTTTTATATTTAACAGTGAACCATATGCTATAAAGTAAGGGAAGATTTGGAGGAATTTTGAAAAACCTCTTTAAGTAAATTTTCAAGAAGAAACTTCACCGTCTCAAATTCCTTTTTGAAAATTTTCTTATATTTTGAAAATTTTAATATTTTTTTACCAAACAAAAAAGGAAATTCAATTTTGAAATTTGAAAGATTCATATTAAAATAAATTCTCCTCTTGAAGTCCCTTATCCAAACATATCCTTAAGCTCTATATACAGCTGTTGCAAGGATCATTTAATACTAAGCTCTTAACTTCAAGTTATGAATATTTTGCCAAACGGTAGCTGCTACTCCTACTACAACAAATACTACAAAAAAACCACTTGTTCTTTCAGCTGATAACATATAGATTCAGTGGCAGGACTGGATATGCACCGAAAGAAATCTTCTGTAAACAGCCAATCAGCGAACATAACTTACTATCAATGATAAGGAAGCCAAATGCTGGTTTGGAGTATCTAGAATGCAAGAAATGGATATCTCCACAGTTCAAAATGGAAGGAACCCAGGAACAGTATATCCAGTGCAAAAACACTCCTTTAAGATTTTACAGCAGCAAATGTAAACAAGGCAAGGACCAACACACCAACTAACTCCAAAACGAATTGGCTGTCAGCCAACAGAAGGGTATGCTAAAAGTTATTTTAATGCGTAGCCTCGCGAGAGACTCTGGAATTGGAGTTGCAATCAGGGAAAATAAAGGAGAACTGGCATTGTTAACAGAAAAAATTAACAAGTCAACCCATTCATGGCAGAATGCATAGCACTGAAGAGAGCCTTGCTTTTTGCCGATGAAATAGGGACAAGAACTGTAATAGCGGTGGGAGACTTGGTGTTAGCAGTAACAGCAGCAAAAAGGGAACAAGTGGATCATTCTTGCACAGTGGTGGTTATAGAATCTATAAAACAACTAGCTAAGGGTTTCAGATTTTTCAGAATACAACATACAAGAAGAGAGGGAAACACAGTGGCTGATACATTTGCCAAGCATGCAAAGTCTGTTAGTGACGTTACTCTGTGGTTGGAATAGACTCCAGAGTTCTTAATTTCTGTTGTTCGAAAAGATGTCTCTGATGTAAGTTTTAACAACGACAAGTTTGAATGAAGTATACTGTTTCTTATCAAGGAAAAAAAAAGAAGTTAAATGCCTCAAGAAGGAATCTCAATACTAAATCATCCTCACCAGGGTTTGAAGGGCAATTCCCATTGAATCAGATTTGGTATCTGAGAAAGTGTCAAACGCAAAAATATTTCTATTGTGCCATAAGGGATCTAGTGCCATAAGGGATCGAACACGGTAAATCAACTGTCTAATCATATTTAATATGTAAAACATTCTCACAAAGAACACCATAAGTGAATTTTGTTGGTCTACTGAGAAATAATTAGTTCTATAAAGTAATCCATTACAGTAAAATCTGCTACGTGTATATTGTAATAACCTTAAATTGTTCACATACATAAACAAAGTATAAGCAACATAGCTTACATACAGGTTAACTCTGATCCTTCAACCGTGCCTCTCTTAATCTACTCCGAACTCTAGCATAGTGGGACATAATGAGATTTAACCATTTTGCAGCAAATTATAGGCTTTACTAAGTCTAGGCCCCAGAATGGAAAAGATTTCACCACATCATTATATGCCACTTCCATGTTTTCATCAACATTCCAGAGGAAAGCTTTCTGCTTTAAGCAACAAGGTACCTGGAAGACTGAAAATTTGTCTTTTTGACCTAGATCAAGGAAACTGTTACTTCAGCCTGAAAATATATGTTAGATGAAGGTTGGCTTAGTTACTGGCTATCATGCAATGAACAGGCACATAAGAGTGCTGCTTGCATATACACAAGTGTATCCTAAGGTGGCAAGTGAAATGAACTACTTTTTAAACCAGATCAAATTTGTTAGCACACCTAATAAATTGAGAAACCATAAGTTTGAACAAGATAGAGTGGAAACCCCAGATAAAATTAGTTGCATAGGTAAAAAATTCAGAAACCATAAGTGTGAACAAGATGGAAACTGGAAACTATTGGAGAAGATTCTCGTAATTAAGAGAGCAGCTAATCATTTATTAGAATAATATATCAATCATAATTAATTGTAACCCCTAAAATCTCTCTCATTATTATTTTTCATACATTGTCTACAGCACTTACATAAATAAGAGTTCTATATACTCTTTTATATATGTTAGAATATCAACAATGTAGTCCTTTGAGTTTCTCTATGGATGTAGACCATCATGGCCAAAACTTTCTTTGTGTTCTTCTTTACTCGATGGTTATTTTACATTCACAAATTGTTATTAACATTATTCTTGGAAATTTAACAGAAACCCCAGATAAAATTAGTTTGCATACCTAATAAATTCAGAAACCATCAGTTTGTACAAGATGAAAAGTGGAAACCAAAACAAAGTAAAGGTTATTCATGCTTATTCTCTTCCTTAATTCTTTTTCGGCTAGAAATCTCATGATAACTTGAACTATTTAACATGAAGTTCATCGTGTTAATCTCATCAGCTAAAATGCTTAGTGAAATTCTATTCCAAAACTTTATCACATGAAAATAATATAAAAGGGCGAACTTTTGTTCACTAGCAATACATAAAGCATATCAAGCATCAAACAAGCAGAACTAAAACAGGGCAAACTTAAATATTTTTGGAGACATTGTTTCTCTGGCGATTAACCTAATTATTTAAAGGAATTTCACCAAAGACTTCTCAGTACTAACGGAACTAAAAGGCTTCAACAAAGCTGATTCTACACTTAAGTCATAGAGCAATAAAAGCTTAAGCATTCTATGCAACAAAAATGAGATTTTAATGCATTTCAAGCAGGGAAATACGGTATCGAACCTCAAACTTTGAGAAGCTGCATTTTGTTCGAAAAAGCAATTGCAATCCAATCAGGTTGAGCAGCAGACCACTGCAACTGATTAATTTCAGAGCCGGCCGAGTACACAGACAAGGGATCGATCCCATTAGGTCCAGCCACCGTAGGCAACTCCCAAATAAGCGCCTGCGTATCATCCCCAGCAGAACAAATATGCTTACAACTCTGAGGAGCCCAGGCAATTGCATTGACACTAGCTCGATGCCTCTCCAACTCAGCCACCGGCATTGTGGGTGACCTTATATCCAAAATCACAACTTTATTGCTATCCATTAGAATCGTAGCCATATACCTCAAATCTTGCTTGTTCCAAGCTAATCTTAACAAAGGGGTGTCCGGTTGAGGACTTTCATAAATAATCGTGGAATGTTCTTTGTCTCTTAAATCGAAAATCCTAACAGATCCATCAGCGGAAACGGAAGCAAAAACTCTAGCTTCACCCCAAGCAATGTCGTAAACCTCTTTATCATGAGCAATCAACTGGGTTTCGACGACGCCCTTTTCGATGTCCCAAATGGTGCATGTGGTGTCGATGCTGGACGTCCCAATTCTCTTGGGTTCAACATCGTTCCAATCGAAGGAAGTTAACGGGGCGCAGAACTCGCTGGTTTTGCTGTTGTCGAGAACGGAGAGGGGTTCGATGGAAGACTCTCGAACTTCCCAGAGACGGAGGTAGTCGCCGGATGAAGCGAGGAGATCGGAGGAGGAAGAGGAAGGGGATTTTCGGCTGGGCTGGAACATGAGTTTCGTGGGTGGGTAAGGGTGATCGAAGGAAAGACTAGGGTGGGTTTTCAGGGAAAGGGTTTCCCGGTCGAAAGAGATTATGTCAACTCTGTTACTGTAGTCCTCGATGAAACTGCCGACAGCGATGCGATGGTGGTTGAGATTCGTGCGGGAGGGCGTGGAAGATAAGGCCATGGCGTAAAGTGGGTGGGGCGATTCGTAGGTTATGGCATTGTCGGATCTCAGATGGGATTCTTGAGTTGAATTCTCCATTTTCTTTTTCCTTTGAGAATGTGAAGGAAAATCGGGAAGAGCTATTGCGAAGATCTGGGGAGGTTTCAATTTTCCTGATTGAGTTTCCAGAAATATGTAAGTAAATAGTAAGATCACATCCTTCTAGTATTTGCAGTTGGTTAAGGAACGTTTCATTTTTCCATTGGCCATTGGGATTAAGGCTAGGCTTTCTGTGATTTGATTATGTCAATCATCTGTTGTTCAATTCAGCACATCCAAGTTGAACAAGGTCAATGGTTAACCCACAACAATGGACTTTCTTCTCTACGGAAGACTTTCAAAATAATCGTCTACCATTCTTCCGCGTGAGTCAAAAGTTAGAATTAGGTCTTGGACTCTAATTTGCAGCTTAAGGGTCAAAAGACACTCGCATGTAATAGTAATGTGTTCGCATTCAATAAACCCAATCTAGCCTCTTTTTTTTTTTTCTTCGAATAGTTCATCAGTGCATTTTTCAATCATGCATATGAAGTACATCAGTGGCTAAAACATTATTTGGTATATTTGGGATATCTTCTATCCAATAACTTGCCTCATCACAGTGTACACCATGGTGGGCAAGAACATTAGTCACTTCATTAGCAAATTGGCGAGAGAGAAAAAGTGTGGAAAGCTCCTTTTTATCGTGGATCAGGATCCTCATGGATGATGTATCATTATGTACTGTAAGAAGGATTGCGTGACTTCTAGTGAATCTCCTTCAAGGATGACTGAATGAAGGCCCATTCCCAAGCCTACTGAAGTGCCACTAATGTTTCCAAAGTCTCCATTATAAGGGGGTTTGTTTTCCAGAGAACACATTTCGCCATGGCTCTTATAAATAGTCCTTGAAAGTCTCTAATAACACTACCAATTCTACGTCTTCTCGAAGACGATTGAACTGCAGCATCACAGTTAATTTTACAGTATCCAGTTGGTGGTGCCTTCCAAATCACAAGAGGTTGGTTTATGCTTTGAGGTGTAGGCGTGGCATTTGCATCTTTGAATTCTTCTATGTAGTGCCTGATAAACTGTGCTGACATCTCAGGTTGTCTTCCATCACCAGCAAACAGTTCTTTGTTTCGGTCATTTCAAATGGTCCATAACAAGATCGCAAGCTTCAGTCGATGCTGCAAATTTAAGCTCTGCAACAAAGTCAGTACCCAACCCTCTTCAAAAGAGATCTCATCCATAAAGAAATTCCAAATTGTGATTGCATCAGTACAATCTTTAACAGCATGCACAATGGTCTCTTCTGTCACTTCACATCTTCAGCATGTAGACTGGACATCCACACCTCTGCCTTGTAAATTATGATTAACTGGAACAATATTCATGCATATCCTCCAGATAAAAATTTTCTTTGGTAGGCACGGGCAGGTCATTGACCAAGTGCCATGGAATATTTGGACTATCATGGCTCTCCCTAAGTTCTTCACTAGACATCAGCAGCTTATATGCACTTTTTACCGAGTATTGGCCGTCGTTGGTAACTAAATCGCCAAATTGGTTCATCAGGTATTGGCCTAGTGCTTAGAGGCAAAACCAACGTATGAAGAGCCTCTTCTTCAGCAAATAGCTGCCATATCAATGGAAGATTTCAGTCACTAGAATGGTTTTCTATCAAAGTAGAAACCGTCAAATTCATATCACTAAACAGAAGAGGGTGTTGGTTCATCCAATCTAGCAGTTGTTGTTCGTAGTTGAAAAAAATGCATTAATCATTTAATTAATAATTTTTCTATATCTTTTTTTGTCAAACAAAACTCGAGGTTTTAATATTTTTACTTCTATTGTTGTCACTGTCAACGATTATGTGTTGCTGACGTCTTCGTCTCGAATCTTCGTACCGCGTACTTCGGAATATTCTGCAAAGAAAGAAATGATCAGAAGGGCGCAGGATCGTTCTCTGCGTTTTCACTCCGATACTTAAGTCAGAGAGTAATTTTTTCAGATTTTCAATAGGAAAAATAGTTATCTGCCCTTAAGAATCATACATGTTCTCTATTTATAGAGAATTTTTTAATTTCAAAATTACGCATTTGTCTTCTCTTTCTCAAAGACCTTATTATACTCGATCTCTCTCGAATTTACCACGTGTATCCATATCATTTACTAAAATAATCTTCAAATTCTTATTCATAACAACTTCAATTATAAACTTTAAAAAATTCCTTCATCCGATGATTGGCTTGTAACTGGCAATGCACTAGTTAATTTTACATATTTTAATTTATGTGTAAATACAATACTTTTTATATAATTTTTTTTATTTTAAAAAATAGATAACTCAAAACATAAGACAATATATCTAATTAAACAGAATTAATTAAAATAATGCATTAGAAAATAGAAATATTTACTTATTTTATGAATCGCTTTCTTACTTTATAACAAATGATATGATCCATAAAAATTATGTTGATATTTAACTCTATTTATTTAAATATGTATATTTAGATAAAGGATAAATTTTATTAAGACACGCAAAGTTTTGTCATATTTAACTCTAATCTATTAATTTTGAAAATGAATACTTTACCCCAAAACCATAAACCATTTTAACATATATCACTCAATTATTAAACTATGAATTAATAATATCATATGTATTAACTATTAATTTTACTATTTATTACTTTTAAGTATGATGTTGAATTTTTATTTTTCATTAAAAAATTATCGACATTAGATGAGGAAGATATTCTTATAATAATATATTTTATAACAATAATTTAACAGAACTATTTTTAAATATAAAATTGATAATTTTATATCAAAATATTTATTTTTAAAATTAATGAATTAAAAGATAAATGTAGAAGGAATAAGAAAGTGTGAGGAGAGAGATAGTAAGGGAAATGGAAAAGTGGTTACTGGTTAATAATTTTATATAAATAATTTTATATAAATGTATAAAATCCAAAATTTTTGGATAAAAGAATGATGTGATATGTGGATATTCTAGACTTTTGACGTGTATCATCATTCTTTTTTCAATTTCTTTACCATTATAGATTAAAATATTTTTAAAAATTCAATTATTTTTTCTAATAGATTATAATTAAAAGTCAATTATATTTTTCTAATTTATTTACCCCTATTGATTAAACTTCTAAAAGAAGATCAATTACCTTTTTGTATTTCTTTTTTAGTGTATTATCTGGTATTTTACTTTTATTTACTTTAATTAAAAACAATAATATCTTAAAAAAATAATAATTCAATATATAAAACTTTTACTTTGTGAGGTTTAAGAGATTATTATACATAACTTTTCCTTTATTTTAACAAAAAAATTGTTACCGGTTTAGTAAAAAGGAAACAATGTATACTGTTGCACTGAGATTCCCTCTATAAAAACAAATTTATCTTTTTAAATTTCTTTTTTAATGTCATATCTTAAAATTTTGTTTTTACTTATTTTAAAGAAAAAGGATAATATGATATGTTCCGAAAAAATTCAATTATCCTTTTCTAATTTCTTAACTATATAAACTATAATTAAAAAATCAATTATTTTTTAAATAGATATTTATAACAAATTTGGTTTATTTATTTATTTATTTGGTTACAATATATTTATTTATTTATTTATTTATTGTACACTCATATTACTAAAAATTAATTTGGATGAATAGAAAGATTAAAAACAATAAAATGATCATTAAAAATATAAATTTATTAATATAATAATAAAAAATTAAAAATAAAAACAAACAAATAATTTTACCCTTAAAATTTTGTCCTACATAGAACAATCTCCCATACGATGAGCTCCAAGGTACCCCTAATTTTCTTGCCATTGAAGTGTCGGGAATCATGTGTTAACAAATTAGTACTCAAAAGCTAATGATATTTTATCTTTCAAATTATATTTTGCTGGAAGAATACAAAGTTAGAGGCATTTGTCCAAATTCGTATATAATAATATTTTGTTTTAATTTCAGTTATGAATATACCATTTTTTTTAATATCTTAATGGTAAAATATTATAACTATGCAATTAAAAAGTTAAGCTTGGTTCATAAACACTTATATTTTATATATATTTTTTAATTTACCAAGTTTTTCAACTTTAACTTATTAAATTTTAAAAAACAAATGGTTAGAGTCAAAGACCCATTCAAGGGTCAACTTACTATCCAAATCTGAAGGTCCGTTAATTTTTTTAACTGGTTTAGATAAAAATATTAAACTCATTAAATATATTTGGACTTAAAAATTAAGGCTCGTTTAAAAATAGATCGGTCTTGAGTGTATGTTTCAAGCTCAAGTTCAGCCCGTCCCGCCCATTTTGTTATATTTTTTTATTATTTTTATATTAATGTGTGTTTAAATTACTTTTGTTTTTTTTTTCAATTTAATTTGAGTTTTTAAAAAAATTAATAATATTTAGATGGGCTTAGATAAACTTGAGCTTATTCGTTATATGTAAAAACAAATTTAAACAAAAAATTAAGTCCAAAAAATTGATTGGACCAAACTTGGACACGCTTTCATTTTTTTAATACTTTATTTAAAACCGACTCAAATCTAATTTAGCTTGACCATGAACAGCTATGAGTAAAAGGTAGAATTATATAAAAATGCGTAGTCAAAATTAGATTGGATAGTGAATTTATTTTTTATTTTGTTTTAAAATATATTAATATTATAATATATATAATATTTTATTATGATGACGTGATTATTTATAGTTGGAGTGGTGCAAACGGGTAACACAATTGAAAAGTTTATGTTGCTACACATTTTTTCAAATTTATGGTACTTTGAAAATACTTACATGGGCAATACTTTTTAATTAAATTTACAAATTTAATCCACGCTAACACTTTAATTTCTTTTAACGAACTTTTTTTTAGCTCTATGGTGATATCAATTTGGATAGAACTTCGTATATTAGTACTATATATTACTGATAGTATTTTTTCCTAATATGATAATTGCATACCTTTAATAATTTTTGCTTATCACTTTTAAATTATTTGTGATTAATTATTTTAAATTTATTAAAAAAACTTGAATCAACCAAAATGAAAACATTTGAAGAAATTTCATCATGCTGTTTTGCAATTTATGGTATATACTCTTACTCATGGAAATGCCAAAACTATGTAAGTATCAAATGATAAATTTTAATCCAATATAAGAATTTGAGACTTGATTTTGTATTTTTAGTTGTATCTTTATCCAATTGCATTTATATAATTTTCGGTAACCAAATTTTTTATTTTTCTGAATCTCAAGAAATTTGTTTAATTCATAGGAATTGTTTCTTATACGTAAAAATATTAGCATAGATATAAATAATCGTAATTTTTTTATGCATAAAAACATTGAGAGTTTTGTCAAATGTTTTTTAAAATATAATTTTCCTATAGCATTTTAGTTTGATATTGTATTTTGTAAATGTTATAAAGATTTGAAATCTTGGATATATGCAGAAAAATGATAAAAATCAATCTATGCATGACAAGCTTTAGATAAATTAAAAAGGCATAAAAGTATGCTATAATGTACATTATTTAAATATTTAAAATTTAATATTTTTTATTTAAAATTAATCTTAAGGTTATATAAAATGCAACTATGCAAATGTACACGAGATGATGTGACACAAATAGAAGAAATTTAATTTTAAATAATCGAAATTTTCACATTCTATTTCTTACATTTTGTTGGTGTGGTCAATAGTATTACGTACTATATATTTTGGATATTTTATTTTTTAAATATTTGTTTTATCTTATGTTTTGAGTTTTATTTTTTATTAGATTTGAATCTGATACATAGTAATAATTTTAATTTATAATAATTTTTTAAATATATAATAAAATTATAAAAAAATTTTTAAATACATGTTAAATAATTTATTAAAAATGATGTATATATAGATTACATAAATAAAAAATAATTTAAAATAAATACCAAATAGAAAAATTATAGAAAAAATAAGAAATCTTGAATATTAAATAAATAAATTAAATGGTTGCAATTTTAATGAAAACAATTCGTATTACATTAGTCATTAATAAATTATTAGTTAATTTTTCATATTTTAAAATTGATTTATTTTTAAAATTTGAATTTAAATGGCTCCATTAAAAATAAAAACTCTATATTTAAGATTTTGAAAAAAAATCTTTATTTATAATAGTTTCAAACATAAAAGGTAAATAAACTAAAAATACAAATAATTTATTATTTAAATTTTAAAATTTAAATTAATTCAAAATAATTAAATACAATATTTAAGATAATTCATATTTCAAAAGAATAAATAATTCATACGGATATTTTTTTTAATCAAAAAAAATGATTGACTAAATAAATCGGAAAAAAGATGAAATGAAAATTGAAAAAAAAATACATGAAAATTTAATTCAATGATAAAATATATAAACTTAAATGCCCAATTTTATTTTATTTTTTGAGAAAATATTTATCAAAAAGAAAATTTATCTTACCATACATACTACTGTTCATATTAAATAAATATTTTTTTTTTTAAAAAGTGCATCTAAGCAAAAAATTCATACCAAAATTAATTATTTATACAAAAATGTTTTAAGGTATATAAAGAGAAACAACACATATTTTTTGATAAAAGATGTGTGACAAAATTGATAAATAATATATTTTTTTAATTTTAATATATATAAACATATATGTTTATCTTTTAAAAATTAAAATAGATAATTGATTTATTTTGTAATTTAAATATATATAGATTCCTATATTTTTAGAAAATTAAAAAAATTATATTTTAAGATATTACTGTGTCAGACATATAGACAATCCACATAGGATATTTTACTTGTACCCAAATACTTTAACTTATATATATATATATATATATATATATATATATATATATATATAAGATTGGAAGCTTTTTATTACGATTTTAATATTTTTATTTTATCAAGTGAATTATATATATATATATATATATATATATACTTTAAATTGGTAAAAACATAATGTTAATTTATGTTTAGCTACACACATTTAAATAAACAAAACTAAGTTATGCATTACACGAGTCACAAGTTTTTAATTGTTTAGGTGGACAATATATTAGTAAATGTTTATCTGTCTTTCAAAAAAAAAAATCTAAGTACGTTTTCACATCAGCAAATCTTATTAGAAATCTATGTATTTTATAAAATAATGTATATTTATATTGTATATATATATATATAATTACCCTATACATCATTAGTAGATTTTTCGACTCCACAATTATAATTAAGATAATAACATATGTCTTATTTTATTTATTTTTTTAATATATTTAAAAAATATATATTATCATTCTAACTTTTCTTGTGAATTCAAAAAATGCAGTATATAAGATAATTATTTTATATATATATATATTATCATATTAATTATATTTATAAAATTAAAAAATTCTATTGATAGTATATAAAATATTAACTTTTATATATATATATATATATATTTATATATATCAATTGGGCTCATTTTCTTATGTTGAAGAATGGGAGCTAAAAAACCAATGGGCCTAATTTGCTAAAACAAACCACACAAACAATCTTCGTCAGAAACGGTCATGAACATCGAACAACTATTTCTATGGATCTTTATCCTAAAGTTCAATGCTTTTACGTTGGTCCAACTGCCGAAGACCGTTGTTGTCCACCAACTAAACTGAACATCAGTATTGCTTGTGCAGTACCAGACGACTAGCAGTCCCACGGGCTGCCGTGTTAAGCCTAGACCGGAAAACAATCAGACGGTGGCCCAGTATTTGGACACATGAATGTCATAGTCTTCAATCTTCATCTCGACCTGAAAGCCTAAAAAGCTACAAAATTGAAAAGTTTCTTGTCATCGTAACATGTTTTCTTTTTCAAACGGGAAAGGAAGATATTTTTTTTTTATGCCAAAATAAAAATTTTAAAAAAGATGAAAGTGTTAAAAATTAAATTTTTAATTTATTGAATCAATTTTTGTAAATAATTACATAAATTATTTAAATTAAATCTCAAATAAATAAAAAATCAACCTCTCATAAGTCTATAATGCAATTATAATTAAACATAGTGCGTAAGTGCTTTTTATTCATATAAAACCCAATTTCTACATCGAAAACACTGTAACTGACTAGTAATAGTGCTTGATTTGAAATGACATGAAACGCTTATAAACTTTGTTTTACCCATGTTTTTGTGCTTTTGTCCGGATCTCTTGAGACTGGCTGCTGGTGATCGACATCTTCGGTTGTTTAGGCTGTCAGTCACCAATTCATGAACAGAACCTTAGATTGCCCAAATCAGCTGAATTAGCAGGATTTTCAAGCAATTTCCATGTGAGAATGACAAATTATTTTCCTTCCACTAAAACATGGTGACAATTATTGAATTCATTGTCAAAGACAAGTAATCGATCTCATCCCATTATCACTTTTGACTAGGCACACACACTGATACAAAAGTTGTAGCATATATACTGAAGATCGTTTGGAATTAAGAAAGAGTTGGTATTATTTGAAATGGTCACCATCCATCTTTTCTTTGATTTTGTTCAAATGTGGACTAAAAACATCATTTCGGAGTTGAAAGAAGGGTTGGTTTTATCCAAAAGTTGAGGCCAACCTTGCTCCTAACTATCCGTTTAAAATATGTATGATGGGATAAGGATGCTGATTAACATCGATCAGACCATGAAAATGAAAAAGTGAATTGAGCCAATGCAATGGGAGTCTACTCCAAGTCGTTGATATAAAACCTTAAACACCTCTCTAGATAGTTTTTTTTTTTTTTTAAATCAAACAATGGATTAAAAGATCAAACATATATATATATATATATATATATATAACATAATTATATATAGGGGAAATTACAAAAACCACACTGTGGCTTGAGGTGGATTAAAAGTACCTCCTAAAGTTTAAAAATTGACACTATTATTTATAATTTATTTTCTTGTCAGTTTGTCCAAAAAGGTAATTTTCTCTTTTTATGTTCAATTTGTTATTTTTGAATGAGTAAATACTTAATGAGGATTTAGAGAGAGAAAAAGAGTATATCGTTGAAGAGTAATCACTTGAACTTAGTATTTTTGGGTTTAAAGAGAAAAATATATATATACTTTTGAGCTTTAAAGGGAGGAAAAAAATAATTTTTAAAAAAAAAAAAAAAGGAAACAGAAAAAGGAATAGCTAGAGGGATTTCATGGGTATTTTAAATCCGCCTCAAACCCCAAAGATGATTTTATGCAATTATATAACTCTTTTAAATAGAAGTTGGGCTTGTCCGTATTGTTATGGCACCACTGTATCGAAAGGGGTATGACGTATGAGCCCTGCCCTGATGCTGACGACACAATCTTCTTGTACATTTTCCCTGCAGCCATCAACTCTAACAGTAACACCCTACAAGGCTACCGATACAATTAATAATGAATTAAGCTCGGAAAAATGAATATACACTGTTAGTACCTTTCCTTTATGTTGGTTAACACTCTCGATCATTAATACGCCCAAAAAGGGTGTTGTGTGGGATATCAATCAAACAGTGCTTCCTTTTTTGCATTGGATATCAACTCTCCTATAATAAGAGCCTGTTTGGTAGACTAAAAAATAAAAAAAATAAAAAAAATAAAAAAAATAAAAAAATATTTTTACTAAGGGATAAAAGTGCACGAAAAAAAAAGAAAATAAAAAGTTATTTTCTATATTTATAATAAAAATAAATTATTCCAAAATTAAAAACATTCATAAAGAAAAATATAAAAATATGAGTTTAATATGTATATTTAAAAGATAATTTTTTTTTAAAAATTTTCCTTCTTATCTTAAATTTACTAATGTAATAATTATAAAATATTATAGTTTTTATTTTCTTTCTTTTTATTTTTAAACTCTACTAAATAATAGAGAAAAAGAAAATTATTTTATTTCAGCTTTTTCATTTATTTTACCAAGCATATTAATAGAAAAACAAAATGTGTTTTTGATCTTTTCATTTTTTTAACCTAATTTTTTATATTTTTATTTTTCTATTCATTCTATCAAGTAAACCTAAAACCATTGAAATTAAGTAAATCCGAAAAGTTTGTTAGCTGTTATGTTAATTAATAAAATAAATTTCATTCGTGATCTTTATTTTTTATTTTTCTTTCATTTTATTCTTTAATTTTTAGGCTAAAATATTAAAAAAACCCTTAACAATTTTACTTTTTTTAGAAAAAAAAAAGTCCCTATACAATTATTGTATCCAAATAAGTTTTTATCCTTTGATTTGTATTCAAATAAATATTTATTTCAAATAAAAAATCAT
This sequence comes from Firmiana major, assembly GCA_033439115.1. Classification (NCBI taxonomy): domain Eukaryota; kingdom Viridiplantae; phylum Streptophyta; class Magnoliopsida; order Malvales; family Malvaceae; genus Firmiana; species Firmiana major. The sequence continues at coordinate 85,541,748 of CM065897.1, forward strand.
AGATGAATAAAAATTTATTCAAACCAACTTACCAATTAAAATTCAATTAATTTGGTTCAATTAAATCACTTTCAGGTTTGCAATCAATTTTTTAGAGATTAGCTTATTTCGATTAAGTCGTTGTCTAAAATTACAAATTAAAACAATTAAATTATTCAACTTTTTTAAATATATAATATAAATAATTAAATACTGTATAAAATATTATATTAATTATTTATATTATATATTATATCCGAATGACACTTCTTATGTAGGAAATTTGATTTCAAACTCAACTGAAAAAATTGATTACTCATCCTTATAGAAGATTGATTTATGTTAAGAACTCATTCAGGTACAAATTAAAAATTAAGAGTTTATCTAAGTATAAATTAAAGTTTAAAAGTTTATTCATATTTAAATTAAAGATTAAATGCTTATATAAATACAATGAAAGTATAAGCACTTATTTAAATAAAGTAATAAAATTTTGAATTATATCCCATTTGAATTTCTAATATTTTAAAATGATTTCATTTTTAATCCTTGCTCTTTCTCGTAGCTTACGTGGAATGTCTAGCGGATATGCCTTTAGCATGCTACGTGGACTTTTTGTCAAATATGAATGAAAAATGTGACAAAATTAATAGAATAAAAACCATTTTAAAAAATCAATTATACCAAATGAAACAATTCAAAAATTTGAGACCGAAGTGAAACAAATATAAGAAATTAGAGACCATGAATGAGATTGACCGAATGTGTTCAACATCTATCACCAAAACTTATAAGCAAGCACTCAATGCTTAATGTATAGTACTATGATGTTCCAATAATTATTGGTTGCTAATGGTAAGAAGTAAGAATTCATCCAGAAACATTAAAGTTAATTAATCCTTATAAGCACTTTACTAAAATTAGTTAAAATTTTAATTTTTTATTTGAAAATTGTTATTATGACAAAATTAAATCACAGAAAATACATCTATTATAAAAATCTTTATTACGACTGTTTGTAGATAATGAGTCTTGAATACATGTCATTTATAAAACATAGACATATCATACATTCATACTTTTATTAACAAATAGTATGTGAGTGGAGCTCAAATTGTTGAAGGGAGGAAAACATAGGGTATTTAATTACCAAGAGGAAAAATATATATTATAAAACTATTTAAATATATATAACATTATTATCTTATGCACTATCTATGAAGTTTTTTTAACTTCACAAGTAAAATTAAAAAAATTATCACATATCTCCATTTTTAATTAATTTTGATATTTTTTTTAATGTTCCTAAAAAGTATGTGTTATGTTATTAAGCATGTTTGTGGAGTTAAAATCTCCAATATCAATATATAAGATAATTATCAACATATATGTAATAATTATATATCACTTTATCAGTTGTTTCTTATTTATGAGAAATTAAATATAGAATTTTTATTATTATTTTAGCTCTGCAACTAAAATGAAGAGATTATCGTTTATTTGATTTTTTTAAATTGTGACACATCACAGAATTACATATATGGATGTCCATTGTGCTTTGTCTGGAAAATGCGAATAAGACCAAGAATTCATAATTGCTACTGACTAAATGAACATCAAGGAAAGGGAAAAGCTATCTCTCCCATACATTTCACAGCCAACATGCTATTGTCTTATTATTGGAAAAAATAAAATAAATAGATCCATATGATGATATAAACCATGCGTCATAAACGTCAAAATTTAACTTCAGTTCTTGTGGTTGAAAATGAATAGAAATATGTTGGTTTACATCAATCTCGTTTTATGATTGACAGGAAATTCTTAAAGGAAATTAAAATTTTGAATTTGAGTTCTTATATCATGAAGCAACAAATGGTGTTGAATATTAAAACAATTTAATCAAAAATTTAGATAAAATTTATATAGTAAATCAGAATTTTATTTACATTTATATATTGAATGAACATTGTCCGAAAATACAACAATGGAAATGTGAAAAATATGAGCAAAAATTTTGAATAGATTTGAAAGTTATTTATATATATATATATATATTGTACTAATCTACCTAAAATATAAAAATTATTATATCACGATCAACATCAAATCGATTTTTCACTTTCTGTAAAAAAAGCAATAAATTACAAGAAATTCTTGCAATGGTAGTTGGGCATTCTGAGGATGAAATTATTCAGCAGTATAAAGACTAAAAATAAGGACCCCATGCACTGATACCGACGAATCCTGATCCTTCAGTCAGTACCAAAAGTGAAATTTAATGTATTATGCATCCATTCTTCTGAACCGTCCGTTTTCCGATCGGAGCCGCCCATTAAAATCCCACATAGCACGTGCACCGCCCATTAAAATCCTACATAGCACGTGCACCGCCCAACCCCTTGCAGCTCTCCTCCCTGTCCTGTCCTGTCCTGTCCAGATGCTTTGGATGCCTTGATCTGGTCAAACTTGATTCAGATTTGGGACCAACAATGTGCATTGCACATGCTCCCAATTTTCATTTCCACTTTTATTTTTTATTTTTTCTGATTCGCACAAAGTATGAAAGAGGATGATTCTAATTTTGATTTAATATTTCTTAACAAGAATATCAAGTATCAAATTTTTTTTTTTAATTTCATGGTATTTTCATATTATCAAGATTTAAATATGAATTTTTTTACTATAAAAAATTTTTATTCAAAAATCATTGACACCTTACACTATTAAATTAATCTTTTGGATTAACCACACTTACTTTTTCAATTCTCAATTTTTACTATTTAAATCTTTTTTTAAGATTATTATAATAATTTAACCTTTAAAGTGATTTTATAATTAAAATGATTTTATATCTCAGGATTTGAAATTATTTTATTTGATAAAAATTATTAATTGTTTAAAAATTAAAAATCATTATATTTAATATTATTGAATATCAAATATTATTGTATTTGGAAGTATAAACATAACTGTATTATAATAAATAGGTACAAAATTTAATAACTACTAAGTTGTTTAAACATAAATTTGTAAAATATTTGTTATATTTTATTAACTTCATAATAAGGTATAATTAAATTATTAAATTAACTAATATAACTATTTTAAAAATGAACTAAAATTATATAAAAATCGAAAAATAAAATTTAATCTATTAAAATTATACAAAAACAAAATAGCATATATTAAAAAAATAATAAAAATAATATCCTAATATGCAGTTGAATTTTACTCAATGATGAAAATAGGTATATAAATTTTACCGCGTGAAATTAAAGTTATGAACATTTATTTTGCTGTCATTAGAATCTTGATAGTATGAAATATTAAAATATTTAATTTTTTTGTTAAAAGTTTTTTAGTTAGATGACTTTTTTTTATAGAAAATACTTATTTAGATTTATTTGGAGGAGTTGAATGAAAAAAAAAAATGTGGAATATTATTCCAAAATAAAATTCAATTGGAAGTCATTCATCTATTTTTAAGATTTAAGAGAGATAATTACAATAAAATAAAAATACAGAAGCTTAATTTGAGGATTTTAGTAAACTCAAATGTTCATTTGGGTTAAGCCAAAAAATGCTATTTTTTAATTTGATACAATGAATATTATTTTGAAAATATATAAATTTATATAAAATAATTATAATTTTAAGAGAAATAAAATTTTAATTCATACATTAAATGTATTATGCTATATAAATAATTTTACATATAATTTCACTTTAATAATAAATTTTTTTTTATCAATAACCTTTTAACCTAGTGGTTAAAGAAGAGTTGCAGTACATTATAAGGTTTGAGTTCAAAGTTAAGTAACCTCACCTCTATTCTCAATTATTACATATTTCTCTTGTAACCAAAAAATAAAAAAATTTAACATATAAATATCAAAACTTGGTCAAACTATTGTTATCTCCTTTTAAGAAAGATTAAATCTAAAATTCATATCTCTTTCTCTTGTACTTCCTTATACTTTAATTTTATTCTTACATATGTCACATGATTTAAATATCATTTAATTGTAATCAAAGATATGATTCATTAGTTGAAAATACATATATCTTTTTTTCGAGAAATTAAGAATGAAATTTCATTTAAAATATATTTATTAAATAATATTATCGATCCTTTTAAATTTCTTATATTAGGATACCAAAAAGGAATTAGCCATATCGATACTCAAAGAACAAGGAAATTTCTTCCATGGATATTGTCCTCATCATTTTTGTTAGGGTGGGTAACGCATCAACGTGGACGAAAGAAAATCCCACGTTTGGATAGTCCAAACCAACCCAACCTTGTCATCCTGTCATGTGCAGAAGAGAGCCAAGGGCATTCTATGGATTCAGGAAATGGTGAAACCATATGCCAAATGGAACTTTCCATTTGTGGCTGTCAGTTAAATTGTCACCGACTCACGAGCCAAGAATTGTCTAAAGCAAATAAAGCAAGGATAAGTCGTGATCAAATTATAAATATAAAAATTATTATACTAAAATTCTTATTAACGTATATAATATTTTTAATTTTTATTAAATTTTAATACATATCATTTATATAATTTTATTTTACTTTTTATATCATTATATCATATTTGAAATTATCAAACCTAAACCTGTCTCTGACTTTAATGACATGGGCTGAAATTTATTTCCCTTCTCAGTTTTGTCCTACAGTATTGAATTCAAGAAGAAAAAAATGGTATTACGTTAAGGGGTCTCTCGTCCGATGTCCTCGGATCTCTCTCTCCCTTGATATTTATGTCCTCTCATATGTCAAACAAAAAATAAACAGATTTATAAATTAAAAAAAAAATCAAATGCTAACATTAAAATTTTTAGTTTTGGACAAAAATATAAAACTTTTAGTAGAATTATATATTCCAGAGATAAGATTATAAAAAAACTTGTAGTTTCAAATTGGAATATTGAGAAAAGAGTTTAAATTAAAAGATATATAATATAATTATCTTTCGATTTGCAATTCAAGACCCAATAAATTTATATGAAATAATTGGATATATTCATATCTGGAAAAAATTATTTGATTTAGCAATCTAACTAAATTAAAATATTAAGACTACGTAATTCTATATCCAAACTTGAGGTTAAAAACAAATCTGAGAATGAAATAAAACTGATTTTAATTAAGTTATAATATATATATATATATATATATATATATATATATATATATATATATATATATATATATATATATATATATAAGTGATACAACAATTTAATCCAAAAAAAGTGATAGATGATAGATAATTTGTATTGTTAATTTTTTTTTTTGATAATTGAAAGTAGGAATTAAAATGGTTCAAACTCGAATTCAAATATTGATTCCAATCAAAACTTTAGTATGTCATAACTCTTATTTAATTATTAGATCAAAAGATTCATTATCATTGGAGCTTTTATTTTGATATTGAGTTATGTTATATGAACTAATATATGAATTAATACTAAGTCATCCATACAATTTTCTTCTTCCACTCATTTCTATATAAAACAATGCATTTTTCTAACTCTCGTTTTATCAAATTTTTCAGATAACTTCTTTTCAAATCTTTTTCAATATTCCTTTAATTTATTTTTTTTTACATCATTCATAACTTTCACTCTCTTAATGGAAGCGTCTATAGATTTACATTATATGTGTTCAAACTAATGTAAACGATTTTCACTCATTTTGTTTTCGATAGGTACCACTCCAACTTGTTTACTAATGTACTCATTTTTTATTCTATATTTTTTCGTATATCCTCACATCCATACCAACTTTCACATTTTTGCTACACTTATCTTCTGTGTATGCAGTTTTTTAATTGCCCAATATTCGCTGCTATATAGCAATATTGGTCAAATAACTGTTTTGTAAAACTTGTCTTTCAACCATATAAGAATTCATTTGTCACACAATACGGCTATAACGCTTCTCCACTTACTCCAATCTGCCTATATCTTATGAGTCGCATTATTTTAAATCTTTATATCTATCTGTACAATCGACCCTAAATATCTAAAATGATTACGCTTAAAATTCGCATCCCATCTATATTGTTATGTTCCGATCTTCCTCTTTGTTTGAATAGAATTTATATTCTTTGTATCCAGTTTTTGTTCTGCTTAATTTGAATCATATTGATTCTAACATCTGTCTTTACAGTTCTAATTTTATATTAATCTTCATTCTAATCTTAACACACAAGACAACATTATCTACAAATACCATATACCAAAGTACATTATTTTTTATGGATTTTGTCAACTCGTCCATTGCTATAGTGAACAGAAATGGATTTAATGTCGACCCTTGATTTTGTTCTACTGTGATAAGAAATTCACTTATTTATCTTTCACGTATCCTCATGTATGCATTTGTATCTTCATCCATGTTCTTAATTATTTCAATATATTTCACAGATTTTTTTTTTCATTAAGGACCACTAAAATACATTTTTAGAGACTTTATCATATGCTGTTTCTAAATCTATAAAGATTATTGATGTAAATTTCTTTTTTCATCAAGTAGTTACCAGACAATGTTAGCTACTAATTGCTTGTTAGGTACAGTTCACGATTCACCGTGAAAATAATCCAAGATAAAACTCTTTTTATTTAATTAAGGGAAAAAAATTCACTCATTATTTTATCTAATCTTCCGTGATTCATAATGTAAACAAAAAAAGAAAAAGTGACGTTGATGCATAGAATTACCACTACGAAATAATTTTCTGTTTTCACGCGTTCTATGAAAATGGATATCTCTATCAGGCTGTCATCTCCATATGCTGTATACATACACGGAAAACAAAAATTTATAAACGTGTTGTTAAAATTGATATTAGATTTATAATAAATATATAATATTATTTTTAAATTTAAATTAATATTTTTTCCAAATAAATAAATTATTGGTTTCTATTTGCTTTTGGGAGCCACTTAAAGTAACATTATCTCCCGAACATTAATTACATTAGTATCACATTCAAAATAATCCAAAAGAGGCGACTTCCACTAGCGGAAAGTGGGAATTGATGTTTTTGCAAACTAAGAAATTAATTAAGGAAAAAAAGTGCGAAATGATAAAAAAGAATGTGACATTTTTGGACACGCACACCAAAAAAGAATCCCACTAAATGGCAAACTAAGAAAATAATTAATTAAAAAAAGGTACCAATAATCAGAACGTGACATTTTTGAACACACCAAAAAAAAAAAGTCCCACTAAAAGAATTAAATTAATAATAAACATATTAAATGGAGTAATAAAACATTTATAGCTGATAATTTTTTTATGGGTAAGGTTTTTAAATTTTATTATAATATTAAATCATTATTCATCATTTAAATTTATAAAATTATATATATTATAATAAAAAATATAAATAATTTTTAATTACATTAATGAACTTTAAAATTTCACTATATTTCTTAATATAGATCGTCCATCCGTTTAGAACTTTAACATACGATCACATGCTGATATTATAATTATTTATTTTGATATCACATTATTAAATTAATTTATACTTTATAATTTGGCAGCAATAAAAAAAGCAAAAGTAAATCGGCGATATTGACACCATCATGAACGCCCATAATCATCAGGTGCAGTTCTTTAGCATTACTTAATACTACTTAGCCCGTTTGTTTATTTTAATTATATTCAAATTGTTAGATAATTATATTATTAAAAATCAATTATATCTAAATTTTTTAACACGCCTAGTCTTCTTATTATTCACGTGTATCAAATATGCTTATTATTATAAATATATATTTAAATCATATTACAAAATTATATTTTTTATTTTGATTCATAAAAAGAAAAAAAGAAAAAATTAGATTTAATTCTTTTTGAAGAAGAATAATATCAATAAATCATGTCTTTGTTGTGCATAAGCAGAAACATAAAACACAACTATAATTACTAATTATTGAAGCAGACAAAAATAAATAGTAAATAAATAATCAAATACAAAGCGTAAATGAAGAAAATAGAAAAAAACACAAGAATTTACGTGGTTTAGTATAATTAAAAACCAAAATACAAATATATGGTCTATTTATATTTCTCCCAAGGATATCTAACCTATTATCTCAGGCCTAAATTTATAAGTCAAAAACTCTTTCTCTCCTTTTGTGATTTTACAATGTGGGATTCCTTACTAGACTAATAAGTCATTAATTTCAACAAATCTCTACCTTGGCCAATTAGCCTTCAGCAATGCCTTCAAATGTGTCTTTCAAATTTTCAAAATATTAATCAAGTTCAAACAATGATTGAACTTGATTGCTGTCACCACTTTGGTCATCATATATGTGGAATTGTCAGCAGTCCCAATTTTCTATAAGAGAATCTTCCCTTTAGTTAGAATTTTTCGCTTGAAATGATATCGAATATCAATATGCTTAGTGCAAACATGGAATACTGGATTCTTTGCTAAATGAATGACACTCTGACTATCCGAATGAATAGTGATATTCTTTTATCCCATTCTCAATTCTTTCAGTAATCCTTGTAACCAAATTGCTTCCTTTACAGCCTCTGTTAACGCCATGTACTCTGCTTTTGTTGTAGACAAAGCAACTGTTGACTGTATGTAAGGTAGACTTTCAACTTACTGGAGCTCTTGCAAGAGTGAACACATATCCAGTAGTTGACCGACGTTTATCCAAATCACCAGCATAATCTGAATCAACGTATCTGATTGCCACCTGACCAAGTGAGTCCTCCTTCTAAAAGACCAAACCAATATCCACAGTTTTCAACAAATATCGTAGAATCCATTTCACGGCTTGCCAATGTCCTTTACCAGGATCATGCATATATCTGCTCACAACTCCAACTGCCTATGAAATGTCGGGTATCGTACACACCATAGCATACATCAGGCAACCAACTGCATTAGCATATGGAACTCGAGGCATATATTCCCGTTCATCATCTGTACTAGGAGATAAAGATGCACTAAGCTTCATAAGAGGGGCAAGTGGTGTACTTAGAGGTTTTGACTGCTCTGAAATGCCAAAATGCTGTAATACCTTCTTCAAATATTGCTTCTGATTCAAACAAACCTTGCCTCTTCCTCTATCTCTGCTAATCTCCATAACTAGTATCTTCTTTGCTTCACCTAAATCTTTCATCTCAAACTTTTGATTCAACTGAGTCTTCAACCTTTCAAGTTCTTCGATATACTTTGAAACTATCAACATATCATCAATATACAATAGGAGATAAATGAAAGAACCATCATGTAGCCTATGAAAATACATACAACTGTCAAATTTACTTCTTGTGTACCTCATACCCATCATAAACTAATCAAATTGCTTATACCACTGCTTCAGAGATTGTTTCAAATCATAATGCAATTTTTTCAGTTTGCAAACCCAACTCTCTTTTTCAACAACCTTGAATCCATCTGGCCGAGTCATATAGATTTCCTCCTCCAAGTCTCCATGTAAAAATGCAATTTTTACATCAGGTTGAACTAGTTCCAAATTCATCTGAGCTACCAAGGCCAATAAAATTCTAATGGAAGAATGTTTCACAACTGGAGAAAATACCTTATTGTAGTCAATTCCTTCCCTCTGAGTGTAGCCTTTAGCCACCAACCTTGTCTTATAGCGGATGTCCTCCTTGTTAGGAAATTCATCTTTCTTCGTGAATACTCATTTGTACCCAATTGCCTTCTTATCTTTTGGTAGTTGAGCTAGCTCCCAGGTTTCATTCTTTCGAAGAGACTCCATCTCTTCATCTATAGCATTCTTTCACTTATCCGTTTCAGAACATTGGACTGCTTCTCTATAAGTGGAAGGAACTTCATTGTCTACAATTTGAAGTGGATAGACCACCATATCAACAAAACGAGCAGGTTTGCGAATCCCTCGTCTTAGCCCATTCATTGCAATTGTTTCTTGTTGCAGTAGAGGTTCTTGGGTGGAGACCTCTTCTTCATCTTCAATAGTCTCCTCTTCAATAATTTTAGTTGGATTAATTGTTGACTCAAATTTCACCTGTTTCCGAGTAGACTCCACTTGCAGCGAAATATCCTTAACATTCTCATTTGTTTTCTTCCTCAGCATAGGAGATTCATCAAAAGTAACATCCCAACTGAATATTATCTTCTTCGAATTTGGATATAACAGATGGTATCCTTTCACCCCTAATGAAATCCCAAAAAAAATAACTTTTTTGACTCTCGGATCCAACTTATATTCTTTTACATGATAATACGCAGTACACCCAAAGACATGTAAAGAATCATAATCATTAACAGGTTTTCCAAACCAAACCTCCAATGGAGTTCTACCGTCAATTGCTGTTGATGGTAACCGATTAATGGGATGACACGCATAAGTCACTGTCTCAGCCCAAAATTCCTTACCCAACCCGACATTGGACAACATACACCAAATTTTCTCTAGTAACGTTCGGTTCATGCATTCTACCACTCCATTCTGCTGAGGTGTGTTTCTGACTGTGAAATGACGTATAATGCCAACATCTTGACAAATTTTTAAAAAAAGATCACTTTTATATTCACCTCCATTGTCTGTTCTGAGGTGTTTAATCTTTCTTTCAGTTTGAGTTTCCACCATCTTTTTCCATTTAAGGAAAATCTCAAGTACGTCATCCTTTGTCTTTATCGTATACACCCAAACTCTTTTGAAAAAGTCATCAACAAATATGACAAAATAGTGTTTACCCCTCATGGATGCTATCCTGGTAGGTCCCCAAACATCAGAATAGACATAATCCAAAATGCCTTTGGTATTATGAATTGCAGTCCCAAATTTCACTCTCATCTGCTTTCCCAGAATAAAATGCTCACAAAAATTTAACTTGCAGGTCTTTTCTCCTTTCAACAAGCCTTGATTCACCAAACTGCTTAAGGCTTTCTCACCTGTATGTCCCAAGCGCATATGCTATAACCTGATCGAATCTGAATCAACATCCTTCTCTAAAGGTGCTGCTATTGATCCAGTAACTGTACTACCATTGTAGTAGTACAAGTTATTCTTCCTTGTGCCTTTCATAGTCACCAAAACACCAAACACAACTTTCAAAACTCCATCTCGAATAATTACCCCATAGCCTTTAGATTCTAAGACTTCCAATGAGATGAGATTCTTCTTTAACTCTGGTACATACCGAACTTCTGACAAAACTCTGGTTGATCCATCTTCATTCTTTAACCGGATTGAACCTATCTCCAAAGTTTTGCATGAGTTATCATTACCCATGAAAACAACTCCACCATTTAGCTCTTCGAAGTTGAAGAACCACTCCTTATGTGGACACATATGATATGTACAACCCGAATCCAAAATCCACTCATTTCTTCCAGATGTGGATGGTTGACTAACCAACGTAGAATCATCGTTATCATGTTCGACTACATATGCATCAGAAGTAACTTTGCCCTTACCCTTATCTTTCTTCTACAGCTTCAGACAATCTTTCTTCCAATGCCCTTTCTCATGACAAAAGGCACATTCATCTTTATCAGGTCTTTTCTTCGAATGTGATCTTCCCCTACTTTCTTGTCTTCGGCTTTGGCTTCGTCCCCTAACTGCGAACACCTCTGCTGATTCATCCATATTCTCTTTCTGATCATTCTTTCGAATTTCATAATTAAGCAAAGCTGCACACACTTCTTCAAGGATAGTTTTTCTTTTCTATAAATAAGTGTAATGCACCAATGATCTAACTCATCAGGAAGAGATCCTATTAGCAGCATGGCCTTTTACTTATCTTTGAAGGTCTCATCCAAATTCAACAAATCAGCTAACAAATGGTTGAATTCATCAATGTGATCATTGATATTCATACCCAATTTCAATTGAAGACGATATAGCCTCTTCAATAAATAAAACTGATTCTCGTTGCTTTTCTTCATGTATTTATTCTCCAACGCCTCCCACGATATTTTGACAGAAGTTTTCTTCATGAATGGATACTTCTGTTCTCTGCAGGGACATGAACGAATCAACCCACATGCTTTTGCATTCAGTCTCTCCCAATCTTTTTCTTTGATCTCATCAGGTTTCTTTTCTTCTAGAGTGATGTCTAAATCTTGTTGACATAGGACATCCTTAACTTCACTTTGCCACAAGCCAAAATTATTTCGACCATCAAATTTCTCCAGTTCAATTTTTTCATTTGTTGATGCTATCATTTCTACTTCAAACTACTCTCCCAAATGTATACGTGAATACTAACCGTATACCAAACCAATATGACACTCTAAATAGTACTGTATACTAGAATAGAGAACACAACTTACGTGAATAGTACACCAGGTCAGCTCCTAGGAAAGAGAGGTGGGTCACCAAGATACACTTAAATACCAAGTCTTTCCTTAGCTAGAGCCTTCCTAGACATGCACTTCCACTTCATCTCAGTCTGACATACACGGTATAAATAAAGTATAACAGAGTGCTCTTAATTAAACAACTCAGGAATAATTCTTTTCTAATTTAGCGGATCAGACAAAGTTGCTACCACAGAGCATACTACGACAACCAAGAGTTATATGATATCTATTGTTGTGCATAAGCGGAAGCATAAAACACAACTATAACTACTAATTATTGAAGCAGGCAAAAACAAATGTAAAACAAAGCGTAAAGGAAGAAAAGAGAAAAAACACAAGAATTTATGTGGTTCGGTATAATTACCTACGTTTACAGGCGCTACTGAAAACCTTCACTAATTTCAAAGTGAAATTATTACAAAATCTGGACACAATTGCAAAATCCAAAAAATAATAGGGAAAAATCAAAATACAAATATATGGTCTATTTATATTTCTCTCAGGGATATATAACCTATTAGCCTAGGTGTACATTTATAAGCCAAAAACTCTTTCTCTCCTTTTGTGATTTTTCAATGTGGGTGTAAGACCCAAATTTTGTGTTATTTCTTTAAAAATATATCATGTTGAATATGTAATTATGATATATTGATCAATACGGAAGAAATAATACAACTTCGAGTTCATCTGATGTAATTGGAAGCCGATAAATTTTAAAATACTAAAATAAGAGTTTGGGTAAATTCGAAATAAATCGAAATAAAATTTGGTTAAACGAACTGAAAATATAAATTCAGGACACCAAAATAAAGGCAGTCTAAGAAGGAAAGTTAGTTCGAAAATGATAACTCGAAAATTACCCAATTTTGGCAATTTATCTCGAAAATACAGAAAAAATACATTTTCGGAGAAATAAATAAATACGATAAAATAAAATAGAACGTACATATATTTTTGTAGAAATAAATTAAATAAAATATATGTACAAGGTGTGTAAATATTAGTGTATAAAATACACTATGAGGATAAAATATAATATTTTAAGATTTTTTTGTATTATATTATATTTTATTAAATATAATATAATATATAAAAAAGGAATTTAAAAAAAGGAAAAGAACTCTGTCGCATGAAACAGAGTCGTATGACAGGGAAAGGAGGATCGGGAAACCCGATCCGTCTAAAAAAATTTTCTCCACCGGCGAGAGGACGAGAGGAGGGAGTGTGAGCCACCGCCGGTAGGGATCTAGCTGGAATCCGACGAGAAACGATGGCCAACGAGAAGGAGAGAAGGCGAGCCCAAGAGGAAAGAAGGAGGAGGAGAGAAAGAGAGAAAATGAGGGAAACCGGTGGCTGGAGGGAAAGCTCGCGTCGTCGCCGAACAGAAGGAGGCTGAGGAGTCGGCGACGGCGTGAGGAACGGCGAAGGAGAAGAGAGGCAGCGATGCCGAATGGGAAAGAGGCCGAACTAGTCACTTTTCGGCCAGCCCAAGCGTGACCACCACCAGATCCACGCATCGCGCAGCCTCACGGAGCGGCTGGAAGCGAAAAATGGTGAAGAACTGATCGTCGGCACCAGATTTAGGCAAAACGATGCTTAACCGGTTCAGACCGGTTCACCTGAAAAGGATGGATTGAACCGATTCGAACCTGTTTAGCCAAGGAAAAAGGAAAAAAAAAAGAATGGAGGAGAAAATTCGATAGTGCATCGGACTACGACCCGATAATAGGCGAGAACGTGGGTTCGATCGAGCCTTGATTTGCATGCCATCATGAAATCTCAAGTAAGTGACTCTCCCTTATTATAACTTGAATAGTTATACGAGTTAGAGATTAATTGAATAAGTTACAGATTAATTTCGTATAAATTATTTTATGTTTGAAATTGAAAAATAATTATTGTAAATTATCATGTGAGCTATCCAAAGAGACCGAAAAAGGCTTAAGACAACCCAATAAGAGTTAATGGGCTTGTTGAGCCTAATGGACTCTAGAGACATGAATAATAAAGTGAAATGAGTTTAAGAGAAAGTAAGACCCAATAAGTGTAAACGGGCACAGTACTCTAAATTGAATGTATTGAAAGTGTAAAATAAGTATATCGGTGTGAATTAATATAATATGTAATTATTTGCAGCTCCCGAGGATACGTCCGGAGCCAAATAGAATGCGTGATTCGGAGAGATCAAGAATTAACATTCGTAGTCGACACATTTCGAAGTAAGGGATTTTGTAAGCTCTTAGAGATAGCTATACGAATTTTTGTCGCCATTTCAGATTCTTTAAATTGTCTAAAGAGTTCGAATATGGACTTTTTCCAAATTTACATTGAAAAGGGCAAATTACCAAAATGCCCTCAGTTATGACAAATATGAAAGTGGTCGAAGTGACTTATTTTGATGTGTTTTGCATGAATAAGCATGTTTTGTGAATGAGTGGTGATAGAATGACTCTGAATTTGATTATCTGCATTAAATGCATGTTTTTCAGAATTTAATATATTTGATGTGTGATTTGTTGGAAAATGTTTCCTCTCACTCAAGTGGGTGCTATTTTCTGTATTTGATTTAATCATGAGCACCACTTTTATCAGAATTGAGTCATCTATTCGATTTGTGTGAAAACAAATAGTGCTGGAGTTTGCTTACACTAGATTTGATATGGTTTTCACATGACATAGTGTTGGAGCTTTGCTCGCACTAAACTCTATATGTTTTATGCATGATAACGTGCTGGAGCTTTGCTTGTACTAGTTTGTGATTTTGTGATATGCATAAAATCGTGTTTGGAGACGTCGTGTAGGCTATGTGAGCTTGCATTGATCCTTGCACATGATTTGATAAAGTCGTGCTGGAGCCTCGTGTTGACTGTGTGTCACACTGATTTGATATGCTCGCACGTGCATTTTTTGGAGACCTAGTATTGATACAGCTGGAGATGGGATGATAAGACCTGAAGGACGGGCGCTCCTAATCTCTCTGAATTATGATATTGGAGTTCACGAAGTACGATGTACCGTGTGGACGCACATGGAGTACGATGTACTGTGTTGTTGTGTTTACTGTCTAATGGGTAGACTGACCCCCTGCCCTCAGCCATCCGGGGACATTCATGAACACCTGATCAATAATTGCGTGGAGTCTAGTGACTATAGTCATATGTCTACTTGTTTCCATATGCTCTGCTTTGTCTCCATACTTATACGATTTCTGATTTAATTTTCGAGATTTTTGATTTGTCTCATATTTGATTTAAATCTGCTTTATGAGAACATATGTTTTGAGAAATTCGTTTGTGATATGACATGACTTTTAAAAAAGTATATGTGTGTGGTTTTGTGAATTCGATTGGGATTGAGAAAATAAGGATTTTCTACATGACATGATTCACGAGCATGTAGGTAGTATAGCTATCTACCTACTTGCGTGATTCCTTACTGAGTGTGTTGTAGCTCACCCCCCTTTTTTCCTCTTCACTCCACAGAGTTACCCAAGTCTTGAAAGCTGCGGTAGTCCTAAGTAGTTGACAGCCCACACTTCATTGTGCGCGAATGTATACACCTATTTTGATTTTGTATCTAAACTTGTAAGATACAATTAAGTATATAAAGAATTACTGAGATGTAAACGTACGTATGTAAATATATATATATGAATAAAAAAAATTCAATTATCATATACGGTTTATATTTAAGTGTGTAAGGTCAATATCAACTCGTATGCTCAACCATCAGAGTATTGTCTACTCCGTTATGTGTGTGGTATGGATGAATAATAATGATTTAAATGTGGAAACGGGGTGTGACAGTGAGATTTCTCGCTAGACTAATAAGCCATTAATTTCAACAGTCTTAGATTGTTAAATAATTATATTATTAAAAAAGACATTGATTACATATTATATACAATAATAAATGATAATCTTTATTTTAATAATTTACTAGTAATTTTAATAATAAATAAATATAATTTAAATAAAAAATATATATGCCAAGGGTAAAATCACTATTTACCTTTTAGTTTTTCATTGTGGAATTCATCCATCACCCATGTGCATGTTGATCTGTATGTTTCCCACATGTATAATTTATAAACCTTTTAACGCCTCGTCATTTGACTGTTCACATGCGTCACTATGCCTTATTTTTCTATTTAATACTTTAACGAACACACTCACAGCAGACATGAGGGCCCCAAAATATGTCAGCTAATTTACTTTAAGTTTGCAGCATTTGCAATAGTTAATACCCAAGATCGTGTGTAGACTATTAAAAGTATGCATTTTTAATTTTTAATTTAAATAAAAATTTAAATAAACTATTAAGATTGTAAATAAAGAGAGCATTTATTAATTCACAACAAACTCGTTAAAAAAACATAGAACGTGTAAATTGATCGAATATCAATTTAAAATTTTAATTGAACACCATTTGGTCTTTAAACAATCTGTCACGTAAAGTACTGAGTACAAACATGATTAAAATGGACTCAATTTTAATGGTTTATTCTTAAGACTGAGCATTTGATTTTTTTGATTTATCAAAATAAAAAATATAAATTGAAAATTAGATTGAATGTTTTTTAAACGAAACAAATTGAAAGTTTAATTCGATTTTCGATTAAAATCAATTTTTTTAATACTTTAATAAATTTATTTAATATATATTTTTATTTTGTATAAATATATATTTAAAAAAAGATGGATTTTTTTCTCAATTTGGTTCAAAATTTTACCCACTGTAAATTAATTAACTTAATTTATTTAAAAAAATTATCAAAACCGAATAAATTGAACCGATCAAATCAAAAACTAATTAGCTCAATCGGTTTAATCAGCTTGGTCAATTTTTACTCACCCTTATTGACACTCATATTAATAAGAGAAAGATGAATGAAAAGAAATGATAATATATATTTAGAATGCACATTCAAATAAATTTACACTAATGTTTTGGTCAAAATAGTTTTAATTAAATTTTTATTTTATCATTTTATTATCAAATTAGAGTCATTAAGTTTTAATTGTAGATTAATTTCAATATGCATTTTAAATCTTAAAATACAGTAGGTATCTCTGCCACTATTAAAATATTCCGCCGAGTTCAATTTCGTTCCAATGACAAAGGTAATGAGACGAAAGCACATCTCAATCAAGATCCCCTGACGTACGTTAGGAGATAAAGAGAAAAAATTGCGATTGGTAGGTCTAACAGTGTAGGACACCTTAGGTGCACCTTTTTTTTTTTTTTTTTTAGCGTCTATCCAAATATGTTACTCTCTTTTATGTTCTTTGATTGACAACTCTTCCGGAGCACAAAAGTAAATTTTACGGGTTTGGTATTATTATTAAATTTATATTTTATATTTTTTGATTTTAAAAATTTTATTTTGTTTAAAAATTTTGAATATAAAAAATATGTTTGATGAGTTAATATTGTTATATAATTTTAAAAATTAAATATAAAATATATGTTTGACATCAAATAAAAATTTTGAAACATAATTTTTTTTATTTCATAATTTGTTAATATTAAACATTAAATATTTTTATTAAAATTATATAATTTAATTTATAATTAATAATGTGCTATTTTATTCTTAATTTTGATACATTAAAAAATTCATTTCATTTATTATTATATAAATTTTCTCTTAAAATTATGATTTCAAAAATTATATGAGATTTATTTCCTACTTTTTGTATCTATACATAATTAGGAGTCGTTTGAGATTGTTGTATATTTCATATTTTATGTTCTTAAAAGTTTTGTTTTGTTTTATTTTCACTTTATTTTTAATTTATTAAATTTGAAAATATTTTTCGATATGATGTTTTGTTGTAGAAATCTGTTAAGAAGAACTTATTGAAGAAGATGATTAAAATTTTAAAATGTAAAATAACAAGGTTTCGAATTAAGCAAAAAGCAAGACTTAAGAAATTTTATCATTAAAATTGGTACTGTAACCAAATGGATGAACAGTAACTGCGTAATAACAGTACCAAAAACATTTCTAAAATTTTCAAAACATTGTATTTTGTTTTTAGTTTTTAGAAACAAAAACACACTCACAAACATACTTTTACTTTTATTTTCAAAAAAATTGAAAACAAAAACATAAAACACAAAACAAAAACATTCTCAAACAACCCCTTAGTTTTTGTTTTTTATTTCTTTTTTAACAATAAGAATCCTATTGAGTCTTTTGATTTTCAATTGTCTAAGGGCGTAAACGTAAATTTTTTTTCTTGTTTAACAATAATAAAATAAAAAATTTATTTCATTAGTTTATTAAATTGTTATTGTTAAAATTATTTAAGGTTCTTAATGATTCCGAATAGAATTAAAAAAAATAAAATCAAAGCTTTAAGGAAAAAAATAAAGATTGATATAAACAATTCTTTCTCCTTTTTGCAGAGTTCAAAGCAACTAACAACAAGCTAAGTCATTGGCCGTTATGTATTTGACTGTAATTGAGACAAAAATATTAATTTTTTAAGAGATAAAAGCTATAAAAATTAAGTTTCATTTTTCATGTGAATGATATATAGTTTAAGAGAAAATTGAGTTTATGATTATTCTTATCATATTTTCAAGTTTCAAGTTTGAACTTGTTTTTTTTATCAATGAAATCACGGATAATATTTCGTAACAATCACTTTAATCAGTTAATATGTAAAATGTTAAGAAAATTTTAATATGACGATGACTATGAAAATTGGATTAATAAATTTGAGCTAAACAATAAAATTTAAATATTTACTAACTCATTTTTTTATCTATTTAATTTTTTTAATTTTATGCATAGAATAATTTTATCAAATTATAATTGTTTTTAAAAAGGATAATATTAAAAAAATTGCATAAAATAAATAAAAAAATAAAACAAAATAATTTTTTGAATAATTGGACGATTTAAAAAAATTATTGAATAAATTTTAATTTCAAAATAATTAAAACAATTGAGAAGATTTAGATATGCTATCTATTAATTATTATATTTTTATTCAAAAAAATTAAATCCAAATTCTCATGATAAGTTAAATAGTTATACTTTTTATGAAAATAAAAAATAATTTATATTTTAAAATAAAAAATTATTCCCCGACGTAGTAGGTTCTCATTACTTGTTGTTTTATTTCTTATCAACATTGATAGAAACTAATAGAGTTGTTATTCAATTGTCGACAATCTTAAGTTTTATTTTTTACTTATGTCAACACATATTCAAATAATGGTAAATAATTATATTATTAAATAAACTAATTGTTTAGTATGCATATATGCTATAATTAAATGATAAATATTTATTTTAATAGATTTATGAATAATTTTAATAATAAATGATCAATTTTTCTTTATTTTATATAATTTGTGTTAGACCCCAACTATTTGACCAAGCGCCCAGCTAGTAAGAGATCGACTGGAGGCGCTGTGACGAGTGCGGAGTGTGAGAAAACTTTGCACGGATTGCAACGGGGCGCGCACCAAAACAGACAAGACAGGCACTTGGCTTGGGTGGATTGCCAAGCACGAAATGGAGACGCTAACGGACGATGATCGTAGTTTGCGGGTGGCGAGCTAACTTGCCGACACTCTAGAAACGTGAACCAGGTGGTTGACAACGGCCATAGCGAAGATCGTGCAGTCATGGGAGACGAGCGCGAGAGCTAAGACGAATCCTTGAAAATTGGGATAAGGATGAATGTGGGTCATAAGTCGGGATAAGCGGAGAAGTCTTGGCAGACCAAATCACTGAAGATTATCACGGATATAAAGTCTGAAGAGCATTGAGGTGGTGATCATCCGGAGAGTCCTTAGTTTAATGGGAATTAATCTTATAGAATTTCTGTTGTAATCAAACTCAGTTGCCTACGTGAGGGGCATGTCCTCACATGCCTATATAAAGCCTAGGGGAGGGGGTAGAATGTATTCATTCATCATTTATTGAGAGTCATTCAGGGAGAAAGAGAGTGATAGCTAAGAGCGGTCTTCCTATAGAACTTTTCCCAATTTAACGTTCTCCTTGAGCTGTTCATAAGTCTTATCTGCTGATGCCTGCTGCCTTATCCTGTCAATCAAGTTAGTCTCAATAGTGGATAATGAAGCAACATAAGATGGACTATCTTACGACTCAGCGCGTCCGCCACCTGGTTCTCCCTTCTTGGTCTATGTACCCAGGTGAAATCAAACTCTCCAAGGAATTCTTGCCATCGTGCCTGCTTCGGGCTCAGCTTCTTCTGTGTCTTAAAATAAGTGCTAGCCACATTGTCTGTCACCACCACAAATTTCGTTCCCAACAGATAGTGCTTCCACACCTCCAAACAATGCACAACTGCCGTAATCTCCTTCTCATGAGCTGAATATCGCATTTTCGCATCCTTCAGCTTGCGACTTTCATAAGCAATGGGGTGTCCTTCTTGGACCAACACCCCTCCAATGGCTCGGTCTGAGGCATCCGTGTGAACTTCAAACGGTAGCTTGAAATCTGGCAGTCTCAACACTGGCTCGGATGTCACTGCCTCCTTGATCTCTCGAAAAGCCCGCTCACATTCATCAGACCACACCCACTTCTTGTCCCTTTTCAAAAGATCAGTTAAAGGACTCACCATCTTGCTACATCCCTTGATGAACCGTCTGTAATAGTTGGCCAGTCTTAAGAAATACCGTAACTTCGGGACCTTTACAGGGGCTTGCCATTCAACAATGGCTTGGATCTACCTCTCATCCATTTGTATTCTGCCACTGCTAACTTTGTGACCTAGGAACATAATCTCCTGCTAGCAAAACTCACACTTCTCATTCTTCACATAGAGATAGTGCTTTCTCAAGGTCTCAAACACCACCCTGAGGTGCTCCACATGTTCTGCAAGCGTCTGGCTATACACCACAATGTCGTCTAGGTATACCACCACAAAGTGATCCAGGTACTCATAAAGGACATCATTCATCAAGTTGCAAAATGTCGCATGTGCATTAGTCAAACCGAAAGACATAACTAAAAATTTAAATGAGCCGTACCTTGTCACACAAGCCGTCTAAGCTTCATCTCCCTCGACAATCCTTACTTGCCAATATCCTGATCTCAGGTCTAACTTTGTAAAATATGTCGCCCTCGACAACCGGTCGAACAGATCAACGACATTTGGAACTGGATACTTATTCTTGACTGTTACCTTATTCAGGGCTCTGAAATCCACACACATCCTCAGTGTGTCATCCTGCTTCCTCTGGAACAAAACTGGGGCTCCATATAGTGCCTTCGATGGTTGGATATATCCCGCATCCAACAACTCACCAAGCTGTTTCCTTAACTCGACCAGCTCCAAAGGACTCATCCTGTAAGGTGCTCGTGCAGGTGGTATAGTTCCCGATTCCAACTCGATCTTATGATCAATGACGCGTTTAGGTGGTAGCGCCTTTGGTAATTCTGGGGGCATTACATCCTTGTAATCGTTCAGCACCGTCGCTACTTCATCCGGTACCTCTACAACTGTGTCTGGTTTCACATCAACCTGGGCAGTAAGTATGGTTGTCTCCCCCTTCTTCAACCCGGTGTTTACTTGTGAAGCTGACTACAGCAACGGCTTCCCAGCACCTTGTCCTCTCTTCGTAGGGATAAAGTTTGGACACGTCTCGTCAGATATCATCAATCCACCAAAGTGTGGAATAGCAAATGCCTTTACTTGCACAAAGAATTCAATGCCCATGATCACATCAAAATTATCTATAGGTAAAGCCAAGAACTTATAATCCTGTTGCCAAGTCCCTATCTTCACTGATGCGGTAGCCGTTCCCTGGATACCTTGGGCCTTAGAATTAACTGCTTTCACCTGATTGTTACTCTTCGAGACTTTCAGGCCAAGATGTTCAACTGCGTTTAATGAAACGAAGTTGTTGGTCGCTCCTGTATCAAGCATCACTCGAATCGATCTTCCATTCACCTCAGCTTTAACATATATTAGTCCCTTTTGAGAAGCTTGTTGCTCGGTCCGAATAGCGTTGAGCAACTACATCGGGGTAACTCTTGGACATTCGTTATCCGGATCCTCCTTACTCATGACGGCGGTTAACTTGGTCCGTTTAGGGCAATCTCGGGCCTTGTGATTCCCATTACTCAAGAAACAACTCCAATCTCCCTTACTTTGGGGTGGATCATGTCCCATCGACTTAGTAGACTCAGCCTTTTCCTTGTTTCTTTGGTGCTTCTTCCAGTCCTTCTTGCCTCTCCCCATATTTTCATCAAGATGGTTCTTTTACCTTTCCTCAATGTTCAAAGCAGAACCCAGTTTGTAATCCGCCAAACTGTCTGCAGCCGCAATTGCCTATGGCAGGTCCTTCACGTTCTGCCTACGTAAACTCAGCCTGAGCCCATGGCTGAAGTTCTGAGAAAAAGTTGAACAACTTATCCTCCCTGACATATTCTTGACGTCCAACATCAAAGAGCTAAACTCCTTAACATAATCTCGCACAGAACCCGTGTGCTTCAATTTCTTGAGTGCCTCTCTTGCAACCCATGCCGCGTTCAAAGAAAGGAATTGATCCCGTAACTCTTTTTTCAGTGCATCTCATGTTTCAATCCTCGGACGACCAGCACTATCATCATCTGCCAATCTGCTTCGCCACCATAGCTTAGCAACACCTGAGAGGTACATGCTAGTGATTGTAACCTGGTCGTGCTCCAGTATTCGGGCAGCTTTGAAGTACTACTCCATGTCCTACAGAAAATTCTCAAACTCCTTCGCATTGCGAATTCCTGCGAACTCCTTAGGTTCAGGCACCTTGATCTTCTTCTGAAGATCGCTACTATCACCCCCTCTGCTACTATTAGACGCCTCCCCATGGTCTGTAGCAGTCATTGCGCGTTTCATCAGTAAAACGTCAGCCTTCAGGGAATTCAACTGCACCTCAAATTTATCCGATAGATCGTGAACATGTTGTATGATGTTGGTGTAGCGATTAGCATGCTCCTTTTGCATGTTGAATGCCAGCTGTGTCAACTCCTGGACACTGCCTGCCATGGCTTGAATCTGCTCGGCTATTATACCCGCCTCCTCTTGTGGTACGCCCACCATTACTTCAAGTACAACAACTTTGTCAGCTAACTCGTGTGCCATGATCCAAAACTCAGCTCTGATACCAAATTGTCACAGGGTCATTCTCTCCTATAGAACTTTTCCCAGTGATGGCCTATGTTTTTCGCAACTTAGTACAGCCAATCTCCACACTAACCCAAATCCGGGTCAATATGCAGCGATATAACACTCGAGCAGAAAAAAGACTCGACAAAGTATACTAATAAAACAAATAACACTCAAGATTTGGAGAAAAAAGTCTTTCTATTAATCCGCAATAAAAAGATTACAAATTTAGCCAAGAAGACCGCTCTTAGCTATAACTCTCTTTCTCCCTGAATGATTCTCGCAATGAATGATAAATGAATACATTCTACCCCCTCCCCTGGGGTTTATATAGGCAAGTAAGGACATCCTCCTCACTTACGCAACTGAGTTTAATTACAACAGAAACTCTATAGGATTAATTCCCATTAAACTAAGGACTCTCCGGATGATCGCCACCTCAATGCTCTTCAGAGTTTATATCCGTGATAATCTCCAGTGATTCAGTCTGCCAAGACTTCTCCGCTTATCCCGACTTATGGCTCGCATTCATCCTTATCCCAATTTTCAAGGATTCGCCTTAGCTCTCACGCTCATCTCCCATGACTGCACGATCTTCGCTATGGCGTTGTCAACCATCTGGTTCACGTTTCTAGAGTGTCCATAAGTTAGCTCGTCACCCGTAAACTACGATCATTATCCGTTAGCGTCTCTGTTTCATGCTTGGCAATCCGCCCAAGCCAAGTGCCTGTCTTGCCTGTTTTGGTGCGCACCCCGTTACGCTCCGTGCAAAGTTTTCCCGCGCTCCGTACTCATCACAGCGCCCCCAGTCGATCCCTTGCGAGCTGGGCGCTTGGTCAAGTAGTTAGGGTCTAACAAACCCTTCCCCCGTCGGAGGAAGTCGATGCCCTCATCGAAATGAGCTCCAAATACGCCTTGATCTCATCCTCGAATTGCCACAAAGAAGTATCTTTCTCCCAAGTAGCATCTTCCTCATCTTCACCTTCCCACTGCACCAAATAGTAGGTTCTCCAATTCTTCCTACTAGCTCTCTCAACCTTATGGTCAAGTATCTTCGCCACCTTCTTCTCGAAATGGCTTCTTACAGTAAGTGGAGCTTTCCTTACCTGTTGTCTCCCTGGATCAACATCTTCGTGGTAAGGCTTCAAAAAGCTCACGTGAAAAGTAGGATGCAGCTTCATCATCTCTGGCAGTTTCAGTTGATAAGCCACCGCGCCTACCTGTTTTATAACTTCAAAAGGGCCATCGTATTTTTGCACTAGACCTTTGTGATACCGCTTGTCTGTGACTTTTCTCCATATCTGAGGCGTTAGCTTGAGCAACACCTTGTCACCTACCTTAAATTCTAGTGCCTGCCTATGCTGATCCGCATATTTCACCATCCTTCTTTGTACCTTCTCCAAGCTCTCCCTAGCCTGTTCCATCAACTCCTGACGGTCTCGCACAAATCTGTATGTTGCTGGGCATTCCCCTTGGGACTTAGTCTTTGCTATCTCCAAAGGTGTAGTAGGTTGATGTCCAAATACTAACTCCGCTGGACTCATACCTGTGGAAAATGATCTATGCATATTATAGCAAAACTGTGTAAAATCGAGCAAACTTTGTGAGACCCCGTATATGTATCGATGTATATAGGAACATAGAAATGTAAATGAAATGACAAGTATGATGATACATTTGTAATACGATGTATATGCAATGTAAGTTCATAAAATTATGTACGCACTTGTAATAAGAGTCGTGATTGTACGTACAAGTTGCGTTATGAATGAGTATGAAGAAATGAACTTAAACATGAGAAAAATGTGATTGAAATGGAATATGAGTAGTGTGGTAAAATGAAAAGAAAGATTGGCATAAGTTGTATATTTTCATTCGGGTAATATCGTGTATATCTGGTTATACAAAGGTTTTCCACAAGTTTTAATATGTACTAAGTGTGATTGGATGGCACTTTTAAGTCTCAAGGAAGGATGAATGAGGAAAGGACTATGGAGGTAAATTGAGAAAGTTTTGAATGAAGTTGTTGCAGAAAAACTGTAAAAAATCTAGAAATATGGAGGCCAGATAGATCTCATAGGATGAGAGACCGATCTGAAAGAGTCAGAGTGCTCTTATGTGAGTAATGGAATGGAGCAAATCGATCTCTAAGGGAATCAAATCGATCTCCTTAGCTCTCGGGTTGGAAGCAAATCGATCTCCCCTAAGACCAGATCGATCTCTTTAAGCTTCTGTTTGACAGCAGATCGATCTCAAGCCTCGACAGATCGATCTCCTGCCCTTAAAATGTCTTAGAAAAGAGAAATTTTTAGAGGACCAGCTCGATCTCCACCCAAGGAAGATCGATCTCATCAAGTTAAATCTATAAATAGGAGCAGTTGGATCTGTAGATTTCGGGATAAATCATTTCTTTTCACTTCAACTCAAAAACCTAGCTTTCTCACTCCTAAATCCAATAATTTTCAGTAAGATTTGGGGGAAAGCTATTAGAGACAAAGTTGTTCACGTCAAAGAGAAGAACAACAAAGTTTAAAGGCATTTCCCCATTTTTCGGATTGAAGGAATAAAGGGCATTTCTAATTGGAGCAAAGAGGAAATTCAAGGAGGTAAGTTCTAGTGCACAAATCCAAGTACATTGGTCTAGTTAATGATTATGAAGTTAATTGGGTGTGCACATTGTGGGTAGAACTACCTAAAATGCCATGAAATTCATATAACTTAGAAATGGTCTAGTGTGAGAAAGTGGAATGTAGAAGTGTTAATGATGAATGAGATATCTTGAGAGGATGATTATGTTGTGGGCATGGTTTGGGTATGTTGATATTGGGATAAGAAAATTATGAGATTTACCACAAGGGGTAAAATGTATGTTTAAGGTATTGGATAAATGCTTAGTTGAACAAGAGTTAGAAACGTTAACTCGAGTGTTTGATGGATGAATTTCAGTTTCAGATGATACACCGGAGCAAGTCGAGAGGAGAACACGAGAAGCATAAAGGTGGATAGTTGCACACAAGTAAAGCGAGGTAAGGGACTGTGTGTTAGCTATAGAGATGTTCGTGCGTATTTTACAGCAATTTCGTAGATATATTGCTAGAATTAGTACGATACTATAATTCTATGAGATGATACGGAAGCATGAAAAGTACTATGATGTATATATGTATTGAGAAATGGGATAGGGTAAGGAAATAGCATGATATGCATGTTTTCAATGTTTCTCTCAATTTTGTATTGATATTGATGATTGAAAAGTGTTGATGATAGGTTGGCTAATTTTACATGTTTTAGCATGAAGAGGCATGCTGTATGAATAAATATGTTTTGAGTTTTAAAAAGAGAAAATAGACATCTATCAGTTTTGAGATGAGATTTGGTGTTGAAGCGCTAGCTCACACCCGTTTTAATGCCTTCGATCTACCGTGCTGGAGTTCTAACTCGCACGATGGTTTTGAGAAAGTGCGAGAACTTTGCTCGCAACTGTTCTATTGAGTTGAGGTAAACCTGGGGGTCTGGGACCCAAGGGGATACCAGCCGACGACCATTTGAACGGGCTGGGCCTTAATGATAGATCGTACCACGCTGGAGCCTTACGATGACTGTGTGTCACGCTGCTTGCTCGCCTGGTATATGAGACATGGTTTAGGATGAAAAGTCCATCGGAGTTGGAGTATGGACTTGGGTCCACGGTCGTACGTAGTACAGTGTAGTTGTCCGTTGGTATACTATGTATCGTGTTGGGTGCACGTGAGTACGAGTATCGCGTAGATGACACACGACGTATCTTTATCATGAGTATACGAGGAGATGAGGTTGATTGAGATGAGCTGGAGGGCAGGACTGACCCATCCCCCTTCAGGCGAAGTGATGTCCTGTGCATACCTGATCAGTGAGGCCTGGGATCACTAACTATGGCCATATGTCGTGAATATTTGATTGCCGAAAATTTCGTGCCTGTCTCAGAGATTCGAGAAACAGAGACAATCTCAGAAAAGAAAGAGATTTGCGGGAAAGAGTGATTTGAGAAAAGAAAGAGATTTTATGTTTTTGATAAATCTCTGATTTCACATTTGTGCCTAAGGGCACTATTTATGAGCATGTTTTAAATGGAAGCTTGATACATTTGATTTACACGAAAATGCTATTGAGAAAAATATGTTTAAATGCATTTTTCGTATGATATTTTCATTTATAATGAAGACATGGTTTTGGTTTATACATGCATGGGCTATGTAAGTAGTACAATATCTACCTGCTAGCATTCATTTCCTTACTGAGTTGTGGTTTGCTCATCCCACTATTTTTCCCCTCCAGGTACTGAGAAGTAAGAGAGTGGAGGTCTCTAGATCTTTTGTGTTGGACAGCTCCCACAATTTCGTAAAGGTATAAGATTTGTATACACTAATATTTTGTATCTAATTTATCGTATCGCACAGTTATATCTTGGAATTGTAAACAGTATTATGAGGATGATATGTAAGCACATGGTATTTATACAATTGATTTTGTATATCTACACACACACCTAGGAGTGTGAATTAAAGTTTTAAATCTTCCGCTGTAAATGAATGAATTTTAGTAATTGCATCTTCTCACAGCCCAACCGTAGTAGAGTAAGTATTGATAGAAGGGTTCCCAGAAGTGGGGTGTGACAGATTTGGTATCAGAGTATGGTTGGTCTGATGTGAGTTGATGTTTAGGACTAAGAAAACATACATCCCTAAGTTATTGTGCGATATTTAGATACAAATGTGTGTACGGAGCTGGTAGTGAATTAAATGTTTGTTATAACGCAGGAAAGTTATCAGGCTAGTGAGTTATGCCTGAGAGACACCGCAAGAGGGGAGAAAGCTCGAGAGCTCTAGGGCGAAATGACAGGACTGAGAGGCACTGTAGGTTATCCTCTAGTCATGAGCCCCAGGAACAGATAGAGGCTTCTGATCCTCGAATAGCCCGATTGGAGGAAGACATGCGCACGATGATGACCATGATGGGTCAGATCATGGCTAGGTTTGAGGGTACACCTGGTACAGCGGAACAGGCTGCACCGAATCCCCTAGCAGCTGCACCTGAACCTGAGAATGTTGCACCTGCACAAGCTGAACCGGTTAGGCGACGAGAACCTCATATTTGACCAGTACCTCCTCCAATAGCCCCACAACAGTATGATGATGATTTGGGGTATAGATATGACTGTGATATGGAGAGATTGAGGCATTTTATGGACTTTAAGCCTCCTTCGTTTAGCGGGGTAAAGGATCCGACAGTGGCTAAGGACTGGATCAGTCAGATGGAAAAGTTATTCGACTTCTGTAGATGTTCAGCTACGGAGAGAGTAGCGCTTACGGCCTTTGTACTGAGAGGCGAAACAGAGCACTGGTGGAAGTCCACCAGGCCGATGTTAAGAGCTCAAGGTATAACTATCACTTGGGATATGTTCTTGGGTGTTTTCAGAGAGCAATATATCTCAGATACTGCCCGACGTAGGCTACAGATGAAATTTCTGAATCTGACTCAAGGGAATCGAACAGTTGAAGAGTACGAGTCACGATTCACTTCACTGGGTAGATATGATTCGGACTCGATCAGGAGTGAGGCTATCAGAGTCCGTAGATTTGTAGATGGACTGAGGCCTTCAATCCGAGCGAAGTTGGCCCCATTTGATGTCGCTACATATAGAGAGGCTGTGCGACGGGCCCAGCTATGTGAGCAGGATTATGACTTACACACTTCTGAGTTTAGTTGGGGTACAGACAAGGGTCTGAGGAAGCTGGGAATGGCAAGAGTGCCAAATTTGGTCGAAAATTTATGAGTAAGCGTTAGAGAGAGGCAGATGAGTTTCAGAAAAAGGTTGCTAGACCTTTTATGCCTCCGACTCAGATACCAGTCAGGGGTATAGTGATTGGTGGACCCCACCGACTACAGATCAATGTAGACTATGCGGTCAATACCATGGTGGTAGGCCATGTCATCTTCAAGGTACCCGATGCTTCAGATGTGGTAAATTTGGACATTATGTCAGAGAGTGCCCGGAGATAGTTGAGGGACTTCCACAGAGGGGTAAAGAGCCAAAGAAGATTCCTACAGTTGTGCCTCTTGCAAGAAAGAAAGCCTCGACTAAAGAAAAGGGAAAACAAGTTATGGGTCAAGGCAGGGTGTATGCGATAGACCAGGCATCGGCTGATACCTCTTCTGAAGTGATAAAAGGTACAATCTTGATTTTCAATTTGGAGGTTATTGCTTTGTTTGATTCTGGTGCTACGCATTTCTTTATATCACCTACATGTGCAACAAAGTTAAAAAATTTTGTAGAACCCACATACTTGAGTAGGACTTTAATAATAAGTACTCCAATGAGAGTTAGCCAATTAGTTGAGCAAGTGTATAAAGATTGTAAAGTGAGGGTGGGAGATAAGTGCATGACAGCTAACCTGATTTTGTTGAATATGTATGACATTGATGTAATCTTGGGAATGGATTGGTTAGCCACCAATCATGCTGTCATAGACTGTCGTTCTAAGTCCATTAAGTTTTCTCTACCTGAAGAATGTGTTGTAAGATTTTAAGAGAAGAAATGAAATCTTAAATTTTGTGTTAAGTAAAGTACTTTGGTATAAATGACTTGAGTGTTGTTTTGAAGGTTTTATTGCTTATGTGGTGGATTTGAACAAAGTACATCCGGATATGGAGGACATCCCAGTGGTCAGAGAATTCCCTGATGTCTTTCCAAACGATCTACCAGGATTGCCACCCGATAGAGAAACGAAATTCGATATAGACTTGACGCCTGGAACCGAACCAATATCCAAGTCACCATATAGGATGGCTCCAGTTGAGCTAGAAGAATTAAGGAAACAGCTGCAAGAGTTGCTAGAAAAGGGGTTCATAAGACCAAGCGTCTCACCATGGGGAGCTCCGGTATTGTTTGTGAAGAAGAGAGATGGGAGCCTCAGGTTGTGCATTGACTATCGGATGTTGAACAAGGCTACCATCAAGACTAAGTACCCCTTGCCACGCATTGACGATTTATTGGATCTGCTTCGGGGAGCACAGATCTTTTCCAAGATAGATTTGAGGTCTGGGTATCATCAATTGAAGATTCGGAAGGAGGATGTGCCCAAGACAGCATTTCGTACCCGCTATGGCCATTACGAATTCCTAGTGATGCCTTTTGGGTTGACCAATGCGCCGGTAGCTTTTATGGCTCTAATGAATGAAGTATTCAAGCCATACCTAGACCAGTTCGTAATTGTTTTCATTGATGATATATTGGTGTATTCAAGGTCCAGAGAAAAGTATGAGCAGCACTTGAGGATTATTTTACAGACCCTTCGAGAGAGAAGGTTGTATGCCAAGCTTAGTAAATGTGACTTTTGGCTAGAACAAATTTATTTTCTAGGCCATGTTGTATCGAAGGATGGGGTGTTAGTAGATCCATCCAAGATTGAGGCCGTTGTTCAGTGGGAACAACCTAGGACAGTCACAGAGATCAGAAGCTTTCTGGGTTTGGCTGGTTACTACAGGAGATTTGTAGAGGGTTTCTCTAGATTGGCTGCTCCATTGACACGTCTTACGAGGAAGAGTATGGAGTTTTCATGGGATGAAGCTTGTGAGAGGAGTTTTCAGGAACTTAAGCGCAGATTAACTATCGCGCCAGTTCTTATCATCCCTAACAGTTCAGGGAATTACTCGGTGTATACAGATGCTTCGCATCAAGGACTAGGCTGTGTTTTGATGCAAGATGGAAGGGTAGTAGCTTATGGATCTAGACAACTGAAGGATCATGAGAAGAACTACCCCACTCACGATTTAGAGTTAGCGATCGTAGTGTTTGCGTTGAAGATATGACGCTATTACTTATATGGTGAGAGATTTCAGATCTTTACGGATCATAAGAGTCTGAAATATCTATTCTCACAGAAGGAGTTAAACATGAGACAGAGGAGGTGCTATGAACACGCTCACTATATTTTTGGACAATCTAAAGATCTTCACCACATGATTCAAAAACAACTCTGCAGCTTCATGTGCGGTACATGCTTGTGGGGCTGCTATGAACACAGCATACTTAGAAAAACGATCTACCACTGCCATTATGGATCTCATATTGTTTATCTCTGGAAATCCTATAATGAAATCCATAGAAACTGATTCCCATATCCTCTCAGGGATAGGCAGTGGTTGAAGCAAACCCGCTTGCTTCTTCTTCTCGGTCTTATCAATCTGGCATATGTGGCATGTATGGACATATAGTTCGATGTCTTCCTCCATCTTCGGCCAGTAATATGTCATTGACAATAATGCTAACATCCTCTCTACTCCAGGATGTCCTGCCCACTGAGGGTTGTGGGTTTCTCTGAGCAACTCTTTTCTTAGTCCCCCACCAGATGGAACATAGAGTCAATTGCCTTTGGCATACAGCAAATCTCCCTTGAGCCAATACCTTCAAACTTTACCCAATTTAACGTTCTCCTTGAGCTGTTCATAAGTCTTATCTACTGATGCTTGATACCTTATCCTGTCAATCAGGTTAGTCCCAATAGTGGATAATGAAGCAACATACGATTGGACTCTCTTACGACTCAGCGCGTCTGCCACCTTGTTCTCCCTTCTTGGTCTATGTACCCAGGTGAAATCGAACTCTGCAAGAAATTCTTGCCATCGTGCCTGCTTCTGGCTCAGCTTCTTCTGTGTCTTGAAATAAGTGTTAGCCACATTGTTTGTCACCACCACAAATTTTGTTCCCAACAGATAGTGCTTCCACACTTCCAAACAATGCACAACTACCGTCATCTCCTTCTCATGAGCTGAATATCGCATTTTTGCATCCTTCAGCTTGCGACTTTCATAAGCAATGGTGTGTCCTTCCTAGACCAACACCCCTCCAATGGCTCGGTCTGAGGCATCCGTGTGAACTTCAAACGGTAGCTTGAAATCTGGCAGTCTCAACACTGGCTCGGATGTTACTGCCTCCTTGATCTCTCGAAAAGCCCGCTCACATTCATCAGACCACACCCACTTCTTGTCTTTTTTCAAAAAGATCAGTTAAATGACTCACCATCTTGCTATATCCCTTGATGAACCGTTTGTAATAGTTGGCCAGTCCTAAGAAAGACCGCAGCTCCGAAACCTTTGCAGGGGCTTACCATTCAACAATGGCTTGGATCTTCCTCTCATCCATCTGTATTCTGCCATTGCTAACTTTGTGACCTAGGAACATAATCTCCTACTGGCAAAACTCACACTTCTCATTCTTCACATAGAGAGAGTGCTTTCTCAAGGTCTCAAACACCACCCTGAGGTGCTCCACATGTTCTGCAAGCATCTGGCTATACACCACAATGTCGTCTAGGTATACCACCACAAATTGATCCAGGTACTCATAAAGCACATCATTCATCAAGTTGTAAAATGTTGCAGGTGCATTAGTTAAACCGAAAGGCATAACTAAAAATTCAAATGAGCCGTACCTTGTCATACAAGTCGTCTTAGCTTCATCTCCCTCGACAATTTTTACTTGCCAATATCCTGATCTCAGATCTAACTTTGTAAAATATGCCGCCCTCGACAACCGGTCGAACAGATCAGTGACATTTGTAACTGGATACTTATTCTTGACTGTTACCTTATTCAGGGCTCTGATACCAAATTGTCACAGGTCGTTCTCTTCTATAGAACTTTTTTCAGTGATGGCCTAAGTTTCCCATAACTTAGTACAGCCAATCTCCACCCTAACCCAAATTCAGGTCAATACGCAGCGATATAACACTCGAGTATAAAGATGTCTCAACAAAGTATACTGAAACATTGAAGAACACTCAAGCTTTTGAGGAAAGAGCCTTTTTATTAATCCGCAATAAAAAGATTACAAACTTAGCCAAAAAGATCGCTCTTAGCTATCACTCTCTTTCTCCTTGAATGATGAATGAATACATTCTACCCCCTCACGTATGCAACTGAGTTTGATTACAATAGAAACTCTATAGGATTAATTCCTATTAAACTAAGGACTCTCCGGATGATCGCCACCTCAATGCTCTTCAGAGTTTATATTTGTGATAATCTCTAGTGATTCGGTCTACCAAGACTTCTCTGTTTATCTCGGCTTATGACCCGCATTCATCCTTATACCGATTTTTAAGGATTCGTCTTAGCTCTCATGTCCGTCTCCCCTGACTGCACGATCTTTACTATGGCCGTTGTCAACCACATGGTTCACGTTTCTAGAGTGTCGACAAGTTAGTTCGCCACTCGTAAACTACGATCATCGTCCGTTAGCATTTCTGTTTTAAGCTTGGCAATCCACCCAAGCCAAGTGCCTATCTTGCCTGTTTTGGTGCGTGTCCCTTTGCGCTCCGTGCAAAGCTTTCTCATGCTCCGCACTCGTCATAGTGCCCCCAGTCGATCCCTTACGAGCTAGACGCTTGGTCAAGTAGTTAGTGTCTAACAAACCCTCCCCCCCGGTCGGAGGAAGCCGATGCCCTCATTGGAATGAGTTCCAAATACGCCTTGATCTCATCTTCGAATTGCCACAAAGAAGTATCTTTCTTCCAAGTAGCGTCAGCCTCATCTTCACCTTTCACTGCACCAAATAGTAGGTTCTTTGATTCTTCCTACTAGCTCCCTCAACCTTATGATTAAGTATCTTCGTCACCTTCTTCTCGAAAAGGCTTCTCACAGTAGGTGGAGCTTTCCTTACCTGTTGTCTCCCCGGATTAACATTTTCGTGGTAAGTTTTCAAAAAACTCACGTGAAAAGTAGGATGCAGCTTCATCCTCTCTAGCAGTTTCAGCTGATAAGTCACCGCGCCTACCCGCTTTATAACTTCAAAAGGGCCATCATATTTTTACACTGGACCTTTGTGATACCGCTTGTCTGTGACTTTTCTCCATATCTGAGGCGTCAATTTGAGCAACACCTTGTCACCTACCTCAAATTCTAGTGCCTGCCTATGCTGATCCGCATATTTTACCATCCTCCTTTGTGCCTTCTCCAAGCTCTCCCTAGCCTATTCCATCAATTTCTGACGGTCTCGCACAAATCTGTATGCCGCTGGGCATTCCCCTTGGGACTTAGTCTTTGCTATCTCCAAAGGTGTAGTAGGTTGATGTCCAAATACTAACTCCACTGGACTCATACCTGTGGAAGATGATCAATGCATATTATAGCAAAACTGTGCGAAATCGAGCAAACTTACCAAATTCTTTTAGCTCGTGGTCACATAGTGCCTCAAATACTCTTCCAATAATGCATTAATCCGCTCCGTCTGGCCATCTGTCTGCGGATGATTAGTTGTGAAAAACTTTAGTTCTGAACCTATCAACTTGAACAAGTACGTCCAAAATCTCCCGGTAAACTGAGTATCCCGATCGCTCACTATATCTTTGGGCAATCCAAAGATCTTCACCACATGATTCAAAAATAACTCTGCAGCTTCATGTGCGGTACATGCTTGTAGGGCTGCTATGAACATAACATACTTAAAAAAATGATCTACCACCACCATTATGGATCTCATATTGTTTATCTCTGGAAACCCTGTAATGAAATCTATAGAAACTGATTCCCATATCCTCTCAGAATAGGCAGTGGTTGAAGTAAACCTGCTTGCTTCTTCCTCTCGGTCTTATCAATCTGGCATATGTGGCATGTGCGGACATATAGTTCGATGTCTTCCTCCATCTTCGGCCAATAATATGTCCTTGACAACAATGCCAACATCCTCTCTACTCCAGGATATCCTGCCCACTGAGGGTCGTGGGTTTGTCTCGGTAACTCTTTTCTTAGTCCCTCGCCAGATGGAACATAGAGTCGATTATCTTTGGCATACAGTAAATCTCCCTCAAGCCAATACCTTCGAATTTGCTCGGCCATTGTAGCCGCCTCCTTTTGCGGTACTTCCACCATTGCTTCAAGTATAGCAACTCTGTTAGTCAACTCGTATGCCATGATCCAAAACTCAGCTCTGATACTTAGGGATTTGCTCGAGAGTATTGGCTCGAGGGGGATTTGCTGTATGTCAAAGGTAATCGACTCTATGTTCTATCTGGCGGGGGACTAAGAAAAGAGTTACTGAGAGAAACCCATGACCCCCAGTGGGTAGGACATCCTGGAGTGGAGAGGATGTTGGCATTGTTGTCAAGGACATATTACTGGCCGAAAATGGAGGAAGACATCAAACTATATGTTCACACATGCCACATATGCCAGATTGATAAGACCTAGAGGAAGAAGCAAGCGAGTTTGCTTCAACCACTGTCAGTTTTTATGGATTTCATTATAGGGTTTTTAGAGATAAACAATATGAGATCCATAATGGTGGTGGTAGATCATTTTTCTAAGTATGCTGTGTTCATAGCAGCCCCACAAGCATTACTGCACATGAAGCTGCAGAGTTGTTTTTGAATCATGAGGTGAAGATCTTTGGATTGCCCAAAGATATAGTGAACGATCGAGATACTCGGTTTACTGAGAGATTCTGGACGTACTTGTTCAAGTTGATAGGTTCAGAACTAAAGTTTTTCACGGCTAATCATTCGCAGACAGATGGCTAGACGGAGCGGATTAATGCATTATTGGAAGAGTATTTGAGGCACTATGTGACCGCGAGCCAAAAGAATTGGGTAAGTTTGCTCGATTTCACACAGTTTTGCTATAATATCCATTGATCATCTTCCACAGGTATGAGTCCAACGGAGTTAGTATTTGGACATCAACCTACTACACCTTTGGAGATAGCAAAGACTAAGTCCCAAGGGGAATGCCCAACGACATACAGATTTGTACGAGACCGTCAAGAGTTGATAGAACAGGCTAGAGAGAGCTTGGAGAAGGCACAAAAGAGGATGGTGAAATATGCGGATCAGCATAGGCAGGCACTAGAATTTGAGGTAGGTAACAAGGTGTTGCTCAAACTGACACCTCAGATATGGAGAAAAGTCACAGACATGCGGTATCACAAACGTCTAGTGCAAAAATACGATGACCCTTTTGAAGTTATAAAGCGGGTAGGCGCGGTGACTTATCAGCTGAAACTGCCAGAGAGGATGAAGCTGCATCCAACTTTGCATGTGAACTTTTTGAAACCTTACCACGAAGATGTTGATCAGGGGAGACAACAGGTAAGGAAAGCTCCACCTACTGTGAGAAGCCATTTCGAGACGAAGGTGGCGAAGATACTTGACCATAAGGTTAAGGGAACTAGTAGGAAGAATCGGAGAACCTACTATTTGGTTCAGTGGGAAAGTGAAGATGAGGCAGACGCTACTTGAGAGAAAGACACTTCTTTGTGGTAATTCAAGGATGAGATCAAGGCATATTTGGAGCTCATTCCGATGAGGGCATCGGCTTCCTCCAACGGATGGAGGGTTTGTTAGACCCTAACTACTTTACCAAGCGCCCAGCTCACAAGGGATCGACTGGGGGCGTTGTGACGAGTGCGGAGCGCGAAAAAGCTTTGTACGGAGCGCAACGGGGCGAGCTCCAAAACAGGCAAGACAGGCACTTAGCTTGGGCGGATTGCCAAGCATGAAACGGAGACGCTAACGGACGATGATCGTAGTTTGCGGGTGGCGAGCTAACTTGCCGACACTCTAGAAACGTGAACTAGGTGGTTGACAACGGCCATAGCGAAGATCGTGCAGTCATGGGAGACAGGCGCGAGAGCTAAGGCGAATCCTTGAAAATCGAGATAAGGATGAATGCGGGTCATAAGTCAGGATAAGCGGAGAAGTCTTGGCAGACCGAATCACTGGAGATTATCATGGATATAAACTTTGAAGAGCATTGAGGTGGCGATCATCCAGAGAGTCCTTAGTTTAATGGGAATTAATCCTATAGAGTTTCTGTTGTAATCAAACTCAGTTGCCTACGTGAGGGGGATGCCCTCACTTGCCTATATAAATCTCATGGGAGGGGGTAGAATGTATTCATTCATCATTCATTGAGAGAGTCATTCAGGGAGAAAGAGAGTGATAGCTAAGAGCGGTCTTCTTGGCTAAGTTTGTAATCTTTTTATTGCGGATTAATAGAAAGACTCTTTTCTCCAAAGTTTGAGTGTTCTTTGCTTTATTAGTTTACTTTGTCGAGTCATTTTTCTGCTCGAGTGTTATATCGCTGCGTATTGACCCGGATTTGGGTTAGTGTGGAGATTGGCTATACTAAGTTGCGGGAAACTTAGGTCATCATTGGAAAAAGTTCTATAGGAGAGAACGACCCTGTGACAATTTGTATGGAGAGGCCGTATGATAATGTGAAATTACTATTTCATACCATCTTTTTTCAGTTTGAACTTTATCCATCACCTACATAAGACAATGATTTTTTAACCATAGTCTATTCAAGCGTAATCTTTGACAGCGTTTGGAAAGAACCTAATCATTTTTTATTTAATAAAGATTATGTTTGAATAAAGTAAATTTATTCTTTAATATAATATAGACTACGCTTTTTATCTTAAACGTACTATATAATTTATAAATAAATTCTAAATGAAACCTAAATAAAGACTATGTTTTTAAGAAAATCGTAATTTTTTGATCAAAGTAATTTTTTTTTTAATTTTTGGAAAAGCAAGATATTTATTAATAAGAATGCCAAGTACAAAATATCCAAGAATTGAAAAATAACTTGAAAAGAAAATAAACAAAAACAAAGGCAAACCTACTTTCAAAATCAACAACAAAACTATCTAATAGACCCAAAGAACACAGGAGAAACTAGGATTATATAGAAACTCAAACAAGCTAAAAGAACTTAGAAATCCAACTCAAAATTTGGAAACTAAGAGAAGAGATGTTTGATCCCTTAATATAACCATACTATTAACAATGTCATTGGCTCTAGGTATTTATTGATGAATGCAAACTAGATTTTAGTCTTTAGCAATTGAATATGATTTAAGTAGTTCTTTAAATGCCAAGGAACACTCTAGGGATCATTAAACTATAGAATAACGTTTGATCGAAAGCTTATATTGGATATATATATATATATGTGTGTGTGTAAATTATGATTCAACATTAATAATAATATTTGGTTTAAATAAATGTCTTCTTTTAAAGAATATATTATGTTTAGAGATATAAACGTAGTCTATTTATAATAATCTTTTATTGAAATGTAAATTTATAAAGTTTAAATAATAATTTTTATCGTTAAAAACTATGTTTTTTATAAACCATATTTTTTATGTTATTAAGTTTGCTTTATGTGATATATGAAATTTTAAAATTTTTACAATTTAAAAAATTATAATTAAAGATATTAAATTGCGCACGTTTTCAATAATTGTATTAACATTTTCAATAATTGTATTAATGTTTTTTCGTGATTGTAATCTATGAGTTTTTTTTTTTAATAATTCTATGTATCATATTTTGTTGTTTACAAAGTTTACTTCCAATGATACAAAGGGAATTTTCATTTCGTATTCAATTAAAGTCTATTTTTGTGAAAAACAACTAAAGCATGATTAAATTTAAGCGAAAATTCCAAGAAGGACCATTGGAACAGTAATATTTATTTAAAAGTGTTAACGCATATTGTATTTATCGAAATGGAAATGAGAACCTTTTAGATTATCAAGAAGGAAATGGTAATGACTATTGCACCTTTAATGAAATGTTGAGAAAAAAGCCATTTGTTTTCTTTTATTCGAATATTTATAGATACAAAACTCTATCAAAACATATACATTTTATGATAAATTTATGCAAATAATGATATAAATATATGTACTTCTAAAAGAGAGATATTCGAATATTTCGTTATAAGTATTTGAGTATTTAAAACAAATTTTTCTATTGAAACAAACGCACATAAGTTTATATCATGATTTATATATAGTTCGCATAAAATGTACACATCTTTATAGCATATAAGCATTTTAATAGATTTTATAATTATTATGATACCTTTTATAGGTAATTCAATTACTTTTAAAAGGTCTCCGAATACTTATATATGCTATAAAGATATATATATTTTATGAGAATTATATATGCATCATGATATAAACTCATGTATATTTCTTTCAAGAGAAAAATTAGTATTAAATATTTGAATACCTACAATAAGATATTCAAATGCATCGCTTTTGAAAGAAAAGTACATATATTTATATCCTGCTGTACATATAGTTTATTATTAATTTATATATTTTTATAGAACTTTATATTTATAGATTTTCGAATACCTTTTTTTGGGATTTGAATTTTAAATTTTAATTTTTAATAGGAAAAACAATTTTTTTTTAACGTTTCATTAATGAGGTAATAATCATTTTTATTTTCTTTCTAACAATTTTAAAAGTTTTCATCGGGCACTTTTGGAATTTTCCTAAATTTTAAAAGCACTGAAATGGCCTAAGAGAATACACTTTTAAAATCATTTTTCATCAGACAAAATTCAGAATACCCCTTTATTATAATATTATTATAAAAGTATCACAGTTTGTCTTGTTTTTATTAAAAAATAATTACGTTTTTTTTGGTATAATTACTATTATAGCAACACGGAATCATGACGGTGAAAACAAACATTGAATATACATGTTGGTCTTTGGCTTCATTATTCATATATGCCATCATGGCATCGACGGCGTGCACAAAACGCTTGCTGTTATTTGCGAAAAAAATGAAACAAAATCTAAAAAAGAAAACGAAAAAAAGGACAAAAACTTAAAATAATGTATTATAATCATATTCTTTTAAAAGATTAATCAGACAATCAAACTAAGGTTAAGTTATTATGGAATAATTTTTTTATTGGAATTAGATTAAATAATATTTTTTGCAATTTGATCCCCTACGGTTTAGTTTGCAGCAGCTTCATATGATAACTAACTTGCTACCATTTATCAAATCAACCAAGTTTTGATCCGACGGTACTTGATCTTCTCTTTTTATTTTTATTTTTATACAAAAATTGGTAATTAATTATTGAATTAATTAGAAAATTCGCCAGTATTTAATGAAGAAAATTACTGAAAACGGTAATTTTATTTGGATAACTATCCTATGTATTATTTGTCAGTGAATATTTTTTTATTTTACAATTAAAATTAAGATAATAATATACCTTTTAAATATATTAAAAAAATAAAAATAAATAAAATAAAATTTATATTATTATCTTAATTCCGTGACGATATATACTATAATAATTTATTTTATTTTATTTTATATTAAAAATAGAAAAATTTATAATTTAATTGATTTAGATTTGAATATTATTGAATAAATTTCAAAATTCGTACAAATTTAATAAAAAAATCAGTCAATAAGCGATACAGATCCACGCCTATAAATAAAAATGTTATCCAGCGTGAACGTTGGTACTCGTTCTCCCTTGAGCTATTGAACTTGGGCGCAAAGAGTGTCTCAACTCAACACTCTCCCCTCTCTTCCCTTAAGTGCTCTTGTCGTATATTAATCGTTTGGCATGGATACAAAGATTCTTTCCTCTGGAATTCGCTACTCTGACTTGCCAGAAAGATATGTGAGACCGGAATCTGAGCGTCCCCGCTTGTTTGAAGTGTCCGAATGCGAAAACGTCCCAATCATCGACTTGGGGTGTGAGGACAGAAGCCAAATTATACAGCAAATTTCTCTTGCCTGCATGCACTACGGATTTTTTCAGGTAGTACCCACAAATTTTTTTGCCGCCTGTCGTTTTTTCTTGATGGTGTTGGACTGTTGGTTTATGAAATGAGGATTTAATTGCCCATATCCTCAGGTTATTAATCATGGAGTTTCGAAAGAAACGGTAGAAGGAATGTTAAAAGCGGCGCAAGATTTCTTCGGGCTGCCGCTGGAGGAGAAGATGAAGCTTTACTCAGATGAGCCTTCCAAGACAACGAGACTTTCTACCAGCTTCAATGTCAAGAAAGAGAAGGTTCATAACTGGAGAGATTATCTACGACTACACTGTTATCCTCTCGACAAGTATGTTCCGGAGTGGCCTTCCAACCCTCCTTCCTTCAAGTAAGCCATTTCTCTTCTTCCTCTTCTCATTTTGTTCATGTTGCTTTCTTTTCTGTAAAAATTAAAGCACCCCAAAATCTTAAGTAAGACATACGTAATTTGCCTAACGTCATTCATTTTTATTATATGTCATGCATGTTGTAATGATGATTTAAC
This sequence comes from Firmiana major, assembly GCA_033439115.1. Classification (NCBI taxonomy): domain Eukaryota; kingdom Viridiplantae; phylum Streptophyta; class Magnoliopsida; order Malvales; family Malvaceae; genus Firmiana; species Firmiana major. The sequence goes on from CM065897.1 coordinate 85,583,346, forward strand.
TCACACTCAAAAAAGATTAATTTAAGGCATTATTTTGTAGAGAAGTAACATATTAATTTGATAAAGATTTTCATGTTTTATGATTTTAAGACATTCTTAAAATCTTTTCTCTTCTTTCAAAAATTAAATCGAAACATGTTGCATGAATCGAAAAGTAAAAAAATTGTTATTGCACAAATATTATGGACCCTAACTTTGTTTGAGTGCATTAAAAAACAAATTTGATACGACAACTGATTCTTATATTAAGAGATTCTCTGAATGTTCTGTTACATTTGTACTATATATTAATATTATATTTGATGAATTATAATCATTTGATTTCTTCTTACAAAACCTAATAATTTTTTTTTATTTGTAAAAGTTATGAAGTTTGCTCTCTCAATATTATATATCGACGGTGGAGCTCTTAATTAAAGATGGAATTTAGTCTTTTTCCAAAAGATCAAGGTCTTTTTGCTAACCGAGTTTCTAGTCATTACTCAATATACATACCAAAGGAAAAGTCAAGTCCCCTCTTGGGTTCTTCTTCCTATTGGTCCTCCCAGTGCAAGCTATTGTTGCCACTTAATAAGTTTGCCATGTGCTCACGTGATTTTCCTAGGAGTGTAGGTGATCTATAGAGCATAGAAAATACCACAACTCGATGAGTAAGGGTTCTGTTAGATAAGCTTTCCGTGGTATTTGTTGATTTGAATCAATTTGCTTACTTGTCGTTGGTTCTCACTCCCTACTCCCTGGTCAATAAAGCAATGTCTACACCAAGTCACAGATATTTATATATACATCCATCGACAGCAGCTCATGAGAAAACTTGCATTACTCTATAATAATAGGTGGTGGTGGTGGTGGGATTGCGATTTGTTGGTTAAAACACGACATGAATAAAGATTCAAATCTATTAGTACAAACTTATTAAGCAAATAAAAGTGTAACTTTGCGAAAAGTCAGAGGTAAACGCGGAGTAATGGATTCTCTATAAATATGTACGTAATAATAATAAAACAATTTTCCGTCCGAATATAGGCCATAAGGAGGTGCCGTTTCACTCATTAGAAGAGCTATTAGAGTCTATTTTAGCACGTGTTGCATTTATTGATTCTTGGCACTGGATTTAGACAGACGACAGACGTCAGGTTTTAGAAGGACGTGCATGCAAATGCAGGCTTTTTTCTGGAACCAGTGAGAAAATACCTGTCCGAAACTCTACTCTATCTATTAGTGGTGAAAAACATTTCATTTCACCCCATTCCCTAAGTTCTTCCAAATCTTAGAGAATCCCGAATAGCGGTGGAGAATTTTTTTAGATTAAAATTAATATTATTTCAATTAGGAATATTCGTTAAAATAGTTTTATTTTATTTTTAAAATATTAAAAAAATTATTTTAAATTTTTTTAAATAAATGTTATAGGAAAAAAAATCTAGTAATAGAGTATTAATGTAAAAATTTATTGGTTCCTGTGGCAACTTGAATGAGTAGTCGTAATCGTAGTGGTAGTGCTATTAAGAGATGTGGACACAGCTCAAAATGGGTGGTAGCCTTTTATAGGTAGTGGACAAACGGGTCAGTAAGGGCGATGACCAGGTCTTTGATTGACGTAGTCAGAGAAATTATTCTGGGCAACAACATGATTGGCTCCGAACTTTCACTTTTGGACTTAATTGGCTAATGGTAACGTAATTAAAGGTGATAACGGCAAGAAAAGCCGACATCAGAACCGTTTATGAAATAGATTAGAGCGGTGGCCGAGGCCACGCGTACAGGAATACAGGAAAGAGACAACGGCAGCAACAGAAGTGAAATCATGGCCTAAAGCCGTGTTGACGTAATCAGATTGGATAAATGAGACCCAAATTAATTGAATTTTGGGCCGACTATTTTAATAAACACTGATTGCTAGGCGCCGACATCCTGTCTAGAATCACTTCTTCTTTAAGCAAATGTAAGTATCCAGGGATTAGGATCAGGTAGGATGGAGAATATTGCTTATAAATATTTGATAGATTTAGTTAATTTTAATATTGTTAAAAAAAATTATGTCATACAAATCTTATCATGTTAATTTTATGATACATATTAAATTTAATCATACAAAATTAATTTAATCATACCATTACAAATTATATCATACAAACCTCATACCAATCATCATGCAAATTATCATATCAATTATCCTCACTTATCAAGCAATTAAATTTCCTAATTCATTTGTGAGACCGTGTCTATTAAGAGATATTGTTTGTCTTGGAGATTTTAGATGATCTCTTTCTCCATTTTATAATTTGAGAAAATGCATTTTAATAAAATAAAATAAATCTGTAAGTCACAATCTAATTTTTAATTACATATTTTTCTTAAATATCACTTTTACTTATACAAGTATAAAATTAAATTAGTTTCACTCAGTTTTATTTTTTATACTATTTATTTTTTTAATATAGCCATTGAATTTTATGTTCTTTTCTTATAAATTATAAATATCAAATTTAAAGTTAATCGAAAATATTTAACTATTAATTCTATAATTAAAAACTTTAACCTTTAATATATGTTGAAATTACTTGAAACTTTACTTGCATAACATATATGAATAAGTTATTAAATTTAACGGTTAATTTGTAAAAATATTATTTTCACATAAAATTATAAAAATCATATAAAATAATTTGTTTTACATTAGTATAACTTAATCCCTCTTCAATCTTCATATATATTTTAGAATATAAGTTTACTTGATAAATTAAGTCACATGGACATACACTCTTGATGATACGGAGGACTTACCTGATAAACTATCCACTATCTTTCACACTTTAAATATATATTTTTTTAAAAATAATTTTTAGTAATTTAAGTATCTCTTTAACAATTTCCTTCAGTTTACCCTCTAAATTTATTGTTTTTATTTTTTTTATATTTGGGTTTTATTAAATAATTTAAAAAATTCGTGTATCTGGACACAAAATGATATATAAATATATTAAGTATTCAATAATGGGTAAGTTATAATTGCAAGGGGCGGTGGCTTGATATTTTTTTCTTGTTTTCCCATTCATATACTATAATTGTGATGCTGATGATGAGAGGTACGTTTGACAATTTGCCTTGCAGGGGTTATAATTTATGAAGTCCTAATCAACTTTTCCAGATTGCTTGAAACTCTCTGTGGATCGAGAATTTAACTTATTCTAGATGAAAGATTTTAATAACTAGTGGAATCACCTTTTCCAAACTGTGATCATCATCTTCCTCATTTGCATATTTAATCGTTTTTTTTTTTAAATTTATTATCGTAAAATTATTGGTCGGTAAAGAACTACAACCTCCTTGAAAGAGACACTCTTCCAATCTGAAAGAGCCATGCTATCAAACCATTCTAAAATTAAATACTTTGTGTTGTCAAAGTAGGTTAGAAAAATGATCATGTTGGTGACAACTTTGAATTTTCTTCTAATGTTTCCCTATTTGCTCTGTGATTAATATCAGCATGGGTTCCGTGCTGAGAGTTTTACTTAAAAATGAACAAATCTTTGCTGGTAACAGTACTTGAAACGATTACATTATCAGCCGATTTACATGGAAATCTACTAATATCATTCTTTCATATCCCATTTATCATTATTGTTTCTTTTGCCAAGTAAAGTACTTTTCGTTTAACAATTAAGACTTGACTTAGTGATTATTAACCCTCCTTAAGAGATGTTAGATCTAAGATTTAAATCTTCATTCCTCGTGTATCTCTTATGAACTCAAGAAAAATGGTACTTCTCGTTTTGCTTGGAGGAATGTTTGAAAATAATATCAGTAATATTGTAAAGGCCCCAGCCAAAGAAGATAAGACTTGATATATACATACATATGCTCTTTTTTCTTAGTTCAATTAATGTCTAAATGTTTGATACGTACATTCCATGGAGGAGAAAGAAAGAGTTCTAATGCCTAAATGTCAAACTGTGTTGAATTGATAGGGAAATTGTAAGTCATTACTGCGTAGAAGTTCGAGAACTTGGGTATAGATTACAAGAATTAATATCAGAGAGCTTAGGCCTGGAAAAGGATTACATAAAGAACGTTCTTGGGGAGCAAGGGCAGCATATGGCTGTGAACTATTACCCGCAATGTCCACAGCCAGAACTCACTTATGGATTACCAGGACATACAGATCCCAATGCTCTTACAATTTTACTTCAAGATTTGCTAGTTGCGGGCCTTCAAGTATTCAAAGACGGCAAATGGCTTGCTGTTAATCCCCACCCAAATGCTTTTGTCATTAACATTGGTGATCAAATACAGGTATTATACTACGTTGCCTTTTGCACAATTAATGTGAAGTTATTAGTAATTAAACTTGAGCTCCTTACAAAAGTTTATGTAGTTGAGTTGACTTGTTTTGTTTCTAAACTACAGTAGGTTTCAGTTCTCAAAAGTTATTAGTAATTAAAGTTGAGCTCCTTACAAAAGTTTATGTAGTTGAGATGACTTGTTTTGTTTCTAAACTACAGTAGGTTTCAGTTTTCAAATTGCATTACGGTCTTTAGTTTTAGCATGCAAATATGCAACCTTGCAAGCAAGATTGGGTTATGACATCCATGATTGCAGGCTTTGAGTAATGGGAGGTACAAGAGTGTGTATCACCGGGCCGTTGTGAATGCCAATAAGGAAAGGATGTCTGTTTCTTCCTTCCTATGCCCACATGACGATGCCTTGATCGGCCCCGCAAACCCTCTCACAGAAGATGGAGCTGTATACAGGGATTTTACCTATGCAGAGTATTACAGTAAGTTTTGGAGCAGGAACCTGGACCAAGACCATTGTTTGGAGCTTTTCAAGAACTAATACCAGCTTCCTTGCCTGCTTGCTGCCAGTTAAAATGCCACGCGGTCTAAATTACAGAGGCTATGGTTTTATTTTTCCAAAATGCATAATTGCGGCATCACTAGAACGTCCCTTACTTATTCAAGGTAGTGCGCCATTTTTAAATGCTGCATATTGCTATATTGCTGGCCACAGCAGCCATTCTGGCATCTTACCGTAACTTATCCATTTGTAGAACTTCCAAATTTCTGTTGATTGTGTTTTGATTCTCGGTGCACAAAGAAGCATGGAAACATGTATCATTTCCCTATATTATGTTGTGTACCCGCATGCTGGACAATATTCTATCTTAGATGGTTCTAAGCAGGACAATCACATATTATATTATGAAATGGTGAATGTTAAAATAATTTGAGCCTAGCTAGCAATACTGACAGCTTCTGCTGCCGTACAGCTGAAGTTTTCCTACCGCAAAGCCAGTCCGGTGCTGAATTCCCTTCTTCCCATTCTGATCAGCCACCTTATTTTCTTAGGATGCATATGCATACTGTTGCATAGTAAATATATTTGCACTCACACTCTCAGAGTTGTTTATACTGATCTCGTAATCGGATTTCATAATTGGGGAATCTGAATTTTCACAAAACTAGAACTTAACAGGACATATGATTTTAGCCTTAATCACACAATTTGCTTGTGCAATATAGGCATCTGTTAAATTTAGCGGTTGCATCTATTAAATACTTAAATTGGAAGTCTTAATTATATTGACTAGATCAACTTTATGGAGTGAATACCTATATTGCACATGCAAATATCACCAAATCTACAGGGATGCTTCTGAAGCCCATTTCTCTTCTTAATTGAACCTTTTAGCCATGGTTTCTCTAGAATCTGTGGTGTCGATGGTCTACTTTTCCTTCATCTGATTTTAACTCTGACTCAGACTCTTGAAGATAATCGTGCCATTAAAACTTTAGCAACCTTAAAAGGGCAAAGTCGATGAAAATCTAAAGGGATGCTTCAAAGACAGAAGTACATTTCATTTCTCAGTTGATCTTTTTCCACCAAGTTATTCCAGAATCTGTGGTGTCGATGGCCTACTTTTCTTTCATCTGATTCTAACTATCTGCAACATCTGTCGGCACAGCCAGTTTAGTCATCTCCATATTCAAATTTGTCAAACTATAGTTACCTGCTGAATAACATCCCATCAGTTGGTTGTCTCTATTGCTTTAAGCAACAAGTGTTGAATTGCTAGTAATAGAAAGCAAACGGAACAAAATCTCATATTGCTTGTGGATAAAGTGATTGATTTCTTTTTAAGGGGAATTAAATACAAAGGGCAATTTAAAGACAAATGGACTTGTGGATTTGTTTGATCTTTGAAATTTTAAATTCTTATAATAGATATTTTAACATTTGTGTATGTAAAATAAATGGTTGTTAATTAACAAACAATTACAACTATTCTGACTCTTTAGACTCCAGAAGAGGAATAGAGTGTAATATTCCTTAAATTGTTACAATAAACATTTTAACAGTTATGTTTGTAAAATGAATGATTGTTAATTAACAAACAATTATAACCATTCATTTGTAACTCTTTAGACTCTATAAGAAGGTTATAGTGCAATATTCCTTTGTAAACATGACACTGGTTAGCAATCTTATGTTTATAAATCAACAAGACCCTATCAAATTGAACAAGTGGAACCAATTTCACATTGATGGAAAGAAAATATGAAGTTTCCTATCTTGAGTTTATAAATCAAGAAGACCCTATCAAATTGAATTAGTGGGACCAATTTCACCAAATGTAAAGATAAGATGAAGTTTCCTTTCTCACCACTCCAAAGCTGTTTTATGTTCTGGATTCATATTTGCAATCATTGGCAAAATCAACACCAAAAGAAACAAGTTCATTAAAGGAAGAAAGCAAAAAAAAAAAGTGAAAAAGATGAATCAGTGTGTCGTGGTCACATTCTAATTTTTCTTATAGATCATATCTATGATCTTTACTCAAATTATGCATCACAAAAAGAAATCTAGGCTTTCTTGAAAGCCAATTATCAAAGTGAGAAGAGAGGTACAAACAAATTTATGACAATAAATTATTTTGATTTCAAAATGACTTGTGACATGTCTGTCATGGATCAAGTCATTGAACTACAAATATTAATTTTTAGATTAAGAGATTTGGAGGTGACTGTTCGTGGAACTTTGCAAATTGAAGTAATTTGTCAAAATTGGCTCATTCATGAAACAATTACATGAAAAGAGTTTTTCATTCTCTAGAGAGTTTCACATCGAAACAATTTCAGACTCATTTGTAAATTGAGTTTGAAACTCAAGTTAGAGAGAAGAAACTCATGGAAGAGAAGATCTCGAATCCAAATTCACAAATAAATGTTAAAGGGAGCAATTCTAGAAAATCAGGAAATAAGTTTGGAAAAAGTTGGAACAAATTTTGTAAGATCTGAAAATTCTCAAAACTTGATTTAAGTGAATTAATTATAATTATTGGACTTAAAAATGGATTAAATATGAAATTCAAATTAATTATTGAGATGAGATTATAATTGAATGTAAAATCGAAGATTAATTAAGTAGATTAGTGGAGTAAGGACTAAATTGAATCAAGTGTGAAGTATTGAAATAGACCCATTGTAATTAAGAATTTGCATGTATGATTTTGGTAATTTTCTCCACCTCATTTTTTGACCAATCACATTTTGAGAAGTGGCAGCCATGGGGCAATCCCATCCACCGTGGCCGGCCACTACCTCTTATGCTTCCATTTTCAACCAATTCACATTGCCTTTGTTAAAAATTCAAACAGAAATATCTAAGGGAAAAGATATACCTAGTGAGTAAAAGAGAAACTTTGGGAAATTTGATCAGGGATCGGCTTAGAGGAAAAGTAAAGAGGATTGCTTGTAACATGAGACTAATTAAAGTATAACACTCAAGACATCAATAATGATAACTCAGTTTTGACTTATTTATAGACACCTAATTTTTTTTAGGATATTTCATAACACCGATAAAAGACATGGTAAGACTCTTTTTAGAAGAGCTTTCAAGATCCATGTTTATGCGAAATTGACTCGATTCTGGAGTCTTATGATTAATTTAGATCTTAATTAGCTCTAATTAAGATAAAAACATAATTTTAAAACTAGATTTGTATTTTCTTTGATCAAGTTTTTTTTTTTATGTAATCACAGATATCATCATCTGTTTTATAGTTTCAGACTAATTTTGTTAGGATTGAAGTGGATTCAGGTAAAATTCTTCCAACAACGGTCAATTAAATGTCTTTTTCTGTATTCATTTAGGACAAATTGTTTTCAGTTCATTTTAATTATTTGTAAAGTCAATTTTTGAATTTTGAACTAAGAAATTTGAGTCATTTCCAAGTCAATAATTATTATTTTATTTTAATTTTTCTTTATCTTCTTTCTTTATTTAAATTCTTTCCATTTTATCATTTTTCATAAAAAAGTTAATGGAAAAAATTAAAAATCAATATAAAAAAAGGAAGAAAACCAGATCCTACCTTTATAAGGAAAGATCTAATCTTGTTAAATAAAAGAAAATCCTAAATTTTTAGGGGTTCAATTAAAGTGTTGAAGGACACTTAAATGAATTTTTAATATTTAAATATAAATAGAATATTAAATAATTTTTGACATAGAATAAGAATAAGAAAATATTTAATTAAGACTTGTAAGATAATGTATGATTTGATATTATTTTAAAATCAATGTTGTAGGGCTGCTAATACCTTCCTCACACGTGAAGGAACTCTCGAACCTATACTCTGAATTGTAGACTTTAATTTATCTTCTTAGAAAATCTTGAAAAGATAGAGTTAATTTGGTGACCAATCACACATAGTAAAAAAGATTGGTGGCGACTTCATAGCCATATTTCTAGCAGTTAGGTTCTAGGAATTAAAATGTTATGACATTACTAACCGATAATTACTAAATTTTAATGAATAATAAGAAATTATTTATCAGTGTCTCTTTTAAAACTTATAACAAGAATCTCATAACAAAACATAAAAAAAGTGCTACTGTTACACTAAGAAGTTGAGCTTAAACTCTTGATGAAGATTAATTTTTTGGAAATTGGCAGAAAATAACAAGGACAATTAAAAGGAACTCTACTTATGTGAATATGAAGTGGTGTCACTTCAACAAAAGTTTAAGGGGTTTTAGTCTTGAAATATTTACAGAAATTAGAATTGTTTAGCACATAGCCATTGAAATAGTGCTAGGAGCAAAAAAGAGATCTTTGTGGAAATTAATAAATATGAAATGTGTGGTGCTTTAGATCTTAATAGTAAGAGTCATGGTTGGACACTATGTACTTTGTTAATATTCTAAAATACTTACCCTAATTGAAGGTTTAAATTGATGAAATACCTTCATGTATGCATTATATTTATTGGGAAAAGATACAAGCATTACAAGTTAGTGGGGATGTATTGAATAGCTTGTAATATAAAGTAAGGGGAACAAAATCTCATATTACTTGTGAATAAAGAGATTAATATCTTTATAGGGAGAAATCAAACACAAAGAGCAATTTAAGGATATATGAGCTTGTGGATTTGTTTAGACCTTTAAATCCATTTTAAAGGGTCAAAGATGTGCCATTGGTCTTTAAATTACTAAGTTTGCTTTTCATTTTTACAGAAAAAATATTTTTTGATTTTGAATTAAAATATTTTAAAATTTTAAATAGTTGCAACAGAAATTTTAACAATTATATTTGAAACAATTATGATTGTTAATTAATAGACAATTATAACAATTTCATTCATAACTCTTCAAACTCTATAAAAGAATAATAGATTTCCAATATTAACTCTATTTTCTTAATTTCTACAAAGACTTTTTAAGCTTTGTTGTATCTTTAAATAATTTACTTCTATGTGAAATAATATTTTACTTAAGAAAGCGTAATCTACAAATAGGGATGTAAACGGGGCGGGTACCCGTTAATTTTGGACTATCCGACCTCGAACCCGATTAATAATTACAAAACCCGAACCATATAATTACTCGATTAATTTTTGAAACAATTACCCGAACTCTACCCTAATAAATTTTGTACTACCCGTTAAATACCCGAACCCGTGTAATTACCTGATTATTCAATTTATATTTTGACAACCCGTTTAATAACCCGAACCCGAAACCTGACTATGAAAAAAATTATTCTAACATCAAAAATCAAAAACATAAAATTAAATAAAAACATACATGTTCCATCATAATTAAACAAACTTTAATAGTTCAACAAGTAACTTGAAGCCATTATGAGTGCATAATATATATCATAATATTTCTAATTTGATACATTGATTTCTTATGAAATTATGATATATTTATGTAATGTAAATTAATTTAATCAATGATAATAATATTAAATGATTAAAAAGATGTAGACCTTAAATTGATAATTAATATTTTCATTACAATTTGTATCATATACATATACTATAGTATCATATATGTAAATGATCATATATTATAATATCATATGTTATAATTAACTATAATATTATATACTATAATATAAAATTATCTATTTATCATATACTTAAAATTTTAATTTGAATCATTGATTTTTTTGAGTAAATAATGTTTTATTATAATTGATAATTTCAATTTTAAATACAATTTGTATCATATGCATATACTATATTAGTATCATATATAATACATGTAAATGATCAATTTGCAAGAATTACATCTTAATCAAATTTGAAACTTTTATTATTTTAATTTCAGTAGTTTATATTTAAAATTTAAATATTTATTATTTTAAACATAATTTACTAATTTAATTTCATAATTATTTTATTATAATGTTTCATTGATTTTTTGACTAAAAAATGTTTTACTATAATTGATAATTTTAATTTTAAGTATAATTTATATCATATACAAATACTATATTAGTGTGTGTGTGTGTGTATATATATATATATATATATATATATATATATATATATATATATATATATATATATATATATAAGAATTTGATTTTAACTAAATATGAAACTTTTATTATTTCAATTTCAGTACCTCGTATTTAAAATTTTAAGACATATTATCTTAAGCATATTTTACCCAATTTATTTTCTTATTTTTTTTTTTTTTTATTTTTTTTTATTATTTTTTTATTCAACAATGTTTTATTAAAATTTAAAATTACAATTTTAAATACAATTTGTATCATATAAATATACTATGAATTGATATCATATATGCAAATGATTAATCATTAATGTGTAAGAATTGCATTTTAACTAATTATGAATTTTTTTAATTTAATTTTAGTACATTATATTTAAAATTTTAAAACTTATTATTTTAAGTATAATCAATTATTTTAATTTCATAATTATTTTTATTATGCTAATTACTAATTTTTTTTAGACACACAATTTTATTGTATAAATATTTTTTAGAACACATTATGTCAAATATAAGTTATGATTTACTTGACAAGTTCATTGTATAAAGATTAAAAGATGAAGGTCCAAGTCCCCACAACCTTAAAAATTATATTTTGTAAACAAAAAATAAACGGGTTCGGGTACCCGAACCCGATTAATAACCCGATTACATTAATCTGGTTCGGGTACCGGGGTATCCGAGGGATACTACCCAAACTTTACCCGAACCCGTCATGGGTAGTGAAATTACTACCCGAACCTGATTAAAATCCGTTTATCGGTACCCGAATCCAACTTAAACAGGACGAGTAGTACCGGGTATCCGTTTACACACTACCCATTTACACCCCTATCTACACACCTCAAAGCCTTTATAATCAGACTATTTACTGCTGATTCCTAACACCTAGACGATTTGAAAACTCTTTCCAAAGTTTTGGTAAAAGAAATTGCCAGCAACAGAATGCATGTTCATATAATCAGCTTCTTCGTGATTGATTCTCAAATTGAGGCTTTATGCCTTTCGGAGACATTAATCAGCACTTTCTTTGATATTTGCAGCGAGGGAGGGATACATTTATCAAAGTATAAAATAGTAATTATCTTACTCAAGAAGCATAAAATCTCATTCTTATTGTTTTCTGTGAGCAAGAACTATGTATTCCGGAAAGCCAACTTTGAGAAACTCACAAAGCTTAGAATCCAAAAGCAATGGTCAAGCGTGTAAGCAAGACAAAGATTCAAACCCTTTTGAGAAACTCCATGATATAAGATCCGAAAGCACAACACTTTACTTGGAAGCCTTGAAATCCTGCACCCTTTGCCAAGGCCTCAAATTCCTTCTCAGTCCTCTCTTTCCCACCTGGGTTGTGAGCCAACATGATACAATCAATATGGACAACTAGCTTTGTGGCAAGGCTAGGATCTGGGTAATCTGGAAGAATGCATTCGGCAACAATCACTTTTCCATTGTCTGGCAAAGCTTCATAGCACTTCTTCAAAAATTTCAAGCAGTGTTCATCGCTCCAATCATGACATATCCACTGCATGAGCACATACATGTCAATAGCAGAAATCATGGTTGATCTGGCCAATAGAATTTCGAATCCATGTTTTTCACTATGGTTAGTGCACTGGTCAAAACTTAAATCGTTAGTGTTTTCCTTCTTGTACCAACATGCATTCTGCCTACTATAATAGAATGAATTTCTCTGCTTTAAGTTTCCTTTACCTCACAAGGGAAGTTCAGGAATTTATTTGAATCCCCGGAGCAGTGTATTAGAATGTTGTTCTGAGAACTCATTATAGATTTCAAGAACCTCCTTGCCACCCTTACCAAATAAACGGGAATGGGAAAAAGAAAATTCTTTAGAGGTGAATGAAATACTCTCTAGAGTTGAATCAGTGAAGCACAGGTTGAGAGCTAGTGGGGCATTCCACATGTCATCAATTAGCTCCATTATTTCTCAGATGGTTGACTCCAATTAATTAACAAAAAACATAATAGGTAGGTAAAACAAAGTTATTTTTCAGTTGATTCGAACTCACCTTCATGAAAATGGCGTCTCCTTTTGGAACACTTACAAACATGTCTCCACCAACATGCTCCACACCTACAGCCAAAGCACAGTGCAATCTCATTTCAAAAACATGATAAGGAGCAACCCAGTTTCGTCTACACATTGAGGAAATCAATAATTCATACAAATGTTAGCCCACAATCAGCAATGAATTGATCAATAAACTGCTTACTACACAGTGACTTCTTCAGAAATATTCAGAACCTATTATTGAAGAGACTAGTGAAGCATGGTTAAATCATACCGGGATAAGCTGGGGCATCTTCAATAACATGAGGCAAATCAAAGTTAATGCCCTTTATGGAAGGGTGCTTGGAGACAATCATGTTAAGCGTGGCTCCAGTACCACCGCCAACATCAACAAGTGTTTTGATTCCCTCAAAGCCATCATAGCTCTCAAGAATCTTCTTCATGGTAATGGTAGAGTGATCAGACATTCCCTTGTTGAAAACCTTGTTGAATCTAGGATCTGTGCCATGGTACTCAAATGCGGTCATACCGTAGGCCTTGTTGAAAGGAATTCCACCTTCCAGCACTGCATCTTTCAAGTAGTACCTGCAAACAAACCAACATGCATAGTTCTCAGTCCAATTTCAATTCACATTTACATGAGTTAGTGGACCAGGAGAACTTCCTTGCTTGAAATATTGAATCTTCTATCATTCATATAGCAGTCCAGTTTTGGCACATCATTTGAATTACCATTTACATAAAAAATAGCTTAAACATTCAGCATCACTTTCAACTATTATAAATTAGGAAGGTTCAAAGAGTAGCATCAATTTGTTAACCTGAGCTCCCTTGAAAATTTGTGAAACAGAGAATCAGGTCCCTATCATGTTGAAGATAGCTAACAATACAGCGATTCGGGCCAATACGGCGAGAATACAAGGAAAGTACAAAATTTTGGTGGAAGAGAAATTATCCTTCCACCCTTAGCTTTAATTTTTTTTTTTCACTAAAAGAATAAGTATTAAATGCATGATCAATAGAATTTTTGACTTCACAAGTGATATTAAAATGATAATATATGTTTTATTTTATTTATTTTTACTTTTTAAATTTTTTTTAAACGTATGTATTATCATTATAACCCCGCTTATAAAGTTTAAAAATTTCATTAATGATATATTGGATATTAATCATTTATTAAAAATTATATATCCTAAATAATTATTTTTCTCTTTTCAATTTCACAAAAGCCAATCACATTACTCATTCAAACTAACTTTAAAACAGTCCCCCAATTCCAACTCCTTACTTCATCGGTATTTTGCTTTCCTTTAACCATAAAACCATGGTTATGCGTAGAGTGCATCGTATATAATCCCTTCTATACTAGTCACCATCACAATGATCAATAGGTTGTCATTGGAATACTAGCTAGTTAGTATCAACATTTAGTAATGGCTTTTTCTTTTTCAATATATTTATGTTCCTATCATCTGATGAATGTTGAATACTTAATCTGTCACTAAAGTTTGACGTACTTGATAAAGATAAAGTTAAATATAAATATAAAAAAGAACCCAATCATTCACATATTTTCCATAGGGAGGGCGAACAAACGCACTTGTCAAGGATGATTCGGATATTCTCCTCTTAATTAATAGTACCCTCGTTTTCCATTTCTAAATTTAATCCTAAACAAATGTTGAGTGTTAGGTGTGGTAGCTGTTATGACCCAAATTTCAAGCGCTGGCGCCTAATTTTTTATATCAGATTTATCTAATTTTGCAGTCCTAGTATAGCATATCCTGTCAATGGGATACTCCCTTTTGTTTTTGTTTTCTTCCCACCTAGACACAACCTAACTATACTTGAGCATCAGGATCATAATCCTATCTTCAAGTAATTCATTCTGGAAGACACTGTTATTTTAAGCATCAAGGACTTGTTTGAAACAGTGTCTGGATTTTGTGGACAGAAGAGAGGTAGATGTAATGGTTAGGGTTCAGCAATTGAATTCAGTGGATCAGGGAGGTAACTAGGATAAAAAGATGAAATATTAGTCCAAATAAATTTGAATGGTTAAAAAACAGAGAATTTTAAAGATGAGGTAGGAAAAGAAAAAGATATATAGATTTTCAATATTTTGATAACTAGAGTGCATCAGGTAACATTTTTTTTTTGGGGTATGTTCAAATAAGTTCTTGAATTTTATTCAAAAAAGAAAATAAGTTTATGATCTTTAACTTATTGGATGAAACTAAAGCTAGAAACATTTATTTTATTGTAATTAAAACCTTGATAGTGCAGAATATTCATTTTTTTTAATAATTTTTTAAGTCAATGATTTAATTCATGAAAAATGTTTACTTAGAATTTTTTGGATGAGATGAAGACTAATATTTTAGGGAATGTTATGGTAAAAATTTTGTCAATTGAAAGTCATTCACCCAGGTCTAATTATAATGAAATAAAATTTCATAGTTTTAGTTTCATGAATAAAAAATGGGATTTGTTTAATTTTTTAGTAATGTTTGAGAAGTTATTTAGGCATTAATTAATTAATTTTATTTATTTACTTTTACAAGAGATAGGAGCAGGGATTTACAAAAGTCGTTTTTTCCTCATGTAATTGACCTCCTGACAAGCACAAGATTGGGTAAAATCTTGTTTTATAACTAATTATTTTATTAATATTAAAAATACTTCTTTCATGTATATCTAAGTAAAGTATGCCAAGTCATAATCATGTTAAAGAAAACTTTCTATGTTCCAAGTTACAAAGGAGGCGTATATAATTAGTAATTACAGAGCAGAGAACTAATATTGTTCATTTATCAAAGTTCTGATTATGTTTCAAAGAGAGGTAAATACTCCTAAATATAGAGATAGTTTCCGAGAATGGAATACCCTAGTCATTGAATTATAATTATTATCTGAAAAGAAATGAAAGGTCGAGATCACAACTTTATCATTACAGTAAACAATGATATGAGAAAGCTCATCAGAGAGACACAGAAGATTTCTTTTGGGGCGTAAGAAATTAAGGTATAAAGTGCTTACCAGCTCTCCATAAGGACCTTGTCTTGATTCATGAGGCTGAGGGAGGAAAGAGTTACACCATCCTCATTCTTGGTCAAGAATTTGCTGACAGGACCAAGGCCATAGAGTCTCTCCACTTTACCGTCAGGGAGAGTGCGCAAGGAGCAAGTGAGGACGGAGTAGCTAGCCAGGAGGCGCAAGATGCGGTCTAGCATGACAGCTGCATCAGGGTTCTTGGTGGGTAACTGGGAAGCCACTTCTTTTGGGGACAGGAAAGCACCTGGACCAGCTTTGGCCATGATCTCCAGCAGGTCAAGTTCTATGGCTGACTTGAGGACCATGGGTAGAACCGAGGCACTGGCCAGTTGCATGGCGAACAAGTTTGCTTCCTCATCAGAGATTTGGGTGGGAGTCATTTGGGTTTCACCGGTTGAACCCATTGTTTTCTTTGGTTGGGATATTGGAGTCTGCTAAGTATGAAAGGCTGAAAATGAAGTAGAATTGTGGAGTTGGAATCCACGGGCAAGACAGTGGCACACCAAAGTTGTGTTATATAAGGTGTTTCGTCTCAACTACTTTCCAAATTTCCCCTGTACACACCCACCACCTAAAACACTGACCCTACATCCACGTTCACACCCCCTCTCTCTGTCTCCATTGCCTTTTCTTTTTATTTTAAGACCACTTCCCCACTAATGTTTAATGCTTTGGTAGGTATTATACGTATGCATCTGAATGCAAATTCGTATTTCACCATCAGCCATGATTTTAGAAGATATATAGTGAAAGGGAACCACATTGTTTTTTTAATTTTCCATTAACGTAAGCCATAAGGAATCAATCATTGGAGTATTTCAATAATTCGTTGTTTTTCAAGACAGATTTTACTCTGCTCTGATCATCTTAACGGCCGTTTGACAAAGGGAGGAAAGAATGCTATGTCAGTAGTGAAATTTGATGGATGCAATTCAAAGTCAATGCTGGAACTGCTGTTCTGTTTAGAGTTAGAACAGAGCCATCATATGACGTGCAAACCGATCGAGTTAGGTTCATGCTGTAAATGTTTATGGAGAGAGAATACCGATTTTGAAAGCGATCTTTTGTTTTCTGTGGGACGAAATATGAATAAGATCCATTATAACCACTCATCAGTATAGAATACAGAGCCACCGAGATATACAGATACGACAAGTATATGAAGGAGTTGGTGAGTGGGTCCAAAGTGTCCGATTGTCCATCATTAAATTTACTTGAAACGATTGGAAACAACTCTGTTGACTATGTATAATGTATGTATCTATATGGTTTACATAGACTTCCAACCAAATCTGATATGATACCAGAGTTTGCATTGAGAATGAATGAACAGGGTTCCCAATCATATGATGAGACAATCTTCAAACCCACGATTTTCAAATTTGCTTGGAAGAAGCAGAGATTAGTAATATAGTACTTATTTCGATTTTGTCACATTCATAATCACTACTCACTATCTTATTTTGTAAAGGAAAAAATTTATAAGATTAGCCCCACTTTTGGTTTTTAGGTTCAGACACATGTTATGCCATACATGAAAATTTCAGAAAGGAATCTGTAGGCCATGATTGGGATCTAACTCGTTTTAGAAGCAATTTCAGAAACGAATGATACACATTTTTGTTGTTATAATTGAAATGGTGATCTGATTTGTAGAGGTTTTCTTCGATGGATGAGGGCATTGACATCTCACCATCGTATTAGGAAAAAAAAAGGAGAAATGGGCATTACATCTCACCTACTACCGCAAGCCGAAAAATTTGCAGCAATTGGTGACCAGAAGAAACTTCAACCAACTTGATTTGACCCCTTCTCTTTGATCCGGAAACTAGTTACTCTCTGTCTGTTCGTGAATTGTTAAACAATGACTTCTCAACTTCGTATGCATAAATTATATTTGAATTAACATAATGACTGACCCTTAAATTATTAGGTCAAATGTCTAAATCATCATTTCATTTTAATTAACGGTATTTATGATAAGTATAGAATAAATTAACGATAAAATAATATAAATATTAAATTACATTTCTTAAGTTTAGAGATGACATTTTAATAACCTTTATAATTTAGAGATCATTTGTGATATTAACCCATTATATTTAAATAACTTGCCCCTTGACTCACCATTCTTAATGATCGGCTATTAATGATTTATAACTTCCAATTTAAATAATACAAATGAACTGGGATAATATGTCATGGGCTGTGATTTTTAATCGAGAATCGTGCAGCCTTAGATTTGGAGATTGCGTCCTTGGAAGCCCAAGTCAGCGAACGCCTTTTTCACCCTACGATCATACTCATGTATTTAAATTACTCGAACCCCAACCAGTCAAGATATTGGAGCAAAACAGAAAACTAAAAAACATTAACGTATTTAAAACACTCGAAAACCCTAAACCAATCAAGATACTAGAGCATGGTAGTGATTAATAGCAGCTGAAGGTGATGAGATGTGAATTGAATGGAAGAAATCTGTGTTTAACAGGGTTTAGGGAGAAGAAATTTATGAAGGAAGTTTAAAATGAAGACAAGAAAGAAAATTAGCTGAACAGAAGGAGAGAAAATAGAGGATGTTATTAATTGTATATTCCTTTGTCCATTGATGGTATTTTTATGTATGAGTTCAAGAAAGCTAATACAAGTGCTCGCATTAACAAACTATTAACAAACTAACAACCAGTTAAACTATTATTACTTAACAAAACAGCTACCTTTTCCTTTGTCTCGTAATAATACTCTCCACTGCAAATCATCTTTGTCCTCAAGGATGAAAACCTGGATACTTCTGCTAAGGCTCTAAAAAGACTCTCACACTGCATCCTCGGGAAAAGAGTTCTTCCTCACAGCTTTGCCTTTTTTGTTGACCATGTGCCTATCAAGTATGCTCATAGGTTCCTTGGGAATCAACCCCACATTATCCTAAAGAGGAAATGGAGATTGTTTAACCATTGAAACAAAGTGTTGCTTCAACTGTGAAATATGAAAGACTGGGTGTACCCGAGTACCCTCTGGTAACTTGAGTTTGTAGGCTACAATAATTTTATCTGACACTTCATAAGGACCAAAGAACTTGGAAGCTAACTTCAAACAAGACCTGTTAGCCAAAGTCGTTTAATAATAGTGCTGCAACTTAAAGATAAACAAAGTCTCCAACCTCAAAGTTCCTAGCAGCTTAAAAAGCTCTTTCTAAAAATGATTGGTGAATATATTGTCCTTATCGAGTATCGTTAGGCAACCCATGCAACTTATAGATGTTATCCAAAAACAACTTAATGGTCAAGGTAGTATAAAGATGGGATAATGCAATAAAATGAGCATATTTACTTATTCTATCAACCACAACCAGAATCAAAGTCATCCTTTTTGAATTTGATAGACCTTCAATGAGGTCTGGAGAGATATCCGTCCAAGGCTTCTCAAGAATTGGCAAATGTTGTAATAAACTTGGACTGGCTGAAGTGTCATAGTTATGATATTGGCAGATAGAACACTCCTTCACAAATTCTCTAATTTATTTCTTCAGCCCTTTCCCATAAAAAACAGCACATATTCTTTTCATAATTGCCTCTATGCCAGAGCGCCCCCTTGAGGAGAACTATGAATGAGTGTAGGTAACTCCTTTCTTAAGCTATCATCATGCCCTACTACAAGTTTTCCCTTCCTTTGCAACAGATCATCTTTCCAAGAATAATTAGAAACATTGGTAGGGGACCCTTTAAGCTGATTAATCAAACGAATCAAAGAAGAATCGGCTAATCAAGACTGTTTAATCCTCTGAAGAAGTGTGCTATTAACCATTGAGAGAGCTTGCAACTGAGGTTTCCTAGAAAAGGTATCTACAACAGTATTAGTAGAACCCTTCCTGAAGATTACTTCAAAATCATAGCCCATCATTTTCACGACCCAAATTTGTTGATTGGTGTGTTAGCCTTTTGGTCTAGTAAAAATTTAAGAATGTAATGATCAGTCTTAATTTTAAAATGCCTTCCCATAAGATATGAGTTCCATTTCTTTACAACTGATAAAATTGCTAACATCTCTTCCACGTACACAAAGAGAACTTGGTGCCTTGGAGATATTGCTTTGCTGAAATAAGCAGTTAGTCTCATTCCTTGACTCAAAACAGCTCCAATTCCTGCACTTGAAGCATATGATTCAACAATAAAAGTGAAGTTAAAATCAGGTAAAGCCAACATTGGAGCATCAACCATGGCCTGTTTAAGAGTCTCAAAAGCTTACTGTGCTTGGCTAAACCCCTAGAACCCTCCATTCTTCAATAAATCAGTTACCGATTTAGTTATAACACCATAAGCTTTTATAAATCTTTTATAGTAGCTCGTGAGGCCTAAAAAACCTTTGAGCTCTTTCAAAGTTGTTGGCACAAGTTAATCCAGCATAAAAGATACTTTAGCCTCATCCATATCTACTCCATCTACACTAATTACATGACCCAGATACTCAACGTTTGTTGCTCTTATCTCACACTTGGATAGCTTGACAAACAACTAATCTTGTAAAAGAACCTGGAAAACCTGTTGAAGGTACTGTAGATGAGACTTGCAAGTAGTTGAATACACTAAAATATCATTAAAGAAGACTAACATGAATCTTCTTAAGTAGGGTTGGAATATATGATTCATCAAGCTTTAAAAGATTGATGGTGCATTGGTGAGTCTAAAAGGCAAAACTAGAAGCTCTTAATGTCCTTGATGAGTTCTAAAAGCACTTTGATGCGTATCTTCCTACATTCTTATTTGATGATACCTTGCCGTTAAATCTAACTTAGAAAACCAACAAGCTCCAGTCAACTCCTCTAACAACTCTTCCACCAGTGGTATTGGAAACTTATCTTTAATTGTAAGTTGATTCAATTGCCTATAATTAATACATTATCTCCATGAGCCATCTTTCTTATTAACAAGCACCACGGGCGAAGCAAAAGGACTATTATTATCCTTTATAATGCTTGTGCTCTTCATTTCTACCACAATTTTTTTCTATTTCAATGCTTTGAAATGATGGATATCTATAAGGTCGCACCTTCACAACTTGGGACTCATCCTTCAAGGGAATATGGTGGTCATGATTCCTTTTTGAAGGCAGCCCTAGGAGTTTCAAATAGTGCAGGGTATTTCTGAAGCAACTCACACAGTTTCAACTTAGAAGAGAATGGCAACTTTAGTTTACCTTCCAATGACATAAGCTGGCAAGAGCTCCCTATAGTGACTAAAATTGTGCATGCTCCTTTACTAGCTAAAACAGTTATTCAAGATAGTTGTCTCTTAAAAGCCACCCATATCATTCCCCTTTGCTAACCATTCCAAATAATTTTATTTGTTCTTTTATTAACTGAAAAAGGATCAAAATAAAATTCTTACATAAACTTCTTTTGTTGCATACATGTGATTAGAAACATTCAAAAGCATCATTCTTAAATTGTTGAAAGTCTCGGTCAAAGTCTTTTCAAATATGTCAAAATTTGTTACATTTCAGTATTTAACATATAAACAGAAAGATATCTCCATAAGATTTAAAGGATTATCTGAACAAGCATTTATCATACCATATTATTAATTTTTTGCTACCACGACATTGCTCTACAATCTTTTTGCTTGTTATGTTAAAGCAGCTTCGACAGATATTAGGTTGAACTTCATCTCTACAGAAGAAAAGGTCATAAACCTTGTCTAGATTTTTACTTTCATTAAGGGCAAAGAAATCATATATATTTTGTTGATTATAATGTTGTCGAACAAAATGCGTTTAAGGTTGTTCTCGAACTGACTGAAATAAATATTATTAAATTTTACTCAGCAACTTGAGATAAGTAGTGAGACAATGAAGAAAGAAAGAAGAGCAGAAAAATGCTCCTAAAACAGAAAAAAAATATATTTTAGTACATCATGCTCCTCTAGCGTTTTCAATAATTCAACATTGCTATAGTAAGTACTTTCAAAAAAAAAAATATTGCTATAATAAGAGAAATTAATCATATAGAAATTAAAGCAAACAAAGACAGAATTAAGATAAATTTAAATTCTTTAGAACCATTTTAAGATAAGTATTGTGGGTGTTAATCTTTTTTCATACGTAATCGTATTTTCAAAATTATGATTTTTGAATATAAATAAAACATTATCTTTAGATAAAAATATGTGACTAATCACATGTAAGTTTAAATGTTTGATAAAAATTCTATTAATTTTTGTATATAGCGAATCAGGATTTAAATATTAACTCATAATGACAACTATTATGTTATTTTGTTTTTGAAGCATTTTACTTCCTCTTCACTCATTTTTCCTCTCTTCCTTGTTATCTCACAAAACACTACTTATCTCTATGCAAGTTGCTCAATAAGATTTAATTATACTTGTTTTAGCCAATTTGAGAATAACCTTAATCCTCTTTTTTTGGCAACATTTTGATAAAGGAAATATTTATGGTTTTTTTTTACCTTAATAAAAAAAAAAATTCAAGGTATCGCCATCAACTAGTCTATTTAGATGTGATGAGTCATATATGTTTTTCTAAAGATAAAACTTAATCTTTATCTAAAGAATTTAAAGTTCGGAAGTACGATTGCATACAGAAAATAATTAGTATTCCTGCAATACCTATCATAAAATGGTACTAACTAATTTTAGATTATTTTTACTATTTACCCTATATTTATATTAATTTCTATATGCTTATGTATTTGAAATATTTCTAATACTTTTCTATCAATTTGGCTCCATTTTTTTTTAAATTCCCTCATATATTATATGATTTAAAAAATAGACATAAACTATGATTTATTGAAAATTCTCTCTTAACCATCCTATTGATTTGACTCCATCTAAAAGAAACCTTTTCACTTAAAAAATTTTAAGAAGTCTCAATTAATTTTCTTAAAATTCTTTCATTGGCATAATTCACGTTTATTTCTTCTTTTTATATTACTTTATTTCTTATTTTTGTTTTATCTTAACTTTATTTATTTATATTTATCTATGTTTTTAATTTATATTTAAATAAATATGGACTATAATTTATTGAAAAATGTCTCAAAAGTATTCCAATAATTGGCCTCAACTTAAGAAAGAATATTTTCACTTAAAAATTTTCGAAGAGTCTCGATTAACTTTCTTAAAATTTTATCATTGGAATAATTCATATTTATATTTAATAACTAATTAAAATTAAATGCATATTTAATTTTTTTAATATTTTTAATTTTCCTAATTTCATTCTAATAAATAAAAATCATAAATTATTCGTTATAAATCATATATTATATTAATTAAATCATAAATTAAATCATACCTATTATATCAATCATAACAAGCTTATCAATTAAATTACATCAAAATAAATCGTACAAATAGTTAATCATGCAAATTAATTTATTAAACCTTAACCTAAATATCAATCTAAAATTACTTACTTAACCTAATTATCAATCTAAATTACATCAAATATCTAAAATAAATAAACTCAAAAATAAAAAGAAAAAAAATACTTCTCCTTCCTCTCTCTTCTTTCCTTCTTCTCGGCTTTCCTTCTCTTTTCCAGCAGCTTCTTACGATTTCGCTTCAACAAATTTTCCTGCTCACTCTTTTTCTTGGCAGCGAACTGCAGGGGAAGTAGCGAGCACTTTGGGGTGCAGTAGCTTCTACCTTCAGTTCTGTTCTGCTAACGGTTCCAACTTCAACAACAGCTTTATGTCTCAAACAATTCAGGTTCTGTTCTAGTTCAAGGTTTGACTCAAGTTATGTTTCTGTTGCAACAGCTACAACTCCTGCTTCCACAGACAGCAGCTTCTCACACGGTTCTCGGTTTCAGCAACAACAGCAACTCTGGGCTTGCTTCAAGTAACAGGTTGGTTCTGCAGTTTTAAGATACTGCAAACAGCAGTAGCTCAGAGCAGTGGTGGTTCGCAGGCAGCCTCGGAAAGGTGGTGATGTAGCAGGTGCAGGAAGTGGTGATGCAAGGATGATGGAGAAGTAGCAAAACCGGGAGCGGCACGGAAGATGGTAGCTGGCGATATGCTGATGCAGCTGCAGTGAATCAGGAATAGGTGAAGCGGGGACGCTCGGACAAAAGGGAGTCTCGGCAGGAAGATGCTAGTGCGCGGTGGGTGAGAGGAAAATAACTTGGAGCGGTTCAAGGATGATAGAAACCGATAAAAGGTGATGATGCAGTGGCTGCTTGGGGGCTGTGGCAAGATGAGATGCAGAACAGAGGACGGAGGGAAGCAGGACAGTGCAGAAGGAATGAACACGGTGGTTGAGTAACGAATGATGATGATGGCTGGTGAGGTTCTCGGCGGTGATGCAGAGAATGCCAAATGAATCCTTTGGGAGGCTCGGCTTGCAGCATATGGCGATGATGGTGTGATGGCCGGAAGAAGATAAGGGCTACTGTGATGGTGGCCATTATATATATATAGATACATGTTCTTTAAATTCAATTTCTTGCCGACTTGCTTTTTGTTTGGTTGCGGAGGAAATTTGCACTTTAGTAAAAAGGGTGTGTCTGAATTATTATGTTAACGGTGATATTTGGAGTTAAAACTTGTTTGGAATTAGACAAATTCTGTGGTTATTGTTATTATTTCCTAACAACAATGCTCTTCTTTTTTTATTGTTTTTTTTTCTTTTTTCCTTCTTGTTGTCTGTTAGTTTGCCTGTAGAGATTATCTCGCATTTAAGGCATCTTTTGTCTGCATTTTCCCTTTGATACTACACCTCATGATATACATTGTGACGTGGTATGTAAAAAAAAAATTTAACTTTAATGTTGGACTTGTTGTGGTCGGAGCGTTGGCATTTACTATAAGAATTCTGATAATTTGGTTTATTCAATGCAGTGTTATTGTTATGTTTGTAATTCCGCTGCTCCATATGAGTGTTGGATGGCACATTTTCATGCTTCAGAGCTTGTTGAGGATTGGAAGTCTCAGAGGAATTTGAGGATAGTGACACTTCGGCCTCGTACATCATGAAGAAGCTCCTCCATTCTATTTCTCTATATGTCTTTGTTCCTTGAACATACGACCTTATGTTAATGTCTTGTTGCATTTAATACTGCACATTCAAAAGAAAAAGTGAATTGTTTTGCCGTCACTTGGTCAAACTCATGCTCAAAGTTTGGTTGTTGCCTTTTTGGACGCTAATATTTTCATGAAAGCCATGAAAGATGTACAATTATCGGTGGTTTAACATGTTATATGTTACAATTAAGGATAGATGAGATGTAATAGCCATTTTCAAGTGAATGAAATATAAATATTCATTAGGAATTTGATTTTAAAATTGTGTTCGAAAAGCTCAAACTTTATTTTAGCATTAAGATTGAAAGATGTTCTCTCTGGTTAGGTTTACTTGCTGCTATATGCATGGGAAACCAGCATCTGTCTACTACTCTGTCAAAAATCTTATACCTACTAGTAGACTTCTCAATCCTAATACATGATAAGTTACATTAATTTTTAGATTTGACTTATATTTTCTATTTTGTATTGTGAAGGAAGGAAAATGTACAAAATGGATTAAAAATTACAAATTCTGCTCAAGTCACAAAATCAGAAGAAATCTTAAAATTCAAGTCAAGATCTATCACTTGTAACTGAAGTTGACTTAAACAGTCTAAAGATGGCAAGTGGAAGATTTTAATTATTAAGAAAAAGATATGCAATTACTGTCTTTGGCAAGTGGTGGAAAAAGGAAAAAAATTTAATTGTAATCAAACTCAATCAAGAGAACTTTCCTTTGAAAACAGATTCTGGGCTTAAGATATCTAGTATTTATAGACTAAGAGAAGGCTAGGGAGAGAGATCATCTTGAATCATCATTATAGACATACAATTTTATATATTTCTTTAGTGTTTTTCTCTAAACTTATGGCTTGCTAAGTTTTTAGTCTAGCCAAAGGATAATTAAAGTTTGGGTTCTTCAAGAATTGTGAGATCTAATTAGTTTTTATTTTGTTCTTTTATATTTTTACTATTTATATATTTTCTGTTCTTGTTTAAATTATTATTTTGATTGATTGTGCAAAAAGGGTCATTTGTTCAATTGTCAGGATAATATATCACCAATTAGAAATCTGAATCCGTAATTGTTTAGGCATTCTAATATAAGTGGTAAATAACATAATTGATTATAAATAGATTTTCAATTTTATGTTAAGAAGATATATAATCTACCTTAAATGAACTTACATGTGTGTTTGTCGGTTAGAATTGGTAGTCTCTCTAGTTTTCAATACTGTTGGTAAATTAAATTTTAAGATCGTATCTAAGGTTGTTTAACTAACAAGAGAAATAATTAGAGATCGTATCCTGATTATCGAAGAAGTAAGGAGGGATAAGTTGTTAGGTCGTACCAATAACCCTAACCAATTTGATAAAGATTAAAAAAATTTATTTTTGCATCAATGATCAATTCCCTGTGTTGAGTTAATGTATTTTGAAATGACAAAACAAGTTAATTCAATAATGTTAAGATGATATACAAACATGTTTAGAGGTTATTAGTACCAGAACTTAGAGTTCTGCTGATGAGAGATCGATCTGGGGTATGAGAGATCGATCTCCTGGGTTTTCACTTGATGAGAGATCGATCTCATGATGGAAGAGATCGATCTGGCAAGCCTTAAATCTGTACAAAGGCATTTAGGAAGAATGAGATCGATCTGCAAGGGTTAAGAGATCGATCTGGCTAAAGCTAAAGTTGAGAGATCGACCTGGTCTAGGAAGAGATCGATCTCCCTTAAGAGCTGAAGACTATAGATCGATCTGAGAGATCGATCCTCACTCAAACAGAGAACTTATGAGATCGATCTGGTAAGGAAGAGATCGATCTCCTCAAAGTCAGAGAGCTAAAGAGATCGATCTGTGTTGTTGAGAGATCGATCTCCTCTCTACGAGAGTGCATGGCAGATCGATCTTGCCTCAAACAGAGAGACTAGGAGATCGATCTGCCTATTCGACAGATCGATCTGCCTCATTATTTTCAAACTAACAGATCGATCTGCTAACCTATGAGATCGATCTCCTTGTGTATTTGTGCTTCAATCTTGCAGGATTTATAACTAAGAGATCGATCTGGCCAAGAAGGCAGATCGATCTGGCACTCTACTGGAGGTACCCAACGGCTAGTTTCTGCAAAACACAACGGGAAGAATAGCATTTAATGCTCCAACTACCAATCCTTCAGTATTTAACCAAGCATTGAAGACAAAGAGAAGAGAGACACTATTGCTGCATATTCCAAACATTCTCAAGCTTTAATTCTTTCATTCTTTGTGTCCCTATTGCTCATTCATTAAGAATCATTGTAAAAGCTTAAGTGCAAAAAGCTACATTTGTCCTACCACTTTAAAGCCTTATATTGTATTCAGTCTTATCTTAAAAGAGAAGAGGATTGTTCCTCAGTGAGAGTAAATTGTAAAAGGCTGAATACTTTTTCTGTATTGCTAAGGGTAGAGAGGTTATTCCTTAACCTGCAAAAGGAACTGTGTAAGCTCTATTGAAAGAGAGAAAGAAAACACTTGACAAGAAGGTCAAGGAGAGAGGACGTAGGCAAGAGTTTGGCCGAACCTCTATAAACGATTGTGTTTGTTTCTCTCTTCCCTACTCTGCATTAAATTATTATACTGCACTATATTGCTCATTATTATTTGTGATTAAATTGTGATTAATTTTTAATTTGTCATAATTGTTAGAAAACCGATTCACCCCCCCCCCTCTCGGTAGAGCCAACAATTGGTATCAGAGCTAGGACTCTTTAATCACATAGGAACAACTTCCTAAGAGTTAGAAAACGATCAAATGGCTCTTAACAATGTAGCAACTAGTTTGATAGGAGAGGGGCACTCCACGGTTAGACCTCCCATGTTCAATGGTGAACATTGTTCGTATTGGAGGACTAGGATGATGCTATTCATTCAAGCAAATGACTATGAAGTATGGAGAATTATAGTTAAGGGACCTCAAATCCCTACAAAGAAAATAGAGGGAAGAGATATCCCCAAAGAAGAAGATGAATGGGATTCTAATGACATTAAATGTGCACAGCTAAATGCTAAAGCTATGCACACATTATTTTGTGCTTTAGGTCCTAATGAATATAATAGAGTCTCCAGATGTGATAATGCCAAGCAAATATGGGATAAATTGGCAATAACTCATGAGGGTACAACCCAAGTGAAGGAGACAAAAGTAGGTATGCTCACACATGATTATGAGCTTTTTAGGATGAAGGAAGGAGAATCGATTAGTGATATGTTCACTAGATTTACAGACGTAATTAATGGACTAAAATCCTTAGGAAAAATATATTCTAACATTGAAATGGTAAAGAAAATTTTAAATAGCTTACCTAAATCATGGGAAGCTAAAGTGACGGCAATTGAGGAATCTAAGGATCCTCACACATTGTGTCTAGATGAATTGATAGGATCTTTGCTCACTTATGAGATGAAACTTAAAAGAAATGAAGAGCCACCCAAGAAAGTGGGTGTTGCTCTAAAATCCACTGCTCAAGAGGAGATCAAAAATGAGAGTGGGAGTGAGGAGGATATTGAGATGGCAATGTTTACCAAAAGGTTTAATAAGTTCATGAGGATGAAAGCTAGTAGTAGTAATAGGAGAAACAATAGGAGAGAACAAGAGGAAGTAGGTAGAAAAGACTCTATTGTATGTTATGAATGTAAAAAATCGGGACACATAAAATTTAACTGCCCTCTTCTTAAAAGGTCAAATGATAGGTTTCATAAAAAGAAGGCAATGGTGGCAACGTGGAGTGACAGTGATTGCTCCGATGATGAATCAAATGAGGACATTGCCAACTTATGCTTCATGGCTATTGATGATGATCAAAAGGTAACTTCTAATCTCAATGAATACTCTTTTGATGAACTGCAAGATGCATTTGATGATCTAGCATTAGAGTATGAATCTATGAGCATGAAGTATAAAAAGTTAATATCTAAATTAAAAAGGGAAAATGAGATAATGTTAAAAGATAAATTGGAATGTGAGAAGAAACTAGAGATTTCAAATCTAGAGATTTGTGACCTTAAGGAGAAAAATAGCAATCTACATAACTCCTTTAATAGATTTCACATGGGGCAACAAAAGCTAGATAGCATGTTTTTTTGACAAAAATGGCTTAGGGTATAATGCACAAAGTAGGGAGACCCATCTTAAGAGCTTTATTGCTAGGAAGAGCATGATTAAACCTGCAATTACTTGTTCATATTGTAATAAGAAGGGACATAAGTCACATTATTGCAATATAAAGATGATGAATCTTAAAAGAAAAATTGTGAAAAGGATATGGATTCCGAAAGAGGTAATTCTTTCCAAGGACTGTAATGCATTAGCAAAATGGATCCCAATGGGATCAAGAATTGCATTTACTAACCTCCAAGGACCCAAGAAAATTTGGGTACCTAAGATTTGAGTTTGATTTTTTGTAGGTGATTGAGCATAGCCACAAAGCTAAAACAAAAGATGCTTGGTACTTAGATAGTGGATGCTCAAGGCACATGACGGGTGATAAAAGCCATTTCAATTCCTTCAAATCGAAAATTGGTGGAGAAGTCACTTTTGGGGACAACTCCAAAGGCCAAGTGGAAGGAAGTGGCTCAATAGGTAATGATCATTTCTCTTTAGAAAAAGTATTACTTGTTAGGGGTCTAAAGCATAACTTACTAAGCATTAGTCAACTTTGTGACAAAGGTTACAAAGTAATTTTTGATTGCATGAAGTGTAATGTTATAGATCCTAAGTCAAATAAAATTCTTCTTCTAGGTCATAGGCAAGGTAACATATATATAGTCTACCTTAATGAACTCAAAAATGAAAACATATGCTTAATGGTAGACAACAAAAAGGAATCTTGGTTATGGCATAGAAGACTAGGTCATGCTAGCATGCATGTACTATCTAAGTTAGCTAGAAAGGATCTAGTTATAGGTTTACCCAAAATATCCTTTGATCATGAAGAAATATGTGAAGCTTGTGTTAAAGGGAAACACAAGAGGACAACTTTTAAGCCTAAGAATAGTGTATTTAGACTTATTTAGACTTATTTGGACCAACTAGAACCACTAGCCTAGGTGGGAAACACTATGGATTTGTAATAGTTGATGATTACACTAGATACACTTGGGTGTTCTTTTTGAGAGTAAAAAATGAAGCCTTAGAGAAATTCATAACTTACTCAAAGGTGACTCAAAATGAAAAAGGATATACAATAACAAGCATTAGAAGTGATCATGGCAAAGAATTTGAAAATATAGGATTTGATGAGTATTGCAATGATCAAGGAATTAGCCATAATTTTTCAGCCCCTAGGACACCACAACAAAATGGTGTAGTTGAGAGAAGAAATAGAACTTTGGAAGAGATGGCTAGGACCATGTTATGTGAAAATAACTTGCCAAAGTATTTTTGGGCTGAAGCTATAAACACATCATGTTATATAATTAATAGAGCTATGATAAGACCCATGCTAAAGAAAACTCCTTATGAGCTCTACAAAGGCAAGAAGCCTAACATTAGTTACTTCCATCCTTTTGGCTGCAAATGCTTTGTTCTAAATAATGGAAAAGATAATTTAGGAAAATTTGATGCCAAGAGTGATGAGGGAATATTTCTAGGATATTCATTGAATTCAAAGGCCTTTAGAATATATAACAAAAGAACATTAGTGTTGAAGAGTCTATTCATGTTATATTTGATGAATCAAATAATATATCTAAAGATTCAACCAATGATGAAAATGTTGGAATATTTGATGAAGGCTTAGAAGATGACTTTCTAGAAAAGCTTGACTTGAATAAAGAAGATGAAGAAGAAATAGAGGTTTTAGAAAGAGAGCCTAGAGCACCAAGAGAGTTAGGATATGTAAAAGATTGTGAAATAGTAGGAGATCCAACTCTTGGAGTTAGAACTAGATCATCCCTAAGGAATATGTGCCAATATATAGCCTTTGTATCTCAAATTGAGCCTAGGAATGTCAATGAAGCCTTAGAAGACAATAATTGGTTCCTAGCAATGCAAGAAGAATTAAATCAATTTGAGAGAAGCAAAGTATGGAAACTAGTTCCTAGGCCTAGTGATCACTCAATAATTGGAACTAAATGGATATTCAAGAACAAAATGGATGAAAATAGTGTGATCACAAGGAATAAGGCTAGGCTAGTTGCTCAAGGCTATAGACAAGAGGAAGGCATAGACTATGATGAAACATATGCACCGGTAGCTAGATTAGAGGCAATAAGAATGTTACTTGCCTTTGCATGTTATAAAAACTTCAAGTTATATCAAATGGATGTAAAGAGTGCATTCTTAAATGGTTTTATTAATGAAGAAGTATATGTTGAGCAACCTCCCGGATTTGAAAATCATGAATTTCCTGAACATGTTTTTAAACTATCTAAGGCACTTTATGGGTTAAAACAAGCTCCTAGAGCTTGGTATGAAAGGTTGTCAAAATTTTTAATAGAAAAGGGATTTTCAAGAGGAAAAGTGGATACCACCTTATTCATTAAGAATAAAAATAAGGATTTATTAGTTGTACAAGTGTATGTAGATGATATTATTTTTGGTTCAACTAATGAGTCTTTATGCCAAGAGTTTGCTAAGATCATGCAAGGAGAATTTGAGATGAGTATGATGGGAGAACTCACATTCTTCTTGGGACTTCAAGTGAAGCAAACAAAAGTTGGAACCTTCATCAATCAAGCAAAGTATACTAAGAAATTGCTCAAGCGATTTGGAATGGACAATTGCAAACCTCAAGCCACTCCAATGGGCACCAACATCAAGCTTGATAAAGATGAAAGTGGTAAGTGTGTAGACACTAAACTCTATAGGTCTATGATAGGCTCATTGCTTTATTTAACTGCAAGTAGACCAGATATTTTGTTTAGTGTATGCCTTTGTGCTAGATTTCAATCCTCTCCTAAGGAATCACATCTATTGGCAACTAAGAGAATCTTTAGATACCTCAAAGACACTCCCTCACTAGGACTTTGGTACCCCAAGGACTCTACTTTTGCCCTTCATGCATTTTCAGATGCTGATTTTGGAGGCTGCAAAATAGATAGGAAAAGTACTTCAGGTACTTGCCAATTCTTAGGAAATAGGTTAATTTCTTGGTTCTCCAAGAAACAAAACAGTGTAGCTCAGTCCACAACTGAAGCTGAGTATATAGCAGCTGGTAGTTGTAGTGCTCAAGTGTTGTGGATTAAACAACAAATGAGAGATTATGGTATTGACATGAAACAAGTGTCTATTAAATGTGATAATACCAGTGCCATTAATCTGTCTAAGAATCCTATTCAACACTCCAGAACCAAGCACATAGAAATTAGACATCACTTCCTTAGAGATCATGTACAAAAAGGGGATATAATTTTAGAGTACATTGATACTCTACATCAAATAGTTGATATATTCACCAAACCCCTTGATAGAGATAGGTTCTGTATCCTTAGAGGTGAATTAGGACTCATGGATATGCCTTAGGACTTTCATGTTTTAAAAATCTTGGTTTCAAGTTGATTTTAAAAGAGTTTTTGCAAAGATTTTCTGGCAATGAGGATGAGAGATCGATCTCCTTGCAATATAGATCGATCTCCATACCTCCAACAAGCCTAAATCATCAAGGTTAAGCTAAGCAGATCGATCTTCTAACCATAAGATCGATCTCCTTACATCTCTGTTTAAAGGAAGATCGATCTGTCCACACGACAGATCGATCTCTTCAAGCTTCCGCATTCTACAGATCGATCTTTGCATTTGGCAGATCGATCTGCCTAAGCCTCTGTTAAACGACAGATCGATCTGTGTGTAACAGATCGATCTCCTTAAGCCTCTGTTTGCGACCAGATCGATCTGGCCTTACGACAGATCGATCTCTATTGGATTCTGGAAATGACAGATCGATCTGTCGCCTCGACAGATCGATCTCCTGTGCCCTGGAGTATAAATACCCGCGTAAAATTCCCAAATTTCCCAAACCCAATCTTCAAAATTCCCAAATTTCCCTCGCATTTCTTCCTTTGATTCGCGACCAGATCGATCTCTGTACGGTCCTCCTTGCGTCTCGGTGTCCAATTCCGGTATTGTAACCAACATTCCTTACTGATTTTCAAAATCTTTCTTCCATTTGTGTTTTTAATTCTAGGGCAAACCTAGGTACTGTTTCATTGATTTTCTCGATTTTGAATCTATTTAGCGCATCTGTAGAATCTAGAATCATGCCTAGGAAGTCAGTAGCAAACAAACCTCCTAGAACCACTGTAGAGGCAGGTTCCTCATCACAACCCATTCCTCCACCTCCTGTCGCTTCCTTCAATCGGTGTTTTAAAACACCAGCAAAAAGAAAGCGATATGAGGAATACTTCTCAACCATGCCAATCAAGCATTGGCGTACTATAGATTTTTCCTTCCTCAATCGTATAGATTTTCCTTACATGTCAAAGTTTGAGGAATTTGGTTGGATGAATTTTTTGAAAATCAACACTCCCGTTCCTCCAAATTTAGTTCGTGCATTCTTTTCCAATGTCGAACTCCTTTTTGACCCAAATGACACTTGCAAAATTATCGGTTTCAAAACCTATGTCATGGGTAAATCAATTATAATAGACACTGAAATTCTAGCCAAAGCGTTTGATATACGCGATGAAGGCTTAACGAATGAGGATGAGGAAGTCCCCTTTGCGTTTGAACTCCCCGGGGACAAGGCGAGTAACCTTCCAATGCACCTTCGGTTACTCCACCTAATAATCTCTTGGAACCTCCGCCCTTTCGGTACTCGTCATTCTACCGTTAGGCGTTTAGATCATTTTTGGCTCCATCACATTCACACCACAAGCCAAAAACCTAACCTCCCTCACTTTATATACGAAGATTGGCTGAAGATTGTGCGTGGACAAGCTACCACAATCGTTTTTCCACAACCGGCAGCTTATTTTCTTCACCGCCTTGGTATCGACTGCAGCGGCGAAACCGGCGAACTCCCCTCTCCCAAGAGCGTGCTTAACATTGAGACCCTCCATCATATGGGGTACTACAAAGACCTCCGGGGAGAGTGGACGAAAAAGAGGGATCAGCAACCTGCAGAGGCTATGGAGGAGGACCCCACTGCTGAGCCAGTGCATCCACCTGCAGCACCAGCTCCAGAACCATCGGCTCCGCCCACTGCACCAACATCGTCTCCTGCTGACTTGGAGATGCTCATGACGATGATGAATGACCTCAGTCAGCAGATGAATGACAGCTTTGCCACTCAGCGGCGTATGATCGAGGTCTTAACCCAAAGAGTGGATAAGATTCAAGAGACTCAAGAGGCGATGTTCGATGAGCTCCAAGTAACACGCACGCACGTTGAGAATCTTTTGGATCGTGATCCTCCCTCACAATAGGCATTAGGTGCTTTGATTTAGTGTAGTTACAACATTTTAAGCTTCTTGATGTTATCTGTGAGAAATTTGCTTGAATGAAATGTGATTTGACTGGATATTGGGTGAGTTAATGAAAATGTTGATTTTGAAATGCCATGAATCTTCTATTTTGTGTGTGATTGATATGACAAAAAGGGGGAGAAGAAACATGTGTTGTGGTTGTGTTAAATGTTTTAAAAGAATGATTTAATTGAGGGGAAGTTATGATTTAATTGAGGGGGAGTTAAGATTTAACTGAGGGGGAATTAAGTCATTAACAAAGTCAAAAGCTTACAAAAAGGGGGAGTTTTGCAAAGTCACTAAACATGTTTATTTGATGAGTTTTGTCATATCAAAAAGGGGGAGATTGTTGAGTTAATGTATTTTGAAATGACAAAACAAGTTAATTCAATAATGTTAAGATGATATACAAACATGTTTAGAGGTTATTAGTACCAGAACTTAGAGTTCTGCTGATGAGAGATCGATCTGGGGTATGAGAGATCGATCTCCTGGGTTTTCACTTGATGAGAGATCGATCTCATGATGGAAGAGATCGATCTGGCAAGCCTTAAATCTGTACAAAGGCATTTAGGAAGAATGAGATCGATCTGCAAGGGTTAAGAGATCGATCTGGCTAAAGCTAGAGTTGAGAGATCGATCTGGTCTAGGAAGAGATCGATCTCCCTTAAGAGCTGAAGACTATAGATCGATCTGAGAGATCGATCCTCACTCAAACAGAGAACTTATGAGATCGATCTGGTAAGGAAGAGATCGATCTCCTCAAAGTCAGAGAGCTAAAGAGATCGATCTGTGTTGTTGAGAGATCGATCTCCTCTCTACGAGAGTGCATGGCAGATCGATCTTGCCTCAAACAGAGAGACTAGGAGATCGATCTGCCTATTCGACAGATCGATCTGCCTCATTATTTTCAAACTAACAGATCGATCTGCTAACCTATGAGATCGATCTCCTTGTGTATTTGTGCTTCAATCTTGCAGGATTTATAACTAAGAGATCGATCTGGCCAAGAAGGCAGATCGATCTGGCACTCTACTGGAGGTACCCAACGGCTAGTTTCTGCAAAACACAACGGGAAGAATAGCATTTAATGCTCCAACTACCAATCCTTCAGTATTTAACCAAGCATTGAAGACAAAGAGAAGAGAGACACTATTGCTGCATATTCCAAACATTCTCAAGCTTTAATTCTTTCATTCTTTGTGTCCCTATTGCTCATTCATTAAGAATCATTGTAAAAGCTTAAGTGCAAAAAGCTACATTTGTCCTACCACTTTAAAGCCTTATATTGTATTCAGTCTTATCTTAAAAGAGAAGAGGATTGTTCCTCAGTGAGAGTAAATTGTAAAAGGCTGAATACTTTTTCTGTATTGCTAAGGGTAGAGAGGTTATTCCTTAACCTGCAAAAGGAACTGTGTAAGCTCTATTGAAAGAGAGAAAGAAAACACTTGACAAGAAGGTCAAGGAGAGAGGACGTAGGCAAGAGTTTGGCCGAACCTCTATAAACGATTGTGTTTGTTTCTCTCTTCCCTACTCTGCATTAAATTATTATACTGCACTATATTGCTCATTATTATTTGTGATTAAATTGTGATTAATTTTTAATTTGTCATAATTGTTAGAAAACCGATTCACCCCCCCTCTCGGTAGAGCCAACAATTGGTATCAGAGCTAGGACTCTTTAATCACATAGGAACAACTTCCTAAGAGTTAGAAAACGATCAAATGGCTCTTAACAATGTAGCAACTAGTTTGATAGGAGAGGGGCACTCCACGGTTAGACCTCCCATGTTCAATGGTGAACATTGTTCGTATTGGAGGACTAGGATGATGCTATTCATTCAAGCAAATGACTATGAAGTATGGAGAATTATAGTTAAGGGACCTCAAATCCCTACAAAGAAAATAGAGGGAAGAGATATCCCCAAAGAAGAAGATGAATGGGATTCTAATGACATTAAATGTGCACAGCTAAATGCTAAAGCTATGCACACATTATTTTGTGCTTTAGGTCCTAATGAATATAATAGAGTCTCCAGATGTGATAATGCCAAGCAAATATGGGATAAATTGGCAATAACTCATGAGGGTACAACCCAAGTGAAGGAGACAAAAGTAGGTATGCTCACACATGATTATGAGCTTTTTAGGATGAAGGAAGGAGAATCGATTAGTGATATGTTCACTAGATTTACAGACGTAATTAATGGACTAAAATCCTTAGGAAAAATATATTCTAACATTGAAATGGTAAAGAAAATTTTAAATAGCTTACCTAAATCATGGGAAGCTAAAGTGACGGCAATTGAGGAATCTAAGGATCCTCACACATTGTGTCTAGATGAATTGATAGGATCTTTGCTCACTTATGAGATGAAACTTAAAAGAAATGAAGAGCCACCCAAGAAAGTGGGTGTTGCTCTAAAATCCACTGCTCAAGAGGAGATCAAAAATGAGAGTGGGAGTGAGGAGGATATTGAGATGGCAATGTTTGCCAAAAGGTTTAATAAGTTCATGAGGATGAAAGCTAGTAGTAGTAATAGGAGAAACAATAGGAGAGAACAAGAGGAAGTAGGTAGAAAAGACTCTATTGTATGTTATGAATGTAAAAAATCGGGACACATAAAATTTAACTGCCCTCTTCTTAAAAGGTCAAATGATAGGTTTCATAAAAAGAAGGCAATGGTGGCAACGTGGAGTGACAGTGATTGCTCCGATGATGAATCAAATGAGGACATTGCCAACTTATGCTTCATGGCTATTGATGATGATCAAAAGGTAACTTCTAATCTCAATGAATACTCTTTTGATGAACTGCAAGATGCATTTGATGATCTAGCATTAGAGTATGAATCTATGAGCATGAAGTATAAAAAGTTAATATCTAAATTAAAAAGGGAAAATGAGATAATGTTAAAAGATAAATTGGAATGTGAGAAGAAACTAGAGATTTCAAATCTAGAGATTTGTGACCTTAAGGAGAAAAATAGCAATCTACATAACTCCTTTAATAGATTTCACATGGGGCAACAAAAGCTAGATAGCATGTTTTTTTGACAAAAATGGCTTAGGGTATAATGCACAAAGTAGGGAGACCCATCTTAAGAGCTTTATTGCTAGGAAGAGCATGATTAAACCTGCAATTACTTGTTCATATTGTAATAAGAAGGGACATAAGTCACATTATTGCAATATAAAGATGATGAATCTTAAAAGAAAAATTGTGAAAAGGATATGGATTCCGAAAGAGGTAATTCTTTCCAAGGACTGTAATGCATTAGCAAAATGGATCCCAATGGGATCAAGAATTGCATTTACTAACCTCCAAGGACCCAAGAAAATTTGGGTACCTAAGATTTGAGTTTGATTTTTTGTAGGTGATTGAGCATAGCCACAAAGCTAAAACAAAAGATGCTTGGTACTTAGATAGTGGATGCTCAAGGCACATGACGGGTGATAAAAGCCATTTCAATTCCTTCAAATCGAAAATTGGTGGAGAAGTCACTTTTGGGGACAACTCCAAAGGCCAAGTGGAAGGAAGTGGCTCAATAGGTAATGATCATTTCTCTTTAGAAAAAGTATTACTTGTTAGGGGTCTAAAGCATAACTTACTAAGCATTAGTCAACTTTGTGACAAAGGTTACAAAGTAATTTTTGATTGCATGAAGTGTAATGTTATAGATCCTAAGTCAAATAAAATTCTTCTTCTAGGTCATAGGCAAGGTAACATATATATAGTCTACCTTAATGAACTCAAAAATGAAAACATATGCTTAATGGTAGACAACAAAAAGGAATCTTGGTTATGGCATAGAAGACTAGGTCATGCTAGCATGCATGTACTATCTAAGTTAGCTAGAAAGGATCTAGTTATAGGTTTACCCAAAATATCCTTTGATCATGAAGAAATATGTGAAGCTTGTGTTAAAGGGAAACACAAGAGGATAACTTTTAAGCCTAAGAATAGTGTATTTAGACTTATTTAGACTTATTTGGACCAACTAGAACCACTAGCCTAGGTGGGAAACACTATGGATTTGTAATAGTTGATGATTACACTAGATACACTTGGGTGTTCTTTTTGAGAGTAAAAAATGAAGCCTTAGAGAAATTCATAACTTACTCAAAGGTGACTCAAAATGAAAAAGGATATACAATAACAAGCATTAGAAGTGATCATGGCAAAGAATTTGAAAATATAGGATTTGATGAGTATTGCAATGATCAAGGAATTAGCCATAATTTTTCAGCCCCTAGGACACCACAACAAAATGGTGTAGTTGAGAGAAGAAATAGAACTTTGGAAGAGATGGCTAGGACCATGTTATGTGAAAATAACTTGCCAAAGTATTTTTGGGCTGAAGCTATAAACACATCATGTTATATAATTAATAGAGCTATGATAAGACCCATGCTAAAGAAAACTCCTTATGAGCTCTACAAAGGCAAGAAGCCTAACATTAGTTACTTCCATCCTTTTGGCTGCAAATGCTTTGTTCTAAATAATGGAAAAGATAATTTAGGAAAATTTGATGCCAAGAGTGATGAGGGAATATTTCTAGGATATTCATTGAATTCAAAGGCCTTTAGAATATATAACAAAAGAACATTAGTGTTGAAGAGTCTATTCATGTTATATTTGATGAATCAAATAATATATCTAAAGATTCAACCAATGATGAAAATGTTGGAATATTTGATGAAGGCTTAGAAGATGACTTTCTAGAAAAGCTTGACTTGAATAAAGAAGATGAAGAAGAAATAGAGGTTTTAGAAAGAGAGCCTAGAGCACCAAGAGAGTTAGGATATGTAAAAGATTGTGAAATAGTAGGAGATCCAACTCTTGGAGTTAGAACTAGATCATCCCTAAGGAATATGTGCCAATATATAGCCTTTGTATCTCAAATTGAGCCTAGGAATGTCAATGAAGCCTTAGAAGACAATAATTGGTTCCTAGCAATGCAAGAAGAATTAAATCAATTTGAGAGAAGCAAAGTATGGAAACTAGTTCCTAGGCCTAGTGATCACTCAATAATTGGAACTAAATGGATATTCAAGAAAAAAATGGATGAAAATAGTGTGATCACAAGGAATAAGGCTAGGCTAGTTGCTCAAGGCTATAGACAAGAGGAAGGCATAGACTATGATGAAACATATGCACCGGTAGCTAGATTAGAGGCAATAAGAATGTTACTTGCCTTTGCATGTTATAAAAACTTCAAGTTATATCAAATGGATGTAAAGAGTGCATTCTTAAATGGTTTTATTAATGAAGAAGTATATGTTGAGCAACCTCCCGGATTTGAAAATCATGAATTTCCTGAACATGTTTTTAAACTATCTAAGGCACTTTATGGGTTAAAACAAGCTCCTAGAGCTTGGTATGAAAGGTTGTCAAAATTTTTAATAGAAAAGGGATTTTCAAGAGGAAAAGTGGATACCACCTTATTCATTAAGAATAAAAATAAGGATTTATTAGTTGTACAAGTGTATGTAGATGATATTATTTTTGGTTCAACTAATGAGTCTTTATGCCAAGAGTTTGCTAAGATCATGCAAGGAGAATTTGAGATGAGTATGATGGGAGAACTCACATTCTTCTTGGGACTTCAAGTGAAGCAAACAAAAGTTGGAACCTTCATCAATCAAGCAAAGTATACTAAGAAATTGCTCAAGCGATTTGGAATGGACAATTGCAAACCTCAAGCCACTCCAATGGGCACCAACATCAAGCTTGATAAAGATGAAAGTGGTAAGTGTGTAGACACTAAACTCTATAGGTCTATGATAGGCTCATTGCTTTATTTAACTGCAAGTAGACCAGATATTTTGTTTAGTGTATGCCTTTGTGCTAGATTTCAATCCTCTCCTAAGGAATCACATCTATTGGCAACTAAGAGAATCTTTAGATACCTCAAAGACACTCCCTCACTAGGACTTTGGTACCCCAAGGACTCTACTTTTGCCCTTCATGCATTTTCAGATGCTGATTTTGGAGGCTGCAAAATAGATAGGAAAAGTACTTCAGGTACTTGCCAATTCTTAGGAAATAGGTTAATTTCTTGGTTCTCCAAGAAACAAAACAGTGTAGCTCAGTCCACAACTGAAGCTGAGTATATAGCAGCTGGTAGTTGTAGTGCTCAAGTGTTGTGGATTAAACAACAAATGAGAGATTATGGTATTGACATGAAACAAGTGTCTATTAAATGTGATAATACCAGTGCCATTAATCTGTCTAAGAATCCTATTCAACACTCCAGAACCAAGCACATAGAAATTAGACATCACTTCCTTAGAGATCATGTACAAAAAGGGGATATAATTTTAGAGTACATTGATACTCTACATCAAATAGTTGATATATTCACCAAACCCCTTGATAGAGATAGGTTCTGTATCCTTAGAGGTGAATTAGGACTCATGGATATGCCTTAGGACTTTCATGTTTTAAAAATCTTGGTTTCAAGTTGATTTTAAAAGAGTTTTTGCAAAGATTTTCTGGCAATGAGGATGAGAGATCGATCTCCTTGCAATATAGATCGATCTCCATACCTCCAACAAGCCTAAATCATCAAGGTTAAGCTAAGCAGATCGATCTTCTAACCATAAGATCGATCTCCTTACATCTCTGTTTAAAGGAAGATCGATCTGTCCACACGACAGATCGATCTCTTCAAGCTTCCGCATTCTACAGATCGATCTTTGCATTTGGCAGATCGATCTGCCTAAGCCTCTGTTAAACGACAGATCGATCTGTGTGTAACAGATCGATCTCCTTAAGCCTCTGTTTGCGACCAGATCGATCTGGCCTTACGACAGATCGATCTCTATTGGATTCTGGAAATGACAGATCGATCTGTCGCCTCGACAGATCGATCTCCTGTGCCCTGGAGTATAAATACCCGCGTAAAATTCCCAAATTTCCCAAACCCAATCTTCAAAATTCCCAAATTTCCCTCGCATTTCTTCCTTTGATTCGCGACCAGATCGATCTCTGTACGGTCCTCCTTGCGTCTCGGTGTCCAATTCCGGTATTGTAACCAACATTCCTTACTGATTTTCAAAATCTTTCTTCCATTTGTGTTTTTAATTCTAGGGCAAACCTAGGTACTGTTTCATTGATTTTCTCGATTTTGAATCTATTTAGCGCATCTGTAGAATCTAGAATCATGCCTAGGAAGTCAGTAGCAAACAAACCTCCTAGAACCACTGTAGAGGCAGGTTCCTCATCACAACCCATTCCTCCACCTCCTGTCGCTTCCTTCAATCGGTGTTTTAAAACACCAGCAAAAAGAAAGCGATATGAGGAATACTTCTCAACCATGCCAATCAAGCATTGGCGTACTATAGATTTTTCCTTCCTCAATCGTATAGATTTTCCTTACATGTCAAAGTTTGAGGAATTTGGTTGGATGAATTTTTTGAAAATCAACACTCCCGTTCCTCCAAATTTAGTTCGTGCATTCTTTTCCAATGTCGAACTCCTTTTTGACCCAAATGACACTTGCAAAATTATCGGTTTCAAAACCTATGTCATGGGTAAATCAATTATAATAGACACTGAAATTCTAGCCAAAGCGTTTGATATACGCGATGAAGGCTTAACGAATGAGGATGAGGAAGTCCCCTTTGCGTTTGAACTCCCCGGGGACAAGGCGAGTAACCTTCCAATGCACCTTCGGTTACTCCACCTAATAATCTCTTGGAACCTCCGCCCTTTCGGTACTCGTCATTCTACCGTTAGGCGTTTAGATCATTTTTGGCTCCATCACATTCACACCACAAGCCAAAAACCTAACCTCCCTCACTTTATATACGAAGATTGGCTGAAGATTGTGCGTGGACAAGCTACCACAATCGTTTTTCCACAACCGGCAGCTTATTTTCTTCACCGCCTTGGTATCGACTGCAGCGGCGAAACCGGCGAACTCCCCTCTCCCAAGAGCGTGCTTAACATTGAGACCCTCCATCATATGGGGTACTACAAAGACCTCCGGGGAGAGTGGACGAAAAAGAGGGATCAGCAACCTGCAGAGGCTATGGAGGAGGACCCCACTGCTGAGCCAGTGCATCCACCTGCAGCACCAGCTCCAGAACCATCGGCTCCGCCCACTGCACCAACATCGTCTCCTGCTGACTTGGAGATGCTCATGACGATGATGAATGACCTCAGTCAGCAGATGAATGACAGCTTTGCCACTCAGCGGCGTATGATCGAGGTCTTAACCCAAAGAGTGGATAAGATTCAAGAGACTCAAGAGGCGATGTTCGATGAGCTCCAAGTAACACGCACGCACGTTGAGAATCTTTTGGATCGTGATCCTCCCTCACAATAGGCATTAGGTGCTTTGATTTAGTGTAGTTACAACATTTTAAGCTTCTTGATGTTATCTGTGAGAAATTTGCTTGAATGAAATGTGATTTGACTGGATATTGGGTGAGTTAATGAAAATGTTGATTTTGAAATGCC
The DNA here is from genome assembly GCA_033439115.1 of Firmiana major. NCBI lineage: Eukaryota > Viridiplantae > Streptophyta > Magnoliopsida > Malvales > Malvaceae > Firmiana > Firmiana major. The sequence continues at coordinate 85,626,199 of CM065897.1, forward strand.
ATGAATCTTCTATTTTGTGTGTGATTGATATGACAAAAAGGGGGAGAAGAAACATGTGTTGTGGTTGTGTTAAATGTTTTAAAAGAATGATTTAATTGAGGGGAAGTTATGATTTAATTGAGGGGGAGTTAAGATTTAACTGAGGGGGAATTAAGTCATTAACAAAGTCAAAAGCTTACAAAAAGGGGGAGTTTTGCAAAGTCACTAAACATGTTTATTTGATGAGTTTTGTCATATCAAAAAGGGGGAGATTGTTGAGTTAATGTATTTTGAAATGACAAAACAAGTTAATTCAATAATGTTAAGATGATATACAAACATGTTTAGAGGTTATTAGTACCAGAACTTAGAGTTCTGCTGATGAGAGATCGATCTGGGGTATGAGAGATCGATCTCCTGGGTTTTCACTTGATGAGAGATCGATCTCATGATGGAAGAGATCGATCTGGCAAGCCTTAAATCTGTACAAAGGCATTTAGGAAGAATGAGATCGATCTGCAAGGGTTAAGAGATCGATCTGGCTAAAGCTAGAGTTGAGAGATCGATCTGGTCTAGGAAGAGATCGATCTCCCTTAAGAGCTGAAGACTATAGATCGATCTGAGAGATCGATCCTCACTCAAACAGAGAACTTATGAGATCGATCTGGTAAGGAAGAGATCGATCTCCTCAAAGTCAGAGAGCTAAAGAGATCGATCTGTGTTGTTGAGAGATCGATCTCCTCTCTACGAGAGTGCATGGCAGATCGATCTTGCCTCAAACAGAGAGACTAGGAGATCGATCTGCCTATTCGACAGATCGATCTGCCTCATTATTTTCAAACTAACAGATCGATCTGCTAACCTATGAGATCGATCTCCTTGTGTATTTGTGCTTCAATCTTGCAGGATTTATAACTAAGAGATCGATCTGGCCAAGAAGGCAGATCGATCTGGCACTCTACTGGAGGTACCCAACGGCTAGTTTCTGCAAAACACAACGGGAAGAATAGCATTTAATGCTCCAACTACCAATCCTTCAGTATTTAACCAAGCATTGAAGACAAAGAGAAGAGAGACACTATTGCTGCATATTCCAAACATTCTCAAGCTTTAATTCTTTCATTCTTTGTGTCCCTATTGCTCATTCATTAAGAATCATTGTAAAAGCTTAAGTGCAAAAAGCTACATTTGTCCTACCACTTTAAAGCCTTATATTGTATTCAGTCTTATCTTAAAAGAAAAGAGGATTGTTCCTCAGTGAGAGTAAATTGTAAAAGGCTGAATACTTTTTCTGTATTGCTAAGGGTAGAGAGGTTATTCCTTAACCTGCAAAAGGAACTGTGTAAGCTCTATTGAAAGAGAGAAAGAAAACACTTGACAAGAAGGTCAAGGAGAGAGGACGTAGGCAAGAGTTTGGCCGAACCTCTATAAACGATTGTGTTTGTTTCTCTCTTCCCTACTCTGCATTAAATTATTATACTGCACTATATTGCTCATTATTATTTGTGATTAAATTGTGATTAATTTTTAATTTGTCATAATTGTTAGAAAACCGATTCACCCCCCTCTCGGTAGAGCCAACACCCTGAACCCATTCTAAAATTATTCATTTGGTTGAATATTTTTATCATATTAATTTTCTCTCAATATTTTTACATAGTGACTTTTTCTTACTACATTTTAATTTTTCTTTTTATTCTCACTACAACAAAATCCTCATTTTACTTTTTAATATTTTGTAGAAAAATAAATCTAACCAATCTCTTGAGAAACGATTTTACTCAACTATACTGCAGTTTTAATTTATTTTGAGTAGAATTTATTATTGTTGGTCTTGACAACCACCAATACGATATCAATACATGATAAGAATAAAGCCACGAAAATAATACAAATTAAAATTAAATATAAAATTTTATATTTTTTGTATTAATATAAATTTTGATACGAAATTTTTATATTTTTTATATAATACAAACATAATTTTATATAATATAATTACAAAATATAAAATGTACCTGCAAGGCTTTTCCAAGGACGGAAAGGGTATGCTATATTTGTGTCGGGCCTTGGGTTCATATGTAGAGAATAGAGCTATAGAAGGCTGAAAGGATCCTCAAAACGGGCCTTGACGAGAAGCCCAATAAACGAGAAACCCTTATCAGCAGAAACAAAACCCAGTACCCCAGAAGGTTGAAGCCGCTGAGGTATAGCGCTCTTGAATCTCTCAGATTATTCCCTAGTCGGATAAACCCTATCTAACGAAAATAAGCATGTCGCCAGCTCCTGTGGTTGAAGCCGCCCAGCCTGAGACTGAGCAGGTTCCTTCTACCGAGGAGCCCAAGAAGCAGCCCCAGGTTTCCTATCATTTCACTTATTTTTTTTTTCTTTTTTTTTCTTTTAAATATACGTAATATGGTACCCTTTCCAGAGCGATGAGGCTGTGGTTGAGGACGTGAAGGAAGATGAAAAAGAAGATGACGAGGATGAAGATGACGAGGATGACGATGAAGATGATAAGGAAGATGGTGCCCAAGGTTTCTCTCTTTTATTTTTATTTTCTCCTGAGTCGTTACTTGAATCATTTCCTTTTTCCCCCTTTTCTTTCCTTCACTGTTTAGCCGATTAAAACTGTTTTTATTTCTCAAACCTTGGTTTGGCTTCAAATCTTTGTTTTCATTTCAGTACTATTTACACTGTTCTATTGGTTTGAATAATACTTCATGAGTTAGTGGGAATTTTTCTTTATCATTTTGGAATTTGGGCCTGTATATATGCTTAAAATTACATTTTGCATGTTAAAAGTTTATCTTTTCACCTGTTCATTTTGGGACCTCCTGCATAGCTTGCTACTCATTCTTCGGAATTAGAATAATCTCCTGGTTCATGCAACTTTTTTAGCTTTGAGTAGCTGAAGTCTCTTGTTAGCATGCAGTTACTTGCAACGCACCTTTCTGTAGATATCTGATTTGTTTAGTTGCTACTTGCAATGCGTGGCAGCTTTCTCTGTTTGCTGGTGTTATTTCTTTGGCTATCACGCCATATGTACTTGGTGTTGTTTCTGTCCTTTTTAGCTAGTTTTCTTATCCAAAGTTAATTGTGCGGACATTTCTACAAAGCCCTTATCGTTTGCTTGGAATGTTGGTTGCAGGTGCTAATGGAAGTTCAAAGCAAAGCAGAAGTGAGAAGAAGAGTCGGAAGGCGATGTTAAAGCTGGGCATGAAACCTGTCACTGGTGTGAGCAGGATCACCATAAAGAGAACCAAGAATGTATGAATTCTCTGGTTTTCTTTTGAAGTAGTTTAGCTCCCTGATGAATGGTGATATGACTTAGTTTTATCTTGGATTCAGGTACTATTTTTCATCTCAAAACCTGATGTCTTCAAGAGCCCAAATTCTGAGACATATGTCATTTTTGGTGAGGCTAAGATAGAGGATTTGAGCTCTCAGCTACAGACACAAGCTGCCCAGCAGTTCAGGATGCCAGACATGGGATCTGTAATGGCAAAATCTGACACCTCTGCTGCTGCTGCTGGAGCATTAGCTGATGAGGAAGAGGAAGAAATTGATGAGACTGGGGTAGAGCTCAAGGACATTGACTTGGTCATGACACAGGCTGGGGTATCTAGGAGCAAGGCTGTCAAGGCTCTCAAGACTCATGATGGGGACATTGTTAGTGCTATCATGGAGCTTACTGCTTAGGTGGTCTCTGTTTGCACTTGCAGGCTGTCAGTGAGTTCTTGAAACTAGTTCAACATTTTAATTGTTGTAGTTGAGTTAGCTTACCATCTATTGTGTGGCTAGAATATGATTATCCTTTCATTTTTATCAAATTTAAGACAATTTTCACACCATTCATGATCAGCGCCTCCGTGACTGATTGCTTCATTGCCCTTTTCTATAAGGAATTTTTACCACTTGAATAAACTGGTTTTCTTACAATTGAGGACATTATAGATCGAGTATTTTGATCCCTATCCTTCTGCTGCAAGCTTGTGGCAAAAGGTTAATGTGATCCCTAGGCTGCTGATGCAAGCTTGTGCAAAAGGGTAATGTGGTCAAAAAAGGGTTAGAAAATCGAAGGATATGACAAATATACCATCCTCCTATACTAAGTATCACATAACATTTCTTTTCTGGGTGAACTGAATTTTCCTTGAAGGGGCATCAGGGCCTCAGTGGAAGCCGCCAATAATGAGCTCTTCCACTTACTTGAGAATACTGACTAGTGTAATTCCCGAATCAAACATCATCATTTTATGCCCTTCCACCTACCTTTATTTTTTTGGACGACTGCTCTAACCAATCAACCTCTCTTCCTCGGCACCAATCTGTTCAAAAAAGTCGTCAACAAAATAGCACTGTTTGTGAGAATTTGTACCGTTCTTAGACAACCACACCCTTGACCATTTCACATCTAATAACCAATGATTGGATTGTGGTTTTATATGCAAGGAGCACCTTTCTCCTGTCTAAACGACTTTTTTGAAATGATAAAATCGTAAAAATGAGCATAAAACCTCCGGATTCCTAAAGCAAACGATGCCTCATAACACTGTCGCAACAATTTTTGAACATCAATAATGTTGATCCAATGCATCATCAATTGAATTAACACCAAACAAGCAGTTAACTCAGCAAAGTACATGTCAAATACTTGAAGAAATCGCCATAAAACCAGAGCAAACAAATAAAAGAAGATTCCAAAATCATCATGCTCATAGAAATAAGGTCCACACAATTGTACTCAACCGATTTCTTTGGACAAATTTGATTTCTTTCAGGGTGTCATGTCTATTAACATTCGGAGTACCTCAGCATAAGAACCAAAAGATTACCTGCACCATATTGTCTAGTGAATCTAGTTTTCTGGTTAAGTGCATACTCATCCACATTAATATGAGTCTGTGCAACCGGTATCGACCAAAAGAACAAAAACACCTTGCACAAATCTGTTAGCCCTGGATAAAGAAACAAGATCTTCTACTCTGAATCCGAGGAAGGATATTCCTCATCATCATCTTGTTCATCGCTATCAGTAATCATGTCATAAATCCAGGGGCTCTTAAAAGCCAACAGTTGCAGGCACTTGTCCTCCAACTCGCCTTCGAGTTTCACATTCCAACATCCTTGGATGTCAAGGTGGGTGAGGGCGTTACAATTGGCAAGGATTGCAGCAAGGCCACATCTCCAAAACAGCCAAAACCAAGTTGAAGATGCTGGAGCAATGGTATTGTATCAGCTCCTCACGATCATCAAGTTCTGATGTGCTTGCAAACCTCTCCAATTCTGGTGGGGGCATATTTCTCTTCAACTGAATCAAGTATTTGCAGTTCTTCCCCAATGCTTCAATGCTAACGTGAGTAATCTTCAAGCAGTAGCTAATATCCAAGACAGTCAAGTTTGCAAGTGATTCTGCAAACTTCTCCACTATCTTGTCATTTACTTCACTCATGGGTATCTCCAACACTTTAAGATATCTTCCACTGAAGGAAAAATAAGGAATTGATTCTCACTTCTAAATTTTACCAATTCCAGCACAGCCTTTCATTTTTTTTTTTTAAGATGAATGTATCAAATATGTTTGGAATTTAAGGCTGACCCAAAAATTTAGAAGTCTGAGACTAATAGTGATCATCTCTATTTTTTCATGAACATTGCAACATATGTATTCCTTTCCTTTCCTTTTTTGTTCAAAGGAAAAGGAAATGCAGTGAAAAAAATGAACTTTTTTTATTCACCAAATGTACTTTTTAAAAGAGAAGGTCAATGAAGATAACAAATGAGAGTAACGAAAAGACTAGCAGTACCAGGGAGGTGCAAAAGCGAAGGCAGCGTCACCAAGGCGGAAGGCAGAGAGGCGGAGGAAAGTGCCGTTACTGCGATGAACGAACTTCCTGACAGCGGAGTTGACGTATTAGACAGGGAGGTAGCGGTGGCGGCACCACTCTTGGATGTCAATGTCGTTCCAGCAGAAGGGACCAAGACACAGGCCATCCAGGACTTGCAGACTAAAGAGGCGGTTGTCTCCCTCTGCTCAGCTGGGATTCTCACAAGTGTGAGAGCTAAAATTTCAGGGTTGAGGCCTTCTCACTTCCCCCATTCTTCATTAGCATCGGACACCATTTTTTGGCCTTTTTTTAAATAAAAAATAAAAATAAATCGAACAAGCACTCACTCTAACATTTCCATTAGAGAATGACAGGCTGACGCGTGTATTTTAATTCTATTAGGAAGGGCCTTAGGATAAACGATAATCAGCCCACATCAACACTTTTATATTATTGCATGATTTTATCATCTACCACAATATTTAACCAAATCCTATTCATGTTTTCTTGTGATATTTTAGACTTTTAAACAAGTTTTACTTGCACTATTTTGATACAGAATGACAATCAAAAGCTAGCTATAAAGATAGTTTATAGCCCTCTCTCTTGTTTTGTTTGGAATCTTTAATATTATTAGATTTTTATTGAATTATTTTCGATCTGAGTAAGAATCTAAATCAATTTTTATGTAAATTCAATTCTCTTAATAATGAAATCTCAAAACTTGTTTTAACTTTTTATTTGAATTTACATTTGACTTTGAATAAGAAATTATAATTTTAAGTTATTTGAGCTTGGATTTGACAATTGAAAGGTAATTTAATTTTTTTTATAATTTTATACTTTAGAAAAAATTAAAAATGAAGAAAATAAAATTTTCAAAAAAAAAATCAATGATGGAAAGGGATGAATTCAATTGGAAGTTTTGATCAGAGCCCAAAATAATGGAAAAAATTAAATTCAAAATTTTCTTTTGGAAAATCAATAAAAAAATTAAATTAAGAAAGAAATTTGGATGAAGATTTGAAAACTCTGAAAGAAAAATCAAAAATCAAAATCAATTAAAACAAGAGATTTAGTTATTTTTGGTAAAAAGATCATTAATTCTATAGCAAATGGGAGGCGAAGAAATCAGACCCGAGGAGGATTGATCTCGAATTCATCTCGATTCTCCAGCCAATTCCCAAAAGAAATACCAAATACCCAATTTAACCTTAAACCGAGGCCAATTTTAGCAATGTTGCATGAGTAATAGTCCCAATATCTTAAAAATCATCAAACCAGAGTTAAATTATGTTTTCCCTTGCTGCAAATGCGACTATATAACAACAGAAAACTACTTTACAAATAGCTTTCAGTCTAACCTTAGCATTGGTTATAACTTTGTACCCTCGTAAACTACAATTGTTTAAAAAGGAGTCTTTTTTCTATTGCGCTGGTCGGAATGAAATCAAGTAGAACTGATCCGTCACAACCCTATGATATTGATACAATTAATTTAATCTAATAATTCTTAATACCTACATTCTTAGTACGCAACTGTCGAACCCTCGTAAGTTGGATGCGTGCGGGACGCACGATATGCGTGCAGGATGCATGATTATGCGCAAGCTGACACATGGTGATATCGATCAGGCCTTGGATGGGAGCTTGACATCAGACGACAGTTGATTGTTGTCGAATCTGTGTGATACGGGAAATCACACTCGATAGGCAACAAAGGATTGATGAGCACTGAATGCGGATTGATACGTGTCAAGCGGATATCCAGGAGCACATCAAGGGGCATTGATGGACAGACATGATCGTGGGGGGAGAGGATCTAGGGAGAATACGGGAAAATCCGACATGATCCGCGCTGAGACAATTGACTTGTCATATGTGGGGCGAGATCTCTGGAGGTAATCTGTCCGTAATCATTGGGATTCAGAGCATTAATACTTTCCTTTTCTAGTTGAGGGTGTCAGCCAGTGCTTACCTATATAATGTTGGTTGTGAATGGCAGTGAGACAGACCTCCGTGTGTGAGTTGTTGTTGTGTCCCTGCAGCAGACATTTTCCTTTGTAAATTGTGAATATAAAGATTGAAAATTTCTGTAGTCGAGCGCTTTCTTACGGATTGGCCATGTTGCTTGTATTTGTGTTCGATTGGGTGTTGGTTGGTTGATTAAGTGCGAGATTTAGTGCCATCACGAGGTGCGAAAAAATCATAGTCCGAGATAATCCCGTGACAGTAACTATATATAATATATTGTTCCGGTTAATTCAAATAAAATAAATTAAGAATAAATTACTTTTTTTGCCTTCATATTTTAAATCATTTTTCAAATCACACATGCATATAAATAAATATATATATATATAAAGTTTATATATTAATTTAATAAAATTTACTTCTAGAATTCTAAAAAATAGATATAATACGTGAAAGAATGAAAAATCAATATGTTTAGTTTTATCATTTACTTATAAAAAACAAATATATTTCATTTTTTATATTATATTTGTCATAACGTCTAGGTCTATGAATCTAACCATTAAACTAAAATCTAAGAAGTCGTCACCAACCATTTAAATTTAAAGGTGATTAGTCATTTATTTATAACTATATATAAGATTTGGTCTATGTTCAGAACCCTAACTTCAAGTATGGTTACACGTGGAGAAAGATTAACATCCTTACAATCCCCTTCTTAGATGGTATTAACCTAACTTTAAATTATCTTAAATTTGCCTTAAAATTTCTATTTCTATTATTTTTTATTCTTTTTGTGTTTTTATCTTATTATTATTTTATTATTCCATTTTTATTTTTTGAATTAATTTTATTATGAAAATGAATATTAATTACCTTTTATTGAAATTACCTTATACACTTTCCATCATTATCGACAATATCTAAAAGAATTTCTCATCTAAGAAATTCTTAGGTGCTACTCACTTGCAGTCACCCTAATATTTTTATCATTGGTACAATCTTTATTCATCTTCTTTATTTAAATCTTTTTAAAAATTTATTTATCATTATTTTAATTATTATATAAAAATAAATGTTAACTATTTCTTTAAGAATTCTCAATTAAACCATCTGTTACTCTTGAAAAAAATTTAAAAGAGAAATTTATATTGAGAAAATTCTAAGATGCTATCCACTTGTAGTCAGCCTAAGATTTCCATCATCAGATAATCACCACACATTTTTATTTTCTTTATTGTTATTATTATTATATAGACAATTAGTGTTATTTTTCAAAATCTCTTATTTAAATCATCCATCACTCTGGAAAAATTTTAAAAAAAAAATTTATACCTACAAAATTATTAAGTGCTACTCACTTGCAATCCCCTTAAGATTTCTATATTTGGATAATTATCATTCATTTTTTATTTATTAAACAATTCATATAAAAATATTTAATTTCAAAATAATTTATAAAAAATACAAAATTTAATTTATGAATAGTCTTAATCTAGTTTTCTTAATCTATTTATTTTATTCAATTAGATATTAAAAAGCCTAATTCGAACATAGAGTAATTAATTAATCTAAAAATTTAAGTGAATAAAACTACCAATGAAACTAAACTAACTTTATTAATTGAACTAATCAAACAAAATAAATTAATCTAGTTAAATAACTACTTAAAGAATATTAAATAATTAAAGAATAATTAAGCATAATAAGGAAATGCCTAAGACTTTCCCCACTTTGCCCAACGTTGCCTTTCTCTTTCCTTTTCTATCTCACGGCCAAGCACCTTTCCTTTTTATCTCATCCTTCTCTTGCTCTTGAATCCCAAGCTCTCTCTTCTTTTAGGAAGAGTAACCGAAGCCCCTCTCCTCTTTAGTCTGGGAAACAAATTCTTGCCCCACTACTGCCCTTCAAACCTCGTCTTTCATTGCCTCCTTAACGACACCAAAACCATCCTTTTTGAAATTGAAAAACCTAAAGAGCCTAAACCTTCCAAAACTTCTCAAACGTTTAAGCCCAAAAAATTCTAAAAGAAATGTCGTAAATTCAAGAGTACTTTATTTGTTTTTCTATAGAATTAATATATGCATATATATATATATATATATTATAATAAAGTTGTTTACCACCAAAAGTGTAAATATTTAATTATTAGATAAACAATAAATAGTTTTTTTGGTATAAACTCAACTTTATGAAGAACAAATAAGAAAAAAAAAATTGAGTGGGGGCATATCTTTAAATTTTTAAAACTTGTGAAAATTTTGTATAATAAACCTAAAAGCTTTTACAATCTCAACGCGGGCAACTGTCCCCACTATCCACCACCTACATCCATACCTGAGTAGCACCGTCAAAATGGATCGGTCCGATTGGAACGGGTCAGACCAAATATGGACTGGGTCTAACAATCTTTTTATAAAAATGCACCTAAAAACGTAAGTCCAAATTCGGCTCTAAGGATTAACGGATCTGAATCGGTCTATATTTTTAAAATAAAAATTAAAAATTAAAAATTATATTAGAAACTCATTTTTTACTAAATAAACAACATATAAAATTTTGAAATAAACATTACATAAATTCACATCAAATCCATAATTTCAAGTCTTCAACATCATTTGAACATATTAATTGTCTAACAACTATAATATAAATTATTTTAACAAACTTAGATACTAAAAATATAACAAGTCTCAATAATATTAGAAAACAAAAACATAATAAATAGATTTCATGTCTATGTCCTCCAATTTCATCGAGTGTCAATGACATTTAACTTATTTTTAATTTTACCATCTACAAACATAAATAAAGAATAATATAAAAATTCACAAGAATTAAACTTATAAATTGATTAAAAATTATCAACAAATTAATAACTTTACTTTTAAAACTAAAGATCCATTATAGGGTGCAAATTAGAGTTTTTATGTTCTCATGATTTAAAGAAATTTGATACTTATTTAAAACAAGAAAGTCAATACTAAAAGTTGCAACAATCCTTACTGTACATTATTGTGTTGTTGCTAACCTGCTAGCTAAGTCTTTTTTTTGGCTTTGTTGAGTTGGCTTGGCACTTGGCTAATGCCTAATTGGCTTATACTTATGTATCATGCCATTAGTTCATACAACATAACATTTGATTTAATTTTACCATTCATTTTTATTTTAATTTTATTAAAAGGTATAGTGCATCAAGTCATTAGTGCATACAAACATTGACTTGGTTAATTGCTTATGCTTGAATTTTTTAATTTTATTTTTAAAATCTATTTAATTGAATGAAATTAATTATATGTAAATAAATAAAAGTATAGATAAATTTTAAATATAATTATAAATTAAAATATATTTTAAAAAATAGATCAGTCCATTTAGGTCCGGACTAAATTCATTAAGCCCGAACCTACGTGTATCGAGCTAAAAACCCTTTTTACTTAAATGTGCTAAAAAATAAAGTTCGAATCCTTAAAAATATAAATCGGACTAGATCGACCCAATCAACCTTGACCTATTTTGACATGCTATCCCTGAGAGTAACCCTATGATACAAATGCAAGTGAATTAGTCTAATAGTGCTTAATAACTATACTCTTTATATGTATATTATCCTAGGTTGATTCAAATAAATTAATTAACAATAAATTGTATCTCTTTTCTCCATATTTTTGAAACTAGCCGTACACACGAAACGCACGGAAGAACACAGATCACAACGGATATTAATTGCTTATACTTGAAGAGCATAGATCACAATGTATATTAATTGCTGAATATTATATTGTAACATTTGATTTAAGAAATTATTAACGAATAAAATTTTAAAATTTTGTTTTTTCGGGTGTTACTTATGCTAAGAATTATTTCTATAATACTAGTGTATAAAATGCGATGGAGTTTCACAAAATTAGGATAGTTAGCTGATAAATAACAGCATAGCTGTCATTGTCTATTAATAATCCATTTTCCAACCAACATGCTTTAGACCAATTGGAATTATTGGTGCTTTTGAGCTCCAATAAAGTTTCACACTCAAAGTATTTCTAGACAGGCCACCTAGCGAAAAATCTAGTCACATCCATCATTAAACTTGAAGTTTACTTTAATTAATCTATCACGCTTTTGATTCCCAATCTCATCGCTAGCTGTTGATCATCCTGCAGTTGGCTCGAATCTCTCCTGCGGTGCCTGTCAAAATCTCAAGCTGTCCCATCTTCACCATTGCTGCTGCAAATTTAGCCCTCCACTGCATAGGATTCCTTGCATTCTGAACCACTTGATTTGCTGTAGCCGGATTTTTCAGAAGAGAATGATCCGAAGTAAACAATCCCCTTTTCGCTAGAATATCGACATAGTAACCTGCATCGCTGATACTCGGACTAGAAGTCATTGGCACTACTAAGTTAGGATTCGTGCTACCTTCGGGGCATCGCTTCTTCAACATAGCTGCATACCTCGGATCTAAACTTGGATCTTGCATCAACGTCCCACTGAAATTGTATAGTCTGTCTCTAAATGAAGTGCAATGAGATCGCCCAATGGTGTGTCCTCCTGTGTATATAGAATTATTTGATTCATAAGTTGTTAAATATATACGCTTTAATTAGTTGAATACATTTCTAATATGAAGTATCATGATCAATATCTGTTACCCGAGAGTGTAACCATTTCCTCTTGTGTGAAGCCCTTATTTGCAAACAATTGAGTCAGTTGGTTGACATTAAATGTTGGGGGAGGCAGGTTTCCTGTTATCTCTGAGGCTAGTGAAGTTCTACCATCCCTTCTACCAGCCGGGACATAATAGCCAAATCCTCCAGTCTGTATCAACATTTTACCGAAAAAAGAGTCACCAATTTTAGCGATGTTACTTAAATAACTGTCCCAATATCCTAAAATTCATCAATCCATAGTAAAAGTATGCATGCTTACTATCTCTATGCTGTCCCTTGCCGCAAATGCGACTATATCAGCACAGGAAACCACTCCTTTACAAACAGCTTCCAGTCTAGCTTTTGCATTGTCTATGACTTCGTATCCTCGTAAACTGGGGTTATTAGCAAAGGAGTCTTTCTCTGCTGTGTTGGAGGAGGTGGAATCGAGGAGTACTGATCCATCACAACCCTATGATACAGATACAAGTGATGAATTAGTCTGATGGTGTTTAATAGCTACTTCTTCGTCTATAACTATGTATGCTGTTCCAGGTTGAAGTTATATTGGCTATTTGATTATTGAAGTATATTCAGAAAGCAAGCCTTCCATGCATATGGTTGAGTCAATTAAATCAGAAGATAAAAGACAAGTGACTAATTCCACTCACCCTAACAAAGCAATCATGAAAATGCATTCTCATGAGACCAGCAACTATTCCTGTATCTCTAATAAACGCTTTCGTCACCTCTTCTTTGACGATCAATTCTACTAAGCCGCATGTATCTTTGTAAAATCCTACTTGAAGCTGAGAATGAACAGTCTGACAGAACACAATCACAGTCAAAATCGCAAGAGCTGGAGATAGCTTCGTTGGACTCATGTTAATCATCTCAACAGACTTTTTATGATTCATTGCTCCCAACATCGTCACAGCATCTTATAGTTGAAGAAAATGATTTATAATTCTAACGGTTAAATCATCTTGATTAGTTACTTATCTTGAGTGTTAAAGTAGAATGCCTGTCATTGTCACGTGAGGGGCAGAACATTATTGGCACTTTCTAGAAAAATTATTTTGAGAAACGACAACTGGAGTGGGCTCGACTGAGAATTGGACATTATTTTTTATTGTGTTATAATGAAGGCAATCAGCAGAATTCACGAGATAATGAAGTAAATCCGGAGTTAAGGATCAATAATTTTGACTTGAATGCAAGAAAATCCAATGAGAGTTGTTACTCTGTTCTGTTTTTATATTATATCCTCTACATGGCTTTGGATGTACATACGTGAGAACTGGTCAGAAAAAATGTCATTATCTGATATCTCAATACTCGTAAATCAATGAGGAAGAATCGAATTTCCAAATAAAGGTTCTCAGTTTCCCTTCGGCCTGTCAATGATCATGCAGAAATATGGGATTTTCCGAATCTGAAAGCTGCTATCGTATACCATGCACTGTGCAGATATATTAATGTCAGGTACTGTGAGAAGAATTTAATATTGAAACCGTTTTTCAATCTCAGGGCAGGCGAAGCAGTAAACTATAGGGTGTGCAACTGCAATTGTATTAAAATGTAGAGAGAAGCCATCTTTATTTATTCATTCATCTATTTTACCTGCCTTTCTCATGTTTTGCTCCGGAAGCTCGATCATCTTCAGATAAATCTAAGAAAAGCTAGTTTGTTGTAACAAATTTGCTTAAGTTGATATAGTTTAATGTGCCAGCCAGCAAGAACCTTGAATGATGAGTTTTTGTTTTGATTTTCAAAGAATGATGGCATAGAATCAGCCTTGATTCACACTCCACCATGCATGACAACTAAATGAGCAGTAGCAGCCTGTAATTTCTGCATTTGAATAGACCAATAGCATGATAAACAGCCGGCGACCAACTCACACAAGAAAACATTTGTGAGCTAGCGGACAAGAAACCAAGAAGAATTTAAAAGCTTTAAGAAGAGGGTTACCGAAATCGAACAAGAAAAGAGAGATGCATAAAAAGGTTTATTTAAAATAAGTTTTAACAGCTTTTTACAAGGTTGGAGAGCAGTCATGTTCTGAGCAACTCACAGTTCGTGTTCCACACACTTTACACTAATGTTTAAGGGGAAACAAGATATCATTGGCATAAGGAAACAGCCTGGACCAAATTTAGATTCAACTGTTCTGTCCTGAAAGCTCCTCCTTCAACACATGTTCCCAGTCTGAAGAACAGCTGTCATACCAACCAGCAGAGAGTTGATTCCCAAGCCTGCTACTCCCAGGAGACAGTATCGTGCAATCATGCTGGACACATTGATGAAAATCCTTCACAACTAACTGTTCTCCTGCATCGTTAGCCACTTGGCGCTGGGAAAATAATTCCAGATTATCACCTGAAATTCCATCTTCTGCTGTGTCTTCATCAATGGGTATTTGCTTTTTATTTCCAGTAAACACAAGGTCAAAAACCTCTGGCTGTAGTTTGCTTTCCATCCCATCACAATCCAAATCGCCAATGCCACAGCTTTTCAGAGTATGGAACCTAGCCATGACAGAGGCTTCAACATCATCTGTACCGTAGGCTGTTACCGGTACAGGGGAGTCTTGGGATGGCAGGCTTGGGGTTGAGCTATCCTTTACTTGGGTTGCCAATTTATCAACCTCATCCAAATCCAAAGAAAGATTGGGGCTCGAGCCAACATGAACAGAATTTGAATCGTTAAGCCTCTGTTTTAGTACATCCAATCTAGCTGTTACATCATCAGCGTGGTAGCTGGAGCTTTTAATAGGAGAATTTTGGTTAGTAACAGCAGGGGTTGGTTCACTCTCAGCTACTGCTGTTAATTCCTCTTCAGTGTTTACTTCAGCGGAAAATTTAGGTGTCAATATTTTGTCCTCATCGGGTGCGTCTTCTGACAAATCTAAAGCAAAACAATAAAACCTTGTATCAGATAACCAAAATGAAAGAGTCAAGGATTTTTTTGAAGAAAATTCTAAATCTTTTATCATGAAAAAGATGTGATCCTACGAATATGAAGAAAATTTTTAACCTTTTTCAGAGTCCAATTTGCATTTTTCTATTTCAATCTTCATGTTATTGAAGCGAGCCAAGTAATTGATGGAACATAAAGCAGCTTCTGCCTCAAGCCATAGATTCTTATACAAGAGAACTTCTGGGTGTGCCTCTTCCTTTTCATGAAAATTCTCAATAAGAACCTTCTTTATAGCCTGCAAATTGCCAACCAAGAGAGAGAATATAAGTATGCTTTCAATTTTCATCTCTTTTTCCTTCCTAACATAGAAAGACAATGGATGAAATGAAACATTATCTATCCCAGTTGGGACAAAGAATCAAATTGGCAAGTACCTGGATCATCTTATCATTTTTCCCTACTATGTCAGTGCCTCTCTTGACGAAAACAAAATCAGAATATTTCTCATCTTTCTTACCAGTACAGTTCCCTTTCTCTTGTACATGCTGACTGAGGACATCAATAGCTGCCACCTGGGGCCTTCCCATGCTTATGCCCTGAGAAGAAAATTTTCAGCTCAGTAATTAACCAAAAATGCATTTACACGAAAGACTTCCAAAGGAATAAACATAATAGCAAAGAAAAACACTATTTAGCATTTAAAATTTCCTATAGTTTATTACAAATCAATTAGACAAAACAAAGAAAATAAAAATAGGGAAGCATACCTCATGAAGCTCATTAAAATATGATTGTTGTCCAATGTTTTTTGAAATGCATGTGTTGAGATTGTTGATTACTTTTTCAAGGGATTTGAGATCTTGTTCCTTTAATTCACATGTCTCATTGGAGCAGTAATACAGAAGCAATTCTGACAGATTATGCATAGTATCTACTACAACCCTTGTGCTGCTATTTGGAAAGGGTTCTTTTCCTAAGAATTTAGAATGCTTAGTAGAAATATCTTCTTCAGAGGATGGCGAGCATGAAAGGTTTTTTACAGCATGGCATGACATAGCAGATGAACCACAGCTTGACACATCATTTAGCTTCATCTCAAAATCAGCAACACCGGTCTCAGATGTGCGCAAATTTTTAGAAGCCAATCTACCTTCTGCAAGACCTTGTTGAATGGTGCAAGATGCCTTCTCAACCTCATCCACAGACTTGTTGAATAAGTCATAGTCTTTCTTCAGTTCACTGGCACCATCAGAGAATTTGATCTCACAGGCAGAACTTGCTTGTTTGTAATAGGGACCTGCTTTCCAAGCATCATCAGGTCGATGTTCCCTAGTTAACGGGATAGAGACTGAAGGTAATTTCAGAGAAGAGATTGAACCATCTTCTGCGTTCCCATTTTCAACAGTCATCCTTATTCCACCTGGTTTTCCTGAAGGAAGTTTAACCACATTAGCAGTATTCATAGGGATAAATTTAAGTGCTTGACCATTTGAACCATCAATTGCTTCAAGTTTCTGTACAGGCTGCACAGAAACAGGTTCAGAAGATCCAAATGGAGAATTATAAGAACCTGGAGCTCCTCTCCAGCAAGGTGAGTCAACGGAAGGGTTGTAATGATCTAAACTCTCTAAAGAATTCTCCACAGCAATGGCCGGTTCATCATTATCAAGTGGCAGATAGAAATTATCTGGACTAATGTGAGAAAAAGTAACACCAGATTTTGCTCTGAACAAATGATCAGAAGCATCCTTAGATGTCATATTTGATGCTGAAAGCTTTTCAGTCTTTGTTGCTGATGATTCCCCATACAAATAACAATTTCCATCAAGGAGAAAGCTGAGTTGACTCTGGTCATTTTGGCTACCAGAGTTTAACAAATAATGAGGTTCCTTCACATAAGAGGGATTTTTGCCACTCAAATTTTTATCAGTTCCATTGATGCAAGTATTAATATTTTTGAATGAAACAGTATTGGATGCTGAAGAGCAGGCACCAGCAGCTAGTGGTCTAATAACAATCCCAGGTGAAGATTTCATGGCAGGTATACTATCACTTGGAGTAGTAACGTGCTGTCTCCCAGGTTTCTCATATGGAGTGCAGAATGACACTTGATTGTTCCTGCAATTTACTAAATTTGAGGGAGGTACCTGCAAATCAGTTTCGGGAAATGCTGAACTGGACCCGATAACCGATGTCTTCGAGTAATCCAGAGGCATAAATGAGTGATTTTGCCCCAGCACAGGGTTATAATCTAGTTTTTCTATACTAGGAGGCCCAACTTGATTCTCCCTACCTAGTGAATAGATATTATGTGAGGTTTCTTCACATGTCTTTAGGCTTTTGTGGGGATGAGCTCCTGCAATCAGAGACAAAAAAAGGGTTACATGATATTGCCTGACATTTCTTTATCATTACCCGCTATTTCCCCCTTCACACATGCAGCTCTTCCCACAAATTGAATTTAACAACCCAAAAGTATGGAGGGATAGAAAGTGAGTTGAAGTAAACAAAAAGAGAAGATCATTTTTCTACAATCATTGATACCAGGAATCATATTTGCAAGCCAGCAAAGTGGTTAGTACTCTTGTGTGTGTGTGTGTGTGAGAGAGAGAGGGAGAGAGAGATAGAGAGAGTGCAGGGTGAGAGAATAAAGACATCACAAATTTTTGTATGTATGAGCCCAGGTTCCGGGGAAAAATTGCATGGGTCATCATCAAGCTTTCAAGTGCGTGTAAAGACCATGATCAATAAAATAACGAAATGGAAACAAAAACTGCTCGGATAATATTTTAATAAAAGAAATTTGGCAGTTATGCCAGCCAAAAGAACCCTAAATCAAGTGGATAAATATTTTTGAGTTTTAACATTAAGAAGGCATAATTCCAGAGTCTCACTTAGACAATAATCTAGGCGAGCTTATTAAATATTCAGGTAATCCTTATCTCATTAAAATTGTGACAGACAAGACATTATCACTCATCAAGAGCTTAAGGGATACAAAAATTGCATTATCACTGAAATTCTGCGCATGGGATACACAAGACAAAATGGAAAGTAATGGAATTGCAAAAACCATGTATAGAGCAGTGACAAACATAGTAGGAACAAAAGCAAAGGAAACAAATTCAACAAGTTTACATGAATATATGATCGAACGAAACAAAAAAAAAAAAAAAGGAAAACTTACCGAGGTTGATATGATCCGTGTAAATGGAGGAAGGAGCTACATTTGTATCATTCGAATAAAAACTCCCACCAAGCTGAGCCGGCTTCCCTTTCTCCCAGTCCCACAAGCCACTACCCCATTGAACCGTATGGTCCAGCCCAGACAAGCTCTGCTCATTGAAATTAGGCACATGAAGAGATGGCGAGACATAGGAAGAGTAATAGGTTTTGGGTTCAAAAAGATCAGAATTTTGGTTATAGGGAGGAGTGGGAATTGGGTCCAAATCCATCTGAGACAGTTGAGCAGGTTGGGGTGAATTAAAAGTATAAGGATTAGAATCAAGCCAATTCAAGGGTTCACCCAAATCAACTAGTGGGGTAGCTGCAGGTTTTGGGATGGATCGATCGACGGTGAAAGGTGGAGCTAAAGCTGATAAATTTGAAGATCCTCCTCCATGAGCGTTCCCACCATAAGACCCAAATCCCATCATCGTGTTTGTCTCAAAAATTCAAAGCTTCGTGCACCAAATCGATAACACAAAAACAAAAGGTTCGACTTCTGCAAGAAGGGACAACAGCCTTTTCAGTTTTCGGACAGAAGAACAATTTTGGCATCAAAATAAGAAAAAGTAAATAGAGTCAAGAACATCATAGTTATCATCGGTTTTATTGATCATACCAACGGAGAAGAAAAGCGAAGACTTGAAGCCAAAGACCCAATCTTTAAAAGTGAGAATTAAATGTCATCAACATCATCATCCTCGGCACCGTCCGGAAGAGATTTTTTTTTTTAAGAACACTACACTACACGCCATTAGTGAAAAATAGTTGATTTTACTATCGTAAAATTCCTATATAATGTTTGAAGAAGCTCACACTATCACAAACACCGAGGATGAGATACGAAGAGAATCCACAGTCAGGGTGCTGCACGAGTCTTGTTTGGAACTATTGCCACTTATCCTTCAAGTTTAACATAATTTTCCAAAAGTCCCTACAGTTTTCCAAAATGATTTCTCTTCCCTGTCTAATTTCTAATTTTCTTGTTTTTCTTTTTTTTTTACTATAATAATCTTATTATATATATATATATAAAAGTCAATGCATTTAGGTACAACTTTATAAGTAAAACATTTTATGTAAATAATTTATATAATCTATAAGTTCAAATCTTATAATCGTCATTATTAATAAAATTTTATCTGAATATCACCTTAACCCAAACAAAATTAATGAGAATACCTACAATTACATCAAAAAAAATATAAGAATCTCTATATATATTAAAAATACAAAATAAATTAATTAATTATTTCATTTTTAAAAGATATACATCAATATCTATATATAGATTAAAATTAAATAAAAAACACATATTATTTATCTCTGCCTATATTAATATTACAAAATATAATATCTATATATATTTTATCAATTTTTTTAATTTTCTAAAAGAAAAAATTATTTCTTTAATTTTTAATTTTTTAATTAATATATAACATATAATCGTTTCTTTTTTTTCACATTAATATTACAAAATATAACATCATGTCTATATATATTAAAATTTTTAATAATACATTTTTAAATTTTAAAAAGATAGAAATATATATTATAAATATAAAATAAATTAATTATCTATTTCAATTTTTGAAGGATATGTATCATATCTATATATAGATTAAAATTAAACAAAAAACACGTATCATTTGTTTCTATTTATATTAATATTACAAAATATAAAATTTATATCTATAACTTTTATCAATTAATTTTTTATTTTTTAAAAGAAAATATCTATATATATATATATATTAAAATTAGTATAAATAATGTAATATAAGAACAAGTTACCTAGTATTAGATTACCAACTAATTTTTTTAATTTTCTAAAAGATAACATCATTTTTTAATTTTTAAAATAATACGTAACATGTAATCATTTCTTTTTCACATTAATATTAAAAAAATAACACGTAAATCTACGAATTTTACCAATTAAATATTTTTAATTGCCTTAGTGATAACATTTATATATATATATATATATATATTAAAATTTCTAATTTTTTCATTGTTATTATATAATAAATTGCATATAAGTGCATTGTTATATTTATATCGAATTGATTAGTTAACAATTATTTTGGTATTGCCCAATATTCAATTTAATTTAACGATATCTCCATGGTCATGATTTAAGAAAAATGAGATTATAAAATTCAAGAGGTATTTAAGAATTTCATATATCAAATTTGTGTATTCAAAATAAGATAAGCAAATTATAATGTTGAGACTAAACTTATAATATCTATGTTGTTATCCTAAACTTAAATGTCGAAAATTATTGGAACAGATATGTGTAATTTATATAATATGATTATCTTTGATATATTTTCATATAATATCTGTTATAATTAAAATATAATTTAATCAAATTGCAGATTAATATTTTATCCATAGCTTCTATTCTATTTGTGAAATTTATTGGATCATCAAGTACAATGACACATCATTCGAAGATAGAAAGAAATACACAAGAATTATTTGTTGTCTCTTTAACTCAAGAATTTGATGAAAAATCTCTATTTAAAATAATTTGTACACGATATTGATTTTAAAATATGAAAAATTTCAATTTCTTCAAATAAAAAGTATGTTAAATTTTCTTTATATACTATTTTTATTTCTAAATTACAATATGGATTTTATTTAACTTTTATAAATTTTATATAATTATATCCGATATATTTTTTTATATTGTTATATTGAAATAAACAAAAAAAATAAAAAATACTAAATATAAAAATGTTGTATTTTTTTATGAATATAAAAATTTATATTATAAAATTTAAAAATATATATTATTAATAAATTTATTATTTAATTAATGTATTTTCTAGCCTTATATGAGTTTAAAACTAATTACATGAAAATGAATTACCATCATCTTTGTACTTTGTGCACTGCAGGAGTCTGCAGAAGTGTGTAAGACATATGTGGGTGAAAGCTTCAAAAAAGATTCAAAGCAAGCGGCGGTAAAATAATCTTTTTTTTGGTATGAATTCGTTAGTTAGTGGTAAACTTTTTTTTGGAACATTTTTTTTCCTATCAATATAATGTACTTAAAGCTTTGAAATCGTATTTTTTCTCGTAATATTTTTAAACTCATTTTTCTAATTCAAGGTTTTTTTTTTTCAATTGTAACAGTGATACTAAATTAAATCTTAATTTATTTTATAAATTTGGTGCCAATTTGATCTTAATCTAGTTAACATATCCACTAATTTAAAGCTTTAAGTTATTTAAATAGTTAGGCATCAATAATTATATTTTTTATGAAAAGTTTTTGATTATTTAATTGTAAATTTGTATTTGATATATTGATAGTGTAAATTTTTAACTTAAAAAATTAAGAAATTGTTGAATGTTTTATTTTTTAATTAACATTTTTTTATATTTAAAATATATGTATCATCTTATTAATATCGTTTATAAAATTTAAGTATTCTACTAATAATGAATCAAATAATTTTTCATGTAATCGCAATGCAATGCAGTTGCACGCTAATTAAGAGCTTATGATTTAGAAATGGAAAGGTATGAAACATTTTTTATAATACCGTAATTGTTAGACTTGCATTGTATATGAATGATAAATATAATAATTTGACATTAAAAAGTAAGGAAATATTGCAATACATAAAAATAGCAGATAAACAATTTTATATTTAATAGATAAATGTTATATTAAATAATCAAAACTAAATTTAATCTCTTTAGTTCTCTGTGAAACAATATGTTTTAGTAAGAGGAGCACTTAGCACAATCTTGAAAAGCATATTTTTTTTCTTTTGTGCTTATGCGTTTGTTGTATATCTTTTTTTTAATCATAAACTATCTCATATCATATTGGATATGAAATTAATTCTTACATGATTTCTTATTATAGATCATTATCACTCAAAAACTCAATAAGAGTCTTACACCACTAAATCAACCGGTAGAGTTTTTTCTATAATTTCACTAATACTTAACAGTAATAATAAAAATATGAAAAAAACTTTTTATAAATCTAATTTTTAATTAAGTAAATAAGTAAGAAATTTAATAATTTATTATACTTAGTGATATAACATAGGTGATATGATAAGGTTTGTGGATCATATTTGTCAATCTTCATTCCATCAATATTAAAGAGTAAATTACATTTTTTATTAACCATGATTAATATTCTTTTCATGTTTGTTTTAAACATTACTCTTTTAATCTTAAATTTTAAATTTAATGTTTTAGATACTCCATTCTGTTAAAATTCCATTTGACTTGGTCTTACTAAATAGAATCAAAATTTGATCTTTAGGGATTTATTGCTTTTGAATTGATTTTGTTTTAATTCGACCAACCGAAAGTTAGCCAAACATTGAACTTATGTAACATATTTTTGGATTCATTTTTAGGCCTCAATCAATGACAGGATTTAAGTTTCGGGCTGAGCCCGACAGCAGCCATTCAACCCACCCATTCATTGTTTGCTATTTAATAACAATAATAATAATAATAATAAGAAGAAGAAGAAGAAGAATTAGATAACTCAGATTTTAGGATAATAAAAAAAGAAATAGAAAAACAAAAATAAGACAAAATTAGGAAAAACAAATTAGAATAAAATGAAAAAAAAAAAAGTAGAAAATGAATGGAAAATGAAGAAGGAAAGCCCAATCAAGCAAGAAAATCAAAGAAAGTGAAATCCAACGGAGAATATAACTCCAGCAAAGCAGCAAAATATGTATTGATTATAGCACCGGTATAGATAATTCTACATTGCATTTGGGAGCATGGAATGGAAGGAATCATGAGCTTTCCTTTTCTTCTAACTAATTATTACTGTAGACAACAATATTTGTAAAAGGACAATTAAGAAAAGAATTATCTTTCTTTTTCGATCGTACCAGAACTATTGTCTTTCCATAAACATTAAGCTTTGAAGCTATGTATCTTATTGTTACAGCCATCACCAGCTGATAAATATGCAATCTGTTTTTCATTTCTTTTTTGCCAAAAAAAAAGTGGGGACGCGAATGCATATAAATTAATTTAGAATTCTGGCCATGCTAATGAATTAATCTCACATAATCAAGCTCTTAATTGGGGAAATATTACATATTCGCAGAGCAATGAGAAAGAATGACGACGACGAATCATTAATGAACTCCAACAAATGTACGCAGAAGAGTGGTGAAATAGAGAAATAATAATTAAGAACCCAAGTAATCACAGACTGTCCCTCTCAAAATAGAAATTATCTGCTAAAAGTAAACAAGGAAAGAAGTGTCCTGATTCAGGGTGGCAGCAGAAGAAGAAATGAGACGACGAAAATGAAGCTGGGTATGCCTCCGTGCTAACAGCCTCTCCCGCACCCTAGCCAGCGCCACCGTGCATTCTCCTAACAGCTCCGCCATAGTCGACACTTTTATCATCTTATAATGACCCGTTTTCTGGATTTGGCGAGTGAGAGCAACGGAGAAGGGTGTTTTTTTTTTTTTTTGAAAGACCTTTTCTTTTAGGCCTCCAATTCCAAAATGCCTTTAATAAGCAAAAAAGTGAACTTACTTTTAGCCTACCCAATGGAGTGTTTGAATGCTGCGGAGAAAAGAGAAAAGTGGGCAAAGATGCAGCCAAACTTACAAACTGGCCATGGTAGTGGGATCTACCCACCTTTACGGTTCTTTATTATTTTAAAATTTTCATCTTTCATTTCATCCATGAGATGATTTCATCCCTGAGATGATTATCCATAATTCCAAATTGGTAATCATGGATTAATAAATTATTAGAGTGAGTGTAATGATGGATTTAATATTGGTTTTCACATTTGCTGGGCCAGCTTACGCGTTAATTTGTAATCATCAATTTTAAATCTTCTGATTATTTTTTTAGTTTAGTACTGAATGTTGACATGAAAAGTTGTGTATATAAATTATATTTGTATCATAAAAAATTATATTTATATTATATAAAAGATTAAAATGTTGTGTGAAAATTTATGTTGACAAGTTAAATATAATTTTTTTAAAATTTTTATTATATATATTTTTATTAAATTTTAATTCATATCATTTTAATGTATTTTATTCATATTATTTTTTAATTATGTTATTTATTTTGTTTAAAATTATCAAGTCTAATTAATAGTAAGGTTGAAAAAATTTTGGAATGAAAAAAGTGTGGCAAGAAAAGTATGATTTAAGAATTTTAAATGTTTTATGTTACAATAAAATAAATGTGAGATGAATTTGAATGTCTACAAAATGCATAAAATAGCAAAAATGGAGAGATAGGAAGAAATTTTAAAGTTATTTTACTCATGAAAATTACAACTGAATAGTAAAAACACTTTTTTTGAGTTTTTAAATAGCAAATAAAATTTTTAACAAAAAAAAAAAATCACGCTGTTCATGGTTTGATATTAAAATTGAGTAAAAACAGCTTTTAAACGTAAAAGCTACTTTTTCAAACTCAATGCTGGAGTAATCTATTTCTTTTATATATATATATACTTTTTCAAAATAAAATTGCTTCCATAGATCTTTTGATATTATCTAGTTATTGCGAATAACTTCTTGTACCGAATAATATGAAAATAAATAATTAATTATAAAGTTTGAGTTTGGACTAATGATTATTATCTTTTTAAAAAAAATTAAAATTAAAATTAAATTTAAAATTCAAATTTCTTTTTTTTGTACTTTCTATTAATAAAAAAAATCATTAATTATGTTTAATTGCACGAGATGAATTGAATTATTCTGACATTGAAAATCTATGCTTTATATTTCATTCACCTATTAATTTTTTTTGTGTAATCATAAGTATTTTTATTCGTTGTACGATCTAAAATTAATTATTTAAGTTAAAAATAGATTTAAATAAAACTTTTTCAATAATAAAAATTTCAAAATTCAAATCTTATCCAAATACTTAAAAAAAAAAAAAATCTGTTTCAACTATTAATTTGGACCATTAACTTTTTCTATGCTTGGGCAAAGGGGTGTTCACATTTGTGTTTTAATATTTACATTTTTATATTTGTATTGGAGGATTTACTTGGGGCACATGAGTGACTTTAAAGTCTTCCGGGGCATTGCGTGGAGGAATTGGCACACCATCGGAGTACGGACACCGTTTTCTTTCCTTAATAGGATTAGATAAACATGCCTTTCCTTCGGTATCAAATCACAATGCCCTGTACAGTTGCAATGAGTTGAGTTGTTTAATGAGGTGATTAGAGAGAAAAAAATCTGTCAATTTAAAATTTAATTTAATTTGTATGTATAGTTAAATAGTGATTTTCAATAAATTTGAATTTAAATTTGTGCGCTTATAATTTTTTATTTTATTTTTAGACACTAATTTTTGTTGTATTTTATGTATCTTCACATTATTTTGTAATATGGAATTAAATCTTATTTTTATTTAATATAATTACATTTCAAATTTTATAAATTATTAACATTTTCTAGCAAAGTTAATTAATCTTATAAGATAGAAAATTATTAGGCAGATCACAAGTCACAATTGAGAAATTCAATCATTTTTGACCATTGATAAGATGGATTTTCTTTTTGTTCTTCCCATTGATTTTCCCAGCCAACTAATACAGTAAAATGGCAGAACACGAGCATGGCTATATGATACAGATGTTCAAGAAAAAAAAGTCATGGAAAAGTTGAATTTCAGTACCTAACATTAAGACATAATTTAATGGAGCCAAGGCAATTTCCATGAGAAATTGAAAGAGCAGACAATCTTGAACCTGCAAATATATTCACAAATGAGAAGAGAAAGCGTGTAATATTAACTTCTCACTTTTTTCCTTGGTTTGGAAAACGTCAAAAGTATAAGTATGCGTGTATGATTCAAAGATTAATATAATAATATAATATTTTATTGATTTTTTAAATAAAAATAATTTATAATAAAAAAAATGTCATGTTCCATTTTTTTATTAAATTAAATTTTTTTAGAATATACAAGTTAATTATGAAATATGAATAAAAATTAATTTAATATTTAAAATATTATAAAAATATATCGTGATTTATTAAATTAAAATGGGGGAATGCAAGCATAATCGGTGTCCTTTTTCCGGGGTTGCGCAGATGGTTAATTACTTGTCTATTAGAAAGAATGTGATCGGGTAAAGACCTTTCTCCACGCCTTCCTGCTTAGAGAGCTAGCCTTCAATAGGGCTAAAGAAGGCTTGTTGGAGTCCTTGGGAGGAAGAGAAGGTGATTTTGCCAGCTGATCATCTTCCATCTCGTCGTTGTCTCCTGGCTTCCGGAAACAACCTTCTTTTCTTTTGCATCTCATGGTTGATAATACATCGTACTTGTTACATATCCCCCACACTGTTACTTTTTGTTGATTATAATCCACAGCTACCGAGTATATTCCTGCCATAAACGTAACAAAGAGCTTCGATGTCTTGCCCCCAAGATTGCTTGCTGGTAACTAAAACATTGATCCTAGTGGCCCACCTATGCCTATGATTTAATTATCTGGCCTTAGAACTGTCATAGGAAAATCTCATTTCTGGTTAGTCTGAAATCACATGTAACTACGATTATTGGTCAGCACAGGAAAGAGGAAATTTGCAAAAACGAAGTGTATGATTAATTGATTACAGACATTATTCTCCTTCTCCATGCTTAAGGAGGGCACTGCTTTTCATAATTCATGTACAACACAACACACATCCGTTCTAGTTTCAGATTCAATGGACCAACAGGAGACATGTAAAAATGTTTGTTCGTGGACAGTTGTGGGTCCAAAAATACCATTATTTCGAAAGGCTTTGGGCTTGGGCCAATAATCTAAGACCAGAATTTAGCTAAAGTACATAAATGTATGCTAAGCTTTGAACGAAGACACTGAACGGCTAAAAGCATGGCAGAGAACATAGAGAAAATTTCGAAATTAGGTGACAAAAAACACATGAAATGTCACACAATCGATTTGTTAAGAGATTGGAGTACTAATTAAGAAAGTAATTGGATTTACCTTTGAGATGGGACAAAGTCTTCTTCACTTTCCTCTCGCACCCGTAAGAATACAATGGCACCATCATCTCCACATGCTGTGCCTCCACAGTCTTGCTAGCTACGACTATTTGCATGTTTGCCATTTTAACCCCAACTTATTGAAGCTAGTTTTATCTTCCTATATAATGCTGTTGTGTTCTTCTATACTACAAACTTGGTAAAAGGCCTTATATAAGAGATTTACTTGACAAAGGCCGATCCTGGATTCCCTGGAAAAGAAGGCCACAATGGTCTCTTTTTCCCTTTTCTCCCGCCTTTTCTTTCATTTAATTTTCTTCTTGTTTGCTGTTTATGCTTTACTGTTCATCTTGGTGGCTCGATTGGGTCAGGTTTAGGAGGTCAAATCTGTTTTCAAAAGATGCTTTTAATCAGGGAAATCCTTTCTATGGAGCGGGTGTCATGTTGACTTGGATAGGGTATAAGATGTGTCGGCATATCTGTTTGTTTATCAAGAGTGCATTGAATCATGTCCTTTTTCATCATAGGAATTGGATATCCTCATTATAATGTATAGTTTGGCTCCCATGTGGATTGTTTTTTCTTATCAAAGAAGTTTACTTTCTCTTGGAAATTGGAATTTGGGAAACATAGACAAAGGAAAAAAAGAAAAAAAAACAAGAGACCATCTATGCACTTTGATTTTGGGTAACTGAAGTATATTGTGCAAAAATTTAACGTGCAGCAAGGCATCACTGATGCGCAGTCGTTGGTGAACCCGCCATGCATCTACTTTTGCGTGACTGCCTTTACAATGTATCTGTCCGCTAATTTCTAGTTTAATTTCAGAGTCATTTCTTCATTAACAGATCATGTCTGGCATAAATATTAGGTTTTTTCTTTTCTTTTTTTCATTCATCTTTGCGTGTTAAAGTCAGTAATATAGATTAATTTCTTTCTTAATTAGAATAATTCGTCACAATGTGAGCTTTTACTAGCTATTTACTCTAGAATGATTCGGAAGAGAGGAAATTAAAGCACTATGAATAACACTTGAGTCTTCAGTCATTAGTCAATAAAAGCAGTTGGACACTTTTATTTACAGTCACACTAGTCAACAAAGCTGCTGGCTCATCAGTGCAAAGCTTTTTCAACTTTAATCTTCAATTTAGATCGCATCCTTTCGTTTTCCCCCACTTATAAAGGTTATTAATGATGCATTCACTTTATCAATTTATTATTAAAAAAATTATATAAAAGGGCTACTCTAAGATAACATATGTTATTTATTTTCAAATTATTACTTATAAAGGTAATTAATGATGCATTCACTTATTCATATTATTAAAAAATTAATGATTTATTAAGTATTAATTATCACATGTAAAAATTAAATAATACCATTTATTTTAATATATTTATTAATAATTTTAATAATAAATAATAAATTATTTTTTTAGTATAATTACGTAACATAATTTTAATATATATAAAATATGCTGATGTAAAATAGTAATTTTATATAATCTCTTCTCACCCACTCATCTATAATATCTCTTAATTGTCAAGAGTCTTTACTATTTTAACCGTCGAGGTGCATTTTGCTCTCTTTTAGCCTGCGACTAGGATCTGGTGAGAATGAGAACATCCCACGGGAGTGGGATGTTTATCATATTGCCCTCCTTTCTTTATTCTTTTATTTTTTTAAAATTTTTCTTTTTAACATTTTATTTAAAATGATTATCTTAATTTTTATATATTATTTTTTAATAATAATTTTTTCTCATTATATTTTATTTTATCATCATCACTATATTTATATTTAATTATATATTTTATTATTAATTTTAATCTGATTATTATAATGCTAAATTTCATCATTATAATAATTAATATTACTTTTACTATTATTTTCAATTCAATCAAAATCAATCAACCCATTCATTCAAACCAAATATGATAAACTTTATTTTGGTTGAGAAAGCTACTTTGTCATTTAGTCGGAACAGATTAATTAGGCTGCCTATTGATTATTGATTGATGATTGAGAGAAAAAAAGAAAAAGACAATAAACCAGTTTGACGGCAATGCGTCGCCTCTCAAAAATTCCAAGTGCCACGTCACAAAATAAAATGGCTGTGAGATTCTGGTGTCTCTCTTGGTAGTTGGCGTTATAAGGATTTGGGATGAGTCAGATCTCATTATATGGACGACGAGATATCACTTTGGTGATTTTGTCCTACCCTTTTTTAACTCGTGATATCCATGAAAGCTTTGGAAATGGGATATATTGCAGTTAATGGTCCCTTTTACCCTAAGTTGTACCTCGCAGTCTCATAACTAAAGTCTTGATCATTTCGATTAATTTTGAATTGAAATAATTAAATTACATTATTCTAATTATTAATTAAATCAAAATTATTTAAAAAATTGATTGATTAAATTTTGTATTTATTGACAAATTAAATATATTTAAGTTTGTTGGCTCTACCGAGAGGGGGTGAATCGATTTTCTAATAATAATGACAGATTTAAATTAATTCAACTTTAATTATTAATTAATAAATGAACAATATAATGAACTGAATTAAATTAAAACAAGATAGGGAAGAGAGTAACAAACACAATCGTTTATAGAGGTTCGGCCAATCTCTTGCCTACGTCCTCTCTTCTTGACCTTCTTGTCAAGTGCTTTCTTTCTCACTTTCAACAGAAGTTACAATATCCTTTTTCAGGTTAAGGAATAACCTCTCTACCTTGTTTAAACAATGGTGTATTCACCCTTTTACAGAATTTATCTCACTGAGGAACAATCCTCTTCTCTCTTAAGGATAGGATGAATACAATACCAAGCTTTTAATGTGGGTAGGACAAATACAGCTTTTGCACACAAGCTTATACAACAAATTCAAAGAATGAGAATTGAAGACAAAAGGAATGAGGGAATTAAACTTTTGAGAATATACAGAAAGTGCAGTAATTGTCTCTATGTTCTCAGTGTCTTCAATGCTTGATTATATACTGACGGATTGGTGGTTGGTGCATTAAATGCAATTTTTTCCATTGAGATTTTTGCAGAAATAGCCGTTGGATACCTCCAGTAGAATGCCAGATCGATCTGCCATCTTGGCCAGATCGATCTCTTAGTTATAGTTCCTGCAAAATCAAGGCAAAATGAAGCTAGGAGATCGATCTCCTATCTGAGCAGATCGATCTCACAATTTGAAATGTTAGAGGAGATCGATCTGTCGAACAGGCAGATCGATCTTCCAACCTCTCTGTTTGAGGCATGATCGATCTATAGATCGATCTTCCAGGTAATGTCTTAATGAGGAGATCGATCTCTTATCAACCTAGATCGATCTCCTTAGCTCTCTGACTTTGAGGAGATCGATCTCTTCCTATACCAGATCGATCTCACAAACTCTCTGTTTGCATACAGATCGATCTTACAGATCGATCTTCTGCCTTTACCTTTTGTTTTAGGGGAGATCGATCTCTTGGTATACCAGATCGATCTCACCAGCATCCTGTATTAGGCAGATCGATCTTATAACCCTTACAGATCGATCTTATTCTTCCTTAATATCTATGAACAAGTTCAAGGCTTGGCAGATCGATCTCATGTCTTCCTGAGATCGATCTCTCATCCAAGAAAAACCCAGGAGATCGATCTCTCATAACCCAAATCGATCTCTCATCTACAGAACTTTAAGTTCTGGTACTGATAACCTCTAAACATGTTTTTATATCATTTTTATTTATTGAATTTACTTGTTTTGTCATTTCAAAATATATTAACTCAACAATCTCCCCCTTTTTGATATGACAAAACTTAATCAATCAACAAGTTTAGTTACCTATTCGCATTTTGCACAAACTCCCCCTTTTTGTAAACTCCCCTTTACTTTTGGCTTTTGATCTCTAAACTTTCTTAACTCCCCCTCATTTTAATCATTCCTTTAAACCATTAGATATGTTTCTTAAAGTCATTTCAACATGTTTTAACCAACGCATGTGTTCTTAACATAATTTCTTCTCCCCCTTTTTGTCATATCAATGGCAAGAAAAAAAATCTAAACAATACTCCTGTCATTTCAAAATAGCATTTCATTAAAACTCATTCAACAAGAACACAGATGGCAACTCATTCAAGCAAATTCAGTTCAAACAACAACGAGTAATTAGAACATATAACAAAACTAGAGCTATCAAATAAGTCCTATGGTGGAGGAGAAAATCGATCCATGAGATCCTCAACGTGAGTGCAAGTGACTTGAAGTTCATCATACATCGCCTGCTGAGTATCATGAAGGTTTGCAAAGCTTTCATCTACTTTGCGGTTCAGCTCCTTGATCATCCACTGCTGGGTGGCATGAAGGTTTGCAAAACCTTCATCTATCTTCCGGTTCAGCTCACTCATCATCGTCACAATTAGCTCCATGCCAGCTGGTGAGGGAGTAGGTGCAGTGGGCTGAGGAGTCGAGGACGATGGACCCGCAGTCGGTGCAGCAGGTGGATCCATAGGCTCATCGGAGGGATCTTCCTCCATAGCTGCTGCAGATTGCTGTTCTCGCTTCTTCTTCCAGTCGCCCCGGAAGTCCTTGTAGTAGCCCATGTGGTGGAGTGTCCCGATGTTGAGGATGCACTTTGGAGAGGGCACTTCACACGTTTCGCAACTGCTGTCCACTCCAAGTCGTTGGAGAAAATACGCTAATGGTTGCGAAAATACTATCGTTGTGGCTTGGCCGCAGACAATCTTCAACCAGTCTTGATAGATAAAGTGGACAAGGTTGAGTTTTTGACTGGTGGAGTGTATGTGGTGTATCCAAAAGCGATCTAGCCTCCTAACGGTGGAATAACGGGTACCGAAAGGACGAAGATTCCATGAAATAATGAGGTGGAGTAACCGTGGGTGCATTGGGAGGTCACTCGCCTTATCCCCGGGAAGGTCAAACTCCAAGGGGACTTCCTCATCTTCATTGGTTAAGCCTTCATTGCTTATGTGGAAAGCTTTGGCTAAGACATCAGGGTCTATTGCAATTGACTTACCCATGACATAGGTTGTAAACCCGAGAATTTTGCAGGTATCAGTCGGGTCATAGGTGAGTTCGACATTAGAAAAGAATGCCTGGACAATGTTTAGGGGTACGGGAGTGTTAATTTTGAGAAATGAAATCCAACCAAATTCTTCAAATTTGGTTAGATACGGAAAGTCAATTCGATTTAAAAAGGAAAAATCAAGAGTTCGTCAATGTTTAATTGGCATGGTGGAAAAATATTCTTCATATCTCTTCCTTTTGGCAGGTGTTTTAAAACACCTGTTGAAGGTAGTGATAGAAGAGGGAGGAATGGATTGAGACGAGGACCCTGGTTCTACACTAGATCGAGGAGGTTTTTGGCCTGCTCTCTTAAGTCTAGGCATGGTTCGAGACACGAAAATTACTCTAAAACTGGTTCACAAAACAAAATCAATGGAACAGTAACTAGATTTGCCCTAGAGAGAAATTGAGCACTTATCTAAGAATTTTGTAAAACAAATTTGCAATGTAGGTTACTAGAACAAGAATCGAAGAGAAAATACGTCAGAATTCTTACCGAAGATCGATCTGGGATGAGAATTGAGAGAGGAGGTGCGACAGGAGGTTAGGGATTTGAGATTTTGGAGTTTTGAAATTTGGAGATTTTTCGCCAGATTTTATAGTCCAGGGCAGAGGAGATCGATCTGTCGAGACGACAGATTGATTTGTCATTTCCAGAAGCTTGGGGAGATCGATCTGTGGTACCACGAGATCGATCCGAAGAATGCAAAAGCTCAATAAGATCGATCTAGTAAGGACCCAGATCGATCTGCTGTAAAACAGAGGTATAAGGAGATCGATCTTTCAAATGCATAGATCGATATGTCATTTAACAGAGGCTGAAGAAGATCGATCTGCCAAATGCATAGATCGATCTGTCGTGTAACAGAGGCTTAGGAAGATCAATCTTATGGGTGAGAAGATCGATCTGCCTAGCTTAACCTTAACGTTTTAGGCTTATTTGAAGTAAGGAGATCGATCTATATTGATGGAAGATCGATCTCTCATACTTGTTGCCCAGAAAAATCATTAAAAAACACTTTTAAGACCAATTTGAAATCAAGATTTTGAAGCACAAACATCTTAGGGAACATTCATGAGCCCTAATTCACCTCTAAGAACACAAAACCTATCTCTGTCGAGGGGTTTGGTGAATATATCAACTATTTGATGTAGAGTGTCAATATACTCTAGAAAATGGTCTCTAAGAAAATGGTGCCTAATCTCAATGTGCTTAGTTCTAGAGTGTTGAATAGGATTTTTAGATAGATTGATAGCATTGGTATTATCACATTTAATAGAGACTTGTTTCATGTCAATACCATAATCTTTCATTTGTTGTTTAATCCACAACACTTGAGCACTACAACTACCTGCTGCTATGTATTCAGCTTCAGTTGTGGACTGAGCCACACTATTTTGTTTCTTAGAGAACCAGAAGATTAATCTATTCCCTAAAAATTGATAAGTACCTGAGGTACTTTTCCTATCTATTTTGCATCCCCCAAAATCTGCATCTGAAAATGCATGAAGTGTAAAGGTGGAGTCCTTGGGGTACCAAAGTCCTAGAGAGGGAGTGTCCTTAAGGTATCTAAAGATCCTTTTAGTTGCTAATAAGTGTGATTCCCTAGGAGAGGATTGAAATCTAGCACAAAAGCATACACTAAATAAAATATCTGGTCTACTTGCAGTTAAATAGAGCAATGAGCCAATCATAGACCTATAGAGTTTAGTGTCTACACACTTACCACTTTCATCTTTATCAAGCTTAATGTTGGTGCCCATTGGAGTTGCTTGAGGTTTGCAATTGTCCATTCCAAATCGCTTGAGCAAATCCTTAGTATATTTTGCTTGATTGATGAAGGTTCCATCCTTTGTTTGCTTCACTTGAAGTCCCAAGAAGAAAGTGAGTTCTCCCATCATGCTCATTTCAAATTCACCTTGCATGATCTTAGAAAATTCTTGGCATAAAGATTCATTAGTTGATCCAAAAATAATATCATCTACATACACTTGTACAACTAGTAAATCTTTATTTTTATTTTTGATGAATAAAGTGGTATCCACTTTTCCTCTTGAAAATCCCTTTTCTATTAAGAATTTTGACAACATTTCATACCATGCTCTAGGAGCTTGTTTCAAATCATAGAGTGTCTTAGATAGTTTGAAAACATGTTCAGGAAATTCATGATTTTCAAAGCCGGGAGGTTGCTCAACATAGACTTCTTCATTAATGAAACCATTTAAGAATGCACTCTTTACATCCATTTGATATAATTTGAAATTTTTATAACATGCAAAGGCAAGTAACATTCTTATTGCCTCTAGTCTAGCTACCGGTGCATAGGTTTCATCATAATCTATACCTTTTTCTTGTCTATAGCCTTGTGCAACTAACCTAGCCTTGTTTCTTATGATCACACTATTTTCATCCATCTTGTTCTTGAATATCCATTTAGTTCCAATTATATAGTGATCACTAGGCCTAGGAACTAGTTTCCATACTTTGCTTCTCTCAAATTGATTTAATTCTTTTTGCATTGCTAGGAACCAATTATTGTCATCTAAGGCTTCATTGACATTTCTAGGTTCTATTTGAGATACAAAGGCTATATATTGACACATATTCCTTAGAGATGATCTAGTTCTAACTCCAAGAGTTGGATCTCCTATTATTTCACAATCCTTTACATATCCTAACTCTCTTGGTGCTCTAGACTCTCTCTCTAATATCTCTATTTCTTCTTCATCTTCTTTATTCAAGTCAAGTTTTTCTAATAAATCATCTTCTAAGTTTGAAATTTCCTCCAAGTTTTCATCAAATATTCCAACATCCTCATCATTGGTTGAATCTTTAGATACATCATTTGACTCATCAAATATTACATGAATTGATTCTTCAACCATCAATGTTCTTTTGTTATAGACTCTATAAGCCTTTGAATTCAAAGAATATCCCAGAAAAATTCCCTCATCACTCTTGGCATCAAATTTTCCTAACTTATCTTTACCATTATTTAAGACAAAACATTTGCAGCCAAAAGGATGGAAGTAGCTAATGTTAGGCTTCTTATCTTTGTATAGCTCATAAGGGGTTTTCTTTAGTATGGGTCTAATCATAGCTCTATTAATGATATAGCAAGATGTGTTTATAACTTCAGTCCAAAAATATTTTGGTAAATTATTTTCACACAACATGGTTCTAGCCATTTCTTCCAATGTTCTATTTCTTCTCTCAACTACTCTATTTTGTTGTGGTGTCCTAGGGGCTGAAAAATTATGGCTAATTCCTTGATCATTGCAATACTCATCAAATCCTATATTTTCAAATTTCTTGCCATGATCACTTCTAATACTAGTTATTGTGTATCCTTTTTCATTTTGAGTCACTTTTGTATAAGCTATGAATTTTTCTAAGGCTTCATTTTTTACTCTAAAAAAGAACACCCAAGTGTACCTAGTGTAATCATCAACTATTACAAATCCATAGTGTTTCCCACCAAGGTTGTTGTTCTAGTTGATCCAAATAAATCTAGGTGGAGTAATTGAAGAGGCCTAGAGGTGGATACACTATTCTTAGGCTTAAATGTTGTCCTTTTATGTTTTTCTTTAACACAAACTTCACATATTTTTTCATAATCAAAGGACATCTTAGGCAATCCTATAACTAGATCCTTTCTAGCTAACTTAGAAAGTACATGCATGCTAGCATGACCTAGTCTTCTATGCCATAACCAAGATTCTTTTTCTTTGTCTACCATTAGGCATATGTTTTCATTCTTAAGTTCATTAAGATAGACAATGTATATATTACCTTGTCTATGGCCTAAGAAAAGAACTTTATTTGACTTAGGATCTATAACATGACATTTCAAACAATTAAAAATTACTTTGTAACCTTTGTCACAAAGTTGACTTATGCTTAGTAAGTTATGCTTTAGGCCCCTAACTAACAATACTTTTTCTAAAGAAAAGTAGTCATTACCTATTGAGCCACTCCCTTCAACTTGGCCTTTGGAGTTGTCCCAAAATGTGACTTCTCCACCAACCTTTGATTTAAATGAATTGAAGTGGCTTCTATCACCCGTCATGTGTCTTGAGCATCCACTATCTAAGTACCAAGCTTCCTTTATCTTAGCTTTGTGGCACTGCTCAATCACCTACAAAAAGATTCAAACTCAAGTCTTAGGTACCCAAATTCTCTTGGGTTCTTTGAGGTTAGTGAATGCAATTCTTGATCCCTTTGGGATCCATTTTGCTAATGCATTAACATCCTTTGAGTTAATTAATTCTTTTGGAACCCATATCCTTTTTACTATTTTTCCTTTAAGAGTGGTCAACTTCTTATTGCAATTATGTGATGTATGTCCCTTTCTATCACAATATGAACAAATAGTTGAAGGTTTATGCAAGCTCTTTCTAGCAATGAAGCTTTTGAGATGGGTCTCTCTACTTTCTCCATTATATCCTAACCCATTTTTATCAAAGAATACTCTTTGAGTTTCTAACATGTTATCTAGCTTTTGTTATCCCATATAAAATCTATTAAAGGAATTATGTAAATTACTATTCTTCTCTTTTAGATCACAAATTTCAAGATTAGTAATTTCTAGTTTCTTTTCACATTCTAATTTATCCTCTAGAATTAACTCATTTTTTTTCTTCAGTTTAGATATTATTTTCTTATATTTCATACTCATGCATTCATATTCCAATGCAAGATCATCAAATGCACCTTGTAATTCATCAAAAGAATATTTATTGAGGTTTGAAGTTACCTTTTCATCCTCAATAGCCATGAAGCATAAGTTGGCAATGTCCTCTTTTGAGTCATCATCGGAGCAGTCACTGTCGCTCCATGTTGCCACCATTGCCTTCTTTTTGTGGAACCTATCATTGGACATTTTAAGAAGAGGGCAGTTAAACTTTATGTGTCCTGATTTTTTACATTTATAACACACAATTGTATCTTTTCTACTTACCTCTTCCTGATCTCTCTTGTAGTTTCTTCTATTACTACCACTAGCTCTCATTCTCATGAATTTGTTAAATCTTTTGGCAAACATTGCCATCTCAAGATCCTCTTCACTACCACTCTCATTCTTAATCTCCTCTTGAGCAGTAAATTTTAGAGCAACTCCCACTTTCTTGGGTGGCTCTTCATTTCTTCTCAACTTCATCTCATAAGTGAGTAGTGATCCTATTAATTCATCTAAAGATAATGTGTGAGATCCTTAGATTCCTCAATTGCAGTTACTTTAGCTTCCCATGATTTAGGTAAGCTATTTAATATTTTCTTGACCATTTCAATATTAGAGTATATTTTTCCTAAGGACTTTAATCCATTAATTACATCAGTGAATCTAGTGAACATATCACTAATTGATTCTCCTTCCTTCATCCTAAATAGCTCATAATCATGTGTGAGCATTCCTACCTTAATCTCCTTTACTTGGGTTGTACCCTCATGAGTTATTGTCAATTTGTCCCAAATTTATTTGTGTGAGATCTGAGAATTTCAGACATATTTTATTGATGTAATAATAATTTGAAGTGTAATTTATTGAGCTAAGTGAATTGTGGGAATGATAATTGGAGATTTATATGTTAAGTGTTAAAATAAATGTGAAACTATGAGGACAGATCGATCTGGGAGAAGGAGAGATCGATCTGGTGAGTTAAAAATGACAAGGAAGAAGGAATTTAAGGAGCAGATCGATCTGGGAGAAGAAGGGATCGATCTGGTGAGTTAAAAATGAGAAGGAAGGAAGAATTTGAGGAGCAGATCGATCTCCAATGGAAGAGGATCGATCTCCTTATGATTCTGTTTGAGAGAAGATCGATCTCATGAGGAAGAGATCGATCTCGAGATGATTCTATTTAGGAGAAGATCGATCTCCTCAAGGAGTAGATCGATCTCATAAAGCCATAAAGAGATCGATCTCACCCCTCGACAGATCGATCTCCTAGGCATAAATT
Source organism: Firmiana major (assembly GCA_033439115.1). NCBI lineage: Eukaryota > Viridiplantae > Streptophyta > Magnoliopsida > Malvales > Malvaceae > Firmiana > Firmiana major. Next base: position 85,664,820 of record CM065897.1, read on the forward strand.
GCCCCAAATCGTCCCAAAAATTTAAACGCAGATCGATCTCCTCAAGAGCCAGATCGATCTCCTACCTCCAGTCTATATAAGGAACCCTATTTTTCTCCTGCAAGTTCACTTTCTCTCTCTTCCAACCCCCATTTTTACCGAAACCTAACTTTCTCACTCATCCAAAACACCCATTTCCGGCCAAATCAAGAGTTGTGGCAAGAAGGAAAGTTGTTCCTTATCAAAGGGAGAACAACATACTTGGAAATCGAAGGACGAATCGGATCGAGGCGTGGGTTGTGCGTCTCACAAGCTTTGGGTAATTTCTAAACCTCGATCTTGATATTTGAGATGATTTTGATGATATTGGTGGTTGTCATTGCGTTGAAATAGCTGAAAAATGATTAGGGATTGATGAAATTACAATGTGGTTGGAGTGGTAATGATATTTGGAAATTTTGGCAATTTTGAGAATTTGTGCTATAAATGAAAATTTAGACAATGTGGTGAATTAGCATAGATAATTGGCATGAGAAATGTAGAACGTTGAGATATTGTGAATGAGAGTGTAGTTTGGGGTAGAGTTACGAGAATCGAGAGATTTGTGGTGTTATGAGCAATTATGCTCGATTTTTGAGAATTGAAGTTTATTAGATAATTGAGTATTGATGTTTTAACATCGTTTGGACAGTTCGAGAGTTCCAGAGTGGAATGCGAGGTTAGTCCGTGATACGGGGGAAACGATTGCACTATACGAGGTGCAAAGAGGTAAGGGAAATCTAAACCATTTGTGTATGTGATTTGTAAACTATTTTAGCATGATTTGTGGTTTATAAAACAAGCATGTTGAGTGTTGTGTTGAGTTATAATTGCACACGGTTTTTATAGCCGGTTGGAGCCCATTGTTTTATGCGTTTATAAGCTGAGTGTGAAATTGCTTTATAAACCGTCGAATTTACGTGAGTAATGAAATGGGCTCTACGTTAAGGCAATATCGAGATTTGAGAAATGTGTGCGTGCTTTGCCGGTTGGAACTCGATTTTATTATGTTTTGTGTTGAGTACAAAACGGTTTACAATTGAGTTTTATGAGTGAAAAACCCCTATGAGTTCTACGTGAAGGTAAACCAGTCTTATGTGATAAGACTTAGGTGTGTAGTTGTGAGTACACACCGAGCATTGCTCTAGTAGCATGTAAGCCCGATTTCTTCTCCGTTTTGGTAACGTGAGAATAACCTATTCTGTGGCTATGCCACGTACATTTGGTGGCCGTTGCCATGTGAGAAACCCCCTTGGTGGCCGTTGCCACGTGATACCCCATTTGGTGGCCGTTGCCACGTGAGAAACCCCCTTGGTGGCCGTTGCCACGTGATACCCCATTTGGTGGCCGTTGCCACGTGAGAAACCCTATTTGGTGGCCGTTGCCACGTGAGAAACCCTATTTGGTGGCCGTTGCCACGTGAGAACCCCTAATTAGTGGTCGTTGCCACGTGAAACTCTATTCTGTGGCTGTGCCACGTGTGAAATTAAATCAGTGGCCATGCCACGTGAGTTAGTGGCTGTGCCACGTGTGAAATTAAATCAGTGACTATGCCACGTGTGTGCATTATTATTATAGTGATTTTATCACGTATTTGAGAAAGCGTTTATCGCATTATTTTCACATGCTTTGTTAATGCTCTAGACTGAGCCTTTTTACTTCATGTTTTCACATGATTTGAGATATGAGAATATCGTGTTGAGTACCTTCATGCTATGGTTTTCAAACGAGTTTCACATACAAATAAATATTTTGTGATGTGCATTTTGGTTTATGAAATGAGTACCTTACCCCACCCCCTTACTGAGCAATTTAGAAGTTCACCCTGTTTTCTTTCCCCCCAGAGTTCTTTAAGTGAAAAAGGATTTCCCCTGCGACGTACGGAGTAGTGGCTAGTGGAGGACTCGAGCTCCAGGCCATATATATTGTATTTGAGGTATATTTTATCTTTTCATGTACCCAGACAATTATTGTAATTGCAGACACTTGATGTATAACATTATATGGGATGTATTAGGATTAATTAACTTGAGACGGATTAATGTATTGGATATGATATATAAATTCTAGTGATGAGATCCTGAGGAATGATAATTATGATGATGTATGACACTGTACAGGAATGCACCTTTAATTGTGAATTAACGAGTAAAAAGTTTTAAATTAGCCCTATTTTCCGCATTTTCGGGGCGTGACAGTTTGGCATTGTCACATCCGGAGACTCTATTGTATTCATTTGGCCCTAAAGCACAAAAGAGAGTGTGCATGACCTTTGCATTTAGTTGGGCACATTTAACATCATTTGAGTCTCATTCTTCTTCTTCCTTAGAGATATCTCTTCCCTCTATTCTTTTTGTGGGGATTTGAGGTCCTTTAGTTATAATCCTCCACACCTCATAATCATTTGCTTGAATGAATAACATCATCCTAGTCTTCCAATAGGCATAATGTTCCCCATTGAACATAAGAGGCATAACCGTAGAATGCCCCTCTCCTACCAAACTAGTTGCTATATTGTTGTGAGCCATTTGATCGTTTCTAACTCTTAGGAAGTTGTTCCTATGTGATTAAAGAGTCCTAGCTCTGATACCAATTGTTGGCTCTACCGAGAGGGGGTGAATCGATTTTCTAATAATAATGGCAGATTTAAATTAATTCAACTTTAATTATCAATTAATAAATGAATAATATAATGAACTGAATTAAATTAAAACAAGATAGGGAAGAGAGTAACAAACACAATCGTTTATAGAGGTTCGGCCAATCTCTTGCCTACGTCCTCTCTCCTTGACCTTCTTGTCAAGTGCTTTCTTTCTCACTTTCAACAGAAGTTACAATATCCTTTTTCAGGTTAAGGAATAACCTCTTTACCTTGTTTAAACAATGGTGTATTCACCCTTTTACAGAATTTATCTCACTGAGGAACAATCCTCTTCTCTCTTAAGGATATGATGAATACAATACCAAGTTTTTAATGTGGGTAGGACAAATACAGCTTTTGCACACAAGCTTATACAACAAATTCAAAGAATGAGAATTGAAGACAAAAGGAATGAGGGAATTAAACTCTTGAGAATATACAGAAAGTGCAGTAATTGTCTCTATGTTCTCAGTGTCTTCAATGCTTGATTATATACTGAAGGATTGGTGGTTGGAGCATTAAATGCAATTTTTTTCGTTGAGATTTTTGCAGAAATAGCCGTTGGGTACCTCTAGTAGAATGCCAGATCGATCTGCCATCTTGGCCAGATCGATCTCTTAGTTATAGTTCCTGCAAAATCAAGGCAAAATGAAGCTAGGAGATCGATCTCCTATCTGAGCAGATTGATCTCACAATTTGAAATGTTAGAGGAGATCGATCTGTCGAATAGGCAGATCGATCTTCCAGCTTCTCTGTTTGAGGCATGATCGATCTATAGATCGATCCTCCAGGTAATGTCTTAATGAGGAGATCGATCTCTTATCAACCTAGATCGATCTCCTTAGCTCTCTGACTTTGAGGAGATCGATCTCTTCCTATACCAGATCGATCTCACAAACTCTCTGTTTGCATACAGATCGATCTTACAGATCGATCTTCTGCCTTTACCTTTTGTTTTAGGGGAGATCGATCTCTTGGTATACCAGATCGATCTCACCAGCATCCTGTATTAGGCAGATCGATCTTATAACCCTTACAGATCGATCTCATTCTTCCTTAATATTTATGAACAAGTTCAAGGCTTGGCAGATCGATCTCATGTCTTCCTGAGATCGATCTCTCATCCAAGAAAAACCCAGGAGATCGATCTCTCATCTACAAAACTTTAAGTTCTAGTACTGATAACCTCTAAACATGTTTTTATATCATTTTTATTTATTGAATTTACTTGTTTTGTCATTTCAAAATATATTAACTCAACAAAGTTAAATTTTATTTTTAATTTTTTAATTTTTCATATTTAAAATAAAATAAATAAAATAATTCAAATAAATATTAAAATATCAAAATAAAAACATTAACAAACATTAAATTTAAAACATTATCTAAATTTTAAGAGATACCTTAGTCTAGACACATACGATGTAGATCTGTAAATGTTTCAGTTAGGAGAATAGAGACTATCAATGATAAAAAAAATCAAGGCTAGAGAAAAATTGAAAAAAAAACTTAAAAAGAATTCATTCCGAAGGATATAACAATACTAAAGTTGAAAAAACACATTACATTGGATAAAAATAAGTAGAGGAGAAAAATTTATATTGATTGACTTAATGTGAGTCTATATATTAGTTTATGTAATCTATCCTATTTATTGGTATAAAAGCTATGATGTGATGATGATGATCTAAACTCGACCTTACTATAGATTTTACCATAAACTCCAAATAAACATAAGCTTAATACTTAAATATACTTTTAACCTTTTACACAAAATAGATATAAGTTTTTAACGTTTTATTGCATGCAAATCAATTTATGAACTTTTATTTTCTATAAATAAACCTCTAACTTTTCAAAGTAAAGCAATTAAGTTTAAATATGTTAAATAATACTAATTGCCTTTTGGACATCCTTCATGGTAGCTGACATGGATAGTTTTGTGGGTTGCCCTATATGTAATACAAATGGAAGTTAGTGACATTTAACATATTTAGATTTAATTGCTTGATTTTAAAAGGTTATGAGGTTATTTACAAAAACAAAAGTTTATGCATCGACTTGCATGCAATAAAATGTTGATGGTTTAGATTCATTTTGTATAGAAGATTGAAGTATTTTTTGCTATTAAGCCTTAAACAAATTTTATGTTTTCTATATGGATTACTGTCTACCACACTGTCAATGATGTTTTTAGACTCTACAAATAAATTTAAGATAGTGACACAAATTTCACTTTATTTATTTTTACTTTTTTAAATATTTTTTTAACGATTTGTGTTATTATTTTAACTCTACTTATGAAATATAAAAATCATGTACTAGATAATAATCATTCATATATTTTTATATTTCAGTTAAAATTTTGATTAATTCAATTTTTGAAATTATTTTCGATTAATTTTTAAAAACTATTTTTGTTAATAGATCGAAATCAATTCGATAATATGACTATTAATCAAATTAAATCGTTTTAATGGATTAATAAATTAAAATCGAATATCCACGCCTTTATTCAGAATTCGTACAGAGATTGTCGTCCATCACCATGTCCTGGTTTTTGGAATGTATTCAACAGTGCTACTACAATTATAAATATAAAAGGATAAATTTTATATAAATCATTTAATTTAAATATTAATTCAAGATTAGTTTATCAGTTCAAGAAAATGATATTTTGATTTAAAATTATCAATCTAACATTATAAAAAAATTATTTTATTAAATTATTATTAAAAAATCTATTAACGTAATGCTCTTTTTTAAGATTAAAAAATAAAAATTTTATGTAGAATAATATGTTAAAATATATTAAAAATAATAAATAATAATATAAATTATTGTTAATATTTGAAGATATAATATTATTGATTCAAGTTTGATAATTAATTGATGTAAGTTAATATTATTTATGATTTTTGAGGTAATTGTTATTTTTTAAATTGATGAATTAAAGTTGAATTATAATAAGATGATGGGAATCTCATTCATTTACCCACCATAGAACGGTAGGGTAGCTAACTAGAGTTAGCCCGAGAAACGTTGGAGCTTTGCTAGGGCATGCATGTCATATTATTATATTCTCCTGCCGTACCTGCTGCGCCTGCTAACCCGGCCTACGTTGTTTTTTTTTTTTTTCGTGGGAGAAGGTCTCGATCTGATGAAAACCAAAAGCAACTGCAAAACAGTGAAAAATTAAAGTTTTACACCAATGTCACCGGAAGAAATTATAAATAAACTATGAATAGTGTTTCCTTTAACTATCTAATAATCATATAATTAAGCCATTCAAAAAGCATGAAAGGACCTTATTAAGGACTTACGGCCATGCAAATTAATATGCAATACATGCACCATGTTAAATCGGCACCATTTGTCCTCAAAGTGAAGGCATGTGATCGGTGATTTCAAATATGTCACTATACAAGAACCAAAAGAAAAAGAAAAGTATTCATTCAAACATTCTCCCTCACAATCAACATCCAAAATCCTATTAAAAATTCTCTTCTCTTGAAACTCTAATCTCTCTGTTATTCAATTTTCTTCTTTTTTTTTTTTTGGCTTGAGCTCCGAAATATCAACTTTGACATTCTTTTGATCTTTATTTTTTCCATCACAGATTTGTTAATTCCCTCACATCGAAAAATATCCTTCAAAATTTGTTTTTACCTCTAACATATATATGCAGCAAAGATCATGTAGATTATATTGTATATCACAATGTAATATAGTACATGTACATTATAATACAGAATCACATTATTAATCAACTGATCAGTTGTAGAATGATATCATGCACTCCCCAGATTCCTTGATTGATGTCTACCGTTCACCAGATTTCTCTAAAATTCTCATCACCAGTGGTACCGACTGAACATTATTTTATCATTATTATATATACTACGATATATAGTACAAGTGCTCCACATTATAGTAAAAATTAAGTAATTGAAAAACTATACTCTCCAGTGAAAACTTTGTCATCATACCGAAATGGTCATGCACTAGGAAATGCAACAAGCGTTGGGGTTTTCATCGCTGAAGAGCTGAGGAGCAGGAGGAGGCATTTGCTCGATAACGTAGGGGGGCTGGTAGTAGTACACCATTCTCTTCATCAATTCCTCGTCATTGTTATTGCTATTGTTCTCTTCTGCTCCTTCTTTTGTCTCCTCTTCCTTGGCTACTTTGTCTTCAGCTGCCTCACCGTTTCCTTCTTTCTTAACTTCTTCGGGTGGGCTTTCTTCTTCTTTTTTCTCTGCCTTTTCTTCAGGTTTGGCTTCTTCCGCCGGCTTCTCTTCGCCTTCTTTTTTCTCTTCTTGTTTCTCCGGTTCAGGTTGAGGCTGAGGCTGAGGCTCCAGCTGGGACACGACCCTGGCCTGCTTTTTGGTGCGTCTATACACATAATCCACCAGCTTGTTTGCATCCATAGTACCCGTGACTGTAACTTTCCCTGTGCTATGCTCGGTTACCGCACTTTGTACGCCTGTAAGGTAACAAGACAGTAATAAACAATACGAAAATCAACAATATTATCCCCCAAATTCCTAATTTTGAATTGGAATTACCGATTAGATTAGACTAATATCATATGAACTTATGTCCAAAAGCATGTAAAATAATTGCTTTCCCGTCGAAATGGCCCACCTCCATCGTCGGTCTATATATCGGATTCCTTTTCCGTCTCTTTTATTATTCTCACACGGTCACACTCACAATTATCGTTTAGCTTAATCTATGTGGCGAAGTGGCCCACTATCATGCTACAGATTCACGGAATAAATTAACACCATTACGTTACTACTGTTCTTAAGCAAGCTAAGATTTCATTGGACGATCATGATCCTAATAATTCTAACCGAATACAAATCCAACAGCTTAACCAACCTCTCATTTTTAGTATCTTTCGCTTGAGTTGCTCAGCACAGGCTTGGCAATGCATGTCTACGTTCAGCTCCACGGTTGTTAATCCACTAGCCTGGAATATTTACCAAACAATAGTGTTAACCAATACTTCTATGAAAGGATTGGTTTTCTTTTCTTGTTTTAAATTATTACGTATTTCGTGTGTTTCAGTGGGTGAAATTATAAGGTGATGAATGAGACCTGTGAATTGACAACTTCTGGCATAGGTTCATCCTTAGCTGCAGGCAAGGGAGAAAGGACCTTAGCTCTTCTCTTGGTTTTCTTCATGATTTTAGCACATATTGCTTGGGGTTCGAGTATTCCCTTTACAGTCACTTGGTTTTGAGCCATATCGACCACAACTGCTTCCACTCCTGCTACCGTCGACCAACCATATACTTAATTGTTACAAAATGAACCAATTAATTGAGAGACTGAGAGAACTGTAATAATTACCTCTAATTCTCATTATGGATTTCTCAATCTTCTTTGCACATCCCACACAATGCAAGTCCACAAACAAGACCAAAGGAGGAGGTGGCGGTGGAGGTTCCTCCTTTTTTTCTTCTGATGGCTTCTCCTCTGCCTTCTCTTCTGTTTTCTCTTCTTTCTTCTGCTCAGGTTGAGTCTCTGGCTTGGCTTGTTCCTGCCAAACATTACAGCAATGCCAACCTAAATTACTCAAGACAATCCATATTGTAACGTATAATTATGACATTGATAATCAAAAGAACTAAATTACAAGGGTGCATATGCAAATTGTTTTCCCAAAGGGCCCTCACCTGCTTAGCTTCCTCACCCATTTCTTTTACGAATTAACTTAATTAACTAAGGCTGAGGCGAAGAAGCAAAAGGGAGAGGAATGGTATTTACTAAGGAGTAGCAGAGTTGATTTTATATAGAAAAAGAGGGAGATGGCAATGGGATGGACGGTGGGGTTAATAGCATGTAAAGGCAAACGTTGCGAGTCCACAGCACATGTATTGCCACTTAATGTACAAAGAACCTATTAGTTTAATATTTCTTGAAGAAATCTTTCCAATCTCCATGGCTGAAAAGGGAGAGAAAAAAAAGGGAGGAAACCAGTGAGCAGAGTTGGAGATTTATAGAGCTCAATTGGAAATTATTGGGGTAACTGATGGTTAATGGGGCTACAGGAGAGAGACATGAGCATGGAACTAAATTTACAATGATAACACTTCCATCATCCACCGACTTTGTGTTGATTTTTCAATATCCTGAGGTGGTGATTTGTCAGACAAATGTTGAATCCTATGTGGGCAACCTGGATTATCTGCTTTTTACGAGGATGCATGTATCTTGGTGGTATAATATAATAAGACCAATCACAACTTCGTCAGCTGTCTAAACCTTTCTCTATTTGCCACGCTTGTACTATGATGCACGTCGGTCAAGAGATTGTATTGGCATTAGTGTTATAGTTCACTTATAGTTTGTGGCTTTTTCCATGGGATGAAACCCCATGGATGATTAATTCATTTTGATGGAAAAATTGTGTTAAATTTTAAAAATATTTATAATTATAAAAAATAATTTTAATGTAATAAAAAAAATAATTAAAATAAAAATATAAATGATATAAAATTATATTATTAATATTTTTTATTATTTGTAATTCTATTCATTATTATTAATTTAAATTTTAATTAGTATAGTATTACAAATTCATTTATTAATTTAAATTTACAAATTTATTAATTTACAAATTTATATATTATTAATTTAAATTTAAATTTATTTATTATTTTTAATGATTATCATAATAATTTATTTTAGTCCTTATAAAATATTTTTTATATATGATAATTACTTATAACATCGATAAAAGTATTTTTGTGCTTTTGGTAAAAAGGTAATTTTGGTAAAATTGAGGTAAAATTAACTTTACAGCCAAGGTCGCAAAGTGATTACAGCCTACTTGGATTACAATCACTTTACAGTTTTTGGATGTAAAATGATTGCAGTTGCAATCACTTTACATCCAACTTTTTTTATAACAAACGTTGTAATCATTTTGCGTCTAATTAAATTGCAGCGTAAAGTAATTATTTTTTCTGTAGTATAAGAATTATTTTACTAATATTTTTATTATCATTAAAACCTAATTAACGATATTTTAATTGAATAATTAAAAAAAATTATAATATATTATGAAATTTGAATTCAAATTCAAAAATATCTTATTCTTTCTTTTAATTATCAAAACCTAGTAAAATTGCAATTATAATGGATGATTGCAATTATACGGACTCTTAGTTTTAAGGATGAGAGTTTAACTTTTAATAATTTAAAAAATAAAACTAAAATTTTAATTGAGGATAAATTCATTTTACTAATAAACAAAAACAAGATTTGCATTGGGAATATATTTCATAATTGTAATCGAAAATATTTTTTATTATTATAAAAAATTTCAATTAAATGATACTCTAATTAATTACCTCATGTTAATAAACTCTAAAACTTAAATTGCCTATTCAAAATGACGTGTGTAATGTAAGTTTCTCTAGTCATCCACCTTGTAATTAGGACAAATGGCCGTAGATTTATGGTCATATCTTTGACTATAATATTTAACTTCATCAATCAGTTGGATGATCGTGATCCATATCCTGCTGGCCATGAAGTCGCCAGTGAACTCCTAGCTTTCGGTTGGATACACACGACCCACGTTGATCACCATTTTAGCTTTAGTGTCTAAGTTGTAACTTCTTAAAGTTTGTCTTATCTGAGTTAATTTTAGATTCTTCATGTTACCTTTTATTCCGTAGAATATGATCCCTTGTAGTTGTAAGCCTTAACTAAATAATAGTTTTAATATTTGTTTGATCAATTAATTATTGAAAACTAAATATTATATACATAAATTGAGTGACCCATGGTTTTACAGTTTCGCTTGCAAATGAATTCATAATTAAGAAATTAAAGCATTTGCCATTTTGGAGAAAAACGAAGAAAAGTTGGGATGGATGAAACTTGGTGATAGGAAAAATGTATTAAGTTTTTGAATGTAAAGATATAATAATTGTATTTGATAAAAATTAAAAAATATATCATAATTGACGTGTTGTTACGAATCATTATATAATAATTGTAAACGCTCTAATTAGGAGAGTGATGATTATAAATGATAAAAAAAATTGTTAAAATTAGAATAAGATATCGAAAAGATTTAAAAGAAAGTTATTCAGAAATATATAATGATATTAGAGTTGAAAAAATATATTATTTTTAATAAAAATAAGTAGAAGAGAAAGAAAAATTCATATTGATGATCTAACTTGATTTCATATATTAATTGATATAATCTTTGTCAATTTATTGATTTCCTGCTCCAGTCTAAGGAGGCGGTAACTCTTCCGCCTAGTGTTAATTGCGGGAGACACCCACAAGAAACAATTTGCGGGAGACCAGGGTCTCCCGCCTTGCGTCACGTGGCGGCTTGCAAGGTCTCCCGCTGAAGCGAATGGCGGGAGACTAAGGGTCTCCTCCAGGAAGCAAATTGCGGGAGACCAAAGGTCTCCTGCCTCGGCCACGTGGCACGTTCAGCTTGAGCCACGTGGCACGTAAATAAATAATTATTTTATTTTATTTTTAATTAATTTATTTATTTATTTTATTTACAACAAGAATAAGATCGAAAAGATTTAAAAGAAAATTATTTAGAAATATATGATAATATTAGAGTTAGAAAAACATATTATTTTTGATAAAAATGAGTGGAGGAGAATAAAAATTCATATTAACAACTTAATTTGATTTCATATATTAATTGATATAATTTTTCTCAATTTATTGATATAAAGACTTCGATGATGATGAACTTTCGTGTTTTACACATTTTTAATATGGAACAAATACGACATAAATAAATATAATTTATCGGGTTCACTATTTCTCTTCCTATATCAATATATATGTGTATATATGTAGATGTATTTCACCACCTTACCCAACTTTACCTGCAAAGAGGTGATTGATATGTTATATTTCTCCTTCCATCAATTCAGAAGCCACACCAGCCAAAAAAAGCTAAGCTCCTTGAAGGAGATTCGAAAGCCATATCGGTTTGGTCTTCTAAATTTGATAGAGAAAAGGCAAAAGTTTGGACCGAAAGAGTGGATAGAGTTTTCACCAATGTAGAAAGTGAAGGGCCAACTTAGTTTTATGGTAACACGTGGGAATGACTCAGCAGCTTCTGAACAGTAAAAACAAGTGAAATTCGTGGATTGAGAGTCTATCAATTCCACCAAACTCTGATTGAGCAAAAAAAAAAAATTCCACCAAACAACACATGTCTCGTAACTGATGCAATGTTCAACAAGGAAAATAATAATATAAAAGAAAATAAAATTGTGTAGCTAGAAAAAGAAGGCATGTTGAGGCTGACCCCATTTCCTTTTCAACAACAAACAAAGAAAGAAAGACTATTTGAGAATAATTTGAAGTTTTAGGGGATGTGTATGTTGATTTATAAGGTGGTGGTGGTGGTGGTGGTTGTCCCAAGTCATGTTAGCACGGGTCGTTGGTAGAATCGGAATGATTGATTAATAAAGCAATCATTCTCAACCACCCATTACTTTCTTTTCCAAATGCATGGTTGTAATCTTGTAATGCTATATCTTCATAATTGCATGAGCACATTCTTTTTATAATCAAATCCATTATTATTATCTAAACACATGCCTTGCTACTACTGGTGATAACAAAAGTTTAATTATGTTGCAACTTCCTTAGCTACTCATCTATTCCACTAAATTATTCATTTCTTTAAAAAAAATATTTTTTGTTGCTTCTGATTATCGAGAATTCAATCAGATCATTAAAATTAATAGTTTAATACTTTTAATTTAAAAAATATAACCAAATAACATGTTTTTTTTAAAGGGAAAATCAATCAAATAATGGTAAGATTAGCAATTTGCTTAGTTTAAAAAAAAAAGAAGCAATTAAAGTGTGATTAGCACTTCGAAAAATATAAGAAAAATAAATGAGAAAATAATTTTTTTTTTTTTGGTGACATATGTAGAAAGTTAATGAACAAAGAGAGGTTAATCATATGATTCTTAAAAGTCAATCTTATAAATAAATAAGCAAAAATGTTAGTCGTGAAATCTAAGATAGAAGTGAATTAAAATTTACTTATAAATTCATGTAATTGTTTGTGAGAGATCACCAAAAAGACTAACTGCTATTGCTGAATCACGTGATCTGTTAATCATATTATCCAGGTACTAGAAAGACAAAGAGAACATGGATGTGTCCATCCTCTCTAGCACAAACAAGGAAAGAAAAATCATAGAACGACAAATTAGAATTTTTTTTTTTAAAATCCCTTAAAGATTATTATGTAAAAGCTCAAATCCTTAATTGGAAAATAAAGAAAATTATATTCTTTTCCTTTATATTGCTTCTTTTATATATGTTATTCCTTATAGCATCTTTTATTCCTTTTGCTCTCATAGCTACGTCATCTACTCTTTATAGTAAATGAGCAATCCAACGCTTGTTTATGCTTGCTTTCTTCAATGATAATGTTAACTGTGGCTCTTGATTCTTATAATTTATTATTGACTAAAGATTAAAAAAGTTATCGAGAAAAAAAAAGTGATTTGATTATTGATTTATTATATTATTTTCACAATTAATTGAATTTTTATGTATAAATATTTATTTTATTGGACCCGTAATAGAAATCATTATATTTTTAGTTATATGTAATAGAAATTATGTACGGACAACAGTTTCTTTCATTAAAAAGTTCAATTGAGTGAAAAATGAAATGTAAAGATTCAATTAATTGCAAAAAAAAATATTAAGAGCTCAATTGATAAAATTAATTTTTTTCGAGGGATTTTTTAATCTTATAACCTTTATTAATTGATATACACAGGAATGTAGTGCTTGATTGCCTTTTTTTAAGGGTTACATAGATTAAAACTTTCCTACTGTTCAAGGTTTATACAAGGTTAATATAAATGCCATTGTTAATGGTAAGCTGAAAAAGGCTCCTTTCAAGTTATGTATTATGTATTTAACTTATTCTGTGTAAATGACATGCAAATTTCTTCAATGCATTTAGAAATTCTTACCAAGCATTTAGCTTGATTCTTGAACATTAATATGCATATTATTGAAGGAGAAATATTGCACAAATGCCTTTCCTTTCTTCGATTGACTTTTAATTTGTAAGGATAAGATTGTACAAGGGATTTTCTTTGTGTTCTTGACAACTAAAGTTCTTATAGCACTTGAAATTTTGTTGGTACATGAAATTCATTTTTTTTCCTTATAATTTGTTTTATTATTATAAATTATGCTCAATCATTTGACTAAAAGATTATATGTATTAATGGGTAGCAGAATATGTTGAATCTTTAAATTGATATATATATATATATTTATTTATTTAGCAAAAGGAAAAATCATAAGTTATGTATGGACCATTTCAGTTTTATTGAGGACTATCCCTCAAAGGATAGAGTAATATTTATTTTTTCCTTCACGCGATTACTCTTTCTCAACTAGAAATACTTCAAACTTATTACAATTTATTATTAGTCTTCATAATTATTTTGATACTTTATTGAGATATTCTACTATATATTACAAAAATTTCTTCAAATTTTATCCTAGTGTGGATGAATTTTCCTATATTTATTCATTTTAGAAGAAAAAAATGAAATAATCTTTAACTTTAGCATCCACTAAAAAGAAATAGTCTTACAGAATATCATCAAATCTATGATACATGCATTTTGAGTGTAGATGTGATTTGGGAGTGTTTGAAGCGACAGGCATTTTCCTTCAATGGCTAGTCAACTTACGATTATGATCAAGGATATATTCATCTTTATCAAACACTTGGTAGTGTGTCTTGGACTGGTTGTGTTAAAACATATCAGGTTCATGCTCCCAAAGAAAGAAGAAACGTGCCATGTTTGTTTGACGTGTTATTAATGCTATCAAAGATTTGACCAGAAAATACCTACTTTGTCCAAGGGGAATGAAACCATCATGTGAGAATTCCCCTGATGTATAGCCTTTTCCAAAACATAGTCCCACCCTCGTACTATTGATTTTCTTATGATTTGTCTGGTTGATTACAATCGATTATTACAGCAATAAACGATCAAATCTTGACTTAATAAGTGTTAGATTCAAAGTTCAAATTCTCATTCTTCTTATATCTTTCTATGAACCAAAAACATTAATATAGTAATAAATTTGCATTTAACTAGCTACATTTTGTATTTACCAGACGATACTTACTGCAGCCAGTTCATAGATTCATTCGAGGGTTGGGGCATAAGGAGAATGGAGCAGGTGTTACGAGAGAAAATGAAGTTGTTAGGAAACTATAATTACATAATATTTATATCCAGGATTTCATGTTCAATTATCAAGAAAATTAGAATACGGAAGCGTACCTGGATCCATTGAAATTGATTGATTGGGATTAGCAGTCTCCCAGTCTAAACCTTTTATTTATGAGAAAAAACTTTAACTCACTCACTGATGGGATATGAGAATCAGAAAAATTACGTTTAGACTGGGGACCATAACCTATTTATAACTTAACTATATTTTATTCTATTTTGGCCCATCATTAAAATAGAATAAAATATCAGGTCTCTACACATTGTAAAGCCCATATCAATTGAGATGCACTGAAGTTCAATAACTTTTTTTGATCACTTTTAAGTGGACTAAAACAAATTAGATAGCCTGTAATATACAATAAATTGATATATGTAGGCCCACACAAATAATTTCTCAACAATCTCCCACTTGGGCCACATATGTCGCTTGACTATTGTACATTTTAAAATAACTTTATGAGCTCAGTACTTGCTATCTTTACAAAAAACATCTCTAAACAATCTGGTCCATCAATTATATCAACATAGGATCAAAGCGATCTTCGTTACATATATTCCGTAACTAGATCCATCAATAATCACGTATATTAATATAATCAACGACATAGATCAAGTATGGATGTGTAGCATGGAAATTACATGAAACGTGATCCCTTAACATGCCTATTTCCAACTGGTCCTACTTTATCATTCTTTCAAGACTTTATGCATACTGCTACTGAAAGAATATTACTTTATTTCAGAGTTTTCAATAATAACAAAAATACTGTATTCTGATAAGAAAAAAACTCAATAACAAATGAACATCAAGAAACAATCTCCCACTATACAAGTATATCATCAGGATGAACCACACCCATACGAGCTACATGCTCATGAAACACCTTAGGTGGTACTCCCTTTGTAAGTAGATCCGCAATCATGGAGTTTGTATTTGTATATTCAATAGTAATCTGAAGAATCTGAACTCTCTCCTTAACAACAAGAAACTTAATGTCAATATGCTTTGACTTCGACGAGTTTCTGTTGTTCTTAGAGTATAACTCAGTGGTTTTATTATCACAATTAATCTTCAATGGCCTCTCAATACCATCGACAAAGTACAGCCCGGTGATAAAATTTCGCAACCATATTGCTTGGTTCGATGCCTCATAACAGGCTATAAATTCTGCTTCCATGGTGGAAGAAGCTATGAGTGACTGCTTTATACTCTTCCATGAGACAACTCCTCCAGCTAACATGAAAATATAGCCAGAAGTAGATTTTCTGCTATCAAGGCAACCAGCAAAATCGGAGTCTGAATACCCAACGATCTCTAAGTGATCTGACCTCCGATATGTGAGCATGTAATCTTTAGTTCTCTGTAGATACCGCATAACCCTCTTTACTGCTTTCCAATGATCCTTACCAGGGTTACTAAATATCTGCCAAGCATTCCAACTACGTACGCAATATCCGGACGCGGACAGACATGAGCATACATAAGACTCCCTACTACTGAGGCATAAGGAATCTTTTGCATCTCTGTCTTTTCAATCTCATTTCTTGGGCATTGAAGCAAACTAAATTTATCACCTTTAGCAATGTGTGTATCTCCTGATGCACAATTCTTCATGTCAAATCTACTAAGCATCTTATCGATATATGCCTTTTGTGATAAGCCAAGTATTTCACGAGAACAACCTCGCTGGATCTGTATGCCCAACACAAAAGATGCATCCCCAAGATCTTTCATTTGAAAATTACTTGACAGAAATCTCTTAGTTTCATGCAACAAGCCTATATCACTGTTTGCTAGTAGAATATCGTCAACATAAAGGACCATAAGAATAAACTTACTCCCACTGATCTTGTGATAAATACATTGATCAACAGTGTTCTCTTTAAAATCAAATGAGGTAATCACTTGATCAAAATTTCGGTACCATTGACGGGATGCTTGCTTTAAACCATAGATGAATTTCTTTAATTCGCATACCAGGTGTTTCGAATTATCTGATACGAAATTTTCTGGTTGCACCATATAAATTGTTTCTTCAATGTCTCCATTGAGAAACACTGTCTTTACATCCATCTGATGTAGCTTTAAATTATAATGAGCTACAAGTGCCATAATGATTCTAAAAGAGTCTTTCGATGAGACTGGAGAGAAAGTCTCTTTATAATCAATGCCTTCCTTTTGAGTGAAACCTTTGGCGACTAGACGCGCTTTATATCTTTCGATATTACCTTTCGAATCTCGTTTGATTTTGAAAATTCATTTACAACCAATCGATTTCGCTCCTTTAGGCAATTCGACAAGATCTCAAACGCCATTTTTCTCCATTGATTTCATCTCATCTTTCATGGCCTCTATCCAATGTTGGGAGTGAACACTTTGTTTGGCTTCAGTGAAAGATGTTGGATCATCTTCCATTCCTATATCAAACTCATGTTCTTGGAGATAAACGATATAATCATCTGGAATCGCTGATCTCCTTTACCTAGAGGATCTCCTTAATGGCACTTCCAATTGAGGTTGTTGTTGCTCTTCTAATTGAATAGGAGCTGACTCTTCAATATAAGCAGGAGGTAAACCAGGAGTATCTTGATAATCTGTATTTGCATCTTGAATAACACCAGACATAATTGTCTGATCATTTTCAATTGCAACTGTAGGAACAGTGACATGTTCTTCTTCAAAGACAAGATCTCTGAGTTTAACACTCCCACTATATTCAACATCCTCAATGAACTTAGCATTTTCCGTCTCGAAAAAAGATTTACTTGAGGGATCATAAAACTTGAAACCTCTCGATCTTTCTGAGTATCCAACAAAGTAGCAGCTTACTGTTCTTGAGTCCAATTTCCTTTCGTTAGGCTTGTATGGCCTAGCTTCAGCTGGACAACCCCAAACATGCAAGTGCCTAATGCTAGGCTTCTTTCCTGTCCATAACTCATATGGGGTTTTAGCTACTGCTTTGCTTGGAACTCGATTAAAGATATATACTGCAGTCTTTAAAACTTCTCGAAAACGTCCAATGATTGAGACTTCTCATGAATTAAGTATAGGTATCCATAACGAGAATAATCGTCTATGAAAGTAATAAAATACTGTTGACCATTCCAAGAAGCCGTAGGGAATGGACCACATATATCATTATGAATTAATTTCAAGACGTTTAAACTCCTTTTGGCACCTATTTTCTTTATATTTGTTTGTTTTCCCTTAATATACTTAATACAGATTTTGAAATCTGAAAAATCAAGGGAATCGAGAATTCCTTCTGACACAAGTCTCCGTATTCTTTGTTCAGAAATATGCCCTAAACGCTTGTGCCATAACATAGAAGAATTCTCATTAATTAATTTGCGCTTTGTACCATAATTATTTATATGCAAGCATTCATTAACATATGAGGCATGTAGGTGCAATTTATATAAATTATCAACTAAAGAACTGGTACCAATAAGATTTGAATACTGAAAGAGACTAAATTTTCTATTTCCAAATGAACAAGAATAACCCAATTTGTCCAAATTAGAAACAGAAATCAAATTTCGTCTAAATGACGGTACATAAAAAGTCTCGTCCAAATCTAAATAATAACCAGATTCTAACTTTAATCTGAATAGACCAATAGCCTCAACAGGAGCTTTCTCGCCATTTCCCACATAGATGAAACTTTTATCATCAGTTGGCTTTCTGCTCCTTAGACAGCCCTGCATTGTCACACTTATGTGAGTAGTTGCACCTGTATCTATCCACCAAGTGTGATTGGGTACTAAAGCCAAATTAACTTCAGAACAAACAAAGTTGAGAAGTTTACCCTTTTTGGCAAGCATTTTTCGTACTTGGAACAATCCTTCTTCACATGTCCATCATTACAGCAGAAGAAACAAGTGATCACCTTATCCTGTTTCTGCTGCCCCTTAGGCTCTGAAGTTTCAATGTTTGCAGTACCTTTTCCTGTACTGTTCCTTTTCCTTTTCTTGTTGGCAACATTACCATTAGAAGAAAATATTAATTGAGCACTTTCTATCTTATCTTGTTTCAATCTCTCTTCCTCTTGCACACACTGAGCAATGAGCTCGTTAAGAGTTCATTTCTCCTTTTGAGTATTGTAACTTATCTTAAAGGGATTAAATTGTGAAGGAAGAGATATCAAGATCAGGTGCACGAGTATGTCTTCAGACAACTGTAACTTTAGTGTCCTTAATCTTATAACAAGATTAGACATTTCCATAATGTATTCCCTTATGTTTCCTTTACCATTATACCGCATTGAAACAAGTTTAGACAAAATAGTACTTGTTTCGACCTTTTCATTTGCAACAAATCTGTCTGCAATCTGCTTAAGGAAACTTTCAGCATTTTCTTCCTCAGGTATTGCGCCCTTGATGACATCTGGAATTGAGTGCTTCATGATCATCAAACTCATGCGATTTGAACGCTCCCATTTTTCATAAAGTGCCCTTTCCGTAGCTGAACTATTATCAGTAGGGGCAGGAGGTCGTTCTGACCTGATCGCATAGTCCAGATCCATACACCCAAGCATAATGGTTACATCCAGATCCATACTTCCAAGCATAATTGGCAGATATGAAAGAAACATTTACTGTAAGCAGAAAAACAATAATCAGCTCACAACCAAATAATTTTGGGCCATATAAGATACCAAGCACAATATTGACATTTAGTCTTTGGACAGAAATATCAATTTGTAAGCGGTACTCTTAAACTTTATTAGTAAATATTGATAACCAAATCCTGCTAATAATATGCCTTTCTTTGGACCGACATAATGCATGCATGAAAAAAAATTTTTATCACATATTTACTACCTTATGTGTTAATAATTCGGCAAAGAAATAATCTTCCTTTGAGCCGATTATATCCCGCATGAATTAAAAAACACTGTCATATAAATTCCTTAATGACAACCTTATTTTCTAAAATAAATAAATTAATACAAAAGATGTTACTTTGGTGACATTTTATATCAATTTAATTTATTTTGAAACTTTATTTTTCATAAAATATGTACATATTTGTAGGTGAGAGTACATAAATTTATTGACAATTTCAGGGAGACTACATATTGTCAATCAACTCAGAATATCATGAAACATATCACCATGAAGCAAAACAAGAATAATCATGTGCATAATACACAACTTTAATTCAAATAATACAAAATATTAAATAATAAATATTTAATGATTCCGAAAAATTTCAGAAAAAATCACTAAAAATCTTAAAATTAAATTTTATCAAAGACTGGAGAAAACGGTGGCCTCCGGGCCACCGCATGGTGGCGCGTGGGTTACACGCGCCACCCTCTGAGAGTGGGGGAGATCCCTTTCGGGATCTCCCTGCTTCATCCTTAACCAGCCGGGTCGGGTTGACCCGGCTGGACCCAGAACAGACCCGTTTCAGGTCTGTTCTTCAAATTTTTATATTTTTTAACTATTTTCGGACTTATTTTCATCCAATTAACTGTACATAATTAAAATTAAATGTGTATTCTACAATGCCCATGCAAAAATCGGATGAAAATATCAAAAAATTGAGACAAATTAAACCAATATGGATCAAACAATCCCATAATTAAAATTCAATCTTTATATTCTTTGTTTTCTTTCAACCAAAACAAAAAATTTTAATTCTTAATGATTAAACATGAATAGGCTCTTGATACCAATTGTTAGGAAACTATAATTACATAATATTTATATCCAAGATCTCATGTTCAATCATCAAGAAAATTAGAATACGGAAGCGTACCTGGATCCATTGAAATTGATTGATTGGAGTTAGCAGTCTTTCAGTCTAAACCTTTTATTTATGAGAGAAAACTTTAACTCACTCACTGATGGGATATGAGAATCAGGAAAATTACGTTTAGACTGGGGACCATAACCTATTTATAACTTAAGTATATTTTATTCTATTTTGGCCCATCATTAAAATAGAATAAAATATCAGGTCTCTACAAATTGTAAAGCCCATACCAATTGAGATGCATTGAAGTCCAATAACTTTATTTGATCACTTTTAAGTGGAATAAAATAAATTAGATAGCTTGTAATGTACAATAAATTGATATATGTAGGCCCACACAAATAATATCCCAACAGAAGTGGCTACCTCTTTTCCCAAGCATAATCTCTAACGAGATACTAGAGAAGTACGGTATGCTATTCATTGTTTATATTGAAACATGGTTCTGAGATTGTGCCATAGCAGGGACAACCATCATAACAAAAGAATGGAAAGGGCTTCAAAATAGAACATTTTGCTAATGCAGTAGCTATTAAAAATGTGCTACTGCAAAGAAAAGTATACAAAAGGAAAGTTGGGACTTCCTTTGACTGCATATATGGACAAATTCAATCTATCAGCAGCTTTTATCAATACTTCTGAAGCCTTTAAAATGTTAGATGTAAAACAGAATGTTCGTTCTCATTCAGGTATAGTTCTGCAAGAGCAGTAGCTAAGGTTGCCACGATTGGAAGGATATCCTCATAAATTCAGAAGGCGAGCATGGTGGATGATATGAGCCAACTTCCTCATTTCTAGTTCCAATGCCTACCATAAATGCAGGGATTATTTCTTGATGGAAGGCAAAGTCCTCTCTTCCCATAACCTTGTTGCCACTCTTGACATTCTCAGGACCGAGCAGTAGGCGACCGACTTTCTGAACATGTTAATGCAAGCTATCACTATTTACAACTGCAGGATACACTACAACAAATATGATAATTTGTGACGATTGTTTTATGTGACGCATTAAATTTCGTCACGTAAACTATATCATATGTGACGAATAATATAATTCGTTACGATTTTTTATTATTTTAATATTTTCTATGACGACATAAAAAATCGTCACATGAAAGTGTCACTAAATATTTGGCACCAAATTTTTTCACTAAACATAAATGGAAGGAAATTTTTTTGTGACGTGTTTTTACTTTTGGTGACGATTTAATATATTGTCATAAATAAACACTTTATATGTGACAAATTATATAGCGTCACATTTCTATAAAAACGTCACGAAATATTTGACACCAAATTTTATAATGAAATATAATTTGTGAGAAATTTTTTTATAACGTTTTTTAATTATTGGTGACGTTTGTGTTTTCATCATGAAAAAAAAAACACATTTTATGTGACGAATTACTTTTCATGACGTTTTCGTAAAAACGTCACTAAATGTTTGGAGTCAAGTTTTATCCCCAAATATACATATTTTAATATTTTCGTGACTTTTTCTTTTAATTTTGGTGACATTTTTGTTTTCATCATAAAAATAAGCACTTCAAATGTGAAGAATTACTAAACGTTTCGTTTTTGTAAGAACATCACTAATTATTTGACTTCAAATTTTATCACCAAATATACATGATTCGAAATTTATCAACAAACCTATTAATTATGCTAAAAATCGGCTATATATATTGATTTTGTAATGAATTGAATCATATCGTATAATACATATGATATCGATAAATATGACTATTATAAACGTTAAAATAGAAAATATCTTTATAAATTCGAGTTATATCAATTAAAAAAATTAAAAATATCACTCAATTTAAGTCGAAAAAATGTTATAAGAAAATATATGTATATATATATATATATTTGTTAAATTAAAAATGCATAAAAAATAAATATCTATATATGAATGATAAAAATAATTAAAATAAATATATATATACATGTATTTGTCTAAAATTGAAAATTTAAAATAAAAATAAAAATAATAAGAAATAAATAAAATATATATATATAAATATAAAATATATACAAAATAAAATAAATAAATAAAAAGAAAAAAAAAGACAAACGAAACCAAAAAAAAAAGAGAAACGAAATTGAAAAAAAAAAATAGGATCACCCGACTAAAGAAAACCCCCCCCCCCTATTTCTTCTTTCCCTCTCCAAGTTGTTCCCTAATCATCCCTGCCGATCTCCTTTCTCCGACCGACCGACTGAGACCCCAAGACCGGCAGCCACTCCTCTCCGGACTCCGACCAGCCTCCCTTCTCCCTCCTTCTTCGCTCGCCGAAGCTCGAATCTCTCTCCCTCTTTGGTTTCTGCCGACATAGCCAGGACGCCGGCGACCCAGCAGCAGTCGGACCGACGTCATCCATGCTTTTAATGTTAGTATTTTTATTTAAAATTGATATATCCTGATTTTTAAGTTTAAAAATAAAGAATTCATAAAAATTAATATTGTCAGTTTGGTTAACAAAAATGTATAGACAATGACGTAAGCTCGCCTCCACCTCTTCTTTAAACAGAATAAATGTAGTTGTAGATATTTGCATTTGAATTTTTTTGGTCAATGCTGGTTTTCCGATCGCTGGAGTTCAAGAATTTCAATTTCTAGATCCGTGACAGAACTTCTTATTCTATTTTTTTTGAATGTTTCTGCACAATTTTTGTTAACTATACAAGCTGTGGCATTCTTAATGTTGAAATTTAGTCCAAAGTTTAAGTGCATTACGTGATTTTTTTTATGAATCTACAGGGCTTTTTTAATTTTACTTTGAACAAGTATAACAGAGTCTTGGTCTTTTATTTATTTATTTGTTTGTTTGTTTTGCTTGCTTTAGCTCGGATATGAATTGAAAGATTTTTTAAAAAAATAATGCTAAAATGTATCAAATTGTTTACTGATTAGGTTTTAGAGTTTTGTTTTTGTTTTTGTATTTTTTTTTTCGCGAAGAAAATGAAGAATTCTGTTGGGTTAACTCAAAGAACACCTTAAAAACAAAAAAAATCAATTATGAGATTTTGCACATCACGTACTGAGAGAATGTGAATTTTAATAGCAGCGCCATCCCTATCCATGCTTCTTTAATGCAAACTCTTGCACTGTTTATCTTTTAATCTAATGGCACTGAACTCTACTCCTAGGCATGCTATCTTTCATCTATTCAGCATCGGAATCTTGTCACTCTTTTGGGCTACTGCCAAGAAAATAATCAACAATTTTTAATTTATGAATATATACCCAATGGAACCGTTTCCATTCACTTGTATGGTAACTCTCTATCCAGTCACAATTTTTGCATTTATTATCTATCCTATATATTGTATGTGTAATGTTGGGAGAGCATAGTTAGGCCAGTGGTTCAGGCTTTCATAGTGAAAATGAAATAGTATTTTCTGCATTGAAGTTTTTGCTGAAGGAGTTGGTCTAGTGTCACCTCAAAAGATAGAATTCAAGCATAGACTTTTAATAGCCCTAAATGCAGCTAAAGGTGATCCTCTGTAAAATTAGTGAGCATTTGTGGCTTTCCTGGTATCAGTTTTTCTTTTCTTTAGACAAGCTATCCAAATAGCAATAAGGGTCCTACAAAATTCTTTTGTAAGCTTTTGTAACACTTTGAAATTTAGTTTTTCGTATTATGTGGTTGTAAATTTTAAAATTTTACTGCCTGATTTGTGTTGCCTCAGTTATTTGTCCCTTTGTAGGCTTGGCCCATCTTCACTCTCTAAGTCCTCGATTGATACAGGAAGATTTCAAAACAACAAACGTTCTTGTGGATGAGAATTTTTTAGCTGAGGTTGCAGATGCAGGACTACGTAATTTTCTGGGAAGAGTTGATATTGCTGGACCTTCTTCTCAAGTTAGACTAACATTTGAGCAGGGTAACAAAGTTAGACTCTTATCTATTCAACTAAGCTAGATATCTTGTAGTTGTTCACATTAATGCCACAAACTCAATCCTATAATCAGCTCCATTGAAGTTTGGTCTTCTTATTAATTACCTATAGGAGATTTTCTCTTTAATTCTTCTTAAGGTTTGAAATGATAAGTACGTCAGAAGGGAAAGGCTTTGTTTTCTTTCTTTTTCTGACTTCTCTTTTAGGGTTCATGTCTCTTTTACATCTGAGGTGCATTATTATCTGGGATGGAAACTTTGCTGCAATATCTAGAAACCAACTGCTTAAAGTTGCTATAGGATTGTACTAGTTAATCTTTGTTGAGATCTTTTATATATTAATCTTGAATATTTTCTTTGCTTTTTGTGATGCTGACTGTATTGATATCAGCTAATATCTTATCACTTGTAAATGTTTATAGAAGATATTGGAGCTTGTCCATTTGTCTCTTATCACTTGTAATGCTGACTGTAGAAGCCATTGACACCATCAATGATAAGCCAATGTTGCATCTGTTACTATTTATGTCTTTATCTCATATTGTAGTTCTTTTTTATTGTGTTTCTTGGCAAAAATGAGCATGAGTTTGCTTATACACCTATCTTTCAAGGTTTTTGTTTCTGACTTGAGATTGCTAGATGACTTAGTACGTATTTTTGTGTAATTTGTCTTCACACATGAGTAATGCATCATGTGCGCATAAATTAATTTCTCATTTTATAATCCTTTGATAGGTTGTTTTTTCATCATTTTTTGCTATTAATTTCTTATTGTCTTTCATAAATAATAGTTTTAAATTTTATTTATTATTTAATATATTGTATTTGTCATTTGTTAATAATTATTTATTGCAACTTCAAGTGACTCAAACTCACCATCAACACAAACACCCTCTACACAAGATTTGGATTGAGAGCTATGAGATGAACTTGTACCCGTGATTTCCTATATCTGGTATATTTTGTTTCAAAAATTCAAATGTGACCATCGTACTTTATTTGAACTTTTGGATTTAGACAATGTGGATTATATTAGTTTTATTACATTTGGAACAGTATTATTATTGGATTATGATTACATACTTTATTCAAGGTATTACATTTGAGATTCATTGAAAATCTTAGATCAATTATTTACTTTGCAATACTAGTTAAACTGGATTTTGTATGAGTAATATTATTTATATTTGATTATTTAAGAAAAATATAAACATTATCTAAATTTAAAGAAATTTGTCAATATTATTGCAACATTAAATATTTTATGACGTATATTGTAACAAATTGATGTTTCGTCACCTTAAAATAAATTTTAATTTTTTTAGTGACATTTGAGAAGTTTTTTACTAGTATATGTGACGAAAATATGTCACTTATAGTTTGACGATTTAACATTTCGTCACGTGAAATTACAATTATCACTATCTTTGGTGACATTTGAGAGATTTTTTGACGTTGTCTTACTATCATAGGTGACGATAATATATGTCACCTAAAGTGTGACGTCACTAATATTTATAATTTTATCACATATTCTGTGACGTTATCGGTATTTAGTGACGAATATTTGTATTAATTTATGACTTACTCGGACGTCACAAAAAAGTAATCATAACGTGACGTTGTTTTACTATCGTCACGTTAGATTCGTGAATAGGTGACGAAATAATAATATCGTCACATTTGACCTTTAGCGACGTGGCAAAGGTGACGAACGTCGTGACAACATAATTTTCGTCATAGAAATATATTGGTGACGAAAAATTAATAATTTGTGACATTAGTTCATGAGTCACAAATTGCTAAATTTGTTGTAGTGATAGAGCAGGCAGTCTTCTACTACATAATCATGCCTAAACTAAATAAATAAATAATTCTTTCATTCGGTTCTAGGAACGAACCAATTGGCAGGGAGCCGAGATCTTAAAAATTAAGTTGAATATAATAGAACCTAGGCAGATATATGATAGTGGAAAACTAATACATCAACATGCAAATAACATGTATTGATTTTCAAAGCACCAATACAGCAGGCCAAAAAGTAATAGCTTTAGCTGACAAGAAATAATTGACTTGAAAAAGAGGAAGAAGAAATTTGTACTCTCAAATTAAGGTTATTTTGTTTACGGGAATAGCATCTCAGTAAGGAAGGTAGAAAAGAAGATAAACCAAAGGGTTCTTACAAGAATTCGTACACTCTATGAAGAGAACAAATGTATATGTGATATGTTAATAAAAGATCTGCCTCCGAAGGCAGGAAGAGCCAAGGACAGAGGACATGTGAGGAGTTTTCTTAATCTCAACGGAAAAATCATGGTATCAATTAACACAACTCAGAAGGTAAAAAGACTAATGTATACCTATTTCAACCTCTGTTGGAGATTATGCAAGCCTTTGGTGGCGAGACTACTGAAAGTGCCCCCAAATTCCACATGTGGCGGAATCAAGTTGAAGGCAGATCTACCTCTGATAAAAATAACAGACAACACACCTTTACAGGAAAAAAAAAAAAAGCATCAGCTTTAGGTTGCATTGGATGAGCTGCGTGCTTAGCCACTAAATTAGCATTGTTTGTGTAAATAAATTATAGATGTCAAATTTATCAAAGAACAGCCATGCTTAAACCTTCCTCTATAAGTTACAATAAGTCACAAATAAACTTCAAAATGCACATCAAGATACAAAATTGGAACATACTTGACCACGGAGAGGATCAGCTTCTCTAGAGGTTAGCTGTTGCAATGCCAAAATTGCAAAGCATGCAGCAAGCATTGGATCTACAGTAGAATGAGGCACTGCAGCATGCCAACTCCTATTTTGGCTTCAAATATGCACTCAGCAGCTAAGAGTGGCCCTGGAACCAATGCTATACTTCCTGTGGATTTTGCATCATCGACATGCATTCCAAATATTGCTTCAGCATCACATAAAGCTCTGTCCTTTATCATGTGAGATGCACCACCACCCACCCTTCTCTGCAAGTTGGAAAAGTAGTCTACAGATGCCTTCAGTGGCATACCAGGAAAAGTTGACATTGAATAAGTTTGAAAAATAAGAACCTCAAACATTAATAAAGAATTAAGCCAATCGAATTGAAATGTTAAACATAGACAAATGTGCAGCTGTTCACATGGTTCTTATCACAAACTGTCTATTCTTTTTTAGATGATCTTTTTCATTAGCATTCTTGCAGTATCTAAAATAGACCACTTCTTCAAATAAAAACATATAGAAGTTTACAGGATACACACAAGCTCTTAGTTATATATGCATGTATGTATGTGTAGGTGTGCTTTCATAGAAAGGGGTGAGAATAAATACAAGGAATCAAGTCAACTAACATAATATGATGTTGTAAGAAAATTGACTACTGATAGCCCTTTTTCTCTTGTAAGTCTCTAATTAAACCATATTTATCAAATGGGAAGTGTACAATATGGCTTTGTACTAAAATGAAACTTGTAAAATATTATACAAGCAAGTAGAAACTGTAAAAGATACAGGAAGATGAGTTTGTAATGATGAATAAGCCTAGTTTTTGCCATCTTTAGCAAATCAGAATTTCCTTTTTGCAGATGAGGAGAAACAAACAAATTAGTTTACCTTGCCTTACCTTTAGCCTAAGGTAATTCATAAACCTGGCAAAGTATCATTAATAAGTGGTCCATTCTTCCATGTTGACTGGTAAGTAACTACTCTTCTCCTACTCTTCTCCAAGGGTATGTAACATAACATTGGGTGCAACCATTGCTACAGATTTCTTTCTCTTTTTTATTCTAATTCATAAACTCAAGATCAGTTTGCTGATCAGATTTCAAACAAGGCTTTCCTTTGTAATCATGAGAAGGCATAGCTAAGTCAACTGCATAAAATCAGTCAACAATATAACTAAACAGTTATGTAGATTCCAAATCAAAGCTAATCCCAAGCCTCTCTTTGCGTTCATTAAGCAATTTGGCAGCACCAAGAAGCATGGTAGTATGAGCATTGTGCTCACATGCATGCATTTCTCTGTCTGTTTTGCTCTTATGCTCCCATTCTACAAGCTCATATAAAAGCAGAGCCATTGGAAATTGATAGTGGTCCTATCATCAAAGTCCACATGTACAAGGATCGACGAACCAGAGACCGCCACGTGTCAGATGCAATATAAGCCACGTGGCAGTTAGGAGGGGCAATAGAGACCGTTGGCGGCAGAGTCCCCAGGCGATAGAGTTCTCATGCGACAGAGTCTCTAAAGCGATAGAGACTCTGTCGTAGAGTCTCTATGCGACACAGTAGGTCGCGATAGACCTCTATCGCATTTAGCGCGACAGAGCTCTACCGCAGGCACTACGACAGAGCTCTACCGCAGAGACGCCGCAGAGGTTCACGGAAACTCTGCCGCCTGTCGAACTCACCCGCAAGTCATCCAGCTTCAAGTCGCGACAGAGTATCTAATGACTCTGTCGCAGCCCAGACACGCGCCTGGGCCTCAGACCCGAAACGCCCTCAAACCCGGATTGAACGTGATACCCGATCCGACCCGGGAGAAACCTATAAATACACCAGGTAAGTACTCAGAAAAGGGGACTGAAAAACTTGAATCTCCTTGATTCTGCTTAAACCAATTTCCTTTCTCCTATATACAGAAACACAGCTTTCTAACTTAATCATCGGAGTGCGCGTGCAGGGACAGATCCCTGCGTCTCTCTGATATTCGTTGTTTTTGCAGAAGATTCGAGGCACACGTGGAAGAAATTGCATCAACATCATCCCGTTGTCGTTTAGCGCAACGTCAATACGTGGAAGGTATCACCCCGTTGTCGTTTAGGGCAACATCAATTGGCGCCATCTGTAGAAATCAAAACAAAAAGTCAGATTCCTTATTAAAATGGTGAGGACACGTTCTACAACATGGGAGACAGGGGAGCAAAATTCTGTAAGTCCCCCTGTCAGATCAGAGCAAGGACAGAGGCAGAAGGAAAAGGATGTGAGAGGGGCCTCAATTTCTCTAGAGGAATTCGAGACTCTAAAACGTCAGAATGAGGAAACGACGACAGCGTTGAAGGCTATGGTGAACTTTTTCAGAGACGCTCTCCCACAGTTTAGCTTACCCCCTGAAGTGCAGCAGATGGTGGGGGAAAACATCCCAAGGCAAACCTACGAGAGAGGTGAACACTCCACCATGGTGAATGCTGGACAAGGGGAAGGAGCGCAAAATACTGCCACTGGACTGATTTCGAATTCTACCGCATTTCAAAGGAATCACCCTGTGGCAGGGTTACGGGAAGTGAATACTACCGCAGACCCGAGGCGGCAGAGCTCACCCGCGGATCGTAGACGGCAGAGCTCACCCGCAGCAGACGGGCGGCAGAGTTCGCCCACGGATCGCAGACTTCAGAGCTCTCCCGTGGCAGATAGGCGACAGAGTTCGCCCGCAGACCGCAGACTTCAGAGCTCTCCCGTAGCAGATAGGCGGCAGAGCTCACCCGCGGATCGCAGACGGCAGAGCTCACCCGCAGCAGACGGGCGACAGAGTTCGCCCGCGGACCGCAGACTTCAAAGCTCTCCCGCGGCAGATAGGCGGTAGAGTTCGCCCGCAGACCGCAGACTTCAGAGCTCTCCCGCAGCAGATAGGCGACAGAGCTCACCCGCGGATCGCAGACGACAGAGCTCACCCGCAGCAGATAGGCGGCAGAGTTCGCCCGCGGACCGCAGACTTCAGAGTTCTCCTGCGACAGATACGCGGCAGAGCTCACCCGCAGATCGCAGACGTCAGAGTTCTCCGACATGGCGCAGTACTTCTCTAGTAGAGTGGGAGTATGAGCTAGAAGATCATGCGTCCGGGGAGCGACGAAGACAGAAGAGTCCTAACCCCCGAGAGTGCGTGGAAGGCACAAGGTCAAATCCCGGAATGGGAGGTGCTGGAAGGGGTGCTTACTAGTCGGACTCTTCTAGACCCGAAGGGAGGGGAGCATACTCGGTTTAAGGGTCGAAAAACATGGAGAAAGTTGTCCAAAGGATTTTGGAAAAGAGAAAATTGGTGTCTCCGGATGATAGTCAAAAAAGGAGGATTTCGTTCAGTCCAAAAATCATGAACAAACCTTTGCCGAAGAAGTTTAAGATGCCTTCTATGGCCACTTACACAGGCAAAGCAGACCCCTACGACCACATACAGAGTTATGAGTCCCTCATGTTGCTGCATGGATGGGAAGACGAAATTATGTGCAGAGCCTTTTCGCTCACATTGTCCGGGCACGCTCTGAAGTGGTTTAATGGGTTGGGCGAAGGTTCCATCTCATCCTTCGACCAATTGCGAATGAATTTTTGCAAGTCTTCATGATCAATAGCTAGAGAAAGAAGGACGCTACTTACCTACTCACTCTTAAACAAGGGAATAAAGAATCCTTGAAGAGCTACGTAGATCGTTTCTGAGATACAACCTTGGAGGTTGAAGATCTACCGGTAGAAGTAGCCATGGCTGCAATGTTGCAAGGGACGAGGTCTGAAAAGTTGCAAGAAACCCTCTCCCTCTACCAGCCGGTGACACTTTCTGACCTGTTTGCCAGAGCCAATAAATATGTGGCTCAGGAAGAAGTAATGAGGATGGTACCTCCACAGGAGACAAGGGAAGGAAAAAAGAGAGAAAGAGATGTACCCGAGAGAAGCTCTCCAAGACCCGCCAGATCGGACAAGGCCCCTAGGCTCAGGTACGAAGGTTATACCAGATTGAATGAGCCTCGCACCGCGATACTAGCAGCTATCGAAGGGGCAGGGTTGTTGGAATTCCCCAAGAAGAAGATCGGAGATGTAGGACGAAACTCTGATGCCTACTGCGAATTCCATTGTGCTCACGGCCACCCCACCGAGAGATGCAGAGACCTGATGGATCAGCTAGAAAGACTAGCTAGAGAGGGAAAAATCAACTGCTTCCTATGGAGAAGTGAAAGACCCCGTTATCCTCCGCGCGATCGAAGGAATGACCGTCTGCGGAATGTACCAAATAATGATAACGGAAGAAATAGGCCAAGGAATGAAGCATTTAGGCCTATGATCCCCCGAGGCAATCAGCCAAACAATGAACCTACCGTCCCGACAATAAATGTTATTGCAGGAGGGGAATCGACGGCGGAAAGCTCCTCTGCTTCCCGTAAGAGCTACGCAGGGCAAGCGTATCAGGTTAATGTTGTAATGGAGGAGAAAGCGGATGAAGAACCTATCATGTTCACTCCGGCTGATAAAGGTGACATTGTCATGCCCCATGATGACCCCATGGTAATATCCGCAGTAGTGGCAAAACATCCGGTGAGCAGAATCCTAGTTGATAACGGGAGTTCGGTGAACCTAATCTATTGGAATTGCATCGAGAAAATGAGCATATCCGAAGATAGGTGAAGACCTGTTATGACGCCACTGTACGGATTTACTGGTGAAAGGGTGAAGGTGGCTGGGTCCATAGAGTTGCCTGTGACCCTGGGAGAAAATTCGAAGGATGTGACCCTACAGGTATTGTTTACGGTAGTGAGGTCAACCTCGGCTGCTTACAACATGATCTTGGGAAGACCCGTACTGAATGATATGAGGGCGGTGATATCCTCTTGTTACCTGTTAATGAAGTTCCCTACTCCCAACGGAGTTGGGCAAGTACGAGGAGATCAAAGGAAGGCCCGCACTTGTTATATCGCTTCTACCGCTAGCAAGGGAGTGCAGAGAAAGGAGACTCTGTGCATAGATGACCCGCCCAAGCCTCAGCCTGTAGAGGAAATGGAAGCCATTGAGTTAATCAAAGGGGATGGAGAGAAGAAGGCATTCATCGGGACTCAGCTGAATGAACAAGTAAGGAGGGAAATAGTTGAATGCCTAAGGAGGAACTCAGATGTTTTCGCTTGGACCCCGGTTAACATGCCCGGGATTAATCCCGAAGTGATTTGCCATGAGCTTAATGTCTCACCCGGGCACAAATCCGTCAAGCAGAAGAAGAGAAATTTTACCCCGAAAAGACAAAAGGCAATCACTGAAGAAGTGAATAAACTCTTAAAGACCGGATTCATTAGGGAGGTCTACTACCCTGAGTGGCTGGCCAATGTAGTAATGGTGAAGAAATCCAGTGGGAAGTGGCGAATGTGCGTAGATTTCATAGATCTGAATAAAGCCTGCCCTAAAGATTCATACCCCTTACCTCGGATAGATAGGCTGGTGGATGAAACGTCCGGATATGAACTCCTCAGTTTTTTAGACGCCTTCTCCGGATATCACCAAATTATGCTTCACCCAGAAGACGAAGAGAAGACTTCTTTTATAACCGACGACGGAACATACTGCTATCGGGTAATGCCGTTCGATTTAAAGAACACTGGAGCTACATATCAGCGAATGGTGAACAAAGTGTTCAAAAATCTTCTGGGAAATACCATGGAAGCCTATGTGGACGATATGATCATCAAGAGCCGAGCGGGAGAGTCTCACGCTCATCAGATGTCCAGGGTATTCGAGGTACTGAGGAGATTCAATATGAAACTAAATCCCGAAAAGTGCTCATTCAGGGTGAGATCAGGGAAGTTCTTAGGCTTCATGATCACTGACAGGGGTATCGAGGCAAACCCTGAAAAGGTACAGGCGGTTATCGACATGAAACCCCCAACCACCGTGAGAGAGGTCCAAAGGTTGACCAACAGGATAGCAGCTTTGAATCGCTTTTTGTCAAAGTCCACAGAAAAGAGCTTGCCATTCTTCAAAACTCTGCGGGGAGGAAAGAACTTCGAATGGACGGGAGATTGTCAAAAAGTTTTTGAAGACCTCAAAGAATATTTGAAGCAGTTACCTCTATTGACAAGACCTTTGGAAGGGGAACAATTATATATGTACTTGGGGATCGGTGATTTCGCTGTCAGCGCGGTACTACTGAAGAAGGACGAAATAGTGTACCGCCCCATCTACTATGTGAGCAAGGTACTGTTAGACCCGGAGACCCGTTATCCGCTGGCCGAAAAGCTAGCATTGACCCTCGTGATGGCCTCGCGTAAGTTGCGCCCTTATTTTCAAGCACACCCCATCACTATCTTGACGGATCAACCGTTGAGGCAAATCCTTCAGAAGCCTGAACACTCAGGAAGACTAGTGAAATGGGCAGTGAAACTTGGAGGATATGATATCACGTTCCAACCCAGGCAAGCTATTAAGGGTCAAGCTCTGGCAGACTTTATAGTAGAATGCACAAGCCCGAGCGACAGCAATGGAAGGAAAACTCAACCATGGTTGCTGTATGTCGACGGGGCATCAAGTGCAAACGGAAGCGGAGCAGGTGTAGTCTTGGTATCGCCAGAAGGGAAATCCCTGGAATACTCCTTACGATTTGGGTTCCCCAGCTCAAACAACATAGCGGAGTATGAGGCTTTGATAGCCGGGATGGGGCTGGCAGAAAAGCTACAGGTTTACCACTTGGTAGCACATAGTGACTCTCAATTGGAGGTAAACCAGTTTAACGGGCAATATGAGGTTCGAGAACCAATGCTGGCCCCTTACCTAAAGAAAGTCCAATCTCTGGCTCAGACTTTTAAGAGCTTCCAGCTAATACAAATTAATCGGTCTGAAAACACACACGCAGATTCATTGTCCAAGCTAGCCTCTTCTAATGAGACAGGAGCAAGGATAGTGAAAGTGGAGAGGCTCGAACAGCCTAGTATTGAAGAGGTTGAAGTCTGTGACATTGAAATTGGAAATGACTGGAGATCCCCATTCAAACAGTATCTCACCGATGGTACACTTCCCCAAGATAAGGACGAGGCTCGTCGCTTAAGGATACAAGGGGCGAAGTTCACGCTAATCAACGGGGAACTATACAAAAGGGGATATTCATCACCCTTGTTAAAGTGTCTGGGGCCGGAACAAGCAAATTACGTCCTAGCCGAAGTGCACGAAGGAATTTACGGTGAGCACTTAGGAGCTAGAGCCCTTGCTGCTAAGATATTGCGATCGGGATTCTACTGGCCGACATTGAAAAAATATGCAATGGACAAAGCCCGTCGGTGTGACAAATGCCAGAGGTTTGCACCAATAACGACAGCCCCAGTAACTCCCTCCCAGGGTACGATACAGCCAATTCCATTCGCACAATGGGGGTTGGACATTCTAGGGCCTTTCCCATTAGCCACGGGCCAAAGAAAGTTCCTATTAATTACCACCGACTACTTTACAAAGTGGATTGAAGCGGAGCCTTTAGCTACAATCACAGAGAAGAAAGTAGAGGCAATGGTATGGAAAGACATTATCTGTCGGTTCGGAATCCCACGCATCTTAAATGCTGACCATGGAAAGCAATTTGATTGTAATGCCTTCCGTGAATTCTGCAAGCGCCTCAACATTCAGCTAAGGATTTCTTCTGTGTCATATCCTCAAGCCAATGGACAAGCCGAAGTCAGCAATTGGACTATTCTTCATGGGCTGAAGACCAGGTTAGACAAAGCTAAAGGGGCATGGGTGGACGAATTGCCTAGTGTTTTGTGGGCATATCGTACCACTAGTCGGGTGTCGACCGGAGAAACGCCGTTCAGCCTCGTATACGGCGCTGAAGCATTGATCCCCGTGGAAATTGGAGCACTGTCACCCAGGATGGTGCCCTTAGTAGAAGGAGAAAATTCACAAGCACTAAGGGAAAGCCTAGATCTGCTTGATGAGCATAGAGAAACCGCGGTTATTCGGTTGGCATCCTATCATCAGAGGGTGGTCAACTACTATAATAGTCGGTGAGAGATAGACCAA
Source organism: Firmiana major (assembly GCA_033439115.1). Taxonomy (NCBI): domain Eukaryota; kingdom Viridiplantae; phylum Streptophyta; class Magnoliopsida; order Malvales; family Malvaceae; genus Firmiana; species Firmiana major. The sequence continues at coordinate 85,700,193 of CM065897.1, forward strand.
TGTCTGAGGGAGATTTGGTGCTCAGAAAGTCGCATATCACGAACGCCTTGAGGGAAGATGGGAAATTCAGAGCCAATTGGGAAGGTCCATTCAGAATTAAACATAAGATTGGGCCCAATACCTGCATCCTAGAAACCCTGCAAGGGAAGAAAATAGGGAAAACATGGAATTTCAATCACTTAAAATCGTATTTGAACTAATCGTTATATTTTCTTTCTTGAACGTTATATTCTCGCATTATTGCGATTTGTTTACACTGTCACAAGATACTATTATCCAATCATTATGCAGATTGTTCTTTTGTTATACATCTCCAGCTTTTATATATCTAAGTCTTGTGACAGGATCAGAAGAGCCGTAAGAGCCTGAGGCGCTATGCGTCACTGTGGCCAGGCGTATAATCAGACGAGCCGTAAGAGCCTGAGGCGCTATGCGTCACTGTGGCCAGGCGTATAATCAGATGAGCCGTAAGAGCCTGAGGCGCTATGCCTCACTGTGGCCAGGCGTATAATCAGACGAGCCGTAAGAGCCTGAGGCGCTATGCGTCACTGTGGCCAGGCGTACAATCAGATGAGCCGTAAGAGCCTGAGCGCTATGCGCCACTGTGGCCAAGCAATTGAAACATAAAGGCCGTAAAAACTGAAGACGCATTCGCGTCATAGTAATCTGACCTCAGAAAACGGTATGTTTATATAAAAAATTCTTTCCATCAAGAATTGGGGAGCATACACGAATGAACAAAACAAATATACAAGCAAAACAAACAAACAGACAAAGGATGGTAAATGATAAATAGAAGAGCAATGCGATACGAAGCATGAACAAAATTTGGATTCCATTTCATTCAAGAAAATTACAAGTACGTCTTTACGAGTACATCCAACAAAAGCAAAAAATCAAAATTACAACAAATGACAAAATATTCAAAAAAGAAAAACAAAAACAACATCTCAATCTGCGGGAGGAGGCTGGGAATCAACTGCCGACGGACCCTCGCTCCCTAAAGACTGCTGGCCATCCTCCAAGTCGAGGAGGGCACCAATGGGTTCGGGAGCATCGTCCAGGTTCACAGGCTCCCAAGGACCGGTGAGGTTTTCAAGATCATCCTGGACAGTCCTCTTGAAAAGCTCATCCGTAGGTTCAGCCCCGGGTTCGTACTTAGTCCAATCAGGGGCCTCGAACAGCATCGCCTCTTCTGTATATTGGAGCTCAGGGAATTCTTCGCCTTCCCTATGCTTCTTTAACCAGGATTGGGCAAGGTAAAATCCATATTTCACATATGGATTCGAAAAATCCTCCTTTCGCCTCAAACAATCCCTAGAAAGGCGGTACTCCTTCACGGCTTTCGCCCTGATGCTATCAATCTCCATTTGAGTTAGAGAAAGAGTAGCCCGACTTTCTAGATCAGCGACATACTACTCGAGCTCCTGATTACGATCGATCAAGGGCCCGTATTTGGACTGCATGCGATCCAGTTCGGCTTGGGCCTCAAGAAGATCTTCATGAAATTTCGTAGACCGAGCCACCTCAACGGTAAGATCCCCCTTGGCCTGATCCAAATCTTGGCGTGCCTTCGAGAGCTGCTCTTCTAAGTTCCGCACCACGTTTGGGAGCCCGGATAAGTTGTTAACGGTATTTGACAGCTCCATGACCTTATCCTTTAACTCCCGGATCTCTTTGTCAGCTCGCTCCCGATAGGCTCGGTGTTGAGCATTATTGGCCACGGTCCTCTGAGCAAGCTGAAAAGAAATACAAAAAGTCAAACTCAAAAGCACAGCAAAAAGAAGTTAAACGAAGAAGAATATGAAAATTACCCTTATCGCTTCCATATCAGCCAAGTCTTCTCCCTCCGGATAATTTCTGAATATTCTAGCCTCGTCCCTCTGGAGAATAGTGGCTCAACCCAGTCGAGAAGCCACCCCGGGAGAGTCCAAGGTATCGTTGTCGCGAACTCCTGGGTAAACCCGAAACTCGACCCCCCTCATGATATAACCACCGTCCACAGGGTAGGACCTCCCATCAATAGGGCCTATCCTCGGGAGAATTGGCCTAGTCCCCATTGACGACTCGATATACAAGCGCCTCCGGTTCTTTCGCTGGAACGGAATTATGTTGCATTCAGCGCGCTCTTCAGAACGAGACCGTCCAGATGAACCAGAAGCCCCCCGTGACGAAGAAGGAACTCTCCCTCTATCCCGGGTGGGATCTCTTTGTTCCGGAGGAGGAGGGGGCATCATTTGCCTAGAAACAGGTGGGGTCCGAGCTCGAGGCAACTGAGGTGGTACCGGTGCCTCGCTAAGAACATCGTCAGCTAAACGGGGCCTCTTTCTTGTGGGATCACTAGACGGACCGCCCTTGGAGACTTGACGCGCCAGAAATCGTCGAAAGTGGCTCATTTCTGCAAAAAAGAAAGAGAACAAATAAGTGGTCAAAAATATCATCAAAACCAGCAAAACAATAAAAAGCGTAAAAAGTTACCATCAGGAGATTCAAAATGCTCCTGAAGGGACTCTATGTTTATCATATCGTCGTCGGGTAGAACCATGAAGGTTGAACCGAATCCTCCCCAGTCATTTAAGTCAGCTAAAGGCTCACTGTCAGAACTAGATTCTACGTTTGTGCTTCCTATATCTTCTTGTGGCCTTAACGGTTCAGGGTTTGACTCAGGGGGACTCGGGGATGAAGGATTCGAAGAAGGAACAGAAGGGCCGACAATAGGGACGGAACCTACACCCCAGCCAGCTGATATCAAATTTTCATTTGATAACAGACTGTCAAGACTAATGGGACGATCAACTAGTAACTTATTGACATCCGGGGATAACTGTTCTCTAAGTGTAGAAATCCGGGGGCCCTTGGAGATTTCACGCCTAGTCTCCCAACGAGTGGGGAAATCCAGGCCCCCAGGCGTCTCTACAATAAGCCACTCCGATTTGAAACCGTGCAGCTTATTAGCGGGCTTTTCGAATAACCTGTTTTCAAATCCAGGCATATACACCCGCTGAAGTGAATAAGGGACTAAGCCGGGGCTGCCTCGAAACCTAAAAAATACATCAAGAAGGGGAAGAGACGGAGAAACGTCCCTTAGGCGGCAGTGCACGGTAAACCCTATTAATTGCATTTATGCGTGAGGATGCAGTTGTCCGGGGGCAATCCTATGCGTCCTAAGGAAAGAAGCCCCAAAATCGGATAACGAAAAACGGAGTCCTAATTCTAAGGCTGCCCTAAAAATAACTATCCCGTCGGACACACGACGTATGTCACTTTCCTGAGGGGTTGGAAGTCTATATAAGTATCCCTCAGGCAAAGGGAACCTAGACATAAGGTCTTGAATGTCGGCTGCCTTCAAAGTCGACTTGACTCCTAAATCTATCTGCTTCCCTACACCGTGGCCATCCATTTCTTGAAAGTTCGGGAAAAATCAAGAACAAATGGCGACAGAGTTTTACCTAACGGAGAAACAGAAGAACGTCAAAAAGCACAGGGCGACAGAGTTTTGAACCTCGCGACAGACTTGCGGCACGGTGATATTCACGCGAGAGAGATACGACAGACTGGCGACAGAGATTCGGAAGAGTGGCGACAGAGGTGCGATAGAGTGTTGAGAGGATCTGCGGCAGAGTGGTATTTGCGAGAGAACTCAGTGGCCACTGTGAGAAAAGGGACCCTGTATATATAGAGGCGCGGCTACGTCAACGCGCGTGCGGGAATCCCCACCGGCCCAGGAACAGCGAATCAGGGATCCGCACAGGCCCAGGAACAGCGAATCAGGGATCCGCACAGGCCCAGGAACAGCGAATCAGGGATCCGCACAGGCCCAGGAACGGTGAATCAAGGATCCTCTTTCGCAAGAAATACTCCTACCAAAGAGTGGGGAGCAATTGATAGTGGACCTATCATCAAAGTCCACGTGTACAAGGATCAACCAACCAGAGACCGCCACGTGTCAGATGCAATATAAGCCACGTGGCAGTTAGGAGGGGCAATAGAGACCGTTGGCGGCAGAGTCCCCAGGCGATAGAGTTCTCATGCGACAGAGTCTCTAAAGCGATAGAGACTCTGTCGTAGAGTCTCTATGCGACAAAGTAGGTCGCGATAGACCTCTACCGCATTTAGCGCGACAGAGCTCTACCGCAGGTACTACGACAGAGCTCTACCGCAGAGACGCCGTAGAGGTTCACGGAAACTCTGCCGCCTGTCGAACTCACCCGCAAGTCATCCAGCTTCAAGTCGCAACAGAGTATCTAATGACTCTGTCGCAGCCCAGACACGCGCCTGGGCCTCAGACCCGAAACGCCCTCAAACCGTATTGAACGTGATACCCGATCCGACTCGGAAGAAACTTATAAATACACCAGGTAAGTACTCAGAAAAGGGGATTGAAAAACTTGAATCTCCTTGATTCTGCTTAAACCAATTTCCTTTCTCCTATATACAGAAACACAGCTTTCTAACTTAATCATCGAAATGCGCGTGCAGGGACAGATCCCTGCGTCTCTCTGATATTCGTTGTTTTTGCAGAAGATTCGAGGCACACGTAGAAAAAATTGCATCAACATCATCCCGTTGTCGTTTAGCGCAACGTCAATACGTGGAAGGTATCATCCCGTTGTCGTTTAGGGCAACATCAGAAACAATTAAGGCTAACAAAACACTAGACATTGTGATAGTAGAAATAAAGAAAAAGAAGAAAACGGTTAGGATAACCTAAATGGGGAGAGCGTCCATATCAGCACCAAGAGCAACGACAGGTTCAGAACCGGAGCCAATTTGAACGACGATACCTGTCTTGGCAAAGGGGTATGAACAAGTTGTTGGCAAATAAGAGATTCATTGTTGAGTTACTGGAAGTGGAGTTCGGGATTTTCATGGATTTGCCTCCTGACAGAAGCCAACCAATCCTTGTCCTGCCGGGCTGAGCTTAGGAGTTGAACTTTGTAATCTTGATCAAGTCTGCCATGCACAGCAGAGAAGTAAGCAAGGAAAGCCATATTTTGGTTTTCATTTACCATCTCGCACTGTTGCACATGGGGTGCTGGCAAAGTTGGCAGGGGCGCATCTCTCATAGCTTAAACAGTGATGCTAAGGTCGTACTTGAACCTTTTTCAATTGGTCTTTAACTCTCTTTCCAAATTCCAATTTTACTATTTTTAGCCGCAAGTTTTCAACTGCCACGGAAAAAAGCCTTTCCGCTCGCTATTGCTCTTTATCCAAGCAAAATGAAGCATGAATTGGCGAGAGCTACCCTCCTTGCACCAGACATTTTTGTAGCAACCCATTAAGCTTGTGATTAATGAACACCTCATTTTCTTTTGCAATTGTACCAGTTCTTTTAGAACAAGCGCAGCAGCAATTTAGAAGTGTGCTATTGCACGTAAGCACAAATGGTTTAGGATCAATTCCCTTGATTTCATATATATATATATATATATATATATATATATATATATATATATATATATATATATAAGTTGAATACATCAGCCAAATATAATCAATCCTGCTTATTGAAATCCTTCAAATTAATGTGCAACAGAATCGTTCCGCTCCTTCAGGTATATTTCTGCAAGAGCAGCGTGTAAAGCTGCCCCAATTGGAAGGACATTCTCATCAATGCAGAAGTGAGGGGAGTGTGGCGGATGAATTGAGCCAACTTCCTCATTTCTAATTCCTATGCTTAACATGTATCCAGGGATTAATTCTTGATAGAAGGCAAAGTCCTCCCCTGCCATAACTTTTCGGCCCACCCTGACATTCTCAGAGCCAAGCAAAAGCCCACCAACCTTGTGAACATGTTGATGCAAGCTATCATCATTCACGACAGCAGGATAGGGTGGGTACTCTTCTTCCTTCATATATATATAGGCATTACATCTGTGTACCGCTGCTTGTCCTTTCAAGACCTAAGACAAGTCACAATTATATAAGCAGGTCTAAGCTTGCAAACAACCTAATATCTTTCACTCAGTTCAAAAAAACAAATGAATTGGCAGTCAGCCAAGAACTTGAAGAAGTGGACATGATAATGGAAAACTATGCTATCAACAAAGCATCAAACAACATAAAATAATCCCAGAACACCCATACAACGTGTCAAGGGAGATTACACTTCTAAGATAAAAAATAATAGGCTTGGAACAGTGGTAACAAGGGACTCTAAATCACTATTTCAGATATGACGTTTAGGGGATAGCATCACAACAAGGGGAAAAAAAGGGAAAATGTAGAAAAAACATATACAGATTTTTCCTTTAAAATAGTAATAATAATACCCAAAAAAAACAAAAACTGATGCATGAAATATTTGGGTAAAAGAGCAGGAACAGGGTTGTTTTCCTGTAATCTGCAGGTTGTAAACTCTAGAGCAGGCTATCTCCTGCTTCTTTTGGAAAATAAAAATTTAGCTTAGCCAAAAAGACCTAAGGGTTTCAAGATCATCTACTCTATAAAAAAGAATAAAATAGATGTGATATGCAATATGTTAGTAAAATGTTGCAAAGGGCAGGAAAACCTAAGGAAAGTGGAGATGTAAGAGTTTTTCTTAACCAGTTTGTTGCAAAATTATGATTCATGGTATCATTTACGAGAACCAAAATTAAAAAGGCTGAGTAATGCTGCTTACCTCTTTCAACCTCTGCTGGAGTTTATGTAAGCCTTCTGTGGTGAGACTCCTAAGAGTGCCCCCAAATTCAACATATGACGGAATTACATTGAATGCAGAGCCACCTCTGATATAAGTAACAGACAACACCTTACAGGAAAAGTTAGAGCATCGGCATTAGGTTGCGTTGGCAGTGATACTCTTCTTGCTAGCAAAAACAAGAATAAATTTGCAAGGAAAGAAACACTCAGAGTAAGTGTTGAGGTGGTGGAACTCTCGTATATAATTATATTTATAAATCATGTTGAAGGCTTTAAAGTCAAAGGACTTTGTATCTAGATACTTTCAAAATTATCAAGCAACAAGAACCATAAAGTTTCATGCATTTATAGCAAGAAGGAAAGCAAAAGATTACATGAACATCTAAAGAAGAAATTCGAACATACCAGACTATGGAGTGGATCAGCTTCTCTAGAGATCAGCTGTTGCAATGCCAAAATTGCAAAGGATGCAGCAAGTATTGGATCAGCAGTATGATGGGGCACGGCAGCATGCCCACCAACTCCTTCTATTTTGGCTTCGAAGAAGCTTACAGCAGCTAGGAATGGCCCTGGAACCAATGCTATGCTTCCTGTGGGGCTTTGGGCATCAATATGCATCCCAAATATTGCTTCAGCATCACCAAGAGCTCCTTCCCTTATCATTTGAGCTGCGCCAGCGCCTCCCTCCTCTGCAGGCTGGAAAAGCAGTCTGACAGTTCCCTTCATTGACATATAATGGAGAAATCATTGAATCAAGTGAGTTTAAGAACTTTAATAAATGAAACTTATACTAGAAAACCTTTTGTAAACAAAGAGTAAACTAATTCCTTTTATCCTCCATGGCCTCTAGTCTAAAAGGTAAAAATCAGTAACCTAGACAAGTATCATCAAGCCACATGTGATGCTTGTGAAGAAGCATCCAAACCTAACTTCCATGAATGGTCAAATTTTCCCGGCAATAAACATAATGAGTTTATCTATAAAACAAAACTCTCCTTTTCAATCATGAAAACAGATAAATTAATTCAACTACACATCAATCCAGTAGAGAATACCAGTTAGAAAGATAGCAAATCAAAGCGAACCTTAAGGCTATTTTTGCGTTGACTAAGCAACTTGGCAGCACCAAGGAGCATGGTGGTGTGAGCATCGTGCCCACATGCGTGCATTTTGCCATCTATTTTGCTCTTATGCTCCCATTCCAGAAGCTCCTATAGAAATCATCGAGGCAAACAAAACAATACATTTGTGATGATCACTTGAATTTGGTAAAAAGAAGAAAAGGGTTCCTTATAGTAGGAATCACCTGAAGGGGAAGAGCGTCCATGTCAGCCCGAAGAGCAACTACGGGTTTAGAACCAGATCCAATTTGGGCGACAATACCGGTCTTGGCAACCGGGTATGAATAAGGGATGCCAAGTTGATCGAGTTGTTTGCGGATAAGAGCACTAGTGTTATGCTCTTGGAAGCGGAGTTCCGGATTTTCATGGATTTGCCTCCTGATGGAAACCAACCAATCTTTGTCTTGCTGGGCGGAACTTACGAGCTGATCTCTGATATCTTGGTCAAGTCTGCCGTGTATAGCCGAGAGGCAAGGAAGGAAGAAAAGCACAGAGACCAAACCGTGGGGGAGCAAAGTTGTTTGACCCATCTTTGGAGCTCACACGAGTGGTGGCGCAGTTGACTCATAACTTTTAAGAATAAAGAGTGATCTACTTGATTTCCTGAGCCTGTGGTAGGCAGGTGGGGTTAGTTTGCACAAAAATAAAAAAGAGTTTATTAAGTATTTTTTTTTTTTCCTTGCAACGCCGGGCATTTCGAATCAACTATTGAGAATAAGATTAATGAAAAATGATAACTTTTTTAATATGGTCTGATGATAAATATTTAGTCAAATTCGAGTTTTTTCTTTCTTAAGTTTTCATGTTCATAGAATATAAAGGTTTAACTTTATGTGGATTAATTTCAATATTAATTAATAATCACACAAATAAATAATACATAGCTTTTACCATAATTACAGTCAGCAATTTTGACTTCATTTTTTAATTTATGATAATAAATAAAAGGAGATCATAATCTAAAAACTGATAAAACGATGGAAGATGTAAATAAAGATAAAAATAAAAAATAAATAAATAACTTCTTTATTATTCTCAATTGTGAATTTATAGAGAAAAGAAAAAAAAAAAAAAGGATAAGAATGGCATAGCCTAACGAGTACCACAATAACGCAAAAGATACTGGAGTGGTTTGAGAAAATGGGGTCTGATAATTAAACCATCTAGCATTGGTTAATAATCCTAAGAGGAATCAATCATCCATTTTTTTATTCCCTAAGGAACAAAGAAAGATACAAAAAACTGTTGTAAGAGCAGTGCCTAGATTCTGTTTTAGTTATGGTATTTACGAGTGTGATCTCCCTAGCATCACAATAACAGTTTGCCCACGGCAGAGCTTTCCTGAAGCTACATGCAAAAACCAGAGATAAAGGGAGTTAAATATACTCTGCGTAGACAGATGTTCTGTATATTACACCATATAAATAGAAATACACATAATTAGTACTCAAAATCGTCGCCACGGTCCAAATTAGTAGAGAGTCTCGAAATGAAACAAGTCAACTATATACATCGAAATAAGGATTGATCAAATTACAACACATTCATTGCGCTAACAAAAATTATAAACAAAATTAAAACTACAGCCACCCGAAACATAATAGCTAATGGCTTACTTGGGCGACAAGCTGAAAACTTCTTTGACCATAGAGATGGAACCTCTTTGCAAACTGAAATAATGCTCTTTGACCTCAAGACATTGTTTATGCTTGATTTGGAAAGGGATATTTCCTGGGGTCCGTCCATGGAGCCACAAGCAGCATCACAGCCTACAGTGAGATCCTTTTCCATGACTTTTATCTCCTGCAAAGACAACTTATTAATGTCCAATACATATCTGGATTTTGCAGTGGTTTTATTTGTACCATCATCAGTTACAAACTTCTCACCTCCGTAACAACTGGTTTTGAATCATCTTCTTTCTTTTCACTACTCCAGTTATTTATAGCATTCCCACAGTAAAGTGAGTGGACTTGAAGGTTACGCTGCAGACGTAGTCTTCTTGGCGCATTACCCTGTGTCACAGAGTTCTCAATGTCTGGTTGACTTCGAACAGGGCGAGACCTGATCCTGATTCCAGTTATAGCACTACCAACATTACAAGTTGTATTCACATTACTGTTCGGCACGCTATAGAATGCCCCTGAGCCAGAGAAGTTTACATCTTGGTTGCAAATTGGAATTGTGCAATCTTGTGCACTTGCTTTATTGACCGTTTCTGTCCCATGCTGTTCCAAAGGAAAATTCTTGTTTTTAGAAACGACAAAAGAAAAGAATTCTTAACAAATAAAAAAGTGTTTTAATGCCAGAAGATGCAAACAAGAAATTATGCATATCATCGCATGATCATAATTCATAAGAGCACTCTGATACATTTGAATGAATCTTGACATACTACAATGATCAATGGAAAAACTAGTAAGAATATAGGATAAACAATATGTAACTAGCTTGCTTCTACTCACCAGTACTTGGGCCACTTCAGCATCTGATTCACTGCATGATACACCGTCCTTACCAACGGCCACTGAGTTAGGGGTCTCACTTTCAATAGTTGAATTATTAGGACTGGCAGTGTCATCACCATAGTAGTCATCTGAATTTTTTAGGATTGAATCTAAGAAGTCAGAAATATAGGCATCATTTTCATTTGTGCCATGCTCAAACTCATTCCCACTGAGCCTGTTCCCAACATGATCAAACATCCAAGGAGCTCGCTCTGCTTCAATCTGTGACTGCAATGGAGAAACGAGTTTGCAGTCCAGTGGCTCCACCATGGGACCACAAAAATGATCCAAAGCATCTAAAAGCGAATCCACCTGAAATTGAACAACATAAGTGCTACAGCAATGATTGCAAAGTCTAACTACAAATCCAGTTTCATTTTCTCACCTCTGTAGGTGCTATTTCTAACACTTGACCAGCTTTATAGTCATTGTTGTCACACTCTAATAGGGGCGCAACCGCATTAGAAATCATTTCATTGTGTAAACCCACAGGATAAGTTTCACTGCTGTTGGGAATTTTTTCAACTTCCTCTTCCACCGCAGGAGAGTCTCGAGGCACTTCTAACTCAGAGTGCATGTCTTCAGTAGTCGACGAAATACCAGGATCAACTTCATCACCATTTGTATCTTCAATGGTCTCATCTTGTTTCTTGAAAAGACGGCAAATTACGAATGCATTCTGCACAAGGAGAAAAGAAAAACAACGAATATAAGAAAAGCTATCATCAAATGACCAATAAATGTAAATCAAGCAAGTGATTCAATACATTATCACAATTAACCCACCGGTCATACAAATAAACCCTAGCAATTGTGTAGAAAAACAGAACCATCAACCAAATTAAAAACAGGAATTGATTCAAAGTGACAAACATAATTAATTTTGTATCAAAACACAAATCATATCAAAGAATTCGTGATGTCAACTACTTTCCACTACCGATAGTACAAATTTGACCTTATTTTCCACGATCATAATAACAAGGGAGACTAAACAGAAGCTGAAATCCGAAACAAAACAAAAGTAAAAATAGAAAACCTGTCCGGGCTTGGTGCCGTCAAGCTCATCAAGAGTAGTACGGTACTCGTGCATAACCCAATTGGTACGGTTTCCCCTAGGAGCCCGGCCAATGTAAAACACCAGAGTTTTCTTCATGCCGATCAAGCTGGACCTCGACTTAATCCTGCGATCCTTACCCGTAGCCTTCCAGTAACCAGCCTCAGTAGCCCTGTTGAGTCTGTTGCCGTTGGGGTACTTCCGGTCGAGTGGGCAAAAGAAAAACCATTCCGGGTCACGACTCCTTACAGCAGACAAATGAGGCAAATCCCAGGGCTCGCATTTACAAACATCGATTTCACGGATGATTCTAACCTCGTCGTTCCTATTCCCGTTTATCTTGGAACGTAAGTAAAAATCGATCAACTCCTCGTCCGTTGGTCGGAATCGGAATCCGATGGGCAATGAATTCAGTGACAGAACAGCCATGCTAAACTGCTGTCAACCAAAAAAAAGTGAGATTGTTTTGGGAGATTTTTAGAAAGCAAAAAGAAAAGAAAAGGGGGAGGAAGTAAGAGAAGATTCAAAGAGGGATTAGCATTTGTAAGACTTTGGTTAGGAGCTTAACGGGAAAGGAAGTTGGCCCATGGCTCTTTGGTTTTCAAGAGATACAGGAAAGAGCTTAGAAAGGCATTATCATTGTTTTTTATTTATATTTATTTGCTTATTTTTCGATTTCAATAACAGTATAGTTACCCGCGTTTTCAACTAGAATATTCCGCTTAGGATTTGTCAGTTGAGCTTTTAGTAAGCTGCCGAATAAGAATTTGACATGTGGAAAATGACGCCACACTAAAAAGCATGCTATCTACATGGATTACGTGGCAATTGCCATTTAACCACCTACTTTCTTTGATCCGCTATTTTGTTTCATTTTCCCAATTACCAATCATTTTTTAAAATATTATTTTTGCCTTACGACAACCAGCAAAACACAATTAATTTTCTGAATTTTTATTTCTATATTTATTTTTCATCATTTGAAAATAATAAAAAAATAATCAGGGTATAATCAGACATTTCTACTAATTAAATTAAATACTTAAATACAATATTTTACCATTTATTATTTATTTATATCGAGAAAAAATGTAAAAGAGTTTAGATTCAAAACCAAGGGTGATGATGGACTTTTCGGTGTTGCTGGACCCCACCTCTGCTTTGACATTTCAACTCAGAACACTTGGACCCAATACATGTCAAGTGTGAACACCAAAAAGTGATTTCGTGGAAAATGGGAAAAACAAAACCCAAATTAATTGAGAAGCCTGAAAAAAGATTGGGAGAATTGGGTTGGGTGGTCAATGTGGGCCCTTTTTATTGACAATTTATAATAACATTTTTATTAAAAATAAAATGTTTATTAATTTCTAAAAATAATTTGTTTCAAGTTGGGTTCAATACGTAATAAATTCAATTTTTTTATAAATATTTAAATTTTAATATTTTTAAATATATTTTAAAAATTAAAATATTCTTTTTTTATTTATTAAATAATATCTCATATTATATCGACTTAAATTTAAAAAAGTTTTGTAAAATCTAACAGTTGGAGGCAAGGCAAACCCCCGAAGCAAACCAATAAGGCAATAACAATCAATTGACATCGCCAATGTCTCCATTGTCCTCTCTCACAGTACAATGTACATGCATTTGACGTTCAAGTCTTTTCCTAACAAATAAAGAAGAGGCTAACGAATCCCATTAAGTTTAACCTTCACATTTCTGTGGGTGCATTAGTTTTTCGATAGCATTTTGTCCTTTGTTTTCTGAAAAAAGACAAAGGTTATGCAATTCATCAAGCACCGTCAATTCACTTTTATGCTTTTTTTTTTCTTTTTTACTTTATATATTTCTTTTAAAAAAAAGTTTACATTGGATTCTTCATCAATGTCCATCAAAAAAATTAAATAAATAAAGAGCGTTAGAGTTTACGTTAATTTATAAGAATATGTGTTTCAACCCTCTAATTTTAATTTTTTTTACTATTGCAACTTATATTTTGCTTCTGCAGAGAAATTTTTCTATGAAATTATTAATTAATAGAAAATTTATAATTATAATTATAATTAAATATTATATTCATATAAAAAATTATATAAATCAAATAAATTAATTAATTACGACTGAATAATAAAATTTTTAAATTAAAATCTGAAATTATTTTTTTATTATTAAATTAAAATCTCGCTGACTATATATTGTTTCCATAAAATTTACGGTGTAGCAAAAATGTCTTCTTTTCTTTCCTTCTTTTTTTTTTTTTGGCGGGGGGGTGGGGGGTGGGTGTGTAATCATGCAAACTTTAATGCTCATACATTAGGGTTGAAGTGGTCGAACATATGAGATTTTCAGACTAATTTCTGTTGCCCCGGTCCCCTGTAAAATTCCTTGCTCCACAACCCTCTCTCGGTCTGAATTTTGGAAACAGAGCTCTTCAACATGCAAGACACAGAAAATCAACCGTACTTAAGATTAGAAAAGCCCATCTCCATGCTCAATTTTCAAAATTTAGCGGTTTATTGTTCATGACAAAGATAAATCTATTACAAAAATAGTTGTGTAATCGTGTTACATCCATCTTTGTAACGTTCGGTATACAAGAAACCCTAAAGTGGTGTGTACTGAACTCACCATTCTACAGAAGGGTGATTGCTATTTGCTACCTGTAACCTGCCTACCTGTAATGGAAATATACATACAATCTTTCACTTCTTTCTCCTTTCCATTTCCCTGTTTATTGAGCAAACACAGAGCAGAGCTGGTGCATTTGCCAATGGCCAACAGAACGGCCCCTTGATGGGATGGGATGGCCGTTAAGTTCATGTTGGGGGAAGACGGTCGGCACTGGAGTCCCCTACTTGATATGTGAGAGAGCTGATGTTCTTGAGCATGCTTACAAGTATTGCAGGAAAGGAATTATGGACGGTAGTTTGAACCGCGGAAGATTCTAAGCTCTCTCCGACACTCCGATGGCTATCTTAGCATGAGAAGCATTTATTGCCCGATCCATGAAATTTCTTCATTAGGACTTTCTCATTTCTGTGCCCATACAAAATTTCCATATATGTTCGTTGCATCTCAGGTTTGTCAAGATGTTAACTGGGAACATGGCATTTTTACTGGTGAGAACACCACTGTAAGTCGCGCGTGGTCGGAGAGAGAATAATTTTCAGGCCACATTCCTTTTTCTACTTCTGAAGGGAAGAGGACAGCGTTCTTCACACTAAAACCAATAGTTTGCTCCTGACGATATTCTGCAGCCGCCCTATCTTGGCCTTCATTGCTGTGTTCACCTCTTTGCTCTGACCATGTGCTTTTCCAGATTCGCTGCTGCAAAGTCATTATTCCACAGTATTAGCATTGTACATGATGAATCTGCCTAATGTAACCATGGCTATTCCTGTAAATAATTCTCAATAGACATGATAATTCATGTTTTTATAATATATAAAATCACGTATCATGTAAAATATAAAAATTTGACGTCTAAATTCATTCGTAGACTAGCCAAACACAAGAACTTTTTTTTAGTAGAAATTGTCTATGCAAGTTCTCTGAATTCAGAATATGACTTTGTGGCTTAGAGACATACATATTACCAACCAGTTTGATTCATTAAACAGACTCTGATGTCAAATACCCTGGACCACCGGCCTACCACATTGCTAAAACCCTCAAATTTCATGACCAGAATTAAGGAAGCACCATATTGCTTCTTGCAAATAACTGCCAACATCTAAGAAGTTCCAAGAGTTAACCTGAAATTCATTACGGTCAACAACACCATTTCTATCGACGTCTGCTTGAACCCACAATTCCATTGTCTCTTCAACACTGAGTCCATGGCAATGACCTGTTATATTAAGCTGTAGAAAGTACATTGCACTGTTTATATTCTCCTACTAAGTAACAAGATAATAAAAAAGGAAATAAATAAGTTTGAGATCCCGATTTGAGGAAAGTTCTATACCTGTCGAAGAGCTTCACAGAAACCTGAGTAGGTAATGTAATCACCGTCATTGTCAGCCTTAAGAAAAGCAAATGCATCTTCTTCTGTCAGTGAAGCTTTCCTTAGTTGATTCTGTAACAGAATTTTCCACTGTCAAATAAAAACTTTCCAGAAGTATATTTTGATTTTCTCTCCTTGACTAGCTACACATTTGCTCTTGGATTCATGGAAACAGTAAACAAGATACAGATATCTGGCAGATTTTCTCATATTCAGCTTAAGATAAACAACAACCAGGGAAGCAATTATTAATTCAGTAAGTAACACTCTAATCACATAATGAGGAATCTTGAGCAGAAATCAAAATCTAAGGGGATGGAGAAGTAGATAGAACAACAATGTTAAGCTTCTGACCTTGAACATGCCAAATACCGCTTCACTCCAACTTGTTTTCAGCAGTTTCCGATATCTATTGGGATTGAGAAGCCATATAAAATCCACCCCGCATACATTTCCCCGATGATTAAGGTGGCTAACCCACTGTTCTTAAAATTCAGATGATGTGAGAAAACTACTAGACATCTCTAACCTTTGAGTTAAAGTTTTAGCAGAAGGAATAGAGAAATAATTGTGGACTACTAGAGGGAGCATAGAGATATTCACCTTATGTTCATCTGCATCGGTGTACTGGTGAGCAGTATCATATGATGATACAAAGCCCTGGGACCTAAGGAATTTGTAAACATGCCCACGTTTGCTCCCATTCCAGTCACTGTAGGAAATGAGCAAGAAAAGAAAACAAATTAGTATTGCTCCATGAGAGTAAGGTATCAGTGTTTAGTCCAAACTAAAAAATTAATTATATTTTCACCCGCAAAGCATAATTGGCAAAGGATTAAGATTGCACTCCTTCTGATAAGATTCCACATACTGCAAGATTTTATAGACCTGCTAAAAGAATTATGTATAACAGGGATCAAAATATAGTAACAAAAGAAATTAGTGAACAATTTCTGCTTACATATGAAATGAAGGATGTTTTCACCTGATGCAATCGTACTATGCACAAACTAGAATCGTGAGGAAAAAGCAAATGGGTGTTGACGATGAGAATTTCTTGGCAAGTATCATTGTTTCGGTGTTGTGAAGCAGGGGAAGCCAACTCAACATGTAGCAACTGCGCAACCCGGTCTCCACAATCATTGAATAGCAATTCCCTATAGTTAATAAGTCTAAAGTAGTCCTTATGCACGGCAGTCAACAGTCCTGTTATCTCCATCAGAAACAAGGTTAAGTTAGAAGGAATCAACAAAATTAGAATGGAAACAATGGACCACTTCATTCCTTAATCTACAAGTAACCATTTGATAGTTTCTTCACCATACAGTGGAATTCCAAATGTCTATAAAGGGTCAAAGGACCATTTCAAGAACAGGAAAAGGGCAAATACTTAGAAAGCAAACTCAACCTGCTTCATTTCTGTAAAAGGCCTATACGGCAACATCCCTTTCATGAGACTCGTACGTTCTAAACCAGAAAAGTCCTTTCCTTTCTCTTTCTCTTTTTTTTTATTTTTATTTTTATTTTCGAGTGTTTTCGTTGGTTGGGTAAAAAGTCTGTGTCAACATCATTAGAGACGGAAAGCATAGTGTTCCTAAGATACTAACAGTTTTATTTATTTCTTACTTTTTCCCTACTCTCAAACCCCACTTTTCCTTCTCAAAATGTCACGTTCTGTATTTCCTTTTATACATAGACCAGATCAACACGTTAGGTAGGAAAATATATGATCGTCGCCGTCCTAATGAAGGGCATTGCGGTTGGTGACTTGGTTATGACCTACTGGATAAACAGTATGCGGGGCGGCTGCGTAGAGTGACTACTGAAATCTTAAATGTATTCAATTAATATTAAAGAAAGAAAAGGATAGAGAGGAGTTAAACTGACCATCACCACGGTTGTTGGTACGTCCAAGCTTGAAATTAAGATATCCAGCATCACCCAGCCTATTCTCATACATATTTACAAGCTCTTCATTCCCAACCCAGAATTCCTACAGCAAACATGAAAAAAAAAGGGTGTTGCATAAGTTGGAGAATTGAAATCTCTCACTCGTGCAGTTAGAATCACTAGACTGCACGCCAAAGACTTACAAAAAAAAGAAGAAGAAGCAAAACAGGTGAACTCAAAGGTTTAATTAAATTAACAGTCACCTAAATAGTTTTCAAAAGCATATTCTTAATAATAATATATAAATGAAATGGTATGAAATTGATTGGATACCTGTAGACAAATAATGGAAGATCTCTCGTGTAATAACGAATCCAATATCCGATGATTCCTGGCCAACCAATATGCCCTGTAATCGCTTTCCCGACAGTTCTGGTCCTGAATCCATTCATAAATGCAAAGCAAAAAAGAAAATGAAAAAGGGTAGTCGAATGCAATGGAAAAAGGGACAAAAAACAGAGGAAAAGAAAGAAACCTTATGAGAAAGGCGTTTGTAAATGGGCGCGAGAATGTTAAAAGTGGTACAGGTAATGCAGGGTTGGTGAGGATGATCCCTCATGGAAGATGCAATCGCATAGCTTCCAATCCTCGATACCCTTGTCTTCATCTTCGTTCTCCTATCTTTTCTCATCTTCGATTTTTACAATATACCAAACAAAAATAATAAAGAAAACAGAGTCCCTTCACCTTCAGAAATCTAAATATTAAGCGGACGTGACGGTTGATTTTGGGGAATATTTTTGAAAAACAAAAAGTAATGGGGAGAGAGGGAAGAAAAGGCAAGGAGCGGCGGTGTCCCTCCCTTCCCCTTAAGAAACCAAAGCCACTCCCCGAAAATGAAAAAAACCACCACGACAACCACCTTTCCTTGCTTTCCTTGCTCTGCTTTAAACTAAAACCATGCCCAACCTCATATTTTAGCTTTTGTTTTTGTTGTTATCGTTGCTCTATACATGACTCCCCACTCCGCTCCGTGTAATTATATCCTTTGGCATTCTTATCTTATCGTTACGTAATAATCCTAAGATTATACCATATTCCAAATTCAACCATTAGCTGAGAATGTAAAACCACCCCCAAAAAAAAAATTATATATATTAGCTTAGAAAATAACACTAACATTATTTCATATTTAATATTACAATTTCATATATCTATCTAACTTATATTTGATGAAATTCGAATCTAAAACTTCAAAATTTCAGAGGTTTTTTTTTTTATTATTAAGCCAAGACTTCATTAACTTATATTATTTTGAATTATTATCCAATACACTGTAGATGTAATTTTTAAAAAGATTTGAGTTATTATATTAACTTCATTTATAGAATTTAAAATTTTCATTAGCTATGTATTGGATAATAATTTTTTACTATTAAGTTTAAAAATGATTATTTCAATTTTCGGTGCTATTTGCCAATAAGACCTTAATCTAGTTGTAAAAATAAAATAAAAAAGTCATGAGACTTTAATGAGCAAAGAGGTCTTAGATTGAAGTTTCACCAAAGTGTGAGTTATATGTCTAATTATATACTAGTTAAAAACATTGTTTTCAATTAAAAAAAAAAGTGCTATTTTTATTTTTTGTTTAATTATTTTGTTTCATTAAAAATCGTTTTTTTTACTTTTTTATACAACAAAATTCACAGCTTGATAATAAAAAGAAAAATTACAAATATTAAGATTCAAATAAAAAATTTATATCTTAAAAAGACTAGACTATATTAAACAATTGATTCGTCGGCCTTTCATTTTGCTTTAAAGTAACGTATGCATGCCTTTAGTCCTACCTTAGTTTTTTTTTTTTTTAAAATGATATTATTAATTATTATTATCCCACTCTTGGGATCTCTTTTTCTCAATCTCATTAGTAACGTTTTCAAAACAGAATATCTTGGAGAGAAAAAAAAATCTTTAGTGATTCAATCTTTCAATAAATTTAAAATCTTTAGAAATATAAGAGGATATATATATATATATATATATATATATGATAAAAATCCCACAAAATATATATATGTCTTCCTCTCTATATAAAGAATAAATAGGCGTAGATATTAATCATATTAAAAGCTACAGCATAATCTTCATATTTTTTCCTGTTTCATTGTTAGATGGACGTGATACATTAAATAATAGCATTCACGACTTACATGGCCCACATTTGCACCGAAAAGAAATTGAGAAAGGTATGGAGAAATTACCAAACAAAATCAAAATCAAAACATAAACGTGGCCTGTTAGGACTTGCGATGCGGAAAGATTAGACATATAAAATTAAATGATTAAATTATTTTTTACTTTTATTTTTAAATTTTTATTATTTTATTAAAAAATATTTATTTTTTTAAATTCGTCGAAATTAATTTTCAAGACGTATCTAAATTAACTTTACGGCAGATTGAGTCGTGGGTTTATCGATATATTCAGGTACAGTGCAGTGTTCAGGAATCAGGTCCCCACAGAATTTGTTCTTTTCTTTCCTTTCATCTGCCGAAAGTTGTATGGATTTTGATTACTCATCAATTATCATCCGCTACTGTTTTTTTTTTCCTTGGCTTGTTTGATCACTTAACACCCAACGCTCAGCCGACAAAAACTCTCCTACTCTACGTGATTCTGAATTCCATTTCAGAGTTCTTTCTTTTTCATTTATTTTTATTTTTTTCTCAATTTTGCATAGTAGAAGATGGCATTGGCAGGGGTGGGGGCAGCGTCGAGCTTGTTCGTACACTCGCAACTTGCAAAAAGAAAGACGAATCTCGTACTACTAGCAGTAGAGTAAGCCTAGTTGATACGAAAGTGACAATCATTAAAGGAAAAATGGTTGAGGATGAATTGAGAAGATGCGGCAAAAAAGATGTGCTTCAGCCTCTACTGCTTGGTACCATGATTCCCACGGAATAATATTTAAACCAGAATGCCGTGCTGACTACTTTGCACCAGAGGTTGGCAATTACAGTGACCAATATGCAACTTCGGTGCCTGCCACTATCAGATAACAATACTTCTTTAAGTAAATATATCGGGACAGGAAAAGATTATGCTTATAGGAATTGGGATTTGTTCGAATGATTTCTCCTATTCTTTAATTGCGTGGGATATTTTGTGCAAAATTGCTTGTGTTGATTTTGTATTTCAGGAGTCTCAAAAAGCTTATGATTCTCAGAATTTCAGAAAAAAATTATATATTTGATGAACAATGGTGATAGGGAAAAAATTGGAGTGTATTTAGTTTAAGAATAAATTATTATATTTATTTTTTTACAGCAGCAGGGATCATTGAATTCATGGCCTAGTGTGTCATTGTCACATGACTATTATATTTGTATTTGTTGTCGCTCGGTTGCAATAATGTCGAATTGCAGACGTCTTCACCTCGATGTTCGCGTCACATGTTCTAGAATGCATCTGCAAAAGAGAGAAAGATCAGAGGGACGCAGGGGTTCTTCCCTGCGTTGGCACTCCGATACTTAAATCAGCCAGAAAATTGAGCAGAGTTTTTGTAAAGAAAAATTCTGATCCTTAGTTTCAAAAATCATACCTCTCCCTCCACTTGTTGGTGATGATTGTGCTTTTAAAGATATGAGTTTGTATCTGATTGAAACTCTCTTTCTTTATCTATATATATTCTGATTTTTACCTTGATAATGTTACAACCATGTAGATGAGATTGAATTTGAATCCAACACCAATTACTCTTTTTTGTCGCTTTTTATTTATTATTATTATCATGCACAACAATTACTCCCCACTCTTTCGCTAGGTATATCCTTGCGGAAGAGTACATATATTCTCATTGTAGCCTTAGATCAAGTCCTTACATTGTATTCTGAAGTCAAATTCTCTGGCCGTATAATTCTCAAGCTCTTATTTGAGTGCGTGGCTTACCTCGCGCATTTTTCACTTCAAGCCCTTTGTTTGGGTGCATGGCTTTTTTCACGCACTTTTCGCCTCAAGCCCTTGCTCATTTTCTTCGTGTCTTACCTCGCGCACTTTTCGCTACAACCCTTGGTTGAGTGCTTAGCTTACCTCGCACATTTTTCGCTTTAAGCTCTCGCACATTTTCTTCATGGCTTACATCGCGCACTTTTCGCTTCAAGCCCTTTGGTTGTGTGCTTAGCTTACATCGCGCACTTTTCGCTTCAAGCTCTCGCACATTGTCTTCGTGGCTTACCTCGCCCATTTTTTGCTTCAAGCCCTTTGTTGTGTGCTTAGCTTACATCGCGCACTTTTCGCTTCAAGCTCTCGCACATTGTCTTCGTGGCTTACCTCGCCCATTTTTCGCTTCAAGCCCTTTGTTGTGTGCTTAGCTTACATCGCGCACTTTTCGCTTCAAGCTCTCGCACATTTTCTTCATGGCTTACATCGCGCACTTTTCGCTTCAAGCCCTTTGGTTGTGTGCTTAGCTTACCTCGCGCATTTTTCGCTTCAAGCTCTCGCACATTTTCTTTATGGCTTACATCGCGCCCTTTTCGCTTCAAGCCATTTGTTGTGTGCTTAGCTTACGTCGCGCACTTTTCGCTTCAAGCTTTCACACATTGTCTTCGTGACTTACCTCGCGCATTTTTCGCTTCAAGCCCTTTGATTGTGTGCTTAGCTTACATCGTGCACTTTTCGCTTCAAGCTCTTGCACATTGTCTTCGTGGCTTACCTCGCGCATTTTTCGCTTCAAGCCCTTAGTTGTGTGCTTAGCTTACATTGCGCACTTTTCGCTTCAAGCTCTTGCACATTGTCTTCGTGGCTTACCTCGCGCATTTTTCGCTTCAAGCCCTTAATTGTGTGCTTAGCTTACATCGCGCACTTTTCGCTTCAAGCTCTCGCACATTTTCTTTATGGCTTACATCGAGCATTTTTCGCTTCAAGCCCTTAGTTGTGTGCTTAGCTTACATCGCGCACTTTTCGCTTCAAGCTCTCGCACATTTTCTTTATGACTTACATCGCGCATTTTTCGCTTCAAGCCCTTTGTTGTGTGGTTAGCTTACGTCGCGCACTTTTCGCTTCAAGCTTTCGCACATTGTCTTCGTGGCTACCTCGCGCATTTTTCGCTTCAAGCCCTTTGATTGTGTGCTTAGCTTACATCGCGCACTTTTCGCTTCAAGCTCTTGCACATTGTCTTCGTGGCTTACCTCTCGCATTTTTCGTTTCAAGCCCTTAGTTGTGTGCTTAACTTACATCGCGCACTTTTCGCTTCAAGCTCTCGCACATTTTCTTTATGGCTTACATCGCGCATTTTTCGCTTCAAGCCCTTTGTTGTGTGCTTAGCTTACGTCGCGCACTTTTCGCTTCAAGCTTTCACACATTGTCTTCGTGGCTTACCTCGCGCATTTTTCGCTTCAAGCCCTTAGTTGTGTGCTTAGCTTACATCGCGCACTTTTCGCTTCAAGCTCTCGCACATTTTCTTTATGGCTTAAATCGCGCATTTTTCGCTTCAAGCCGTTTGTTGTGTGCTTAGCTTACGTCGCGCACTTTTCGCTTCAAGCTTTCGCACATGGTCTTCGTGGCTTACATCGCGCATTTTTCGCTTCAAGCCCTTTGATTGTGTGATTAGCTTACATCGCGCACTTTTCGCTTCAAGCTCTTGCACATTGTCTTCGTGGCTTACCTCGCGCATTTTTCGTTTCAAGCCCTTAGTTGTGTGCTTAGCTTACATCGCGCACTTTTCGCTTCAAGCTTTCGCACATTTTCTTTATGACTTACATCGCGCATTTTTCGCTTCAAGCCCTTTGTTGTGTGCTTACCTTACGTCGCACACTTTTCGCTTCAAGCTTTCGCACATTGTCTTCGTGGCTTACCTCGCACATTTTTCGCTTCAAGCCCTTTGATTGTGTGCTTAGCTTACATCGCGCACTTTTCGCTTCAAACTCTTGCACATTGTCTTCGTGGCTTACCTCGCGCATTTTTCGCTTCAAGCCCTTAGTTGTGTGCTTAGCTTACATCGCGCACTTTTCGCTTCAAGCTCTCGCACATTTTCTTTATGGCTTACATCGCGCATTTTTCGCTTCAAGCCCTTTGTTGTGTGCTTAGCTTACGTCGCGCACTTTTCGCTTCAAGCTTTCGCACATAGTGTTCGTGGCTTACCTCGCGCATTTTTCGCTTCAAGCCCTTTGATTGTGTGCTTAGCTTATATCGCGCACTTTTCGCTTCAAGCTCTTGCACATTGTCTTCGTGGCTTACCTCGCGCATTTTTCGCTTCAAGCCCTTGGTTGTGTGCTTAGCTTACATCGCGCACTTTTCGCTTCAAGCTCTCGCACATTTTCTTCATGGCTTACATCGCGCACTTTTCGCTTCAAGCCCTTGGTTGAGTGCTTAGCTTACCTCGCGCATTTTTCGCTTCAAACTCTCGCACATAGGGTCTCGTGCGGCCATGCAGCGAGGATCTGTCGCCAGAGTGCCGCGAAGGTCTATCGTCGGTGTGCCGCGAGGGTCTGTCGCCAGAGTGCCGCGAGTGTCACCTGTAGCCATGCCGTGAGGGTCTCGCGTACCCCTCCTGTGAGGGTTTGTCGCGAGAGTACCGCGAGGTTCTGTCGCCAATGTGCCGCGAGGGTCTGTCGCGAGCTTGCCGCAAGGGTCTGTCGCCAGAGTGCCACGAAGGTCACCTGTAGCCATGCCGTGAGGGTCTCGCGCACCCCTTCCGTGAGGGTCTCCCGCACCCCTGCCGTGAGGATCTTCCACACCCCTGCCGTGAGGGTTTCCAGCAGCCATGCCGCAATAGTCTTGCGCTGGGTCTCGCGCTCCCCTACCGTGAGGGTCTTGCGCTCAGGACTTCGAGCAGTTCGCCCTTCTCCTACCAAATTTTGGACGGCTAATGGCAGATTCACTTGTGGGAAAATGCCATTGAACAAATCAACCATTGTCCGCAAGGCTTGAACAGTCTCTTCTCCTTGCTTCCGCATGACTTCGAATTCAGCAATGGAAATCGTAATCGTATTCAACCCTCTTTCGGTCTGAACTCCATCACTTATGTCCACCATTGGGGAGTTCGCCAGGTCCTCACTTTCTTCACTTCTGATTGCTGTTGAACGTATCTGTACCATCGTTGTCGAAAGCTTTTCTTCCGTTTTCCACAGACGGCGCCAATTGTTGTCGCTCGGTTGCAACAATGTCGAATTGCAGACGTCTTCACCTCGATCTTCGCGTCACGTGTTCTAGAATGCATCTGCAAAAGAGAGAAAGATCAGAGGGACGCAGGGGTTCTTCCCTGCGTTGGCACTCCGATGCTTAAATCAGCCAGAGAATTGAGCAGAGTTTTTGTAAAGAAAAATTCTGATCCTTAGTTTCAGAAATCATACCTCTCCCCCCACTTGTTGGTGGTGATTGTACTTTTAAAGACATGAGTTTGTATCTGATTGAAACTCCCTTTCTTTATCTATATATTCTGATTTTTACCTTGATAATGTTACAACCATGTAGATGAGGTTGAATTTGAATCCAACACCAATTACTCTTTTTTGTCGCTTTTTATTTATTATTATTATCATGCACAACAGTATTCTTTACATATTAGTTTGTGACATGTACAAAGCATGATTTTTTTATTTAAATATATTTGTAGATATAAAACTTCAACTTAAAACGTAATAATTTATGAGTTTATATATCTAAAATAAATCTAAAATAATTATAATATAATATTTAAAAAATTAGAATATTTCAAACATCTTATAAACAATAATTGATTAATAATATAAAAAACAAATACTTTCATTCAAATATCCAAAAGAAAAATCATAAATCAAAATATTTATGAAATTGTTGAAAAAAAAAATTATCTTCAGTTGTTGACATCTTCATTTGGTTCAGAATTTTTTGTAGACTTGTAAATATAAGAAAATTTCAAAATAATTTTATTGTGCATATATAATAATTTTAAGTGATTAAATAATGTAGGTAAAAAATGCTTAAAATTAGATAGGATTTATTGGAAATTCTCTTGCAATGGATAGAAGTTGTCAAGAGTGTATGATAATATTCTGAATATAATAGTCTTCTTAATGTGTACAAACCATAAATGAATTATAGAAAACAATAAAAAATAAAAAAAAATTTGCATAAACATGATGTAGTGGCTATGTTACTTTACTTGTTAGTGGAGATATATTTAGAAGAGAGAGTAAATGTTAATTAATGCTTTATATATGTAGATTAAATTTTTTGTGTTAAATATTTATATTAATAGTAAATTAGTGTTGCTAAATTGTAGTTTAAGAAGATGAACAAACATGAAGCTTTGATTTGATGCTCTGCTGTGATTATATGCTATTTGTTGAAAATAGAATTAAGTTAAAAATGATTTTAGTATATTTATAAATGGAATAAATATATTTTGATTAACTGTTACTATAATTTTGGGTAATTAATTGTGACTATTTTTTCGGGATTATTGCAAACCTCTAATGTAGAAGGATCTAAGTATATTTTATATTAATTAATGCAATCAATTTTTTAATTAACAGCCCAATCATGGTCAATCTGTTTTTAATTTCTTAACTCTGACTACTATAAGTCTATAATGTTGCCAGTAATAGAATGCAATAACTTTTTAATGGGCAACCCAATTATTGTCTATTTATTTTCAATTTTTAGGTTAACTCTAAATATTGTAATTTTGCTATTTTTGGAGGTAGAAATCAAAACCATATAATATTTGCAATAAGTGCAATATTAAAGTTATATTTTATATTTTATATCAATAAATTCAGCCAACTATTTAATATTTAATATATTATAATTAATTTGGTAAATTTTTAATACATGTTTGGCTATTGAATTAATATTCATTTGATTATTGTTAAACATCTTACGTGTCAAATCAAAATAAAAGGTGGACTATTCACTTTGAAGCCGCGCAGAAAATTTGACAGCTTATTACCTTGTAATAATATATATGATGTGTTTTATACTAATCTGACATTCTGTAGCACTTCCCTCCTTCGATCGGATTCATTGCCACTAAGAGACAAATTCTAAGTTTCTAACCCAATGCGCCCCTCCCCAGCGGCCCGCGCCCCTTTAAGCCTGCAATTCCAAAATTACAGGTTTTATCCTTCCTGAGGTGACATACGCTGTTTAGCAGGAGCCATGGATGGTGTTGAGGAATCCCTGAAGATGGAAAGGAAGAACAGGAAAAGGCATGAGAGAATTAGCCTGTCTGCCACCCTGCCTGCTGATGTTAAGTGTTTTTGCTGGTAGCATCTGTGCGGTTAAGTTGTCAATATTAGAAATGATTGATGATGCAGATATACATGATTAGAATGCACTGGGAGAGTTGGTTTACTGTTACATTGCTCCTAACTCACCAGAGGTTCATCAGGTTGTAACATAATCATGTCGAAACTGGAAATCATATGCTTCTACTTCTAGTATCTCGTAGATGGGCATTCTAAGGTACTTTAGTTTTCATCCAAGTGCACAACGGACCGACCAATTTCCAGGATTCCTGAGCTTCCAGTTGTATTCTAAACAAGAACAATATCCCAGGATTCCTGAGCTCTTTGTTATAGTTTAAACAAGAAATTGTGAGTGCTGAAGCAAACTAAAATGATAACTAGGTTCAGATCAATTAATCCTTCACCATCGCTAACTCCTCTTGAATACATCAATTTTCTGTCACCCGACAGGTTCTCTACCTGCCTTCTAGGTCCCCTGCTTCTTTTATAAAGCCTTTTGCAAAAGAAGAAAACAAATTAAAATCTGTAGCTTTAATTTGTTAAATTGACATGCTATGAATCTTTTTCTTGTCCTATGACAGTTGGACTTTCTCCTGCTTAATTGATGGCCAAAGGGGCACATGAAAAGAAGTTATACAAAACCTGACGCTTGTTATTGTAATTGTGAAATTCATCACTTTGCTTCTCCTCTTCCTTTTGGAAATATTTTGAAATTCTTTTTCCTTTGTAATTGTTAAAAATGGATTTGAAGCGAAGAAACGAAAAGGAAATAACTAGGGAATAGAATATACTTGATTTACAACCGAACCCTTGAATTTATTCTGTCAAATTTCTAAATATGAAGAGCCTAGCTAGTTTTTCCTAGGAGGTTGGTTATATTTTCGAGTATAAACCCTGCAAAAATGGGTTGGTGCTTAATTCAGGACTTTCCAGTATCTTTTAGAGCTCCTTCTTCCATAGCATAAACGCTTTTAACAGGTGAAATAGCAGTTGGTAGTACCATTGTCTTGAGATTTATCTCTCCAGATTCAGGATCTGCTGTCGCCGGTTCTTCAGCTTCCGCATTTGGCTGAGACAAGCATTTCGTTTCCTTCCTTCTTCCCCACAAAAACGAGTACAAGCCAACTATTATCATAACCGTGCCAAGGACACTGAAATCATGAACCCATTGTAGTAATGTAAGAGAAACAATGTATGCATGTTAAAGGATTGTATATTTGTATCTTAGGGTAAGTCGGAAGAAGGAAACAGATCATACATTCCGAGTCTCATCTGTTCACCAAGTACTAAAGCTTCTGATAAAGCAACAAATATTAGGACCAGAGGATTGAACATCGGGGCATAAGTCGGGCCTTGCTTAGCAATAGACCATGTAAGCAAGCAGAATGTTGCTGCGGTGCTTAGTGCTCCCTGCAGAAGTAAAATCTTGTTTATTTCAAGTATATGGTTGGCCTAACAATTGGCCTGGAAAATGAAATGGATCAGTAACTTTACCGAGTAAACTATAGTAACCAGCTGCAAGTTCCACTCTAATCTCCATGCGGCCTTGCTCCTGTCTAAGCATAGGCCTATTGCTAATGATTGTATGGACGCCATGATGCATGTTATCAGTGTTACCCGGTATTTTGATGGAAATACTTTCAGCAACTTGACCTGTTTTGGCAGTAGAAAGAAACTTACGAACAAATTACAAAGCGGAGTTTGACTGACATTGTAACATCAATAAAGGTTAATTAGTTGATTTTAGTTCACACCTGCAATATGTACCAAATAGCATAGCACAAGCAACTACCAACAAGCATGAAAGTTCCGCGAGTCCAGTGAGACTTGGATACGTCAATGGCAGCAGTTGTGTGAATATGGTGATAATGACCAAGATAGAATGCTTTTCCCTTATACAGGCTAGTTGTCAGTGCTCCTCCCACGCACAAAATTGCACCCACAGTCTTAATTTTCCCTGCTCTGCTGCCTAGTCCCAGCTTCTCCATTCTACACATTACACAAAACAGAAAACACGTTACTTTTCACGCAATTCCTCAATTCTCAGGCCTTCCTGCAACATTGTCCAACAGCAACTATCAAATTCAACAAGTTACCGGAAAAGGATGGAGAAAACAAAGGTGACTATTGGAATTATGTTGAGGAAGTTGGTGGAATACGTGGCTGTTGTGTCTCGAAGACCATAGTAAAAGAGTCCCATGGCCGTTGTTATCCTGGAATGATCATCATGAGCTTAATTATATCCAAGGATTAGAAAATTAAACAATAAAGGTTTTTAAAATTACCCAATTTAACTGTGAGGTAATTAAAATGCAACTCTCAATCATGGAAGAAAGCCTAAGTTTGTGAATTAAGCAGAGAAGTTGGGCTGAACTTGAATTCCTTTTGATTGGCTCAAGAAAGTGGGAAGCATTTTCAGCCTTTAGTCACCTATCTATACAGTACTTCTGCTCATATTCTACGTCGCTTAAAATCAATTCAAAAAGTACATTTATGCAAAGTGTGTAAGATATTTTAATGAATTAATCCAAATGTTAAAAGCCTCTTTATCTTTCGGCAAAAAATTGGAAAGCTACGCTCCTCGTGGCTCACATCATTAGGAAACAGACGAGACCAAAAACAATAAAACTACTAGAAAAGAAATAAAAAATAATAATAATAAAATAAAGGGGCAATCAACCGTTGTCCTTGCGTTATCGAAAGGGTCTTAATCAACTATCAATATTACGTGGCAAAAAAATGAAAAAAAACAGCTGTCTCTGATTAATTCGCGGTGAAGGAGAGCGTTGGTTAAAATTTAATTAGAAATTAATGTGAAATTTAAAAAAAAAAAAAAAATACTGCGACATAGTTTCACTTGGAAGAACTATGTTCAGTCATACGATTCAGATAAGTATGCTTCAGCTTCTTATCTGTATGACTTTGTTAAAGGGAAAGAAAAGGAATGTCTCGGTTACGCCTTTTGAGAAAGATCTATGAACAAACTGTATACAAATTAAATCATGAAAATCGATATGGGTTATCTTAAAATTCTACAAATTAGAGGATTATGTCAGAAAAGCCTTGATTAATAATTATATAACTGATGATTTGAAGGGTTGAAGGGGAAATAAGTTGCTAGTTTATTGGTCGTTTGGAATGATGAAAAGAGCACTTTCGCATCAGCCATCGTGCTTTTGTTGCTTGCTTTTGATTAATCAATAAAACGTGGAAAAATTACAATATTAAAAAGAAAAAAGTGGGTGGGAAAAGTAGTAGTAAGTTTCCATGATATAGCGAATGCTTAGAGCCACACACAAATCATTCGCTAATTTACCAAAACCAATCAGGGAATATTCAAGTGGCTTACCCTGTTAAGGCATTGATGAAGAGCCAGAACCAAGTCGACCAGGCCAGCTTCTTTGAGTTACCTCTGCAGCCATGGCAGAAATAGACACAACCATCTCAACTACAGTCAAAAAACATATAGTTCTACAAGTTATACGAAATGAAAGAGCAAAACCTTTCCAGGAAGAAAGCAAACGGAGCAACACAGAGAGCTGCAACCAAATGTCGGTAGGCCATGAGTGCAAAGATGAAGGTTCCCTGACTCAGAATAACTCTAGAAAGCAGTTGCTGGCCTGTTGCAAAGACTTGCACCGCCAGCATGCTCGCTATCATCTGTGACCACCCAAACCATTTCTTCACTGCTTCCAATACCGCCATTCTCTCAAACAATTCAATCTTTCTGACTCTCTAGAAAGCGAGAGAAAGAGAGGGAATGGCCAAGATTATTTAAGAAAGAGATCGGAAACGGCTGTCACCAGTTTGTTTCAGTTGAATTTGTGTTTAATTTTCTGATTCCCAATAAACTAGAGAGAGTCAAAAGGGGTCGAAGAGGAGAAATAAATGCTGGGAGCATTGGAAAATCCAAAGAGCTAGAGTTTCTTACAGATGCCACCATGACATATATATATTCCGAGTCAGAGAGCTGTATGTCAGTCATTGGCATATTCAGGACTTCCTTGTGCTAAATTTGCATTGGCTTTCCCAAAAATACCGCAACATATAGGAGTATTTAGCTATTTACACAGAGCATAACCCACACTAGACATGGCTTTGCTTAAGCACACTTTTGATTAACTCTTCTGGAAACTGGACTAGAAAACGTTCTATTAATTCAAAGCCCCTGTCAACTCTGGGATTCTATACATTACCTGGTACCTATATATCCGCAAACATATCCTTCTATGGTGACGCCTGCTTAGGTCCACCAAAAGTTTTTCTTGTATGTATTCTATCATAATTGCCAGATTGTAACACCAGATTTAGGTATGAAAATGTGGAATTAATTATGCAGTCATTTTGGTAAATAAATCCACTTGAATCCACCAGATAAGATATTGCTATTTTTAGATCAAATGCACCTCTGGCTGGTGCTGTGGCCTAATTTCAATTCAAGCAAACACAATGTTCTTGGTCTCTGAAATTATGACTGCTGAGGAGTAAGTATTCCAAATGCATGGCCATTTTTCCCATTTATGCTAAATCTCAAGAATTAAAACTTCCTGATATGGTAGATGTTGAACTCCCATCAGTTGAAGAATATTTGAAATGATCTTTCCCTCCAACAAGTAACAGTGACCAGCTTTTCTGGTTAAGTCCATTTGCTTGACGCAACAGATTAAATGACCATGCTGTCTTCCTGGGATTTTCATTTGCGCTCATCATCAGTTCATGACTTGTCGATCCCAAATAAATTCTGGTCTGGAAGTGGGACAGTCAATAAAAACGATTTGCAAGAACTGTCATTAATCCGGCCGACCACCTTTCTTAACGTTTTATCTTGCCCCAGCAATTGTAGAAATGGGAGCATTTGAGTGAAATTAAGCTTGAAAGATCATCAGTTGTCCTTCCATTTTTGATCCTTGAACAGCAAATAATTCCTCCAATTGATCAAACAAGGCATCCATAAACATATACAAATGGCAAAACAAACTAAAAAGGAACTATATAAATTGATGACCATGCATGTGCATGAATATCATGTCATGAAAATATGGTGCAAATAGTGAGATTTAACTCTTTTGGGATGCAACACATGCACGAGTGTTGACCATTAGAAAATGCAAATGGACTTGCCGGAAATATGAGTCGGATAGTTGGATACAACTTGAGGTGGCCCGGGGGATTACACAAATAAATTTAGAAGAGAGGAGGCTCTTTCCGCAATTCGGATAGTGATTCAACAACAATCAGCGCACCAAGACCTACAAAGCTGGTAGCAAATTTGCCTTCTTGTTGTTTCAGTCCACACTCCACTGTTTATTCATAGTTCAATGAGTTCATTACTGCAAGATTCTGGAGTTACAAATTCATGGGATTGTTATCTTTCTGGCTCAGTAAGTCGAAATCAGCGACTCCCGCCATAACTTCAGAATTTTATAGGTGAACTTTGTTTCTCATCTTATTATTTGTGAACTTTAACAGTCGGTTCAGAAGTTTGTTTGAGATATAGGCCTACACACTTTGGATTTGTAGCCCACAAGACCCATTGTCTCAAGAGGGTTTTGTTTATGTTATAAGAAATGGCTAGTTAGGTTGTGGTCACTATTCAAACAAGCTCAATAACAGAGCAGCAAAGCTCAAGGTGGATGACTGAGAAACCTGCTATTACCTAAAAAATCGTTGGGTATCTTCCCACAGTGAAATAATGCAAATCTAAAGCACATAAAACATTGTCTCCATGGTCCTCGTCTGAGTTGTTAATTGAGATTGTTGGATGCAACTCAATTACTTCTTTCAGGTATTTGTAATTATCTTAAACTAGTTATCTAGGTTGAGTGTTGTGTTTTTGATCACAGAAAAGGACGAACGAAAATATATTTATATTTGTAATGAAATGCTAGTGGCCACGCATCAGGTATTTGTATAAGTCATAACTACGACTTGCTTGGAGCATATCTTTAGTCCCCACCCCAAGAAAGAAAAGATATTCACCGGTCACTGGATTGGAAGCGAAAGATGAGATCTGACGATTTAGGATTATAACTCGTTTTCAATACGTAAAGTTAAAGTTGCATGTGTTGTGTAAATTTTGTATTAAAATTTATATTAAGACAAAAATATAATTTTTTAAAATTTTTATTATATTTATATATAATTAATATATAATTTTAATTTGTATTATTTTTGAATCGTGTTTGAAATAAGAAAAATTAGATAGGACGGTGAAGGTGGTTGAGGGGAGGATGGGCTCATTGGTTAATTTTGACCAAGCCATTCGGGTTTTGGGCATTGGGCAACTTTGTACACTAAATGACTCTACAGGTAGGCCTAGGCGCCCAGCATGGAGGAAGAAAGTGGTACCGCTGGAGTTTCAAAGACAAATTCCAGGGCTATCACCAGCTTGTCGACCTGTGGCCTTGTTCCCATGCAACAGTACCTCGGGTCTGGCAGCCCACTCAAGTGAATCCAAGTGTGTGTTTGTCTTTTGATCCACGTAAATGATTCCTTTAAAGAAATTGAATTTAAGTGACATTCCATAAAGCAGATTTCTTTTCATGGTTTAGAATATATCGAGTTCAATTTTAGTAAGTTTAGAACATCCAAATTATAGGGAAAAAAATAAGTTTTTCTGGCTGTCAGTCGGTGGATGTGAATATTTCTTACAAGACACACATTGACGAGAAAATTTGTAAGAAGATAACAACAGAGAATGATTGTTATCTTATAATAAAATAAACCAATAAAAAGATCAGTTTTTTAAATTACAAATATTTTTATTTATTTTATAATTTAAAATTAATTTTATTCGAATCTAAAATAGATACAAAATATTTGAATCGTATGTAAATAAATGAAGAATAAATAAATTTCTATTTTTTTCAACTAACCTTCGCCGGAAAAACCATTTTTGTTGTTTGGGCTAATAGAAAATCGGGTAAGGCCCGTCTCATTCAACATTTCATCTCAGTAAAAACGGACGAAGACTTGCAGAAAAAGATTTTGATTTTCCTATTCAAAGGTTTTACTAGGGCTTTACCCCTCTTATGGGCTGTTTGTCTGTCTTGAATCTGGAAAAGGAAATAGAAATCAATCCCTAGAAAACCGAAGTAGACAGCAACGGTTTAAACGAGTAAGATGTGGAGAGTCAATTCCCTGAACTACGCCGTGAGGAGTCTTAGATATCTCCAAGAATCCTCCTTCTCAACTGCAGTTGTCCGCCAGCATTCTTCTTCCCTTCCACGTCTCTCTTCTCCGCCGTTCGCCACCACCGTCCGCTACCTTCGCACCGGCCGCGATCCTAGCATCAGGTACTTTGATATTTGTATATTAGTACTCTATTCTAGAACCCAAAAATGATTTCAATTTTCATTTCTAAATTTTTGTTCAATTTCTAGTTACGAGACTACACCTCCAGTAAACTGGGGTATCCGCATCGTACCGGAGAAGAAAGCCTACGTGATAGAAAGATTCGGGAAATACTTAAAAACGCTGCCGTCTGGAATACATTTCCTTATTCCACTCGTGGATCGAATTGCCTATGTTCATTCCCTCAAGGAAGAGGCCATTCCTATCCCGGACCAATCTGCTATTACCAAGGACAATGTCAGCATTCTCATTGATGGCGTTCTTTATGTCAAGGTCTTTCTTTCACCCTATTCTTTGCTCTATTCTCAATTTTAGAACCTTTGGTCTGTAATTTGCTTTGGAACTTTGCAGATTGTGGACCCCAAGCTTGCCTCTTATGGCGTTGAGAACCCAATCTATGCCGTCATTCAGCTTGCTCAAACTACCATGCGTAGTGAGCTTGGTAAAATTACCCTCGACAAGACCTTCGAAGAGAGAGACACTCTCAACGAAAAGATTGTGGTTCGTTTTCTTTCTTTGATTCTCCCATTTCGTTTCTCAGAGAAATTTAACTTTATTAAAAATTACCTGAATCAAACCGACATACAAATAAATTTTGTTGTACAATTCTGGTTCCAGATCAATAGTGGGATAAGTAGAAGACAGGTCGGGGCTCTTTACAAATCCTTCGTCTCTTTAGATAAGCTATAAACGTGACTAAGCCTTTGTGCCAACAGTTTGGGAGGAGGCATTGTGAATAACTACTCTATTTTCCATTTGTTTTCACTCAGTGATAAGAATGTTGTTTCGCTTTGTTTACCACTGTTTTTCAAATAACATTTAATTAATTTTGTTTATATGGAAGGCTAAATTATGCCTTTGATGGTTTTGCCCGAAGGTGTGAAGTTGAAAACTGTATATTATATAGTAGCTTTTTCCCTCAGTAGGGTCGGCAAGTTGATGTATGTCAATAAGTTTTTCAGGATTAACCTCTGTGTCAAAGCTTCTTGTGGCTGCTACGACAACTTTATGCCTAATGTGTTATATTTCTTTTAGCTTGTTTGTTGAATCTCTGTGATAATTTCCACTGACAAGTAATTCTGGAAGTGCTAAAATAGTTGGAATGAGACCATGTTAATCTCATACTCAAATTGCACCATGGAAGTCTCAAAATGCAGCACACCTCTCCCCTCCACTCCCTTCCCCCTTTCCCTCCTTCTCCTCTTATGAAAAAGGATGATAATTGGTT
Source organism: Firmiana major (assembly GCA_033439115.1). NCBI lineage: Eukaryota > Viridiplantae > Streptophyta > Magnoliopsida > Malvales > Malvaceae > Firmiana > Firmiana major. Next base: position 85,735,233 of record CM065897.1, read on the forward strand.
TGAAATGATGTGCATGTTGCAGGAGGCCATCAATGTGGCCGCTAAAGACTGGGGCCTCCAATGCCTCCGTTATGAGATAAGTGAGTATGGTTCAGCCAATATTTTCTTTTGGGTATTCTTAATGTTCCCAATACATCCTTCGTATATATTTCACTTCCTTGTCATCCCAGGGGATATATCTCCACCTCGTGGAGTGAGGGCAGCTATGGAGATGCAAGCAGAGGCAGAGCGTAAAAGGAGAGCTCAAGTTCTTGAATCTGAAGGTAATGCTGTAATTTCAATATTTCTTTTTCTTTTTTAGGGTAAGGTAGTATCTAGTGGCACTATATCATCTCCTTTTAATAGTTGATTTAGATCACATGATTTATTCATAAAAGTTAATTCTAACAGGAGAAAGACAGGCCAACATAAATATTGCTGATGGTAAGAAAAGTTCTGTGATCTTAGCATCTGAAGCTGCAAGAATGGATCAGGTTAACCGAGCACAAGGTTAGTGATCATTAACTTGTAAATAGTCATTATGTTAACAAGTGATGGGGCTTTATATGAATTGTAATTGAAGTTGATGTTTGATTATTTATCTATTTATATTATCATGAACTCTCCTCATATGGACAATCCAAGCTGATCAAGAAACGATTTTGTTGTTGTTCTTGTCTCTTTTGATTATTCCCTTGATGTTTTCAACTTTTCCTTCTTACAAACTAATTTATTAGGTGAAGCGGAAGCCATTCTTGCTAGAGCACAAGCTACAGCTAAAGGAATTGCCTTGGTGTCTCAGTCGTTGAAGGAAAATGGGGGAGTAGAGGTGAGGTTCTTCCATCTTTGTTATCGCACAGTAGGTGCTAACATTTATGCTGCCAACTTTAAGCTGTTAGAGGAGGATTCAAACAAGATTTCCTTGACTTTATGGTATCATGAGTTTCCATGTGGTAGAAGTTTGTAAACATGTTGGCCTCATTGCGATACTTATAAATGTCAAATAGTCTATGGAGAAGAGATCTGAATTCCTGGTGTCTGAACTTGTATAATGACCAATGCTCATTAGTTATCTGGATTGAATGACTTTATCGATGCTCATTAGTTATCTGGATTTTGCAAATACTGGTAATATACTGAAGACTTCAGTTTTCTTTAAGTAATCTTGTTGCTTCTTCCTTCTTTGTCTTTTCCAGTTAAAGCTTGGTTCAATTGTTTGTACAACTCAAGTTAGATCTTAGGAGATACTCAGTCTGTTCCCTTTATTGTCGTATGATCTAGGAGATAATTGTTAGTCTTAGAGACAGAAAAAAATCTTTCGTTGATCCGGAGGTGATGCGTAAAAGGATTTGTTATTTAAAGGAATAAATTTTATGCTTATATATAGCATTTCTGATTTTTAAGTGTTATATGAATCATAAATTGTTAAGGCTCAAGTCATTTGTAGATGTGAGGTACTCATTTCATGCTTCTTCTTAAGTAAAAATGGGACTCAAAATTATGGTCTCTTTTGCAGGCAGCAAGTTTGAGGATTGCAGAGCAGTACATTCAAGCCTTCAGTAATATTGCCAAGGAGGTAAAAGGGAGATCTCAGACATTTGTTGCAAGTGTTAGCATTATTAAAGCTTATTCATTCTATCATGCTGCTTGAACTTCTTCTTTCTGCTTATTTGTCAGGGCACAACTATGTTGCTTCCTAGTTCTGCTGCAAACCCTGCCAACATGATTGCCCAAGCTCTCACCATGTATAAAAGCCTGGTCAGCAATGCTTCTACTGATGGTTCTCATGTAAACGTTTCCCCTGAGCTAACCGGGAGCACAAAGGAAGCTCCCTCTGGAGAGATTGAAGGTCAAATCCTGAACCCTAAAGCTGTGGAAGCAAAGGACACAAGACATGTTGGTCAACCAGTATTTTCACTTCAGGGCTCCAAGAAGAAAGAATAGAACTGATTTTACGAAAACTCTATTGCTTGAAACCAGATTTTGTTTCTGGGTTCTTTTATGGAGACTACTTTGATATTCGTTGGAAGGTTCTGAATATTTCAAAAAGGCAAGGGTTTAGGGGATTTTAGAAATGACAAAAGGATGCGTATTCATTTGTAAGAGTTTAGGACTGCAATGCAATACAGGCTGGGTAATCTTTTTCAGCCTCGAGACTCCAACTAAAGGCTAGAAAATTTTCAGGAAACACCTGAGTTGCATCTGTCTATCTGCAATAAAAACGATACGTAGCACTGGGGTATAAGCATTTGCTTTCATTTCTTATGCTTACAGTCTAAACCCTAAATCAAATAAAACTTTTTTTTTTATTATTTTTCATCCTTTTCTTTTCAAAATTTTCAGCCAGGCAATTACCATTTCTGGAGCAACATGTAAACTTGTACAAGTCCTTTCTACCTACTACTATTTCTTCGCAAATGATGAAAAAAGCTACCAATGGTTTTGCCCTTTTATATTCGGCCAGGCATGATGGCATGATACGCCTTTTGCGTTGCCACATAGCTAGCTCTAGTGCCAAGTAATATGCTTGCAGCTAGCCTTGTTGGTAATTTTAGATAAAAGATAACAATATGATACAACAACGAAAAAAACGTAATGTGAGATAAATTTTAATAAAATTATATATTATACAATAAAATAAAAAAAATTATATTTAATATCTTAATACAAAATTTTTATATTTTAAATTTTATATGACACACCATTTTATATGCAAATAACATGAATTATACATACCAATTATAACACCTACTAGTAGCATGTGAAAGTGAGAAATATGATTACGTTGATAGCTGACTGACCTTTTGAAAGACAGGTCTGTTTTCTTCTAAAAAAAAAAAAGAAACCGTTCATTTCTTCTATTCAGAGATTTTGTTAGATAATTTTTAAAATAAGTGGACGAATAATTGATTAAATATGAAATTTAATCAACAAAACTAAGAAACTATTACTTTCGTAAGGTTTTGAGTTATGAAAATCAAATTAAATTTGATTAAGTGAAACTTATAAGTGTTGTCAATTACTTATATAAAATAGTCAATTGCCCTAAAAAGACAGTCAGATACCTTGAGAGAGCAGTCAATTACCTATATAAGACAGTCAACTACCCGTAATGCAAAATTAATATTAGGGCAATAGACTCCTTTACATGGATATTATATACGGTTTTATAATTACATTTTACAGCCTCAGTATAAAAGTACATATAACGATTAATTTTTACTTAAAAAGTTTTAAACTCTTTCTAAAGTTATTTTTTCACTTTTAAATGGTTAAGAAATATAACCACTTACTTCCAAAAATTGAGATCTTGTTAAATAATTGTGTTCGTTGAATCAAATAACATAAATGAATAATATGTCGCTTGATTAAAAGATCAAATTACTTTAAATTAATTTCTATACATAAAGATATCAACTTCAGACTTGAGACGCATCAAAAATCATAATAATTCTAACTTTTTTTTTTTAAATAGAGTTAAATCTTGGTATAGAAAATAATAATTTATACAAAATATTTTTATACTTTTTAATGGTATTTAGTGGTTTAATATCACAAACACAAAGTGATTTCAAATTGTTAAATTTTTTATATTCTAAAAATATTTGATAAATTTTTATTGTTTCACGTAATTGGTGGGAGCGAAATAATCTTAAAAATAATAATAGCACCATGTCTAAAATCCATTGTTTACCAAAGAGATCAAAGTTCAAGATAATTCAAAGTATTCAAGCAAAGTTAAGGTCACCTTTATATTCCGAAAGAGGGTCGAAACAAAGCATTTTGTTCGACGGATTATAGTCACAAAACAGATGTCATTGGCCTGCCATTGCTACAATTATCTCAGCTCCGAAGAGTTTCCATAGCAAGGAGTGGCAACAAAAAAGATAGTAGCTTTTTCCCATCCAAACAAAGTGATGTCGGCAAATTCACCGTAGAACGTATGCAAACATCTCTAAACAATCTACACATGGTATAATTTCAGTTGGCTAAATTAACATAAATCCCGGTTCTGAATCATTCATCTAAGAAATCATTCCTTTTGTTTCCAATGACATGTAGTTCATATGCTCCCATATAATTAGTCAATTGGAAAAGGATTGCAAATGAAATTCAGATTAAGAAATTGGAATGCAAATAGAAGCTACCTATGATGGAATATGATTCCAACAACCAGGTGATCAAAAGCATGGACAACATCACAGTTCACAATCATAATACTACCAATACAGCTGTTCAAGTTAAAAGCCATCGAAGAACAAGGAATTAGCAAGCATCTTCATTCCTAAGCAACTAGACACCAAACAAGATTGGAGCTGAACAGAGTAAAATGATGGCTTGGAAATGAAAAATCTAATATTGGAAAGTTGAAGGAAAAAGGATAATCAGATGAGGCCGAACAAAACAGAGAAGCCTAGAACAATGAGCCAAACTATATGCAACAAGAGTAAAGCCTGACCAGGGAAAGATCCATGTCCACCATTATTACCAACCTCGCAAAATCCTATTTTGGCAACTTTAGCCCCCGCGCAATGAGCATCGGCACAGCCGCACCAATAGGTAACTCCGTCGTCCCCGCAAACAGGGTCAGCCCTGAAGCAATTGACGGGGCAGGAATTTGGTCCGGGCGAACTGGCGCATGGATCGGCCTCGGAAGGCAACCGGATGGCCGAGAATTCCCCTTGTGATCCGACGGTGGAGGAAGAGGAGAAAGGAACGAAGAGCAGCAGCAACAACAACAACAACAGGGACAATGCGGATTCAGGGAATGGGATTGGAAACAACACCACCATTTTTAATTGATTGATCGATCAATCTCAAACTGGAAAATGGGTTTTAGGTGAAGGGAAATTGTAAGAATATTAATAGTGAAGGCGAGCTTTCCTTCTGTTATATGAAAAATGGAAAGCTCGCCTTGCGTTTCTTTCTTTCCCGACTCAGCCAAAGCGAAATTAAGGAGGCAAAACAGAGGAATTCAGGAAATCTAGGCTTAATCTTGCCTCGAAAGCAAAGAATTTACCTTACATGGACGTAAATGACATCCCACATGAGGAAAATTAGAAAAGGAAGAAAAAGAAAGAGAATCTTTGTCGTCAAACTGTCAAGGAAGCGGTTTATTTAGCACCTAAAGGCTAAAACTTTGTGGAATTCTCCAGAAATAATAATGAATTCCCCTGCCAATTATCTTTCAAAAAAAAAAAAAAACTGTAATAATGAAGCCACCAAAGCTGTTTTAATTTATTCTCCGTTAATTGGAGTATAAATTGGGAGCAATTAATTTAGTATGATAGCTGTGGTTTCCGCAAACATTTTGGTTCTTTTCTGTTCTTAGCTGTCCACAGAATACAGATGCTCCATTAATGCTAATGCCAGGCCAAAACAATTATATATTATATATATATATATATATATATATTATAATAAAGCTTTGAGCTAGATTTGATATATAAAATTTGTGTTTATATTATATAAAATTATATTTATATAAAATAAAATATAAAATTTTCATATCAAAATTTGTATTGATATATTAAATATAAAATTTATTTTTACTTTTTGTTATATCTATATACACATTTTATCAACTTTTAATCTGTATAACTTTTATATCTTATATTTATGTTGGATCAAAGATTATAAATCTACTTTTAATATAAGAGAAGTGAGAATATAAATATTAAAATTTGAATTTCAAACATATATAATTATAAATATCATCATTTAACTTAATATTTATAAATAAAACAATTTCTTTGTTCTTATAATTAACTTGTATCATGTCAAGTTGAAAACCAGAGGATACAAAATATTTCAAATTTTGTTTAGATTTAATTTTTGCATATAATTCATACAAGAGAAATTATCCATTATGTAAGAGTTTTTACCTTCGGCAATGAGGTTTACAATAAAGCATATATGCTTTTCAAAAAAAAAATTAAAAAAATATATAAGTGATGGGTGTCAAGACCAACAATAATAAATCTTACTCAAAATAAATTAAAACTGCAGTATAGTTGAAGCAGGGAAAAATTTGTCAGGAACAATCTCACTATTTCAGTCCACGTGGTTATAGAACCATGAGGTAAATAGAACAACCAATTTTTTGCTCTATCAGCTAGTGAGAATGGAAAAGCTTGCATTTTGATTTGCTCTTCGGTAACTCCTTATGGTTTCAAACTTGAACATACCACGTGAAATTCTTTTAAGTGTTTGTAAGGATCTTCATTCTCAAAACCATGGAATTTGAGAAGCAAATGGATTAAACTCGATTTTAATTCAAAATCTGCTTGCAGAGTTGGGTAATGAATGCAGAGGGGTTGTTGATTAACAGGTGGTGCAGCCAACTGCCTTAAAGTTTACTCTTCTTCAGCCATTATTTCTTCGGTCTCAAAATCACTTGATGAATTGGCCAAATCAACTGCTAAATTCAGTCCAAGGGATGAAGATGTAGCTTCTTGTGCCTTTTGAATTTTTGTTTCCTTCCTATTACTCTTAATTATCTTTTCAATCTTAGGGTCGTACGAGATTAATTCACCTGCACGAAAAGAACGGGGCATCAAAATAAATCTAATTAAAAATCAATCTCCGGCAACGGCGCCAAAAATTGGTGGGTGTCGAGACCAACAATAATAAATTCTACTCAAAATAAATTAAAACTGCAGTATAGTTAAGTAAGGTCGTTTCCCAAGAGATTTGTAAGATTTATTTTTCTGCAAAATATAAAAAAGTAAAATGGGGATTTTGGGAAAATAAAAATTAAATTAAAATCTAGGCAAGTAAAATTGCTATATAAAATATTTGGATAAAATCAATATGATGAGAACATCTAACCAAAGGAATAATTTTAGAATGGGTTCATGGAATTGATCATTGATGCAAAAATAAATTCTTTTAATATTTACCAAATTGGTTATGGTTGTTGGTACAACCTAACAACCTATCCCTCTCAATAATCAGGATACGATCTCTAATTATTTCTCTTGTCAGTTAAACAACCTTAGATACGATTTTAAGATTTAATTTACCAACAGCATTGAAAACTAGAGAGACTACCAATTCTAACCAACAAACACACATGTAGGTTCATTTAAGCTAGATTATATATATTCTTAACAGAGAATTGAAATCTTATCTAAAATCAATTATGTTATTTATCACTTATATTAGAATGCCTAAACAATTACGGATTCAGGTTTTTAATTGGTGATATATTATCCTGACAATTGAACAAATGGTCATTTTTGCGCAATCAATCAAAACAATAATTTAAATAAGAACAGAAGACATATAAATAATAAAGATATAAAAGAACAATATAAAACGAATTAGATCTCACAATTCTTGAAGAACCCAAACTTTAATTATCCTTTGGCTATACTAAAAACTTAGCAAGCCATAAGTTCAAAGAAAAACACTAAAGAAAAATATAAAAATATATGTCTATGATAATGGATGATTCCAGAATATCAGCCTCTTCCACTCTTAGTCTATAAATACTAAATATCCTAGCTCCAGAATCTGTTTTCAAAGGAAAGTTCTTTGATTGAGTTTGATTACAATTAAACTTCTTTCATTTTTCCACCACTTTGCATATCTCTTCCTTAATAATTAAAATCTTCCACTTGTCATCTTTAGATTGATTCAGTCAAATTCAGCTACAAGTGATAGATCTTGACTTGAATTTCAAGATTTCTTCTGATTTTGTGATTTGAGCAGAATTTGCAGCTTTTAATCCATTTTGTCTATTTTCCTTCATTCATAATACAAAATAGAAAATATAAGTCAAATCCAAAAATTAAGTATAAAAGAATTTAATTCATGAAAAAATATGACAATTAATATGTATAATATGCAACTTATCAATAAGAAATAATTTTAAAAATGAGTTGTGTGGCAATTTTAATTCAAAAAAGGGGTGTTGAGATTTTAAAGTATAGGGTTTAAGTTTTATCATTTGTGAATTTAAATTTAATTTAGTTATTTACTAGTTTAGTTAATTATAGTATTCATTAGTTTACTTAATTTGAGTAAAATAATTTTCATAACTACTAGTTGTATAATATGTTAATTTTTAATGAAAATAAACTATCGAAAAAACTTTTAATATAATATTAGAATAATTATGTAATATACTATGAATAAAATTTTTTGATTTCATAAGCGAAGTTATGATTATAACATATACCTCACTTAATTTATTTATTTTTATTTTTTTAGTATTCTTTTAAGGGAATATGTGGTTATCTTTTTTTCTTTTTTTGGTTACTGATATATCTCATTATTCTTATTTGTAAAGACTAAAATTTTTTTTCATTGTGTATTCTATAATATTATTTTGAACCTAAAAAACTTTGAATACTTTGATTTTCTTTTTCTTTTTTTTTCAGTGAGTTTGACATTGTATTTGAGAGGGGAAATTTTGAGGAAAGATCAGGAGAAGCCCACCAGCGCGGTGTGGCTGTGCTTGGAGAATGGAGATTATTATTCCAATTGGGTTTGGGCTACACATCAAGCAAGTAGGTAAAAAAAAATATATATGGTATTGAGTAGAATTGTGTTTGGGCTAAATTTATTTGATGATTAATGCATTACTTTATATATATATATATATATATATATAAATGATTAGGCTCAATAACGGGAACATTGAAATCTTTAACCCAACTAATGGCCCATATTTAAAATAAAAAGAATATATAAATCAAAATTATTTATATAAAATACTAATAATGAATGATATCCTGATTGAATTTGATTTCACAAGTCAAGTGACCCAAATTATGTAATGATGCTAAATTGACGAGTTATATATGTATGTGTCGGGGCTGTTTAAATTTAAAAAAAAAAAAAATCAACATAAAATAAAAATCATATTTGAAATTTTAAAAATTAAAAAAGAAATATCTCTAGCTTGATTTGCAATCAACGTTAAATTGAATTTTTGGCTTGAAAAAGTGCTAGCATCATTTTCAAGTTCCAAACTTATATTATTATTATTATTAAAAAGTTTTGATCCCTCATTCAAAAATTTGAACTTTTTATTTGAATTATAAATATATATAAAAAAATAATTATCATATCCATCGTTAATAGAGTTTTTTAATTTCACAAGTGGAATTATGATTATGACACATATCTTGTTTTATTTATTTTTATTTTCTTAATATATTTAAATGACACGTGTTATCATCCTAATTTCATTTATAGAATCAAAAAACTTTACTGATGGTGAATATGATAATTATTCATATATAAATTTATATTTTATTTTACAATTCATTAAAATAAATTATCCACTTAAACGTTCATATTAGACACTAACCTAATAATCATTTATCTTGTAATATAATATATATACATATATATATATATATATATATATATATATATATATATATATATATATATATATACATATACATGTGCACCAATTTGTATCTCGTTTGATATACGAATTGATTTACCGATTTTAATACATAATAATATTATTATATTAGATATACGAAAATTATTATGATAGTTATATTATTATAAATATTATTATATGAACACGATGATAACAAGTAATTTACTTATACAATTTTGAAAAGTTGAATGTAAATCTTCGAAAAGATAGATTTGCCAAAAATAACTATTTAATTTTTAATGTTTAAATAGATCAAATTTCATATATTAAAAGATAGATTTGCCAAAAATAACTATTTAATTTTTAATGTTTAAATAGATCAAATATCATATATTATTCTAATTATATTTTTTTCAGATCATATATATTATTTTAATTATTTTAAAATTTTAAAAGATAATACTTAGATAAGTTCAATTGTTTTAAATGTATTTTGACAATATTTTAATTATTTTTTTTAAATTGAAGGAAAATTTTTGAGAAAATGGAGAAATAAAAAAGTATTCGGATGATAAAATAATAAAAACTTTACATGTCATTAAAAAGGAATATCCGCGCAAGTGTCCATTTCAGCGCAGTTTACAAGCTTTGCTTGAATCTTGTAACATAGTGTGTATATATATAAGTGATTTAAATTTAAATTAAATCATAGTAAATAATTAACATGATTTTTTTTTTGCACAATTCAATAAAAAATATTCCATAAAAATAATATTGTGTAACTACTTTTTTTTTCTTTTTCCCTACTATTTTTTAGAAGTAATAGTCATATATATACTTTTAATTTTTTGTACAAAATAAATATAAACACTCAATATTTTATTATATATAAATTAGTATATAAACATTTATTTTTTATAAATTAAATTTTAAAATTTAAAATTTATATAATTAAATTTGAATATATTAAATATCATTAATTGCCATTTAGATATTTACTTAACTACCAACATAGATACTGTTACCAATTACCACATGATATAATACATTTTTTTATATAAATAAAAAATAATATCATTTAATAAATTAATTTAATTATTTAATTTTAAAAAATTAAAAATTTATATGTAAACTAATTTACATGCTATAAATACTGGAAATTTTATATCTTAATCATTTTCTGCAGAAAGATAAATTTGATTATTAATTTTTTTATACACATAACAATGAGTGTGTGCGAAATCTATCGCCTATCGGTAATAATATTCCTTAAATTTTGGATTAGATTTGGGTGGGTATGGGCCCACCAGGTAGCTGACCTAATTATTATCTACACCGTTGATGATGGTGGTGATGGAAGTGGACAACTCCACTATATATATTTTGATTAATTTTATATTATCTCTCTCTTTAATATAAAAAGAAAAAAAATGAAGTCAATGAGAAATGAGACAGAAGGTGTTCGAAGAAATGAGGAAATGAACGTTAATGACCGGTGAGAAAAGTTAAGTAAACAGTGGAAAGTTAGAGGGAGAGAGAAAGGAAAGGGAGACAAATTCAAATTCAGTTGAGTTCATCCTTCCTATTGGTTGTAACAATGGGAAGGTAGGTACATGTGAATTTGTTTGGCATTTCAATCTCATGTCATGTCTCCCTAACAAACACTCTTTTGTCCTTTTGCGTGCTTATTGCGTCCAATCTCCAAAGTGCTTTCATTTTCTTTTCCATTACTAAGGGCGCGCCGCGTCAACTCAACTCAACCCAACCCAACCCCCAACCCTTCCGTTCCACCTTTACCCATCTTCCACTTATCCACCTTTCTATATATAGTCCCCACCCTTCACCCGTTTCCTCCATTTCCTTTCTTGTTTTTGTTTTTTTATTTTGGTTGCTGCTGCTTCATCCTCACGAGAGGGCTATTTTCTTTTTGGGTTTCTTTTTTGCTTTCACTGTTCCGGCGCCAGGTTAGTTCCTGTTTCTTTTTTGTTCTCTGTTCTTGTTATCATTTCCTTAGAGTTTTGTGCTTTCACTGTTTCGGCTCCTTTCTAGTTGTCGGAGAATAAGCAATTGTTGTCGGAGAATAAGCAATTTTGTGTCCATTTAAGATCTGTTTTGGTTTTTATATGATGGGTTGAACGATTAAGGTTTTTTCTTTTATGGAATTAGGCTTGGTGCTTTAAATCTGTGATCTTTAGCTGGAATGGGTCGGTTTTTGTAATTTTTGTTTACAATGCTACTTTTTTAGTGATTTGACGAAGATATTAATAGTAGCTAGCAAGAGAAGAGACCCCGCCAAAGTTTATCAGAATTTTGACCCATTTTTTGATCTTCTGTTGGGCTCTGCAGAAGAACGTTTGAGGGTTTTTCACGGTTGGGAACTTTGGGGATTTTTTCCATCATAAAAAGGCCTTTTGTTCAAGTTTGGTCTCAAAGACAATGGAGGTATACGGAAAAACCATGGCTGCTGCCCCTGCAAATGTTATTTATTTGTCTACTATTCTGGGCCGTGATGGTCCTATTCCTGTTCACAATTGCGATTGGAAATGTCAAAATGAACATGTTTGTGGAAACATGTATAGCTGCAAATTAACAGGAATCACACACATCTGTGACAAGAATTGTAACCAGAGAATTTTGTATGATAATCATAGTTCCCTTTGCCGGGCAAGCGGCCAGGTCTTTCCCCTTACTCAAGCTGAGGAACAGGCGGTCAGAGGCGTTAGGAGGAAGCTTGATGCTGACAATTCCCCGCCCTCTGATAGCCGCGGTTTTAAGCGCAGACGTGATGCGCAGTTTCATCCTTCTCCTTTCGAGAGATCTTTCTCTGCTGTGAGTCCGATGCAGCCAAGTTGGAGATGGCATGGATATGAGCTAGTTTAGACTAAAATTTAGGTTACATATAGAGTATCATATTATTTTCCATGAGGACTCCTTTATCTTGTTTCGCTTATCGTGTTCGTTGAAACTTATTCCATTTTGCTTCTTCTCATGGGACAAATATGGATAAATGGATAATAGACTTGATGTTGGTGGACCGCAGGCGTTCTACCTGCCTGTAGGGAAAAATCACTTTTATTTCTTATCTTTCCTAATGCAATGTAGTTCATCCTAGCTTCGTGTGAAACTTGAAATTAATTCAGTTTCTTTCTAACACTTCTTCTACTTAGATTTATCAACTTTGACTGCTACAGGGTGCTTCTAGATCCTTAATAGGAGTTGAATTGTCAGGATACTCATTTAGCAGTTACTTTGTTATTTATGTTTATTCTAATTGTTAACGTTGCACGTTTTTATTACTTAACTTGAGCACTGGTGGATGTATGGTGCTATATTTTATTGTTAATCTAGCATTGGATCGTATTGGTGGCTTGGAATTTGTAGTTCTTCATTCTATAAATATTGTATCTATTTTCATGGTTTGCCATTATATTTCAATGTGATTCTATAACTTGTTGCTTTGTGGTTTGACTAGTTGAGTGCAGGTTGAAGAGGAATGACATGGCTATTGTCATGTGTTTTTTATATTTTAGTTTTTTTATTTTCTCTTCTATTTTCCCGGTTAATTTGTTATATGAGATCCTGAAGTGTATGTTGATTTTGCAGGGATTGAAAGTGTGCAATTCAGGAGAGTTTAAATATGCTTTTGCGATAATGAATGTTTTTTTTTCTTTCATTTATAGGTTTTGTGAATCGAAATGTTCTGACTTTTTTAATCATTCTTGTGCAGGAAATTTTTTCATTGCTTGTGTTGGATATAAAAACCATGACTATTACTGCTGGTGAACTAGGTTCTGTGACAAGCTTGGTGCCTGCTATTAGTGGTCTGTCTTTTGGAGGGAATTCCCCCACAGAATGCAAGGTGGTTCAACCTTACTCAAGTCAAACATTATATTGCTATCTTCAGGCAGAAAAAAGGTAGAACTATTTCTAGTGCTGTGTAAATATGTACTGATTGAGTTATGCGCATGGAAGAAACGCTTCATGTTAATGCTTATCAGTTGCCATGCTTTTGCAGCTTTGGTTGGGAGAAGAACCCAATAGGGTATCATCTGCTTGGCTGCTCATGAACAATTGCTGTGCTATTGCTGCTGCCTTTCAATAATAGTCAACATGTTTTGAGGTCTGAGCCTGTTTTGCCATATTAAAATGGAGCAAGGTGATTGAAACACTTACTGTTTTAATCACTTGGTTAAGCTACTTGCTGTCACCTCTGTGCTGAGGATGAAAACTTCTATTGGCTTGGTTGGTCAAAACCTTTGGTTTCTATTTGGAACCAATGAGGAAGTGAGATAACGATTTATGGACCACCAAAAATCCCATTATGCTCATCAGAAGGCTCCTTTGTCCCAGCTGAATTAATTTGCAAAGCTGACAAAAAATTTTGGGAAAAATTGGCGTAGTGCTAAGTTTAGCGAAGAAGGTAAATTGGGTTTTGGGTAGCTGAACTGTACTGCTGGTGGTTTCCTGGGTTGTATCTGACTTGAAACATCAAAGCTTTGCCAATTGCTACGTCAGAGTCCTGCTAAACAATCACGTAATTCTGGGTTTTTTGGTCCTCTGACAATTCAAGGCTAGCAAACCACTTACAGTTAGAGGCACTGTTGATGAGTTTTACTGGGTGAATTGGATCAGGTTTGGGTCGGTGAGCCACAGAACGAGTAAGTTATTGCAAGCTGTGCTATCCGGAAACATTGAAGTTTTGTTAAATGCAACTCCTTAGTCTTCCCAAGACTTGTTCCCTTTTACTCATCTAATCATGTTCGCTTTTACACAGCCTTTAAGCTGTTTGTATGCTTGATATTGTGAAGCAGTGTTCCTTGGAATTGACTCATACAATTATGCTATGCTATGAGTAGTTATGGATTATATATAAATCTTTCTATCGTATTATAAATTTCATTTCCAGCATGCGTTTGTGTGAGTCTGTTTTGGAGAAAGAATTCTATGATGCCTTATTCAGTTCTACTTCCTGCTTTCTACGGTTCTTCCTCTAATTAACTACTTCATTTCCTAGACGTTGACATTACCCTGCAATGAGTACTTCTGCCAAAAACACATGAGAAATAGCTCAAAAAGAATAAAAAATCATTCAGATTTTACCAACTTTCCTCCAGTGCTACCAAGGAATAGCAGCATCCATTATGTTTTACAATTTGATGGTGATTCATATGTAGGAACTGTGAAATATGTTTACAAATTGAAGAAGCGAAGATCATGATGCAAAAGAAAAAGAACGTCTTCCCGTCTTAAAAAGAAGAAAGCATTTTCCGCTGTTACTCGAGCCAAATGAAGAAATTTATATTTCCTTTAGTGTCAGGAGGTGTTCATGTGCAAAGCAGAACAAGAAGATAATGAGTCCAGCCAGATCTAGGGCTAAAAAGTTCAAGAAAATTGAATAAATCCAGCATTATGATAATAACCAAATTCGAATTGGATTAAGATCACAACGTTGTTAAATAAAATTCATTTGATTTGGTTTTGATGTGAGTGGATTCGGATACGAATTATATTTAAATATTTTATTATTTTAATATTTTATATTTTATATCATTTATATCAAAAACTCAAGTTTTATATTTAATTAAAATCTTAAAGAAAATTGAAATAAAATCTAAAATTGCTTAAATGGTAAAAAAAAATTGAAATAAAGATCAAAATTAATTAATCTCAAAAAACGTGAATAATCAATCCAAATCGATTTACGTCAATTCGGGTTGAATCAAATTTAATTTTTTTTAATCGGATCATATATAGATCACACAATAAAAAATCCGCTTAGGTTGGATCAGATAAAAAAATTGTAAAATCCAATTTAATTCTACCCAATACCACCCTTAACTGGATCGGATTTAATTAAAGTATTAAAGAATTGAAAGTAAACACAAGCACAACCGAACCTGATTTTTTAACCTAATTTTTTGTCAAATTCATTTTTACATATAATAAATAAACTCAAATTCGTCTAATCCATCCAAATACAATTAGTTTTTTAAAAAATAATAATAAAATATAAAAAATTAAAACACACAGTAATTACCAAGTATAACACAATATAAATTCAAATAAACTCTTACAAAAATACTATAGGAAACAAGAAAAATTAAAGTCTAAAAAATAAAAGTTCAAATTAATTTGCAAAAAATCAAAATTAAAAATGCATTAGTATAAAAAAAATAAAAAAATTATAATTATTAGATCGAGTCGAATCAGACTTGAACTTAAAATGATGAACTAAAGTCCGATATGATTTTTTGTCGAGTCTCTGTTTTTAAACTCAAACTCATTTGGTAAGATTAATTTTTAATCCAAGTATGCTTAAAAATTAGATAAATTTTAAATTTAGACGAATAATCCAAACTTCGAATAAATATACTAGTATCTATAATTGGTTGCATTTACAATAATATTTTAAACTGATTTTGCCTCTCATTTTTTTGCATTGGGTTTCATTGAACCGATCGCTTTCTTTCTAGCCCTTTTTTTTAGGTGGGTGTGGCTCGTCTCCGGCAGTTTTACCTCTCTTCCGTGATGCCATCTGCATCAAGACACCTCTTAGATAAACATACAAATATTCCTGCAATAAGAGCAGGAGTTCATATGCCTAACGAATTTGCAATTTAGTGGAGGTGATCTGAAAGCCTACAGATGTTTTCTCGGCGTTTCCTGTGGCTTTCCCGTTCACTTTTCCATCATTATCCTCATTTTGATAAGTCTGATAGGCATCTTCTCAAATTCATCTCTCAGAATCAAATGAGAAGCCGTCTAGTGCACCTATTATGCATGATGATCAATTTGTCAAGGAAGAGCAAATCTTTTATGAAAGTAAATATGCGGGCTTGACTATTAGAATTTCATTTAAAATAATTATAACATAAAAATAATAATATTAGATATAAGAAAAATATTCAATATGGTATAATTAGATTTGTAAAATGTATAAATATTATTAACAATATAAAAATAAAAAAATATATATTATATTTAAATAAAATAATATTTTTTTTTTTTGAGTTTTGTATTTAATGATGTGTGAGTGTCATACAAGTAATAAAGAAAAATTTTAAAATTTCACCTTTTTAGATAGACTTTAAAGAGAAAATTTGAGTATCTCAATTTTTTTTTTTAATTTCTTCTTAAATATTAAAATTTTTCAATTTTTTTATTAAATAAAAAATTAAATTTTAAATTTTTGAACACCATAATTGTAATAAATTATTCTCATAGGTATCACATCGCACGGATCTTATAAATGTATCTGGCATAGCTACGAGATAAGCTCATATTTGGGCTGGCATTAGCCGGAGAAGGAGAGTCCGTCAGATATGGGCTGAAAGGAGCTTCGACTAAAAGCCCATTCTAGATAAAACCAAAACCAAAAACAAAAAAATAGGATGCTGTACCAAATCTAACTATATCCATCTCCAGCGCCCGCAGCATTACGATTTCCAATTCCAAACCTTCTTCTTCCTTTGGAGCAGTTAATCAAATTATTTACAAAAAACTTAACGAAATGGAGCGAGGAAAAGAGCAAGGAATGATGGTGTCCGGGTTGGTGCCGCAGCAAAACCCACTGGAACAATTGCAAGCCAAATTCAAGGAAGTGGAGAACGGGTTCAGGGCATGGCTAGCTAAGCAGTCCTTGCCAGTCGAGGCGGCTGTGGTGACCACCACCGGCGCTGCTCAGGGTGCTGGTATCGGTGCTTTAATGGGTACCCTCACCAACGATGTTTCGTCCTCTCTTCCAACTCCTCCTCAGGCTTCCCTCAATCCTCAAGCCATGGCTTCTTTCAAGCAAGCCCAGGTCTCGTCCATTTTTTTTTTTTTTTTTGCTTTTACTCTTATCTCCAACCTCGATATTTTAAGAACTATAACCTTGTATCTCAAAACAATACTCCTAATAAAAACTTAACCAACAACGTGGTTTCCATTTTCTCCATTTGTTCGTTTTTGGTTTGGGTGAAGGCCCAAAGTCTCGGTTTTTTATATTTGTTGCATTCTTTCTCTGTGAATTCATGGGTTAATTCTGATTTTTTTAATTTTGGGGAGGATCAGGTTCTTATATGGTACAAGCTAGTTGAGTTTATTGTTGTTTAGAAGCCATTAGTTACAACTTACAACCACTGAAGGGTTTTCTAAACAGCATCGAATTATTCGTCCATAAATGGACTTTACTGATATATGATCGATGTTTGCTTGATTACAGGCTCTATCAGGAGGTCCCTTGGTACAAGCTCGCAATTTTGCCGTAATGACGGGTGTCAATGCTGGCATAGCTTGTGTCATGAAAAGATTGAGAGGGAAGGAGGATGTCCAATCTAGGTGGACCTTTTGATCACAATTTTCTTTATCTTCACTGGTTTTCTTTCTGTTGGTTTAAAACTAGAGGATATTGCAACTAGTCATAGTTCAATTAGAATATAACATTCTAAAAAATGCTGCAATAAACACAATTAACCCATAAAAGATATCAACAGATAATGCTATAAATGGACTTGTTTCTGAACACAGACACGCAACTGTTGTTTTTCATACTATATTCTTATTTTATTATTCTGTTTTCATCCTTAATTGTATTGAATCTCAATGAGATCCCTGTTGAGATTCAAAGAAAATCTTGATGTCATTCTTTAAAGCCAAATCAATTTTAGCTTTATAAATATTCTGGTCAAACAGGTTGTTCCAGACCATGGCCATGTTATGGTAGTATAGCCGTGCTGGCTTTTTCTGAATTTGGTCAGTTAGAAAGGAGTGTTCTTTCTTGCTTAGATTCGTCGACAGAGTATTTGGGAAAGGATGAAGTCTCATGTATTTCTCTGGTTTGTTGTCGAGTCTCAATTTGGAGCGAATTTTTTAATTTTCTCAGAGACTCTAAAGGCTATTGCCATTTAGGAACCCACATGATTTTCATTCTAGCTAATCTGGGAAAATAGGCTGTATCAAGCTATGTGAAGGTCATGGTCCGTTTTTGTACTATCATGGTCCCGCTACTATTTTAATTTGTAGGCATCTGATTAGTTAGAGTTACTAGTTGATTAACTGATAATATATTATTTTGAGTAGTAAATGAGAAACAATTTTCGAAGATGTCAGTTTGAACTAGCTTTTTTCCCTATCAATTTAGAAACTTGGAGGTGCTTTGTCCATAAAAGTACACACTAGTCTTTTTCTTCTCTCATTTGCTCTTCTAGATTCTACCTCTCCCCCATTTTTATGTCCTGTTCTCCAGGGGGGCAATCTGCCTTCTGTACATCCACTCTCCCATCATAAATTAGAATTGCAATATTATTTATGGAGAGCATTATAGATATTTGTGTGTGGTGGTCTGAAGATTGTATAGATTATCCAAGCTTGTTGTTTGAATAAAAAACTGTAGACTTCATTAGTTTGTTTTGTATTGGCGGACTCAAATACTTTAGGTTTACACAGTCGTTTAAAATAAATATTGTATTCTGTAGCATGGTGGCAGCTTTTGGTTCTGGGGCTATGTTTTCTTTAGTGAGTGGCATGGGTGGCCCAAATCAGGCTGTAAATGCGGTCTCTTCTGGACTTTTTTTCGCACTTCTTCAAGGCGGGCTTTTTAAGGTGATTTATTATATCATTACTTTCTGAGATCACTATTCTATTTTCGACCTGTGTTATTAACTGCCTCTTCAAGCTGTGAACATGATAGAGCGTTCATAAACCAAAAAGCTGTGAACTTGGTGTGCTAAAAATTTGGAATTAATTGTTGTTGAGAGTATCTATAGTCATGAGCTTTTAAAGTAAAATTTCCTCTTTCAACAATTACATATTCTGAATGAGTACTGCTTTGAAATATTGCTCTATTGGCCTGTAGTTTCATATCTAATGGCCATTTTTCATGATTATACAGTTAGGGCAGAAGTTTTCTCAACCACCTACCGAGGATGTATACTATTCCAGAACAAGATCCATGTTAAATAGTCTTGGTCTGCAGAACTACGAGAAGAATTTCAAAAAAGGCTTGTTAACAGATAGCACATTGCCTTTGCTCACTGATAGGCAAGCAGTTGGATTTTTTTTTCTTTCTTAATTTAACTTTCTAATTAATATTTCATGCATTGTGTAGATATATTCTGATGGTCTTTAAATTGACATGATGCGTTTCAGTGCTCTTAGAGACGTGAAAATACCCCCTGGACCCCGGCTCCTTATTCTTGATCATCTTCAGAGGTTTGACTCAATCTTCCATGTAGGGTAATTACATGTTGCCTTTGACCATTGAGTCCTGTCTCACCATGTGGTTAAATATTTGTCTTCAGGGATCCAGAACTGAGAGAGAAGAAAAGTCACCGTGGGTGAAGTTTTATTGTCATGCTGGTTCACAACAAAGGAGCAATTTCCAATATATCCAAAACTAAAGAATAGGGAGTAGTTTATATCTTTTCCAATGAAATGAATTCCTATTGTTTCTTCTTGTCCGTAATGTCCAATTTCGATAAACAAGTTTGCTCTAGCTTTAATTTATTGGGTTGTTTTAGTTGCTGTTATACTAAATATCGGATAAAGATGCTAGTTGCATGAGCTTGAATGCAGTAATTTTGGTATTTGTGATGCCTTTTCTAGCCAAAGCATTTAATGATTTCCGAGTTACAACGTCTGATATAAATTTTACCCAAAGCTCAAAAGCCAAGCAAACTAGATATGACTATTCTGGTGGGTGTGCTCACCTTAGGGCTTTGGGACTGGAAGTGTAGTAAAGATGGTTGATTGATGCAGGCTTCCATGTTGGGTGAAGAGGTAGCTTTATTTTTTAGTAATAGAGTTGGTACCCAATGATGCGGTAGGGTGGTGATATGATATTGGACACGGACTTTATGACAAGTGAAGGTCTGTTCGGTATGCAGTTTCTCGGTTTGAATGACGAATTCATTTCAATCAAAATATTTAAAATTTCATATTTTGTGTGCGCAAAACGTGCTGAGTGAGTAAAATACTGACAAGTGAAGGTCTGTTCGGTATGCCTTTATCCTGCCACATGTCAAATACTGATTAGTTAGTAAAATTCCATTGTCATCTTTACTGTCAAGTTAGACCTTCTAGCCACATGTGCTTTACCCATTGGCAGTGTAATTTTAGGGTGTAAACACCTTCAATGACCATCCTTGGTGGTTATACACAAGCTTGTTGCAGTTGGAAGGTCGACGTATTGACCAACTCGTGAAACCGGTTGGTTGGGGAGCTTCTTTCTGGCCTCCACAGCATTGCCTTTTTCCAATGAAATGCTTAAATCCTATATTTGTCCCTTTTGTATTAGGGTGACGTTTGGTAACTTACAAGAAAAGTGATTGCAGAGAAAGTGATTATATGGAATGTGATTGCAGGGAAAGTAACTTTGTAGTGTTTGGTATACAGTTACTTTGCTGGGAAAGTAGTGACAAATTTCAAAAATACCCCTGAGTATAAAAACAATTTTTCAATAAAAATAAATTAAAATAAAAGTTTATTATTAATATTACTCATCATTTGTAATTTTAAATTGTCATGTATTATTATTAATTTTAATTTTATAGAGTATAATATTAATAATTCATATATTATTAATATAATTCAAAATTTTAATGTATCAATTGTAAATTTTCAATTATCATGATATCAACATAGTACCTATAACATCCATGAAAGTTATAATACTTCATATAAATCCATGTAAAATATTTTTCATACATGATAATACCCTTTTGTGGTAAAAGGGTAATTGAGATAAAATGAGTAAAATTAACTTTGCAGTCAAGGCTGCAAAGTGATTGCAGCCTAAATGGACTGCAATCACTTTGCAACTTCTTGATGTAAAGTAATTGCAGTTGCAATCACTTTACATTCAACTTTCTTGATAACAAACGTTATAATCACTTTGCATCCAATTAAATTACAGCGCAAAGTGAAAAAAATCCTAATACAAACGCCACCTAGAAGTTTACTTTATAATAATAAGGCAAAGAGCGATCCCCAATCGCTGGGCTAGGTAGCGCTAGCTTGTGATCGTAGCGGGGCCGTTGGGGTGGCTGAACAATGGTTCGGTCCACTTGGCAGGGTCCATGGATGCGTCCTTCTGGCTCGCCCGCTCTAAGTTGAGAGTTGATCCATGTGCTTTGGGCGTAGGCTTGGGTCACTTGGTTCCTAGACCCAGATTGCCAGGTAGGCTGAGATTCAATTGGACCATCACCTTTTTTTTCTTAAGAAATTTTGATTTATTTTTCTACAATTTTATTAAAGCAATTATCTCTTATTTATTTCTTGATTATCTTTTTTTGAAAAAAAAAATAATTATAAAATATATTGATTATCCGTGATTTTAGGTGCAATATTTTATTTTTATTTATATGATTTTTAAAACATAATTTTTGGATTTATGATTTTTTAAATATTTTAAACTTTTTTGTTTCATCAACTACACAGTTAAAAAGATTAACAAAATACAAGCAAAAAATATTCTCCGTTCCTATTTCTTCTTTTTTTGGATTTTTAAAAATTATGTTTTCTTCTTTTTACACCTAAAATTCTTATTTTTCATATTTTTTTTTAAAACTGGTTTAAAATCTTGGAACATTAGTTTTATGAAAAAAATTAATATATTTTAAAAAATAATTTGTGAAAATAATAATAAAAAAGACAAACAGTTTGAGATGAATGGAATATGTCACGAAGAAAAAGTCGAGATAGTAAACAGAGAGATTGTCAAACAATTATGTGATTTGACAATGAAATGTTGGACTTTTTATTCCAATGATCAAGATTTGATCCCTTAACAGCTTCAATTATTAAAAAAAAATATGAAAAACTCATTGATACCACGAGATAAGAAATAAACTGAGATACCATCAGATTTTCACAAACTTGATTTTCATCCTACTAATTACAAATTACATTTTCTATTTTTTTAATACATGACAAACACTTTTTTTTAATCAGGTAAATAAACATTCATGTAGCATTGAAGTGATAGATTTAGGGTTGATAGTTGTTATCCTTCTATGTTCAAATCTTTTTTTTTATTTTTTGTATTTCTTTATGAATTAAAAAAAAGTGATAAATTTTATTATATTTTAATGATAGTTTGGCTGGATGAATAAATTTAAAATGTTTATGATTAATTTAAATGGATGAAAACATTAAAAATAATAAAAATTATTTAGAATATATATTTTTTTAATAAAATAAAAAAATTAATATAAAGAATAAAGGGATAATTTAACTCTAAATCTTTTTTTTAATGAAAAAATATTGAATTCAAAATAATTTTAAAAAACATTAAGGAAAAAAAAAATTCAAGCAAACAGATATGTGATGTGATGTCATTTACTAATCTTCTACCTCTTAACATTGAAAACTTTTTATGCTATGCAATAGGCACACTCAGGTTATGTAATGACTGTTAATAAACAGCGGACCCGTTACATCCCATATGGAAAAAAAAAAAAAAAAAAACAGTAATAATTGTTAAGAAAGCAACCAATAATTTTTTATCAAATAATTAATAAAAAATTATGATAAATTTTAAATTTTAAATTTAAGTTCAAAGACACCGTCCAGGAAAAGCAGGAGCAACAACTTATGTCTGTCTGGTAGCTAATTATGAGGCATAATTGTCTTATCGTCATTGTGCACATTTAGTGTTTCATTTATTGGCTACTTTAGCAATCTTTTGAGATAGAAATAGAATTCAGCCTTTGCTTGAACATCATCTAATCTTCAACTGTTTTGAAAAGCTTTTTTTTATTATTTTCTTTATTTCAACACTATTTCCTGTAATCCCTTTCTTTACGAACTTGATACTGATGTTATTGGAACAGGTAATTCTCAGCAGCAAACCATCCGTTGTAGACAATAGTACTGGCAAAAAGACAAAGAGGAAAGTACGCTTTGGTTTGGTTTGATAAATGTCGAAGATTGGAAGTTCGTAGGCTGTGGCCTAAATCTGTGGGAAATGGCAATATGGCATGCCCTGGATGTGGCCTAAAGCTTACAATGATGATGGGGACAATTTCCGAAAACCAACCGATGTGCCGTGGATTTGGAAGTGCTCGAAATCCATATGCTTTGAATTAGACCGAAGCTCAAAAGAATGCAAGGAATTCGACATTTGCTCCCTCGGATTCCGTTCCACTCGCTTGTTCCAAATATGGGTACAGAATATTTTTCAATTTCAAAAATACTTTTTCATTATAAATTTATAGTGATTTTATTTTGTTTAGATCGTCAGAGTCTCAACCCTAATTTTTCAAGCCAAAATTTTAAGACGATAGATTGAAAATCATAATGATAATAAAATTAGTTTAAAATGATAATGTATTTAAATTTAATTGTAACGGTGATAATAAAAAGAGTAGTAATATAATCATTAAAAATATTATATTAAAATTAAAAAAAAATTAAAAAGAAGAGACTAAGTGAGAACTTAGAGGAATGAATGAAAGAGGAAGAAAAATAGAGTTTTTGAGATAGAGAGAAGAGTAAGCAAAAGCTCACAAAAATTGATTAAATTGGTAAAAATTATCTACTTTACTTATAAGAGAGTAAACTAAGCAACAACTCTCAAAAGAGTTGTGAGAGTGGAGGCTTTACGTTTCATCCCTGAGACTCTTTTATAACGATGTCTCAATGTTGTCTTATTATTTTGTAGGGCGCATAACCTAAAGTATCCGATTAACTGGAATGCCAGCCTCCTGAAAAGAGTGAGAGAGACTGAACATTGGCAATCAAGGCCTGGGGCTTTTGGGCCACCACTGGCCTTGTACTTTATTTTGTCAGTATATTGCCTGGGATTAAAACTAATTGCATAATAATATAATTTAAACTGGTTCTATCTTATATAACCTGCGTAAAAATAATTTATTATTAAGGCAATAGTTAAAAAGATGAGAAGAAGGGAGAGTTATTTTGGATTTATGTTTGATGTGTTGATAGTATATAGTATAGTTGTCCATGTAGCAATTATATATTATTAGTCAATTGCTATGTGTTACTTCATAAATAAATAAAATTAAAAAATATGATTGTTCTTAAAAAATAAAATAATTTTTTTAATATATTTTTAATTTTATTTATTAAAATAAAATGGTATATATTTTGTAGTTTACGTATGAGTATATCCTATCCGTGTAGATATAAACTCTAAACATAATAAATTAATAAGTAAAAGTATAGCTATTCAAACGTAAATTAAAATAGATAAATATTGAATTTTAAAATATTTAGAATTAATTTGAATGGATAATGCGGTTAATTTTAATAAAATTAAAAAGAATAAAATGATTATTAAAAAAATATATTTTTTAATAATAAAAAAAAAAACTTAAGAACAAAGATAAAAGAGTAATTTAATCCTACATTATTTTTTATTTTATTTGCACTATTACTCACAGCTTGCATTGTACCGAGATTAATCAATGCGTCAATCTCTCCATTAGTCAATTATTACTTAGGAAAATATTTAAATACTTATAAAATACATATTTTAATTTTAATTTTAATTTTTTTGAAATAAATTTTAATTTTAATTTTAATAACCTTTTCAATTGAATTGGTGTTAATTGACTCATGACAGACATGAAACTCACTCATGAGTTTTATAAAGTACTAAATATATTGAATAGATGCTAAGATTTAAGTAAAGTAATCAAGCACGAAATTAAATCCAAAACAACAAATTAATAAATAGAGTTTAATAAATAGAGGAGTTAAGAATCATGCTAATTATTAACTTCAATTTTTATTTATCTACGTTAAACGTGTTTCATATATGAATTTTTTTATGTTTTTCCTTTTAATTAACTTTAATTTGAAACTTGCCAATATCCTCTTACTTCCAAACAATTAAAAAATTATAATATATTATAAAATTTAAATTAAATTTCCAATAACATCAATCTAGCTCCTTAATTATTAAGAAGAAAACAAACTTAAGCCTCTTAAATTCGTTGAACATGGGGTCCGTGTGAGGTCGAATCCCATTTGATTGGCTCTTTAAAGGAGCCACGTTAGTTTTGGTTTTCTACCTGTAGTTTGCGAAGTGTTTCTTTTTATATATATATATATATATATATATATATATTGTTGCCGCAGCCAACATTAAATGGTGAGAGGGCTTCAAGAAGTAGCGGCGGCCAAGAAGAAAAAAAAAAGGAGTTTTAAGCTTTGTGTGTTTTTCTTGTTTCATATGGAAAGCAATGGGATAAATAAATTATACAATAATTGCGATATTTTTTAGATAGATTATCTTGAAGAATTTAAGTCAAAATTTTTGTCTAATTGTAGAAATTTTAAGCTTTGGGAAAAAAAGTCTAAAGTATTAAAACTTTGTAAGTTGCTTATTTTTTTTGTAGTGAATTTTTATTTGGTTTGCCCCATTGATTTTCCTCTCTACATTGGAAAGTTTTTAATGTTATAGCCCATTGATTTTCCTCTCTATATTGGAAAGTTTTTAATGTTATATTTAGTGTAGATTTATTTTACGTGCTATTGTCTGCGTATTATTTATTGATTTATCTTGAGGCTTCGTAGCTTGATAGATCTTCATTTATTTGGTTATAATTATTTGGCATGTGATATTTGCTTTCATGTTTGTCGTTTGGCCCAACAATTAGTATCAAAACTTTGGGATAGTGCTTTGAAATCATGGAAGGAGATACAAAATCCATGATAAAATCAACAGAGTCAAATTATTAAATTTGGAAGCCAATGATAGAAGATCATTTATACTGTAAAGATCCCTATGAGCTAATATTGGTTGATTTTTTAAACCATCAAATAAGAAAGATAAAGAATGAAAAAAGTTAGACAGAAGGACTTTAAGCATACTCTTTTAACATGCGTAAGACACAGTAACCATGTATGATTGTATGAATAATTGAACATTGGCCAAGAACACTTACCACTAAGCGGTACCAAATAAACCATTATATTGCATTGATAAAATATGTTTTGAAAATTAATTTATATCTTAAAACAAACTAACACTTTAATGAATATTGTAAAAAAAATAAATTAATAAAATTATGTTGTTAAGAAAATAAAATTTTAAATTCTGAAAATAAATATTGAAATTAAGAAAGAAATATTGTAAGTTTTTTTTTTTGGCTCATAAAGAGGTACAAGAGGAAATGAAAATTTGAATATAAGATTTAATTTCTCATAAGGAGAGATAACAATCGCTAGGGTAAATTTTGATTGTTAAAAATTATTGTAAGTTAAGATACAATTAACAATTCTTTACATATATAATATTATAATGTATAAATATATATATATATATATATGATATTTTATTATAATATATAAAATATACATAGTGTATTGTACTATAAGAGATTATATAATTAATTAATTACTTTATATCATTGACACTATATGATAAAATAAGATAAGATAAGAGTTTACACTTTACAATACACAAAGAGATTTTATAATTTATTTTATATCTATTATTATATTATAAGGACTTAAAATAATATAATATTAACATACAAATTATTATGATAAAATTAAGATATACTTATTAATGATTTATTTTATATATTTGATCTTAATTGTATATTTTTCTATTTTAAATATATATTATGGATTGTATGGATTGAAAATATTATTATATTATATTTGTTACTAATATTTGAATGTTAATTAATATGAATGTGAATATATATCTATTAAATTATTGATGTAAATATATAGACTTTTTCCTTTTCAATTATGTTTTATTTTAATAATGTCATCCATGTTATATTTATTTGTGTACGTCGTGTTTAATCGTGTTTAATCATTTTAGTCGTGTTTAAACGTGTTATGTCGTATTAATTTTGTCGTATCATATTACACGAATAATTATAATGTATTTATCATATCATGTCACGTGTAGCATATATAAAATATGTGTTATGTTCGTGTTTGCGATTTAGACACATTTTATAATTCATGTTGTATATGTGTCTCAATAATTTGTGTCATGTCGTGATACGATACGGAGATACGAATTGTTAGGTCTAGTTTGGAATACGTATCTGTTAAAAATATCGACACTATGGAGTAGAAACTAGGTTTGTTTTTACGCTTAATTTTGGTGTTTGATTTAAAATATTTTGTACTCTTTACAATCTCAATGGTTTATAGTAGATTTTTCTCTCTTATTCATGGATATAGACACTTAGATCGAATCACGTTAAATCTTATCTCTTATATGTATAATTTAATTCTGTGTTGATCTTAAATCATTTAGAATACGTATATACTTGAAAAAACCCAACAAAATTAAAAATGAATTTTGAATGTGTGATGCCAAAACCAAACCAAAATGTTTTCTAGGTCATGTTTGTAAGGTTTTTTTTTTTTTTTAAATCAATTAAATGCAAATTAAATTTAAAAATTAGAATTAAAAGAAATAAAAAATTTAATGAAAATATCAATAATATATAAAAATTAATTAAAAATATAAAACAACAGCAAAAATTGATCAATGTCTATTGAATAGTAAAAAATTTTTACAATAAAATTCATATTCAATTAAAATTTCAATAGATATTCAAATTATGATAAAATTTATTTAAATCTTAAAAAAAAAAAATCATGAGCTTGACATTACCGAATATCCAATTCTTAACCCTTGTGCGCGTCTGAACAGAAATCCATCCATTAATTATTATCAGCTAATCAATATTCTCACCAAAATACTCATTTTTCACTCGTCAAATCCAATTTTTTTATACTCGAATTGAGAGTGACGGAGCCGAGATAGAGAAAGAGAAAAAAAGTTTCACCTCTGGATTTACACCATCGTGTTTTTGATTTTCACGTCTCTTTTGGCTTTGAGTGCTTTTCACTAAACCACCGTTCGCTTCTCTTCTCGTCTCGTCTCAAGTAAGTTCATCTCATTTCTTAATCGTATACTCTTTCGCTCTTTTCTTTCTGATCTTTTTTCCCCTTTCCTCCTGTTGGTTTGGTTCCTTAGCCCCATTTTCCAGTTTGAAACCCCTTTACCCTTTGTTTCGTTGCCAATTACGGGTAAGATTCTGAAATTCCTGGATCCTTAGATTTACCGCCTGACTAGTTTCTTCTGTTTTCTTTTCAAATTGTTGAGGATAAGTCTATTTTTTTTTTCTAAACATTTAGTGACGGAGATTTATATGAATGATTTTGCATCAACATCGTTATTCAGTAATGATTAGTGAAATCGTTGGTGGATCAGAGTTGAGAGAGAGCTTCCCTTATCCACCTTTATCTACTAATTATATTTGTTTTCCTCATACATCGCAATAATTGCCGGTTTATTTGGGGATGCTTTGATTGCTTGCCATGGAAATGGATCGAGAATCTGGAAAATTGGAACAAGTTGTTTTCCAATTTCGTTTCAAGATCTTGCACGTTATTTTGGACTCCAGGGTTCCTTCTCTTCACCACCACCAACAACTACAGCAAGAATCGCTTTCTCTTTCTCGGGCGAGAAAGACTGACAAATGGTTCAATTTAGTATTAGGAGACCGCCCAGCAGCTCTGGAGAACCTCAATTTCTCCCTTAGGAATCTCTTGGATCCAATGATAATCGACATAATGCTCGTTCATCATGGTTCTTGTTCCTCGTCAGTGGACAATCTTTACTCTCCTGCAGCTGCAGCTACGGCACCTTCTACCGAGACTGTTATAGAAAGATGGTTTGTTCAATATGATTGCCCTCGGGTTTTTGCTACTCCAAGTGGTTCTGATTCCGGTTCCTATAAGAAGACTTACAAGAAGTCCATCATACTTTTACGATCTCTTTATGCTCAAATGAGGCTTCTCCCTGCATATAGAATCTTTCGGCAGCTGAGTTCATTGAGCCAAACATGTAATTTTGATCTTGTTTACAAGGTTTCATCATTATGTCATCCATTCACTAGGGAAGAGGAGAATGTGATGAAAGAATATACTTTTGTTCCTGTTGAGGCTCTTCCAGGTCGTCTATGTGTGTCAGTGACCTACCGTACATCTCTATCTGATTTCAATCTTCAGCCTTTGGTATCTTTGCCACCAAAGATTATAACAGACTATGTTGGTAGCCCTACAACGGACCCTATGAGATCATTTCCTTCATCAGAGAAGGGTGTTCGTGCTACCTCCTTTCCATTAAGAGGAGTGCGACCTCCATCTCCAGCTCCATCTCAACGTCCACATAGCTGGTCTAGTGGTTTTCACAAAGGTTTCCCTTTTACACCCAATCAATCTCTTGCAGCATCTCCACCTGCTTATCGTACATCTCCCATGTCATATGATGTTGCATCTTCACCTTCTGATGTGTATGGTACTAGAATTCAAAATCATAGGCTGTCAACTCTACAACAGGTTACTACTTATGATGAATATCAGCTTTCACCCCCGTTCTCACCATTTGCTTCCCCATTTTCCCCTCCAACATACTTATCTAGTGCTAATCCTTTACTTGCTCATCATCGTTCCGAGACTGCCCCTGTAACCATTCCACTTCCACTAACGGGAAGAAATTCTAGATATCTTTCTCCTAACTCTTCAGATCCAAGTAGACATTCTCTCCCCCCTCTGTCTCCCAGAAGCTTGAAGAATGATGCCTCATCTCAGGAATCTCCCTCTGGGATTCGGTCATACAGGAAAACTGAAGCTCTAAGGACTGGAGAGTCTCCTTCTGGCTTATCAAATCATTATTCTGCACAGAAGGTAGCCTTAAATTTCTGTTCCTGCTATTTGGAGCTTTTAAACTTCTACAAAACCTTGTATCTATATTTATGTGCCAGCTGATAAGGCAATACACATTGGTTTCATAGGTGGCCAGAGATAGTAAAGATGACTCAGGCCGATTCTCTGGATTGTTATCTTCTAGTGGATCTCCCCGAGTTGGATTCTCTAGAAGCACTAGTAGACTATCTTTCCAGGATGACATGGATGATTGTGAATTCTCTTGCCCTTTTGATGTTGATGACGTTGATGCAGTTGATTCCTTGAATCAGACGAGGTATGTAGCTTTTCTTTAAACTATTTCACGGTACTGATGCCTGTAGGCCCTGTACTAGATACCTAGTTGAAAAAATATTTAGTGTTGGTTTTGATGCCTCTTAGTTTCACAGTTGAACTAGTGCTTATCTTTGAAGCACTGTTCTTGTGGGAAGTACTTCATGATATGGAAGACTAATTTCGAACTGCTATTTTCCGGCTGCATTCATTCACTTTTTTTTTTTTGCCTCAAGTCATCTTACACACATTGCATCTCAATTTCAGTTGTTTCTTGTCATGGAGATAACCACAAGACAAAAATGTTAAATGTTCATGTTGAGTGATCCTATACCCTTGTTTCTAAGCTTAGAATATGATATTGGTTAAGATAAAGATTTTTTTTTTCTTTCTAAAGCATGGATAAGGAAGCAAATCTACTTAAAACGAGATGGAAATTAAAAGTGTACAAATAGCTTAGGGTTCAGAAGCCGTGAGCCTGGTTAATAGTTGGCATATAGGGCATTTATGTCATCAGAAGGAAGAACCCAAAGACTAGTACTCAGTAAAAAAGTGTTTGTGATAATTTTTTTTTTTTTGGTTTTGGAATCTGAGTCTACTCTCGGGCGCACATATTCTCCTTTACTTGCTTTTACTGATTTGAATCAATTTAGTATGGGACTTTTCCTATTCTTGAGGTTACCTTATTGTTGCCTGTTGTAAGAGTTTGATGTTATATAATGGTATGATCAGTTTCCTTTTGGCTTTACATTCCTTATGCTTCTTTCTATGCCTGCAATTGGGTTTTACAGTCAGAACGTAGAGGGGAAAAAAGCTTCAGAACTCACTGCACAGTCAGTTTCAGCTGGTAAAAACTCACCAGGTGCTGCTGTTGGCATTCTTGTTCACATGCTCAGAACAGCACCTCCTCTGCGACAAGATCCAAGTTGTTATTCAACGCATTCATTAAGGACTGAATATGAGGGAGGTGTTGGTACTGCTTCTGGATTTTTT
The DNA here is from genome assembly GCA_033439115.1 of Firmiana major. Classification (NCBI taxonomy): domain Eukaryota; kingdom Viridiplantae; phylum Streptophyta; class Magnoliopsida; order Malvales; family Malvaceae; genus Firmiana; species Firmiana major. The sequence goes on from CM065897.1 coordinate 85,766,515, forward strand.
ATGCCTCGTAAAACAGCAGATGCGCTCGAAGAGCTCAAGAGCTACCGAGAAATGAAAGATCTACTACTATCAAAGAGTGGAACTCAGGTGGTTCGGAAAGAGGAAATGTAGTCGCCACCTCCGCAGGAGAGGGGCTGGGGTGTTGTAGACGATCATATTGCTGTCAACTGGTGCTAAATACAGCAGCTACTGATGCAGTTTAGATTAAAACAGAATACATTTCTTTAAGAAAGGATTAACAGATTATGTACATATTCTGAATGAACATTGGTTACGGTTATTGAATTAGTCATTAGAATTTGCTGACGCAAAGAAAGTTTCTCCTTTTATTTCAATAAATCAAGTATCCGGAAGTAACATGGGTTTTAACTAAAATTTAGTTTAATGATTATTATTTGAGAAAGTAAATTTAAAATTCGATTTTTTTTTAATGAACCGAGAAAAAAAACACACACAAATGATTGTTTATGACATTTTATTACAACGAAATAACTTGTTGGAAAGGGATTCTACAAGTGCTGTAGTGCACCTCCCCACTTTAAGCAGTGTTTTTTTTTTTTTTAGTTCTTAATCTCTTGAAACTTCTTACTCTATATCTAATTAACTCCTTGAATAAGGCATTATTCATTCATCTAAGCTCTCTCGAATCCGTAATCTTCAAACATTTGTTCAATATCTGTTTGGTTTGTGGAACAGATTTTAAGCAGCTTAAGACTTAGTAAAGCTCTTAATTTGTTTTAGGTAATTTGATTTTAAAATTTGAATGTTTATAAAGCTATAGTTTATGGGATGCCTTGCCTGAAGTGAAAACGGAAGGGCAGCGGGATTTCCCTCCAATTTTCCCGTGTTTTCCCCCTTCTCTCGAACTGAAACCAAACAATACATAAACGTAACGTGGAAGGCGGACCGTCGGCTTTTCTCTGATCTCCTCTACGCTCGCCTCCGCCTCCGTTTCTGCGTTTGGAGGTTAGCGTCTCGATAACCATTGCCGCTTCTTTCTTTAATCAGTGGCTGCGATACTGAATTTATTTATTTATTTATTTTTCTTGCTATTATTCATCAGAAAATTAGTGATAACCATAAGATTCTGATTTTCCTCAAAATTGAGATTGAAATAACAATAAGTTTTACTGTTAAACTCTTCGTCATTGAAGAAGTGCGGTCCATGGAATCTTCCGCTTGTCCTTTTTGTCATCTTCCAGTTCCCTCCTCAGAATTGCAAAGGTATGCTCTTTTCTTTTCTTCTGCTTGTTTTTTAAGTTCTGATTTTGGTTTAAGGTTTTCAATAACTGGTAATAGTAATCTTTGATACAGGCACGCCAACAGTCACTTCGAGGATGAAGATGAAGAAGCTAAGGACCTGGAATTGGCTAATCAAATTCAAATCGCCTCTTCTTCTTCACGCTCTACTGAAGTGGATTGCATTTCCGCCTTGATTGCTTTACAGACAAGGGGCGACTTTTACCATGTCAAAGATGGTTTGATTTCCTTGCTGAGAAACTGTTTAGAACTAGAAACCCAACACAACTCATCAGTAACCATATTGTCTGGTTATGTGGATCACTTCCAAAGCCTTCCGTCCGTGGATGTTGGTTGGGGTTGTGGCTGGCGTAACATCCAAATGCTAAGCTCCCATTTGCTTGCTCACAGACAGGAAGCTAGACAAGTCTTGTTTGGTGGATCGGGTTTTGTTCCTGATATTGCTTTCCTCCAACGTTGGCTTGAGATTGCTTGGGAAAAGGGATTTGATCCTCCTGGCGCCCAACATTTTAACTGCAAAGTCTATGGTTCCAAACATAGGATTGGGACTACTGAATGCGCTTCTCTTTTCCGTTCATTTGGTCTTCGTGCTAGGGTGGTTGACTTTGGCCCGGAGGAATCTCAGCCGTTTTATCTTTCTGTTCCCGGTTCTACTCTTGGACAACCAATGATGAAAAGTAATGCAATTCAAGTTTCTGGACCTATGGATAGATATGTTCATCGGTGGCAGGGTTTGAAGAAGCAAAGGGAGTCTTTTGTGTCTATGGGCAATGGGAGGAGTGATAATTCTAAAGGGAAAAGTGAGGGACCTCAAGTTCTGGTTGATTGGGTGTGGAATTACTTTTCAGATGAAGGGTTAACCATATCTGGCTCCAGTTCTGTTGCAATCAGTAATAGAGCGTAAGTGAGCATCAGCACTGCTGGCCATTACTTTTATCTACCATTGTTTTTTGTTCTGGGGTGTGCATCAATTGAATATTATTTTGTTACTGTCCAATTTTCCCCTCAGTTTTTATTTGGGTATACGAAAGCATACATTTTTTTATTGCATTCTATGATTCCTTTCTGACAGTAGCTTTCTTGAGCAGGCCTTTATACTTCCAACACGATGGGCATTCACGAACAATAGTTGGGATTCAAGTTAAACATCAACCAAATGGGATGCATCAGTTCAATCTCTTGATTTTGGACCCTTCTGATGTGAGTATCACACATGTATTTGCCTTTGACGGTTATCTTAATGGCTATCTTAATACTTACAAATGTCACTTAGCTGAAGTTTTGATAATATATGTTGTCCTCACCCTAGCTATCTTACCTTTTTTTTTTTTTGATAAATTCTATCTCACTTCTTTTATTATTTGTTTGTGTAACTATGAATACCGCGATTACCATGCACATTAATCATATGCAGCATTCCAGATATGAAATTTGGCATTTTTCTATCTGATTTAAATATCCGGTTGACAAATTTTCTAGAGTATGACTATCAGACAATAACATTTGATTCACAAACTCAGGCCAAGCATGAACATCATGTTAAGAGTTAAGTTTTTAGATGCCCTTGTAGCTGTAGTCACTTGAAGTTTGATGCACATGCCAGTTAATTATTGTTCTGTAATCAGGGAAGAGAGATTTGGGAAATAAGTAATCTGAAAAAGTTCCTTTTCCAAAAATTGCAAAAGTTGGGACTCACAGGGGTGTCGATAACCAGTTTTACTTTATGTTGCCTGAATCTAGTTCTCTTTACGTGTGTGCAGGCCCTTGTGAGTCGTGAATGTTTGTGTATGTATTCTTGCGCAGCTAATGCTACATTTCTTCTGTAACCTTTTATATAAGTACAGGGAACAATTGCTTTGGAAAGATCACTTAAAAAGAATGTGGGATGGCAGAAGCTTATAAAAAGAGGAGTCCACACCCTGAACATGCCACAATACCAGGTTATAAAAGAATTGTTGAAAAATCTCTCTGACCTTACTATCTTTTGATTGTGAACTTATATTCTACTTCTTTTTCAGTTGTGCTATATTGATCCTGGAATTGCTAGTGGGGAGGAGCTGAAACAACTCAAAACAATAAATAGCATCTTCATTAATTTGTAGAGGAATATACTGAACTTCTTTGTCCTTAGGTACTGTTTATCTATTTCATCTACTTGCAAAGTTTCCTTATCCTTTCTCAAGATGAAAATGAATACAAACCCTTTTCCAGGATATCTATGTGGATTATAAGTTAATGGCTTTTACCAGTACCCTTTCTTTTTTAAGTGTTTTTCTAAATTCCTAAGTTGCTTGATGTAAAAAAGTTGGCAATAGACATATTCTTGTTTTTGTAACTTGGATATTTTGGTCTCTAAAGTTGTCATAATCTTGAATAAGCTTTTCTTATATGCTGATACAGCAATATTAGACTTGGAAGTCAAGAAATCCCAAACATTGGACCTCTATTATGATGATTATTGAATTTGTTTTGTCAACTTTTACTTTGAAAAGTCTACAGCCAGTTGTATTTTGCCTGTCATCACAACTATCCGCCATTGCTAGTAAAACTTACCATTTCCAAAGCTCTATGGCTGTTGTAGACTTCACATTTTAGCTCCTTGTATCATCTAGAGCAAAGTTCTTGACTTCTCTGGTCAATGGCTATTCCTTGGCCCTTGCTTTCTTCCAACTTAAAGTTGACGACTCCTCTTCTGACAACTGTATCTTCACGATCAGGCAAAGCACATGAAAAATATGGTATGTTATTAGGCATCCACCTCTTAGTTAGCAGCACCTCTGTTGACAACTGGATAGTCGTCATTGGGCTAAGTGCCTGTAACTCCTGTGAGCTACGATGCACAATTCCAATCAGTTTCAGAAGCCTTATAGTTCCAATGTGTCACACCCTCGTGAGCTGGATGCGCGCGAGGCGCGCGAGATGTGCGCGCAGCGTGCGATGTGCGCCCACGGGATGTTTGATTGTGCGCAAGGTGGCACTCGGTGGTAACGAGCAGGCCTTAAATGGGGGCTTGACACCAGATGGCAGTTGGCTGCTGCCAAATCTGCATGGGGCGAACTTCACGCTTGATAGGCATTGAAGGAGTTGACGGGCACTGAATGCGGGTTGATACGCGTCAGCGGATTTTCAGGCGCGCATCAAGGCTTATTGATGGTTAGACATGATTGTGGGGGATTGCGAGAATCTCGAGAGAATCCGTGAGAATCCGGCAAGATCCGTGCTGAGATAGTTGACTTGTCATATCTGGGGCGAGATCTCAGGAGGCAATTTGTCCGTGATCAGTGGGATTCAGTGCATTAATGCTTTCCTTTTCTGGTTAGGAGTGTCAGCCAGTGCTTGCCTATATAATGTTGGTTGTAAATGGCAGTGAGACACAGACCTCCTTGAGTGAGTTGTTGTGCCCCTGCAGCAGATCTATTTCCTTTGTAAAGTGTGAATATAAAGGTTGGGGATTTCTGTGAGCGTTTTCTTGCACATTGTCCCCATTGCTTGTGTTGGTGTTCGAGTTTGTGTTGGTTGGCTGACTAAGTGCGAGACTTAGTGCGATCACGAGGTGCGAAAAATCATAGTCCGAGATAACCCCGTGACAGTTTGGTATCAAAGCCCATGTTTCGATGGCCGGAACGTTGAGCGAGAGAGTTGTCGTCCTAGAGGAGTTGATCGGTGCGCCTGCGCCAGATGCTACCTCACTCTCGAAGCAAGCTGCGCTCCATTCGCAAGCCATTGCAGACCTTCAGCGAGCGATGAGTGACTTCCAGAGTGATCTCACCGATCGCGTCACTGACCTGATGGAGCAGATCCAATCGTTGTCCGATCGAGTTGGTGACATTGACACGGAACTTGCTGAAGTTAGCTGTTGGTAACGCGCAGTATGGCGGACACAATGGGGAGAAACCGCCATCCAAACTGAAGGTGCTCGAGCCTAAGCAATTCCAAGGGAGTCAGAATGCTAAAGAGCTCGAGAACTTCATTTGGGATATGGAACAGTACTTCAAGGCTGCTCGAGTTGATGCGGATGAGCAAGTTTCCATCGCCAGCATGTATCTCGGTGGTGATGCGAAGCTATGGTGGCGGACTCGGCTCGATGATGATGCGGGAAATGGGCGCACCCCAATCCAAATGTGGGATGTGTTGAAGAAGGAGTTGAGGGATCAATTCTTTCCCATGAACACAGCGTGGCTAGCGAGGGAATCGCTTAAGAAACTGAAACACACAGGAGCTGTGCGAGACTATGTCAAGGAGTTCAGTTCCTTGATGTTGAAAATCAACATGTCCGAAGAGGATCGGGTCTTCAATTTTTTGTCAGGGCTTCAGCCTTGGGCACAGGCAGAGTTGAGGCGACTGAAGGTGACGGTCCTGCCTTCAGCCATTGCAGCGGCAGACAGCCTCAATGATTTTAAACATGGAGCTATATCCTCTAATACTGACAAGAGGAAGACCAGAGTCGATGGGAAGCGAATCAAGAGGCAAGGCAGGAAAGGTCGGTGGGACAAGAAGAAGGATGGTGAGCCATCAAAGCCAAAGGGGACGGATCCACCCCGAGGCAAGAAGACAGGGTGCTTCCTGTGCGATGGACCTCACCGTGCGAGAGACTGTCCCCGAAGGGAGAGACTATCAGCCTTGATCGCAAAGAAGGATTCGGAGTCAGAAGAGGAGAACCCTCGACTTAATCCGTTGCGGCTGCTGAATGCCATCACCGTAGACAAGCGGACTGTCTACAAGGGCCTGATGTATGTGCCAGTGTTGGTGAATGGACGAGTGGCGCGCGCGATGTTGGATACCGGCGTGACCAACAACTTCATAGCGCAACGAGCAGTGAATCGGTTTGGACTAGTTCTGTCTAAGAGCTCTAGTAGAATCAATGCAGTGAATTTTGAAGCTCAGCCAGTGCAAGGAGTCAAGACAACAGTATTGAGAGTTGGTGATTGGGAGAAGTCATGCTCTTTTATGGTCGTGTCCCTTGATGATTTCGAGATTATACTCGGAATGGAGTTCTTTGTAGAGGCAAAGGTCGCGCCTCTACCTAGCCATCACGGCTTATGGATTGGTGATGAAGGGCATCCGGGTTTTGTCCCAACAGAATATGAGGGACGAGTGGCAGAGAAGCCAGTGATGCAATCGGCTTCGCAGCTCAAGTCAGGAGTGAAACGTGGCGAGACCACTATGCTCGCAGCTTTGGTCGAGATCAAACCAGACCATGTTGTGGAAGTGCTTGACTGCATCGCGAATGTGCTTGAGGAATTTCGCGATGTGATGCCACCCGAGTTGCCTAAGGAGTTGCCACCGCGGAGAAATGTTGACCACCGGATCGAGTTGGAACCGGGAGCGAGACCACCAGCAAAGGCACCCTATCGGATGCCCCCACAGGAGTTGGCAGAGTTGCGAAAATAGCTCGTCGAGTTGCTGGAGGCTGATCTTGTTCAGTCATCGAAGGCCCCATATGGTGCCTCTGTGCTCATTCAAAAGAGGCAAGATGGGTCCTTTCGAATGTGCGTAAATTATCGGGCGTTGAACAAGGTTACAATAAGGAACAAGTATCTTATACCGAATGTAGCAGATTTGTTCGACAAGTTGACCAAGGCAGCTTATTTCACCAAGCTAGACTTGTGGTCGGGGTACTGGTAAGTGCGGATAGCCCTTGGGGACGAATCAAAGACGACCATGGTGACGAGGTATGGTTCGTTTGAGTTTTTGGTAATGCCTTTCGGTCTAACAAATGCCCCAACTACATTCTGTAACCTCATGAACGACGTCTTGTATGAGTTCTTGGATAACTTTGTTGTGGTGTACCTAGATGATATTGTGGTGTACAGTGAGACCCTTGAGGCACATGTGGAGTACTTTGGGAAGGTGTTCGCTAAATTGAGGGAGCACTCATTGTACGTCAAGAAGGAAAAATGTGAGTTTGGTATGCAGGAGATCTTGTTTCTCGGGCACAAAGTGAGTAAGGGAAAGATCCGCATGGATGAGCGAAAAATTCAAGCAATTGTGGAGTGGTCCTTCTCGAAGACAGTGTCAGAGTTGAGATCTTTTTTAGGCTTGGCTAATTATTATCGACGCTTCATCGCAGGATTTTCCAAATTGGTTAGTCCCCTCACAGATTTGTTGAAAAAGGGGAAACCATGGGAGTGGACAGTCGAATGTGAAGAAGCCTTCGAGAAAGTCAAGGAGGCGGTGACCTCCGAGCCTGTGCTCAGACTGTCAGACTTTGAGAGTCCCTTTGAGGTACACACAGATGCCTCAGATAAGGCTATAGGAGGAGTGCTGGTTCAGGAGGGTCACCCCATAGCCTATGAAAGTCGAAAGTTGAAGGAAGCGGAGCAACGCTACTCGGCGCATGAGAAGGAGATGACTGCGGTGATTCATTGCCTGAGTGTTTGGAGGCACTACTTGTTGGGAACCAGGTTGATTATGGTGACAGATAACGTTGTCAACACCTTCTTTAAAACACAGAACCTGTCGGCTAAGCAGGCAAGGTGGCAGGAGTTTCTTGTTGAGTTTGACTTCACTTGGTTGCATCGTGCGGGACGAGAAAACTGAGTGGTTGATGCGTTGAGTCGGAAGGAGGTACAGTCCTTTGTTGCTTCCTTGACCTTGGTCCATTTCGATTTTGTCGAGCGGATAAAGTTGGCTGCTGAGGCTGATGTTGCCTACTGTAAGACCAGGCGACAAGTCTTAGATGGTGTTGTTCGGAAGTATTGGGTCGAAAATGATCTCTATGCAAAGGGAGGTAGATTATATGTCCCTAAGGGCGGGGGATTGAGGCGCGAGTTATTGAAAGAGACCCACGATCCGCAATGAGCAGGACATTCGGGTGTGGAAAGGATGTTCGCCCTAATATCGAGAAATTACTTCTGGCCGAAGATGTTGGAGGACATTGAGTTGTATGTCCGCACTTGTCTAGTGTGTCAACTAGATAAAACCGAGAAGAGGAAGCAGGCTGGGCTGCTTCAACGGCTGCCAATACCAGAGGGACCTTGGGAGTCTCTTTCTATGAATTTTATAGTAGGTATGCCAATGGTAGATGGAATGGGATCCATCTTGGTAGTGGTCGATCGATTCTCTAAGTATGCAGTCTTCATTGCAGCGCCTCAAGTTTATACTGCAGAACTAGCCGCGGAGCTGATGTTCAAATACGTGGTGAAAGTATTTGGGCTCCCTAGAGACATTGTGAGCGATCGAGATGCTCGGTTCACTAGTAAATTCTGGACAGTTTTGTTTAAATTATTTGGTTCAGAATTGAAGTTCTCCACCGCAAACCATCCGTAGACAGATGGCCAGACGGAGCGGGTGAATGCTTTGGTGGAGGAGTACTTGCGGCACTATATGACTGCAAGCCAGCGAAATTGGGTAAGTTTACTTGATGTTGCCCAATTTTGCTACAATCTGCATAAGTCTTCTGCAACAGGTTTGAGCCCCTCAGAGCTAGCATTCGGGCGTCAACCTTTAACACCTGCCGAGGTAGTCAAGTAGCAAACGCAAGGAAGCTGCCCAGCTGCATACAGATTTACCCGTGATAAACATGAGCTCATTGATCAGGCACGGGATAGCTTGGCTATGGCACAACAGAGGATGAAGGAGTATGCAGATAGACATAGACGACCCTTGGAGTTTCAAGAAGGGGACCTTGTGCTCTTGAAACTCACACCTCAGATATGGAAGAAGGTGATGGACAAGCGGTACCATAAGGGTCTTGTCCAGAAGTATGATGGGCCATTCAAGGTAGTCAAGTGAATTGGGAATGTGGCCTATCGGTTTGAACTACCCGCAAGCATGAAGATCCATCCCACCTTCCATGTAAGCTTCCTTAAGCCATTTCATCAAGATGAGACGCGTGAGCAAGGGAAGAGAGCTCCTCCAACTGTCCGGAAAGAGTTCCAAAAGAAGTTGAAGGAGATCCTCGCTCACAACACTCAGGGCGCGAGCAGCAAGAATAGGCGCACTGATTTTCTTGTTCGATGGGAAGATGGAAGTGAGTCATGGGAAAGGGATGTGACATTGTGGCAGTTTGAAGACCAGGTGCAGGCGTACTTGGAAACCCTCCCGACGAGGACGTTGGCTCCATCTGGTGGGGGAGAGTTTGTCACACCCTCGTGAGCTGGATACGCGCGAGGCGAGCGAGATGTGCTCGCGCGGGATGCGGGATTATGCGCAAGTTGGCACTCGGTGGCATCGAGCAGGCCTTAGATGGGGGCTTGACACCAGATGGTAGTTGGCTGCTGCCAAATTTGCGTGGGACGGACTTCACGTTTGATAGGCATTGAAGGAGTTGACGGGCACTGAATGCGGGTTGATACGCGTCTGCGGATTTTCAGGCGCGCATCAAGGCTCATTGATGGTTAGACATGATTGTGGGAGATTGCGAGAATCTCGGAAGAATCCGTGAGAATCCGGCAGGATCCGTGCTGAGACAGTTGACTTGCCATATCTGGGGCGAGATCTCAGGAGGCAATCTGTCCGTGATTAGTGGGATTCAGTGCATTAATACTTTCCTTTTCTGGTTAGGAGTGTCAGCCAGTGCTTGCCTATATAATGTTGGTTGTAAATGGCAGTGAGACACAGACCTCCTTGAGTGAGTTGTTGTGTCCCTGCAGCAGATCTATTTCCTTTGTAAAGTGTGAATATAAAGGTTGGGGATTTCTGTGAGCGTTTTATTGCACATTGTCCCTATTGCTTGTGTTGGTGTTCGAGTTTGTGTTGGTTGGCTGATTAAGTGCGAGACTTAGTGCGATCACGAGGTGCGAAAAATCATAGTCCGAGATAACCCCGTGACAGTTTGGTATCAAAGCCCATGTTTCGATGGCCGGAACGTTGAGCGAGAGAGTTGTCGTCCTAGAGGAGTTGATCGGTGCGCCTGCGCCAGATGCTACCTCACTCTCGGAGCAAGTTGCGTTCCATTCGCAAGTCATTGCAGACCTTCAGCGAGCGATGAGTGACTTCCAGAGTGATCTCACCGATCGCGTCACTGACCTGATGGAGCAGATCCAATCGTTGTCCAAGATAACCTCGTGACACAATGTGTACTTGAACCTTCTGTCTTCAAATTGCTTTATATTCTGCTGTTGTTGGTTTTCTTTTCTTTCTTTTTTTTCTGAATTATATTCTGTTGTTTGGTGTCAAGCATACTTTGCAGAAGGCCAACATAGAGGACTTTTTAGTGCCACTTGGCCTGAGAAGTGCCAATTTTAATCTTGATTTCAACTTGTAATCTGAAACTGTGGAGAACAGTTTAATTTCTTTTGTGTTAGCTGGGAAATCTAACTACAGATAGAAAACCAAGGTTGTAATTGGCAATGTGCATTTGAGTCTCCAATTGAGTGATGGTGTTACTCGTCAGTCAACAATTTGGTCCTCAATTTTTTTTTCCCTTTTACGAAAGAGAGTAAAAAAAAAAAACAGAAGGTTAAACAGAAAAGAGAAATACAAAGATTGTACCTTTCAACAAACCCGATATTTACTATTGAAATTGACATCCAGCAGTAATGATGCAAACGTGTCAATCTTGCAACATCATAAAGTATTGTGTTTAATGTATTTTTTTATTAAATTAAAAAATAATACTATTTTTTTAAATAACATTTTAATTAATGTCAGTCAACATCTATTAATTAAGATTTATAAAGATTATACGTGAAAAAAATCAAACTTGCAATGATCTTATGATCTTGTTCGCTATTGTATTCAAATATCAAAGTTGTATTATTTTTATATTGTATATTTATGTTTTCAAACATGTAAATTTGTCATTTTATCTTCTTTGTACTATTTATGAGGAATTATTGAAGATGGCAGACCACACCTCCTTTTCAAGTACCACTTTTTGTCCATACTTCATAATCGCCGCTGCTGTTTATTAAAAGCTACCGATGCTTATTATTATTATTATTATTATTATTATTATGTTTCATATAAAAGAGAAGATTTATTACAATCGGTATGACTTTGGGACAACAAAACATGAAGGCATTTGATGAGTTACTGTTGAAATTGGGAGACCAAGTTCAGTCGTTTGTATTTAAATTCAAGTTTTATAATGTATAAAATTTTTTTAAAATTATTTGATTAAAATACCGTTAAACGTATTTTATTATTCTTAAAATGTAAAATGATAATATAATTAAGTGTTCGAAAGAGATGGAGATTTAAACTTAATGATAATTTAAATAATAACAAAACTAAATCCGAATGAGTCTTTAGAGAGGGAGAGAAATACACGAACATTAGTTATAAAAAGATTTCATGCATTGTTAAAATTGTTATAGTTTCAACCGATTGTGTACTTTACTTCCAAAAAAAAAAAATCGTTAGTTGTAAAATACGTGGAAGATTCATTATGTAAACATAAATCAATTTGTAAAATTTATACTGTGATAGAATTTTTTATGAGAAATTAAAATATATGAATATTAATTATATATAATTTCACACATTTAAAAATTGATATATATTAGTATATTCTATTTATGATGAAGATTAAATGTGAACAAGGCATTATTGTAAATTATGATAAATTATTAGTATATAGTTGAACGCTGCATTATTATAAATTATTCAGAGTTCACGTTTTACGGACGGAAAAAGCGAAGGAAGAAGGATTAGGGTAGTGACGGGAAGTGGAGGGCTGACAACTTTACAATATCTAGGCTGTGGGGACCGTATTAGATACGGTGTTAAGAATCCAACGGCTCCGAATTGAGGATCTTCATGTTGGTGTATATTTTATAGTGTACAGCCGTAGATTTTGGTAGCTTTACTACGAAAAAAATGGTGTAACACTACATTGAAATTAATGAAAAGTAAAAGCCTTGTGATACGGATTGCCATTGCAATGCTGTGTCGTCAAACTCGGACATAATATAATTACATGTGCACGGAAGCCGATGACTGTTTTATATGTTTATGTTCTGTTCCTGCCTACGTCCGCTTCTATTGAACTTTTCTTCCCACCTAACTACCTAAGGCTAGTTTATCAGACTTCAATTTAATTTTACAGCACAATAATAGTGATAATAATATCTTTTTTCTAATATATAAAATAATTTGAGTGTTCTCATCGAAGAACGAAGCGGAAGTCTACTGCTACCTCTGAGGACTTGGAAGAGAGAGAGAAGGAAAATGGAACAACAACTCGAACCACAGCCACAGTTACCCCAAAAACATTTGTGGGTTGAAGAGGATGATGAGGAAGAGGAGGGCGTGGGCCTGTTGTCAAGGTCCTCGAGGCATCCAATCAATGGAGTTGGAAACACTTCTACTTCTACTGGTGAGCTTCAGCCTGGCCCTGCCTCGGCCTCTGCAAATGGAACTTCATATGAACATTTTGACCGAGAAGAGGAGGAGGAAGAAGAACCTGCACCAACAGCAGATGACGGTAATCGAAATGAAGAGGTGGGCGATGTGAAAGAGGAAGACAAAGTTGCGAAGGGGGAAGGCGGTGGAACTGGAAACAGCGTTTACTTTGACAAACTTGAAGGTACTCGACTTTCCCGTAACCAATCCTAAAGCATCAATGCTGATTAGTATTTAGTGTCATAAACATAAGAATTTTAATTCTCAAACTTGTTTCGATAATGGTTTTATCAGTGTATGATCCCAGCGAGTCTCTTCTCCTTCCCCTGTCTTTAATTTCAATGTTTACGCTTTCTGTTCACTGCTCCTTGTATGCCAAAAAAAAAAAAAACGCTGCATTGCCCTTATTGGCAACTGGGAAGCTCGAATATCACGAAAAAGTTAGATCAGGACCACGGGGTTTTCGTTTCTTTTGTTCCAAAATGCCTGACAGTTCAACCTTCACACTATTCACGGTTAAAGTTTCATTTCAATGAATCAAATAGATTCGTCACTGCAAATATAAGGTATACCAGAGAAAGTAAAGACATAGTTCTGAGGATTGTTGAAATTATGCATAATTAACGCTTTTTTTTTTTTTTTCAATTAAGATGGTCGACCAAAGCTTAGATGAAGTGCTTGTGCTATTGGGCTTGCGTCTTAATGTATTCTATAAAAGACTGAAGCAGTAAACATTGCAAGTATTTTCATTAAATACGGCTTAAGATTGCAACTCTTATTGGTGTTGTAAGAGATTCACTGTACCCTTGGCTGCCGTTCCTTTTTGTTTATTGTTGCTAGATGGTGAAATACAATCCTCATCAATCACAAAAGTTTTAAATTTTTTGTACATTAATCCTCTCCTGGAGCTTCTTTCCAACAATTCATATCTGTCAAATGTTCCGGATTCTGATAAAGACATGACCACTTAACCTTAACCAACCATTTTATACATGTCAAAACCAATGTCATCTATGTTCTCTTTGAGATCACTTCAATTGGCAACTTTTTGTTGTTAATATTTTATTCTCTTACTTGATTCATCCTCGTGAACCTCTCTTATATGGGTTATTGGTGAGAATGCCAATTTTTTTCATTGTTTTGTGGCTGAAGGAATATGGAAATGTCACCACTGCAATTGGTCCCATCAAAGTGGAAGTCCTTGCATACCTGATCTCCAGAACCCTAAGGGGTATTTGCGCATGGCAATAAATACCAAAACCTTAAATCAGTGGGGACTGTGTTTCACTTTAGAAACTAAAGGTCAGTAAGTGCCAAGATTTCATGCTCGTAGCATTGGCTGTTGGTCAAACTGCAACGGGCTGAACCTTGTCAGTGGATTATTTAGTGATTTATGGCGAGCTGTTTTCTTTCATTATAGCTTGCTGATGTTAATATTTACGTCTGTCCATCTAAAATACTAATAGCCACAAAGTGGATCAGTTGCTTTAATTTCCTGACATTGGGGTATCTCTTCTTAGATAATATCTTCATGGAGTAATTGTCCTAAAACAAATATGGAACTTCAGTTTGGAATGTTGTGCGCATGCTGTGTGTCTATGACATTTTTTTGTCATTGTTGTCTGGTAATATTAGATTCCTTTGAATTTTTTTGTGTTTAGATATGTAAATACCTCCCTTATCATCTATAAAATGTGAATGCTGGTTTATGTTCTATTATACCAGTTATCAATTGCAAGTTTTAGATATTTAACAAAATCGTGGCATATTATTTGGACTTTTTCATTCAAATTTAAACGTTTCTTAATGTAAAAAATAGGTATCCCACAGTTTTTCAACAAAGTGTTTTTCTGTTGCATGGCTGCAGGCACTGAATCCATCAATGGAATTTCTGAAATGCAATCTGGAATTCCGAAAATCCCAAGGATGGAAGTCAATCATCAAGTTAAAATTATGGAGGATCAAAACTCTTTTGGTTTGAGCCCAGCTCCGATTGAACAGTTACATGAAGAAACAAATACAAGTTCCAAGCGTTTCGAAAATGCAACCAAAGTAGATGCCAACATTGACTTAATTGGAGAGATTGAAGAGGATTTCATGGAATTAGATGTTGAAAAAGTTTTAGAGAAACAAAATACACATGATTTGTACTGTCCAAATTGCAATTCATGTATCACACGAAGGGTTATCCTTCATAGAAGAAAGCCGCAAATTTCTTATATACACCGCAAGCCAAAGCGTGAGAAAAAGTTGGATCCTATTCCCAATTCTGTGGGTGATGGTCATATTGGTGACAAACCTGAAATATCTTCAGATGTTAGTCCAACAGCAGCACCTGATGAGCAAAAGAATGGTACAGAACAAGATCAAGAAGCATTCAGCTGCTTATCCTGCTTCAGCCTTTTCATTCCTATAGGTATCGTGTTTCTCATGCTGCATAATCATCTAGTATGCTACTCATGGTTAGGATAATAACAACTAAGTATGGCATAAAGATCTATACATGCAGTAGTAACCTCACATAGTCACACGTATACAATGTCTATTTTGATGTATGCTTGTATCTTATTTGTCACTTCCTTGGTATGAGTTTCTCATCAAATATATTTATTTTTATTTGAATATTTTAAATCATTACTACCTAGGGTGCTATATGGACTTGAAACCTAATCCATTTTTTAAATCTTGAAGGAAATGGTTGCTTCAAGATCTTTCAAAAGTTCTTCAGGAAGGGGAGGCAGAACGAGCACGCACAAAGTCCGCTAGAGATAAGCCAGAGGGAAAACATGCAAAGTTCTCAACAGATAGGCCAGAGAGAAAACATTCAAAGTCCACAAGGGATAAACTCTATTGAAAACACTCCTCAACAGATAAGCCAGAAGGAAAAAACACCAAGTCTTGATGGGATGAGCGAGAGAGAAAACATTCAAATTCCACAAGGGATAAACCCGATTGAAAGCACTCAAAGTCCTAAAGAGATAAGCCAGAAGGAAAAAACACTAATTCTTCAAGGGATGAGCCAGGAAGAAAGCACAGAAACTCCTCAAAAAGTAAGCCTCGATGAAGACACACAAAGTCCTCAAAAGCGAAGCCGAAATGAGAACACGCATAGTCCTCAACATATAAACCATCATGAAGGTGCACAATATCCTCAAAATATTAACAACAATGAAGATAGACAAAGTTCTCAAAAGATAAGCTACAATGAAGACAGACAGAGTCCTCAAAAGATAAGCCTCAGCGAAAATACACAGAGTCTTCTGGACATAAACCAGAATGAAAGCAAGCAAAGTCCTCAAAAGATACCTACAGCCAAGACAAATTGGATTGCATTTAATAAGGGCAAAGCTACTATTCATAAAGGTAGGATTAACTTTCCCATCATTAAAAGATGAAATTCTGTATGGCTATTTGCTCATGTTGTCTTTTTATGTTTATTGCTTACCTTTTTCTCTTTATATGGAGTTTGTGTTTCTTTGAAGGTTTCAGTTTGCCTTGGAATTGTTGTGTTGATGTTTTCCTCTCTGTTTCTAATCTTTTATTGCCACCAGAGCATTTTTGAATTGAATTGGTTGGAGTTTGAAGTATTGTCCTTTCAAGGTCCTTTTTTTTTGGGTAACAGTCTTTTTTTGACTCTATTAAACCTTAGTTTCAAAGGAAAGTTCTCATTAATGATTCACCCGACTTTTTTGTGCTTGCTTGATCTTTGAGGATGCAGAGGATTCAAAGCTATAGCGTCTTTGTGTGAGTGGTGATCTTTTCTTTATCTTTTTTCATTTCATTCCGTTGTCTGCTTTCTTAGATGAAAAACCTTGACCATCTTGGTCATTATCATCTTATCATTCTGACTAGGAAAAAAGTTTTTTGTGCTTTATCTGAAGTAATAGCATATTCTTTGTGACCTTGATTTCTATTAGAACTATATTTTTTTTCTTTTTAGTTTTCGTTATTGAGATGCTAATAAAATGATTAGTTACCTCTTTCTCTCTCAGTTCTGTTGCTCATCATCTTATCATTCTGAATAGGGTCATGCTGTTTGTGCTTGATTTTAAATAATAGAATATTCACTTAGACCTGATTGTGTTGGTAACGTGCCTTACTGCTTCAGTTAAGTAGTTGCTAAATAATTGGTCAATAGACCAAGTCTTTAGGAGATATTGGTATTATGACTTAATATTAGGAAGACATGACATTATGTTAGGAGTATTGACATTATGGCTTAATATTAGGAGTAGTGGCATAACATGACATTATGTTAGGAGAAGTATAATTTTAAGAAGTTTTTTATTTGTTTCAGCTCTATATAAAGAGCAATGATGTAAATACCAAATGCTTATAGATACAACAACAATTTGGCTATCAGAGCTTTCTTCTTGAGGGACCTGTGAGTTGAGTGAATACAAACACAAACCCAAAATACAACAAATCAAAAAGCCACAAACACCAATCACCTTCAAGAATGGAAACTAAAACCAATCTCTCCCAAATTTCACTACCAATTTTTGATGGTGAAAACTACGAAGCCTGGACTGTTAAAATGACAGTCTATTTGGAAGCGTTAGATCTTTGAGAAGTTGTAGAAGAAGACTATGACGTCCCGCCATTGCCGGCAAATCCAACAGTGGCACAAATGAAGACTCACAAGGAGAAGAAGACTAAGAAGTCCAAAGCTAAAGCTTGTCTTTTCTCTCCTGTTTCAAACACCATAGTTACAAGGACCATGAATTTGGAGTCAGCAAATGCTATTTGGGAGTATCTCAAAAAGGAGTACCAGGGTAACGAAAGAACAAAAAATATGCAAGTGCTCAACTTGATCAGAGAGTTTGAAATGCTGAAAATGAATGACATAGAAACCATCAAAGACTACTCTGATAAGTTGTTGGGCATAGTAAATAAGGTAAGATTGCTGGGTAAGGACTTTTCTGATGAACGAATAGTCCAAAAAATTATTGTTACTTTGCCTAAGAAGTATGAGTCTAAAATTTCTTCATTAGAAGAATCTAAGGATCTGTCGAGCATATCCTTGGTAAAACTGGTAAATGCTTTACAAGCACAAGAAAAAGGAGAATGATGAGGAAAGAAGAATCAATGGAGGGTGTTTTTCAAGTAAAGGCAGAAAACTCAGGAGGAGGTAAAGACAAGAAGAACAACAAAAAGAAAAAGGCTGGCAACAACAACAAGAACAAGGATGAAACTTATCTAGCTTGTCCACATTGCAAAAAAACAAATCATCCACAAAGGAAGTGTTGGTGGAGGCCTAATGTCAAGTGCAGAAAGTGTGGTAAGATTGGACACATGAAGCGGATTTGCAAGTCACAACAACATGAAGAGGCAAAAGCTTCTACTAAGCAATATGATGAGGACCAACTATTTGTTGCGACATGTTTTGCAACAAGCAACAGCTCAAGCGATTCCCGGTTGATTGACAGTGGCTGCAGAAATCACATGACCAATGATCAAGAGCTCTTCAAAAAACTTGATAAAACAATCATCTCCAAAGTAAAAATTGGAAATGGTGAATTTCTTTCAATCAAGAAGAAAGGAACCGTGTCTATAGAAAACTTAACAGGTTTGAAGTATATTTCTGATGTTCTATTTGTGCTTGACATTAACAAAAACCTGCTTAGTGTTGGCCAGTTGATTGAAAAATGTTTCAAAGTCATATTCTAAGACAAATGGTGCTTGATCAAAGACGCACAAGGCAAAGATGTATTCAAAGTGAAATTGAGAGCAAAAAGCTTTTCTTTAAATTTAATGGAGGAGGAGCAGATGGCATTTTCAAGCACTGTTAGCAATACAGAATTATGGCACAAAAGGCTCGGGCATTTCCATCATGCTGGGCTTCTATATATGCAAAAACACAACTTGGTGAAGGGTGTGCCGTTGTTGGAAGACAAGCTAGCTGATTGTGTGGCTTGTCAATATGGCAAGCAAGTTAGAAGATCTTTCCCTCAGACAGCCTGGAGAGCAACACACAAGCTTCAACTTGTACACACAGATGTTGGAGGACCTCAAACAACATCATCTTCAAATGGTAGTAAATACTATATTGCGTTTATCGATGATTATACCAGATTTTGTTGGATTTATTTTCTTAAATTCAAAATATGAGGTTTCTAATGTATTTTGGAAGTATAAAGCTTGGGTGGAGAATCAAAGTGGTTGCAGGTTGTGTACAATAAGGTCTAATAATGGGAAAGAATACACAAATAAGATTTTTGACAGGTTTTGTGAAGAAGCGGGTATTGAGCACCAACTCACAGCACCTTATACTCTACAGCAGAATGGAGGAAGTGAGAGAAAAAATCATAGCATTATGGAGATGACAAGGTGTATGTTGCATGAAAAGGAGTTACCGAAAAAGCTGTGGGCAGAAGCTGCAAGCATGCGGTTTTCTTCCTAAACAGACTGTCAACTAGAGCTGTGCAAGAAAAGACACCATTTGAAGCCTGGTTTGGTTACAGACCAGATTTACAGAATCTGAAAACTTTTGATTGTCTTTGTTTCTCTTATGTACCACAGGTGAAAATGGACAAACTTGAAAAGAAGGCAGAACCGGGAGTTTTCATTAGATACAGCAGCTCTTCCAAGGCTTACAGAATTTTTCAATCATAAAATGAAAAAATTATTGTAAGCAGAGATGTCAAGTTCATGGAGGATAAACAATGGACCTGGGAGGAGTCAACAAAAAAGCAATTGCCAAAGACTCCACAATATCTTGATAACAACATAGACGATGTCCCAGTTCGTGGTACAAGATCTTTATCTGAAGTTAATAAAAGGAGCAATGTTGTTGTCTTTGAGCGTACATAGTTTAAAGAAGCAAAAAAAGATAACAAATGGATTGAAGCAATGAGAGAAGAGCTTAGGATGATCGAGAAGAATGGTACTTGGGAGTTGGTGGACAGACCTCAATACAGAAAGGTCATTGGAGTCAAATGGATTTACAGAACCAAACTTAATGCAGATGGTTCTATTAACTAATACAAAGCCAAATTAGTTGTGAAGGGGTATAGTCAAGTGTTTGGGGTAGATTTTTCAAAAACTTTCGCTCCAGGCTTGGACACAATCAGAATGTTACTTGCTTTGGCTGCACAAAAGGGATGAAAGATTCACCAGTTGGATGTAAAATCTGTTTTTTTAACAGTTATCTTCAAGAAGAAATTTATGTAGAGCAGCCTGAGGGATTCTAAGTCAAGGGACAAAAGGAGAAGGTCTATTTGTTGAAAAAGGCTTTATATGATCTTAAACAGGCTCCTAGGGCCTGGTGCAGCAGGATTGATGAATATCTTCAAAGCCTTGAATTTGTTAAAAGTCCAAGTGAAGCCACATTATATGTGAAGAAAACAGATGCTAACTTAATTATAGTTTCTGTGTATGTTGATGATCTCATTGTAACAGGAAGCAATGAAAAGCTAGTGCAAAAATTTAAAGCCGAAATGCTCGAAGTATTTGAGATGACAGATCTCGGTTTGATGTCCTACTTTCTGGGTACGAAGGTTAAGCAAGACCATGATGAAGTCTTCATATGCCAAAGAAAGTATTCAAAGGAAATTCTAAAATAATTTCACATGGAAGATTGCAAAAGCAAATGCAAACCGATGAATCAAAAGGAGAAGTTTAGCAAAGAAGATGGAGCTGAGAAAGTTGATGAAGGCCAATACAGAAGTTTAATTGTTTGCTTGATGTATCTCATAGCCACAAGACCAGATATAATGTTTTCAGTAAGCTTACTATCAAGATTTATGCATTGTGCCAGTGAAGCACATTTTCAAGCTGCCAAACGGATTTTAAGATATATCAAGGGCACTACAAACTATGACATTAAATATTCTTGCTGTCATTTTTTCCAGCTTCATGGTTATTTTGACAGTGATTGGGTAGGTTTTGTTGATGACATGAGAAGCACAACGGGTTTTTGTTTCCGTTTGGGTTCAAGAATTTTTTCTTGGTGCTCAAAGAAGCAAGATGTGATAGCTCAAAGTACAGCAAAAGCAAAATTTGTTGCAGCAAATGCTACAGTTAACCAAGCAATTTGGATCAGGAAAATACTTGCAGATTTACATATGAAACAAACTAAGCCGACAGATATTCATGTTGATAATCAAGCTGTAATTGCAATTTCCAATGATCCTGTTTTTTATGGAAGGACAAAGCACTTCAAGATCAAGCTGTATCACTTGAGGGAAGAACAGAAGGTGGGTGAAGTTAAGCTGCTCTATTGCAAGACAGAGGATCAAATTGCAGATGTATTAACTAAGACTTTGCCAAAAGCTAGATTTGAAATGTTAAGAGACAAATTAGGCCTCTATAGCTACTAAGGCAAGGAGGAGATTTGTTGGTAACGTGCCTTAGTGCTTCAGTTAAATAGTTGCTAAATAATTGGTCAATAGACCAAATCTTTAGGAGATTTTGGCATTATGACTTAATATTAGGAAGACATGGCATTATGTTAGGAGTAGTGGTATAACATGGTATTATGTTAGGAGAAGTGGCATAATTTTAGGAAGTTTTTTGTTCAGCTCTATATAAAGAGCAATGATGTAAATAACAAATGCTTGTAGATACAACAACAGATTGGAATAATCTACCTATACCTTCATTTCAAATGTAAGCTTTTTCTTCCTTTAGCTCTCTCTCTCTCTCTCTCTCTCTCTCTCTATTTGATGAGTTGCATATGGAAATGCAAAATCCTGCTGAGTGGTGTATACTTTCTTCTTTATTTTCAAATATAAGGAAATTGATGTATTACTGATATTAAATGTGTTTCCTAAAATTATTTGTTCAAATTGGTCATGCTTTGACAGTACAAAGTGCTTCAGTGCCAACCCCATCAATTACCAACGGGGAACATATAGATGGCGCAGCTATAAAACCCGAAGAACCTGGAATAAGTAACATATTTTCTTCAACGAACAGCTCTCGACTTGACAAGGTGAAACCTGAACCCAGGGAGAATGAGGCAGATGCTGACATCTTTCAGAGAAATGCTGGTATGTGCATGTTTGTTAGGCTATGCATCGATTCTGAGAAATGCTGGTATGTGCATGTTTGTTAGGCTATGCATCGATAATTAGACGCTCACCAAAAAACCTCCTTTGCATCTGATATAGTGTTACACTTGATATAACCCGCTCTTTCTCAACATGTGAAAGGAACTTTTTAAGCTCAAGAGTTATTCATCATCGTCTTTATCTTTTGAATTCATATACAAGTCTCTTCGAGGTGATTAATCTTATTAAATCTGTGTTTGCTTGCTCTTATAGCAGTATTATAGCTCAATGTTGCGGCCTTTAATTGAATATTTAACTTTAGTTTCTTCCTTTGAATAGGAAAAATTGCTCTCTCACATTTATTGACTCATTTACTTGATGTTGTAATGCATTCTATTGCAGTTTACTTTCATAGAAGCTCTGATTTTTCTGCATCTTCTGCCATTGCAATATGATGCAGGGGACAATGAGATAGAGGATATAGAAGCTGGTCTACTTAATCCGACATTATACCCAAGGACGGAAGTGGCACCTTCATCTCAAAGCAGAACCCAAATGGAACGTAGAAGTGCTGGTACTGGTGAAGCTCAGGAATGGGAAATTCTAAAAAGCATTGTCTACGGTGGATTAATTGAATCAATCACAAGTTTAGGTGTTGTGTCTTCTGCAGCAGGTGCTGGTGCTGATACAGGTAAGTTTTTTCTCTTTTTCTTCTCTCTCCAGATTCCATCAAATGGTTTGAGTAGATGCATATTTTGTCATATTCTCTCTCTCTCTCTCTCTACACACACACACACACACATAGCCTAGATATTTCTCACCAATAAATGATTCTTAATGGCTGCATTTACTTTCATAGGTTTAAAGAACTATTTGAACTTGAAAATATTTAATGGCTCCACTTCCTTGCATGCCATGCCTATAACTGACTCTTTTGGGAAGTTATGCTTGCTTGCAGATTCATAGGCCAAGCCTGCCCAATAATAAGCACTGCCTATAATTTTATGCTTTTGTCATTCTCACCTAGTTTTTTCTTTGTAATTGCAGTGAATGTTTTGGCTTTGGGATTGGCAAATTTGATTGGAGGACTTCTCCTCATCAGTCATAATGTGAGTTTCTTCCTGGTGAATAATGTTCATTAGTTAGCATGATGCATGATAAAATTGAAAGTTGTCTGTTAATATGTACATTTTAATATGTAATAATAGTTTTAATATATTATTAATCCACGAGTATTGTACTGAAGATGGGAGCTGTATCTAGATTCACTTAGAAATTCCAATCCTACAAGTGCACGATAATTTTTTTTTAAATTATCCTTCGCCTTACTGACACATGTTCCTCAACACAGAAGGCTTTTTTTTTTTTTTTTTTCATTTTAGTGTTTGTAAATATGCATTTTCACGGTCAGACACTTTTCACATAGTTAGATCTTTCTTGGTTTCAGTACTGAGCTAGCTTGCATATAGGTGGTTTAGAGTTTTTATTTATGTTTTCAACCACGGCTATGTAATTTTAGAGTTGACAAATTACTTGTAATTTGTCTCATTTCTGGCAACTAGACTTACAATTAAACTTCACAGCTTAGAGAACTGAAAAATGACCAATCTCGTGGGGCTTCCACTGAAATCAACGAGGAAGATCGGTATCAAGCACTGTTAGGACAGAGACAGAATTTTGCATTGCATGCGACTGTAGCTATTTTATCATTCCTCATTTTTGGCTTGGTTCCTCCTGTTGTCTATGGATTTTCATTTCGTAAGAGTGATGATAAAGACCTCAAGCTTGCAGCGGTGGCGGGTGCTTCCTTAGTATGCATCATTTTGCTTTCACTTGGGAAAGGTCATGTTAGAAAACCGCATAAAACTTACTTCCGGACTGTATCATACTATGTCATCCTGGGGATTATGGCTTCTGGAATCTCGTACCTAGTTGGTGAACTAATCAAGAAACTCTTAGATCAGCTTGGTTTGTTTGAGTTGAGTTCGGCTTTCAGTGTGCCGTCTTTGGAGACAATACCGTTGGAGGTGGGACGAGCATCCTATTGAATTCCATGGCATTATGAAGTAAAGGTTGATCGGAATAAATGATGCCATGAGCATCAATTTTCATTTAGTCATGTAGCATGTTTTTAGCTTTGCGGCAATGAAGAAACTTGTTAAAGAAATAAGTAACATTTCCTTCTGATTGATGGAAATTGAAATTAAACATTCTAGTCGTTTTGGGTACATTTCCTTCATTGTTTCTTTCTAGTTTGGGGTTGCAATCAGGTTACATTTAGTTACAGTTACAAGCTCTAAAGGATCATAAGAATGGTAGATGAAATGTATCTATCTGGGGTTTAATCTTGGGGCTAGCACCCAAAAAAATTAATTTCTTTGAATTTATAAGATCAATGTGAGAGGTGTATTCTTGAAATCATCTGCGAACAAATTATTTGGAGATACTCTGACCATAATACCAAAAAAAGAAATGTATCCATCTAGGTTTGTTTGGGCTTAATTACTCTCCGGTTTTAAGGTATTATCACAGGGCTTGCAAAGAGTGACAATTTGGCATATTTCAGGTTAAATTATATTCATATGATGTAAAATATTAAAGTTATTGTGTTAAATTTATATATAATTTTTATAAAATTTTATTTCATGTCAAATTCATATATTTTTCCTAGTGCAGTAGCGGCAAAGTGTGATAATAATATCTGGAATGTTATTGGGAAAGCCAAGGTTCCGAACGTAGTTAACTAGTTGTTTGAACAACATTACACGACTTAATTAGAACTTTGCTGGATATTAGAAGAGGAAGGTCGTCTAAACTCGTACGAATACGATCAGAAACAAGGACAATAATTCTCATTATAGATGGAGATGGGCCGTGACTGTTTGGAACATAAAGGCTTGGATTAGCTTGGGGTCTGGTGAGAAAGTAGAGATGAAATTACACAACAATCTAGAACAATTACGCCTGATAGCAACTTCATTGATAATACAAACTAAAAAAACTCCCCAAGGAAAGTTACAAACCAAAGCCAAATAATAGAACGACACATAATTAAAACAGACAAGCAAACCCTAACACATTCGTGTCCAAAAACCACACAAAAAGAAAAAAGTAAGCACAACATAGTCAACCAAACTGTATGGCGTAGACTTATGGTCACATCGCCCATTATTCTCCAAATCTTGTCTTATCTTTTTACCCCACACAATCAAACACATTAGAAGAAGAAAAACCATACATAAAGTATAAAGCTTTTCCATTCTACATCGATATGATTACTTAGCGTCGAAAACTCCTGACCTGCCGTGGTGCTTCAACCTCGTCCTCTCGGAGCTTCACCAAAGTGTAGGTGACAGAACCAACCAGGGCACCCAGCGTGGGCGCTATCAAGTAAATCCACAATGCCTTGTAATTTCCTGCTGCCACAGCTGGCCCCAATGTCCTCACTGGATTCATTGAACCCCCACTACTTGGCCTGCAAACAAAGGTCAAACACAAATTTCTTTTAACACCACTATTATTATTTAGACCATTTATTAGCTACTTTTTTTTTCGGGAATAACACCAAAATCCGACCTCTAGTCTTTGCTATTAGATATCTTTGCCGTCGACCTACACCTACCTGCTCTATATATATGTGTCCAGTGATTTAGGATTATATTTTATACTACGTATTTCAGAATAATAATTACATTAGAGATTAGATTAGATTATATTAGAGATGACCAGTTTACGAGTGTTGAAGCTTGACTATCCATTACAACTTGCAACCGACAAGCATCACAAATAATAGAAGGGAGCATCAAACCATGGTTGGCCAATGGCTAGCTACCGATGTTTTCAACTTGTCACGTCAGTACGTAGCGAAGCAAGTTATACATTAATTATTAAAGTGTGCATATATACTATATATATTGAATGATAACAAATAAAAGTGTATACAAATTGACATGACATTATAATAGATCATCGGAAATTATTTTGATGTTTTTTTTTCTTATAAAGTAATTAATGAAATAGTGGGTCAAACTCATTCTTAAATACGAGTATTCCCATTAAACACATTTTTTTTTAGAATTAAATACCACGCGTGTTTGACCCTTGAATAAAAGCTTAAAAAATATTTAAAAAAGGGTTAAAATTCTATATTCTACATTTTTTTTTGTCTTTACATGACCAAAGAAAAGTCTAATATCTTTAATGTTGAAAAAAATTAAAAAAAAAAAAAACAAAGTGAGTTATAATTAAAGAAATATGATATGCAGTTCAATGCGTGCATCGAAATAGTAGCAAGTATTTTATTAAAATCAAGTTGAGACAAAATAAATACTAAACTAATTAAACCTAATTGTGACATGCTGTAAGCAAAAGCGAGAATGGATTAAAAACAATTAAAACATAGGAATATGAAGCAGGAATGTGACAATTAGAACTCACCCAGCCACAAGAATGTTAAGCATGACAGTCGCCCCAACAGCAATTCCCGCCAGCTCTCCAACCTGTCCAAGACAGTAGGAATCAGAGAGTTGAGAGCAGATGGTTAAGATTGAATTGGGTCAGTGACAGAAGAGCAAAGACAACATACCGCACGGGTGTCTGTGGCGACAGCGGTAACAACGAAGAGAAGATTGAAAGTAATAAGGAACTCGAGTGCAAAAGCTTGCCCATGGCTGACGGAGGGGACAGTGACGCCGCCTGACATGAAGGGATGAAAGACTCCCTTGAGAGCGAACGAAGCACAAATGGAGGCCGAAACCTGAGCTGCTATGTAGGCTGGAACCTGAGTCCATGGAAAGTGACGACAGGCAGCAAATGCAATGGTGAGAGAAGGGTTAAGATGAGCTCCAGAGATGTGTCCGGTTGACAAAATTATTATCATCACGGCCAGCCCTGCACACGCCGCATTTCCTATCAGCGTCTCCGCTCCAGAATACTTCTGGTTCACTATTGGTCCCGCTGTAGCCGCAAATATCAGAATAAAAGTTCCCACAAATTCTGCTCCAAGCTGCATAAATCCATTTCCAAACCATTGTTAGTTCTATTAGTATACTGGTTTCAAAAACCTGCTCGTTTTATGGTAATTTTGTATCTTAACATTCAATAATTTATCTTAGGTGATTAGATCAAACTGCTTGGAGAATTTCTCCTGCAAGTCTAGTTATGAATAGTGACACCCACTAACCACTAGCTCCACATAATCCAAAAAGGAAAGCGCACTAAAAATAAGAGTCGCTGGCTTTCATTCTCGGTGGAAAAATGAAAACCCTAGTTTGCTGGCTAGTTGACCAAATCTTTGTTTTCCACTATTCTGAGTGGAAGAAGGCCTCCCATATGTTTCAAAAGGATTCCTTAGTGTTTGAAAATGACGAAAAGTACCCCCAAACTCTACTATTCTTCACTCTTCCCATCCATTATACGATGAACTTGCTGCTTTTTGTGTTCGAAAGATTCTAGGGAGTACTTATTAGCATCTAATTATTGTTAGCGGCTTCCATATTACTGAATTCCATTCCATTTCATTGTGCACAAAACAAAAGGAAAAAGGGTTGTGTGCATCCCATGATTTCTAAAGAAAATGAAGAAACAAGTCAGAGAGCATGGGCTTTCGGCGGATAAAGTCTAAGCTGATTATTAAAGATTAATGCTGGTGATCTCCAGGCGTAAAAGGGGCTAAATCGGGTTCATATTTAAATGAACCGGTTCGAAATCTACTCTACTAGCTACTGCATTATTATATTGTTCTAAGTGAAACCTTGCAAACGTATCATTACTGACCAATGATTCTGTCAGAAATTAACTCTTTCTCTCAAGTGGGGCCTCTGAATGATGTTGTCACTGCCAGGGCTTTGGCGCGTATAGCAACTAAACGCCTAACACCACTACCCTACCCATGTTATTTGACGTAATAATACTCCATACCAATGCTAGTTATAAATTACCATTGTTTAATTAATAAAGAAATATGAACTGAGACACAAACACAGAGAGAGACAGAGAGCGGTGGCACCTTGCGGGTAAGAGAGACGTCAGGTGCAGGGAAATCAGCGAAGCATGTGTGAGGTTGACCCCACGTTGGTGCAGTCACCGGAAAGCATTTGCATCGTGGCATTGACTTCCGATCATAAGACAGCGAGTCCACCCTCATGGACGTGAACAGCGGTCCACCTGGCGTTCCCGGAGTTGCCGGCGCCGACGGCGTAGGTGTTGCAGTCTCCTCGTCAGGCATTTTCTCTTCACAAAAACTTTTTTTTTTCTTTTTTTTTTTTTGCAATAACAAAGAACAGATTTTTTTTGGTTTTTTAGAATTGATGATAGATAGGACAGACAGACGACTGTTACATGATTTGGCAGCTTTTATAAAGGTGTCGCTACAGGGCTGATTTAATCTTCGCCACGAACCGTAACGATCAGAACAAGGATGGTTAACAAATTCTATGGAAACATTATACTATAACTGCTGATAACTATACTTTTTTTTTCTTTTTTTTGGATTGAAACTGAAGAGATGCAAATACACTAAATTACATGCTGTGCAGGCTTTTATAAAAGTGTGGCTAAGGAATAGGAGAAATTAAGAAGTTAGCCAGATTACAAACTACTATTAACTAGACCGATAAAGCATCAACTACTTGCATAGAAAATCAAAA
The DNA here is from genome assembly GCA_033439115.1 of Firmiana major. Classification (NCBI taxonomy): domain Eukaryota; kingdom Viridiplantae; phylum Streptophyta; class Magnoliopsida; order Malvales; family Malvaceae; genus Firmiana; species Firmiana major. The sequence goes on from CM065897.1 coordinate 85,794,704, forward strand.
CAAGAAAAAAAGATTTGGGTTTTTTTTTTTTTTTTGAGAATAGGATTTGATCTAGGAAAAGCAAAACTTACATGCTTCAAATGTTTTTTTAAAGGTAAAGCTAAGGAAGAGTGAAAACGAAACGATCCAGGTTCAAATGAAAGAGAATAGAAGGCTGAAAACAGGGCAAATCAGGCGCTTAGTTGCTGATGGAAGAAGAAGATGGGAGGCATAAATGAGAGTTCCAGAGTGCATACACGACGAGGATGACGAGAGATGTATGAAGAGGAGACTTGGGGCGAAGGCTAGCTATAAGTGAAGAGGTAGTAAGGGATTGATTAAATGCAACAGGCATTTATAACGGAAATCGAGGCTTGGGTGACCATTTGTTCAGAACATGCAAAAAAGTCAATGCACATCCCATCACTTGGAACCGCTCTGAAGTAATATCACGTATTACATAAGAAAATTGCGTTAAATTTTATATTATACATTTAATATAATTTTTTATTTTTTATATTTTTTATTTTTTATTAAATTTTAATGCATATTATTTTTTATTGTATTATTTTTTATATATAAAATTATCATATTTATTTTAAAAAAATAATTTATATTAATATCATTTTAAAAAGTAAATTTTTAGACATTACTAAAATTATTCAATCAAATATAATTTTAAAAATATATAACTAATATCATAAATTCACTCTAATCAAATCAATTATTAATAACTTAATTAATTTTGATTAATTATTATCATTAAAATGAACTAATTATTATCATTAAACTGAACAGTTGACTTATAAAAATATAATTTAAAAAAAACAATCTTAATAAAAACATTTTTATTTTCAATCTAAAAATTTTGAAATAAACTTTTATAGTCACTTTTCAATTAAAATCAAAATTTTTAAAGACATTATAAAAAATAACTCAAAGAAAAAGAGTTAAAAAATTTTATCCAAAAATAAATTTTTTTATTAAATTTAGGATAAAAATACTTTATTTTGCATATGACAATATATAATATTAATTATATATCTTTTAAAAATAATTATATATTAAAATTTTCTTAGACCTTAAAATTCCATTTATTAAAATGATACCAATATAATTTAAACCCTTCGATCATTGTTAGCTGGAGTCCCCGGACCCTTCAAACTAATAAACTTCATGGCCACCGTTGGATGGGAGTAAAACCCGATCCAATGTCAAATTAACTAAAAGTCAATGACAACATCCCATCATCCTGACAGCTCTTTGGCTTCAATAAAAGAGCGTTAAAGTGACCAGAGCTTCGGCTCACAGACGTTTTAAGAGCCGTCCGATCTTAAGATTTAATGATGATCTCCCCCAACTCTGATCACATCCGTTGTCACGACATCATTTTCCCTTGTTAATACAATAATATTATTAATAATACACACCACCGCCCAATAATGCTATAAAGAAAAGCGAGCAAGCGAGCAAGCCAAGCCAACCCACCTGACCTTAGAGAAACAAAACAGATACAATAATAAAGGAGAAGTATATTTAAATGAACTTTATTTAGGGCGTAGCCCCTATCATCCTCATCATGCTACAAATATGCCTTAGCGTACGTTTTGCTTCTTAAAATAATTAGCTGTTTCTTTTCATTTTGTTTAATCTTTGTTCTTCTTTTAATATTAGCCAACATTACCCGTATATGGATTTCCTGCAAAGTTAATAAAATTGACTCAAGCTTTAAAATTTATATAAATTTGATTCATTTTGAACTAAACAAAAAAATTAATAATATAATTTCACCGAATTCAAATTCAACTCAATCCGATGTTATAAAATCAATTTTGAATATTTTTATTTCTTTAATTATTAATGATTGAAATTAAAGTTGTGTAAACTTAAATTAAAATTTATAATTATGTTTTAATCATTCTTCCCAAAGATTATTGATTATTTTATTTTATTTTATTTTACATATAATAATTAAATATATAAGTGTATAACAGATATAAGGCTTACCTTAAGATCTAAACTTTGTGCCTCATCATTGCATTAAGATTCCATTGTCTGAAAATAATTGATAAAAAAACGTTTTTTTAAAATTTGTTACCATTACATGAAAATAGAATAAGGTAAAGAAATGGCAATAGGGAAATACAATGATCCTACTTTTTGGTTTAGTAGCCCACTCCAGAATCCTGGAATCATTCATTCAGGTTCACTCTTTTTGTGCCTTGTTCTTCTATCTAATAATACTTCTTCTGCAATCTGCATCATTGATTTTGATTCCTTAACCCCATTGGATGAACAACATTCCAAAATTGTGACTGAAGGCTGAGAAGCAGACCTAATTAAGACCTATTTCTCCATTTTTTCTTTCTGTTTGGTCACGGGGTGTCGGTATATTTTCCTAAACTTCTGTCAGAAGAGGGAATGATTAACAGAAGGAAGAAGCTAGATTTGCTTGAAATGAAACTTGATGGAAAATAACATTGTCTGGCCCGCTACTTGTCCATGCTCAACAACAAGACAATATACGGCCTATTATTCGCTCTTCGTTTGTCACCATACAAACACATCAATTCCATTCACAAATCCGTATTCCAACTCAATTATTGAATTCCAAATAATTTAAATTAGTTTGTTTATAAATTTATCTAGATCTTATTATTTGTAGATATAATTCATATTTGTATTATATAAAATTTTATGTGTTAAAATTTATACTGACATATTAAATATAAATATTTTTTAATTTTTATTAAATTTATATAATTTTTTTATCAAATTTTAATTTATAGACAAAATTATCATGTCATTTATCAAAGGTATGTGAATTAGCTGTACGTGTATTTCAACATAATAGGGTGATGTGCGGTGACCCTTCATTCCACGAAAGTTATATACATCATTAGAATTTTTTATTTAAACCAATGTATTTAAACCTGCGAATAAAGTCATAAAGGTCTAATTAAATACTTCTCTAGGATTAAATAATGCACAAATGACTTGTTTTAAAAATTATTCGGTAGCACGACGAGGCTGCCTCTCTAAGTGGAGACTATGCACCTTTCTCTTTTCCTTTTTTTTTTTTTCTTTTTTCTTCTCTTTTCTTTTCTTTTTTTTTTTTCTTTTCTTTCTCCTTAATGGGTGTGGGGTTTATGCACATGATTAACAGAGAATACTTGACCAACAAGGTCACAGCCACAATCTTAGTTCTTCGTAATCCGTGTTTAGCTAGGTAATTGTTCGAAGTAATCTTGAACAATTTATAAGAAATTTTACAATTTTAAAATAATACAAATAAAATAATTTAAATGATATAAATTAAATTTTAATATAAAAATAAAAAAAATTAAAACATTGACACAATTTTTAATATAATTTTTATATTTTCTACAAAATGAACGCATATTATATATGTATATATGCAAATTACTAAATACAGAACTTAAATTTTCAATAACCACAAAGCAAATTGAAAGTTCATGCGAGAGCACTCGGAGGCAAATTGTAGTGGAGATCCTTTTCGAGAGAGGTGGCTTAATGATGAAATTTGGAACTCAAACCAAAGCCAGGAACTCCCTTATTTCCTTTCCTTTCTGTTGTCCAATATGATCCGCTAGTTTAGTCAGCGGATGAAGCGGAACTCGATTCTTTTCTTTCTTCTTTCTTTTCCCTTGTCCGTTCAAAAGGTGTTTGAGTAGCAGATTCATTTTATTATTATAAGATAAAAACAAAAGCCCAACTACCCATCACGCACAGAAGTGACCAATCCCTGATTCCTAAATGTCAATTCTTAGAGTACTTTGTTCATTGATTTAATTGTGTGTGTTGTATTGATTCCCACATTCTCTCTGCTCTTATCAATGTAATCATGAACCGGAGAAATTAAAAATACCCATGAAAACAACATTCATCTTATTTTATTTCCTAATTCTGCCTAACCTTTTTTTTTTGTTTTTTTGAGAATAAAATTTAAGGGTAAATGAAGTTAACTCAGCTCTGAAGAGAGGACGAATCCAAAGTCTATTTTAAAATTTACAAATTTATTAAATTTTTAAATTTATAAATTATCTACTAATAAAAGACCATATAATTCAACCCCAAATATTCCACACGAAAATTTAAATGTCGTTGGCCTTTAATCTCCGTAATTCAGCGGGAGTTGCAGCATATACAATGGATTAAATTAGAACTGAGAGGTAAAGTGGGAAGTTACTGTGGAGTGATGATTGCATGTGAGTGGTTTGACCATCGAGTGCTTGATTCTGTCAAAGGAGCAGCTTTAGTATTTATTAGAGTTTATTTTGTGGCACTAACTTTGGGATCGGGACGTGATTGGTGAGTGGAAGATACTCCACGTGATTCTCAATGAGAGTTGAGAGCAATTAGGGGCCATGCTTTCCATTCTGTTGCCTTCCCTTTCCCATCCACTCTTAACCTTTCTAGCCAATTGGCCATGGCCATGGATTTAGCTTTCAACTTTTGTAACAGAATGCCAGCCATATGCTGCAGGAAGCAGCAATCCCACAAGAGGTCACTAGAAGCTTCTCTCTGCTTCACTTTTTTTTTTTTTTTTTAGCAGGGAAACACATGGCTACAGCTTCTTTTGAAAACAGATAAAAGAGGCTCTTCCTGTACTGTACAGTTATGTAATAGTAATACCATAAATGAGAGAGTTTCCATGCATGAAAGCTTTTGGTGACAAGAGTGAGAAAAAGTCTCTGAATGATGTTTGTATATCCAGCAAGCAGCAAGAAGAGAGATTCAGCGGTACATCCGCATGCAAAAAGCTCGTTAATTGTCTTCCTTAGACTTGCTTCATAGCCTTAAAAAAATACTTGAGTAAAAAATAATGGCATTTAGCACATGCTGCAGGGACAGGAATACGTAAGAAACGCGTTAAAGCATAAATCATAGTCACTCAAGGTTATTAGCCAGCACAATTAACCTATTATTTTAGTTATTTATCCAGCTGATGATATAAGCTATGCCCAATTAAACAATTTTATCTCCTAAAGGGCTAAAACCAATTAGAACTCCAACCGCCAAACTCTTACTCAGCAAAAAACAAAGGTACCGACTCTTCAGAACCAGCAACCTTCTCAGGGGCCATGCTAAACTAAACATCGGCAGACGGCTGCCTTCCCCACACTTAAAGATTATTCGATAAACTATAGCTCAATTCCCTTTCTAATAAGTTTCAGGGGAAGATTCTTTATTCAATCATCCACCACATATTCTTAATTCTATTGATAATTCATGTATTTCCTCAAAAATAAAAACTTCCTATAATTTTTTTTATAGACCAGAAAACTATTTTTATTCTTGTTATTGTATAAATGATAAATTTCGACACCTTGCAGTTAATCTCATAAACACAACAACTCTAACAAAAAACAATTTTGTCAGAAAATACCAAATGAAGATTTAGAGTGAAGGACTAGTTTCTACTTAACCTCAAATGAGCTTTGTATTTTCAATCAGCAGAAAGGCCTGTGGACCACCGACAAAGCATTTCACTCAATCTTTATGCCTTCCCAGCATTACATAAACCAACCCATCGCTAGAAAGATGTGTGAAAAGGAAAAAGAAAAACAAAAGGGAAAATCAATTATTATTGCTTTTCAAAATGATACTTCTGCCTAAACAACTCTACTAAATTCTCCGCAGCAGCTGTAACATTATGCACAAGACACGTGTATAAAATTAGTCAAATAGTTTTTTTTTTCTTTCGAGATGCAAAATAGCATATTAAACCATACATGATATGGTAAACACTGACTGCACAAACTTATATTGAGTTGACACGCAAGTGAGACAGAGACAAGTTATTAAAGTTCAACTTCTAATTCCAATAGGAATACAAATATCATATTCAAGTAACTTAATTTATTCACATGAACAAGAGGTAATTACTTTCTAGCAGTGTTGTGCCGAATATAAAAGACAAGGATCAAAGACTATCTTGCAAATATGCTGAAATAAACACAACCAATGCACAGATAGAAAGGCCTAATAAAAGACCTGCAGGAATCAGTTTCCGAGTAGCTGCCAACCGTATCCCTAAAACAGTAACCAGAGAGAGAGAGAGAGATAAGGATAAGACCTCAAATTCCACTGAACAAACATGAAATGCATCTAAAATTTTGTGCGCATGCAGCATAGTCACCACCGAATATGGTAACAGTAAAAGTATAGAAAAATTCAAAAAATGAACATACCAAACACAGAGGAGAACAGGAAGGCAGATCCAAACCCAAGGGCATCACCAAATTCTTTCGTCTCTGATGCTTGCATAAGAAAATAAGCCTGAACAGGACAACCAAATATTACACATAAGTACTGCATTTTACAAAAGAATAACTTCTATTTTAAGAAGAAACCAGCTTTCACAGGCAAACTAAATTTTAAATGATCAGTACAGAAATGACCCTGAGCACCCAACAAAAGTCAAGCAAATTGAAGCGAAGAAAACAGAAGAGATAGCACAAAGAAGTCGAATTATGTTAGTTCTTATAATATTACATTGAGATCAGGTGAAGATCTTTCGTTGGAAAATCCCCATGGTGCACAAAGATAAATCATTCATTTGAACGAGGGACATAACAGACAATGGTAATTGTATTGATTTAGACAAACATTTTCACTTGTTTCATGATTCGTAGGAGGATGACAAAAATTAATGGTGGCTATGATGTGATTAGCGGGAAAAAAATGAAGAATGTTAGCATTAAGATGATTAATAAAATGATTAACCTTTAAGAGGCTATTATAGCTCACAGTAAGGTACTTCATAGATGGAATAAGATGTCTGCCAAGATTGTTGATTCAATCTTGATGAAGTGGAGTGAAAATTTGAGATGTAACCCTCACTTTTCTCATTAATGACTTTAGGCTGTTGCAATAGGAAATCAAGTGAAGATGCAAGTCAAAATTTGGAAACGTCAGTGGCTCAATGCTTTGAATGGTGGCAGAGGTCAACAATTAAAGAAATAATAAGAGAAGGAAATATGAAAGATGAGATGGAGGAGAATTATGTACCCCACAGAAAGAGGAAGAACCATATCCCAACTCTTTTATTTTCCCGAGGTCAAAAGATAACTAATTATACTATCTACCCATCGAGTGCATAAATGAATAGCATTCAATTCAGATAATCATAAAATTTGTAGTGAATTGAATGATGTAACTTCCCAAACTCAGAAGATGACTAACTGAATGCCTATGTAGACAAAATCACAGTTACAGGTTGCAATAACACTCACATTAATGTTAATTAGGGAGTTGTGTCTCAAATTGCAAAAGTGAACTATTGAGCAGCATTATGGCCTGAACAACACTCTGAACTATCAACTATAATATTGAGTTACGTGACCTAAAGTGGAGAAAAGCACATCTTAACCAGGTATTAAACTAAAAATATACACAGAATCCAAGAAGATGACAATTAATGTTCATCAAAGGCTCGATTAGCAGTGCATTAAGTACTTGAGAACAATGAAAATGAGGCATATGCAATCAAACATGATTTTTGAAATTGCGAATGCAAGCTTAAGAAGTGTCCAGTGACAAAAGAACATGCCTCAAGCAACCTTATTTTAAGGAATGACAAAATGAGATTCAGTTGAAATATGAGAGAAAGACCGGTCTAAACAATACTAGTATCTAAGGGGAGGTCCACGACAAGCAAATTTCAAATGTGTAAAAACAAATCCAACTTTTAGTTAATACATTCCAGAAAAAGAGAGCGACTCAAAAAATAAGTTAGATTTGTAGTATGAAACAAGGACAACAACCTATGGTGTCTTGTCTAGGAAATGAAGGTTTCAACAGGATTTTCATAGTAGCACAGCAATCCAACATTGGAAATTATAATAAATCTCAAAAGCTCCTACAGTAGCACCGAAGAACATTTTTTGGGGGGGATAAGCTAAAAATAACAGGACAACCCAGTACACAAGGCTTCCATATTGTGGGGTCTAGGAAGGGCCAAAATGTATGCAATCTTCCCTCAGCATTAACAGAGAGGTTGTTTCCACTTAAATCCGTGACCTTCAAGTCACAAAGGAACAACTTTTGCCGTTGCACCAAGGTTCCCCTCTAGGTAACAAAGATTTTTTTTTTTTTAAGCTAAAAATCTTTTATTCATCCAAGAGGCAGGAGAGACCAGCTACATCATAGTACAAGGCTGCATGCAAGTCAACAGCAGTACACCAATAAGAAAAACTACAGTCTACAGACAGCAAGTAGAGAAATGCAACTCATATGTAAAAACAGGAAAATAACAAAAATCAATCAAAAATACTTTGTGTGATGCCCCAGTTTTGACAGTACCACAAATTAGCCTGATATGATATTAAAACCACTTAGAAGAGCAAAACCCAAGTATAACCACATAATTGAAGTAGTTATGATGAAGCACAGAAATGGTGGGATCCAGCTTTCAATGAACACCACCAATGAATAAGCAACCTAATAACTTAGAAATGGAGGATGAAAAAACAAAATGTCAGTTTCTAAAAGAAATGGAGAATTAATGGGAGCAGTAGCACAAATTACAGGATGATTATGATAGGGCCCACGTAAGCAAAAATCATTGTCAGAAAGGCAATAACACAAGCAACGGAAGCTCACAATCACAAATTATTAATAATTGGAATAAAAGTTTAGTTGAGTGAACCAAAACTAACAATGGGATTGTATAATTGAAAGACGAATTGAAGTTCTGTCATTACCCAATTTCAAACTTATCAGAATAATTGAAAGCAGTAGGCAGTGAGGATTTATCAATCATAATCTCCACTATAGCAACAGCATAGTAATTTTGAAAGGATAAATTAGGTAAAAATATCAGTTAAGAACAGATTTTAAAAAACACAATTAAAAAAGAAAATGTAAAAAACAAAATGCAGAAGAAGTTGACATATTAAGCATACAGATGTCATAAGAGCAGCTCCAGTGAGGCCTCCAAAGAGTGAACCCTTACTCCCTGACCTGGTAACTAGAAGCAAATTTCAAAATGCAAATTATGTTAACATAATTGGAAAATTTTCAATTGTTTGATAAATGAAAGGAATGCAAATAAAGAGATGTTAAAGCAGAGAAGAGTACAGGCAAAGAGACCGCCAGAGAACAGGAGGACTCCATAGGCAGCGGAGGTAGCTGGGGCAAAATCTGCTAGCTGGGATTTGCAGCAAAGCCTTCTTGTAGACCTGGAAAAGGATTTTGGTTTTCTCAAACAAAAGCCAACCAAATCTTTGCTTTTCAGAGTTTGATGATTAAAGGATGGGATTTTCGTATGGTGGTTTGGATTTGTGGCGCCCTTGGCAGCAGCAATTGCGGGCATTTGAATCGCTAACGGTGCCCAATAGAACGACATCATCTCGAATGGTCGGTTCCAGTCTCACTTCCACCCTCCCTGCTCGCTCTCCTCTACTTGGTCCCTCTTCCGAGATTTTTGGGCCTCCTTACGCTTCTGTTTCGGGCTGTAAATTTTTCACGCGCCTATGTAAAACAGCTAAATTGGGCCGGGTTCTATCTTTCTTATTCCAGAAATATATATTTTCGATAATTTTTGTATTTTATGTATATTTGAAACGAAATAAACATTATATATATACATAAATACATAAATTCTTAAATAATTATCAAATAACTCTTCATAAAAATGTTGTAACTAAAAGAATTGAAATTTTTAAATAAAACAAACAAAGGAGATAGCTTTATAATTGCAATTCTCAATTATATAAAACATTCAAAGTCCAATTCATATGTCCAACGTGTTTTTTTTTTTTTTACTTTTCACTTACAGTAAAAATCGTTGACCTAAAGATGTCATGATTTTATTTACATGTACTAAATTTCCACACGAATCTTTTCTTTCTCTAACCTATAGGCACAGAGTCCAGGACACGCGGCCTGATTTTTGACTTTGCAAATCTGCTTGCAAGTAAAAAAAAAAAAAAAACTTAACTATGTATAAACAATTTCGGTTTTCAATGCATGGGCCCAATCAACACGGTTGTCACCATCAATTAGTTGCTAGTGGCAATCTTTGCCTGGCGAGAACGGGTAGTCGATGGAAGTGATTTTCTCCTTAATTGTCTGCATGATTTGAGAAGCAGAAGGTCTAACAGTGGGAGACTGGTGAAGACACAGGGCAGCAATTGAAAGCATGGCCATGGCTTCTTCCAAGTCAAATGCCCCACGCAAACGTGGATCCACCAATTCTGCCACTTTCTCCTCCGCCCCACGCTCGACAATGTCCCTTAAGTTGGGTGCCACTATCGATGTCAACAGTTGTCCCCTTTCAGGACAAAAGGCCTCCATTCCAGTAACAAGTTCCAAAATAATAACACCCAAGCTGTAAACATCGTTCTTCTTGGAGGCGAACCCGGTTCTGAAGTAATGAGGGTCGGTGTAGCCAGGTGAGCCTATCATTACTTGCTTCGTCCTGGAACAAGATGGCGGTGTCACCGTAGAAGAGAAACCCATCTTTGCTGACCCGAAATCGCAGAGCTTGCAGTTAAAATTCTCGTCTAGTAAGATGTTGGAAGCTTTGATGTCTCCATGAATGATTTGGAGGGTGCATTTTTCATGTAGGTATTCCATTGCTTGAGCAAGTTGGAAAGCTATGACCGTGCGGGTTTTCCACGGAAGAACTTCCCTTTCTCTTTCGTGTAGCTTCTCTTGTAAGTTTCCATTGGAGACGTACTCAAACACCATGGCCCCTTCCTCTGAACACAAAATTAGAAAGTTTCAATTAATATCCATTCATTGCAAAAGTAATCAAAAAGACTTCTCTTTTTCTTTTTAAAGAGTAAAGCAAAAGCCTCACGCAACGCACCTAAATCATCGCAGTAACCAAGAAGCTTAACGATGTTGTCGTGACGGAGTCGGAGCAAAATATCCAGTTCCTGTTTGAACACTTGGTTGAGTCGATCACTACCAACATGAACCTTAACTGCTCCTTGACTGGAACCAGACAAGTTAGCCAAGTAGACATTGCTAAACCCTCCCTGACCAATCACAAGGGAGAAATCCTTAGTCACATCCTTAATCTCGTCCCATCTGAATTTCCTGACAAACCCTTCACCTTTGACACCGGAATCTTTCCCCTTGTCTTGATCAGGTTGAGCTGTTGACGAGGGTTTACCGCGTCTGAGGAATCTGAACAAGCACCCCATAGCAAACAACAAGGCAAGAAGCAAGACAAGAGAAACAGTGACGAGAATGGCGATTTGAGGGTGAACGTGTGATTGGGTTGATGTTTTTAAAGAAGGTGTCGGCGTGTCACTGGAAGTATGAGAAACAGTAGAAGGTAAGGAATTGGAAGCGACACAGAAAGTGAGTGGAGAAGATAAAATGAGCATGGGTATTAATAAGAAAATGGCGGGGATGGACCAAATACGCCGGTACCAGCAGACAAATTTTGAAACACATAAAATCGATTCCCTTCTAACCTTAGATTTGTCCGTAGTCAAAGCTGTAGCCATGGGGACGCACATAATCCGACAAAGCTCGATCTAATATTCCGATCTAAGTAGAGAGAGGTATAAGGAGAGAGAAAAAGGAAGAGGTAGGGAAACGATGGAAGCCTCCTAGGAAAGCCAGAGGGTTCTTCTCTTTTGCGTAATAAGCCATTTGAGTTTGACCGACCGGCTATAGACAATAATATATTGTCCGATTGTTTTTAAAAACATATTAAAAATAATCCATTTTTAATAAAAAAAATTATTTCATTTAACAAAATTTAGAATTTTCATTCGAAGGAAGAAAAGAAAAAGTAAGAAGATAGTGGCATGCCAACACCGAACCGAGGGGTAACCGGCTAAGGATTATTCCCCCGATTATGAAATTGATTATAAAATATGTACTCTCTAAAATGGAAGTCAAAATAAGATTATTGGCGTGAATTCATAAATATATATATATATATATATATATATATATATATATATATACACCGATAATCGCCGGTGCCTGGTGCTTTTTTTTAGCACGTGGCGGATATTAAGGTTGCTTGTTAAAATTCAATAAAATGTAGCCTTCTAAATTAATTTCTTAAATTTCTTTCTTTTCTTTTCTTTTAAGCAAGGCTGTTTTCATTTTAAGGTGATTATTTACATTTAATGTATTGAAATTTGAAAGATCACGTCTATTTTCAATTAACTCATTTTTTTCATTAAAAACTATGTATCTTAATAAGTGTTTTTCCATTAGCATTTGCGAGACAAAAAAATTATTTAAACATTTTTAATTTTTAAAAATATTTATATGTTAATAATTAATTAAATTTCTTTATACTTTATTTTAAAAAATTAAATTTAATATTAATATTTAAAACATTTTATTTAATAATAAATATACATATGAATCGTAAAATTTTTTATAATATTGAGTACTATACTGTTATTATCAATAAATAGAAAACTTTTTAAAAATAAAGTATGTACAATGTGTTTAAAAAAAAAAAAAACCTTCATTTTGGACGTACCAGACAAGAAACTGGACACTTGGAGGAATAGAGTAGTATAAATAAATGTTTCTAAAATATAATATATAATATAGTTAAATAACATATAAGCACGCATTTTACAATCAATTTATCCAATAAACTGTAATTAAATTAATATAGTTATATATTTTTTAATTTTTAGCATAATAAATTAATAATTTATTGATATTTATTATATTTAATAAGTCCATATATGTAAAAATATATATATTTTAGTTTTTATTTAATAAAATTTATCATCTCATTTTTTAGTCTGAGTTTTATTTTAATTGAGATTTTGATGATTTTTTATTGTTTTTGAGATTCTTAGAGATTTTGTGATTTTTTACAGGATTTTTTATTTTATGATTTATAGAAAAAAAAAAAAAACCCACTTTTAATGTGTTGTTTATGTCATCAAACCTACTCCTCCAGTCCGATGGTTTTGTTCTGTTCCTCAAATAGAATAGAGGATGTCCTACTATATATAATTATAATTATATATATATATGATCAAATCTTAATAATTTTGCATTTATTTCTTTTGTAAAAAAAAAGATTTCAACAAACCCATCAAAGCTTAAAGAAAGGAACTTTTGAACGCTTCATTTTGTCTCTACCTCTATACGCTATAACTCATTTTTCATGTGCATGTAATCCTTTTTTATCATTTTAATTACTTTGTGTTTAACTCAAAACTTGCATAATTTAATCATACATGCTCTTCATGCATTAATAGTATATATATTAATTCATTTGTTAAAAAAATAACTTGTTAAACTTGTCAATTTCACATAAAGTCTTAATCAAACCAACAACCCCATGCCTTTAGACTTCCACATTTTGCAATTTCAATATCATTGTGTGTACGCATTATTTATGATGTGGCCGCACGGGGAATCTCTAAAGTTTGGTAGTTATTTTTAATACTGAGTTTCATTTTTTATTTTAAAAAATAAAATTTACTGCTCATAATTATATTTATGACACTTGATTTTGAAGGAAAAAGAAAAGAAAAGAGCATGACATAAATTAATGGAACAAAAAAATAATTTTTGTTATTAGATTTTATTAAAGTTAATGATTAATTGTATGGTAATGGTTAATTATATGGTTTAAAATGAAATATTTCCCATACATAATTGAGTCTATCATTTATAACATGATTTTATATAAAATTATAATTGACCATAAATAATTTTTTTTAATGCATTATATAAAATATATTTTTCTTTAATTATGGTTTCCTGTGATCATGACTAGATTCAATGCAAATATCATCATCAATTTGTTGATTTGACATAAATCGAATGCATGCCCGCTTGCGCATCTGTCGTACCATTTATCCCTTTTTATTTTATTTCCGATTTCCTTTTAGTGGATTCCCTTTTGTTTTTTCTTCCCCCTTTCTATGTTTCATGACATTTTCCCTTTTCTTCCATTGATATTCTTTCCCAAACCCACTATTTTATCATTTCCACTACCAACTTCTTATTTTCCTAAATATTTCATAAAATTATTTCATATATGGTTAATAAAAATTAGCGAAATAACAAAATAACAAAAATTATTTCACATATCTTTAAAAAATGTTATGGACAAAATTAATAAAATAACATAAAAAAACATGTATTAATTTTTTGAGTTAATATTTGATGCATTATGGATGTATAACTTTCTTAAAAAAATGTTATCGAGTCGACTCAAGATGATCCAATATCAAGTTTTAGTTTTGTATAATTCGATAGAATACTCAAACTACTCAAATTTGACTCAATAGACTCGAATTTGATTCGTTCGACTCGATTTGTCATTTTTTTAACTATATATTATAAGGATAAAATAATAAATCAATAAAATTTTTTAAAAAAACTCAATTAAATTCGTGAACCACTAAAGTCAAGTATTAAAAAATTCAAACTCGACTTAACTCGTTACTCGAATAATTAAAACTTAAACTCGATTCAAAAATAAACGTATTGAATTCAAACTCGAATAACTTAACTAGTTACACCCCTATGTCAATATATAACTTCTATATACCGTCACTAGATCATAACTTACAACCTCATCAATTCATACATTTTAAAATAAAAAAAAATTAATAGTAAATATTATTTATTTCACTAATTATACATTATCAATAAAATTGCATTAAATATAAATTCTAATTTTTTAAATCTTATTTATAAAATTTATTTATTTTTTGTAACTACAATTATCCTCGCCAAATTTACAAAATAAAACTAATTTTGTTGTGGTTAAAATGACATTTAAGTAAAATTTTTTTAACAGTGACGATTTTAAAATTTGAATTTTGTTCAAATATTTGAAAAAAACTAACTTTTTCTTGTTTAATAATTAAAAAATTTCACTATCTTTATTCAGAGTTTGGGGCAAAAAGACAAATGAAAATTAAAAAGCTTAAAAGACTGTTACCATGTCCCAATATTCGTCATTAGAGTTGGATGGTGACCATACACGTAAAAGCGACTTCCTAATATCACTGAACGCCACCCTTTACCAACCAAATCGCTAGGAAGAGATTGCCTCTCCTTTATTCCATAACACCACGAGACGAATGAGCAGGCACCTCTTTATTATTATTATTATTATTATTATTATTATTATTATTAAATTTCCTGTACATAGAACATTACCCTTTTTTTAGAAAATAAATAAATTCCTTATTTAAAAATTATAACTGTATAAGACTCAGAACAAAGTCAAAAACACGGACGGGCGAATCCTCTTTAACAAATAAATATTTAGGACACGAGGGGCTAAAACAGGTTGTCGATAAATTATTGTTTTAGTGGTAATTTTAAAATTATGAGGTATTAATTTTAAGTTTCGTTAGATATAAATTTGAGTTTAATTATTAAATATAATTATTCATTATTTTAATTATATAAATTAACTAATTTTTACGTAATTATAAATTTTATAGATATAATACTTGATTATAATGATAACTTATAATGTACTCATAAGGATCTATTTACGTTAATATAAAATAAATTTAATTTTACATTATTTGATAAATTTTATAAATCTTGTATTTTTTTTAATTTGATTATTAAATTTTATGTCACATTATGTAGATCATCTATTTTAATTTTTAAGTTAATTAAAGATATTTGACTATTTGTTATATTATAATAAAATTTTAATTATTAATATATATTAACAAATATTTTATTCTTAATAAAAATGACAAAGATATTAGATCCATTTGAAACTGTAGCTATTAGTTTATATAAATATTAATTTTGAATGAAATTATAAAAATCGTATAAAACAATTTATTTTATACTGATATAGGTAAATACTTCCTTAATTAAATAATATTTACAAAAATTCAATTAATTCATCGAAGATATATGCAATAATGGATGAGATTACAAATATCAACATTAGTATTCTAATGCTATAATTAGTATTTGCATCTCGACAACCATAAAAAAAACACATGAAATTAATGCCACAGTAGACAATACTATTACTTGTAACATTATACATTTAGGATTTTCAAATTTATTTGCACATGATCTAATCCTAAGCTAATTTTCATGCTCAACAATATATTTAGACATGTTAATTTAAGCTAATTTTAGCAATGCAAAATAAAAAAAAAATATATTTTTATGAAATAAAATTATCACACGTGTTAATTTTTGTTTGAATTTTTTTTATTAATTTATGTTTTAACAAAAAAATTAATAAATTAACTAAAAAATATTTATCCCCACTAATGATAAATCTTGGATTCGTCATTTCACTAGTATTATTTTTCAAGGATTATTCAGATAAGGGATGGTAACCTTTTATAGCTTTATTTTTCCTTTCATTTTACTTGATTAATCCATTTTGCCAAGAACGATGGTCATTTCTAAATTTTTTAACCTGTATTTTTCCAATGCAAATTATTCTGCCTAATGAATACGACAGCAAGCGACACGCTGACATGCCAATCACAAGAAGTTCGTGCAACACACGACAGATTATGTATTTTGATAAGCGTGCGTTAGCCTTCGAAATATCCATATCAGTGCTCAGATTGAAAGGAAGCCAGTGGGGATTGAGGTCGGTTGCCGGTTGCTTTTATAAATGATCGCTCGCTGGGCCTTCGCTCTCGATAAGTCTCGTTAAACCGAAGTCTGCTGAGCCAAGGAGTATCGTACTTGAGACTGGGGCTTGCACGTGAAAGTTGATGGGCTTTCGGGTCTTATATTTTTTCAGAAAAGCTCTACAGTGCTTTTGATTCCGGCAAAACAGCCGAAATCGTAATAATTCCATCCACGTGGAGAAATTCGGCCTTTCTTTTCTTTTGAGGTCATATTATTGGACACAAAATAGTAACTTTACTTTTGTTATATTTTTAATAATTTGATATATTAATATTAATTTTTTTTAATTTTATTTTGAATAGATTTTTTTAATATGTACTATTAGTGATGTGTACCAATCGATCAACTCAGTATGTAAACTCTCAAAGCTCCACCTATTAAGTCAAATAAATTTTCATATTTTTATATGGATAAAAAGTAATTTGTTGGAAATTTGGAAAAAAAAAATTGTTTTTTTTTTGGTTAATTTACCAAGTGATAAAAAAACCTTAAGTCAGACGTTAAAATTAGAATTTAAAGAATCTATACTCAAATCAATGATTACACAAATTAATGATTACTCAAAACATTGCTCCAATTTATGTATTTGGTAATTTCCAACCCTACAAAATAGCAAATGGAATTTAGAGGAAGCTATTTCAATTGCTTAACCTTTTTATCAAGCCTGATAATAGAGGTCAGTTATGGTCTCTATATTAAAGTTGTCATTCTAGTGCAATTGTGTGAAATGAGATCAAATCTAATCCGAAGAAAGTTGAATTGGACAAACTTACAAAATTTTAATATTTTATTTCAAAACAGTCACTAAGTGCTCTCAGATAACTATTTTAAATAAGGTCGGATCTCATTAAATGTGAGTTTTCAATTCAGTTTAATTATTTATTAATTTAGTTAGTTATAGTTATACAATAATTTACTTGTTTTGAGTGATTTTCATACTTACATATTCATAAAATGTAATATGTAATATATTGATTATGATTGTAACTTTTAATTAAAATGTATAATTAAAAAAATATTTTAAATACACTTCCAACGAAAAAATAATTGAAAGCTTGGTGAATGAAAGTTGAAGAGAATTATTTTTGTTAAAAAAGGATAAAAATTTAAAGATAATATGTTTTTTTCATCGTGACTACACAAAAGAAGTTTCGCAAAAGATCTCTCAAATATGTAAGATTAACAGAAAAATGGAGACTTGGTTTGTAGAATTGAGTTGGGGAATGGACAACTTAGAGGGAGAGCTTTAACTTTTAGTATTGTGTGCATTGTTTGAAATGCTTGTATATGCCAGAGACTGAGAGAATGTAATTGTGCGTCGTTTAAACATATGGAAGAAATTTTAGCATAAGAGATTATTCCAATTAGATACTCTTAGAATTAGATTATATCGACTGCATCAAGTCTCTTGACACAATACTATTATATGAGACTTGGAATCTTAATGTGATTGGTTTAAAGTAGGCTACTATGAAAACTGATATTTTGTCTTAACAAGAACAGTTGAATTGTAATAGAATTTTGCTAACTTAGGTAAATGAGATTGTAACTCGTCAAAAATATTTAGTCAAAAAAGAAGGTGAACAACCGATAATATTAATAATAAAAATTAAGATTAAAAAAAATGCAATTTGTGCCCTCAGCTTTTTATTTGTATATTTTTATTTTATTTTTTATTTTAATTTGCTGTGATGTAGATATAATGCATATCATCTAATCCAAGAGCAAGATGTGATTAATGCACATAACTGTTGGATAGTTTGTAATAGAACTCAACCCTACATTAAGTATGGATAAAATAATAATTGATTTTATAAGAGAAAATTAATTTTAGAGTATAATTTGAATTACTAAAAACTTGTGGATTTACTTGAGACTTTGATTAATATTAAAAGTTAAAAGATAGGCACTTGAAACTCTTGGTTTTGAATATTTTATTTTTTGTAGAAATATTTATTTTTTATTTTTATTTTTTTTTGAATTTTAAAAAATGAATTTTAAAATTTGTTTAACGGTTCCAACAAATATTTTTAGTTATGTTTGGAACAATTGTGTCTGAAAATCAATGGTTGTTAATTAACAGACAATTACAATCATTGATTTGTAACTATTTATAACCTATAAACTTTTGATTGATTTTCAGAAACATTATTTTTGAATATTTTACAATCCACAAAAAAAACTCTAAAAATTTTATTATATCCTAAGATAATTTACTTCTATTTAAAATAATATTACACTAAAAAAATATAATATTACACACTTCAAAATCAAATTATTATATACCATATGAAATTTATTAATAATAACATTTTTTGAAATTGTACGACTATTTTTTTTTTATTTTATTTTATGAAATATTGGACCTAACAAGTATCACAGTTACCAGTGATAAGCTTTAGAATGTTGTTCCAATCGAGACGAATCTTTCGGGATTTTTTCTAGATTCGTGGCTTGGTCTCTGAGAGCCATTGCTCATAGATTCATAGAGAGTGAAATAAAAAAGATCCCTTTCCTCTTAAGGAGAGTTTTCTCCAAATTTCGAACTATTATCTTTTAATAAATAAGATTCATTTAGAGCTAACATGTTATTATGGAGTCAACATCTCATTAGTTTAGTAAATTCATAGTTAATCTCATTGAATTTAAATTTGAGTGGTAACTATTCTCCAACTTGGAAATTTAAGGAGCAAACGAGCATGCAGACAACATGCATAAAGTATGTATACAAATTTCTTGTTTCATTTTTTTTTTTATTGGTTACACAAATTTCTTGTTTCAAAGCTTGGCAATTAGCAAAACAGTTAGTTTGACTTTGTTTTGGATTAAAAAAAAAAAGGAGTTAGTGTACAGCAACTGCTGCTCTGGCGATTAGCAATATTTACGCAGAAAACGGCCCAATATGAATAAAAACAAATGCTCTTTACAAGCAAAAAGGTTTGCCTTCTTCAATTCCAAGAAAAATTTTTGGATGTTGGAAAAATGGTTCCGGAGACAACAACCAACGCACAGACATGACAGCCGAAAGCAGCGCAGCCAGCGCTATAAGTAAAGCCACAAAAACGCAACGGCTCTATATCCGTTCCAATTCCTTCCTTGTGCGTGGGGGTAGTTTCAGAATTTGAAAAAAAGTGCAAAACGGAGTTCGATATTCAAAAAAAAAAAAAAAAAGAAAGAGGGGAAGAAGAGAGAGAAGAAAACCCTAATTGCTCTTGATTTTTAATTAAATCCAATTACGTCATTCCAACTGCAATTTCTTTAGCAAATCTTGAACCCTTCAAATCTGTTCATCCTTTTTTTTTTTTGGGTACGGAACACTTTCGCACTTCGCCTGCCGTTTTATTTTGTTTTTTCATTTGCCGTTTTGATTAGGGCGGTGGCGGAAATGACCGTTGAGGGTGAGGCTGCTCGATGTCATGATGCTGCCTTGCCATAGTAACCTCTCTGTAACCAATGAGCGTTCTCCACGCCTTCCTAGAAGCCGAAGTCGTCGTTGGCGTCAGAGCCGTACGGGGACCGCCGTGGTTGCGGTTGCCGCGTTGCTTATCTCCACCACTGCTTGGCTCTCTCTTGTTTTCTCCGGCACCACCACTCGTTGCTGGCGTCGTTTTAAGGACTGGGAAGGTAGTCCTTATTCACTCTACCGTTCTCTCCCCTGGTCTTCTTCTCCCACTCGCCGATCAATTCCTCGTCCTCCTCGGTGGGATTTGCCACCGGCTTCTTCTCGTAACCGCAGCCTATCGGAGAGTGGAAATAAGAAAAAAGAGCTTTTACTCAACGACATTGTATTTGGAATAGCAGGATCTTCTCATCTATGGAAACAACGGAAAGAGTTAGTTAGGCTTTGGTGGAGACCGTTGGAAATGCGCGGTCACGTTTGGTTAGAAGAGCAGGTCCCACCTGAAGAAGCCGACGATTCGCTTCCATCACTCATGGTCTCCGAAGACATCTCACGTTTCCGTTACACTAACCCAACGGGCCACCCTTCCGGTCTCCGAATCTCTCGCATTTTAACGGAATCCTTTCGCCTCCGCCTGCCAAACGTCCTCTGGTTTGTTTTAGGAGATGACGACACGGTTTTCAACGTAGACAATCTGGTGGCAGTCTTAAACAAATATGATCCTTCCGAGATGATGTACATCGGAACGCCATCGGAAAGCCATTCCGCCAACGCGTACTTCAGTCACTCCATGGCCTTTGGCGGTGGCGGCATTGCCATTAGTTATCCTCTCGCGGAGGCTCTCTCTAACTTCCACGACGACTGCATCGAGAGGTATCCGAAGCTTTATGGAAGCGATGATCGTCTTCACGCCTGCATTACTGAACTCGGTGTTCCTCTCACCAGAGAGAGTGGTTTTCATCAGGTAATCTTAAAATTAACTAGTGCAATTCTGCTAATTAATATAGTTAAATATGATCGACTAATTATTATATTTGTTTTGGTAGTGGGATATTAGAGGAAATGCGCACGGTCTTTTATCTTCTCATCCAATTGCACCATTCGTTTCAATCCACCATGTTGAATATGTGGATCCATTTTTTCCTGGATTAAGTTACTTAGACAGTTTAAAACTTTTTACAAAAGCTATGAGAACTGAACCCAGAAGCTTTCTACAACGAGCAATCTGTTATGATCGTGTTCAGCGTCTCACTTTTCAAGTTTCTCTCGGATATGTTGTTCAAGTGTTCCCAAATATTGTGCTACCTCGTGAACTAGAACGTTCAGAGAATACCTACATTGCTTGGAATAAATTAGGACACCGCCATGAATTTGATCACGACACCAGGGATCCTTACAAATCTGTTTGCAAAAAACCGGTTATATTTTTCCTGAAAGATGTAATGAAAGATGGTAATGTTACATTGGGTTCATATGCTCGGGCCAAAGCCAAAGATGACCTGAAAAGAAAGGTTTTCTGCTTCCCACGTTCCCCTCCATTGCAATATGTAACGAACATCCAGGTTTTAGGGCATCCTCTTGGAAAGAATTGGCATCTGGTGCGTTATATTTCCATAATTGTTTCCTAAGTTTTTCTCCTTTAGGTAGTTTCTGGCCTTTTCTGTGTCATGATGATTTCTATATGGCAGGTGCCGCGTCGGTTATGTTGCAAGGTAAACAATACTGGTGATGAACTCCTTAGATTAACAGTTGGGCAGTGTGAGAAGGGAGCTCTCAGTTCTTTTACTGATTCTCTGTGAATGATGGAGGATGCTATTGAGTTTATATACCGGCTTCAAGATAAACCGTGAACTATTTCGTGCTTTATACTATTTAGCTGCATGGAAGCTCTTGGAGTGTGCCTTGAGATTGCAATTGGACATTTTTCTCATAAGCTTACTTCCCTATATCAGATATTGGCGTGCTTTGTTGTACACAGTTGATAGAGTTGAAGATTAGGTTGCAACTTCAGCTCAGTCATTCAATTCTTTGCCTTCATTTTGTTCAGAAGGTATTCATCATATACTGATAGCTAACATTTTGAACTTGCTGATGCAGTGAAATTGGTAGTTATTTGTTGATATTAAATAGTAAATTAGTTAATTTTATTTTTGGTGCACGTCAAGATTCTGGGTCTTTGTATGCCTTTGTTAATTTTCATAGTTTATCTTGAGCTTGCTCCAATTGAAAGGAGATGTTTATTCTGGAATAAACTTAATCTCACCATCTGGCTGATTGTTCATTCAAACAATTTTACAATTGCTCAGGGACTAGTTCGGATAAGAGAAAATGTAATTGGTCAGTAAAGGGGAAGAATCTTATATCAAAACAGATGGAACAAAATACATTGGTAAACCAGTTTTGATGTCCTCATCCATCGTAAATTTGAACACTTATGTATCTCAAGCTTGACTCAGCAAAAGGGATTTTGTTTGTGGTTAGCTACTCAACTCTGTTTCATTGATACTAGTTTACCTTGTAACACTAGCTGTATTGACTTTTATTTAAGTATAACCTAAGATTTTTTAGTCACTCCTCTAAACCAAGTTCTTTTCCATTTTTTCATTGCTTTAAGTTGACCATATAGTTCCCTTTTATTTTCTTCTCCTTTTTCGGAGCTTTTTCAAATACGAGATGTGCCTATTAAGTATTTGGATTGTAAAATCCTAGATTCTATCAATGATATTATTATTATTTTTTTTTTTGGTTACAAATCAGGCCGTAGCCTGAGAATAGGAGTAGGGCTTGTAGGTGCTAGTATTTGATACTAAACCTGCTGGATATCACCTTTTAAGTGTGA
The DNA here is from genome assembly GCA_033439115.1 of Firmiana major. Lineage (NCBI taxonomy): Eukaryota > Viridiplantae > Streptophyta > Magnoliopsida > Malvales > Malvaceae > Firmiana > Firmiana major. Next base: position 85,817,542 of record CM065897.1, read on the forward strand.
TGCATGAACCATTTGATCTAAACTCCAGGTTCATGTTATTTTCTTCTTTATCATAAAAGGATTAAGTGTATTAAAAGGAGGTTAAAAAGAGGACAAAAATGTGTTTCGAAAAAGAGGGGAGTGTGTAAGCTGATTATGAATCGGGGCATTATATGTACTGATCACAATTCAAGATGAGCCTTTTACTTGGTCATGATTGATTCCACATGACTGAATTAAAGCTTTATAGACTTGAATTGCATGTTATATCATAGTAGCAATATAACAGGTTCATGTTATTTTCTTCTTTATCATAAAAGGATTAAGTGTATTAAAAGGAGGTTAAAAAGAGGACAAAAATGTGTTTCGAAAAAGAGGGGAGTGTATAAGCTGATTATGAATCGGGGCATTATATGTACTCATCACAATTCAAGATGAGCCTTTTAGTTGGTCATGATTGATTCCACTTGACTGAATTAAAGCTTTATAGACTTGAATTGCATGTTATATCGTAGTAGCGTAATGCTTAGCCAGGTGGTTGCACTTTTTTCATTTTCTTTTTTTGCATAAATGGATCATTATTACTATCAGATGTCATCTAAAGTGATTACAACTTTGAGCAACTATAGAAATCAGTTGTCACATCTTATTCGAAAATCCTGTGGATGCATTGTCCCACTTTGTCCTGGTTTACGATACAATTCATTTCTTTAAAAGCATGCTTAATGAGAAAACCTCGGTCAAGACAAACTTCTGCTCGGTTTAGAATAGCTGTAGTGATTTGAGAGAATGTGGTTGCAATCATTAGATTACATTGTTCATGTTTTAACTTCTCTGATTTAAATCATTTATTTAAAGGCATGCTTAATAAGAAAACCTAAGTCGAGACAAACTTCTACTCAGTTTAGAATAGCTGTAGGGACTTGAGAGAATGTGGTTGCAATCATTAGATTATATTGTTCATGTTTTGTCTTCTCTGATTTAAATCCTGTCTTTGACCCAGTGGTGGAAAGAAAATGTTCATTGTCGAGCATCTTAAATATATTATTAGGACATCTATTATTTCTATGGATCTATTTGTTTGCTTTTTCTTCTGGTGGTGCTGACTTTTCCCTTAATGTCTTTTCACCCGATTTATTAGCCTTTCTAGATTCTTATGCATGAGCCTACTAGCTGTGTGATTTTTCAAACTTTAAGAGCCAGATATTTAGGGAATTCTATAATTTTCTTTTGCCTTTTCATTCTCTTGATCGATGATTGTTATATACCTACGAGATATATTATGTCCTCTATATAATGTGTTATAAATAGTGGCAATGAGGTCAATATGTGGAAGTGAAATAGGGATGTCTATCAATAATGTTATGCCGTGAAATTTAAACCAATGAATGGGCCGTTTCTCTGTGCTTAGATCATCATGCTTGGCATATCTTTGATTCCTTTTCTTTGCTGCAGTTCTATCCTTCCTATGGTGTGCCTGATCTGGCACTCCGGTAAAAGAAGTTTTTATAAAATTTAGGGCATCAGTAACATATTCTCCTTTTACTGCACGTTTTCTTCTTTTGCTGTATATGTTATTTGTTGCTATTGCTGTTTGGTTAAAAACACATAACCTACATGATTTTGTTTTATGGAGGAAAGCAGATATAAACCTGCCTAAATTGAGCACTTATTTTCCCTCAAATGTTCAGTAGTAACATGAATCTATTGTGTCTGCTACATGTTAGCTTGCACCTGGGATCTCTACTCCGACTGCACTAGTTAAAAGCTCAATTGGCCAAATTGGACTTGCTCTGTTACTTGACTTTGCTAAATATAAGTTTAGTTAACCGAGCTTTTAATTCTCATGTTAGTGTTTTGGAATTTTCGCTGTTCCTTCAAGGGATTTACAATTTTAAGGAAGGCCTATGAATTATCGGCCTTTTTCTCAATGGAAGTTTGCAGTTTAAAAGTTATACTTGCCTGGTTATTATGTCTATGTGGAGTTCTTTCCCTAGCATGAAACAGAAAGAACTTAAATTTTTTTTTTTTCTTCTCATTAGATCATCAGATGTGCTCCCATGTATGTTCACAAACTGTTAAAACGGGGGGAGAAGCTGCCGTAGTGGCTGAAGATTTATGTCTTTCTTTTGTGCCTATGAATTATTGGCCTTTTTCTCAATGGAAGTTTGCAGTTTAAAAGTTATACTTGCCTGGTTATTATGTCTATGTGGAGTTCTTTCCCTAGCATGAAACAGAAAGAACTTAAATTTTTTTTTTTTCTTCTCATTAGATCATCAGATGTGCTCCCATGTATGTTCACAAACTGTTAAAACGGGGGGAGAAGCTGCCGTAATGGCTGAAGATTTATGTCTTTCTTTTGTGCATATGTTTGGGTGGAGTGGTATCATATATAATGCAAAGTTACTAGGTGTCCCTGCATGCTGACTTCCTACATTCTTTTGCAAATCGAATCAGGAATTGATACTGGTCTAATTTATAATTCTGATATCATTTCTTCCTTTTCTTTAGTACTTGTTATTTTTTCCCTTTTGATTGTTACTTGATGTTCTGAAATTTTAAGATGGGTAGTTGCTTGTTTTAGATGTTAGAGCCAGGGAAGATGATAATTTTATGTAAGTGGAGCTTAACTTTGTTTATTCATTTACTCCATGCAATTTCAGAATTTCCAACTTGTCTTCAGCTTTTCTCCGCATAGCTGAACTTCAAGTTTGGGAAGAAATGGTCTAAAATGTTGTTTTCCTTTGGAGATGCTTTGTTGAATTGTTGGTCCTAAAGGCGAAGCTAGCATATGCAAAACAAAGGTACTTGAACAAGTATAGCATGTTAATGTGTGAAAATGTTGATTGTTAATTCGATTAAAAGGTCTCAGATGAAAGAAAGGAGAAAAAAAAAACTATGTTAAGGTCTGCTTAACAAAGGTACTTGCATCATAGTCTTTTGTGCTTTTGTTGTGAGCATTTTAGAACTTACTGAGAGTTTCAATTGTATCGAAGCAGGATACTTACACTGCAGCTAACTGGCTGATATCTTTTGAATCATAAGCCACTAATAATATGTGGACAAAACTGTAACTTTGTAGTTGAGAGTTGAGACCTCTTGCAATTTTGGTTGCTTTAAATAGATGGGACACATCTAAATTTTAATTAGTTGGACTTGCATTCAAGTGACTTCCCCTATACCGTTGCGTGAAAAGCACACAAGTTGTTTGGATTCCATTGGACTTTCTTCTATGTGATGGAACTTGGCAGTGGCATAGTTGCTATTGCTTTTTTTTTTTTTCAGTGGGGAGAGGGGAAGTGTCTGGCAAAGGGTGCTGGATGTATGTGAACAAGGATGTATTTTGTGGCATAGTCATTAGTGCATTCTGCAATAGTTACTGTAGATGGAACAGGTAAGATATTTGATCTTATTGTGACCAAATGAAGTGAGTCCCCTTCATTTCTTACTGTGTCTACTTCTGTTTTGGTATGTTTAAGGGAAAGAATAACTTGGACTCACAGTGAATCTGCTGCTTGTCTCTGTCAAATGTAAATGCACATAGGAAAGCCGAAAAATTTGGAGAAGATCAAATTTTAGTAGTTTGTTATTATAGGAATGACATATAGATCTGCTATCTCAGTCCTTACTGGTTTTGCTGGCAAAGCCTGTAATGTCATTTCTCAAATTGTGGATCTAACCAGCCCTTGGAAAAGGTAGATGGAACAGGTAAGATATTTGATCTTGTTGTGACCAAATGAAGTGAGTCCCCTTCATTTCTTACTGTGTCTACTTCTGTTTTGGTATGTTTAAGGGAAAGAATAACTTGGACTCACAGTGAATCTGCTGCTTGTCTCTGTCAAATGTAAATGCACATAGGAAAGCCGAAAAATTTGGAGAAGATCAAATTTTAGTAGTTTGTTATTATAGGAATGACATATAGATCTGCTATCTCAGTCCTTACTGGTTTTGCTGGCAAAGCTTGTAATGTCATTTCTCAAATTGTGGATCTAACCAGCCCTTGGAAAAGGTAGATGGAACAGGTAAGATATTTGATCTTGTTGTGACCAAATGAAGTGAGTCCCCTTCATTTCTTACTGTGTCTACTTCTGTTTTGGTATGTTTAAGGGAAAGAATAACTTGGACTCACAGTGAATCTGCTGCTTGTCTCTGTCAAATGTAAATGCACATAGGAAAGCCGAAAAATTTGGAGAAGATCAAATTTTAGTAGTTTGTTATTATAGGAATGACATATAGATCTGATATCTCAGTCCTTACTGGTTTTGCTGGCAAAGCTTGTAATGTCATTTCTCAAATTGTGGATCTAACCAGCCCTTGGAAAATATTGCTTATTTTACTTATGTGATAGAGACTCAGCCATGTAAGATACTCCTTGTGCTTTCATAAATACGATATTTGGTGATATTCAATATCATAATAATATATGAACATTAGGTATCCTTGTGTCAGTTGCAACTACCATTGCATAGATTAAATCCCTTCATTCATAATGGTCAATTTCCTTTACTTGATTTGTAGTTGTCACTATCTCCTTCTTGATATTGTTTCCTTCCCCTGATTTATGGTGGACGTTAGTGATGTAGCTGAGTATTGGATCTTTCCTTTCCATTTTCTAGTAAGGTAAGAAACTTTCTTTAAGACAACTTGTTCTGCCCTTTGCTGCCATTGCAGCCTGTGAATACAAATTCTTTGATATTGCCCAGTGTCAAATGCAAGTCAATTTGGATATGATCCGGTAATTCTTGCTTGTTCTAATCGTGTAAATTATATAAATTTTATTTCAAAATTTGTAAATATTTTTTTAGTTTTTATAACATTTATATATAATTATATCAAAATTTAGTTTGTATCATCATTTTATTTATTTATTTATTATTTTTATATGGTAGTTTTGTCTTCTGCCCAAGATTCTTAGGTTTAGATTTGATAAAGGGCCAGTTTGTGAGCGGTACAATCCAATGGGATTGCCGAGGGGTCCAATTCCCCTTGGACCTTATTAGGTCCGGTGGGATATGGGAATGTTAACATTCCACTCCAAAGGGATGTTTACAGTATTACCCCACCATTTTTTTTTCTTAATTTTTGTTTTATATATTCTTATAATTTCAATTTTAATTTAAAAATGTTAATTTATTAACTAATTTAATAAAATATATAAAAATCTGATTATTATATTGTAAATTAATATATGTATAAATATACATAATTTTTTACAGAAAATATTTAATAACAAATGTAGATTTGATATAAAAATAATTTTTAATTTGTTAAGAAATATATTATTTGATATAAAATAATTTTAATAATTTTTTCATTATTTATTTAATTTACAAAAAAATCAAAAATATATTATAAATTTTATTATATAAACTAATTTTTATTTAATATTTTTAAAAAATAATTTTTCCTTCTCACAACAATTAATCACTGTTATGTTTGCATTTAAAATCATATCTCACAATTAATTTTAATTTCATTGTTACAACACCAAATTTTAGCACTAGAATAATTGCTCTAACTTCCACTATTATTGTCAATTTTATCGGAGTCAATCTCAACGTCTATTCAAACTAATCTTATAAAATGGGTAATCCATGCCTATATGCTTATGTGCTAAGGTGATGAACTTTAGCAATGAAATATTATCTAATCTTACTATTACAGTATTTGATTTTATTTTTACTATTATTTTTAATTTTATCGAAATTAATTTTATCATTAATTTAATCAATATTAAAGAATGAATATATGATGTAAACTGCTTACGTGCTAAAGACAAGAATCCGTAGCAATGAACCAGTGCACTCCGCTAATAACCAAAATTTCACTTAATGATTTTTGTTTTTCTTTATGAGAGATTAATAATAATGTTTCGAATCCTCTTCTTTTTGTATTTCTAAAAAAAAAAAATCGCAATAATGGGATGAAAATGAAATAACCCTTTTCTCCTTGTTTTCTAATATAATATTTTTAAATACCAATTGGAAGAAAAATACAAAAATGTAGACTCAAGTTGGGATTTCCATTAATTTATATAAAGCCAAAAGTATATACAGTTTTATTGAAAATTTCTTCTTTTATTTTTTTGGCCCAAATTGCATTCAAGTCTCAGCTAAGATCTTTACCAGAAAAAATCAGTTTGTTCGACATTGTTGTAAGAACTAACGAACCCCAAAAGCGGATTTGGAGCTTGGACCACTACAACACGATGCCATTCTTTTTTGCTTCTGATTTTGATTGAATTTATTATTTTGATCATACGTGACAATATTAAACTTAACATGAAAATGATATAAAAAATTAAAATATATTTTATATTTGATATAAATTTCGATATAAAATTTTCATATTTTATATAATATTAATATAATTTTACAAAATATTAACGCACATTATATACACAAATCCATAAATTTAATTTTGAGTTAAATGAAATGCAACGCAACATTAACACTAAAAGCGAACTGCTCCATTTTTGTGGTTTAGAATTGTGTTTTGAGACGTTGAAAAGACGTTATTTAGACTTCCTTTTGATTTTAATGTATTCCGTGTGCCACAGCATTTCTGCTGTTGTATTCTGAAACCTTTTCAATGCTTTGCCAATTCCCACTACAATTATGTCATTTTCAATACAGCTTTCTCACTGCAGTTTTCTTTTTGGCTACTGACTTTTCAACCCTAGCATAGCTTCGGTGATAAACTATGCTTAGGAAGGCCTCTTTAATCGCCGGCATAAACTTACCAGAAAACGTCTATCTATATAACTACAGTTTGAACGGATTAGATTTCAGAGTTCATAGAATTTTGATCTAAATTCTATTTGGGATATTTCATAAAATTTTAATTAGATTCTCGATTATCGATTATCAAAACCGATACTTTATCTTTTTCGAATATCACATTTAATATGATATATATAAATGATATGTACGAAATTAAATTAATATCAACTCACGTCATACGAAATAAAAATCGATTTAAAAATTAATTTCAAAAAAAAAAATTTAATAAAAACTTAAGAGTTTATTTTGAATATGGATTTTTTTAGCTGTGATTAACACTGCTAAACACCGTCTAAAAAAATCATAATCGTAATCATAAGATCACAGTAACAACAGTTTAAAATCCTCTTGCAAAGACGGGGGCGTGGAGACAAGTTATAATTGTCGCCGTAATAGAATTTAGTGTTGGTGGAGTCGGGCAGTTTGGCTGCTTTTGCTAGAAAAGTCGGCGTTTTCATTTGGTGAAAACATGTTAGGTTTCACACTTCAATTAATTATTTTGACTTCAAAAGGAGTTAAAAAGGGATTACTTTTTTTCAAATTTAAGCTCTAATTCTCATAACATCATTTTTTGATTGAAGTTGATAACAAAATTTTGTTTCCTTGAAAAAGTTGGGCTGAGTTTCGCGTGCGAATCTTCACTTGTCTTCGAAGATTAGACGTGATGGCTAATCTTCAATTAAAAAATATATAATTTATGTGAATCCACATAAGAGTAGTAATAAATTTTATTAAATAAAAATATTCAGATTTAATTAAATTAAATAAAAAATATATAATTTATGTGAATCCACATAAGAGTAGTAATAAATTTTATAAAATAAAAATATTCAGATTTACAATACTGATATTTTTATTGTTATGAAAATTATCGTATTGTATATTTTAAATCCCAATTGAAAGGATTATAAATTTATCTTTCATAATTTAAACATTTCGTAAGTAGATTTATGTAACATAATTTTATTACAATTGTCAACTAAATATCAAAAGTAAGTACTATAAGATAAAAACAATATGAATACAACTTAAGATCAAAAGGTGAACACATTTATAACAATTGTGGGCTGACATGTGATCCGTCTAGAATAGTGCTTCATGCCTTACTTGTTCGTGTGTCATATGTTAGTACTAGCTCTTAACGGATTATGCCGTATTGATCTATGTGTCAAAAATTTTTTAGCGTAACACGGTATTCATCTATGTATCATGCTTGGCTTGACCCAATTATTTAATGAATTGTGCTAAGCATATGCCACATTGTATTAAACTATGTTGTGTCATAAGCCATCTATACCATTTAACACCTCTAGTTGGAGTATGTGGGATTTAGGGTTGAATCGAAGGAACCTTGTTTTCTTTTCTTTTCTTTTCGGACAACCTTATACAAAAGAAAAAAAAAATGCTTACTCTAATATCTTAATCAATGAGAAAATATTCCTAAAATGAAAAATTTGATCGTCATCGATGCCGACTAACCCTAATCGATGGAAGAGGGATCATGTTTAAGGTTCGATTCTCCATTCTTCTTTGTATTCCTTTATGAACAAAAAATATATTTTTTTTAAAAAGAATTTTTTTCAAAATGTTAGTAGTTTGTCGATGTCACATGTGACATATATTATCCACATGATGTCAATTAACATTTACTGTCAAATTAAACGACTTTGTAGAAACATGGATCACAACTATATTTGTTTTGATAATTGAAAATCGAATTAAAATTTTTTAAAAATTAAAGCTCAAAATAAAATTTGACTCTAAATTAAAAAAAACAAATATTGCTATTAACAAAAAAAGGCACCATCCGATTCAGATGTATTGGAATCAAAACACTTTAATTAAAGTTTAAAACTCACTGGCCACTATGGCGTAGCTCTTAAATAATAACTTATATACATAAAAATTATTTGAAAACTAAAAATAATAATAAAAAAAAAACATGAATTCGACATATACCAACAACAAAGAATAATTATTATTATATATCATCATAAATGAAAATTCCAAAGCATTGTTAGGAAAACTGTCATTTTTGTCTAGGGCGAGAGTGGAGTGGAGCTGGAGCTGGATGGGAATGGGAAGGGGAAGGAAGTAGAGTTGTAAATAGAAAGTTATAAGGAAACTGATAAATAATAAAAGTTTGATTTAGTAGTTATTATTATTTTTTTAAATAATTTTTTTGTTTATAAAAGGTATAAAGAAAAAAAATTTGAATCTTAAAATTAATTTAAAAAAAAAAGATAATAATCGTTATATCAAATTTTAATTAATTTTTTAAGTTAGATATAAAATTCTAGTTCTCTTCTTCTTATACTTCTTTACGACAAAAGGAAATGGGGTTGGGTGATGGGTGAGAGACGTAATAACATGTGAACGTGAAGAATGTTAAGGGCATGTGCACCGATTTGGGCATAATGGGGAAGAAGACTGTCAGTTGGGGGTGGTGGGTTTCACAAATCCAGGAGAAACGCCACGCACGTTCTTACCACCACCTCATATTTTGGGCCCACTTACAGCCATGCTGATCTGTTCCTGTGCCTTCTTTTCTTTGATACGTATGCTATGATTAATCTTACCCTGCCTAAAATAACATATTGAAAATACATACTTATCACTTTTATGATCAAATTAATACATTTCAATCCATTTTACTCTTGCCTTATTATCATCTCTATCAATTTTGTTTTTGTAAGAATATTATGATTCGACCACGTTAGTATTAATTTATTTAATTTTTTAGGTTTAACAATCAAATAAATTTTTAATTTTTTTATAAAATAAATAAAAACTTTTAACGTTTTATCACACGTAAATCAATTCATAAATTCTTATTTTATTATAAATAAAATTTCGACCTTTCAAAATAAATTGATTTTCATCGATTAATTTATTTACAGTAAAATAAAAATTTATGAACTGATTTTTATTCAATAAAATGTTAAAAATTTATATTCATTTTGTAAAAAAAGATTGAATGTATATTTAGCTATTAATCCAATTTTTTATGATAATTAAAGATGGAGATCATAATGTTACGAGGGAATGGATAGTATTGCAATTAATTTTCTATTATTTTGGTTAACTCAATATTTAGAGTGGTTTTAACATGTACTAAAATCATTATAAGGATATTTAATGGCTAGCCTCGAACATGAAATTGAAGAGTTTAGTTGTCATGAGTTGTTTTGAATTTTTTAAGGGTTTTGTGCATAAGTTAGAATGTAATAATTGTAAAAGTTTGGTGGGATGAGAGGAGAGTCAAGAATAGCACTCGTTGGTTATATGCTGCAATTCTTTGGCTTTGTTTGATAAGAAAATTAAAAAACTTGTTAATCAATAATTAATATCTATTTTTATTTTTTTTATTGTCAAACAAAATCATTATGCATTTCTAAAATAAGATTGATTAAAATGCTGTGACCAAATAAAATGAATGTTTGGCATGATCCTGAATTAAGTAAAATCAATTCTAATTGATTTTAACAAAATATATAAGACAATCAACTACTATTGTGCAGCAAGTTTTTATGTAAAAATTGCACTTTGATAGTTGAATGCTTTAGGAGGGCGGTCGGATTTCTTGCCCGGGGGGGGGGGGTATACCATTTCAAAAATACACTACGACATTCAATTGCCTTTTTCGGACATTCAACTATCCAAGTGTAAAATGTATATAATTGTTAGTTTTTACTTGAAGTTACAAACTCTTCTTAAAGTTACTTTTTCATTTTTGAATGGTTAAGAAAAATAACCATTGGTTTCAAAAAGTTGTGATCTTATTAAATAATTATATTTGTTGAATTAAACAATACAATTGAATAATTGTCTCTTGATTCAAAGGTCATATCACTTAAAATTAATCTTTATAAATAAAAATGTCAAGTTCAAACTTGAAACGCATGAAATTTTTTTGAATTTCTTTTTTCTTTCTCATTCTCAAAATATTGATAAATCTTTTAGACATTGTTTGCTGCAAAAAATAGTGACTAAAATAAGATAAATTTATATTTATCAAAAATATTTAGTAATTTAATTTTACTAATACAAAGTGATTTTAAATAAAAAAATTTTTTATCCTAAATATATTTGATAAACCCTTTTTACATGCTGTAATTGGTGGTGGCGAAATAATCTCAAGAAAAATGACATTACCGCGTCTAAAAGCGATTTTTACAATTGTTCATGATTTCCAATGAGGTTTAGTCAAAGGTATTCAAGTAAAAGCTCGCCGTCTTCATATTCACCAAAGAAACTCACTCAACACCAAGCATGTAAGCTTTGTAAACAACATAATTTAAAATGAGAACACGTGTTATAATTTATTAAAGAAATGATTCGCTTTTAACAATCAAAGTTTTGCTTACTGAGAATTATTCTTCTTTAGAAAATATTAGGTTCGGGTTCACTATTCCGATGTCGGTCCGGGTTCAAACCCTTCTTTTGTTTGGAGAAGTGTTGGTAGAAAGGTCGAGAAAAGGTGGGGAAAGGTCGAGAAGATAGATGAAGGGGGACATAGATGGCTTCGTGTAAACCCTCTATTCGAAAAGCTTTGAGCCCACAATCAATGAAGGTGGCAGATTTGATTAATTATTATAATAAAACCTGGAAAACAGAGATGATTAATGTACAATTTCGTCAAGAAGATGCTATCTCGCATGCGACCAAGTCGAAGGTATGTACCTAACAAACTAAATTTGATTGGTTCTATAAATGCTGGAACAAATCAACGTGGAGTCGGCTATTACTTTGCTGCGAGGAAATGTTTGTCGAAGATCACGCTCCAATTTGAAAGCCGGTGTGGACAGTCAAAGTTTTGCCCAGAGTAATAATTCATGCGGAGACTGGAGACTTCTTTACGCAATGAAGCCTTCAACTGGACTATTATAATTACTGTACGGGTGGAATGGCTAATTAGTCTGGGATTTAGTCGAAAGTTGTGGAACAATGTTTGCAAATGGGTGATACTTGTTATGGAATCATGACCATTCGTGAGGATTACCCTGAGGTATTGCTTAGAAAGCTACGGCCTACGGACATGGTGAATGAGATTTTGTCGTCGCGGAAACATGCAAATGGGTCTCCGAGAAGCGCGAGTGTGGCCACTTGGTTCTTAAAATAAACATTGACATAGCTTTTGATGTAAATTCTGGGATTGCAGGACTTGGAATAGTGATACAAATGGTTTGGTGTTGTCGAGCGCTATGGCCAGAGTGGAACATATAGTAACTACTCACTCTGTTCTTTTTGGATCGAGACTGACTTACGACAGTGGATTTAAGGAAGGGATGATAGAGGTTAAAAGAAATTTTAAAGAGGTAAATAGATTAAATTATTAGTGAGTTATTTAAATTAGATTTAATAATTATTTAAAGTTGGTTTATTTATTTTTAATTAGATTTAAACTTAAATTATTGAGTAAGAAGTCAAGATAAGTTTGAGTATTTTAATAATTGGTTTAAACAGTTCACAAATTTAATTGATTTTTTTAATATAAATTTTAATATTTGATCATTAATATATCATTTTACCTTCATAATATATAATTGAAAAATAACAAATCAAATTTATCGAATCAAATATGAGCGGTTCAAGTATTCAATAAAATAGAATTTGAGTATAAAAAATTAAATTTAATTAAATTTAAATTAAATAATATTAAAATTTAATATTAAATTGTCTCAATATAACTATATGACACCGTTGCTCAAAACTAACTATTGATGTTATTAATAAAGGGAAGGGAAGTCTATGTTGTGGGAGGCTGGTATTATGATTTGCGAAATAGTTGATTTATCCTCCACTTGCGAAAGGTGTCAATTTGTATACAACAAGAGAGCAAGCAATAATCTAGCTAGCTCATAATTTGGGTAAGATTGAGGATAAGATGGGTAGTCTGTTATTGTGGGAGAGCAGATTTCCTCTTTTTATGGTGTATTCGATTCCGAGTTTACCGTGTCAATAGATTGTGGTTTTATTATTATTATTATTATTATTATTATTGACTAAGCTGTAATTAAAACAAGAAAAAGAAGATCATAGCACATGTATATTTTAATCCTATGTTTGGATTGAAGGTTGAAAAAATGGAAGGAAAGAAAAAGAAAGTTAAATAAATCAAAGGAATGTTGAAAACCTTTCTTTTATTTAGAAAAAAATTTAACTTAAGAAAGGAAAGAGAGAGGAAGTAAATACTCCTTATTATTTCTTGACTTCCTCCATTTTTTAATACCCTAATTTGGAGTAAATAAAAAAAATTAAAAAAAAAATTTAATAAATAAAATATCAAATTTAATTTTATTGTATTATAATATTTAAAACAAAAAAGATAATAATTGAAAAAAACATTATAATAAATCATTTTTTTAACTTTTTACTAGTTAATCAAACATGAATTGTTAAGATTACTTTTCTCTCATTTTTTATTTATTTATTTATTAATTTTAACTATCTAAATAAGGATTACATGTATTATTTTCCTTCCTTTACTTTGTTTTACATTCTTTTCATTTTTCTTTCTTTTCATTTAGTAATATTTATCCAAACATAATGTAAGTCTTATTTGAATTGTATTGAACTCATGGTATGGTGGGATTATTCTCTTTTTGGATCCAGTCGCAACACATTTGTAAACTTTTTTTTTTTTTTACATTTTCTTGATTTGTTTTTATAATTTCGTATTTTCTTTTTTATTTTCAATTATTATTTATAAAAATTATAAATACTTTTATATGTTTACCTAGTAACAAATAAATAAATTGTCAAACCCACTCTTGCCCTAACATAAAATCCGGAAGGCTATTAACCCAACTCGCTATTAGAAACCCAATTATTTGGTTGATAGACAGTCGAAACACGTGGTCTCTACCGGCAAATAAAAAATAGAAATAGTAGCACTTTGACATAGTTATCAAAATCGTACATAATGCGATAATACATATCGGATGTTTTAATTTCATTCGATTCGATTTATTATAAAATCGATTCATATCAATGTAAAAAATTAATTTTTATCATGAATCGATAACTGCATCTATCAATATAAAAATAAATTGATACGTATTATATGATTGATTGATACACTTTTTAATAAAATTGGATCAAGCCTAATTAAAATATGATTTGATTCAATTAACTAAAAATATAATTTTAATAGTTTTTAACCTAATAAAACATGAAAACATATTCTTTACATAGTTTAATCTTGAAAATTTTTAAAAATTTAAACTTTTAATTACTAAATTAAAACAAAAAATTTATAAAAAGTCCTAAAAAAATATATACTATTAATAAACATGTTAAGAGTTTGAAAATAATCATATTTCTTATTCTTAATCATATATTCACTAATCATATTAATATGTATAATATTTTTTATTTTTTATTTATATGTCTATGTGTTATTTATAATTAATTTAAAAAATTATTATCATATCTTACGATACAATACAATACTTTATACTCAATTTTTTAAAAAATAACATTTTATTTTATAATTCGTAGTTCAATTTAATAACTATGACATCTACCGTATGTTGTTATATCATTTTTAAAGTAATTAAATCTGATCAAACCAACGTTTGTATTTATAGGGGGCACGCGATCCCAAGTACATAAATAAAAGCTAAGGGAAAAGAAAAATGATTCATTTAGACCCTCTTACAACTTCAACATCTAGAATTCTCTCCATAACCCTTGGTTCCCCCATAAATAGCTACTCTCATACTCTGTTTTCCTATCTCCATTTTTTACTCAAATATTGACATCCTTCTCCAACTGCTTTAAAAACATATAAAACAAAATAAAATTTTAAAAAATATAAAATAAAATTTAAAACATAAAATTTACATAATAATTAACCAGTACAACACAATAAATTTAAATAAATTCTAGAAAAAAAAACTAAAAGAATATAAAAATGTAAATTAAAGTCTAAAAAAATACCAAACTCAAATTAAATATATACAAAAAAATTAAGTAATTAAAAATACATTATCATATTTTTCAGTAGCTTCCTTACTTGAGATATTTTCAATTTTTTTTTTAAAGTTTACAAAATACAATATTATACATTAATCGAATATCAAATTAATTATATTATAAAAAATTGCAAATAAGTTATAACTAACAAATTGGACTTGAACTTTAAATAGTGAATCAAATCACTTTTTATTGAACCTTATTTTTCAATTTTTAATAATATTTTTATCTTAATTCACCCAAATCATAAACTAATCTAATCTAAACACTTGTCTCATTATAAATTTTATCTTACTATTACCATATTTAATTTTACCATTGTAATAATAATATAATTTTATCACTATTATTATTTTTACTGAATTCAATCTGA
This sequence comes from Firmiana major, assembly GCA_033439115.1. Lineage (NCBI taxonomy): Eukaryota > Viridiplantae > Streptophyta > Magnoliopsida > Malvales > Malvaceae > Firmiana > Firmiana major. The sequence goes on from CM065897.1 coordinate 85,832,656, forward strand.
TTGTGAAGTAATTCGGGAAAGGAGGGATGGTGTGCAAAATTGGTTATTAATTAATAATAAAAGCAAAGGTCCCCCAATCACATGGAACTCAGTAAGAATGGGTTTTACCGACAAGTTTGTTTAACTGAAGTCTTCTCTGACCGACAAGGGGCACTGACGGTGCCTGTGTAATTAAGGCAGGTAAGTGGAGGAAGAGTATGGGATTAAAATTGTTTCCAATTGGCATTGGCTTTGAGTTTCTTAAAAAACACAAATTAAGTTTAGTAGCGTACGTGCATGCATTACCGAAGGCAGATGAAATCTACTGCTTTGCTTTGATTGCTTGTTTCGCTGGCTTTGGTTAGTCATTTGTGAAGCATGCATATAACTCTAACTCCCAACTCTGCTTAGTTGAAGCTTAAGATGTTCCGATTCTAATTCCTCTCTGATTTGCCTAACCATGTCCACTCTGTTTCTGTTCCAGATACTCAAACTTTGGCCGGGCTTTTCTGTTGGGAAGAGGCCAATAACCCAAATCAGAACCCCAATTATATATGGCCACCTAAATTGAGTTGTTTTTGCCCATCGCTTGCCGCTTTCTTTTTTTTTCAACGAATTTATATTTATATTTGATTGCTGATAATATATAATTATAATTATACAGCAACATATAATTAATGAATAAAATTAAAAATATAATTTCTTATAAATAAATAATTTTCAACTTTTAATTTATTTTAAAGATTTTTATATTTTTTAATTTTATTCATGAATAATACCATCTATAATTAACTTATCGATAATAATACATTACATATAAACTCTTTTTAAAATAAAATTTATATATAACGAGATAATATAAAATTTTCATATAAAATCACTAAATAAAAGTTAATATATCATTAGTGAATGAATTGAGAATATATAATTTTTATAAATAAATATAAATATATATATTTTTTAATTTTTTATAAAAATTTGATATATTTTTAATTTATTTATTAATGAAATGTTAATATTTGTAGAAAGACATATATTATCAGTGCCCTTGTATGTATAATTTTTCAATAAATATTAATTATGTAGAGTATACGTTTGAATATATTTATTTATATAAAAAAGATAATTGAATAATAATTTAAATAGAACAAATGTTGGCAAAAGTGGTTTTAACAATTATTAGCTGCAAAGTGAGAGCCGCTGACAACACAGCATCTCCTTTCTTTTATCATTTTATTTCACCTCCTCTCTCTCTCTCTCATAATCATCATCATCCTCATAATCGTCATCTCCATTCATTTCTCTCTTTCTCTCTCTCTCTTTCCGTCCTTTACTTTCTCTTTCTCTTTCTCTTTTATTCTGCGGAGTGCAGTTGCAGTGCAGTTGATGATGACGATGATTATGCCCTTCTGCTCCTCTTCTCTTTCTTCCTTTACTGCTCCTCTGCCCTAGCTGGCTAGTACTCTTCTTCCTTGTTTCTCTTTTCCACTGCTAGTTTAATTTTCCATCAAAATAAACAAACAAAAAAATTTACTTGTATGGAATGGAGAATAGAACCCAAGAATAAAAATCTTGCATTTTCCAGTTGTCTACTCTCTTTCGGTCCTTTTTTTTTTTCTTTTAATTTTAAAGGGAAATTCTTCAATTGTATTTAATATCAACCCATCTTTCGCCAAGCTTTCTTTTCTTACCTTTTGTTTCTCTTGTCGTTTCAAATCTTTTTTTGACATCCCCATCGCCGCCAAAACGCAGAAGCTCCTCCTCTCGCATCGCAGCTGCGTGGGGAGGGAGGAGGGCAATACACACAACAGTATTCAAGTGAATTATATTATCATTGATGAGAAGAAGAAGAAAGATCTTCATGCACCATTGATAGAAGATTGTTTCTAGTTTTGCGAACCAGCTACTTCATCGAGGGAAAACAACAGAATTGAAGGAGATGCAGCAAGGAGGAGGAGGGCATCAATCTCAATACGGGGAGATGGGTGGTTCAACAACGGGTGCAGTGAGCAGTAGCCAGATGGTAAGCGAGCAGTCGGAGCAGTTAGTAGAAGCGGCATCGCCTATAAGTAGTAGACCGCCTGCCACTGGGAGTTTGGATGAATTCATGAGGTTAGCAAGTGGTGGTGGAGATGAGGGAGGAGATGAAGGGGATCTACCTGGTGGCGGAGGAGCAGGTGGAGTTGTAAGTGGCAATAGGTGGCCCCGTCAAGAGACTCTCGCTCTTCTCAAGATTAGGTCAGATATGGATGCTGCTTTCCGTGATGCCACCGTCAAGGGCCCTCTTTGGGAAGATGTAACCAGGTAAAGTACTCCGCCCCCACGCCACACGGCCGTAACCCAAAATCACTCAATTCTATTCTTTTCCCTTTTCTATCTTGACAAAAAATAAAATAAAATTTAACTAGTAAAAATTCAATCATTACCATAATGCATTGCTCTCAAAGAGCTTAGTTTTAGCAGTGAAATACTGATGGGATGGGCTTTTTCTCAAGATCTTCCTTTTTCTCTCTCATTCTGAACACAAACGGACATGGCCTTCTATCTGTTTCCATCACGACTCACGAGCTGGGGCATCTTCTTCTTCTTCTTGTTTGTTTTAGCAGCTTCTTTCTTACAATTAAGAAATGACCCAGATCCACTGCATGAACTCTATGGCCAATCCTATCCTTTTCATTTGAAATCGAAATTCGGAATTCTTTTTACTACTTAACTATTGAGTTTCTTAGACGCCATGGAAGTGAAGGTTCCCCCACACTCTCCAGTCTTCCCCGTCAGCTCTCTCTATTAATCTTTTGTTTTTTTTTTTGGGTTTTCTTTCCTTTTCACATCAATAATACTTGCTTTACTTAAACACCAGATCGGTTATAATTCATTATTATAATGGAAAGCGCAGATGAGGTCAGTACTTGGGTAACTGTGTCAGATATGAGGCAGGAAATTATTTTTATAGTATCATATTTCTCTTCTTCAATGTTCAGTCAGGTTTACGAGACTTCATTCATTCTTTCATTTTCTTTACTTAGCATTAATTAACAGTAATCCGGAAAAAGGATTGGTTATGATGATTGGCAAATTAACATTATTGATTGATTGATTGTATGAAAAAACCACGGGCGTCGCTCGCAGGAAGCTTGCGGAGCTGGGTTACAAAAGGAGTGCGAAAAAGTGCAAGGAAAAATTCGAGAACGTGCACAAGTATTACAAGCGAACGAAAGAAGGACGAGCTGGGCGTCAAGATGGTAAGAGTTACAAGTTTTTCAGCCAGCTAGAGGCTCTCCATACAGCTTCTGCCACTGCCGCTGCCGCTGCAAACGTGTCGACGCCAGTGGCACCTGTCAGTGCCTCTACCGCCGCCAGCCTGGACGTGGCTCACGTTTCGGTTGGGATCCCTATGCCCATCTCTTCTGTCAGAATTCCACCTTCTACAGCTATGCCAATGTCCTCCCCGATGTTACCCATGCCTGGATCTGCTGCTGCACCAGCGCTGGCGTCAGTACCTCCTATCACCACCAGAGCCGCTCCATTTGAAATCAGCTTCTCTTCTGACAGCTCTTCCTCTTCTCGAGGCTTTGAAGACGATGATGATGACGATGACGACGAAGATGAACTTGGAGGAGAACCGTCGAACATGGCTGGCACTGGCCGTAAACGAAAAAGGCAGTCGTCGAGAGGAGGCGGTAGTACCACCACGAGGATGATGGAGTTCTTCGAGGGTCTAATGAAACAAGTCATGCAGAAACAAGAAGTCATGCAGCAAAGGTTTTTAGAAGCTGTAGAGAGGAGAGAGCAAGATAGGATGATAAGAGAAGAAGCTTGGAAAAGACAAGAGATGGCAAGGTCAACTCGCGAACATGAACTTATGGCTCAAGAACGTGCCATTGCTGCTTCAAGGGATGCTGCTATTATTTCTTTTTTGCAAAAGATTACAGGTCAGACAATACAGTTACCCTCAACTGTCCCTACTCCTGCTGCTCCACCTCCACCTACACAACCGGCCGAGCCGGTTGTTCCACCAGCGGCTCCTATTCTTACAGCAGCTTCACCATTGCATCAGCCACCACCACGACAACAGCGTAACTCGCAACAGTCACAGCGGCACCATCAACATCCGCTGCAGCAGCATCAACCTCAAAATACTGAAGTTGTGAGGCATCATCGACAGCCTGTTTCTTCAGAAGTAGTAATGGCTGTCCCGGAGCAACAGGTCCCACCACAGGAGATTAGTGGGAGCGGGAGCTTGGAGCCTGCCTCATCTAGATGGCCGAAAGCTGAAGTTCTTGCACTTATAAACATGAGGAGTGGGCTTGAATCCAAGTACCAAGAGAATGGGCCAAAGGGCCCTCTTTGGGAAGAAGTCTCCGCAGGTATGTTCAGAATGGGTTACAAGAGAAGCGCCAAAAGATGTAAGGAAAAATGGGAAAACATCAACAAGTACTTCAAAAAGGTCAAAGAAAGTAATAAAAAACGTCCCGAGGATGCCAAAACCTGCCCCTATTTTCACCAACTCGACGCCCTTTACCGTAAGAAACTATTTGGAGGTGGAACTAGTGGTGGTTCCAGTAGCTTTAGTGACCAGAATAGGCCTGAAGAAGAAACATCACGGCAGCAGCAAGTAAGTAGTAATGCCCCACCAACCACGGCGGCACCGCAATTGACGCAGCAGCCAACTGATCTATCTGAAGACAAAACTGGAGCTACTGCTGATGTGCTGACTAGAAAAGAAGGTTTACCCGAAAGTCTCTTCGGAGAAGGAAACGGTGGGGCTGTAAAGAAGGTAAATTTATTTTACTTACCAGCATCTTCATTTTCTTTCATCACTCATCCCCATCATTTTGACATTTTCAATTGCCATTGCATTTTGATAAACCATTTTATATGATACTTATTGATTCTTGGGTTGGTATTGAAGCCAGAAGACATTGTGAGGGAGCTGATGGGGGAGCAGGGGATGCACCAGCGACAACACCATCAAGGACAATCCTTGTTGGTGAATGGCTATGATAAGATCGATGAACCAGACGATAGTGATAATATGGATCATGAGGAAGATGAAAATGAGGACGAAAATGATGACGAATTGGAAGAAGAGCCAAAGATGGGTTATAAGATAGAATTTCAAAGGCAAAGCGCAAGCACTCCCAGTGGAGGAGGGAATGGGGCACCCTCCTTCTTGGCCATGGTTCAATAACCTTGGCAGAAGCTCCATCACTGAACATGTACCATATGTACCTATGCGTGCAGAAGCTCAAGAAAATACCTAACAATATGATTTGAAAAGCCTTCTAGCGTAAAAGCTTCCTTGTTTCTTCGTTTCGTATCTTCTCCCATATATTTCTACTTCTTATTTCTTACCTCCTTCCTTTCAACCCTCAATAACTCAGTGTCATCTTCTTCTTCTTCTTCTTCTTCTTCTTCTTCTTCTTCATAATCCTCATTGTTTTCTTCTTTCTTCATTCTTCTTCAAAACAGCTTCACTGATACTGAAATTCTGAAACAGACTCTTGAATGGCAGTCCCACTTGCATTTATCGTCCCTTCTTTTCGATTCATTGATTTGTTTGTGAATAAGGAATTCCGTTTCAAAGGAAAACTGGAAGAGAGATCGGTTGAATTGAGACAGAGCAAAATAAGCTTGAGTACATATTACCGGCAGCACTATCGAAGGACAGAAAGAAAACAAACAAAGCATAGAGAGGAAGAGATAAAAGAGTGCAAGAAACATGGACCAATGGAGTACACACAGAGAGTATATGGTGTAAGTAGGAGAAGCAGATGTTTTATACTTTTCTTGTATCAAAATTTTTCCTTGATGATCAGTTTGTTTTTGGCTTTCTCTCTTACTTTGCTCGGTTTAAATTAAGGAATGAAAGAATATCAGTTCCTTCCAGTCCATGCTTTCCTGCATTTTTTTTTTTAATTGTGTGTTCTGACTTGTTCACTCTTCCTATTAATTCTCTCCCTTTTAACTCTGTGATCGGTTATTATTGCGTTTTGTCATCATTGTTTGATCCTAGGTTTAGGCAGTTTAGAATCTCAAAACAACAAGTATGAATGAAACACGCGGTTCCTACTAGGAAGAAATATAGGAAGAGCTGTCTGGTCTTTTCATGATCAATCTCCTTTTCTTTCATTATTATAATTGTTATTATTACTGCCATATGTTCAAGTTTTGTTGCGTCTAGGTATTGTGAGCTTTCGTGGCTTTGAGTTCACTGACTGGTTGCCATTGGCGACCTTCTCATTTCAGCCACTGTTAATTAATAATGCGTCTGTTTATCTGTACTATACTACAGTATATATGACATTTACAGTTGGTGTTGGTGTTGGATGTTCCTGTTAAACTCAAGGGTTTACATTTTATACACAAATAATATATAGTTTTTATATACGATTGATCAATAATATAATAGTATTTTATTAATAAAAAAACTGAAAAATATTCAATTTTTTAAAAATAAATTAAAATTTTTTTATTAATATTTATTTTAAAAAAATTATATATTTTTTAATTTTATTCATTAATAAATTGATATTATGTAATTGTCTAATAGTATATAAAAATTATATATTTATTTTTAGTTACAAAGAAAAAATATTATAACTTGGGAAATTCAAAAATGTCTAGGAATCATTACTCCCCTAGCATCAGCTTCTACAAACTAATTGACACCAGACGGAGGAGGCTTTGGAAGCTATTCATACTCCTCCAAGCTAAAAGCTGACTTGGCTAAGGTATCGGCTGCAAAATTGCATTCTCTAAGCATGAGTTGGAAATAACATTGCCAATAGAGGTGTTCATTATGTCGGTTCATTCAATTTCAAGTTATAGTTTTTATTTTCGGCGTTAATCAAAAAATATATTTTTATTTTTGTTAACTGAACTGAAATTTTTATTTTCAAATTGACTAAACCGAAACAAAGTTCGATTAATATGTTGAATAACCGATTAACCAAAATTTTATTTTAACTATTTGTAATTAATTAAATTTTAAATTAATTACAAAGAGCATCCATATACAATTGCAATTAAAACTATTGAAAGTATAGTATTTAAAGTATCAATATAAAATTATTTTAATTCCTACTCTTGAAAATTATTACAATTACTTTGGTTGGATATTGATTTTAGGTAATAGTTTGGTTATTCAGTTAATTTTAATTTTCAAACCGAATTAACTGATAATCAAAATTTTATTAAAATCTCTTTCATTAACCAACCGAATTTATTTCGATGGCTAACCATTTAACTAAAATCAATTTGGTTAATTCGATTTTAACCGAACTTTGAACACTCCTAATTGCCAAGGCTTATTAGTAGACATGGCATTTCGTGTATATAATTCGTGTTCTTATAATGAAAAATATCGTGTTCACAAAAATTTCATGTCAAAACTTATATCAATATGCCATATACATTTTTTTTTAGTTTTCTTTCCAAATTCATATTTAATTCTCACTCAATTTTAGTCCATGTCATCTTCGTGTCTTTTATTCGTTTCGTTTTCATATACGTCACCATGTTGTGTCTAGGATTGCTAAGTCTACCTACTAACAAAATTTCTAATATGATTGATGATTTCACCAAGAGGATAAGTTAATATTAGCATTCTTAAGTTAATTTGGATGGACGGTGCGATTGATTGATATTGGTTCCAGTGACATTGAAAACAGTGGTGGCAGTGAGATTGGTGTAAAATGATGATGCGTTTGGATTCCACTACGATAATGACAATAAGGTAAATGATAAAATGATTATTAAAAATATTATATTAAAATTAAAACAAAGAAATATAGGCAAAATTGTAAATACGACACGGTGAAAAATCTTAGTGTGCCGCATTGGACTTCGTTTGAAACCAAACAGAGCCTTAACCAACACCAATGCCGCCTTAGCATTTTTAATCACCAAGATGTTACACACTTGCAATGCATGAAAGATTAACTCTAAGCTTAAACTCTTTTTTTTTTTATATATATTTGATGCACTGATAACGTATAGTCTTTTTACACTGTCAACTATTCACAGAGTATTAATTTATTAATAATGAAAGTTTAAAAATGCATAATCAGAGATTTAAATAGCGGTGGAATAACGATATAGCAATCGTTATTTAATGGTAGCTATTTAGCGATTGCGCCACTATCCGCCATCGTTATTGATTAAAAAAAAAGTGATATCTTGAATCATAACAGTAACAATGTATTGCAGCTGTGAAAACATGTAATAGTGAATAGCAACAATAACGATCAATTATTACCACTATTTCGTTTTTCATCAAAAATTGGTAATAAAAAGAAAAAATTTCTTTTGGGTGCCTACTTCAAACATCAATTCACCCCAAAAACTCAAAACCAAATAACCAATCCTAGATGCCATTACCAAACATCAATTCATAAGAATCACTACTTAAATTCAGCTTCCATAAATATCAAACTCAAAACCTCAAGTAATTGAAGAAGGTAAGCAAATTTGATACCTAAAAATATGTTGGAAATTTAACAAATTTATTTTTATGTTGAATAGGATTCAAGTTGGTGTTGTAGCTTTTTCAAAGGGGCAAAAGTTGTTATTTTGCTGAGCTAAGTGCAGCACTAGGTGTTTAGGTGGGTTTAAGGAAGAGACCAGAAGCATGGATGCATGAACGGTTTGAAGGCAAAATGTTGTTGTATCTACAAACACTTGTTATTTACATGACTGCACTTTATATAGAGCTAAAACGAAAAAAAAAAAGAAACTTTCTAAAATTATGTCAATACTCCTAACATAATGTCATGTCTTCCTAATATTAAGCCATAACAAAAAAATATCTCTTAAAGACTTGGTTTATTGACCAATTATTTAGCAACTATTTAACTGAAGCACTAAGGCATGTTACCAACAAATCTCCTCCTTACCTTAGTAGCTACAGAGGCCTAATTTGTTTCTTAACATTTCAAATCTAGCTTTTGGTAAAGTCTTGGTTAATACATCTGCAATTTAATTTCGCCATGCATTTGTTCTTCTCTTAAGTGTATAGCTTGATTTTGAAATGCTTGATTTTGCCATGAAAAATAGGATCTTTGAAATTGCAATTGCAGCTTGGTTATCTACATAAATATGTGTTGACTCAGTTTGCTCCATATGCAAATCTACAAGTATTTTTTTGATCCAAATTGCTTGATTCATCGTGGCATTTGCTGCTACATATTCTGCCTCTACTTTACTTTGAGCTATCACCTCTTACTTCTTTGAACACCAAGAGAAAACTCTTGATCCAAAACTGAAACAAAAACCTATTATACTTTTCATATCATTAATAGAGTCTGCCCAATCACTATCAGAATAACCAAGAAGCTTAAAATTCTGACAGTAAGAATAAATAATGCCATAATTTGTTGTACCTTTGATATATCTCACAATTCTTTTGGCAGCTTGAAAATGCACTTCACTGACACAATGCATAAACCTTGAAAGCAAGCTTACTGCAAACATTATGTTTGGTCTAGTGGTGTAAGATATATCAGACAACCAATTAGACTCCTATATTGGCTTTCATCAACTTTTTCAGCTCCATCATCTTTACTAAATTTCTCCTTTTGATTCATTGGTGTGTTGGCACTTTTGCAACCTTCTATGTGAAATTTCTTAAGAATTTCTTTTGCATACTTTCTTTGGCTTATAAAAACTCCATCACAATCTTGCTTCACCTCTATACCCAGAAAATAAGACATCAAGCCAAGGTCTGTCATTTCAAATACTTTGAGCATTTCAGCTTTAAACTCCGCCACCAATTTCTCATTGCTTCCTGTTATAAGCAGGTCATCAACATAAACGAAAACTATAACTGAGTTAGCATCTGTTCATTTTACATATAATGTAGCTTCACTTGAACTTTTAACAAATCCAAGCCTTTGAAGATGTTCATCAATCCTGCTGTACCAGGCCTTTGAAGCCTGTTTAAGACCATATAAGGCATTCTTTAACAAGTAGACCTTCTCATCCTGTCCCTTGACCTTGAACCCCTCGGGTTGCTCTACATAAATCTCCTCTTGAAGATAACTGTTTAAGAAAGCAGATTTTACATCTAGCTGATAAATCTTCCATCTTTTTTGGACTGTCAAAGCAAGCAACATCCTGATGGTATCCAAGTGTGCCACTAGAGCAAAAGTTTTAGAGAAATCCACTCCAAACACTTGACTTTACCCCTTCACCACTAGCCTAGTTTTGTGTTTGTTTACAGAACCATCTGCATTAAGTTTGGTCTTGTAAACCCATTTGACTCTAATGACCTTTTTATCTTGAGGCTTGTCCACCAGCTTCTAAGTGTCATTTTTTAAAATCATTTTAAGCTCCTTTTTCATTGCTTCAATCCACTTGTCATCCTTCTCCGCTTCTTTAAATTCTGCAGGTTCAAAAACAACAACATTAGTTCTTTCATAAATGTCAGATAAGGTCTTTGTACCTTTAACTGGGACATCATCTATGTCATCCTCAAAGTATTGTGAAATTTCTGGAAACTGCTTATTTTCTGACTCCATCCAGTTTCATTGTTTATCTTCCAGGAACTTCACATCTCTACTTACCATAATTTTTTCATCTTGAGGTTGGAAAATTCTGTAAGCTTTGGAAGAGTTGCTATATCCAATAAAAACTCATAGTTCTGTCTTCTTATCAAGTTTATCTCTTTTTACCTGTGGCACATAAGAAAAACAAAGACAACCAAAGGTCTTTAGATTCTATAAGTTTGACTTATAACCAAACCAGGCTTCATATGGAGTTTTTTATGCAGGACTCTTGTTAGCAGCCTATTCAGCAAGAACACGACAGCGTTAGTAGCCTCTGCCAACAGTTTCTTTGGCAACTCCTTCTCATGCAGCATACACCTTGTCATTTCCATAATGCTTCGATTTTTACTCTCACTTGCACCTTTCTGTTGTGGGGTGTAAGAAGTTGTGAGTTAGTGTCCAATACCAGCTTCTTCACAAAACTTGTCAAACATGTCATTTGTATATTGTCACGACTGTTATCGCTGATCTTTTTTCATTTCATTCCCAAGATTTGGTTGGGTTATGAGTCGATGTTACTCATTTCTATTCCATCATATGTATCGAATATTAAACATAATTGTACATCTATTTATATAATCATTCTTTTTATACGTTACATCCCCAGTAATTTATACAATACATATCTGTGCGATTTAGTGTTCAGATACAAAATATGTGTATATATATACCTTTGCGCAGCAAAAAGAGCTGTACAACAAAAGAACTAGCAGGGATGACCGCAAAATGCTCAATGAGCCTTATCTGTGGAGTGAGAAAAAAAGGGGTGAGCTAACGTGCTCAGTAAGGAAAACATGACAGCAGGTAGATAACTATACTATCTACGTACTTATAATGCATGCTTAATATCATCACAAGGCAAATGCATTTTTTTTAAACCATAGCAATCTATTCAAAAATCATTAATTCAATAGAAAGCTTTTGTTTTCACTTTAACCAACATTTCAAATCATCACATTTCTCTTTGTTTTCATTTTCGAAATCAGTACTCCTCTGGTACTGGTAATAAGTGATTCCATCATAATCACAAATCATAGTTTTTAAACCATTTGAGATCATTTTGAGATCAATTTGAAATCAATTTGAGATCGATTTGAGACTAGGTAGGGATATGTAATCATTTGTGGACATATGACCATAGTCAGTGACCCCAAGCAATCGCTAGCTAGGCGTGCAAGGGTATCAGTCGCCTAGGGAGGTGGGTCAATCCAACCCATCAGCTCATCTCTACTCTATCATCTGTCCGAAGACGCCAACACGGTACAAGGTACTCCATGTATTGTCTCACGGTACAACGTACTCCGTGGACCCTGTCCATACACCCTACGCCATGGACTATATCAATATACTGTATGCTCGAGGCTACCTGAGAGTAGGCAGGCTTTTACGACCTCGGCATTAATCATCAACCATAACCTTGTCTCACAAACCAGTGCGAGCAAGTCAGTGTGATACACAGTCGACACGAAAGCTCCAGCACAGTTTTTATCATCAATAACATTTAAAATTTCGTGTAAGCATAATCGTGTAACCCGTTAGTTAACACGCAATTCCAACACGATTTATTTCATTCAAAAATCTGATAGATGGCTCTATTTTTATTGAAAATAACTCAAAATCAGAGTTCAGTATAAATAGTATGCTGTCATGATGCAAATCATGTAAACAACAGCCAATCTATCCATATACTTGCTAAAAAGCAGAGTTTTATAGTGAAAAACATCAAAATATGCAATTCATGCAATTTTTCAAATCTTACATTCCCGATACTCAACGGTATGTATTTCCCTATAACAAGGGTAATATCGTAATTTAATTATCACTAGGTTCTTTCCTAGATTTTCAGTCTCTATATATTCTATACTATTTATTCTTATGCATGGATTTATTAAAATACGTACAGCTATCTCTATAGCAATCATAAATCCCTTACCTGGAATCTCAGTCAATTCCGCTTTTATCTTTCCAATTTCTAATCACTCGCTCGTTTCCGACTCCAATATGCCTTCAGGAGTCGAGTTTCTATGATGGTGTGCAAATCGAGACTCGATCTAATTCACTTTCGTTGCGCTACACATTTATATATTTAAACCGGTTCAATTTCGGTCAAATATAAATTTAAATAAATTTTTCAAAAATATAATCGATCAACTTCGACTGCTTACCGGCTTCGCCTTAAACCCGAGGCATCACCGAATTTTTTCTCTTTTTTTTCTTGGCTGAACCGGTTCGGATCGGTTCAGACCCGCTTTTCAATGAACCGGTCCGAACCGGTTCAGTGGCAAGTTTGCCATCCGGACTCTTTTCCGGTCGGTTCCTCACCGGCTTCCACTCCCAGAAGATCCACCAAGCCTCGCGATCCGTGAATCTGGTGGTGTCCGACCCAAAGCTCGCCGAAAAGTGGTTGGTCCGACCCTTTCTTCCTTTGGCTTCGTCGACGTTTCTTCCTCTTCGCCGATCAGCGTTTTTAGGCTGCCGACAATGGTGATGCAGGCGTCCTGTGGACGGTGGCGACATGCTCTTCCTTTTCCCGGCCTCTGATCACCTCCTTTCTCTCTCTTCTCTCGCCGGTGAGGATGGTTTCAGGGGGTTTCGGTTTCGTTCTTCCCTTTCGTTTTCAGTTCTGTTTCTTTTTTTTTTTTCCAATTCTGTTTTGTTTTTTTTATATATATATTATTATATTATATTATATTATATTATAAATATAATATAATATGATATATTATAATACATAAATTTAAAATATCTATAATATAATATTATTATAATAATAATACAATAATGAATATCCCATATTATTTATATTATTATTATAAAAATATTATTACCATGTATTATATATACAGTGATTTTCAAATGCACATGTATATATTTAGACACCCAATTTTTTTTTGTTTATTTTTTCATATTCCCGAAATAATTTTCGAAATGAAAAATTTCGGGTCTTACATATATTCTTTCCTATTATCAGATCTTATTTTCTGCAACCACTTTGATTTTCCATCCATGCTTTATATCTCTAAAATATGCTAGCAACCTCAGATTTAAATTTGAGAAAGTAAATCCAGCAATATCTGGTATAATCATCAATGAATGCAATGTAATGCTTACTACCATTCAAAGAGGGCATTTTCTGAGGTCCACCAACATTTGTATGCACAAGTTGTAGCTTGTGTGTTGCTCTCCATGTTGTTTGAGAAAAAGGTTTTCTAGCTTGTTTGCCATATTGATAGGCCACCCAACCAATAAGTTTGTCTTCCAGCAACAGAACTCCTTTCACCAAATTATGTTTCTACATATATAGAAGTCTGACATGGTGGAAATGCTTGAGCCTTTTATGTCATAATTCTGTATTGCTAGCAGTGCTTGAAAATGTCATTTGCTCCTCCTTTATTAAATTTAAAACAAAGTTTTTTACTCTCATTTTTACCTTGAATACATCTATGCCTTGTGCGTCTTTGATCAGGCACCATTTGTCTTCAAATATGACTTTGAAACATTTTTCAATCAACTGGCCGACACTAAGTAGGTTCTAGTCAATGTCAGGCACATATAGAACATCATAAATATACTTTAAACCTGTTAAGCTTTCTATAGCCACAGTTCTTTTCCCTTTGACTGAAAGAAATTCACCATTTTTAATTTTTATTTTGGAGATAATTATTTTATCAAGCTCTTTGAAGAGCTCTTGATCATTGGTCATGTGACTTGTGCAACCACTGTTAATCAACCAGGAATCGCTTAAGTTGTTGCTTGTTGCAAAATATGTCACAAAAAATAGTTGGTCTTCGTCATATTGCTCAATAGAAGCTTTTGCCTCTTCACTCCATGTGTCCAATCTTACCACACTTTATGGCACTTGACATCAAGCCTCCACCAACACTTCCTTTGTGGATGATTTGTTTTTTTTTTTTGTAATGTGGACATTATTGAGTTAATATATTTTGAAATGATAAAACAAGTAAATTCAATGATATAGAAATGATTTAAACATGTTTAGACGTTATCAGTACCAGAAACTAAGTATTTAAGGTTGAGAGATCGATATGGTAAGATGAGAGATCGATCTCCTGGGTTTTCTAATATAAGAGATCGATCTCATAAGAATATGAGATCGATCTGTAGGGGTTATAAGATCGATCTGTAAATTACAGAATGTCTGAGAGATCGATCTGGTCTAGGAAGAGATCGATCTCCTCTAAAACAAAGGCTAAAGGTAGTATATCGATCTGTAGATCGATCTATTCTCAAACAAAGAGTTTATGAGATCGATCTTCTGTGGATAGAGATCGATCTCCTCAAAGTTAGAGAGTTAAGGAGATCGATCTAGGGTGTTTAGAGATCAATCTCCTCTCTACGAGAATACTTGCTAGATTGATCTGGAGATCGATCTTGCCTCAAACAGAGAGATTGATAGATCGATCTACTGGTTCGACAGATCGATCTTTACTAACATTTTCAAATTGTAAGATCGATCTTCATGCTTCAAGTTGCTTTGTAATCGCATGAAATTAAACTAAGAGATCGATCTGGTCATAATGGAAGATCGATCTGGCACTCTACTGAGGTTCCCAACGACTCTTTCTGCAAAATCTTCAATGGAAAAAATAGCATTAAATGCTCCAACTACCAATCCTGCTGTATAAAATCAAGCATTGAAGACACTGAAAAAGAAGATATTATTGCTGTAAATTCTGCATATTCTCAAGAAATCTTTTCCAACATTCTCTTTATCTTCAAACATCATTTATTGATATTATTGTGTAGAAGCTATTTTATCCTACCCTCAAAAGAAAGCTTCACTTTGTATTCATCCTTAAATTAAGAGAGAAGAGGAGAGTTCCTCTGTGAGTTAACTTTGTAAAGGGTGAATATTTCTCTGTGTAAAAATGGTAGAGAGGTTATTCCTTAACTTGTAAAAGGGAGTTTGTAACACCTATTGATAGAGTGAAAGAAAGCTCTTGACAAGGAGGTCAAGAAGAGAGTACGTAGGCAAGAGATTGGCCGAACCTCTATAAACTACTGAGTTTGCTGTTTCCTTCCCTTATCTTCTTTCAGTTTATTGCAGTATATTATATTGATTATTCTTTACTTGCATTTAGATTCAATTAAGTTTAAATTTACCTTTATCTTTATAAAATCGATTCACCCCCCCTCTCGGTAGAGCCAACAGACATGCTGGATAAGTTTCATCCTCGTTCTTGTTGTTGTTGCTAGCTTTTTTCTTTTTGTTGTTCTTCCTGTCTTTGCCTCCTTTTGAGTTTTCTGGCTTTGCTTGAAAAGTACCCTCCATTGATTCTTCTTTCCTCATTATTCTCCTTTGTTCTTGTATCTACTTACTAATTCTGTCAAGGATATGCTCGACAGATCCTTAGATTCTTCTAATGCAGAAATTTTTGACTCATATTTTTCAGGCACAGTTACAAGAATCTTTTGCATAATTCTATCATCAGAGAAGTCCTTACCAAGCAACTTCACTTAATTTACTATGCCAAGCAACTTCTCAGAGTACTCTTTGATGGGTTTTGTCTTCTTCATTTTTAGCATTTCAAACTCCCTGATCAAGTTGAGTATCTGCATATTTTTGGTTCTTTCATTTCCTTGGTATTCCTTGTTGAGGTAGTCCCAGATACTTTTTGTCGATTCCAAATTCATAATTCTTGTAAATATGATGCTTGAAACAATAGACAATAAATAGGCTTTAGATTTGGACTTCCTTGTCTTCTTCTCTTTATGAGTCTTCATCTGAGCCACCATAGGATTTGCTGGCAATGGGGGCACCTCATAGACTTCCTCTATAGCTTCCTAAAGATTTAACGCTTCTAAATAGACTGTCATTTTAACAGCTCATGCTTGGTGTTTTTCACCATCAAAAATTGGTGGTGAAATTTTGGAGAAATTGATTTCAGATTTCATTATTAAAGGTGATTGTGTTTATGGCTTTTTGGTTTGTTGTATTTTGGATTTGTGTTTTTATTCACTCAACTCACAGGTCCCTCAAGCAAAAAACTCTGATAGCTAAATTGTTGTTGTATCTACAAGTACTTGTTATTTATATCAATGCTCTTTATAGAGAGTTGAAATAGAAATAAAAAACTTTCAAAAATTATGTTAATACTCCTAATATAATGTCACGTCTTCCTAATATCAAGCCATAACAAAAAAATATCTCCTAAAGACTTGGTCTATTAACCAATTATTTAGCAACTACTTAACTGAAGCACTAGGGCACATTACCAACACAAATGATTAATAAGAGGGAAAAAACTGAGACTAAGAGTGTATAAAGACTTGAGAGAGAGAGAGAGAGAGAGAGAGAGAGTAGAGAAGAAGAGAAGAATTAAGAGATGAAGAGTTTAGATCAAGAGTGAGTAGAGGAAAGGAAGGGATGAATGAGGGTGAAGGGATAAAATTTTGGGAAGAAAGGAGAAGGTATGATGAAGATGCATGTGGGTTAAAGTGGAGGAAATAGATTACTAGGGTGTGGTGGGGTGGGGAATAGATTTGGATTTAGGAAAAGAAAGCTTCTAAATAAACTTGAAAAATTAATCTTTACACATAAAAAAATTTGAAGTATCTTCACATAAAAGATAATTTTAATCTCAATAAAATTAGTAGATTAATAAAAAAACGTTTTACTTTCTTTTTCTTATTCTATTTCTTCTTGATTCTTATTTTATGCAAAATCTTCAAATCAAGAAAAAAAATGAAAAAACTTGTTAAAATTTGAGTATACCCACAACTGAACAAAACATAGGAAATATACTGACATTAAAAAAATATATATCATTTGATTTTCTTTTTCCCTTTCAATCCCCCTTAAGTTCATTTACACATGGAGAAGAAGAAATATTGGGAATTTCAATGGAAACTAAGGCTGGAGAACCATAAAAAGGACTGGAGTCGAGGATTTATATTTTCTGAAGCGTTAGGATGAAGAACCTCCACCCTTTTAGCCTTTGTTTTAGGTTGTTGGTTCTCATCCCTTGTAAAACCACAGTATACCCATTCAATGGAGCATCCTTCTTCTTTAGCTCTTGAGATATCATAACTTTTCGGCTCAATCTATTGTAGATCTCTTGAACAACTGTTTGAAAGTCAATTGCTACATTAGAGGAATCAAGGGATAAGAAAATGGTAAAAGGAAATGGAGGTGTATTTAGTTTAAAAATAGGTTTCTAATTTTGAGGGATGAGAAGAGTATTTTATTTTGAAAGGTTGTGGTATATTTAGTAATGGATTTTAAAGATAATTTATCTAGTATATTTAAAATTTTTCTAAGGAAATTTAGGGGATCGAGTGTTTTTTTTTGTTAGGCCTCAACCACAAAGCCTACGTGACAGGCCCAAAATCTTAGGCATGACCCACCAAAGGACACCAGATGAAGAAGCCTCAACTGGAAGGCCCAACATGCTATGAACGGGCTTTATCAACCAAACAAGCACGACTTGCCCAAGGTAGCCTTGTTACCTCTCAACCTTAACACTTGTCACTTACTATGAGCAAAATCCTCACCTGTCGTAGCCAAGGGATATGAATACTGCTAAAAGGAATGTACCTTCTGACATGCTGACTTGACACGTACCCTGCATGGATATAAAAAAGAGCCAAAAAGGTGAAAAGGGGGGATTCGAACCTTATCCATCTACATAGCAACCATTGCTTAGCTCCCCAAGAGTTGGTATATTCCTAAGCCCTAAACCTCCATTGCTATACCTCCTACTTACTAGAAAACTAATACTACACCGGAGCTCTACTCTACTCGAGTCCTCGTTTGTTTTCTCCTCTCTTAGTTCATGTAACAGTTCACGCCGAAGGAGCAAATCCGATCATCGTCAGTAGCTCATCTCATCCATTGTTGTAAGTCCCTTAATATTTTTATTTAGAGAAAATTGTTTTGTTATTTAGATTTTAGGAGAAAATTTTGATTTAGGAAATTTGAGAAATTTTAATAGGAGGGAAATTTAAGAGGAATTTTTTCTTTGTGTAATTTAGATGATTAAATCATTTAAATAAAAGATCATAGTGTCATAAAAGACAAACTACTTCAAAAATCATTAAAAAACACAAGATGTTAAATAATTGATATTTTAATTTTATTATGTAACTTTACATACATAGGTATTATTTATTTCAACATTTGTTTTATGAAATTTTGATTTCGATAAACGTTCATGAAAAAGACTCAATTAGGGAAAATAAAAATTTAATGATTTAACTGAATGTAAAAAATATTAGAGGCTTATCACATTAAAATTAAAGGGTTATTTTTACTCTTAAACCATTTTTTCCCTTTACAATAAGAAAATTGTTCCATGGGTTTGAATTAATAGGTAATGGTTGAATTTATGAATTTGGAGGTCATGATAAAACTTCAAGAACTATAGGCAAGCTAATTAAAGTTTCAATCAAAAGGTTTGTAATTTGGAATGCCAATGAATTGTGATAGTTAACTAGCAATTCACTGTTATCAATTGCAAAACAAATGAAACAGTAAATATTTACGAAAAAAAATGTATTAAAATAAAATTCATATATGATACAATAAAAATTTTTTATTTCACTTATATGATTAAAAGATTATTAGATGTTTTATTTATTTTAATATATTCAAAATATGTGTCATTTTATTAATTGCACTTAAAATTTGTTAACTCCGCTTGCAGTCTAAATATCTCACTACTAACGTATCAAATAATTTTTCGTTTCTCACCCAAAAAAAAAAAATAATAATAATTTTTCGTTAAATAAATAGACAAATGTAACGAACTGAAAGAAACATTAGCAAACTAACAACTACTACCAATTATATCAATCATTCTGCTATCCTGGGGCCACTGCTCAGTGGGTTTGTGAAGGGAAATTCCAGGTATAAATAATAACAACATAGAATATATATATATATATATATATATATATATGTTTATATAGATAAAGCGACACTTTTTCTAGTGATTTATACCCTTTAGATCTACATTTCAACTGCATACCAATATAATGTTCTGTTCATGTGTCATCATGAAGAGATATTCTTTAGGGTTTGAAGCTGTCAAGATATTTAGATATCTCATCAGACAAAATAGAATTGTCTAGTAAGGTTTAGTGTAAACGAAGAATATACAAGTAATATTTTAATTTGTGAAGATTAATTGGCCGGCAATAAGAAAAGAACAGAAAAGAAAAGAAAAAAAAAGAGCCACATATCAATAATAATGGGAATGCAAATTGAGAGTGGGCAGCAATTACGCATAGCACAGTAGTCGCCCATAATTCCACTTCCAAAGTCTCTCAGCTTTGCCAACTATAGCAACATGGAGTGGGTTCTCTAATATGCACCCCGCATTTTCCCACTTTCTTTTATATATATATATATATATATATATAATACGGATTATTATTCATATAAATTTTCTTATTTATAATTAGAATTAAGATGATAATATATAATTTTTTATAAATATTAAAAAATAAAATAAAATAAAATAAATATTATCATTTTAATTTTATTTGTAAAATAAAAAAATTATTATTAACTTATATGATAATAATTCATATAATATATGATATCAACCAATGAGAACAATATTCTTTTGGTCTGAAATTAAAATAAATTACGAGATGTTGTAAAATATATTTTCGTATCCAAAATATCTCAATTTCACCTCAAAAGATTCTTCGTCGCCCCTACCCATGTGCTTGTTATTTTACTACCCCCACCGTCGCCACCTTTAGCACCACAGACTTTCCCACTTGGTTTTTTTCTTTTCTTTTGTTGCCGAATCGCCTTTGCATTTTCCCATCTTTATCAACTTAATTGTCCTTCATGTGCTGCTTTTTATTTATTTATTTATTTTATGTAATTATTATAAGCACTAATATATACACACACGTAAGAGTATAGTATTTATGATGTTAATAATTGTATTTGGGATGTCCAGCCCACTGTTGGGTGATGGATAATATTATACAATGAATTCGTTTGGTGTTAAATCCTTATTTCTTGAATGATTTTACGTCTCGTGGATATCTAAACAATTAAAAGTCATAATCAGATACCCATAATTTTATTCGTCAAGCAAATTAATCCCAAGACTAATTTAGTAAGAGTTGAAGCTGATGTAAATTTATTAATCAATAATAACAACCATTAGTTGAAAAATGCTAAGTCGGTTTACATGCAAGCATCAAATCATTTGTGGGTTCTACTAATACATGATGATTTTTTTTTAAAAAAGAGAGTGGAATGGAGGGGGAAGCAGATGGTCGATCGACTGCAATATAATTAGCTCTTGGTTATTGGCCATTGATTTGTCTCATACCAAACCTATGGACACTAAGGATCCATCTGAATAGTGATAAGAGATTTTAATGAGATAAAAAATTATAATAATGTTAAAATAAGTTACTGCATCAGTGAGGTTAAGTAAAGTAAAAATAATTTATTTGGATGTAATAATTGGAATGATGGTGAAATAAATATAATAAAAAAAATTAATCATTAATGATATTAAATTAAAATTTTTATATAATAAAATATATAATATATATTATATTTATAAAATTAAGAAAATAATTAAAAATTAACAACTAAGATTTCTTGTTATCCTCCTTAAAAGGGATCTAAATTTTGATTTCTCTTTCAATTGTATTTTTTTGTGAGCAAAAAATTAAAAATAAATAAAATTATTTTAAATTAATTAATATTTTTATTAGTAAATATTTAAAAGTTAATAAATAATATTTAACAAAATAATAAAAAAACAAATTTATTTAAAAAATAAAATGGATAATTTTTTATTTCATCAAAGGCCCAATTTGGGCCCTCCTCCTCCCTTCAATTCCCCGTTGGCCAGTGGAGAATCGAGGAAACTTATGAGACGTATAATGAGGTATCATCCATATGAAGCTCACGGTGCATTTAATAAAATTTTAGCGGTGGAATTCAAATTAACTTTAATTTAGTTTAACAGAAATAGATAAGATTGGTGATCAATCATTTCAGACTAACCGAAGCCAATCCTTTTCCTTATAGCCTACCATCTCTCGACTCTCTTTTTCTTACTCTAATTTTTTTTTTAAACAAAAAATAAAAAACCTAAATTTTGATTTTTGTTTTTATTTTTATTTTGAATTTTTTAATTAAAAAAAAATACGTTTTCATGATGTGATGATAGACCCCAGTGTGACATGTGCTAAACGTACTTGATATTCGAAAGACATTTAACGAAAAATTATTGGTCCTTGTCATGTCATTTTCATGGATAACAACGTTACACATTGGGCTAATTACTTGATCACAGAATGAAATATTAAGTACTTGATTGTAAATTTTTATTTTTTCTTTAAATACCAATGAAACAAAGGTGATAAGGGACCAATATATATTTAACCAAATTCATATGGCTATTAATGTATACAAGTAAACACTAGTTGCACAGCAGCACATGGGGTTGGGAAAGAGGTGGCTATTGCTTCGGTTGGTGATTTTGGTGTTGGTATTGGTATTGGTGGCTGGATTTACACATACAATTAAGGATGGACCCAACTTATTCTGTACAAAAATTTGTCAATGAGACTAATGTAAATGATTAAAATTTAAATATAGTGCATAAAATATACAAATTTAAATTTTCATAATTTTATTTATAGATAATATATAAATTTGAAAAAAAGAAGAAAGAGAAATATTAGATATATAAATTTTTAATAATATGGTAGCATTTGGTACATTTAGAAGGGAAGAGATCAATGGCAGTTGGGAGTCCGAGTCCAACCCCACTTCTCCCAGTCTTTCATCACTTTGCTTTATTAAGGGAATCAAAAGAACATTATAACGAGATTACATTACACTTAGCACATGGGATTGGAAAAAGACAAATTGGACAAGAGCCATGTGGTGCGCCAGACGCCAGAGCGTTATGGGCCGCCTATGGGAGAGATCACAGAACAGAACCCTTCCATTATAGCATCACTCTTTTTCTTTTTAAATCGCATGGGCTATTTATTTATTTCTTTCTTTATTTAATTAATGTTCAGATTTTGATGTGAAATCTCTTTATTTTCGTTTACACGCATCATCAACTTCAAATCATCCAGATCTACCCGTAAAAATAAAAAATAAAAAATAAAAAATAAAAAAAAAAATAAAAAGAAAGAAGAGAGTTTTGAAAGCACATATGCAAATGGTAGCCATCACCTTTTTCTTTCACTTTTTTGCCAAAAAGAAGAACCAAATTCAAATATTCCTTCCATAAAAAATTTAATATAAATTTTAAAATATGGTATTTCACTTTTTCTTTTAGTTAAACTAAAGAGTAAGTATATGTTAGGGAAACTTGAAATATTGATTTAGAAATGTTAATAATTTTTTTATCAAGTGATTGAAAAAATTATAATATATTATAATTTTTGAGTTTTAATCTAAATAATTTCATTCTATCATTAATTTTTTTATAATAAAAAAAATATATATTAATTTAGAAATAAGAAAAGAGAATATTAACTTCTTAAGATTTTAAATTCAAATTTTTATCTTTATTTATTTATTTATAAAATAATATTTTTATTTTTATTTCTATATTAAAAATTTTTTAATAGAAAATTTATGGGCATAATTAACGGATTCGTATGAACATATTAAATACTCTCTATGATGAATCCGACAAAACGTTTAATGATGACGGTAACACGTAATAAATAATTGACAAAACTTCTAAAGTACTCATTGCCAGAAAATCAGATGAGCGATACAGATTTTAAGTAATCTTCGAGTAGCGTAATCCAAATAATAGATCAAATTAAGGTTTTATTTTTGGGATCTGAAGTCAGAGTAAAGTTTACAATCCTTTTTTTCAATCTTTTTGGTATCTGAAATCAAATTGATGTCTGTAAATTTTTTTAAAGAAAATTTTATAATTAAATTGATTTATTTTATATTTATATTTATATACTTATTTTATATTAATTAATATTATTTATTTTTATTTTATATGTTTACTATATTTATATTTTTTTAATATTAAATTTATTATATATTTATGTGTATAATTCTTATCATATATTAATTTTATACTTATTTTTATGGTTAACGACATTTTTAATATAAAAATATACTTAAAATAAGTTCACATTACAATAAAGTGAATCTTGCTATCATTTTTCTTTTTCAATCTTTGAAATGAATACTGGTTGCGTTGCAATTTACAATATTAGCTGATAAAAAAAATACAAGCCAATTATTTATGAAAAAAATAAAAAAAGAAACCAACCCTTGGGCTTGGCCCAAAATGGAAAAAGCAGACTAATATAGACTGACAACCTTTTGTGGCAGGCAACAGGGATTGCTTATTTCCTCTTCAGTTTGGTTAAAGGAAAACGCAAGAAAAAAGACAAAAAAAAAAGACAGTAATTTCAGATGAAGGTGAGCTGCTTGTGAACATGAAAAATAGAAAGAAAATTTCATTGCCTCATCTTAAACGAACATGTTTGAGAGACTGCAAACGTTAAAAAAAAAAAAAAAACCTATAAAGCTACATAAGATTGACCTAACAAATTCGAACCCTAATCCAACTCCTGCTTGCCCTTGGTTCTTTTCATCTTTGCCTTAAACCTTGACTTTGTCATGAGTGTTTGTACTGTGTTTATAAAGTTCCCAATGGCCATCAAAACCAAAAGAATCCCACAAAAGATTACCTGCCAAATCCCAGCTTTCCATCACTGATTACATTATTTCTAGCATATATACAATTGTAATTTGTTTCCTAATTTTTTTTTTTTTTTATTATTATTATTATTATGCATAAATGAGAGAAGAGAGACATTGCGAGAAGTGAAAACCTACCTGCCATTCAGAAGCAACCCCGACAAATGCTGTTTTGAGCAATAGAAATCCAACATATGCCTCAAAAACCTATAATCATGTTCGCAAGCACATTGTTAATTGCATTTATTTGCGGAGAAACTACAAAAAGAAATGGATAACTTATGAATAGACACAGTATTCTGAGTTATAACAAGTTGCCCCAATGACAGAAAGACATGCTTCGTCGATGTCTATCCGCTACGCATCGAGGGAGAAAAAAGGAAAAGAAAATGATAAAAGTTTATAGTTTCCTTCATGCTAACAGAAAAGAGACATAAAATTAGAAAATGAACAAAAAGAAAATGAAAAAGGGCTTTGTGCTTGCAACCTACGACTGAGATTTTCTGCAAGATCTTTGGTCGTACTCTATAGCCCTCAAGCAGTTATTTTCAAGATGTTTAATAACCTAATGGAAGTTCAGCGCTAAAGACACACTTCACATCACCTTCAGGATATGACCAATTTAAGTTTTAAGTCGACAGAAAACTAAAATTAAACAATTTATAGTATGCCTTAAAGGCTAAACACACACCTTTAAAGCTTTGTGGGCACTTCAAAGAAGTTAAACAAGCTATTAGTCTGTATGTGAGTAACTACAAAGATAAACAAGAATTGATAGCATAAAGATTAACTTATTTGCTGAACTGAACTGTACTAAATTATGGAAATCATAAGGACACTACAAATTGTGAGTTTGAACTGAAGATTTCAGACTCTTTTAGTGGAATAGAACAACAAAAAATGGACATTGTCCCATCAACCAATTCTCAGCAATTGGTCAAATGTTAGCTTAAATTACCTGCATAAGGAAAAGTAATGGACATAACACCCACAATTGGCCATCTACACCAGCTGTTTCTCCCCAGACAACATCCATTCTATTAGCCTGTAAACAACAAAAAAAAAAAGATTAGAATTTAGATCTGGTTCTGTATAATTTTTTTTAAGGATCTGAAATGGAGGCATAATAGCCAAGGGTAAGATTTTGCGATAAGCAAAAGAACAAAAGGGGATTCAAACCAGGGTTATAGCTAGTACGCAAAAAAAGGAAACAATTTTTGTTTTATTTTTTTATTTTTGGATGCAGACAGAGGATGACACCTTTCCTAGGGCAATACGAGTATAAAGTCTCTGGCGTTGATATCTGTTTTGAAGAAGCATGGCAACTCCTTGCATCATAGCCCATTGAAGGAAAAGTTCGACACCTCTCTGCACAGGATTTAACAGTTTGTTAATCAATTACACAAAAATTATAATGATTACATAATGGTACACTAGTGACCTGCTTTTGAGCACAATTAGGCTGTCCTTTAATCTCCCAAGTGAGACTAACTAGGGCCATGACCATAGCACAAAAGTGATGGTATATCCACCTGCGAAAGTATCATATGGTGATCAATTGTGTTGCAAGATTAACCATGAAAATACAATGCAGAAGCACAAACTACAGAGAAACATCGACAATGAGTATGAGAAGTTCTACAATTGATGATTAACTAACATATGAGTATTTCACAATGTAGACAATAATTGTTCTTCCAGGCTGTTGTAGGCCACAATCTATCAACATATGTCCAAAAAAAGCTAAGTACATAATATATCTTGATTAGATAAGGAGTTACCAAAAAATCATCAAAACATACTATTCAGAAAGGAGATTCCACAAGATTCTAGGTACATCATGACTAGAAAACCGTTTGCTAAGTGGATTTGAGCAATTTCAAATAACCAGATAAAGTGGTCATGGGTAAAACCTATTTCCCCAACTACCTTACATAATATAGATGTTATTTGAGTCAACTGATTTTAACAGGTTAAGTTGTAACTAATGTAATTCACCAAACAAACCAAAAGAGGCTATATTACCAAGAAAAATGCATGTATGCAATCGCAAGCAAGTCAATCTCTACCCTCAACAACACAAATCTGGCAATGTAGCCAAGAGAAATCAAGATGTTTAAGTGAGGCACAATAAGAGACTGTTCCAGGCATTAACTGTGAGCAATAGGTCTACAAACAATTACCTAATGGAAGATCTAAACATTTGATTTCAACCAGGAAGGGGATATGATACAGATAAACCATCCACAACGCAAGAAAATGGTTAAAAGTTACAACCGGTACATAGAATCAGTTGTGATGGTGTAAGCAAAGGAGAATTTAACATAGATATAGACACCATTTTCTTTCTATGTTCTCATGGAAACAACCGGGAAGGAAGCATTCCACCGTTCAAAATTTAAAGAGACATCAAGTCAGCATTATAATAAGATAGAAAATCGTAATGATCACCTACCTCCCTCTATTCCTAACTCTCCAGTTTGATGATCTTATAACATCCTATCCCACTAAAGCATCTTACTCACAAACTTCAACCTTTTCTTCTCCACTCACCCACATACTTACAAACTCGCAAGCACTAACCATCTCATCCAAGTACTCCTAATCAATTGCACAAGTTCCCCAGCATAATGGTATAAGAGAATTATTAACATTAAATGATTACTCTAGAAGGAAAATGCAATAGGACAAGGATGATTAACTTTAGTGCATAAACATACAACAGAACAAGTTCACATTTCTGAACTCTTTCCAACCTTTTTCCTTTGTAAGCATGACTACAAAACCATGAAAGGCATAATTTAAAATCATATAGTAACCCTTAAAAGAGAAACAGAGAGGAGAGAGGCCATCTGATTGCTAGAAGAATGAGCATATTTTCCAATATGATTTTGACCACAAGTCACCATTTTCATGAACTTAAACACACCTCTCAAGATATCTTAATCTCAAAAGTACAGCATATACAATCTCAATTTTTATGACAAAGTCCCATTTATACAAAACAACACTAGAGAGTAAACATGCTTTCTTTTGAGGAAACATTTGAAAAAAAGATGGCATGAAATTACCATGGACGAATATCACTTCCATTGGCTAGCAAAATGTTCTCTCGCAAAGCTAAACCGGTGTAAAGGAACAACAACCATGCCTGACATAGCATACACTCTTCATTAAATCAGCAACAAATGAACCCAATCCCAAACAAAAACCCTAAGGAATAACTTGTACAATACCTCGTACAATTGAACTGGAAATGCAGGCAAGCATCCTTCCCAGATCCAAGATCTTAAAATAAGCAAAGTTAACGGAAAAAGAAGAAACAGAAAGGCAGTCCTATCCTGTTAAAGGGAGGTAGCACTAAGTAAATATAAATACTGCAAATATTCACAATTTTTATTTCTATAAAATAATTCACAAATAAATCATGATTCTGAGAAAAAAATACCACTACTAATTTGGGATGTGTAAGTATACAGTAGTCAGGGGTAAGTGACATGTAAAATGAGCCTGCATTGTGTATTTTAGGGTGAACCAAATGAGAGAAATGAAATGCAACTGTAAAATTGAAGAATATAATCGGATGCCAATCAAAGAATAGAATTAAAAAGAAAAAATAGTTAAAAGAGAAGTGATGCTTACTTTATAGCTGTTATATTCCTCCTTAACTTTCAACTGGACGTCTTTACGGGATGCACGCACATTGATCGGTCCCAGAAACATCCTCAGAAATCTCCCTGCAATTACCAATTACAAATTAATTAATTAATATCTCTAATAACAGGAAAATTAGATTAGTCTAAAATTAGTATACCCTGAGCTTTGGCAGGAAGAAAAGCAGCGGCGTCTCCATCAGTTGTAACGCACAAGGCTCTCTGTAAATCCTCTTTCAGCTGTTTTCGGATCCAAAAATTTCAAAACTTGAGATTAAAGAAAGAACTAAAGAGAAAGTAAAAAAATGCAAAGGGGACATGCAAGGTAGGAACTTTGCCTTGTCGGCGAGCATGGGATCCAAAAGCTTTTGATAGAGAAGGGAATTGATCGAGGAACGGAGGCGGCGAACAGAGGATTCGAGAGCATTAGCTTTTTGGCGAAGAGATTGCTCCTCGTTCGCTATCCTGGATAGAAGCAAAGCGCCTGATTCTTGCAACTCTCTGGCTTGCTCCACCACTCTCCCTACTTCTTCTTCCACTTTATCCGCCGATTCCTCCACCGTCTCCATTTTCTCCCCCTTAGATTTATGAAGTAAACTTTTTTCTTAATGATCTTACTTCTGTAGTATAAACTATACTATGATTTGAACGTTATCTAAACTTCAGTAATAAATAAATTCATATTTCAAAAGTTGAGAGGTCACAGGTGTGGCCTCATCTTGTCGGGAAGTGGGAACTTAACCTTGTTGGAGTGGAGTGGGATGGAAAGGGAAAGGGAGAGGGAAAGCCCTCTTCATTTCCCTTTTACGTACTTGTATTTGTATGAATGAGAGACAGAATAATCCATGTTTTTTTTTTTTCCAAAAATGTAAAATACTTATTGTTGCTCTAAGAAAAGAAAAAGAATTTATTGAGTTGTTAACACTCATATTTTATATGTTCAATAATTTTTTATTCAATGTAGAATGATGTGACACCAAAGATCACTTAGGTTAAGAATTTTAGATGGTTTCATTTGCCAAAAATATATATACACAAAAAAAATTTATATTTATATATTTATACACATTAAAAGGTTAAGAATAATAGATAAATATATTTTTAATTTTTTATATAAAATAAATATAAACATTCAATATTTTATTTATATAAATTAATTCATAAACTTTTATTTTACTATAAATAAATTTTTAACTTTTTAAAATCAAATAATTAAGTTAAATCTATTAAATGACACTAACTTTTATTAACATTGTATATGTGATTGTCATATAGCAACCGACAAAACTATCTAACACAACTATCATATAAAATATCTAAATAATAATTAGTGTTATTTAATAAATTTGAATATAATTATTTTATTTTGAAAGTTTAATGATTTATTTACAATAAATTTAAAATTTATAAACTGATTTATATAGAATAAAATATTAAAAATCTATATATATTTTATATGAAAGATTAAAAATATAATTTGGTATGAAAGTTAATATACTGTTAATCAATAATAAAATATTATCTTATTAATGAATATATTTAAAAATTATGTGAATTTTAAAAAGAAATTATTAATACTTAATTTTAAAAATTTATGTATTTTTTTACTTTTGAATGATAAAATAATATTTTATAATTGATGCACAACTAACATCAATTACTATGGTTAAAAATTTTATCGGTACAACACTAGACCTGGCCAACACCCGGAAAACCTAGCTACGCCTAATCAAAAACAACCGATGGTCCGTAGCCTTCTGTTCGAAGTTTCCCACGGTCTGTTGCGGTTGTCAACTATGAAACCCTCTTCAGTCACCAGAACTTGAATTTTTCCAACTAACCAAGCCCACGCATCCGACAAAAACCTCTCTTTTCATTGTCAACAAACCTGAATCCAAGTCAATATAAGGTTGCTTACGCTCACCAACCTCTTCTGCCAATTAAGGCAATTACTCCTCCTTTGTTGGATGTCTTTATCAAAGTTGTCTTACTAATTTCCGTTTTTTGGTACAACTTAGGTGTAAATTACTATATAAGAGTAAAGACACTTTCTTATTTTGTATTTAACGGATGAAAAAAAGTTGAAAGGCGGCCCAATATGAAGTGTTCTGAATTGGAATTGGAGTATTTAGAACAATGGTGTACAAGGTTGTTGGCTTGCTTTGACTTGTGAGATACAATTTCCACTTGAAAATAGCCAACAAAGGAAGGAAGGAAAGGAAGGAGAAAGAAACCATGTGCAACTGCAGCAAAACAATCTCATAGCCTGCGGTGCATCTAGCTGGCATCCAAGTTCAACCACACCATTAGCACTGAAAACCTAAATACAATGCTGCAATGAGAATTTCAACAGCACACCATCTAGCAGACTAGCAGTTGTTATGTCTTAGTATCTGCTATTGAAGAAATTAAGGTTTATTTGCTGTCCCTACTGAATTATAGCTTATCAACTGGCAATTTTGTATGTGATCATTAGTTTAACAACTGCGGCGACGAGAGCTTACTATTCTATTCAGTTACTGCAGATTGAGCATTTCTGTTCAGCTAATCTTACTACCATCAAGAGTTCAAGACAATGACAGTGATGGCGAGATTAGGAGTACAATGCTTACTTTTACAGTGCATCAATACAATACACAATCATTTTAAGTAACCCACCCTCTTACTCTTTGAAAAGGAAATATTATCTTGGCTGAAATTTCAGTGACTCTTACTATTTCCCAAAATGAAAAATGAAACAAAAATGTGCAAAGAGAGAGATTCACTATAAATCTCTACTAGCGTTGCTTTTGAGTTGCTTCACCAGTCCAGTATGTTTTGACAGCAACAAGAATTTTCTCTGGATTGAAAGGTCCGCTTTCATGGTCCATGATCTGACTCTTCCATCTCATTCCATCTGTTATACTCTTAATCTTCACAAGCAGCTCCACTGTGTCCCTAAATATAACCGTCCCTTCTGGCCTCAGAATCCGGTCCATCTCCAGCAAGATGTAAGTGATGTCGCACCTTCAATAAACAAATTAATACAAGTTCAACCACAAATATAATTTATGAGATCAAAGAAGGTTCATGATTGAGAATGCCATCCTCTCAAGTATTACCTGTCCTGATATATACTAAACAAGCCACTTGCATGGATGAGATCATAGGTTCTTGGATATGTTGAGAATGCCTCACACCAGTCCTGGTATGTACCAATTAAACCTCGTTCATAAATAACTCCCAAAGTGTTATGATCTGAATTTGCAGGGACCACATTCATGACCCACACTGGATACTTAGCCATAGCTGCTGCAAATCCCCCAAGGTAAGCATTCATGTCCATAATATTTCGATATCGTCCAGTGGGTAAGGGATTAACAATTCGTTTGTAGCGTGCTACTCTTTCATTCCACAGTTCATTGTCCTCTTTAAATTTCTCAGCAGTGATGCCTGGTAATGAGCCACTACTAATTCTTGGAGGAAGAGCAAATGCACGCTCCGGCCATTTCTCTAGTGCGCCACCGGCAACATCATCTGCACTGCTTACTTCTGGAAGTGGGGTTATGCAAGCTTCCATATTTCTGTACCTTTTAGCACAAATAACAAAGGGAAAATGAGACCATGAAGGATTTATGCGCATGTGTGTCAAAGGAGGAAATAAGAGGATGCAAGATGCTATAGAGAGTACCAAGCTGTGTCTGGATCGTCCGACTTGCAAATATGCGGTGTTTTAAGGACCTTCTTACTTTTAATACACTCAATGTGGTTGATGGGCTTTTGCCAAACTGATAGATCATTCTGTTCAATCACTTTCTTCCAGCATAGTCGTTTGGCAACATCTTCAATAGCATCTTGCTCTTGTTTTAAGTCCTCCTGTGTCCTTTCCCAGCCTCTCCAGTATTTCTTCCAGTGAATCGGAGGACCAGAGAGAACCCAATAACCACCAGGCCTTAGAATCCGATCCACTTCGGTGAGATACAAACCATCTATACCATTTAAACTATTAGCTAATAAACAACTTTTCAACCTAAAGAAGAATGTAATAGAGGGTAGTAAAAGGGTCACATGATGCCCAGTTGTTGTAACATAAAGGTAGCATGGGAGTCATTTCTACCTTCCTTACAGAGTAATCCTATTTTTGACAAAACAGCACGAGATATAGAGATCCTTACCATACTTTTGCCAAGGGATCAAACAGCGAGAACAATGAGCCAAGTCAAAAGCCCTTGCAGGGTAAGGAAGCCTCTGTGAACCCATGATTCCAATCATAGCAGGAACTCCACGTTCCAGCGCAAACTGGACCTGTGCTTCGTGCGTATCTCTTGGAGCAAATGACATTGTCAAGATATTCCTCATCAAGAGGTAAGCACCAAAACTTGCAACCTAGGACCAGAGAAAAGAAGAAAAGAATTAGCAGAGGCAATTAGTAGACAATTGGAGTACCAGTTATTAACATATAACAAAAGTGGATATGGCATTTGTAATAGCATAGGAGTCAAAAAGAATTCATGATTTTAAAATGTTTCCAAGCCAATTAGCTAGCAACAAATTCTAAAGCAGGAGAAAAGATGCAAGCAAAGAAACTGAAAAGCATGTCCATTACTTACCCCACAACCAGTATCAACAGCTGTTCTGATGGTTCCATCAGTAAGGGGAATGAGCTGGCCAATGTCATCAATATAAGCATCAGCTCCCCGAGGGAACATTGTGCCTCCCCCAGGGAATCTGAAACGATCACCCTCTACTTGAATCCAATTCTGAACTGCCTTCTCAATGCTGAGTTCTTTATGAGGGATGTTGTCATACCAGGCATAATCTCGACTCTGAGGCCATTTGAAAGGGGTCTTATATTTTGGTGGAGCAGGTACAAGGCAAAGGAGGAGTTCTTCCTTCATGGGACAATGCCGCTCTCTATATTTCAACATGTCACGGTCAAATTTCCTTCCCCTCACTTTATCTTGGCAGGGAGTGTACTCACTGAATGACATATCACATGGCGGAAACTGACTGACTGTTTTAGAACTGTCTAGCTCGACTTGATGATGGCTTGCAAAGTCCAAGTTGGTTGTTGATGGATTAATTGCAGCATTGCCGTCCTCTGATGTAGTGGCATTATTATCACAACCAATTCTACTGTATACGTCCGATTGAGTAGTGGGAGTAGAAGTATTCTGCCAAGCTCCCAACACATAAAACAATATGCAGAGGCCACTAACCCCTAGAATCCAAGTGAGACGCTTCCTCTTTACTTCTAGCTGATGATGCTTTGGCGATCCACTATACTCTTTGGCCATAATGATCTAACGCGATTATCTCATGACAAGCTAATTTTCCAAAGGACAAATCGGAGAATGATCAGAATTGAGACATCGCACCAAGTGAAAACAAAAATATCAGCATACGAATTCTCTTAAAGGATATCATAATAACTTTTCTTTACACAAAAATATATCCCAACTAGTTACAAGAGGTAACTGGGCACATTGCACCCAAATAAGTCAGGAAAAAAGTGGGGCATTCATAAGTCGACTGCAGATATAATGGGGGAATTCACGCAGGTAGAAGTAAAGTTTCATAAAGTAGACTGAATAGAACAAAATTAACTAAGGACTCTAAACCGTCCCATTAACAGGAATAAGGCGAACAAACAGAAGAATCAGAGGAAAGACAGAGAAGAGGACAAGAATTGAAGCGCTTTAAAGGAATCTAGGCGCCAATATTTTGATTTGTACCCAAAATAAAAGAACTTGAAAAAGAAAGGCCGTCAAAAGCAAGCATCTCAACGACCATGAAAATGATTATTAAAACGTATCTAATATACCCAAGTGCCCAACAGAACACAGCAGCAGACCAACTACAAGAAGAAAGAAGGAAATCATGGTGCAAAGGAGCCCTTTAAGAAATTTGCAAACTTCCTAGAAGAAAGAGAACTTCGCAGAACCTTTTATCTGGGGTTATCTTTTTCATCATTCACATCAAACTAAAAAGAAACAAAACCCTGTCTTTGGGAGATATTCAGCACAAAACATACATACATGCATGGCAGCAGCAAAAATCTGACCATGTTCCTTTTATTTTGAGAAAAAAAGAAGAGATTTTTGTACCCAAAAGAGAAACAGGAAAGTACCTGAAGAAGGTGATCTGGTTCTGCTATGACTTTCGGACACTCCAAATATGAAGGTATCTGCAAAAAGGTTCATGGAACTTTGTTTAAACCTTAGACATATAAATACAAAAACAAACAGAAAAAAAAAAAGGAAAAAAAAGGGAACAAAGTAAAAAGCGAAGCACCAATGAAGTATCTAAGAAAAAGCAGGTAACATCGGTGCAGAAAGAAGGTTATAATAATAAGGTACCATGAATGAGGAAAGTATAAGATCTCCACCATTACAGTTCTTGCTGACTGTTATCTTTCGAAAAGGAAAAATGATACTAGGACTAGATATACTATCCTTGTGGGTATTATTTATTTTTCAAGAGTTTTTTCGGGATGTTTCAAACCAGAAATGGAATGAAGTTAAGGACAGGAGAGAAGAAGGACTTACCTTCTAAAAAGAGCGTGGATTTGGTCTAAGAAAGGACAAACAGTAAATGGAAGAATTTGAGCATTTACAGGAGCGTCACCAGCCTCATTTGTCTCTCATCCATCTGCATTTTTCTAGGTCCTTCATTTTCCATTCATTTTTTCCCTGCTTTTTAGGTTCCAACTTCAAACTTGAACATAATAAGAATAGCCTTTTTGCTTTATATATATATATATATATATATATATATATATTTGGAAAGGTGGGTAGGGAATTTGCTCCAACTTTCAAGAAGCAAGACCCACCATACGAAATCTGTAATCAAGCATGACCCTTTTTTCTGCAGTATTTGACAAATGCATCTAAAAGGAAAGGAAATATCAATCAAAACAGGTTGAAGTGATAATCGTAATTATCTAGGTAAAATATCAGTCGTCTATGTTTGTACAGTCAAAAAATTAAAGAAGTAGAGATGAAAACGTGTGGGTAACCGGATAAAAAATGGGACGAGAATTAAAGTAGAAGTGGGAAAAGGGTGTTGATGATTAATTTATGTTCACGGTGGTTATCTTTTAAGCTTTGACAATGTCGCACGTTTGGCTTCTTGGCTTAGAATTTAAAGTGTCAGGGCCAGGACTACAACAATCTCCGTGCAACGACTTGTAAAATCTCTAATTAATATAACTATTACTAGTTATACATTGTTGATAGTTGACATTAGACTTAAAAATAATTTATAATAAGTGAAAATTTTTTGTTGTAACTTTAGATATCTTCATCTATTTTACTATCTAAAATTACTCTAATTAAGAGTGATAAAACCTCCGACAATAATAATTATAATATTCGAATGTTTAGAGAAAAAACTCATTTTTATTTTTTACAATCACTTATCAATTAATAATAAATAAAAATTTAACTTGTTATATAATAACAAAAAAATTCAATTTTATCGAATGTAACATAATATTATCATTTTATCATGTGTAAATAAAGATATAAAAATTTATCCTGTATTCATAAATAACATATGAAAATTACAATAAGCTTGGATGCTTAAGGATCATCATCCTGGTTGGAAATAATAGTAAAAAAAGAGTTGCAAAATTCTTTAGCTTAGTGGAAAAGAACAAAGGAAGTTGGCAGACACAGGCCACCATTGCAACCTGACTTTTCAGTCAAAAGATATCTCAGTCATGTCGTTTTCTGGCTCCTAGAAATATACAAATAATGTCTTTTTAAAGACTCAATGCGCTTGCATTGAGCAAAGAGGCATTGATGCTTTGATTTACTACAATTTACGTGATGCGTGATTGTCTCTCACGCAAAACTTCCCGTACAGTGGATGGCCAAGGCGTCCAATGACTTGGACGCCATGCCATATCGCCTGTTCATTATCTAGGGAATGCCCTAAATCTAATCGAAAAAAATTTCACCAGATATGCCTATATTAATTCGACCCCTTTACCAACCGTCATCCACCATGAATCCAGTATTCATAGCTTGGACGCCTTGGCCATCCACTGTTCATTATCTAGGGAATGCCCTAAATCTAATCGAAAAAAATTTCACCAGATATGCCTATATTAATTCGACCCCGTTACCAACCGTTATCCACCATGAATCCAGTATTCATAGCTCATTACCAAGACAATTAATTCAAAATTAATGTTTTCTAGCTAGCTTAGATAATACATGCATGCTAGCATGACCTAGTCTTCTATGCCACAACCAAGGTTCTTTTTCTTTATCTACCATAAGGCATACATTTTCATTTTTAAGTTCATTTAGATAAACAATGCATATGTTACCTTGTCTATGACCTAGAAAAAGAGCTTTATTTGATTTAGGATCTATAACATGACATTTCAAGCAATCAAAAATTACTTTGTAACCTTTGTCACAAAGTTGACTAATACTTAGCAAATTATGTTTTAGACCCTTAACAAGTAAAACTTTTTCTAGTGAGAAATAGTTATTACCAATTGAACAACTTCCTTCAACTTGGCCTTTGGAGTTATCCTCAAATGTGACTTCTCCACCAACTTTTGATTTGAATGAGTTGAAGTGGCTTCTATCATCGGTCATGTGTCTTGAGCATCCACTATCCAAGTACCAAGCTTCCTTTGTTTTTACCTTGTAGCAATGCTCAATCACCTATAATCAACATTCAAACTTTTATCTTAGGTACCCAAATTTTCTTGGGTCCTTTGGAGTTAGTGAATAGAATTTTTGATCCATTTGGGATCCATTTTACTATAATATTAATGTCTTTTGAATTAACTACCTCTTTTGGAACCCAAGTTCTTTTCACTATCCTTCCTCTAAATGTGGTCATTTTCACATTGCAAATATATGATGCATGCCCTTTTTTATTACAATGTGAGCAAGTAGTTGAGGGTTTATGCATATTCTTTCTAGCTAAGAAACTTTTGAGGTGAGTTTCCCCACTTTTTCCATCATATCTTAACCCATTCTTATCAAAGAAAGCCTTTTGAGTTTCTAGCATGTTATCTAGTTTTTGTTGACCCATGTAAAATCTAGTAAATGAATTATGTAAGTTACTATTCTTTTCTTTAAAGTCATGGATTTCAAGATTTGCATTTTCTAATCTCTTTTCTCATTCTATATTATCCTTTAGTATTAACTCATTTTCTTTCTTTAGTTTAGAGATTAATTTTTTGTACTTCAAATTCATGCATTCATATTCTAATACAAGATCATCAAATGCATGTTGTAGTTCATCAAAAAAGTACTCATTGATATCTGAAGTTACCTTTTCATCTTCAATAGCCATGAAGCATAGATTGACAGTATCCTCATTTGAATCATCATCGGAGCTGTCACTGTCGCTCCATGTTGTCATCATTGTCTTTTTTTTTTATGATACTTATCACTTGATCTTTTGATGAGAGGGCAGTTAAATTTAATATGTCCAGTTTTTTTGCATTCATAGCATATAATAGTATCTTTTCTACCTGGTTCTTCTTGTTCTTTCTTGTAGTTTCTCCTACTACTACCATTTGCTCCCATTCTCATAAATTTGTTAAATCTCTTAGCAAACATTGTCATTTTGAGATCTTCATTACCACTCTCATTTTTATTCTCTTTCAAATCTTCTTGAGTAGTGGATTTCAGAGTTACTCCCACTTTCTTGGTCGGCTCTTCATTTCTCCTTAATTTTATTTCATATGTGAGTAGTGACCTTATCAATTCATCTAGTGATAGTGTGTGGGGGTCTTTGGACTCTTCAATTGCAGTTACTTTAGCTTCTCATGATTTCGGTAGGCTATTCAAGATTTTCTTAACAATTTCTATATTTGAATAGATTTTGCCTAAGGACTTTAGTCCATTTATTACATCAGTAAATCTAGTGAACATGTCACTAATTGACTCTCCTTCTTTCATCCTAAATAGTTCATAATCATGTGTGAGCATTCCTACCTTAGTCTCATCTACTTGAGTTGTGCCTTCATGAGTAATTGCCAATTTGTCCCAAATTTATTTGGCATTGTCACAACCAGAGACTCTATTATACTCATTTGGCCCTACAGCACAAAAAAAGGTGTGCATGGCCTTTGCATTTAGCTGAGCACATTTTACATCATTAGAATCTCACTCATCTTCTTCTTTAGGGATATCTCTTCCTTCTATTCTTTTAGTTGGGATTTGAGGACCTTTAGTTATAATACTCCATACCTTATAATCATTTGCTTGAATGAAAAGCATTATCATAGTTTTCCAATAAGCATAATGTTCACCATTGAACATGGAAGGCCTAACTGTAGAGTGCCCCTCTCCTACTAGACTGGTTGCTACGTTGTTATGAGCCATTAGATCGTTTTTAACTCTTTGGAAGTTATTCCTTTATGATCAAAGTGTCCGAGCTCTGATACCAATTATTGGCTCTACCGAGAGGGGGGTGAATCGGTTTTCTAATGATAATGCTAAATCTAAACTTAATTGAATCTTATTGCAAGCAATCAAAGAATAATCAATAAAGTATAGTGCAATAGATTAAAGGAGATAAGGGAAGGAAATAGCAAACTCAGTAATTTATAGAGGTTTGACCAATCTCTTGCCTACGTCCTCTCTTCTTGACCTCCTTGTCAAGAGCTTTCTTTCACTATATCAATAGCTAATACAAACTCCCTTTTTCAGGTTAAGGAATAACCTCTCTACCCTTTTTACAAAGACAGATATTCACCATTTACAAAGTTATCTCACAGAGGAACTCTCCTCTTCTCTCTTGAATTAAGGATGAATACAAAGTGAAGTTTTCTTTTGAGGGTAGGAAAAATAACTTCTACACAAGGATTTTTACAACAATACAAATAATGTGATGTTGAAGACAAAGAGAATGTTAGAAAAGATCTCTTGAGAATATACTAAATTTGCAGCATAAGTCCCTCTATGTCCAGTCTCTTCAATGCTTGATTTTATATAGCAGGATTGGTAGTTGGAGCATTTAATGTTATTTTTCCCGTTGAAGATTTTACAGAAAGAGCCGTTGAGAACCTCCAGCAGCGTACCAGATCGATCTTCCATCATGACCAGATTGATCTCTTAGTTTAAATTTCTGCAATTACAAAGCAACTTAAAGCATGAAGATCGATCTCATATTTGTTGAGATCAATCTAGCAAGCATTCTCATAGAGAGGAGATCGATCTCTAATCACCCTAGATCAATCTCCTAAACTCTCTGACTTTGAGGAGATTGATCTCTATCCACAGGAGATCGATCTCATAAACTCTCTGTTTGAACATAGATCGATCTACAGATCGATCTAATACGTCTTAGAGGAGATCAATCTCTTCCTAGACCAAATCAATCTCTTAGGCATTCTGTAATTTACAGATCGATCTCATAAACCCTACAGATCGATCTCTGTTTCCTCAACATCCTATACAGCTCTTTGAGTTTTTAATCCTTTAGTAGATCGATTTCATATTCTCATGAGATCGATCTCTCATACTTGAAAACACAGGAGATCGATCTCTCATCTCATGAGATCGATCTCTCATCCTTAAATACTTAGTTTCTGGTAATGATATTTATTTAAATAAACTATAAACATGTTTAAAGCATTTCTAAGTTTATAATGTCCATTATTGAATTACTGTTTTGTCATTTCAAAATATATTAACTTAACATTATAGTCACCTTTATTTTTTAACTATTGTAGATGATTTTACTAAAGCAACTTGGATTCATCTTATGAAGAATAAGTCAGAAGCTAGGAGTCATGTTCAACACTTTCGTAATTTGGTGGCTAATCAATTTTCTGTTAACATTAAGGTCATTTAAACAGACAATGGTCAGGAATTCAATATGCCCTCATTTTTCCAGTCTAAAGGGATTATCCATCAAACCTCATGTGTCCAAACTCCATAACAAAAGAGTGTTGTGGAATGAAAGCACCAACATATACTAAATGAGCACGAGCACTACGATTTCAAGCTGCCTTGCCTGAGTCTTTTTGGTCAAATTGTGTCTTACATGCAATGTTTCTTATCAATAGGGTTCCATCTCCTGTCATAGGCAACAAAACACCATTTGAACTACTACATAATAAACCACCTGATTTTACTTCCTTAAGGGTTTTTGGGTGTCTTTGTTTTGCAACTACATTAGCATTTTCTCGACCAAAATTTCATTCTCGAGCTCGAAAATGTCTCTTTTTAGGATATCTTTCACATCAAAAGGGCTACAAACTCTGTCAACCTTGATGCTTCCTTTATTTCTTTGCTCGTATATGTGGATGATGTAATCTTAGCAAGTGATGATGTCCAGTGCATCACAGACATAAAGCATTACTTGGATGAATCTTTTAAAATCAAAGATTTGGGAGTGCTAAAATATTTCTCAAGCCTTGAAGTTGCTCGGTTAAGCCAAGGCATCAATTTATGTCAACGAAAATATACTCTAGACATACTCCAAGATTCTGGTTTCTTAGGTTGCAAACCTGTTAAGACACCTATGACTCTTCCACATAAGAATGCTTCTTTTAACAATAGCATATTACTTTCTGATCCTCTGGAGTATAGATGTCTTGTAGGCAGATTGCTCTATTTGACTTCTACACGTCCTGACATCACCTTTGCAGTACAAAAACTGTCTCAATTTGTTGATGAGCCTACTTCTCGTCACCTTCGAGCTGCTCATCGCGTCTTACGATATCTCAAGGCTGCCCCAGGACAGGGTCTTTTCTTCCCAGCTGACTCAGACCTTGCTCTCAAAGCCTTTATTGATTCAGATTGGGCCACATGTAGTATTACTCGAAAATCCATTACAAGTTTTTGTGTATTTCTGGGTTCAGCCTTAATCTCTTGGAAATCCAAGAAACAAGCAACAGTTTCAAGATCTTCTTTCGTGGCTGAGTATCGAGCCCTTGCTGCTGTCACATGTGAATTGCAATGGCTTAAATACTTACTTGTTGATCTGTGTATTCCTCGTCCAACAGCTGTAGTGATATATTACGACAATCGATCTGCTATTCATATAGCTAAAAATTCAATTTTCCATGTTTGAACGAAACACATCGAGCTTGATTGTCACTTTGTTCGCCAAAAGCTTCAAGCTGGACTCATTCATCTTCTTCTAGTTTCTTCTTCAGCTCAATTAGCTGATATCTTCACTAAATCACATTCCTCCTCTATTTTTAATTCTTTCATTTCCAAGCTGGGCATACAGAATCTGTATACTCCAGCTTGTGGGGGGGTAACAGATGTACTAGTCAGCTCATCTAACTCTGTT
Organism: Firmiana major; assembly: GCA_033439115.1. Classification (NCBI taxonomy): domain Eukaryota; kingdom Viridiplantae; phylum Streptophyta; class Magnoliopsida; order Malvales; family Malvaceae; genus Firmiana; species Firmiana major. The sequence continues at coordinate 85,873,800 of CM065897.1, forward strand.
GATGAACACTCAGAACACTCTGTCAACTTTGATGCTTCCTTTGCTGCGATTCCAGACTCTTCTTCTGATTAGCCCTCGAAGACTGCAGCGAAAAATTAGCTAGAAACTGTTACTAATTCCTTGTAATTAGTTAGTAGTTTGTTGATAATTTTTCTAATCAGTTAGCTTTGTAAGATGTGCAGAGCTCACTATAAAAGCTCAACTAATATATCTTACAAATGACGATTTTTGGAAGAACTAAAATTTTTTGCATTTTTAAATTTCAACACAAGAAGAGAATAAGGCAGAGCAGAATAAAATGTTTTGCAGCCAATTGCACATATATCGAACCACTACTGACCATCCCTGATAGTGAGTTCTCTATGGGACCTATGGGACCACATATCCAAAAAGGGCAAGGATTCCTTTTCTTACAAGTTTCCAACTATGAGGATTATGGTCCCCCAAGACGAGGAATTCTTTTATTAACACGCAAGTAGAGGCGACAACTACGTGCATGAGGTCATTTTAAGCAAACTAATGCTCACAGTGCTCCATTTTATAAAAGAACTTATTTACAGCAAAAGTAAAAGTTAAATGTCTCTCAAAATTTAAAAATTTTTAACTTATTCGGAAAGTTTTTTTGACAAAATTATAAATTAAATTTTCTAAAAGAAATGCCAAATATAATATGTATTTAGTAAAAAATTTTACATTTTTATTTTACTCTTTAATAATTTATAAGATTATAAAGAGAATTATTTTATTTCATATTAATTTATTTATTTTTCTTCAATTTTTATGTTAATATCATTTGTTTTTTATTTTAATTAGCAAAAGTATTTTTATTGTATTTATTTGTTTCATTTAAAATCTTGTGATTTTTATTATTTTATTTTTTTCATTTATTAAAATATACATATATATATATATAATAGTAATCAACATTTTAAAACACTTTTGAGTTAAGTTTGTTAAACGTTGATTTAACTTTTCTTAACAGCACTTTTAGAACAGTTCTAATTAAACAACACTTTTTATCAAATAGATCCTCAATATCTATAAAAAACATTGTTAGGTCAAATCTTATGTTGCTAAGTTTAAGTGATTGTCTTTTAGAGTTAGAAATTTGTCACTCCATGCAAAGTGTGAGATATCATCATGAATAACAATAAAACTATACGATGGACATGATTTCATATAAAAGTTCATTGAATTCATTCATATCATGGTGAATGTCATATGAGGATGATTGAAGCTTTGACAAGAAAATCCTTTACAGGTTGGTGATCAGTGGCTGAAGCAAGGCTAAGAACATGCAACGTGATTGCAGTTAACTGCAAGACAAAAAGCAAATCCAATTAATGATCACAAATGTTTTTGTCTTCATCAACTTGGAACATTGCAAAAACTATTTTCAGAAAATAATTAATAATAAATGAAGCAATTCAAAAAATTGTTATGAAACTTCAGGTAGGAGATATTATTATGTCTATGCAAATTTCTTCTCCTAATTTCACTGGATATCATATCCTCCATTAAGCAAGATTAGATAATAAGCATTTGTTCAATAAGTGCAGAAAATGCAAGGTTTTCTAAACTGTTTATATCATTTCAAAAGACATATGCATAAAACAACCTGCTTCTCAAGTACGATCGTGTATTTGAAACTTTATGGCATTAAAATTTGGTCTGAACCTAGATTCTCCACTACAGGTTCTGACAATGTTTAGAAAACATTTCCCATAATCTATTGGTTTCTAGGATCGTGTATAAGTAGATTAATACATAAACATCAAAGAATATAGCAGTGAAATTTAAATTTCTTCCTTAAAAAAACCGATCCCTATTAGATCTTTTTTATCAAGGCACATATTAATCATGCAATAAACACATCAAAATTCATGCTTATAAGTTTAAGAACATACCTTAACCTTTGAATATCGTAAATTAAGGTCATCTCCTTCATGTATAAGCTTGATCTTATTGTTGATGGGATGGTCTCTAATGGTATCCACACAACAAATCACCAAAACCTTCTTTAATGTTGGAAACACTTATAGTAGCAAGTCTTACTTCTCATAAGCAATTTGTTATGAGCCCTTGGACATTATGTTAGGTTTTAATTTTTTCACTTTTTAAATATTTTCTTTCGTTGGTTGTAATGGCTATAGCCAGCTCAGCAATATAACAAACCTTGTTGACTCAAAAGAATCTGTTATACCTATATGTACGGCTAATGCAAGAAAGAAGGACACAAGAAAGTTATGCAATTCCTCTCCTGAATCTCTCTCTCTCTCTCTCTCTCTCTCTCTCTCTCTATTTTCTCTGTCTCTCTCTTTCTTCCTCAATCATTCTCTTCTTCTTTAATCTGCAACAATCATGTTCTCCTATTTTGTTGCATAATATCTCAAGCACTTTTCTTCAAAGAGAAAGAATTCACTTCTGCTTCTTTCAACCACCTATCAATTAATAATAAATAAAAATTTAACTTGTTATATGATAACAAAAAAAATTCAATTTTCACAAATGTAACATAATATAATCATTTTATCATGTGCAAATAAAGATATGAAAAATTATCATGTATTAATAAATAACAGATGAAAATTACAAAAGCAAACTTAAATCTGATACTATATTACACATCGAAAGTAAAACCAATAAGCTTGGATGCTTAAGGATTATCATCCTGGTTGGAAACAATAGTAAAAAAAGAGTTGCAAAATTCTTTAGCTTAGTGGAAAAGAACAAAGGAAGCCGGTGACTTGTCAATCAAAAGATATCTCTGTCATGTCATTTTCTGGCTCCTAGAAATATACAAATAATATGTTTGTAAAGACTCAATGCATTTTGTCACGGGCTTGGTCTTCCTACCAACGCAAACCATGAGACACTAGCAAACTCTCTGGGCAAAGCTCACTAGTTTAGCTTTCCTCACACGCTAAGTATTACGCTAGCAGAAGTAAGAACACCAGAACCTTTGGAGAACTTTTATTATGAGTGGCTATTACAAGATTCTCTCCTTCGTTCCTTACAAATGAAGTTCCTAGGGGTATATATAGTCCTCCACCTCCTTAATGGATGGCTAGGATCTATTTGATCTAACGGTCTATATTCATCCTACTAGAATAATCTATACAATTCTACAATGTACAAGAATATCTACAAAAGTCTAGAGACTTCCACTCAACTCTAGACCTGTGGAGAGAAACCTGAAAAATTTTAGAACCAAAACCTCTTGTTATTGGCTATGAACTGCGCGGTGCATGACATTCTCCCTCACTCATCTTAGCCACACCCTTGTCGAATCTACCTTGTACGTCTCAATAGCATCTTTGTTGTTCCACAAAGTTAGCTCATGCTCTCAGCTTGCCATACTATTGGGCAACCCCTTCCATTTGACAAAGTACTCAACATAGCTTGGATGGGTGCCCCGCCTCGGAATGACCCAGTGTGCTAATATCTTCTCAACGTCTCGATCGGGTAATGAAGTGATAGCTGTGTGTGCTCTTTTCGACTCGCCCCTACTTGGCTCCTCCTTATCAGCGTTGTAGGGCTTTAGAAGGCTCACATGAAACACCGAAAGCATCTCCAAATGTGAAGGCAATGTCAACCTATATGTCAGCTTCCCAATCAGCTTCTCTATGGGAAAAAGACCCTCATATCGTCGAATAAAACCTTTGTGTACCTTAGCAAACCTTCGAGTTGATGGAGAAAGAGCTTCACCAACACCAAATCTCCTTCCTTAAACTCCAAGTGTCTCCTCTTTGCATCAGCCCACTTTTTCATCATCTTCGCGGCCTTTGCTAGATACAGACTCGTGCCATGTCTGACTTCTCAAGCCAACCCTTGGAAAACTTGAACGCGGCAGGACTAGGACCCTTGTAGCCAATAGCAAGAGTATGAGGAGTCATCGGTTACTATCCTGTAGCAATCTCAAATGGGCTAGCCCCCGTCAACTTGCTCTTTTGCAGATTATATGAGAATTGGGCAATATCAAGCAACTTAGCTCAATCACTTTGTTTGGCACTCACATAATGCCTCAAGAACAACTCTAACAAGGCATTCACCTTTTCTGTTTGGCCATCGGTTTGAGGAAGAAAGCTTGTAGAGAAGTTGAGTTCTGACCCCTTCAGCTTGAATAGCTCCATCCAAAACCTTATGGTGAAGTGTGTATCTCTATCGCTCACGATTGTCTTTGGTATACCCCAATACTTCACCACATGGTTCAAAAATAAACGCGCTGCGTCCTCGGCTGTAAACTTTATAGGCACCAAGATGAACACTCCATACTTGTTGAAACGATCTACAACTACCATTATGTTGTTACATACCTCGAACTTAGGTTTTGGCTCATAGCCAGTAACAAGAGGTTTTGGCTCCAGAATTCTCCAAATTTCTCTCCACAAGTCTAGAGTTGGGTGGAAGTCTCTACACCTTTGTAAATATTCGTGTACATTGTAGAATTGTATAGATTATTCTAGTAGGAAGAATATAGACCGTTAGATCAAATAGATCCTAACCATCCATTGAGGAGTTAGAAGACTACATATACCCCTAGGAACTTCATTTGTAAGGAAAGAAGAAGAGAATCTTGTAATAGCCACTCATAATAAAAGTTCTCTAAGTTCTCCACAGCTTCTGGTGTTCTTACTTCTGCTAGCATAATACTTAACGTGTGAGGAAGGCTGAACTAGTGTGTTTTGCCCAGAGAGTTTGCTAGTGTCGCACGGTCTGCGTTGATAGGAAAACCAAGCCTGTGATAGTTGGTATCAGAGTCAAGTTAAGGTTCTTGATCCCATCCGTATTAAGGTGGTGCGCATCCAAAACTCTAGTACAGTTAGCGATATAACCGGTTTAAAAGAAAGCGAAACTATCAGCATTGTGGATGAGACTTCAAAGCACACTAAAATGGGGAGGTCAAGGTCTAGGGAGGAGTTGGCGGACACGAATGCAAGGCTGGCCAAGATAGAGCTTGCGGTAGTCGAAGGGCAAGAGAAGTTTGAGTAGGTGGACCAACACATCAAGGAGCTCGAGAAAGGGAGAGAAGAGCTCCAGGAGGAGATGCAAGGTGCCTTGAATGAAGCCCTAGCACGATGTCTGGGCCAGGTAAGAACCTTGGAAAACATTCTCCAAGCAGAAGTTGTGTATTTGAAGCAAGAGCTCGAGAGAGTCTCAACGAAATTGCTAGAGACAAAGGAAGATATAGTTCTTTGCAAGAAGGCAGTCGCTCAAGCGGGAAGCGTTGCCTATGGTAGTCTCTACTCTTTCAAGGGTAGACGTCCCAAAGCCTAAGGCATTCAAAGGGTTGAAGAATGCTAGGGAGGTGGATAATTTCCAATGGAGCTTGGAGCAGTATTTCAAAGCACTTGGTATAGTGAAAGATGCCAAGAAGATAGATAGTGTTGCACTCTACTTAGAGGACATCGCGATGGTGTGGTGGAGAAAGAGGCATGGTGACATGGAGAGGGGTACGTGAACCATAAACACTTGGGATGAATTCAAGAAGGAACTCAAGCGTCAATTCTATCAGAAAATATCAAAGAAGAGCGAGAGCTAAGCTAAGGCATCTACAACAAAAGGGTAGCATTTGAGACTATGTGAAGGAGTTTTCTGAAGTGCTTTTGGAGATTTTGGACTACCCTGACAAAGAAGCATTCTTTGCCTTCAAAGATGGCCTACAAAATTGGGTGAAGATGGAGATTCAACGATATAGTGCTTAAGACCTTACCACAACCATCTCTATTGTTGAATCCCTAGCAGACTTCAAGAAGCTGGAAAAGCTCGAGTCTCACAAGAAGAAGGGTGGCAAAAGAAAGAGTGGGGAAGACCACCCTTAAGGTAAAGAAAGCTTTGGTAAGCATGGTAAGCCTAGAGAGGTCAAGAGCACCAAGGAGGACAAGGGAGGAGATAAGCCTGCTCTCAAGTGCTTCTTTTGTGATGGATCGCACAAGGCTAAGGAACGCCCTTCGAAAGCCAAGCTCTTAACCCTAGTAGAAGAAAAAGAATAACAACTTTGGCAACGTGAGGAGATAAGGATGGGTTCCTTGCAACTTCTAAACACCCTCAAAGCCAAGGTAGAGCTGCCTAAAGTCTGAGAAGAAAGGAAGGTTGTGCGTGGGAGCAAAGGTTGGTAGTCAAGATGTGAAAGCGCTAGTCGATACTGGGGCTTCTAACAACTTCATTCAAGTAAAGGAGACTAGACAGTTGGGCATCAAATATGTTGAGGAGCGAGGATGGCTTAAGGCTTCGAATTCAAAAATGAAGTTCATCTTTGGAATTACTCGTGGCGTGGAAGTAAGCCTAGGTGAGTGGCATGGTTTAGTCGAATTCTTTGTTGTGCCTATGGACGACTATCCGATAGTGCTTGGTATGGAGTTCTTTGATCATATCAAGGCGGTACCTATCCCTTTTGCCAACACCATGTGTATCAAGGAAGGCAATACTTGCATGGTGCCTTTATCAAGGAAGGCAAGCCTACAAGCCAAGAAACTATCAGCCATGCAGCTTTTTAAGGGAGTAAAGAGGGTCGAACCCACATTCTTATTAGCGTTAAAGGAAGAAAAGGAGGATTCGCCACCGAAGGGTTTGCCTAAAGAAGTCAGCCAAGTACTTGAGGAGTTCAAAGATGCCATGTGACCCGAGTTGCCAAAGAAGCGCCCACCAAGGCGAGAAGTAGACCACAAGATTGAGTTGGTGTCAGGTGCCACGCCACCCTCAGCAGTCCCCTACCGTATGGCACCCCCGGAGCTTGAAGAATTAAGGAGGCAGCTCCAAGAGTTGTTGGATGCGAGGTACATCCAACCATCAAAGGCTTCTTATGGTGCACCCATGTTGTTTCAGAAGAAGCATGATGGGTCTCTCCATTTGTGTATAGACTACCGGGCGCTCAACAAAATTACTGTAAAGAACATAGTATCTAATTTCATTGATAGCGAATTTGTTCGATCAGTTAGGAGAAGCTAGGTGGTTTGGCAAACTTGATTTGAGGTCAGGCTACTACCAAGTGAGAGTTGCAGAAGTGATGAACCAAAGACCACGTGTGTAATGAGGTATGGTTCCTACGAATTCTTAGGCATGCCCTTTGGACTCACAAGCGCACCCACCACATTTTGCACCCTTATGAATCAAGTTTTTCAGCCCTTCTTGGATAAGCTTGTTGTAGTATACTTAGATGATATCGTAGTATATAGTTAGACGTTGGAGGAGCATGTTGAGCACTTACGACAAGCTTTCCAAGTGTTAAGGGAGAATGAGCTTTATGGGAAGAAGGAGAAATGCGCTTTTGCATAACATGAAGTGATGTTTCTCGGGCACATTGTTGGTGGAGGTAAGCTAGGGATGGACAAGTCCAAGGTGCTAGGTATCTATTACTGGGAGCCACCAAAGAAAGTGTCCGAGTTGCGATCTTTCCTTGATCTCGTCAACTACTATCAGAGATTCATTAAGGGCTACTCTTCTAGTGCAGCTCCACTCACGGACTTATTGAAGAAAAACAAGGGATGGAATTGGGATGGAAGGTGCAAAGAGGCATTTGAGGCGTTGAAGTAAGCTGTGATTGAAAAACTCGTGTTGGCCCTTCCCGATCACACAAGCCATATGAGGTGCACACTGATGCTTTCTACTTTGGACTTGGTGGAGTGCTCATGCAAGACAATCACCTCATTGCATACGAGAGTCAAAAGCTTAACGATGCGGAGTGTCGTTATACTGTCCAAGAGAAGGAGATGATCGTAGTGGTGCATTGCTTAAGAACATAGATACATTATTTGTTGGGATCTAAGTTTGTGGTGAAGACGGATAACGTGGCCACAAGCTACTTCTTTAAGCAGAAAAAGTTGATGCCAAAGAAAATCAGGTGGCAAGCATTCTTGGTGGAGTTTGACTTTTTTATGGAGTACAAGTGAGGTAGAGCTAACCTGGTAGCCGATGCCCTTAGTAGAAAGGCGGAGTTAGCAGCCATCACAAGTTCCAACTTTCCTTTGATAGATTGGATAAATGAACGACTAGAGCACGACCCCAAGCCAAAAGTTTGACGTACGCGGCTAGTTAAGGGAAGACACGCCAATTTTGGCTTAGAGATGGGGTGCTCACTACCAAAGTTGATCGAGTGTATGTGCCCAAGTGACAAGGCTTAAAGAAGGTAATCATCAAGGAGTGTCATGACTCGAAATAGGCAGGGCACTTGAGAGTACATCGGACGTAAGCACTTGTGGAGCATGGATACTATTAGCCCCAAATGCGTGATGATATTGAGTTATATGTGAAGACTTGTCTAGTGTGCCAACAAGACAAGGTAGATCAACACCAATCAACTGGATTGTTAGAGCTATTGCCTATACTGGAGAAGCCTTGTGAGAGTATCTCCAAGGATTTCATTACATGCCTACCTAAGTCCGAGGGATGCAACAACATAATGGTAGTTGTAGATCATTTCAGCAAGTATGGAGTGTTCATCCCAGTGCCTACAAAGTTCACAACTGAGGACGCAACGCGTTTATTTTTCACCCATGTGGTGAAGTATTGGGGTATCCCAAAGACAATTGTGAGCGATAGAGATAGCGCTTCACCAGAAGGTTTTGGATAGAACTATTCAAGCTGATGGGGTCAAAACTCAACTTCTCTAGCTTTCATCCTCAAACCAAAAGAGTGAATGCCTTGTTGAAATTGTACTTGAGGCATTATGTGAGTGCCAACCAAAGTGATTGGGCTAAGTTGCTTGATGTTGCCCAATTCTCATACAATCTGCAAAAGAGCGAGTCAATGCGGCTAACCCATTTGAGATTGCTACGGGGCAGCAACCGATGACTCCTCATACTCTTGCTATTGGCTACAAGGGTCCTAGTCCTGCTGCGTTCAAGTTTACCAAGGGTTGGCATGAAAAGTCAGACATGGCACGAGTCTATCTAGCAAAGGCCGCGAAGAGGATGAAGAAGTGGGTCGATGCAATGAGTTTGAGGAAGGAAATTCGGTGTTGGTGAAGCTCCTTCCCCATCAAACCTGAAGGTTTGCTATACACAAAGGTCTTGTTCGGCGATATGAGGGTCCTTTTCCTATAGAGAAGCAAATTGGGAAGCTAGGATATAGGTTGACATTGCCCTCACATTTGGAGATGCATCTGGTGTTTCATGTGAGCCTTCTAAAGCCCTACAACACTAATAAGGAGAGCCAAGTAGGGGTGAGTCGAAAAGAGCACCCACAGCCATCACTTCATTACCCGATTGAAACGTTGAGGAGATATTAGCACATCGGGTCATTCCAAGACGAGGCACACATCCAAGCTATGTTGAGTACTTTGTCAAATGGATGGGGTTGCCTGATAATGAGGCAAGCTGGGAGCATGAGCTAACTTTATGGAACAACAAGAATGCTTTCCTGTCTTCATCCCCTTTAGTGCCTCCTTTATCTCTATATCTTTGATTCTGTGCATGAAACATCAGTTCAAATCCTCAAGAGGCACTAAGATATTGCCCAAATTTGGTTTTGTACATCGTTAAATAGTTTATTGAAATAATCACATCATCTTTCTTTAATATCATTGCCCTTAATTAGAGTTTTTTTGTGCACATCCTTGATATATTTCACAACTCCTAGGTCACGACTCCTCTCTCTTACTCACGCCAACCTATATATCTCTTTCTCTTCATTCTTTTTGTTTAACTTGTTATAAAACTCTTTCAGAACCTTTGCCTTTGCTTTTGTCACTGTCCTCTTTGCCTCCTTCATAGCTAACTTGTATTTTGTAAAACTCTCTTCAATGTTTTTCATCTGTAAAGTCTTGTTACAATCTCGCTTAAGCTTTGTAACCTCCTTAATTGATTCAGCCCACCATATTGCATTTTTTCCATTTGGTGTTCTTCCGTTTGATACTCCTAGTATCTCTTTGCCCATATTTCGGATGTGTTTCGCCATCTTATTCTACAATGTATTTGGGTATTCAGTTATCTAGTCTTTTTTTTTAATCCAATTATTTCTACATACTGCATGACAATTTTCTTTTAAATTTCACCATCGAATCCTTATAGTTCCTTCTTCTTAATTCTTTCAATACCATTTATTAATTTTCATGTTTATGACTAGTGGTTTATGTTACGTGATAACAATTTCACCTGAGATAATATTGCAATCCAAACATTTGCATCTATCTCTTCTCCTAGTAAAAAAGAAACCTATTTGACTTGCGCTCGGTCCACTCTTACAAGTTATAATGTGAGGTTCTCTTTTCCTAAATAGTGTATTCACTAGAGTTAAGTCGTAAAATAAAGTAAAATCCAGGATCACATCTCCACCCTCATTTCTTACACCGTAACTAAAACTTCCAAGCTTTCACCTCTCTACTAGCATCTACAAGGCCATTAAGGTCACCGCCAATAAAAAAGTTTTCTCCTTCCAAACTATAGTTTACTAGCATTCCCAAGTTCTATTTGTTGTGAATATACGTTAATAACATTCAAAACCTCCCCACCTAAAACTAATTTAACCAAAATAATTCTATCCCCTTGTCTCTAACTTGTACAACATCATTTTGACATCTTTGTCTATGATGATACAAAACTAAAAACCTGCAATGACATTTTACATTCATGAAGTAGCTAAGAAAAAAAATCAAAATTTAGGATTTAATATAACGGTCCTAAGTTGTAATTTACTTCCTTTTTTTTTTTGAATAGTATTGCTTTACTTACTTAAATGTTCAGATATAGAACCTTTATGATCTGTAAGAATCAAATGAAGGCAATATAGAAGAGATGCATTAAACCTTCAAATACGAAAAAATTGTTTATCACTGATTGAAAAATCAATATTTGCTTTTAATTTCTCAATTGATAAGGAGTCATGGGAAGAAAAAGTTATACTTGGACATTACAATGTCTTCCTTAACCAAATTCCTGGATGTTAATAAGTCCATCATCTTCCTAAGAACCTAATTATAAAAAAAAAAAAAAAACTAAATCTTAGCGACCCATTTAGAGATGCCAAGCCAAGTAGAGAACTTACCTGAATAGCTTATTGTCAAAGATCAACTGGAAAAGAAGAACCATTCCTTGAATATGCTTCCACCGATCATTGTAAAGGCAGCATTTTATACTTCCCATATAACACAACATATGACAAACAGAAAATTGTTTTTTTTTTTTGTTTTGTATTTATTGTTACTCGGTTAGTTCAGTTAGTTAGGCTAATTAGTTACAATAGTTAGTTAGCCAACTCATCATTAGTTAGTTCTTGTTCATTTTTCTCTATATATAAACAACCTCAGCTTTGTAATTCTGAATATATACAAAAATTAGTTTTCTCAGCAAGATTCTCGAATTCTCTCATGGTATCAGAGCGCAGGTTTTTCCTCTTCTTTTCTCTCGTTTGATTTCAATTTTTTTTCTAGTCATTCTTTCTAGCCAAACAGTTATTTGTCCTTCTTCTTTACACAATGAAATCTGATAACTCCAACAAATCTGATAAATCCAGTAAACTAGATGAATATAGTTCATTCTTTATTCATGCCAATGAGAGCCCAACGTTGGTTCTCGTCTCTACCATTCTCACTGGATCGAATTACCATTCTTGGTCCCGAGCCATGATTATGGCGTTACTGTCAAAGAACAAGTTACAGTTTATCGACAGCTCCATTTCTCCCCTGAAAAAGATAGATCCGTTGTTTCCGGCATGGCAGAGGTGTAATACGATGGTGCTTTCCTGGATCTTTCACTCAGTCTCTCCATCAATTGCTCAAAGCATTCTCTGGATCGACACTGCACTTGATGTTTGGAATGATTTGCGAGATCGCTTTTCTCAATGCGATGCTCTTTGAATCTCAGAGCTTCAAGAAGAAATTTACACTTTCCAGCAACATTCTTTGACGATAACTGACTATTTTACTAAGTTGAAAATGTTTTGGGATGAGTTGTTAAGTCACAGACCTATTCCTTCTACATGTAGTTGTGATGCAGAGAACATAGCTCACACATATCAATCTAATGACTATGTAATTCAATTTCTCAAAGGTCTTAATGACTCATACTCTACTGTGAGAACACAGATGTTATTAATGGATCCATTACCTTCCATTAACAAGGCTTTCTCGTTGGTTATTCAACAAGAAAGACAATTGAATGCATTAGTTGCTTCTCAGTCTGTTGAAACAAATGTTCTTGCTAGCAAGGTGGTAGCAGGAAATGGTTCAGGCAATGGATGCTTTAGACAAGCTATGACTAATAACAGAAAACCAATTTGTTCCTATTGCGGATATAAAGGGCATACCTGTAAGACCCGAAAATTCGGTGTCATTTTAAGAAATTGATATTAAAAATATGGATTAGTGTAATCTTGATCAAAAATCGAAGAAATAATTTAATTTCGAGTCCAATTGATCAAGATATAAATTATCAAAATTTATCAGAATTTTTGTCTCGAAAAACGAGCCCAAAAATAGTGAAAAATATACCGAAAAGGTAAAATCGGACTGATAAATTCATTTACGGACTAAATGAATTTAATAAGAATTTTTGAGATATTTTTAAGATATTTTAGATATTTTTGGGATATTTATGGGATATTTTTGGGATTTTTATTATTATTTTATAATAAAATAATAATAAAAATATATTATAAAAAAAAAAAAAAAAAAATCTGTTAAAAAAAAAAAAAAAAAAAAAACGGAATTGGAAAGTTAGAAATCGGGGAGAGAGAAAGTGAGAGAAACGGAAGCAAACCGAGGGAGAGAAGAAACCACCGGACGGCGAGCCACCGGCGAGGCTGAGGGGCCGGCGAGGGCCGGCGAAGGCAGCCCATCACCGGGCGAACTCGCCAGCGGCCATGACGCGCGGTGGAACGCCGGCGGTGAGCAGATCGGAGGGGGAGAAGGCCGCGGGGAGAAGAGGAAGATTCGGTGGCGCCGGCGCCGATTTGGCCCGAGCCAAGCCAGCCGAAGCCTCCCCAGCCCGAGCCCAGTCGATTGGCGGCGGAATCGCGCCGGGAACCGGCCGGCAGCGCCGGCAACGGCAAAACTTCCACTGAACCGGTTCGGACCGGTTCAGTGTGAAAAGGGACTGAACCGGTCCGAACCGGTTCAGGAGGAGAGAGAAAGAAGAGAGAGAAAAAAAAAAAAAAATTTTCATCGAACTTCGGGTAAGTCGATACGAGGTCAAAAGTGGCCGATTTAATTTTCGATAAATTTATTTGAATTATATTTAATCGAAAATTAGCCCGAAAATGAAAAATACGAAATTGTGCAGTTCGACGATTAATTCCGAACGGAAGCCTGATCGAACTTCGATTCGCGCATCATCGCACAATATCGGGTAAGTAACGCTCATTTAAGACAATTTATGTGATTAACGCGTATTTAAGATTTAATTTACGCATTTCGGATTAAATTTCGGATTTAGTGAATTATAGTCGAAAATTCGAATAAACTGTCGTAAATGATATTCGGGCTATCCAAAGAGTTTGGAACGAAGCCCAATGGGTATTGATAGGCCCAATGAGCCGATAGACCCTGATGAAGGGAATTAATACGTGAAAACGGGCTTAATACGGATTAAGGCTCGATTAAAGTAATTAGGCCCATTTAGAGTAAACGGGCCCAATTAAGTGAAATGAACTGTATTAAATGTGTAATACAGTAGAAAACGTGTAATTAATCCAGTGAATGGTTAAATGCAGCTCCAAAGTCATATTGAGAGTTGACCGAACTGCGAGATTTGGACAGCACAGAGGAAGAGAGGTCACATTACGTGATCCGAGGTAAGGGATCTATGGGAGCTATTAGAGATAGCTGTACGTATTTTCATCGTCGTTTACAGTCAATTAAATTTCGTATAGCGTATAGATATGAAATTTTTGGATAGTACCCAAATATGGGAAAATTACGAAAATACCCTTAGACTCAGGAATTTTAGAAATGCATAAAGTGCATGCAATCCATGTTTTCTCTGTGAAAAAGAGATTTTTGTGAAGCTAAAATGATAGACTGGCTTATGATTTGACTGTATGCATTAACTTGTACGTTTTTCTAAAAAGTGATTTGATTGACAAGTGATTTGATGGGATGTTTCCCTCTCACTTTGTTTTGCACCGTTTTGCATATTGTACTCGGTTTTGAGTACCACTGTGGTGGGAAATAGAGCCAGCTGTCTATTTTGTGTGTGTGAAATCGTGCTGGAGCATGATGAGATCTGTGGATTTATCCAGATCTGCTCCCACTTGATTTTGGTATTACATCTGTACAGACCGTGCTGGAGCACTGCTCGCACTGGATTCTGTTGTGATTTGTGATTGAGATCGTGTTGGAGCCTTGTGTTGACTGTGTGTCACACTGACTTGCTCGCACTAGATCTGAGACGACAGGCTATGGTTGATAATTTATTTGGTTGGGGTGGTGAGCTGTTGACTCAGGCACCTACAACTGTGTGGTAATTGTACCTGGTTCACGGAGTACGCTGTACCGTGTAGACAACATGGAGTACACTGTACCGTGCAACTATGGGGTGTGAGGATTGCGTCTTTGGACTCGGGCATGCTTTGTCATTGCTCTGTTTTGTGATAGTCCTTAGATAGGAGCCGATGGATAGACTAATCCCCTCCTCGGACTCAGAGACACCCGGGCACACCTGATCCGTGATAGCTTGTGGGTCTCGGACTTTGGCCAAATGTTCCATTGGATTTGTGTTGAAATCCCTGCCTAGTCTCACCTGGTTTTATTGGTTTCGGTGATGAAACTAATTTTGATTTGATTTCTGTGTTGAAGCCGTTTGAAATGAGATTATGAATTTAAAGTGAGTTTCAATACTGAACACAGAAAGATTTTACTCTGAATGAGTTTTGATATTCGGTTTTGGGCATTAAATTGCTATGTGTTTTACTATGATGGTTTTGTAAATGCCATGAGTTTTTCGGCATAAACCATGCATCATGAGCATCGTGGATAGTTTGATTATCTACTTGCTTTATAAATTAATGAGTGTTTTGAAAAGTAAATGCATTTGTTTTACGAGTTGATAAAACATGCATTATGAGCATCGTAGATAGTGTGGTTATCTACCTGCTTTCATATATTTCTTACTGAGCGCGTTATGCTCATCCCATTATTTTTCCACCTCTACAGAGCATTTCAGTAGAGTGTATAAGCTGCATCCATCCTACGATCTTTTACACACAGCTATCCAGCAGCATCGAGGTATGCACACATGTACTTTTGTATCTGAATAATAGTGTACAGTGATGTAGTCATGTTATATGGGGGATGTATATGTTAGGCAATGTAAACGAATTTTAAATTCTAAAATGATAATTTTATAAGCTTCCGCAATATTTGTGCCTGGGACGAAAGCATTGCCTGTTATGCATATATATATATAATATATGAAACTGAGTGAGGGATATTGACTCACAGCCCAACAATTAAATTGTGGTAAGTTCGCGAAAAATTTGTAGTAATTTTTGTAAATTTGGGTCGCGACAGGAGTGGTATCAGAGCAGTGTTGGTCTGATGTGAGTCAGTGTCAGTAATTAGAAAGTATACATCCCCATGTCACTGTACATTATTAGATACAATTGTGTGTACCGAGCTGTGGTTAAACTGAAAAATTGATTTTTGTATGCGGGACGATTGAGATGTCTGACAGACATCGCCGCAGAGGAGAGAGTTCGCGTTCTCGGGGCCATAGAGAGAGGTTCGAGAGACGCAGTGATAGGTCTGTGAGACCTTGTGAATCATCATGTGATTATGTTCCATCAGGTCCACTGAGACTATTGATGCTCGTGTTACGAGATTAGAGCGGAGTTGGAACACATTTATGAAGTTGTTCACTCAGGCTAACTTGACTATGGCTAGGTTAGAGAGTAGGCATGGTCCGGCTGCTCAGACGACTTATACTGAGTCGGCAGTTGCTCCTGAGACACTTGCGCCTACACAGCTTGTACCTATGCCACGTGTTGGTAAGACCCCTATACCACCTGTAGTTCCACGACAAACTGGTGAGGATTCAGGGTTTGATTGTGAGTTTGACCGATTGAGGCAGTTTCGAAGCTCAAGCCTCCATCGTTCAGTGGGATCAAGAATCCTTTAGTAGCAGATGATTGGATTAACCAGTTGGAGAAGCTATTTGGTTTTCTTCGATGTTCGACCACTGAAAGAGTGGCCTTTGCTACATTCATGTTAAGGGGCGAAGCAGAGTATTGGTGAAAATTCGCCCGACCCATCATGAAAGTTATGTATATCAGTTGATTGACTGTGAGATCTTTTTGGATGCCTTCAGGAGGCAGTACATCCCAGCCACTGCTCAACGAAGATTACAGATGAAATTTCTTGGTCTGATTCAGGGGAATAGATCGATAGACGAGTATGAGTCTCGATTTACATCATTGGGAAGATATGACCCCGATACCGTGAGTGGTGAGATGCGAAAAGTTCGCAAGTTTATGGAAGGATTGAGACCTTCCATCAGAGTCAGATTTGCCCTATTTGATGTCACGACTTACGAGGAGATCGTGCGTAGAGCTCAGTTGTGTGTGTAAGACTATGATATGCACGTCCTTGAGTTTGGTAAAGTCGTGAAGGGCAAGAATAGAGATCAGAAGAGATCAACATAGGACTGTAATGTCCGAGTGGGAAGAAGTCGTTTGTTAGACGACCGAGAGTCAATGAGTCACGGGGTAGGATGATTAAGCCCCCGGTGTATCAGGTCTCGACTCTAGTTAGGGGTATAATGATTGGAGGACCCCTACTGATTACAGAACAATGTAGAGCATGTGGTAGATACCACGGTAGTAGGTCATGCCACGTATTGATTGGAACATATTTTAAATATGGCAAGACGGGACATATGATAAAGGATTGCCTAGAGTTGGTTGAGATAGCCCACAGAAGGTCAAAGAGTCAGAGAAGGATATAGCTAGTACTTCTGCCCCGAAGAGTAGGGCTACAGCTGAAAAGAAGGATGAAAGCCTCCGACAGTGAATAGATTATCGGTTGTTGAATAAGGCGATCATTAAGAACAAGTACCTCATACCACGTATTGATAATCTATTAGATCAGTTTCGAGGAGCACAGATATTTTCAAGATCGATCTGAGGTCTGGGTACCATCAATTGAGAATCCGGAGTGGAGATGTACCTAAGACAGTTTTTCATACCAGTTATGGATATTATGAGTTCTTTGTTATACCTTTCGGGCTAACGAATGTTCCTACAGATTTTATGGTATTGATGAATGGAGTGTTCAATCCATACTTGGATCGGTTTGTCATAGTGTTTATAGATGGCATTCTGGTGTATTGAAGTCTAGGGAAGAGCATGACTAACATCTAAGCAGTGTGCTACAAACCCTCAGAGAGAGAAAACTATATGCGAAGCTCAGTAAGTGTGATTTCTGGTTGGAACTGATATCATTTTTGGGTTTGGCTGGATATTACCGCCAATTTGTAGAAAGTTCTCTAAATTGGCTGCTTTATTGACATGTCTCACTCGAAAGAATGTTGCAATTGAGTGAGACAATGCATTTGAGAATAGTTTTCAGAAACTAAAGTAGTGATTGACCACTGCTCTGATTTTACTATTCTGACCAGCTCAAAAGGTTTCTCTGTATATACAGACACCTCGGAACAAGGACTGGGCTGTGTATTGATGCAGAACGGGAAGATAGTTGCTTATGGATCCAGACAACTTAAGGATCATGAGAAGAACTATCCGACCCATGATTTAGAGTTGGCAGCCATAGTGTTTGCACTGAAGATATGGTGCCATTATTTGTACGGTGAGAAATTTCAAGAATTCACTAATCATAAGAGCTTCAAATATCTGTTTTTAACAGAAAGAATTGAATATGAGGCAAAGATGATGGGTAGAGCTTCTGAAAGACGATGATTGTGAGATACTTTATCATCCGGGTAAAGCGAGTATAGTCGCTGATGCCTTGAGCAGAAAGAGCCTCAGGATGGTATCGTACATGATGGTCAGGGAACATGAACTGTTAGAGCAGTTTATTAGCCTCAGTCTAGATATAGACCCTTCTGACACTGATGCATATTGTGTGATAGCTAGTCTGAGATTTGAAACTGGATTTGATAGACCGGATCAGACAAGCTCAGCGTATTGATCGCTTTTGTGTTGATATGCATAGTCAGAAACAGATGGGTAGAGTGACTGAGTGCACAGTTAGTGATGATGGCCTGTTGAGATTCAAAGGTCGAATTTGCGTTCCCGATGACCCACAGCTAAAGAAATTGATTTTGACAGAAGCTCATTCATCGAGATATATAGTGCATACTAGGAGTAATAGATGTATCAGAATCTTCGAAAAGCATATTGGTGGTCAGACATGAAGAAAGATGCTGCAGAGTTTGTGGCTAAGTGCCTTACATGTCCACAGGTTAAGGTAGAGCATCAGAAACTTGCAGAATTATTACAACCTCTACCTATCGACATGACAATGAGAGCATATCACCATGGATTTCATCATAGGTTTACCGAGGACCCGACGTAACCATGATGCCATTTGAGTGATTATGGAATGATTGACGAAGTCAGCTCACTTCTTAGCCGTGAAGGCTACGGATACTCTGAGTGCGTTGGCGAATCTGTGTGTACGGGAAATTGTGAGGCTACATGGTGATCCAGTGAGTATTGTGTCTGACAGGGATTCCCGCTTCACTTTCCACTTTTGGAAATATTTTCAGGAAGCTATGGGAACCCGATTGAGTGTCAGTACAGCTTTCCATTCTCAGTCCGATGGTCAGTGAGAGAACCATCCAAACTTTGGAGGATATGTTGAGAGCTTGTGTGTGGATTTCAGAAACTCCTGGGATGACCATTTGCCATTAGCCGAATTCGCCTATAACAATAGCTATCACTCGAGTATTGGGATGGCACCGTATGAGGCGTTATATGGTCTTAGGTGTCGATCTCCTATTTGATGGGAAGAAGTGAGTGACCGAAAGATGTTTGCTCGTGATTTAGTGAAGCAAGCCTTTGAGGATGTCCAATTTATATATGAGAAATTGAGGTAAGCTCAGAGTAGACAGAAAAGCTACGTTGAGATGAGGCGTAAACCTTTGAAATTCACTGTAGGTGAATTGGTATTCTTGAAAGTTTCTCCCTCGAAAGGGATAATGAGATACTGAAGCGAGTGGGAAATAAGGCCTATAGGCTAGCCTTGACACCTGAGCTAGCAGGCATTCATAACGTCTTCCACACGTTGATGCTTCGGAAGTATCATCTAGATCAAACACATGTGATTCAAGATGAGCCATTGAAGCTCGAAGAGGATATATCGTATGTGAGACGTCAATTTGATATTGGATAGGAAAGATAAAGTGTTACGGACCAGAACGATCACTCTGGTTAAGGTTTTTGGGCAGTACCACACTTCAGAGGAAGTTATGTGGGAATTAAAGAGCTTCATGCGAGAGAAATATTCGCAGTTATTCGAGAATTGACTTGGTTCTAATTTGGAGGACCAAATTTCTTAAGGTGGGGAGGAATGTAAGACCCGAAAATTCGGTGTCATTTTAAGAAATTGATATTAAAAATATGGATTAGTGTAATCTTGATCAAAAATCGAAGAAATAATTTAATTTCGAGTCCAATTGATCAAGATATAAATTATCAAAATTTATCAGAATTTTTGTCTCGAAAAACGAGCCCAAAAATAGTGAAAAATATACCGAAAAGGTAAAATCGGACTGATAAATTCATTTACGGACTAAATGAATTTAATAAGAATTTTTGAGATATTTTTAAGATATTTTAGATATTTTTGGGATATTTATGGGATATTTTTGGGATTTTTATTATTATTTTATAATAAAATAATAATAAAAATATATTATAAAAAAAAAAAAAAAATCTGTTAAAAAAAAAAAAAAAAAAAACGGAATTGGAAAGTTAGAAATCGGGGAGAGAGAAAGTGAGAGAAACGGAAGCAAACCGAGGGAGAGAAGAAACCACCGGACGGCGAGCCACCGGCGAGGCTGAGGGGCCGGCGAGGGCCGGCGAAGGCAGCCCATCACCGGGCGAACTCGCCAGCGGCCATGACGCGCGGTGGAACGCCGGCGGTGAGCAGATCGGAGGGGGAGAAGGCCGCGGGGAGAAGAGGAAGATTCGGTGGCGCCGGCGCCGATTTGGCCCGAGCCAAGCCAGCCGAAGCCTCCCCAGCCCGAGCCCAGTCGATTGGCGGCGGAATCGCGCCGGGAACCGGCCGGCAGCGCCGGCAACGGCAAAACTTCCACTGAACCGGTTCGGACCGGTTCAGTGTGAAAAGGGACTGAACCGGTCCGAACCGGTTCAGGAGGAGAGAGAAAGAAGAGAGAGAAAAAAAAAAAAAAAAAAAAAATTTTCATCGAACTTCGGGTAAGTCGATACGAGGTCAAAAGTGGCCGATTTAATTTTCGATAAATTTATTTGAATTATATTTAATCGAAAATTAGCCCGAAAATGAAAAATACGAAATTGTGCAGTTCGACGATTAATTCCGAACGGAAGCCTGATCGAACTTCGATTCGCGCATCATCGCACAATATCGGGTAAGTAACGCTCATTTAAGACAATTTATGTGATTAACGCGTATTTAAGATTTAATTTACGCATTTCAGATTAAATTTCGGATTTAGTGAATTATAGTCGAAAATTCGAATAAACTGTCGTAAATGATATTCGGGCTATCCAAAGAGTTTGGAACGAAGCCCAATGGGTATTGATAGGCCCAATGAGCCGATAGACCCTGATGAAGGGAATTAATACGTGAAAACGGGCTTAATACGGATTAAGGCTCGATTAAAGTAATTAGGCCCATTTAGAGTAAACGGGCCCAATTAAGTGAAATGAACTGTATTAAATGTGTAATACAGTAGGAAACGTGTAATTAATCCAGTGAATGGTTAAATGCAGCTCCAAAGTCATATTGAGAGTTGACCGGACTGCGAGATTTGGACAGCACAGAGGAAGAGAGGTCACATTACGTGATCCGAGGTAAGGGATCTATGGGAGCTATTAGAGATAGCTGTACGTATTTTCATCGTCGTTTACAGTCAATTAAATTTCGTATAGCGTATAGATATGAAATTTTTGGATAGTACCCAAATATGGGAAAATTACGAAAATACCCTTAGACTCAGGAATTTTAGAAATGCATAAAGTGCATGCAATCCATGTTTTCTCTGTGAAAAAGAGATTTTTGTGAAGCTAAAATGATAGACTGGCTTATGATTTGACTGTATGCATTAACTTGTACGTTTTTCTAAAAAGTGATTTGATTGACAAGTGATTTGATGGGATGTTTCCCTCTCACTTTGTTTTGCACCGTTTTGCATATTGTACTCGGTTTTGAGTACCACTGTGGTGGGAAATAGAGCCAGCTGTCTATTTTGTGTGTGTGAAATCGTGCTGGAGCATGATGAGATCTGTGGATTTATCCAGATCTGCTCCCACTTGATTTTGGTATTACATCTGTACAGACCGTGCTGGAGCACTGCTCGCACTGGATTCTGTTGTGATTTGTGATTGAGATCGTGTTGGAGCCTTGTGTTGACTGTGTGTCACACTGACTTGCTCGCACTAGATCTGAGACGACAGGCTATGGTTGATAATTTATTTGGTTGGGGTGGTGAGCTGTTGACTCAGGCACCTACAACTGTGTGGTAATTGTACCTGGTTCACGGAGTACGCTGTACCGTGTAGACAACATGGAGTACACTGTACCGTGCAACTATGGGGTGTGAGGATTGCGTCTTTGGACTCGGGCATGCTTTGTCATTGCTCTGTTTTGTGATAGTCCTTAGATAGGAGCCGATGGATAGACTAATCCCCTCCTCGGACTCAGAGACACCCGGGCACACCTGATCCGTGATAGCTTGTGGGTCTCGGACTTTGGCCAAATGTTCCATTGGATTTGTGTTGAAATCCCTGCCTAGTCTCACCTGGTTTTATTGGTTTCGGTGATGAAACTAATTTTGATTTGATTTCTGTGTTGAAGCCGTTTGAAATGAGATTATGAATTTAAAGTGAGTTTCAATACTGAACACAGAAAGATTTTACTCTGAATGAGTTTTGATATTCGGTTTTGGGCATTAAATTGCTATGTGTTTTACTATGATGGTTTTGTAAATGCCATGAGTTTTTCGGCATAAACCATGCATCATGAGCATCGTGGATAGTTTGATTATCTACTTGCTTTATAAATTAATGAGTGTTTTGAAAAGTAAATGCATTTGTTTTACGAGTTGATAAAACATGCATTATGAGCATCGTAGATAGTGTGGTTATCTACCTGCTTTCATATATTTCTTACTGAGCGCGTTATGCTCATCCCATTATTTTTCCACCTCTACAGAGCATTTCAGTAGAGTGTATAAGCTGCATCCATCCTACGATCTTTTACACACAGCTATCCAGCAGCATCGAGGTATGCACACATGTACTTTTGTATCTGAATAATAGTGTACAGTGATGTAGTCATGTTATATGGGGGATGTATATGTTAGGCAATGTAAACGAATTTTAAATTCTAAAATGATAATTTTATAAGCTTCCGCAATATTTGTGCCTGGGACGAAAGCATTGCCTGTTATGCATATATATATATAATATATGAAACTGAGTGAGGGATATTGACTCACAGCCCAACAATTAAATTGTGGTAAGTTCGCGAAAAATTTGTAGTAATTTTTGTAAATTTGGGTCGCGACAATACCATTGACAAGTGCTACAAGAAACATGTTATCCTCCAGGATTTAAACCATGAATCAAACTTGCTGCAACCAACTGTGTTGAAGTAACAAAAGGTTTTGCTGTTAGTGCACAAGATGAGCAACCTATGATTCAATCATTATCAGTTGATAGTCTTTCGAGAACTTTCATTGATAGTCAGTACAAAAAATTGCTCTCTTTGGTTCAACCTGCTGAAATGGACTCCTCTCCAATGCCTTGTGTGAATGCAGTTACTGATTTTAGTCAACACTCAGGTACATTGGTTAATACTTGCTCAATTACTTGTTCTACCATTTCCTCAAATTTTATATTAGATAAGGTGCTACAGACCATATAATCTGTTCCATTGATCATTTTGAAACATATAAACCAGTTAAAGCAACCTCTATCAAATTACCTAATGGTTACCAAGTATTAGTATCACACATAGGTACTGTTAGACTTTCACCTTACCTTGTTTTACAGGATGCCTTGTTTGTTCCTAGCTTTTCTTTCAACCTTATCTCAGTAAGTAAACTTACTAAGATAGCTCATTGTGTGCTTACCTTTTATCATAACCTTTGTGTTATTCAGGATGCACAGACTTTGAGGATGATTGGATCAGCTAAGTAGTTGTCTGGTTTATATCATTTAGTTCCATGTAAACAGTTCATTCCATCA
This sequence comes from Firmiana major, assembly GCA_033439115.1. NCBI lineage: Eukaryota > Viridiplantae > Streptophyta > Magnoliopsida > Malvales > Malvaceae > Firmiana > Firmiana major. The sequence goes on from CM065897.1 coordinate 85,897,143, forward strand.
GCTTTAATATCAATACTCTCATGTCATGTTTGTTCAAATATTTCCAATAATGTTTGGCACTATCGTTTAGGACATCTTTCTCATAATAGGATTAAGATTTTACATGATCTTGATTCTTCCTTTTCTGTACAAGAACACTCTCCTTGTGATATTTGTCACTTTGCTAAACAAAAACGTATTCCTTTTTCCAATAAGTACTTCAATTTGTGTAAAGTCTTTTGATTTGGTTCATATTGACATATGGGGACCTTATCCCATTGCTTCTTTGTATGGACATCACTATTTCTTGACTATTGTGAATGATCATAGTCATTATACTTAGGTGTATCTTATGCGGTTAAAGTCTGAAGTTAGATTTTTAGTACAAAATTTTTGTAAACTTGTCGAAACTCAATTTGATAGTAAAGTCAGAGTTGTTAGAACAGACAATGGACAAGAGTTTAACATGGTAGATTCTTATTCATCTAAAGGGATAATTCACCAAACTTCTTGTGTACAGACCCCACAGTAAAATAGTATAGTTGTGCGAAAACATCAACATATTTTGAACGCAGCTAGAGCTTTAAAGTTTCAAGCTTACTTACCTAACAAGTTTTGGGGTGATTGTATTTTACATGCTACCTATCTCATCAATAGACTACCTACACCAGTGCTAAAAAATAAAACTCCTTTTGAGTTGTTATTTCACAAACCACCTAGTTTTTCTCATTTGAGAGTATTTGGTAGTCTCTATTATGCTTCTACTTTGTCCCATGGCAGAACCAAGTTTGCGTCTCGAGCCATAAAGTGTATTTTCATAGGTTTTCCTTTAGGACAGAAAGGGTATAGATTATATGATCTTAATAAAAACACAATCATAGTGTCGAGAGATGTAATTTTTTATGAGCTTATTTTTCCCTTTGCACATGAACCAAAATCAACAGGCTCATTCTTTGATACACATTTTACCACTTCTTTCACTTTACCTGTCCTTAATCATTCTAATTCAAAAACTAGCTCTTCTCATGCAGATTCTATAATGTTTGATAATATTGATTCTTGTTTACAAACAAATTCTGATCCTTGTTCTGATTCTTCTCATGTTACTGATTTTACTACTCAAACACATGTTTCTGACTCTTCACCTCCTCTTAGAAGGTCAAATAGAGTTAGGACTCTTCCATCTTATTTGCACGATTATCATTGTGCCTTAGCTGCATCTCATTCTCCTCAATCTGTTCTTGCTGATACTAAACTTGCCATATATCATCCCTTATCCAAAGTCCTTTCATATGACAAATGTCCCCTTCTCATAGAAGTTTTTCTGTAAGTATTACCAGTGTAGTTGAGCATAAGACCTATAATCAGGCTGTACAACATGAGAGCTGGAGGAAGGCTATGGAAGCTGAGTTAGATGCATTAAAAGCTAATCATACATGAGAAGTTGTTGATTTGCCTCCTACTAAAGAACCTATTGGTTGTAAATGGGTGTATAAAATTAAACATAAAGTTGATAGGAGTATAGAAATATTTAAGGCACGTCTTGTTGCAAAGGGGTACACACAACAACATGGCCTTGACTACATTGATACCTTTTCACCCGTGGCCAAGATGAGTACAATTAGAACATTGCTTGTTGTTTCTGCTGCTAAGGGCTGGTATCTTCATCAGCTAGACATCAACAATGCTTTTTTGCATGGGGATTTAAATGAGGAGGTTTACATGCACCCATCTCCAGGTTTTTCAGCGGCAAAACCAAAACAGGTTTGTAGACTTCTCAAGTCCTTATATGGATTGAAACAGGCTAGTAGGCAATGGTATTCAAAATTGACCACTGCCTTACTTGCCAGAGGATTCACACAGACTGTTTCAAATCCAAGTTTATATCTTAAAAGTTTCAGTTCTTCTTTCATTGCCCTGTTAGTCTATGTGGATGATGTGATTTTGGCAAGTAATGATCATTCTCTCATTCAGGACATTAAAGGCTATCTAGATACTGCTTTCAAAATCAAAGACCTAGGAGTTCTTAAATATTTTCTAGGCCTTGAAGTGGCACGATCATCTGCTGGTATCCGTCTTTCTCAACGAAAATATGCATTGGAAATTTTATAGGAGGCTGGTTTTTTAGGTTGCAAGCCTGCCCCTTCTCCCATGATAGCATCTCTCAAACTTGCTAAAACATCTGGAGTGCCTTTATTTGATCCACTTCTTTATAGACAATTGATTGGGAGATTACTTTATTTGTCCACCACTAGGCTTGATATTTCTTTTGCTATTCAGCATCTTTCTCAGTTCATGGAAGCCCCTACTGACTTGCATTTGAAAGCAGTGCATCAAGTCCTTCGCTATTTGAAGGGTCATCCTGGTCAGGGACTTTTTTTTTCTTCCACTTCTGAGTTGGTGTTGAAGGCCTTTAGTGACTCTGATTGGGCCAGTTGCCCTGATTCTAGGCGTTTGGTGACTGGTTACTGTGTTTTTCTTGGGGATGCTTTAATTTCTTGAAAGTCAAAGAAGCAAACTATTGTTTCTCAATCATCTTCTGAGGCTGAGTACCGTGCACTTGCTTCTCTGACTTGTGAGGTTCAATGGCTCCTTTACCTTTTTCATGATCTTCAAGTTACTCATGCTACACCGATCTTACTTTACTGTGATAATCAATCTGTCGTAACTATTGCTGAGAACCCTGTCTTCCATGAGAGAACAAAATATATAGAGATTGATTGTCACATCATCAAATAGAAAATTCAAGCTAGAGTCCTAAGATTGCTTCATGTTCATTCTTCAGCACAACGTGTTTGATTTGTTCACTAAGTCTCATCCACCTGCAGTGTTTCAACCTTTAGTTGCTCGATTTCCTTTTCTCAATCTTTATACTCCAACTTAAGGGGGCTAACACAACATATGACAAATATAAATTTTTTTTTTTTGTATTTATTGTTACTCAGTTCGGTTAGTTAAGCTAATTAGTTACAATACTTAGTTAATCAACTCATCATTAATTAATTCTTGTTCATTTTTCTCTAACCTCAGCTTTATATATAATTCAAAATATATACAAAAATTAATTTTTTTTATATATTTTTTCAGTAAGATTCTCGAATTCTCTCACCATAAACTACCATATGACAGTAACTTCTTTCCCATTTCAATAGATCTCTTTTGATTGCCACGTGGAGTATACAAGGAGAGTAAATCCACGCGCAAACGTGCAATGATGTGGAGAAGAAAATTTGCCACCTGAATATCATTTGACGCGGCATTTTCGTTGGTTTGCACTGACAAAATATCTGGGAATAAAAAACTTATGAATTTAAGCATTAAAAAATTGCAAAAGGGAAAAATAAACGCATGAGAAATTGAATAAACCTGATAGTTTCTAAGCATTCCAAAACTGGTTTATACAAAGCAGCATTGAAGGTTGCTTTGGCAAGAAAAAGAATCCATCAATTTGGTGAAGTCGAGAATCAGAGCACAAGATGAAGAATTCGTAGGAGAGAAACTCGACGCTTGACTTCATGGGTCTAGGGCAAACAAGAAAGCAGTCAGTAACTTTTTCACAATAAATAATAATAAATAAAATAAAAGAAGAGACGCAGTGATTGAAATTAAAATACCAAGTGGCAAATGTTGGAGAAGGTTGGGATCAAATCTTGTCGACATTGGGATGCATTTACAACAAGTTGGGTGAGAAATAATATATCGGAAGTCACCTGAAATTCAAATTTGAAAGCTCCACCATCAAAATGAAAAAGGAAGAGTAAAAGCAAGTGGAATTCGGGAAATAAAAAGATGACCTCGTAGGCAGGAGGTGGGGGCGGCAGAGATGAAAGAAGAGCGAGAGTGAGAGAAGATCAGGGATTGGAAAACTTGAGGGATGGGAGGAGAGCTCGTTAGGGTTTCGTCTCTCAGATTAAGAAATGCCGTTCTCCCTGACCACAGGGCCGCTACTGACGATGATGATGCCACCGTGGAAGGTGCCTACTTTTGGGAACTAGAGCCACGAAAACGTTCTACGATCAAATCCCCCAAGCTTAAACTCCTCCATGATCAATTGCCCCGCTCTTATTTTATTTTTTCCCCCCTGATTTTGATTATTGATCTTAACCTTTTGGGACTATGAGTTAAGGCGGCGACGGTGGGCGTCTGGTGGCAGTACAGAGAATATAAGTGAGAAGAATTTTACCGTTAACTATTGATTGGTGGTACGGGCAACGATGGGGGGCCCAACCAGCCGAAACTGAAGAAAAGCCCAAAGAAGCAAAACTAGCTGGGCGTCATAGGCCCAAATAACGTACCCAAAAAAAGCCAGAAATTCCCCCATCAAATCGGACTGTATCTTTGAAAGACACGTGGAAATGTGTGATAGCCCGACATCAAGCACTCTATTTTTTGTTTGAAAATGTCTTCATAAAATACTCCAATATATTAGTCAATTGAAAATTATAATTTTTTATTTTAATTTTCACAAGTTATTTAATAAATCAATGAATTAAAAAGATACAATTTCACCTTACTATAAAATTGACGCAAACATAGAGTAAATTGAGTATCATTAAGCATAAAAAATTAAAAATATAGTAAATACACGAAAATAAATATAAATTAAAAAAATAAACACATGATAATATTATTATAAAAATATTTATATTTTTTTCATATATTTATCATACTTTTAATATATTTTACGTTTAATAATATTAAATTTACGTTTAATTATGTATATTTACGTTTATCTTATAATAAAATAAACATTTTGATCAATAATTTTTTGACAAAATGATTAAAAAAATTATGACATAATAAAATTTAAATCCGAATCAAAATAATTTTATTTTTATTTTTAATTATTAAATATTTTTCTTATAATAAAAAATAAAATAAAAATTTTTTGATCTTATCGTAATTTTTTTTTTCAAATGAAACGTTTTCTTAACGAGAACGAAAACATTGAACTATAAGTGCAGTTTCACACTAATTTGTTGAACGAAGTAAACATCAAATACAAGCCATAATGTCAAATATGCTTAGCCCTTACGGAGGCTAATCGAAGCCCAAAAACACTAAAAAGTTAAAATTTTAGCTTGGACGGTACCCAACAACCCCATCATCTTCAATCAATCGACATAATCTCCAGTGCGAAGCAGGGTATTTACAGCCATTCAGCCAATTGAAATCTATTCAAAAAATCAAAGTCATAGTTAAATTCATATTTGCTTTTCGTCAACAACTCCAAATAGAATCCCATTAGCAGTTAACGCGAAAAAGAAACGTATATTCTCGCGGTTTTTCCCGTTCTGCAGTCAATGAATATTCTTCGGCAGCTTGAGCCCCTACCGATAATTAACCAACGATATTAGAAATTTAAGTATCTAGCATTTGGAGAAGGCAACGAAATTTGTTTAAGCCTTTAAGGCTTCTGTCTGCTTGAGACTTTCAACAGTATGGCTTGACATCAGAATGTATGCCCTGTTCAATGAAATTATGAGAGAGAGAGAGAGAGAGAAAATCAGTTGGTCGAGAAGCACATTAGTGGTTATTGGCGATGGATTTGTTTGAATATAAATTTAAATTTTATAAAATGTTATAATTTTTTTATAATCATTTTATCAAAAAATTATTGGCAGTGTATCGAATTTTATTTGGAGTTACTTTAAATTTCGGTAAAATTCTATTAATTAAAAATTACAAGTTTATTTAGAATAAATATACTTAATTAGAATATGAATAAAATTTTTTAGTGATCAAATAATTTAAATTAATAAATAAAAACGGAGTCTTAACTTTTAAAATGAGTCTAAACAATTAAAGAGAGATAAAAAAGAAATGTTATATTATGTAATTTTAACTGGGAATATGAGTTTGCTAGAATGTAAGAATGAGTTTGAAAAAAACACTAAATTGCATGTGATAAAGTATATCTTGTAATTTAAATAATATGAAACAGAGAAAATTAGGTTTGTTTTCATATCTAGACTTAGTGTTTATTTTTTTTATATTTATATTATTTGTAATCTTTATATTTATAATCGATTTTTTTTATTCGTAGATGTAGACAAATCGATCGATTTTTGTTAACTATCAACTCTTATGTGTGATTTAATCATACATAGATTTCATTTTAAAATATGTTTTTAGTTAAAAATCTCGTTAAAAACTTAATCTAGACCAACTAGGTAATGAATGCTACAACTTTTTTATTTCATTTTTAGCAAGACCACAAAATTAAGGAAAATGAGTAAATGGTCTAAATTATTGGACTCTGAAAATGCAACCTCACCCGACGCATTAGATGTGAGAAAGGAAGTGGGTAAAAGGATTTGTCGTCTTATTATAATTCGATGTGCCAGTGTCACTGTGCAGTTGCCCGGAGGCAAAGGCAAATAAGCAATACTTCCTTGTTTTCCTGATTTTAATTTCTCGTTTGGTGTATATGCACGCACATTGATTTCAGAAGAAGTTTCTGGTAAAACTGGCGCTGCTGGGTCTGGTGGGTCAGTCCACAATGACATCTGTGGATTGCATTTGTCAGAAAGCCAGCGTCCTGCCATAATGCCATGCCATGTTCATGTTCATTTACTCATGTGGACCGCAGCTTATTTCTCTTACTATCTTCTCTCTCTCTCTGTGCCATAAAACGACAACTCCGTCAGTTTTCTGGCACAGTTTGCCTCTCAATCTACGCAGCCAAACTTCAAACACCCTCGTCCGTGAGCTAATAAACGAGTTGGCAAAGGATAAGCTTAGGTTTACATTTCATTTCAGACTATTACTTCTGACATTATAAACATTTTAAGTCTCTCATCACCTATTCGGCTATTAGATTGTGACCTCTTCAGCTGTCAAAAAAGCAAATACGTGGACGTTTTTGTTTTAATTGTTGTTAATAATAATGCTCATCTCAGTTATCAAAAGAGAGATTAAAGCACAATACATATGATGAAGCCCATCGCCGCATAACAATAATGCTGCATGCTTTCCCGAAACTTGACGAGCTTGAACGTTTCGGAACAGTATAGGAAGCAAGAGTGTGGAGTATGTTCTTTAAATGAAAATACTAAAGAAAGCTCGAAGGGGTTTGGCATGACTTGATTTTACAGGCGATGAAGAATTGAAAAAAGCTGGAAAATAGTTGTGTGAGTCATTAGGGAGAAAAGGGCATTGGAGAATACCCAAGAAAAGAACATGAATGAATGGCTTTTTTCATGCTTTTACAAGGAGAAAAAGTGGAGGTGAAAAGGGACCTAGATGCCTTAAAACCCCACAAGGTTAACAGCATTTAATAACTGCGAACAAGGAATTGTTAAACCTCAAGTGCACGTATGCATTTCTTGATACCTGCTAAGTTAAATTATGCCTATAAAGTATCCTCGTTTCTAAATCACACGCAATCTCCCTCTCCCTGTCAGAAGCCAAAATTCCTAAAGCTTTTTCCCCGTTCTTCATAAGTCATAACCGGCAACTTTGAAGATAAGAAGGAAAAAAAATGCGACCACCGCCAGCAGCAACCGCTCATCACCTCATCCACATGTCCCCGTCGCTTCCTGCTGGGGAACCAGAAATGTCTTCCACTTCAACCTCGACGTGTAACCCCCACACTTGCAGGTGGCGGCATTACTCCAACTCAAAAGACTTCGAAGCTAACGTAGCCATGGTCTTAATCATTCTTTTCTGTGCTCTGATATGCTCTCTGGCTCTTAACGCTGCCATCCGCTGCTTCCTACGCAGCGGTGGTGGGCGCCGCCCGCGCTATGCCCGCAACAACCACCTTCCCCAAACCCAACAAGAACTTGAGCAGAGAAAGCCTGTCCCAGAGGCAGCTGCAGCACGCATGGTGGCAGCTCCAACGCTGGTTTACTCAACCGGGGTGAAGCTGGCAGGAGCAGAGGCTGAATGTGCTATTTGCTTGTCTGAATTCGTGGAGGGGGAAGGAATTCAAGTGCTGGCAAAGTGTAAGCATGGTTTCCATGTACAATGTATTCAGCAATGGTTGACTTCCCACTCCTCTTGTCCCACTTGCCGTTGTAGTTGTTTTCCTCCATCTCCATCACCAGAAGAAACCACCCACCATTGCGTTCACAACAGTTCCCAACCAGTGATGCCCGAGCTGGAAGCGTAGCAACTTTGGTTCGTCTTCTACATAGCGTATGTATTTAAACGGGCTTTTACATTTTTTTTTGGTTACTTATTTTTTCTTCAACGAGTACCCCTCTGTATTAAACATATTCAAAACTTTCTTACAAATTGAAGAACTTCAAATGATGTCAAGGATGTAGTACATTAGCCACAATCATGGTTGGTTAAGACAAAAAGAAACTGAATTTCAAAGAATAAAATACTAATAGGGGGACCCAGAGAGAAACAGAGATCTGCAAAATTTCCAACAGTTATCTGTTGATTAGGTAGCGTTAGTACGATATCTTAACAAACAATAGCATATAAACATAATGAAGCGGCTTCGGGTTGCTTCTTCTGGTAAATGATCGCATATTCAGCCTTATTAGTTTCTGACGGTCGCTCGACAAAGATTCAGCAGATTCTGTCTGGCATTCCTTTTTTTTTTTTTTTGGCTCACGGCCGTACGCTAGTAGTTGGAATTCCAATCCTATCCATTTTCCATTTCCATCTGATCCTAACCGCGGGCTGCACTGCATTTCCTAGTTGAGTCGATTAGTTAGGCCTTTTAATTAGATCCTTTACCATTTCCCTTTTAAAATTTTAAGATTCTAAAATTGCTACATGGGAGCATTGAAAAACTGGTGTAGATGAGAGCACGGAAGAAGATACTGAGCCACCACACAATTGTATCCGACATTCTTGAAAAGCATCGGCCAATCAATACCTAATCAGCCATAATGGAAGTCACAATTTTCTAGCATTAAACTTTTATCATTCGGGTTGCTTAAGATACAATGAATTCAAAAGGAAGAAAAAAAGGGTTCTATTACACATATTACCGAGACCAAGCAGCATGCCTATAATTATAGAACACAATAATTATCTGTTAACACTCTAGCATACATTCATACATATCAACTAAGTATGTCTCATGCATCCATAAAAGAGGAAAAAAAAAAATCAAACAAAATGAAATGCAAACCAAACCATGCCGATCATCACCAAATCAGAAAATCCAAAACCATATAATGCAGAAGGAAACAGCACAAGAACACAAGCACATATCTAGAAGCACTTCCTGTGAACAATCGAAGGCCCTGATTCGTCATACTCTGCCTTTGATATCCACATCTACATTCAATGCAAACAAATACAAAGTTTAGAGTTAATCCAAAGAGTAACATTGTCTGAACTCTGAATAACCAAAAAAAAAAAAAGAAAGAATGAAAAGAATTTCATCTATGGAAAATGCAATATCATCAGACTTAAGAAGCATTTAGCGTAAGAAAGAAAACACATTAAGCAGATCCACTGACTTCATTGTCTAATTTAAATTTGCTATTTCCGGCAAGGGCTTTCAAGTTTCAGTCAAGTCTTTCTTTGGTTTCTTTCTTTATTAACAGTGCAAGGTGAAACTCTTATATCAAAATCAACTCTTCAGTTTTTTACATTACTCAAGAATTAAAGTCACTATTCTCACAAGTAAAAGAAGGAATTAAAGATACTACACCCTCGTGGAAGCAATATAATATAATATAATATAATATAATATAATATAATATAATATAATCCATACCTGCTGGAATGTACTAAGAGAAGCCAAAATAGACCCACCAATCCAGACACTGTATTTTCTCTCTGGGGGTGCTACCACCTTAATCTTCATGCTACTTGGTGCAAGAGCTGTAATTTCCTTGTTCATTCGATCAGCAATACCAGGAAACATGGTGGATCCACCACTAAGCACTATGTTACCATACAAGTCCTTTCTAATATCAACATCACATTTCATGATTGAGTTATAGGTGGTCTCGTGAATTCCAGGAGCCTCCATTCCAATGAGTGATGGTTGAAATAAGACCTCAGGGCAACGGAAACGCTCTGCTCCAATGGTTATTACCTGACCATCAGGTAACTCATAGCTTTTCTCAATTGATGAGCTGCTTTTAGCAGTTTCAAGCTCTTGCTCAAAGTCAAGTGCTACATAAGCAAGTTTTTCCTTGATATCACGTACAATTTCTCGTTCAGCAGTTGTTGTGAATGAGTATCCCCTCTCAGTCAGGATCTTCATCAAGGCATCTGTTAAATCTCGTCCGGCGAGGTCAAGCCTGAGGATGGCATGGGGAAGTGCATAACCTTCATAAATGGGAACTGTGTGACTGACCCCGTCACCAGAATCCAGCACAATACCTGGAAATAACAGCATTGTCAACAAAATGGCATTCAACTTTGAGGGAGCATCATTTTGTCTCAAGTGAGTCATCATATACTGCTACTAACCCGTAGTACGCCCACTAGCATAAAGAGATAGAACTGCCTGGATTGCAACATACATGGCAGGAACGTTAAATGTCTCAAACATTATCTGTGTCATTTTCTCTCTGTTGGCCTTTGGATTGAGAGGTGCCTCGGTCAGGAGCACAGGATGTTCTTCAGGAGAAACACGAAGCTCATTGTAGAAAGTGTGATGCCAGATCTTTTCCATGTCATCCCAATTGCTAACGATACCATGTTCAATTGGGTATTTCAACGTGAGAATACCTCTTTTGGACTGAGCCTCATCCCCCACATACGCATCTTTCTGTCCCATCCCCACCATGACACCTGTGTGCCTAGGCCGCCCAACGATACTAGGGAAGACGGCCCTAGGAGCATCATCTCCAGCAAATCCAGCCTTTTTGAGAAAATAAGTGAGGGTTACTAAATCTTTACAGCCTTAAAGTAAGAAATCCAGGCACAAGGAAATAAATAAAAAATTTTCTCACCTTAACCATTCCAGTCCCATTATCAACGACAAGAGGCTGAATGTCTTCAGCATCTGCCATACTTTAGATTGACCTAATAATGGAACACAACAGTTTATCCATTTGAAGAATACCATTGTCCCTCTATTATTCAAGAAATGGGTGCACAAGTATCACTCAAAACACTAAAAATTTTGGTCTTTCGGAACAAATACACTTTCTAAAACTTCCAAAACAGAACAAACTTGTTTATATGACATCTTAAACTATGACATGTAGGTGAGTAAGCACATGTAGACAGCTGATGCTACAAAAATGAATATAATAAGCGTAGTATAATTATTTGACAAAGCCAAAGTCCATTTGTTGACACTTTTTTTTTGTCTAAAAAGAAAACATATAATCAAGGAAACTGTAAATTGGGTATAAACAGAAGTTGGTTTTTTAACTAAGCTTCATCAGTTCATAATTCAGACGCCATCTGGTAAGAGATCTAACTGGTTAGTTTCAGTCACTAAAAGTTGCTCTTACAAGTAAGTAAAGACCCCGACCATCAAAATCCACAAACAAGTTTTTCAAGCAGATCAATGCCGAAAAAAATACTAAACAGATGGCGATGAACAAAACGGTTTAAGTAGTCACTCTTGTACATGATAACTTTACATGACAAAAGTTTTCAAATGCTCCTGAGTTTGAACAAGAGCAGAAGCTGCCAGAAATTGAACGGTAAATGACCCTAAGCGCAGATATCAATCAAAAGCAGAATGCAACTCCCAATCATAGAATTAGCAAAATTAAAAGATAAAATAAAATAAAATAAGTTGGTCGCATCGGAAATTGAAAGATTAAAAAATAATACATAATCTAAAGAAATGCATAGGGAGAACGCAGCTGGGAGCCAAAGAAGAACAAGTTTACCTGAATAACCAAAACTAAAAAAATTAAAATATTAATAAAACTTCGGAAGAAAACGTGATGGTAAATAAAACAGATGAATCGAGTAAATAATAATAATAATAATAAAAGAATTTAAAAAGGAAAGAATCAGCAAACCTGAGAGTGGAAATGAGGTGAAGATGAAGGGAAAATTCAGACCAAATGTGAAGAATACGAAGGGGAATCTAGAATAGTGGGCTGCAGAGTAGAGACAGACAGGCGCAGACAGTGGTCTCTTTTTCTTCAATCCCACGGGAAGGAAAAAAAAAAGGTCGAGGCAAAGACAGGTGCCATCTGCCATGTGGATTCTACGGGATGGGCCTATGGCAAACGCAAGTGGACTGCTGCTTTTTTTTCTCTCCCCGAACATAAAAGCCTTTCAATTATATTTTCTTTTGGGTTTCCATATTTTTTATTTCATTTTTTCTTTTATTTTAAAAAACTTCTTTCTCATATTTTAATTTTGCTTTTTCTCCGAAGTTCTATACGTTGTTTAAAAGGTTACAAATGTTCTTTTTACTTATCAGTAAATAATATAATAAACGTGAGTCAATAAGATTTAATATTAAATTTAAATTCAATTTAATTTAATTTTAAAATTGAAGTTGAATATAAATTTAATCGAATTTAAAATTTAAAATATAAACTCAATTTAACGTAACACTTAAATCATTTCAATTATTAAATTTTAATAAATATAAATTTAATTTAAATTTAAATCAATTCAAATATAAATTAATCAAATTCAAATATCCATTAAATTACATTCAAATTCAATCTCGCACGTCCAAGAGTGCCAATACAACTTTTCAACAGTTAGAACCAAAGTGCACAATTTTCCCCTAATTGTATGGAGAAACGAAAGTCTTTCTTTTTGGTAAAGGGTATCTTTCATAAGAACATGCTTTAATATTTTATCATTTATGGTAACAAGTTGTTTAATTAATGGAGTACTTTTTTCCCTAGCATGTGCAATGTTTTTCCAACATAGCTATGCCTTTAATTACCAATTTTCAATTTTTTTTTTGGTGAATTCTTTTCAATTAATTTTCTTTTGCTTTACATATTTCTTTTATATATACCCATGAAAACAATAAGTTATTTTTCTTTAGTACGTGAAAGAAATCTTTACGTGCCTTTACATGATTGTCCATCATACAAGTATAAAACACCAATAAAATGTTTAAATTACCATGCATGCTTCATTTACAAGGGAATGATAAAATAAATATAACTTGATTTAAAGTGTATTTACAAGTTTTAGTGTTTACTTGAAAGGAATGGTTAAATAAAAAATTTAATTGGATTTATGCTATTAAGGCACAAAAATATATTTTTATCTCATAATATCCAATTTTGCCGGTTTTCATATGCATTATTTTCATGTTTGCCATTTAACCTAAAATGAAGTGCATTTTGACCTTTCTTTAACAATTTGTATGTAGTGTATAATGGTATACAGAATATATGAGAGTTATTTTAGAAATGAAACATTGTATTCATAAATTATTTGAATCCGATTTTAAACAAATTTTGAATCTCGTTGGTTATTGTTGAGTCAAGTTTAAATTGGAATAATTTGAATTATCGAGCAAGTCAAATTTTAAATATTTTAATGTTTGGTTTGAATAGTTCGCTAATTTAATTAAATTTGTTAATATATTTTTATTTAGTTTAATTATCAATTTATTATTTTACCTTGAATATCTATATATATATATATATATATATATATATATATATATATATATATATATATATATATATATCAATTTGAGTTTGAGCTCAAGTACAAATAAGTGAGTTTGAAATCGAGTTATAAAATCAATTTTGCTTTTTTATTTGGTAAATGAACCTAATTAGTGAGTCCAAGTAACTTGTTTTTATCTTGAGTTTAATTTAAACTAAAAGAGATGAAATTAAATTGAGGTCAAATCAAATTTTTTATTTTAAATTAAAATTAAGTTAAAACTCGAATTTTTTACTATATCAACCTAATTGAGTTTGATATACTCCTATATATCTAATTTCCTTATAAAGAATCTTTCACAAATCACACATGATGTGAATAAGATAAAATTAAAAAAAATCCTATTCATTTTTATTTTAGTTTACTCAATCATATATTATTTTATGTACCAAAAACACTGCCTCTAAAAATAATGGTATAAAGGTTAGTAAAGGAAAATGATAAAGATAAAAACGTTTTTCCAAAAATATGCTACCGCAGATATTAAAACTTTTTAAGCAATAAGATAATGGTTATTCTTTAAAGGAAACATTGGCGTTGATACATGGATTATTCTACATGATCTATGATCATGACTCATGAGAGAACCATGAGACATGTTTTATCATTTTTTTTAAAATTTTTCAAAAATATTATACTATTCTTTAACACAAAAATTCTTACATCAAAATAAAAATATAAAAATATAAGATAAAAAATAGGCATTTAATACACTACTTTCACTAATTTTTTAAAATAATATATATTTTTTTAATTAACAATTAGATAATAGAATTATTTGAGTTCGAACTTAAATCTTAAATTCTACAATTCTTTTTAATCATTAAATTAAGAGATTTTGTAAATAATATAATATAAATAATTATTATGTTTAAATAATATATTAATTATATATCTCAAATATAATTTTAATCAATATGATTAAAAAATTTTCAGATCTTAAATAATAGAGAAAAAGTACAAAGATAGTGACCAGAGTAAATGGACGGAAGAGATGGAGGCCCATTTCATTCTTCACCTACTCATTTTCTCCTTGTTTGATTGGGTAGGCAAGGGAGGCCCATTTCCATTTTCTAAAAGGCACATGAACATCGGCCTAACAGACCATGTGACAAACACGGCCTACCTGGGTTTCCTAAAACCCTGAAATCAGAAGAACCTCCAAGCTTTAGGGGCGAAGAATCAATAAAGAAATAAGCAGTGAAAAAATTGGGGGAAAAAGTTTGAGTAATCAGGAACAAAAGGAAGATGTGGTTAGCAGGGGTGGTGAAGAACAGCATCAAGGGCGGGAATGGTGGCGCTGGGAATTTGTTGGTTCGGCACATGTCGAGGAGTAGGGCAGTGAATGTGAGGAAGATCAACCCAAAGGTACCCATTCCAGAAGCTAAATCCATCGCCAGTTCGCTTTACGACCTCATCAAGCAACGCGGTCCTCTCACCATTCCCAACACTTGGATCCACGCCAAGGTCCTCTTTCTTTCTTCCCTTTTTTTTTAATAAATTTTGTATTTTTTTTATTATCATTTCAAAGATTCCCATCTCCTTCATTAGTTTGCATCATTTCACCCTTATTTTGATTGAGTTCTGAATGGTTAAGTTTATTCGGTGTAGAAAGTCTTACATTTCCCCTCCATTTCATCATACATTTGTTGCGTTGTGGATAGAGAATTGTCTTGCGAGTTCATTTGTGAACTTAAAAACTGATTTTATTAACATTTTATCTATCTATATGTCAAAATTATCCATGAATTGTATGCATATAATTCCTGAGGGTTCTGAAACAAACGAGGCAAATTCGCACGTATTAATTTATTGATAACTGATTATCATGACTCGGTTGCATTCATTTTGTCAGTATCTCTCTGCCTGTTAGTTGCATTTTGTTTGTGATGAATAAAAATGATTGCCTTAGTATTTTTAAACCAACTATACTGTTAATTCTGTAATTATTGTTTTTGCTTTATTTTTTTTTTAATTTTTTTTTTTTTGTATTCTGCCTCTTTTAGTTATTGCGAATTTGTGATGATGTTTGAGTTCTTCATTTCCTTTTGATCACATGAGTTATGTGTGTCTGCACCTTTAAGCATGAGGAGTGTGCAGGGGAACAAGTAATGATCAATATTTTTAAACACACGTGGAAAAAGGGTTAGTATATGTGCTTTGCAATGCCAAGACAGACAGTCGAATCTTCACCATCTTCATTATAGACATGTAGCATGATACAATACTTCATATAGGTGATAATGTTTACTTGTGTAGTTGTGTTCATTTGGATATTATGCTCCATTTATGTTTCTACTTTGAGACATGTATCGTGCTGGTTTACTAAGATTCTGCTTTGGATTTATTGTGCATTTTTCATCATTTGGTGAAAGAAGGGAAAGCATTTAATAAAGATAGAATAGAAAGCGATTCTTATTTTCTGTATTTATACAAGGTTCTTGTTTCTAATTTGGGTGCTTTTTATTCTAATGACAGGAAGCTGGTATTGGTGGATTAAACAGCAAAACACACATGAAGATAATGCTCAAATGGATGACAGGGAGAAAAATGTTGAAGTTGTTCTGCAACCAAGTTGGGTCCAGCAAGAAATTTTTGCACTGTACCCTGCCCGAAGAACCTCAAACTGACCTATTAAAAAGCCCTCCAGAGCTTGAACTGCAAACTAAGAAGCCTTCCCCTAAGAGGAAGAAGAAATCTAAAAAATAAGATGTATCCTGTTTCTTTGCCTGCAATCAATTTTATTGCTAGGCAAGATCCATTAGGTTTTGAGTCTGTTGGCTGAATGCTTCTATCATGTTTTGTCTGTTGTTTTCATACTTTTAGGCTTTTATTTTGCAGGTCCCTTTTTCCTTTTTTTTTAATACAATCTTTTGAATACAACTGTGATGACTTTTAATCTGGTCTGATGGACTGAAAGATGATAAGCATGTTTGCCTGGTTAATGTTTATGCATTCAGGGCTTAAACTGGCCACTAAGCTTGCTTTTCCTCTTCTGAGAATTTTATACTAAATATCTTTCGCACGTAAGCTGACTTTTACTATTTGATGTTGGGATGGAAAAAATGCGGTTGTTTTTTTCAAATTGGCTACCGTACATTATCATAAAGTTGAATTGATTTATTCTGTCTGACTTGCAGCCGGGGTTTGAAATTTCAAACTTGTCAACAAAGATGCTGAAAATTATGTTGTTTCAAATCCTGTTTCTGTTAATCAAAAGTTTTGGATAAGATGATTGTGAAAGTTGAGACTGATTCTTTGAAACCCAGAATCTCAATCACGAAGCTCTTATCAAGTTTGATTGATTTGTATGAGTCCTGTATGCCAACACTCCCTGCTTGACAGGATGCATGGGTTTAACTTTTAATAAGCTTGAAATCCATACATTTGACCAACTGGGAATCCTTGAATATGGAAAAGTTTATACACAATGATCATCCTTAATAGCCACAATTGTGATTTGTGATGATACAAAGACTCGTTTATTTGAGTGAGGAGTTGTATAATGATGTATATGCTCTGGGAAACCATAGGTATGTTGCTCTGTTTGCCATTCAGGTAGGATCAAGTTCGGGAAGACAAGTCAATGAATTTGGGTTAGCAGCTGAAAATTGCATGCCAAAGTTGAAACTGAAAGTTTCGACGTCACCGCATGCGTCTGTGGGTACTGTGGCTGTTTACTTTAGCCCTCAAAGACGCTCATAAATATCCCATTAACCGGTAATTATCTGAGTTTTGAGGTTCTTAAAGTAAAGAAACTTGATGAGTCATTGAGCTACTAAATATGAAATCAAGGTTCATAATTAGACATTGAATTAATGTTAATTTAAATGGACAGTAAAATTTATTTTGATAAGATTAAAAAAATAATTAATTAAATTTATCACTCATTTTTAAAATTTAAGTTTATCATTTTATTTAAAATAATTAATCGAATTTATCACTCACTTTTAAACGTGTATAATATAAACATAATTCTCTAGTCCATTAATAAAATAACAAAATATTTTACAAAATTTAATACGTTGGATCAAGTTTTAACCAAATTAAAAAATAAGTTTGAATTTGTCAAAAACTAAATACTCCATTTGACCCGTAAAATTGTCACATGTTTTGATTTTTTTTTTAAAAAAAAAAATCAAACTTTAACTTTTAGTACTTTAAGATATGTCCGAAAGCTAATAATTCAAACTCTCTAGAAAATATATTTGTTTTTCATATTTTTATCATTTACAAGTAAAAAATAAAAATGATCAAAATTTATTAATGAAAAATCAACATGGAACAAGTCCATTTAGATACAAAAATAAATAATAATAAGAAGGGAGACAAAAATAGAGTCAAACCCTTGATTTATTAGTATAGGCGTAGAACATAGGCTTAGAGTATTAGAGAACCAAGAGACGTAATGGAGATGAATTGAAATAATTAAGTTAGATTTGAGTTTCATTTCATTCGATAATTTTAGGTGTAAATTTTGATTATAAGTTAATAGAGTTCAGTTATTTAAATTTAATTTTAATAAATTATCTAAATTGTTCAAGTTCGATAAATTTGAAGTTGATTTTATAATTTAATTTATTATTTTTTAATTATATACTATAAAAATAAAATAATAATTAAATATTAAAATATATGTTCAAAAATTTCGATTAAGATGATAAGTTATTTGAATCGAGTATTAAAATAATTAAAAATACTTAAATTTATCATTCAAGTAGTTTGAATCGAATTTATATTCGATTCAAAAATAAAAATAAAAAAATAAATAATTTATGAGTAATTTCATTGATTTTACTCAGAAAAAATTAAATCAAATAAAAATAACGAGCAAAATATACAAATAAATATAAAATAAATTAATCTTATAATAATAACGATCTTATTGAGCATTCGTAATAGATGACGCTAGAGATAGCGTGGGTCGAGAGAATTGGTGGATTTCAAAGTGTTTAAAAGCTAGGCTTTTGGAGATGAGGAAACAAAGTGGTGCAGATAGTTGAGAAGTAGTTTTGTACCTCAGATCAATCTAAGGTAAGCTTCTATCTGTTCTTTGATTAAAATGCATTGCTTGCATCCATATTTCAGTATGTCGAACTGAGGGAACCGGTATTTCTTTCGAATTTTACTTATTATGGCACAACGCAGAATCCCCACGAGATTAATTGCTCACTTAACTATAACGAAATCAAATAGTTCTTTTTCTCAATCCCATCAGCGAATCTTTCACTTCTGATCGTCTCCCCAAAAAAGCTGCAATATTGACTGTTGGATGCTGCAGGCCGGAATCTAGGATTTGGGTTGTGATGGAAATGAATAAGACATCTTTCTGTGTTTTGAATTTTTGTATGTCTTTAAATTATGCCGAAGCTCTTATCTTTTTACCTTGTCAAACAAACTGAAATCTAAGATGTTGGTAGTTGTTGGTATACACTATATTCCGCATTTTTTTAATTGGATTTACGTTAAGAAAGCTGACTCTTAATTGCTCTGTTGGTGGCTTAGTTAACCATGGCTTCTCAGACCAAAACCGAGGATTGCCTTGCGTGGGCTGCCAGAGATCCATCTGGAGTTCTATCACCCTACAAATTCAGTCGCAGGTGCATTGGATTGTTTCAACTGACACATTTTATGTTATTGCCATTTGGACAGAACATAGCAATATTAAGATTGTATCTTGTAGCACCTTCATTCATTGGATTATTAAAAACCATTAAACTTTATGCAAAGTTCATGTTCTTGGCCTAGTTATTCTTTATTTAGAGCAGTAATTTTCAATATCTTTTGTTGACATTGACTTAGAAGGTGAATATCTGGCAAAGATACTTCTGATTCACACATAACTTGATGATCTTTCAATTGCATTACTTTGATCACTTTTTTTTTTTTGGTCTTGTAAACTGTATTCAGGCCTCTTGGAAGTGACGATGTTTCCATAAAAATTACTCACTGTGGAGTTTGTTATGCTGATGTCGTTTGGTCTAGGAATAAAACAGGAGATGCAATGTATCCTTTGGTGCCCGGGTATGATTTTTGATTGAGAATTATTAATTGTTCTTAAACTTGATCTTAAGCTGATGTGGCTATTATAATTGCTTCCATATCAGGCATGAGATCACTGGTATTGTGAAGGAGGTTGGTTCCAATGTTCAAGGGTTCAAGGTTGGCGATCATGTTGGAGTGGGAACTTTTGTCAACTCATGCAAAGATTGTGAGTATTGCAATGATGGAATTGAAATTAGTTGTGTAAAGGGGGCGGTTCTCACTTTTAATGGTATTGATGAGGATGGAACGGTCACAAAGGGCGGATATTCTAGCCATATTGTTGTCCATGAAAGGCAAGCATTTTATGATGCACAACTATATGGCTGTAATTCTTATTTTGTTTTCCTTTATTTATCTTTTAGTTTTTTAAAAGAGGTTATTAGATTATCCATTTAGATTTGCCAATTCACGGAAGCTGAATTTTCATTTTCTCTCTTTGATAACTCTTTTTCCTCTGGCATGAAGCTGTATCTTAAAAGTTATATCTGAATATTTTTTGCCTCTTAACCCTTGCAATACCCTTCTGTGGTAAGAATCGTCTTAACAGTTTCTAAAACTATGGTTCAATCGAGGCTTTCTGTCATTTATTCGTTGGGATAATTTTTGTTTGCTCTGCGATATAAAAGGTTTTAGAAGCTGTTTGCCGTGGAGACATGTAATACGAGTGCATCACCTATCATGATAGTGCTTCCAATATCTGTGCTTCAATTTGGAGCTGTTATAGATATCATTCTGGAGCGAGATGATATATCGACCATCAGAGAAAGAAATACTTGCTATTTCCTTCTAGATTGAAAGGCAACCAAGAGGCAACTGTTTGTGGCTTTTGTACCCTTAACATGATAATCATTGAATAATTGTCAAGTAAAAGATGCTATAAAACAAATCATCATCATCATCATCTTCATCAGAGTCTTATACCAATAATGGGATAGGCATGCTATAAAACAAACGCATGGATTTAACAGTGTATAACAATTATTTTTGTTTCTAGAGTTAATTAGCTTTTTTTCTGTGATTTTGTTCACTTGTTTTGCATAATGCTCCACAGCCATAGTAAAAATTTACCAAAGATAAATTTATTAGTTTCACTGTTGAATCAACAGGTACTGCTTCAGAATACCAAACAACTATCCTTTGGCTTTAGCAGCACCTTTGCTTTGTGCTGGAGTCACTGTTTATTCACCAATGGTGCGCCATAACATGAATCAACCTGGAAAATCTTTAGGAGTGATTGGGCTCGGTGGTCTTGGTCACATGGCTGTGAAGTTTGGGAAGGCTTTCGGGTTGTCTGTAACAGTTTTTAGCACAAGCATATCTAAGAAAGAGGAGGCTCTGAATCTGCTTGGTGCAGACAAATTTGTTGTCTCATCTGACCAAGAGCAGATGAAGGTAAAGACTGAGTGTCAGCATATTAGAAGCTCATATTTATAATCATTTGAATCTTTGACCTCTCTGAAGCTGATGTTTTGGTTGCAGGGCGTATCAAAATCATTGAATTTTATAATTGACACTGCATCTGGTGATCATCCGTTTGATCCCTACTTGGCGCTCCTGAAGAATGCTGGTGTTTATGTCCTCGTTGGGGCCCCAAGTGAAGTCAAATTCAGTCCTGCAAGCCTTCTTATGGGTTTGTAACACTATTTGTGTTGCATTCTTTATTCTCTCACTCACACAGTGTAAACTAAGTGCTTGAATTGACCATTTGGCAGGTATGAAAACAATCTCAGGAAGCGCAACTGGGGGTACAAAAGTAACTCAAGAAATGCTAGATTTTTGCGCCGCTCATAAAATTTACCCAGAGATAGAGGTAGTTCCAATTCAATACGCCAATGAAGCTCTTGAGAGGCTAATAAAGAAGGATGTTAAGTACCGTTTTGTGATTGATATTGAGAACAGCCTGAAATGAGACATAATGGCGGCAAAAAAGAATTTATCTTCTGCAATAGAGGCTTATCAATCCTCATAGTAAACGCTCATGTACCATGATTAGCATCATTCTTAGGTGCATTGTGGCATGTACTAAACCCTTTGAGCTTATGTTTTGTTTTGTTCTGGTGTAATCAGACCTATAATTAAGTTGAAATAAGTAAACAGCGGCATCAACTCGGTCAGTTTTAGTGTGTTCACAAATTGGGTTTTGAATAAGAGTTTGAGACTAGGAATTTGTATGAAATTTCGTAGACCTTTTTGTTTCCTTTCTTTGTTGATGTTTTGCTTGTTCAGAAATTTACCTTGCAAAGTTCTCTCTCTTTGCACAAACTCACTTTGCCCTCACATAAACAGTTATAAGCAAATTTATAACTGTTAATATTCTTGTCCGTTCCAATGATAGCATTAGTGGCAGCATATTAGAGAGCAACTGGCTAATTCAGGGTGTCCCAAATATCTCCTGTCTCACAACTGAAGATTTTGGCAAGAGCAGATATAATTTCTCTCAGCATTTCACTTCACTTGTCATGGATTCAATGCCGGTTGTTTGGCCAATCATTCTCAGAAATCTCCAGTATTCTTCTACCACAATCGGGCTAATTTTTATCTTCCATATTTCCAGTCACAAAATTGCCTCCTCTCTCGCCCCAAAGTACAATGTAGAGATCCACAATGATGAGAATTGCTCCTACCAACCAAGCTGAAAAATTGAGGAAGACGTCCCGAGCCAATAGGAAATCAATCAAAACTATGAGGGCCGTTTGGGCAGTGGAATGTAGGATTTTTGGCTGAAATTTTACTTCCTGTAATTTTATTATTATTATTATTATTATTATTATTATTATTATTATTATTATTTTGTGTGTGTTTGGTTATGGTATTTTTTTTTTTTCCTGCACCATGAATTTTACAGTTTCAACATTGTTAAATGGGAGGAATTTTATAAACCCCATCTCTCTAGGTTTTCTAGAATTCGTAGAGTGGCTTTTTTTTTTTTTTCTCTTATTTTATCCCCTCTTAATTATGTTTTTGGACCATATTATCATTTTTAATAACTTAAAATTACAAAATAAAAAAAAGTTTTATTATTTAATATTCTTACATCCCTCTTCCACTATAGACTATAGAGTAATAGTTACAATCCAACCATTAAATATTATTAACATATTGAATTAATAATGTATATATTAAAGAATATAAATAAGCAATTTATATGTTAAATAAATAAATCATTTAAATGTAAAGTAAATTAATATATAATTTACATGTTCAATAAAAAAATGATTTACATGTTAAATAAATATATAAATAATTTAAACATTAAGGAAATTAATATATCATTTACAAGTTAAATAAACAAACAATGTACATGTTAAATAAAAAAAATTACATATTAAAAAATAAATAATTACATAAACAATAATACATGATTATTCTATATTGAAAAGTTATAATAACGTATATATTTAAATTTAATTTAACATAAATGATAAAAAAATAATTATAACTTTTTAAATATTATTTATATGTTAAAATAAATTAATAAATTACATTTTTAGTACTAAATAATTTAATATGGTAAATAAATAAATAAGTAAGTTAAATATAAATGTATGTTATATGTTATTCACTTGAAATAACTAATAATAATTGAGTGCAATATAGTAAAATACATAATTAAAAAATTTTATACTTTCTCAACCAAATACAAAAAATTTATTTTCTTTCCAATTAAATCAAATGTAAGAATTTAATATTTTAAAAATTTTCATATGTACAATATTTTGATCGTAATCAAATTTTCAAAAATAATTTAATTTTTCGTAAATCAAATACCTCTAAAGTTTTATAGGAAAAAAACAAAACACTTTAAAAGTATCGATCTCAATGTTTTTTTTTATCATTGATTTTATATTTTTGATTGGTTGAACGTAAATAGAATAATTTATGTATATAATTACGTTAATATTAATTAAAAATATATTTATATTATATAAAATATAAAAATTTTGTATTAAAATTTAAATGAATACATTTAATATACAGCATTTATATATGCTTTGCAAAATAAAATAAATAATAATAATAAATAAATAAAAATAAATGTGTCATGTGGCTCGACGTGGCGCAAGCAGCATCCTCCGCATGAATGCGGGAGGATGCCATGGGCGGGACCCGATCTCCGGCCCATATCATTTTTGGCGGGAGTTTGGTCTCCCGCCCATATCACGTTGGTGGGAGATTTCCCCCGTCCATTTCAGTTGGCAGGAGACTTGATCTCCCACACATAATTGTGCATGTGTAGGAGATACTCTGTCCATAAACGTGGGTACGCTTACATACAAACTTGCACATAAAAAAATTTCATGTGTTAAAATTTTTTTTAACAATTTTTTTTTAATATATTTGATTTTATATAATTCATAACACAGTAAAATATATTTAATTATTAAATAAATACGTAATTAAATGTGAAATTAATCTTTATAAATAAAAGTCAAATATGATTTATGAAATTAAAATTCTATTTAATTTACGAAAATTTTATCAATTTTTTTAATTTAAATATCGAAATATTTACATAAAAAATTTTTTTATTTTTTTTTAATCATT
This sequence comes from Firmiana major, assembly GCA_033439115.1. NCBI lineage: Eukaryota > Viridiplantae > Streptophyta > Magnoliopsida > Malvales > Malvaceae > Firmiana > Firmiana major. Next base: position 85,921,257 of record CM065897.1, read on the forward strand.
TTTTTCTTTCAAAGCTTTTGAAAGCACGTCGAATAAAAAATCAAGATAAAAACGTCGATTATTCGTTATCGTTGTAATTGAATAACAATAATATATAATTTACATATATATATATATATAATGTAAATAATAAAAAATATAAATCTTTTTTATTTTATATAACGACACAAACAATATATAAAAATTATCATGTCTTGCTTTTGTTTACGATCCCGTTACTTGCGCTTTTTCTGACATCCGTAAAAAATAAAGATAAATTAAATTTTAATATAAAAATTTTATACGATGAAAATAAATAACATGCAATAGCCGTCATTTTTTTCAAACTGTCAGGAGCCCACAGTTTTAACTGTTATTTGGGTCCCTCCAACTTCCACCGAAAAAAAATGTAAATTAAAGTCAAACATAAATTACGATATAAAAATTTTATATTTTACGTATAATAATATAAATAATAAATAAGAATTGTCTTATCTTAAATTATCATGTCTTATTTCTAGAGTTTTGAGAGTTTTAAATCGTCATGTCTTTGCTCTTGCTTACCGTCTGTGTGGCCGACGTTTTGACTGTTACGTGCGCCCACTGAGTGTTTCCCTTCTTTGCTCTCTTCGTTTACTCCATTCTTTTAAGTGTTACATTTCCAAGTCAAAACCACAAAATCTCCATCTGCAAATCCAAAATACCCAAACCCAAGCAAATTACAAACCGTGCCTTTTCCAAGATAAAAAAGAAAATAAATAGAGACAGGACAATAGTCGATGCACCCCATTTTTGCAAATTCATGTTTGATGAAATAATCGTTGAAGAATTAATTCCTGGAAAAAGATCACTTCCCATCTTTGAATTCTTTTTCTTTTCACGATTTTCACCTGTTTTTTATATGCTCTTTTGCAAACCATGGTAATGCTGAATTAGTGTGACTGTGACTCCCGAAAGAATGCCATGAATGTTCTTCATTTTTCATCTCTGCTCTTTGAAAGCAATGATGTTCTTTTACCCATGTTTGTACTCTTGAAAGTATTGTCCTCTGCCATTTTTACTCAACGACATTTGAGTGGTCGCCATAATCATATTTTTATAAACAAGTGGGGCAAGCATAAAATCAAATGAGTATTCAAGAAATAGAGATAGCGTATTCATACCGTAAATAAACAAACAAATGCCTTCCTTTGATAAATTCAAATTCAATATAAAATATCCTACAAAATATATTAAGGGTTTAGGGTTTAAGAAAGAAAGGAAAGAGAGGAACAGAGAGAGAGGAGACCTTCTTCTCGCCAAGGAAGTTACGGATTTCGATGGACTTGCTGCCATTAGTGATGGAGGCGTTGATTGGAAAGTGAGCGTAAACGAACCTCATCGTGTAACGGTATCCCTTGGTGACGCCGGTGAAGAGATTCTCAACGTGGCTGAGAGCGGTACGGATGGCGGCGCTGGTCTTCCTGGAGCCAAACCAAGCCTCGATCCTGAGCTTCCGCTTTCCAGTCTCCTCGTCCTTCATGAGATGGAAGTCGAGGTTCAGGTGCTTGAAGTTGCGGGTAAGCTTACCCCTGGGGCCCTCAACCTCGATCATCTTGGCCTTCACTTTGATGTTAACCCCATCGGCAATGTCCATTGTCTATGAGGAAAGTATGGTCTTCATCTTCTCTTTGCTCTCAGCCTCCTTTCTCTGCTTTCATAGGCGGCTGCCAGGAGGAGAAGAAATAAAACCATGACTATAAACGGGAGATCGATAAACTGAAAATAAGCGGGTATTTTCTATTAAATAGAATCGAAGTATTTTATTTTAAATCACATTTGCTCGGGAAATGTTTTGATTTTAAGGAGCTCGTTATTCGAGTTAGATTTATAAATAAAAATGTTTCAATCTTAGATATTTTATTATAAGTTATTTATTATTAATATAAATTTAATTAGATTAATTTATAAAGTATTTTGATATAAGTTTTAAATTTATTTTATTTTTTATGCGTTAATATTAATTTCATAATTTAAAATTTTAATAATATATATTAAAATTAATTTTAATTTTAATTTTTAAATCAAAAATTGATTTAATAGTATAATATTAATAATAAATATTTTGTATATTATATTAATATAATTTGGCTATTTTTACTATAATAATATTCGAATATAAGTATTTAAAAAATAATAGGTGCATTACTACAGTATCCTCTAAATACATTTAATACATTTTTCAGACTTAAGGCTTATTTGAATGTGAAGTGAGATTACCTCTTTCGAGATAGAATATAAAAATAAAATAATTATTATAGTGATAAGATTAGATATTATAAAGATGAAATTGAAATCAGTGTAAGATATATATTCGATTATAAACAGTGTTAATAGTGAGATGAAATATAATAAAAAAATAAAATGATCATTAAAAATATTAAATTAAAAATTGTATAAAATAAAATTTACAGTATATATTTAATATTTATAAAATTAATAAATAACAAAAAAATATAAATTATATTTATTAAATAATTACTTTGTTAATAAAATAATATAATTTTATTTGAAAAATTATATATTTACACATCTCAAAATAAAAATTATTAATATTCATTTATTTATTTTATTATTTATATAATTATTTATTTTAATTAATTACTTACCTATAATGATGTTTATTTTTGTTCATTTATAATAAAATTATTTACATATTTATTATTTTTAAATATATTAATTTGATAACTATATTATGATAATATATGATTATTTATTATAGCAAATTTATTTAAAAATATTAAAAAGAAAATTAAAATAATAAGAATTAAAATCAGACATTATATGTATATATTTTGTCGAAGAGGTACTTTAGTGTTCAAAATTAATTTTTATATTATTATAAGTTTAAAAGTACAAAAGGAATGAGACCATAATTTTGAGCCCTAAATTTTCACTTGTGTAGACCTGGAGACCTAATTATATATTTGCTACGTCTGATTGGCCAAATAATAATATCAACTTAAATGAATGTTTAGACATCCAAGTCTTCAAAATTTATGATGTTTGCAATTTAATATATATTTTTTGATTCATAAGAAATAAAAAAGAACGAAAAAACTTGAATCTATATAACCTTGCACTCCATTAATTATAAAATCATTAAATCAAATCTAAGTTTTTATTATTTATTTTTTGTACTTAATAATTATTTACCATGAAAATCACATTTCAAAATACAAAATCTGATCCTCCTTCCATCTGAATAATAGCAGAAATATAATTTCTAACATATACATAGAAAAGCTAATTTCTGATGAGGTTGAGAGATCATCTGTCCAACTTTACCAGTTACCATTTGCAGACAAGAGAACAAACTTAACATTCTACTAACAAAGTTCAGCTATTCATTCTTCAACGTGTTTGAACTAGACGCTTAGAACTACAGAGGAATATCTGGAACCCCCGTTATCAGACAGTAAACGCAAAGGCAGAAAAAATAACAATGGACTCCCCATCTTCAATCTTGAACAAATTGAGGTCATAAACTATATATATGCAAAGAATAAGATGAATTTCAGCATCTTCCAATATAATTGACTCTAAGCAAATTTGCAAAAAATGAAATTTGTTGAGGAATAATTCTATAAACCAAAGCAACACTTAAAATGGAAGAATGACATGATTAGAGTACTAAGGATCAAACAGATATTCAAAAATTTCCAGAAAACAAATAAAGATAACATCCTTGTACTCTGCAGCTGAAATCCAGGGAAGGTCCCAAGATATTACTGTGACAGAAAAATAAAACAGCACTATAAATACCACTCAAGAGATAACAATTATTCCTCTTCATCGATCCTGCCCTTCTCGCTAACATAGATACCATCAAGGAATTTTCTAATATCCTTGTTCTTCACATGGCATTTCTGTTCAGAATGAACGTCAGACAGTCAGATTAAAAATGAAAGCAATAAATGAAATGTGCACAAATGTAAAATATTTGCACAATGTGTGCATTGAGTGTTTAAAAATTCCTAAATGAGGAGAGTACCTGGTTTATCAAAGCTGCGGATCGTGACACAAGTTCGATATCACTACCATCCAAAACAATCTCATCCTTAACCTTCTCAGATCGAACAATGGAAACCCCTTCCAACATATCCACCTTCCTAACCTGATGTTTGCCAATAGAAGACAAACCATATTAATATGATGATGTCATAAAAATAGAAAATACATCTCGAACTCTTAAAACAATAAGAGTACGGCAATTCAAGAGTAAATATGGTTCACATTTGGCTCCTTGAACCCTTGAACAGGAACACTTTGGTTTAAAAAATAAAAACATCGGCTGCCCGTTTCTATACATCAGTAAATGAAGTCAGAAGTCCAGAACATATAAGAATTTGAAGCTTAGATTAGGGATGTTGACATTCAGAAAAGAATGTGGACTAACAGAAAATAGCTCGTTATAAATATAAAGTGTTTAGCAGAAGAAAGTTCTGTTTATGTTATTAAGCATGAACAATCACATATTTCTACACTGGAATTCATAGGGAAGTATGAATTCAATATATGATTTAAACATTTTTGTACATTAGAATAGGCAAACATTAAAATCATTTGAAATCAAAACCATAAATAAAAAGAAGGGTATAAAAACGAAGCATCATCCAACGAGTATTCAAGAAATAGCGATTGGTTATTGATAGCCTAGACAAGTAAATGCCTTCCTTAAATAAATAAAAATCACATTCAAATTTAATATAAATATAACAAAATATATTTAGGGTTTAGGGTTTAAAAAAGGAAGTAAAGGGAGAGAGTTTACCTTCTTCTCGCCAAGAAAGTTACGGATCTCGATGGATTTGTTGCCGTTAGTGATGGAGGCGTTGATTGGAAAGTGAGCGTAGACGAACCTCATCTTGTAACGGTACCCCTTGGTGACGCCGGTGATGAGATTCTCAACGTGGCTGAGAGCTGTACGAATGGCGGCGCTGGTCTTTCTAGAGCCAAACCAAGCCTCGATCCTGAGCTTGCGCTTTCCGGTCTCCTCGTCCTTGATGAGATGGAAGTCGAGGTTGAGGTGCTTGAAGTTGCGGGTGAGCTTACCTCTGGGACCCTCAACCTCGATCATCTTGGCCTTCACTTTGATGTTAACCCCATCGGGGATGTCCATAGTCTCTGAGGAAAGTATGGTCTTCATTTTCTCTTTTCTCTCTGCCTCCTTTCTCGGCTCTTAGGCGGCCTCCAGGTGAGAAAGAAATACAACAAGAAAAAGCCCTAAACCTAGCTTTTATAGATGGCATTATAATAGGTATTTATAAAACCGTATTATTTATCGATTTGCTATAATTAGGTTATTTTATCATCGGTTTAGATAGTAAAATTATTATTTGTCATACGTTGGAATGGTGATTTTAGGTATTTACCATTTGAATATCACTGTAATTAATAATTTTTTAATATTATATATTTTTATTATAGATAATCATTATTAATTTAAAATTTAATTTAATTAATTTGTTAAGTTTTTAAATTTTAATTTTTTATAAATTGAATTTATCAATTTAATTTTTAATAAAATTTATTAAAATTTAAATTAATTTTTAATTTAAGAATCAAATTTTGATTTAATAAATTACTATTTAACAAATTAGAATAATTTTACTATAAATGTAATTAAGGAAAAAACTATAATAAAAAAAGTGTGATCACACTAAAGTGTTGACAAAATTTCAATGAAAAATAAATAATAATCAAAATTAAAATAAGGTTAATAACATGATTAGTGAATGTTCATAGAAGTAGATGCCGAAGAATTTTATTAAACTCATGAGTTAAACTTATACTTGGAATGAAAAAGGTTATTAAAATTTTCAAATTAAATTGAACATAAAAGTAAGGATAATTTTTTTTTTTTTTACCAATTTCTTAACTAATTTTAATAAATTTTAATGGCATCAATTTAAAGAACAACACTACTTTTTTATATTAAATACATTCATATTATTATTTTTTAAAAGTTGAGTAAGATCTATTTACTCGCTCAACATTACTTGACTATAGGTTACACCACCATACATAGTCAACTACAAAGTGTTATTTTCGTTACGAGTAAACTAAAAAAATATATATATAAACCTTTTAAAACAAGTATCAATAATTTTTTTAATTTAATTTTTAAAAGTTTGCATAGTTTTTTTTTTTAATTCATAAGGAGTTAAGTACAAAAGAAAGGAAACTAAAAATTTGAACTTAATACTTTTTAAGAAAAAATGATAATCGTTAGGTCAAATCTTTATTATTTATGATTTTTAATTTTTTTTATTAATGAAATGATATTTTATTGTTAACTGATCGTATATAATTATTATATCAATGTGTTAAATATAAACTTAAAAAATATAAATAAAAGCATGCATTTTAATTGAATGGTTAAGTCATTATTGAATAATTACCTGAAAAAAATGGTTTAAAATCAATCTTTTTTTAATAGTCCAATCTAAATCGGTGCGTATATTTAATCAATTCTCTTTTTAGTATAATAATAAGTATTTTCATCCGTTTTATAATTTGAGACTATTTTATTCGAATTAAGAGTGATATTCAAATAAAATTTTTTTAACAACAATAATTTTAAAATTCAAATTTTATCTAAATACATACATGAAAAAAAATCTAATTCTAATTCTTCCAACTAATAGTTAATATATTTAAACAACTCTTGATACTCGAATAAATAAACATCATCGGATCAATCAGACCATTGATTTCAGTTGATACACATAAAACCATTTCAGTAATATTCAAATATTTGGTCGACACACGATAATTTTACAAATAGCCATAGGTAAGCATGCATATCTAGACCATGCATGATCGGAACATGAGCAGACTTCGATTCAATATTCCAAGCCAAAGAAACATTTTCATACAAAAACAACTCAAAAGTAACATGCTGAAAGAGTTAAAAAGGGAAAGAAAATTACAAAAACAAACCCATTACTCAATAGGAAAGAAAATAAAGAAACCACAAGATACAACAATTCATTTGTTACTAAGATGTCACAACTCCAACATCAAAACAATATTACCATAAATTGGCAATTTCTGTACAATTCAAATCAACACTTCATGGGAACAAAACTTTGGGGCCAGCCACAGAGTTTTCCTTCAATACTTTGGCATGAAGCAAACTATGTCCCCATCTTCTTATCAGCATTCTGGAACAGCGCATATTTCTGAGTCATCTTCCTCTTCGTCTTCCAACTTGTACATGCTGAAGTGATTGACCCTGAACTTCCATTCTCCTTTGATGGGATCATATGACAGAAACTCGGCTCCTTGGTCCGCCGCCTTCCTCTTGAGCATGTCCTTATATTTTTCGACTTGGGGCCCTTCCGTATACTGGTGTCTGGTCTTTTTATCAAAGCATTTGATGTTGAGAAGTGTTACCTCCGCAGGCTTGTTAAGACCTTGTCCAACAGGAGGTTTCTTGCTGTCATCCATGTAAACAATCACCTCCCGGTTGTTGAACTGGACAAGAGACTCCAGATCAAGACGCCTCACATCTGTCTCACCCAGGAACTTGATGCTTCCATAACCCTGCCGCCCAACCACAAAGTCCTTGACACGGCAACAGTACCCTGGTTCAGCCCTTTCCTTTGCTGCCAGTTCTTGGATTCGAGGTTCTGTATAGTAATCAGACCGTCGGAGCTTTGGCATTAAAGCCTCAATGTCGGCCCCATGCTCATAGACAATAGCAGCCTCACCAGCTCTGTGGCCACTGATCGTCATATATGAGTCCTCTTTCTGAACAGAATGATCATCATGGACTCCATTAGCTTTTGGGTTACCTCTGACAGGATGAATTTGCTCCCTCACAAGACCATTTTCAGCTGGATTTTCTACATTAAACATATCAATCAAAAGAAATTAAACAGTATAAGAGATGCCAGCAAACCAATTTATAATGATCCTAAGTTCATCAGAAAGTTACAATCAGATAAGAACACTCATCATCTTTATCTCAAATAGATCACTGAGGAGAAAGGAGAAAAGATTAATGCAATGCTTTTCCTTGTCCCATATGGATATCAGCAACTCCAAAAAGAAGGAATTGACAAACTTCTAGTAAAGAGTTATAAAACAGTCTATGAAAAAACTTCAGGAGCTACAAATAGTTCCCAAATGAAATCATGGAATGGAAGAAAGGGAGAAATATTTTATGACCCATGCCATTTTCACATCATAAAACACTAAATCGAAGAAACAATATCGGTACTACTTACTATCTTTATCCTCAGCATTGGAGCCGTCATCAGAAATTTTGCCTAAATAAAAAGGAAGTTCCAAAGAGTCAACCACAAGCAGTAAAAAAAAGAATGTAATCAGATCATAAAAAATCACACACAAATTCATACATCTGAAAACAAAATCACAGAATTTTCTCACAGCAATAAGAATATTGTAATACCACCAGACACGTGACTTCTCACAACAGTTGGCATTACCATTTTTTCCCTAGGCCAATTGGAATACTTGGTTAACTCATTAGTTTTGACTATAATCCAAGGGTGTTCAAATGCAAGTGCCGGGCATATGATTGATAGAGAGACAGAGAGAACAGACAAAAGACTACAAAGAGAATCAATAGCATAACAAAAAAATACTCTCACTACTGACTTCTCAAAGATTAAATGCTATTAAAAGGAGTTTAGCATCAATAGCATTTTGAGAATCACTGAGAAACTTATTTTGTCAAATGATGGTAGTTAACACATGAAGATAAAACAAAGCCCGCAAAAAGTCAAATGCTTCAAAGCACAACCTTTGCCCCTACTATAAGCTTTTGTTCTAATCCAAACTAATTCACTTGGTCCCACCAAAGAATGCAGATAAGCTCGAAAAAGTGTTACCATTCTCATGCACTGGAGCGGATGCATCCTTCAATGGTGATGCCTTCGCCGCAGAAGTTCTTGAAGGCCAATTTTCTGTAGGACGAATGATCAGAGCCCTGGGGTTTTCCCTAGGAATAAAAACAGCATCAGCCTTAGGTGTGTTGGGTGTCTCTTCATCATCACTGAAAAATGGAACCTGCAGATATCGATTAACAAATGAAACAAACACATGTTAGAACCGTAACCTCATACGGTGAGCAACGTAACAATATTTTTATACCAGAAGATCAGAATTACTACTCTCACAAGAGGCAGCACCCTCACCTTTGGACCATCATTATTAGGATGATATTTCCTAGCAGGCAACCTAATCCGCCTTTGTGAAAGGTATCTTGAGGTCAATAAGGGTGATATTTTAACGGGAGCAGGTTTGTCCACGACCTGATAAATTCATTATGAGTCAACCAATTAATACTATTATATTTTAGTTTACAACAAAATCATTGGCAATACCAGCATGATGCGTGAGAGAATGATCTATACAAGTAAATAAAACAACATATCAAACTTGAAGCCTTAGAGTAACTAAAGCAATGTCAGAAAGTTACAGGCATGCTAGAAATCCCATATTGAACAGATGGTGCAGTCCCACCCCGACCAATTGACATTTGAGGCATTGCAGGGAGTGTTCCAAAGGGGTTTGTTATAGTCACGGGTTGTACTAAAGCAGCATTCTGTGTACCAGACCTGTCAAACAGAAGAGCATGCAGGAATAAGTTCCAAGATCTAATCATATAACTATTTGGATAACCAAGAAAAGTACTTCTTCCGGCATACTTTTGCATTCACATGTACAAATGTAGAAGAAAAAATTATAATAGTAGCAGATATGTGTATGATTGTAGGCATGTATAAGTGCCAGTCAAAACAGAAGCAGAATCCAAAGGATATTACACATACGCTAGGCCAATATTACTCTGACCGTAAATGCTTGATACACCACCACCTATAAAGCCAGTAAGTTCATTATAATCAGCAGCATCGAAGAAAGCTGAAACAGTCGATGATAATATTCAAGATAAAACTTTTACTACCTGGTTGAGTCTGACCAAAATTGTTAAAGCTGAAAGCACCATTGGTCTGAGCTGGCTGAAAAGGTGAAGCAAAAGAAGGCTGCACAAATAGTGGGTCAAGCTCCAAACTTAAGGTTCAGAAACAGGTAAGAAAAGCATGCATGTTTACAAGAAGACATGCATAAACCTAGAGACCATGCTTGCATATAAAAACTAGCAAAACTCCTAAAATCATAAAGCTAGGCATAATTCTTTTCAATAAAATAAAAAAATTTCAATCAACAAGTAGTCATGGCAATTAAATAAATCAGTCACCATGAACCCTGAGCTTGAGATATGCAAAAGCTATCCTCATAAAAATATCAATCATGACTCTTCATTCAACAAAAAGATAAGCATCTAAATGCAGCAAGAAAAAAAAAATTCTTATTTGGATCTTTATTAATTACATAATACAGAAGCAAATAGCTAGTTCCTATCAGCAATTAAATCAGATATCGAGTCCACCTCCCAATCAATCATGCACCACAGGGCTTAAACAGTGGACAATTAGTTTGATTTGTCAATTCAATAAAATAAAGAAGAAATGCAGATAATTCTGCATCCCTGGAATAGCATGATGGAAATTTACAGAAATAGAGCACTTAGATCAACGCTGAAGACTAAAGCAGCAAATATTATAGCTTCATTCTAAAAGCAAATGACATGAGCAAAGGATCATAAATAGGACGAAAAAGAAGAATGATTGTAAAGAGTTCAGGAGTTACTTACAGTTGTTGGGCCAAAGGCAGCAGGGTTGCTAGAAGGGGCCAACGATAGAGAGCTGGAAAACATATTCCCACTAAACCCAGTGGAAGGTGTGTTGAAAATGCTAGGTTGACCAAAGTTACTAGTATTCTGTCCAAAGGTAGGTGTCACCTGCCCAAAAGCATTGCCTGTCGGCCCAATTGCAGGGGTGGAATTGAACAGAGGGGATGTCTGACTGCTGCTAAAATTTAAACCAGCAGCAAATGCTGGAGTCGTTGCTGGAGCTGCACCAGTACCAAAAATGGATGGCGAAGTTGAAAACGGAGTGGCAGATGAACTAAAAAGAGATGAACCAGTTCCAAATGTAGGAGTTGAAGATGAACTAAATATTGAAGTTGAAGAAGAAGTTGGGCCAAAAAGACTTGATGATGTTGACTGAAAAAGATTGGATGAGGTAGTCGAGGTTGTAAAACCTGTACTATTAAAGGATGGAGGTTTTATACTAAATGGATTGGTACTTGTGCTGGAAAAAGGATTTGCAGATGTTTGACCAAATGTTGAAGAAGAGCCAAAAGGACTAGTAGATGCAGCTGAAACACCAAAGCTAATCCCTCCAGAAGGCTGAGCAGCTGACTGCGGTCCGCCTGAAATTTCAAATTAACACAGCATGTCAATGTCAAACAGAAAAGAAGAATGATTAACTTTTAGGGTTTTACAATATTTTACAAAGGAACCTTTATCTCCTAACTGATAATCCTCCCATCTCAGCTCCTCGTGACTTTTATCTTTGTAAACAGGCATCGCCGATATCGACTCCAACTTCGCAGCTGGTTGTGTACCACTTCCACTATCTGCTTCAGTTGTAGGTGTGTAAGGAGCTACCCTACTTCCCCCACGTTGACCCCCAAAAGGTGACTGACCAAAGCTAGTGCTTCCAAATGCCGGTGCAGAAGATTGTGTTCCTACATGTGAATTCAAAAGAATTGAATTATATATATATATATATATATGAACTTCCTAATACTGAAAAGGTGGAAGGACTATGAAAATATATATTCTCGCCCAAACTGTATGATTAATCATGTAGACTTGATTACCACCAAAAGGAGAACTCTGGGCTCCAAAACTAGTGGTTCCAAAAGGACTACTACCAAATGCTGGTGTTGACTGGCCAAATGCAGGGCTAGACCCAAAGCTGAATGAAGGAGTAGAAGATGCTCCAAAAGCAAGCGTGCTTGAACCCCCAAAAGCAGAATTTGAAGCTCCAAAAGCAGGAGTGCTGGTAGTGCCAAAAGCAGGTGTGCTTGATGCTCCAAAGGAGCCTCCTGTTCCAAAGACCGGGGCGTTAGACACACCAAATGCAGTTCCAGCGCTCCCAAATGCTGGACTTCCAGTTGAACCAAAGGCAGAGGTGCTTGTGGCACCAAAAGCTGGCGTACTCGTGGCACCAAAAGCTGGCGTACTCGTGGCACCGAAGGCAGGGGTGCTTGTAGCACCAAAAGCAGGGGTGCTTGTGGCACCGAAAGCAGGGGTGCTTGTGGCACCGAAGGCAGGAGTACTGGAACCAAATGCAGACTGAGTTGAACCAAAAGGCGCAGAGGAACCAAATATACTACTACCAAATGCAGGCTGTGATTGCGGCGTCGTGCTTCCAAAAGGACTTGACTGAGTAGGAGTAGACCCAAAGCCAAATGCAGGCTTCTGACCAAAAACAGAAGACCCTATCCAAATTAAAAAGTCATCAGTTTAAAACTGAGGAAAAGAAACCAAATTACCCAAGAGATAATGACTAAAGAGTAAACACATGCATAAAATTAAAAGCAGATTATAAAAAATTAGCAAATTAAATACATATGAGAAATCATAAGTGTTCATTATTAAAAAGAAGGCTCTCATTCAAGATTATATTTAGGTGCTTAATGAAGAATGAAACAAACAAGAGTCTTACTAAACACTAATTTATTCCATCTCCACAAAATCAAAAGTGCAACTAATGGTAACATGTATATATTTATTTATATATATATTTATACTCGTAAGTCTATCAACTCAATGATCTACACTTGTGGCATTAGAACACTAGGAATAAAGCATCACAAAATATCAAAAGACAAAAAGGTATTAAAATCATATTCTCTAATATATTTAACTAAACAGAAAGAATAGAAATGAAGAACTGAATTATAATAACAGAAAAGAAAAAGCATACAGAAAGACTTACCACCAAAAGATGATGATGAACTGCCAAAAGCAGGAGTAGAAGAAGATCCAAAAGCAGGCATGGAACTTCCAAAAGCTGGAGATGAGGAGGCACCAAAGGCTGCCGTTGAGGAAAAGGGAGAAGAAGATTGGGCTGCACCAAACACTCCAGTAGAAGTACCCCCAAATATTGAACTGCCTGCTTGGGAGCCAAAAGGGGTTGGACTACCAAAGGAAGGTTTAGGTGCAAATGGATTGCTACTTGCATTGTTCGTCTGGCCAAAAACAGATTGTGATGGAAATGGGCTATTTGATGGTTGCCCAAAACCTGTAGAAAGAGTTTCTAACAATTGATAAAATTTTCAACAAAGATTCACAAGCAAAAACAAAAATTATTTCTAAAAGGATGACATGTAACATATAGATTAAAGATAACAACAAATTTAAACGTGAATGAAAAAATTACAAGCATATATACATCACAAACAAATCATGAATTGTTGGCCAATTACAAGTGCAACAATTTTCCTAATTATTAAAATACTATAACTAAAACCAAACCATTTATCCCAAAAACAAAAGGACCAAGAAGCTACACACCCTACTAAGCAGTTACAACGCAAGATAGCCCTATCAGAACAGACTTTTGCTGCGATAAAATGCAGTAGAGAAACAGCCACAAGATTAATAAAAGAGAAGATTAACTTTAAAAAGATACCGGTAAACACCTAAAACGGAATTAGTAACAATAATTTGTGGATATCACTGCATACAACATTTATGCTTTCTGAAAATGAAGCTACTCTTCAATATGAAAACCAATCCTAAACTCACAATTTCATAATACCTATATAAAAGTCACTAGCCACAAGCTTCTAATCTTAATAAAGAATAGAAGCAATTATGCATTCATTGAAAAATTAGCTCCACGAGCCAAATTAAAATAAGATTCCCAGTTAATCTATTAGAAATAATAAAAGGAAAAGAAAGACTTACGGTTAGTTGAACCAAACATCTTCGCTTATACAGGTTGCCCTTGATCTCAAACTGCAAAAGAAAAAAAGAAGCATAAATCAGATTAAACAAGCAGGAAAACTAGAATAAGTGATAAATAAAAGAAATTCACAGAATCCAAGCGAAGTTTGAATTAACATTGCGAAAACAAATTAAACGCGGAAAACATGATGCCATGAACCAAACTTGGGATCCATTTTTCCATCGATTTGTGAATCAAAACAGTCGCGATAGAACCCTTTTATTTCTTTTCCTTCTGATGCATTTATTTAAACTAAAAAGAAAAAAAAATAAAAAGTATAGCCAAGAGAAAAGAAGAATATACCAGGGAAAAAAAAAGGCGTCTAAATGCTTCAACGAATCGGGAATAAAACCCTATCTATTGTATGCACTTGCAATTGCGAAACCTATTATTAAAAAAAAAAAAGGTGCGTTACCGAGCAGTTAAGCAGTGGGAGTGCGAGAGAAATAATAAATAAAGAGATGAGAAATTAGGGTTTCAGAGAAAGCGAACCTTTTCGGGTTGATCTGAATCAGGAGGGGGAGAGAGAGTGGAAGCTTATCGTGCCGGAGAAATCAGAATTATAAATGGTGGAAAGAGAAAGAGAAAGAGAAAGAAGAGTCCCCCGAATGTAGAAAAGACGCAATCAAACTGAGGAGAAAAAGCTAAGCAAAGAGAGGGGTTTTGTAGGGTCGGGTGAGCCTCGTAGCGTTGTTTTTAAGTCCGGACGGATAGTAGCGTAGCGTTTGTTTGCAGCCCTTGACAATCGCTGTTCCAAGTCTAAAAATAAATAAATTGTGATAAAATATTTGTAATTGAATTATTAAAAGTTTCAAAGGCAAATATTAATAAACGAATAATTTTTTAAAAACGATGATTAAATTTTTTTTTATTAATTATTGTTAACGCTAATTGACAAATACATATATTCATATTAATTAAAGTAAGAAATCACAAATCTATGATTTTTTTTTTGGTTACATGCGAGCAAAGGTTTTTATTAAATGATTTGGTAATTTTTTTTTTAATAATTGAGAGACAAAAATTAATTTTATTGGTTCCCAACTTAAATTTAATAATATGTCATGCTTTTTTAAACTATTTCATTAAAAAATTATTGGCATTTGATAATCAATTTTTAGGTTTGTGCAATATTTATTTTGTGCTTATCATGTTATTAATATTTTCATCTCTCAATGCTTAATATATAATTTTTCGGTAAATTCTATTTAAGTTATTAAAGTTTGTACATGTTGTTACTTGAAACAATAATGACGAATCGTTGACATTTTTATCTCGATCTTCGTACCACGTGTTTTAGAATATTCTGCAAAAAAAATAATTAGAGGGACGCAGGGGTTGTTCCCTGCGTTTGCACTCCGATACTTAAGTCAGAAAATGATTTTGACAGAGTTTCAGTAAGTAATTGTGTTCCCCCTTAAAGAATCATACCTGACCCCTATTTATAGGGAGTTTCCCTATTCGTTAATTACGTTTTTGTCCTTTTACTTTAATATTATGTTCTTGGATGAAAATATCTCAATACATTTAATGTGACTCTTATTTGTTTAATTATCTCGTGCATAAACTCATGCGCAGATATGTCACGTAGCACATTATGATTGACCGAAATTGCATCAGAATTATTATCTACAATAATTGTTCATCACTCTTTCATTAGGTATAACATTGTGGCAGAGTACATATGTTCTTATTGTAGCCTCAAGTCAAGTCATTACATTAGATTTTGAAATCAAATTTTCTAGCCATCTAATTCTTAAGCTCTTGTTGGAGTGCGTGACTTACCTCGCGCATTTTTCGCTTCAAGCCCTTTGTTTTGGGTGCTTAGCTTACCTCGCGTACTTTTCGTTTCAAGCTCTTGCATATTATCTTCATGGCTTATATTGCGCACTTTTCGCTTCAACCCTTTATTTGAGTGCTTAGCTTACCTCGCGCACTTTTCGCTTCAAGTTCTTGCACATTATCTTCGTGGCTTATATCGCGCATTTTTCGCTTCAACCCTTTATTTGAGTGCTTAGCTTACCTTGCACATTTTTTGTTTCAAGCTCTTGCTCATTTTCTTCATGGCTTACATCGCGCACTTTTCGCTTCAAGCCTTTTATTTGAGTGCTTAGCTTACTTCGCGCATTTTTCGCTTCAAGCTCTTGCACATTTTCTTCATGACTTACATCGCGCACTTTTCACTTCAAGCCTTTTATTTGAGTGCTTAGCTTACCTCGCGCATTTTTCGCTTCAAGCCCTTGCACTTGTGTAGCTGGTGCGATCAGTCATCTATCAATTATGTGAAAACCTCAACAGCCAATAAAATATTAATATGGCATAAATCATAGTTCAACAAATTAAATTTCAACACATAGTTGAATTGTAAGACCTGGAATTTTTCATTTCGAAAATTATTTCGGGAATATGAAAAAAAAATATATGTCAAAAAAAATTTTTGGTGTCTAAATATATACATGTGCATTTGAAAATCACTGTATATATAATATCTGTTATTAATATTTTTATAATAATAACATAAATAATATGGGATATTTATTATTGTATTATTATCATAATAATATTATACTATAGATATTTTAAATTTATGTATTATAATATATTATATTATATTATAATATAATATAATATAATAATATAATATAATATAAATTGAAAAAAAAAACGGAATTGAAAGCAAAAAAAAAAAGTGAAACAGAACAAAAAAACGAAAGGAAAAGAAAGAAGAGAAAAACGCACAGCCCCCCCTGTGAGACCCCGTATATGTATAGCTGTATATAGGAACACGGGAATGTAAATAAAATCATAAGTATAATGATACATTTGTAATGTGAAGTATATGCAGTGCAAGTTCATAAGATTATGTATGCACTTGGAATAAGAATCGTGATTATACGTACAAGTTGCATTATGAATGAGTAGGAAGAAATGAACTTAAACACGAGAAGAATGTGATTGAAATGGTATATGAGTAGTGTAGTAAAATGGAAGGAAAGATTTTTATAAGTTGTATACTTCCATTCGGAAAATATCGTGAAAATTTGGTTGTACAAAGATTTCCCACAAGTTTTAAAATATACTAAGTGTGATTGGATGACATTTTTAAGTCTCAAGGAGCGATGAATGAGGAAAGGACTATAGATGTAAATTGAGGAAGTTTTGAAGAGAGTTGTTGCAGAAAAACTGCAGAAAATCTGAAAATATGGAGGTCAGATCGATCTCATAGGATGAGAAATCGATCTGGGAGAGCCAGAATGCTCTTATGTGAGTAATGGAAGGGAACAGATCGATCTCCACCCAAGGAAGATCGATCTCATCAAGTCAAAACTATAAATAGGAGCAGTTGGATCTGCAGACTTTCGGGATAAACCATTTCTTTCAACTTCAACTCAAAAACCTAGCTTTCTCACTCCTAAACCCAGCCATTTTCAGTAAGATTTGAGGAAAAGCTATTAGAGACAAAGTTGTTCACATTAAAGAGAAGAACAACATAGTTGGGAGGCATTTTCTCCATTTGTTGGATTTAAGCAACAAGGGCATTTCTAATTTGAGCAAAGAGGAAATCCAATGAGGTAAGTTCTAGTGCACAAATCCAAGTACATTGGTCTAGTTAATGATTATGTTGTGGGCATGATTTGGGCATGTAGATATTGGGATAAAATTGTGAGATTTACCACAAGGGATAAAATGTATATTTAAGGCATTGGATAAATGCTTAGTTGAACAAGAGTTAGAAACGTTAACTCAAGTGTTTGATGGATGAATTTCAGTTTCGAATGATACGTCAGAGCAAGTCGAGAGGAGAACGCGAGAAGCATAAAGGCGGTTAATTGCACACAAGTAAAGCGAGGTAAGGGACTGTGTGTTAGCTATAGAGATGTTCGTGCGTATTTTACAACAATTTCGTAGATATATTGCTAGAACTAGTACGATATTATAATTCTATGAAATGATATGCAAGCATGAAAAGTACTATGATGTATATATGTATTGAGAAATGGGATAGGGTAAGGAAATAGCATGATATGCATGTTTTCAATGTTTTTCTCTAATTTACATTGATCTTGATGATTGAGAAATGTTGATGATAGGTTGGCTAATTTTACATGTTTTAGCATGAAGAGGCATGCTGTATGAATAAACATGTTTTGAGTTTTAAAAAGAGAAAATAACCATCTATCAGTTTTGAGATGAGATTTGGTGTTGAAGCGCTAGCTCACACCCGTTTTAATGCCTTGATGTACTGTGCGGGAGTTTTAACTCGCGCGAGGGTTTTGAGAAAGTGCGGGAACTTTGCTCGCACCTGTTTTGTTGAGTTGAGGTAAACCTGGGGGTCTGGGACCCAAGGGGATACCAGTCGACGGCCATTTGAACGGGCTGGGCCTTAACGATAGATCGTACCGCGCTGAAGCTTTGCGTTGACTGTGTGTCACGCTGCTTGCTCGCCTGGTATATGAGACATGGTTTAGGATGAAAAGTTCATCGGAGTTGGAGCATGGACTTGGGTCCACGGTCGTACGTAGAACAGTGTAGTTATCCGTTGGTATATTATGTACCGTGCTGGGTGCACGTGAGTACGAGTATCGCGTAGATGACACACGACGTATTCTTACCGTGAGTATATGAGGAAATGTAGTTGATCGAGATGAGCCGGAGGGCAAGACTGACCCATCCCCCTTCAGGCGAAGTGATGCCCTGTGCACACCTGATCAGTGAGGCTCGAGATCACTGACTATGGCCATATGTCGTGGATATTTGATTGCCGAAAATTCCATGCCTGTCTCAGAGATTTGAGAAAACAGAGATAATCTCAGAAAAGAAAGAGATTTACAGAAAAGTGAATTAAGGGAAGAAAGAGATTTTGTGTTTTTGATAAACCTTCGATTTCAAAATTGTGCCGTGAGGGCACTATTTATGAGCATGTTTTAAATGGAAGCTTGATATTCGATTTACACGAAAATGCTGTTGAGAAATATATGTTTAAATGCATTTTTCGTATGATATTTCTATTTATAACGAAAACATGATTTTGGTTTATGCATGCATGGGCTATGTAGGTAGTACGATATCTACCTGCTAGCATACATTTTCTTACTGAGCTGTGGTTTGCTCATCCCACTATTTTCTCTCTCCAGGTACTGAGAAGTAAGAGAGCGGTGGTCTCTAGGTCTTTTGTGTTGAACAGCTCCCACAATTCCGTAAAGGTATAAGATTTGTATACACGAGTATTTTGTATCTAATTTATCGTATCGCACAGTTATATCTTGGAATTGTAAATAGTATTATGGGGATGATATGTAAGCACATGGTATTTATACAATTGATTTTGTGTATCTACACACACACCTGGGAGTGTGAATTAAGATTTAAATCTTCCGCTGTAAATGAATGAATTTTAGTAATTGCATATTCTCACAGCCCAACCGTAGTAGAGAATGTATGGATAGAAGGGTTCCCAGAAGTGGGGTGTGACAGATTTGGTATCAGAGCATGGTTGGTCTGATGTGAGTTGATGTTTAGGACTAAGAAAACATACATCCCAAAGTTACTGTGCGATATTTAGATACAAATGTGTGTACGAAGCTGATAGTGAATTAAATGTTTGTTATAACGCAGGAAAGTTATCAGGCTAGTGAGTTATGCCTGAGAGACACCGCAAGAGGGGAGAGAGCTCGAGAGCTCTAGGGCGAAATGACAGGACTGAGAGGCACAGTAGATCATCCTCTAGTCATGAGCCCCAAGAACAGATAGAGGCTTCTGATCTTCGAATAACTCGATTGGAGGAAGACATGCGCACGATGATGACCATGATGGGTCAGATCATGGCTAGGTTTGAGGGTACACCTGGTACAGCGGGACAGGCTGCACCGAATCCCCCAGCAGCTGCACCTGAACCTGAGAATGTTGCACCTGCGCAAGCTGAACCGGTTAGGCCACGGGAACCTCATATTCGACCCGTACCTCCTCCAGTAGCCCCACAGCAGTATGATGATGATTTGGGGTATGGATATGACTGTGATATGGAGAGATTGAGGCATTTTATGGACTTTAAGCCTCATTCGTTTAGCGGGGTAAAGGATCCGACAGTGGCTGAGGACTGGATCAGTCAGATGGAGAAGTTATTCGATTTCTGTAGATGTTCAGCTACGGAGAGAGTAGCGCTTGCGGCCTTTGTATTGAGAGGCGAAGCAGAGCACTGGTGGAAGTCCACCAGGCCGATGTTGAGAGCTCAAGGTATGACTATCACTTGGGATATGTTCTTGGGTGTTTTCAGAGAGCAATACTTTCCAGATACTGCTCGACGTAGGCTATAGATGAAATTTCTGAATCTGACTCAAGGGAATCGAACAGTTGATGAGTACGAGTCACGATTCACTTCACTGGGTAGATATGATCCGGACTCGATCAGGAGTGAAGCTATCAGAGTCCGTAGATTTGTAGATGGACTGAGGCCTTCAATCCGAGCGAAGTTGGCCCCATTTGATGTCGCTACATATAGAGAGGCTGTGCGACCGGCCCAGTTAGGTGAGCAAGATTATGACTTACAGACTTCTGAGTTTAGTTGGGGTAAAGACAAGGGTCCGAGGAAGCTGGGAGATGGCAAGAGTGCCAAATTTGGTCGAAAATTCATGAGTAAGCGTCGGAGAGAGGTAGATGAGTTCCAGAAAAAGGTTGTTAGACCTTTTATGCCTCCGACTCAGACACCAGCCAGGGGTATAGTGATTGGTGGACCCCGACCGACTACAGATCAGTGTAGACTATGCGGTCGATACCATGGTGGTAGGCCATGTCATCTTCAGGGTACCCGATGCTTCAGGTGTGGTAAATTTGGACATTATGCCAGAGAGTGCCTGGAGATAGTTGAGGTAATTCCACAGAGGGGTAAGGAGCCAGAGAGGGTTCCTATAGTTGCACCTCCTGCAAGAAAGAAAGCCTCGGTTGAAGAAAAAGGAAAACAAGTTGTGGGTCAAGGCAGGGTATATGCGATAGACCAGGCATCGACTGATACCTCTTCTGAAGTGATAAAAGGTATAATCTTGATTTTCAATCTGGAGGTTATAGCTTTGTTTGATTCTGGTGCTACGCATTCCTTCATATCACCTGCATGTGCATCTAAGTTAAAAGGTTTTGTAGAACCCACATACTTGAGTAGGACTTTACTAATAAGTACTCCGATGAGAGTTAGCCAATTAGTTGAGCAAGTGTATAAAGATTGTAAAGTGAGGGTAGGAGATAAGTGCATGACAGCCAACTTGATTTTGTTAAATATGTATGACATTGATGTAATTTTGGGAATGGATTGGTTAGCCACCAATCATGCTGTCATAGACTGTCGTTCTAAGTCCATTAAGTTTTCTCTACCTGAAGAATGTGTTGTAAGATTTTAAGAGAGGAAATGAAATCTTAAATTTTGTGTTAAGTAAAGTACTTTGGTATAAATGACTGGAGTGTTGTTTTGAAGGTTTTGTTGCTTATGTGGTGGATTTGAACAAAGTACATCCGGATATGGAGGACATCCCAGTGGTCAGAGAATTCCCTGATGTCTTTCCAGACGATCTACCAGGATTGCCACCTGATAGAGAAACGGAATTCGGTATAGACTTGACGCCTGGAACCGAACCAATATCCAAGTCACCATATAGGATGGCTCCAGTTGAGTTAGAGGAATTAAGGAAACAGCTGCAAGAGTTGTTAGATAAGGGGTTCATAAGACCGAGCGTCTCACCATGGGGAGCCCTGGTATTATTTGTGAAGAAGAGAGATGGGAGCCTCAGGTTGTGCATCGACTATCGGATGTTGAACAAGGCTACCATCAAGAATAAGTACCCCTTGCCACGCATTGACGATTTATTGGATCAGCTTCGGGGAGCACAGATCTTTTCAAAGATAGATTTGAGGTCTGGGTATCATCAATTGAAGATTCGAAAGGAGGATGTGCCCAAGACAGCATTTCGTACACGCTATGGCCATTACGAATTCTTAGTGATGCCTTTTGGGTTGACCAATGCGCCGGCAGCTTTTATGGCTCTAATGAACGAAGTATTCAGGCCATGCCTGAACCAATTCGTAATTGTTTTCATTGATGATATATTGGTGTATTCAAGGTCCAGAGAAGAGCATGAGCAGCACTTAAGGATTATTTTGCAGACCCTCCGAGAGAGAAGGTTATATGCCAAGCTTAACAAATGTGACTTTTGGCTAGAACAGATTTCTTTTCTAGGTCATGTTATATCGAAGGATGGGGTGTCAGTAGATCCATCCAAGATTGAGGCCGTTGTTCAGTGGGAACAACCTAGGACAGTCACAGAGATCAGAAGTTTTCTGGGTTTGGCTGGTTACTACAGGAGATTTGTAGAGGGTTTCTCTAGATTAGCTGCTCCATTGACACGTCTTACAAGGAAGAGTGTGGAGTTTTCATGGGATGAAGCTTGTGAGAGAAGTTTTCAGGAACTTAAGCGCAGATTAACCACCGCGCCAGTTCTTATCATCCCTAACAGTTTAGGAAATTACTCGGTGTATACAGATACTTCGTATCCAGGACTAGGCTGTGTTTTGATGCAAGATGGAAGGGTAGTAGCTTATGGGTCTAGACAACTGAAAGATCATGAGAAGAACTACCCCACTCACGATTTGGAGTTAGCGGCCGTAGTGTTTGCGTTGAAGATATGGCGCCACTACTTATATGGTGAGAGATTTCAGATCTTTACAGATCATAAGAGTCTGAAATATCTATTCTCACAGAAGGAGTTAAACATGAGACAGAGGAGGTGGTTGGAACTCCTCAAGGACTATGATTGTGAGATCTTATACCACCCGGGGAAGGCAAATGTGGTTGCCGATGCATTGAGTCAGAAGAGTCTCGGGTTGGTATCACATATGATGGTTAGAGAGCACGAGTTATTGGAACAATTCACAAACCTTAGTCTGGATATGACCCTACCTGAGATTGACAACTATGGGATTATTGCTAGCTTGAGATTAGAACCGGAGTTGATTGAGAAAATCCGACAAGCTCAGCAAATTGATCAATGGTGTATTGACATGATTAGCCAAATCCGAAAAGGGAAGGGTGCCGATTTTATATTGAGTTCAGATGGAATACTAAGGTTTGGAGATAGAATATGTGTTCCTAAGGATTTAGAGCTGAGGAAGCTGATCTTATCAGAGGCTCACTTGTCAAGATATACGATACACCCGGGGAGTAGTAAGATGTATCAAAATCTTCGAAAAGTATATTGGTGGTCTGGGATGAAGAGAGACATAGCTGAGTATGTCGCTAGATGTCTCATTTGTCAGCAAGTAAAAGTCGAACATCAGAAACCAGGAGGATTATTACAACATCTATCGATACCAACATGGAAGTGGGAGCATGTCACCATGGATTTTGTGATGGGGTTACCGAGAACCCGTAAGAACCATGATGCGATATGGGTGATAGTAGATCGGTTAACGAAATCGGCACATTTCTTAGCCATGAGATCTACAGATACATTGAGTGCATTGGCAAACCTGTATGTGCGAGAAATAGTGAGGTTGCATGGAGTCCTAGTGAGTGTTGTTTCTGATCGGGATGCCCGCTTCACTTCCCACTTTTGGGGACATTTTCAGGAAGCGATGGGGACCCAATTGAGTTTTAGCATCGCTTTTCATCCTCAAACAGATGGTCAGTCAGAGAGGACTATACAGACCCTGGAGGATATGTTGAGAGCGTGTGTGCTGGATTTTAGAGGCTCATGGGACGATCACTTACCATTGATTGAATTCGCCTACAATAACAGTTATCACTCAAGTATTGGTATGGCCCCTTATGAGGCACTATATGGTCGTAGATGCCGATCGCCCATTGGTTGGGAAGAAGTTGGTGACAGACAGTTGCTCGCTCCCGATTTGGTTAAGCAAGCCTCCGAGGATGTTCAGATAATATGCGAGAGGCTGCGAACGGCTCAAAGTCGACAAAAGAGCTACGCTGACAGGAGACGGAGACCACTTGAGTTTGATGTTGGCGAGTCTGTATTTTTGAAAGTATCTCCTTCTAAGGGAATAACGAGGTTTGGGAAGAAAGGAAAATTAAGTCCTCGTTACATTGGTCCCTTCGAGATTTTGGATAGAGTGGGAGATGGAGCATATAGGCTAACCTTGCCACTTGAGCTAGCAGAAGTCCATAATGTCTTCCATGTTTCTATGATTCGGAAGTACTACCCGGATCCGACACATGTAATTAGCTATGAGCCGTTGGAGCTCAAGGAGGACATGTCGTATGTCGAGAGACCGATCAGGGTGTTGGACAGAAAAGAGAAGGTGTTGCGGAACAAGACGATTTCATTGGTTAAGGTTTTGTGGCAACATCACACTGTGGAAGAGGCCACATGAGAACTGAAAAGTTTGATACGGGAAAAGTATCCCGAGTTATTCACAGATTGAATTGGTTCAAATTTGGAGGACCAAATTCTCTAAGTGGGGGAGAATGTGAGACCCCGTATATGTATAGCTGTATATAGGAACACGAGAATGTAAATAAAATCATAAGTATAATGATACATTTGTAATGTGAAGTATATGCAGTGTAAGTTCATAAGATTATGTACGCACTTGTAATAAGAATCGTGATTATACGTACAAGTTGCATTATGAATGAGTAGGAAGAAATAAACTTAAACACGAGAAGAATGTGATTCAAATGGTATATGAGTAGTGTAGTAAAATGGAAGGAAAGATTTTTATAAGTTGTATACTTCCATTCGGGAAATATCGTGAAAATTTGGTTGTACAAAGATTTCCCACAAGTTTTAAAATATACTAAGTGTGATTGGATGATATTTTTAAGTCTCAAGGAGCGATGAATGAGGAAAGGACTATAGAGGTAAATTGAGGAAGTTTTGAAGAGAGTTGTTGCAGAAAAACTGCAAAAAATCTAGAAATATGGAGGCCAGATCGATCTCATAAGATGAGAGATCGATCTGGGAGAGCCAGAATGCTCTTATGTGAGTAATGGAAGGGAACAGATCGATCTCTAAAGGGATCAGATCGATCTCCTTAGCTCTCGGGTTGGAAGCAAATCGATCTCCCCTAAGACCAGATCGATCTCCTTAAGCTTCTGTTCGACAGCAGATCGATCTCCCCTAAGACCAGATCGATCTCCTCAAGCTTCTGTTCGACAGCAGATCGATCTCAAGCTTCGACAGATCGATCTCCTGCCTTTAAAATGTCTTAAAAAAGATGGATTCTTAGAGGACCAGATCGATCTCCACCCAAGGAAGATCGATCTTATCAAGTCAAAACTATAAATAGGAGCAGTTGGATCTGCAGACTTTCGGGATAAACCATTTCTTTCCACTTTAACTCAAAAACCTAGCTTTCTCACTCCTAAACCCAGCCATTTTCAGTAAGATTTGAGGAAAAGCTATTAGAGACAAAGTTGTTCACATCAAAGAGAAGAACAACATAGTTGGGAGGCATTTTCTCCATTTGTTGGATTTAAGCAACAACAGCATTTCTAATTTGAGCAAAGAGGAAATCCAATGAGGTAAGTTCTAGTGCACAAATCCAAGTACATTGGTCTAGTTAATGATTATGTTGTGGGCATGGTTTGGACATGTAGATATTGGGATAAAATTGTGAGATTTACCACAAGGGGTAAAATGTATATTTAAGGCATTGGATAAATGCTTAGTTGAACAAGAGTTAGAAACGTTAACTCGAGTGTTTGATGGATGAATTTCAGTTTCGGATGATACGCCGGAGCAAGTCGAGAGGAGAACGCGAGAAGCATAAAGGCGGTTAGTTGCACATAAGTAAAGCGAGGTAAGGGACTGTGTGTTAGCTATAGAGATGCTCGTGCATATTTTACAACAATTTCGTAGATATATTGCTAGAACTAGTACGATATTATAATTCTATGAAATGATATGGAAGCATGAAAAGTACTATGATGTATATATGTATTGAGAAATGGGATAGGGTAAGGAAATAACATGATATGCATGTTTTCAATGTTTTTCTCTAATTTACATTGATCTTGATGATTGAGAAATGTTGATGATAGGTTGGCTAATTTTACATGTTTTAGCATGAAGAGGCATGCTGTATGAATAAACATGTTTTGAGTTTTAAAAAGAGAAAATAGCCATCTATCATTTTTGAGATGAGATTTGGTGTTGAAGCGCTAGCTCACACCCGTTTTAATGCCTTGATGTACCGTGCGGGAGTTTTAACTCGCGCGAGGGTTTTGAGAAAGTGCGGAAACTTTGCTCGCACATGTTTTGTTGAGTTGAGGTAAACCTGGGGGTCTGGGACCCAAGGGGATACCAGCCGACGGCCATTTGAACGGGCTGGGCCTTAACGATAGATCGTACCGCGCTGGAGCTTTGCGTTGACTGTGTGTCACGCTGCTTGCTCGCCTGGTATATGAGACATGGTTTAGGATGAAACATCCATCGGAGTTGGAGCATGGACTTGGGTCCACGGTCGTACGTAGAACAGTGTAGTTATCCGTTGGTATACTATGTACCGTGCTGGGTGCACGTGAGTACGAGTATCGTGTAGATGACACACGGCGTATTCTTACCGTGAGTATATGAGGAAATGTGGTTGATCGAGATGAGCCGGAGGGCAGGACTGACCCATCCCCCTTCAGGCGAAGTGATGCCCTGTGCACACCTGATCAGTGAGGCTCGGGATCACTGATAGAGTCATATGTCGTGGATATTTGATTGTCGAAAATTTCATGCCTGTCTCAGAGATTCGAGAAAACAGAGATAATCTCATAAAAGAAAGAGATTTGCAGAAAAAGTGAATTAAGGGAAGAAAGAGATTTTGTGTTTTTGATAAACCTCCGATTTCACAATTGTGCCGTGAGGGCACTATTTATGAGCATGTTTTAAATGGAAGCTTGATATTCGATTTATACGAAAATGCTGTTGAGAAATATATGTTTAAATGCATTTTTCGTATGATATTTCCATTTATAACGAAAACATGGTTTTGGTTTATGCATGCATGGGCTATGTAGGTAGTACGATATCTACCTGCTAGCATACATTTCCTTACTGAGCTGTGGTTTGCTCATCCCACTATTTTCTCTCTCCAGGTACTGAGAAGTAAGAGAGCGGTGGTCTCTAGGTCTTTTGTGTTGAACAGCTCCCACAATTCCGTAAAGGTAGATTTGTATACATGAGTATTTTGTATCTAATTTATTGTATCGCACAGTTATATCTTGGAATTGTAAACAGTATTATGGGGATGATATGTAAGCACATGGTATTTATACAATTGATTTTGTGTATCTACACACACACCTGGGAGTGTGAATTAAGATTTAAATCTTCCGCTGTAAATGAATGAATTTTAGTAATTGCATCTTCTCACAGCCCAACCGTAGTAGAGAATATATGGATAGAAGGGTTCCCAGAAGTGGGGTGTGACACCCCCCCCCCCCGATTCAACCACCAGCGAGAGAAGAGAGAGAAAGGAGGCGAAAGGCGACTGAGAAAAGAGAGAGCTCGTCGCCACCGGCCAGAGGGGAGCGAAAACGCCACCATCGGCAGCCCAGAAACGCCGATCGGCGAAGAGGAAGAAAAGTCAACGAAGCCGAGGAGGAAAAAGGGCCAGACCAGCCACTTTCCGACGAGTTGACAGTCGGACACCACTAGATCCACGTATTGCGAGGCCCGGCGGATTTGCTGGGAGTGGAAGCCGACGAGGAACCGGCCGAAAAAGAGTCCGAACGACGACTTGGCCACTGAACCGGTTCGGACCGGTTCAGTGAAAAGCGGGTCTGAACCGGTCCGAACTGATTCAGCCAAGAAAAAAAAGAGGAAAAAAATTCAGTGATGCCTCAGGTTTAAGGAAAAGCCGGTAAGTAGTCGAAATTAATCGATTTAATTTTTGAAAAATTTATTTGAAATTATATTTGACCGAAATTGAACCGGTTTAAATATATAAATGTGTAACGCGTCAATAAGCGACAAAAGTGAATTCGATTGAGTTTCGATTTACGTGTCATCATAGAAACTCGACTTCTGAAGGCATAATGGAGCCGGGAACGAGCGAGTTAATAGAAATTGGAAAGATAAAAGCGGAATCGACTGAGATTCCATGTAAGGGATTTATGATTGCTATAGAGATAGCTGTGCGTATTTTAATAAATCCCTGTATAAGAATAAATAGTATGAAGTATATAGAGACTGAAAATCTAGGAAAGAGACTATTGATAAATAAATTACGATATTACCCTTGTTATAGGGAAATGCATACCGTTGAGCATCGAGAATGCAAGATTTGAAAAATTGCATGAATTGCATATTTTGATGTTTTCATTATAAAACTCTACTTTTTGGCAAGTATATGGATAGATTGGCTATTGTTTGCATGATTTGCATTATGACAGCATGTTATTTATACTGAACTCTGATTTTGAGTTATTTTCAATGAAAATAGAGCCATCTATCAGATTTGTGAATGAAATAAATCGTGCTGGAATTGCGTGCTAACTAACGGGTTACACGATTATGCTTGCACGAAATTTTAAATGTTATTGATGATAAAACTGTGCTGGAGCCCTTGTGTCGACTGTGTGTCACACTGACTTGCTCGCACTGATTTATGAGACAAGGTTATGGTTGATGATTAATGCTGAGGTCGTAAAAGCCTGCCTACTCTCAGGTAGCCTCGAGCATACA
The DNA here is from genome assembly GCA_033439115.1 of Firmiana major. NCBI lineage: Eukaryota > Viridiplantae > Streptophyta > Magnoliopsida > Malvales > Malvaceae > Firmiana > Firmiana major. The sequence continues at coordinate 85,949,854 of CM065897.1, forward strand.
GGATATTGATATAGTCCATGGCGTAGGGTGTATGGACAGGGTCCACGGAGTACGTTGTACCGTGTGATTGTCCACGCAGTACGTTGTACCGTGAGACGATACATGGAATACCTTGTACCGTGTTGGCGTCTTCGGACAGATGATAGAGCAGAGATGAGCTGATGGGTTGGATTGACCCACCTCCCTAGGCGACTGACACCCTTACACGTCTAGCTAGCGATTGCTTGGGGTCACTGACTATGGCCATATGTCCACAGATGATTACATATCCCTACCTAGTCTCAAATCGATCTCAAATCGATTTCAAATTGATCTCAAAATGATCTCATGGTTTAAAAATTATGATTTGTGATTATGATGGAATCACTTATTACTAGTACCAGAGGAGTACTGATTTCGAAAATGAAAACAAAGAGAAATGTGATGATTTGAAATATTGGTTAAAGTGAAAACAAAAGCTTTCTATCGAATTAATGATTTTTGAATAGATTGTTAAGGTTTAAAAAATGCATTTGCCCTGTGATGATATTAAGCATGCATTATAAGTACGTAGATAGTATAGTTATCTACCTGTTGTCATGTTTTCCTTACTGAGCGCGTTAGCTCACCCATTTTTTTTCTCACTCCACAGATAAGGCTCATTAGAGCATCTTGCGGTCATCCCTGCTAGTTCTTTTGTTGTACAGCTCTCTTTGCTGTGCAAAGGTATATATATATACACATATTTTGTATCTGAATACTAAATCGCACAGACATGTACTGTATAAATTACTGAGGATGTAACGTATAACAAGAACGATTATATAAATAGATGTACAATTATGTTTAATATTTGATACATATGATTGAATAGAAATGAGTAACATCGACTCATAGCCCAACCAAATCTTGGGAATGAAATAGAAAAAGGTCAGCGATAACGGTCGTGACATGAATAAAAAATAACATTAAATGAAATAAAGTCTCACTGCCAGTGTAGTTGCAAGTGATTGGTATTCCGCGTTTTTGCTATCCTCTTGCCTTGTGAACTTTTCATTTTCTTTCAAGACATTGGTGATAGCTTAGGTAGCCCGACGATGGTAGGGGTTTCTTTTCTCTGAACTTCCTTATATGTAGTTCAGCGTCAGTATCATTTTCAAGACTTCTTCTTGAGTGATATACTTATCTGCTCTAGAGAACAAGTCTGAGATCGTCGTCGGTTGATCTAAAGATAATGACTCTTGCAACTTTTCAGACCTTGTCCCTTGTAGCATAGTTGTCACAGCTACTCCAGCTTGTAGATCATGTACTTCAAGAATAGCATTACGGAACCGATCCACATAACTCTTGAATGATTCCTTGCTCCCCTGCCTTAAGGTAAGCAGATAGGTGACCTCATTCATTTTCTGGCTTTTTATCACAAAGGCCTTCAAGAATTCGTTTCTTAATTGATTGAAAGACGAAATAGACCCATCCGGCAAACTGTTAAACCACTTTAGTGCGTAATCAGTTAAAGTTAAGGGGAATGCTCTACACATAATCTCATCCTCTCAGCCATGTAATAGCATTAATGACTCATAGTTCTGAATATGGTCATAAGGGTCAGTTTTTGCCTTATACGTCGTCATTTGTGGCATCTTGAATTTTGGGGGCGAATCTTTTCCCATGATCGTTGTACTGAATGAGATTCTCCTCCTCTGGTTTTCTTCAACTGGAACCAATCTTTTCTCTTCTAAGATTCGTTCCACCATTCTTTTCATGTCTGTGACGACTTGAGCCTTGGACGCAAGTCTGTTTTGCACTTTCTTTGCATCATATGAATCAACTTGGTCGCAGTTCATAGCTTCTCTCTCGTTACCCTGAGTTCAGTTTTGACGAGTCTGAGGTTGAAAGTTTGTCATTATAGTTTCAAGGTTTCGTGTTGGATCTATTTCCGAGTCTCTCCCAACAGGAGACCCTGTCATTCCCACACCTTTGATTCCATTGTTTGACAATCCATTTGTGTTCTGGGGCAAAAGATCTTTCGCACCCAAATATCCAGAATCTACCATAGCCGGACCCTTAAGGTTTCTAGTACTTTGGCGTCTCCGATCACCAACAATCTCCGATGTTGAATTCCTTGTACCATGACGCTGTAGTTTTCTGATGCCCTGATGTCTCCAGTTCATTGGAGTCTCGCGCATGGGGTCTTCCATAGCTTGGCGTTGCAGGCCTTCTGAGGCCTCACACACAGGGTCTCCCATACCCTGACACCTCATGTCTTTCTCGGTCTCACATATAGGGTCTTGTGCGGCCATGCCGTGAGGGTCTCGCGTAGAAGGGTCTCGTGCGAGCTGGCATCCTCGCTTTATGAGTGCGCCACGTGGCGCACAAAGAAAACGGGGGGTCTTGCTCCGTGCCGCCAGTATCCCCCATGCCATGAAGGTTTCGTGGCATGGCGCCGTGGTCTCCCATGCCACCAATGTCACCCATGCCGCGAATGTTTCCCTTGTCGGTAAGGGTTCACGGCATGTCTCTAGTGTTCGCCATGCTGGGTAGGGATCGCGGCATCCCATCAGGATTCACCATGCCGGGATGGGTTCGCGACATGTCTCCAGTGTTCGCCATGCCTGGTAGGGATCGCGACATTCCATCAGGATTCACCATGCCGGGAAGGTATCGCGGCACTCCATCAGTGTCCATGCCGGGAAGAGTTCGCGGCATGCCTCCAGCGTTCGCCATGGGGGGGAGGGATCGCGGCATGCCTTCAGAGTTCGCCATGGTAGGCAGGGTTCGCGGTATGCCTCTAGCGTTCGCCATGGCAGAGAGGGATGGCAGCATGTCTCCAGTGTTCGCCATGCCTGGTAGGGATCGTGACATGCCTTCAGAGTTCTCCATGTCGGGAATGGTTCGCGGCATGTCTCCAGTGTTCGCCATGTCTAATAGGGATCGCGACATGCCTTTAGAGTTCTCCATGTCGGGAATGGTTCGCGGCAAATTCACAAGCGGGAACACACCCTTGAATAGGTCCACCATTGTCCGTAAAGCTTGGACGGTCTCTCCCCCTTGCTTCCGCATAGCTTCCAATTCAGTGACGGGAATCTCCATCATATTCACTCCTCTCGGCATCATCGCTCCTTCTCCGAAATTAGTCATGGGAGAACTCGCTATGTCTTCACTATCCTCACATCTGACTACTGCTGAACGTGTCTGTACCATCTTTTCAGAATGACTTTTTCTTCGTTTTCCACAGACGGCGCCAATTGTTGTTACCTGAAACAATGGTGACGAATCGCTGACGTTTTTGCTTCGATCTTCGTGCCACGTGCTTTAGAATATTATGCAAGAAAGGAAATAATCAGAGGGACGCAGGGGTTGTTCCCTGCGTTTGCACTCCGATGCTTAAGTCAGAAAATGATTTTGACAGAGTTTCAGTAAATAATTGTATTCCCTTCTAAAGAATTATACCTGACCCCTACTTTAGGGAGTTTTCCTGTTCCTTAATTACGTTTTTGTCATTTTACTTTAATATTATGTTCTTGGATGAAAATGTCTTAATACATTTAATGTGACTCTTATTTGTTTAATTATCTCGTGCATAAGCTCATGCGCAGATATATCACGTGGCACATTATGATTGATCGAAATTGCATCAGAATTATTATCTACAACGGTACCTAATTAAACTTTTTTCATTAATATAAAAAGTGAAGTGGGATAAGTTAATTTTTTTATTAGTCAACCGTTAAATAAACTGTTAAAAACTTAAATTTGATATCATTTTTACCCTTGAATCATTCGGAATATTTTAAATATTCAAAAAAAAATGAAAAATGTTAAAGAACTGTATAGTTTTGAAAAGTTTTTTATTTCTAATTTATTTTTTTGTTTATTTATAATAAAAATGTAAATTACTTAATTTAAAATAATATAAAATGATTTAGAGTTGAAATTATTCAAAATTAAAATAATTTAAAATATAAAATATTTGAAACATTGATTGAAATGATTAAACTTTAAATTAAGTATAAAGTTATTTTAATAATTAATAAGATTAATTCTAATACATTTGGACCAACAAAAGAATACGTGGTAGATTAATTAAAAAGAAGCTTGATAGAGTCTTCTATAATGAGAGATGGAGATTAAAATTTTCAAATACAGTTGTTCGTATTTTGCCAATGGTGCATGGTGACCGTTGCTCGGTATTACTGAAGCTACATGGTTTCTTTAGATGTAATAAAGAGTTGAAGCCTTTGAGATTTGAAGCTGCTTGGTGACAGCATGAGCAGTTTAAAGACTTTCTAGTGGAATTTTGGGGACCGAATGATCAACTGGACTCCAATCAATTCATATGTAGATGGCTATTAAGGATTGGAACACTAGTCTTTGGAAACATTTTTGGAAGGAAACGACTATTGTTGGCTCAGTTAGAGGGAGTACAGAGGGCTCCTGAAGATCGGCCTTCTTCTCATTTACAACAGCTAGAGGAGAATTTTACAACTGAATATAATAAAATTCTCCTACAGGAAGAATTGTTATGGTTCCAGAAATCCCGGTCTAAATGGGTCCAATTCGGAGATAGAAATACTAATTTCTTTCACACAACAACGGTGCTCAGGAGAATAGAAATAGAACCGTGGCCTTAAAGCGCAATGATGGATCGTGGTGTGATGATCAAGGTAAGTTGAAAGCCATGGTAACAGAGTTTTTCAGCAAACTGTACTCGAGCGAAGCTGAGGATGAAGACATTGATAGTTGGTGTTCGAGATCTGAGTTTTTTCTTTGACGAACAGGGTCAACAACTTTTGGGTCAAATCTATTATGAGGAAGAAATATTCAAAGCTTTGTGTTCCATGCATCCCTACAAGGCCCCAGGACCGGATGGATTTCAGGTAATCTTCTATAAAGCAAATTGGGATGTGGTGAAGAGATCGGTATGTCACTTTATTCAAGAATCATTTGCTACGGGTTGTTTTAATCCTGCACACAGTAAAGTGTTGGTTGTTCTAATTCCGAAGGTGGAGCATCTGAAATTTGTTGCACAATTTCAACCGATAAGTTTGTGTAAGGATCGCTTAAGGCCTTATTTGGATGTAATGATAGCTCCTACACAGAGTAGCTTAGTTCGGACAAATTTGTGGTAATGTAGGAGGTCATGCATACTATGAGAAGAAGGAAGGCAATGGGTGATTTGATCAATGAAAATAGATCTAGAAAAGGCTTACGAGAGAGTAAGTTGGAAGTTTCTTAGATGGGTGCTAATGGATCCAATGTTGCCCCCAAGCTTAATTGATTTGCTTATGTTCTTTGTCACTTCTACAGAAATGACTGTTCTATGGAATGGTGAGTTATTATTGCAGTATTTTGAACCTGGGAGAGGTTTAAGACAGAGGGATCCATTATCTCCTTACCTCTTTGTGTTATGTCTTTAGAAACTTTCAGAGATGATCGAAAAACTTGCCTGCGAGGGTCTATGGCAGCCTACTTCAATATTCGGGGAGGTCCTTTACTTTCGCATCTTTTCTTTGCAGGCGACTTGGTTCTATTCGGAGAAACTACTCTTCCGCAGTGTCATGTGATAATGGAGTGTTTGGAATCCTTCTGTTTAATATCTGGTCAGAAAGTGAATGGGAGCAAATCAAAATTTTTAACTTCACCCAATGTTTCTCCTTCACAAGTATGAAGTTTAGCAAAGACTTTGGCAAATATCTTGGGTACCTATTCACTCAAAACGGGTTGGCAAGGCTGATTATCAGTATTTTGTTGATAAGGTGAGTAAAAGACTATCGGGTTGGAAATTAAACCAGCTCTCTCTTGCGGGAAGAGCAACTTTAGTTCAGTCAGTCTCAAGCTCGATTGCCACTTATTCTATACAGTGTGCCAAAGTGCCTAATCCGATTCTCAAGAACATTGGTAGTCTGAATATGAGATTCCTTTGGGGCTCTTCTGATAATAAAAAGAGAGTAAATTTGATTAAATGGAGTGAAGTCTGTAGGCCTAAGGAGGAAGGTGGCTTGGGATTTAGGAAGGCTAAGGACATGATTATTGCTCTTCTTACTAAACTTGGCTGGAAACCAATGATTGGAGATAACGGCTTATGAACTAGACTGTTGGCTGCCAAATATCTCAAAGGGGAATCTTTTCTTAAAGCTAGAAGGAAAAAACTAGCCTTGTCAACTTGGAGGAGCATTGAAGCGAGTAGAGAGGTCATTAGCAAGGGTTGTGCCTGGCTGATTGGCAATGGAAAAACAGTTGCTTTTGGAATTACAAATGGCTAGGTGAAAAAGCCCTTGTGGACACCTGTCAGGGACCTATTTTGAGAGCTACTGCGAACGAGAGGGTAGGGAATCATCTACTTAATATTGGGGAATGGGATGTACCTCGGCTAGATATGCTCCCGAAGCATATTATGAACTCAATAAGGTCGGTGATCCCTTCTATACCAGAGCAAGATAAAGCTTTCTGGTCAGCCTTTTCCAGTGGAGAATTTACTGTTAAATCAGCCTACATACAATTACGGGGAGCTTCTACTCCAGAGTTTAACTGGATGAAACTGTGGCATTTGGATATCCCCCAAGGATTAAATATTTCGTGTTTAGGGTTTCATTGCAGGAATGTTTACGAACACGATAGCAATGCTTGGAGAGAAATATCACAACAGTAGCAAGGTGTCCAAGATGTCTTGCAGAAACAGAAGACACTCTTCACGTGTTAAGGGATTGAAGCTTCGCATGATCTATGGCTGACATGAAGTCGCGCTGCTAACTCAAGTTTTTGGCAAGTGGACAGTACTAAACAATTGTTGTGGAAGAATCTGACTTTGAAAGCTTTTGTGGTTGGAATAAATGTGGAATGGTCGACGTTGTTTACCTATGTCTGCTAGTTTATATGGATTAAATGTAGCTTATGTAAGTAGGGTGGACACCATGTTGATTAGTAACCCCCCAAAGGTCTTATTCGGTCGCTGTAAGATGACTGCAGCGTTGTAGGATTTTATTACAGAATAATATTTCATCTGTTTTAGAAAAAAAAAAATGTAATTAATATTAATTCTATATTCTAGCTATAGTTTTAAACTTAAATAGTAACAGAATTACTCATTTATTAAATAATCTTGAATTAATTACCTTTTTTAAAATACTTTTTTTTTAAAAGATCATAGTAAAATACAATCGAATATACAATACAGTGCGATTAAATCATTTTTTGCCTGCTCGCACCATAGAATTTGTTTAGAAAGCATAGCAACACAATGAGAAATAATTCTCAACGTACTGCTCTCCAAAATTTGGATTGGATTAGGATCCCAAAAGAAATCTCACTTTTAATAGAATTTCTGTTTTACAATTTTGACATTTTCTTAAGTAAATTTAATATTTTTAATTTTATTAATTTCTTATTTAAAATTTTAATCTATTTATTTTGCTTTACAAGATTTAAAGATTTTTAAATTATTTATTCATTTAATATAATAAATAAATTTATATAATTACATACAGAAGACATATAAATAATAAAGATATAAAGAACAAGATAAAAACTAATTAGATCTCACAATTCTTAAAGAACTCAAACTTTAATTCTCTTTTGGCTAGACTAAAAATTTAGCAAGCCATAAGTTCAAAGAAAAAAACACAGAAGAAAAATAAAAATATATGAAGATTCAGTTCTCTCTCCCTAGCCACTCTTAGTCTATAAATACTAGATATCTTAGCTTCAAAATCTGTTTCCAAAGGAAAGTTCTCTGATTGAGTTTGATTACAATTAAACTTCTTTTCTTTTTCCACCACTTGCCAAAGAAATTGCATATCTTTTCCTTAATAATTAAAATCTTCCACTTGCCATATTTAGACTGTTTCAGTCAACTTCAACTACAAGTGATAGATCTTGACTTGAATTCCAAGATTTCTTCTGATTTTATGACTTGAACAGAATTTGCAGCTTTTAATCCATTTTGTCAATTTTCTTTCATTCACAATAAAAAATAAAAAAATATAAGTCAAATCCAAACATTAGGCACATAAAAGAATTTAAATCATGAAAAAATATGACAATTAATATGTCTAATATGCAATTTATCAATTATATAATTTTTTTTTAATTTAATGTTCTTAATGTTATTTTCTCTTTTTCCTACATTTTACTTCCCCGTCACGGTTGTGTTTTTTTTTTCAAACATAAATCTTACTATTGATTTTAATTTTAACGCTACAATAAATAATTTACATCCAAATAGATCCGTGATGTTATGTTGGCATAATTTGAAAAAATTTAAATTATAATAGTTAGAAATTACAGAAAATAATTTTTTAGATTATTAGTTAATATTTACTTCTGTTTGGTCAATAATTAAAAAGATTATTTGGTTATGTTTCATTTTCTTTTTAAAATTCTAGCTTTGCTTTTAGGATTTATTTTTTATATCTTTTCCAAAAAAAAAAAAAATTATTGATATATTTCAAATAAATTTTGACAAATAAAAATAAAAAATAAAATTAGGATAATGAACACACGCATCATTATTCTTTCCTATCAAAATATATTTATTAAAAAGAAAATAAAAATTTTAAATTTATTAAAAGGAAAACTAAAGCATTATTTTTCCTCTACTTTTATGTCAAATTTTTAATATTAGAAAAAGGTTACTTTTATTTCTTTCTTAAAATTTTAAAAATTTTATTCATTTTTAATAAATACATTTTAGTATGGTAATAAAAAACAATAATTCTAGATTCATTATCTTATTTTATAAGTTTTTTTTAAAAAAAAAAATTTATGCAAGAGCACCATAGTGACATTGTTTTTAAAAGGTCTGAGATTTTTACAAAAAAATTTAAAGATTATTGAGCAAAATGAAACTTAACAAAAAGTTTGAAATTATAAATACACTTTACCCTTTTTTTAACATTACGCTTGGTAAGAGAGGAAAAAAAAAATTTATTCGTGTATATAATTTATGAAGAGGAATTAAGTTATATACCTAATAATCTATTTGTATTTATCGTGTATATAAAGTTTTAAGTCAATTTGATATTTTTATCATCTCGATTGAGAATATAATTTTTTAATACATATTAACGGTTGAAAATTTATTATTATTGAACAAATAGTTAAAACTTTTCAATTAATTTAAAATTTAACATGTATTATTTAAGTGAATAAAGTATAAAATTTATTGGTTAGATTAGAAAAATGATATATAAAAATATAAAATTAAATTTGTTTTACAAATTAGAAAGACGATGATTCTTCATAATTTATATCCTACAATTATTTTACAGTTCAGTAAATTAAATTTAATGATTTACTTTTTTTTATATATATTTCGTGTCTCTTGAAAAGTTTAAGAATGGAGTTTGTCTCTTATTATTCTAAAATATAATTTCATGATAAAGTTTAAATTATAGAGTTTAAATTAAATTAGTTTTACAAATTAAAAGGACGATGATTCTTCATAATTTATATCCTACAATTATTTTAGAGTTTAGTAAATTAAATTTAATTATTTACTTTTTGTTATATTTCGTGTCTCTTGAAAAGTTTAAGATTGGAGTTTGTCTCTTATTATTCTAAAATATAATTTCATGATAGAGTTTAAATTATATTAAGATCATTCAAAAAATTGAGATTTTAAGTACTAATAAGAAATTGACATATAATCATTTTTTTAAAAATATTGTATTCTCAAACACTAAATAAATCATTTATATACTAAATTTAAAAAAATCTATTTTCTCACTTTTAAAATAAACTTTTATCAATTTTTTTCTCTTCTTCTTTGATAGTTTCGTTTTTGTTATAGATTTTTGAAAAATGTCAATCTTAATTAAAATGTTGTTTTAAAAAGTTAGTTTCAAATCCTTTATTTTTTTTAAATAATATTTGATTTTTACAATGTATTTTTATAAGTTAATTGTTCATTTTGATCATAATAATTAATATGGAACTAATGAGTTAATAATAATTGATTTAATAAAAATAAATTTATGATATTAATTATGCCTTCCAAATAATAAGGTGACATTATTTTAGCGACATCTTAAAACTTACTTTTTGGGACGATATTAACTTAGATTATTCTCTTCGTGATACGTCTGATTGTTTGCTACTGTATTTTAGTAATCGCATTGATAAAAACAACCAGGCCTGCAATGGTTATCCCGATAATTTAGGCACCAGGTTTTGCCATTTCTTTGCTGTTGACTAATGGCATAAGCAACATATCCTTTCCGAAATCACAATTATAAGAAACCTGAACCTAAATTGGAGAAATTAACTATGGGGCCTCCAAGCAGAGCTAATTGGAGTGCGTGGCAGAGGGAAGTCATCAGCCAGAGAACACCATAGATTCGTCGGAGTTAGGCAGAGACCATCAGTGAGATCGGTGGCTGAGATCAAGTTCAAGGACTCTTTGGGAAGGGTGACCAGGCTTTGGCTTTAAACTTTTGATACCGCCGAGGATGCAGCTCGAGCTTATGATGATGTTGTTCGGGCCTTGCGTACGTGGAGCTAATGAGCGTACCAACTTTGAGCTATCTCAGTCAGCTTCATTGCTTCGAATACGTTTGGCAACCGCGTCTCGATTGATAACATTCAGCCTTTCTCGTTCAAGGAAGTCTCGGGAAGTGATGCTGGTGGGTTTCTTGGTGCCCTCCAGACCAAGTTAATTGCTTGATGGCAAAGGGCAAAGAATCCTATCATCACCAGCTAATTCTGCTGATTCGCAACCTAGCGTTGCTTCTAACTCTCCCCTTAGCAACAACAACAAAAGCAGAGAGTCAGGATCGATAACTGTGGCTCAACAAGGAATTCTGTTCAGACTTTTTAAATCCGGATTCTAGCAAGCCTGTCCTTATCCTATATCAAGATCACGAACTTGATGATCAAGTGGCTGCAGGTCAAGTTGGAGTTCAATGGCCTCAACCTGGCCAAAGCCAAAGCCAGCATGATGTGGTCCAATGAACCGTCATTTGGAGCTTCATGGGGCACACAGATGAACCAAATACCTCCAAATAGCTTGTTTAATATCACTACTTCTACAACTGCTGCATCTTTATGGCTGCTTCCAGGGACATGCAACTGAGAATCAACGATGGGCTTGTCATGTTCAGACCAGTGCCCAATAGGGATGCAAATGAAAGCGAACAGCAAAACAAATATGGTGAGCATGCCAATGTCTCAAACTGACGTAACAACAGAGAGAAATTCTAAATGCAACTCATTTGTTTTGCCGTTCATATTCATTTGCAACTCTATTGGGCACTGGTCTGAATATGACAAGCCCACCGTTGATTCAGTTTGTGCACTGTGACAACAACGATAGAGGCGATTGTAATGGCTCTTGGGCTTACCTCTATGTTTCCTCTGTGCTTGATTGATTACAGCCAATCACTGATTCATCATGGTTAATGCAATTCTTTCATTTTCTATGTTCTGTGTAAACTGTACAACGACATTGACAAACTAATCACTTTACTTTGTGCTCATAGAATCCCAAGTAGCTAGGCTGCAATTGGAATATTTACATAGCAGAGAGACGTTTCTCTAACCTTAATAAAATAAGTTTATATTAGTAATGACGTAATTTAGAAGGAATAATCAAGTTATCAGCCACGGTTTTATAGCTCTAATTTATACTTTGCATACAAGTAAAAGTTGCTGCATTAACATTGGAAAGTAGGATTGATCCATCTTTAGACCTGCATGATAGTAACCGGTTGATATTTTAGTATTGTAACAAATATCAAGTTGCTTTGATCATCGTTACTAGTGCATAATTTCAACTAAACTCTTTGGTTAAATCTAACAATCCGATAGCTCGATCTGCTCGGCTCTGCTGTCTGCTGGATGGGGAAGTCTATTGATGAAAATTGATACTGCATTAATCCCTAAGATTCCAAGTGGAAGGACAAAGGTGTTTCAACTACCAAAGAACATATTGTTTTGATTATGGGCTGAGATTCGTGGTACTAAAAAAGTTGACAATGACCCCTTTGTGTAGTTCTTCCCAACAACTAAAAATCTGGGGTGAAACAACATAAGTTTGTCCAAAAACAGAGGTGAAAATTAATAATAAAAGCTGTCTACTAAAACTGGCTCACAAAATCCTTACACAAAGGTTTTGTTCTTATCTCCATACAGGTGATCTTATCTGTCTTTTGTTTGCTGGGAATAGCTGAATTTGGACCAAAAGCTTCTAGTGTTGGTCATCATCTGCAGCAATAACTACTTAAAAGATTTTGAGAGGGCAATCTACAAAATGCAAGACAACCAAAATGATTACTTTGATGCAGCCTTGAAAGCATCACTAACAGTTATTGAATTCTCTGGTCTTCTTCTATCTTTTGCTCATATTTGCTTTTGGCTCAACAGTTTTGCCGATAGGTTGGAACTTGGAAGCAATTCTTACATCAACTTGCTGTTTACTATTCAACCCTACTAATTTAAATGGGAATAATCGTTGGTTAAAGGCATAAAGAGAGGATAAAGAAAAAGAATTTAGAATTCTTTTGCCAATATTTTAGGAAACGAATTAGTCAAATCGTCCTTTAGATTAATAATCTGCGAGAAAATGTCTGGATGAATGAGTGGACCAAGGACTTCGTGCCTATTTCCTAGACATTTTAATGTTATTCCACAGCATAAGAAATCTAAAGAGATGGGGTGGGACCCTTTTAGCTGCCATTGGAAACAAGGTAGTATGATGGTGGTGGCTCTTACTAAAGTCATAAACGAATGGTTCTGCTTTCAGCAAACTTGGTTCTTGGCATCTGGAATCAAAATCCATTTTCCAGTGCCTGCATAGTTTGAGGAAAGTAAGATGCCATCAAAATCCATTTTCCAGTGCCTGCATAGTTTGAGGAAAGTAAGAGCCGGAGCATGGAGGGAATTTTTGTAGAAAGCCCGAGATGGCAATATGAGGTTCAGTTTTAGTGTAATTGTAAAGGTTGTTTTATTGTGACGTGGGGTTCTAGTCATAAAAACAACCTTTGGATTAATGCGAAGGAAAATTTTATATATATAATTATCTTCCGACCTCGAGTCTTGTACATTAAATTTGTCATCTAAAATGATAATATATAGTAGTTAAAATCTATTTTATGAAATCCCAAAGCATTTCCTACATGATCTTTACATGTAAACCTCCAATGTGCAGAATACCACAATTTCTAACACGGAGAATCTCTGGCAACATGTTTGTGTAGATTATAATTGCTACTTCAACTACTCAATTCCGGGGTAACTAAATCTGGTATCACCTATGAGCAATGCATGTTAAATAATTAAGTCATGTTTTTTTATGTTGACTAAGTTTGTTATTTACTTACTTTATTATCCTAATCTTTAGAAATTAATTTGATAGTGGAATGGTGGAGTAGTGAACATGGTAAAGTAGTAGTTTAATCTTTTAGTTGGTAACAAACATGAAAATAGGAGTTAGTGGGTCCAGTAGTGATTTTATTTTCTAGTTGTTGTATTGCCTATTTAAAAGCTACTAAAGTAATGAAATGTGTGTGTCAAATTTTTTCATCACTTTTGTTATTCTATTGTATCATTGTTATCAAAGGTATTCGAGTTTGGTTAAGAGTAGGGATGTAAACAGGGCGGGTACCCGTTAATTTTGGACTACCCGACCCCGAACCCAATTAATAATTACAAAACCCGAACCCTATAATTACCCGATTAATTTTTGAAACAATTACCTGAACCTTACCCTAATAAATTTTGCACTACCCGTTAAATACCGAACCCGTGTAATTACTTGATTATTTAATTTATATTTTGACAACCCGTTTAATAACCCGAACCCGAAACTCGAAACCCGACTATGAAAAAAAATTATTTTAACATCAAAAATCAAAAATATAAAATTAAATAAAAACATACATGTTCCATCATAATTAAACAAACTTTAATAGTTCAACAAGTAACTTGAAACCATTATGAGTGCATAATATATACCATAGTATTTTTAATTTGATACATTTGATTTCTTATGAAGTTATGATATATTTATGTAATGTAAATTAATTTAATCAATGATAATAATATTAAATGATTAAAAAGATGTAGACCTTAAATTGATAATTAATATTTTCATTACAATTTGTATCATATACATATACTATAGTATCATATATGTAAATGATCATATATTATAATATCATATATTATAATTATACTATAATATCATATACTATAATATGAAGTTATCAATTTATCATATACTTAAAATTTTAATTTTAATCATTGATTTTTTTGAATAAACAATGGTTTATTATAATTGATAATTTCAATTTTAAATACAATTTGTATCATATGCATGTACTATATTAGTATCATATATAATACATGTAAATGGTCAATTTGCAAGAATTACATCTTAATCAAATTTGAAACTCTTATCATTTTAATTTCAGTAGTTTTTATTTAAAATTTAAATACTTATTATCTTAAACATAATTTACTAATTTAATTTCATAATTATTTTATTATAATGTTTCATTAATTTTTTGACTAAAAAATGTTTTACTATAATTGATAATTTCAATTTTAAATATAATTTATATCATATACAAATACTATATTAGTGTGTGTGTGTATATATATATATATATATATATATATATATATATATACAAATACTATATTAGTGTGTGTGTGTATATATATATATATATATATATATATATATATATATATAAGAATTTGATTTTAACTAAATATGAAACTTTTATTATTTCAATTTCAGTACCTCGTATTTAAAATTTTAAGACATATTATCTTAAGCATAATTAACCCAATTTAATTTTATAAATATTTATTTTATTATTATTTTTTATTAATTTTTTTAGTCAACAATGTTTTATTAAAATTGAAAATTACAATTTTAAATACAATTTGTATCATATAAATATACTATGAATTGATATCATATATGCAAATGACTAATCATTAATGTGTAAGAATTGCATTTTAACTAATTATGAATTTTTTTAATTTAATTTTAGTACATTATATTTAAAATTTTAAAACTTATTATTTTAAGTATAATCAATTATTTTAATTTCATAATTATTTTTATTATGCTAATTACTAATTTTTTTTAGACACACAATTTTATTGTATAAATATTTTTTAGAACACATTATGTCAAATATAAATTATGATTTACTTGACAAGTTCATTATATAAAGATTAAAAGATGAAGGTTCAAGTCCCCACAACTTAAAAAATTATATTTTGTAAACAAAAAATAAACGAGTTCGGGTACCCGAACCCGATTAATAACCCGATTACATTAATCGGGTTCGGGTACCGGGTATCCGAGGGGTACTACCCGAACCCTACCCGAACCCTACCCGAACCCGTCACGGGTAGTAAAATTACTACCCGAACCCGATTAAAATCAGTTTATCGGTACCCGAATCCAACTTAAACGGGATGGGTAGTACCGGGTACCCGTTTATACACTACCCATTTACATCCCTAGTTAAGAGTGAGTGAGAGAGTTGCATATTTCAGCTTTTATTTTTGTAGCAGCAGCAGCAGACGATGGCCACCGACAACTTTGTTCAACCAACTATTCTCCGCTTTGATGGTTACTATGATCATTGAAACATGTTGATGGAGAATTTCTTGAAGTCTAAGGAGTATTGGTAAGTCATTTCTAATGAAATTGCGGAACCAACAGTTGGTACGACAATGACGGATGCACGAAAAATAGAACTTAAAGGCAGCGTTTGAAGGATCTCAAAGCGAAAAATTATCTCTTACAAGCAATTGATCGTTTAATCTTGGAAACCATTCTTTGCAAGGATACATCCAAACACATTTGGGATTCCATGAAGAAGAAATACCAAGGTTCTGCAAGGGCAAAGAGGCAGCAGTTTCAAGCACTTCGTTCGGAGTTTGAAATACTACAAATGAAATCGGGTGAGTCAGTCATAGACTATTTTTCACGGACAATGGCAATCGTTAACAAGATGTGGATCCATGGTGAGAAGACAGAGGATGTCGATATTGTTGAGAAGATTCTTTGGTCCATGACTCCAAAATTTAATTTTGTTGTCTACTCAACCGAGGAAACCCATGACATTGAGGAACTTTCAATTGACGAATTGCAAAATTTCTTGCTGTTTCATAAAAAAAAAAATTAACCAGCAAGACAAAAAGGAGCCAGCTTTGAAGGCTTCCACCAATTCGAATTTAGGCAAAGGAGACAGAGGTAGGGCTGTAAACGAACTAAACACGAACACGAACAAACGATTGATGTTCATGTTCGTTCGTTTATTTTTTAGTGTTGTTCGTGTTCACTCATGTTCGTTAAGGTGTTCGTTCGTGTTCGTTCGTTTATTTTTTAATACTGTTCGTTTTCGTTTGTGAACATGTTCGCGAACATGTTCATTTACGTGTTCGCGAACAAGTGTTCAGGAACCGTTCGCGAACACGTTAAATATTAATACAAATTGAAAATTAAATATTAAAAATCCTACATAAATACTAAATCCTACATAAACAATAATACAATTTGAAATCATCCAACTAAAATTCTTAAATATAACACAACGAAGTTTAAGAATTAATACATTAAAAGTTCAAAAATTAATACTAAAAATTTTAAGTATAAAATAAATAAAATATGCACCAAACACGACTTTAGTATTTTAGTATATATTATAATTATATAACATATAACTTATATAATTATATAATATAAGCAATTTTAATACTTTAATAAATTACAAACGAACAACAAATGAACAACAAACAAATACTAAACGAACAACAAACGAACATAACCGAACGAACAACAAATGACACTTTAAACGAACGAACAATAAACGAATATAAACGAGCTTGTTCGCGAACATAAACGAACGAACCACATCTCTGTTCATGTTCGTTCGTTTAATAAACGAACACAAAAAATGTTGTTCGTGTTCGTTTATTAAGCTTAATAAACGAACAATAACTGAACGGTTCACGAACGGTTCACCGAACGTTCTGTTCGTTTACACCCCTAGACAGAGAAAGAGGCAAGGGTCGCCGAAATAAAGACTGTAGAAATTCGTAAAAAAATTTTGAAGCTAGTGAATCTTGAAGGAAAGGTGAATCACTAGGTAGAGGAAGAGGTCGAGGTGATAGCCACACATCATCCACCAAAACAAAGTCAGCAGATAAGTCTCAAATTGAATGTTTTAGATGCCATTAGTATGGTCACTATCGATCAGAATGTCGTACAAACTTGTCTAAATAATGTAATGAACAGTCTCATTATGTAGAGAAAGAAGAAGAAATCTCTTTGTTGATGACTTGTTATGCTAATGAAGAAAGCAACCAAAATTTGTGGTACTTAGACATAGGTTGCAGCAATCATATTTGTGGCGACAAATCTGCATTTCTCAGAGTTAGATGAGTTTTTTCGTGACAATGTAAAGTTCGGAGAAAATTTTACAGTCAGTGTTATAGGGAAAGGAAAAGTAACAATCCAAACAAAAAAAATTCTTTTCGGAATATTACTAATGTGTTGTTTGTTTCAGATTTGATAACAAAGCTCCTTGGTATTGGCCAAATACAAGAGAAAGGATATGAAGTCTCTATTAAAGGAGGTGTTTGTAGAATATTAGATGAACAATGGGTTTAATTACTCAAGTCAAAATGACTGCAACTCGAATGTTTCCGCTGCATCTCAACAACGTTTCTCATTCCTGCTTCTCTGTAAAACTAAAGGATGTTGCATGGCTGTGGCATTTTCGCTATGGTCATTTGAGCTTTGGCGGATTGAAAACTCTACAATAAAAGAATATAGTGGAGGGATTGCCACTAATTGTTGCAGCTTCTCAAGTTTTTGAAGACTGTGTTGTTAGCAAGCAACATCGTGATCAGTTTCCAAAAGAAAAATCTTAGAGGGCTACGAAGGTGTTGAAACTTGTGCATTCTGACTTGTGTGGACCGATCACTTCAATGTCAAATGGAGGTAAACAATATTTTATATCGTTCATTGATGATTTCAGTAGAAAAATGTAGGTTTATTATTTGCATGAAAATTTTAAAACTCTTACATATATTGAATGCAAGTCTTACTCTTGTTGTTCAAAATATGACACAGGAGGAAGCATGGAACAAGCGTAGACTAGTTGTTGATCACTTCAGAATCTTTGGGTGTAATGCTTATTCCCATATTTCAGACGTGAAAAGGAGAAAACTTGATGATAAAGGAGAAAAATGTATCTTTCTTGGTGTTAGTGATCAATCAAAGGCTTATAAATTGTATAATCCTATCACTAAGAAAATTATAATCAGTCGCAATATAGTTTTTGATGAAGAAAACATTTGGCTATGGAGCAGTGGTACAGTTGGATAGCAAATTCTAGCATATTTTGATGGCACGATTGAAGAAGAAAGTTGGCAGTCCTCATAACAACAAATTTCACCAAATGAAGCTTTTAAAACTATTGAAAATTCACCATTAGGAGCAGAATCTGATGAACATATTGATGCAGCAGCAAGCTCACATCATCAACATGTTAGAAAAAGGCCTGCATGGATGCAAAACTATGAAGCGACCGGTATTGATATGTTTGAAAAGTCTCTTACATGTTATGCTCTCTTTTCAAACTGTGATCCAACAACATATGAAGCTGCTGTGAAAGAACCAAAGTAGCATAAGGCCATGGATGAGGAGATTGCAGCCATAGAAAGGAACAACACTTGGGTGCTGACAGATTTTCTAAAAGGGCAAAAAATCATTGATGTCAAATGGGTTTACAAGACAAAACTAAAAAAAAAAGGGTGAAGTTGATAAGTACAAGGTGCGTTTGGTATCTAAAGAGTACAAGTAAGAGTTTGGTGTGGATTATAAAGAGGTTTTTGCTCCTATTGCAAGGCATGATACAATCAAAATGGTGGTTGCATTCCCAGCCCAAAATTTATGGCCTATCTTCCAGTTAGATGTTAAATCGACATTCTTGCATGCTGATTTGGAAGAATAGATATCTATCAATCTGCTGTTTATATTAAGTCTAGAAGTGAACATAAAGTATATAAATTAAAAAAGACATTATATGGACTAAAACAAGTTCCACAGGCTTGGTATAGTCGCATAGATGATTATTTCTTAAAGAACGATTTTGAAAAGTGTTCGTACAAATATACACTTTATGTTAAAATTGGTGGAGGAAAAATCATCATTGTTTGCTTATATGTAGATGATCTTATATTTACTAGAAATGATAGTGTCATGTTTGATGATTTCATTAGATCTAAGATATTAGAATTTGATATGTTTGTTTTGGGTTTGATACATTATTTTCTTGGTAATGAAGTTGAGCAATCTACTGGTGGTATTTTTATCTCTCAAAAGAAATATATGCAAAAGATTTTAGACAGTCTTGAGATGAAGAATTGTAATTCTGTGAATACACCAGTAGAATGTGGTTTGAAGTTAACCAAGGATCATGAAGGAAAGAATGTTGACAGTACTCTCTACAAGCAAATTGTTGGGAGTTTAATGTACTTGACAACTCTAGGCCTGACATAATGTACTCTATGAGTCTCATTAGTAGATACATGGAGAATCCAAATGAGGTGCATCTACTAGTTGCCAAAAGAATACTTCGCTATTTGCGAGAAACTACTAAGTTTGGTTTGTTCTCAAAAAGAGAAAATTAATGGAACTGGTAGGCTATTTTGGTAGTGATTTTGTAGGGGACTAAGATGATAGGAAAAACACACCAAGATATACTTTTATGTTGGGTTCAGGGGCTATTTCGTGGTCTTCCAAGAAGAGCCAATAGTTACATTATCAACTATTGAAGCTGAATTTGTTGTTGCTACCTCATGTGCATGTCAAACCACTTTACTGAGAAAAATTCTTGAAACTCTGCATTTCAAGCAAGAGGGATCTATTACAATTTACTGCGACAATAGTTCAGCCATAAAACTCTCCAAAAATCTGTGCTACATAAACGAAGCAAACATATAAATGTGAAACATCATTATTTGAGGGATCTCACAAATGATGGAGTCATTAATTTGATTTACTGTAGGGAGTGAAGACCAGATAATTGACATTTTAACCAAACCTCTTAAGCTAGATGTATTTCAGAAGTTGAGAAAACTGCTTGGTGTTTACAAGTTAAATTAAACTGAATGTTTGCAAACTTTCAGTTTAAGGGAGGGATTGTTAAATAATTAAGTCATGTTTTTTTATGTTAACTAAATTTGTTATTTACTTACTTTGTTATCCTAATTTTAGGAATTAATTTGATAGTGGAATAGTGGAATAGTGAATATGGTGAAATAGTGGTTTAATCTTTTAGTTGGTAACAAACATGACAATAGGAGTTAGTGAGTCCAATAATGGTTTTATTTTCTAGTTATTGTATTGTCTATTTAAAGGCTACTAAAATAATAAAATGTGTGTATCAAATTTTACTATTACTTTTGATATTCTATTCTTATCTTTATTATCAATGCATACATCCTAAAGTTCAGAGTGATAATTCTAAAAGCAGTAAAGGACATTCTTTTCAGTTTTCAGATCATTTACCTGTCCTTGAATCAAATGAAGAATAAATGCCAAATATCCAAATATACAAAGATGGAAACAAGCTCAGACTAGAGTGAAGAATTTGGACTATAGAGTTAGAGATGTTTAACCTGTATTAGATAAAGGCGTTTAATTAAATAGACTTCTAGAATGATATAACAATGGCATAATATTCAGCACATGGATAGTAGAATTGGAAAGTTGAAAGAGCAAACAGTTAGTTTGTTTTCGCTTCAATAATCACAGGGTGCATCGAGTGCTTTTCTCTTCAGGTGCTGCAGTGATGCAAGATTTGACACATTGTTCTTGTTTCCCACGTTGTAAGTGCGAGGATGCTTCTCTTCCATGTTTCAAAGATTTAAGTATTAGATGCCATGCATAACAGAAAGAGGGAAGAGAGTATAATTTCTCCTGTACGCCTAATCAGAATATGCCAACATGAATTATGTGTAGTGATGTTACTGACCATTAAATCTTGACTGGAATGAAAAGCCATAGTCTAATAATCCAATAGAGCCTAGAAAAATACGGAAATGAAAAGCTGGTCGACATGCATTGATGCTTGTATAATTTGCAAGAGCCTAGCAAAGGATTCCACTTCCCAAACTAATCTCCATTTGTTTGTAAGGATCAGTCAAAAGTATGTGAAAAGAGGAGAATAATTATTAAACTATTGTCAAAGTCGGTTGCTTAAAGTGTTGATATGATTTGAAGAATTTAATCTTGCTTTCTTCGCACTTATTCCGGTCTACATCTATTTAGATCTACAGAAGCTTGTCTCAGTTGTGCTAATAGGAAAATTGTTCACAAAGGGACAGAGGTAGCACAGCCCTTACCTTGGCTCTTTGACTACTGGATTTAATGGCAGAATTGAAGAGCTGTAATGAATGGAAACCTTTTATTGTAATGATAGCTATTGATTTTTCTTTTGCGGTGGTGAATATTCTTCTTAAGAAAGTCCTTGATGAAGGGATGAACCATTTGGTCCTCATTACATTCCGGCTGTCAATTTCTACAATTTTCTTGGCCCCTATTGGCTACTTTTGGGAAAGGTATGTAAGAGCTCCCCAGTTTCCATTCTACTACTTTTTCTTCTATAGTATAGTGAGCCAAATTCTGATTTCTTGACTGTGTTTAGCTTTAGCCATTCTGCCATTGGTTTCTTGAGCTTCTTAGGACTAAAATGCTCGTTTATTTGTGAACAACTTGGATAGCTTTACATGGCCAAGTTTGCTTTCCAAAAGTATATCTTTGTAATTTAAACAGAAGCTGATGATCTGATGATGTTTGACTGCAGGAACATCAGACCACAGCTCACACTACGCATTTTATGTTACCTCTTCTGTACTGCAATCGTCGGGTTAGTTATACTGAACTAGATTCATGGATTTCCTTCTAGCCTTGTTGCTAATAATATAACAGGCACAGCTTAATTACAATACCTTGTAGGGCTTCACTAACGCAGTACTGTTTTCTCCTTGGAATTCAAAATACATCTGCTACATTTGCATGCGCCTTTGTCAACATGGTGCCGGTGCTCACGTTTTTAATGGCGTTACCATTTCGGTATGGATGCAAATTCTCTTACATTATAGTACTATGTTCTTCTGCAAAACTTAGTAATAATCCCTGCATGGTAATTTATTCCGCAGGATAGAAACTGTGAACCTCAAAAGCAACAGTGGGAGAGCCAAAATACTAGGTTCAGTGATCTGTGTTGGAGGTGCCTTGCTATTAACACTTTATAAAGGAATGCCTCTATTCAATCACCCACAGTCACAGGCCATGGCTCCAACCATGGCAAAAGGAATCAAACTGAGCTCCTCTAGAAGGGCAGAGAGGTGGACCATGGGTTGCCTAGCTTTGATCGTAGGAACCTTGTTGTGGTCTTCATGGTTTATCATTCAATCACACGTAGGCAAAAGATACCCCTGCCAATATTCCAGCACTGCAGTCATGTCTTTCTTTGGAGCAATTCAATCAGCTATCTTAAGCTTGTCTACAAGCAGGGACCTTTCTATGTGGGCTCTGAAGGGCAAAGTGGAAATCATAACTGTCCTCTATGCTGTAAGTCTGCTCTTCTTTCAATAAGTGAAGTTTATCTAGAGTTTTTATGGAAGGTATAAGTAAAAATAGATTGAGTTTTAACCTCTAAACAGGCTTTGGGTCGAGGAGTAGGGAAGGTTGGCCTAGGTTTATGCTGCCTTATAGGCTGGGCTAGCATTAGACATCTGTTTTTCTCAAGTACCGTCAAAAAAAAAAAAAAATTTCCCATGTTGCTATTCAATTACAAAAGTAGGGGCATAGATTCAAACTTCAAGTCCAGGTAACTTTTTAGGATTTTTATATTTCCTGGTTGCAGAAATTCGTTCTACTGGGGACTCTCTCCATGTAAATCATCCAAAAAATTGCAGAAAACCAAAATAGGAAACATTGCGGACAGCATTAGTGTTTTCCCTTCCTTGAATTAACAATCCATGTAGACTCCATAAACCATAATGTTGAAAACACTGCAGACAGGTGTTTTCCATTTCCTTGGTTAACAATCCAAGTCGGTTACACAAATCAAAATGGAGAACACTGAAGACAGCATTAGCGTTTTCCATTCCCTGAATTGACATTACTGTATATGATTATGATGGGGGCTTTAAATAGCTTACTAGAAACTTTTGCATAAGATTATGATGGGGGGGCCGCTAAACAACTGAGGACCAAATAGGCTCAAATCTGTCTATTGCTATACAATGCTTGATGCCCTACTCCTGAGCTTCTTCCTTGATTAGCTTGCTATTGTTTTGTGAATGCAGGGAATGGTGGGCTCAGGCTTGTGCTTTGTGGGCATGGCGTGGTGTGTCAAGAAGAGGGGTCCCGTCTTCACAGCAGCCTTCAGTCCTCTTGTTCAGATAATGGCAGCCATGTTTGATATCCCCATCCTTCATGAACAACTCAATCTTGGGAGGTTAATTATTCTAACTAACCAATAGATCTACTTATATACAATCTGATAAATACTCATTTTCTAACTTTCTTCCTGGCATGCACTCAAATGAACAGTTTGCTGGGTTCCATTGTTGTCATCATTGGACTGTATGTTCTTCTCTGGGGCAAGAACAAAGAAATGCAGAATTATGCGTCAAAAATTGCTCAAGAAGCCAAAGAGATCAGAGAACAAGAGACTCAGTTACCAGTCATCACAGTTTCTTGTGATTCAAGTTGTCCCGATGCAAAGTAACAAATTGCTGCCCACCCTCAACTTCATTCATGTAGTATTTAAAGAAACTATATGTTTCTACTTCTCTTGTTCAGTTGTTCCACAACATAGAGAGTTATGATATGCAACAACATTTGTCAAATAAAATTAAGGAAGAAATTCGACATTGTAAGTGGAAATTAAACCTTCTCACTATCACCCTATCAGTATTTGTATTGTATATATATGGAGGGATTAAGGAGTCTTAATTAAAGATATATTTGTGTGTATATATTTATATATATATATATATATATATATAGAGAGAGAGAGAGAGAGAGTTCTTCTCCTTTAATCATTCTACTTCCATCTTAACACTTAAAACTTTGCTTCTTAGGGAAAATCACTTAACAGTACATCCTCATAGTTAAATTCAATGCTGGCAACCCATGCCATACGAGGAAAGTGTCACAACATAAAAGGGTGATCTCCGTAGTTTGATGTGTTCCTACAACCGAATTAAATAGTGCTGCTTCACATGGCAAAAGCATACTTTTGACTTAAGGTATAGGGCAACAATGTCGGTGATGGATTCTCCAAGACTCCTGAGGACAAAAATAGCTCTGCAAGGAAAAATAAAGTAAGAGAAGGTTGGAGTTTGACACTACAACGGGCACTCTGACAGTCAAGTCAGTAGGTGTTGGGAATAAGGAAAGGAAATGTAAACAAAATTGTATATGCATTTATCACTTTTATATATATTATAAGATTTTTTTGAATTAAATGTCTCATGTTTCTTAAGATAATTTTAAAAAAAATTTTACATACCTCTGTCTGCGGTGAGAGTCAATAAAAAAGAAGTCATTACAAAAGCTCATGTGAAAGCAAATAATTTTTTTTTTTGAAAATAGGTTTTTCTTTTACTCTGATTTCTCTTTCATATACAGAGTAAATGAAAATTACCGTATATTTTTCTTAGAGAGAGAACCTATTTTTATTTTAGTAGATAAATACCACCCTCAACCATGTCCATCTTGTGGGTGGATGTGGTTTCTTAATTTTAGGAATAGTAGCTCCTAAATTTTAGGGATCGTGGATAGTAACATAACATTAACTTCCATTAGATTTAATCAAAGTCACACATCATAAGTTTATCTTACATTCTTCCACTTGGCTCGATTAAAATCTTTATAATGGAAGTTAATTTCTTATTTCCCATCATTATACCATGATATAAAAATTGCTCATCGTGAGTTATGACAGTTATGTTCTAATTTATAAAATACTCCCTTCCATATACTACAATACCTATAATTTATTATATTAGGTCTTTAATTATATCATAATTTCATTATGGTCTATAATAATGACTTGTTAAGTCTTTTCCTATTAATATAAAATAATAATGTATACATAACATCATAGAATAAGAAAACATAAAAGTGTCAGAAACATATCATTGAACTCAAAATGTCACTATAAAACATCATTATAATCAAGACTAATATGTTGAATGGATATTGTTTGTTTTTGAACTTCCTCCTTAACGGCAAAATACTTTAATTCCATATACTTAGCACCTCTAGAGTATTTGTCGTTCTTCGAGAAGAATACTGCTGCGGAGTTATCACAGTAAATTTTCAGTGGCATGGTAATGGTGTCGACAACCCCAAGTCCTAAAATAAAGTTCCGCATCCATAATGCATGAATTGTAGCTTCAAAGTAAGCCACAAATTCTGCTTCCATTGTGGATGCAACAGTGACAGTTTGTTTCGCATTTTTCCATGAAACTGTTCCCTCTGCTAATAGAAATAGATAACCAAAAGTGGAATTCCTGCTGTCAAGACATTCAACAAAGTTTGAATCCGTTTATCCGACTACTTCCAATTGATCGATCTCTTATATGTGAGCATGTAATTCTTTGTTCTTTGCAAGTACCTCAAAACTTTCTTTGCAGCTTTCCAGTGATCAATTCCAAGATTATTTTGATACTTGCCTAACATCCCAATCGCAAAACTTATATCCGGTCTAATACAGGTTTGCAGGTACATCAAACTTCCAACAATAGAGGCATAATGAATTGATTCCATTTCCTTTCGTTCTAATTAATTCTTTGGGCACTGCATGAGACTAAATTTATCACCCTTCTGAATGAGAACTACATCAGGTAAACATTTACTCATGTTAAACTTTTCGAGAATTTTATTGATATATGCTTTCTAAGAAAGACCTATTATTCCTTATGATCTTTTTCGGAATATTTCTATTCCAATCACATAAGAAGTCTCTCTCATATCTTTCATCTCAAAATTCTCAGATAGAAAATTTTTAGTTTATGTAGTATACTTAAATCATTTGCTGTAAACAAAATATCATCAACATATAAGACTAAAAATATAAACTTTCACCCACTGATTTTTTGTTATATACAATGATCAACAGTATTTTCCTTAAAACCAAAAGACGCAATAATGGTATTGAACTTAATGTACCATTGTCGGGAAGCTTGTTTTAGTCCATATGTTGACTTCTTAAGTTTACACAGACCTTTACTTCCTATGGAAAAACCTTCAGGTTGATCCATGTAAACTTCATCTTCTAGATCTCCATTCAAAAAGACAGTTTCACATCCATTTGGTGTAACTCCAAATCATATTGAGCCACCAATGTCATAATTATTCTTAGTGAATCTTTCTTAGATATAAGAGAGAATGTCTTTGTATAATCAATGCCATCTTTTTTAGTATAACCCTTGGCAACAAGTCTGGCTTTATAATGTTGTACCTTACCTTTTGAGTTGCATTTGGCCTTAAAGACCCATTTACAATCGACTCTTTTACATCCCTCAGGCAATTCAACAAAATCCCAAACTTTATTTTTGTTCCATCAATTTTAACTCTTCCTTTATAGCATCAATCCATTTAGCAGATTCTGAACTCTCTATGGCTTGTGAAAAGATAACTGGATCTTTATTAATCCCAATATCAAAGTCTGATTCCTGTAAATAAATCACATAATCTTTTGGAATAATTGATCTCTTTTCCCTTTGAGATCTCCTTAACATTATTCCTTGTGATTAATTTGTATTCGACCTTTCTTCACTAGGTGAAATATCAAATCCTTGATCGTCATAGGGTCTGACATTAGACTGTGGAGGTTTATCATTGTTCAAATGTCGACTAACATTATTGTCACGTTCCACAAGTGTTGGGACAACATTAATGTCAATTGTGGATTTTAGATTAATAATGGATAAAGGTACATTCACCCTTATCTCTTTTATTTTCACATCTTGACGTTCTACACTCCCACTGACTTTAATATTCTCAAGGAATATAGCATTACCAGTTTCAATTACTCTCGGATTATGGTTTGGAGAGTAAAACCTATATCCATTGGATTTCTCAGGATAACCAATAAAGTATTCACTTACTGTTCGATAATCCAATTTTTTTCTCTTATGGAAATCCAACATTGTTGTCACCTTCCACAAGTGTTAGGACAACATTAATGTCAATTGTGGATGTTAGATTAATAATGGATAAATGTACATTCACTCTTATCTCTTTTATTTTCACATCTTGACGTTCTACACTCACACTGACTTCAACATTCTCAAGGAATTTAGCATTACTAGTTTCAATTATTCTTGGACTATGGTTTGGACAGTAAAACCTATATCCCTTGGATTTCTCAGGATAACCAATAAAGTATTCACTTACTGTTCGAGAATCCAATTTTTTTCTCTTGTGGATTATACACTCTTATTTCTGTTGGGCAACCCCAAACATGTAAGTGCCTTAAACTTAGTTTCCTTCCCGTCCACAATTCAAAAGGTGTCTTCTGAACCGCTTTGGTTGCAACTCTATTCAATAAATAAGTTGTGCTTTTCAGTGCATGCATCCACAAGGATTTGGATAAGGAAGAGTTACTCATCATGCTCATAACCATACCCATTAAGGTCCGATTTCGCCTTTCTTCTACATCATTTTGTTGAGGTATACTTGGCATAGTATAATGTGCACATATGCCACATTTTTTGAGGACTTTAGCAAAAGGATCAGGACATTGTCCCGATTCATCGTATTTCCCATAGTATTCACCACCTCTATCAGATCTTATGATTTTCACTTTTCTATTTAATTGTCTCTCAACCTCATTTAAGAATATTTCCAAAACATTTACAGAATGAGACTTTTCGTTAAGTAAATAGATATATCCATAACGTAAATAATCATCAATAAAAAGTAATGAAATACTTTTCTCCACTAAGGGATGGAACATCAAAAGATCCACATATATCAGTATGTATTATTTCAAGAAGCTGTGTGCTTCTTGTGGCTCCTTTATTGGTATGTTTGGTTTGCTTTCCCTTTATGCAATTCAAGCAAGTTTCAAGATAGGTAAAATCTAGATTTTGTAAAATTTCATTCTTTACCAATCTTTGTAACATTTCTTTGGATATATGACCCAAACATTTATGCCACAAATAAGCAAAATTTTCATTAAGCATGCTACGTTTTGAACCAACATTACCATGTGTGATATGCATAGATTCAGTGAAAACATTATCAAGTTTTATTTTATATAAATCATCAATAAGAAAACCCGATCCATAAAGAATAGAGTCTTTATATAGAGTAAAACTTACAGAACAAAAATTTATATAAAAACCACAACCGTCTAATTTCCCTAAAGAAATAAGATTCCTAGAAATTGAAGGTACATAGAGTGTATCATAAAGGTCCAACTAATATATGGTATCCAAGATCAATCTATAAGTCCATATGCCTTCAACAGGGGCCTTCATACTAGACCTGACAATTCGTGTCTCCGTGTCATGACACGACACGACACGAATTATAAAACGTGCATAAAAC
The DNA here is from genome assembly GCA_033439115.1 of Firmiana major. Lineage (NCBI taxonomy): Eukaryota > Viridiplantae > Streptophyta > Magnoliopsida > Malvales > Malvaceae > Firmiana > Firmiana major. The sequence goes on from CM065897.1 coordinate 85,978,439, forward strand.
GTAAATATGAACACGACACGTATTTTATACTTGTGACACGTGACACGACACGATTGACACGTTATAATTATCTGTGTCACACAACACGACATGACACGATAAACATGAAAAAAATATAACTGACACGATTAAACACGACACAAATAGATACGACACAGATGACACAGTTAAAAATAAAACATAATCAAAAATAAAAAAATCATAATATTTACTGATTTACAACAATAATTTAATTTACATACATTCAAATATTATTAACAAATATAACATAATAATAATATTCAATTCATTCCATTCATAATATTTATTTAAAATTACAAAATATACAAACAAAACATAAAGAGTTAACATTAAGTCAAAAAACATAAATAGTCAACAAACATTCAAACATTAAATTCGCAAATACCAACTCAACACAATGCAAGAAATAACAATTTAAGAAAACATGTTTCGCGTGTCGTGTACGTATTACACGTGTATTCGTGCAACACGATTTAAGAAAACGTGTTTTCGTGTCTTATATGTATTTAGCCGTGTCAGACACGGCTAAACATGAAAATTACCTGTCAAAATTAATGTCGATACGGTTAAACATGAAACACAAATTTTTCAAACACGTACATGATTTTTTCGTATCGTGTCACTCGTGTTGTGTCTATTTCATACGATTCCCGACAAATAGAAAATCATTTCTTGGATTTGTGATTCGGATCGTAAGGAATCCTTGTATAGAATTGGTAACATGTTGTAGCACCAGAATTTAGCCACCAGGTATTATTAGGAACTTCACTTAAATTTGATTCATAACATACAAAAGTATTGAAAATACTTTTCTTTTCGAACCAAGGTTTTCGTTTATGATAGTCTTTCTAATAGTGCCCAACTTTCTTACAAAAATGACACTTTTCTGTCATCTGTTCCTTCCTTTCAGTCTGATAATCATTAGCAGATCTTTTCTTCTTCTTGAACCTTTTGGCTTTGAATCCTTTAACATTTCATATTCTTACTAAGCTAACAGAATGACTCTTTTGACTCTTAAGCCTTGCTTCCTCTTGTACAAACCTATTGGCCAATTCATTAACATTTCACTTGTCATTTATAGTGTTGTAGTTAATTTGAAAAGACTCATATTCAGGAGGTAATGAGTTCAAAATAAACTGAACAAAAAACAAGTCATCTACTGCTAAACCCAATGACTTAAGTCTTGCAGCAATGTTAGTCATCTCGATGATATGTTGTTACATGTTTATTGACCCATTATACTTCATAGTCGTAAGCTCAGCCATTAAGGTACCAGCGAGTGACTTATCTGTAGAACGAAATCTTTCTTCCACAAAACTTATATATTCCTTAGCATTCTCAATTTGTGGAATCGTAGTATTAATGTTGTTGGCAATGGTCATTCGCAGAAACTTTAAGCATAATTTGTTGCTTCTTTCCCATGCAGCATGATGTGCCTTCTCTGTCTCACTACTTGTATCCTTATTAGCAGAAGGTTTGTCCTGAAGGAGAGCCAAGTCGAGATCCAAAGCTCCTAAATGGAAATAAACTTGCTTTCGCTATTCTGAGAAGTTCATGTCATTAAACACAACAACAGATGACGCATGTAAATTAATTGCAATAACTGCAAAAACATAACAATAAAGCTCACATTTAATCATGATGAATTCAATAAAACAATCATTAAGATATATAGTAGTTCTCTTTTGGGTAGATACTACAATATATATGCATTAATATACATAACACAAATATAAAGTAAAATTCATTTGAGTAAATTTTACAATATATTTTCTTTTAAATGAGTTAAATGTCACTTTAATGGGTAACTAAATATTTAAAATTGAACATATCTTTCATCTTTAGATAATTAACATATTCAATTAAAATATTAATTCACCTCCTTTAATATCATTAATTACTGAATAATAAATTTACCTTTGGATAAATTTCTTAAGTTCTTGCAATTAACGAAAACTTATTTATTTATTTATTTTAAGTAAACACTTGTATATATATATATATATTTTTTTTTGGTGAGAAAAAAGATGCATTAGAAATTAACCAGTTCCCAAATTTGGGTTACAACAAGTAGTTCTGATAGTTTTATGACCCATACGGTCATATAGCAAATTAAGCAAAATACAAGGAGGGGGAGTATCGAAAATCATGAAGGAGCTATCATCTTTGTTTCCCATCTTCGCTAATAGATCTGCACAATTGTTAGCTTCTCTGAAGATGTGGTTCACCTTGACATTCCTCAGCTTTTGCAAAAGCACCCTGCAATCAGAGACCAGAGCAAAATGAGAATTTGAAATATTAACTCCATTAGTAACATACCTCATGGTATTGATGGAGTCGACTTCAACAATCAGATTGTGGAAGCCCTTCTTGACTGCTAATTGTAAACCGTCTCGCAATGCCTAGAGCTCAGCAGTAAAACTAGTCGCATAGCCAATGTTTCTCGTGAATCCGCTGACCCAATTACCATTAGAATCCCTGAAAATACCACCCGAACCTGCTTTCCCGGGGTTCCCTAATGAAGAACCGTCTGTATTCAATTTGAGGAAACTAGGTGGTGGTGGTTGCCAGCAGACCGTGGTGGTAGAGTTGGTTTTATTGTTCGGTTCTGGACCTGTGATTGCCCAGAACTCTTTAACTTTAACCTGTAGCTTATTCCACCATGCTTCAGATTGCTCCAACGTGTTCTCAAAAATGAGTTTATTTCGATTTAACCAAATATGCCATACAACAAAAGAGAAAATAATGTTCCAAGGAATATTCCCAATATGAGATATGTCTTGGTACTGGATATTTTCAGCAATCCAGTCTTTGAATTCACGTGAGAAAGATCTTTGCAATTTAATAAGGATACCAATTAAATCCCACATTTCCTTGACAAAAATGCAGTTTCTCAAGCAGTGCTCAAGTGTCTCTGTCTCCACATTACATCTGGGGCAGATTGTAGCAACTTGTAATCCTTTTGTCGCTAAGCAATGTCTAGTAGCTACTTTCTCATGGTTACAGAGCCACATAAACAATTGGATCTTTGGGGGGGATTGGATTCTCCAAATGTTTTTCCAAACCTGATTGGTTGCAGTATGTGTGTTGATTGTCAGGTTGTAGGCAGAGTTCAAAGTAAAGTTACCATCATGAGCAAGTTTCCAGATGATAGCGTCCCTGCTATGACTTTCCATTTGGAGAGGCGTTGCTTTAATCTTCAAAAGAATTTCTTCTGGTAATGGTGTGCTAATATCTTCAAACCTCCAATCACCTTGATCATTGATGTAATCTTTAACAACCTTCCCCTCCTCTCCATCACTCCATGGACCAAAGATTATTGTATTCAGTGGGCCAAAACCTGTCCAGTCATCTTTCCAAAATCTAACTTGTTCCCCTGATCTCACTGACCACTTCATTCCTTTTTCAATTAGATGAGCTCCCTTGCGCATTCCTGACCACACTGGAGAGCAAGCTTTCCTGATAAAGGTTCCATTTCTTGAGTATTTAGCTTGTAAAATCTTTGCCCACAAACTGTCATTTCCTGTCATGAACCTCCACCCTAATTTGGCCATATTTGCTTCATTGAGTTTGACCATATCCTTTACCCCAAGACCCCCTTTTTCTTTGGGCAATATGACGATGTTCCAGTTAACCAAATGAATCTTTTTATGGTTCTCAGAATTTCCCCACAGAAAATTTCTAGTGATCTTGTTGATCTCATTACATGTGCTCATAGGTAGGCTGGTACCTTGCATGTAGCACATGGGTATTGAGTTTAATACAGATTTAGCAAGAGTGGTTCGTCCTGCCATAGAGAGTAGTTTGGATTTCCAGCCTGCTAACTTTTCCTTGACTTTATCAATAACAAAATTGAAATTTGAAGCTTTTCGTTTCTTGGAGATAGGGAAACCCAAGTATTTCCCTAAGTCTTCTGCATATCTGATCCCCATAATATCACTCAATGTATCTTTAATGTCGATATTGACATTCTGAGAAAAGACTATGGAGGACTTTGAAGTATTGACCTTTTGTCCTGAGACTTTGCAGAAAGAGTCGAGTTCTTTTAAGATGGTTCTACATGTTTTCTCTGAAGCACGACCCATTAAAATAAGGTCATCTGCATAGAACAGATGAGAGACTTTTGGTCCCCCTTTGGATAGCTGTAAAGGTTCCCATTCATTAGCTTCACATGCCTCATGGATTTTTAAAGATAGGAATTCCATGCATAAAATGAACAAATATGGGGATAGAGGGTCTCCCTGCCTTACTCCTCTCGATGGTGTAATGACTTCACTTTGTTCTCCATTAATTAAGACGGTCATGTGCGATGTGGATATGCATGTGATAATAAGGCGAATCCATTCAGCAGGGAACTCGAAAAAAGTAAGGACTTCCTTGATGAAGCTCCATTCCAATCGATCGTACGCTTTCTCGAGATCTATTTTTATCATCATCTGACCACTTTTTCCTTTCTTCCTTTTAAAGGAATGAATGATTTCCTGAACAATAACAACATTGTCTTGAGCCCTTCTTCCATTGATGAAACTGGCTTGAAGTGGGTGAATGATTCGAGAAAGAATGGGCCTCATCCTATTGACAATCATTTTTGAGATGATTTTGTAGCTTGTGTTACAAAGTCCAATAGGTCTGAATTGAACTATGCTTTTCGGACTTTGGACTTTCGGGATTAAACAAAGAAGGCAATCATTGAGCTTATCCGGGATCTGCCCCGATGAAAAGACTTGTTTCACCAACTGTGATATCGAAGGACCCACAATGTCCCAATACTTCTGGTAAAATATGGGGTGTAATCCATCTGGACCAGGTGCCTTAAGAGGTTTCATGGCTTTAACAGCTTTGAGGATTTCTCCTTGTGAGACCGGTAGCATCAGGGTCTCCTTTTCATTCGGCGACAAGGTGTTAACAAAGTTACTATTAATAGAAGCTAACCAGGAACTTGACTCCATGTCTGTTTTGAATAGATTTTGAAAATGTCCTGTGATCATATCTTTGATCTCTATTGGGTTATCGACCCAAATACCCAACATATTTTTGAGAGCTAAAATTTTGTTATTCCGCCTGTGCTGAATAGTGGAAAGGTGATAATACCGGGTGTTCCTATCACCATCCGAGATCCAATCTACCCTAGACTTTAGTGCCCAAAACTCTTCCTCCAATTTGAGGATATGGTGATATTCATCCACAAGAGATTCTTCCAAATGTGTTAACCATGCATTATTTGAATATGGTAGGGCTCTTTGAACTCCTTCTAATATTTGCCGAAGTTTCTTTTTCTTGTGAAAAATGTTACCAAAAGTATTTTTATTCCATTGTGAAACATAATCTCTAAACAGTGGAATAGCTGTGAGTAAATCATTGTTAGCTTCTTCCCAAGTAGCTTGAACTAAACCCTTGAACTCCATATGAGAAAACCAAACGGTTTCCAACCGAAATGGTCTTCTTCCAAACTGATGGTTTCTGGGGCATGTATCAATCAATAGAGGATTATGATCAGAGTGGAGTTTCACAAGATGAAAAACTGTGGTATTAGGAAAGTTAATTTTCCAGTCACTGTTAGCTAGAGCTCTATCTAACCGTTCTCTTATGACTTGACCATGATGATTCTTATTTGTCCACGTAAATTGAGATCCAACATAACCCATATCAATCAAGCCACAATTAATGATACATTCTGAAAATTTTCTCGCCCTAGTTTGGTTTATAGGTCTACCTCCAAATTTCTCGGAATCACTAATAACTTCATTGAAATCTCCTAATACTAGCCAAGGCAGCGTATGAGATTCCGCAAAGAGTGGGAGTTCCTCCCAAAGTTTTTTCCTAACATCATACCTTGGTCTAGCATAAACAGTAGATAGGATGCAAGAACAATCACGATTATTAAACTGGATATTGGGTAGGGAGATTACCTTGATTGTGGCATGAATAACTTGTGCATTGGAGTAAAGGATATCAATTTTCACCTCTGTTGAATGCCAAAGTAACCAGATTCCACCTGCCAATCCATCTGCGTCAACTCTGTAGGATTTGTCAAATCCTAAAGAGTTACTGACTTTTACGGCTCTGTCGCTGCTCAGTTTTGTTTCTACAATGACTACAACACTTGGGTTATTAATTTTCATAAGCTCTTTGAAGGCTCTTTTGAATTCAGCACTGCCTGCTCCCCTAGCATTCCAGAATAAGAATCTCATTGGGAATGTTTCAAGAATGGTTTGGTTGAGAAGCCAGTTGGCTAGTTCCGGCGAGCACATGATCTCCCCCGAAGTTGTCCTGCATATCACACTCGGTGATAGGTGATGTTGTGGAATTATCATCAATTTGTAATTTCTCCTGATCATCCCATCCGTCTTGATACTTTTGATCACTAAAGTGATTGGGTTCACTATTGCCTGTGTTGTGCACAGAGATGCTGTCTGTTTCTCTTCTTTTATCTCCAGCATCTTCACTGTATCTAAGAATATTTGGTTCATTTGGATTTGGCCGAGTGATGGGAGCGGGACTACTTGGCTGGGTGATGACACTCGTGATTGTTCCTGTAACATCCCTATAAATGGTTGAATCTCCTGTAGATCCACCGCCACAATCAGGTTGTTCCAGGCCTTCATTACTTTTTTCACATCCCAGTTGAAGTCTTGATTCTGTTGCCCGAACAGTATTTCCATCGCCGATTTCAGACTTATTGCTTCCTCTCCTAAGAGTAGGTATTTCATCTCCAGATCCGACCAATTTTTTGAGGGGTTGTCCATTGCTGAGAGCACTGTTTATTTTTGTGGCTCGGTAAGATCTATCAAAGTTCATAAGGTTTTTCTCTTTTGCTGTCTGTGTTCCGCTCCCAAAAGTAAAAATCAATTTGCTTCGTTCTAATCCTGTTAGGGGTGAACTAGGACAAGGAGCTAATTTCGAGTCTTCCCCTGTTGTTGACAGGATATTTCTCTGACTATTGCCAGTAGACTTGATTTGACTCCCAGTTTTCACGCCTTTTGCAGGTAGCCGTTGGAGCTCTTGTGTCCTCTGGTCTGACAATTTCTCTTTCCCTTTCTCTCTTGTAACGCGGGTCGGGTTATTGGGTGGTTCTTCTTCACCCGTATTGGGACTCTTCCTTGGCTTATGTTTCCTTCTGGAAACTAACATCCATGGTCCGGGTCCATCGTTGTCCTCCGCTTTTGCTGTCTCTTTACCATCCTCCTTAATTTCAGCTCCAACCACTTCCTCAGTTTCTTTATCTTTACTGCAATTTTCTTTCCTGTGGCCTATGATACCACATTTGAAGCAGAGGTTAACTCCTTCATAAAGGATTGGTTGGATAATTTTTCCGATTCTGATTTTGGGGAGTAATGGTCTATCCAGATCGACCTGAATGCAAATTCTCGCATACCGTCCTCTGGTGTTGAGCTCAGTGCATGAATCCACCTTGAGTAAGTTCCGATTTGGTTGCCTATCCTCTGCAGTATTCCCTTATCAAAAAACTCTATTGGTAATCCTGGTAAACGAGCCCAGACCGCCGTTGTGGAGACTGATTTGGATGATTCAGCTCTGAACTCCGGTTCCCAAATCCTCATCGTGAGGTAGTATGAACCCACAAACCAAGGACCACCATAAATGACTTTTTGAAAGTCCTTCTGACATGAAAACCTGAAAAGAAAGAAGTCTTGCCCAAGATCGATGCATTCCAATTTTCCCTCTGGTTTCCAGAGATTTTTCACTCTAGGATATAAGAAATGATACCCAACAGTTTTCCCAAAAGTTTTGACAATGATGGCATGACGCCATGGTTGTCTGATTCTGTTCTTTTCCTCTTTGGAAAGAAGTATGGTGGGAATTTCATCTCCTTCATCTGTATCCAAATCTGATTCTTCATCCAGATAACTTGGATTGGTTTCAAAGGAGTGGTAGCCATCCTCTCTAATACCCATTAACAATTCTTTGTAAGATGGTTGAGTTTGGGATTCCAGCATGGTGTGGTCAGTTTCTTTAAATTCACCATTTTTCGTGCGTTTTACACTTCTGATTCTCAGATCTTCTTCCTCTATGTCAGAGGGTGGGTTAAGGAGTTCAGTCGTAACTGTATTCACCATTCTTCTCAACTGTTGAAGACAGAGTTGCTTACGCTTGCTTTCTGTTTGTCAGCTTGCTTTCTGTTTGATGATTGTTTTACTTTAACACTTGTATATATATACAAAATTGTATACATTATCGAAAACGTAACATATAGCAGTAATACAATCATTCCATAATCATACAATCTGTTGACATTATGTAATCACACAAAATATAAGATCACTCAATAAACTTAACTTTCATACATAATTGTGATGTTGAACAAACAAGATTATCATTCTCATTAATCATCATTATTAAATAATCATTAAAATCATCATAAATTCATCATTACGATTAATCACAATCAAGACAAATATAATATATATATATATATATTGAAACAAAAACAATACACACGTTAACATAATATGCAAACTTTAGTTAACATTATTTATACTTTAGAGTTAAACTTTTTTGAAAAACATTATAACGCACATAGTTTATTTATGTTTAACATTAAACTCATCCAAAACTTAATTCAATTTCCTACTGTTCATCATAATTAGCCATCATTATTGTTTATTATCATAGTTGTTATCATTTGTACTTATTTATAATCAGAAACAGTGTCACAACTATTCAACACCAAACGACATGCTACAGTTATCAAAACGTAATGTAAAATGACCAACGACTTGTTTGAAGTAATTAATAAAAGTAATAAAAATGCTTAAAAATAATATCAATTTTAGATATATATATATATATATATATATATATATATATATATAATTCTTAATTTTCTATTCGATTTCTTAGAATATCTCCTTAAAATCATAAAGTTGACATAAATCTTTTACAGAGTATATCTAGTTTAGAATAAGCTGACTCTGATACCACATGTAAACAAAACTGTATATGTATTTATCATTTACACATACATCACATGATCTTCTTAAATTAGATGTCTCATATTTTTTAAGATAATTTTTTAAAAAATAATTTACATACCTCTGTCTGCAGTGGGAGTCAATGAAGAAGAAGAAGTCATTGTACAAGCTCTTGTGAAAGCAAATATTTTTTTTTGAAAACATGTTTCTCTCTCTTGTTTTGATTTCTCTTTTGTATACGGAGCAGATAGAAATTACCGTATTTTTTTGAGAGAGAAGACTTATTTTTATTTTAGCAAATAACTATCATTCTCAATCATGTCTATCATGTGAGTGAATGCGATTCCTTAATTTTAAGAATAATAACTTCTAAATTTTAATGATAGTAGATAGTGATATAACATTAATTTTCATTAAATTTAATTAGAATCATGCATCACTGTGAGGAAGAAGATGCTAACACCTTACTCCTTTTTATACTTACCTAAGGTGTCCTTGCTTCGAAGGTGGTGCCTTGACCTCGAATTTTTCGACCCCAACTATTATTCTGGAATGGAATGGATGCCAAGCATCAATATTTGATTGAATCTATTGTTTTGGCAATTATCTTTTGGAGGCTATCTTGGTATACATCTAAATGTATTCCTATCACGATTCTTAACAAGATCTTTTTACACTGCATAAATAAAAAGATGTAAAGATGATATGATTAAAATTAAATAAAATTTATATAAAAATATAATAAAAATAAAAAAATTATATTTTTTTATTGATATGAAATTTTTTATATTTTATAATATACTAATAGAATTTTACATAAAACGAATATTAATTATAAATAAGAATGGTTAGATATTTTTTTAGGGAACTGTCTTCTTGTGGCCAGTTTGGGAGCTAGACTTTGGAGAAAGATAGATTGAGGTGTACTTTTGAGTTGTTTTGAGATGAGTAAAGTAAGTTGTAAGCCTGGGTCAGACATCCTAAGTTTTGGTTAGGTTTGTTAGTAGGCTAGTTGGGTTGAAACCCTTTTATCCAACGCTTTCTTAGGTCGAAGTGTACTTTGGGCTCAACAAGGTATATGTGATAATAACTTGTCCTTTTAAAGCTTACACAATACACATATGATCGTAAAATGCAGCAATTATTCTCTTTGAACAAAGTAATTAACTTCTCCATTTAACTAAACGATGAATCCATGTTACACATTAGGACTTCGTAGACCTTGCAAAACATATTATGACTTAAATATAACAAGCTAAATAATGATACAATAACTGATACTTTTGGATCACAATATCAATTTTAAGGATTATTATACATCATTTGGATCTTACCATATTGATGCAGTGAGATTAAATCATATAAAACAAATTAGTGTAAGGATTAAATTATTCTCTTACTTTTATTTTTAATTATTTTTAATTATTTTATTAAAAATTTTTTATTTTAATAATTTTTCTCTCTTTTTCAATTACATAAAAATCAATTTATGGCTCATTCAAACTTAGACATCCAAGCAAAATGATGAATACGAACTTCAAAGTTTTACACTTAATTATTATATTATATGGTTGACAACGTAAACCATAGCTAACAATCATGCAGAAAACAACCCAACGGCGTCTACATCGAAGACATAAGTTGTAAAGAAACACAGTTATGCTAAGGGAATACTCGGAGTCCCTTAACATTGTACCATCTACATGCAGTCATGCAAACATAATCTTGGACAGTAAAGCAATACAAAGATTCATTTATGCAACTATATTAACTTAACCGGAATGTTCACTTTTGGAGAAATCCTTCTCTTTTTTCTGTCCCCTCCTTATGGGCTTATCTGCTGGCTTCTTGCCCTCGTGTTCAAATGCGTCTGAAACATCCAAATGGACGCCAGGATCATTGGTGTCATAGCTGCTGCCGAGCATAATTGAATTGTTGACAGATCGGAAATTGCTGTTCACGTAGGCACTCAATGCGTCAGGCTCGCCAACTGAAATTTCATGGGGCCTGGATTTCTCATCCAACTCACTTCGCATTGTGGCTCCAGCATGTTTCCGGAAAGTGTTATAATTCTGACACCGTGCTCATCATCATCTTCATGGTGGCTCGGTCCAGGTTTATGAACGGCATGTGGTGAGTTATGGCAGAAACCATGTCTCTGATATCTTTGTCAAGGTCTTTATGCTTACCTTCTTCACCAGTGGACTTGTCAGGATTGCTTGTTTCGAGAGGCATTGTTTTGTAAAAATGAAAAAGAAAACAAGTTGGGTTGGGAAGTAAGAAATTGGCTGCGATAGGCAAAAATGATCTTGAATTGGAACTCAAACTGAAAACATTTAGATATATGTTTTGATGGAATAAAGATGCCTTACATGGCAATTCAAGGATTATATTTCATTCCCTGCTTAAAGGAAGGGGATTACTTGACAATTGGTTAAACTCTTACAGATTATACTTTTCTCATTCTTACTCTCTTTGATTTTCCATTTCAAGAGATTTGAAGGGAAAGACTAATTCTGGTGCAGACATTATCAAAGCTGTCATATCATTCCATCTTATTTATTCGCTTTGTCTGTAATAATACTTATACTCGGATAGGTTAAGCCATGATGACACCATTATTTTTGCATGGAAGTTGATATTTGAACTTTGGTAGATGATAAATGTTAATTAATCCTGGCCATCAATTAAATTTTGAATAACCCTGTGAGGCTCATAAGCCCAATCTAAGGTCCAGGTCATTTAAAACTCGAGCAGGAGCAGCGAGTCATGCACACCATCAAGAACAGGGAGGAATGTGACATAGGTATGCATTGCATAGGTATAATGTGTAGCTGAATTTCAGAAATAATAAAATGTGTGGATGACGCTGACTTAAAAGAATGTGATTCGGTGAAAATTCAAATAAAAAATATTTTATTATAAATCATTCTCACTCAACAAATCATTATGACATTACATAACTGAATAAATTTTTTAATTTTTTTTCTTCTTTTTTTTCTTACAATATTGATTTAAACTTTAAAACGCACTTTAAAATCAAAAAATCAAATTTTGACATCCTCTTATTATCATTTTTTCTAACAGATAAAGAAAACTCGCCAGAAAATTCATAAAGAAAACTCACCACCTAATTCAAAAAAAGATGTCAACAATCCCATTTCACCCTCAGCTATCACTTGAATTATTTATACAATATAAATAAAAAATAGGCTAGGTTGGCTGCAAACGAAGATATAAGCTCCCTTTTTCTTTGTAGTCTTTGTACGGTTCCAACCGGAAAATGGAACGTTAAACTAATGCAAGTTTTTTTGTTGAATTTAATGGGTTATATTTAATTTAGCAAATTAGCAATTTTTCTTTGGGTAATGGCATTATTGACAGAAGAAAGAAGCCCTTGCATTTGTTCTCTGGGTGGGCTATTAGATCATCAATGAAAATCTCCTCATGACACGAAGTAAATGATTTCATGGAGGCATCCAGCCTCTCGGTTTGGAGCACCGTAGGAACTTGGACAGAGTCTTGGGCTTGATCAGTTCGAAAAGCCCGAAACAACTTATAAAAGTGCTACCCATCTCACAGATCAAATCAGAAGTAAGCCCAAAAACTGTGAAATTATTTTGGATAAAATTTAAAAATATCATAAAAAAATAATTTTAATAAAATAATAAAAAATAATTTAAAATGATAAAAGAATAATTTTACCTTCAATCAATTTACCTTATCTATTTGGATCTCATTGCGCCTCATACTACCAATAAAATCTTGAGGAGAGTTGACCTGTACCTGCTACTTTTTGTTAAGCGTTTCTTTTTGTTTTCAACTCCTATTTCTTTAATAAAGTCAACCTCCAATTTCTTAAGGTTGATTTTCAATTGAAAGTCAACCTATGTTCTTCCACCTTAATATAGATCATTATTGGTTGTCCAGCTGCCGACAATGGATGACTAAAAAATAAGCCTCAACAATAACATACCAAACTTGTAGTCTACATTTAATGCCATATTCATAGGCGGATGTGAATGTGATGGGCTAATAATTATCTTCTATTCCCTTGTGAACCAATCTTCTTTTCACCTAACAATAAGTTACAATGGTAGCATTTTCACTGTCATTGTCGGATTTCCAGCTAAAAGCCACGTTTGGTTTCGACTCTTAACCTTTTCGGAATTTTTTAGCTATTAATAAAATTCAGCAAATAAGTGCTACAAGGTCCAAAATAACCCTAGAAACCTTCAATATCTATAGAACGGTCAAAACCAAAAATTTAGCCCAATATTAGAAAAAGAAGTTCAATGGTAGTTAGAATGACATTTTCGTTTTGGTTCGTTTTGATGGACCATAAGATCAATTTTGTTAAGATTAAAAATAAAATAATAATAAAATATTATTATAGTCCACAATTGATTGAAAAATATGAAAGTAAATTTTTTTTTTATATATTTGGAAGAGATTGAAATTTTAAAATCATCACTGTTGAATTGTCTTTATTTTAATTTGAATAAAATTATTTTTTATCGTAAAATGAATTAAAATACATTTTATTGTCAAAAAAAAAATTATAGACATGAAATTAAAATTTGTATATAATAAAATTTATAGTATATATTTTTTATACTTATAAAATTAATAAATGTATTTAAGAAATATTTTTTTAATAAATATTGTAATTTTATTTGAAAATAATAATACATTTATGCATCTTAAAAATAATTAATATTTTATTTTTTTAATTATTTATTTTACTTAATTAAATAAAAATATATATAATGATTGTAATTTATTAAAATAAATTTAATTAAAATAATAAAGAACAGAAAAATAAAAAAATTAAGTAAAATATTATAAATGGTTAAAAAAAATTAACTCAAGATTATGTGTTAAAAAAAAAAAAACAGAATTGTCAACCAGAAAGCAACCGCAAGTTGGTATATTTTACGATGAGAATGGTTTAACGTAGACATACAATTTCTGACAATATATAAATTATAGTAGATTTAAATTTTTTTTATTTTTTTATTTTATCGTGATAGCTGTATTTGGAAATAATCACAATTTGGTACTCTAGTTGAATTATGATTCTGTTTTGAATTTTTCTTCATTTGAAATAATTTTATTTTCATTTTACTTTTGAATCTTTGATTATACAATTATCTTTCGACTGATTAATGGCGTAAGGGAACTATTTGAAGTGTAAAGTGGGTCACGGTATTCATTTTGTTTCTCTCTCCCACTTTCTCATGTTATTTATTATTCTTATATTCCATCTTATAGTTGCTGTTGCTTCTTCAAGTCTCAACCGTCAACAAACTGCAGAGTGATTCAAAGGAACAAATATTCTTCAGGTAAACATTCCTTTTTTTTTTTTTTCTGTATGGAAATTTTAACGCCTCTTTTTCTCCTATTATATATAGTTTTGTTTATGTCATTGCACACTGAAACTTCAGTTGGTTTGAGCTGATCCGAAGGCTGAAATTGAGTTATCCTACTTGTTTGTGGGTTTTCTCTGATGGGTTATTTTGGTTTTATAGTATTTTGTTTGATTTTTAGTTTATAATCGAAGTAATGAAGCTATCTTGGAAGCGTCTGTTGCCCTCTGTTCAAGCACAATTTGAGGGGTTTAAGCTTGGTGTTTTACAATTTTGCTTTCGAAATTAAGTAATCTCTAGGGTTTTGATTGACTGGCAGTATTGAGGATTTTATTCTTTTGGGAATCAACAGTGAGGAGAGCTGGGGCAATTAAGGAGAATCAAATATTTTAGAACCAAAAAATAACAATCAGATGCAGAATGAAGTTTCAAAAGGGACTGGCATCGGAGCTGGGGACCGCTCCGGCAATTTACCTGAACCCGACCTTGAGAAGCAGGGAAACATGCCTGTGTTGTCTCAGGAGGAAGGACAGCCAGGCTCAGTTGGGGATTCAGCCTGTGAGGGCAATCCTACATTGTTAACCATTGTAGTAACGAAGGGTGAGTCTCATGTGACTCAACAGCCAATAGTTAAATCATCAAAAGATGTGGACTCCATTAAAGAGGAATTGCCTCGTGTGGCTTCTCCCAGAAAAGGGTATTTTTCGAGGACCAGTAGTTGTCATGAGCAATGCAGGTACGGTACACTTGTTCTGCATCTTCTACCAATCATACATCCAGCATCATCATTTGTGTGCCTTTTTTATTGTATGTTTCTGATATTTGATTGTTTTTGGATTCCAATAGCATGGATACTTATAAGAATGAGGATCATCGCATAGTCTTGATTATTTATTAGTTATGTTTATTTGGGTTCCACAGATTTTTTTTTTTTTAATCTTATCATGTTATTTGTTCTAAGCATTTCATTTAGTCATGAGAGTAGTCGTATTCCCCTCTCTATACTTTCTAAACTATTATGTACTAATGTAGTGTGTATTTGTTAACTCCTAGTTTCCGTTTCGTTGTAAAGTGTCAAAAGCATGTTGTGCAGAAAGGTTTTGGTGACATTAGATTGGATTAGACTTAAGAATATGCTTCAGTCAGATCATCTCATATATTTTTACATGTCAACAATCTTAAATATATCATCCATAAGCGTGATGACCTTTTCTGGCTTTCAATTTGTTTTTCGAAGATTAATCTTGAAAACAATCTATAGTATTGCATACTATTACTCATCACTATTTATATTATTCTTCAGAGTTTGTCAACAGGAGAAGGAAGAAGGTCTTATTGATCTTGGGTGCCAATGTAAAGGTGGTCTTTCAAAAGCGCATCAGTCTTGCATTGACACTTGGTTTCGTACAAAAGGATCCAACAAATGTGAGATATGCCAGTAAGTTATTCAAAATTTGATTTCCTACAATGAATTAGCTTAATTTTAACAGATATCATTATTCAATTTACTGTTGTCATGCAGGGCAATAGCTGTAAACGTGTCAGCTCCAGAGTCTGAACCCAGTGTAGGTATTCTTTGCTTAAGTGAAAGGGATAGCAACAAAAACCTATGGATAAGTTTGCTTGTTTCATTTAGTCATAGCCTACTATATGCAAGAAGTTATATTTCATCTTTGGGGGGTTTGATTTGCCAACAAGAGGGTTTAATTGCCCAAACCAAAGTTAAAAGCTAGACAAGAAAACAAAGTTGAAGATAGAACTTTGCAGTGTTTGAGTATTAGTTTGTTTTATTGGCTACCATTATGCATGCCATATAAAAATTGGGGTGTGTGTGTGTGTGTGTGTGTGTGTGTGTGTGTGTGTGAGAGAGAGAGAGAGAGAGAGAGAGAGAGAGAGAGAAGACCCATTGCACCACCTGTGATTTAGTTTTATAGCACTTTAAAAGCATGTGTAATTGATGATATTGAGCTTTGGTCCAAAACAAAAATAGAAAACTGGTTCTGTAGCTTTCTATGTATTTTTTGTGGTTTATTTGTAGCATCTCATTGTCATGCCTATGTTAATTTTCAAATGTGTTCCATGGTGCAGACAAATTACTGGGTTTGGAGGGTTGACCCAAGCCTTACACCACATGACCGTGAAAGGGTAAGTGGATAACTGCAGCCAGCTACTGGGATCTTACATATTTTGAGAAAATTCTACCTGCTTGTGTTAATTTTGCATCAAATCACTCTTTATGATTATAGGGTTGTCTTAGTCCACTATGGGTGGCATTTTCAATCCTTATTGGTGGTCTCTTGTTGGATGTGTTAATATCCATTACTCTTGGTGTCTCTGCACTGCCTGTTAATATCATAATTGGTACGTACACCTCACTCAAAATCTTCCCATGGCTGTTTATAGGAAATCACATTCTTAGCAAGTAGCTTTTATGCTTCATGATTTTGTAACTTGAAGAGACATTGTACAGGTGTTATTGTTGTCCTAGGACTTGGAACTGCCCTTCGACTTGCACTGGAATTCTGCCAAGAGTGGAGTATTAGGAGAGCCGTGCAAAGGGTAGAAACAAATGCAACTCTTGGGTATCATCCTACTTTGTAGGTAAATCTGTGTATAGTAACATTGGAGCCTACAAGCCATTTGAGTTCTTGGGTTTTCGTATATAATGTTCAGCTTCAGTTCTGGGAGGGCACCATTGTTTGTTACGGCTCACAGTTATACACCATGATACAGTTTGAGACATTTTCCTTGAATGGTTTGAGAATTTATTCGGTCAAATTTGGTGTGGAACTTTTGGTTTGGATATGTATCTCCTCGTAAGTTTCGTTACTGAGTAGTTTTCTGAGTACTTCTATTTCCTGTATTGCATTATGCACAACTGTTAATAGTTGTCTTCAAAGCAAAGTGATATTATCCTGGATTCCTACAGTGGATCTTTCATAATTTGTATTGAAATGAGAACCTAACAAACAGGGGAAATCAGTCTACAAAAAAAATGTCATATTCCATTTCCATTGCTTCTGATGGGAGCTGCATTCTTTAGACTCGAGCAGAGCCGGATTATGTTGAGCAAGCAGCTCGCTGATATAAATTGCCAATTGATTGTAGTTGCCATATTAATGTTTGGGGTTCTTTTCTTTATATAAGGCAAATGATTAGTAGCATCATTGTTTTGTGATTTTGCTCTCTTTTTTGCCATAGTAGAGGACAGGATGTAGTAATGTAGGTATGCAGAGATTGGGAAGATTATTTTGAGTATGGGAGAAAATGCGATTTGGTGAATATTTTTTGCTTGAATAAAATTAATTTTAAATTATAAAATGAATGAGAATACTTTTTATTATATTAAAAAAATAATTTTATCCTGATAATTGACAGATAAAACTATCTCTGGTATCAATTTTCTAACACTTATTTGACAAGAATTTCTTTATCATGCAATTCTCTTCATCATTGGATATATTTACTGCGCAAAATTGTATGCAACCATCAAATTTCTTCGCCATGCAATATCCGATCAAATTGTACGCAAAATCCACCAACTCAAGTAATTCCAATTTCAATAAAATTGGAGTCAAGCAAAAAGTTTTTTTTGTCCAAACTCAAGATCATACGCAGAGCCGGGCGCACGAGGAAAGCTTTTTCCTTTTCTCTTTAATCAAAACAAAACAATAAAAAGACAAAAACAGATGCAAAAAGCGTAGCATTATTGAGATCACTGTGTTTCAGATTAAGGAGGAAGGCTTGCGGGATAAGCTAAGCACAAACCTCAGTATCAAAAAGACATGAGGGACATTTTAGTAATTATAGGATTAGTGCTCCATTTTACGTGGTGTACGAAAAAGTTGCAGGGGCTGAATTTGCTGACTGCTGTCCACGTTGGTTGTAATACACTGCGGGGGGGTATCTTCGTGTTCCCCTGTATACGCTTGAATGATTAGTTAATCCTACGACCGGTAGAGCGACACAGCCGCAAGCATAGACATGATCACGTAAGAGTCACACGATGTTGTTGACTCTTTTGGACAAACGGCTGTGGAAAGCGATTGGACGGAGCAGGCAAATGAAAGAGAAGCACGAGTCCATTGGTCCAACAAAAAATTTGAGCTGAGCAAGAAATCTAGTAGGAGAGAGAGAGAAAATGCCTTCGTTAAGTTACCGGAAGTGGAAGAAGAAGACGACAATTTTACTCACAGTCGAGAGAGTTTGACGTCTTTGTTTCTATTCTCTCTCCGAAAACTAAAAAAGGAGCAGCAGTGTTGGTAGAATTTGAGTTTAGGGTTCAGCTAAGGGGAAGGATGGCAGTTTTAACAATGGAAACGTTACCTTTAGGATTTAGATTCAGGCCGACGGATGAAGAGCTTATCAATCACTACCTTAGATTGAAGATCAACGGTCGTCATTCCGAGGTCGAAGTCATTCCTGAAATTGATGTCTGCAAATGGGAGCCCTGGGATATGCCTGGTATTTTTCACGCTTTTCTTTTCAATCTTTCTTTGTGTTTAATTTAATTTACCAAAAAAAAGGAAAAGAAAGAAATTAATTGGAGGAAGAATTGTTCTGAATCTTTGATACCTTAGCCCTTAGCCAAAGCGTCAGCTTAAATTCCTTTATTCCCCATTACAAGATATATATATACATATATATATATATATATACATATATATATATATATATGCAGTTAAGAAATTTGATTCCTGCTATCTACTACTGGAAATTTCCGTTAAACTTATATTCCTTTTTGAAATTCCTCTGAGGATGCTGAGAATTTTTAATATTCCAAAATTAGTGAATTTTTTTGTTTTTTGGATGCTTGATTTAAATTCAGGACTGTCGGTAATAAAATCGGGCGACCCGGAGTGGTTCTTCTTCTGCCCGCGTGACAGGAAGTACCCCAACGGCCACCGTTCCAATAGAGCAACGGATAAAGGGTACTGGAAGGCCACGGGTAAGGATCGAACCATCAAGTCTAAAAAGTCACTCATCGGCATGAAGAAGACGTTGGTATTTTACAAGGGCCGTGCTCCCAAGGGCCAGCGTACCAACTGGATCATGCACGAATATCGCCCCACTTGCAAGGACCTTGATGGCACTGCCCCTGGCCAGGTTTTCTTTTTAATTTTTGTTTTTATCAGTATAAGTTACTGCAAATACCGCCATTAACATTACTGACTTAAAGTTTTGCTATTCTTAATTTTATGGGTTTGATTAAACTGCCAATAAGAAAAGTTAAAAGAAAAACATGAATTAGTATGTCTTGGACCTTTTTGTTGGTGCAGGGTGCTTTTGTTCTATGTCGATTGTTTCATAAACCTGAAGAGAAGAATGATATCGGGAAGTATTATGAAGTTGAACAAACTGGATATTCACCTACCAGGTCAAAATCTTCTCCTGATGACACTTCATCGGATCTTCTCCAAGATAATGTGTCATACGAGACCCAAGCTCAAAAGCCCGATAACTTAATGCAAAATGGTCATGGAACGGGTGACAGCAGTTGCAATAGTCATATGACATCTGATGCAGAAGATCATGCAGCAGAAGAAACTTTGGTAGAGGTGAGAAGTGGACAATTTATCTTTTTGTCGGTTTTGTTGCATTATTTATTTTGTATCTTGACTATATCATGATTCTTGACAACTTACTTTTGTCATTCTTTTTAACACAGAAATATCCGCTCCTGGGAGGCAATTCCATTTCGGATGAGCCCAATGTTGGTGAAATTGACTACAAGGTCTTCTCGCCGTTGAACTTGCACATTTTTGAAGATCTGCCACTCTGCGCGGATTCTCCATATGCAAGTAACTTTGGCCGTGATCAAAATGGATGTTATTTCCAGGATGGGACTAGCGAACAATATGCATCTTTTTCATTGTTTGATGAGGTCTTGTATAACCATGATGACTCTTGTGAAGAGTCAAACAGTCAGAAGAACTTGGTTGCTGGAACAAAGATGCCCTTGTTTGGTAATGCATTCATCCCTAAGACAATACCACCAGAAATGTCATATCTCAAAGATAATTGCATGTACAGTGATACAGACATTGAAATGCCGCAACTACAGGTAAAGAAATAAGTTGCTACTAGCTTTTATGTTCCTATGTATGTAACGATTAGCCATTTTCTCTTAAGTTTTGTGGAGCTTTACTTTGAGTTTCTGCCATTTTTATTTGTATTTATTTTTTTCACTCTTTAAGGCACTTAGATTTAGTTTACAGCTGGTTTCAAACTTTTGTTTGATATTTTCAACTTCTTTACCAGTATGATACAGAGGCTGGAGCTCCTAGGTGGCTTGGTGGGCATATCAAGAAGGAGGAATCACTGCAACTGGAAATTTCCTTTGAGTCTAGCAATACTCAAACACCACTTTATGGCCGAGATTTTAGAACTGGAAATAGTGATGGTTTTGGAAATTATTCTGTTGGCCAAGCAACTTCATCCACTGATTCTGCGATGGGTAATATCAATAATTTGCAACAATTATCCAATCTGAAGAATTATATGGATAATGGTGGTGATCTTGGTGGTGGAACTGGAATGAAGACTAGAACATATGAGCCTATACAGCAATCAAATTCAGAAAACTTTGGAACTACTGGAACTGGAATCAAGATTAGGACTCGGGTACCTCAGCAACAACCAAATTCAGAAAACATTGTAAATCAGGGTACTGCTTCAAGAAGAATACGCTTGCAAACCAGGCCAGTGAAAGCTTCTGCAGACAGTGCTGATAATGACAAAATTAGAACTGCTGGCCTTGATGAAGAAGAAGAAGATACTCTACAGCTATCAAATTCAGAAAACTTTGGAACTATTGGAACTGGAATCAAGATAAGGACCCGTGGACCTCAGCAAAGACCAAATTCAGACGACATTGTAAATCTGGGTACTGCTCCAAGAAGAATACGCTTGCTAACCAGCCCAATGAAGTCTTCTGCAGACTTTGCTGATAATGGCAAAATAAGAACTGCTGGCCTCGATGAAGAAGAAGAAGTTCAATCTGCTCTAACTGAGGTAGGTTAACCACAGAAAGCTAATTTTGAGAGCTAATGAACTATTAAAAAAGTGTATTTTATCTTGTCTTTCTTTGGGTTTCAGCTACGGTCAAGTATTATATTAGTATACCAAAGTACATTTCACAAAAGTGAGCAATATCTTTCAATGCAGGTCACAAAAGCAGAATCTACAGGACAGACTTCAAGCTCCGATGACTCAGAGACAGAGAACCAGTTACTCAAGTTTGACGGCAGCGAGAACACTGCTGAAGAATCTTGTACAAAACTGAGGCAGAGGGTTAAGCAGGACGGTGAGCCTCCTAACAGCAAAACGGTCCCAGCAATGCATTCAAAGGCAGCTCCCATGCATCAACGCTCAACCTCCCTATCAATTCTTGTTATCGCTGTTTCAGTCGTTACCATCCTGTTCGCTCTCATCATTGGAATTCGGAAGATGACTTTTATCATGAATTCCTGATGTCGTCGAAATAGGCTGTAGGTAGGTAGTCCGTTTCCCGCTGTATCTTGTTAGGAAATACGATAAGATTTGTAAATTGTGTTCCACTTGTATGCATATGCTTTGAAGAATAGGGGAGAGTACTTTGGAAGTCGTGTTGATTTATGCAATGTTCAGAGACCGATGAGAAGAATTGACACATGGATTTGTTAATTATGAAATTTTTCCAGATCAAAACTGGGCAGTTGCAAATTGATATAATAAGAAAATAAGGTAAGAATTAAGTTCGAATAATTATTAGATAAAAATTTAATAAATATGAAAAATATTATATTATATGTGGAAATAAATTTTGATATAATTTTTATATTTTATATAATATATAATACTTTACATATTTTAATACATATTTTTGAATTAAAATATTTTATATAATGCAAATGTAATTTAATATAATACATTTAATCGGGCACTAAGCCCTCATATTGTTTGTTGAGGCATACATGCTGTGGGCTGTGAGCAAAACAATGTTCAGTTGCATGCCACCAAAATGATGGGCTTCCTTCTATGGTTTCTACATCTTTCCGGAATCTAAAGAAAAGTTAAACCTTCCTTGGACTCGTTACGAGCAAATGGGAAAATATCTTAAATTTCCAAGTGGGTTGATCGGATTTTCATTCAACTTATAAAGCATTAATTTCCTTTTTTATTTTTTCCTTTTTCTTCTGTTACCGAATATAACATATAAAACTTACGCGTTTTCTTTATTTTTTTACAGCTAATTCATCTGATATGTTATCATAATAATAAATAAGCGTTATTGGAGAAAGTTACAATCGATAAATGACGTGGCAGAAGATAACGAATGAATGGAGAGGATAAGGATGGACTGGGACTGCGAGGGTCCCATAAATAAATCTAAATAAAACTGAAAGTACTCACATGGGTGTATCTCGACGTGGAAACTCTACAACCCAGGCGCACGCTGGAAACTGTAAACCCTTAGAATGCTAGCTGCCGCCTCGTGTAATTTCCTCCATTAATCCATCCATTAACTACTTGCGGTCTGTTTATTCAGGGTTCCCTCCTCCATTATAATTGTAGACAGAGCCTATTGAATCCCCCCAAATCACCTCCTCTTTCTCCCTTCTTTTTCTTCTTTTTCTTCCCCTAGCCACTGAAATTTGACCATTTATATAAATATTTTCGAGGCTATTCAGTTCGTTATTTGATTTGGGTTTTGCTAGCCTGAGTCCTGATACAAGCTCGAAGAGATGATTCTGGTGGCAATTGTAGCGGAATTACTGGAGGAATACACGGTGCTGTTGGCTAGAGTGCTTGAGCATTTGTTTCATGAAGCTCCTTTTCCAAGGCCGATTCGTTTCCTCATCCTCCGCAGTCTTCCTTTTGTTACTTCCACTCCCCCTCTTCTCCAAGCCCCTGCTTAAACCCTGTTCTTTTGTCCCCATGCGGATTTCAATTACTTGTACATTTTCCCAAGTTGTCTTTTGATTATCTATGTGATTAAATAATTGAATTCGGAATTGTGTTATGCTGGATCTTTGTTCTTCAACGTCTTTGTTTGCCTTTTCGATTCGTTCAATTTCGATCATCTGAAACATGGTACCGGATTTATGAAACAATTCATTTTAAAATATTTGTTATGTATTCACGAAGATCGATAATATTCAACCATGCCTTATCCAAAGCCGGTTCGGGTTTTTTCCCATGTCAAATCATCGATTCATAAAATATCTGAAGCAGGGCTACTAATTGTTTTTGGGTACTTATCATATTCCGCCAGAAGGGTACCTTCGATAAGAGATGGACTGATTGATGGAGACAAGCTAGCACATGGACAAAGTTACAAATACAAGATGGGCATGCGCATCCGGGCATGTGACTTGCTTAGAAGTGGGTAGAACGTCTTTGCTTTTCACTCTTCATTTATCTTGTTTTTTAATGCGAAACCAGCGACATTCATATTCCTTTAGCCTCTTGTTTTACAAGTGGTCGTCCTTTGGTAGGGTTTTGAAACACTTTTTTAATCTGTTTTATTCGGCCGGAACCTTTATGGTACCATGATTATGGGGACCTGACCCACACTCTTTCCAATGTATGCTATCATCGATGGAGTGAATCTTTCTTCCTCGGATAAGGAAAAGGGTTGGTACACCTTTATTGTCATGAAACAAATATTTGATGTTAGGATATATCACTTTTTTTCATATTATAAAAAAATTATCATTTAATTTTAAAATTATTAATAAATTTTTTAAAATAAATATTTATTATTTAATTATTATATGTAATATATAATAAATAATTGATACTTTTTAATAATATAATAACATAATATAATTTAAATAAAAATGATTTAAATTAACGCAAAGCGATCTTTTATGAAATCTTCTCATTTTGTCGCTTAGCATACATTGTGGTGCTCAATATACATCAAGATTCAAAACCACTTGGCTAAGGGTTTGTAGCCCAACTTGCCTCTCTCAAATCCCGACTCTCAATTGGGCAAATAGGAAGTAACTAGGAGATAATATCCACCAAGGTAATCGCCCAAACAACAGAACCAATAGAAGATTGACACCTGACATCTCCCTTCCCTTCCCTTCATCCCACAATGGTAATTAGGAGTGACAAACCCGAGATCCAAGCACCACCTCCAAGGAATAGGATCGTCCAGGTAATTATATAAAGGGGTCGAAGGCGTTGAGCCAGGGGTTGCCGTCTTCTTCATCACCAAATCTCCCTCAAACTTTTGGCTCCTAGCTTTTTCCTTTTAGTGTTTTTTTTAATATATAGAGAATAAAGAAAATTTAAAATCTGAACTTAATTTTTTTTTTAAATGTGACAATTACTAATTCGACCTTTGATTTTTAGCTATCTCCTTTTAAGTTATTTTGCTATCATTTTTCATGTTCTTTTTTTCCGTTCAGATACGTACGGACTTGATCATCAGATTGCTCGTTGGAGTGTCCAATTCCGACCCTCTCTGACCTGTTTTTTCCTTGCAGATTGCCCCAACGCTCAAGATTCTCTATAGATCCTTCATTGACATTAATGACCTCGACACATTTTTTGTTGTGTTCTATTTTACTCATGATAATTGTTTAGTTTTTTGAAAAATTTTTAATTTTTAATTTTAATTTTGTATAAATTTCTGTAATTTTATATTATATTTTTATTTATTGTGATTTTTTTGTTATAAAATTTTTATCTTAATATATGCCTTAATCTTTTTGTACAAAAAGATATAAACTCTCAATATTTTATCGCATACAAATCAATCCATCAATATTTATTTTGTTGTAAATAAACATTGATTCTTCTAAAGTTATACAATTAAATCTAAAATTATTAAATATATTAATCTCAATTTGTATTGGACACTTGAGAGCCACAGTATCAACTTATAAAATTATTTATATTAATTGTTATGTATGATATTGAAATGAAAATCAATATCATTTAAAATGTTTAGATTTAATTACATAATTTTTAAAGTTTATGATTTAATTCACATTAAAATAAAATATTATGAATTGATTTGTATGCTATAAAATATTGAACATTTATATTCATTTTGTGTAAAATATTAAAAATATATTTAGTTATTAAGCATGCATTTTTCTGATGTGAAGTTGTTCCTGGGTTTTATTATATATAAGGATGGATATGATTTTTTCTTTTTGTGGATTTTTTACTATGTAATTTTTATTTTATTTGTTGTGATTTTTTTATTGTGAAATTGTTGATCTTTTTTATTATTATATTTTAAAGTTGAATTATTTTTTGTTCTCTTCAAATTCCAGCTTCTTTTTTTTTTTTAAAAATTCAATTCAAAATAATTAAAAGCCTATAATATTTTTAACAATCAATTTTTATTTTTATTTTTTTAAATTACTGTCATCTTAATCTCTTTTATAAAATTTTAAAATTTAATTGAATTATATTCCTTCTTTTAATATAAAAAATATAGGTTGTAGTCTGTCTTACAGATGTAGGCTTGTGATTTTTGTTTGGCTAAGTCCAATTTATTAAGGTGCATTTTTGTGATCTAAAAATCTGGACAGAAGGAGATAAGGTGGGGAAATATATATATATGTCAATTTTCTCTCATGATTTAGACAGTACGAATAGGATAAAATAAAAAGAATATTTATTGCATAACTCAATTGATGAACAATTATAAAATCAATTTTATTGTAAAGTTGATTTATTTTATATTTATTTTAAATTTATTTTTATTTATTCTTATATGTTTATAATTATTTATTATAATGTTAACTTATTTTATGTCTATGAACATTAATTTTTTTTATTTTTATGTGTTTATATTTATTTTCATGTATTTATACTCATTATCATATGTTAATATCTTTTTAACATTAGATTATTTTTTTCATATGTTTATATTTTTTATCTTGTAATTACGTTTATTGATATTAATTTTACTTTTTTATGTGTTTATGACATTTTTAATATGAAAATAAGTGTAAAATAAATATAAAATAAATTGATTTTACCAACGTTAATTAGTTTTAGTGGTATCAAGCTTGGTCTCCTTAAGTAAGATCTCGAATTCGAGTTTTATGGATGAAGCAAATAACACTAGGAGAACGTCATTTTCATAAAGTCTGACAGATACTCAACTCTAAATTAATCAAAGTTCAATATTACTGTGAAATACTAAAAATTTAGACCAAAATAAAACAGATTGACTTTCCAATAAAAAGCAATCTTATTATAAAAACTTTCATTATTGATTACATGAAAAGAAAACGAAACTACTTTCTTTGCTCTCATTTTTTTTTCTTTAAAGAAAAATAACTTAGCTCAGTTAATTGTATTTTTCAATTGTAGTCCTTGTTAGTATAAATGTCGACAGCTTGTCGTACGTATCAACTCATTTGGCTCAATTGTTCAACTTACAGTGTCAGCTACTCAGATTTCCTTTTATGTAGAGTTTAGACCAACCCCGAGAATAACAAAAAGTAGAGGAATTTATTTATATTGACGTAAAATTAATTATATTTGGCACATTTTTATTTATTTTTATATGATTTATATATTTTTTAATTTTATTAATAAATTTTATGTTTTAGTTATATATATATATATATCATACATATTAAAATTAAATTAATTAAAAATATTTAATTATTTATTTAACATTAATAAAATTTTATTCTTCAATATATATTAAAAAATACGTTATTATTTTTCTTGTTGGTTATTGGGTTGGGCTAGATCTAGTTATTGCATTAGCAACTCAGACTGGCTTAAAGCCTAACCCAGAACGAACTTGCAAGTAGGTAGGGCCTGGGCAGCTGATGTGACTCAGTTGAAAGAATGCTTGATAAGGATTCCAAGAACCAGAATTCTGAAGGCTCATTCTGTTGGATGTCTCAGAAATCAGAATCATTGGAAAGGAATTCTTCGAACTATACCCTGTTTCCCCAGCACAACCACTTCTAACGTGGACCCTCAGCACAAGAAGCTCCATTTACAAGCACTGTTAATAATTCTATAGAATGATTACTTAAGTAACTTGGAAGTTAAGGAAGCTCTTACGATTCCGATTATATCAGAGGCCCTTCGTCTTTGATAGGATGAAGCACCTGATCTTCAGTCATGAAGCTCGTCACAGGAGAGAGCATTGAAAAGCTATGAAATCACCATTGCGTTACACTTCATCAAATGGCTGAAGTAAGGGGAATCAATATAAGGTTTGAGGAGTTAAAGATGCAATTAAATCGAGTCGAAATGATTTAGTATCAAAATTAAATTTAATTCCATTAGAAAACTTGAGGCTTGAAATTTGGTTTAAGATTTATTGGATTTAATTTTTGAAACTTTTAACTTTATTCGATAGGTTTGAATTCGACTTGATAGATTTAATTTATTAATTTTCAACTATATAATATGAAAATAAAGTAAATTAATAGTAAAATATTAAAAATATATATTAAAAAAACTTAATAAAATTTGTAAGCCGCTCAAGTTAAATATTAAGATATTCGAATTCGGCTCAGACTCATTACTTGGTTAGTTCGAATTTAGCTAAAAAATAAACAATTCAAATTTAAGTAATTATTAAATTTAATTCAAATAGTTCACATGTAACTTAATTTGTTTACATTCTCATGAGTGTCCCATCCACAAAGTACATTTTTTTTTTGCATGTATGAGCTAAAATATGACCTCATAATATAAGAGTTTTGTGCATTACGTTGTTTTATATATGCTATATATAAATTAAAATATAATATTATGAGAGTTTTGTGTATTGGGTTACTTTTATATATATAAAAATACAATTATTTGTGTAATTATGAAATTTGTGATGTCTAACACTACATGTACATTTACATGCTTATGGCATATGGTGCAAAGGGTTAGAGAATCCTGAAAATGAGCACCATTTATGCGTATTGCCTACGTTAATAAACCTCTTAACGCGTGTTTTGCGTGTCATCTGCCTTTCCTATTGAGTTATGGCCCACGGAATTTATAAACAATGGAACTAGAAAGCCAGATCTTGATTCCAAGTACAATAATACAAATTATGATTTGACTAATTAAGTATTAATTCAAGGGACATTCTTCCTGTTATATCGTGTTTATCTCTAAATTGTGTGTTAATGGCAGGGAGAATAAAATTATTCTGTGTCTAATAAACAAACTATGATTCCAATGCTAATCAACAAATTGACACTAACTTCAATAAGTATATAAAACAGTTCTGCAGAATAATCTACATTGGCATTAATCTCCTGGATAACATTCTTTGGAGTTAATAATACAGAGTACATTTAAAAGAATACATAACTAGTAGGGTAGGCCTAGCACCATCCATAAAATACAACTATAGATATGATTACAGCCTAGGTAGCCCTGCTTTTATCAGATAATTTGGTATGTCCACTTGGAAACCATAGTCAAGAATCAAGATCTTAAGGAGTAATTCACAAGATTTGTGTAGTTCAGTAAATTGAGTAGAAAGATAGGTACATGGAAGGAGCAATTCAGTTATCCTGTCCGTTTTTAGGCAGTCTGCAGATCAGTGGTTGGCTGCAAATGCTGGAAGAATATAAATATTACCCTGAATAGATTGCATTTTGATGTGTGGAATGACAGTCCATTTGTTCTCCATGTCTTAGTTTATTATTAAATTCCTCCTGCTATTTATGTAAGTAACAATAGGTAGATTTCGTAATTTTTGATATGACATAGTGATATAATATAAAAAAGATATGGATAAAAGATATGAATGCGACACGTGTTAAAATTTGATAAAAATTGTATATGAATATGATAGAATATGATAAAAGTTAAAAAAATATTTTTGTTTAATATTTTGATACAAATATTGATATGAAATTTTCGTATTTTACAAAATATGAACTTGATTTTAAATTATATGAATACAAATTGTCACGTCCATCCATCACAATAATATAGAGCTTGAATTAGGGCTTAACTAAAAAACAATGTGCGGGGAATAAAACTTTGCTAGGCTTTCTAGATAGATATTGTTGCATGTATGTTGTATTGTGATTTTCAAAAGATGGTGGAAAGACAAGATTTTAGGAATATATGTTCCCTTTGCATCAAAACCCAGCTTTCCTTACTTAAGCCCATCCATATCCCAAATCAGCTGATATATTCTCCCTCCCGTATGTGTCAGCAGTCATGTTAGCTTGACCCACATTTCAAGCATTAACATGAGAGTTTGATACCATTCCCTCCCAAAAGGGTTTATAATTATAATAACCATATATACGTGTGAACTATGAAGCCCCAGCCTGAGTCCAATGGATATAAGCACAAGAAATTGCTCATGTTTTGAATAGTATCGGATAACTCTGGAATATATTACCAAGAGTTTAGAACTTAAGGGAGGCGATGTCAATAATGCAATAGTGGAATATCTTCTGGGATTGGGATTGTCTTCTTCAGTTTCTCTTCTTTCCTTCTCTTTATATACTTGTGCAGACTTGTTTCTATGGCTACCTTAATAGCCAGAACTTTTGGCTCTATCATTTCTGCCATCACATACTGCTTCTTTGGCTATCGAGAGAACAAAAAAAGCGTCAGCAACATCAATTACCACAACATGCCTAAGGGTCGACCACTTTCTCTGC
The DNA here is from genome assembly GCA_033439115.1 of Firmiana major. Classification (NCBI taxonomy): domain Eukaryota; kingdom Viridiplantae; phylum Streptophyta; class Magnoliopsida; order Malvales; family Malvaceae; genus Firmiana; species Firmiana major. The sequence goes on from CM065897.1 coordinate 86,008,373, forward strand.
AGGTTTCTTTCATCCCCCAAAGTATATTTTGTTTAGTTTAGTTTTTTTTTTTTTTTTTTTTGATCCATCTAGGTATCTTAATTGTTTCCCTTCACCTTTCATCATGGTTCTTCTTCAACTTGCTAAGAAGACAAGTTAAGAAAAAAAAAAAAAGCTGGGTCTCTTATCATGCATCTATCCACAAGCACCATCTGATCCATGATGCCAATTCGCCAAACTGCCGCATCTGTCTAATGGATTATGTATAAATATGATCACCAGCATCTTTGCCTTTTTTTCTTTCTTTTTCGTACGTCCTTTATGGATGTTGAACTAGAAATATAAAACGCTTCTGGCTTTTATTAACAAAAGGTTATGTTGCTTGTTGAGCATGCTATCTTTGTTTCTTTTTAGGATAGGAAACAAGGTTTTCTTATTCGCTACGTGTACTCAGAGAAAATCTTACAACTTCCAATCTTACTTAAACCTTGCTCCTATGTTTCATATGTTATGAAAATATGTTTCGACAACCACCTGACGATCTTGACTCGGCATGTGCTCTTTTGTCTCAAAAGTTTGCATAAGCCTTAACTACAGAATAATCTTTAACTAATCTTTAGTTACTCAAACCAAAATTACGTGAAGATATATGGTTTTTGAATTTTGAAGATATTCAAACTTTAGTTAGAAGGAGGACAAGCTAGCTCCCTCACAGCTTTTTTGCTTGTCGTTCAGAATCATATATATATATATATATATATATATATATATATATATATATATATATATATATATATATATATATATATATATATATATATATATATATATATATAGATGTATTGTTCCATGCAACTTTAGGACAATGTTACCTGGTCCAAGTGGATTCAAGAATCTGCAAACAACTAAGTTTAATCTAAAGCCAACATGGTATTTCTTAATACCTTGGGTTTCCTATAACTGTATAAAGCATAAAGGGGGCTTCAAAGGGAAGGACAAAGGAATAAGAAGAAAGATGAACAGAACCATTGTATAATTTTGTGAAAAAAATATATAGCATCTATCACTGTTAAACTTAATATCTGTTTGCAGACTGTAGACCTCAAAGTGAGGATGTGCTGCACTGGTTGCGGGAGAGTAGTCAAAAACGCCATTTACAAGCTTAGAGGTATATTCTCTTTTCTTTAAAAATCTTCCTTCGGAACAATACTTGGACTGATTCTTGTCTGATCACTGTTTCATAGGATTATTGATTAATTCATCGGCTAAAACATCAGTTTAATTGATGCTTAGGGGTTGATTCGGTGGAAGTGGACCTAGAAATGGAGAAGGTAACGGTGATCGGGTACGTTGATCCCAACAAGGTGTTGAAACAAGTGAGGAGGGCTGGAAAGAGGGCTGAATTCTGGCCCTACCCTGATATTCCTTTGTACTTCACCTCTACCAACGAGTACTTCAGAGACACAACAAACGAGTTCAAAGAGAGTTACAACTATTACAGGCATGGCTACAACCTTGGACAGAGGCATGGCAACATTCCTGTAACTCATCGTGGAGACGACAAGGTCAGCAACATGTTCAACGATGACAATGTCAATGCATGCTCTCTCATGTAAAAAAACACGATTTAATTAGTACCATCCACTTCCATCATCACCATCACCATCACCATCACCATCGCCATGTAATAACTCTCTTTAGGTAAAAAGAATTTCATGAATGTGTATTACTATTAATATATATATATATATAGATATATATATATATATAGTTCGTCAAGTAATAGTTAAGATATCTTGTGGTACTTGTGAGAGCGAATATATTCACTTGTATTATTGTTTTTCTGAGTCATGCTAATGAACGAATATGCGGTAACTTGCAATATTTATTTCCCTTTAGAGGGCCGATAATTCCTGACGCCTTTGAGCCCTTGAGAGATGAAAAGCAGATTCAGACCAAGAAAAGCAAATGCCATTAATGAATTCAGTGCCCCCTAACCCATAAACGAATCCCATTATAGAAAACAATTTGCGGATTTCTCTACCTTCTTTTTTCAACAAATATAAAAATATTTTCACGAATTTATACTTTTTTTATTAGAGATGTCTTTATTTTCATATCCAAATTAACAAGTCCCACTATAATCTACATTGGTTGATTAAACGGGATATAATCGTTTGTATTTTTTTTAGTTTGATAATTGATGCAATCGTTAGAAAAGATTAATCTAGAAATATCACCGTATAAATTTTTCATTCAAATCTAAGTGTATTTTTGAAAAATAGATTTTTATTTATTACAAAAATAATTAATAAAATTAGAAATCCATTCGAATCAAGATAAAATGATTTAGTATCAGGTTAGAGTTTGGTTTAATTAAAAAATTCGAAACTTGAAACTTAACTCAAATTTGATTGAATTTGGATTTTAAAGTTTGAGTTTGATTCAACAAAATATTTAAACTATTTAAGATCAATTCAATAAGTTTGATTTCTTAATCTTTGATAATATATTATGAAAAGTAAAATAAAAATTAAAAATATATATTAAAAAACTCAATCAAATTCGAAAACTACTTAATCAAATATTCAAATATTCAAATTCAATTCATTTCGTTATTTAAAATTTTAAATTAGAGTTCGACTCGGTAATAAACAAAATAAACTCAAGTAAATATCAAATCAAATCAAATATCTTATAAATAACACGATTTATTTATATTTTTAATAAAATTATTTAAATAAATATTTATCATTTTATTATCCCCATATAATAAATAGTAACTTAAAAAATTAAAATTAAATAACTGAAGCTAATTATTTGATAAAATTCATTTTCCCAAAGGTAATAACCTAATTTAAGAGAATTTTCCTAAGCTATGGTTTTGTACCTTTGTTCGAGGATAATCACGGGGGATTTCGATTGATTTTCCACGTAGGTAACTGCAGTTTCCTTGAGAAGGTGCGAAGTTAATCCTATTGTTTTGGACCGTTAGATTGGTTTGGTATTTGGGAAATAGAAAGATGGAACAATGCAAAAGAAGGCGTGTTTCACGTGTACTTTCTTAACTGATTGGACAATTTTTATATAATGTGTAAACAAATAATAATTATTATTAATTTTATATAATTAATAATAAATAATAATTCAATTTGTATCTTTCTTGTTCTCTTCCTTGTACTTCGCTCCTTACTTTTTATCTTGTTCCCAACAAAACCAACCATTTTCGACCATAGGCAATGTGCCCCATTTGTGTTAATTACATTTCAATCCCGCATCTCTTCCTAATTTACATAAAATCACAAATGTTGGCAGTTTTAACAATTTTCATTTTCATTTTCTTTTATTATTATTTGATACATTTATTGTGCATAATAACTATAAATTATTATTGCTATTTTTTTGACAACAATAACTATAAATTATTATTCAATCATAAAGTGCAACTTCATTAATGAAAAAATTAAAAAAATGCAATTGCTTGTGAAATATATTAATTTTAAAATTTTTCATTCTCTATCAATTAATGGTTTGAAAATAAACATTTATAATATATGTAAATCAAAATTTTAAGCTTTTCATATTCTTTCACCACTTAATTTAATTAAAATGGTAAGAAAAAAAATTCATACAATATTGTCATATTGATTTCAGTCTTTTCATATATCATTATATTAATGATTTGAAATTAAATTTTTGAAAAAAAAATTGATCAATTTCAGTGAATTATTTTTCATAATCCATAAACTATTTAATTTAATTAAAATGATAAAAAGTCATAAAACATTATATAACTTTTTTATATTTTAATAATTAATGACAAGTGACTGTGACTTTTTGTTATTTCTTATTTATTCCCATTGTTGTGGAAGAGATTGAAAATTTTACTCTATTAATATTTCATTTTCATCTTTTTTTTTTTAATTTCATGAAATTATTATAGTTAGAAACGATGTTAGTTTGTCTTTTTTTTTTCAATATGCTTGTTACTTTAATTTTTTTAATATTTTTCTTAATTTTTATATCAAATAAAATAACACGAGTAAATTATTTAAAGAAACTTCTCAAAATTTAAAAAATATTATATATGTGTATTTGTGTGTATTATAAAATTTACTAATCTTCAATGTGAAAATAGAAAAGTTGATTAATTAGATTAATATGACGAAAAATTAATAGTAATAGTAATAGAATAAAAGTCTTATTAATATTTTATAGATAATTATTCATACATTATCAATAAAATTTTAAAATTAAAATAATAATATATATTTTATTTTATTTTTTAAATTATTTTTTACTATTTTTAAAAATATGTGTCAGCAGTCAAACGATATTCATAAGGGAAAAAAAGGGGTGTAATTACAATTTAAACTCCGCTAAAGGATAATTATCTTATATTTATTCATACAAAGAAAAAAATGGGTGTAAAAAAGAAAGTGATGAAAGTAAAGGGGTTAAAGAAAAAATAGGAAAAGAGTAAGTGGCAGTCCTACGAATCAGTATATTATTGGTCTACGACTTAAGAAACAAGGAAAACAAGTCTCTGTTCAAATGACATCAAATTGAAGAGGAAGAGTGCAGTGTAAAACCAAACAAATTGAAATCAAAACTCAAAAAAATCATAAATTCTTTAAGCTTCAAACTCTTCCTTTTTTTATTTTCAGGTATGAATTATGATATGATATGATTCAATTCATTTTGTTCAATTTGCATTCTTCAGTTATTCTTTTACCTTTTTAAAGTCAAAAGTTTTTTTTTTTTTTTTGAAGGAAAAATTATGTTATAATACGATGATGATCATGATCATGTCGACTTATCCATTCGTTTCTGTTTTTTTGTTCTGTTTTGCTGCAAAAAGAATAAAAAGTGACATTTTTTTTTTGTGGGTTGTTTGGTTAGAAGAATGATGAGTGAGAGTAATAAGCCCCTTAATGTCTTTTCAACTCCAACATCCTCGTCTCGTTTGTCACCTTCGGCTCGTCCGTTCACTGTCAGCAACTCTTTCAATCGCCATGAATCCCTTGAGCTTTTACTGGACTCTTCTTCCTCTTCTTCTTTGTCTAATTCCAATCTTGATCAAACCTTTCCCTACCTGAATTTGGGTGGTCAAGGTCATCATGGCTACTGTACCTATCACTCTGATGCTACTTCAATTACTGCTTTCCCTTGTGTCGATGACCTTGACTTTGAACCCTATACACGTTTTCCATACTACCCATTAGAGGAATCTCCACCTCACACCCATTTTGCTTTGCCTTCTCATCAATCTTCTCCAACCGTTGTCATTCCTAGTTCCTCAAGCTTGGGCAAAGTGGGCTGCAAGAGTAGAGTGCAGGGAACTGTTACAAATCAACAAGGACGAGAAATTCCCCGCAAGAACTACCACACTGGAAGTGCTGGTTCATTGTCTTGCAGTAACCTGCTTGAGCAAGGTATTTTCAATTTCATAAAGGGTTTTCATCTTCTTATCGAACTAATTGATTTGCTATGATTGATTGATTATCTTACAATAAACTACCTGATAATTGTTACCTTTATGAGACTTGCGATAGAATTTGTCCAATACTGCATTGCCGGTGATGACCCCGCTAGGAGAACATTTCTGAAGAAAACATGAAGAGTTGTCTTTGATTGGTCATGTTGCACAATACCAGAGATAAAGTATGGCAATCTCATTAATGTTATTAGGAATTAACAATTGTGAGATTGTAATATTCTGATACTGAAAAGTTAGGAACTTTTAGAGTTGTTCTTCTAAAGGGATCAGTAGGTTTTAGGTTTTGAATCTCAGGGTTTTATTCTTCTTGGATTGACTGGAGACTAGAAGGAGCAAAGATGGATGAATGAAAATAAGATGCATATTCAATCAATTTATACTTTTTCTGATGACCATGCAATAAGGACTGAAACATTCTTAAATTTTGTTCAGGTACTACTGTTGAAGGATCAAAACTTGTAAGTGAAACTTCTTCATTTTTGCATGGAAAAGGCAGTGTGGTTATAGGAAAAGATAATCAAATTAGACCAGAAGACATGGAGAAGATACATACTGAAAGCAGTATTTTTCAAATGGCTAGTTCTGAGGTAAATTTGTTGAATGGATGTATGACAAAGCCATTATCTGTATCATTGGATTTGCCATATTCTCCCATACCTCAAGATACTCAAAGTCAAATGTCATACTCAGCCCCATTAATGACTTCGAGTCATTGTGATTCAACTATTATAACCAATGAGAGATGCTTTCCGCATTTTGGTTCTTTTGGAGCTGAAACTCTGGTTTCATGTGCACCAGAGTGTTTGTCTTCAGCTCAAGTTTTCAACCAATCAAGTTCTAGTTCTAATCCTCCAATTGTTAAACCTGATGCATTAGAGTATGTGTCTTCTTGCGGCACTGATGCTGTCAGCAAAAGGGATACTTATTTTGGCTATGTTTTGCCTAGCATGTTGGATACTGGTAAAGTGCAGAATCCTGTAGACAAGGTGTCTTGCCATGACGAAACCATAAAAGAACAGGGTGAAAGAAGAAAGATTGTTGAACCTGTTCACAATGAAACTAAAAATCCCTCTGTTATATCTAAACCTAAGCTTCAAATTGCTTGTCCCAAAGTTCCCAAAGACTTAACTCTGGAACAACATGGTGCTGGAGCAGGTATACCTGATGGTAGATCTTCCACTAACCATGACGATTCTGATGTAGATTCACCTTGCTGGAGAGGAACCATGGCTTATAAATCTCCACTCAGAGATTCAGCGACCATTAATTCAGAAGATTCTAAGGGTCAATCTCGAGCAGCTAGAGTTTCAGTGCCTCTGAAATCAGGACACTCTAAGAGTGAAAAAGTGGCTCGTAATAGTTTAAATCCTCTGGCGCCTGTGTTTATTCCTAGAAAATCCAAACAAAAAGTGGATTACCATCAGAAGGAATGTCGTGGAGATAGTTCCTTGTTTTCTCAGAAGACTGCCGCTTTAGCTGTTATTTCTTCATCAAAAGAACACATATTAATAGATTCTGTTAAAGCAGGTACATGTCCTACAGAAAGGATCAGTGATATAGTGATAAAGGAGCATGGTGTTCCCTACAAGTCATTTAGAAGTTCTGAAGTAAATACTCTCAGTTTTCAGCCAAATCTCAGGGAAGAGCATGTTACATCTGAAAGTCAGCTTGTGAGAGGCACAAATTTTACTGGCTCTGTGGAGGGTATCATCAACGCAACACATAATGGCTTGGATAGTGTTGTGGACATAGCACATAATGTGCCAAATACTAGCATCTCTCTCCTTACAACAGAAATTGCCTTGAATTCACATTCCATTGGCGTGGGTCTTTTTTCTGATTTTACTGAAAGACTTAAAGAGCCATCAAAGTCTACTCCTCCCAAAATAGATGTTAAATCAATGATTAATACAATCCAATATTTGTCGGAGTTGCTTCTACAGAATTCTTCATTTGATTTAAGTTCACTGAGTGAGCATGAGCATGAGCATGATAAACTCCTAAATATAATCAATAACCTTTATGTTATCAGAAATAAGCCTGGTCAAATGGCTTTAAGGCCTGCATCAAGTGATCCATGCACTTCATATGGTGAGGGGCAAACAGCTGATCACCATGAGGTATGAATGCATAATTCCGAATATCATTTGCCATTGTTGGTCTTATTTGCTTACTGGAGAATTTGCTTCATGTTTTGGAAACCAATTTGGGAGATCAAAGCATGCACTTTTCGAATTATAGCAGTTATTATGTTTTTTATGATAATAAATCCAACCTACATGCATTTGATTGATCGATTTATTTATCAATGGCCATGTTGTTTATATGGGAGAAAAAAACTATATTCTGTTATATGTTGAGACTGAGAGCAATTGACCTGCAATGTGCCTTTATTAATCTCTTTTCTGACATAATTGTTCTCTAAAGAATGTTCTGAGCTAGAATGATCTTGGAAAGAATGAGCTAGTCCTCCTCCCTAGCTGCTCCTCTATGACTAATGGTTTGCTATTACAGCATAGGGTAAACATTATCACACTAAAAGGTTTTTTCAGGTTCTGAAAAACCTTAATTGAATAATGCATCAGTCAGCACTGAATATGAATTTTCAGGTAACAAAGCTGAAGGGTAAAGCTGTTTTACATGATCAGGAAATGCATAAGACATCTGCTCCTATGTTAAGCAATAGAATGCTGTATTCTTTTTATCAAAGCAATGATGATGAAGGTTTCAGGAAGGGCAATGACATCAGTCAGGTATTATTGGCGGCTAGTATGCCTGATAATTTTGTTTCTGACTTGATGCTATCAATTGGAATTTGATAATTTTGTTACTGAATTTGATGCTGAATCCTTCTATTTTTGGTACTAGATTCAGGTTATTGGGAAGGATCCAAAAGTAACTCATTCAATATAGCATGAAATGCCTCCAGAAGTCTTATTTTACAGGAATTTGTGGCTTGAGTCTAAATCAGCTTTATAAGTATCAAGAGCAGCATACCTTGCACATGAAATCAGAGCCAGACAGACGCTGGTTAAGGTAAAGTTTTTTTTTTTCACCTCGACCCGGAAATATTATCCCTTTCAAGACTACCTTCCTACTCTGGCACATTGTAACGCTAGTGCACTCCAAGCCCTGAATTTTGATGATTGGAGGAAGCTGTGGCTAATAGACCTGCATTTGTAGGACTAAATGTATAACTATTGTTCACTATTTTGGCAGTTGTATAGAGATTCACTTTAGGGCTTGAGCCCGTAATCTAACATGTGGGGTCGATGAGTCGAAGTGGGGGTGAAGTGGGGGTGTAAGGAGTGCGCAGCTGATAATATAACGGAGAAACTGTTATACATTTCATAATGTGATGAAGCCTTGGACAGAAGCTCCTTTCCCGGTCCTGCAAGCAACCAGATTTTGAGTTTAATGGGGGTTTACAAAGTAATTATCTTAACATATGGATCAAGCCACCAGATAATGAGTTTCTTGTGACAAATATGGGGCACAAAAGTCAGTTAATAAAGCATGGAGGAAAGCCCGCCAAGGTTAACCATCCATGAGGGTAAACACTCAGCTTGTGGCTAAACTGGCTATTATCATATGCATATAAAAAACAAAACTGGCTATGGTTCTCGAGCCAAGGCCTATTGCATCAAGAAAAAAGAGTTGGGCCGCTTACAGGTAGGCATTTATTCTATCTGATCCATAATGAACAGCTTTATTGGACTGCTTATGATGTTTCGAAAGTACATTGTTGACATTCACCGAAAGGCCTGCTGCTCCGGTTGTCTTGGACACGCTAATCAGCCCTTGAATCGAAAAGTGGGCTGTAAAACCATTACATGTCCATGTTGGGCTTTTCCTTTTCTCTCAATTGGTCAGACCCAGACATTTTATGAGAAAAAAAATATTTTTTTTGAACAATAAATTATTTGATACATTGATGGTTAAGATTTTACACATTTTTTAGAGTATTTTAAAAGAGATCATTCAATATAGTTTTCGCAAGTGATGTTAATACGGTGTCATATATTATTTAGGTTATATTAAAAAAAAAAAGTTAAAAGAATAGAGATTTCAATGAAAAATTTATAAAAGATTTGTAAGGCTTTTCAAAATTATGCTAATGTGGTTACATTAATGACCAAATATTGTTAAAATGAAAAGATAAGTCAATAGAGGTTTATAGTTTAATACGTAGCCATTGAAAAGAGAAAAATTGCTGCAAAAAGTCTAAATACATGTGCCTTATAATTAAGTTCGATGAAGTGAATGCTACTAGAAACAAATGTAGTTTTGAGTAGTACCAAACAATTATTCATTTTTCTATTTTAAGCATAAGAGTGAGCGAATCTTATTTAATATCCCACGTTTATTGTTGTGCACAAGCGGAAGCATAAAACACAACTATAACTACTAATTATTGAAGCAGACAAAAACAAATGATCAAATGCAAAGCGTAAAGGAAGAAAAGAGAAAAAACACAAGATTTTACGTGGTTCGGTATAATTACCTACGTCTACGGGCGCTGCTGAAAACCTTCACTAATTCCAAAATGGAATTATTACAAAATCTGGACACAATTGCAAAATCCAGAAACTAATAGGGAAAAGCCAAAATACAAATATATAGGCTATTTATATTTCTCTCAGGGATATCTAACCTATTAGCCCAGGCCTCAATTTATAAGCCAAAACTCTTTCTCTCCCTTTGTGATTTTTCAATGTGGGATTCCTTACTAGGCTAATAAACCATTAATTTCAACAAATCTCCACCTTGGCGAATAAGCCTTCAGCAATGCCTTCAAATGTATCTCTCAGACTTTCAAAACATTAATCAAGTTCAAACAATGATTGAACTTGATTGCTGTCACCACTTTGGTCATCATATCTGCGGGATTGTCAGCAGTCCCAATTTTTTATAAAAGAATCTTCCCTTCAGTCAGAATTTTCCGCACGAAATGATATCGAACATCAATATGCTTAGTGCGAACATGGAATACTGGATTCTTTGCTAAATAAATGGCACTCTGACTATCCGAATGAATAGTGATATTCCTTTGTCCCATTCCCAATTCTTTCAGTAATCCTTGTAACCAAATTGCTTCCTTTACAGCCTCTGCTAACGCCATGTACTCTGCTTCTGTTGTAGACAAAGCAACTGTTGACTGTAAGGTAGACTTCCAACTTACTGGAGCTTTTGCAAGAGTGAACACATATCCAGTAGTTGACCGACGCTTATCCAAATCACCAGCATAATCTGAATCAACGTATCCGATTGCCACCTGACCAAGTGAGTCCTCCTTCTAAAAGACCAAACCAATATCTATAGTTTTCAACAAATACCGCAGTATCCATTTCACGGCTTGCCAATGTCCTTTACCAGGATCATGCATATACCTGCTCACAACTCCAACTGCCTGTGAAATGTCGGGTCTCGTACACACCATAGCATTCTTCCACTTATCTATTTCAGAATATTGGACTGCTTCTCTATAAGTGGAAGGAACTTCATCGTCTACAATTGGAAGTGCATAGGCCACCATATCAACAAAACGAGCAGGCTTGCAAATCTCCCTTCTTGGCCTATTCATTGCAATTGATTCTTGTTGCAGTAGAGGTTCTTGGGCGGAAACCTCTTCATCATCTTCAATAGTCTCATTTTCAACAATTTTAACTGGATTAATTGTTGACTCAAACTCCACCTGTTTTCGTGTAGACTCCACCTGTTGCGGAATATCCTCAGCATTCTCATCTGTTTTCTTCATCAACATAGGAGATTCATCAAAAGTAACATCCCTACTAAATATTATCTTCTTCGAATTTGGATATAACAGACGATATCCTTTTACCCCTGATGAAATCCCCACAAAAATAGCTTTCTTAGCTCTCGGATCCAACTTAGATTCTTTTACATGATAATACGCAGTACACCCAAATACATGTAAAGAATCATAATCATTAACAGGTTTTTCAGACCAAACCTCCAATGGAGTTCTACCATCAATTGCTGTTGATGGTAACCGATTAATGAGATGACACGCATAAGTCACTGCCTTAGCCCAAAACTCCTTGCCCAATCCAGAATTGGACAACATACACCGAACTTTCTCCAGTAACGTTCGGTTCATGCGTTCTGCCACCCCATTTTGCTGCGGTGTGTTTCTGACTGTGAAATGACGTACAATGCCAGCATCTTGACAAATTCTCAGAAAAGGATCACTTTTATATTCACCTCCATTGTCTGTTCTGAGGTACTTAATCTTTCTTCCAGTCTGAGTTTCCACCATCTTTTTCCAATTAATGAAAATCTCAAGTACGTCATCCTTCGTCTTCATCGTATACACCCAAATTCTTCTGGAAAAGTCATCAACAAATGTGACAAAATAATGTTTACCCCCCATGGATGCTGTCCTGGTAGGTCCCCAAACATCAGAATGGACATAATCCCAAATGCCTTTCGTATTATGAATTGCAGCCCCAAATTTCACTCTCGTCTGCTTTCCCAGAACACAATACTCACAAAAATCTAACTTGCAGGTCTTTGCTCCTTTCAACAAGCCTTGATTCACCAAACTGCTTAAGGCTTTCTCACCTGCATGTCCCAAGCGTATATGCCATAGCCTGATCGAATCTGAATCAACATCCTTCTCTAAAGCTGCTGCTGTTGATCCAGTAACTGTACAACCATTGTAGTAGTACAAGTTATTCTTCCTTGTGCCTTTCATAGTCACCAAAGCACCAGACACAACTTTCAAAACTCCATCTCGAATAATTACCCCATAGCCTTTAGATTCTAAGACTCCCAATGAGATAATATTCTTCTTCAACTCTGGTACATATCGAACTTCAGTCAAAACTCTAGTTGATCTATCATCATTCGTTAACTGGATTGAACCTATCCCCAAAGTTTTACATGAGTTATCATTACCCATGAAAACAACTCCACCTTCTAGTGCTTCGAAGTTGAAGAACCACTCCTTATGTGGACACATATGATAAGTACAACCCATATCCAAAATCCACTCATTACTTCCAGATGTGGATGGTTGACCGACCAACGTGAAATCATCATTAATATGTTCGACTACATATGCATCAGAAGTAGCTTTGCCCTTACCCTTATCTTTCTTATGCAGCTTCGGACAATCTTTCTTCCAATGCCCTTTCTCATGACAAAAGGCACATTCATCTTTATCAGGTCTTTTCTTCGAACGTGATCTTCCCCTACTTTCTCGTCTTCGGCTTTGGCTTCGTCCCCTAACTACGAGCGCCTCTGCTGATTCATTCCTATTCTCTTTCTGATCTTTCTTTCGAATTTCATAATTAAGCAAAGCTGCACACACTTCTTCAAAGGATAATTTTTCCTTTCCATGAATAAGTGTAATGCACAAATGATCCAACTCATCAGGAAGAGATCCTATTAGCAGCATAGCTTTTTGCTCATCTTTAAAGGTTTCATCCAAATTCAACAAATCAGCTAATAAACGGTTGAATTCATCGATGTGATCACTGATATTCATACCCGATTTCAACTGAAGGCGATATAGCCTCTTCAATAAATAAAGCCGATTCTCGTTACTTTTCTTCATATATTTATTCTCCAGCGCCTCCCACAATATTTTGGCAGAAGTTTCCTTCATGAATGGATACTTCTGTTCTCTGCAGAGACATGAACGAATCAACCCACATGCTTTCGCATTCAGTCTCTCCCAATCTTTTTCTTTGACCTCATCGGGTTTCTTTTCTTCCAGAGTGATGTCTAAATCTTGTTGACACAGGACATCCTTAACTTCACTTTGCCACAAGCCGAAATTATTTCGACCATCAAATTTCTCCACTTCAATTTTTGTTGATGCTGTCATTTCTGCTTCAAACTATTCTCCCAAATGTATACTAACCGTATACCAAAACGATGTGACACTCTAAATAGTACCGTATACTAGAATAGAGAACACAACTTACGTGAACAGTACACCAGGTCAGCTCCCAGGAAAGAGAGGTGGGTCACCAGGACACACTTAAATACCAAGTCTTTCCTTAGCCAGAGCCTTCCTAGACATGCACTACCACTTTATCTCAGTTCTGACGTACACGGTATAAATTGAGTATAACAGAGTGCTCTTAATCAAACAGCTCAGGAATAATTTTTTTTTTTCTGATGTGGAGGATCAGACAACGCTGCAACCACAGAGCATACTACGACAACCAAGAGCTCTGATACCAATTGTTATGCACAAACGGAAGCGTAAAACACAACTATAACTACTAATTATTGAAGCAGACAAAAACAAATGATCAAATGCAAAGCATAAAGGAAGAAAAGAGAAAAAACACAAGATTTTACGTGGTTCGGTATAATTACCTACGTCCACGGGCGCTGCTGAAAACCTTCACTAATTCCAAAATGGAATTATTACAAAATCTGAACACAATTGCAAAATCCAGAAACTAATAGGGAAAAGCCAAAATACAAATATATAGGCTATTTATATTTCTCTCAGGGATATCTAACCTATTAGCCCAAGCCTCAATTTATAAGCCAAAACTCTTTCTCTCCCTTTGTGATTTTCCAATGTGGGATTCCTTACTGGGCTAATAAGCCATTAATTTCAACATTTATACCATGGAAGGATTAATGGTGGAAATCCTCAGTCACTCTCTTCTATTGATGGCTAACAAATGGACATGGCGAAAACCTGTAAAGAAAAACAACGACGTTTCAGTATATGCCGATTGTTACTTTGTGCAATCCCTGCAGGAAATAAAAGGTAAAACGAAAATGGCATGCCATGTAGTTCCAAGAATTAATGAAGGGAAGAGCAAGAATAGTATTTTTCCATGGCGGAGATGAAAGGTCATTTATGTCTCATTTACTACAGTGGTACCAAGCAAAGGCTTAGGTTTTGAATACCCAGACCCAGTTGGAAGTACAAGGACAGCCCATGTAAACCTTCAACCCTACTCAGGCTACAGTGACTACTCATTCAAGTGGGGGACCTCTGCCCTGATTTGGCATCACAACCCATTTACAATGGCAGTAGACAGAATTTAATTTGTAAAATAAATCCAAGGAAAATCAATACTGCCAAACCACATTGTAGTTCAGCTCTTATTGCTCTCCCAAAAATGGTCCATCCCATCGCATCATTATTGCATGAAACCAGAATAATGGTGTTGTCATTAGGAGCAAAAGAAGAAGAAGAAGAAGAAGAAGAAGAAGAAGAAGAAGAAGAAGAAGAAGTTAGAAGATGCCATGCCAGGCAGGTTAAAAGTAAAAAAAAAAATAAAAATGAAACAGAGCATTGAAAGAGGGTTAAAAATTGCAGTACTAGAATTGTAAAGTGGTGGCAGAGGAGTGAAGACAAAATTAAGTTGGAAATAGAAAGGTAACAGAGGAAGAGAGAGAGAAAGAGAGAGAAGGGAATGGGCATATCACAAAGGGTGTTGCAGATGCAGTTGGGATACCTTAGCAACAATCTGGATCCCCGGCATTAATTGAGGGAGAGCTACGTGTAGGACAAAAAATCAGCCCCATGCCATCCCAGGCACCTCAGAAGTTTGCAGTCAGCCCCATCTCCCCCCATTCCCTAAAATATTTACTAGTGTTTTATGTATTTAATCAGCTAGCGTTCTAAGAATAATTACTGGTTTGATTTCGAAATCAGCAAAGCTAAAGGGCGTCGGAATTAAAATTTGGAAACACATTTTTGCACTGAAATGTCACTTGTGACTACATAACAAATGATAGACAAATGACCTATTGTGGATTTGGTTTTATCTTGAGCCTTGAACTAAAAGTGAAGGCTAAGCCTAACAATTCGAGTGAAAATTTTAGAAATATTGCAAAAGTTTGGAGTCTCTTTTTAGTGTTAGCGGCTTCAGCAGCTGCATGCAGGGTAGGCCAATGAGTTGTTACTGTCACCTCCCTCTATGTTTCACTATAATTGCGGTTGTTTTATGGGATCGGCTGCCACCCTTTGCACTGTCATTGTTAATGCTCTGTCATGATAAAGAATGCTATTATTTAATAAAATAGTATTATGAAATAGAAGCAGTAGCTATAGTTAGTCCCCCCCTCCCTCACCCTCTCTGGCATCAGCTTTATTTTGGGTTTCTTTTTAATCTTCTCTTCTTCTTTTGTTGCAGCTTGTACTTCTTTTCTGCTTTACACTTTATTTACTTGCATGGTAGAACCATCTGTATCGTAAATTTACAGGAGGAGGTAAGGGAGAGTGAATCAGAGCCGTCCATGGGTTGACATTTTCGATGCCCAACAGATGCAATCCATTGTCCACATCGGCTTTTAAGAGACGTGGAATGTTGAGGGAAGCGTGCCGCTTGTCTTTGAATTCTGTTTTTCTTTAGTTTTCACCATGGAAAAAAGTCTTCCAGAATAGAGCCAAAGCAAGAGGGCTGACAGTGAAGGGTATCACGGGGATGTGGTGCATTAAATCCAAAGAAATATCAAACCCAATCGTGGTCCATGGCAGTCTAGGGAGTGGGAGTAGTTTGCACGCGTCCTCATCTCTTGGCAAAGTTTTGGGATTTATCAGAGACAGTGAGAGAGAAGGAAATACAATAAGGAAAACTACTTTTTCTTTTGCATTTCCTACTTTATTGTCGTCATTGATTACGCCTCTCATCTTTAACCCTAAATCCTACAACACTATCTAATTTCTAGGGTGGGGACTTGTGTCCCAGTTCAGGTTTGCGCGTAAGAATCTTGTTTCCAATCCATTCATTGCTCTCTCTTCTTTGTCAACCCTTTCTTTCTTTGCCTTTGGTTGCTGATGACTACTCACTCTCTCTTTGCACTATGCTTGTCATTTTTGAGCTTTCTTTTTGTTCATATATGTATAAGATGGTGGGATCACCCAAACATAAATGTTAGCTTAAGCATGAAATACATGACAAGCATTTCAAACCTCTCACTTACCCAAGGCGATGGTTTTTACATCATATCCAATTACAATATAATCTATCATTTAACGATGATTTATTTGTAAGTGATTAAAATTCGAATGTTATATGTAAATTTTTATGATATTTTGATAATAAGTAATTTGTAGATTTATAATTAAAAATTCAATAAAATCATAAATTTTAATAATGATTTAACCGTTGTTTTAATTTTGAAGATAAAATAATTTTTTTTACTTTCAAACTCTTATATTAAAAGAAAGAAATAGATTATTTGTACTTTGCATTATTCTTTCCAGGGATTATAAGTATCGATATTTGACTAAACATAGAGTTTAAATTTGTAATTTGTTAATCATGGAGTAACATATAGTATATATTTGGAGAGGGAGGGGATATTAACTAAGGGGATATTAACTAAGGGTATCTTAAAGTTTGAACTCCCATGTATGCCATCATCCCCATGACTGGCTGCGGCATGCAGGAAAAGGCAACTGAGTGAGTGCAAAAGCAAAAAGAAAAAGTAGAAAATCCGCCAAACCCAGAAGGCTGGAGAGGATGGAAAGGGTTAGAAGGGCTGTGAGGTCATTTCAAGCAAAAGCAAAAAGGGGGAAGGAAACCATGTGGGCAGAAATACTGTTAAGGATCAGAGTAGATTCTAATTACATGAAGTTGATGGTATGAAAGTGATAATATGGGTATTGCCCGAGATATCGTTACGGCTGTCTGTTGTTTGTTGCCTAAGCCGAGTCCAAAACCGCATCCCTTCACGCCATTCATTGAATGGTCTCTCTCCTGCTGCTGCTGCTGCTGCTGTTACTGTTGGGTTGCTACTTGCTAGCTACCACCATAGATTCTGGATGCTATATTTTTTTTGGCTTTCACAGACTAAAAGGGCCCCAATCTAACGCTTACAACACATAAACATGTGAACGATGAAAAGAGCCTTAACTATCCATAATCGATGAGTCGATCCGCAATGGAACCATGGCAGTGGCTTGTCCTTGTAAAGGATGACACAATTATGCTTTCTCTAGTAAAAGGACACTACACTCCAATGTAATCCTGCTGGTTTGACACAATCCAATTGGGAATTGGGTCCATTTCCATTGCTTCTACACTCCCAATCCCATACTAAAACGGCAAACAGTAGTATCTTCTCACTTCCCATCCTTTTTTCTTGGGGTTGGTAATTTGGCACCGGCATCAAATTTCTAACATTTCTTATCCTTGGTAAATCGTTACTATCTCTGGCAATTGTACTTGCAGTTATACAAGCATTTTCTGTTTTCTTATTCTTTTGTTTTCCTTCAATTATGTTCATTCCTGCTATGGTTAACTTTCTGATGTGTTTCTTGCGTTTTGATTACTGCTTTTTTCTTTAGCATGTCACGATCAGAAAACGTTTATTTGATAAATATTGTACTAATATAATTCTACTTCTAAATTGCACATGTATTTTCATTAGGTAGCTTTTTCAGATATGGGTATTTGGACATGTCTCATTTAGTATTTTCCTCTTAGTCATGAAGACATTAAATTAAATGCATACGGCTTTGAACATTATTCACATGATTATGTAATGTATATATTTATTGCTAGGATGGGACCGTGTAAAATTTGTGGGCCAAAAAGAAAAAAGAAAATTATAAGATATGCTTAAATATTTGTTAGAAGTTAGAAGTTATTAGAAGATAGTAACTCATTATTAATATTTATTAAGTAATTAATTCCAACATATCCTATATATATATATATATAAGCATGTTTATTTTAGTCGGTTCACTATCATTATTAAAATTAATCTTACAAACATATATTAATGATTGAATTTCAAAATCAATTGTTGGGTTATATGAACAGAAAGTGAGAGTGGGAATGAGGAATTAAAGAATGGAACATTAATTATTATTATCCAAACTAAAATTAAAGCTAAAGGCCTGTTGACATCTATCTTTCACACTCAGCCATCTAAACTAGTCCTATATATATATACGCCTACAATGTGATGTCTTTCATATATATAGTAGTTAACTAAATTAAAGTGACAAGACAGAAAGAATACCTTACCTAGGTATAAACTAAGGAATACTACAAATTATTAATATTGTTTTTTTTTTGTTCATAATTATTGATATAGTTGACAAATTTTCTACTTGACCAAACCAAAAGGCAGGGAGAAAACATCAAATTATCAAAGATAAAAGCTACTAGAGTTTGCATTTGATTCACTATCATTATACACTAATTTTATATTTTATGGATTACATGATATCATCAATCTTGTTTATTAATTAATGAGTAAATTTATACTTTTGAGTCATTAAATATCTAGTATTCTTGTCCAACTATCCCCATAATGAATAAAACAATTATTTTGTCTAATTAAATTTAAGAGAAATGATCTCATACATGGTTAATATATATACTAAGAGTTTTTAGTCTTCAAGGTAATGCGCATATCAATTAAATTATATGATTAACTAAAAAATTTAATTAAAAAAGTGAGACATGTAATAATTTTTTCACTCTTAATACATAAAAAACGATATCTTAAATTTAATTATGAACATTAATTTTTAAAAAAAAATTAAAGTTAGGTAATTATTATTGAAGTGATTGGTTCACTATATATATATATATCTCCACCTAATGATGCAAATATTAACCATTTTTTTCCAAACCATTAAATTAAGGAAGATAATAAATGTTTCTAATAAGATAATAATTTAACTTCATAATGCGAATATCATAAGGTCAAATTAAATAATTATTTAACTTTTCTTTTTCCATAAAAAAAACATAAAAGAAAGCTTAGCATATATTTTAGGTTAGCTGTCGGTCGAGTTTTTGACTTGAAATGTAACATAAAAGAAAGCATTTGGGCAGATGCTAAAATCTGAAATACTCATGAGTGTGCACAATATTCACGTGTTTGAAAATGACCACCTAATTACAGAGAATTCATTGTCAAATTCCATCATTATTAATCTAAGTAACCGACTTTGACTTATATTCCAATCATAAAATTAAAAAATAAATCGATAATTTTTTGATTAAATTATTAAAACAATTGTGATATTTTTTAAAATTTAAATTCGAATATAAACAATCAAATATATATATATATATATATATATATATATATATATATATATATAAAAATGAATGAGCTGACAGCCATAGGCTTTTAATTAGATACGTGATTTTAGTGACATAGTGATTGATCATGAACTGGAGACAACAAAATTAAATATGGGTCTTTTCGTTTCTTGTACAAATAATTTTTCTTGTGTCCATCTCTTCTATATTTTTCAAATTTGCTTTGTGTTTGAGACCATCCCGGTCCTTCCTACATAATATCCTTTCACTTTCAGTGGAGAGATAAACAAGAAAACCACGCATCTAGTCGAGATACTATTAATTATTGCCTAAGACCAACACAATTAAGGCTTAATTTAGCATATTATGGTTTAAATATTTAGAGTTTGTTGTTCCTTACAAAAAATGTCCGAAGTGATAGGCATGAAATAATTTTAAAAAATAGAAATACGGAGATAATAAATCATTTTACCCACACAAATTATGGTTGACCACAAAAACACCTAGTTATCAGTTTTTTTTTTTTTTTATTTGGATTTGTAAATCAAGCTTTTAAACAGAAGAAAAGTCAAAGTGTTTACAGTTGATGTCAAGCATTGCTTTCCTCTAGGTCTAGGGCAAGTAGAAAAAATAAAAAAGAAACTCCAACAAGTATAATTCAAGGTGAGTTTGGAATTCATCATATCGGAGTACAGTGAGTTTCACTTAATAAAAACAAAATAGTAATAGGATAAAATTATCTTTTTATTTTTTATTTTTTTATTATTTTATTAAATATATATATATATATATATATATATATTTTTATCATTTTGAATCTTATCGTTCATCTAAATTTACTCCAATATTTTTTTTGTTTTCCAAATATTCATTTAATTTCTTCCAATTTCAGTAACATTGATCTCTTGAGTACACTGAAAGGCTACAAGAGATTTTGCAAAAAACTTATGAATAACAATTATTGCATAATAGTCTTGTTTGGTTGATTCATTGCAGCTCAAATCGTAGAGCTATATATATATATATATATATATGTGTGTGTGTGAGTGTGTAATGCATATCCTAGGCTAACAATCATAATATATAGAGCTGGCTATATACAAGAACAACTGAATGCAAATGAAATTTGTCAAAGATTGTTCTTAGGTGTTGAAACAAAATTCTGATTAAGGTGCATGACAGATAAACTTAAGATATATGACAGTAATATAAAGTTCATGTTTCATCTAGGGTTTCGATGTTGAGAAAAATAAAAGTAGCAAGTCCAGAAAATCTTATAACCTATCAGATAAATGAAATGATGGTAAAGTGGAGATGTGCTAGCTAGTTACAGGTTAACATCCTCACCTAGAAAACTAAAATCAGTATTCTGAACAAAGTAAAATTGCTTCAAGAATGGTTTGGCTCTTCGAAAGCTTATCATAACCAATTAGTTGCTGATTTAACTATTAAAGATTAATCATGTAGAGGATAAGCTTAATTTCTTCAGTCTCCTGAAATTGTAGACCAAATTAAAAAGCTTTTTGTTTCCATGCTACACAGGGTTTGATACACAAATCTTGTTTTTTGGGCTTGGATATATCCAAGAATTCAAGCTATAGCAAACAAATAACAAAACTGTGGTGAGGTCAGGTCACTAACTGTTTTAATCAATTATTACTGCCAATATGCAACTTGCAGTGAAGGAATATCAACTCCAATAAATTTATTTTTCTTCAAATGATCAGTACACAGATATGTATAATAAATAAGATGTCAAAAAATTAGATATGAATTTAGTTGGGAGAGCTGAAACATTATTTTTAAGCTGGTAATTATGCCTATAATATACAACAAAATCTCAATTTTCTTCAAACATAAGTAATATGCATAAAAACTCATTTATTGTTGATGAATAGTCATGTTATTTTGTTCAAATAGCTATAATCTTTATATATATATATATATATATATATATATATATATATATAAAACTACTGTAAACAATTGTTTCTTTTGAAACATAATAATTTTTTTAATAGTTATAACACTTTTATTATACAACTATATATATTAAACAAATATTTTTGTTTAAATTAACATAATTATTCAGAATATGAACAAAATTAAAGCTATTCACCAAAAAAATTAAATCATTCTATCTGATATGGGAGGTAGAATTTACCAATAACATTTTAAACTACTAACATAAGACACTATGAGATAGTCAAAATGAGATTGGAAATAATATATATTTGGTGGTGGCAAACCAAAGAAAAGCTATATTGTCAAAGTTGGAGACCATTAATTTTGTTTTTGTTAATTTTTGAAGGATTTAAGGTATAATTTCTTGAAAAAAGATGAAACATGTGGCTCACCTGAAAGATAAATGTCCTGCTCTCTACTTCAGCTAAGACAATCTTTATTTCTATGAAACTGTTAAATCTAGAAACAATAATGATAGCTATCTGAACACACGCACATGCTAAAACTCCACAATGTTTGATATCTATCGACTACTTGGGACTCTGGCGACTATGCAATTAAAGCAAAAGATGTGTGCTATGCAAAGGAAGAAAGCGAAAACCAGTTGGCACACTAAGATTCATCTAAAAGAAAAACCAAACATGCAGTGCATACAAACCAGATAACTAATACAAATAGAATCAAGTAAATTTATATCTATGATGGCATCTGCATTCACCAAGAGAATTACCTAGATGTAAAAAAAAAAAAAAAAAAAAAAAAGGGTATAAATGAACAAATCCTTTGATCGAATAAATTTTGAAAAGATTTGATTTTTGAAAATTATTTATTAAACGAATCAATACCAAGCAAATATCTATTTAATGCATTTATATTCATGAATAAATTCATTAAAAAATTGTTTGATAATAAAAAATAATAATACTATTTATCTTAATATTATCTTAAATTTATAATGATTTGATTGTCTAAATTTGTTTTATGATGTGTTTATTGTCTATAAATATAAATATGTTTGATTATATATTGATAAGTTTGTTCGTTTAATATTTATGAATAAACTAATTTAATTTAAATGAATCGATTTGAAATAAATTTAAACATTTTAATAATTAAGAGAATTAAATATGAATATGACCTAAAAATTTCTTTATTAAATCCAAGTAACCTAAAAAATAAGCAAAAAGTATTAAAATTGTTCATGTTTTGTTCCTTTACTTCTAAATGAGACGAGGAATTCAAAGATAAAAAAGGTAGACATTAATGTATAATGGTTAAACAGGTGAGGAATAATTAATATTAACAAAAAGGGTCCAAGAAAATTGAGTTAAATCCTACCTTTTAAGAGCCCTGCAAATTTGTCTGCACAACCTGAGGGCGTGCCCAGCGAAGCAGCGACAAGAACAACAACCTACCAGGGTAAAAACAAAATATGGAGAGAAAAAAACTTGGATTACATCAGATAGCTAGCACTCTGCTCAGTTACTGTGAGGAGTCAGGAAAGGTTGTTATTAACTAAACAACAGTGGAGAGAGAATCAGAAAGAGATAAGTTACGAGCCAAAGGGAATAAAGAAACTTGGGAACTAATTCAGTGGAAACAATGGGAGAGAGAAACCAGGCCCTACAAAAAGCAAACATGAAATCTCGGGCTTCAATTCATGGATCTACGTCACATGTAACTTAACTATCTTTCTCTGTCCAATGCTTATGTTTTATACCAAGGACTCTTGGGTTGTGGTTCTGATCGTCTCAGCTCTAGCTAAATCTTCAGACAACCAAACCTTGAACTCCTCTTCAGTACTAATTAAGCTGTAAAACAACAGAAGTTTTTTTCCTCTCACTCATCAATATTAATTCTTCCGTTCCTTTTTTATTCAGTATAGACATGGATATGATCATAAACCAGCATTGTATATTTAACAGTGAGTCTTCTGCCTCGTAAGAATCAAGAAGTGATAAATTGAAAAAAGAAGCGGATTAGCAGCTAGCCTTGCTATTCTTCTTCTAGCTTTATCTTCACGCATGGTGTTGTCGTTTGTTGGTGGTGAGTGGTGACAGTGGTGGCAGGCGTTGAATATACTGTAAGCCAAATCAGTCTGTTATGGTCACATATCCAAATCCAAGGACCTGGAAGCCTTCCCTTTGTTGGCATTATGGAAGTCAGTGGGGGGCAGTGGGGTGCCATTGTAGAGCCTTAATTGGAGAGGATGGTGGGACGATGAAGAAAGTTGAGGAGGCTGCGATGCCATGGCAACATTTGCTATGGTAGTTGTAGATAATATCTCACAATCATCCGACTCCGATATGGGGCATTCCATGTTCACTCCGAAAAGCCTTAATCTTTTGGCTGCAGCCTTGCCTTGGACCACCGGCACCGAATCAAACACAATTGGCTCAACAACTCCACCTTGCTGTTGCCACTCCATCATTCCGATTCCCATTCCCATGTTTGGTGCTGCTGATCTCAAATAAACTACTGATCCCATTGTACCTCCTGGATTCACCACATTGCTTCCAGTTGGATAACCACCGTAGTAGCTATTTCTGTTTAGAGGGTTTATCTGTGACATGTGGAAGTGATCTCTTCCTGTTTTTGGTGGCCGCATTAGCGATGGACTCCATGGGATTGAGCGGTGCAAAGAGAAGTGGTGCTGATGGGGATGAAAAGAAACCGAGTCTGGTGCATCAGGTCTCCGCCTCCAATCAATAAAAAGACGATCTTTACCCAACTCACCTACTCCTCTGTGGAAAGAAACTATATCGCCAGCATCAAGTTTCTTATCCTTGACAAAACGGCTCCAGCCTTTGGTCATAACATAGCTCTGACTGCTATTCCAATAAGAGTACCTGAATCTCCACGGCTTCCCATTTCTGTCCTCGAAATTCAAGAGAAGACCTTTCTCGTTCGTGGAAGAATCCAACGGAAAGTACTTCTCAGCGTGTTGTTTTGGGATAACAAGTCGGTTGAGTTTCCCCACATCGCTTGGAGTGACTACTTTGTCGAACATGTGTTCTTTCTCGATGTTGGCACTTGCACTGCCACTACTCCTCAGCTCAAGGGTTGAATCTGAGTCTACGCGTTTGGAATCAGCTTCACTTCCAGTTGCTGTGGCAGTTGCTTCGCTATCTTCATCAGGTTCGTACCTGTTGCCTAACCAGTTGGGACTCATTTGGGGGCAACTGTCGTAAATCTGATGAGGCTGCTGCTCCCACCGAGAGTTGCTAAGAGGAGCCAGCTGGGTTTTGTGTTGAGAGGAAGAAGAAGAAGGTGAAGGAGAAGAAGATGAAGCGTACGAAAAAGGAAGCTTACCTTTACCCATCTGTTCTTCTTCAGTAAACCCTTCTCTGCCTGATGACAAGAAATCCATGGTTTCTTTATCCCCAATTGTGACTTTTCCTGGGGGATCTAGAGGATAAAGACGAAGAAGAAAAATCAACCAAAGAAACCTAACAAGAAAGGAAGAAAAGTGGGCACTAATCGGACTAGTTTAGTTGAAATAAAAAAAAAAAACAAACAAGTAGACAAACGAAGAACACCAGAAACTGTGCCATGTTTTTACTTGTTATACTTTTCTTTGTTTTGCTAGGGTTGAATACTATTCGGGAGTTACGGGGATGGAGACCCCAGGAGATGCAGGGAGGTTGTTTTTTTTTTCCTTTTTTCTTTTGGGTTTTAGCTTATGCTATCTCTCCCCTCTCAGTACAATCAGAAAGTCGGTGCTTTGTTCTTTTGACCAATAAGACCCAAACACAAAAACTAGGCTTGGACAAGAATACAACCCCATGAACGTTTCAAACAAATATATTACAACTTCATCCAGTTGTTGACCTTGAAAGAAGAGAATGAAAGAGAAACAAAAAGAGGTTTATCGGGCGTGAGTGATTCTATTTCCAGGAGAGCGCCTCCCTCAAACCTTCTCCCGTTAGGCAATGATAGTACATTTTTTTCCTTTCCTTGAATAATTTCACACTTTAATTTCTCTTAGGCCTTAGCCTCTGTTTTCTCTATCTTTCTTCGTTGAGAGTTGAGAATATTAAGTTAAGTTTATACGTAGGGACCCCATGTATTATTTGATTGGGCTCATGTGAGCTTGTCACTGTCATCATCCTGGGTGGTATGCATTTTATTTTAGTATTTCCGTGAGATATATAACTATATAAGCCAGCTGTTTTGGAGAGCACGAGCTTGGTATTCTAACATTATTAATTCCATTCTATCTTATTTTTCATACAAATGTTTTTACAAAATAAAGACCAAGATTGGTTGTAGTTCCACTTCTGTCTTCTCGATTCCTTCTTGGACTTTTGCCGCAAAAATCTTGATTAATAGCACTAATTATTATGGAGAATGATCCATTTACAGTGATAAAATATAAATTTAGTTCTATATTCTTTTATATATTTTTGATTGTTACATTTTATATTTTATTTATATAATCACGCATCTCAAATTTTAAATTAATAAAAATATTTAATTATATTTTTCATAACAATAAAATTTTAATAGTTAATATATATTAAAAAATATGTAATTATTGATCGAAATAATAAAAATATTAGATTAAATCTTAAATTTGCATGCATGACTATACAAGTAGATTTTTTAAACCTAATTTTTGGTTTATAAAAATTTTAACCTTAAATGAAGTTTTAAAAATCGTATAAAACAATTTATTTCACATTAATATAAGTAGGTCCCTACTCAGTTATTACTACTAGTACTAGTAAATTCATTTTCTAATTAAAAATAGAACGATGTGAGTAGCTATGAGCTAATTAACTAATTAACTTCTCTTAAATGGTCACATTTTCCATTTTAAATTGTAAAAAAAAATTAATTTTAAAATTCAAGTTTTAGTACATGTATTCGCCATTCTGGATTTAGAAACCTTAAATGTATCAAAATAATAATTAACTTCTCTTTTGCAAATGAAGAAAAGAAAAAATGTGGTGTAAATATATATTACCTAACTGGAACTGAACGAGGTTAGGGTTTTGACTTGAAAAGCCATACAATTTGATGCTGTACGGGTCACAGTTCGGTGGTGGGAAACCAAATGGAAAACGGATAGTTATAGTCTTCTTCAATAGATATTCAGTCCCTCAAACTCAAAGGCAAATTATATATATGAATATAAATATAAATGTAAGAAAGCAGGAGAAGGAAAATAGATTTCTTATTTTCTAAGGGAGTGCAGCACATGCAACTCCCAAATGGACCCCATCTATATGCCATGCTTTTTTATTTGTTTTGCCCCTTCAACTTCTACATCTAAGTTTATGTCTCAATAAACCCTTTAAATGAGGTTTTGAATTTAAGTTTTGTGCATAAAAAAAAACAGCGATAAATTTGATCCCAACTCGTCTTTGAAATAGTCGAGATCCAATGTGATAATCAAATTTTAGGGAATTTAATATCAAAAAAATAAAAAGTCTATGTCTATGTCTGTGTCTAATTCCAATCGGTGAAAACCTCAAAAGCAATAATTTAACTTAAGAATCACATCTAACAGCGTTATCAGTAGGTGTCAATTTTTTCAGGACATGTTTTGGATGCAACTGCGGCTTTAATTTTGGATCCCTGAATCAGCCCAACCTAGCCACAGGCCATCACTGGTCCTGTCCACCAGACCACCCATGCTTCCCTGCTGCTTCCTTTATTAATATTCTTAATTTATATATAAAATTAAAAATTGCCTCTGTTTCCACCAGGCCATGGAAATTCTGAGGGGAAATTAGAGCTGCTGGATGCTTTTTACATTAATGCACGTAGGTAGAATAGGAAATGTTATATCAGAGCTTAACAGGGAGGAATTAATATTAAAAATATATAAATTGATTCGAAAATGTCGTACTGTTTATAAAATTCAATAATAATTAATTTTTTAAAAATTGTTTACAAGAATTATCACGAGTTTTACTTAAGAAATGACAGTAGACCTGTTGGAGTAAGAATTATGGGCAGTAGAACAGTGGCAATATTATATTTGTAAGGTTCAGATATTTATAATGAGGCCTACCATCCAATCATTTTAAAATCATAATTTTTCAGGAAAAAAAAAAAAAAACAAAGGACAAGGCTGTTCCAATTGTAAAGGATAATGGATTGGGGCAGTACTGCTGCGCACAGCCAATTAGCTACCCCCAACTCCCAAGCCGCTAATTGATGAAGATCACCTACTCAGAAATTGCGCAGATAGGGATATGCCTTGCTAGCTTCATTTTTCTACGGCTGAGCTGGCCTGGCTTTCCTTCCATTCATCCCCTCTACCCTTCAGTTTCCCACCAATCTAAAACTCCTTGCCTCCTGCTGACTACAAAACATAATTGTTCCCAAAAATTATTAATGAGACAATTTTCTAAATTAATTATATTATTATTGGTTGAAATAAATTCTTTTTATTAAATATATAATTAATTTGATAAATTTAATAAATTGATAATAGATATTATGTAATAAGATAATTTTCAATTATGTCTTCAAGACATTATTATAATACGTACTTTCTAATTCATTTGTAGTGTAAAAACCAATTTTCGAGACATTCAACATGCCATATATATATAATAGCTTGGATTGATGGAATGCCGAAAATAAGGCTGGCAGATCTTTCTCTTAATATCTAGTAGGATAGTGATGTCACAGTAATTAATTTTACTATAATTGATTGAATACAGATAGGGTGGAAGTAATCAAAAATTGAAATATAATGAATGTTGCAATACTAAATAATACGTATGTCTTGTAGTTGGCTCACCCCACGCCCACTTGGATTCAGATCATTTATATAGCAAATGTAAATAATCCATCGCGTAACACCCAATTAATTTCCATATTTTAGTATTTACAACACATGACATTTTATTATTTTTAATTAATTATTTTATATAGTAGTGGTAACAGTCAATTTATATGTTATATAATTTTGGAGTAAGGATGCTTCCGTCACCTAACTTGATTAAGTGACGTTGAAGAGTTCTACTTTAAATTGAACAATCAACGCTGGAATCAGTTTTATGATTGACTAATTATGCTATTTGACTTTTAACATAATGAGGCCAATTCGCCTCCCCATAGCTAGTTGTTTCCCTCCTAACTTCCATCCCGAAAGCCTCAAAAACGCCCCTCACTTGTGTTTTTGTGATCCATGAAACCATATTGCTACTAATATTATATTATATATAAAAGGTCGTAGAGAAAGATTTCAATTTAAAATTTAATTTCTTTTAGATAAATATCATTAAATTAAATTTGGATTGTTATTACCATATATACACTATACATATTTTCTTTCATCAAAGCTTTTCTAAGTATGTTGAATTTATGATAATGGTTAGAATTGTGAATGAGTTAAATTATTGGAGTTTGATTTGTTAATTACTCAAATTTAATTTGTTTATTTTCTTTTATATAGAGGAGGGGATACCCGAGAAACTAGGATACAGTTCTAAGAGAAGAAAGCATTAAGGAATCTGCTACTAATTGTGGCTTAACATCGTCATGGGGGAGCTCCAAGTTATAGAACCCAGTAGAAAGCTTCAAGCCATAACCAGCCAACCAATCAGCGGACTTATTACCTTCCCTGTAAATATGAAGAATCGATACCTCCCACTCCCTAGCCAATAAAGATTTACACCTGTATAAGAGATTCCTAGGCTCATCCACAACAACATGGTCCCCAACAAGAGCCTGGTACACATCCTTGGAGTCAACCTCGAGTTGCAATTGACGACAACCACTCTGCCATGTCACCTTCAAACCATGATAAACACCTCGAACTTCAGCTGTTAACACACCACATCTACCAAGATTACATGTAAAACCATTTCTCCAAATACCAAAGTGATCTCGAACCAACCCACCACAGGCTGCTAGCCCAGTGCCAGTGTTACGAGCACCATCTGTATTGAGTTTCCACCAGTCAATTGGTGGAGGTATCCACACAACTGAAATCAGATGTCGTTGAGGTTGTGCAGGTATCGCAGAACTATGAAAAGCATTATCGACCTCCTGCTATAAGCTTATAAAAAAAAACGAGTTTCTGAGTAAGTTGTAAGTCTACACCTTGAAAAATAAATTCATTACGCCAGCGCCAAAGCAACCAAACAGTGGTGGTGAATCTCGTATCCCATCTCAGCACCCCGCCATCATTAAGTTCACATTTTAAATTAGATATAAACCAATCCTTCAAAGGTAACCTACAAAAGCGGGACCACACTTGCACACTCAGAAACGACTTCCAAACATTGGCAGCTGCACAACAATCCCAGAGAGTATGAAGAATAGATTCAGCATTCTGTTTGCAAATAGGACATAAGTCACAACTCGTAAAACCACGTCTTGTCCTTTCTGCATTAGTCAGAAGTTTCTCATGTAATGCCTGCCACAGAAAAACTCGACACCTCTGGGGCACCTTGACTTTCCAAAGGTGCATCCAAATGGGATCTTCTACATCTCCCATGTTCTCACGTAATGCATCATAACATGATTTCACTGAGAAATTTGTAGACGGAGTAAGACCCCAGGTAATTCTATCTTTCGTACCGTCATCTTCTCGCAGTACCACAGTATTTAATTTCAGAAGAATATCACTAGGTAAGACAGATAAGAGCGAAGTAAGGTCCCACATTTCCCCATTCGAATAGCTTGCCACAGTCCTGCAAAGATCCCTCTCTGAAGGCACCCTCAAAGCATAATGTAGCAACAATTTTACCTCCAACCATGGTTCAGACCAGAATAAGGTAGACGAACCATTTTCTACTGCTACATGATAACCTCGAGAAAGAATCGGAGCTGCATCTACCACTCCTTGCCACAGATTGGAAGAATTAGATATCCTCTCAAAAATACTAAGACCCTGTTTATTCTTACCGTACTTTGCAACAACAAGTTTTGACCAAAGAGTGTCTTTTTCAGTCATGAATCTCCAACCTAGCTTGGCAAGTGCTGCTTTATTTACCAATCTTAGTGGTCGAATACCCAAACCTCCACTGGAGACAGGCCGACAAATAGTATCCTAGCCTACTGGATGTACTCGTCGTTCAGAGCCATCATGGCCCCATATGAAGTTTTTGACAATTCTATTGATTTCATCACATACCGTCACTGGAAGCTTAGCTGTTGGCATGGTGTAAAAGGGCATTGTATTTAACACATTCCTTGCAAGAGTGATTCATCTGGCTAAGGAAAGGTTTTTAGACTTCCAACCACAAAGCTTACCTCTCACTTTATCAACAATATGTTGGAAAGAATTTCGAGTAGTTCTACCATTCAACATTGGCATCCCCAAATAGAGTCCCAAATCGTTCGTCATCGGAATATTAGCTAATGTAGAGATCTCTATAGTTAAATTTTGAGGAACATTAGTTGAGAAAAAAATTTGAGATTTTGTAAAACTTACCTTCTGACCCGACCAGTGACAAAAACGATCTAACCACTCCTTAATAATTTGCATCTGCTGAATTGATGCCTCTGCAAAAAGAATAATATCATCCACAAAAAATAGATGAGACAAAAGAGACCTATTGCAGGTAACGAACACAGGTTTCCATGCACCAGAGCTAATGTAATCCTGTATCATATGGCTTAAGCGTTCAATATATAGCACGAAGAGATACGGAGACAGCGGATCTCCTTGTCGTACTCCTCTAGCAAGAACAAAAGAATCTGATGGCACCCCATTCCAAAGAATCTTCATTTCAATAGACTGGACGCAGTTCATTACCAAAGAAATCAAAGAAGCCGAAAAACCCACAGTAACTAGAGTATCTCGCCAAAAATCCCAGTTTACTCTGTCATAGGCCTTCTCCAAATCGAGTTTGATGATCATAGTGCCTTTCGCCCCTTTCCTCATTCGCATAGAATGCACAACCTCTTGGACTATAGCAATATTATCTATACTTTGTCTACCAGGAATAAAACTACTCTGAGTAGCAGAAATCAAACCTAAGAGCAATGGTTTTTGACGATTGACTATAACCTTCATTACAAGCTTGTAGAGAACTGAACATAAACTAATAGACCTAAATTGTGAAATCAACTCTGGGTGGGATATCTTAGGAATAAAAACCACTGCGGCAATATTAAGGGAACCAGGAACAGCCTAATTACTAAAGTAATCTCGCACAAAATTAACTAGATCATCTTTTAATATACCCCAGCTCTTTTGAAAGAAAAAAGCTGGATAGCCATCTAAACCCGGAGCCTTATGGGGCGCCATATCAAACAAGGCCTTCCTTACATCTTCCACCTCTATAGGCCTATTAATATTAGCGAGCTGAGCTTGAGATAGGCTAGGAAAACCATGCGACGCATTTTCTTTTGCATGAAGGCCATCATCTGAATATAAGGCCTTAAAATAATCAACGGCCAACTGTCTTAACGACTCTGCGTCAGAAATCCACTGGCCACTATCATTCTGTAAACAAGTAATCGTATTTCTTTGCCCTCGAATTGTAGCTGCGCAATGAAAAAATCGAGTATTTCGGTCCCCAGACACAATCCACTCACGACGTGATTTATGGAACCAAAGAAGTTCCTCTTGCTGGAGGATATGATCAAGCTCGGCTTTTAGCTTTTTCTCCAATTTAAGCAATCCATTGGAACGAGAGAAACTCAATTTGCTTTGAACTCCATCAAGCCTTGCCCAGACCCGTCGCTTCCGTTTGTTCAAATCGCCAAAAACCCACTTGCTCCACTCCTTCACTGTCCCTGTGAACTCCGTCAACTTTGAGCAAATATCAGTCTAAGATGTGTTCCAATTATCTAGGAACAATTCTTGAAAATTAGGATGTGCATACCAGGCAAGCTGAAACTTAAACTTACTTGGGCACGTTTGCGTCATCATTGGATTTGACAAAGAGATTAGAATGGGAAAATGATCCGACTGTAATTTAGGAAGATGAGTGACCGTAGTATAGGGGAATTTAAGGTGCCAATCCATACTACAAATGGCTCTATCCAATCTTGCACCAGTAAAACTGTCATTAGACTGTCCACGACTCCACATAAACCTTGGACCCGAGAAACCCAAATCCACTAAACCAATATCATTCACCAAAGAAATAAAGCTTGAGTCTTTATTTCCCTGTCCCAACACACCCGAAGATCTTTCATGCGCAAAGAGAACGTCATTAAAATCTCCAACTAAGAACCATGGCAAGAGAAGTTGGGAACCAATAGAACGAAGCCGGTTCCAAAGGGAGAATCTAGCATGAACATTTGGGCTCCCATATATAGCCGTGAAATACCATTGAGTATTATCCACTTCTGAAACAAGACAGTGTATGAATTGAGGGTTCGAGGAAAGAATTTGTAGTCCCCCAATTGAATTGTTCCAAAACAGCCAGATACCTCCGCTATATCCCTGGCACTCCACCCTAACCCAGTCATCAAACTTCAATTTAGAGCATACTTTATCAGCATTATCCCCATTGATCTTAGTCTCTACAAGTAGCAAGATATCAACTCGGTGAGAGTGCAACATATCAGCAAGAACCCGAAACACACCTTTGGTTCCCATTCCTTGACAATTTCAAGATAGAATCCGCATTATAAAACAAACAAAAAAGAGAATTAGGGTTGCATGACCCTAGTTGTGCCTTCCTCATCATCTTCCAGATCACCAGAATCCTCCCTCACATCCATAAATAACGGGTTTAAAGTTCCCTCCACTACTGCCTCAATGTTTGGTTTGGAGGGATAGGGAAACTCGAGATTCTTGAAATTCTCTCCATCATGCAGAGAAGGCTCAGGGGTAGATCCAATTCTGACATCTTGTGAATGAGTGATCATGCTACGGGTAATGGAGTTATTCTTGTTATTGCCTTGAACAAGCACATGATAATCCATTGACCCCGCAACATTTGGGAGCTTAACTTTTTCAGGCTTGTCTTTAGTGGCAAAAGCAGAATTAGGCTGCAGTCCTTGAGTCACTTTGTCATTCCTGCGTGTGGGCTCCCTGGGCTGAGCTTTGCGATTTACGCTGGACATCTCATCATGTTGTTTCCTTTGCGGGACAGATCGCGATACATTAGGAACCCCAAGAGGATTGCCTTCTTTCATCATCAAATCCCCCTCATCACTCCTTACATTATTCTCTAAGATTTCAGCGGCATTACTACCGTCATCCAGACTTTTCAAGATAGTGAAGCGAGACCCTGGACCTTTCCCATTATCACGATGTTCTTCTCCATCTTTAATTGGATGTTTCCCATTGCGGCTAGATTTTCTGGATGCAAACATCCATTTACCATATGTCTCAATAGTTTCCATATGGGAAAATGGACCAGTGTCCTCTATCACCAGAATCGCCACTGTCACCTCCTCTTCCTCCTTTCCAGGTTGACAGTCTTTCTTGCGATGACCATAGCACCCACAATTGAAACAGATCATCTGTAGGGCTTCATATTCAATTAGACGAACCCGTCTCTTTAGCCGAAACTTGGAAAGTAGAGGTTTTTCCAGGTCAACCTCAACACACATTCGCGCATATCGGCCTCTCACCGCCGTAAATGTCGTACTGTCCACTCTCAGAGGATTTCCAATCTTCTTCCCTATCTTCCATAAAAAACTTTCATCATAATATTCCATTGGCAAGTTTGGAAAACGGACCCAAACCGCTAATCTTGAGACATTGAAAGACACCGGATCCAAATTCGGATACCAACGGCTCACTGATAGATAGTGGTCTGCCACAACCCAGGGACCATTGTAGAGTGCTCTCTCATATTCTTCCCTGTTTGTGAATCTCACAACATAAAGATCCGAGCCCACATCTATCACATCCATGGCGGAATCAATGTGCCAGAGCATGCGTAATCGGCGTACAAGGAAATTATAACCCATGGTGTGCCCTATCAACTTGACCACCAGTGCATTCGTCCAATGGCATCTCAACTGTTGGCTCTACCGAGAGGGGGGGTGAATCGGTTTTCTAACAATTATGGTAAATTTTAATTTAATCCTATTTTAATTTGCAAATGAAAGTAAGCAATATAATAAAATTAAGCAATTTAATGCAATGTAGGGAAGAGAGAAACAAACACAATCGTTTATAGAGGTTCGGCCAACTCTTGCCTACGTCCTCTCTCCTTGACCTTCTTGTCAAGTGCTTTCTTTCCCTCTTTCAATAGAGCTTACAATGTTCCTTTTACAGGTTAAGGAATAACCTCTCTACCCTTAGCAATACAGAAATGTATTCACCCTTTTTACAATTTTCTCTCACTGAGGAACAATCCTCTTCTCTTTTAAGGTAAGGTTGAATACAGAATGAAGCTTTAAAGTGGGTAGGACAAAATACAGTTTCTGCACTTAAGCTTATATAATGAGTCTCAATAAATGAGCTATGAAGACACAAGGAATGAAAGAATTAAAAGCTTGAGAGTGTTAGGAATGTGCAGCAATAGTCTCTCTATTCTCTTTGTCTTCAATGCTTGGTTAAATACTGAAGGATTGGTAGTTGGAGCATTAAATGCTGTTTTCCCCGTTGAGATTTTGCAGAAACTAGCCGTTGGGTACCTCCAGTAGAGTGCCAGATCGATCTGCCATCTTGGCCAGATCGATCTCTTAGTTATAAATCCTGCAAGATTGAAGCACAAATACACGAGGAGATCGATCTCATAGGTTAGCAGATCGATCTGTTAGTTTAAAAATAATGGGGGAGATCGATCTGTCGAATAGGCAGATCGATCTCCTAATCTCTCTGTTTGAGGCAAGATCGATCTACAGATCGATCTGCCATGCAGTCTCGTAGTGGGGAGATCGATCTCTCAACAACACAGATCGATCTCCTTAGCTCTCTGACTTTGAGGAGATCGATCTCTTCCTTACCAGATCGATCTCTTAAGTTCTCTATTTGAGTGTGGATCGATCTTCCAGATCGATCTACAGTCTTATGCTCTTAAGGGAGATCGATCTCTTCCTAGACCAGATCGATCTCTCAACTCTAGCTTTAGCCAGATCGATCTCTTAACCCTTGCAGATCGATCTCACTCTACCTAAATCCCTTTGTAAAGGTTTAAGGCTTGGCAGATCGATCTCATACCTTCATGAGATCGATCTCTCATCAAGTAAAAACCCAAGAGATCGATCTCTCATAAGCCAGATCGATCTCTTATCAGCAGAACTCTAAGTTCTGGTACTGATAACCTCTAAACATGTTTTATATCATCTTAATACTATTGAATTAACTTGTTTTGTCATTTCAAAATACATTAACTCAACAATCTCCCCCTTTTTGATATGACAAAACTTATTCAAACAAACATGTTTAGTGAATTTGCAAAAACTCCCCCTTTTTGTGAGCTCCCCCTTTTTGTGAGCTTTTGACTTTGTTACTGACTTAACTCCCCCTCAATTTAATCATTCTTTTAAACGTTTACCACAACCACACACACATGTTTTCTTCTCCCCCTTTTTGTCATATCAATAACACGAAAAGAGAATACTCATGGCATTTCAAAATGAACATTTTCATTAACACAACCAATAACAAGTCAAACGATATTTCATTCAAGCAAATTCATCACAAATAACATCAAGTATCTTAAAATGATATAACTACACTAAATCAAAACACCTAAGGCCTATGGTGAGGGAGGAATACGATCCAAAAGATTCTCAACGTGCGTGCGTGTGACTTGCAGCTCATCAAACATCGCCTCTTGAGTCTCCTGAACCTTATCCACTCTTTGGTTTAATTCCTCGAACATTCGCTGCTGAGTTGCAAAGCCTTCATCGATTTTCTGATTGAGTTCACTGATCATCTGCATAATGATCTCCATGCCAGCAGGTGAGGATGTTGGTGCAGTGGGTGGAGCAGTTGAGGACGATGGTTCCGGAGCTCGTGCGGCAGGTGGGTTCACTGGCGCAGTGGAGGGATCTTCCGCCATAGCTTCAGCAGGCTGCTATTCCCTCTTTTTCTTTCAATCTCCCCGGAAGTCTTTGTAATATCCCATATGATGGAGGGTCCCGATGTTGAGGACGCTCTTGGGAGAGGGCAGTTCTTCGGTTTCGCAACTGCTGTCTATCTTGAGGCGTTGAAGAAAGTATGCCAACGGTTGAGGAAACACTATCGTTGTCGCTTGGCCTCGGACTATTTTTAACCAGTCTTGGAAGATGAAGTGAACTAGGTTGGGTTTTTGACTGGTGGTATGGATATGATGAATCCAAAACCTATCTAGCCTCCGAATAGTTGAGTGTCGAGTACCAAACGGACGAAGGTTCCACGAGATGATGAGATGGAGTAGCCGGGGATGCATCGGAAGTTCACTTCCCTTATCCCCGGGAATATCAAACTCCAAGGGAACCTCTTCATCTTCGTTTGTCAAACCTTCATCACGTATGTCGAAGGCTTGGGCTAAAATTTTAGGGGTTACGGCAATTGATCGTCCCATGACAAACGTTGTGAAACCAAGGATTTGACAGGAATCAATGGGATCGTAATTGAGTTCGGCATTGGAAAAGAATGCACGAACGAGATTTGGAGGTACGAGAGTGTTTATTTTCAAAAAAGACATCCAACCAAATTCCTCAAATTTTGACACGTATGGAAAATCAATGCGATTGAGGAAAGAAAAATCTATAGTCCGCCAATGCTTAATTGGCATGGTTGAGAAGTACTCTTCGTATCGCTTCCTTTTGGTCGGTGTTTTAAAACACCTATTGAAAGAAGCGATGGAAGCGGAAGGAGTGGGTTGGGAAGATGACCCGGTTGCTACATTGGTTCGGAGAGGTTTTTGTCCTATTGTCTTAAGCCTAGGCATGATTCTAGACTCGAGAGATGTGCTAACTAGATTCACAAACAAAGAAAAATCAATGGAACAGTAACTAGATTTGCCCTAGAATGAAATTGAACACAAATCTAAGGAAATTTTTGAGAAAAATAGTAAGAAATGTTGGTTACTATACCCGAAAATGACACGGAGACGCAATGAAGGCCGTACCGAGATCGATCTGAGGAAGAATCGAAGGAGGTGGTGCGAGAGAATTTCAAAATTTGAAGATTGGGGTTTTTGAAATTTGGGGATTTTTTGCGTGAATTTATAGTCCAGGGCACAGGAGATCGATCTGTCGAGGCGACAGATCGATCTGTCATTTCCAGAAGCCAAGGGAGATCGATCTGTCGCAGGAACAGATCGATCTGTTCGCAAACAGAGGCTTAAGGAGATCGATCTGTTACATGCACAGATCGATCTGCAGTTTAACCGAGGCTTAGAGAGATCGATCTGCCAAATGCATGGATCGATCTTCAGAATGCAGAAGCTTTGAAGAGATCGATCTGTCGTGTGGACAGATCGATCTGCCATTTAACAGAGACGTAAGGAGATCGATCTTATGGTTAGAAGATCGATATGCTTAGCTTAACCTTGATGATTTAGGCTTGTTGGAAGTATGGAGATCGATCTATATTGCAAGGAGATCGATCTCTCATCCTTATTGCCAGAAAATCTTTGTAAAAATTCTTTTAAAATCAACTTGAAACCAAGATTTTTTGAAACATAAAGTCTTAAGGGATATTCATGAGTCCTAATTCACCTCTAAGGATACAAAACCTATCTCTATCAAGAGGTTTGGTGAATATATCAGCTATTTGGTGTAAAGTGTCAATGTACTCTAAAATTATATCCCCTTTTTGTACATGGTCTCTAAGGAAATGATGTCTAATCTCTATGTGCTTGGTTCTGGAGTGTTGGATAGGATTTTTAGATAGATTAATGGCACTGGTATTATCACATTTAATTGAGACTTGCTTCATGTCAATACCATAGTCTCTCATTTGTTGTTTAATCCACAACACTTGAGCACTACAACTACCAGCTGCTATATATTCAGCTTCAGTGGTGGACTGAGCCACACTGTTTTGTTTCTTAGAGAACTAAGAAATTAACCTATTTCCTAAGAATTGGCAAGTACCTGAAGTACTTTTCCTATCTATTTTGCATCCTCCAAAATCAGCATCTGAAAATGCATGAAGGGCAAAAGTAGAGTCCTTGGGGTACCAAAGTCCTAGTGAGGGAGTGTCTTTGAGGTATCTAAAGATCCTCTTAGTTGCCAATAGATGTGATTCCCTAGGAGAGGATTGAAATCTAGCACAAAGGCATACATTAAACAAAATATCTGGTCTACTTGCAGTTAAATAAAGCAATGAGCCAATCATAGACCTATAGAGTTTAGTGTCTACACACTTACCACTTTCATCTTTATCAAGCTTGATGTTGGTGCCCATTGGAGTGGCTTGAGGTTTGTAATTGTCCATTCCAAATCGCTTGAGCAAGTCCTTGGTATATTTTGCTTGATTGATGAAGGTTTCATCCTTTGTTTGCTTCACTTGAAGTCCCAAGAAGAATGTGAGTTCTCCCATCATGCTCATCTCAAATTCTCCTTGCATGATCTCAGCAAACTCTTGGCATAAAGACTCATTAGTTGAACCAAAAATAATATCATCTACATACACTTGTACAACTAGTAAATCCTTATTTTTATTCTTAATGAATAAGGTGGTATCCACTTTTCCTCTTGAAAATCCCTTTTCTATTAAGAATTTTGACAACCTTTCATACCAAGCTCTAGGAGCTTGTTTTAACCCATAAAGTGCCTTAGATAATTTGAAAACATGTTCAGGAAATTCATGATTTTCAAAACCGGAAGGTTGCTCAACATAGACTTCTTCATTAATGAGACCATTTAAGAATGCACTCTTTACATCCATTTGATATAACTTGAAGTTTTTATAACATGCAAAGGCAAGTAACATTCTTATTGCCTCTAATCTAGCTACCGGTGCATATGTTTCATCATAGTCTATGCCTTCCTCTTGTCTATAGCCTTGAGCAACTAACCTAGCCTTATTCCTTATGATCACACTATTTTCATCCATCTTGTTCTTGAATATCCATTTAGTTCCAATTATAGAGTGATCACTAGGTCTAGGAACTAGTTTCCATACTTTGCTTCTCTCAAATTGATTTAACTCTTCTTGCATTGCTAGGAACCAATTATTGTCATTTAAGGCTTCATTGACATTCCTAGGCTCTATTTGAGATACAAAGGCTATATATTGGCACATATTCCTTAGAGATGATCTAGTTCTAACTCCAAGAGTTGGATCTCCTACTATTTCACAATCTTTTACATATCCTAACTCTCTTGGTGCTCTAGGTTCTCTTTCTAATATCTCCATCTCTTCTTCATCTTCTTTATTCAAGTCAAGCTTTTCTAGAAAGTCATCTTCTAAGTTTTCATCAAATATTCCAATATTCTCATCATTGGTTGAATCTTTAGATATATTATTTGACTCATCAAATATAACATGAATAGACTCTTCAACCACTAATGTTCTTTTGTTATATATTCTAAAAGCCTTTGAATTCAATGAATATCCTAGAAATATTCCCTCATCACTCTTGGCAACAAATTTTCCTAAATTATCTTTTCCATTATTTAGAACAAAACATTTGCAGCCAAAAGGATGGAAGTAACTAATGTTAGGCTTCTTACCTTTGTAGAGCTCATAAGGAGTTTTCTTTAGCATGGGTCTAATCATAGCTCTATTAATTATATAACATGATGTGTTTATAGCTTCAGCCCAAAAATACTTTTGTAAGTTATTCTCACATAGCATGGTTCTAGCCATTTCTTCCAATGTTCTATTTCTTCTCTCAACTACACCATTTTGTTGTGGTGTCCTAGGGGCTAAAAAATTATGGCTAATTCCTTGATCATTGCAATACTCATCAAATCCTATATTTTTAAATTCTTTGCCATGATCACTTCTAATACTTGTTATTGTGTATCTTTTTCATTTTGAGTCACCTTTGAGTAGGCTATGAATTTCTCTAAAGCTTCATTTTTTACTCTCAAAAAGAACACCCAAGTGAACCTAGTGTAATCATCAACTATTACAAATCCATAGTGTTTCCCACCAAGGCTAGTGGTTCTTGTTGGTCCAAATAAGTCTAAATGCATTAATTGAAGAGGCCTAGTGGTGGATACACTATTCTTAGGCTTAAATGTTGTCCTCTTGTGTTTTCCTTTAACACAAGCTTCACATATTTCTTCATGATCAAAGGATAGTTTGGGTAAGCCTATGACTAGATCTTTTCTAGCTAACTTAGATAGCGCATGCATGCTAGCATGACCTAGTCTTCTATGCCATAACCAAGATTCCTTTTTATTGTCTACCATTAGGCATATGTTTTCATTTTTGAGTTCATTAAGATAGACAATATATATGTTGCCTTGCCTATGACCTAGAAAGAGAACTTTATTTGACTTAGGATCTATAACATTACATTTCATGCAATCAAAAATTACTTTGTAACCTTTGTCACAAAGTTGACCTATGCTTAGTAAGTTGTGCTTTAGACCCCTAACAAGTAATACTTTTTCTAAAGAAAAATGATCATTACCTATTGAGCCACTTCCTTTAACTTGGCCTTTGGAGTTGTCCCCAAAGTGACTTCTCCACCAACTTTTGATTTGAAAGAATTGAAGTGGCTTCTATCACCCGTCATGTGCCTTGAGCATCCACTATCTAAGTACCATGCTTCTTTTGTTTTAGCTTTGTGGCTATGCTCAATCACCTAAAAAAAAAAACTCAAGTCTTAGGTACCCAAATTTTCTTGGGTCCTTTGAGGTTAGTGAATGCAATTCTTGATCCCATTGGGATCCATTTTGCTAATGCATTAACATCTTTTGAGTGAATTACTTCTTTTGGAATCCATATCCTTTTTACTATTTTTTCTTTTAGAGTTCTCATTTTTATATTACAGTTATGTGATGCATGTCCCTTTCTATTGCAATATGAACAAGTAATTGCAGGTTTATTCATGCTCTTCCTAGCAATAAAACTTTTAAGATGAGTCTCCCTACTCTTAGCATTATATCTTAAGCCATTTTTGTCAAAGAATGCCCTTTGGGTCTCTAGCATGCTATCTAACTTTTGTTGACCCATGTGGAACCTATTAAATGAATTATGTAGATTGGTATTTTTCTCTTTAAGGTCACAAATTTCTAGATTTGAAATCTCTAGTTTCTTTTCACATTCTAATTTATCCAATTGCAATATCTCATTTTCTTTTCTCAATTTGGATATTATCTTTTTATATTTCATACTCATAGATTCATACTCTAATGCAAGATCATCAAATGCATCTTGCAATTCATCAAAAGAATATTCATTGAGGCTTGAAGTTACCTTTTCATCCTCAATAGCCATGAAGCACAAGTTGGCAATGTCCTCATTTGATTCATCATCGGAGCAGTCACTGTCGCTCCATGTTGCCACCATTGCCTTCTTTTTATGGAACCTATCATTGCACCTTTTAAGAAGAGGGCAGTTAAATTTTATGTGTCCTGGTTTTTTACATTCATAACACACAATAGAGTCTTTTCTACCTACTTCCTCTTGTTCTCTCTTATTGTTTCTCCTATTACTTCTACTAGCTCTCATCCTCATGAACTTGTTAAATCTTTTAGCAAACATTGCCATCTCAAGATCCTCTTCACTGCCATTCTCATTTTTAATCTCCTCTTGAGCAGTGGATTTTAGAGCAACTCCCACTTTCTTGGGTGGCTCTTCATTTCTTCTAAGTTTCATCTCATAAGTGAGCAAAGATCCTATCAATTCATCTAAGGACAATGTATGAGGATCCTTAGATTCCTCAATTGCAGTCACTTTAGCTTCCCATGATTTAGGTAAGCTATTTAAAATTTTCTTTACCATTTCAATATTAGAATATATTTTTCCTAAAGACTTTAATCCATTAATTACATCTGTGAATCTAGTGAACATATCACTAATTGATTCTCCTTCCTTCATCCTAAAAAGCTCATAATCATGTTTGAGCATACCTACTTTTGTCTCCTTCACTTGGGTTGTACCCTTATGAGTTATTGCCAATTTGTCCCATATTTGTTTGGCATTATCGCACCCGGAGACTCTATTGTATTCATTAGGACCTAAGGCACAAAATAATGTGTGCATAGCTTTGGCATTTAGCTGAGCACACTTAATATCATTTGAGTCCCATTCATCTTCTTCTTTAGGGATATCTCTTCCCTCTATTCTCTTTGTAGGGATTTGTGGTCCTTTTATTATGATCCTCCATACTTCATAATCATTTGCTTGAATGAATAACATCATCCTAGTTTTCCAATATGCATAATGCTCTCCATTAAACATTGGAGGTCTAACCGTAGAGTGCCCCTCTCCTACCAAACTAGTAGCTACATTGTTATGAGCCATTTGATCGTTTCTAACTCTTAGGAAGTTGTTCCTATGTGTTTAAAGAGTCCTAACTCTGATACCAATTGTTGGCTCTACCGAGAGGGGGGGTGAATCGGTTTTCTAACAATTATGACAAATTTTAATTTAATCCTATTTTAATTTGCAAATGAAAGTAAGCAATATAATAAAATTAAACAATTTAATGCAAGGTAGGGAAGAGAGAAACAAACACAATCGTTTATAGAGGTTCGGCCAACTCTTGCCTACGTCCTCTCTCCTTGACCTTCTTGTCAAGTGCTTTCTTTCCCTCTTTCAATAGAGCTTACAATGTTCCTTTTACAGGTTAAGGAATAACCTCTCTACCCTTAGCAATACAGAAATGTATTCACCCTTTCTACAATTTTCTCTCACTGAGGAACAATCCTCTTCTCTTTTAAGGTAAGGTTGAATACAGAATGAAGCTTTAAAGTGGGTAGGACAAAATACAGTTTCTGCACTTAAGCTTATACAATGAATCTCAATAAATGAGCTATGAAGACACAAGGAATGAAAGAATTAAAAGCTTGAGAGTGTTAGGAATGTGCAGCAATAGTCTCTCTATTCTCTTTGTCTTCAATGCTTGGTTAAATACTGAAGGATTGGTAGTTGGAGCATTAAATGCTATTTTTCCCGTTGAGATTTTGCAGAAACTAGCCGTTGGGTACCTCCAGTAGAGTGCCAGATTGATCTGCCATCTTGGCCAGATCGATCTCTTAGTTATAAATCCTGCAAGATTGAAGCACAAATACACAAGGAGATCGATCTCATAGGTTAGCAGATCGATCTGTTAGTTTGAAAATAATGGGGGAGATCGATCTGTCGAATAGGCAGATCGATCTCCTAATCTCTTTGTTTGAGGCAAGATCGATCTACAGATCGATCTGCCATGCAGTCTCGTAGTGGGGAGATCGATCTCTCAACAACACAGATCGATCTCCTTAGCTCTCTGACTTTGAGGAGATCGATCTCTTCCTTACCAGATCGATCTCTTAAGTTCTCTGTTTG
The DNA here is from genome assembly GCA_033439115.1 of Firmiana major. Lineage (NCBI taxonomy): Eukaryota > Viridiplantae > Streptophyta > Magnoliopsida > Malvales > Malvaceae > Firmiana > Firmiana major. The sequence continues at coordinate 86,052,108 of CM065897.1, forward strand.
AGTGTGGATCGATCTTCCAGATCGATCTACAGTCTTATGCTCTTAAGGGAGATCGATCTCTTCCTAGACCAGATCGATCTCTCAACTCTAGCTTTAGCCAGATCGATCTCTTAACCCTTGCAGATCGATCTCACTCTACCTAAATCCCTTTGTAAAGGTTTAAGGCTTGGCAGATCGATCTCATACCTTCATGAGATCGATCTCTCATCAAGTAAAAACCCAAGAGATCGATCTCTCATAAGCCAGATCGATCTCTTATCAGCAGAACTCTAAGTTCTGGTACTGATAACCTCTAAACATGTTTTATATCATTTTAATACTATTGAATTAACTTGTTTTGTCATTTCAAAATACATTAACTCAACATCAACCTCACCTTTTCATCCAAAGAGACCTTGATGAGTGGACAATTTCCATCGTCTTCATCACCATTATCTAGTTCATCATCAGACACAACATCGACACAACCAAAAGTCTCAGGTGCAGAACCATTTCTTGTTACTTCACCCATTACCACGTCCTTGAATGAAATTTTACGTTTCGTCGGGCTCGTCCTAACATCTCTGGAATCCCCATCAATACAGCCATCCGCACCCGCCTCCGTATCTCCTACCCCAGTCTTGACTTTTTTATTACTTTTGAGACGCTTATTGGTCTCGTCTTTGGAAGGGAGACTCGCATCGCCAGAGGAAGACGAAGACATCGCCAGAGCTTTCGACTTTAACACTTTTCCACTCACTTTAATTTGTTTATTTTTAAGTTTACTTGAACTGTTTAAGTAGTTAATCGAGTTAAGTTGAAATATTTTAAGATTGATTTAAGTGGTTGATGAGCTTAATTGAGATTTTTTTAATATATATATTTTTTATATTTTACTAATAATTTATTATTTATTTTCATAATATATGATTAAAATAACAAATCAAACCTATCGAATTAAATTTGAATCTATTAAATTGAATTCGAATTGTTCGAATATTTTATTTAATCGAAAACTCGAAGAGAATTTTGAATCTCAAATCTTGAGATTTTCAATTGAGACCAGTCAAACCTAATACTAAACAAAAGTATTAATGCTGTTGCAGTCGAATATATATATATATATATATATATATATATATATATATATATATATATATATATATATATATCAGAACTGTTTAATTGTGCGTAGCTTAGCTAGCCATATGCAGTAACTTCCTAGAAGAATAACCCTCTATTGCGTGCCTCTCTAATCAAGCAGCTTTCTGAAGTTACTGCTACTTACGGTATATTAAGCGACGATGTTTTCGGCAACTTGCTATATGTTAAACCCACACTATACTTTAAGCTCAAGTTTAATTAGCTATTCTTACACCTTGTGTTATTCTATTACACCAAAATTTGTTCTTTGTCTCTTCTTAGTTCATCAGAACAATGAAGAAAGAAATATATATATAAAGAAAAATAAACTGACTCGACAAGTAATCGAAAATTTAGGCTGCTTTGATTTCAGAATCTCTCAAAATTAGCTAACATGTGCCCTAATTAATGTTAAACCCTTTGCCTCAGAGCATGCATTAATCAAAATATTTTATTAACCTAGACATTGGATTTTGTGATTAGCTAAATGTATATGTTTTTGATGTAGCATGTGATGATGATGTAGATCAAAATGGAATTCTCTTAGGTAAACTTTGTGTTTTTCTTAGAGTACTGTCTTTATTTACGTTTGTAGCCATGTGAAAACGTAGAGAATAGCATGTATATCCAGCGGAGCCGCAACGCAATCTATGGTATATATCCCCCACCTTCACTGTCTTTCTGTCTTTAATCTACAAATATAGAAATGATTTGTGGGGGCGGGGAATGGATGGTGTGGGACAATATGTGAATTTGGATTGCAGCCTTTGTCGTGGAAGAATCAAAGATGATGATGATGATCAGTTGCAAATTGCATGAATTAAGCCAACTACTATCTGCCACATCAAGAACGTAATAGCCACTAAACTAACATCTAATACATCCTTAATTATCGAAGGTTACTTTCTAATGAAAGTTGCGTGAACCGGCCGCCTGATTAGACCATAATTCAACCTAAATTTTTGATAGCTAATTGCAGGCAAAACTAATGATTCTCGTTCAAACAAAACACTCTAGCTTTCCTACTCAAGTTCTTGGATTATTGATGTGATAGACAACCTAATATAATTATATTCACTCGTGCTTCATAACTGACATTAATTTAAAAAATTTGACTTGATAAAAATTTAAATATGAAATTTTTTATTATAAATTATCATCACTTAAAAATTTAACAGGACCTTACATTATTAAACCGATGTTTGAATTGATTATATCATATTCAATCATTCAAAAAATTAACACATTTTTTTTTCTTATTATAGGACTTCAGTTTCAATCTAACAATACAGAGGGGTTCTGTCCGAGAGAAGGGAATGACGAGGTGGCATCAATGATATTGAAAAAAAAATGGGTTAGGTATTGGAAAGCCATATACCCATCAATATATGCAAATGTCGTTAAGGATTCTATTCAAAATTGAATTGAACAACATATATGGGAGAGATAAGATTCACAAAGACTATTGGTTGTAACAGTTCGTAGCTAGGTGGCTGGCCTAGTCCACATCTATGAACAGGGAAGTGTGCAGAAGGATTTGGGAAGCAGACCATGATGTTTAACCAATTTTCTTTGAACTTTGTTAACGTCGAGATGTTTGGTTTGATAAAGATTCATGCCTTCTTTAAGCTTAGCAGCACATTGTTTTGCTTCACTTTTCTGTCTCGCAGGGCCGCCGCCTAGGAATTTAAATTACGGCTATCACTGTATTTTTTGTCCGGTCGTGTTTATTATTATTATTATTATAACAAATAAGATAATGACTGTTGGCTCATCGCAATTTTTATTTTTAATTTTGTAGAACTCAATGCGAATTATTATTTTTAATAGAATCGGTGGGTATAAAATAAAATTTATAACGTGGGAGAATGTGATTTCAATACGTGCTGTATATGTCGTTTTTTATGTTTATTTGTCCTCACCTTTTATGCTGTGCAACGAAATAAATCGAATAGTCATACATACGATAAAATTCTTTGGCTTCACTTTACGTTAATAAAATTAAACCATTAAATACTCTTTTAATAAACTACAAAATCATCTTTCTTATGCATAAGAGATTTGATCTGTTACATAATGGGAAAAAAAAAAAGATTTTAGAACCTGTATGTTAATTCAAGACTTCAAGTTAATGATTATATTATGTATATATGAAAATAGTTATAACATCTTTATTATAACTACTTCATGACATTTTATCTATTGTGTGAGTTGATCTAAAAATGAAAATGGTTTTCTAATTATTTTTGGTTCAAAATTAGATTACACTAAAAGTGGTTTCTAGAGTAAATAATGCTTAGACTAGGTTAACTCTTTGATGAAAATGGTTTTATGTTGACCAAAGAAGCAAGAAAAGATAGAGAAAAGGGAAATGGTATCTTCAGAACGATGTAAGGATTTGAAGAGTGAGCATTAAATCCTAAATTTGTTTATAAACTAAATAAAACAGACAAAGACTTCTAATTATAAATAAAATCATAATCATTCATAATAGCAGTTTAAATTGAAAATACATAAAAAAATTACGTTTAAAATAAAAATCGTAGTTTATTTGTAGTTACACTACGCTTAGCATAAAACTTATAACCTTTTATTATTATACGTGAATCTTGAAGGATGAAACATTAGACATAAAAGATTATGTGTAAAACCATAAATTGTAATTAAATTTATTCAAATAAAAAAATATTTATCATAAATAGCATTGCATCAATCTTGCTTAAAACTAAAATCATTTTCAATGTACATGAATCTAGGAAGAATGAACATAGAGTTGCAAAAGACATAGTCGTAGTCTATTAATAAATAAAAATCGTAATTAAATTCAAACAGCAAAATTTCATAAGTGAATTTGCAAGAGCCTTGTTTGGAACTGAAAAGATTTCTAATGTATCTAAATTTTGAAAAACAAAAGATTACGTTAAAAACAAAATATTCGACCATAAAACAAAGTATAACAAAATATACTTGAATCTTGAAAGAAAAATATTGAGCTTTAGGCCATAAAATATTATGTTTGGAGCAAAATAGTATTTTTTGTATAATCAAATTTAAGTATAACGTGGTTTTTTAGTATTTTATACTATGATTTTAGTATAAACGTAGTTAGAGTTTTTGTGGTTGAAATATAACAGAATTATAAAATTTAAAAGATTTTACCTAATAATATTACACTGTACATATTTTCAGTAACCGTAATTAATGTTATTAATGTAGTTGTAGTTTTTGCACTTCTTTCTAGTAGTGTTGGCCTGACCCAATCTGAATATTATTTTCTTTTGCATTTTAATTTTTTATTATTTTATTCCTTTTAAAGTTAATTTGGTTTATCAACTTTGTATGTCAATTTTCATATTAATTGCACTTCTTTCATTTAGAAATCATGTTTGTTAATCCATAATATTTTATATACATATAAGTACATTATACTTAGTAAACATATGTATAATCATATAATATATAATGTTCGGTCCTAACCTAGGTCTAAAATGGTAAAGTCTAAACTTGGTTCGATTTTTCTTTGAGCCATTTTTTTCCAAACCTATTTTTGACACTTGATATTTTTGTACAAATCCACTCAAAAGCCAAATTAAATATTCGAGCTTTAATGTGCCACCCAGCCCATAGACAAGTATAGTGTAATTCTAATGAATTTCATATCTTTAAATTTCAAGAAGCATGATCCCATTATTAAAGCCATGTTGATAATCAAAATTACTTTTATTTATCCTGCTATTGTTGAATGATTTTATTTTATTTTTTGAAAATTAAAAACTGAAATTTTATCTAATAAGAAGAAGTTATAAAGCTATAGCCAAGCCACTAAATAAGAGTTTCGGTCAACTCCTAACTTAGCTAAGGAATTGACAAGATATTTAACTTCCCTTTGAGCATGAACAAAAGAGTTTTTCGTAATATTAGCAAACAGCTTGTTGAAAATCTCATTATATTTCAATGGTCATCAAAAGTTTTGTTTAACCAAGGGATTACCATTTTGGAGGCACTTTAAATTATAATCTCAAGTAGAATGTTTAACTTGGCTTCATCCAAAATCGAGAGAGCTTTAAAAACAGTTAATATCTCAAGTAAATTTGAATCTTTAATTCCAATGTTCTTTGAGAATACAAGCAAAACACAACCTTCACAATCCCAAATGACTTGAGAATGGGGAGACCAAGAAATATTATGGCTCGCTGGTTATCTAGGGAGAGGAATATAAACATCTTGAATGTTGGAAATAAAGTTCAATATCGAGAACATTGTTGACTTTGACTTTGATTGAATACTTTTTCATTATGTGCTAACCAAATAGACCATAGGATAGCATAAAACATGGTTTCTCAAATCTGTTTCTGATTATTCTTAGATGTAAGGCAGTTCCAAGAAAGGAAAAAAAGGCTCAAAGACCTAGAAAATGCCCAAGAACTGTTCCTTTGGTCATTGCACTTGCACTAAATTTTCCACAAGAAAAGAAAAAAGGTAGTCCACTATTTCAGCTTCATCATAAAAAGGACATTTGTTTTCTAGATTCGTTAGGCAAGCTCTTTTCTGAAGAACATCAATTACTGGAATATTGTCTCTCATTGCTTTCTAACAAAAAAATTCAACTTTCGGTGGAGCAATACGTTTCCAAATGTATCTCTCAATCTGGCAACTTTGAAGATTTCTCCAACTCTTTTTGAAAAGATCTAGGTTTGAAGACTCCATTTTGTCGTGTGCCACCAAATAATTCTGTTTGACGTCGATGAAGATAGAGTGACCAAGTTTAAAACTTCTAAAAAATTTCTCTCGTATTTTTTTTGTGTAATCACATGTATTTTCATCTGTTTTACGATTTAAAATTAATTATATTTAGATCGAAATGAATTAAGATAAAGCTCTTTCAATAGTATGTGTCAATTTCATTTAGATTCGATCCAATAATCATAATCATTAATTGGGATTTCTCTATTTTCTAGTAGGGCATAAATTCTTCCAAAAGAAAGTTTCAAGATAAGACCATTTATCCATTTATCACTTATCCTCAAGTATCACCTACACAAAGCAGCAAACTAGATTTTATAAGGTTACAATTCACTTTTAAATGCCGATTATTTTGACTATCTGTCCAAATTCTAGAAAAAGAACAAGGTTGACAAGGAATAATTCTATTTATCACCAATCACATTCTTCCAAAGTGCATCAGGTTCTCTTCCAAAGTATTAGAATACTGTAGAAGGATTTTATTACAATGTACACTGTCATATTACATTAGTTTGAACATCATAAGACCATCCCAATGAAAATTTTGTTGGATCAGTTGTTTATATACTAACTTTTGCTAATCATAAAAGTAATGTCCGAATTAGTGTATGTTGTAGCATACATCAAATATTTAATTACTTTTGCATTTTGTATTGTTTAACTGATATATCTTTAAATGATAATTTTATACTTTATAGTGTTGCAACCATTTTACAATTAAAATAATAATTTTTTTAATAATCTTTCTAATATAGTGAAATTGAAAAAAAAAATTAACTTCACTTTTTTCTAATTTCTTATTCTCAATATCACTTTGCAATACTTATGTTTTATAGAAATATTGCTACATAAACACAAGTTTTTATTTTTAATTTATTCTTAATCTGTACCATAATTAACATGTCATCCTCATATAGTGAAATGATGACTCTTTTTGAACTTACCAGAAACAAGATCATATAACTTATGATAAGATATCACAAGTGGTGGCTGTCGAAACCAACAATAATAATTCCTACTCAAAATAGATTAAAACTGTAGTATAAATGAGTAAGGTCGTTTCCCAAGAGATTGGTAAGATTTATTTTTCTGCAAAATATTAAAAAGTAAAATGGGGATTTTGGGAAAATGAAAATAAAAATTAAATTAAAATCTAGACAAGTAAAATCGCTATATAAAATATTTATAGAAAATCAATATAATGAGAACATCTAACCAAAGGAATAATCTTAGAATGAGTTCAGAGAATTGATCATTGATGCAAAAATAAATTCTTTTAATCTTTACCAAATTGGTTATGATTATTGGTACGACCTAACAACCTATCCCTCCTTACTTCTTCGATAATCAGGATACGATCTCTAATTATTTCTCTTGTCAGTTAAACAACCTTAGATACGATCTTAAGATTTAATTTACCAACAGCATTGAAAACTAGAGAGACTACAAATTCTAACCAACAAACACACCTGTAGGTTCATTTAAGCTAGATTATATATCTTCTTAACAGAGAATTGAAATCCTGTCTGAAATCAATTATGTTATTTACCACTTATATTAGAATGCCTAAACAATTACGGATTCAGGTTTCTAATTGGCGATATATTATCCTGACAATTGAACAAAGGGCCCTTTTTGCACAATCAATCAAAACAATAATTTAAATAAGAACAGAAGACATATAAATAATAAAGATATAAAAGAACAATACAAAACTAATTAGATCTCACAATTCTTGAAGAACCCAAACTTTAATTATCCTTTGGCTAGACTAAAAATTTAGCAAGCCATAAGTTCAGAGAAAAACACAATAAAAATATATGAAGATTCAAGAATTCAGAATGAGATCCCCAACCTCTTCCACTCTTAGCCTATAAATACTAAATATCCTAACCCCAGAATCTGTTTCCAAAGGAAAATTCTCTGATTGAGTTTGATTACAATTAAACTTCTTTCCTTTTTCCACTACTTGCCAAAGACAGTAATTACAAATCTCTTCCTTAATAATTAAAATCTTCCTCTTACCATCTTTAGACTGTTTCAGTCAATTTCAGCTACAAGAGATAGATCTTAACTTGAATTCCAAGATTTCTTCTGACTTTGTGACTTGAGCAGAATTTGCAGCTTTTAATCCACTTTGTCCATTTTCCTTCATTCACAATACAAAATAGAAAATATAAGTCAAATCCAAAAATTAAGCATATAAAATAATTTAAATCATGGAAAAATATGACAATTAATATGTATAATATGCAACTTATCAACAAGTCAAAATTATCACGTCAAATTATTATTTCATACTTAAGACCTTGTTAAGTTCATTTAAGAACTTAATTGAATTGCACACTTCATAATTTTTTCTTAGAATCAATATTCTTTTAGGTTATTCCATATATTATTTTATCACTATTTTCTACAGCAAACAGTGTTAAGTGTGAAACCCAGATTTTTCACATTATGTTCATTATTTGAGACCATAATTTAAATTAAAGGGATTTAAATCATTGGACGAAAGATACAAAATTTAAATGAGAAAAGATAGTGAGTCCGAGAAGGAAAATCGGTCTAAATTAGTCCCGAACGTGTAGAAGGATAAAATGATCAAAAGATCCTAATTTCGGTGTAAATTCGATGAAAAAAAATTTATTAAAAATATGGATTTAGGAAATCTTGATCGATAAAGAAGAAATTATGGAATTTCGAGTCCAATTGATCAAGATACGAAGATATTACGAATTTTCGTAATTTTCGCCCAGGACATTATCTCGAAAATATGCGAAAAATACACCGAAAAAGTTAAAATAAATTAAATAAATTAAATTAATTAATTAATAATATATAATATGATTTTTGAGATATTTTGTACAATTTATTATATTTTATTTGATTAAAATAAAATAAAATAAATATAATATAATAAAATAATAATAAAGTTAAAAAAAAAAGAAACGGAGAAAATGTCGTGAAATCGCGACTGAAAACAGAAGGAAACAAGGAGCAGAGGCAGCAAGGGAGCCGAGCTCCCATCTGTTCACCGACGAAACCCGACGAACGGATCAGACGGGGCTACCGAGCCTCGCCGACGTCGAAAGAGGGAGAAGAATACGCGACCGGCGAGGGAAAAGAGAGGGAGAGAGAGACCGAGAGAGAAAGAGAGAAAAAGAGGAAAAGGAGATGATCGGCGGTCGAGGAGGGGAAGAGCGACCCACCACCGGCCAGAGGGGAACGTCTGCGACGCCGATCCAGGCGCAGATCGGCCTGAAACGCCGCCGAGCGACGCCAATCGATTGGGTGCCACCGTCGGAGGAGAGAAGAGGCCGGACCGACCACTTTTCGGCGAGCTTTAGCGAAGCTGACCCCAGATCCATGCACCGGACTACCCCGCGGACAAGCTGGAGGCGGAAGCTGGCGGAGAACCGACCGAAAAAGCCCCGAACGGCGAGGGAGAAAGTTGAACCGAGACTGAACCGGGCTGAACCGGACCGGTCTGAACCGGACCGAATCGGTTCAGCAAAAAAAAAGAGAAAAAGAAAAAGAAAAAGAAAAAGAAAAAGAAAAATGGAAAAAATTCGGTGATGCAATCGAGCTTCGAGTAAGTCGGTAAGAGGTCAAAAGTGACCGATTTAATTTTCGAGAAATTTAGTTAAATTATATTTGATCAAAAATTTACCCGAAATTAAACATATATAATTATGCAGTTCGACGATAAATCGCGTACGTGAGCCCGATCGAATTTCGATTTGCGCACTATCGCAAAATCTCAGGTAAGTAAAGCTCATTTACGACAATTTATGTGATTATTGCGCATTAAAAGTTTATTTTACGAGTTACGGATTAAATTTCTCATTTAGTGGATTAAAGTGAGATTTTTAATTAAATTGTCGTAAATGATATACGGCTATTCAAAAAGTCTAGAAAAAGGCCCAATAAGTACTAATGGGCCCAGTGAGCCCAATAGACCTCGATGAAAGAATTAATAAGTGGAAACGGGCTTAAAATGGATTAAGGCCCATTAAGGTGCAATCAGGCCCAATAAGAGAGAAATTGGCCCAATTAGCGAAATCGACAATAGTAAATATGAGAAAATATTTATTGAGTTGAATACGATTAAAACGAGGTTTATACTGATAAAACCGAGCAAAAAGAGTAAAATCGATTAAAAGTCAACTTTTGGTCAAAGCTTCGATATAATCACATATTTGGATATGTTGAAATGAATTCAAGCCATATGTGATAAGTTAAACTTGTTTTGCAGCAGCTCGGTCTATCGACACGTTTTACGAGGTAAATTCGAACATCGAGGAAAGTGCTCTACATCAGTCGTTAAGAGGTAAGGGATATAATTTAGAGTAGCGTTAGTGCTCCTTCATCCTTACCAACTGTTTATGTATGAGAATTAGATGAGATTTTACGAAATGGATTTCCAACTATATTTAAACCAAAGTCAAAACCATTTTCCAAGTTTTCAGCATGTTTTATATATATGAGATACATTTTTTACAGCACACATGTTTATAAAAGTGATTTTTCACTTCTGAAACAAAAGTATAGTATTTTTATGTGAGATTACGGGTTAAAGTCTCGATATGTTTTATGAAACCATGTTTTCATGATACGGGTTAAAGTCCCGAAACAGCTTTTAAGCTATATTTTCACGGTACGGATATGAGTCCCAAGAATTGACTTTGATAATGTTGAGTTAATGTATTTTGAAATGACAAAACAAGTGAATTCAATAATGTAAAGATGATATAAAAACATGTTTAGAGGTTATCAGTACCAGAACTTAAAGTTCTGTTGATGAGAGATCGATCTGGGGTATGAGAGATCGATCTCCTGGGTTTGTCTTGGTTGAGAGATCGATCTCAGGATGACATGAGATCGATCTGCGAAACCTTGAACCTATACAAAGGTATTGAGGAAGAGTGAGATCGATCTATAAGGGTTATGAGATCGATCTGCCTAATACTGGAGTTGAGGAGATCGATCTGATCTAGGAAGAGATCGATCTCCCTTAAAGCAAAGATAGTAGATCGATCTGTAAGATCGATCTACACTCAAACAGAGAGTTTATGAGATCGATCTGGTAATGAAGAGATCGATCTTCTCAAAGTCAGAGAGCTAAGGAGATCGATCTGGGTTATTGAGAGATCGATCTCCCCACTATGAGACTGCATCACAGATCGATCTGTAGATCGATCTTGCCTCAAACAGAGAGATTGGAAGATCGATCTGCCTATTCGACAGATCGATCTCCCCTAACATTTTCAAATTAAGAGATCGATCTGCTCATATATGAGATCGATCTCCTTGTGTTATTTTGCTTTGATCTTACAGGATTTATAACTAACAGATCGATCTGGCCAAGATGGCAGATCGATCTGGCATTCTACTGGAGGTACCCAACGAGTTAGAAACGATCAAATGGCTCACAACAATGTAGCAACTAGTTTGGTAGGAGAGGGACACTCTACGGTTAGACCTCCTATGTTCAATGGAGAACATTATGCCTATTGGAAGACTAGGATGATGTTATTCATTCAAGCAAATGATTATGAGGTGTGGAGGATTATAATTAAAGGACCTCAAATCCCTACAAAGAGAATAGAGGGAAGAGATATCCCTAAAGAAGAAGATGAATGGGATTCAAATGACATTAAATGTGCTCAGCTAAATGCTAAGGCTATGCACACATTATTTTGTGCCTTAGGTCCAAACGAATACAATAGGGTCTCCGGATGTGACAATGCCAAACAAATTTGGGACAAATTGGCAATAACTCATGAGGGTACAACCCAAATAAAGGAGACCAAGGTAGGCATGCTCACATATGACTATGAGCTTTTTAGGATGAAGGAAGGAGAATCAATTAGTGATATGTTAACTAGATTCACAGATGTAATTAATGATTAAAGTCCTTAGGAAAAATATACTCTAATATTGAAATGGTCAAGAAAATATTAAATAGCTTACCTAAATCATGGGAAGCTAAAGTGACTGCAATTGAGGAATCTAAGGATCCTCACACATTGTCTTTAGATGAATTAATAGGATCACTACTCACTTATGAGATGAAATGAAGAAGAAATGAAGAGCCACCCAAGAAAGTGGGAGTTGCTCTAAAATCCACTGCTCAAGAGGAGATTAAGAATGAGAGTGGTAGTGAAGAGGACCTTGAGATGGCAATGTTTGCCAAAAGATTTAACAAGTTCATGAGGATGAGAGCTAGTGGTAGTAATAGGAGAAACAATAAGAGAGATCAAGAAGAAGTAGGTAGAAAAGATTCAATTGTGTGTTATGAATGTAAAAAACCAGGACACATAAAATTTAACTGCCCTCTTCTTAAAAGGTCCAATGATAGATTCCACAAAAAAAAGGCAATGGTGGCAACATGGAGCGACAGTGATTGCTCCGATGATGACTCAAATGAGGACATTGCCAACTTGTGCTTCATGGCTATTGAGGATGAAAAGGTAACTTCAAACCTCAATGAATATTCGTTTGATGAATTGCAAGATGCCTTTGATGATCTTGCATTAGAGTATGAATGCATGAGTATGAAATATAAAAAGATAATATCCAAATTGAGGAAAGAAAATGAGTTGATGCTAAGGGACAAATTAGAATGTGAAAAGAAACTAGAAATTTCAAATCTTGAAATTTGTGACCTTAAAGAGAAAAATGGCAACCTACATAATTCCTTTAATAGGTTCCACATGGGTCAACAAAAGTTAGATAGCATGCTAGAGACCCAAAGGGCATTTTTTGACAAAAATGGGTTAGGATATAATGCAAAAAGTAGAGAGACTCATCTTAAAAGCTTTATTGCTACAAATAGTATAAATAAACTCTCAACTTCTTGTTCATATTGTAATAGAAAGGGACATGCATCACATAATTGTAATATAAATATCAACACTCTTAAAGGAAAAATAGTAAAAAGGATATGGATTCCAAAAGAAGTAATTCACTCAAAGGATGTTAATGCATTAGCAAAATGGATCCCAAAGGGATCAAGAATTGCATTCACTAACCTCAAAGGACCCAAGAGAATTTGGGTACCTAAGACTTGAGTTTGAATCTTTTTGTAGGTGATTGAGCATGGCCACAAAACTAAAACAAAGGAAGCATGGTACTTGTATAATGGATGCTCAAGGCACATGAAGGGTGATAGAAGCCACTTCAATTCTTTTAAATCAAAAGTTGGTGGAGAAGTCACATTTGGGGACAACTTCAAAGGCCAAGTTGAAGGAAGTGGCTCAATAGGTAATGACTACTTTTCATTAGAAAATGTATTACTTGTTAGGGGTCTAAAGCATAACTTACTAAGCATAAGTCAACTTTGTGACAAAGGTTACAAAGTAATTTTTGATTGCATGAAATGTCATGTTGTAGATCCTAAGTCAAACAAAGTTCTTTTTCTAGGTCATAGGTAAGGTAATATATATATTATCTATCTTAATGAACTCAAAAATGAAAATATATGTCTAATGGTAGACAATAAAAAAAGAATCTTGGTTATGGCATAGAAGACTAGGTCATGCTAGCATGCATGTGCTATCTAAGTTAGCTAGAAAGGATCTAGTCATAGGTTTACCCAAGCTATCCTTTGATCATGAAGAAATATGTGAAGCTTGTGTTAAAGGAAAACATAAAAGGACAACATTTAAGCCTAAGAATATTGTATCCACCACTAGGCCTCTTCAATTACTTCACTTAGATTTATTTGGACCAACTAGAACAACTAGCCTAGGTGGGAAACACTATGGATTTGTAATAGTTGATGATTACACTAGGTTCACTTGGGTGTTCTTTTTAAGAGTAAAAAATGAAGCCTTAGAAAAATTCATAGCCTATACAAAAATTACTCAAAATGAAAAAGGGTATACAATAACTAGCATTAGAAGTGATCATGGCAAGGAATTCGAAAACATAGGATTTGATGAGTATTGCAATGATCAAGGAATTAGCCATAATTTTTCAGCCCCTAGGACACCACAACAAAATGGAGTAGTTGAGAGAAGATGTTGAGTTAATGTATTTTGAAATGACAAAACAAGTTAATAGTATTAAGATGATATAAAAACATGTTTAGAGGTTATCAGTACCAGAACTTAGAGTTCTGTTGATGAGAGATCGATCTGGCTGATGAGAGATCGATCTCCTGGGTTTTTACCTGATGAGAGATCGATCTCATGAAGGTATGAGATCGATCTGCCAAGCCTTAAACCTTTACAAAGGGATTTAGGTAGAGTGAGATCGATCTGCAAGGGTTAAGAGATCGATCTGACTAAAGCTAGAGTTGAGAGATCGATCTGGTCTAGGAAGAGATCGATCTCCCTTAAGAGCATAAGACTGTAGATCGATCTGGAAGATCGATCCACACTCAAACAGAGAACTTAAGAGATCGATCTGGTAAGGAAGAGATCGATCTCCTCAAAGTCAGAGAGCTAAGAAGATCGATCTGTGTTGTTGAGAGATCGATCTCCCCACTACGAGACTGCATGGCAGATCGATCTGTAGATCGATCTTGCCTCAAACAGAGAGATTAGGAGATCGATCTGCCTATTCGACAGATCGATCTCCCCCAGTATTTTCAAACTAACAGATCGATCTGCTAACCTATGAGATCGATCTCCTTGTGTATTTGTGCTTCAATCTTGCAGGATTTATAACTAAGAGATCGATCTGGCCAAGATGGCAGATCGATCTGGCACTCTACTGGAGATACCCAACGGCTAGTTTCTGCAAAATCTCAACGGGAAAAACAGCATTAAATGCTCCAACTACCAATCCTTCGGTATTTAACCAAGCATTGAAGACAAAGAGCAAAGAGAGACTATTGCTGCACATTCCTAACACTCTCAAGCTTTTAATTCTTTCATTCCTTGTGTCTTCATATCTCATTTATTGAGATCCATTGTATAAGCTTAAGTGCAAAAAGCTTTATTTTTCCTACCCACTTTAAAGCTTCAATTTGTATTCAACCTTACCTTAAAAGAGAAGAGGATTGTTCCTCAGTGAGAGAGAATTGTAAAAGGGTGAATACACTTCTGTATTGCTAAGGGTAGAGAGGTTATTCCTTAACCTGTAAAAGGAACATTGTAAGCTCTATTGAAAGAGAGAAAGAAAGCACTTGACAAGAAGGTCAAGGAGAGAGGACGTAGGCAAGAGTTTGGCCAAACCTCTATAAACGATTGTGTTTGTTTCTCTCTTCCCTACTTTGCATTAAATTGTTTAATTTCATTATTGCAAGCTATTATTTTCTGATAGATATAAGATTAAATTAAAATTTGCCATTATTGTTAGTAAACCGATTCACCCCCCCTCTCGGTAGAGCCAACAATTGGTATCAGAGCTAGGACTCTTTAATCACATAGGAACAACTTCCTAAGAGTTAGAAACGATCAAATGGCTCATAACAATGTAGCTACTAGTTTGGTAGGAGAGGGGCACTCTACGGTTAGACCTCCAATGTTTAATGGAGAGCATTATGCATATTGGAAGACTAGGATGATGTTATTCATTCAAGCAAATGATTATGAAGTATGGAGAATTATAGTTAAAGGACCACAAATCCCTACAAAGAGAATAGAGGGAAGAGATATCCCTAAAGAAGAAGATGAATGGGACTCAAATGATATTAAGTGTGCTCAGCTAAATGCTAAAGCTATGCACACATTATTTTATGCCTTAGGTCCTAATGAATATAATAGAGTCTCCGGGTGTGATAATGCCAAACAAATATGGGATAAATTGGCAATAACTCAGGAGGGTGCAACCCAAGTGAAGGAGACAAAAGTAGGTATGCTCACACATGATTATGAGCTTTTTAGGATGAAGGAAGGAGAATCAATTAGTGATATGTTCACTAGATTCACAGATGTAATTAATGGATTAAAATCTTTAGGAAAAATATATTCTAATATTGAAATGGTAAAGAAAAATTTAAATAGCTTACCTAAATCATGGGAAGCTAAAGTGACTGCAATTGAGGAATCTAAAGATCCTCATACATTGTCCTTAGATGAATTGATAGGATCTTTGCTAACTTATGAGATGAAACTTAAAAGAAATGAAGAGCCACTCAAGAAAGTGGGAGTTGCTCTAAAATCCACTGCTCAAGAGGAGATTAAAAATGAGAGTGGCAGTGAGGAGGATATTGAGATGGCAATGTTTGCCAAAAGATTTAACAAGTTCATGAGAATGAGAGCTAGTAGTAGCAATAGGAGAAAATTAAGAGAGACCAAGAAGAAGTAGGTAGAAAAGATTCTATTGTGTGTTATGAATGTAAAAAACCGGGACACATAAAATTTAACTGCCCTCTTCTTAAAAGGTCCAATGATAGGTTCCATAAAAAGAAGGCAATGGTGGCAACATGGAGCGACAATGACTGCTCCGATGATGAATCAAATGAGGACATTGCCAACTTGTGCTTCATGGCTATTGAGGATGAAAAGGTAACTTCAAGCCTCAATGAATATTCTTTTGATGAATTGCAAGATGCATTTGATGATCTTGCATTAGAGTATGAATCTATGAGTATGAAATATAAAAAGATAATATCCAAATTGAGAAAAGAAAATGAGATAATACAATTGGATAAATTAGAATGTGAAAAAAAACTAGAGATTTCAAATCTAGAAATTTGTGACCTTAAAGAGAAAAATAGCAACCTACATAATTCATTTAATAGGTTCCACATGGGTCAACAAAAGTTAGATAGCATGCTAGAGACTCAAAGGGCATTTTTTGACAAAAATGGCTTAGGATATAATGCACAAAGTAGGGAGACCCATCTTAAAAGTTTTATTACTAGGAAGAGCATGAATAAACCTGCAATTACTTATTCATATTGTAATAGAAAGGGACATGCATCACATAATTGTAATATAAAAATGAGGAATCTTAAAGGAAAAATTGTAAAAAGGATATGGATTCCAAAAGAAGTAATTTACTCAAAGGATGTCAATGCATTAGCAAAATGGATCCCAAGGGGATCAAGAATTGCATTCACTAACCTCCAAGGACCCAAGAAAATTTGGGTACCTAAGACTTGAGTTTGATTTCTTGTAGGTGATTGAGCATAGCCACAAAACTAAAGCCAAAGAAGCATGGTACTTAGATAGTGGATGCTCAAGGCACATGACGGGTGATAGAAGCCATTTCAATTCTTTCAAATCAAAAATTGGTGGAGAAGTCACTTTTGGGGACAACTCCAAAGGCCAAGTTGAAGGAAGTGGCTCAATAGGTAATGATCATTTTTCTTTAGAAAAAGTATTACTTGTTAGGGGTCTAAAGCATAACTTACTAAGCATTAGTCAACTTTGTGACAAAGGTTACAAAGTAATTTTTGATTCCATGAAATGTAATGTTATAGATCCTAAGTCAAATAAAGTTCTTTTTCTAGGTCATAGGCAAGGAAATATATATATTGTCTATCTTAATGAACTCAAAAATGAAAATATATGCTTAATGGTAGACAATAAAAAGGAATCTTGGTTATGGCATAGAAGACTAGGTCATGCTAGCATGCATGTGTTATCTAAGTTAGCTAGAAAGGATCTAGTCATAGGCTTACCCAAACTATCCTTTGATCATGAAGAAATATGTGAAGCTTGTGTTAAAGGAAAACACAAGAGGACAACATTTAAGCTTAAGAATAGTGTATCCACCACTAGGCCTCTTCAATTACTGCATTTAGACTTATTTGGACCAACTAGAACCACTAGCCTAGGTGGGAAACACTATGGATTTGTAATAGTTGATGATTACACTAGGTTCACTTGGGTGTTCTTTTTGAGAGTAAAAAATGAAGCCTTAGAGAAATTCATAGCCTACTCAAAGGTGACTCAAAATGAAAAAGGATACACAATAACAAGCATTAGAAGTGATCATGGCAAAGAATTTGAAAATATAGGATTTGATGAGTATTGCAATGATCAAGGAATCAGCCATAATTTTTCAGCCCCTAGGACACCACAACAAAATGGTGTAGTTGAGAGAAGAAATAGAACTTTGGAAGAAATGGCTAGAACCATGCTATGTGAGAATAACTTACCAAAGTATTTTTGGGCTGAAGCTATAAACACATCATGTTATATAATTAATAGAGCTATGATTAGACCCATGCTAAAGAAAACTCCTTATGAGCTCTACAAAGGTAAGAAGCCTAACATTAGTTACTTCCATCCTTTTGGCTGCAAATGCTTTGTTCTAAATAATGGAAAAGATAATTTAGGAAAATTTGATGCCAAGAGTGATGAGGGAATATTTCTAGGATATTCATTGAATTCAAAGGCTTTTAGAATATATAACAAAAGAACATTAGTGGTTGAAGAGTCTATTCATGTTATATTTGATGAGTCAAATAATATATCTAAAGATTCAACCAATGATGAAAATGTTGGAATATTTGATGAAGGCTTAGAAGATGACTTTCTAGAAAAGCTTGACTTGAATAAAGAAGATGAAGAAGAAATAGAGGTTTTAGAAAGAGAACCTAGAGCACCAAGAGAGTTAGGATATGTAAAAGATTGTGAAATAGTAGGAGATCCAACTCTTGGAGTTAGAACTAGATCATCCCTAAGAAATATGTGCCAATATATAGCCTTTGTATCTCAAATAGAGCCTAGGAATGTCAATGAAGCCTTAGATGACAATAATTGGTTCCTAGCAATGCAAGAAGAATTAAATCAATTTGAGAGAAGCAAAGTATGGAAACTAGTTCCTAGGCCTAGTGATCACTCTATAATTGGAACTAAATGGATATTCAAGAACAAAATGGATGAAAATAGTGTGATCATAAGGAATAAGGCTAGGCTAGTTGCTCAAGGCTATAGACAAGAGGAAGGAATAGACTATGATGAAACATATGCACCGGTAGCTAGATTAGAGGCAATAAGAATGTTACTTGCCTTTGCATGTTATAAAAACTTCAAGTTATATCAAATGGATGTAAAGAGTGCATTCTTAAATGGTTTCATTAATGAAGAAGTTTATGTTGAGCAACCTCCCGGATTTGAAAATCATGAATTTCCTGAACATGTTTTCAAATTATCTAAGGCACTTTATGGATTAAAACAAGCTCCTAGAGCTTGGTATGAAAGGTTATCAAAGTTCTTAATAGAAAAAGGATTCTCAAGAGGAAAAGTGGATACCACCTTATTCATTAAGAATAAAAATAAGGATTTACTAGTTGTACAAGTGTATGTAGATGATATTATTTTTGGTTCAACTAATGAGTCTTTATGCCAAGAGTTTGCTAAGATCATGCAAGGAGAATTTGAGATGAGCATGATGGGAGAACTCACATTCTTCTTGGGACTTCAAGTGAAGCAAACAAAGGATGGAATTTTCATCAATCAAGCAAAGTATACCAAGGACTTGCTCAAGCGATTTGGAATGGACAATTGCAAACCTCAAGCCACTCCAATGGGCACCAACATCAAGCTTGATAAAGATGAAAGTGGTAAGTGTGTAGACACTAAACTCTATAGGTCTATGATTGGCTCATTGCTTTATTTAACTGCAAGTAGACCAGATATTTTGTTTAGTGTATGCCTTTGTGCTAGATTTCAATCCTCTCCTAGGGAATCACATCTGTTAGCAACTAAGAGAATCTTTAGATACCTTAAAGACACTCCCTCACTAGGACTTTGGTACCCCAAAGACTCAACTTTTACCCTTCATGCATTTTCAGATGCAGATTTTGGAGGATGTAAAATTGATAGGAAAAGTACTTCAGGTACTTGCCAATTCTTAGGAAATACGTTAATTTCTTGGTTCTCTAAGAAACAAAACAGTGTGGCTCAGTCCACAACTGAAGCTGAATATATAGCAGCTGGTAGTTGTAGTGCTCAAGTGTTGTGGATTAAACAACAAATGAAAGATTATGGTATTGACATGAAGCAAGTATCTATTAAATGTGATAATACCAGTGCCATTAATCTATCTAAAAATCCTATCCAACACTCCAGAACCAAGCACATAGAAATTAGACATCACTTCCTTAGAGACCATGTACAAAAAGGGGATATAATTTTAGAGTACATTGACACTCTACATCAAATAGCTGATATATTCACCAAACCACTTGATAGAGATAGGTTTTGTATCCTTAGAGGTGAATTAGGACTCATGAATATCCCTTAAGACTTTTGTGTTTCAAAAATCTTGGTTTCAAGTTGATTTTAAAAGAGTTTTTGCAAAGATTTTCTTGCAACAAGGATGAGAGATCGATCTCCTTGTAATATAGATCGATCTCCATACTTCCAACAAGCCTAAATCATCAAGGTTAAGCTAAGCAGATCGATCTTCTAACCATAAGATCGATCTCCTTATGTCTCTGTTAAAAGGAAGATCGATCTGTCCACACGACAGATCGATCTCTTCAAAGCTTCTGCATTCTGAAGATCGATCCATGCATTTGGCAGATCGATCTCTCTAAGCCTCTGTTTGCGAACAGATCGATCTGTTCATGCGACAGATCGATCTCCCTTGGCTTCTGGAAATGACAGATCGATCTGTCGCCTCGACAGATCGATCTCCTGTGCCCTGGACTATAAATTCACGCGAAAAATCCCCAAATTTCAAAAACCCCAATCTTCAAATTCCGAAATTCCCTCGCATCTCCTCCTTCGATTCCTCCTCAGATCGATCTCCGTACGGTCCTCCTTGCATCTCCGTGTCATTTTCCGGTATTGTAACCAACATTTCTTACTTTTTTTTCTCAAAATTTTCTTAGATTTGTGTTCATTGTCTTTCTAGGGCAAAATTAGTTACTGTTTCATTGATTTTTTCAACTGTGAATCTAGTTAGCACATCTCTCGAGTCTAGAATCATGCCTAGGCATAAGACAGTAGGACATAAACCTCCTAGAACCAATGTAGAGGCCTGTTCCTCATCCCAACCCATTCCTTCACCTTCTATCGCTTCTTTCAATCGGTGTTTTAAAACACCAGCAAAAAGAAAGCGATATGAAGAATACTTCTCAACCATGCCAATTAAGCATTGGCGTACTATAGATTTTTCCTTCCTCAATCGCATTGATTTTCCATACGTGTCAAAATTTGAGGAATTTGGTTGGATGTCATCTTTGAAAATCAACACTCCCGTCCCTCCAAATCTCGTTCGGGCATTCTTTTCCAATGCCGAACTCATCTTTGACCCTAATGACACTTACAAAATTCACGGGTTCAAAACCTATGTCATGGGTAAGACCATTCCAATCGACACCGATATCTTAGCTCAAGCCTTTCACATCAAAAATGAAGGTTTGACTAATGAGGATGAGAAAGTCTCCTTAGAGTTTGCTCTCCCTGGGGACAAGGCGAGTGACCTACAGATGCACCTTCGGTTACTCCACCTCATAATTTCTTGGAATCTCCGTCTTTTCGGTACCCGCCATTCAACCGTTAGGAGGTTAGATCGTTTCTGGCTCCATCACATTCACACCACAAACCAAAAAACCAACCTCATTCATTTCATATATGAAGATTGGCTAAAGATCGTGCGTGGGCAAGCTACCACAATCATTTTTTCGCAACCATTAGCCTATCTTCTCCAACGAGTTGGCGTTGACTGCAGCTGCGAAACCGGAGAACTGCCCTCTCCCAAGAGCGTTCTCAACATCGGGTCCCTCCATCATATGGGATATTACAAAGACTTCCGGGGAGATTGGAAGAAAAAGAGGGAACAGCAGCCTGCTGAAGCCATGGAGGAAGATCCCTCCAATGCGCCTGTGGCCCCACCTGCTGCACCAGCTCCGGAACCATCGTCTTCGACTGCTCCACCTTCTGCTCAGCCATCCTCACCTGCTGACATGGAGATCATAATGAAGATGATCAGTGAACTCCATCAGAAAATCGATGAAGGCTTTGCATCTCAGCAGCGAAAGTTCGAAGAATTAAACCAAAGAGTGGATAAGATTCACGAGACTCAAGAGGCGATGTTTGATGAGCTGCAAGTCACACGCACGCACGTTGAGAATCTTTCGGATCGTGTTCCTCCCTCACCATAGGCCTTAGGTGTTTTGATTTAGTGTAGTTATATCATTTAAGCTACTTGATGTTATTTGTGATGAATTTGCTTGAATGAAATGTCGTTTGACTTGTTATTGGTTGTGTTAATGAAAATGCTCATTTTGAAATGCCATAAGTATTCTCTTTTCGTGTTATTGATATGACAAAAAGGGGGAGAAGAAAACATGTGTGTGTGGTTGTGTGGTTATGGTAAACGTGTAAAAGAATGATTAAATTGAGGGGGAGTTAAGTCAGTAACAAAGTCAAAAGCTCACAAAAAGGGGGAGCTCACAAAAAGGGGGAGTTTTTGCAAATTCACTAAACATGTTTGTTTGAATAAGTTTTGTCATATCAAAAAGGGGGAGATTGTTGAGTTAATGTATTTTGAAATGACAAAACAAGTTAATAGTATTAAGATGATATAAAAACATGTTTAGAGGTTATCAGTACCAGAACTTAGAGTTCTGTTGATGAGAGATCGATCTGGCTGATGAGAGATCGATCTCCTGGGTTTTTACCTGATGAGAGATCGATCTCATGAAGGTATGAGATCGATCTGCCAAGCTTAAACCTTTACAAAGGGATTTAGGTAGAGTGAGATCGATCTGCAAGGGTTAAGAGATCGATCTGACTAAAGCTAGAGTTGAGAGATCGATCTGGTCTAGGAAGAGATCGATCTCCCTTAAGAGCATAAGACTGTAGATCGATCTGGAAGATCGATCCACACTCAAACAGAGAACTTAAGAGATCGATCTGGTAAGGAAGAGATCGATCTCCTCAAAGTCAGAGAGCTAAGAAGATCGATCTGTGTTGTTGAGAGATCGATCTCCCCACTACGAGACTGCATGGCAGATCGATCTGTAGATCGATCTTGCCTCAAACAGAGAGATTAGGAGATCGATCTGCCTATTCGACAGATCGATCTCCCCCAGTATTTTCAAACTAACAGATCGATCTGCTAACCTATGAGATCGATCTCCTTGTGTATTTGTGCTTCAATCTTGCAGGATTTATAACTAAGAGATCGATCTGGCCAAGATGGCAGATCGATCTGGCACTCTACTGGAGGTACCCAACGGCTAGTTTCTGCAAAATCTCAACGGGAAAAACAGCATTAAATGCTCCAACTACCAATCCTTCAGTATTTAACCAAGCATTGAAGACAAAGAGCAAAGAGAGACTATTGCTGCACATTCCTAACACTCTCAAGCTTTTAATGCTTTCATTCCTTGTGTCTTCATAGCTCATTTATTGAGATCCATTGTATAAGCTTAAGTGCAAAAAGCTTTATTTTTCCTACCCACTTTAAAGCTTCAATTTGTATTCAACCTTACCTTAAAAGAGAAGAGGATTGTTCCTCAGTGAGAGAGAATTGTAAAAGGGTGAATACACTTCTGTATTGCTAAGGGTAGAGAGGTTATTCCTTAACCTGTAAAAGGAACATTGTAATCTCTATTGAAAGAGAGAAAGAAAGCACTTGACAAGAAGGTCAAGGAGAGAGGACGTAGGCAAGAGTTTGGCCGAACCTCTATAAACGATTGTGTTTGTTTCTCTCTTCCCTACTTTGCATTAAATTGTTTAATTTCATTATTGCAAGCTATTATTTTCTGATAGATATAAGATTAAATTAAAATTTGCCATTATTGTTAGTAAACCGATTCACCCCCCCTCTCGATAGAGCCAATAGAAGAAATAGAACCTTGGAAGAAATGGCTAGAACCATGTTGTGTGAGAATAATTTACTAAAGTATTTTTAGGCTGAAGCTATAAACACATTTTGCTATATAATTAATAGAGCTATGATTAGACCCATGCTAAAGAAAACTCCTTATGAGCTTTACAAGGGTAAGAAGCCTAATATTAGTTACTTCCATCCTTTTGGCTGCAAATATTTTGTCTTAAATAATGGTAAAGATAATCTAGGAAAATTTGATGCCAAGAGTGATGAGCGAATCTTTCTAGGGTACTCATTGAATTCAAAGGCTTATAGAGTATATAACAAAAGAACATTAATGGTTGAAGAATCTATTCATGTTATATTTGATGAGTCAAATGATGTATCTAAAGATTCAACTAATGATGAGGATGTTGGAATATTTGATGAAAACTTGGAGGAAATCCCAAACTTAGAAGATGATTTATTAGAAAAACTTGACTTGAATAAAGAAGATGAAGAAGAAATAGAGATATTAGAGAGAGAGTCTAGAGCACCAAGAGAGTTAGGATATGTAAAAGATTGTGAAATAGTAGGAGATCCAACTCTTGGAGTTAGAACTAGATCATCTATAAGGAATATGTGTCAATATATAGCCTTTGTATCTCAAATAGAGCCTAGGAATGTCAATGAAGCCTTAGATGACAATAATTGGTTCCTAGCAATGCAAGAAGAATTAAATCAATTTGAGAGAAGCAAAGTATGGAAACTAGTTCCTAGGCCTAGTGATCACTCTATAATTGGAACTAAATGGATATTCAAGAACAAGATGGATGAAAATAGTGTGATCATAAGGAACAAGGCTAGATTAGTTGCACAAGGCTATAGACAAGAGGAAGGTATAGACTATGATGAAACCTATGCACGGTAGCTAGATTAGAGGCAATAAGAATGTTACTTGCCTTTGCATGCTATAAAAACTTTAAGTTATATCAAATGGATGTAAAGAGTGCATTCTTAAATGGTTTCATTAATGAAGAAGTCTATGTTGAACAACCTCCAGGCTTTGAAAATCATGAATTTCCTGAACATGTTTTCAAATTATCTAAGGCACTCTATGGCTTGAAACAAGCTCCTAGAGCTTGGTATGAAAGGTTGTCAAAATTCTTAATAGAAAAAGGGATTTTCAAGAGGAAAAGTGGATACCACCTTATTCATCAAAAATAAAAATAAAGATTTACTAGTTGTACAAGTGTATGTGGATGATATTATTTTTGGTTCAACTAATGAGTCTTTATGTCAAGAGTTTGCTAAGATCATGCAAGGAGAATTTGAAATGAGCATGATGGGAGAACTCACCTTCTTCTTGGGACTTCAAGTAAAGCAAACAAAAGATGGAACCTTCATCAATCAAGCAAAGTATACTACGGATTTGCTCAAGCGATTTGGAATGGACAATTGCAAACCTTAAGCAACTCCAATGGGCACCAACATCAAGCTTGATAAAGATGAAAGTGGTAAGTGTGTACACACTAAACTCTATAGGTCTATGATTGGTTCATTGCTCTATTTAACTGCAAGTAAACCAGATATTTTGTTTAGTGTATGCCTTTGTGCTAGATTTCAATCCTCTCCTAGGGAATCACACTTATTAGCAACTAAAAGGATCTTTAGATACCTTAAGGACACTCCCTCTCTAGGACTTTAGTACCCCAAGGACTCTACCTTTACACTTCATGCATTTTCAGATGCAGATTTTGGGGGATGCAAAATAGATAGGAAAAGTACTTCAGGTACCTGTCAATTCTTAGGAAATAGATTAATTTCTTGGTTCTCTAAGAAACAAAACAGTGTGGCTCAATCCACAACTGAAGCTGAATACATAGCAGCAGGTAGTTGTAGTGCTCAAGTGTTGTGGATTAAACAACAAATGAAAGATTATGGTATTGACATGAAACAAGTTTCTATTAAATGTGACAATACCAGTGCTATCAACCTATCTAAAAATCCTATTCAACACTCTAGAACCAAGCATATTGAAATTAGGCATCATTTCCTTAGAGACCATGTACAAAAGGGGGATATAATTCTAGAGTATATTGACACTTTACATCAAATAGCTGATATATTCACCAAACCCCTTGATAGAGATAGGTTTTGTATCCTTAGAGGTGAATTAGGACTCATGAATATCCCTTAAGATGTATATGCTTCAAAATCTTGGTTTTAAGTTAGTTTTAAAAGATTTTTACAAAGATTTTTCTGGGCAACAAGTATGAGAGATCGATCTCCTATCAATATAGATCGATCTCCATACTTCCAATAAGCCTAAAGCATTAAGGTTAAGCTAAGCAGATCGATCTTCTATCCATAAGATCGATCTCCTTAAGCCTCTGTTAAACAGCAGATCGATCTGTGCATACGACAGATCGATCTCTTCAAGCCTCTGTATTCTGAAGATCGATCTATGCATTTGGCAGATCGATCTCCCTAAGCCTCTGTCAAACAGCAGATCGATCTGTGCATACGACAGATCGATCTCCTTTTGCTTCTGTATTCTACAGATTGATCTTATGGAACCACAGATCGATCTCTTCAGGCTTCTGAAAATGACAGATCGATCTGTCGTCTCGACAGATCGATCTCCTGTGCCCTGGACTATAAAAACTGGCGAAAAATCCCCAAATTTCAAATCCTCAAACTTCAAAATCCCTAACTTCCCTCGCACCTCCTCTCTCGATTCCTCCTCAGATCGATCTTGGTACAGTCTTCGTCGCTTCTCTCCTTCGTTTACTGGTATAGTAACCCACATTCCTTATTATTTTCTCAAAAATTTCTTAAGATTTGTGTTCAATTTCACTCTAGGGCAAATCTAGTCACTGTTCCATTGATTTTTGTTGTGAACCTGTCTTAGAGTAATTCTTGTGTCTAGAACCAAGCCTAGACTTAAGAGAGCAGGTCAAAAACCTCCCCGATCTAATGTAGAACAAGGGTCATCTTCCCAATCCATTCCTCCCTCTTCAATCGCTACCTTCAACCGGTGTTTTAAAACACCTGCGAAAAGGAAGCGATATGAAGAATATTTTTCTACCATGCCAATTAAACATTGGCGAACAATCGATTTCTCCTTCTTAAACCGCATCGATTTTCCCTATCTATCCAAAATTGAAGAATTTGGTTGGATGTCGTTTCTAAAAATCAATACTCCCGTACCTCCAAATATCGTTCGAGCATTCTTTTCCAATGCCGAACTCACCTATGATCCTATCGACCCCTGTAATATTCTCGGGTTTACAACGTATGTCATGGGAAAATCCATTACCGTAGACACTGAAATCCTAGCCCATGCTTTCGACATACGCGATGAAGGATTGACAAACGAAGATGAGGAAGTCCCTTTGGAGTTTGATATTCCCGGGGATAAGGCGAGTGATCTCCTAATGCACCCCCGGCTACTCCACCTCATCATATCGTGGAACCTTCGTCCATTTGGTACCCGTCACTCCACCGTTAGGCGGTTAGATAGGTTCTGGATTCACCACCTTCACTCTACCAGTCAAAAACCTAACCTCGTCCACTTTATCTTTCAAGACTGGTTGAAGATCGTACGTGGCCAAGCCACAACGATAGTGTTTCCGCAACCATTGGCGTACTTTCTCCAACGACTCAAAGTGGATAGCAGCTGCGAAACGTGTGAAATGCCTTCTCCAAAGAGTGTCCTCAACATCGGGACACTCCACCACATGGGCTACTACAAGGACTTCCGGGGCGACTGGAAGAAGAAGAGGGAACAGCAGTCTGCTGAAGCCATGGAGGAAGATCCCTCCGATGAGCCTATGGATCCACCTGCTGCACCGACTGCGGGTCCATCGTCCTCAACTCCTTAGCCCACTGCACCTGCTACCTCAATCACTGACATGGAGTCCATTGTGACAATGTTGAGTGCGCTGAACAGGAGGATCGATGAAGGCTTTGCAACCCTTCATGCAACCCATCAGCGGATGTTCGAGGAGCTGAACCGCAAAGTGGATGAAGGCTTTGCAAATCTTCATGAGGCTCAGGAGGCGATGTTTGATGAGCTTCAAGACACTCGCACTCACATTGAGGATCTCATGGATCGATTTCCTCCTCCACCATAGGGCTTATTTACTAGATCTAGTTTTGTTATATGTTTTCATTACTCGTTGTTGTTTGAACTGAATTTGCTTGAATGAGCTACCCTCTGTGTTATTGAATGAGTTTTTAATGAAATGTTAATTTGAAATTACAGGAGTAATGTTTAAGATTTCTTTCTTGCCATTAATATGACAAAAAGGGGGAGAAGAAATAATGTTAAGAACACATGCATTGGTTAAAACATGTTTAAATAACTTTAAGAATCATATCTAATGGCTTAAAAGGAATGATTAAAATGAGGGGGAGTTAAGAAAGTTTAGAGATCAAAAGCCAAAAGTAAGGGGGAGTTTACAAAAAGGGGGAGTTTGTGCAAAATGAAAATAGGCAACTAAACATGTGATTGAATAGGTTTTGTCATATCAAAAAGGGGGAGATTGTTGAGTTAATGTATTTTGAAATGACAAAACAAGTGAATTCAATAATGTAAAGATGATATAAAAACATGTTTAGAGGTTATCAGTACCAGAACTTAAAGTTCTGTTGATGAGAGATCGATCTGGGGTATGAGAGATCGATCTCCTGGGTTTGTCTTGGTTGAGAGATTGATCTCAAGATGACATGAGATCGATCTGCCAAGCCTTGAACCTATACAAAGGTATTGAGGAAGAGTGAGATCGATCTATAAGGGTTATGAGATCGATCTGCCTAATACTGGAGTTGAGGAGATCGATCTGATCTAGGAAGAGATCGATCTCCCTTAAAGCAAAGATAGTAGATCGATCTACACTCAAACAAAGAGTTTATGAGATCGAAATGGTAATGAAGAGATTGATCTTCTCAAAGTCAGAGAGCTAAGGAGATCGATCTGTGTTATTGAGAGATCGATCTCCCCACTACGAGACTGCATCACAGATCGATCTGTAGATCGATCTTGCCTCAAACAGAGAGATTGGAAGATCAATCTGCCTATTCAACAGATCGATCTCCCCTAACATTTTCAAATTAAGAGATCGATCTGCTCATATATGAGATTGATCTCCTTGTGTTATTTTGCTTTGATCTTACAGGATTTATAACTAACAGATCGATCTGGCCAAGATGGCAGATCGATCTGGCATTCTACTGGAGGTACCCAACGGCTAGTTCTGCAAAAATCTCAACGGGAAAAACAGCATTTAATGCTCCAACCACCAATCCTTCAGTATTTAACCAAGCATTGAAGACAATGAGAAGAGAGACACTATTGCTGCACATTTCTTACATTCTCAAGAGTTTAATACTTTCATTCCTTGTGTCTTCATTCCTCATTTATTGAGTTGGTTATATAAGCTTAAGTGCAAAAGCTGTAATTGTCCTACCCACATTAAAAGCTTGATTCTGTATTCATCCTTACCTTAAGAGAGAAGAGGATTGTTCCTCAATGAGATAAAAATTGTAAAAGGGTGAATACATCTTTGTATTGCAAAGGGTAGAGAGGTTATTCCTTAACCTGAAAAAGGAACATTGTAACTTCAGTTGAAGGAGAGAAAGAAAGCACTTGACAAGAAGGTCAAGGAGAGAGGACGTAGGCAAGAGTTTGGCCGAACCTCTATAAATGATTGTGTTTGTTTCTCTCTTCCCTATCTTGCATTAAATTGTTTAATTTCATTATTGCTCACTTTCATTTGCTGATTAAATTAGGATTAATTTAAAATTTTCCATTAACGTTAGAAAACCGATTCACCCCCCTCTCGGTAGAGCCAACAGATAACTATGATTTTCATATTTACACGGGCTAGAGTCCCGCAATGATTTATGAAAACTATGTTTTCTATGAGAAACGGGCTAGAGTCCCGTAATGATTTATGAAAATCGGGTTAGAGTCCCGTAATGATTTTTAATACACGGGTATGAGGCCCGAAATGATTTTGATAAATTGGATAAGAGGCCCAAAATAATTTTGTGGGGTAAAAAGGCATGATATGACGATAGTCAGAGGATCTGGGGTCGATCTTGTATGGAGACGATCGAGGATCTACCTAGCCGACGGCCAGGGAACGGGCAGGCTCTGACTTGATATGAAAAACGTGCGCATAGTCCACACTTGGTGATGCACGTGAGTTCGTGCGTATAGTCCCCATTTAGTGGTGCACGAGAGATAGGGCAGCGTACGACCCTGATCCAATCCTACGGCTCCCCTGTACAATGGCCATATATACCTATGATGAATGTCTTACGGGACCAGATGTATGATGTCCTTCGGGACTAGTATATGAGACGATTGCCTGACCCTACCCGATGAATTGACGGAATGATATATATATGTTTTCGTACATTTCATGCTACCTGTTTTATGATTTGCTATTGAGCACAAATTTTCTATGATGAGATTTTAAAGGTAGACATGAGTATATTTTACGAAATGTGCACATGACAATACGATTTCATTTCCAAAGTGATAAGCATGTTATGATATGCATGATTAAGTTTTGAGATGCTTTTTACTTGTTTATACGACGTGATATGTATACTATATATGAGTTTTATTAAAAAGATGCATGAAGTGTAAACGTATTATTTAAGCATGTTTTTACTGCTTTTATGAAATGTAAGCATCTCTATTCCAGTACATGTTTATGCTGATGTGTAAAACCATGCGTTTTACCATGTTTTGAGTATTTAAAACTATTTTAAATGTATCTCTTACTGAGTCTGAAAAACTCACCCCCCTCCTCTCCATCTCCCAGATTATCTATAGCGAGTCTACTGTACATACGAGACTGTGGTCGTTGACAAGGTAGTCCGACCTTTCATCATATACTTTCGTAACCTTGAGGTACAGTCTTACTTATATTCCAGACATGTGATACAGAATAGACACTATTGTATATCATAGTCGGGATGTAATAGTTGTAAATGATTTTATATATACAGAATGTATGTAATGTAATGAGATCCTGAAAAATGAAAAAGATTTTAAATCTAGACATGGACAGGAAAACAACATAGTTAATGGATAAAAAAGTTTAAATTAGCCCCATTTTTTCGCGCTTCCGGGGCGTGACATTAAGAATTTTATTTCTATTTTAAAAATAAAAGGAAGAAAGTTTTTTGTGTGTAGAAAATAAATCTTACCATTTTTATTTATAGGATTTAATCCAAGTACTTTGACCTTTCAATCATGTTGTTTGATCTAACAATTGTATCTTTCCAATAAAATCACAACTTTTTGAAATCCAATAATTATCATTTCAACCATTTAAGAGCGAAAACAATATTATTCAAAAGGGTAAGTAACTCTTTGAAAAAAGAAATTAGTTGTTGAAAAGTTTTATTTTAAATTTGTATTATGCCAACTGGTTGTTCGAATAAAAGGCAATTGATTGTCTTAGTGTATAATTTAGAAGTGTTCATGGGTTTGGGCTTATGTAAGGTATTGATTTTTTATGTATAAATTTAAATTCGATCTGATAGATTGGACATCATTTTAATTCAAACCCGTTTTGAACATTTACTATGCAGACTCGGGCCTAGCCAAGCTCAAGAAATTATATATTATATAATTATAAATATAATAAAATCCGTGAGTTAGACATTATGTTTTATTAATTATAATTATATATTTTATATAATTATAAATATAATAGTGCTCATAAAATATAAATATATAAAATAATATTTTAATTATATTTTCGGGTCAGGTCAAATTTGAGTTTTGAAGGATAAAACTTTAATCCAACTTGATTTTTGATCGAATTTAAAGTTTTTGTTCAAACTTGCTCATTATAGATATTTGATATTTTTACTCAAATATTTCCAAAAATCAGACCTACGTTTAGACATTAATGGGTGACCCGACCCTTCGGTAGGTTTAGTTTAATCCAAAACACTTATAAAACGTTTGACTACCTCATGATTTTCTTGTTAAGACCATTGAATATTCTCATAGGGCATTTGACAACCCCAGTGTATTTTGAAACAGAAGCTTTTTTTTTTTTTTATTTAATAGTCTACAATGTAGGGCAATGGACTGTCCCATGTTAGATTCACTATTTAAATCGATTTTCTTTTTATAAAACTTTTCCAAAACTATTGAATAATTTTCTTGACAGTAGTTTCTTATTTTATTAATCAATATCATGTTCAATTATTTTTTTAATCATCATCATCATCAATTTTATTATTATTATCAGAGTTTTTGTCTTAATACTAGATAGATTATATAAATCAATATATAAATTCAGATTAAGTCGTCAGTATGAATTTTTATTCTCTACCAATTTTTATCTAAAATAATGTATTCTTTTAACTTGTACTCATCAAATCTTTTTAAATAATTTTTTTCAAGTCTATGCAGTATGTCGTTGAGTAAAAAATCAAGGGACATCATAATAAATTTTATATAATGGTCAAATTATTTCTTAATATTAAAAAATTATTTTTAACATCTTTTAACGGATTTCACCATTTTATAATATTATTTTCTACCTTTTAAAATCATATATTTTAAAAATGTTCTAATATTCGAGAGATAAATCATAGAAGAATTCTTTACATTATAGCTGTAACACCTAATTAGTTTGGACCATATATCTTGCTGTAGAGATGGACAATGTGAATGCAAGAAACCAAAAAGCTGGAACAGCTCTGCAATGTATTTTTATTTGTTATTTAGTGTTATGGACTGCTTAATTAAATATTTCATATGGCTCTGATAAAAGGTTTTAAGCATTTGGTGGTGGTAGAAAAATAACATAAAGAAGGAAAAAAAATTAAAGATAGTTGATTGGGTTGTGGGTATAGGGTTGTAGGGAAAGGACCACAGCTTCCAAACTCAACTGGACCATTGTGGACTCCCTACCGTCCAGTTGGCGGCTGCTATGTCTATTTTCATGCTTCAATTGTCGGCTTCTCTGTCTGTCTGTCTCTCTCTCTCTCTCTCTCTCTCTCTCTCTCTCTAGGGATGGACTGTAAAGAGACCTGTAACAATACATAGCCCAGGGTTCACCTGATCTGAGGATGATTGGATAACTGGGATTGTATTGGGGCCTATATGATCAACTTGATTTTGAAGACATTTTTCTCAATGTAAGAGATACGATAGGAACCCAGGAGATAAATTATTTTCCCCAACCAAATCATTTCCCTTCACTTCTTCAACAACCCTGTACCTTAAATCTTAAGGCCCTGTTTGGATGTCATCACATAAAGAGAATAAAAAGGTTAAAATAACTCAACT
Organism: Firmiana major; assembly: GCA_033439115.1. Taxonomy (NCBI): domain Eukaryota; kingdom Viridiplantae; phylum Streptophyta; class Magnoliopsida; order Malvales; family Malvaceae; genus Firmiana; species Firmiana major. The sequence continues at coordinate 86,084,983 of CM065897.1, forward strand.
ACACGGCGGAGTGCATTTGGATTGCACTAGGGGGACTAGAGGGGGCAAGATTGACGAGACCCTGTATGGAGGAGTAAAATTACCCCTTTAACCTTCTCTTTTAAAAAAACAATTATTCTATTTTTTATGTTATTAAATTTTATTTATAATAAATTTTTAAAAAATAGTAAAATATCTTTAAAATATTAATTTATATAAAGTAAATATTTTTAATTTTTTAATTTCTAAAAAATGTTTTTTATATAAAATATATTATAAATTTCACTATATATAAATTTCAATCTAATATTTTAAATTGTAATTTTTTCTTTTTAATATAATTATCTCAATATTATTGTTGCAATTCCATCCAAATACATATCATCGCTATCCAATCTCATCACTACAATAATTAATTTTTTTATCATTATTATTTTCAATCTTATAAAAGTGAATTATATTACCAATCCAAATTATCACTAACCAAGTTTATCTAAGAAATTTTATTTCATTTTTTTTTAAAGAGAAACCTGATTAACTAACCCTATTGAACTTGAGTTTAAATTCATGAGCCCATTTCAACTAATGAGCTTTTTCTTAAATCCAGCCGGGCCATAAATGGGCCTAACCACTCTTCAGTGGTGAGGGACCCGTGTCCAAACTGGCAGTCAGGGGCGTTCAGCATCTTCGTTCCTTTTCGCTGTTGAATTATAGGGTTAGGGTTTAGTGTTCTCTTCTCTGTTTTGAGTTTTCCGAGTGTTGGCTTTGGAGGCAGAGAGAGTTAAGGAAAAAAAGAGAGCCAAAAAAATGGATTCTTTCTCAACAGGTTCAAGTGGAACAGGATCTCCCCAAATTTCAACAGATGAATTCATGGACCAGATGAAGGTTCAACTAGCCCAGGCTTATGCCCAGGAGTTCCTCGAGGTTACCCTCTCTTCCTCTTTCTTAATTCTGCTTCTGGGTTTTTCATATCAATACCATCAACATCTTGAATATATATATTTTGTCTCTAACGGCCATTTTAGTTCATGGGTCATTAACTGGTTATCAAATTGTGCTTTTTTCAATGCATCGTTTAGAATATACTCTGGAAGTGTATGTGCCCAGTCATCTGCTCCCTGGCTAGTTAACTTCTATGGAGTTGGATGATTTTGAAGGTTGTTTGTTTAATGGACTAAAATGGGCGCATCATTGGATTTTCTTTAAGGATTCTTTTCGAGATGGTTACCTATGTTTAGATGGCATTAGCACCCAGAAAAGCTGCCACAATCCTTAGATTGTTTTAAGTGGCTTAAACCCATCAATATCATTTGACTTAGCATGTCTGGAAGGTTGAGAGGATATTATAAATGTTAATGCTTGAAAATCCTTTTTATGCAGCGCTTACGATTTGGAATGCTTAATAAATTACACTCAATGATATGGATATTTTTCTTCAATATTTTGTTTTCTCCTAATGCGTACATGATACAAGTTTGTTGACTTAAGTTGTCACTGATTAACATGGTTTTAAAAATAAATTTTATATTTCATAGCTTATTTGTATCTTATATGCTTAGATATTTTTGCTTAATTCAAGTTCTTTGGTTTCTTCATATTGACATAATGCAACCAGTTATTGTACATCTCATCTGTAGGCTTGGCTGTTGCCTGCTAAATGTCATCTTTCTGAGAATGTGAGTTGGGTGTCTGTTATTAGGTGCAGTGTAGGAGAGTTTTCATCATACTTAGTGTAGCATTATTTGGGGCTAATCCATAAACTCTCCATTTGAGCTATCTCTGGATTGTGTTTTATTTGTCATACAGACTGTGAGGGGGAAGTGCTTTGACAAGTGTATCACAAAGCCAGGCTCAAGTCTGAGTGGAAGCGAGAGTAGTTGCATCTCTAGATGTGTGGATCGGTACATTGAGGCCACTGGTATTGTTGGCAGAGCTCTTTTTAGTGCATCACGCTGAAATTTGAAACCAGAATATTGTTTTTGAAGAATATGTAAGCTGCCAAAGTTTGGACAATCTCAAATTTGAGGATGAGCTAAAGTTGTACTTAGTTTTGCAGTCACATTTCCGAAATTTATCCGAGGACAGTATACTTTGCATAAATTGTTGAATTTGTACTTGTCACTCGTGCTAAGTGCGAACCTCAGACCTCTGGCAATTTACACAGTTACTACTCTTTGCTTATTATGTGTTCCGTAAGTTGTTCTTTGAGCATAATCATATTTGCGGACTGTCCCCCCAACAAGAATTTAAGTCTTGACGTGGTGGTAGAATGCCAAATGAGTTAAATATAGTACCCAAAACTTATGAAGAATAACAAGGTTTGGTTTTTAAGAGGAGTTAGGTTTAGAAGGATTATTCAACACATTATCAGTGAAGTTTTTAGATTTTATAAATGGATTAATATATTGATACATATTTTATTTTATTTTAGATTATTTTTTAGTACTTTTAAAGATATGTATTATCATTTTAATTTTATTTGTTCACAAACATTCACTAACATCGACTTCTACCTTGAGTGAATTGCTGCCTTGCATCTCTCTTTGTCGAGCAGCACCCAACTTAATCTAAGACCCTCTACGAGGTCATTGCAATGATCTGGCGATTTGCCCATCTGCTCAAGGGATGAGAATGGGGGAGCTAATATTTGATTATGACCAAATGAATCATTGGCAGACTGGAGTTCATTACCACCTCCAGGGCCTTCATGGGCTACATCATGATCAACATCCAAGAGAACCAGTTTGAATGGACAGTTCAATAACCATCTCATAAGCTCAGTTGTCTCATCATCTTCACCAACGTCAGCTGCCCTTGGTATGCCATCTAAAACACTCGACAGATTGCATTTATCTCTGTAGTAAACATCTACAAACGAAGCACAATTGGACGAGGACATGTGGGTCTGCATAGGAAAGTCATTGGCATCATTTTCATGTAAAATAAGAGGATATGAATCGGCATAGAATCTGTCAACCATCCTTGTCTGCAGTAGAAGGCCATGTCGAGTGACACAACTGTTTCCACAATCTCCGGTCTCGAGCTATGCCTTGGAGGTCAGAAGAGGTTCAGGCAGCTGAGGCCAGGGTTGAACCATCTAGTCGAACCAAGATATCAGCTAGGAGGTCCCTGCTTAAGCACTTCAAAGGACATTGTAAATGCTCCATTTTCCCTCTCTCTTGCCGGTTGCCCGCTTTACATCATTTATATTGAAATAAGCTTTACATTGGTCCTCTTAATAATATGATCTGGCTGACCCCTCAACCAGACTTCATCCCAGCTTCAGCATTGCCCGACGGCTTTTTCTTGTCGCTTCTGTTCTGCTTGGAGCTCTCATTCTCAAGAATAACAAACAGAACCATTAAGATTACAGAATCATACAAGGAATAACAGATGCATGCATAAACATACGAAAACTCCCATTCTAGTATAGAAATAATTGAAATATGAATCATGCGATCAAGTTCCCTAAAATTGCGTTTGAACTATATAATTCCCCTTGTTAGGAATCCAGTAAACATAGGTTTCAAAAAGAAAAACAAGAGAATACAGAAAAAGTTAGATCCATTAAGATACCTTCTAATCCTTAACATCCTCGACAATGGCCTTACTGCCTTACCCTTCAGTTTATTAATCAAAGAGAAATATTTTAACAGTAAATGAGATAGAAAAATATATTTTTTTCAAATTATATTATGATCTATAATTACATTTTATGGTTCATTATATTATATAAGACTTATACAATGATAATTAATGCATCAAATATAATAGAAAAATCTATAATAAAATCAAAATTTATATGATAATTTCGTTATGAAATGTGTTTATATATATATATATATATATTTATATATTTATGATATTTTTAATATATATTTTTCTAATGACATTAAATTTATGTTTAATTATGCATTTTTACATTCACCTTATAAAAAGGTATAATTCCCATAATATAAAATCCTAAAATATCCAAGCCTAGTGAATTGTTGGCTTCTTTCCTCTAAAATATTTAATATAGAATATCACTGTTTGCAACATTTTTTCCTTAAAATTATTCTAATTACATTTCTCTTTTTGCTCTGTTTGTTCTTCATCCATTCGCTACACTCATTCATTCACTCCCTTACATTTGGAGTGTAGAGAGTCAAGTGATGGATGAATTTATCCCACTTTAAGATCAATTATTGTTATATTTTTAGCTTTCATTTTTATCAAAACTCAAATTTACTAAGAATGTTTCAAAAGGTAGAATCTTATAACGCGCAAGACTAAAAAAAAATATTATATATATATATATATATATATATATATATATATATATATATATATTCTTATAAAATTCTTTAAGATGAAGAATAAGTTCGAATAAAAGTAAATATATTATATATGTAATGAAAAATCTTTTAATTAATGGATGAATAATTATCTTCATTTAAGATTTCGTTTAATTCACAGAAAATGATTTTCAAAAAATAATTTTTAAAACATATTTTTTTTATGGAAAAAATAAAATTTTTCGTTGTTTAAATAAATAAATGAAAAATATTTTTTATTGTTTGATTTTTTTAGAAAATCTATTTTCCTTTTTCAAATGATACCAACCAACTAATAAAACATTAAAAGTTATTTATTATTAATTAATAAATTTATTAATATTAAAAATAATTATAATATTAAAATGATTATATTTGGTACTGAAATTATGTATTATTAAAATCATAAAAAAGTATTATTTATTTATATTTATTATTAAAATATTAATATAAAAATTTGTAAATAAAATATAAAAACCTTGCATCTTATATTAAAATATTAATAAATTATTATATAATAAATATATTATTTATTAATTTATTAATTATTATTTATTATTAAAATAGAAAATAATAATTTTATTATTGAAATATTTAAAGTATTTAAAATTAATAATATACAAAATAAAATATTTAAAATTAAAATATTAAAAGATTTTTAATGTTAATAGTTTAATTTTTAAAAATTTTAATCTAATTAAATAAAAATTATTAATATAGTAATATTTTATGTTGGTTAAATTAAATAAAAGTTAGAAAAATTATATATAAGATATAATTTGAGTAGAATTACACTTATAAGTCTAGAAAATAATTTTATACATAACCTGTTATTTTTTCAGTAAATGTCTTTTTTTTTTTAAATTATAGAACAATTTTCAGAAAAATAATCTTATTTTTTCGTTAATCATAAAATTATTTTCTATTGATCAATCAATCTTCTACAAACTACACACTTAAAAATATAAAAATTATTTTTTAAAATCATTTTCAATGAATCATTTGGAGCTTAAAAGTATATATAGAACTTGCATGACAGTTCTCATCACCTGGATAAGGATAATATTTTAAAAATATTATTTTTTAGCTCCAGAATGACATCTTCTAAACATTATGCCGACAAATTAATATAATTAGCTATCGATAATAATATACATTAAAATAATTATAAAACATTCAAATTTTGAACACAATAATACATTATCACGTTATAATATTTTAAGTATATACAATAATTATTTTATACGTACACATTCTCATTACATTATTATATGTGTCTAAAAATTATAACATGACATTATATCGTTGATATTCAAAAAGTGGATATTTTAAGTTATAGGATTTGAGGATTAGCAGTAAGATTTAATCCAAAATTTATTACTCGCCTTTAATAGGATTAGTGTTAGCCTTTTTTATTTTTTATTCTTTTCATAACGTATAAACTACGTTAATCATGTGATATCGACAGGGAAATGGCAATGTCATCCTCATTTAATTGTCGTCTCTAATTGTGTGTATAAATAGGTGCAGAAGCAGTTTAAGTTCTGCAAAGTGAGAAAATAAGATCGATCCCTGCATCGTCAGTGGCCGCCAACAAGCTATTAGTGACAGACCTTGCATCTATAGTTAAACAGGTGCCTTGCAACAATATCAGATCAATCTCCGACCGTCCAAATCTCTCTGATGTTCTGGTATCAGATTTTTCCATTCCTCTGATCGACCTCCAGGACCTTTACGGTCCCAACCGCTCTGAAATTCTTCAACAGATTGCCCTGGCATGCCAACTTGACAGGTTCTTCCAGGTACCAGTAAATTCCATTATTTGTATTGCCATTTACTGTAATTATAGCTTGCTAGCGATCTTGGTCTTACAGGTTCAGTAATCTATTGTTATCAGGTGAAGAACCATGGGATTTCAGAGGCCACGGTCAATAAAATGTTGCGAGTAGCTAGAAAATTCTTTCAATTGCCGGAGGCTGAGAGGTTGAAGAATTACTCAGACGACCCTTCCAAGGCTAACCGGTTGTCAACCAGTTTCAATATCAAGACGGAGAAGGTTGCTAACTGGAGGGATTTTCTGAGACTCCATTGCTACCCTCTCGAAGATCAAGTACACGAGTGGCCTTCAAATCCCCCATCCTTCAGGTGAATAATCTTGGCAGACCTAGCTAATTATTACAGTGTATAAACCAATATTTTTATTGTTTCAATCTTTGCTTCTTGACAGGGAGGATGTGGCTGAGTATTGCACTAGTGTTAGAGGTTTGTGTTAGGAATACTATAATATTTATATTTAGGATCTCATGTTCAATTATCAAGAAAATTAGAATACGAAAGCATACTTGGATTCATTGAAATTGATTGATTGGGGTTAGCAGTCTTCCAGTCTAAACTTTTTATTTATGAGAGAAAACTTTAGCTCACTCACTGATTGGATATGAGAATGAGAAAAATTACGTTTAGACTGGAGACCATATCCTATTTATAACTGAAGTATATTTTATTCTATTTTAGCCCATCATTAAAATAGAATAAAATATCAAGTCTCTACATATTATAAAGTTCATACCAATTGAAATGCACTGAAGTCCAATAACTTTATTTGATCACTTTTAAATGGACTAAAACAAATTAGATAGCCTGTAATGTACAATAAATTGATATATGTAGGCCCACACAAATAATTTTCCAACAATCTCCCACTTGGGCCACATATGTTGCTTGACTATTGTACATTTAAAATTAACTTTATGAGCTCAATACTTGCTATCTTTACAAAGAATATCTCTAAACAATCTGGTCCATCAATTATATCAACATAGGATCAAAGCGATCTTCGTTACATATATTCCGTAACTAGACCCATCAATGGTCACGTATATTAATATAATCAACGATATGGATCAAGTATGGATGTGTAGCATGGAAATTACATGAAACGTGATCCCTTAACATGCCTATTTCCAACTGGTCCTACTTTATCATTCTTTCAAGACTTTATGCATACTGCTACTGAAAGAATATTACTTTATTTCAGAGTTTAAATAATAACAAAAATACTGTATTCTGATCAGAAAAATCTCAATAACAAATGAACATCAAGAAACAAGCTCCCACTATACAAGTATATCATCAGGATGAACCACACCCATGCAAGCTACATGCTCATGAAACACCTTAGGTGGTACTCCCTTTGTAAGCGGATCGGTAATCATGGAGTTTGTATTTATATGTTCAATAGTAATTTGAAGACTCTGAACTCTCTCCTTAACAACAAGAAACTTAATGTTAATATGCTTTGACTTCGACGAGCTTCTGTTGTTCTTAGAGTATAACTTAACGGCTTTATTATCACAATTAATCTTCAATGGCCTCTCAATACCATCGACAAATCATAGCCCGGTGATAAAATTCCGCAACCATATTACTTGGTTCGATGCCTCATAACAGGCTATAAATTCTGCCTCCATGGTGGAAGAAGCTATGAGTGACTGCTTTACACTCTTCCATGAGACAACTCCTCCAGCTAATATGAAAATATAGCCAGAAGTAGATTTTCTGCTATCAAGGCAACCAACAAAATCGGAGTTTGAATACCCAATGATCTCTAAATGATCTGACCTCCGATATGTGAGCATGTAATCTTTTGTTGCTCAAATATCTGCCAAGCATTCCAACTGTGTACGCAATATCCGGACGCGTATAGACTTGAGCATACATAAGACTCCCTACTGCTGATGCATAAGGAATCTTTTGCATCTCTTTCTTTTCAATCTCATTTCTCGGGCATTGAAGCAAACTAAATTTATCACCTTTAGCAATGGGTGTATCTCCTGATGCACAATTCTTCATGTCAAATCTGCTAAGCACCTTATCGATATATGCCTTTTGTGATAAGTTAAGTATTCCACGAGAACGATCTCAATGGATCTGTATGCCCAACACAAAAGATGCATCCCCAAGATCTTTCATTTTAAAATTACTTGACAGAAATCTCTTAGTTTCATGCAATAAGCCTATATCACTGCTTACTAGCAGAATATCGTCAACATAAAGAACCATAAGAATAAACTTACTCCCACTGATCTTGTGATAAATACATTGATCAACAGTGTTCTCTTTAAAACCAAATGAAGTTGTTGAGTTAATATATTTTGAAATGACAAAACAAGTAAATTCAATAAATAAAAATGATATAAAAACATGTTTAGAGGTTATCAGTACTAGAACTTAAAGTTCTGTAGATGAGAGATCGATCTGGGTTATGAGATATCGATCTCCTAGGTTTTTCTTGGATGAGAGATCGATCTCAGGAAGACATGAGATCGATCTGTCAAGCCTTGAACTTGTTCATAGATATTAAGGAAGAATGAGATCGATCTGTAAGGGTTATAAGATCGATCTGCCTAATACAGGATGCTGGTGAGATCGATCTGGTATACCAAGAGATCGATCTCCCCTAAAACAAAAGGTAAAGGCAGAAGATCGATCTGTAAGATCGATCTGTATGCAAACAGAGAGTTTGTGAGATCGATCTGGTATAGGAAGAGATCGATCTCCCCAAAGTCAGAGAGCGAAGGAGATCGATCTGGGTTAATGAGAGATCGATCTCCTCACTACGAGATTACCTGGCAGATCGATCTATAGATCGATCATGCCTCAAACAAAGAGATTGAAAGATCGATCTGCCTGTTCGACAGATCGATCTGCTCTAATATTTTCAAATTATGAGATCGATCTGCTCATATATGAGATCGATCTCCTTGCTTCTTTTTGCCTTGATCTTGCAGGGATTATAACTAAGAGATCGATCTGGTCAAGATGGCAGATCGGTCTGGCATTCTACTGGAGGTTTCCAACGGCTCTTTCTGTAAAATCTCAACGGAAAAAATAGAATTAAATGCTCCAACTACCAATCCTTCAGTATATAATCAAGCATTGAAGACAATGAGAAGGAGAGACACAATTGCTGCACACTCTGTACATTCTTAAGAGTTTAATTCTTTCATTTGTCTTCAATCTTCATTCATTGAATTTGCTGTATAAGCTTGTGTAAAAGCTGTATTTATCCTACCCACATTAAAAGCTTGATATTGTATTCTTCCTACTTTTGAGAGAAAAGAGGATTGTTCCTCAGTGAGATAAATCTTGTAAAAAGGGAAATACATCTTTGTTTAAAAAGGGTAGAGATGTTATTCCTTAACCTGAAAAAGGAGGTTGTAACTTTTGTTGAAAGTGAGAAAGAAAGCACTTGACAAGAAGGTCAAGGAGAGAGGATGTAGGCAAGAGATTGGTCGAACCTCTATAAACAACTGTGTTTGATACTCTCTTCCTTATCTTGCTTTAATTTGATTCATTTCATTATATTGTTTATTTATTATTTGTTAATTAAGTTCAAATTAATTTTAATTTGCCATTAACATTAGAAAATCGATTCACCCCCCTCTCGATAGAGCCAATAATTGGTATCAGAGCTAGGACTCTTTGATCACATAGGAATAACTTCCTAAGAGTTAGAAACGATCAAATGACTCACAACAATATAGCAACTAGCTAAGTAGGAGAGGAGCACTCTACGGTTAGGCCTCCTATGTTCAATGGAGAACATTATGCTTATTGGAAGACTAGAGTGATGTTATTCATTCAAGCAAATGATTATGAAGTATGGAGGATTATCACTAAAGGACCTCAAATCCCTACAAAAAGAATAGAGGGAAGAGATATCCCTAAGGAAGAAGATGAATGAGATTCAAACGATATTAAATGTGCTCAGCTGAATGCTAAGGCCATACACACTCTCTTTTATACTTTAGGGCCAAATGAATACAATAGAGTCTCTGGATGTGACAATGCTAAACAGATTTGGGATAAATTGACAATAACTCATGAAGGTACAACCCAAGTGAAGGAGACTAAGGTAGGAATGCTCACACATGACTATGAGCTATTTAGGATGAAAGATGGAGAGTCAATCAGTGATATGTTCACTAGATTCACTGATGTAATTAATGGATTAAAATCATTAGGAAAAATATACTCTAATATAGAAATGGTCAAGAAAATATTAAATAGCCTACCAAAATCATGGGAGGCTAAAGTGACTGCAATTGAGGAATCCAAGGACCCTTACACATTGTCACTAGATGAATTAATAGGTTCACTACTCACTTATGAGATGAAATTAAGAAGAAATGAAGAGCCACCCAAGAAAGTGGGAGTTGCTCTAAAATCTACTACTACTCAAGAGGAAAATAAAAATGAGAGTGGTAGTGAAGAAGATCTTGAGATGGTAATGTTTACCAAAAGATTTAACAAGTTCATGAGAATGAGAGCTAGTGGTAGTAATAGGAGAAACCTTAAGAGAGATCAAGAAGAGGTAGGAAGAAAAGATACAATCGTGTGTTATGAATGTAAAAAACCAGGACACATTAAGTTTAACTGCCCTCTTCTTAAAAGGTCCAATGATAGGTTCCACAAAAAGAAGGTAATGGTGGCTACATGGAGCGACAGTGACTGCTCTGATGATGACTCAAATGAGGACATTGCCAACTTGTGCTTCATGGCTATTGAGGATGAAAAGGTAACTTCAAACCTCAATGAATATTCTTTTGATGAATTGCAAGATGCCTTTGATGATCTTGCATTGGAATATGAATGCATGAGTATGAAATATAAGAAGATAATATCTAAATTGAAGAAAGAAAATGAGTTAATTCTAGAGGACAAATTAGAATGTGAAAAAAAACTAGAAATTACGAATCTTGAAATTTGTGACTTAAAAGAAAAAAATAGTAATCTACATAATTCCTTTAATAGATTTTATATGGGTCAACAAAAGTTAGATAATATGTTAGAAACTCAAAGAGCATTCTTTGATAAAAATAGGTTAGGATAAAATGCAAAAAGTAGAGAGACTCATCTCAAAAGCTTCATTACTAGAAAGAGCATGAATAAACCTTCAACTACTTGTTCATATTGTAATAGAAAGGGACATGTATCATATAATTGCAATATGAAGATGACCACTCTTAAAGGAAAAATAGTAAAAAGAATGTGGGTTTCAAAAGAAGTAATTAACTCAAAAGATTTCAATGCATTGGCAAAATGGATCCCAAAGGGATCAAGAATTGCATTCACTAACCTCAAATGACCCAAGAGAATTTGGGTACCTAAGATATGAGTTTGATTTTTTGTAGGTAATTGAGCATCGCCACAAAGCTAAGGAAGCTTGGTACTTGGATAGTGGATGCTCAAGACACATGACGGGTGATAGAAGCCACTTCAACTCAGTTAAATCAAAGGTTGGTGGAGAAGTCACATTTGGGGACAACTCCAAAGGCCAAGTTGAATGAAGTGGCTCAATAGGTAATGACTATTTTTCATTAGAAAAAGTATTGCTTGTTAGGGGTCTAAAGCATAACTTACTAAGCATAAGTCAACTTTGTGACAAAGGTTACAAAGTAATTTTTGATTGCATGAAATGTCATGTTATAGATCCTACGTCAAATAAAGTTCTTTTTCTAGGGCATAGGGAAGGTAATATATACATCGTCTATCTTAATGAACTCAAAAATGAAAACATATGCCTAATGGTAGACAAGAAAAAAGAATCTTGGTTATGGCATAGAAGACTAGGTCATGCTAGCATGCATGTGTTATCTAAGTTAGCTAGAAAGGATCTAGTTATAGGGTTACCCAAGTTATCATTTGACTATGAAAAAATATGTGAAGCTTGTGTTAAAGGAAAACATAAAAGGACAACATTTAAGCCTAAGAATAGTGTATCCACCACTAGGCCTCTTTAATTACTTCACTTAGACTTATTTGGACCAACTAGAACAACAAGCCTTGGTGGGAAACACTATGGATTTGTAATAGTTGATGATTACACTAGGTTCACTTGGGTGTTCTTTTTTAGAGTAAAAAGTGAAGCCTTAGAAAAATTCATAGCCTATACAAAAGTGACTCAAAATGAAAAAGGATACTCAATAACTAGTATTCGAAGTGATCATGGCAAGGAATTTGAAAATATAAGATTTGATGAGTATTGCAATGATCAAGGAATTAGCCATAATTTTTCAGCCCCTAGGACACCACAACAAAATGGAGTAGTTGAGAGAAGAAATAGAACATTGGAAGAAATGGCTAGAACCATGTTGTGTAAGAATAATTTACCAAAATATTTTTGGGCTGAAGCTATAAACACATCTTGCTATATTATTAATAGAGCTATGATTAGACCCATGCTAAAGAAAACTCCTTATGAGCTTTACAAAGGTAAGAAGCCTAACATTAGCTACTTCCATCCTTTTGGCTGCAAATGTTTTGTCTTAAATAATGAGAAAGATAATTTAGAAAAATTTGATGCCAAGAGTGATGAGGGAATCTTTCTAGGATATTCTTTGAATTCAAAGGCTTATAGAGTATATAACAAAAGAACATTGATTGTTGAAGAATCAATTCATGTTATATTTGATGAGTCAAATGTGTAGTTAAAGATTCAACCAATGATGAGGATGTTGAAATATTTGAGGAAAGTCCAAATTTAGAGGAAGATTTATTAGAAAAACTTGACTTAAATAAAGAAGATGAAGAAGAAATAGAGATATTAGAAAGAGAGTCTAGAGCACCAAGAGAATTAGGATATGTAAAAGATTGTGAAATAGTAGGAGATCCAACCCTTGGAGTTAAAACTAGATCATCTCTAAGGAATGTGTATCAATTTATAGCCTTTGTATCTCAAATAGAACCTAGAAATGTCAATGAAGCCTTAGATGACAATAACTGGTTCTTAGCAATGCAAGAAGAATTAAATCAATTTGAGAGAAGCAAAGTGTGGAAACTAGTTCCTAGGCTAAGTGATCACTCTATAATTGGAACTAAATGAATATTCAAGAACAAAATGGATGAAAATAGTGTGATTATAAGAAACAAGGCTAGATTAGTTGTACAAGGTTATAGACAAGAGGAAGGAATAGACTATGATGAAACTTATGCACCGGTAGCTAGATTAGAAGCAATTAGAATGCTACTTGCCTTTGCATGCTATAAAAACTTCAAGTTATATCAAATGGAAGTAAAGAGTGCATTTTTAAATGGTTTCATTAATAAAGAAGTCTATGTTGAGCAACCTCCCGGCTTTGAAAATCATAAATTTTCTGAACATGTTTTCAAACTATCTAAGGCACTCTATGATTTGAAACAAGCTCCTAGAGCATGGTATGAAAGGTTTTCAAAATTCTTAATAGAAAAGGGATTTTCAAGAGGAAAAGTGGATACCACTTTATTCATCAAAAATAAAAATAAAGATTTACTAGTTGTACAAGTGTATGTAGATGATATTATTTTTGGATCAACTAATGAATCTTTATGCCAAGAATTTGCTAAGATCATGCATGGTGAATTTGAAATGAGCATGATGGGAGAACTCACTTTCTTCTTGGGACTTCAAGTGAAGCAAACAAATGATGGAACCTTCATCAATCAAGCAAAATATACTAAGGATTTGCTCAAGCGATTTGGAATGGACAATTGCAAACCTCAAGCAACTCCAATGGGCACCAACATTAAGCTTGATAAAGATGAAAGTGGTAAGTGTGTAGACACTAAACTCTATAGGTCTATGATTGGCTCATTGCTCTATTTAACTGCAAGTAGACCAGATATTTTATTTAGTGTATGCCTTTGTGCTAGATTTCAATCCTCTCCTAGGGAATCACACTTATTAGCAACTAAAAGGATCTTTAGATACCTTAAGGACACTCCCTCTCTAGGACTTTGGTACCCCAAGGACTCCATCTTTACACTTCATGCATTTTCAGATGCAGATTTTGGGGGATGCAAAATAGATAGGAAAAGTACCTCAAGTACTTGCTAATTCTTAGGGAATAGATTAATCTTCTGGTTCTCTAAGAAACAAAATAGTGTGGCTCAGTCCACAACTGAAGCTGAATACATAGCAGCAGGTAGTTGTAGTGCTCAAGTGTTGTGGATTAAACAACAAATGAAAGACTATGGTCTTGACATGAAACAAGTCTCTATTAAATGTGACAATACCAGTGTCATCAATCTATCTAAAAATCCTATTCAACACTCTAGGACTAAGCACATTGAGATTAAGCACCATTTCCTTAGAGACCATGTTCAAAAGGGGGATATAATTCTAGAGTATATTGACACTCTACATCAAATAGCTGATATATTCACCAAACCCCTTGATAGAGATAGGTTTTGTGTTCTTAGAGGTGAATTAGGGCTCATGAATGTTCCCTAAGATGTTTATGCTTCAAAATCTTGATTTCAAATTGGTCTTAAAAGTGTTTTTCAATGATTTTTTTGGGCAACAAGTATGAGAGATCAATCTTCCATCAATATAGATCGATCTCCTTACTTCAAATAAGCCTAAAACGTTAAGGTTAAGCTAGGCAGATCGATCTTCTTACCCATAAGATCGATCTTCCTAAGCCTCTGTTACACGACAGATCGATCTATGCATTTGGCAGATCGATCTTCTTCAGCCTCTGTTAAACGACAGATCGATCTATGCATTTGGAAGATCGATCTCCTTATGCCTCTGTTTTACAGCAGATCGATCTGGGTCCTTACCAGATCGATCTTATTGAGCTTCTGCATTCTGCGGATCGATCTCGTGGTACCACAGATCGATCTCCCCATTCTTGTAGAATGAGTTTTAATGAAATGCTATTTTGAAATGACAGGAGTATTGTTTAGATTTTTTTCTTGCCATTGATATGACAAAAAGGGGGAGAAGAAATTATGTTAAGAACACATGCGTTGGTTAAAACATGTTGAAATGACTTTAAGAAACATATCTAATGGTTTAAAGGAATGATTAAAATGAGGGGGAGTTAAGAAAGTTTAGAGATCAAAAGCCAAAAGTAAGGGGGAGTTTACAAAAAGGGGGAGTTTGTGCAAAATGCAAATAGGTAACTAAACATGTTGATTGATTAGGTTTTGTCATATCAAAAAGGGGGAGATTGTTGAGTTAATATATTTTGAAATGACAAAACAAGTAAATTCAATAAATAAAAATGATATAAAAACATGTTTAGAGGTTATCAGTACCAGAACTTAAAGTTCTGTAGATGAGAGATCGATCTGGGTTATGAGAGATCGATCTCCTAGGTTTTTCTTGGATGAGAGATCGATCTCAGGAAGACATGAGATCGATCTGCCAAGCCTTGAACTTGTTCATAGATATTAAGGAAGAATGAGATCGATCTGTAAGGGTTATAAGATCGATCTGCCTAATACAGGATGATGGTGAGATCGATCTGGTATACCAAGAGATCGATCTCCCCAAAAACAAAAGGTAAAGGCAGAAGATCGATCTGTAAGATCGATCTGTATGCAAACAAAGAGTTTGTGAGATCGATCTGGTATAGGAAGAGATCGATCTCCCCAAAGTCAGAGAGCAAAGGAGATCGATCTGGGTTAATGAGAGATCGATCTCCTCACTACGAGATTACCTGGCAGATTGATCTATAGATCGATCATGCCTCAAACAGAGAGATTGAAAGATCGATCTGCCTGTTTGACAGATCGATCTGCTCTAATATTTTCAAATTATGAGATCGATCTGCTCATATATGAGATCGATCTCCTTGCTTCTTTTTGCCTTGATCTTGCAGGGATTATAACTAAGAGATCAATCTGGTCAAGATGGCAGATCGATCTGGCATTCTACTGGAGGTTTCCAACGGCTCTTTCTGCAAAATCTCAACGGGAAAAATAGCATTAAATGCTCCAACTACCAATCCTTCAGTATATAATCAAGCATTGAAGACAATGAGAAGGAGAGACACAATTGCTGCACACTCTGTACATTCTTAAGAGTTTAATTCTTTCATTTGTCTTCAATCTTCATTCATTGAATTTGCTGTATAAGCTTGTGTAAAAGCTGTATTTGTCCTACCCACATTAAAAGCTTGATATTGTATTCTTTCTACTTTTGAGAGAAAAGAGGATTGTTCCTCAGTGAGATAAATCTTGTAAAAAGGGGAAGACATCTTTGTTTAAAAAGGGTAGAGAGGTTATTCCTTAAACTGAAAAAGGAGGTTGTAACTTTTGTTGAAAGTGAAAAAGAAAGCACTTGACAAGAAGGTCAAGGAGAGAGGACGTAGGCAAGAGATTGGTCGAACCTCTATAAACAACTGTGTTTGATACTCTCTTCCTTATCTTGCTTTAATTTGATTCATTTCATTATATTGTTTATTTATTATTTGTTAATTAAGTTTGAATTAATTTTAATTTGCCATTAACATTAGAAAATCGATTCACCCCCCCTCTCGGTAGAGCCAACAGAAGTAATCACTTGATCAAATTTTTGGTACCATTGACGGGATGCTTACTTTAAATCATAGATGGATTTCTTTAATTTGCATACCAGATGTTTCAAATTATCCGACACGAAATTTTTTTGTTGCACCATATAAATTGTTTCTTCAATTCCATTGAGAAACGCTGTCTTTACATCCATCTGATGTAACTTTAAATTATAATGAGCTACAAGTGCCATAATGATTCTAAAAGAGTCTTTCGATGAGACTAGAGAAAAGTCTCTTTATAATCAATGCCTTCCTTTTGAGTGAAACCTTTGGCGATTAGGCGCGCTTTATATCTTTCGATATTACCTTTTGAATCTCGTTTGGTTTTGAAAATCCATTTACAACCAATCGATTTTGCTCATTTAGGCAATTCGACAAGATCTCAAACGTCATTGTCCTTCATTGATTTTATCTCATCTTTCATGGCCTCTATCCAATGTTGGGAGTGAACACTTTGTTTGGCTTCAGTGAAAGATGTTGGATCATCTTCCATTCCTATATCAAACTCATATTCTTGGAGATAAACGATATAATCATCTGGAATCCCTGATCTCCTCTCCCTAGAAGATCTCCTTAGTGACACTTCCAATTGAGGTTGTTGTTGCTCCTTTAATTGAATAGGAGTTGACTCTTCAATATAAGTAGGAGGTAAACCTGGAGTATCTTGATAATCTGTATTTGCATCTTGAATAACGCCAGACATAATTGTCTGATCATTTTCAATTACAACTGTAGGAACAGTGACATGTTCTTCTTCAAAGACAAGATCTCTGAATTTAACACTCCCACTATATTCATCATCCTCAATGAACTTAGCATTTCCCGTCTCGAAAACGGATTTACTTGGGGGATCATAAAACTTGAAACTCCTCGATCTTTCTGAGTATCCAACAAAGTAGCAACTTATTGTTCTTAAGTCCATAACTCATATGGGGTTTTAGCTACTGCTTTGCTTGAAACTCGATTAAGGATATACACTGCAGTCTTTAAAGCTTCTTCCTAAAGTGACTTTGGTAAAGAAGAATGATTTATCATACTTCTCACCATATCCTTTAGGGTCCGATTTCGTCTTCCAGCTACACCATTTTGACTTGGAGTCCCTGACATGGTGTATTGAGGAACGATCCCACATTCTGCTAAATACCTTGCAAAGGGTCCTGGACGTTGTTCACCTGATCCGTCATATTTACCATAGTATTCGCCATCATGGTCAGATTTAACGGCTTAAATTTTTCTACCAAGTTGATTTTCAACTTCAGCTTTATAGTTCTTGAAAACGTCCAATGATTGAGACTTCTTATGAATTAAGTATAGGTACCTATAGCGAGAATAATCGTCGATGAAAGTAATAAAATACTATTGACCATTCCAAGAAGTCGTAGGGAATGGACCACATATATCAGTATGAATTAATTTCAATACGTTTGAACTCCTTTTGGCACCTATTTTCTTGATATTTGTTTGTTTTTCCTTAATACACTCAATACAGATTTTGAAATTTGAAAAATCAAGGGAATCGAGAATTCCTTCTGACACAAGTCTTCGTATTCTTTGTTCAGAAATATGCCCTAAACGCTTGTGCCATAACATAGAAGAATTCTCATTAATTAATTTACGTTTTGTACCATAATTATTTATATGCAAGCATTCATTAACATATGAGGCATGTAGGTCCAATTTATATAAATTGTCAACTAAAGAACCGGTACCAATAAGATTTGAATACTGAAAGAGACTAAATTTTTCATTTTCAAATGAATAAGAATAACTCAATTTGTCCAAATTAGAAACAAAAATCAAATTTCGTCTAAATGACAGTACATAAAAAGTCTCGTCCAAATCTAAATAATAACTTGATTCCAACTTTAATCTGAATAAACCAATAGCCTCAACATGAGCTTTCTTACCATTTCTCACATAGATGAAACTTTTATCATCAGTTGGCTTTCTGCTCCTTAAACAGCCCTGCATTGTCACACTTATGTGAGTAGTTACACCTGTATCTATCCACCAAGTGTGATTGGGAACTAAAGCCAAATTAACTTCAGAACAAACAAAGTTGAGAAGTTTACCCCTTTTGGCAAGCCATTTTTCGTACTGTGAACAATCCTTCTTCACATGTCCATCCTTACGGCAGAAGAAACAAGTGATCACCTTATCCTGTTTCTGCTGCCTCTAAGGCTGTGAAGTTCCAATGGTTGCTGTGAGATCTGAGAATTTTAGATATATTTGAATGATGTAATATGAACTTGAAGTGTAATTTATTGAGCTAAGTGAATTGGAGAATGATAATTGGAGATTTATATGTTAAGTGTTTAAAATAAGTGTGAAGTTATGAGGACAGATCGATCTGGGAGAAGGAGAGATCGATCTGGTGAGTTAAAAATGACTAGGAAGGAGAAATTTAAGGAGCAGATCGATCTCCAATGGAAGAGGATCGATCTCCTTATGATTCTGTTTGAGAGAAGATCGATCTCATAAGGAAGAGATCGATCTCCAAATGATTCTGTTTGGGAGAAGATCGATCTCCTCAAGGAGCAGATTGATCTCATAAAGCCATAAAGAGATCGATCTCACCCCTCGACAGATCGATCTCCTAGGCATAAATTGCCCCAAATCGTCCCAAAAATTCAAATGCAGATCGATCTCATCAAGAGGCAGATCGATCTCCTGCCCTCAGCCTATATAAGAAACCCCTGCTTTCTCCTGCAATCTCACTTTCTCTCTCTTCCAACCCCCATTTTTACCAAAACCTAGCTTTCTCACTCATCCAAAGCACCCATTTTTGGCCGAATTAGAAGCTGTGGCAAGAAGGAAAGTTGTTCCTCATCAAAGGGAGAACAACATACTTGAAAATCGAAAGGCGGATCGAATCGAGGCAAGAGATAAGCTCTCCACAAGCTTTGGGTAATTTTTAAACCTCGATCTTGATATCTGAGATGATTTCGATGATAATGGTGGTTGACATTGTGTTGAAATAGCTGGAAAATGATTAGGGATTGATGAAATTGCAATGTGGTTGGAGTGATAATGATATTTAGAAATTTTGGGAATTTGAGCTATAAATGGAAATTTAGGCAATGTGGTGAATTAGCATAGATAATTGGCCTGAGAAACGTAGAACGTTGAGATGTTGTGAATGAGAGTGTAGTTTGGGGTAGAGTTACGAGAATCAAGAGATTTGAGGTGTTATGAGCAATTATGCTCGATTTTTTAGAATTGAGGTTTATGAGATAATTGAGTATTGATGTTTTAACATCGTTTGGACAGCTCAGGAGTTCCAGAGTGGAATGCGAGGCTAGTCCGTGATACGGGGGAAACGATTGCACTATACGAGGTGCAAAGAGGTAAGGGAAATCTAAACCATTTGTGTATGTGATTTGTAAACTGTTATAGCATGAATTGTGGTTTACAAAACAAGCATGTTGAGTGTTGTGTTATAATTGCACACGATTTTTATAGCCGGTTGGAGCCCATTGTTTTATGCGTTTATAAGCTGAGTGTGAAATTGCTTTATAAACCGTCGAATTTGTGTGAGTAATGAATTGGGCTCTACGTTAAGGCAATATCGAGATTTGAGAAATGTGTGTGTGCTTTGTCGGTTGGAACTCGGTTTTATTATGTACAAGACGGTTTTCAAATGAGTTTTATGAGAGAAAAACCATTATGAGTTCTACGTGAAGGCAAACCAGTCTTGTGTGATAAGACTTAGGTGTGTAATTTTGGGTACACACCGGGCATTGCTCTAGTAGCATGTAAGCCCGATTTCTTCTCCGTTCTGGTAACGTGAAAATAACTCATTCTGTGGCTGTGCCACGTATACTTAGTGGCCGTTGCCACGTGATACCCCATTTGGTGGTCGTTGCCACGTGAGATACCCCATTGGTGGCTGTTGCCACGTGATACCCCATTTGGTGGCCGTTGCCACGTGAGAAACCCCATTGGTGGCCGTTGCCACGTGATACCCCATTTGGTGGCCGTTGCCACGTGAGAAACCTCATTTGGTGGCCGTTGCCACGTGAGAAACCCTATTGGTGGCTGTTGCCACGTGAGAACCCCTAATTAGTGGCCGTTGCCACGTGAAACCCTATCCTGTGGTTGTACCACGTGTACATTTAACTCAGTGGCTATGCCACGTGTGTTTAGTGGCCATGCCACGTGTGAATTTAACTCAGTGGCTATGCCACGTGTGTTTAGTGGCTATGCCACATGTGAAATTAAATCAGTGGCTATGCCACGTGTGTTTAGTGGCTATGCCACGTGTGAATTTAAATCAGTGGTCATGCCACGTGTGTTTAGTGGCTGTGCCACGTGCATTACTATTTCAGTGATTTTATCACGTTCATTGAGAAAGCGTTTATCGCATTGTTTTCACATGCTTTGTTATTGCTCTAGACTGAGCCTTTTTACTTCATGTTTTCACATGATTTGAGACATAAGAATGTCGTTTTGAGTACTTTCATGCTATGGTTTTCAAATGAGTTTCACATACAAATAAATATTTTGTGATGTGCATTTTGGTTTATGAAATGAGTCCCCTACCCCCTTTACTGAGCGATTTAGAAGCTCACCCTGTTTTCTTTCCCCCCAGATTTCTTCAAGTAAAAAGGGTTGACCTGCGACGTACGGAGTAGTGGCTAGTGGAGGACTTGAGCTCCAGGCCATATATTGTATTTTGAGGTATCTTTTATCTTTTCATGTACCCAGACAATTACTGTAATTGCAGACACTTGATGTATAACATTGTATGGGATGTATTAGGATTAATTAACTTGGAATTGAGTAATGTATATGATACAATATATACTATATTATGATGAGATCCTGAGGCATGATAATTATGATGATGTATGACACTGCACAGGAATGCACTCTTAATTGTGAATTAATGAGTAAAAAGTTTTAAATTAGCCCTATTTTTCGCACTTCCTGGGCGTGACAGTTGCAGTGCCTTTTCCTGTATTGTTCATTTTCATTTTCTTGTTGGCAACATTACCATTGGAAGAAAATGTTAATTGAGCACTTTCTATCTTATCTTGTTTCAATCTCTCTTCCTCTTGCACACACTGAGCAATGAGCTCGTTAAGAGTCCATTTCTCCTTTTGAGTATTGTAACTTATCTTAAAGGGATTAAATTGTGAAAGAAGAGATATCAAGATCAGGTGCACGAGTATGTCTTCAGACAACTCTAACTTTAGTGCCCTTAATCTTGTAACAAGATTAGACATTTTCATAATGTATTCCCTTATGTTTCCTTTGCCATTATACCGCATTGAAACGAGTTTAGCATGAATAGTACTTGTTTCGACCTTTTCATTTGCAGCAAATCTATCTGCAATCTACTTAAGGAAACTTTTAGTATTTTCTTCCTCAGGTATTGCGTCCTGATGGCATCTGGAATTGAGTGCTTCATGATCATCAAACTCATGCGATTTGAACGCTCCCATTTTTCATAAAGTGCCCTTTCCGTAGCTGAACTATTATCAGTAGGGGCGGGAGGTCGTTCTGACCTGATCGCATAGTCCAGATCCATTCACCCAAGCACAATGGTTACGTGCTCCTTCCATTTTTCAAAGTTAGTGCCATTAAGCACTGGAATGTTATTCAAATTGACAGATATGGAAGAAACATTTACTGTAAGTAGAAAAACAATAATCAGCTCACAACCAAATAATTTTGGGCCATATAAGATACCAAGCACAACATTGATTTTTAGTCTTTGGACAGAAATATCAATTTGTAAGCGGTACTCTTGAACTTTATTAGTAAATATTGATAACCAAATCCTGCCAATAATATGCCTTTCTTTGGACCGACATATTACATGCATGAAAAATTTTTTTTATCACATATTTACTACCTTATGTGTTAATAATTCGGCAAAGAAATAATCTTCCTTTGGGCCGATTATTTTTCGCATGAATTAAAAACACTGTCATATAAATTCCTTAATGACAACTTTATTTTCCAAAATAAATAAATTAATACAAAAGATGTCACTTTGGTGACATTTTATATCAATTTAATTTATTTTGAAACTTTATTTTTCATAAAATATGCACATATTTGTAGGTGAGAGTACATAAATTTATTGACAATTTTAAGGAGAGTACATATTGTCAATCAACTCAGAATATCATAAAACATATCACCATGAAACAAAACAAGAATAATCATTTGCATAACATACAACTTTAATTCAAATAATACAAAATATTAAATAATAAATATTTAAATATTCCAAAAAATTTCATAAAAATCATCAAAAATTTTAAAATTAAATTTTATCCAAGACTGGAGAAAACGGTGGCCGCCGGGCCACCGCATGGTGGCGCGTGTGGTACACGCACCACCCTCGACGAGTGGGGGAGATCCCCTCCGGGATCTCCCTGTTCATCCTTAACCAGCCGGGTCGGGTTGACCCGGTTGGACCCAGAACAGACCCATTCGGGTCTGTTCTTCAAATTTCTTATTTTTTAGTTATTTTCGGACTTATTTTCATCAAATTAATTGTATATAATTGAAATTAAATGTGTATTCTACAATGCCCATGCAAAAATCGGATGAAAACATCAAAAAATTGGGACAAATTAAACCAATATGGATCAAATAATCCTATAATTAAAACTCAATCTTTATATTCTTGGTTTTCTTTCAACCAAAACAAAAAATTTTAATTCTTAATGATTAAACATGAATAGGCTCTTGATACCGCTTGTTAGGAATACTATAATTACATAATATTTATATCCAGGATCTCATGTTCAATCATCAAAAAAATTAGAATACGGAATCGTACCTAAATCCATTGAAATTGATTGATTGGGGTTAGCAGTCTTCCAATCTAAACCTTTTATTTATGAGAGAAAACCTTAGCTCACTCACTGATGAGATATGAGAATGAGAAAAATTACGTTTAAACTGGGGACCATAACTTATTTATAACTGAAATATATTTTATTCTATTTTGGCCCATCATTAAAATATAATAAAATATCAGATCTTTACACATTGTAAAACTCATACCAATTGAGATACACTGAAATCCAATAACTTTATTTGATCACTTTTAAATGGATTAAAATAAATTAGATAACCTGTAATGTACAATAAATTAATATATGCAGACCCACATAAATAATTTTCCAACAGTTTGGTGGTGCTAAGACTGCAGGAGGCTATATCAGAGAGCTTAGGCCTCAAGAGGGATCATCTAGACAAGACATTAACCAAGCATGGGCAACACATGGCTTTAAACTACTATCCGCTATGTCCAGAACCTGAAGTTACTTATGGGTTGCCCGGCCATACTGAGTCTAATTTAATAACCATTCTTCTTCAGGATGAAGTGCCAGGATTACCGGTTTTAAGAAATGGCAAGTGGATAGCCGTCAATCATATACCCAACACTTTCATTGTCAACATCGGTGATCAAATGCAGGTGAATTCAGATGTCTTGTTTGTCGAAGATAATTATTTTCCAAAACTGGACTAGTTAGAGGAAAAGAACTTACCGAATGCTGATGCATAAATCTAGTAATTAACTCTCAGCATCTAAAAGATGCACCATAGCTTGATTTTCTTTTTATTAGGACAAAGAAAAAGCACATCCTTTTTAAGAGGAATTATAAATCAAGCTACGAGTCTGGGTTCGGCTTGAGCATTGTTGGCTTCTTTCAATCTCTTTTCGGTTACCGTACAATTGAATTGGAGGTAGGGAAGGAAAGAGGAAAGCAAACGAAAATTAAGTCAATCAGAAGGTTGAATAAAGAAAAGAAAGAGGGGAAGGGAGTATCTTTTTTTATTTAATTTATTTAATTTTTTAATACTTCAATTTGAATTAAATAAAAAGATAAAAAAATTTAACAAATAAAAAATCGGATTTAACTTTACAGCATTATAACATTTAAAAAAGTTTGAATTAGAAAAAAAAATTATGAATATTTTTTTTAACTTTTCAATATTTAATTAAAATATGAATTGCTAAGATTATTTTTTATTAATTTTAACTATCAAAATAAGAAATATATGTATTTTTTTCTTTTTTTTCTTGTTTACTTTTTATTAATATCTATTCAAATATAATCTTACGAATGAAATTTCAAAAATAAATTTTAAAATAAAAATAAAAATTGGTAATTTATCTTTAATCTTTAATAATTTAAAAGTTGAATCTATATTTGATGTAATGTTAATGTATAAATATTATACATAATTATTTAAATATACCATGATATTAGTATTTTAAAATTAAAAATAATTTAATTTATTAATTAATAAAATGTCATGATGAAGTATTTATATATTAATGGTATATTAAATATAAAATATTTAAAAATTTTATCTTATTTTCAACTATAATCATCTTACCAAGACCGGTTAATAAAAATTTTACATTATTTTTTTTAATTATGTTTGCTATGTTAAATTAAAAAAATATTGATGTGATGTTACAAAAAAAATTGATGCTAAATAAAACTATGTGATATATATATATATATATATATATATATAAAGATCAAGATATATTAATGTAAAAAAAATATTTTATATAATCTTTAATAACTTTATATAAAAAATTAATACTTTTAAAAATTTAATTATTAGATTTAATAATTTATTTATGTTTTTTTATATATAAACACTATAAAAAAACATACTTTCCGCGACGGAATTTTACCGACGAAATTATTCCGTTGGTAAAAAAATAAATTAGCGATGGATTTGCGACGGAATTCCATCGCTATAGGTTTCAAATATATAATTTACATTTTTCGACGGATTTTGCTACGGAATTTCGTCGCTGAAGATAGTCGAATTTTTCAAAATTTAAACTTTTATTCTTCCGTCGCTGAAACCTTTCAGAGACGGAATTCCGTCGCTGATATTTTCGTCGCTGAAAAGTTTCAGCGACGAAAATCCGTCGCTGATACATGTCTAATTTTTAAAAAAAGTTTAGATTTTTTTCCGTCGCTGAAAGATTTCAGCGACGAAATTTTGTCGGTGATGTCCTCGCCTAAATTTTCGTCGTTGAAAAGTTTCAGTGACGGAAATCCGTCACTGATACATGTCTAATTTTTAAAATTTTTTTTTAGATTTTTTTCGTCACTGAAAGGTTTCAGAGACGGAATTTCGTCGGTGATGTCCTCGCCTAAATTTTCGTCGCTGAAAAGTTTCAGCGACGGAAATCCATCGTTGATACATGTCTAATTTTTAAAAAAAAATTTTAGATTTTTTTCCGTCGCTGAAAGGTTTCAGCGACGAAATTCCATCGGTGATGTCCTCGCCTAAATTTCCGTCACTGAAACTTTTCAGCGACGAAAATCCGTCGCTGATACATGTTGTCGGTGATGTATTTCGTCGCTGAAGTCTTTTTTTATTTATATTAACAGATTTCTCCCCCCCGACCCCCCTCCTCTGTCTTCAAACATTCTCGCCTGGATCTCCCTGTCTTGCCATTTGTCTTCCCCCTCGACAACAACCCAGCTCCACCGACCGTCTAGATCTCCCTCTCTTCCTCACCGCCGACGAGCTCCCCCCTCCCTGGCGTGAATCGAATAGAGTTTCCCCCATTTTCTTCTGCTCTTTGCCTCTGTTCCACCGGCGACCGGATCCCGTTCGAGACCGACCGACGGCCACTCTCGTTCCCCCATTTCTGTTTCCTTTCATCATTTGGGTCCACTCCCTTCCGACATCAAATCGCGACTTCACCAATTTCCCACAAAATAGCGACTTCCTCCCGTTCCCCCAATTTTTTCACCGAATCGCAACAGAAATCCAGCAGGTATCCTACTCACACACAGCTATAAACCAAAAAAACTAAAAAAACGAGATTAGGTTCAATGGGTCAACTATAAATTAGGCAAAGCTTAAAACATATTATTACATTTTACTTATGTTTGAATCATTCATTCATTCTTAGATGCTAGTTCAAGCATGGATAAATGCAACATAAATTATTTATATTTAATTAGAAAAAATGAGAGAAGAAACTGATAAGAACAGAGTTCCCCCACATAAACACCGCCCATTATAGATTAATCAGAGGGTGGTTCTAAGTTTATTTCGGGTGGATCCAACTGAATTATGTAGCTATCTACAATATTCAACTAAATTAATCACCATGGTCCCATGCTAGCTTTGAAGAGGCAGGAGAGCTGGCATTAGATATCTTATTATAGTCAAGGAAAAGCATGTGAGAGTAGCTTGTTTGGTGCACCACCCCTTTGAAATGTTAGAATATGGGCTTCAATTTGATCCGATCAAAAACTAAAAGTTCAATGACTATGTTGCACCGTCCATGGCCTGCTGCTAAAACCAATAGCTGCTAGATTTGTGTTAGACAGAAACAATACATTAATTATCATTGTTAAGAATATTATATGATGAAAAAAAGTAGCTGGTCAAAGCAAAAAAAAAAAAATCTTTATATGTTTAATTGATCATTTGATCTTTCTGGTGGAATATCATTCCTTTCTTATAGGCTTTTCCACATTCACTCAGTATGCTTTACAATGTGTATCTGAGCAGGGCAACATCTATGATAACTTATCTTTGGTACAAAAATATACGATTGCGTCTGGATGTAACTTTTTAGATGAATTCTTTAATGGATCTTTGCATATTTCTATTTGGTATGTTTTCTATCTGCAGAGGCTATATCTTAGGATGTCACACTTGGTCCGATTAACCAAGGGAGTTCTCACCTATTCCATATTTTATGCTTTCAGTTTCTGAATGGAAGATTGTGTGATTGACATCACCATTCTTTTATTTCTATAGCAAAAGAAAAATATAAGTTACTTCCAAATTAAACCAAAAAAAAACTGTTTACTTATTATAATATGACTGATGCAATGTTCCTTTTTATAATGAAAATGTGATGAAACAGATGTGACTGATAGTAAAAATTATGAATCTAATTAAAAAAACCAAAAAATTTTGAGATATCAAAGCACAAGTAAAAATAATTATCAAAATAGAGAAATACATGTTTATTTAATTGTGTTTGATTGTGAATTTTATTAAGATTAGTATGTGTTCTTTGGGGTGAAAGAGTTAAAAATTCATGATATATATGCTTTTCTTTTGCAAGTTCAGTAACTGCATCATGAATTTATGATTTCTTGTGGTTGAAAAACTTGATACAATGAGAGATTAAATGGTTGTAACGAGAATTAAGGACAATTTCAAACCTGGGTTGATGTTATTTATGTAATTTTTTTTTAATGATGGGTTTTAGTGGGTCGAAATTCAAATGACAATTCTTGTATAGCTTTTTCTTGTCCTAGCGAAAGAAATGAGATTATGTGATTTGAGAATAGATCCTTAAGATTGAGAATATAGACCTTTGTTGAGGTATTGAAAAGGAAAATGCCCAATTTTAGGGGAAACTTTGTTAAAATTTGTGTTAAGATTTTTCTCTACAATGTTTCGACCATATGGGATAAATACCCAAAGATGAAAACTTGAAAATAATAAATAATTTAAGCTTAACTTAATCGTTATTAATTTTTTTAGGTTTAATTAAGAGTAATTTTCTATTCTCATTTTCTTTTATATTTACCTATATATATCACCCAAAAAAAAAAAAAAGCTAATGAAAACATTTAATTTCATGACCATGTAGAATTAATAAATGGCCATGAGAACTGTGGTTTATGCGTGTTTGGCTTAATGGATTGTAGTTTTGCTCCATTTCATAACCTTAAACAAGCTTTCAAAATAATAATACTAAGTTTGAGAAAAATAATTAAACCCTTACAGCTAAAATTTCACAGCCCAAACTCCAACTAGCTAAATAAACCTTCAAGTCCAAATTTTCAAAAAACTTCAGGAAAATTTTTATACCAAAAATTTGAAATTGCATAAAAGCTCCAGAACCCTAAACTCATTCAACAACAGTTTTAAACCGAAGATAATGAAATTTAGGAATGATAGAGGGTCATGAGGATGGGTATATTGAGTTGTGGGGTAACTTTGGCCATGGGTATTGAACATGAGGGAGCGATGGAGAGGGATAAAGAACAACGAAAGGGAAAGAAAATAGAGAATAAGAAGAGAAAAGTTGTGGATGATGGAAAAAAGGAGAAAGAGGAAGAAAAGTACAGACTGTTTGATGTGATTAATTAGTTGAGAATGAATGGGGGATCGAAAGGTGGGAGGCGAAGTCAAAAAAAGCAAAACAGAATCGATTGACGGAAAAAGAAGGAACGATAACAAAGCATACAAGTGGTTCTGTATCTTTTCTGGTACATGAGTATAGGATGGTAAGTCCAAATAATAATTTTATTAATGATATTGTTGACTTTTATTTTAATGTAATTTTTATTACTTACAAGAATTTCATATATTTTTATGAAAAATTGCATATCTTGTAATGTAGGCGAAACGTCTAGGTCAAGCACTGACATATAAAGAATTGTTTGATCGGACACATAAACTTTAGGTGGAGATGGTGATTATGTGGACAACAAGTCCAAATCTGTCAGTGTACGTAATGTATTCTATTGGCTTCTAATATGGTTTTCTCGTTATTAAAGTTTATTATTTATTATCCTTCTTCTAATTACATTGTAGGAAAAGTACGCTATTTCATTGACTCAGAAATACGGCGAGGATATAAGCACCCATCCTCCTTTTGATCGAACTGCATGGTGTGAGGTAATTAGAGGGATGTAGAGTACGCGTGCACATACGTACGGATTTGGGACTAGGCCACATCGCCTTGATTTACAAATGGGCACAAACATTGCATCTGCCTCTGGTTCCACCCAATCTTCTTGCGCATCTCATTCAGCTTATAGTCCTTTTCCTTATCCTACTCCTGGTGTGATGGGTACTCCTGACACAAATTCAGAGGTGCAGCAAGTGAAAGAGGACGTCAGAGTCATTTCAAACAAGAATGATAATCTGGAAGGAAAGTTGTCTAATTTTATGGATCAAATGATGAACTTGATAGCAAAGAATGCCAATAACACAGGAGCACCTGGACCTGGACTGTCTGGATCTGGAGATCACCCTAATCAGTGAGAGTACACATTTTATTTTATTTTATTTTATTTTCTTATGAATTATGGATGATATTTGTGATGATAATTTGATCGGACTGTATATGATGATGATTTTCAATTAATAGTTGATGTTAGTTTTGACATATAGTTGTGATATATATTTTATGTTTGTTTTTATCGATTTCTACTGGTATGTTACATTATTTTAGGTATACGAATTTAAGCAAAAAAAGTATTAAAAAGTATATAGTTAAATTAGCTACGGAAATCCGTCGCTGATGCCTATTAGCGACGAAAAATTTGATTAATTAACAAAATAAACATATAAATTAGCGACAGACATCCATCGCTGAAACATTTTAGCGACGAAATTTTAATTAAATCAAATAATAAAATTAGCGACGGAATTTCGTCGCTAAAATGCTTCAGCGACGGAAATTATTAGAGACGAATTTTCGTCGCTGATAATTTTTACCAACGGAAATATAGTCGTGGCTGATTGGTTTTACCGACGGAAATTTAGCGACAGAAATCCGTCGCTGAAACCTTTGAATTTAGTGACGGAAAAATAGCGTCAAAATTCCGTCGAAAAAATTTTTCAACGACGGAAATTATTTGCGACGGAATTACCGACGAAAAATTCCCCTAACCGACGGAAAACTTTTAGCGACTTCAAATTTAGCGACGGAAAATTTCGTCGCTAATTCCGTCGCAAATACTCATTTGCAACGGAAATGAAAAATTAGCAACGGAAAATCCGTCGCTAATTCCGTCGCTGTTACCCCTTTTTCTTGTAGTGAAAATTTTAAGTCAATTTAATATTACAATCATTTTAATCAATAATAATATTTTTTTCAATATATTTAACCATTGTAATTTTAATATTATGAAATAAATAATTAAATATTTTTTATTTAACTTAAATTTGATATATATATAATTTGCATGAATAATATGTAAAAATTAATATCGAATTAAAAACTATAAAAAATAAATTTAAAATAATTTTATATTGCAAGTCAATATCTTTTTGAGTGTGTATAGTGTATTCGTATATAAAATCTAAGACAATTAATCATATGCATAGAGTTTAAAAACTTCACAAATAAAATTAGAATAATGATATATAACTTTAATTGTGAAAATTATAAATTTCATTTATAATATATTAGATAATTATTCTAAAATCTATTCCTCAAATTTTTGTGCAACTCTATGTCTAATCTAAGAAAAAAATGAGGAGTTGAATAATGAAATTTGAATTGCGACACTTTCTTACTAATAAATGTATAAGAATTTATATTTGATTTGTATCAGTTAATTAACAACTACAATCTTATTAATAAATAAGGTAAAAATATGCAAATCTTTAAAAATAAATTTAAAAATTTTATAGATATTTATTTCTTAAAAATATATGTATATCTTTTTATTTTGTTCATTAATTAGATGGTATTCTCTCTTTTTTGTATCTTTTTAAAAAAAAAAAATTAAAGATAATCCTTTACGGTTCACTAAGTGCATAATTATTATACATTGGAATAGCATCAAATATAAACATGATAATCAATTCCTGCTGGGCCAAGTTCAAGTTATTTTCACCAGGTTCTAATCTTTGTAACAGGTAAGGTAATTAGCAATGATCGTTACAAAAGCGTGCTCCATCGAGCTTTTGTAAACTGCAATAAAGAACGAATATCCATCCCTACCTTCTACTGTCCATCACCTGATGCTTCGATAGCTCCGGCTGCGGAGTTGATCGACGATGAGAACCCTGCGGTCTATCGAAGTTTTACCTATGGAGAATACTATGAGGAATTTTGGACGATGGGACTCGCTGCAAGCTGCCTGGACATGTTCAAAACTTTAATTCTCAAGATTTCATATTTAACATTAAGTTGTGAATTACATTAGATGCTGCCCACCAAGCTTTGGTTTATTGGTAAGGTAAGGATGAGATTATGAGATCTAAAAATCTTAAGTTCAAATTTGATCGTGTGTTTATTTTATTTAGTTATTTAGTTTTATAATATTTGATTATTATGGTAAATTAAAAATATAAAATTTAATCATCAGTTTTATATAGAGACGAGGATATCTTTTAATTAATAAAATAGATTAACAAAATTGACGCATTTTATTAAAATTCTGAACAGAAAAAAATATCAAATCATATTTAATTAATATCATAGTACACAACTTGAATATATTAATATCAATACTATTGATATATTCAATAATTTAACATTAATCAAAATTAATTTTATCAATTCACCAAATAAGATAAATCTAATTATAACTCCTTAGCAACATTGTTAGAGAAAAGCCAATCAGTAGTCAGCTTTGAACGTGGCCTTGAATTGACAGTTTAAGATTGAAATATTGGACACGATAAGGATACTTTATATTGTTGGGCCAAAATTTCATCATGTGTGCGCATATGATGTCAATGCTGTCAAGGTCAAAATTTGAAAGTTCAAACAACCAAAGGTTGAATCTTCGTCTGAATGTAAATATAAAAGCTGAAACTGAATGCAAAAGGGTGTTAACTTGGGCCAGAGTAGATCTCCTACTGCCATTTTTGAACCTTCTACTGTTTGAATTCAAGACACCATGAATTTTATGGAAAGCGAGCAAGCGAGAACCTCTACTGATGAAGAAGACAAACAAGCCCAGCAGTATGCCATGCAACTGGTTAGTGCATCGGTGATGCCCATGGTGTTGAACGCTGCTATTCAACTTGGTGTGTTTGATATCATACAGGGGGCAGTTCCTGGTGCGCTGCTCTCTGCTTCCCAGATTGCATCTCAACTTCCGTCTCAAAATAACCCAGATGCCCCTTTGATCCTTGATCGCATCCTCCGGCTTCTAGCTAGCCACTCCATCCTCACTTTCTCTCTTGTAACCAACGAACAGGATGGCCGGGTTGTTAGGCTCTACGGTTTGGCACCTGTTGCCAAATACTTCACTAGGAGCCTATTGATTCCATTTTCAGTACTGCTTTACATGTCGTGAGCTCACTTTTCCATAAATTTCATGTTGAAATCAACCAGGTACCAATTGAAAGAAGCAGTACTACAAGGAGGGCCTCTATTTAAAAGGGCACATGGGATGAGTGCCGTTGAGTATGTAGGCAAGGATACGAGGTTTGGAGAAATCTTCAAGGGCTCTATGTAGATTATAACAATCTGTTTGTGGAAGAGTTTTTGAAAAGCTACAAGGGGTTCGAGGGCTTGAATTGCTTGGTAGATGTAGGCGGTGGCAATGGTTCTATTCTCAACAGTATTGTTTCCAAATACCCTGCCATTAAGGGTATTAATTTTGATTTGCCACAGATTATTAAGAAGTCACCCTCCTATCCTGGTATGATCACTGTACTTTCTACAAGTTACAAATGTCATTTGCTAAAAATGCCAACTTCTAAACTGTTCTATATGTTTGGCATTCAAAAATTTGTCTGTGTTGTAGGACTTGAGCATGTGGCAGGAGATATGTTCAAGAGCATACCAAAAGGAGACGCCATTTTCATGAAGGTTAGGCTTAATTTGCCCCTCTTCATTCGTTCTTCACATAAGCACTCTTGATTGATGTCACTTTTAGCAATCCGAGGAGTCATTGACTAACACCGGGTCTTTTGTCGGGGGAAAAAATGCAGTGGATACTCCATGTTTTGGATGATAAGCAATGCCTGGAGTTGCTCAAGAACTGCTATGAAGCATTACCGGTCACTGGCAAAGTAATAGCAGTGGATATTGTAATCCCTGAAATCCCTGATACCAACCTCCTTGTTAAAAGCGTGTATCAGTTTGATTTGTTCATGATGCACATAAACGAAAGCGGAAAGGAAAGGACAGAAAGAGAATTCGAGAGCTTGGCTAAAGGGGCAGGCTTTTCTCGTGTTCGGGTGGCATGCTGTGCCTACAGTTTTTCCGTCGTGGAGTTATACAAAAACATGTAAGAAGGCAACAGTTGCTTGGGAAAATATGGTTGATTGCATTTATACGTTGTTACTAACTAGTGTCTACTTCCGTATACATCTTATATTGTTGAGTTTCAAAAATAAGGGCCTACTCTCGTCGAATTTTCCTTTGTTCTGTAAAAATGGGATATATGAACTTTGTTCTGTCTAAAATAAAGGGTTTCAAACCAAAAACCAAAACAAAACAATAAAAACCATACATTGGCAGAAGAATGAGTGAGCCTCTTTGGATCACCCTGACTAGGGGAAAAACTACCCAATTGCTAGGTGAAGGGAAATTTGCAAAAACAGACCGCACATGCAAGGCAGAAATCTTAAAAATAAACCAGCCAACAGTAAAATTACAAAACTTAGAGCACCATGGATTTATTGGCGTTCAATCTGAATAGTGACATGACTGATATTGTATTCTTTCCTGATATAATCTATAACTTTGTTCAATACCATGTCAGCATCGGCTTCGCGCTTAATTAAGACATGGCAAGCTAGTAACACCTTACCAACAGTTATGGCCCAAATGTGCAGTTCATGTACGGCAACAACCTCATCCATCTCACATAAACCCTTCTCAAGCCTTGTGGCATCAATTTCTCGGGGTGTGCTCTCCATGAGAACTTCCAAAATGTTTCGCAGCATCCTGATGGTTGTTACCAGCACAATAATGGAAAATACAAGGGTGCATATCAGATCAACTATTTTCCACTCAGGCTTGTACCAAATAATTGCTCCACCGATCATTACTCCAATACTCTGAATGGAATCCCCTAGGACATGAAGGTAAGCCCCTTGCACATTGATGTTTCTTTCCTTCTTTTGAGGTGCTCCACTTTCTGAATTTTTTTCACAATCTGAGTATGTCTTGAGCAGAGGCTCTTGGAGGTCAGCTTCATGAGTATGATGATGCTCATCATCCAATTTATAATTCAAGCCATGATGATGATGGTGGTAATGGTGAGAAGTTATACTTAATCCATGATTATGCGGTTCACTGTCATGGCTGTGACTATGATCATGGTGGTCGTGATCATTCCCACCATGGCCATGATTATGGTCATGGCCATGATGATGCCCATGATCATGACCCAACAAGAGAGCCATAGCAATATTAACCACTAGACCAAATGCAGACACCACGAACATGAGAAAGCCATGAACTTCACCTGTATCATGGATCAGTCTAGCTATGGCTTCATAAACAAGAATGCCAGCTAGAAGCCATATCATCTGGATGGAAACAAGGGCACCAAGAATTTCAATCCTGAAGAATCCATAAGATTGTTGTGGGGTTGCCTCCCACCCTGATGCCCAAAGAGAGAACAAGGAGATTGCAAACGCTGCAACGTCTGACAAGAGATGAGCTGCATCAGTTAAGACTGCAAGACTATTGGCTTTAATTCCTCCAGCCACTTCTACACTCATAAACACAATGCAGAGAACTACTGCCATCAAAAGTTTCCGCATAGAGGCTGCACGTTCCATTGCATCTTTAGAACTGGTTTGTGCATCAGAAAACCCACATGCTGCGCCTGCACAAATCGTACTTCCACCCAGTCTTGTCTCTGCAGCTGGCACATCTCCACGTATTTCAATTATTTGCCCTTGCTCAGAATTTTGCACTTCCATCTGAAAACAATATAAACAACCACAAGTATGAATAATATATTAAACTGCAATATTTTCTCTTTTACAAATTCATTCCCTATCACTGCTACATCAACCTCAGATTACCTAAATCCTTTATTATGCTTCTTATATGTAATTGCTTCAGCATAAGAATTTCCAAAAAATCTCAAACAGAATTTCATTAAAAAGTGGCAAAAATTGCAATCCTAGCTAGAGATTTATGGATTACAGGAATCAAGAAACAGCATATCAAAACCTTCAGCATCAAGTCATTGTAAATACTATGGCAGTGAATATTGCAGGGATGCAGTTGATAGACAAAAAGGGCACCATTAATAGAGAGCCGAATGTTGTAGTGCAGATAATTTTTTATAATGGGATTACTTTATGCAGGCATTCGCTTGCATACATGAATTCCTTTAAAACACTATCTGATTCAAAACATATTGCAACGGTGTTTCTTCTTTCACTAAATAGACATTCATATTTAGCCTTAAAAGCCTTTCATTAAAACAGGGGTCAAAATAAAAGGAAGGAAAGGCTTTATCAAGTAACAAGATTCTATAATAATAAAGAATCAAAAACAAAGTAACCACCACCATATATTACAATTGCAACCCATGTCTTATTTCGATCAGCAAAAATTTTACAAGGCTATATACTAGACATATTTTTACATAAATGCAGGCATACATACACACATGAATACACTTGTATGTAGTCATGTAGACATATATATGTATATATTATTGGAGCAGTTTGAGTAAAATTTTCAAAGTTAGAATCAATTTCAACGAAAAAATTTACTAATCACGACATTAAAATCAAAATTTTTCAAAAGAATCAGTTGAGTAATTGAATAAAAGAAGATAGAATTACCTTGTATAATCCCTGTTCCTTCTCGCTTTCGATTACAGCAACCTTCTCCGAAGACTAATAAATCCCTAAACATAAGGTTAAAAAAAAAAAAAAGTTAAATTTCTTTTTTTCTTTTCTTTTGCTTATTACCGAGACACGATAATGATGAGAAAGTCTCAGAAGAAAACATTATAAAAATTATTATATAGTTTTAATATTGGTGTTCTAAAAGAAACTGGATTGTCTGAGACCTCGAAAGAAACTTATCTTCAACACAACGGCGTTTTTCAGGATCTGAGAAAAGTGGGGAAAAAGGAAAAAAAAATTCTCAGATTCCAAACATATTCAAAGGAAAAAAGAAAAAGCACCTTTAATTGTAGGAATCGTTGAGGTTTTGAGAGTAGCAGTGGCAGTGGCTACACCAGATTGAGAGGTTGGTAGCCATAAAAGCAAAAGGAAGGTAGCAGATTATTCCAGGCGATGGAGAAATTTGCTGTTACTATTATTATTATTTTAATAAATGCCGTGTCTGTCTTTCGCTGTCTCTAGGGTTTTATAGCGAAAGGATTTTGTTTTTGCTTCCATAATTATGCTTGACTGCTTTTATTTTATAGCCATCATCGGCATCGCGTATCAGAACTTCAGGATTTTACCGTTTTATCCCTCCCTTCCTTACGTTCCCCCCTTTTTGCTCTCGGATTTTTTTTTTGGGGGGATTGTAATTTTTTTCCTTTTTATTATTTATTTTTGAATTTATATTTATCCTATTTTTAATATATAAACTTTATACATTAATCATAACATATATTTTCATTAGTTAATTTATTTTAAAATAGAAATATTAAATAAATAGTTTAATATATTAATCAATAAAGTCTCGTTGGTTAATAATATTTATATATTAATAATATATCAAAAGATAAATTTTATTTTTATTTACGAGAATGTTGCAAGAGTACATCATATGTTTTGTTATTTCTCCAATAAATTTAGTAATTTAAGTCAAAAATAAAATCTAATTTGGTCATGTTTTTATAATGAATTTTTCAATTTTCAAGTTATACAAAGGAGGTATTTCAAATTTTCAATTTTTATTCTGAAATTCAATCCAGGACGAAATTCTAATATCTTTTTCTAACATATTTCTTTTACTTTAATCGAAAAAAAAAAGAAAGGAAAACTGATTATAAAAGTAAATAACATTACTATTAATGAATAATAACATAATATTAAAATTTCACATCAAAATGTAATATATAGAAAGACTTGATTTTGTATTCAATCAGGTAGAAAAGCATCAAAGCGTGTTTAGACTAAGAATATACTAACATTATCAAGATAGGATAAGGAGAAACCGGGTGGAAAATTGAAGCAAACCAAACATATGATAAATTTGAAGATTTCGGCATGGAGGCTGTACTCGTGGCACCACTCACAACATGTGGTCTCCGGTCTAGAAGATGCTTTTTCGGGAAAAATGGTCCATCTTTTGCTGGTCACATTTCCAACGTGGCTAATGGTCTGTCAACAATGCTACCTACTGCGTCTTTCGACTGCACGACATCAGCCCTTATCTCCACGATGCGGCTGGTTAAAAGTGCTAATTCCACCGTCTAATTAAAATATTTTGTTTAGTGGCATTAAAAAATTTAGTTTAATGAAGTTATTTGAAAGTAAAGACATAATTATTGACCTGTAGTGGAAAACATGGTGGCAGCCAATATGTTAAATAACTGGTGGCAACTGACAACCATGTTACTGTTTAGGGCAGATGGCACGGCTCGGCATATAATGCCAAACGGTTCAAACCCCAATTCTGGATGGAACCTTATCTCGTCTGTTTCAGTTTTAACAAAATAGACTCAAGCTCACGGTATTTGGGCCTGAAGATATGGAACGTTTACCAGTACGACATCGTCATTAATCAGAAGATAAAATTTTATACCCAAGCGACCAAAATTGAATCTATGAATGTTACACTTCAGGATTTTCAAATGAATTTCTTACTTAGGTTAGGTGAGGTGAGTGACATGGGACAACATAGACCTGGTAAATATTGTACAGATGACAAGGTATGCACCTACACCAGTTCCTTCTTTTTTGGTTCAAGAACCGGTGGGTCGATGTCGATTCCCATATTCGCAGCAGTCCCGGCTATAATTCTCATAGCTGATTCAATGGTTGTACAATTCAGGTCGGGTAGCTTTTCAGCAGCAACTGCACGTAGTTGGTCAATCGTGATCTTCCCAACTTTCTCTTGTTTCGGGTCTTTAGAACCTTTCTCCACTCCTAAAACACCACACAGTATAATCAAACTGCATTATTTTTCCAAGAATGATTATCCTTTTTCCAAATGGTAGATAGAAATTATTCTCCTATGTCTTCCATCAATCACAATTTGAATCTAGCATACTCATCTCTATGAATAAGTAACTTATGCATGTAATGAGCTATGCACTACTACAGTAACCATTTCAGGACAAGATTGTTAAATTTTCATTCATCTTGATCAAATGCTACATGCATAAGACAATCAACCAAAATGTAACTTGCTTGTAAGACTAACTTCCAAACTAATCATAAATTTAATAGCCGTATGGGCTGCAGATTACATGTAAAAGATCAACACTTTTGGTCTATGTTCATACAATCAATTCATATTACTATCAAACACAGTTTAATTTCAGTTTAATGGAGCAGAATTCACTTCAATAGAAGATTATGCTCTGATTGGGAATCAAAACAAAAATACCACCAGTATCTTTGTTTAATTTTATTTTGACATGATCTAGGATTGCATTCATTTCTTAGATCACTCAACACAAAGCAATATGTGTGTTGGACTGACAATGCATATCCATTGCAACGAAAAATGGCAAAAGGTTTACTTCGGGGGACAAGACTGGTGATATCTACACAAGGCATTATCTCTGAGCATCAGCAACACTATGACTTATCTTTATACAAACACCAAAAAATAGTCCAGCAAATGGAACAATATATTTTTGACTCCAAGATGCAAACAAATCTAGCTGCACATAAGTGAGGACTGAATTATAAATGTAATCAAAGTGACAACTGCATCTATGCATTTGAACTTTTCAACACATTGGACATAAACCATCTACTCCGTTATCTAAAATTTATTAAATGTCTGCTTTTTTTTTTTTCACTCGATGGACTCTTTTTCTTTGTTTTGAAATGACTCCAGGAACCTAAATTCTAAACAAATCTACTAATGCTGTTCAACTAAGTGCAGTGACTTGAATGTCGAAGAACAAAGCATAACACAATGCTTGGTTGCAGTTAACTACTCTGTCTGAAGACAAAGATTTCAATTTGCATATGACAGACAACAACCACTTCTTTACCAACTGCATTTTAATCTATTGATGTACTAACAGGAATATCATCACATTTGCAACAAAGGGTATTTAACTTCCCAAAATTCACGAGTGCAAATTATTGTCCAGAGTCATTGTTAACAACTTGCTACACATATAAATTTACAGATATTTAAGTTTCGAGAACATTCAAAATATTGGTTGGTCCAACCCCTAAAACAAACTTGCCATGCCATAATACTTCAATTTAACTATTTTATCAAAAACAAGAACTTAATTCAAGTATGACATATGAAAAAGGCTAATGTTGAACTATAAGACATTAAATTATCCCTCATATTAAAAATCCAATGACCTGATGCATAAAGAAGATGTTAAGGAACAATATTGATAACTCATAAGTGAGTGGTAACAAAGAAGTATACCAGCTGCCTTAAGTAACAGAACAGAAGCGGGGGGTGTCTTTAGAATGAAGGTGAAGCTTCTATCCTGGAAAGGAATAAATCAAAGAAATCAGGCATATTGTTTAGCAGAGGTTCAAAATTGAAGGAATGAAGAAAGAAACCCACATCGTAGACAGTAATTTCGACAGGAATAACGTAACCAGCTTTATCAGCAGTTCTAGCATTGTAATCCTTACAAAAGGCCATAATATTTACACCCTTAGCTCCAAGCGCTGGTCCAACAGGCGGCGCTGGTGTCGCCTTACCTGCCTCCAGAGCCAACTTTATCATTCCAACCACTGCACACACACACAAAAGAAAAAAACCAAGAAATGTCAGGAAATAAAGAATTGGGTATCAAATATAACGAAAGAGATACAAATCCGAATAAACCTTTCTTGGCTTTGCCCCCGGGTTTAGGAGGAGCCATGGCAATGACAGTCAAGAATCTTGGAGCTGAAGAGAGGAGGGGGGATTGTTTTGTGTTGAGGAATTGGAGAGAAACATTGGAGTTTGAGGATAAGTTGATGGGTGAAGGACAAAGAGATGAGGAAAGCTTGGCATTGTCGACCTTTCTCGGACAAAAGAAAGAGCTGAGATGATGGAAAGTAGATAGAGAGGATGCCATTGAGAGGGTGAGAAGAAAGATCAGAAGGAAAAAGGGGAAGAAAACGCGTGACAATATTTTGGATAAAACCCAGACTTCTATCTTCAAGGACTTCACTAATTGGGCTAATGAGAAACCTTCCTTTGTTAATGGGCTCAGTTCCACCACCCCGGCTGAAAGTTGGAGCATTGGTATTAGATTCGGCAAATGTAGACATGACATGAGTAATATGATATGAATATAATAAAAAAATTATATATATATTTGAAAAATTAATATTTCGTATTTAATCGTGTCGACACAAATTTGGACACGATAATTTTCGTGTTTAGTCGTGTCAGACACGACTAAATACGTATAAAACATGAAAATACGTTTTCTTAAATCGTGTCACACGAATACACGGTTAATATGTACATTACACAAGAAACACATTTTCTTAAATTGTTATTTCTTACATTGTATTGAGTTGGTATCTGTGAATTTAATGTTTGAATGTTTGTTGACTATTTATGTTTTATGACTTAATGTTAACTCTTAATGTTTTGTTTGTATATTTTGTAATTTTAAATAAATATTATGGATGATATGGATTGAAGATTATTTTTATATTATATTTATTAATAATATATGAATGTATGTAAATTAAATTATTGCTATAAATCAATAAACATTATGATTTTTTCATTTTTGATTATGTTTTATTTTTAACCGTGTCATTCGTGTCTATTCGTGTCTTGTCGTGTGACACGGATAATTATAACGTGTCAACCATGTCGTGTCACGTGTCACACGTATAAAATACGTTTCGTGTTCGTATTTACGTTTCAGACACATTTTATAATTCATGTCGTGTTCGTGTTTCATAAATTCGTGTCGTATTTTAATTTGTGTCGTGTCATATCGTGTCGACATGACACGGATTGCCAGGTCTAATTAGTATATACATATAAAAACCTTCTTGACTTTGACTTGTGCAAAGGGTAGGGTTAATTATATATATATATATATATATATATATATATATATATATTTATAATCGAAAAAAATTCGAAACTATTCGATTTCAATTTTCTAATCTAGTCACTATTTTTCATTATCATTGGACAAAGAAATTGTTGGCTAATCTTATTTGAGTATAACTATTAAAATCTCATGTATGAATCAATAAAGGAAGTTGAGAGCAATATAACATCTATCTATATAATAAAAATTGGTGGCAAACTCCAAATCCGATTGGTCCACGTTTAGACTTCCCTTCCCTTTGAGTGATACGTCATTACATTTTCTCTCTACAGTGCCTCCCATCGCACAGTACAAATAGAAAACTCCAAATGTGATTGGTTCTCCACTCTCTCTCTCTCTCTCTCTCTATAATGCCTCCCCTCGCACAGTACAAACAGAAAAGTGTATGATTCTCCACTCTGCCTCTACAGTGCCTCTCTCCACACAGCACAAACAGAAAACTCCAAATTTGATTGGTCCTTCATTTTATCTCTATAGTGCCTCCCTCCACACAGCGCAAACAGAAAATGGTATGCTTCTCTATATGTGACCTGCCTCTTTTGCTCTTTTTCCCGCCAAGCACTCTATGCATCTCGATGTGCCGCCTATCTATTTTGCTCTTTTTCCTGCCAAGGCCTGCTTTATGCTTCTTTGCCTGTTTGTTTTGCTCTTTTCCCTGCCAAAAAATGGATTGGCTCTTGGGGTTGGTCAGGTCAAGCCACATGTCACAATCTTTTTACCTTATTTCCTTTTTTATTGGCCTACGAAAAAAACCTACTTTCAAACCTGTCTCGTCATCTTTCTTGGTTGCTTCTGTTGATCATTAAATTTTTCTTCTTTGTTGGGTTCACATCTAGTGCTGCTGATTGCATGGTCAATTACTCATTTCTCTTTGACCCTTTTTCATTTTCCTTGGGGATTGACCATTTTTTGGTACCTCATTTTGTGTTTTCTCTTTGACCATAGTGTCATTTTGTTTCGGCTATTCTATACAACTCCTATTTTTCAAGCCAACTAATGATGGTTTGTGTCCCACGTTTTCCTTTGTTTATACTTCCTTGGTTTTTCTTCTCTTTCTTATCTCTCTTGGCCTGTTTAGACATTCCCTCCGCCAATATTGCACTTTTTCTTTTCGGTGCTATGGGCAACTGTACTATTCTGTACTTCATTTGTTCCGTATGAGAGGTCAAATTTATTCATACGATTGATGCCCATTCTGCTCCATTTTTCCTTCGCAGTTGGTTTTCCCTCGCTTATTATGTGTTGTGCATTGCTCTTTCACTGGAAGTCTTGTGTTTCTTTCTTGGGGTTTTGAGCAGCGTTTGTGTTTTGTTGCATTCTTTCGTTTGCATTTTGTTGTCCTCCTAGGTTAGGTTTGTCTTTTTTATTCAGCGTGATGATGTTTATTAACTTTTGATTTTTCCTTAATTTCAGCTTTATGCTATGTTTGTCCATTTTTTCGGCTTTTGGGGGTGTTTGATTCTTTTTCCTTACAATCGTTGGTTGTTTTTCTCTTCATTGTTGTTGATGATGTGTGTATATGCATATATGCATGCTTTTTTGGAGTGTATTTAATGTCTTTCTGTTTTTCCTTAATTAAATTAACAATATTGTTTGTTTTTATCTTTTTCGACTTACTCATTTATTTACCCATTATCTTTCGTTGTTTGAGGTGCCATTTTTTGTTTGAATTTATTGTTTATGTTTGTTCTGGCTTTATATTCTTGGATGGGTTTTTTTTTTCTTGTGTCTTTTAGCTTTTGTTCATGCTATTTATTTTGTACTATATGTTTTGATTTGTTATTTTATTTGTTTTCGACCCTACTTTTTGCTTTTTGATTTGTACCATGCATTTGTTAAATCTTTGAGATTCTTGTATTTTCATGCCTTCGCAAGATCATGCGCATTATCTTTACTTCTACCTTGATAATTGTTCGCATATGGGATTTTGTTGCTTTTGTGCTGTGATTGTTTATCAC
The DNA here is from genome assembly GCA_033439115.1 of Firmiana major. NCBI lineage: Eukaryota > Viridiplantae > Streptophyta > Magnoliopsida > Malvales > Malvaceae > Firmiana > Firmiana major. The sequence goes on from CM065897.1 coordinate 86,128,476, forward strand.
ATTTTTTGCATCTCTGTTACCCTATATTGTTTCTTTCTTAACGTTTGTTATTCTTCTAAGTGATTGAGTTTACTTTGGCTGGGTGCATTGCTTTGGAGACATATTTTTGCGCGATTTGGTTGCTGATTTTCATCGCAGCTAGTCAGTGATTGTGCATGCTTTTTCCATCCTTTTTGTGTTTCTAGTGTTTTTGCTCAGTTGTGATTTGTTGGTGATTTTTCTCTTGTATTTTGCTGTAGATTATCAACTTTGGATTGGTTGTAGAAGGTTTGATTGGCTCTGTTCTTTTTAGGGTATATCTTTTTTACTGCTTTGATTTTTCATTACTGTCAAAATTGGTTGCTTTGTCTAATTTTTGTGATTCTTATCCTATCTTGATGTTCATAATTTTTTACTTGCTTTGTTAGGTGTTTTAGATTTTGATTTTTCTTCGTTCTCGCATGTTCATTCTTTTGTTCTTTGTTGTTATTCGAGCTTGTCTTTATCAATCAGCATTTATAATTTAATGAATTTAAATTCTCTTTTTGCAATGCAAAATGGCAATTTGGTGCATTTCTTTCTCCTTTTTTTAGTTTAGTTTTCACATTCTCATACACATTCTCGTATATTTTAAAGTACTAGATAGGTTCAAGTGGCCTTTCTTTTCTTACAAGGCTGTTAACCTGATTACGTTAATCATCAGGCTCTCCTTCACTATGGAAAAGACTATTTGTTTACTTTTTAATTTCGTTTTGCACCAACGATCTAATGTTACTAAAAAGATGCACCACCCGGCTCAATATTAAATTCCTGTCATTTCGATGCTATTGGGGCAATATCAGACAGAGAAAATACTCATGTGAGGTAAATGACAAAGGAAAAAAAACCAAAGCGTCTTCTGCCTCCCCATTTCAATCCATTAACCGGCTAACTAGTTCTTCTGGTAACATAAATAACCGCTTTCATTTCTAAGCGTCTCTGTGTCTCACGTCATGTGGTCTTTTGGGAACATAAACAGTATACTAGTGTTTCTACATTGCCATCCCAATCTTCTTCTCCACAGGTTTTTACAAACCTATCTTTTAATCTTTCATCGGTTAACGAGAATCTTGCATGTATTTTTAGCTCAAACAATGACTCATCTTTCTTGTCCCCTTTAATCTCTGATTTGATCAAGGCTTTTATTGATACATATGTGTTTTCCCTATCTGTACCTCATCCTCTTCGTTGCTCTACCTGGTAGAGGAACTAAATACTCAACTTCATGATTTTCATTATTATTATGCCCTAGCCACATTATAAAAACCTCGTAATTTTCGTGAGGCAACCTCTAATCTTATATGGAAGCAAGTAATGGTAGAAAAAATTCAAGCTCTTAAGAAGACCCATATTTGGGACATTATTGATCGGTAACCTAACAAGTTTGCCATTGATTGTAAGTAGGTTTACAAGATTAAGACTCTGTCTGATAGATTAGTGGAACATTACAAGGCACGCCTTATTCCTTGGGGATTTACTCAAGAATATGACATTGATTATGAAGTGACTCTTTCTCCAGTTACTCTTCTCACATCTATTCGCTCCATTTTAGCTGTTGCTACAACCAAAACGTGGCCAACATATTAAATGATGTTAAGAATGCATTTCTAAATGGTGATATTATTGAGTAAGTTTATATAAAGCCACCTCTGGGTTCCTTTATATCGTCTGATAAGGTTGTCATCTTCGGCAAGCATTATGTGGTCTTAAGCAAGCTCTTAAAGCTCAGTTTTCAAAATTTGGTGTCATTATTGCTCAGTTGGGTTTTACATCTAGTGCTTGTGTCTACTCTTTTTACTCGAAAAACTAGTCAATGTACCACCCTTCTTTTACTTTATGTGGATGACATGATCATTATAGGTGATGATAGTGATGGTATTTGAGATCTTAAGATTTTTCTCCATTCCCAGTTTGAGATGAATGATCTTAGTCATTTGAGTTACTTTATGGGTCTTGAGTTACTTATAATTTTACAGGCTTACACTTATTACAAACAAAGCTTGCTTTGAATCTTGTTGCCAAAGCAGGATTAACGGAATAAGATTTCTTCTTCACCACCCGAATAAAACATCAAGCTTTCTCCTTCTGATAGTATTTTTCTCACAGACCCGACTTTATATTGTACTTTGGTTGGCATAGGCATAAAAATTGATATAATTTAATCAATTAAATTAAATATTTAATTGGTTAAATAAAATTTTCAAAATCACTTAGTGGTTAAGATAAAAAAAAGATTTATCAAAATAAATAAATCATATTCATTATCTTTAATTAAATTAAAATAACTATAGATAAAATCAAAAGTGATTAACTCCTTTTGGAAGTCTCAATCACTTAAGAACTATAAATAGAGAGCTCCTTCAAGCTATAAAGAGACAATTCGAAGAAGGGAGAGAAGATTAACTTCCACAGAGATTCTCAAGCCTTCATCGGCCTTCTCTTCAAGTTCTCCAAGCTCTAAGACTTCTCTTCAAGTTCTCCAAGCTCTAAACTTCCAAGTCAAGTTCTCCAAGCTCCAAGATTTCCAAGTCAAGTTTCCAAGCTCCAAGACTCTCAAGTCTCCAAAGTCAAATCTTCAAACTCCAAGACTTCAAGTTCTTCAAGCTCTAAGACTTCCAAGTCAAGTTTCCAAGCTCCAAGGCTCCCAAATCAAATCTCTAAACTCCAAGACTCTCAAGTCTCCAAAGTCAAATCTTCAAACTCCAAGACTCTCAAATCCAATCTTCGAGCTCAAAGACTCTTGGTGCCAAGACAACCAAGTCAAATCTCTATCAAAAGCACTACAAATTCAACTAAAGCCAATTGATACCAAAGCCAAGAGGACAACAAGTCTCCGACTATTCTCTCAAAGATCTAGCAAAGCTAAAAGGACAACAAGTCTCCGACCATTCTCTCAATGTCACACTCCGTTTCCACATTTAAATCATTATTATTCCTTCATATACTCACATAACGGAGCAAACAACATACGGATGGTTGGGCACACGAGCCAATATTGACTTTACACAATTAAATATAAATCGTACATTATAGTTGAATTTATTTATTCATATATGTATTTACATACGTACGTTTACATCCCAGTAATTCTTTATATACTTAACTGTGCCTTACAAGTTTAGATACAAAAGCGAAATAAGTGTGTACCTTTACGCTCTACAAAAAGTGAGCTATCGCTTCAGGAATAACCGCAGCTCTCCCTACTTGGGTAACTCTGTGGAGTGGAGGGAAAAAAATGGGTGATCTAACGCGCTCAGTAAGAAATCACGCAAGCAGGTAGATAACTATACTACCTACATGCATGTCATGCAGAAAATTCTTACTTTCTCAATCCCAACTGAATTCATAAAACCACACACGTATGCTTTCTCAAAGTTATGTTATATCACAAACGAATTTCTCAAAACACATGTTCTCATAAAGCTGATTTAAATCAAATAGGAGATAAATCAAAAATCTCGAAATTTAAATCAGAAATCATATAAGTATGGAGACAAAGCAGAGCATATGGAAACGAATAGACATATGGCCATAGTCATGGACTCCATGCAATCACGGATCAAGTGTGCATGAATGTCCCCGGATGGCTGAGGATAGGGAGGTCAATCTACCCATCAGACACAAACAAACAACATGGTACGTCGTACTCCATGTGTGTCCGCACGGTACATTGTACTCCGTGGACCACAATATCTAAAATCAGCGAGATTATGAGTGCCCGTCCAACGGGTCTTATCATCCCATCTCCAACTATATCAATACCGAGTCTCAAAAAATGCATGTGCGAGCATATTAATCAGTGTGACACATATTCTACACGAGGCTCTAGCACGGCCTTATCAAATCACGTTCGAGGATCAGTGCAAGCTCACAAAGCCTACACGACGTCTCCAAACACGATTTTATGCATATTACAAAATCACAAACTAGTGCGAGCAAAGCTCTAGCACGTAATCATGTACCAATCATGCAAAATCTAGTGCGAGCAACGCTCTAGCACGACTTTAATCTCAAAACTGATAGATGGCTCGATGCACATAAGGGGCATACAAACCAACCTCAACCACGGAAGGTAGTACCCACTTGAGTGAGAGAAAACATTTTCTATCAAATCACTTATCAAACACTTTTTATTCTGAAAACATTGCAATTTAATGCAGATAATCAAATTCAGAGTCATTCGATCACCACTTATTCACAAAACATGCTTATTCATGTAAAACACATCAAAATAGGTCATTTCGACCATTTTCATATTTTTCGTACCTGGGGGCATTTTCATAATTTTTCCATATTTAGGTACTATATAGAAATTTCATATTCATACTCTATAAGGAAATTTAGGTGCACGTAAACGACGATAAAATACGTACAACTATCTCTAAGAGTTTACGAAATCCCTTACCTCGAAATGTGTCGACTGCGAATTTTAATTCTTGATCTCTCCGGATCACGCGGTCTAATTGGCTCCAGACGTATTCTCGGAAGTCAAATCTTTCCTTGGTGGCACGTAAGTCGAGATCCGCTCGAATTCATACATGTCGCCTACCGTTTTTTCGCTACACAGCAATATATATTTAAACTGATTAATTTCGGTCTAATATAAATTCAAATTAATTATCCGAAAAATAAATCGATCGATTTTCGACCACTTACCAGTCTACTACTGTCCCGGGATAACACTGAATTTTTTTTTCAATTTTTTTTCTCTCTCTTCTTTCTCTATCCTACTGAACCGGTTCGGACCGGTTCAGCCCCTTTCACACTGAACCAGTTCGAACCGGTTCAGGTGCAATTTTCACCGTTCGGGGCGATTTCGGCCGGTTCTCAGGCCGCCTCTGGTGCCGTTCGGCGCGCCTCGGCCTGGGTAACCTTCGGCTGGCAGGGCTCGGCCCAAATCGGCGCTGGTGGCCGCCGTTTCTCCTTTCTCTCCTGCGGGTTCCTCCCTTGCCGATCTCCTCACCGCCGGCGATCTGGGGCCCGTCGTTGCTGTCGGACGCTTCCTCTGGGCCAGTCATCCCTTCGCCGACCGTCTCACGCCCGTGGTCCTCGCAGTTCGCCACCGGTGAAGCAGACAGAGGAGGTCGGGTTTGGGGGGGACTTCCTCGCGTTTTCGGGCTTCTGTTTCATTTTTTTTATCATTTATATATAATATAATATATTACACAATAATATACTATAAAATATATAAAATATCTTATAAAATACATAAAACATTATAAAAATATCTTAAAAATTAAAATATTATTATAATAATAAAAATACTAAAAATAAAGTATTTAATATTATTATAATAATATTTTATCCTCACAGTGTATTTTATACACTAAAATTTATACATCTTTGTACATATATTTTATTTTATTTTATTCCACAAAAATATATGCACATCCTATTTTATTTTATCACATTTATTTATCCCTTTAAAAATATATATTTTTTTTGATATTTTCAGGATAAATTGCCAAATTAGGGTAATTTCTGGTTTATCGTTTTCGGACAAACTTCCCTTCTTGGACTCCCTATATTTTCGCGTCCCGAATCCATATTTTCAGTCCGTTTGACTTAATTTCATTCGGTTTGTCTCGAATTTACTCAAATTCTTATTTCGATACTTTAAAGTACTTAACTTTATTTCTTGATTAAATTGAACTTGTAATTGCATCGTTCATTCTTTATTGATTTATATATCATATTTACACGATTTCAATGATATATTCGTAAGGAAAAATACCAAGTTCGGGTCTTACACTCAAAGATCTACCAAAGCCAAAAGGACAATAAGTCTTCGATTGTTCTCTCAAGATCTGCCAAGCTAATGTAAATTCAAAATTCATAAGGAACTACAAACCTTTAATTGTTCCTTCTAACAGTTACTCATTCCAACTTCATCGGGATAAAACGTCAAGCCCACAACAAATTTGTTTTATTCTAAGGAGATCGAATCAAATGAATATTTCTTTATAGAATTCAAAATAAAGAATTCTACCTTTTATATAAATAAAATTTTGAATTTTGTCACTTAAATTGTATTCTAATTTTTAGACACAAAATTTGTGTGTACAGTTAATAACTTTGTTTATCTAACAATGGACAATTAGCTAGAGCAACGGGTGCTATAGCGAAACTGATTGCAAACGAGGAGAAATCAACCATATTAAAATTATCTTCTAGGGAGGTCCCTGCACTTGGAAGAAATATTTAAAGGGTACTATGTTTCATGGACTACATTTTTCATCTAGCTAATTTTTGGATTTAGGGGATTCTTCTTATCATCATTCTACCACTGGTTATTGTTTCTCTCTTGGTTCATTACTTATCTCTTGGCGTAGTAAGATACAAACCATTGTCTCCCACTTCAACACTAAGGTTGAGTATCAAGCACTTGCGGATGTAAGGTTGAGCTTCTTTAAGATATATGTATTTCCCATTGTTCTAATACTCCAATTTATTGTGATAATCATAATACTATTCAGATAGCTCATAATGATATTTTTCATAAGCATACCACGCATATCGAAATTGATTGTCAGTTTATTCATCATCATTTGCTCAAAATGTACGAATTGTTCTTGTTACCACTACAAATTAAAAAGCAAATATCTTCTCAAAAACACATTTATCCTGTCAATTTCTTACACGCATTTTTAAACTCATATTGGCTTCTACATCACCATCTTGAGCTCGCAAAGCGATGGTTAACATAATATACAATTAATGTTACAATTAATTATAATATTAAGTTGATTTAGATTAATTAATTATGATTGATTTAAAATTTAATTATAAAATTGATTAATTTATTTCTTGATGATAATTATATTAATTGTGATAGTATTTTTCTTATTGTCACCATTTACTTCTTATATAAAAATATAATTTTTTTTTTTTCGTTCTCGTTTTCTGGTTATCGTTTTCTTTTCGATCTCTTTCTCTATCTTTTCTATCATCATCTCATTTATATTTCGAGGGAGTAAAAAATAATAGAGTTTTCAGGTGGTGAGTGCGAGAGGGCAAGCACCATGAACAAATCATCTATAAATATTTTCAACTAAGCAAGCGGGCGAGAGGACAACTCGTTTTAACGAGGCTTAAAAATACCAAAAATATTTGATTTTCAATAATTAACATTTATAAAAAGGGCCCATGTAATGTAAGTCTTGCTTCGCTTTCTGACTGCACAGTCGATCAGACATACTAATTTAAGAAATGTTTATGGGTTTGGTAATGTTTCCTTTCAGAAAATTGAAGCTGATTTTGATCGATCTTTATTTTTAATAGCAACACTTTGACTGAATGCCATGCTAAATCTTAATCATCCGTGTATGATTCAAACAACATAGCTCGCACTGATACAGGAATCCTGACGATATGCTTGCCATCTGTCCATATCAGGCTGCCGAATCTATAATCTCCATATACTGTCTGAGTCGAGATGAAGGTAACTTTGAAGGTTAGAATTTGGGTTGTTTTGTTGAAGCTTAATATTTGGGGCTCTACTTTCATTTTAATTCCTTGTGGAGCTTCGACTGTGGGTTTATACACTGAATCAACGGGTCCAACATTTGTTACCTTTCTGGTCACTGTTACTTTCCTTTTGAGGTTTGGAATAGTGATGGATGGAAGGTTGAGGTTCAACACATTAAGTCTGCTTTTTGTGCAGTCGACTTTTGTCTGAGTTAAACCGCTGACAGACTTGGTGCTGGACCCAGTGCTGCAAAGGAACTGGACATAATCCTCTATTCCGGCGTCATAGATGAGCCCTGGATCAACTGCCTTGTTAGGATTTACAAGTCCACCGCCTATGTCAAATGGGTCTGCTGCCTTGCGAGTTGAGCCCTCCTCAGCTATGTTTGACCCATCTGTTCCTGTTTGGTAGGCTGCAGTTTTGCACTAATGGTCACACTTGGGGTATAAAGCATTATGGTCCTTATAATGAATGAAAATGGAAAGATGGGAAGCAGAAATGGTTCACCTGTGGTAACTAGAGCTGATCTTATGGCGGCAGGAGACCAATTCTTATGTACAGATTTGATTATAGCTGCTATGCCTGCAACATGGGGGCAAGACATTGAAGTTCCTGACAGGAATGCATATCCACTGCTTTTTTCTTTGCCAGTTGGTATATAAGCAGCTAGGATGTCCACGCCTGGTGCAGCTATGTCAGGCTATGCCATGATTGACCAAGAAAAACATGGTGTCAGTCAGGAGATAAAACAAAAATCTTACTACAATTAAAGAAGAATTAGACAAGAAACTACAAGGTTACAAAAGAAGATTGGGACAATGGGTTAAGGAATTAGAGGACTACTGTACATTTACCTTGAGCACTGCTGGGGATATTGAACTAGGTCCTCTGGCTGAGAAATATGCAACTCTAGGAGATAACAATTTCCCGATGACCGTCTTTGGAATACTCAGTTTGGCAATTGGAGACCTTAACAGCGAGATACGAAAAGATAAACAAATTAAACGTTAGAACTATTATCTGTTTGGTTCTTCACCTTCTTAGCTGAACCATACCTTGCTTTTCTTATGTAGGAAAGTATCTCCGTTCCTACTTCATAATCTACTTTAATGCATGGTATAAAACGGCATGATTCAAGCCCGTCACTCCTATACTGGGCAAAAATAAGTCCAACCCCTCCTGCTTCGAGCACAGAAATTGCAGCTTTAAATATAGTCTGTGTACTTGATTGTGAAAAACAAAGTATGATCTTCCCTGCTGCTAATGTTGCATTGAGACTTCCCCGCTCGCACTCCTGGCTGGAAGAAGTAAATGTGTCACACAAGGTGTTGGAAAAGAAAAATATAAAGCTCATACAACAACATCAAAAGAGAGGTCAGACGCTGAATCATCACTGGAGTTTGCGGCAATGCGATCAGAGTATGCAATAGCAGTGAATCCATGGTTATGTATTGCAGTGTCAACGGATTGCCCCTGCATGTGCGAGACACAAGATTATAATTAACAACAAGAGGATTGCATTGTTTGATTAATCTAATACTAATGAACATTCACCCGGAGAGTTCGGTTATTTCCAAGTGTAATGGCTGTTGGGAAGGCCCTGTCTATGGTAGCAGCGGCGACAGTTGTAATCCAGGGAGCCGTGTTCTCAACTGTCATGGCAGTAGGACCGCCATTCCCCGCTGAGCAAGCTACTGTAATGCCCTTCGCAGTTGCATGGAAGGAACCGATTGCAATTGAATTACGTTGATCTGCAAAGGAAAACAAAGGTATAGAACTTCCAATGGACACTGATATGATATCTACTCCGTCTTGTATGGCTTTGTCAAATGCTTTCAGAAGATCAGCATCTGTGCACCCTCCAGGTCCAAAAGACCAGCAAACCTTGTAAACTGCCAAGTGAGCTCGAGGAGCTCCTCCCCTTGCCAAACCTGCAGCTAGTCCTTCATAATTTGCGTTTTCCACAAAATTACCAGCTGCTGTGGAAGCTGTATGAGTGCCATGCCCAGAGCTATCTCTTGCTGATAGAATATCCTCTCCATTACTTGTATTAATGGGTGTTTCGCTTTGATCCAAGAGACCTTTGATGAACCAGCGAGCTCCAATGAGTTTCTTGTTACAATTTGAGGATTTGAATAGCTGTCCCTCTTGGCATATTCCTTTCCAACGAGATGGAATTGGACTCATGCCCCTGTCATTGAAACTCTCAGATTCTGGCCACACTCCTGCAAGCATGGTTTCCAAATGTATCTAAGTTTCGTAGCTTTATCTTCTTAAGACTTCTATCAATGGAGAGATTTTTACCTGAGTCTATTACACCAATGATTGTTCCTTCACCCATGTTGCTTTTAGTTAAAAGATTTTTTGAAAATTGATCATTTAGCCCCATGAATTCCCAACTTCGGGTTGTATGAAGTTTGTGAATGCGATTAGGAATGATTTGGACAACACCAGGAAATGCTGCAATTTTGCAAGTGTAACCTTTTAAGTTTTTGCTGCTGAAAGAAAACAACGCAGTCATACAAACTGCTACAGGAAATTAAAACACCTGCAATTTCCTCTGCCTGAGATTCTGTCAACCTTGCTGCAAACCCAGAAAAGCCATGTTTATAGCTATACAGCATTGAATTTTTTGCAGCTTCCTCGCTGTGATACAATGGTAAATGTCTCCATTTATCCAAACAAAAAGGAGCAAAGTCTATTTTAATGATTTGTTGAAATTTAGAGTAATTATAATACCTTCCCAGCAATGTGGACAGCATTTGGTAGTGAGACGTTTTGGTTGTTGCTGGATCTTCATGCTTTTTCTCTCCCATGTACACAATATGCACCTGTGACATTTGCATATGTGCACCAAAACAAACTTAAGGCAAAAATAACCCTTAAAAAAAAGAGACCAGTGACCTGAAATCTGGAGTTGCCTGCATGCATATATATACACATGCATATATACTTACATTACTTTTGGCAGCCTCAGTGAACTTTGGCACAAACTGAAGATGAAACTGAATTGAAACAATAGCAAGAATGGCGAGCAAGTTCAATTTAGTATCCATCATCCAATCTTACAAAATGATGGGAAGAGTTCTTAGTTCCTTTGGGATTTTCAATTATTACAATGTAAATATATCTGTAAGATTTATGGTTGACTAGTTAGTCATCCCTATATTCCCGAGCAAAGCTTCATGAACACAAACAAAAGAGAAGTGGGGAACATACTTTTTACACGGCCTACCTCTTGATGCTTATCAATAGAAAAGCAATAATATATATTTATGATCGTGGGGAATGCTATCTTAGATTAATTGGAAAGATGATTGAGAAAGAATTCACAGCTTACATTATAATAAAGAAACTGAAAACTAATCGTGAAATATCATGTGGAACATAACTCATTTATTCTATTCGCTTTGCTGTATGAAACATGCATTATCTTTGTTATAGAAAGCTCTCCTGAAAGCTTGAAATGATCCTTTTATCTACTTTATCTTTTCCTTGTAGTCAACTAGCTGATACAGTAGGCCAGAAAATGCTTGTAGATCTCTCAAATCCGTACTTAACTGGTCAAAGCACACAAGGGGAAATAGCTTTGATTACAAAAGTATAGGTTTCTGATGAAATCTGTGTAATATTAGTGCAGCTAATCTGATAGGTAGTCTTCCAATGAAATGGTGGATGAATGATGGAGATTTGGACTCTCTCTATTGATGTAGACCCTGTCTACATTCATTTCAGCATCCTTTTTATTTAGTTCAGAGACCAGCGTGAGATTCCTATCCCATAATTTTCAAAAGTAGTGCTTTTGCTTTTGCTTTTGCTAGCTTTTTCCTCCTGTTTCTCTACTGTTACTATTTAGACAAAAGGCACCATGGCTTTGAGGGACAGGTAGTGCTTTGCGCTTGAGCCATACATAGCGACTAAAGGTTGTAAAAGCGGGTTGACAAACTGGCGGAGCCATGAGTGGGGAGTTGAGGAAAGTTGTAGTGAAAATTGACAAGTTGAAGCTAGCACCATAGCCAATTATTATCAAATAGATGCTGATATTGATAGTAATTAATCGCATTAGTAAAGGGCTAGAGTTCCTTCTTATTTCCCCATTTATTGGGCACAAATCTAGCACAACGTGAACGTGAAGTGAAAGCTGACAAAGGTAACTTGTTGTTGATGGAGCTGAAGTGCGCCCCAACCAGAGTGACGCAGGTATGTTGTTGCATGGCTTTTAACTAGCATTCCATCAACTAATGAAGGAGCAATTCAACTATTGATTGCCATTTGCATCCGAAATGGGTCCATCATAGAGAAAAATGGTCGAAATCTGTCCTTAATGAATAACTTACTATTCATGTAAAAGCCATAAATGACATTTTCTCCTAGATGGCTTTAATACTACGCCTATAATTAACGAACAATTGTGACTAAATTCAGCTTTTCAGTTTGTACTGTCATTGCATTTAATGGACTCTTTTCTTCGTTGGATATTGCAGATGAGGTTCAATTATGGTGTAAATGGGAAATTTAAGATCCCACTTTCTATTCTAATTTATGAATAGAGGGAGCCAAAGTCAGGCTCAACAGGGTAAAATCATGCAGCATTAGATTGTTGATATTGGTTCATCTTGCATCTGTCAGGACAATAAGATGTTTATAATATTCACAAATCCTTAAACATCAAATTTTCTTTTCAATCCACGGTTCACTAGTTTACACTTTCACACCACTGAAGATCTATTAGATTTCCATTCAATGACAATCTAAATGCGCAGAAGTCTTCATTTTCATCAGCATAATTTTGTAAAATCTGTGTTCTTGCAGGTATGGGAATGGCCACATTGTGAACTCCATCCGTCCAGGTTAGGCTGCCAAAATAGTATCCTGAGTTTACTTGGTGGGAGGTGGAGACTGTAACTTGAAATGAGATCTTCTCGCCCGTTGAGTGGAAAGCTAAGATATCAGGCGCTATGGTTATGGCTATGCCAAATGGAGGTTCAACCAGTACTTCGTATATGGAATTGGGAGGACCAACATTGGTGACTCTTCTAGTGAGGGTAGCAGAGTTTCTAAGGCTTGGAATGGTGATTGATGGTATGTTCACATGCAGAACAGAGGGGTTGGCACTTGGGCAGGCAATGGCACGTCCCACAAGCTGTGAGATAGATGAGTCATTGTAACCCACAGGACATAGGTAATGCACACAGTCATCAGCATCCATGTCGTATACAAGACCAGGTTTTGCTGCTCTGCTCGGGTTCACTAGGCCACCGCCAAAATCAAATGGATCAGCTAGTTTCCGAGGGGACTCCTCAGCAAAGATAGGTTCTTCCAATGGATGAATCTTCCAGGCTGTAATTTCATTGTTGTCATTTGTTCATAAGGCTGAAATAAAAATAATGGGAGTTTTTCTAGAGGACTAAAATACTTAGGAATGTTGTAGACATACCTGTCGTGACAATTGCTGATCGAATGGCAGCAGGGGACCAATCACGGTGCTGTGCTTTAAGAAGTGCTACTATGCCTGAGATAACAGGAGTTGCAATTGATGTTCCAGAATGAAGGGCAAACCCACCTTCCATGAAGGGATCTGAGGGAGAACTAGCAGCTAAAACACTCATGCCAGGCGCAGCTATATCTGGCTGTGGCAAACTTGACTCACAATCGGTTAGTAATTTTCGTGTATTCCTTGAAACAGGCTACTGTTGTGACAGAAGTTCATGTTTAGGCCAAAAAATTGAAAGGAAATTTCTTACCTTCAGGATGGCTGGAGTGATAGAGCTGGGTCCTCTGGATGAAAAGCTGGCAATTTTTGTTGATGCTGGCTTTCCAACTAGTGTTTTAGAAGGGCTTATTTTCCCGGTGCGAGGCCTGTGAACCCAAGCCGTACAAACCTTCACTTATCAGCAAAGAAAATGGTGATTATGAAATCATGTGAATAGTAGTGGTGAAGATAATAACAATACCTGGCGGAACGAATGTAGAACAAAATCTGAGTGCCAAGCTCATAGTCTACTACAACGCACGGAAATTCGTCTCCACACGGGCCCATAACATCACCAGGATTCTTAGCTACAGTCACCCCAACACCACCAGCTGCGCTCACAGCTGATATAGCACTTATCACTGCGCTTCTCCTGGTCACTGTAGTAAAGCAGGAACCACTTTGCCATCTACTGAGGTATGATTAAATGAAAGGGATTCACATACGCCGGAAGGCGAAGGATATGAAACAAAGAAAAACACGAGAGAAAATGAAGTAGGAGTTGAAGATTTTTTGAAAAAAAAAAATATTTTTTAGATGCATTGTTCATTACTCTATATACACATCAAATAAAGGTTAAGTTAACAACTCCTAACAAATACCTTACATCTTTGCCTAACAAAATGGATTATCATTGTCTTAACTTGTCAAAAAACTACCTAACACCTGATGCAATATGACTGGTAATGGCAGAACATGTAAAAAATTACAACAGAAATGCCATGACAACTTTCTTCAACTGCTAACACTACTCCTTGGCATTTCTACTGGAAACACCAAGGCTCCTCCTTAATGTTTCAAACCTTGCTTAGAATGTCTGCAATCTGATCTTCTGACTTGCAGTACACCAATTTTACTTCATTCTCAGCTTCAACCTCTCTAAGAAAATGATACTTAATCTTTATATGCTAGGATCTTCCATGAAAAATCGGGTTCTTGGCCATCGCAATTGCTGACTGATTATCACAAAAAATTTCAGTTGGATCATCTTGCTTTTGATTCAAGTCCCTCATAATTTTCCTTAACCAAACAGTTTGATTAACAGCAGCTGCAGCAGCTATGTACTCTGCTTTTCTTGTTGATTGAGCCACAGTTCCTTCCTTCTTAAAGTTCCAAGTAAAAGCTCCTGAACCAAAGGTAAATACACAAGCTGAGGTGCTCATCATATCATCACAAGACCTTGCCCAATCACTATCAGTGTATCCTAGCAGTTTCAATTTTTCAGACTTCTAATATCGAACACCAAAGTCAATTGAACCTTTGATGTATTTCAGAACTCTATTTGCTGTTTTGAAATCAACTTCACTAGGACAATGCATAAATCTTGAAAGAACACTGACAACAAACATTATACCAGGTCTGGTAGCTACTAAGTATAATAAACAGCAATTAAACTTCTATAACTTTTTTCATCAGCATTCTCAGAATCATCATTCTTGTACAGCTTTTCATTTTGAGCCATGGGAGTACTTACAGCCTTACAATTCTTCATTTGGAATTTCTTCAACAAATCCTTGGCATACTTTTCTTGAGAAATGAAAATTTCTTGTTGAGTTTGAGAAATTTCAATTCCAAGGAAGTAGGACATCTCTCCCAAGTCTGTCATTTCAAAGACTTTCATGATTTGGTCTTTTAATTGCAACACCAGCTTTGAATTGCTTCCTGTCACAAGTAAATCATCAACATATAGTGAAACAACCAATAAATCATCAATGTTAGTAGCTTTGGTATACAATATTGCTTCACTGTGACTTTTCTTGAATCCCAACTTCAGCAAATGATCATCAATTCTAGAATTCCATATCCTTGGAGCTTGTTTGAGTCCATACAAAGCCTTCTTGAGTAGATAGACTTTGTCTTCATCTCTTTTTACAACAAAACTTTCAGGTTGCTCAATGTAGATCTCCTCTTCAAGGTAACCATTAAAAAATGTTGATTTAACATCAAGTTGGTATATTTTTCGACTTTTCTGAGCTACCAAGGCCAATAATAGCCTTATAGTATCCAGCTTTGCAACTGGAGCAAATGTGTCAGAAAAATCAACACCATATTGCTGAGAATACCCTTTAGCAACCAATCGAGCTTTGTGTTTGTGTATGGAGCCATCTACATTCAACTTTGTTTTGAAAATTCATTTGACTCCAATGGTTTTCTTGTTGCTTGGTTTATCAACCAAAGTCTAAGTTTGATTTTTTTTCAATCATCTGAATCTCCTCCTTCATTGCATGTCTCCATTCTGAAAATTTGGCAACTTCCTCATAATTTGTAGGCTCAAGAATTGCAACATTAGACCTTTGATAAATATTAGTAAGTGGTCTGGTACCCCTCACTGCTTCATGATCAATGTTTTCATCTTCAATTCTAAGAACTTCTTCTTGGGAATTTATCATGTCAGTTGTAGTGAGCTTGGTTGGTTCTTCAATTGATTTCTCCTAGTTCCATGCTGAGTGTTCATTGAACTTTTCATTTTTGCTCACAATCACTTTGGCTGTAAGAGGATTGTAAGCTCTATAGCCTTTGGTGATGTTGTTGTGGCCCAAGAAAATGCACACATCTGGCTTCTGATCAAGTTTATCCCTCTTGACTTCAGGAACATATACATAACATATGCTGCCAAACACTCTAATGTATTATACAGATGGTTTGCTTCCAAACCAAGCTTCATATGGAGTTTTTCCCTCCAAAGCCTTAGTAGGCAACTTGTTGAGCAAGTAGACAGAGGTATTGACTGTCTCCGCCCAAAATTTTTTTGGAAGATTCTTCTCAAACAACATGCATCTGGCCATCTCCATGACAGTTCTGTTTTTCTTTTCACTAACACCATTCTGATGTGGCGTGTAAGTAGCTGTTAGTCGATGTTCAATGCCTACATTTTCACAAAACTGACTAAATCTGTCAGATGTGTATTCAAAACCATTATCTAACCTTATAGTCTTCATTTTGCAGCCACTTTGATTCTCAACCAAAGCTTTGAATTTTCAAAAAATGGCAGCAACTTCAGATTTTTGTCTCAAGAAATAGATCCAACACATTCTGGTTAGATCATCAATGAAGGCTATGAAACACCTACTGCTGTTCAAGGATGGAGTCCTTATAGGACCACAAACATCAGTGTGAACCAATTGTAACTTTTCAATTGCTCTTCATACTTTGTTAACTGGGAAAAGCAGTTTGTTTTGTTTTCCCAATTGACAAATTTCACAAACAGTAGGACACACCTCAACAGTAGGCATATTTAGCACAAGATCATTTTTATGCATGTAGTTCAAAGTCTTATAGTTAAAATGGCCCATCCTTTTATGCCATAAGGCAGATTCATCATGCAAACTAGGATATGCAGAAGAGTTTGCCTCATGCCAGTCCAAAGAAAAACATTTTCGTTTTATGTTAACAGTAAAAAGTTCATGACCAGTAGAATCATGGATGATACATGCTTTGTCTTTGAACACTAAAGAGTAGTTCTTTTCTAGCAATTGTCCCACACTCAAAAGATTTTGATCTATTTTAGGCACATATAGCACATTTGAAATAAGTTTTGTACTTGATGGTGTTTCAACTATAACTACTCCTCTTCCTTTGACATCAATGAAGTCACCATTACCAATTCTAACCTTTGAAATGCAGGATCTGTCTAATTTTTGAACATTTTGACATCAGAAGCCATGTGGTGAGTGCATCCACTGTCTATGAGTCATGTTTTTGAAAAAATTTTGGTTGCATAGCAATTCACTAAAAAAATCTGCTCTTCTTGTTACTGTAGATCATCAACTACTCTGGCATGTTGATCATGTTGCTGTTGGTTCTAATTTTTGCAAACTTTTTTTCCTACCACTTCTTGTATTTTTGTTTCTTTTGTATCCAGATTTTTTGTTCTTGCCCTCATATTGCATTTTGCCTTTTTCTTTGGCAACAAATGCACCTTCAGTTGAATCCTCTTGCCTGATAGCTCTTCTTTGCTCTTGTGCTTGTAGAGCATTCATCAATTCTGCAAAGATATCTTTGTCAAGTCTTTGGAGTCTTCAAGTGAAGAGATTTTGGATTCAAACATCTCTGATAAACTGACAAGAACTTTTTCTACAACTATTTTATCTGTCATCTCCTCTCCAAGAAACCTAAGTTTATTTACAATCTTTATAAGTCTGTCATTATACTCTTGCAGAGTTTCAGACTTTTTCATTTTCAAAACTTCATATTTCCTTTTGAGGTTGAGTAGTTTTGTCTTGTCACTGCCCATAAATTCTTCCTTGAGCATGTCACAAGCTTGTTTTGCTGTCTCACAAAAAATGATTCTGATGAAAATTTCATCAGAAACTAATGATTCAATGCAGCTCTTTGCCTTGTACCTCTTACTTTTCTCTTCACTGTAATTCTTCAATTGATTTACAGTTGGGTTAGCTAGTAAATGAGGTGGTTCTTTCTCATTCTCAACCACATCCCATAGATCAATGGCACATAAATAGGTCTTCATTTTGACAGACCATATCTGGTAGTTTTCACCAGAGAAAATAGGTGGTAAAGGCAAGCTGCAACTGCTTGAGGCCATCTTTGATTGGCAGAAGTTTTGCTGGTTTTGTTTTCTTTTTCCTTTTTTTTACTCAACTCTCAATTACTTTTAAGCCCTCTAAGACCATGAATTGCTCTGATGCTAATTGAAGGATATAAAACAAAGAAGAACATGAGAGAAAATGAAGGAGTTGAAGATTTTCAGGAAAAAAAACTATTTTTTGGATACATTGTTCATTACTTTATACACACATTGCATAGAGGTTAAGTTAACAACTTCTAACAACTACCTTACATCTTTGCCTAACAAAATGGATTGTCATTGCCTTAACTTATCAAAAAACTACCTAACACCAGATGCAATAAGACTGATAATGGCAGAATATGTAAAAAATTACTGCAGAAATGCCATGACAACTTTCTTCAACTGCTAACAGAAGAGACATTCTTTAATTTCTTAATTTACATTGACTTGAGAAGGCAAGAGAAATGGAAAAAAGAAAAATGGCAAAAAATAAAAATAAAAAAACCGTTACCTTGCAAATGCAGGACGCAGTTCTGGGTTCTCTCGGTAAACTAAACAAGCAAAACCAATCTCTTTTCCTGCATATCAGGCTTGACCCTACAAAACCAAGGGGAAAATACATATTAGCAGCTCTGCCCATGTTTAAAGGTGGTTAATCTTGTTAAAGTATTGAAGAAATTGTAAAAATTGAGAAGATATGAAAGATGGCCTTATTAGAAGGTTCAGAAATAAACTTCGCATACCATACGAAGTCCTATCAACAGCACAAACCAAGGGAAACAGCTATACCAGTATGGTTAAGTTATTTCCAAGAATTATAGGTGTGGGAAAGGATCGATCAAGTGTGGTGGCTGCAACTGTTAAAATCCAAGGTGCTGTGTTATGCACTGTTTGAGCAGCAGGTTCATCATTTGCAGCTCCACAAACAACAGGAATACCCTTGCCTACAGCATGGAATGAACCAATGGCGATTCCATCACGCTCATCAACTTCGGCAAACGGGGGAATTTGGGTTCCAAGTGACAATGATAACACATCAACCCCGTCATGTATAGCTTCATCAAAAGCTTCCAATATATAGCAGATGAGCATTGCCCTCTAAGATGCAGGACTAGGACACAACTTCACTACCCTTCTGAGCTTGGCAAACGATTACATAGAGTAAATGAATAAATTTTCAGGTATTTTTTTTACATTTTTAATTAATTATAACGCCAATTAGATTGACAGATAATATATAATCATTCGAGTAAGTGAAACAAATTAACATTCAGCCTCTTGGAGGGCAAGTGCTAGATTTCTTGCTCTTTACTCAGTGCATTCAAGGGCTTTACCTTCCAACAATTGATGCAAGCAAGTCCTGATGAGACTTGGCTATGAAGTTGGGATGGTTGTGCTGCCTCTCACCCATATAAACTATGTGAACCTAGCATTTACACAAGCTAGAAAGTAAATTTCTTGTATGATTTAGTTTGGAAAGAAACCCATTCTGCTGAAATAGAACTACTTACCCTGCTTTGGGCACTGACAGGAGCAACAAATTTGTTTCCACGAATTAGAATAAGAAAAGGTTGACCAACAAAACTACTGAAGCTCTATGCCTGCTAGTTGCAATCAAGAGATGCCCCATTGTTATGTATCTCTTTGATTGTTGCAGATGAAATATCAAGCGCAGAGTCTTATATAAGCTCTTTGGGCTTTTGAAGCTACCACCATGGATGCTTCCCAAATAAAACTTGATTCTTGAACTTTTTTATTCTCCCCTTCCTGTAGGCTTTCTCTAGTAGTACTGAATTTCTTTATTTGGTATGTGCATTGACCCAACCCAGGGCTCTCGCCTCAGGAAGAGAGACATTTCTTGAAACTGAAGGAAACATGCAGTCCTTACATCAATGAATTTTTTCAAACACAGAGAATTCAACGGAGTTAGTTCTCATCAAGATATATTGATCCAAATATTCAATGTGCTAAAATAATTCTATGTAAAGTGAAGTGGCCGATTATATGACATCCTTAGTGATAACATGAAGACTAAAAGTTGCTCGACTTATCATTATATTTTTCGTTGTTTTCTATTAACACGCGCGCACGCACACACACACACATATATATATATATATATATATATATATATATATATATATATATATATATACATACAGATACATATGTTTGACTAATTATTTAAGAACAAAGCCACCAGCAAACCAAAAAATAAAGGAATAGGATGCAGAATATGCTTAGAAGAAGATAAGACAACAAATAAACAAAACATCTGGTTGAATAGGTTATCTAGGTCCTTCACTAACCTCCTATAAAAAATAAGATTGGCAAAGTGTATGGGAATGTGAATGAGAATTTCTTTCACAGATAAAATAAAATAGATATAGTAAACTAATGTATTAATTAATTTCAATTAATCTTTTAGAAAGTCAACTTATGAAATATGATGGTACCAAAGTCATCATTGACCATCAACAAAAGAATTATCTTTCATGCTGGTTTTCGCCAACGATGACCTTGCACAATCTCATCCAATGAAGATATTTTTAGTATGGCATAGATGAGATTCAATCTGTTTTATACTGCAAAGGTCTGGCTATTTAGTTATAAAGTGCAATGCCAGTCTGCAAGCTAACTAGCTTGGTTTGGGATTTCAGAGAGGGCTAAGGACAGTGTCATGATCTTAAATATTTAAAATATCAAATAAAGTGAACATATAAAATAAACATTGATCTTTGGACCGTATTAATAATAACTTGGAAGTCTAGATTCCTATGAATAAGCAATAAGCCAATAGTTAATTATCATCAGCATAAGATTGCACAATCTCTGTTCTCACAGACACAGGAATTCTCACAGCATGTCGTTCATTTGTCCAAGTCAGGCTCCCAAAGAAATATCCCGTATTTACCTGGTGAGCTGCATAGACTGTAACATTGAAGGAGATCTTCTTGGTTGCAGAGTTGAAGACTAGGATCTCAGGCCTTATTGTTACAGTTATGCCAGTTGGAGGCTCAATTACAGCTCTATAAATAGATTTAGGGACTCCCACATTTGTCACAGTTCTGGTAAGAGTGGCTGAAGTTCTAAGACTTGAAATTGTTATGGATGGTAGATTTACATCTAGAATGGAAGGTTTTTCAACTGGGCACTCTGTTGATTGCCCAGTAAGCCGACTGATGGCAGAGTTATTATAACCCATGGCACAAAGGTAATGAATGTAATCTGATGTGCCCATGTCATATACTAGTCCAGGGTCTGCTGCCCCATTTGGATTTACAATCCCACCTCCAAAATCAAATGGATTAGCTAGCTTTTGAGGAGAACCCTCAGCAAAGAGTGGAAAACCTGATGCATCCTTTGTCCTGGCTGCAATATGTAAATAAACATTAATAGTGTGTTAAAGATTTACATTTCTTGAGAAAACATTGATTAGAGTCATTTGTAAAAGATTTGATAACGGAAATACCAGTTGTGACTAAAGCAGACTTAATAGCTGCAGGCGACCAATCAGGATGTATTGCTTTTAGAAGTGCCACAATGCCTGAAACATGAGGTGTTGCCATTGAGGTTCCCGAGTGTATGGCATATCCACCATCCATCAACTGATCCAGCTGAGAAGTAGCAGCTAGTATGTTCACTCCAGGTGCAGTTATGTCTGGCTGCGTCCATAGGAAAATTAACAAGATGCTCACAATATATCAATTAGAAGCAGGATCTAGTGAATTCCATTCGAATTACGACGATCAAGTTATGAATATGTTTCTCCATGTACATAAAGGACTAAACCTAAGATTTCTGTCCAACTTTAACATATACCTTGAGAATTTCTGGTGCAATGGAGCTAGGCCCCCTTGATGAGAAAAAAGCCACCTTGGCTGGCACAGGCCTGCCTATGAGGGTTTTGGAAGGGCTCAATTTCACTGTAGGGGACCTGTTTAGATAAATTCTGAGAATCATGAACTTAGGATTACAAAGGAGTCTAATAACAGTAACTATGAGTAGGAGAATAAGAGTACTTGGCAGATCGAATGTAATAGAGTATTCGGGTGCCAATTTCGTAGTCAACTTCAATGCATGGGAAGCCATCACCGCATTCAATCAAGGCATCACTTGGATTTTTTGCAATAATCAGCCCAGTCCCACCCGCTTCTTGCACAGTTGCTGCTGCACCTCTTATAGCAACTCTACGAGCGACGAGGGCGAAGCAAAGTACCACTTTTCCAGCTACCAACGTTGAATTAAGTAAAAGAGATTGGCATGCACTGCAATGGAATTCATAACCAACTGAGATATGTGCTTTATTTGCAACGTTAAAAGTTTAAACAAAAAAGGAAAGGAATCTTCTAAATTTAAGGCATAGCCTGCCCTGCAGAAGTAGGGTCAAGCCCTGTGCCCTCTGGGTAGATCAAGCCCATAAAACCCTTCTCCTTTCCTGTAAAAATGGCTTGACCCTACAAGTGTTGCACAAATCAAATCATATGCATTAAGTACTCCTACTGAAACTCTGACCAGTGTATTAATCAAATTTGGGATGAAAGCGAACACATAATCAGAGTTAATACCAAAAAGGTTTTATTGTTCCCCAGCGTTATGGGTGTAGGGAAAGCTCGATCCATGGTGCTTGCTGCAACGGTTAATATCCATGGTGCTGTGTTCTGCACTGTTTGAGCTGAAGGCCCTTCGTTTGCAGCTCCACAAACAACAGTGATGCCCCTGGCAACTGCATGGAAAGAACCTGTAGCAATCCCATCTCGTTCATCAACATCTGAAAATAGAGGTAATGAATACCCAATTGACAGTGATAAGACATCAACTCCATCGTGCATTGCTTCATCAAAGGCTTTCAGAATATCAGCAGATGCACATTGTCCACCAAGCACATTCCAGCAGACTTTGTATATGGCCAACCTGGCACGCGGCGCACCACCTCTTACTGTCCCAGGACCAAGGCCTCTATAGCTAATATTTCTCACATAAGAACCACAAGCTGTGCTGGCTGTATGTGTTCCATGTCCCTTAGCATCTCTAGGTGACAAGTATTCTGGATCTTCAGTTGTGTTTAATGGCTGTCCATACTCAGCAAGAAATCCATCAATGAACCAACGAGCTCCAATGATTTTTCTATTGCAGTGAGTTGCTGCATTGAAATGGTCCCCGGATTTACAGACACCATTCCAACGGGATGGAACTGGTCCAAGTCCTTCGTCACTGAAAGCTTTAGACTCTGGCCATATTCCTGTTTCATTAACAAAAACTTATAGAGTTCCTTACAGATTTACGAGTATACCAGGGGGAAACAAAGAGAAAGATCTCGACTACGAACCAGTATCAAAGATACCAATTATAACTCCATCCCCCATCTTGCTATTTTGAAGAACATTGGTGGAATAATGAGAAGAGAGGCCAAGGAAGTCCCAACTCCTAGTTGTTTGCAGCCTGTGAAGGCTATTTGGTATTACTCGAATAACCCCAGGCAACTCTAAAATGTGAACGATTGCATAAAATGAGAAACAAACAAAAGCAAGTTATGTTAATGTACCACTAAAGTCATCTAGATGGCATTCAATTAAAGTCAGAGAATAAGAAAATGTTGAATGTTAAATAGCATTCATTTCAACAAGCACCTGAGAGTTGTTGTGCCTGAGACTCAGTAAGCTTGGCCGCAAACCCGGAGAAGCCATGTCTGTAACTGTAAACCATCAAATCTGAGGCCATCTCCTTACTGCATCACGGTGAGAATTAGCATGGCATCACAATTGAATTTTCAAAAGCATTAAATGGTAATTAATTAAACTCATTCAATTTTGTTTGCTTTTCCCTGTGTTTTGTAGCTATACCTCCCTACTACAGTCGCAAGCAAGTCATGATGAGAATCTGTCACAAGCTTAGGATCATCAAGCTGCCTTTCTCCCAGATAAACGATGTGCACCTGTTGAAGAAAGGTAGAACTTGAGGCACCTCTTCCAACAAGAACAGTAAGTAAAAAGCACATAAACTCTGAGTTTGGCTGATTTACATACATTGCTCTCGGCTTCAACTTTTGCTGTCATCAGTCCTTCGCCATTAAGCACTAACAGAATAAAAAGGATAACAAAAAATGACATTGGATTGCTCACACTGTTTCTTTATCCTTTTGACAAAGGACAGAGAAAGAGAGATGGGGGTTTGAAGAGCTCAGGATATATCTTCGGATTGCAGATCACTTCTTGATCTTCAGCAATACCACATATGGAAACCTCAACGGCTAATGCATGCTGCAAGACTTGATCATATGATCTGATTATCACTGTATTATAGAAACGCATAGCTGTCTTGTGCTTGCAAGGCATGGCTACTTAAGGTTGAGGGAACCAATGGAACTTAAAAGTCAAACTTCACGCTGCTGTTAACTTTTTCATTATTCGTTAAATCAACTTCGTTTCGTGATCATTTAATCATAATGTAATTCAGTAAATAAGAGGATTCCCCATGGTCACGGACGTTAACCTCACTTAACGTACACGCCTCGGTCAAGGGGAGAAGAATTTAGCTTCACAGACATTAGAAAGTGTTCTCCACGCACTTTTGGCTGAAGCGAAGGATTTCCTTTCGGATGAAATATAAACAGGATTGGTTGCTTTGTCCAGGCTAACAAAAAGAATAC
This sequence comes from Firmiana major, assembly GCA_033439115.1. Lineage (NCBI taxonomy): Eukaryota > Viridiplantae > Streptophyta > Magnoliopsida > Malvales > Malvaceae > Firmiana > Firmiana major. The sequence continues at coordinate 86,152,891 of CM065897.1, forward strand.
AGATCATTGAAAAATATTACTGCATGAACACGTCTAGGCCTGATTCTTTGACATTGGACAATCTATTCTGTAGCATAACCTGTTTAATGTTTAGCAGAATACAAAATATTGGTTGACCATTGTTCTCCGCCAAGGACTAACTTCATGACCAATTTAATCCAGCAGATATGAAATTGGCAATGGTGTGGAAGGCAAGGATTAAGGGGGTTTGGATACCCGTGTGATAAAAAAATTAAAAGGGTAAAATTATTTTTTAATAGTTTTTTTCAATTTTATGAGATTTAAGTGTTGTCCATCTAGAGATAGAATCTTTCCCACCCCCACCATGTCCCTAAAGTCAAAAGTCCATAGATATTATAATTAGGAATATGAATGCAATACGAATGCAGTTGGCAATGCTCCACATCCTGCAGAAATGGTCCTGGCCTTCTAGAGCTACAGAACAACTTCTTCATCTCAGATCCTGTCACCAGTATCCTGTAAGCGTCACGTATATATTGAAAAAAATCAAATCAATAGAGATATATCAGAGCTTGGAAAGAATTAAACAAATAAGTAGGCTTTAATCCTCAACCGTTTACTTTTGAATGGATCACGTTACAGGCATCTGCCTTAGAGGTTCGAATTCGATGCATTAATCAATTGAACTTCAACCATTAAACATAAAATGGCATGTGACATCAGCTTTAGCATGAAAAAACACAAGTTGCTTGACAACTAGCAATTCATAAGACTGCATGATAGTTATATTTACACACATACCAAGGTCAAAATAGTGTCCTGCAAAGTACATAAAGGAGAACATGTATATAGATAGTGGAGTTCTATTGATGTATTTTAGGTGAGGTTGACATTGCAGTTGCTAATTTGCTGAACCCATCGGTTACAATTTGTGATCAGATTGCTGGTAAGCTCGTAGCAGATTGCCTTGCATTTTAAATAGGTACCTTGCAGAATTTAATTAAAGGAGGAGATAAAAGAGCACCAGGTTTTGCTTGTATGGATTTTTTCTCCGCATGGAATGCTGAGGTACCTAGGGTTACCGGAGCTATGTGCCATTTTACTCCCCTCCACCGAAAATCTCAAGGCCAGTTACGAACCCACCGAGACAAATTTTAGATGATAAATTTATTCTTATGTTTCTGTTTTTAATTATTTATTATTTTATCAAAAAAATATATTTTAAATGATATTTTTATCATTTTTAATTTTCTTATTTAAACTATCCGACATTGGATCTCAATTAATTCAAAATCAAATTTCTTTCGAACCCTATAAAAGACTAATTATTTCAATACTATTTACTCAATTCACAAAAATTAAACTTAAAATTTTATCATTCAAATGAATATATCGATCATCTAAACTAACTCTTCCCAATATTAGAGGTAAAGCCATGTGAATCTCTGTTCAATTGGGTTTCAATGTGTATTGATAATTGTTCGATGATAACCCAAGCTGCTGAGTCTCGCTCCAGAAATTGGTTAGAAGCCCCTGTCGAGTTCAACCTCGAAACCCTCTCATGTCAACATAATGATAGCAATAATGATCAGGCATATGACTCTCGATCTGGGACCCGTAACAATTTCATGTAGAACAAGTTCATGAATAATGCTTAAAAGGTATCTTTCTTAATGTGCAATTCTGTGATGAGCATGACTCAAGGGCTACGTCCTACAGAGGGTCAATTTTTTATGGGTCTTGAACCGAAAGTATCCGACATTTTCATTGGTTCTTGCTCTTCTCCCTTATGGACATGGAAAATCTCAACTAATTGTTGGGAGGCCTACGCCTACCCAATGGGCCAGATGTCGTACAATGACAGACCACGGAGGTTGGAACCCTCTTGCAATCCCAACAGGTCCAAGTCCTTAGGTTGGGTTAGCCAGTTCGGAACTTCGCCAATAATGCTCCTTGTCAAAGAATTCATGGGTTCATCAATTTTCTGCACTCATTGACTTAGAAATAAGAAAAGAGAAATTTTAGAGTTTTTTTCACTTTCCATTGTTTATTTCTTTTATGTTTTTTAGTCTTCAAACATGCTTTCGAAGAAAACCAATCTATATATTAAAATGGTAGAAATGCGCTGCGCTGCCTTTTACCACTGTTTAACTTTCCTTCAGCTGTTCTGTTTTGGGGTAGGGAGGTAATTTCAATGCAAAAATTGTGTTTTACTCTTGATTACGGGTGTATGCTTCCTTGAGTAAACGCTCCCTTTCACCGGTACCTCGCACAGAATTTTTTTTCTTTCTACCAACCTCTCTCACCCGTCCGACCATCTTCCTTCCCAATTTCCCCCCACCCCCCCTTTCTCCTTCACGGTCAGTGTTTCAGACCCTTAAATTTCTTTCCTGCAGCTTTTCCCACTATCCAAACATAAGACAAAGAAAAGAAACAAAAGGGGAGAGAAAAAAAGAGAAATTCATGGGCAGCGAAGATCTATGCACAAATCAATTAAAACAATTATTTGGATTCTTCTCTGCTTATTATTAGTATGGCATTAATTGCTTTTATCTCCCATTGCCGCTCCCTAGAAGATTGGGTTAGTTTTGTTTGTTTGGTTTGTATGAATGAGAGTAACTCAGAGTTGAACTTGGATACGGCGTTTGCTAATTCCTAAAGCATACAAGGTTAAATCTGCTTTTTTTTTATATTACATGGTCTATTGTTGTTTGGTTGCAAAGAAATTCAGAGAGAAAAGGAAGACATCCCAAAAGAAATGTTCTTCATGGCATGTAGTTACAGATGAAGGCAAATTCATGATTAAAACATGACTATTGGATAAAACAAAAGAAAGTAGTAAGTGTTTCAAATCTTTCAATTTACCCATCTTTATATATAGTTAGTTAACAGGAGATGAAAAGTTAATAAAAAAAAAGTATTTTTAAATAATTTTGACAATTAACAAAAATAGTAAAATAAAAAATATTATTTTTGCGGATTTAAATTACTGTATTTTTATATAATCTAATCATATTTTTTAGAACCCTAATCTCTACTCCATAGCTACAAAGTAATCCATTAATTTTTTCCTCAAAGTAATTTTTTTGGACAATTTCTTAACTAAATTTAATGTACTATATTTGAAAAAAATTATTATATTTATATTTTTTTACACATTGATAAATAATAATTTTTGAATGATATATGATAAATCTTGAAGAAAATTGAAAAAATGCAGTAGAAGAAAAATGGAAAAGAAGAATATATGAAAGGATAAGAGATTCAGTTTTTGGGAGATTAAGTATGACATAATAAATTTAAAGATGTAATTATTAGGAAAATGAGTTTTTAAATTATAATAATTTAATAATAATAAAAAAAAACTCAAAATTTTATGAACCAAGGCTTAGTTTAGTTACCTCTTTTAGTAAAGAAAAATTTTGAATACAATCCACATTTTAAAATAAATTTTTCTTTATAACTTTTCGAAATTTAAAGTAAATTCTTGTTTTATCATTCCCAAAAACTCTACCATTTTACGATGATATTGATTTAAAAATAAAATAACTTGAATTCCTTTTCTTTACCTTCTTATAAAAAAATAAAAAATAAAATATTAAAACATCACATTCAAATAACTTAGACCGATTCTTTTAGGAATTCTTTACCATTTTTTCACAAAAGAAAATCATGAACCCAATCAGATGATTTGATTTGATCACGTCTTTCCCTCATCATTACTGTCCACTGTATGTATTCCCTGTTTCGCTGTTTTTCCATGCGGCAGATGCTCACCGCCTTTGCTCCTGAGTTGACATGCTGTTTTCAATGGACCATTATGTCCTCTACTTTTCGCTGTATTTACCTTGTCCTCTTTCCTTACTGCTTACTTTACCCCTTGCGTCTTGGCTGCCTTTCTCATGGCTTTCTGTTTTAAATTTTGAATTTTGCCCATAAAGTTTGCTACAGGACAACCATAGTTTCACTTTTTTGTTTGGACCAAACTGTCCTCTTTTCTGCCTTTCGAATTAAAGGTTTTTTTAATTTATATATTTTTTCTATTGTAATTAAGGTTGTAGTAAAATTAATTTTGAAATGATTTAAGTTCGTATTTCAATTTAGTTTTAATCAAAAATTTAAATTTTATTTTTAAAATTTGAGTTATAAAATATTCGAATCACATAAATTTAATTTGATATATTAAACCATTTCAATATACAAGTATATATATATAACATTACATGTAATAAAAAATCTATATAACAGAGATTAAAGTTACTTAAGTTTCAACTCAAATTTTATAACATATCTTAACTCGTTTTTAACTATTTGGTTAAAAAGTTATTAACATTTTTGTCCTATAGATATGTGATTAAATTTGAATTACTAACTATTTAAAGCAATTTTACACTTCTTAATATATCAGCAATTCAGCATTTTGTACTTGGGTTTTTTAGGTTTGGACTAATACCAAAAAGATAACATGAATTCTTTAAAAAAGGCTGGAAATGTGAGTTGGAGAGAGCCTAAACCAGTATTGTAGGTCTTGCAATGTCAACCTTGAATGAGAAAGTTGCTGTCATAATGCAAAATTTTTAAATCTACTCAGCATTATTTTACTTGAGAATTTTGAAGATCAGTTAAAAGAATAAGTTTATAAATTTTTTTTTGATTTAATAATTAATAAAATTATAAAATTTAAATTCAAATATAAATATTCTGTTATAATCTTTAATTATCAAATATATTTTTTATGACAAAAAAAAACTTTAGATACAACATAAAAAATAATTCAATTCATAGAATATTAATTACATTCAATTTAAGGAAAAAGAGAGGGAATGAGGGGTATTATTGGAAGTTGAAAGTTGTAGTGACTTCTGTCAAAATATTTAATTTCTTGTAAGAAAACAACAAAATGGAGCATATAACATGACATAATATCGAAGCAGGCCCATTCTCTCGTGATTTTGATTGTGTTAGAGAGAGAGAGCTGAGAAAGCAGAAATCCCATCTGCATTGTTGCCAAATTTGAACACAAATCCAGTTGAATCCTTGTCTGTTTCAGTTTGCTGGAATTATTTTGTTCTTGATGGTTGTTGTTATTGCCTCTTGCTGTTAAGGCTTTCTCTTTTTCTTTTTCTCTTGATGGATTCTTCCTTGTGACACTAAGAGTTCTGAGAGAATTAAACAAAACAAAAAAAAAAAGAGGAAGCTTCCTTAAGGCTGTAGCTCTTTAGGAATTTAGCAATGGGTTTGAGTAGACCTCAAAAGCCTGGCAATGGAGTTTCTACCAGATGGGTTTCTCTCTTTTGCATTGCCAGCTTTTTCTTGGGTGCACTTGTTGTCAACAGGTTTTTTCTCTCAATCTTCTCTAAGTGGAATTTGGAATTATCAAGATCTTGTTTTGAAATGCAAACTTTAAGATTTGCTGTTCTTTTTAATGGGTTTTAAAATTTAGAAGCTTTAACTATTGTTTCATTATTCTGCCATCTTTTTGTTGCATGTGAATGTTGGAGGATCTTGCTAATTTGGTGCAGAATTATCAAGCGAAATGCCTCACTATGGATAAATTTGGCTCTGATGTTGCTGGATTTGTGATTCCAATTGTTGATCATGCGAATGATTTTGCATTTTTTTTCTAACTCGTTCATGGGTTGTATTTGGTATTTTGGTTGATAGGAAGATGCATGAATCAGTAAGACTTCTGGTTGAACTTGACGCTAGCTAGATTTTAAGGTCCTATTTATGCTTGCCCTACGAGTTCCATTGTGGGAGCATATATAGTAATGCATGACTCTGGGACATAGTGTGGTTAACCTCTTTGAATTTCGGTTTATGACTTCTGCAGTATGGGGAGTTTGCACTTTGTATTTGAGGGCTGGATTGTTTAAAATTTTGATTTTGTACCCTGGATTAAAAGCTAGGAGCTTGCTGACGGATGTGAAACTAATTATGATACTAGTATTTGGTAGATTCCAAAATGATAATCAATGTAGATATTAGCAAGTTGGTGACAGCTGGTGGAAGAAATATCCCTGAAAACGAGAACTGCTTTTGGAGGATAGGATCAACAGGTTCTTAAAATCTGATAAGCCGGGATATCACCTAAACTTGAACATTAAGTAGTCATCTGATGTTAACACATTTATTAGTTATCACTTTACTAAGGTAGCTCTTTTGTATCATTTCTTTCTTTAGGCGCCAAACTTAGATCTCATTTATATCAGTTTTGTCGTTTCTTGAAAGAAATCTGTCTCTTTAATTCAATTCCTAGTGAAGGTGAGATTCACCCTAGGTAGGTCCCTTTCATTGCTTGCTTGCATTTCTTAATTCTGTATGTTGTTGCTTTTTTTTATTAATGATAGGTTTGTATGCAAGTGAGCATTGACTATTTGTGTGTGGCATTTTTTTTTTAAACAGATTTTCAGATATTTCTGATCCAGTCAAAATGGATGAGGAGGCTTCTTCTGTGCAGAAAGATCAGAGAAAAGAAGTTCATCCCATAGTTAATTGCGATAAGGCAAGTTTAGAGTACCAAGTTGTCATAAGGTATATTGCATGCAAAGAATCTTGATGATATTGTGTACATTATAACAAAATGCCTCTGTTCAGGCAGGTGATATTCTTTCACAAGTTTCACAAACTCATGATGTAATTATGTAAGTTTCTATGTCTCTCTGCAGATTTTTCTTTTTATTTGTTTTATAGGTTTTGTTTTGGTTCTGTCTTTGAAGTGAATGCCCAAAGTAAGTGTGTTTAAAATTTATTTAGAACTAAAGATGGTTCACATGATACATACTTTCAGGGCATTAGACAAAACAATCTCCTCGTTGGAGGTGCAGCTAGCTGCAGCCCGAGCTGCCAAAGCAGATAGTGAGGAAGGATCTCCAATGGCTAGAAAATCAGGAACCGAGAACTTGAAGGAACGCCAGAAAGTTTTCTTTGTTATGGGAATTATTACTGCATTCAGCAGTAGAAAACGAAGGGACTCAATCAGGGAAACTTGGATGCCTCAAGGTTTGATTCAATTCAATTTTGGCATTCTATTAGGCATTTGCTAGGATCTAGTCAATTGTTTTACTTTGAGGTTATTGTTCTTAGGGGAGGAATTAAAGAGGTTGGAGAAAGAGAAGGGAATTATAATGCGATTTGTCATAGGACACAGGTAAATTCATTTGGAAATTTGAAGCCTTTAAATTTTACACGCTGGTTAACTTTCTACCTACGCCAGTATTGGGATAAATGCTCTGATGATGTTAGCTAGCTTTCTAAGAATGATAGTTTTGATGAGACATGTATGGTTCTCAGTGCAACCCCAGGTGGTGTTCTGGATCGTGCTATTGATGCTGAAGAAGAGCAACGCAAGGATTTTTTGCGCCTGGTATGCTCATCTTAGTTGGCTTGAATGAAGTTGATGAATTATCTTCTCTAGTTTTGGTTTATAAAGAATGATAATGGTTACTTCGTCTTACAAATTGAAGAACCAATATTTGTAAAGCTTTTCTCTTTCCTCAAAAAAGTTGTACTTGTATGACTAGAGTAAGGTTTTAAACCTGGTGGAATGGGGGGAAAATTAATCTAGTTCCCAAGTAGTTTGGGATTAAGACTTAGTTGACTTAAGTAGTCACCTGTACAACACTTACTCTCACCTCTTGCCCAGACCCTGTTTAAAGACTTCTACCTGCTTTTTTTTTTTTGGTTCTTTGCTGATAAAATATTTGAAGTAGTTCCGAAAATTATCTTGATGAGTTTTTAATAAGTTGGATAGGTACATTATTGTTTGAAAATCGAAGCTGCACTTGGTGGTTTTGAAACTAGGACGCCATTCTCAAGAAATTTGGTGGATGCTATTGCTAAATCATAGACAAAAGTTATTTATAGTTTCTGCAAAGCTTACATGGTATTGCCTTTTTTGCTTGGCAGAATCACATAGAAGGTTACCATGAATTGTCATCAAAAACCCAAATATACTTTTCCACAGCTGTTGCTAAGTGGGATGCTGACTTCTATATTAAAGTAGACGATGATGTACATGTAAATCTGGGTAAGTGCTGCCACATTAATTTTCTCAACGCCTACATTTCTTTTTCATGAACAGATTTGTGTCAGGGTTGCTAAATTGATATGGAAAATTCTACAGGTATGGTGGGTTCTACACTGGCCCGTCACAGATCAAAACCACGTGTTTATATTGGTTGCATGAAGTCTGGACCTGTCCTGGCACAGAAGTAAGGATTTAATTTTGTGAATTTTCCCAATTATCATTTGTTCTTTCCATCCCACCATGGTTACCTCTTGCTTTCATGTACAGAGGGGTTAGGTACCATGAGCCAGAATATTGGAAATTTGGTGAGGAGGGAAACAAGTATTTTAGGCATGCAACTGGACAAATATATGCAATCTCCAAAGACTTGGCCACCTATATCTCAGTCAATCGGTAAAGCCTTTTTCTGTAATATCTTTTCATTCATGCTTTTCTTCATGATCCTGTTGATTATATGTCTGCTTTCTATCTAGGCACATACTTCATAGATATGCAAATGAAGACGTCTCTTTGGGTTCCTGGTTTATTGGTCTTGATGTTGAGCATATAGATGATAGAAGTCTCTGCTGTGGTACTCCCCCAGGTAAGATGGTTACCATTATGCTTTCTTATTCAGCTTGGCTATTTTCGTGATTTGATAGTTTTAGCTTTTTATAATTGCTCTGCTGAATCAAAATCAATTTGTTAGCTTTTTAATCTTCATTCTTTATTCGGTGCTGAAATTATCTAGAACTTGACATAGGTAATCTCTGCTTTCTACTAAGTACTACCTATGAGGTCTATGTATCTGACCCTCCAAACTTTATTCCTCGTTTCGGAAAATCATGCTGATGAAATCTGGTCGCAGGATAAATTGTTATCCATGATTCTAAAACTTTGGTTACGTTCTCTGAGTCCGTCATATTTTGCTCTCAAACAAGATAATAATTAGTAATTAATAAAAAACGGCAAAATGCTACAGTTATATTTCTAATGGAGAATCCTGATGGTTATGTAATCAAATATTAATTCCTTAAACTTGTATTGTATATTACATTTACTCCGTACTCTCAATTCTTCCCCGTGATCAAGAGTGCATGGAAAAAAAATATCTTATTGTGACGACGTTTAAATTTCTTTGATAGATTGTGAGTGGAAAGCTCAAGCAGGGAATCCCTGTGCTGCATCATTCGATTGGAGCTGCAGCGGCATTTGCAAGTCTGTTGAGAGAATGGAGGAGGTGCACCAGCGTTGTGGGGAGGGTGATGAAGCCATCTGGCATACGAGTTTCTGAAAGCATACACAACTAACGTGGTTTTAATATATTTATGCATGATCATGTGCGTCAAACAACACCTTCTGCCCTGATTTTTGCCTACCAATGTCTCGGGACAGTTGGTACATGATTAAATTAATTAATGCACATATTCTTGTTTCCAAGAAAAATTGAAAATCTCTTAGTCTTAAAGTGCCATTCTCGTTAACTTAAATGGACAGACAGCAGGTTGGCTTTGTTTTCCATTGTATCTGAAGCATTAGAAGGTCGGATCAAAACTATTTAAACATGGGTAAAGCACACCCATTTTTGCAACAGAGTTGTACTTAGCATCGTTGAGCGGCGGACCCATATCGGCTTGGTAGGTAAATGAGATGCTTTCTTGGGCCCGGAAAGCGCTACCATTACAGCTTTGATGTAGGCTTAAGGATGTTGACGTGAGCGGGTCAGGAGAGATTGCTGATCAATCAAAAAGGGGGGATAGGAGATGCATCGTCTGGATTCTTCAACGTCAACACGGAACAGTCGAGTTTTTCTCTTTTCATTTTGGCGTTGTGTTTAATATCTTAATTTAATCGAGCATCTGCCATGAATTGTTCATGGTTATGGCCTAGCCTTTATGGTAGAATGTTATATCTTGATAAGATCGCCCCATCGCTCAAACTTGCGAGTCCTCAATGATTGTCTGATGCTGATTTGATGCCAAATGCCATTTTGGACGGTAGAGTTGAGAGAAAACTGAAAAATCATTTCAAGTTCGGATACGAATTATGATACCATTTAATATTATGTAATTTGTATAAAAAATTAAAGTTTTATATTTTAATTAAAACCTCAAATTAAATTAAGAAAGAAATTAATTTACATAAACTTGAATAATTGATTGAGTCAAATTAAATTTATGTAAATCGGTACAAATCATGAAAAAAGAAAACTCTGATAAATCAGATTTGTTTCAAAAACATTAAAAAATTCGATTCCCTCTCTTCAGAATGATTATAAAGTTTTTAAAGCTTAGAACACAAAACTTATAATGAAACCTGGATCAATCTCTAATAGGTAAATTTTTACAAAAGGTAACCCTTAACGTGACAATAGAAATTACAACCCTTTTTCCCAAAATTATTCTGAAAAATATCCACCTAAAAAAGACAAAAATTCCCCATATCATTGCATGGCCTTTGACAACTAACCATTCTTTAGGGAAGAACCAAACATCAGTTTGGATCACAGCCACGGAATACATCAAGATCATCGTGAAAAGCAATGCAGATTTGTACGCCACAAACATGGCGTGCAAGGAATGCAACTCTATATACATCACATTCACAAATTTATGTTAAATCAGCGTCTCGATGTGCTAGAGTTTGATTTGTATATCCAACCAGAAGCCCGAAAAACCAGTTAAACGTGTAGGTCGGTGTTGCCTACCAAAATCGTAGGCAGCATATTTAGAAATCTCGACAGAACCAGTGACCCCAAGGACACATAAAAAATTATTGTACCATAATAACACCATTTTTTTCACGTTCGAGTTCTGGCACTGACCTTTTTAGGCACACTCGAACATCCTTTTCTCCGTCCTAAAATTGCACTTCCTCAAAGTCTAAAAGCCATTTGATTTTTTTGGGGAAACAAAGAAAAGAAAAGAAAAGTATTGGAGGGTCAGACTTCTGAATTGAGGCTGTGGGGCTGTTCATACCAAACTTCATGTTTCATTATTTTCAGTAGAGAAAAATTAGGTCTTAGCGAGTCCAAAAAAATCTAAAATTCAGGTCATGATTTAAGTGATTTATAAATACAATACTTGGTTATGATTTTGTTCGTGATTGCAATATTTTTTTGATGTAATGTTTGTGATTATCAAAGTCATGGTTTAGATCATATTTTCCTGTTGAATCTGAGAATCCAGAGTCCCAAACCCAATCTCAGCTCCATGAGAAGTACACGATTTGCATGTGAAAAGTATGGTTGTGTCTGTCTCGTGGCTAAAAGGCCACTAGCCCATGACAAATCGAGTGATAACTCTGAGTCAACCAATGCGTAGCGCATGCGATTGGTGAATTGACACCAATGCTAGTAGTTTCGCGGTGGTCGGTTTAGAACGAAAACATAGTATAACATTTTTGAAATATGTAAAATATGTAAAAGCATAGTAATTTGTTTAATTAGTTTATTAGAAGGTTTGCAGTCAATTTTGTTGAATGTTGAAACCTCCTTTTACTTTCAACACTCAATTAATCGGACCAGAAATAAGTCATAATAACCATAGTTTTGGAAGACTTTTTTTATTATTATTATTTTATCATCCAGCCGAGTTTGGCGGTTCCTGTAGCTTCCTTGCAAGAAATTGATAATTTAATTATTGATTTAATATTTTTTTATTTATTTTTTTAAATGCAAATTCTATCCACAACTTATTGAGAATAATTTGCTAACAATTTCTTTTTCTAATAAATAATTTTTTTAATATATTATAAAATTATATTCGAATTCATATAATTTTAAAATAATGAGGAAAAAAAAAAGTATTAAGATCAATTTATATTCTTGGTTGTTAAGGGTAAACCAAACTACCCCTCAAAATTTCAGCCTTTTCTTGTCCATTGTCGGTGGTAGCTTTCCATCAATTTCCTATTGGTTCAAGTTACCCTTTTTCTTAAGTTTAGACAAAGATTCCAACGTTGTTATCGGTATTTCCAATTTGCAAGTAAATTCAAGCATAACAAAGCATGTTTGATGCCAAATACTAATAATTAAATAATTATTATCACATGTTATATTATAAAAAAGACTTTTGATTATAATAATTAATATTTATATTTTAAAGTATGATTTTACATAAACCAAAATTAAAATAAAAAACTTATTTAGAACGATCACAAAATACGTACTAATAAAAATAATATAACTTAGAAAAAGTAACGTCAAACGAATATGGGATTGAACAACAAAATAAAAGTAAAAGACGTGAAAAGTCAGCAAATGTGAAAAACGAGAAAACGCGGCGCTGACGAACTCGTCGCCATATCAAAAAGACAAGGAACGAGAGATGCCTTTGTTTTCAAGCCAATATAAATATAGAGAACAAAGCATAGGCCTCGTCACTAATTGAGCATTCCCACCCAACCGAACACAGCTATAGACCAACCGGCAAGCAGTTCTTGTCCCTTTTTACCCATTCAGAACCCAACATTTGCCGATTCTTTCCTCTCCTTTGACTGTAGAGTTTAGCAAAGTTTAGAAAATCATCGGTCGAAACAAGAGTAAATAAAAATCTTAATATAAAAGTAATTATTATAATAATAGCAATGCTTGAAGAGTTTTCCGATGCTCTTATATATGAGTAACTGCCTTGTCCCGGAAAAATAAAAATAAAAATAGAATAGTGGTAGTAGGTTCGGTTTCTCGTCTTATGGGCCTTTTGTAATACAGGAAACTCGCTTCTCTACGGCTGAGATCCTTATTTCTAATCTCTTCATTACTTTTTGTTTTTGTTTTTCTTCTGCAATTCCCAGATCTTTATTTGGTAACTTCAATCATTTATTCTTCTATTATTCTTTTCCTTTCTTTTCTTTTTTTTTTTAAAAAAATCATCCCCTTTCAGCTTAAATTCTGTGGTTCCTTTGGTCTGGTTTTAGGGTTTTTTTTTTTTTTTTCATCTCTTCAAACAAACCTTCGAGTAATCGCTGCGTTTAAAGCTCACTCTTTAGATTCCATCGGGGGTTGTTTTTCTTTTCTGAGATGGTGTTGGTTTCAAGTTTTTTGGAGATTTTAAGGAAACCCACACTTGGGGATGTGTTGAGCGAGTTAATAATGTTTATAGCTCCTCTGTGGGCTGGTCTAATTGTTGGTGTTTTGGTTGGATGGGTTTGGAAGCCAAACTGGGCAAATTTAGGCAGAAAAGTGTTGACGGATTGTTCTGGTTCTAAGGATTCAACGCCTCTATCTCCAGAGTCTTCTTCTTCTTCAACAGATGATGGGGCTCAAAAGGATTCTTTTTCTCTGCGACCTACCCTTGATTTCAATTGCAGGTTTGCAACTTTATCACTTGCTTTCTCTTTTTGCCTTTTTTTGACGTTAAAGTAGCTTCCTTGATTTGATAACGGTCGGGGATTGGAACTAATGAAGTTGAGAGCTGAAAATTTATTCACTCTGAATAGTTTTGAGAAGTTAGTTTGGGGACTACGTTATTTGTAGCTGTCAATGGTATATGAGATGGAATTGCGATTGTAATTGATTTTGCTAATAGCTAATATTTTTTTAATTGGGCAGTTCATCACAGATTGAGAACGAAAAATCGGGTTTTGTGACAGATGAAGATTTAGAGCATTTGTGTCAATTAGTTGAAGAAAAAGATGGCGGTCCTGCTTGGATTCACATGATGAATCGCTCTACGCCAACTATGGGCTACCAGGCTTGGCGAAGAGATCTTGAGGTACGTTTGTCCTCTTCTATAATTAAGTTATTAGAACCAGCAAAATCAAAACAAATTTACAATTGACTATGCTAGTTGGTTCTTTGCTCTATGTTGATATGTTTATATTTGTTTTGCATCCTTTTCTGTAATTCATTTGAATGATTGAATTGTGCTTTTACTGTTCATTAGATTGGTCCTACACAATATCGTAGCCGGACTGTTTTTGATGATGCCACTCCTGAGATGGTGAGGGATTTCTTTTGGGATGATGAATTTCGCCCAAAGTGGGATTCCATGCTTCTTAGTGCCGCAACCATGGAGGAGTGCCCCACCACAGGGACCATGGTAGTCCACTGGGTTCGCAAGGTTCTTAAAAGAATTCTAATTGTTTCGTTTTGGTTGATTTTCATTGTTGTGTTACATTATTTTCTGAAGTGTACTTTGGTTTGCAGTTTCCCTTCTTCTGTAGCGACAGAGAATACGTGGTAGGTCGTCGGATTTGGGAGTCTGGGCGAACATATTACTGTGTTACTAAGGTAATTATCCTATTTTATTCCCCGGTTTTTAGCTTTGATTCAAAGTCTAGAAGTTAACAAGCCTTTCCTAGCTAGGCTAGGGATCAGTCCCCTTCCAATATTCTGTTTTCTTACTGCATTTATTAGTGAGAAATAACTTGGTTGCAACCAACATTTATATCAAATATTAGTTTGCATTATCTTTCTTTCTATATCTTTTTAGGTTTATTAGATTTTTAATATGTTGGGAACAAAGAAGGAAAGATGTTCTAATCTCACTAGGGATAGAAAGTATGTGAGATTGTTTCCTAAGCATTGAGTTGCATGGATGAATTCACATTCTTTTATGAATTTATGGCTCAATTCAACTGAGTCTTATCATCTAATAATAGGCAGATTACTACAACACTTGATGACGTGGCGGCATCATGTTGGCCAATTCTGTTTTGCCTAGTTTTTGAATAGCAGAAGTTTACTTCTTAGTATTTTTCTTCACATTTCAGGGAGTACAATACAACTCTGTGCCAAGAAAAAACAAACCTAGGCGTGTTGATTTATACTATTCAAGTTGGTGCATCCGTGCAGGTATTGACTTCACATCATGAATTTTAGTTTCTAATTATTTTTCATTTTTTCCTGTGCTGTTAGGAACTTGGAAACTTCCGTTTTCCTAGAATAAGGGAAAATTGGTTTAGGTTTAGTGCCAAGCATAAAGAAAAGGGAAATTATCTAACTCTTGCTTTAGATGGATTTCCGAGGATGTCATGGACTATTTATGTTTCAGTTAAGTTTCAAACAGTGTAATATAAATGCTAGCCAATAACTTTTTCGTGTTTGATTTCAAACAGTTGAATCAACAAAAGGGGATGGTAAGCTGACTGCATGTGAGGTGTTACTCTTTCATCATGAAGATATGGGTATACCTTGGTCAATTGCAAAGCTTGGAGTTAGGCAAGGTATGTGGGGAACTGTCATGAAGATTGACCCTGGCTTACGTGCGTATCAGAATGAGAGAGCATCCGGTGTGCCCCTATCCCATTCCGCTTTCATGGCTCAGATAAACACTAAAGTAAGTGCAGACTACCTGAGATCCTTGGAAAGCAACACAAATGATTCATCTGAGAAGGCGTACATGAAATCCTCGGAAAGCAACAGTAATGATTCGGCAGAGCTTGAAACATGTAATTCATCTGAGAAACAGTTGGGGAACAACATTCCCAAACTCTTATTTGTTGGCGGGGCTATTGCCCTTGCATGTAGTCTTGATCGAGGGCTCTTGACCAAAGCTGTTATATTTGGAGTAGCCCGAAGGTTTGCAAACATTGGAAAGAGGTTGTAATTCAGAATATTTTTGTCATAATTCCGAGGATGCCAGCGAATCAAATTACCGCTGCAATGAAGTGTGATGTTGCCCATGGATGAATCTTCTGACTTTCCTGCTTTTAAAGGATCGAAGAAGGAAGGTTGTATTAGTTTTTTTATGTCTTGGCCGTGATGCAACTTTGGATCCGGTGAAACAAAGATCAGATAGCTGGATTTTTTAAAATGGCCATGTCAACAAAGGAGCTCATGCTGCAAAAATAATACAAATCGAGTTTACTTTCTTGCTCAGTTGCTCATCTATGTTTTTTTTTTCTTTCTTTCTCGCGTGATTAAGCCCTCAAAATCATTTTCCTTAAGCATGGAATGCAAGTTGATAATGAGTTACATGAGCAGTTTGCTATATCTCAAGGAAAGCATGATGATGACAAAGCCAAACCTTTCTTTCTTCCCTTTCATGATCACGGAGTGCAGGAGATATTTATCCATCCATTAATTCCCTTCAGGTTGGGCGTATCTCATAATGTGACCAAGATATGTAGGCATCCACTTGCATTGATTATGCTTGGTTGGAATGTTGGGATGGAAATGTTTGTAGGCCTGAGGCTGGATGGCCTTCTTACAAGCTCTGCTTAAATCATTCTTACTAACGAATTAAGACCGTCTTGTATTTGTTCAAAAGAAAAAATGGTAAGCGAACACAGTAGTTAATAATTGAACCGCTTGTAGGACTGGACTATTCAGTGGTGGTATTGATAATTTTAAATAAAAATATTAAATCGATAATAATTAAAATTTAATAAAAATTATATATAAATATAATTTAATTAAACTTAAAATATTAATACAAAATTTTTATATTTTATATCATATAAATATAAATTATATACACAACTTTGCAACGAGTCTTTGCCAACAACTAAAGCATGCAGTGTGTGCTGAGCCTGCCATCCAGTTATGTAAAAAGGATTTTAAAAGCATAACCAGTGATCCTCGAACAAGTAGAACTCAATGCTTTGAGCAATATGCACTAGACTAGCCGCTCTGGTGCCTGTACTTGGGGGCAGGCAGTTGTAGTCATTAAAAAGAAAAAAAAGTTAAATCAGTAACATGATGGGACTGGCAAGTAGATTCTAGACAAAAGCAATTGCACATTGAGCCAACAACCTCACATCCTTGCATCTGCAAGTTGCATTAGCCATCCTAAGTCACTTTGTCATTTCAATCTCTTTTCTTGGCACTGTTTTCCTCAAGTTTTGCCTGCAAACTTTTCCCACCGTTTATTTCTTGAAGGTTGTGATGATAGTAGGATTATAAGAGATCCTGCAGAGGCTTCTGAATATGCTATTTTGGAATAGTTTTCTGATATAAGATTAATACCCACCGTCAAACTTATTTCCAGGCCGTTCTGCTTTTTCCCTCTTTTTCCTGCTCGCTTTTGAACACCTTTCTTGCCCATCTTTTCAAGTTTTATCATTATACGACACTTCCCCAATAAGATCAATAGAAATCTGAGAAAGTAAAGAGATTCTCAGTCCTTATTCCTCCTTTGTTCGCCAATTATCTCTCTCCATGTTGAATTGGGAAAGGAAAACGTAAATCTGAAAACAGTGAGGTATAAATTTTCTTACTTTTTTTCTCAAGAATCGTATGATCGGCAAGTAAGCACAAAGATAATGAATTCCATCCAAAATTCTTGTTAGTTTGCAATGATTAATCCATCTAAAGATTGGTTCAAGTTGAACCCAGACGCGCAAAGGAATAAGTCAATTCGTTCCATCATATCAAAGCCGCCGATTACAAGCATGAAAAAATTTAAAGAAATAAAAAATTGCGTCCTCAAAGCTAGACCCGATTTCAAATATGAATATAAATAAATAAAGAATATCAATTAATCAATTGAAGTTCCAAATTTTTTTCATATACAGTATGAATTAGTTTCTACTTAAAATAAAACTCCACTGTTTCGGACTCAATGTAACAGAAACGCCTGAATCACGATATCAGACGCTAATACGAAACAAGTGTCTCAAAGCAGTTAAGCCCGTCAAGCTCAGGAGCGAATCGCGGAGCCCTCTGTTGCTTCTTCTCAACGTTTCCTTCTTGCTTTTTCTTCATGTTTTCAGTCATCGTATTCGTTAATCCTCTGCTACTAAGGAGGAGGCCATTGGCATCCTTATTTGTCGTAGAAGCAAAGGAGGACCTGACTGCCTTTCCCAAGAACTCAGCACATAAAACATCAAAGGAGCTGAAGATTGAGTTCATGATGATTGCTTCAGTAAGAAATCCGAAAAAAGCCTATTCTTTTTCTTCTTGAAGGATTGCTGACTAGCTGGAAGAGGTTTTAGTCTTGTTGAGGATGCTTGATTGTTGAGAAACCGATGCTCAATAGAGGCTATATATATATAGAAGATTCAAGTCTTTGACGAAGTAGAAAAGGTTAGGAAAATTGGCCTTGGCTTCCAAGTTGTTTCACGCTTTTTTTCTTTTTCTTGCAAGACTCTTCAAATGCGTGTATGTCGGCTCGTAGTGGGACCTGAGCTCTTCTTGGGGGGTTAACCTAACCAAGTCCTGTCTGCACCAAATAAAAAAATGATCTTGATCAAATCGGAGCCGTCCATTGACGGTCAATGCTGGTTTACTTGGGAAGGAAGGTGCCCGTCTTTGTCTAGTTTAACGAGGCCCTCCTTAAGTGGTAGCATTTTAGATGGGCCCGCGTTATTGATCAGAAGGTCAATATCTTCTATTTCGAGTAGGTTTAAATGGGCGTTCAGATCAAAAATATATTTTTTATAATAAAATAATAAAAAAATTAAGATGAAAGGGCAAAAATAAGTACTTAATGAATCATCGGATGACTTCCATTACATTTCCAAGATAATGCACAACTGCATTATTTGCTTATTTGGACCAGTCGGACAACATGGTTTTGTGTTCTACTTCCCTAGTATTTTGACGGAAGCGTCTTGTTAGTTTCCTACTGATATTTCTTGTTTGACAGTTGAACCCTTTTTCTGGTCAGTTCTCTTCAGTTCTTCTTAAGCCTTCTACGAAAATTATTAATCGACTGAACGAGTTGACGAAGAAAGTTGACTCGGTTTTTTATATGGGACTAATAAATTTCAATTTTAATTCCCTTTTTCTTTCTTTGGGAAAGGTCTAAATAAGGTGGAATATACATCTAATGGTACACGACACACATATTTGTAGACATAATAGCAGCAAGGGTAATACATGGGGAATTTCTCAAGTAAAGTTAAAATTTTTAATTTGACATAAAGATAATGTAAATACACATTATCAAACATAAATTCATTGTAATTTGACGTTAAATATGTTAACAACACACAAGAATTAATATAAAATTAAAATAATAAACGTAAACACATGATAATTTTATTACAAAAAAATTTATGTTTTTAATATGTTTACGATATTTTTAGTATATTTTACGTTTAATAATATTAAATTTATATTTAATAGTGTGTATTTATGTTGATTTTATAATTAAGGGTAAACTGTAAGTTTCACTTTGAGGCCAAAATTTTTGAAATTTTTTTATATATAATATACATTTATATATTAATAAACAAATTTATTTATAATAAATAATGTTGGCCCCTTCCAAGCTTTTGAAAATTTCTTTACATATAAGGTTTGTAAGTCATTTTAATCTTTTTTTAATATATATATATATATATATTTACATATGCTTGTAATTATATGTGCGAGTAATGTTTAAATTATTTTTGTTTAATAAAAAATGTGCTGGATCTTTGTTAATTTTTTTATAATATAATATATTATATTTACTTGCCTTAACTACTTAGGAAAACTTATTGTATAAAACTCTTATAAAGGTTTTCCACACTAAAGATGGATTGGAATCACTTTATAAAAAAGAAAGAAAAGCACATACAATTTTATCAATTGAAAGATATATTATATATTTTTTGTTTGATTAAAAATATAATTTATTTTATATATATTTTCTAATTTTCAAATTTAAAACTAATTAATCAAGGATGTTCACTCATATATAATTCACCCATGATATAATTTGGATTCAATTTTTAAATATTTATTTTTTTCACAATTTTAGATAAAATTATAATTTATTTACTGTATTTTGTATTCTTATACTTTTGTTTATAGATTGATAAAAATTATAATTTATAAACTTGTTAATTATTATACTACTTACATATACGTTTAATATTAGTAAAAAATATTAATATAACTCAAATAAAAATATTAATATAATTTTAAATTTTTAATTAACCTCTCAAAGTTAAAGGTCATGTCAAATTTTAATCCACTAAAGGTCTATTTAGCTTTTAGAAAATATGTTTTTTTCATTTTTAATCTTCATTTACACTTTATATGACCTGTATGATAGCAGAACAGAACAGAACAGCTTTAAAAATTCTAAGAAACAATGATTCTCAAATTCGGAACTTATTTAGTACGTACTTGGATGATAATATATTAAATAAATAAAGAAGTAAAAAAGTTAATTACAACTAATCAAACCATAAGTTTTGGACAAAAAAAAACAGGGGAAAATTGACCATAGAAATTAGACCAATTTTTCCCTCCTTCATATATATATATATATAATATTAGTATTAATTATTAATAGAAGCGAAATGAAATGGAAATTGAACGTAGAAACCGAAATAATTTTTAAGTAGTCCATAAAAAAAAAATGTTGAGAGATGGAGAAAATAATTTTATTTTATTTATTTTTTACCGAATCCTGTTTGTATTTTGATTTGTGTATAAAAATGAATTAAAAAACCCAATATTTGAAGTTTATTTCAAAGTTAAAGTGAATGTCGTAATTTTGACTAACTAAAAGAGTATAGCATACAAACATGTAGGGTCAGTTTGGGATTGCAATTATCATCAATGCAGTGAGTTGAGGGGAAGGAGCAAAATAATAGAGGGGTTGAATTACCCTTTTATCATTATTTTATTAAAAAATAATCTTTAATTTTACAAAAATTAATATTATCACACATCTAAATTGTCATGATCCGTTCTCAATCTATGACTTTAACAAAAATCACTACAAATTTTTCGCATTTTTAACTTACCTTCCCTCTCTTCAATGGTTGGGCCAGAATCCTCGCTTACCACATTATTCATTATCATACATACATGTCAATATACTCTGACTTTAACTTCTTTAATAATACATGTAAGATTATATAAAGTCTAATACAAATACATTCCCCATATTATATATCATATACATCACTGTGCTGTTTCTATGTTTAGATATATAATCGTACAAAATCTGTATACCTGGCGGTCGATAGGAACTAGAAGTGGACTCAAGAATACTATCCCTCAATAGCTCTCGCTCTACTGCTGATGCTTTGTAGAGAGATGTAAATAAAGGGGGTGAGCATACAACGCGCTCAGTAAGGAAATCAGGCAAGCAAGTAAATATCTACACTATCTACTCAAAATAGTGTTATGCCTTGAAAACATTATTTCCTCAACTCACTTTAAAAGCATATCTTTAAATATATATATATATATATATATATATATATATATATATATATATATATATACTTATACAGATTAAATCTCATGTACAGAAATCATGCTTTCTTTCTCAAATGTAGGCATGTAGTGCAAAACAATGCATCTTTATATAAATCATGCCTTTAGGTAAATCATGTCATGTATATTTAAATCAAAATAAATATGGCATTTAAATAATTCACATCACAAAATCGGAGTCCGACCCATCCCTTAGGTCTGTCCGCAAATTTAAATCAGTCAATCAATGTGATATATCATGTGAGACTCTGAGGTGAAATGCAAATAGTATCCTAGACTATGATCATATCCGACATGTGATCCCAAGCAACACAGATCTCGGTGTGCAGGGCATCACTGCTGCAACAGGAGGAGAGTCAGTCCATCACAACCGTCAGCTATATCCTCCTCAACTCCACAATAACACACGGTATAGTGTACTCCCATGCCACATGCACGGTACAAAGTACTCCTGTGGACCCTACATCACAGTCGGAGTGCCTGCTATAGGTCTTAGCCCTCAAACCATAGAATATCATACCACATCTCTAATACCCTCATGCGGCTATCCTCTCACATAATGTGACACTCAGTCACACAAGGATACGGGCATGGGTTTGTAACATGTATTATAGATCACATACAGTGCACGCCTTTGAGCGCGACTCACAGTCGACACTCCGCTTAAACACTGTTTCACATCACAAACTCAACTCTAGTGCGAGTAACCTCTAGAACCTAGGTCAATGCATAGTTCATGTATTTAAATCAAGTACGAGCAATAGCTCTAGTACTATGCTATGCATAATATCATCAAATCAAGTACGAGCAATAGCTCCAGTACTATGTCATGTATAAATCATGAAGAATCGAGTACGAGCAACGTTCTAGCACTCTGTCATGTATCTCATGAAAAATTCGAGTACGAGCTAATCGCTCCAGCACTCTGTCATGCATATATCATATAAAACTGAGTACGAGTAATAACTCCAATACTCTATCATGCATTTCATGGAAATATAGTACGAATCAAAATCCAGCACTAATATATGTGGAAAATATATGAAATCCAGTGCGAACTGTGCTCCAGCACGATTCATTTTCACAAAATATGATAGATGACTCTTTAAAAATGGATGTTTTACAAAACATCAAAATCAGCATTATAAAGTGTGCTTATTTCACATCAACCTTAAAATCATTAGCACATCTATTTATTCTCCTGCTAAACAGCAGTTCAACTCTCAAAATAGTGGTTTTCATGCTTTTTTCAACTTTTTACAACTTTTCACAAAAGTTGACTTTTTGACTAAGGGTAAAATCGTAATTTGTCACTATCGGGTCGCAATAATTATTATTCACTTTTTCTGACCCTCAGAATTTTTAAGTGAATGTAAAAGTAGACGAAAATACGTGCAAGTATCTCTAACTACTCACAAAAGTCCCTTACATGCAATCACTCGAGAATTTTCACTTTCTCTGCTCTGCTCGTTTCAGCAGTCCTATTTGCTCCTCCAATACTCTTTGGAGCTGCATATAACCATTTATCAGGTTAATTACACATTTCCTACTGTATTTCACATTAAATACAGTCTATTTCCCTTAATGGGCTTTAATAATCCTTAATGGGCCTAACTATGCCTTAAGCCCATTTTCATTTTACTATTCATTTTCGTTGGGCCTATTGGGTTTGTAGGGCCCACCAACTCTTATTGGGCTTGTCCTAGACCCATTACATCACATTGGGTCTCAAATATTTGGGCTTGGCCCATTGGGCCTCTCGGCCATATGCCATGGCTGAGAGCTATCCATGCTATCGGTTTCACCATGGCATGCCATTCATGCCTATTTGTCTAGCCAATTCACTTAGGCATTTTCACAAACACTTGGTTGGCAACATTCCTAAATATCATGTAGTTCATTTAGGCATTTTATCAAACACCTTGATTGCCAACTAATTACATGTATTAATTAATCAAATTGATTAATTCTAATTATACCATAATTATTAACACATGTTCATTAATCCATTTATGCCTTAAAATCATATGGACATAAATCAATGTCTCACCATTCACTCTCGGCCTAACCAACATCATAGTGATTTAATATGTTTCAATACTTAAAACATATACCAATATACTTAAAATCATTCATACATGAACATATATGAACTTAAAAACTAGAAAATATACCAATTATTGTGTTCACCCTTTAGCCGAATCTTTGGAGGCTCTCGGTTTGCACTCTATGGCTCCTTGATAGCCAATTCCAACCTATGTCACTTTCCTTTCAGTTTGGAACAACTTCCATGAAGGATGCAAGTTCCAATTATGCCTAATTCCTAGTGATTTCTAGTGAGAAAAAGTTTGGATAATATGTTTCAATGGTTTCTTCTTCTAGCCGAATTTGGTGTGATGAAGATGACAATGGTGTGGCTGAATTTATAAGTCACTTACTTAACCATTAAGCTTTACTTTTCAGTCATTAAGCTTGACTTTCCAAGCCATAGCCATGAGTCACCTAATGAGTCACCTTATGAGTCATGGTTAGCTTTAACTATGGTTAGATATTTATCTCATGGGCTTTCCATTTGGGCTTCTCGGTTTGGGCTTTCTTAATGGGCTTTCGGACTGAAATTTTTACTATATCTTGGGCCTTTAATTGTCTCAATATTTGGCCAATCAATTGGTCAAATAATTCGGTCTAAAGGACCTAAGAATTTCGATATACGTTTAGTATACCTTAATAGGCTTTAAATTTTCACCTTAGGCCCATTACGTTTTTAACCATTAAATTTAATCTAGAATCCTTCCGAATAAATTTTTCCTACTTTCGGGGATGATTATCTTGTATTCTGGTCAAGAATATTTTTCTCCAATTTCTTCTCCATACTTAGGTTAATTTTTAACCATGATTAGTCAATTATGGTAAAAGTCCACTTTCTTAACTATAGTTGACTTTTTCCTTAACCATTGATCAAGTTGACTTTTTCTCAAAATTTTGAAAGTGTCATATCTTATGTCTTACACTCTCGTCTTTATGTTTTAACCGTTCCCGGTGGATAATTTTACTCGAAACACCTTATTTCGCCAAAAAGGTCCATTTTACCCTTTTTAGCTTTTACTATTATTTTCTATGTTCGGGACTAAATCAAGCTGACTTTCCTTCATGAGCTCTCTATACTTTCTCATTTTAAATTCTTATTTTCAGTAAGAATGATTTAGATTTACTCGATTTAGCCTGTGACACTTATAGCTCACATTAGGCTTTTTATGTAACTTTTGTATGTTAAATCATTTCACTAACACTTTAAATCTAATAAATACTCTTCTTATGATTCAACTATAATAACGGAGTGTTCATACACATAAAAATCATAAGGTACAAGCTACATAAAATCTAGATCTGACATAAATTGATCCATAATCAAAAAAATTATCAAAAAATTAAAAAGATCTAAATTCAAATTAAGAAAATCCAAGACAATCTCGATTCCTAATCGTTGGTTTTAAAAATATAAAATAAATAATGAAAAAAAAAGAAAGGGTCGAAGGCTTCCTTATCTTTGTTACAGTGTCAAATTAAGTGTCCAATAATATTTCTCCCACATTCTACTGTGCTAATTATTTTATTTAAAAACAGCGATAATCTTTTTTGACAGCAAAGAGATCAAAAGCAACTTTTTAGATATTTATCTTTTATCTTTTATTTTTGGTTCATAATATTTATGTTTATCATATAATCTTATCTTAATCTAATTACTTGTCAGAATTTATTTATTTTTTATTTTCAGATTCCTGACTGATTCTTTTCCAAAATTAAAAGGATTAGAGTACTGTATTGAAAACTGTAGATGGAGTTGTTCCCTCACTGATTCTGATTCCTACGACATCGAGCTTAAGCAAACACTACCACTCAATTCTCAAAAATACGAGCTTGCCTGTCCTACGCCCCCACCCCGCCCCGCAGCTACTCCGGCTCTCTACTCTCTGGATTTCTGTATCTTTTTCTGCAATCAAGATTTTTTAAACCCTTTAATTGATTTTTAAACTCTTTAATAAAATTTAAAATTAAAGAAAAAATTGAAACATAAAATTAAATTGAAAAAACGATAAATTTAAAAATAAAATAAAACTTTTTAAAAATTTTATATTATTAAAAATTAATTTTAAAAAAATTTCTTTGATAAGTAAAATAATTAAGAGTTAATTTTAGAGAAATAAAAAATAATTAATAATTAATTTTAAATATCTTATATGTCATAAAAAAATTAATATAAACCTTCACATAACTTAACTCACCAAGTAAACTTTTATCCTATAAAATATATATATCTACACAATTTCAACTATTGAAAATTACAAAATAAAAGAAAAAAATTTTAATTAAAACGTGATTTTATGGGGTAATAACTGATAACAATATATTATTATTTATACGTCTGCCGTCACTTTCGTGGCGATCTGCGGAGCCGAAATACACGCGGCCTTTGCCTACTGGCTAAAGAGAGTTGGGATGCTGTGAACTCGACGTGGCAACGAAGCTACACGCACATTATTTTAAGGAAAGAAAATCGGACCCAAGAATAAAATTAAATTCCGTTAATTGAAGAAGCGGGGAATTCAGAAACATAAATGCTCCAGCCAGTAGGGAAGGTAAAATGAATTTGCGGAAAGCAAGAGAAAAGAAAAGGGGAAAGCAGGTGGTCGGGATCCGGCGAGTTTCGTCGGATTTCGCCCATTATCTTCGGAGCTTTGAAAGAAAACAGTATCAATCGTTTTTTTTTCGCAGAAATAGAAAGATATCGGAAAATGAAGGGAACTGGACCTCTTGTCGCGACTGTGCTCGCTGCTTCCACGGTGGCTCTCACTTCATCTTCATCCGCCGGACTCCGTGATGTTTCTTTTTCTCCTACCTCCTTCAATCAGGTATTTCTTTTAAAATTTTGAACTTTACTTATGTTTCGTTTCAAATTTTAAGTGAATGTTTCGGCTTCGCTTCGAACTATCTAACTGTTTCTCGTTTGCAATGTTCAATGAGTACTTTCTTTCTTTTTCTTTTAAAAAATTAAAAATATATTTCAATATGAAATTTTTACTGCTCAAATCTGTTAATTTGACCAACCTTGCTTTTGGATTTAGATTAGTTGATGTATTTGCTGCTTGAGTATCCTTCCTATTTTCGTTCTTTTGTTGGATTTAACTCTTAATTTCTCTTTATATTATTGGACTATGATTAATTATAAATGCTACTGTAACCAAAAAAAATATAAATGCTATTATCAAATACACTCTTAACAAAGGTTTTAAGCTTGGCAAACAGAACTAAAACAATTACACATATTTTTAAGAATATTAAAAAAAAATAAAAAAATACGGTTAATTATTTTAATCTTTCATGTCAAAGGTAATATATTGAATAATAATTTAATTATAATATCATTAATTTGTTAAAATTTAGATTATTATGTAATATATTATAAATAAAAATTTTAAGTTACACAAGTAAAGATAAAATTATAATTTATATTTTTAATAAAATATTAATTAATAAAAATAAATAAAATAAAATATGCGTTATTAATATTTTATAACTGATATTATAATTCTTAAAATTGCTTTTTGTAAGCTATGGATTAAAAAAAGTTTTTTTCACCAAAAAAAGTTTTTCTTATTTCTAGTTGTTGACATTGTATATTAATTGTTTAGATGGCAAAAAACGGTGCGTCGAGGAATTGTATGGCGCCAGAAAAGGAGAGATTCGCGCCACGATTTGATGGGTTGAGGTTCATAGAGACGTTGGTCACAGCTCATAGATAGGAAGACAAAATGCGCTCCGTTTTCTTTTTTTTGTTTCTTTAAACAATCGCGCTAATGATTGATTTCTATGGTGAAATTAGAAACTCAGATTTTTGCATTGTTATTATTATTATTATTATTTATGGTTTAAAAACCATGATATCTAGAAATAGAGCTTAGTTACTTTTTCAAGTGATAAAATACAAACCCCAAAATTTTGAGTCAGCAATTATGCATGCCTTGAGAGACGAGACTAAAAGTTTCATCTCTAAACATTCTCATTTGATTTGATTTCTTATTACTATTTCACAGGTACGTCATATGGGAAGCAAGATATACATATAGAATGATATGGATCAATTTATTATAAAATTAAGATGAATCAATATAAAAAATTGATTTTATTATGAATCGATAGTTCGTATAATGTGGTAATATATTTTGATATGTTAACATTAATGCACTATGATGCTTTTTTATAATGAAATTATTTAAAATTTAATTTAAATTTGATTTGATTCAATTAATTAAAAATATAATTTTAATAATTTTTTCATCAAAAAAACTTAATATTTACATATATTAACTTTAAAATATATATTTTTTAAAATTTTAATTAGTAAATTAAAATAGAAATATATAACAAATATTTAAAAATATATACTATTAATAATGAGTATGTTAATTATTTGAAAACAGTCATATTTTTTTATTTTAGTACATATTTACTAAATCCTATTAATATGTATTTTTTTTCTTTTTATTTTACATGTGTATGTAGATATTTATAATTAATTTTGAGAGTATTTATCTTATTTTACGATACAATACTCAATATTGATTTGTAAAAATAAAATTTCGATTCATAATATATACTTTAATTTAATAATTATGATAGGATATTAAAATCATAATCAAGCATTGTATGAGATTTGAGCTTGAGACCATGATCTCAGAGTTTCAATCACTAAACTAAGATTTCACTTAAAAATTCTATTATTAATTTCAAATACATAATTGTGGTATCCTTTTGTATGTGATTTAACTCTATATTTGGATTGGGGGTAGAAAAAGGAAAAGAATAAAGAGTTAAGTAAAGAAACGAAAGTTGAAAACTTTTTTTTTTTTTTGTTTATAAAAAAATTTTAACTAAGGAAAGAGAGAGAATGAACACCTTTTATTTAACATTAACTTAGTTTTCTAATAAGTTTAATACCCAAATATGTCATCAACGTTTACTAAAAAATGGAATTAAGCCCTTGATGTTTAATTGCATTGAAATAAGTCCTTTAAATTTTATTTTGAGCAATTTAAATCTTAACGTTTCAAAAAAACATAATTAAACTCATTTTCGTTAAATCCCAGAAATAACCGTTAGTTATGTATACGTGGCATGCTGACGTGGAATATTTGTGCCACGTGGATTGTTGACGTGGAAAATTTTTTTTCACGTGTACAAATATTGCTGACGTGGAATATTGACCCCAAAATATATATATTTTTGCTTAATATCCAAATATGCTCTCAACGTTTACCATAAAATAGAATTAAGCCATTAACGTTTAATTGCATGAAAATAAATTCCTTAAGTTTTATTTTGAGCAATTTAAACCTTAACGTTTCAAAAAAAACATAATTAAATCATTTTATGTTAAATCTCAGAAACAGTTGTTAGTCAGATATACGTGTTATACTGACGTGAAATATTTGTGCCACGTGGATTGTTGACGTGAAAATTTTTTTTCCACGTATACAAATATCGCTGTCGTGAAATATTGAGTCCCAAAATGTTTTTTTTTTCGAATATCCTTTTTCCCATAATTACATTTTTTTAATTTTAATTTTTTATTTTTTTGCACAAATTATTTTTTTTCATACTGTTATTTTTATTTTATAAAATTACATTTTTCCTCAAAATATATATATTTTTTTCAAAAATTACATTTTCTCTCAAAATGTATTTTTTTAAATTTCATTTTTCCAAAATTACAATTTGTTTAGACATCGCATTTTGTTCAAAGTTACATTTTTTTTTTTCAAAATTACAAGTTTTCTACTGAAAACACCCAAAAATTAATACAAAAATAAAATTGAGAGAAGAAAAATATATAATTATACAAAATAATTCATCCCGAATACAACAATAGAAGTAAAAGACAACTAACATATTCATTGCAACAAAATTAAGCTATAATAGCAACATATTCAGAGCAAAATCAAGTCTAAAACTATAGTTAATAACAATTACAAATCTAGATAATAAATTCAACATAAAAACAAGTTAATTGTGACTAACAAGTTGAAGTCGATACTGCCACAATTAGCCTTTTTTTATATTGAATTTATTATCCAGATTTGTAATTATTATTAACTGTAGTTTTAAGCTTAATTCTGCTATGAATATGTTGCTATTATAGTTTAATTTTGTTGCAATGAATATGTTAGTTGTCTTTTACTTCTATTGTTGTATTCGGGATGGATTATTTTGTACAGTTATATATTTTTCTTGTCTCAATTTTATTTTTGTATTAATTTTTGGGTGTTTTCAGTAGAAAACTTATAATTTTGGAAAAAATGTAACTTTGAACAAAATGCGATATCTAAACAAATTGTAATTTTGGAAAAATGAATTTTAAAAAATACATTTTAAGAGAAAATGTAATTTTTGAAAAAATATATATATTTTGAGGAAAAAATGTAATTTTATAAAATAAAAAAAAACAGTATGAAAAAAGTAATTTGTGCAAAAAAAATAAAAATTTAAAAAATGTAATTATGGGAAAAAGGAAATTCGAAAAAAAAAACATTTTGGGGCCCAATATTTCACGTCAGCGATATTTGTATACGTGAAAAAAAATTTTTCACGTGACACAAATATTTCATGTCAGTATGTCACATATATCTGACTAACGGCTGTTTCTGGGATTTAACAAAAAAATGATTTAATTATATTTTTTTGAAACGTTAATGTTTAAATTGCTCAAAATAAAACTTAAAGAACTTATTTCCATGCAATTAAACGTTGAGGGCTTAATTCTATTTTTTGGTAAACGTTGAGGGTATATTTGGATATTAAACAAAAATAAAATAAAATTTGGGCCCAATATTCTACGTCAGCAATTTTTGTACACGTGAAAATTTTTTTTCCATGTCAACAATCCACGTGGCACAAATATTCCACGTCAGCATGCCACGTATACATAACTAACGGCTGTTTCTGGGATTTAACGGAAATGAGTTTAATTATGTTTTTTTGAAACGTTAATGTTTAAAATACTCAAAATAAAACTTAAAGGACTTTATTTCCATGCAATCAAATGTCAAGGGCTTAATTTCATTTTTTGGTAAACGTTGAGGACATATTTGAGTATTAAGCCTTTTCTCTAATATCACTGTCTGGAGTAAACAGAAAGAAATGAAACTTGAAGAAAATTAACAGAAAAAATGTCAAATCTAACTTTATTATACTATAAAACATAAGACAAAAAGATTATAATTTTAATTTTCCAAACAAAAGGTACATGTATCTTTTCTTTTCTCTACCTTTTCTTTACTCTACATTCATTTCTTTTCCTTTCCTTTACTAGTGACTATTCAAACAGTATAATTGTCATACTTGGTTATGAGATTGTCACTCATATATCAAAATTGTGTATATAATTTCCTTGGCAATATGAAAATTGTTATGTTTCAATTCGTGTCAAATGTTACATATGAACTAAGTTTCTAATTTTTATCAAATTTATATATAATTTTGGACAAAATTTAGATAGCTTTTGATTTTTAATATCTTTTGGATATTATCTTTAAAAGTATTAAATTTACAAAAATTAAGAACATCAAAATTCCAACCTCTCTTGGGAAAAGGCCAAGATTTCTCTAATCTCTTCCATTCCACCTCGCACGCATTGCTGAATAAATCATCAACACTGAAAATTACCAATTACTACAAAGAGAAAAATGTTAGAAGCCACATGCAGCCTACTGGCTCCAATGCCACCACAAGTGGAGCAGAAATACAGCATTCCCATGGCTTCTACACCGTCAATTAATTGGATTATTAAATTATTTCAAGTCTTTCACGAAGAAGCAGACATTGTTGAGCCCACCGATACAAGAATTAGTCACCATCTGCGGTGTCGTTTTCCCTCCACTTGTACCAAATTCCTCTGTTCAACGTGAACAGAACAGAATAAAAGAGAAAAAATAAATAAAAATCTTCTTAAACTCACATTTCTAATGAGACTGAAAGCATGACCGCTAATTTCCTGCATATTCCAATCCGACTTTACACCTGGGAAGCTGATCTTGAGACGCTTAGACAGTAAGAGGACACTCAGCCATTCCCGTAAAGCCACGTGTGCTGGCACGGGCACCGATGCAATCAGTACAAATGGGTGGAGCATAGATGAAATTAAGTGACCACTTCAACAACTCCCTAGTCATAAGTTCCGAACCAAACTCAACGAAGTACGTTAAAAAAAGGATCTGGGATTCTTGAAATACTGGTGAGTTAGGCTAGCTTGCTTTCTATGCACAGATTTGCTTACAGATTCTGAGTGGTTCACTGAATCAGTAACGTAGAATTCTGTTTCTTTGATCATCGTACGAGACATTTTCGAGTTGTTGTAAGGTTTTTATTTTAAGCAATGAAAGTAAAAAATGTTGTCTTTTTTTTTTTTTTATTAAATGGTTTTTGGACTTGGGTTAAATTGTTCAGTTCATTCTCTTTTTCGTTCTGATCTCAGCTTTCTTACTGCTTGGAGTATCGGCAATGGCAACAATCACAGTTTCGCACTTTGTTTCAAGAATTTCACATGTCAACAGCCCTGGAGCAGAAACTAAGGCCAATCTGGCACAAATTGACATGAGGAATCTAGCCATGACTCACAACGGTTTGAGGTCTTTGAACAAGATAGATAGGTTGCAGATTAGAACCAATGCAAAGGCTGAGGCCAGGAAAGCTGTGAAAGAGGGAGACTGCACTGCAAATGACAAGCTTTCCGGGAAAATTATTTGCGGAACAGGGATGAACCTAGTCTTTGTGGGTGCCGAGGTTGCTCCATGGAGCAAAACTGGTGGACTTGGTGATGTCCTTGGTGGACTTCCTCCGGCAATGGCTGTAAGTTGAGATTTAAAGCAATAGTGCATTGAATCATAAATAAATTTTATATAGTATTTCGTTCCATACATAAATTTGGCTTTAATTTTGCTAGTGAAGTATGATATACTTAGCGCTATTGCTTATCATTGAATAGGCCAACGGACACCGCGTTATGACAGTGTCTCCTCGGTATGATCAGTACAAGGATGCATGGGACACGAGTGTATTAGTTGAGGTAAGCTGGTTTCTGATCCTGTTATATTCCGGAGAAATTATATATATATAATTATATACTTCAAATTCAATTTAAGAGAGTTATGTTTGGATTGTATTCTTAAAGATCAGCTCCTAATATGCAGATTAAAGTCGGGGACAAAATTGAGACTGTTCGGTTTTTCCACTGCTACAAACGTGGTGTTGATCGTGTCTTTGTTGATCACCCCATGTTCCTTGAGAAGGTTTGGAATTGTCATTTCCTTGATTTAGTGTTCCTGTTTAAATGATTCAATTAATTCTGTTTTCATTACCTGTTTTCTTTTATTCTTCTGTTTCATCATTTTCTGATGATTCAGGTATGGGGCAAAACGGGATCAAAAATCTATGGCCCCAGGGCTGGTGTGGACTACAAAGACAATCAATTGCGGTTCAGCTTGTTATGCCAGGTAAAAATTGTACTGGTTCTGATCCAGACTATGATACATATCTTTCAAATTATAGTCATAAAATAATAATTAAAAAAAAAAAAAAACAGAATTCCTCTGTAGCTGCAAGAATTATAAAATGTTGAACCATAGTTTATCACTTCCTGTGTGTTTTTTTGGGGCCAGTGGGCTGTCAGTTAAAGCTTTGATATTTAGCCGTGGAACAGTGAATAAAAACAAGCTCATAAACTTTTTGGTTTGTGTTCTTGTGTTGGACTTCCAAAAGGCATCCAGTATTAAATGTTTTATGTGTATAAACTAAGGCAAATCAGATAGTACTGCTCTACAAATTGTACTGTTGCTTGTTGGACAATAACTATGGTAACTGAAATTTTACTTGGGTTCATAAATTGTGAAAAACAGTCCAATTACATGTTAATGCTCTTCTTACTAATGGTTCGTGATTTCTAATTATGCCCTTCTGGTTAATCAAACTCAAAGTTGTACTTCTATGTCCCCATTTTATCATCAATTTAATTTAGTATTAACTTTTTGTTTGCAGGCTGCTCTGGAGGCACCCAGGGTTCTGAATTTAAATAGCAGCAAATCTTTCTCAGGACCATATGGTATGGACTTTTCCTCTTTAGTCCTAGCCGTGAAAGTTCAACTCTTTTTTCATGAAATGATTTGGGCTGATGTGCTTCACCTTCTTCTGCAGGGGAAGATGTTGTCTTTATTGCAAATGATTGGCACACTGCTCTTCTTCCATGCTATTTGGAAACCATGTACCAGTCAAGGGGCATCTACATGAATGCCAAGGTATGTTTGGTGGCTTCTTGTTGAAGTGAATCAGGGTTGTTGCTAATTTTGCATGCACAACATTGAAACGTATATTGTTCTTGGTAAATATGGCAGGTTGCATTTTGCATCCACAACATAGCCTATCAGGGAAGATTTGCCTTTGCAGATTTCTCACTTCTCAATTTGCCTGATCGGTTCAAGAGTTCTTTTGACTTCTTTGATGGGTATGAAACCATTAGTGCCGCTGATGTTTTTTCCTCTTACTAGGAATCTATGCTCGTTACTGTTTTGATGAATTATTTTTTTGGCCGAGGACTTAAAAGTTTTGGATTGTCAGGTATAACAAGCCTGTCAAGGGAAGGAAAATTAATTGGATGAAGGCTGGAATTTTGGAATCGGATAGAGTCTTGACTGTAAGCCCATACTATGCCAAGGAGCTCATATCTGGCGAAGACAAAGGTGTTGAACTTGATAACATCATTCGTAAAACTGGCATCACGGGCATTGTGAATGGCATGGATGTTCAAGAATGGAATCCGGCCACTGACAAATACATCGGTGTCAATTATGATGCAACAACTGTAAGTGCTTTCTATAACTTCCAATTTCTTGGTTGTTTGTGGTATTAGAAGACATGTTTTATAATAAGTGCCATTGCAGGTAATGGATGCAAAGCCAATATTAAAGGAAGCTCTTCAAGCAGAAGTTGGGTTGCCTTGTGACAGGGATGTTCCAGTGATTGGCTTCATTGGTAGGCTAGAGGAGCAGAAAGGTTCAGATATTTTGGCAGCAGCTATTCCAGAATTCATTGGAGAAAATTGTCAGATTGTAGTCCTTGTTAGTATTAGAGTTTAAAAATGCTTCCTGCCTTCTGTGGTTGTTACCGTTGCTTCAATGAGTATAGTATTAATAATGGGATCCATTTTCGTGTCAGGGAACTGGCAAAAAGGTCATGGAGAAACAGATTGAGCAGCTAGAGATCCAATATCCTGAAAAGGCCAGAGGAGTAACCAAATTCAATATTCCATTGGCTCATATGATTATTGCTGGTGCTGATTACGTTTTGATCCCTAGTAGATTTGAACCATGTGGTCTCATTCAGCTGCATGCAATGCGATATGGAACAGTAAATGCTTTTGATCATTCTTTATGCAACCAACTGATTCAACTTCATGAATTCGCATAAGCACTAGGCTATGTTAATGTCACTCTTATGTTACTGAATCTATTAACCTTAGACGCTATTTATCTGAGCTACAGGTGCCAATAGTTGCCTCTACTGGTGGACTCGTTGACACTGTCAAGGAAGGATTCACGGGGTTCCAAATGGGAGACTTCAACGTTGACGTAAGTAGTAAAAATGATTGTCTTGGGGTGAAGTCTAATGAATGACTTATTCATCTTTTTTTGTTCTACCTATCATGGGAAGATCATTCATCTCTATGGGGTGTTTTTGCAGTGTGATGCTGTGGATAGAAGTGATGTAGATAAGGTGGCAACAACTGTCAAGAGAGCTCTTGCAACGTATGGCACTGAAGCCCTGAAAGAAATGATCCAGAATTGTATGGCATTAGATCTTTCATGGAAGGTTAGTACCTCATTGAGCTTTAGGAAGCTTGTCAAGCTTGCGATCTTGCACCAAATTACGAGCTTTACGAAGAACGAATTCGGATTAAATGTTTCTGTAAATTTGTCGATTTATGCAGGGACCATCAAAGCTGTGGGAGATGTTGTTGTTGAGCCTAGAAGTCGCTGGCAGTGAACCTGGTATTGAAGGAAAGGAGACTGCTCCTCTTGCCAAGGAAAATGTAGCCACTCCCTGAATATGACTACTTCAGTTCAGTAAGCAAATACTAAACTAAGTACTGTCTTATCTTATTTCAACTGTCGACTGCCATTCGCATATCCGGTGGAAAACTCTCCAGCCCTGCAGTCAATGCTATTTTCAGGGTGAAAAGCTAGGAGATTGTGTAAAAGATAATAAAAGCTAGCGGGTGTTGTTGATGTTCTCAAGACTATACTTCTAATTAAGGTGGCTTTTTTATGTGAATGATTGGATCGTATTTGAGCTTAATATTAAATTAGTGCACTGCTTTGGCATTTGCAATGCCCCATCCTTTGCAGAAAATGCAGAGCAGTAGAAACCGTAAGTGCTATAAAGAGTTCAAGATGGTAATGGGTTAATGGCCTAATGGGGACTAATGGTATTATCAATGGTAGTTCATAGTAGTATATCATTTATTACCATGTGTGTAGCAAAGTAATAGTTGAATGCAACAATTTTTTATTTTAAATTTTAATTTAATGGAAAAGATAATCTAATACAAGTTATTATGAGAATGAATTAGTTTTAATTTAATTGAAAAGATATTAATTAACTTGACTCGATTTGAGTTAATTTTAAAATGAACAACCTAATAATAAGTTTAAAACCGGAAATGCTTAAACTTGACCAACATTTGAATTGAATCCCAACATTTTTTAAGAGAAATTTTAAATACAATCTTTGTTTTGCTATTTACAACTCATTACTAAAATTTAATCTCTAAAATAAATTTCTCCTTACAACCTTCATAATTTAAATTAAATTTCTGTTTTACCCTTCCTAAAAACTTTGCCATTTTATTCCGCTATCACTTCCAACTATAATCTCTAAACTCAAAACTTTCCAAATTTGCTTATTCCTAAATTCACCAAAATTTGTCAAAATCATATACTATGACATCACATTTCTTCTCTTACAAGTGTTACATTTATTTTTTTCTTTTTTAAAAAAATTAGAATAATAACTTTTTTTTTTTATAATAATCAACATCTTCATCCGTTTTTTGTTATGAGACTATTGATGTTTGGGCGAAGTAGTATTCAGATAAAATTCTTTCAATAGTGACGATTTTAACTAGAGCTGGCAAAAGTTGGCCCGAGCCTGAAA
Organism: Firmiana major; assembly: GCA_033439115.1. NCBI lineage: Eukaryota > Viridiplantae > Streptophyta > Magnoliopsida > Malvales > Malvaceae > Firmiana > Firmiana major. Next base: position 86,189,226 of record CM065897.1, read on the forward strand.
ACCCGCCCGAGCCCGCCCGAGATCGAACTCGAGACCGGACCGAATTGACCAAAAAGTCAAAGGCTCGAGCCCGAGAAAAGCCCGACCCGAAAAAGCCCGAGCCCGATACGACCCGAACCTGAAATCGGTCCGATCCAAAACCCGAAAAAGCCCGAATTTATAACCCGAGAAAGCCCGAATTATAATTATATTATTATTATATTAATAAATAAATAAATAAATAAATAATAATACATTTTTTTAATTAAAATTTATAAAATTTTAAAACAATCATTATTTATTTATTACATAATTATATCAATAATTTATTATCAACCAAATAAATATTAAATATTTACATTCAATTATTAAATAAAATTATTTTAAAACACAATATAATATTCAATATCAAATAATTTTCAATATTATGCTTATTATATTTGTAATAATTAATAATAAATATATTATTAAATATAACATTTGATTTTATAATAAAAACAATTATTATACTATTTTATTATATTTATTTTATATTAAAATTTTAATTTTAATACAATAATAAATCAAATATATATAAATCATTATATAATTGTAACATTTATTTAAATTTGATATTTCATATAAAACATTGAATACATTATTAACAAAATTAGAATTTAAATTCTGACTCCTATAACTCGTAAATAGAAAAATAGTAATTTGTTTTTTAAATGGTGATTATACTAAAAATAAGAATTGAAAGTTAAAAAAAAGGATCATACCCTTTTAAAAGTTGTAATAACTTTTTCACTGAAAAAAAGATTCAGACTCAACTATGACATGTTTGCATCCAAATTTTCATGTCATTAACAAGTCAATGATTGTTATGTTCTAAATTAGTCCAATATAGTAAAAAACAAACCAGTAAAGAAAATATCAAACACATAAAGTTATGACATGCAACATTACAAGAACAACAAAATAGAAAACATACAATCATTCTCATACACAGCCACCTAGTCATGGAGAAACAAATCCCTAGTTATATATTGCATGATGAACAAAACAGGAAAATACGATCATTCCATTCAATACTAGCGGCTTGATGAATAACATACTCGAAAAAATTGTAAATGCAGGAAGTAACTAAACTCTCCAAGAGCGACACTATCTTCAAATAAGATTAATGAGGCAATGATCAATCATAATTACTCTTAATAAAAAAATTTAATTTTTTAACAATATAAATAGTAAGAAATAAAATATCAACATACGTTACAATTAGAATTCTTTATCCTCATCTATAAACCAACTAGTTCAATTTAATCAAACTTTCCCTCCAAATCTCATTGTTTCATCTTCTTCATCTAATAAAATATATAAAAATAATCATATAAGAATTCAAATAATAAAAAATTAATAAAATAATAATGACACTAAAATCTTACCATTTTTATTTATATCATATCCATACAGCCAATTACGAGTGGTAATCAAAATTTCTGCATTATGTGTTATGAGACAATTTCTTCATTTGTTGATAACTCTACCACCCATACTAAATGCTGATTCAGATGCAACTGTGGTAATTGGAATACTCAATATATCCTTAGCCATAAGTGAAAGTACAGGGTATCGAAATTGATTTTTCTTCCAATAATCAAGAACATCAATTTGAATCTCATAATATTCTCTTGGTTCATTCAAATATACATTTAACTCTGATCTATATAAAAGAGATTCAGAATTGAAGTTTCTAAATCCCTATAATAACAAAATAAGTTCATATATGAAATTATAATAACAAATGTAAATTAAAACTCAAAAAAGAATTACTTAATATAAAAAAATAATAATTTAATAAGTTACTAAAGCAATTTATATTAAACTTTGAACAAAAAATTTATGTAAATATGTTATCAAATTAACAATAAATATTTATATCTTTCAAATTTTATTTCTAGCTAGGAAATTTAAGTTTTTGCTATGTCTTGTCTTTTGTATAAATTTTATTACTAAATTATATAATTTTGTTTCCTCTTTAATTCATATTTCATCCTTTTAATTATATTTTGTCTTATAATCATTATGATTAAATTATATCAGCTTTTTAGTTTACCTATTTTATTTAAACTTCTATATTATATTTAATAATTTTTCCAAACTTAAACTAATTGCATCTATCAATTGAGAATTTAGCTACAATTATAGAACTTTAATTAGGTATAATTTCAACGAATTGATAACAATTAATTAGGTATAATTTTGTTAAGCATATATGATTATTTATTTATTTGCCTACTTTATCGGTTCATATCTATACCAGTCCACTAAAATAATATTAGTAGATATTTTTTCTTGTGCATTTTGCAACGTGACGATCAAGACAAACATGCATCATTACTTGATTGTGCAAAAATAATTATTTTAAGTTAATTTTTTTATTTAAATTATGTAACTAATTTATTAAAAATTAAAAATTTGTTATACTTATATATGATAACTAATTAGTAAATATTTATTTTAATAATTATTTTGATAATAAATATTATTTTTTTAACCATGTTATTATATAATATGATAATTCTGTTTGAAAATTATTAAATTAATTATATATATACATTAACGTGCAATATTTATTTTATTCCATTTTATACAATAATTTAATAATTTATCATGAAATCATATCTTTTTTTTTCTTATTCTTTGAAAACCTATCAACAATTTCAATTATTCTATAGATAGATTATATTTGTAGTGCAGTTAGATTTTTTATACTCTTCAATTTTTCTTGGCCAAGGCCAAAAAAATAAGCAAAACATTTATTTTGAAAAGAAGTGAAGAAGATAACATCTAGAAGTTGGAGGAAATATGTAAAACTAAAAACAAACTAACAGAGGAAATAAAAAAATTATTATGAAACTTTTATTAACCTAATTTTAGTGACTTCTGTTTAAAATTTAAAAATTTATTATTTTAATCATAATTATCTACTTTAATTTCATAATTATTTATATTATGCTTTTTTTAAAGCTCACAAAGTTTTTTTGTATAAATATATTTTTTTAGTGTATTATATCAACTACAAAATATCAATCATATGGTAATGTATAATTGTATATGATATAATTATATCAAATATTAACAATATATAATTTTTTTAATATAATGTTCTAAATTTTTAATGAGACATTTGATTAATTAATGTAAACGATTATATTTAATGCAATAATATTAATTATGATTTATGTACAAATAAAAAACAAATTAAAAATAAAATAGAGCTAATTAATTGATCATTTATTCATATTAAGCATTTTTTTGGTAAATGATAATATTAATTGGTACTTTTCTTCCTATAATATCTATATGTAATATTTTCTTTTTCTTTTAATGAATATAATTATATCTACTATTTTATAATAAATATTGTAAGAAATTAAAAAAGAGTAAATTATTTTTGTTAAATAATAAATATTAAAATATAGAAATTTGTTTTTATATAAATATTTATTAAAATATAAAATCATATAAAAATTAAATTAATTATCGCATTCAAATTTTTTTTAAAAAAATTATAATTAATAATATTTTAAAATATTTCAAGCCGGCCCGCTAAACCCGCCCGACTAGAATCGAAACCGAACCCGAAAAAGCCCGAAATCGAAAAAACCCGTACCCGAAAAAATTCAAGTCCGCCCGTTTGCCACCTCTAATTTTAACATTCAAATTTTATCTAAATGTTACTTTTTTTTTTCAACAACAATTAATAAAAAGAAAAGAACATACCTTCACTGTTTTTAGTTTATTCTTTTATGAAATTGAAAATTTGATTAATAAGATTGCATGTGAATACATTGGAAAAGGAATGGGCCCATCAGCTTAGCTGGCCCATAGACAAAACAAATAACAAAAAAGGTTACTTAAAAAACAATACTTTCGAAAAATGAAAGTGAATAAAGGGTGACAACAATGGAGAGTGCATGTACACGGACTAATAAACTTGAACACATTCAGACAACGGCTGAGATCAGCCCATCAGGGACGATTAAGGTGGGGCCACCGAAAGCCTCCCATCACTTTCCTTTGCATAGATGCCACGTATCTGATGCTGTTTCTTTGTCGTCTTCTTAGCTATCACTCTGAAAGCTAACCGCACTCAATAAAAAATGCTACAGCTATTTATCTCCTAATCGAATTTTTAGTAAATAAAAAATAAAAAAGTGAAAGCCGTCTGACCCATGTGAAGATTGTCGGAGAAGTAACCTTTGGCCCACAAAAACGACATAATAATAATCTCTCATCAATATTTAACCGACGATAAAGAACTAATCTCCGTCGTCAAAAATATCTTAAACAACACTCAATAATAATCGCCGCCTCTAAGAATCTCGTCGCCTATTATTATGTATTTATATGTCAATATCAAGCTCTCACAATCCCGGCGCGGACTCTGACAACCAGCGCTAAAAGAGAAGACGTCCTTAGTAGTTAGTAGCCCTTCTCTTAATCTTTTCTTTTCTATTTTTTCATTTGCGAAGCTAAGCCCGCATTGCTTTCGAGGTTTGCGTGTCCATAGAGCCCAATTGTGTGTGTGTGTGAGTGTGAGAGAGAGTGAGTGTGCGAGGACTCACTCTCGCTCACTCACTGCTTTACTATTCTTATCAATATTCGTTGCTAGCCCGTTACAGTTGTCGTTCTAATCTTGTGGGAAGGAGAAAAAAAATCTTGAGAAATTCTTATTTGGTTGTTTTGTTCAACGCTTTTGGCGACCGAATTTGCGTGTCCATTGACAGCTGTGTTAAGACAAGAAATAGTGCTTCTAAGCTATATTGCATTTACATACTCAACTCACTTTACCTACTGCTCTGTTCTTATGGAGTTCCCAAGATTCTTCTGCTGTGCTTCAATTATTCTTTCAATTTCAGGTACTGGGTAACTAATTCTCTTGTTTTATCTATGAGGAATGAATTGTTATGAATGAATTTACTAATTTTTTTTGGGGCTTATTGCAGCTTATTTGTTTCCAATTATGGTCAATTCAGTTGGGATCAACTATGGGCAAATAGCAGACAATCTTCCACCCCCTGAAGACGTAGTGCCACTAGTAAAATCAATTGGAGCAACCAAAGTTAAACTCTACGACGCAGATCCAAAAGTCCTTAGCGCATTTGCAAACACCGGCGTCGAATTCATCGTTGGTTTAGGCAACGAGTACTTGGACAATATGCGAGATCCGGCCAAAGCCCAAGCTTGGGTCAAGCAAAACGTGCAAGTCCATTTACCTGCCACAAAAATCACCTGCATCTTTGTCGGAAACGAGATTCTCACATTCAACGACACTTCTCTCTCGGACAACCTTCTGCCGGCAATGCAAAGCGTCCATACTGCGCTGGTTAACCTCGGACTCGACAAACAAGTGACTGTGACGACTGCACATTCCTTAGCCATTCTCGAAACCTCGTATCCGCCTTCAGCTGGAGCATTCCGTGAAGATCTGATCGATTGTTTGAGCGAAACTCTGAGTTTTCATCAAAAAACTGGATCTCCTTTTTTGATTAATGCGTATCCGTATTTTGCTTATAAGGGAAATCCCAAGAGTGTTCCGTTGGATTTTGTTCTTTTTCAGGCAAACCAAGGAGTTGTCGATCCAGCGACGAATTTGCATTACGATAACATGCTATACGCTCAAATCGACGCCGTTTACTCTGCTTTAGCTTCGTTAGGTTACAAGAAGCTCCCAGTTCATATATCGGAAACTGGGTGGCCTTCAAAGGGAGATGAAGACGAGGCGGGAGCTACACCCGATAATGCCAAGAAATACAATGGAAATTTGATTAAATTGATGTCCAAAAAAACAGGGACTCCAATGAGGCCGAATTCGGATCTTAATATTTATGTTTTCGCTTTGTTTAATGAGAATATGAAACCAGGTCCCACTTCAGAGAGAAATTACGGGTTGTTTAAGCCTGATGGAACACCGGCTTATGCTCTCGGTATAAGTACTAGCAACGCCTTCGGAAGTAATACGACTACCGGTGGAAGTATTGGGAATGCAGTGCCGACGCCATCTTCTCCGACGAGTTCTTCCACTGGATATTTGTCTATTTCTTCCGCAACGGTAAGTTTTGGTAAAGTTCGGAGTCTTAACATTTTTACTGTTCAATCCCCACTTATCATTGCGGATATTCCGTTTAAATTGCACGCTATTGCATTGAATTCTGTTTGGCTATGATAATGACAAACTATGAGACCGTGACATTAACGGTTTTTCAACGTTTTGGTTGAAAGCAGGAAAGATATCAATTCGTCCCGCATGTGCTGCTGGCGTCACTGTTGTTGATTAAAACGTTGGTGTAGACGAATTCAAAGCTCTTTTTATCAGATTTAATGGAAAAAAGAAAAAAAGCAACGGAGATTAGAGAGGGAGATAGATATAAAGAGAATAAAAGAAGCAGCATCATTGTTAGGGAAAGGTAAATTCTGTTTCTTTGCTCCTACGCCAACAGTATTATTATAGGGAATATCATCAACTTTACCCTTGACCGTCGTGTCGTCCCCGAAAAAACAGAATCAAACGTGAGACCTACTCTTTCAACTTTATATTTTTGGTTGATGAACATTATTATTTGGGCAATTGGACGATGGTTTGGTGGCTTTCCAACATGATTTGGGTTAGCTTGCTTTTGATCTTTTCAGTTGGCACTCAAGTGTCACTTTTTTTTTTTTTTTTTATTGGCAGGGTGTCAGGTTTGGTGATCGAGAGACTTCGGTAGAGAGGGGCCGCACTTAATACACTAGGTTTAGATGATGATTGTTAGTTTGCTACATTATTGTTTTTTCTTATCTCCCTTCTGGTTGTAGTGACAAGGATTGTACTATTATTCAGTTTTTTTTTTTTTTTATATATATATATAATATCGATTTAGCATTGATCTAACCAACAACCCGATTCCTATCATTACAACAGAGTTGAGAGAAGAAACAGTAGTAGATGGGGAAAAGACAAGGAGATTAAGCGGTCTTTGTCACTTGGGTCGTTCTTTGATTATACGACTATAGTATTTTTTCTGTCATTGAAATTTGGACGAAAATTGGTAGAGATTTAATCTTGATGGCTAAATGGTTCACTAAGAATAAGATTCCAGATAACTTGTCTCCCCATCGAATCTTTTCTTCCTTTACAAGACAGAATTCCCAGACAGAAAAAAAAAGAATGGCAAGGGAAGAGATTCCTTTGGGTACTCGATTCTAAAATCTTTTAAGATTTACTTGTATTGCTAAACATTAATAATGTCAGATGACTTAGAGACTTTGTTAAAGATTAAATCATCTTCGAAACAGAGACTTATGTAGAAAAAGGAAAACGATAGATGGCTATTGGCTGTGCTCTCACTTGCTCATAATAATACAAATAAAGCACCTATACGCAAACCTAGTACTCAGACCAAAATTTCATTAAAAAAAAAAAATTAAATAAATAATTGAACTAATATTAGTCCGCACCTTTGAATTGTGTTCACCCTTTCGCTGTGAGTTGGTCCACTGCTAGGGTCATCTATCTTCTGTAACATGAGGGCCTGCTCGGCCCTGCTCAGCTATAACTAAATCATCAGTTCATCACATAGTATAACAGTGATTGTCACAGGTGAGCCCAGCCTAACCTCGAATGGAGGCAGCTCCAGAAGCAATAGTTTCGCAAAATGCATTTAGTCAGGGCCTTAGGAGAAGGAATGACTATGCGATGTCTCTCCTGCCTCCACCTTGGATTCAGTTCTAACTCTCTTATAGAACAACAGATAAGCAGCTGGGGTCTTGATGTCAGATTCATTGACCGGAGAAACATGACTATCATCGAAATGATACCATCTATTCTCATCAATCAACTGCAAAAGTGATAAAGCAAAGCATCTTAGATATGAATTGAATCAGTATCTCACATGAAAGGCAATTCTAAAGAAGCATTAACTCATCCATGATATTGGAGATGGTCACAAGTTAATAAATTATGAGTAAGGTATTATCCATCAGAGATGGTTATTGGGATAGACTAATGTCATAATTCGAATAAGAAAAGTACTAATCAGCTAGATTTTGACTTTACCTTAGCATAGGCAGTGTAGTGGCCACCTCCAAGACCACCATAATGGTTGCTGATGGCATATAGCTCATATACATAACATTGCCCATCTTTGTTCATGACATATTTGCTCAAATCAAGATTGTGAATTGGGAAATTCACAAAAGTGTCAATCTTGTTTTTTAGGTATCTGCCATAAGTGAAGCGTTTCAAGTGAAAAACAATAATCTCAGGTAGCATCCACAAGTCTAGCTTCTTTATAGCTTGCCTATGTTCCTTGCAACAAGGACAATACCTGCATTAATAATTTAAGACGTATAATTACGGCATCAATATTGCTTACAGCAAAGTGAGAATCCGCAACTTTAACATCAGAAATCCATTTAAATGCATTTTAAGCACTTACCACATGTCATCAGGCCCTAGAGGTTCTTCCATCAAGAAAGCATCCAAACATGAAGATAGAGAGATGGCTTCCTGCCGGGTCTTTTTTGCTGCAAAACCTGCTTTATGAACCTCCGGGATGTCCTTCAAGTAGCTAGCATCATATAACTCGTCTTCTTTTTCAGTCCAATCTAGCACAACCCTTAAGATTTTCCCAGATTCAAAGAGGGTATCCTTCTTAAAAGCCTTGAAGTTCATCACCTTATCATCAGTCAAAAGGAGCTGAAGAGATAAGTCTGTGCTTGATGTACTCTCAAGTTCTGCGTTTTCAACTGACTGAGCATCAGAACTGCTGCATTGTTCATCAAGATCATCGGAGATAAAGCCATTTTCCTTGCCAATATGATCGTTAGCTAAAGAATACATTCTTCTGAAAGGTGACAGTACTTTAGAAACAGCGGTTTCAATATCAGCTCCACTTGGTTGGTCTTCTCCCAAATAAGTAACCAGTGGAGTTCCAAAAAGCTCCGTGCCACTCTTAAGATAATCTGTTGTGGATCTGTAAAGCCCGATATATTGGTTCAAAATCTTAACCAAAGAAGAAGAAAGCTTATTCAACAAATTCATATGCGACTTTCTCCCTCCCTAAAAAAAATTGAGTAAAAAAACAGGAAGAAATATCCATCCCCCTCCCCCTTCTCTCTCTCTCTCTCTCTCTCTCTGCTTATTAACAGATTGATATGAGACTACTTCCTCCCTCCCCGCAAAAACTTAAGCCAAAGAAGTCCATTCCTCAGTTCCTAGTACACTGCAAAAGTCTTTAACCCTTCTGCAGATTTTCTTAACCAAATTCTTGCCACATGGTGTGCACAATCAATGGATGAACTGTGTGGACAGAGATGGTTGCTATTTTAAAAAAACAAAAAGAAAAATCAAAAGACAATTGCAATGATAGATGAAACTATGGACCCTTAGTTTTCCAAAATTTCAAAGTGTCTGTAGATAGCAAATCCATTTAAAACAATATAATTTGCTTGAGTAAAATATCAGTAGCAGAGAGAAAAAGGAAGTAAACTTACTTTTCCTGCCATCGATGAAAAATTACTAACTTAGTTTTCCCCATCCCTTTTTTTTTAAACCGGAAGGCCACAATATGTTCATCATCCTTTACCGAAACCAATGGCTCCAAAGGCATCTCCAAATATCGGTAAATCTTGTTTCCATAGATCTGATATAGAAGTTCTACTACTTCAGCCAATCAAGGTAATCTACAACTTAGACAGCTAAAAACAAATCAACAATCGATTCAAGATAAGTTTACCTCTGCAAGTACAAGGCTCTCATCACTCTTCAAGCAACATGCACTACCTAATGCCAAAAGGAGGTCCTTGCAGAAACCATTTTTGAGCACAGAGACGGTATATGGCATTGGAAGACCACTTCCGTCACCATAAAACACTGTCACTGTCATTGTCCTAGTGATAGTTGAAGGTAGTGGCAATGATAGATACATGAAGGGGTCAAAAGTAATTGAAATTTTGCTGCAAACTGGGCAAACCAGTGTTGACTTATATTGACCCTGAGAGGCAAGAGCATCATCAACAACATTCTAATTGTTAGTAACACGGGGGAAAATCAGCCTAAGATCCAGGCTAAGAAACTTGAAGTTGCATATTATTGACATACAAGATGAATGAGAACAATTACATAAGCTTAGGACATATTAAACATGGAACCACAAAAGCACTAAGCACCTATAGTTTGAGAAATGCCCAAATCATAAAGAATGAAAAAGCTATAGAATAACAAAAATACAAAAAGGCACTTATTTTTACGCTCAGAAAAAAATTAATTGATCATGAAACTATTTAGAGTGGCACTCACAATGAATCTTAGATGAGTAATTATATTTGCCATGTAATAAAATTCCAATACTACTCTTATCTCTAAATTTAAAGATGACTATCACATGCAGCTCTAAATCAAAACATGCAAACAAAATAAGAAAATTTCTCACTTGGCAAACATCCACAATCACTGAATCATTCCGGGCCTTATGATTTTTCCAACACTCAGCTGCAACTTCCTCATCAGGACGACCATCTGAATCCTTCATTTCAATATAAGGTTTTTGTTTGACTCGATTCAAGTCTTCATGCAGCCCGTCCAGTAAGAAAGCCAAGAGTTCCTAAAGAAAAGATGCTCCATTATTAGAGAAAGCATAAATATGATAAAAAAATTGATCCACCCCTTAATAGTTATAACCCATAGATACCATTTAAACAACATTCTAAGCCATTCTTAAAGCTGCTTTTAAAGAATAATGAAAAAGGTCCATGCTAAGCCTTAGAATAAAAAATAATGTCCAAGATTAAAGCTTAGGATCCTTCAAACATGCATTACGCTATTATTACAGAGGTGTATCCCTTGTCTTCCATACTGCACCATCACTAGAATTTTGAGAACATGCAACAGTTTGCTAGACAATCATACAATCACTAACTGCACTTTCCTTCATAGGAGTAACTTAGAAGTATCAAAATTGTATCCTATTCGCTAAACTATCATACAACCACTCTTTCCAACTTAATATCGATATGGAAAACATACTCTAAAACAAATACTGCCCTACTAATTTATACAAGTTACCCCAATTGCCAATATTGCATAAGAACAGAGTATTCAGACAACAAAAGATACTTACCTGAGAATCGTGCTGGTTATAACCACTAAACTGTGGTGCAAACCGAGCAAGTTTTCCTTTAAATGCTCGTGGAGCAATTGCAGTTCGGCCTGAGGACCATGATTTTCGTAACAACTCACCAAATGCAAGTGCAACCTCCCCCTGCTCAAGTAAAACTTATGTTAGAGATTTTGTGGGGTGCTCGAGAACAGGTGTCAAAATTGTAGAAATGAAAATTTCACATTAAACTACCCAAAAAAAAGAAGGAAAAGTACAGCTTACATGCATTCCCAAAGGATTTTCTGTGTTGATCTCATTACTGTAATCTTTCAAGAAATACTCAACAAGAGGAGGTGTGTGCACTAAACATTGAAGAGCACTATTCATAAAACAAGTATTTCCTAAGTTCTGTAATCCAGCCAAACCCCCATTCTCTCCTTTTTTAACAGAGTTATAGGCATCAAAACCATCATCCGTATCTGCCAATCCTGAGCTTAAGGAACTTCCTGGATACAGATTTGATCTGTAACCCGAGGATTGACCATTGGACAAGGTTGGCCCTCCAGCAATTGTCAAGGATGATCTTGAAGGTTCCAAGGAAACCAAAGCTAGTTCATTTCCTGCAGAATCCATGCCAAATCCTGAAGAATGACTTCCATCAACTTGCTCCAGAAGAATCTGTAAAGTTTCATCAAACATGCAGGTGAATTAAAACCAATTAAAATGGAAACAGGAAAGGGCAAACAAAAAGATACTCACATCTTGATCCATCTGCAAGTTTGATTCCTCTAGGCTTTTGTTTGAAACAAACAACTGGGCATGCTTTCTCTTGTTGAAGTAATCCCAAATGTGAGCCTAGCAATATATAATGAATCAAAATACATAATTCAAGTGACTTAAAGCAAACAAATTTTCTTCTAAAACAACTACATTAAGGAAAATATACTTAAAAAAATAATATAATCACCTTATCCTGCTCTATTCCTCTAAGAGCACAGACCTTCTGGAAAAGCTCACTAACAGAAGCCTAAACATGCCATCCAACCAAAAGAATAGAAGTGAGGAAAAAGGGTGGTTAGAACCTGCATGGTCTACAACAAAAATGCATATTATCTAAAGACCTGAAAATAAAACTTTAGAAACCAAAAAGCAATTCCAAAGCACTTTAACAATTGTTTGGAATTGGAATGATTTCCAGTTTCGCCTTAGATTTAAAAACTTAGATTGAACATACATCGATAGTAGAAGCCCGTGTTAACAATATAATTTTATCACCATTATCTTCCATTTGGCCTGAGCAATATAACAAAAAAAAGGGCAAACCCTCAACTCATGCAGATCAAAAGGCATACCTTTCTGCTTAACCATATAATTGACTGACTTTCATCCCTGGAATCTATCAACTTAAGACAAAGTGGGTAAACCTCCACATCAAAGCTTCTATGATAAACACCCTGCAAAATCATCTTTCTCGGCAATGCTGGCCCTCCTTTATACCTAAAAAGAAATAGAAAGATATATTAAAAACAGAAATAAAAAAGAAAAAGATATTTAATGGAATAAGTACAGAAAAGATAGGTACATTCAGGTGTACGGCATATAATCAAGACAATCAAGTGAACTGCCTTAACCAGGAAGGAAATATTAATTGATCATGATGGCAGAAATGTGCTACACATTTCTTTGTATTGTTAACCATTTTATAACACAATTAACTTCGAATAAACATAAAAACTATTACTACTAAGAAGGACTCTTTCAGAGACCTTTATCAGTAGATCTTCACAAGTAGTTTGCTAACTCAATAAACCATCACCATGACCAAAGCATATACGATATACATTGCAGATATAAATGTAAAAATAGCCAGAGGTGAAGCATTACCATGCATGAAGCTTTTCCCAGACTCCTTCTGGTACCAAAACATAATCCTGCCCTTCCGTCAACATTCTCCGAAGCTGTATCTCATTTTCCTTACAATCGCAATCACTTCCATTTTCAACAATATCAGAGTTATCTATAGGACCGGGCCTTTCTGCCACCGACGAAGAAGCCCCATTCATAAGGCGAGAATCAGAAGATTGGTTCCCATTCAAATCTTCACCAGTGTCTATCCCAACATACCTCTCCCACCTTCGAAACCACCTGAAAAAAATAAGCCGGAAATTATACAGTCAATTAAGAATCTAATGTTAGTAGGTAATTAAGTTTAATTACTTGAATATTGGCAGAGAACAGGCATATTCAAAAAATAAAATGCATTGTCCTTATAGATTTTCTAAAGAACAACCAGAAAAAAAGGTTAAAATTAGTTCAAAACGGACCTGCTCGAAATAACGAAGTACAAGTTCCCTTCTTTCAAATTACGCTCGGATTCGTTTCTTAAATGAGTAACGATCTTTTTTTCTTCTTCGGGCGTGCACGGCAAGCAACTTACCCCGTTCTCCATCATGAATCCCGAATACAGAATCGTCATGATCGATGAATCACCACCCTATATAACAAGCAAAACAAAAGTTCTTTAAAAACCAAAAGAAAAAAAAAAGAATCATAAAAACCATCCAATCCGAGAAAAAAAAGAAAGAAATCAAGCAGATTTGGATCGTCTACAGAGATGAGAGTCAAAGCAAATAACAGCTAGTTCGCCGACGAGAGAATGTATGAAAATTGGAAGAGAAAATAAAATTAAAAAGAAAAAGGAAGGGGAAGAAGGAATATTCGGGGGGAACCCTAAACAGATCGTAGGAGAAGGAGAGGGACGGGAGAGAGAGAAGGGGTTGGGCGTTAATTGGACAAAGCCAACTTAAACTCACCGTATTTTCAACGATCTTGTCTTTTCTCGACTCTGAGTTACGTACCTTTTTATACGCCTTAACGATAAAACGGTAAATGACCGAAATCATAGGTTAAAAAAAAAAAAAAAAAATCTTTCTTTTTTCTTTTTTTAAACAGAGCAGAGCAGTGAGCAGAGCAGTGTCAATGTGGGTTAAAGTTTTAAACATGAACACCAGTTTTATTGGAAGTTTATTTTTTGAAGTTTCAGCAATTCCTTTCTTGAGAAAAAAGTTGTGAATCTTTTCCTTCATATACAAATCTTTGGGTTAAATTATTTTAACAAAATAAATAAGTGAAAAAGTAGAATAATGAACTTGCTAAATATAGAAAATGACCATTCTTGGTTGGTGTAACCTTAATGTAGTACTGCTCTTTTTCTTTTATTTATTTATTCTATTTATAATAAAATAAAAAAATATATTTGAAAAAAAATTGTCATGATATTACTACTTGTCTGTTATGAATGAAATGAATAAAAAGAGGAATATATAATGAGATTTCCAGCACATTGATTGTACATTTTAGTATGTTGTTAGAAGAATTTTGAATATGCTAAAAAGGAATGAAATATATGATGATTGGTGTGAAACTTACAAATACATGTAGTTTCTTCAATAATTGAATTGAAATGTAACCTATTTGTAATTATAATTCTAATGCTAACTTTTACTTGTTCCTGTAGAATGTAATCTCAACGAAATATTTAACTAGAAACTATTCCTAATAACTTGTGGTGCTCGCATAACACTACCAACTACTTGTATGTACACTAGTATTACTTTTTTCCAGCACCAGAACAACCGCACTACCACTCCTTCGGCGGGCCAAGCAGTTTCAAACCTGAATGGCATTAACCCATTGCCCCACGAGAAGTGGTCACTGCATACAGAGAATAGTCTCAAAAGATCCGTGCATGGAAGATATGGACCTACTGTCAGAAACACGAGAGTAGCACTGTACAAAAGTTGATTCCATTTCTTCATCTCCGGAAGCCACTCGGAAACATGATTCGATATGCCTGACGTTACATGCTCCCTATCTCATCGGAGCTGGCTGAGGCCTCGCTTCTCACCTGACAATCTTGGCCACCTTGGATCTCATCCTCACTGAACATGCTCTCGTCACTGGAATTAGAGAAGGGCTCAGCATCATCATCATTGAAATCCACCTTCCTTCTCCTTTGTACATCTTTTATTCCTCTTCCTTTGCAAAGCCACTCGCCTTCACTTCCTCGCTTGCCGTTTGCCCTTGGGAAACTCTTCCTTCTGTGACTCGAGGCTTTTGCTTTCTATTCTTCAGCATCAACCTTGCACCTTTTCCTACTTGAATTGGTCTGGCATACAATAATGTGATTTCAATCTTTAATTTAAAATCCAACAAAAAATAAAATTCCTTAATATTTTACAAGTTAAGAGCTATGAAATTATGGAAAGGAAAAATAAAAACAAATTAAATTCTAATTCCAAGCAAAATGTACACCATATGGAACAACTGAATTATGGTTCAGGTGCTATTTTACCTGCCTTTGCTACCAACTCTTTTCTATCAGTTTTTGTTTATTTTTATACATTTTTGGCTTCATATTTCCGCTAGCAACTGTTGAGGAATGCTGGCATAGAAAACCAGAGCCTTGAACCTCTTAAGAGAGGTTAAGTGCCGAAGGACTTTCCAATACAGCTTGGCAGCAAGGCTATCTTCATGTCAATAGATGAAATAAGCATTAGACTTGACATTGATAGTTCAAATATGCCATAGGGCCTCATCATGGGCATTTATTTTCCTTCCTTTTTATTCACTAAAATTTCATATTTTCATTGGCTAAAACAAAAGGTGAGCAACAACCATCCATGTAGGAAAAATTGTAAGACATACAGCAAATTATGATTATTAATCACAAAAGATAATACGCACCAGACTAGATTTGTGGTTTTGGGTCTCAGAAGGAATTTCCCACTCAAGCTTGCATCCCTTATTTCTCTTAGAAGAATAAAGTGCACAGATGAAATAGTAAAGAGGCTCAGACACATGCTATACAAATACCTTGGGGCCACGATCAACTAACTGAGCCCATTCCTGTCGATTTCTTAGGCAATCAAGAACAGCTTGAGAATGACTAGAATATGCATAGCCTTCTCCATTATGCTTCCTCAAGTTAGGCCAGTGGTGGAACAATAGTAGAAAAGAATGAGAAACAATTTTTTACTCTAAAAGAACTACCAGGGGTAAAAAGAAAGAAAGATGTCATAAGGACAACAGTAAGCACTCTGCCTGACAGTCACAGAAGCAGCATACCGGCAGGACCGCATTGCAAAGTTCTTCATATGCCATTCGCCTGCCTTTGCTCATAATCTCATTTATCAAGCCTGAGAACATAAGTATTACAAAAGGTTAATTGAAAAGTGAGCAAGTATTACAAATGGTTAATTGAAAAGTAAGCAAAAAACTTGAGATTAGTCCTCGTTCAGGAAATTTTCAGTAAATTAGACTTCCTTGGAGAGGGAGTTACCAGGTAAAGTACAAGGTACAGAACCATGAACCGTGCCTGTGTCATCATCAGATAAATTCCTAGGTGAACTGCGTATAGATGACAAATTTTGATCATTAGCTTCAGTGGAAGAAAAAGGGCCACTGCTTGTGGTTGTGGTGGGTGCTGGAGGTACATTCTTGTCAACCCTTTTAGCAGAAGTATCCATGGCAGATCCAATATCTGGTCTCTGATCAGGTGAAGATAGCACTTTATCAGTCCTGTTAGCCTCATGATCAAGCTCACGAGAAACATGGGACCCATCTTTAGATACATCCTTTTTTTTTCTTCTAGGAACCTACAAATGCATCAATTAAAAACCACACATCAAAGCTGAACCTTGTTGAAGACATCAGTTATCAATGCAACCACTACTTGAAACAGGAATTGCAAAAAATGTCAGATGAGGAAGTGCACATGTTACCGAATTGTGATCCTTTCCTCAGGAGCTAGATGTGCGCTTTATTAGCATGCTTGTTGCAGTTGAAGATGCCAGCTGAGGAAAGCTTCCAGTGTGACGTACACGAGGTACTCTTCGAGAACTATTGAGTTCTTGATGCAAAAGTAAAAGTGGGAGATTAAATTTGTCAAAGGAATATCCTAAAAATAAAAATAAAAATAAAAAGTAAAAAGAGAAGGAATAATAAATTATCTTATTAGAAGATAGCACTTGATTTCACACCTCTTCATCACTCAGAGTATGGGAATTCGATGGTGCAAAAGGGTGCGCTGCTGATGCATGAGTAACCTTAGATGCTGACTGCGCACTTGACTGATGGAACTTCTCACTTTTATGTGGTAAACCTGAAGCTGATGTCTTATGTTGTTGAACATGTGAAGCAGACTGAATTTGCAGTGACCTGGCAGACTCACCAGACACTGAGGCAGCTGAAGTATTCTGCACTGAAGATGCCTTTAAAGATGAGGAAGGCCCAGAATCTTTTGATTCAGATATGGTTCTTTTAGAAATGGAAGCATGTGAAATCCTGCTTTGGTGTGAGACTTTTGAAATAGGTTCAACAGAGGATTTTGGACGCTCTTTGGCTGCCTTCAGGGATATGTCATATCTGTCTTAATCACTGGTTACGTCACTTGCTACATGATTATCAGGCGTTACTCGTTGCTTTGTGCTAGGATTAGAATTCTGAGTATTTGTATGTTTAGAGTTGTCAGAAATAGATGACATGGGGATTATGGCAGCAGATGAAGTGGAAGATGACTTTCCAACACATACAACCATTTTACGCTGGATAGACTGTTCTTCAGAGATTACAACATTTGCACCTGTTTTAGGCTCTTCGGCAGATCCAGGAACATGGTTGGATTCAGTAGAACTCTTCTGCACTAACTCAGGAACTTCTGAACCCTCCAAATCGCATTTTAGCAATGAACAATCACCAGACAACTTGTCATCTTTATCAGAATTACAATCAGCAAGAATTCCTGATTCAATGACCTTCACCTTACTGTCAGAAGATCGTGAACTGCCTCCCACCACATCATTCATTTGGGAAGTCCCTAATGCCTGATGCAAAGATATCTCTGTGTCTTTAATATCATCAGGAGGAGAAGGTTCAGCAGTTAATACAACCTTAGAGCCATTGTCATCATTTTTTTCTCTTTTCACCACGATATCAGGTTTAACAAAACAGTGAGACATTCTGCAATTAGAATCTTTAAGAATCTGATTGCCCTGAAGTCCCATGGCAGTGTTAGCCAAATCATCAACAAGACGCTCCTGAGGACTTCTTGTAGAACCTTCTATACCACCATCTACTTTGTCAGTTGCCAAGCTATCAACCTATTAGCAAGAATACGATAACGTTAATTAAAATACCAAGTGAACCAAAAGCATATCAGAGTCAAATTCTCCTCTACTATTTTACACACAGACACATTGAGGATTGCATTTGTCAATAACGTCCATGCAAAGAGCACATAGTACTAGTTGTCAATGTCATAACCCATAATAGTTACATAAATGAGAAACAAGCATCTAATTGATGCTTCCAATACAACTTTTCAAAATTTTGACACAATATTAAATTTTAGAGAACAAGGATAGGCACACCTGCAACCTACCCCTACTTGTGACAAAGCAAACTAGCAGCATAACACAACAATTTTAGATATACACTGAAGCTTTAACTGCTTCTTTAGGTTTTGGTATTTTTATTTTTCATGTCAAGATCTCTCAGTCTCAGTGTTTTAGATGAGATTTGGATGTTCGCTTAGCATGGTAAACTATAGTTCCTTGATTGTTTCCAAGATAGGTATGCCTGCAAATCATGAACAGGCATAATTCCGTAACCAACAAAAACCTCATGCACTTAGTTTGCTTCAGTAATTTGTGAAAGTTTCCTTCTTGCATGATGACCTTGGCACCCTTTCTTTAGCAACTTGCCTGTATCTACTATTATCCCTGTGTCCCTAGATCAAAAGCAAAACCTATTTCCAAAAGGCAGAAGTTATGACATTTTGAGACAATTGTGTTTGATTTCACATGACCTGACAACATCACAAAATTGTTTCTATAAGATTAAAGATTGTGGTGGTTGCGATAGTCCTCATAACATTAAATAATAGAGCTTTCTTCTGCTAGATAAAGTTAAAAAAAAAAAAAAAAGACAGACAAAACTACAAAACAAAAACCAAAATTCATCCATGATACCAATAAATAAAAGGCATGACAAAGATACCAACTACTTTAACAGGAGTTATCCCAGGATATTTGTGCTCTAATGGCAACACAACAAGATCTGCTTTTGCAGAGCTCTTCAAAGCTGTGGTAAATTGATGATCAACTTTCTCCTCCTTCGCTTCAATTCTAATTGGACAATCATGTCCAGGCATGCCAGAAATTGAGACCTCTGAAGCAGGTTACCTTCCCCCTAAGTTGTTCTTAGGCTTCAATGCGAGATTACCATCTGATGTGGGTTCTTGAATCGCACAGTCCTTCAAATTTTTGTTCTTTACTCTCTGAACATCATTCTTGAAGGTTTTTGGATCTCTGTCCTCATAAAATTCCAATTGTTTTGCATCACTGCTGGGTCTAAACGCTAGTAATAAGAATGTTAAAGAAAAAAAGAACAACAAAAAGAACCTGGAGTCAACATGTGAATGCCAACTTTGGTAAAGATGAGACTCACCAATACCATTCATTCCAATAATGTGAAACGCACGTTACAAAAAAAGTTAATACATTTCTCTTGATAACAAGATTCTCAATTTCTGCATGGTCTATGTATTTATACATCATTAAATTCAATTGCAAAGTTAAGTAACCTGTCTTATGGGTCTGTACAGTTCTCTTCCTCTCATAAGCCTCTTTCTCAGTAGCACTTCTACCTTTCTTCTTTGCACTTCGATCTTTGGACACCCCAAGCTCATCTTTCTTCTGTGTACTGGAGGGTACCACAACAGGCTGAAGAACACCCCTATCCTTCCTTGCTCCATTCTGCCAACGTTTTCCATCCAAGTCCTTACCATCACTCCTCTTCCCTTCGTTTAAACAATCCTTATTTGTATAGATCTGAGCACCGAGCACCCTCTCCTTAGACAAGGAAAATGGAACCCCAACATCATCATCAATCGGATTACCATTGTCAGTCTCATTTGCTTACCATTTTTATTATCATCTTCTTTTTTCTCGTTCCAACATGGAAACTCCCTATACTGGAAATTAAACCTTTTGGGCACAAAACCTGTACACTTCCATAAGGCCGGAGTAAAAATGCCAGACAACCCTCCCAGCAAACCAGGATCCGCTCCCGGAACACCTTGAACATGAACACGATCTTCCATGGGAATATCAGTCCAAAGCCTGAAGGGCCGCCGGGGAGGCAAATGACCCACGTAACTACTCTCTGTCTTAACCGTTTTAGTGGGCATTTCAACCAGCAACTGTGCCACCTCCGTTTCCTCACTGTCGTCACGGTTGCTCTTATTCTTGCACATGTCACAGGCAAACAATTCTTCTCCCTTGGTGTAACGTGAGCAACGCGTGTGCACCCACACACCGCACTCACCGCACTTCACCATCTCTTCACCGTCGTCGAAATTGACGCCGCATATGCAGTCCACCGTCCATGAACCGTCTCCCCAGTCGTCGTGGGGGTCAGCCCGATGAGTCCGGCCATTCATATTTATTATCCTAGACCCTAATTACTAAAATAATTAAAATAACTAACCTAACAATCCTAAATTCCCTATCCCCAATTCACATTGAACTGATCGTGTTCCGCTAATTTAACAGCTTTTCCACCTTTGTTTCTGCCGAAATTAAGTTGAAATAGAAGAATGAGTACCTGAAAACATTATAATCCTTTGATGATTCAGTGATTCGATGGACTGCCTTGGTGCAGACGAAAATGGCTCCTTCCTTGCGCACGAAGAATCGGAACCGAAAGCGAATGAACTTGAAAACCAGAACTGTGAATTCTTCTGGCGTCCATCTCATTCTTTCCTCTGCTGCTCGACTTCAAAATATCCAAGCCCTTTCGCGATTGCTGGCCCGAACCCATTCCCCCATGACCCACCATCACTCAGAGAGGCCTTTTTCATTCTCGAGTGAAGTTATTGTAGCATAAAGAGATATTTAATGACTTTTTTCGTGGAGAGCCCCGAAAAGACGCAGGGTTATGAATTTTGAAAATACTCTCTAAAAAATAATAATAATTATTAAGTTCAATTTTAATAATAAATTATTTTATTAATTAATAAAATGTTATTATATAATTTAAGGATAATATGTAAAATTTATATAAGGAGAGAATGATAATGCATCATATATAAATTTATAATAATTTTTTTAAACAAAATTTAATTTAAAAATTTATTATGTCAAAATATTTGAAATTACAAAGGCTTAGGTGAAGCTTATCCCAAAAAGAACGGTATAAAAGTTTATAGTCAACAATAAAAATTAATTCAAACTTGAATTTTTATGGGTAGAAACTTTTTTTACATTAATGATGACTTTGAAATTTTCAACATTGACATTTACCTACTTCCTTAACATGTCTTTCCTGATGATTATTTTAAGAAATTTATTTAAATTTTTCTTTTTTAAACTTTCTAAGTAGAAATGATAAAAAAGGAAATAAAAAAATTATTAATTTAATTATAAGTTTTATAATTATTTTCGAGAGTTTTTATTCTCAACTTATGAAATATGCTATACAAGTTATTTTTAAATATTTTTTAATATCAAAATATCTTTATAAAATATTACATAATTATCTTTAAAATATTTTTAAAATTTTAAATTTTTGTAATCTCAAAAGTAAATGTTCGAAAGCGCAATAAAACTTCGGAGAATGAATTTTCGGAAGCACGACAGAGCGGCAGCATCTTGTGGATGCTGCCAGCATCAAGACGCAACTAGGTGCTGCCGGACAGTACTTTTATTGAGTTGCCAAGCTGCAAGGCAGCTCACCGTCAAATTTTCTAATATAAATAAGGTGGGTTGGTTGGTTTTGATATAAAAATAGAAAATAAAAAAAGAATCACAATAAAGCTTTCGAAAATAGATTTACGAGCATAATAAAGTTTTGGAAAATTTATTTTTGAAAGCTCAATTTTTATGCCGATAGGAAGATGCTACCAACCAAGTGCTGCCAAACAACATGCCGGGCATAACAAGTTGCTGCCCGGCGGCAATGTTGTTACGCAGCACATTCCGGTGAACCTCACTGGAATCTGGGAAAAAAGGTTGGGTGGGTTGGGTTGGTTTTATCATGAAAGAGAAAATAAAAAAAAAATTAGATTTTATAGATTGTGAGTAGTAGTTTTAAAAAGAGGACTTTATATTTTAAGTTTTTTTTTAATAGAATGTTGTTGTGCATGATAAAAGAATAATAAAAGAATGCCACGTGGCGCACGAATAAAACATGTGAGAAATGATACAAATCTTGAGTAAGATAAAAAGAGCAAAAATGTAATTAGTGACAGAGTAAATCCCTATAATAGGGGTCAGCTATGATTCGTTAACCGGATTCTGAATTTCTCTACTGAAACTCTGCTCAATTCTCTGGCTGACTTAAGCATCGGAGTGCCAACGCAGGGAAAAACCCATGCGTCCCTCTGATCTTTCTCTCTTTTACAGAGGCATTCTAGAACACGTGACACGAAGATCGAGGTAAAGACATCTACAATTCGACATTGTTGTAATCGAGTAACAACAATTGGCGCCGTCTGTGGGAATCGAAAGAAAAGCTTTCGACAACGATGGTACGAACACGCTCAACAGCAATCATAAGTGAAGAAAGTGAGGACATGGCGAGCTCCCCAATGGCGGACTTAGGTGATGGAGTTCAGACCGAGAGAGGGTCGAATATGATGACGATTCCCATTGCCGAATTTGAAGCCATGCGGAAGCAAGGGAAGAGACTGTTCAAGCCTTGCGGACAATGGTTGATCTGTTCAAAGGAGCTTTCCCGCAAGTGAACCTGCCGCTGACCATCCAGAATTGGGTAGGAGAAGGGAGAACTGCGCGAAGTCCTAGCACGCAAGACCCTCACGGCAGGGGAGCGCGAGACCCTGCGCAAGACTCTCGCGACATGGCTATAGGAGACCCTCGCGGCACTCTGGCGACAGACCCTCGTGGCACTCTGGCGACAGAGCCTCACGGCATGGCTATAGGAGACCCTCGCGGCACTCTGGCGACAGACCCTCGTGGCACTCTGGCGACAGAGCCTCGCGGCAGACTCTTGTGGCACACCAGCGACAGAGCCTCGCGGCACACACGCGACAGACCCTCGTGGCACTCTGGCGACAGAGCCTCGCGGCACTCTGGCGGCAGACACTCGCGACACACCCTCGACAGACCCTCGCGGCACACCCGCGACAGACCTTTGCGGCACTCTGACGGCAGACCCTCGCGGCACTCTGGCGGCAGACCCTCGCGGTACACCCGTGACAGACCCTCGCGGCACTCTGGCGGCAGACACTCGCGGCACTCTAGCGGCAGACCCTCGCGGCACTCTGGCGGCAGACCCTCGCGGTACACCCGTGATAGACCCTCGCGCCACTCTGGCGGCAGACACTCGCGACAGACCCTCGCGGCACACCCGCGACAGACCTTTGCGGCACTCTGACGGCAGACCCTCGCGGCACTCTGGCGGCAGACCCTCGCGGTACACCCGTGACAGACCCTCGCGGCACTCCCACGGTAGACCCTCACGGTGTTCCTGCCCCAGACCTTCGCGGTAAGGGTGCACGAAACTCTCACGGCATGGCCGCACAAGACCCCCCGTTTGCTTCGTGCGCCACGTGGCGCGTTCTTCACGCGCCACGTGGCGCACTCATAGCGCGGGTATGCCAGCTCACGCGAGACCCTCACTGTAGGGGTGCGCAAGATCCTCCCGGCATGGCCGCACGAGACCCTATGTGTGAGACTGAGGAAGACATGAGGTGTCAAGGTATGGGAGACCCTGTGCGTGAGGCATCGGAAGGCCTACGACGCCAAGCTATGGAAGACCCTATGCCCGAGACTCCAATGAATTGGAGACATGAGGGTGTCAAAAAATCGCGACGTCATGGTACAAGGAATTCAACACGGGAGATTGCTGGTGGCCGAAGACGCCAAAGTACCAGAAACCTTGAGGGTCAGGCTCATGTAGATTCTAGATATTTGGGTGCGAAAGATCCTTGGCCCCAGAACACAAATGACCCTTCAAACAATGGAATCAAAGGTGTGAGAATGACAAGGTCTCATGTTGGAAGAGACTCAGAAATGGATCCAACACGAAATCTTGAAACTGGAATGACAAACTTTCAACCTCAGACTCGTCGAAACCAAACTCAGGGTAACGGGAGAGAAGCTATGGACTGGAACCAAGCTGATTCATATGATGCTAAGAAAGTGCAAAACAAACCTCCGTCCAAGGCACAAGTTGCCACAGATATGAAAAGAATAGTGGAACGAATCTTAGAAGAGAAAAGGTTAGTCCCAGCTGAAGAAAATCAGAGGAGGAGAATCCCATTCAGTACAAAGATTATGGGAAAATTGCCGCTTCCAAAATTCAAGATGCCGCAGATGATGGCGTATACGGGAAAGACTGACCCTTATAACCACATTCAGAATTATGAGTCATTGATGCTATTACATGGATGGGAGGATAAGATTATGTGTAGAGTATTCCCCTTAACTTTAACTGCCCATGCACTAAAATGGTTTAACAGTTTGTCGGAGGGGTCTATTTCGTCTTTCAATCAATTAAGAAGTGAATTCTTGAAGGCCTTTGTGATAAAATGTCAGAAAAGGAAGGAGGCCACCTATCTGCTCACCTTAAGGCAGGAGAGCAAGGAATCACTCAAAAGCTATGTGGATCGGTTCCGTAATGCTACTCTTGAAGTACATGATCTAGAAGTTGGAGTAGCTGTGACAGCTATGCTACAAGGGATAAGGTTTGAAAAGTTGCAAGAGTCGCTATCTTTAGATCAACCGACGACGATCTCAGACTTGTTCTCTAGAGCAGATAAATATATCACTCAAGAAGAAGTGATAAAAATGATACCGATGCTGAATTACATATAAGGGAGTTCAAAGAAAAGAAACCCTTACCGTCGTCGGGCTACCTAAGCCATCACCAATGCCTTGAGAGAAGATGGAAATGTCACAAGGCAAGAGGATAGCAAAAACGCGGAATATCAACCACTTGCAACTACACTGGCAGCGAGACTTTATGTCATTTAATGTTATTTTTTGTTAATTCAACTATGGGTTGAAATTTAATTTGTTGAACTATTATTTATGCCATATTGATATTTTATTGGCTGTTGAGATTCTCACATAATTGATAAATGACTGATTGCACCAGCTACACATGTGCAGGGGCTTGAAGCGAAAAATGCGCGAGGTAAGCCACAAAGACAATGTGCGAAAGCTTGAAGCGAAAAGTGCGCGATGTAAGCTAAGCACACAAATCAAGGGCTTGAAGCGAAAAATGCGCGAGGTAAGTCACGAAGACAATGTGCGAAAGCTTGAAGCGAAAAGTGCGCGACGTAAGCTAAGCACACAACAAAGGGCTTGAAGCGAAAAATGCGCGAGGTAAGCCACGAAGACAATGTGCGAAAGCTTGAAGCGAAAAGTGCGCAACATAAGCTAAGCACACAACAAAGGGCTTGAAACGAAAAATGCGCGATGTAAGCCATAAAGAAAATGTGCGAGAGCTTGAAGCGAAAAGTGCGCGATGTAAGCTAAGCACACAACCAAGGGTTTGAAGCGAAAAATGCGCGAGGTAAGCCACGAAGACAATGTGCAAGAGCTTGAAGCGAAAAGTGCGCGATGTAAGTTAAGCACACAATCAAAGGGCTTGAAGCGAAAAATGCACGAGGTAAGCCACGAAGACAATGTGCGAAAGCTTGAAGCGAAAAATGCGCGAGGTAAGCCACGCACTCAAGACAAAGGGCTTGAAGCGAAAAATGCGCGATGTAAGTCATAAAAAAAATGTGCGAGAGCTTGAAGCGAAAAGTGCGCGATGTAAGCTAAGCACACAACCAAGGGCTTGAAGAGAAAAATGCGTGAGGTAAGCCACGAAAACAATGTGCAAGAGCTTGAAGCGAAAAGTGCGCGAGGTAAGCCATGAATAAAATGAGCAAGGGCTTGAAGCGAAAAATGCGTGAGGAAAGCCATGCACCCAAACAAAGGGCTTGAAGTGAAAAATGCGCGAGGTAAGCCACACACTCAAACAAGAGCTTGAGAATTATACGGCCAGAGAATTTGACTTCAGAATACAATGTAAGGACTTGATCTAAGGCTACAAGGAGAACATATGTACTCTTCCGCAAGGTTATACCTAGCGAAAGAGTGGGGAGCAATTGTTGTGCATGATAAAAGAATAATAAAAGAATGCCACGTGACGCACGAATAAAACATGTGAGAAATGATACAAACCCTGAGTAAGATAAAAAGGGCAAAAATGTAATTAGTGACAGAGTAAATCCCTATAATAGGGGTCAGGTATGATTCGTTAACCGGATTCTGAATTTTCCTACTGAAACTCTGCTCAATTCTCTGGCTGACTTAAGTATCAGAGTGCCAACGCAGAGAAAAATCCCTGCGTCCCTCTGATCTTTCTCTCTTTTGCAGAAGCATTCTAGAACACATGACACGAAGATCGAGGTAAAGACATCTGCAATTCGACATTATTGTAATCGAGCAACAACAAATGTAAATGTGATCATAGTTTAAAAATAACATTATAAATAAATAATTTAATCAAACGTGACAATCACTTTATAACTAATTAAAATACTTGTGATGTTCATAATATATGTGCCAAATGCCCCTTATAATTTATGCATGAATGAAATTAAATGAAAATGTTATTATGATATTTGTTATTTATTAGTATACTTTTTTTTTCCTTCACACAATATATATATATATATATATATATATATATATATATATATATATATATATATATAACCCAAAAGAATATCATACTATACTAAATTTTATGCAAGTATCATAACCATACAAGGTATACCCAAAAAAACTCATTATTTTATTAAAATGCTTTAATTACCTCAATTGCAACGAATGGATGGTATTGCTTTTTAATTTTATAGATTTATTAGGTTATATGTAAATATATATATATATATATATATATATATATTTGAGCACTTCAATAATATATATTATTATCAATAACGTTTTAAATTAATAATTGAAAAATTGTGACATATTATAAAATTTGAATTCGAATCAAAGTAATTTTACTCCACCTCAAATATTAAATATTTTTTTTTGTAATAAATATATATGATTGATAATGAGATTTTGATTTAGTGAAAAAAACATGTCATCGTCTCACTTAATTTTTTAAGTAAATTTTGTGTAGATATAGATTTTATGAATATAACCTTTGATTATAATAATAATAATTTTCATTTAATATATCCTTTAAAAAATAATATATAATATTTATGTATCAAATTGAATTCAAAATCCCTTCTCAAAAAATAAAATAAAAAACTTCTATTCCAACTAATTCCTAGCAAGATCAATTTTGTTTATAATCTAGGCAACATAAATTATGATAATATTACCACAAAGATTTTGGACTTATTTTACTTTTATTTATTCATCAATCTTTATTAGGATAAATTTTGCACTCTAAAAACAAAATATGGTATTTCCTATGTAGTTTACCTCTTATTATCCCTTACATGTAAGGAAAAAAAATTCAAAATCGGTGCTTTCGTTCCAGAATCCCAATCAAATATGCTTCACGTTTCACAATAAGGTTTGGCGACAATTTCTTTAAATTTATCAAAACGCCCGTCATCGACCGGTCACCAGTACAGAGGGACAGGTACAACGGCAAGACCAGCGACAGTAACTCAGTGATGGTAAACAGTGAACGCTCCTTAGCAAATACCTACGCGAAACGTCGTAGTACAGATG
The DNA here is from genome assembly GCA_033439115.1 of Firmiana major. Classification (NCBI taxonomy): domain Eukaryota; kingdom Viridiplantae; phylum Streptophyta; class Magnoliopsida; order Malvales; family Malvaceae; genus Firmiana; species Firmiana major. The sequence goes on from CM065897.1 coordinate 86,217,109, forward strand.
CATGATGGATATGGTATGGCCGAACATCATAGTACATACATACATGGACATTTTAGAAAAAGAAAGAAGAATATTTTATTTTGGATTTTTTTTTTTTATGTTTTTACAATTCAAGTTTTCAACAAATAACCAATTTTATTTTTTAATTTAAGCTCGCCGTTTTCAAAGTCCATTTTTATTTGCTGTTTATTTATAGGACGATGTGAATCAGCTCCTCATCGTTCTTTTTTTCCTCTCCGAGTAACACTGTGAAACAGTGATTGAAACAAAGAGGAAGGAAAAAAAAAATTACAAGACGGTAAGATATGAAAAATTTTGCCTTCTTTTGACTATCTTACTTTGTTTATGCTGTTATTTATTTCCATTTTGTTTTCTCCGTAGTGATCTCGAGGTGGGTTTGTAGTTTTGTTCGTCATCAATGAAGATGATTGTAGCTTTAGCTTAGTTTCCCATAGGATTCTATCATTTTTATATGCCCAACATTTCAAAAGTCGATTTCTTTTTTTATTTTCTTCTTTTTTGATGTTTGGGTTTATAAATTTCAGGTCTTTTTGTTGATCAGTCGATAAAAAAGGGGAGTTTTTTTAGGAATAATCATCAGGCCATGGCGGTTGTTGAGAATGCTTCGAATCAAGATGCGGCAGCAGCAGCGTCAAATGATCAGGATCAGTCAAAGCAAAACCATGTTCGGTCAAGAATTGATCCGAGCTTGCATCAGAACGATCAAGGGTTGTACAACAAGATCGGTGGTCCCCATCCTCGATCCAACGGTGGGGATTTACAGAGGAGCAATGGTGGTGGCGGGGATGAAGTTGGGGATAGCTTCAAGAGAGACATGAGAGAGTTGCAAGAACTGTTCTCTAAACTTAATCCCATGGCTGAGGAGTTCGTGCCTCACTCAGTTGTTAACCATGGACTTAATGGAGGGCTTTACACTAACTTTCTGTTTTTGCATGACAACAATAACATCTCAACCAATGGACATGCTAATGGCAATGGCGCTGGTAGGCGGGTATGCCACCAAAATCCCAGTTTTTGGTTTTTTTTGCTTCGTTTACTATTAAATGAAGATTATTAGTCATGTTGTTTGAGGGATATTTGGGGTTTGGGGGATGAAGGTTTTGTTTTCTTTAGCTTTCTGTTTTTGTTGCTGACTTGTTGACGCTTGTGTGCATTCTGCATAAGGAAATTTTTAGTACTCCTGACCTTTATGGTTTCAAGCTTTGCTTTGTTGCCTTTTTCTTCGTAGGGTTGGTTCTTAATTAGATTTTTGGGGTTTCAAATGTTCACCGGCCCACAACTTAAAAAATGATTTATCTGAGTTTGTGTGGTGGTCTCTGCTATCCAATATCCCAGTTGGTGTTTGAATGTGCATTAACTACATTATTTGTCTGATTTCTCAAAAAATGGAGATGAAGAAAAGAAAAAAGGAAAAGATAAGAGAGGAATAAAGGTTGTTGTTTATGTACACTTTAAACCACATGAAATTTATAATTTCTAATATTAGCAAATTTCTGTATACATTATCTCTATTGCGGAAGAGAGCATCATCTAGTCTCACGGATCTCTTCATTTATCTTGCCTTTCTCAGAAGAAAATTTTCAGTCAAGGGAAGCGGAGATTGAACAGCAGGACAAGTATGGCCCAGAGAGAAGAGATTATTCGTAGGACTGTTTATGTGTCTGATATTGACCAACAGGTATCTATAATCAGCATTTTCAGCTTTGTTAGGACACTGCAATCAATTCTGCAATTTCTCCTTTATCATCCTTTGGTTTTTAGATTCATGTATTCTCTTGCTTTTTGGGATTTAGGTCACTGAAGAGCAGCTTGCAGGTTTATTTGTGACTTGTGGGCAGGTGATATTATTTTCGTTGCATTTCTTAACTGTTTTCATCAAAACAATGTATCTGAATGAACTTCTTTCACTATGAAGGTGGTTGACTGCCGCATTTGTGGTGATCCTAATTCTGTACTTCGTTTTGCCTTTATTGAGTTCACTGACGAAGGTGATGTTCAACTACAGTTGTTTGATGCATAGTCTAGGGGATTTTTAATCTAACTGTAAATCTGATATTTACGTGCTCTACTGCTTGATGGTTTGGTCGTGTAGAAGGTGCACGAGCTGCTCTGAATCTGGCGGGGACTATGCTGGGATTCTACCCAGTTAGGGTGCTGCCATCAAAGACAGCTATTGCACCAGTTAACCCAACATTTTTGCCGAGGGTGAGGCTCATTGTTGCAATTTATTGTACTGGAACTCATTGATGACCTGGACTCTTGGATACATTTTTTATTCACTTCACCTATTCAGCCCATTAAAACATTTGTTTTTTTGTTTCAGACTGAAGATGAGCGCCAGATGTGTGCAAGAACTATCTACTGTACAAACATTGACAAGAAGGTGAGAAGCTTTTTGCATTTTGTAATGTTTATTATAAATAATGATCCTGAATGAAGATAACCCTTTACATTTAGTATATGATTTTATATTCTGCAGGTTACTCAAGCTGATGTTAAACTCTTTTTCGAAACAGTCTGTGGGGAGGTTTGCTATTCCATTATCTCCAGAGTTCTGTTTCTTCTATTTGTTTCAACAAAACCTGTGTGGGGATGCATTTAAAGGACGTCTTGTCTGATGTAGGTTTATCGGCTGAGGTTGCTGGGGGACTATCACCATTCAACTCGCATTGCTTTTGTCGAGTTTGTAATGGTAATTGTTTCTTCCTCTTCGTTCATGCAATTTTTTGAACATGGCTGAAAAATGTTTTCTCTGGTTCCTGAAGGGTTTGATGAGGTAAATGAGGGTCTTATGTCTTTGCATGATTAGATCCTAAAATTTAGGCTAGCCGGTGAGTATGACTTTTGTGTTAACTCTGGGATGATGGGTTTTCTGATCCTTTCCTAAGCAAACATTTTGTAAGAAAGTTCAGGGTGCATTTCATAGGAAGGAGAGGGAAACAAGAAAAAGTAGGCAGGGTATGACACTGAAGGCTATTCCATTGATTTGCATCTTGGGTAATGCCATAAATGTCCTTTCCCCCTTGCCCTTATCTTGGGAAAAGTCCTTAAAGTTCAGAGGGTAAAGTTTTAAGAATTTTTGTGGTGATTTGGAACATTTTTCCTCCTGAAATTTTTCTAAAAGAAGCTCGAAGGCTTTTAGCTTGTTCAATGGGGTTATTGAGGGTAAGCCTATTGTAGCAGCTTTTCTATTCAAATTCACCTTGGAGTTCCTTGAGGAATTAGCTACAGTCCAACTAAGAGAGGATTCTTACATCAGTTTAGCATTTCATCCACTAGTAGTCTACTAGTTGAGTAGGAAATTAAAACTGCATTGCATTATAACTAATAGGCATGGTCTCTTGGAATGCCTGAGCTTTTAATTTGCTGAGAGAACAACGTTAACATGAAACATTTGCTACCTCCTTATGGCATATAGAAGATATGGTGTTGCTTTTCCTTCTTCTGACCTCTTATATTCCTCTACATTACCTTTTACTTTTTGTTTTTTGGGGTTATGGTAGGTGGCAGAAAAATAATTGACAACCTGTCTACTTGAGCTATTTTTTGATAGATGCAAATCTGCTCATTGGTAGAAGATATATTGGATTTGCATTTGAAATCAAGTGTATCATGTGTTACTGTTCTCTAGGGAAACTTATGCAAGTATAATCCTATTTTGCATGGGTAGCAGTGATGCCGCACTATTGAATCTTTCTCGTGAGTAAAGATGATTTGTTGACCTTCCATTTTATGCAATGCATGATGCAAAATAGCTTGGTTAATTGTTGCCCATCATGCATGTTCCTCTTAAGTTGATTTCCATGTGGTGTTCTGTCTCGTAAGGGTGAATTCTTGTCTAGGTTAATATCAGCAGTCCGATTTATACTTTGAATTATGTCTTTTACAGCCTACCAAGCATTTTCGATGTTGTTTATGGATATCTTGCCATAAGAATCCTTGATAAGCGCCTTATTAAATCTTCCACTAGTGATAGCACAATGACATGTCACTTTTCTGTTTTAGCATGGGGTCAGATTGTGTGTCCTATGCACCTGAAACTTTAGAAAAGTGTATTCTCTCTTGTACAGAGAACTTGCTTATCAATTATTATAGTCTGCTCTGGTGCTTCCCACATTAAAAGGGGTGCAAATATTGGCCAATCAAAGCTTTGGTTTCATTTTTCGCAGATTAAAAGCCAAGGGAAGTAACCTTAAATTCTAGAAGTTAGCAGTTGTATTCTAGTATGGTGGGTATTGCATAGCAATTGTCATTATGCTTGATAGATAACAAAATCTTTTGTTTGGAACTATGGAGTAGTTATTCGATAAATACCGTAACTTGCATGATAAGCTAAAAATTACCTTTGATCAACAAATGATATGTGTTTGTTACTATCAATGGAATTATTTAAAGTGGTTTGGATTGTGACAAGAAGTGATATTGTGAATTATTTATCGATTGTCTGCCTCTCTTTGGTTATTGAACCTACATTGGCTTATTAAAATATGTTATCCAAGTTTTGAAATAAATTTAAAGTTGATCAATGAAGCGTAGCTCCTTTTTCATCATCTTGATACTGGGTTGCTTCTGTGTTCATGAATGAATGACTTTGTAATCTTCTCTTCTCATGCAGGCTGAAAGTGCGATTGCTGCTCTCAACTGCAGTGGTGTTGTTCTGGGATCATTGCCCATAAGGTTAGATTCCTGATTTTTCCATCATTTCTCTAAATGACATATTTTATATATATATATATATATATATATATATATTTGCCATAATTTCTCTCCAGAGATTGATAAAGTTTTTATATCCATTGCCTTTGAGTCAACCTCGGTTGTTTATGATCAGGGTAAGTCCATCAAAGACCCCAGTTCGGCCACGCACTCCTCGCCTTCCCCTGCACTAAATCATCTCATCGCTCGGAACTGATTCTAGTACTGGTTTATATATATTCAAAATACATACACACACCCATGTAAAGATGTTTCCCGTGTTGATGGTCTGCCTGTTTTATACATATTGTCCTCTGCTGCTGTGCTTGGGAGCGATGTTGCCATAGGAGTCATCTTTTGTTTATCCTTGCGACTTGCAATACATAGAGTTGGATGGAATCTCGAGGCTTTGAAAGTGTTATTATTGCTCACTAATGTGGACTGGGTTTGTCCCAGAATTAAACTGTCCTTTGCACTTTCTGTTAATTGAAGGTTATGTGACTGATGAAGTGGTCCTTTAGTACTTTTCTGCTACTGTTACCGTGCGAGCTTTGGCTAGATAACTAGTAGAGATGGCTGTCCCCTTTCCCCTGATCTTGGAACTTGTGTATGTCGGATTTTTTTATCTGCTGCATTAGTTCAAGTTAGTTTGACCTTTTGGTGCATTATTATGACATAACATTACATTACTTGGTATGTCCATGAAATGACAGAACTATCTCTCTGCCCAATGCAAAGTCGGATCTTATGAATAAATGTTGGTGGGAAACTTATCCTATTGATTATCTATCTACTCGTGTGATAAACTCGTTTAAGTTAAGGGACTGGGATCAAATTCTGAAACAAGACTCAGTTGCTTTGGACTTAAAAGCTCAACTATATACAAAGTACCAGGGTTGATTACACAACAAGCCTGCATTATTTGCACTTAAAAGCTCATTTGTCACTAACTTGATGCACTGGCTTCTAAATCCCTCGGGTTTATGAATTCTGAAATTCCCACGGCTCTGCCTGCTTGCACATATGCCAAGGGACCGACAACATTATGAACCTTCCAATATTATCCACTCATAATTAGCTAAATTGTGAAGATACTGAAACTGCCATGGTCTGTGGCAACAGTTCAATTTTATGAACAAGCATATTTCTGATCTCATTGCCCAGCCTCCACTAAAGAAGGAAGATGAGCCGTTTGTTTAAACCCTAAACCCTCCGCTAATACTATTCTTACAAGGGAAAAGTAGCATTGGCAAATTTTCTAAGGATGATATCAACTCCTATTTTTTATGCTCCTTTTACTTTCTCTTTCAGCAACCTGGTAAATCCCAATTTGCAATTACTTTTACACGTGGGACAAAACAATATTAAGTTATGTAGTGTATGATATCTTTGATTCTTAAATGAATCTGCAATCAGATTTTGTTCGATTTGGAAAACCAAAATGGTCAACTCATTATACTAAGTGCCAAGCCAATCGGAGTTGTGCCCATACTCCTGCTTATCTGGTCTACGGAGCATTGCATGTCTCAAAATATCAGAAACGTCCAAGAACTGTGTTACAAGTAAAATATCATACGAACCTTCATAAGCAATCTTCATTTAATTATGCATGATTCATGGAATATTGAACTGTTTGAAATTTTAAGTATACAAGATCGGTCCAAAAACTGTATTGGTAAAATATGAGCAAGCTTCATCCCATGTTGGACTGCCTGTTTTATTATCTGTTGTCATCCTCTGCTGCTATGCTTGGAATCATTGTTTCCATGGGATTTATCCTTTCAACTTGTGTCTTTTGATACTGGGTTTCTGGTACTCTGTTAGGTTTATCTGAACATTTGCATGTTAGTATTGAGTAAAACTGAAAATTTTCGATTTAAAATTTATATTAACACGATAAATACAAAATATTTTTATCAAATTTTAATTCGTATCACTTTTATATATTTTATTCATGTCATATTTAATATCCTACTCACAAACTTCGTGTCTTTAAAAAACACTCTTAGGCTTTTAAATTGTGTATCATCCTAGGAGTTTTGGACCGATATCTTTGTGACACGATGTTACTGTTAATGTCCAAGAAATGACAGAACTATCTCTGCCCCCAGACTAATCAGAAGAAATTCTAAATGCACCTAAATTTTTTTTCTTTATACCTCGTTTACTTTGCATTAAACACTACGAAGAAAATGGATGTTTTGAGCAAATATTTGAATGCATTTAGAATTTATCGCGAATCAGATTCTTATGAATGAATATCACTGAAACACACAAAGTCTCAACTAACATCGTCATTTTGGATACCAAAAAAAAAAGTCATATAAAAAACTTTGGCTATAGTTGATAACAGAGACGCATTTAGCTTTTGAACAGAAACAACCATCATGGATCATATATTCTAGTGGCAATCCAAAGCCTATATTATTGCATGGTTTATGCTTTATAATAGACCAAAAGTCCTGATTTCTGTTTCTATGATACAATATAAAGATGTAGTTGTCGCAAGCACACCGTGAGAGTTATCTGCAAACCAGAGTTTTCCATGTTCAAAGGATGCCAGAATCTTGTGAAGGAGCTCAGAGGTGCAGAAGGCATCTAAGTGATTCCCCGTCAACTAGCAATTGTAAGGCTTCATTTATCTTCTCGAAGGGAAGCTCATGCGTGATGAACTCGTCTAATTTCAGGGTCTGAAATCAAACTCCAAAACAGACTCAGTTGCATTGGACTTGAAAAAACTCAACAATGTACACAGTACCAGGGCATGAATCATAATCATTGACTTACCCCACACATGCATTGTTTGGCAAACTCTGGTAGCTGGGTTTTGCCTTTGAAGCCTCCAAAGACCGACCCTATGATTTGACGCCCATTGAATAACTCCATTGGATGGAGAGGTAGCAACATTGGGCTTGGGTGAATCCCCAACAGTACAGTCAGTCCCCATCCCTGTATATCCAAAATGATGCTCATTTTATAAAATAAAGAGAAACTGAAAAACCAGAGGCAGAGAGCAATAGAAATGGACTTACAATATGGGTAGACAAAAATGCCTCACGAAGAACTTCAAGGTTTCCTGCACACTCAAAACCGTAATCTACACCTCCATCTGTCATAGCTCCGATTTTCTGCAGTCACCATTTTCATTAAGACCATAATATATACTTGGGCGTTTTGAGCACAAAATGTCCACAGTGCTATAAGTGATTGTCACTAACCTCATGCACTGACACTTCTAGATCCTTAGGGTTTATGAATTCTGTAATTCCCACAGCTTTGCCTGCTCACATATTTACCAAGAGATCACTAACAACATCATAAACCTTACTATTTAATCTACTCTTAAAAATGACTTGAGTTGCATTTTATGATCTTGTTTTCTTTCTAATTCCATAGCTTAGCCTCCATCAATGGAATGGGAAAATGAACCAGTTGTTTAATCTGGATTCTAGAATCGTGAGTTAACAAAAACTTCAACACATTAACTTGAAATTCAAGAAACCATGCCTCATGGCATCATAATTTGAAATTTTTTTCTTGTCAACGGGTTTTCAGAAAGGATTCTGCTAATCCTTTCTTCTGAATTGCTTTGATCAATAAATCAGAAGTCTTCATGCAATTCATCCAATACCGGTATTAATGTTACTAGGGAAAAAGTTACCTTTGGCGAATTTGCTAGGATTGATATCAACGCCTATTATTTTTGACGCTCCTCTTACTCTTGCTCCTTCAGCAACCTGGTCAATTCCAACTAGCAATATTATTTCAGAATCTTACATCAGATCCGTTTACTTTAGCAAACGGATAACCGTATTATAATGGTATTTTTGAAAAGTAAAAGAATATAATATGATTATTTTTATGAGAAATTATTTTATACATTATCACCGGTATTCTTGGACTTCATATACGTATACCGCTTAATTAGAGTTTATTAAAAAGTAAAAGTTAGTTAAAAAACTGAAATTAATAATTTTCTGTCAGTGTATGAATACAAAGTCTATTTTTATTAGGGTAGAAAAGGTTACGTGTATGTAACTTTCTCTTCTATTTAATTATTTCCAGCTTATGCAGACTACGGTGCAGATTGCATGGTATGATAAGTATAAGAAACGTCTAAAAACAGTTTTACTGGGAGAATATGAAATTCGTAAGTAATCTTCTTTCATAGCTAATGGAAAAGTCAATGGTCTAAAATATAGCGAAGAAAGCTTACAGCGAGTCCCACGGCACCCAACCCAAAGATTGCCACGGTCGATCCAGGTTGCACATTGGCTACATTCCAAGCGGCTCCAACCCCTTGATTGGGTCAGAAATCATGGTTGTGTTCAGACAAATTTATAGTCAATTCAAGGCACTGAAATCAATATCGTTTAGAAGACAAAATAGGGTGAGATTTTTTTTGGTATTTACCTGTGGAGACACCGCAACTTAGGAGACTCATTTTCTCAAGGGGCGCCTCAGTGTCAATCTTGACAACACAGGCTGAATCAAGAACAGTGTACTCACTGAAAGTGGAGGTGTTGAGAAAATGAAATATGGGATTCCCATCCTTGGTTGAGAACCTTGTCTTGCCATCATTTATCATCACGCTCTTCAATGGGTTCACTCCAAACCTTTGGCAGAGATTGGTTTTCTCATTTCTGCAGCAGATGCAGTTGCCACACTGTCCTTGGAAGATTGGAATGACATGGTCTCCTTTTTTCATGTCCGCAACACCTTCACCAACGCTCTCAACAATCCTGGAACAGAGCATTATGATTCATTTCATTAATCTTGTTTCTGAGTATTTTATAATGATTGCTTTCGACTGAAACGAAAATGATTAATTTCTTGTTATATATATACCCTGCAGCTTCATGGCCAAGAATCCGAGGATATGCTCTCTGAGCTTCATTCTTTAAAACAAAACCAGAATGGTCAGACCGAGTTGTCAAAGAAATTAACGAACTAATTAGAGAAAATCAAGAGCTGAAATCATGGATTATTGGGTTTACCTCGCCTTTCCAAGCACTGAGATCCGTGTGACAGATTGAAGTGAAGAGAATCTTGACCCTGACCTCCATCTTTTGCGGGGGAGCGACTTGAACTTCTTCAATAACAAGAGGCTGTCCAGGACCCCATGCTACAGCAGCTGCAACGATATTGGAAGATGACAATCAATCTCAGAAGGGTAACACAATCAAGGATTATAAGTCATGACAGAAAATACAGAAATTCAGCCCGTTACCTTTGCAAGCGATGACTTTCCCTGCAGTGTCAACTGACTCAATCGAACTTTCAAAAGATTTATGGTAACCAACATCCATTTTCTTCTTACTGAAACTGCTGATGTTGTGTCAAGCTCTTGTTTCAAACACTTTCTCAGAGTGTCTTTGATAAGAGTTTTCTGACGACTTTGAATGGGGAGGTTTTGCGATGGTTAACGACTTGCAAGGATATGGCTATTGAATTATACTTGCACAAGGCGGGTGTTTGAAGCTGCGTTCAAGCGTGTTACATATAAAGATAAGGCTAGTAATCTCACATGGTTTCATTCCAAAGCCTTTAAAATATCTTAGAAAACAGTTGTGTATACAAATTGACTACTGCTCCTAATCTTACAATAATATTATTTTATCTAATTTTATTTATACTATACTTGATTATTTTGCAAACAGTTTTTCAGAATTTTGGTTTGGAGGTAATTGGATGACGAATAAAAACGGTGAGAGAGAGTAAAGAGTAAAGAAATTAAAGATTTGGAATGAGTAGGGTTAAAATAGTAATTATATCAAATATTTAAGATTGAAAATGAAAAACATGCAAACTCTTAAGATTGAAAGAGTAATCATCTTAATGGTTCTTATGACAGTCACTTGCCTGTCATCTTCCTTGTTCCAACTTGTTCTAGTACTGTTCCTTTCAAGGAAAATCAAAAAAGCGAAAAAGGTTCCCTAAAGTGCAATGGCAATTTTCAAACAGGACCAAAAACGGCCGACGATTAAATATCATTGATTAGATAGAGTTTGTTTTCGCAAATTGAGACCAGGAAATGTTGGAAAAGCCTGCAAGTTGGCCTACATGCCATAACCCACCGATCTCAACTACCTAAGCGGCTAAGCCTGGGATGACTTAATTTCTCCAGTCTTAAACTTGACGTCAACATTGTAGTGCTTAACAGAACTAAATGCAAACTCAACGGGTTGGCTCAAGAAGGTCCTCATGAGTTTTTGAATGAATCGATTGATTGTGAAAAGTTTTTTTTTTTTATAAGATTTGTGACCATCAATGAAGTACGATCAAAAATTTATTTTGTATCCAATGGAACATCAAGGCGTCTCGTCAGTTATGCTAAATGCAAGAGGCATGCGCAAACAGAAGCATTTACTTTGTGCTGACCGGTTTCCGGAGCATTATCCCATCGTGATTCGCGAACAGCATAATCAACTCCCTGATTTGTTACCTTCTTTCCGCGACGCTTTCTACGTGTTTTAACTTTGGATTTTTAAGTTCACCTTTTTTACGCAACGTTTTCCTCGCGTTTTAACTTTCCCTTTTTCCACGACGTGTTCCCCGTGTTTTAGAATTCTGACCAAGTCGGTCTGTTCTATGATGATCAAGGAAGAATAAGAATTTATATGATGATTGAGGAAATTATAATTTATAAATAATGGGTTTAATGGCAATTGGTAACTCTCATTATTGAAACTATGACAACTTGCCTATTATTGACAATTTAATATCAAGATTTCAATGGGTGGGTTTTTTTTTTTTTTATAATTTAAAGAGATGATTTAAGAAAATAAAAATTTCGACTCATATTAAAGATTTTGAAAAGAAAATCATTATGATATATAATCAAATATTTTTTTTATAATTAAAATAAAAATAAAATTATTTTAAATCGAAATCATCCTTTATAATATATTAAATTTTCTCTATGCATTCAAAATATTATTGACATATAATTAAATATCTTAAATATTGATCTGCTTAGACAAAGAAATTAATGTTATCATACCTTGGGTGATAGCAAGTCACTTGTTTCAACATCAATTCAACTGATATAAAGTCAAGAAAGAAACGCATGTTAGAGCTAGGTCAAAAGCGTGGGCTGCCAGCCACCGGCAGAGCCGGGCCCGTTCCATGGCGGAATGGAGCCATCTTCAATGTTCATTATTATTGATGTTTAAGTTCCTCTTTTAATATAAATAAAACAAAATAATTATTATTAGAGTAATGAATGTATTAAACAATTATTTTATATCAATAAATTTTTTTAATAATTTTAATAATAAACTATTATTTTGTAATAATATAATTATATACTATAATTTGAATAAAAAATATATTATTAATAAATAAAAATATATAATGTCGTGAAAATCGTTTCATGAAAGTTTTTTATGTAAATTAAAAATTTTTTCATATAAAATTAATTTTCATTCGAATTTCATAATTAATGTTGATAAAAAAATTAATATAATAAAAATTCAAATATAAATTTTTTTATTATAAACCATCTTCTTTCAAAAATTTAATAAAATTTTATATCACTAAATACAAATTTTAAATTATATATAAAAATATATATATTATTCTATTCCATCTTCTTTCCAAAACTTAATAAAATTTTATATCACTAAATAAAAGTTTTAGATTATATATATAAATATATATTATTCTATTCCATCGTAGTCCATTAATGGTTGGCTTATTCGGCTGTGGAATAGAAGGAAACTTGTTTTTATTTATTCTTTTTTGTAACTGACTTGACTTGTACCCGGTCCAACGATGGCCCAACGCAGAGGCATTTCGTGCGGGAGAAAAAGCTGACAAGTCTTGACACAACTAGTTCAGTTTGGAAAATTTTATAATATGGTCTGTTTTATTATGATTAATTTATAAAAAATTTATTTTTATATGTTTATATTTATTTATAATAATGTTAACTATTTATACATCTTTCATCTTATTCAGAACATATAGCCTTGTAGGGTTCCGTAGGCAGCCAAAACCAGCCTCATCCACAGGTGAATTGCATAGTTGAATTTTTTCCAATCTGCAAATTGGTCCTTCTATCTAATCAATCTTTAATTCCTATACATCTACTCTAATTAATTATAGTGGAAAAAAAAGTGGTACTAATTTAAAAATTGAAAATGAAAATTAAATTTTTTTTTTTTGAAAATTCAAATAACGTCATCGCCTCTTTGATAAAAAGTAATAATAATAATAATAATAATGACCTTTTGACCGTTTCTGTTTAGTTGGTTTTCTTTTCTTTTTTTTAATCAACAAGACTTTTCATTTAAATAAAGTCAATTTTCCTTACCATTGTTATTATTTAATGTGAAAAGAATAAATTGTATTGAATAATTTTTTGAGCTCCATATAAAATTTTCTCCCTAAAAAAGGAACATGGTTGAAGAGTCAGGCTTACCCTACTTACTCTTTTGTAATTACCGAAAACCTGTCTATATATCTCATTATACTAATTGTCTTTGAGGATGATCAAACTTTGAAATTTGAATTGGACAATAATTTTATTTTAATAATTGTTTAATTGTAAATTATTAATTGCCTCTTCTTCAGTTTTTACCATGGATCATAAAACTATCGTGCCATCACTTGATTATAGTGCTGTTGGACTATCAACAATGAATGGTAATTATAGGTTGACTTTACTTTGGGTCTAAGGTCTGAAATAATGATGGTGTAACAATTTTTTTTGTTATATTTTAATTGTATTTATTAGGGCTTAAACAAATTTGTGTATACATTTTTTAATTTCCACTAGCCTTTCTCCGTCGGCGTGATAATTTTCCCAATGAAAATTACCTTCAACCACATGTATTTGATCAAGAAAGGCTGCAATCAGGTACCTAAATAAAAAAAAAAAAATGTGGAAGAAGAATTCGAGAGGCGAACCCCTTTTTTCAACACATTGTTTTCTTCAGAAAAAGTTTTTTGTTTTTTTAATAAAAAAGTATTAAAAAAAGAAGCTAAATTTTAAACCTAATTACCGGATAACAATCACTAAACATTGTAAAATTAAATTTAATGAGATTGAAAAGGAAAAATAATCAATAAAAATTGATAATTTTAATAAAATAATTAATTATTTTTTTAAATTTAAGGTAAAGTATAGTCATACCCTTTCACATTAGATTCTACTGCACCTCCAATGGTGAAATCCAAAACCGCCTAAGTCAAACAATGGTAATAGCTCCGTAGCACAAGAGACAGATTGGCATGCATAAGCACCTCATTACATTTTTCAACCCAATTTTTTTTAGACCTTTCAATTAAAGGGATATCCTTACAGAGTTTAAATTATATCATAATATATTAAAAAGTTAGATTTTAGGTACTAATAAAAAAATGACACATAATTATTTTTTAAAAAACGTAAGATTAAACCTATATACTCTTAAATATAAAATAAAATTATTCTTATTTTAAATTTAATAAAAAAATCTATTTTATCATTTTTTCGATAAGTTTTTTAATCAAAATTTTTATTCATTTTTTTCTGTTATAGTTTCTTGAGTTTTTTTTTTTAATTGGATTAAAAATATAATTATTTTTATCAAAATTTTTGTTTGTTTGTTTTTAATATTTTTTAAGATAATATTTAATTTTTACTATGTATTTTTTTAAGTCAATTGTTTATTTTGTTAATAATAATTAATGTGAGTTGACTGAATTAATGATATTTAATTTGACAATAATGAATTTATTATATTAATTATATATATTTCAAATAATATGAATTAATAATATTTTATCGATACCTACAAACTTAATCATCATATAAGTGACTCTCATTGTTACAACTTAAAAAGAAATGTAATTATCTCTTTACAAAAGTTCAAGGATGATTTTATCTTTATCCAGATGAATCAAGGCCTTTTGAAATTTGATTATTTTTTAATCTTTGGGTTTAGGCATAGAGGTAGGCTTTATCCTTGTCATGTTTATCATTTAGAGTTTTCGTAATTAAGTTTTGAGTGCCATTTGACAACTTATGCAGAGAAAGGCCCAAAAACATAAAGCAATCACTTCTCTTTATTTTTAAAGCCTTTTATCAATCAATCAAGGCAATTGCTTGCCTTCCCCTAATCCCCTGGGAGAAGTTTGCTGTGAGAAAGCCATGATCAAGCTCGGAAAGTTTTCAAGACATCTAGAAACAGATAGCACAAGTAGTACTAGTCCAGAGTGCAAAAGAAATATGGGCCCTTCCATCAGCTGTTCTGCTTATCCAGAGGACACCATGAATGGTAGCATTAAGAAAATCAAACTACTTGTAACAAAGCAAGAGCTTCGATGAGAATTGGTTTGAAGATTTCAGTAGAGGAAATGCTTGCGGGAGTCCATGGAGGAGGACGACACAGAGTTGATAATATTGTTAGAAAGTGGCAGCCCCTTCTTGAAACCATCCCCGAGGGAAGTGAGTCGCACTTAACAATTTAGGTTCCTTTTTTTCTGTGTATACATGCATAATTCCTATATGAGGAAACAAAGTTTCAGTTCTAAACCCTTCTCACCTAGCTATGGTAGGGCTTAGGAGAAACAAAAATTCGATTTTTTATTTTCTTGGTTTCCGCGAAGACTTATGTGCTGGGCATTTTCCTTTAACTGGGTTAGGGTTTTCTGAAAATCAATTGTTGATTTAAATTTGTATAATGGGCTAATGTAATCTAATGAGTAATGATCCATGCTACTTTAGTATTATTAAACTAGTTTGTATCACATGTGATGCATGAGTTAATTATAATTTATTTTAAATTTTTTATTTATTGTTAAACACATAATTCAGTATTTCAAATATATATATACTCATAATTCAATTTTTTTATCTTCAATATGTGTATATACACATTAATTAGTTTTTTTCTTAAGATTTATTCAATTTTCAAAATATATAATTTATAAATCTCAACATGTCATAAAAAAGTGGAACTTTTTATAAAAAAATCAATTAAGAGTTTGAGAGTTATGAAAATAATTTATGTATTCTTGATAATTTTTTCTTTTTTACATGTAAAACAATAAATAATACCAAAAACTCTAAACCCTAAATCCTAAACTCCAAACCCCAAAACTTAAACTCCAAACCTCATTAAATGTATTAATTATTTATTAATGGAATATTATAAGATTTTATTTATTTATTATTTTTAATTGTATCACTAATAATATCTTTAGTATAAATAATAACTTTGCATATAAAAAAATTTGTCATACATAAGTTATATTCATTTTATTGCATTAAATACAAAGAACAATATCTTGAACCTTGAATCTTAATCCTTGGTCCTTGAATTCTAAACTTTGAATCTTAAATTCTTTTAAGTGTATTAATTATTTATTTAATTTATTATTATAATCTCTAATATTTTTAGTTGATTATATCTTAACCATTATCTAATTATCTATTATATATTAATTTATTACAAATAAATAATTAGGTAATGGTTAAATGGAACGTAGTGAATAACTGCAAAGGAACCGTTTCTTAGATATGGCTTTATGCTATGAAGCATTAAATAGCTGAAAATAAAAAGAATTAAAATAGAATGTATACATGTCATTTAAACAAACATGACAAATCGGTATTCATGTAAACAAATTAAAAAGTTAAGCATGGAATCTAAAATAATATATATATATATATATATATATATATATATATATATATATATATGAATGAATGATTAGTTTTAAATCCATACATGATGATTTTAATTTAAAATAATTTCTTTAAAATAAAATAAAAATTATATTTTCTAAAAATTGTAAAATTTAAATTATAACAAATCTTAAATATTAAATAAATAAATAAATAAATAAATAAATAAATTAAATAGTTACAATGTTAATGAAAACAATTCCTATTACATTAGTTATTAATAGATTATTGGTTATTGTTTTATTTTTGAACTTGATTTATTTTAAAATTTGAATTTAAATGACTTGAAATTAATCTTATAAAATTAATTAAAGTTGAAAACTCTTCTTTTTTTTTTTGAGCTTTTGAAAAAAAAGCTTTATTTGTAATAATCTCAAAAATAAAATGTAAGTAAAGCAAAAGTGTAAATAAAAATAAAAATAATTTATTATTTTAAATTTTTAAAATTTAAATCAATTCAAAATAACCTTATATATAAAAACCAAAATATTTGGTTAAAAATAAAACATCTTATGTATAGTCTATATACGTGACACATGTAACGTATTAAAATAAAATAATAATTATCTTTCTTCAAATTTCAAAAAGATAAAAATCTCTCCATTTCTCTCTCTCTCTCTCTCTCTCTCTCTCTCTCTCTATATATATATATATATATATATATATATATATATATATATATATATTAAAAGTCTAGAATATTTTTGAAAATAAAAAATTCAAAAGAAATGATGTTAACTTTTGAAAAATAAAAAAATTAATTAGTAATCTAATAATACATAAAATGTTGTTATATTAATATTGCATGTTATATTATATATAGATATAAATGTTTTCATTTAGAAAATAAAAATATTAATTGATAAAAACTATAGATATAAATGTTATATTTTATAATATATATATAGGTAAAGATAAATGATATGTAATTTTTATTTAATTTAAATTTAAATTTATATATAGATATAAATATCTATCTTTTAGAAATTGAAATAAATAATTAACTTAAATAGATAATTAATTTATTTTGTATTTTTAATATATATATATATATGTTTCCATGTTTTTGAAATTTGAAAAAAAATAATTATTATTTTATTTTAATACATTGCATATGTTAGATATATAGATTATATAAGATATTTTAATTTTAACCAATGCTTTGACTTATTTATATATATATATATATATATATATATATATATATATATATATATATATATATATATATATATAAAAGATTATGATTTTTTTATCACATCCATTAACGATAGAGGTTTTTTTTTTTATTCCACAAACATTTAAAAAATCTATCTCACATCTCATTTTTTTTTTTCAATATTCTCTAAATGGTATGTAACATTATGTTAATCATATTTATGAATTCAAAAAATTCCATTAAAATTATTACTAAATACTAATAGGTTATAATGGGAAGGCCAGTTTGTCATCAAAAGAAAAATGGGAAGGCCAGTTCAAACTTAATATAACCCAAATTTAGTTAGTTTGCTACATTAAGATCCGTCTGTTTTGGTCGAGAAATAAAGAGAGATGGGAAAACCCAATTGAAATTTGCGGTGTTCCTCTGACCCTCCACTAAAGTCTAAAATACTACTGCATCCGCTCCAATATTCAGGTATGCGTTTACTTTATATTTGAATAATATTCTCTAAATAGTAAATACCTAATTTAATGAAATAGTCATGCTTTTATTTTTAAAGTTTGAGATTTAAGTTTCAACATTTGCAATTTGCATTAAATTGTCAAAAAAAAAATATCTTAACTTAAAGAAATATCGGGATCTAACATTATGTTTATTGGTTGCTTTCACTGTATTTTCTTCAATAATGGAAGATGCATTTTCATTGGTTTAAGATTTATTTCTTCTCCTACTCTTGTTTGTGTCTAGCTTTTCTATCAACCACTTCTTTTGACAATGAACAAAAAACACTAAAAAAACAAATTATTCAGAGTGGATCAAAACTTGCTAATCAAGTTACCATTAAGAAACCTAATAAGATTAGGATTGTTGCCAAATCTTAATCACACTGACAAAACTTCAATATTAATCTTTCAGTGGAAAAATACCATGAATTATTCATACACTAAGGTGCCAACAATCAAAAAGTTTTTTATGCAATCCTGTCATTTCATTTTGCTGTTGAAAGTTGATACTGTTGTAATGAACCCCGAAGATTGGCTGTGATTCTGTCTCTTTCACATTTTACTTTTGTTCGAAAGTTGTCTAGTTAAGGGACGAAATTTTTGTAAAGAGAAAGTGATAAAGAAGTTTGAATGGACTGGTTTTGTCCATTGACCATGACTTTCTGCTTCCCTGTAAATGGTTAAATGGGCCATTTCCCAGATGCCAAATCTCTATCCAAATTGATCTTTAGGATTCTCCGGCTGTATGGGTCCCAACTCCCAAAGGATCGGACAAGCTGCTAGCTACTGATGTGACGACTGATGAGACCTGGTTTATTGCCTATGTTAATATATCAAATAATAATAATAAAGAGCCTTTCTTTCCGTGTATGAATAGTTCGACCACTTGCTAAAAGCGTGTGATGTGTATTAGTAATAACAACGCACCTACTGGGAGTGCTCGCATTTGTTTTCTACTTCCTTTACGCTTTTATGGATTTGTATTATCAGCGGTTGGATTGAGGAAACTCAAGAGAAGAATCCCACCGATGATTTATTCTTTCCCTCCCTTTAATACTCCTCCATTTTATAATTACAAGGAGTGGAAAACTGTAGAAGAAATTATAGTAACTATGTTCTTTTAGATTGCTGTATGACAAGAAGATGGGGAACTGCCTGTTTGGAGGGTTGGGAGAAGCCGATGGACTGATCAAAGTCGTAACTTCAAATGGTGGAGTCATGGAGTTTTCTGCTCCAATAACGGCAGGAAGCATCACTGATGAATTCCCAGGGCACGCTATTTTTCGAAGCAATGATCTCTTTTGGAAACCACTTTTTCATCATGAAGAACTCCTCCCTGGGAAATCGTACTATCTACTTCCACCTAACAGCAAAGAAACTTCAGGTAATAGCGGCCAGATTGTCCGGGAAGGTCATGTCAGGTCCAACAGCATGCCGGCATCGATTGTTGCTCCTTACAGGATGTCCTGTGATTGTCAAGGGACTCTGAAGAGGTCTCATACTGATGTTTTCACCAGGTACAACAACCCTGGATTTTGGAAAGTGAAGCTAGTGATCAGCCCGGAACAGCTGTTGGAAATTTTGTCACAAGAAGCTCGTACTCAAGAATTGATTGAGAGTGTCAGAACTGTCGCCAAGTGTGGAAATGGGGTCTCACCATCTGTTGGATTCTCAGATCAATGGAGCCTATCAAGCAGTAGGAATGCTTCCTCGAACAAAGATGGCCTCCTGTCAGACATCTAGAATTACAGTCTCTCACCATTTTCCCCCCTACTTTTAGTTTTCCTTGTTTTTACATTTGTGCACACTGCGGATACTGAAATTCTGTGAAAAAATGTTTGAAGTGTTTTATATTTTTTCAATTTTAACCATAGGATTTACCACCTGCTATGTTATTATCATATGATCACTTTACTTAATTCTTTCAGAAAATTATATGAAAAAAAATTATAATTAACCTAAAAAAGGATTTCAAATAAACAAAATAAAAAATCCATTGAGGGAGGTTCACTTGAATGTTGATGTTGGGCCAGGTTGAAGCTCACAGTCAAGAATTCAAGAAGGACAATGGTATTTGGAAAGTATGAATTCGAGAATCTTAACTGAGCTGCTTGGTTCATCGGCCTTGTGCAAGAAATCTGCAAAGCTTACCCAAGCTCTTTTGAGTTGATAAAGGCCTAAACGGGAAAGTTCTTGGGACATTTTCCAGGGTTTTCTCTCTTTTTTTCCTATTCATTACTGTGGAAGGAGGGTGTTGCTTTAATCACAATCTTGCGGTTTGTTGAGCCCAATAGTATCCAGACACAAAGAAACACCAAGCCCAGGACTTATTTCAAGTAATGGCAAACCCAATAAACATATATAACAAAGCCCGAGTATTCTTGGTTAACGCATTTAACCCATGCCGCTCGCCCAAAAAACTCAGTCTGAATTAACCGTTTAAGTAACTGAACTAATAACAGAGTAACACCTGACGTCTCCTTCCATTTCACAGGAGTTGAGGCCTAAAGACTCGAGGTCAAAGCCCGAGATCCAATGTCGCCCAGGTAAATACAAAAGGACGTCGAGGGCTCTAAAGAGAGGGCTTGCATCTCCTTCCTCTCTTCACTTTGACCTTTCAAGATGCTCGACTCTTCTCTCCCTTGCCATCTTTTTTCTTTTATTCTCTCTTCAAGTATTCCACTAACTTGATCATCGGAATGCTGGTCGTAGTGTAATACTCCGATCCTCTCTTACCTAGTTCATACGAATCCACTTTGATAGTAACATGAACAAATGATCCCGTCTTTGATAATGATAGTAACTATGTCCCTCCCAACTAATTTTGTTCTCGTGACCATCATTGCCTTCCCCACTACTAGCCAGAATCAATATCTACCCAACCTAGTCACAAGCCAAGTGGCAATTGTCATGGAAAAAGGCGGATAATTCTCGTATGAATTTCGTTTTTGAGTTATATAAAATCGTATTCATATTATGTAAAATATAAAAATTTTATTTCAAAATTCATATTTAAACAATTTTTTTTTTTGTATCATTATCATATCTTTATACAATTAACTCGCATCATTTTTATATTTAATATTTATATCGTATTATTTTATTGCATACAAAATTATCATGTCTACAAGGAAATCACCTCCTAAATTCCTAATCCCATCAAAGGATACTTTTTCCACCCTTATAACCCAACCACCCGTTGACAGCTTCTACCGGTACTCTTACATCCCACCCGCATCTCACCTTCAATCCCATGGGTATTTCTGGAGCTTGATGGGCGCTTTGTGTTACCAATGCGATGCTCGGTCCTATTCTCACATTACACGATGTCTTTAACCCACCCATTCTTTTCCTCCACTCATCCCCACTGCCTCTATTGGGCAAATATCGGTTCCAATAATTCCAGCAACTTGAAACCAACCACCAGCCACTTCTACTCCAAGAACCAAGATATAATTTCATGGGCTTTGGTCCATATCAAGGTTCTTGAAATGCCTTTGGGCCAGAAGAAAACCTCAATATTCAAAGAGCCTGCAGGCTCGAGCCAGTATTGTGGTTTCTTGAAACCTCGATATCGCTTTCCAAAGTAGTTTGACAAATAGCATGTTCTTGGCGTTCCAGTGAGCAACGAAAATTCAACTCTATTAGCATTCGTGTAAAGTTTTGCTGGGATCACGGGCAAAAAAATATTTTACCTACATGAGAAAACCATGAAAAACAATTTTTTTTTCTTACACCCTGACAAAGGCTTTTTTAGATAATTTGTGATCAGATTGAAATTATTTGAATTGAAATTAATATTTTATTATATGTTATAATTTTTTTTTAATTATTAGATCAAAAGGTTTGTAACTATTTCAATTTTGTAAATTGAGTGATAATTAAAGTGGTTGGTGCAAGCAGAACTTGACCAACATTATATCGGTTCATAATTTTCTACACCTGCTTTTCATTACTCCATTTTATTACAAAAAATTAATGGCATTTAATTAAACCCACTTAGAAGTTGATGGACCAAGGGAATTGGCATATAATTAGTTGGTTCATCAAAACGCTTTGAATTTTCTTCACCCCAAATTACTGATCTATATTAATTTCAACATTACAAAACGAGTAGCAAATTGCAATTACTAGCCAATTAATGCTACTTCCAAAATGATGAAAGCTTCATCTTGATTGAGTTTGAACTTTGCCTTTGATAATTCTCGAAAATGACAGACGTGGAAGTATCAAATTAGTTTGTTAATCAAGTGAAAATTATCACTGGGATTTATTCTACTCCCTATGACCATGACATCGACGATTTTTATGAAGCTAACCACCATGCCACCTTCACCTATCAAGGGACCATCGACAGTTTTACTGTTCTTAGTTTTCTTTTGTCATTGTCTATGGTGGGGGCAATGGCGATCGTCCAATGGAGAGGAAATCCTTCTTTTTTCCACAATGGCAACGCCACATGAACGAACTCAAATACTTTCAAATGCTGTCAGGTCTCAAATGGGAGCCACCATGCAGGTTGAAGTTTCCCTTTCCTCGCCCATTAGAAGAAAAAAAGAATTGCTGCTTAACCTAAAGAAATCTTACGGACTCATCGGAATTCAACACATGAAAAGCATGCATTGAGCTTTTTCTCTAGATCTTTACTTTTTTTTTTTCTCTCAATCACAATCTTTCTTTCTTATTTCTTTCTCGAGATCTTTGATAATATTTCTAAATCTTTCAATTTATTATACAGTATTTGGTCTCTTCATACATCCAGTAATGATTTCAATATATATATATATATATATACATGCATATTAAAATTGATCATGGATTGTAACAGATTTTGGTCGAGTTTAGGTCGTATAATAATTATTTATATGTAAGTTCAACTTGATCTAGCTCTTAAATTAGGACTTGATTTTTAATTTAAACCATTTTTTTAATTTTATTATGCAAGATTAAGCCCGACCTAAATATTTTTTTTATTTTTTTGTATTGTAATTTTTGTTTATTTATTTTTTATTCTTTTATTTTTTTTAAGTTTGATTTGATTTGTCAAAATTTGTATGTCAATTTACATATTAAATATATAATCATATTTATTAATCAATAATGTTTTATATACATATAATTACATTATATTTAGTATATTTATCAAAATTTAAATTATGTTCGAGTCACCCCAAGCTAGGCCTAGGTTTCAAAGAGTCAAACCCAGACTCGATTCGAATTTTGATCGGCCTTAAAAATTTTGTCCAAATTTGTTAATTGCATCTGATATTTTTGCTCAAACTCTCTCAAAAGTAGAACCAACTTTTGATCTTCAATGGATAGTCTAACCCTTGAACAGATCTATGCACCATATGATAAACCATATGCATGTACTAAATTATCTTTATTCAAAATGAAATGATTCATTATCATTAGGGAAAGGAAAATATGGCCACCCAGGGTCACCCAAGATAATTTACACCAATTAGTAGGACCCCACATACATACATACATACATACATACATATACACACACACATGCTCACTTTAGCAGAAATTTTCAGTGAGGATAGATCGTAACTAGTTATTAATTAATTATTTAACTTCTTATATATATATATATATATATATATATATATAACGGGCTCTTTTTAGATAATTCAAATGACTAGCATATTATTATGTTTATTTTTAATAGAATTTTCTCAAAGGGACATCTATATTGAGGTAGCTAGCATGCATATTATTGACTGATAGATAATTTTATTATCTATGTGCTGCAAAATATATTAAGCTGATTGAAAGGCTAATTGAAAGGAAAAATACCCTTCTTATAATTAAAAGCTATTTTGTAACTGTAGCTTTTTTTTTTCAAAAAAAAAAAAAAAACTATAGATTTAAAGCAGATAATTAATTCAAGGAGAAAAAAAAAAAAAACTATAGATTTAAAGCAGATAATTAATTCAAGGAGAAATCCAAGAATTTTGCAATATGCCCTATATATATAATTAGTCAGGTTAGCACTCTATAGCTAATTCAAATATTTGCAGCCCAAGCCGCAATGCATCATGCAATGAAAATTTGCTTGAACTTACATTCATTATAAATACATACATGATGGCTAGCAGCCAAGCATAGGTCAAACCTTCTAGAATTTTAATTAGAAAAAGGCATTTAAAATAATTTTTGTATCAGGTTTTAAAAGTTAATTATTTTCCACCTTTAACTTGTGCCGACCAACTGTTACATGTCAAGATGCACTTGATCAAATGCTATTTCAATATTATTGCATATATGAATGATTAACTATACCAGATTTTCTTTGCAGAAAGCAACTTAAACCCGCGAATCTTGTGACCGAAAATTGAACGAGCTAGGTTAATGAATGCTCTTGAAACAATAATTTCAATGCAGATGGTCATAAGTTTAATTATCACTGAAGGTATATGTTTGTTGATATCTCTCACTCCTCATTACCAAATGCAAATAACGTGGTGGGGTTTTAGGGTTTGAAGTTTGAACCTAGATAGCAAGCTAGTTATACAGAGGAATGGGTGGAAAATGACAAATACACGCTTGCATGCATGTATGTATATATATATATATATATATATATATATATATATATATATATATATATATATATATATGTGTGTGTGTGTTTGTAGGTTCCAAAATTTCACATTCAAATGTAAATGATGTTGAATAAGTGAATTTTGCTCCCGCTAATCCGTACAATACTGTATACTTTCTATAAAGATGTTAAAAGAAATGATCATATGATCCTTCTTTTTTTCTTTTCAATTATGACAAGGTATCCGTGCATGTTTTTACCTCAAATATTGTCAAGTATTTCTAATATTGAAAGTATCGAATTTTGAAGCTGTACAAATAGCACACCTTGATGCATTGTTAAATAGAAATTAGTAGAATCTGTGTAATATCGCGTAACTTTAGAATTTTTTTTTTCCAACCCTGGCAGCAAAGAATTGACATAACTTTTGTCAAATTGAAGGGTAGTATCATCTATTGCTCAAAAAGCTTCATTAATATCTCTTGACAGCTTGTACCATTCATTGAGTTTCTCTCTTAGCCATAAGGTCATTAAAAGCTAATTATGGTTGGGCCATCGAAGATAGAAAATGATGGGAGCTGATACTTTCCAAGAGATGAAGCCATTAAATCAAAAAGTACTGGAAATGAGAAAAATTAATTGAGGTTTACAATGGAAAAGAGATCAAATCAATATTAATAGTTGGTTGAAAGAAATTTTAAATTTTTTTATCTAAATATCACTTTGATCTAACAGATTTAATTTCAAGTTCATAAAATAAATAAAAATATATGTAATTAAAAAAATAAACTCAAAGGAAAAGCCACAAGGCCCAGCCAAGATTTATATATATGCATGAAACATTGAAGCTTCTTGACCTACAAAAATCTTAATTAACCATCACCCTTCTCCATCAACCATGAGATCGATTGCTGTATTATTTTTATTTTTTATTTTTTAGACAAATACGTTGAATATGCTCCATCTCTCTAAAAACTTGTTTGTCCAAATAAGTAAGAGATTGAAATTTGTCCATAGTCGGTGTAGCCAAGTTCACACATCACATCAAAGTTTCCAAATATGCAAACACGGTCAAATTTTGGATCTGACCCACCCTGTCGATTAGTTGCCGCCAAATATGCCCTTCACTATTTTCCCAAATAATTATTAATTAATCTTGGCATCATATTTGTACGAAACTTCAACGTGGAAATACAAAATCTCTCCTTCAAGTTTCTTAAAATTTATAGTTAACTGTCCAAATCTAATTTATTATGGATAATTATCCATATATTATTGCCTCTGACTTGCTATCATTATTCTCACGTAAGGAATAATTTTTTTTTAAAGTTCATTAATTTATTATAATAAAAAATATATTGCATCGATTTAATTAAATCGAAATTACAATGGATCCCTAATTTAACAAAGAAATCAAAGAATGAATTTATTTTTTAAAAAATATGAACAAAAGTAACATTTTTCATACACGAGAACAAATTGAGAAGTTTGTTAAGTAAATTATTGAATTTTTATGGATAATCCAAAAGAATGTTGAGCCACTTTTAAATCACTTTCAATAGTGAACTTTAAAAGTAGATAGATATTTGTTTTTTATTAATAAAAAGAGTTTCGCCAATAATCAAAAGTTTAACCAAGTTTGACTCGGCAAACCCAATATATTTCGAGAAAATGAGGACGGTATGACCTTTGTAATCATGAATGATGCTCCAATTCCTGCCGGACCTGGTTTACTCGAGGAATAAATTTATTCAGTAACTTCTTTTATAAACAAATGTTAAGCCAGCAATCACAATTTCAATGATTATTTAATTAACTAATCAATCTTGTTCATTCATGTCTGTCACAAATTGCTTTTATGCATGTGCGAAATACAATAATGGAAAGGATAACTATTGTACTCGACAGTGGATCACTAAGAAAATTCTAAATTAAGTAGGCTTGGATAAATTGATTTAACACAAATAGGAACAAGAAATATGTCATCATTGAAATTAATTTCGCTCACCACAAATAATTGAAGAAGAAATTGCGTGATTGTTTTATGGTGCATGCTCAATTTGATCAAGAAATTGAAGGAGAGACTCATATGAACTCATGTTAAGACTTGAGGATGACTGGTAAATGTGAGATTCTGGTTGTTTTTTCCATGTAAAAGATAATACAAAATATAAAATACAAAAGATCAGCGCGATGGGCGGAGGAAAAAAGATTGGAAAGCAAAAGGTAAGATTTTGACAATGTGCTGGGTTCCACTAGGTTTTGCGAACAAACTCCAGGGCCTCCAGGCCATGTGAAGCTATATACATATATACAACAAAACCATGAAAAACAAGTAGGCAAAAAAGATTAATCTTGGCCAGGTTTTGAGTGCAGGCAGTATGCACCCCAAAGACTAAAGGCGTGTTGTTATCCCAATTCTCATCCTATATTTCAAAGGAAAAGGGTCCCCCATTTGTCTATAATCTTCAACTTTAAATAAATGATTCAATAATAATTCCCTATCAATGCCGCCTTTGTGTAAAGCAGCTTTGTCAAGATTCTGCTAAGGAGAAAAAATCACTGGTTAATTTAAGAAGCTTTCGGAAATTTAGTGGTTGTAGTTGTTAAATCATCTTTAATCAATGCTTTTAGTTGGTAAAAATGGGGCCTTAAGTATATGCTCTCCTGCTAGCTGTGAACTTTCCCTAACAGCTGCTCTATTTTCCTCCATGCTCTGCTCTGCTCTGCTCTACGTGTTACTGTCGAATAAAAAAAAATCTTCTCTACCTTTCTTTAAATATTTTCGGCGTGCATGCTAGAAGACAAATTTGTGAAGGAAATCTTGAGAGCACATATTTTCCTGTTTTTCTTATAAATTAAATTTCATTAAAAAAATTATTGGATTAAATTGTCTTAATTAAATTTCAAATTTATAACTGTTAAGAATTTAAATTTAAAATGTATAACTATCCATGAATAAATGGATGAACTAATTCTTGAAATTAATTCAAAAATTTTGAAGAACCAAAATGCCCTTTGATGAATGCTATAAAATGGAACCTCTTCTCATTTGTTTGACACAAAAAAGCCTATTCTCTAACTTGTCTCTAATTTCTCTTTAAAGTTTGTTTTTGCTTCAAGCTCTTAAGGACTCTCATTATAATAGAATTGGGGCATTAAAAAGTTGGATTGAAATAGATTGGTGGGTGCCTTTGCGACTTAGTTACTGTTATATCTTGGAGATAGAAGCTTAAGTTACTCAAGCACCTATGCTGAGATGGCAAATCTATTTTAAAGAAATTGTGTGATACACATGCCTCTTTTCACTCTATTTGTATTTTTTGCCTTATTCTGTTTCAATTATAACTATTGTATTGTTGTTTTGAATATATATTTCAGTTTATATAAATTTATTAGAATAAAGGCTCTGATGATGATAGTCATATATATCTATTATAATTATTTTCTTATAATCTTAAAACATAATCTAGGTGTCATGTTGAACTTTGAATTATTAGATTGGTTAGTACTGTTTAAGGAGACATGATATTAAGTGGGACAGTCCGTAACCTCTCCAGCTTTTCTTGGGAACTTTCGCTTGAGTAGTACTTAGTTGATCAATATCCTAGTTGAGAAAGGGAAATAATAAATTATTATAGTTATTTTGATGTACATATATTTGATATATATTGTTATTATGAAATTAAGAGATAGTTAGTTGATTGTGATTTTCAAAAATGGCAATTAAAACTAATGTTGAGACCCCTTCTATGGTTGCTCAAGTTTCTATCCTTATTGTACCAGTAACTATGAACCATGGGGAGAAACCGGATAAGTTTAATGGTTTAAACTTTAAGAGGTAGCAACAGAAAAAGTTGTTCAATCTGACCACCCTGAATCTTACGAGATTCTTGATAGAGAATGCTCCTAAACTCAATGTTGTGGATGCTTAAAAACATTCTGACTTTTTTGTCAAAATTATGTCATGAATTGGTTGACAGATTCTTTGTATAATGTGTATAGTATAAAGAAAATAGCCTAAAGAGTTTTGAGAGTCTTTGGACTATAAATATGAGACTGGGGATATTGAAACCAAGAAATTTGTGGTTGGTTGGTTCCTAGATTATAAGATGGATGACTCTAAGACAATGATCAGTCAAGTTTAGGAGATCCGAGTGATCTTACATGAGATTCATGTTGTGGGGATGGATTTAAGTGAAACCTCTCAATTGGCTGTTGTTATTTAGATGTTGCCTCCTGCATGGAATGATTTCAAGAATTACCTAAAGTATAAGCGAAAGGAAATTAATATTGAAGAATAAATTGTTAAACTTCAAATTGAACAAGACAATAGAGGTTCTGAAAAGAAAGGAGTCATCTCACTGTGGCCAAGGCAAATGTGGTGAGGCATGGCTTCAAAACCAAAAGAACATGAAGTCTAACAACAATGATCCAAGTTGGGCTTAAGAGGTGGAATCTCTAAGAAGCTTACGAAGTTCTAAGGCAAATGTTTTAATTATGACAAAAATGGGTCATAAAGTATCCGACTGTAGGATGCCTAAGAAGAACAAAAACAAAGGCACAAACATGGTAACTATATCACTTAATGTGTGTTAGACATAAGCTTTTCTATTGTTGTTACTGAAGTGAACCTTGTTGGGTCCAATATGAGAGAATGGTGGATTGACATTGGTATAACTAGACATGTCAACTCAAATAAAACGATATTCATTACTTTCAAACCAATTGCAAATAAGGAGAAGTTGTTCATAGGAAATTTTGCTACAACAAAGGGGGGATGTGGTGTTGGTGTCGTGATTCGAGATAACCTTAGTATTATTATTGAAGCTTCATCGGTCTTTATGGAAAAGGTTAGAGACGTGATGAATGCATAAACTATTGCCACAATGAAAGGGTTGGAACTTGCTAGACAAATAGGATTGGACTCCATTATTCTTAAAGTAGATTGTTCGGGATTTATTTAGATCTGATAATCCTATACACGACACGAATAATAGACGTGAAAGTGACATTAGTTAAAATTAAGTAAAAATTATATATAAATATATAAGGTAATAAAAATAATGTTTTTTCTTTTTCGTGTCGACACAAAATTTTTTGTATTTTACACAATACGAAATTT
Source organism: Firmiana major (assembly GCA_033439115.1). Taxonomy (NCBI): domain Eukaryota; kingdom Viridiplantae; phylum Streptophyta; class Magnoliopsida; order Malvales; family Malvaceae; genus Firmiana; species Firmiana major. The sequence goes on from CM065897.1 coordinate 86,246,845, forward strand.
TCATATTTTATATGACATAAACATAAATTATAAACACGAATTACTAGTCTAGATTTATTACTCACTTAATGCAAGAACAAATTTCTCAATCATTGGCAACCCCATAGTTGATACTATAGACCAATTCACTATAAGAAGAAAGCTAATGAAGCAACACATTTTAGCTAAATATGCAGTTGCTTTAAAATTAAATGCTTCTTGGTTTAGGAATCATCCATCAGTTATTTCTAATGCTATTATGAACTATTGTACTGATCTTATATAAAGAAAGTTTTCTAAGAGTTAGTTTAGATCGATGGTTTGATTAGTTTTAGTGAAATTGAAAACAATAGTGACGATGAGACTAATGTCAAATGGTAATATGTTTGAATACAATCGCAGTGACGATGATGAGATTAATGATAAAATGATCATTAATAAAATTTAAAAAATAAAAAAGAGAATAAAGTTATAAATGCCGTATGGTCATAAACCCGTTTGAAACAAAACAAGGCATAAATTTTAACGACCAATACTTAGCTTATTTGTTGTTACCTCTCCTTAAGAAATTAAGTCTAAGGTTCGAATAATTTCATTTTTCATCTTTTACCTTTTTATGAAAATATTTTTTTCTTAATTTCATAAAAAACCCAACCCACGAAAACCTATATTGTGCAAGTTTGACCTAACAATTTTCAACAAAACATGATTATACGACATGAAAACTATACGAATAAAATACATGAAAATAGACTAAAATTAAGTAAAAATTGTATATAAATATGATAAAAACTAAAAATAAGTTTTTTTGTTTCTTGTGTTGACATGAATTTCGAAACGAAATTTTCTTATTGGGTATGAAAATAAATTATAAATGCAAATAGCTAGTGTTGTGGCGTCCTAACTCAGCCGGTAGCGACCCACTCAACCGTATTGTCCGCTTTGAGTCCCGCCTTTACGGCCCCGCCCTCACTGTTTTATCGCGTCCTCAAAGGTTCGAACCCAAGACCTTAAAGTCTTTGTTCTTACACAAATGATACCAATTGTTTAACAATTGGTATCATTTGTGTAAGAACAAAGACTTTAAGGTATTGGGTTCGAACCTCTGAGGACGCGATAAAACAGTGAGGGCGGGGCCGTAAAGGCTTTGGTATCAGAGCTAAGCTTTGGATCATGGCACACGAGTTGGTTGACAGAGTTGCTGTACTTAAAGCAATTGTGGGCGTACCGCAAGAGGAGACGGGTACAATGGCCGAGCAGATTCAGGCCATGGCAGGCAGTGTACAGGAGTTGACACAGCTGTCATTCGACATGTAAAAAGAGCATGCTAATCGCTACACCAACATCATGCAGCGTTTTTGTTGTGGCGTCCTATCTCAGTCGGTAGCGACCCACTCAACCATATTGTCCGCTTTGGACCCCGCCTTTATAGCTCCGCCCTCACGGTTTTATCTCGAACAATCGGTATTATTTGTGTAAGAATAAAGACTTTAAGGTCTTGGGTTCGAACCTTGAAAACGAGATAAAGTCATGAGGACAGGACCGTAAAGACAAAGTCTAAAACGGACAATACAATTGAGTAGGTCACTACCGATTGAATTAAGATGCCACAACAACTAGATTTACTACCAACATTGTCAAAAATAAATTTTTTTGTTTTTAATTTGAAATAGGTTTACTAATTTAATACTTTTCCTTACTCCATTAATTGCCTCTTCCACAAAGTTCCTAGGAAAGTAAGCCCCCTTTTCTTTAAAAAAATAAAAAATAAAAAATAAAAAAATAAATACATGTGGAAAGTTATTAACACAACAGACACTCTAGTCTTCTTGTCGGATGTTCACATTGTTTGCCTAATACATGATGAACGTCATTGTTAGCAAAACTCGAACGTCATTGCACATTTCAACATAGTATAGTATGCGATTAGTATCAAGATTTTGTTTTTGATGCAGTGAAAATTTATGGTATTAATACGATATCAATAAATGTTATTTTATTAATAAATAAAATTAAGAAAAATTAAATTTATTTTTAAAGTTTTATATATTTTTAAATTTTAACCATTAAAGAGATAATATTTTATAATTATTTTATAATTATCTGACCGTATATAAAAATTATATATTATCAATATATATCATATATAAATTTTAATATCTATATATTTAAAATATAAACCTTGTTATTAATATACAATGATTGATTTGAAAGTGCCACGTAATTTAGTGAGTTAATTTTTTTACATACTTATACAAAAGTTTCAAAAATTATTTAAAAGGAAAAAAAAGAATTACATTCACTAGAACTTAGAATCAATATTTAATAAGGTCTTGACTTAGTATTAAAGAAAATGTTTTAGGATTTTAAGATTTTAAATTTGAGTCTCACTAAGTGTAAGATTGAATTTAATTTGTTATTTATGTAATTTGTTATTATTATTTGTTTTATCAGTTTATTCCGTTATCGATTCATTAAATATAATATACTGATTATAATTATAACTTTCAATAAGAATATATATATTTTAAAAAAATGTTTAAAGAATTGAAAACCCGTTATGTATAATACCTCAGGAAAAAAACAACTTGACCCATATTTCATGATGCACGAATCGTAACTCAATGGGTAAAAAACTTTGGGGAAAAATTTTGCATCAAAATTAATTAATGACAAATAAATATTCCTCTAAGTTTTACCCTTTATTACATTTTTTTTTTCAATTAAATAGTTGAAGTATTACTTATTTTTGCAGTAGCAGGATTTCTACAAATTGGTATCCTTTTGGTACATATAAACATTAATGGACATCGTTTGGACAAAACAAAAGAGTTTAAAGAATGAAAAAAAGAAAAGAAAAGCTATAGCTACTAATCAAGAACACCATATACTTACAAAATCAAATGTTTCTAAGACGACTAAGATTGCTTCTCGTGCAAACTTCAAGGTCACCTACCAGAACTTTGCCATACAAATCATTTGGTCTCTCATGCTATATGTCATATAATCATACATCCTCTTAATCATCATCGCATAAATTCCTTTATCCTTTCTCTCTATTAAAATTGTATGTGTGTGTATATATATAAATTAAAATTTTAATTAATTAATTAATTAGGCTGACCTGCCGTCACAATACACGTCATTTACAACCACAACTGCAGGGGGGCAATTTGTCAACTTAGATCGTAAGATAAAATTTTGAAAATTTCATATAAATGTGGAATGTAGTTAGAAGTATGGCCTTAATTAATATAAATATAAACTTTCAACCACACCTACAACAAGAGAGATGGAAGGTGATAAGGAGAGATGAGATGTCGAGTGCAGGTTATTATGAAGTGGTTGCTCCATCAATTGTCGGCCAAAAATTCATGATTAGCCATGGAATTTTGAGAAATAACAATCATGATTAGGGCTAAGACATTAACTCCTTCCCATCAGATATCAGTAATAACAGAATAAGTGTAGTGCTACCGTTACGAAAGAGAGAGGAAAAGATCGATTACCACCAAGATTCTCATACATCCATTGGCACTAACGTGCGTGTGCGTCGGTTAAAAGTTAAAATCATATTTACTCTCTCGTCAGCTTACTCAAAAATTATAGAAAAAATGTTGTCTACATGCGAAGATTGCAAAGCTTTTTAGTGTCCAAGGTTGTTAATATGGGATTGACTTCCATTTATAAAGACTTTTTATCATTGTATATATTCCACTTTTATAATCTTTGTCCTGTTGTGGAGCAAAGCCCGGGTCTCTTCTTTCTGTCATTTTTTTTTTAATGTAATTACAAAATAACCAGCTATTCTCTTGCTTTTAATTGGTTCTATATTTCTGTTTTTTCCACTAGTTGAAACATGAGTTGAATCTATCTCTTCACCCTGACAAAGACTATGCATGTAAAAAGGATTAACTTCTTCAACTGTGAAACATCTCTGTATGGACCTTAAATCAAAATAGAATTTTGTCAAGTTTAGGAATTGTGCACTAATATTAACAAGTGAAGGACTGAGTTCGTAGCCATACGGACCAACTGGATTTTGGTTACTTTCCGGTCTCCAACAGGCTTGATTGCGCTGGTTTCAAATATTTTAACAAGTTTGTGCTTATACAAGTCTAACTTTTTCATCCTTTACCATTTCTTGTTACTTTTATTTCAAATTTTCTTTTTTTTTCTGAAAGGTTTTTAATTGTTATAAATTTGATTCATCCTCTAAGTAGTAAAAGATAGGCTAATAATGTGCCCTTGATTGACAGTTTCCGATTGATTATTGGATACATTCTCTTCAAATATGTCATCAATGTACAATGTAGATAAGCTACAGAGAAATTGACCTAAATTTGTACTTTATGAACTGTATCTTTATTGGGTTCATATGGAATAATTATTTATGGGAGGCTTGGAGCATTTCATGTATTATACATATTTCAACTATATCATATATATATATATATCGTCATTCGATTTCAACTAATTCCATACTGTGTAAACATTATTTCCTTCACAATTAGCAGCTTGAAATAAAAATTTTAATTGAAAATCAAATTACTAGAACGGCCATCCACCTATGAAACGTGTAGTTGGCCCTTCTACGCTAGTATCCATTCATTATTTGCATACCAACAAGACAAGAAGAAGAAGAATAGAACAAATATCAATTGTCAAAATCTTTATTATTCTAATTGTGCGTACCGGATGAAATTTATATAGTTATATACCGCTGGATTTCATGTATACATATTAAGCGAAGATATATTCAATTTTCCAATTATGGGGAAATTAATTCAATTATCAGAATTATCAATAACAATCATATATAACTACACTTTGGAATTACTAAGAATTCAATTATCTATTTTCTCTAACAAGCAAGAAATATCGCAAGTTAATTAGAGATAAACTAATGAGAAAATTCCTCTTCTTAGTGGTGATCAAGGCATAACTTTCATACTCCAGATATAGCTGAGTTAAATTATTTTGTTATAATAGGAACTGTGATTAAAGAATTAACAAAACCTGGCAAGGGGAAATTAAGGTCGTAAGTGAATGATTAGAGCATTATATCTACGATTCTATTTCTATACACAGCATACCTTTTTGGCAGTGCTCCATTTTAAAAATTCACGAGGTTATCCCTTCTGTCTTGTCGCTTTACGTTTATAGCATGAAATAATGAACAAGTCCCTTGGTAGCTAGCTAGCTTGTTGGAGCCCATCTTTCTCATCACCTAAACTATTTGTACGTACGAAAATTTAATCTCAAAGAAGCAAAAGCTAGCTTTTTTTTTGGACATTGGCGTAAAGCGCAACTAAAATCATATATAATTTGATTAGTTTCTGGAACTTATTAGCTGGTTCTCCCTACGTAGCTACAGTCATGCGTGGCCAAGCTTTACGCTACAAAATAATGGCTGTCTTTTCTTTTTCTTTTTCTCTCTAGAATTCTTTTGCAGTGATTATTCTTTAGAGATCGTAAATATTTATATCATATTTTCAAATATCAAATGAAAGATTTAGCAGTTGCCATGTAAAATCAAGGAAAGCAAAGAATGAAGAAGTGCAGGAAATGACAACATGCAAATTTAAAGATAGCAAGGTCCTCATCTTTCTCTCCATCATATCCTGGACGCCATTAAAGAAGTGGGTTTCTGTGTACCGTTTGAGTTAAATACTGCAGTTAATTAAAAAAATTGGGTAGTTTTTCTATTTTTGCTTAACCTATTGATTTATAACCCAGCCCCGTCGCCAGCTATAGCCTATTGCTGCCCAAAACAATTAAAAAAAGTAGCCCGAAAGGGCATGATGTGTTTCTTGGTCCAGGGGGCCATGAAAGCTCAGTAGCTCCGACCCCATCATCTCTTTCCTTACTCTCTTGTCGTTGAGGTGGTTGCACAAGTAAAACGAGTGATGTTCATGCATTTATTTATATTATAATAAAGAAGGGATTCTTTTAAGGGATAGAGAGTGGTGGTTTTCAAATAGATTTTTAAGGTCGAGGGTCATAGTTAAGATGTGAGCGTGTCCCCCGCTCGCACACTTCTTCTAACACACACATATATATAAATATATATATATTTGTGGGGTAGGACCCAGTTTCTCTCTGTGGTCTCTAGTTTTTAGGTGGTTGGCTCTCAGCATAGACCCCACGCTAAGTACACCAATGCCCATGGCCATGAAACCAAAACTTTTCATGCATCTTTGGACCATTCATGCTCTACCACCATTATAAATTATCATGACTGCATTACCCTTTACGCACACCCACCCCCTCCTCTCCCGCCTTGGCTTTTCTTTTCTGTTATTCTCTCTCTCTCTCTCTCTCTCTCTCCCTTAGCTGGTCAGTTTTATTTTTAACAGTTAAACATTATATATCTTAGCAAGGAAAAGCCAGCTTTTTTCCTGATTTGCGGAGACCATCTAATTTCAGAAGATATGAATCTATCCATAAATGGGCAGTCTCAGGTCCCTCCTGGCTTTCGATTTCATCCCACAGAAGAGGAGCTTCTTCACTATTACCTCAGAAAGAAAGTCGCCTATGAAAAGATAGACCTTGATGTTATTCGGGAAGTTGATCTTAACAAGCTTGAGCCGTGGGATATACAAGGTAATGACAAATTAAGCAAACTCCTTTTAACTTCTCTCTGAATTTGGTTGAATTAATAAGTAGGATTTTTATGAAATTCAGCTTTTTGTGGGTTATGCAGAGAAGTGCAAAATAGGCTCCACTCCGCAAAATGATTGGTACTTCTTCAGCCACAAAGACAAGAAATACCCAACGGGGACCAGAACTAATCGTGCAACAGCTGCCGGGTTCTGGAAAGCAACTGGCCGTGATAAGATTATCTATAGTGGCTTTAAAAGAATTGGGTTGAGAAAGACATTGGTTTTTTATAAAGGAAGAGCTCCACATGGGCAAAAATCTGATTGGATTATGCACGAGTACAGGCTGGATGAAAACACTCCCCAAGACTCTAATGTAAGCTATCTTCTTCCAATATTCCTTTATCAAAATGTTTGTATACATGTTTTTATATAATATTGGAGGATCATTAATCAAGCATTTTCTATAAATCTGTCTGATATATATTTTAATATTAGTTCTTGTAATCTTAATGCAACAAAATACTCTGTCCTGAATCTGTTTTGCTTATATTAAAATATTAAATGGGTCTAGGCTTCCAATCCCATTGGAGATTCTATGCCTGAAGATGGCTGGGTGGTTTGCCGGGTATTTAGAAAGAAGAATTATCAGAAAACCCTAGAGAGTCCTAAAAGTTCCTCCCCCACTTCTATGGATTCAAAGACACAGATGCTTTGCTCAGGAAACGATGGAGTTCTAGATCAAATTCTTCTGTATATGGGAAGGACTTGCAAGATGGAGAATGAACCATTTGGCAACATGAACATCCACAACACCAACAACACCAACGACAGCAACAATTCAAGAATGCTTGTTGGAAACAACGCCGGAATCCGCGATGGGTTATACGAAAGGTTTATGCATCTCCCCAGGCTGGAAAGCCCAACTCTACCTTCGCTCCCCATGACCATGAGTAGCTCACCCTTTGATCAAGAAAGGAGCTTCAATTCTTGTTACCAATCCATCAATGATATGCTGACTGAAACTGAACCATCTTCAATCAACCAAGGGGACGTTGCTTGTGATCACACGGGTTCAGCTCAGAATAACAATGAGTCCAAAAATGGCGTTAATAACTGGGTCACCCTGGACCGACTTGTGGCATCCCAGCTAGATGGTCAAGTAGAGACAACAAGCAAGCAATTATCATGTTTTAGTGACCCTAATGCGGTTTTCAGTCTTTGCCACGATGATGATATTCAATTATCGCACTTAAATTTGCACAGATCAAATCAAAGCTCACAAGTCTACAGCAACGAGAATGATCTATGGAGCTTGACGAAGTCATCTTCACCGTCGTCATCAGACCCCTTATGCCATTTGTCGGTATAATAGAAGTACATGTCCAGTTTATACAAAGAAGCCCTCTGCTCGAATTGCTCAAGTAGTCTTAATTAGGTATACGTGGATACATATATATATATATATATATATATATATATATACATATATTCGTATTTGCATAAATAAGGGTGAAATATGAATGGGAAGGCATTGTCAAGTCATTACCTTTAATAACGATGTCATCGACCTAATTACCACTCACCATTTCTGGAAGGGTTATTATAGGGATTAGAGATAGATTTATGTTCTCTTCTACTTGTAATCATTTCCAAAGGTGATTGTGGTCTTACACTAATTCGTTAACTATCTTGAAAAAAAGCTTCACAAAGTTTAATCATAGCTTAGTGCTGACTTCAGAGTCTGGAATCTGGGGTTCACGTGTCTAATGGGTCTCACCCCAAGAACACAAATAATTATATCCACTTGGTTGCATACTTGCACCACATTGGAAAATGTTCAGTCATATTGTGTTTGCAAATGATATGAAAAAGAAAAAAAAAAAGTCATCCATCTGTTATGGTGGTGACGAGGAAGATTGAGATTTGAAGATACTGTTGTCTCACCTAACACGCGAGAGCCTATCAAGATTTTAAGGAAAAAGGGACCATCTTTAAGGAATTAGGATAAGAGGTTGCAAAGAAAAGAAAAAGCACGCGTGAGCCAGGCAGGGCCAACAAAAATGTCTACTGTACTTCTTTTGTCTTGTTCTAGCACTACTTTTTCAACTTCGGTTAATTCTTTTCTTTTCGTTTTTTTTTTCCACTGACAAGAAAGTTCAATTATTTAATACCATGAAAAAAAAAATACTTTTCATTTTCGTTTTTATGGTATAATAATAATGAAAAGGAACTCAAACTTCGCAACTTGAGTCGATCGACCGGAAAACATTAGTACTCTCTTATCGATGAGAGCTCTTTCTCAAATCACGGCAGTCTTGACACGCTATGATGTTAGTTCCATAGTAGTTTAAGTCCTACCTGTTTTTGCGTGTTTCAAGGCATATGTTGACTATGTTTTCTTTTGATATGACACTGGGAAGAAATTAAGGAAAACATTCATTTTCTCAAAAATGATCGATACTGTAAACTTGAGGTGTTAATCGGGTTTGGTTGATTAGAGATCGGTTCTGAATCGATTTAGTTCGAAAATTGGAGATCGGCTCAATTTGTCCTTCGATCAAATTAGATCAATTTAATAGATTTTGAAATCTACTCCTTAAAAACTCGACATGTTAAAAATCAAATCAAGTTTGATCGATTTAACTCATTAATATTTATTTTTTTAAAAAAAATTTATAAATATCTCATGTCTTTTATTTTATTTTAATTTTTTACATTTATTCTTTCGAATGAATAAATATTTAAAATATAAAATATATAAAATTTTAAAAACATAGTAAATAAATAGTTTTAAAAATGACAAGTTTAATTATATTTAAGTGGTAAAATGATAAGTTTAATTATATTTGAAATCTAATAAATAAATTTAAATTTGTCAAAAAAATTAAAAAAAATTAAAGTATTATAAATTTTATTAAATAAGTTATAATAACTATATTATAATAACTTATATTCATTATAACATTAACTTTATTAGATGATAACTTTTTTTATTATCTTCATTAAATAAGTTACAATAAGATAATAACTTTATCTTTATTAAAATTACTTTATTAGATTATACCTTTATCTTTGTTACAATAACTTTATTAGAGAAAAATATATTAAATAAGTCATTATTTTTATTAAAATTAATAATAAATTTTTAAAAATTAAAAAAGTAAATTTTAAAAAACATAAAAAAAAAAAAATAATAACAAGTATTGATCCAGTCTAATTCAAAAATCGGCTTATTGGTTTACCAACCCGACCCAATTCATTATAAACGTTTTTAAAATTTGATCCGATCCGATTCGATAATTAAACTCAATCAAACTGGTCGCTTACTCAATCAGCCAAAACTGATTTAACACAGCTCAAAAGTTATCGATTCAGCCCATTAACAGCTCTATTGTAAACTCAAATTTGCTGGAACTCTGATTGTTGCAGAAGCTCTCTCCTTTCCTCCATCCTTACTTGTTGATGCAAAGTTTAATTCATCTGAGCATTTTATAATTGAAAGCTATTTTAAAATGATGATTTCTTAATTAAACAAAAATCTTGACAATTATATTGAAATATAACAATCGTTTTAATATGTTGTATAAATTTTATTAGAGTTTTGTAGAGATATCTTTTGTTCCTGTATTCACGTATGTCAATCATTACTAACACTTTTACTAATTAGAAATTCATTGAAATATTTCTGATTTGATGATTTAGTTGTAGTATAGTTATACTCGATCTTTATATATTTCAATTAAAATTTTTCATTAATTACACCTGCTTTTTCTTTTCTTTTTTTTTTCCTCCAATTTTTTTAGGCACAACAAACTTAAGTGCATAAAATGTTGCTTATCAAAATTTAACTTAATAATTGTAATCTTTAGAATATATTAGATCCAAAATCTGAATATTCTTTTTTCTCTTGTACTTCTCTATAACTAGGAATAAAAAAAATGATATTGCTTAAAGGCTTCAAATACATATATTGGTTAGTCTATCAAAGAAAAAGTTGAGTACAAATAAATTCTCCAATTGTAATTTAAATTTTTTTTTTTTTTTTCCATGGCAGCTCTATCTAGTTCATGATATGCACAATTAAACAAGCAACATCATCAAATCATTATGGGTATTCACAGTTTCAATTCAATTCTCGCTATTAACACAAAACCTTAACTACTTATAACAGTGAACAATACTCTGCCTGAGAAAAGAATTTTCTTTCTTTTATTGTATTTATCATACTTGTAAATGTTAGTTTTTCTGACTCGACATTACAGTTAAATAGTTAATTCTCTAAGCTTTTGCATCAGTCAATTAGTTGGCTTCAATTAGTTAGTTAGCTTCCAAGACTGAAGCTCTTCACTTGTATATATACACAGCAACTCTGTATACTTTAATTACAATAAATACAACAAGAATTTCAACAGCCTACATTGCGAAGGCCCTAAATGTACAAGGAGGAGCAACATAGCTAAGAAGAATCCTCAGCATGTTCCATATCAGCTAGCATGTAATAGAACTCCTCACCTCAGATAGTTAAGATTCAACTACAAGACATGAACGATAGACATATCAGTAATATTTAGATTTTATAAAGAATTAGATACACGTCAAACAGTTTGGCACCCATCAACAACAGTACGCATGAAAAAAGACAAAAGATTGCTTAACTAATTTGTCTTCAATGATGATACTCTTATGTAATCTTTTCACGCATCAATTCTCGAGCATGATTCTTTATAATTCATCCAAAAAGGTCAACTTCGTGAAGAATTTCAAAGCGAATTGACATAACATCCTCTTGAATATGTTCAACATACTCTTAACTTAATTTGTCTGCATGTAGAGAATTTCAACCAACTCTTATTATTTGTACCTTAATTAGAAGAAAATTTTGTTTAAGTTCAGCAATCATTCCAAGCATCTATTCGGGTATAATTGTGTAAAACTATTCATCCACAGGAAACTTTGTGCTCTGAGATTTACCTTCAACACTCTTATTAAATTTCTGTTCTTGGAGCATAGAAAAGGCTATTGAAGATAAGGCAGCATATAGATTTGATTAAAAGAGATAGCAGCAAATAAGGTAAATCATTTAAGCATGAAATCAAACATTTCAATATTAAAAATTATTGAATATACCAAAATAAATCTCCACGATTTATCAGCTACAAATGGGGCAATGCACGAGACCATTCTCATTACACTCCGTACACCTGACCATAGCCGTCCTCCTGCACCCCTCCTCCACCACCACCTCCACCTTGCAGCTCCCGCTGCACTGAAAACAGGGCAAGAATTTCACGTCCCCGCAGCCATCGCATATCTCCCCTGCTCTTTTCTTTGGCAATCCTGAAAGTAAATCCCCAAACCAACCTTCGTCCACAATCCTCACCAATTCCTCTGCTCCTCCAATGTACCTTCCCTTAATAAAAACTTGGGGTGGCGTCATTTGGTTCGTTGACTCTTTCTCTTTCCCTCTTATTAATTCCTTTAACTCTTCTTTGAACCCTCGGTCCATCGAAATGTCCCGTTCGCAAATAGCGATTCCGTAACTTTCAATCGCTGATCTAACAGCATTGCAGTCTTCGAATGTCTTACGGATTCCCCTCAACGTCGTCGTATAAATAACCACTCTGTTTTCCCCGTTCGGCGGACATATTTGCTCGAACTTGTCGAGCGGTGATGGTTTTAAGACGGCGTCGTTCCCGGAGTGGAATTTGTGCTGCAGGGAGGAACCCGAAAAAGGCAGTTTCGAGACGGTGCTTTTTTTGTTTAAATTAGGATCGGCGTTTTCCTTTTCGGAAGGCAGGGTGTTTGGGAAACGAAAGCTGTCGGCTTGGAATTTATCCAGCAGCGAGGATCGCGACACCGGTGATTTCGGTCCGCTGTCGGTTTTGCTAAGATTAGGGTTCAGATTTTCACTGTTGAGAATCGGGGAGAAACGGAAGCTATCCGCATCCAGGCCGGACATGAGCTCCCAGGAGTTAATGACCTCGGGAAGAGTAAGAAAGGGTCTTGGTTCCGACCAAAGCGATTTGGAGTCATTGAAGGGGGATCCGAGGGAGAAAGGTGGCGGTGGGATGGGCGGAGTAATGGTGGACTGAGGAGGCGGATCAAGGGTTAGCAGGCCATACGTGGTGGAAGTGAGCGACACGATGTGGTGACCCAGTGCTGAGGTGCCGAGTTGAGTGAACTCATCCTCCTGGTTCAGCAAATTGGAAGAAACGCAACCCATTGCGCTAAAAAAAGAAACCAAAGATCTTTGTTTGGAGTATTTTTTTTTTTTAGTGAGATTTTGAAGAATTGTTTAAGTGAAAGATGATGAAGACAAAGGCAAAGATACAGGAGATTCTGTTTTTTGAGCTTTGAGAGTGGAGAATAATATACTGAATAATTAATTGAATGAATTTTTTTTTATTATTATCCTAGGTATCCAGATTTTTTTTTTTTATTAAACTAAATATATCTATGTTCCCATCTTTATTTAAATAGAAATCAAATTTACTAATAAATTAATTTATTGAAACTTTAATAAAGTTAAAGCTACTTAGCTTTTTTAAGAAGTAGATTAAGAGAGGAGAACGAAGTGTGAGTTTTTCAAAAAAATAAAATAAAATAAAGGGAGGAGAAACTGTTTGGGCGCTAAATTCTAATTCAAATTTAAAAAAAAAAAAAATATCATCATTGTCTCATCTCGTTTAGTTTGATAAGTTGTTTATTTATTTATTTTTTTATAAAATTCTGATGATTTTCTTTGGTCGGTTCCACTTTATCATTTAATTCGGGTATGGATCGGCCTGGTTGGGTTATTCTTATTAAACCGAATTGACATCCAAACGGAGGGCCATTACCGTTGTTCAAAAATGGAAGAGAGTCTGAGCCAGTTAATGCATCTGAAAGAGCTGCCTGCAATTCCCGGGGAGTGGATTCAAAGCTAAGTTGAGCAAAGCCTGTGATTATTATTGGGGTTGTGCATCAAAGGACAGAAATGTGGGGACTTGGACTAGACCCGAGAGCAACAGCAGGCGCAGAGCAGCAGCCTTTAATCATTTCTGCTACGAACAAACTACTACTTGGAATAACCAAAGTGAATATTATAAAAAAATTGCCAGCATCAATTATGAGATCCGTCTTTCACCAATCTAATCCACCGGCTTCGAAGGCCATTTATTCCTCGAGACTTCAAACAAATCCATTGAAAGCATCAATGTGCATTTACGGTTCAGTTTCTTAAATTTAATTTTGAGAAAAGGAAGCGGGATACAAATTAATCTGATTTATTAGGGGATTCCCCATTCAATATTTGGTTCAAAGGCTAATTCTAAAGAGACAGAAAACGATATGGGAAACTAGACAAGAGAATCCAATCCAAGCATGTGTTTGACCGGTCTACTGGGAAATGAAGCCAACTCGTTCTATTCTACCCAGAAAGGCGATTCCTGGATAAGGTGTTTAGTGGTCTTCGAGGATTTTTCAATGCCAGAAACACAATAACCTAATCCTTCTATGAAACTCTGCTCCATTTGCTGCTGAAAACACGTGAAGCCAATGGGTTTTGGTTAGTTGTTTTAAAAGAGAATAAAAGCATATGCTCATCAATCAAAAAGGCCTAGCAATTTTCAAGAGACTTTCGATTCTTATGCAAAACATTAACCGCTCCTGATCTCTCTTTCTGATGTCATCTTCTATATCACAATGTGGTAGTTTATTTAACCGGCAGGGTTGGTGACAAATAGCTGACACTATCCCATTAGTTTTTTCACATGCCACTAGAAAACACCTACCTCTTAGCAGATTTATTGGAGCTCGTACCCTGTTAGGTTCTGCAACAAATGAACATCATATTCTCTTCTCTCTCTCCCTCTCATCCATTTCCCTCCTTTATCTCCTTATTATCCCTTCAATTTTGCTTTGAATGAAGCATATTTTTCTTGTAGCTGACTATGGGAAAGGAAACCGCTACCTCGTGGTTGTCAATAGTAAAAAAGGCCTTCTGGTCACTACGCGATGATAATGAGAAGAAGAGTAGCGGAAGAAGAGAAGAATGTGAGCAGGAAGAGGATGAAAAGGTAGTAGTAGCAATTAATTGTTGCATCGATCCATTTATACTAGTATAATTTAATTAATTTCCTGGTGCGAGCCGTTTTGGGCTTGTGCAGAAAAGGGAGAAAAGAAGATGGCTCTTTAGAAGGCCGAGTAATATCAATCATGTTCAACAATTTGAAGCCAAGACACCAACAGAAACTACAAGTGCTACATCTGTACTGAGTCCTGCATTGGATATTGCTGAACATGGGCACGCAATTGCGGTTGTAGCAGCCACTGCAGCAGCAGCCGAAGCTGCCGTGGCAACAGCTCAAGCAGCTGTCGAGATAGTTAGGCTTAGTTCCAGACCTTCCAATTACGCTAACGTCAGAGAACATTACGCTGCTATTGTCATTCAGACGGCTTTTAGAGGCTGCCTAGTAAGTGAAGATAAATCATGACCAATAGCAATCAGCAGCCATTACTAAAAGATTCTGTATATAACCATCTGTTTCTCTTTTCATGATTTTTGCTAAGGCAAGGAGAGCATTGCGTGCACTGAAGGGGCTAGTGAAGCTTCAAGCTTTAGTGAGAGGACACAATGTCAGAAGGCAAGCAAAGTTGGCACTAAAATGCATGCAAGCTATGGTTCGAGCACAAGATCGATTGCTCGATCAACAGCGTGCAAGGCTTTCTTATGAAGGGTGCAGAAAGTCTATGTTTGCTGAAACCAATGCACTGTGGGACTCTAGATATCTGCAAGATATTCATAGTAGAAAGTCCATGGTAAGTATTTATTGTTTTCTTTTAGTAACAAGTGTCTTTATCTTTTTCATCTGGGTTTTAGCTTTAATGGTTTTATGCCACAGTCCAGAGATACGAGGTGTACGACAGATGAGTGGGTCGGCAGACCACAGACAAGTGAAGAGGTCGAAGCATTGCTGCAGGCCAAGAAAGAAGCTTCATTAAAACGTGAAAAGACCCTTGCGTATGCTTTCTCTAACCAGGTCGGCATTATTATTATTATTATTGGTGTACTGTTGGTTCCAGTTCACGTTTTTATTTTTGCAATTATGAGCTAATGATGTTAGATACATATTCAAAGAGATGGAGATCTCGAAGGAACCCATTTGCAGGAGATGAAAAGGAGCTAGAAGAAAGAACAAAATGGCTTGATAGGTGGACGGCCACAAAGCAATGGGAGAGCAACAGTAGGGCATCAGCTGATAAAAGAGACTCTATAAGGACTGCAGCAATAGACACTTGTAAATCTCAGAACTACTCGTCTCCAACAATCAGAAAATCCCTGTATCAAAATCACAAACAATTTTCCACTCCACACCCTGTTGCTTCTCCACTGCGAAGAGAACATCAGAATTTTGCTCTCAACCAATTTCCAGTCACACCCTCTCCTTGCAAGACAAAGCCTTTGCAAGTACGTTCAGCCAGCCCGCAGTGTCAGAAAGAAAAGAAATGCTACTACTCATCTGCAAACAGTCCTAGCTTGGCCTCCGCATATTGCACAAATTATGGAATGTCTCAGTATGGAAATGCAGCTGCCACAGTGCCGAATTATATGGCTGCCACTGAGTCTGCAAAAGCTAAGGCACGGTCCCAGAGTACACCAAGACAAAGGCCATCAAGTCCAGAGAGGGAACGAGGTGGATCATTAGCTAAGAAGAGACTTTCTTACCCAAAATGCGAAGCCCTGTTTCTCTTTCCTGACTCAGAAACCCCTCAGCACCTTCCCCTTGGCATTAAGGGCCAGGGTTCTCTCCAGACCCAAACTGAACTCGCCTAAACTGGAGAGCAAAACCACTAGGCCGAAGCCCATGTTTACCTATATAGGCGGGTGTTTTAATTTCAACCCTCAAATCTGTTAACAATCCAAAAATTGTTAGTACCGTGTTTGAAATTTTTAAATTTTAGATATATTTTTTAAGATATATTGAAAAAAATAAATAACATATGTAACAATATTTTTAATTAGGCATGTAGAGTTGAATTTTTTTATTGTTAATGTATTAATTACGATCTCTTAATAATCACCAGAAGAATTTTCACATAAAAAAAAAAAAACCAAAATCACTAAAGATGTCGATCGATAAATTATTGGCAAAGAGTGCTTCAATCAAAAGGGAAGGAAAACGGTTGTTAATCTTTAAGGATCTATCATCGGGTAAAACTTAGAAGAAGATGAAAATTTCTCTTTGATTTTTGAAGATTCAGGCTTCGCCTTCTTGTTGATTGTTGGTTGTAGGCATGCTTCTTGATTGATAAAATCTCCTTTATGTTTCTCTTTTTTTTTTTTTTTTTTTTTTTTTTTTTTTAAGAAAAAGAATGGCTAAATCAAGCAAAATTTCTCTCTTATAGCCATTGATATAGGAAATGATTAATAGATTATAATTAATGTGCTCCTGAATCATAAATAGTACTGTACTTGCTAAAAATGATAAAAAGGACAAGCAGTGATAGATTGCAAACATGTTCATTGTGCAAGTTTCTGATGATAAATGATAGTATTGATTTTAATGGAAATTAAACATCTAATAAAGTTTACACTACAATTCAAAATCACTACTATTAATGAGCAAGGTCAGGGTCAGGGGTGCAAAAGCAAGGAGACTAAAGCATGCCCCTTTTCCAAAACCAAAAACAAACAAGGGCATTCACCAATTATCACATTCCAAAAGACTGGGCTTAGCTCCAAAAACTAAGTGGAAATTTCCATGTAGCAGTAACATTGAATTAAATAAAAAAAAAAAAACCTTGTCCGGCATAAAATTGTTCAAACATGATCAAAGTTATAAAAGCTCTTATCCATTAGTTGATAAAAAGTTAGCCACTGGCCATAGTCTCATGTGCTCTTGCTGCAACTACTAGTACTTGTGCTTTGACTACTTGCAATGCCAAGGCATAATGCTTCAGCCAGTGGTCCACCAGGCGGCGAACCCAACCATGAAATAGGATCCGTCATTTGTGGTCTCAAAGCCCTCACATTTTCCGTTGCTAAGCCCATGATACCAAAAGCACCCATTTGATGACTATTCTCATTGTCTTCTTCTTGACTGTTTCCATTCACACCTGACATAGACAGTGTAAGAGAAGAAAGTGGTAGCTTCTCGTTTGAAGAAACAGGGCGTTGGCTACCAATTCCATCCATTTCTGCAACTTCCCTCTCTCCTATTGACCATGCATCAATAAAGCTCCTTGTCTCTTGTGACTGTGTTTGGTTCATATTGAAGGATCCTCCCGAAGAGGCTAAACTTGGGCTAAACTGCTCGTTCAGATGCTGAGCATGCAAATTGTGGCGATGGTCTTTATAATGCCGATGTTGTTCACTCACGTTTCCCCCAAATTTTGCCCCTTGTGTCTTAAACTGCTTCCAATCCGGGTTAGAATTGCTAGCAAAAGGAAGGGTAGTCTCCCCTTTCATGAACCACTCCAAGCACCTTCACGGGTTAACCATTACCATCACTTGTTTATTATAATAGTAACTTGGATAAGACAAAAAAAACCCCATCATGCATTTATGCTCATAGATTAAGATAAGTGGATAAGAACAAGAGATATATACTAGTATGAAGAAAATAACACGAAATAAAAGATTTGGTTTATCAGATTCAGAGAAGACAGAATATTGGGAATCCAAAGCCCACCTGGGTTGATCAAATGAAGATGCGAATAAATGAGCATCGTTGTGGTTGATGAAATGAGGATTTTGATGAGGCAGCTTGTTGCTATCAGATGCCACGTTGAGTGTTTGTGAATTGTGATCATTGTTGTGGATGGAGTGGTTTGGCAATTCCACAGGCTTTCTTGAACGAGGACGGCTCTTATGAGAGTGACGCTCACAGTATTTCTGATCAGGAGCCACGTCTCTCGAGCACCTCCATTTCTTCCCATCTGTTCTTCTGCACCTCCAGGGCTCCGGATCCGAGCTATTGCTCGAAAACCCCAATTCCAAAGATCCCTTTATCACTATTAACACCAAGAAAATGCATGCGCCACTAACAATTAATGCAAGAAAAGCATAACATCTTGACTCTACGTCTACATATTGATAACATTAAACAAAAGAAGAAAAGGAAAAGATTACCATTTGAAGGGTTTCTGGTGAGGGGTATAAGGAGTTCGGGAGGGACAGGCACAGAAGCCATCATGTACTTGTATATCATAGTCTGCCTCTCCAGCTCTTGCCACTGAGCTGCTGTGAAAGGAACTCTAGCATTCACAGGCGCTGCCATTTCTCCTACATTAATGAAGTTTGAATACCATGTATTAGTCTATACTCTTGAGTTACTTCATAGAAAGTTACAAGAGAAAGGATGAATGGGAGTTAATATATGAAGAGAAGATGAGTTTACCAGGGGAACTGAGGGGAAAAGAAGGGTCAGCGCTAAAAGGATGACGGTGCAGAGACTTTAACACCACTGCAGCAGCAGAAGCAGAAGCAGCACCGACAGCATCGTATATATCGCCCGTGCATGGTACCTGATTGCTTGTGTTGCAAACAATGGGCCCACCGCCACAACCTCCTCCATCAAACCCTTCACCACAACAAGAAGATGAAGATGATGATGAGAGCTGATGATGAGGCATCGGCATGAAGCTCTTATTCAGACAAGATTCCTCAACTTGTTGCATTCTCAAACCCAACCCAACATCGCAGTGATCTGATCTTCCGAACTCTTTCTCTGTACCTACAAAAGCATTATTCCTGGTACCCATGTCCTCAAAATGCCACCTTTTCCATCCACAAAAAAACCAAAACAAGACAATCTTAAACCCCAAGCTACTTCCAACTCTTTTTTTGCAAAAAAAAAATTCTTATACGACACTGCAAATCAATCCTCTTTGTTTCTCTTTACACTTCTCAAGCCAAGCACTGCTGTTTGTTACTAATATATAAAAAAGTTGGCAATATTATGGTGTAGCGGTGCCGCCATTTTCAGCCATGCGTTTTGCTTTGCTTCCTTAGCTTCCAACATTCGCACCCCTTATGGAATACAGACAAAACCCACTTCACTGTACTCCTCTCCCTCTCTTACTCTCTCTCTCTCTCTCTTTTGACACTGACAAAAACACCGAGACATCCCCCAACGTTAGTTTTCCTTAACAGAGTTTCAAAACCCGCTTCCCCAAACACTGTAATACAAGGTTGAAACTTAAAGTACAAAACAGCCATTTTTTATTGGACAGAAATGGGTTTGACTTCTGATTTTCTCTCTCTGACTGAATTCTTATTGGCTGTGAGTTTCAAAGTGGTAAAGACTTGTTTTTTGACTTAGTTTACTGACTCATCTGTCAAAAAGTTAACGGCGTTAACTTTAGTATGAGCATTGGGAGTCGTGAAGGGTAAAAGGGTTGCGTCCACTTGGGTTTCGTGTGAGAGAGTGGGGGGACCAAAGCCAATTGATGTGATGCCTTAACTAATTTGCTATCGAGTTATTAATATTTTATACTCTTTTTAAAAATCGTGCATTAAATTTGGGCCAAGAATTTAGCTTGATTTAGTGCATCTTTACTCATTTTGCGGTTGTTGAGTTTCATCGAAGTATTGTCGAGAGTGGGTTTGGATAGTTTTTATATCGAAAAATATTGCTCTTTTTATATGTACGGTACGGGGAAAGGAAGTCGCAGTTAAATTTTTAAACTTAAAATTTATTTTATGTTATAATTTTTTATTAATAGTTTAAACAAATAGTTGTTTGCAAAAAATAAAATAATCTTAAATATTGATTAAAATTCTACTAAATGAAATAATATGAAATAAGATTTAAGAGTTTTAAACCTCTAATCTAATCTCAGTTAAATTTTTAAATTTCAAAAATAAAATTAATAAGATTATATATACATAGTAAAATATATTAAAAATAATAATAATAATATCATAATTCTACTTATAAAATAATTTGTCAACACTGATGTATTAACAATAATAAACTCTGCATATTATTAGCATTATATATATATATATATATAAACTTTAATTTTGTTAGCTAAAAAGACCTATAAAAGATAGGAACATGAGATTTACACAAACCAAGATGTGTGGGGATCTTTCTTTTTATTATCATTATTTTTGGGTAAAATTTTAGTGCCTTAATGGGATAATCTTAGGTCACGCATCCCATGGCAACCTCATGTAATAAATGAGTGTAGATGACCGAGGAATGGATTCATCTACCCTTGTGCATATCGCTTGTTTCTTTTATCAATCTCTCTCTCTCTCTCTCTTTAATGTCTTAATTGTTTGTTCTAGCCAAAGAAAATTCTGAGTATTTCTTATTTTTTTGGTACATGTAATATCTTATTTTTCTATTATATCTGTTTTATTAAAAAAAAAAAAAAAAAAACCACGGCTGTAACTAACCAAAACAAAAAGCAACGTCCTGTTTTTCTCACAAATCTAATTCTCCTTTTATCAATGATTACTTGCATTACATTTACGCGGAATAATAATGAGAATAATGGTTTTTCATAATTATTTTTCCTTTTGGGTTTTGTTCTTACTTTGAAATTGAACTCTTGGCCTTTTCATTTATGTTTTTAATTTTATTTGTTTTTTTTTTCATTCATTGTTACTTTAAAATTAATCTTTCATTTTTTTTATAATGAATAATCATATATATTGTAAAAATTCATGTGATTAATTAACATATATATATATATATATATATATATATATATATATATATATATATATATATGATTAAAGTGCGTTTTGTATGCTTTGACAAAAAAAAATTGTGTTTTGTATGCAATTTATTAGATTTTGTTAGTTTGTATGAATGTGTGTATCCTCAAATATTAGTATAGCGATGTAAAACGAATTAAATTTCATGAATTGACCCATTAAACCCTCATATTTTAGTAGGATCGATTTTTTTTTTTTTTTTTTTAAAAATCTATTTAAAAATGAGTCTACACGGATTTACACGGATTTATCCTGGCGGACCAATGATCCATGAGAGTCGACCTTCACGGGTGCGGGCTGGCTTGCAGACCAGCCAACAGAGGGCAAACCCTGTAGCCTGCCCCCACCCGCCTAAACCCTAAGCCCACCAAACCTCCACCCAAGCCCAACACTACATCACAATCACAACCCAAGATTTTCGACGACAGGCCAACAACCTAATAGGCTGATATTCTCCCTTTTTGCCCTTTTCAATTTCACTCACTCTCACCGAAGTTGCGGCATTCGGCAACCCTAATTCCCTTGTAAATGACAGTAATCACTCATCATTTCCCTTCCCTGCAGTGCACTACCAGTCTGGTGGCATTGCAATGCAATGGTAAGCTTAAGCCATCAAGCATCAGTCAGCCAACCCCCTACCCTAGCTCGCTGTGAAGGCAAACGATTACTTGCCCAAGCTGAACTTGCTCCTGTAATGTATTAAATCTAGTTCCCTTCACCATAACTCTTCTTTTAACATTCTTTCCCTAGGGTGGATACTAGCTTACTCTAATGCCAATATTGTCACAAATCCACAAATGCTTTTACAGTACAAGAAGAAAAGACCAAGAGAATGAGAGAAAAGTGAATAATCATTCATTTCGTAACTTTTTTGTATATTAGGATAGTCAGTCTTCTCTATGGACATGGAGTTGAATGCACTCAATTCCTAATGACAGTCACGTGCTATTACAATTGACTAATGAGAATCGAGATTCCTTTTTGACAGTCGTCCTCTCTCGCTTAGCCAATCATAGGTTGTCCGGTATCCACACCACTAACAGTCTTCGCAACTGCATTCTCTCCCTTTACCAACTTCCATTCTATCTCTTACCCTTTATATTATTCGGGTACTACCTCAGCAGTAGCTGACTCCTTTATTGAATTGGCTTATCCATTTAGCTCTTGTAGCTTTGGCAGTTGCCACCTTAGCCTGTTGACGCTTCTCAGTTATCAATTTCATCAGTGTTATGTTCCATCAATATAAAATAAATGTGAGCACACCAAATAATTTTTAGGCTTAATAATTTTAAAGATTTTCCTCTCAAGTGGCTAACTCGAGAATTCTCTATTCTGATAAATATTCTGCTTTGTAATACCATAGCATTGCAACACATCTTATCATATTTGCTTAGAATACCTACATTAAAAAAATAAATGATCTACAATTTCTACTGCATGTCCACATAAAATACAACTGATTTCTTCCCAACTGGATATCCTTTGTAGTGTTGGGAGCTTATTCAAGATAGCCATCCAGGTAATCAGGCTATGCTTGGGGATGTTATACGAAAACCACAATAATCTATACCCTTACACCTTAGTCAATTTTACGATGTGAAGAGCGAAAAGTGTCAGTAGTACTGAAACTACCTAATTTGGAGGCACACAATTTTGCTTGATCCTCTGCCTCTTGGAAGAATAAATCAACCAAACTCCTAAGCTTCAAAAGCTTCTTCCAAGTCCAACTAGAAGTAGAAGATGCAGTTTGGGATAACGATTCGCGTTTGTGCGACCTGAATTATAGGAATAGGCAAAGTTTTGGAGGAAGGAAAATTTCGCTTACATCCTAAGCTCTATTTTTATTTTATTTTATTATATATATCCTTAATAATTTTTTTTTTAATCTCATTAGAGTCAATGACACTGTTCATCCAAACTAACCCGAAATCTATTGAATTTGCCAAAAACATTTTGCTTCTAAAACATATGTATTGATCCATATCATCTACTACAAAATAAAACACTTTCAAAAACGGATTTTGTGACGAAATTTCCGTCAGAAAAATAACATTTTCGTTGCTAATCATGTTTAGAGACGGAATTAGAGACGGACATATCCGTCGCTAATTCCGTCGCTATTTTCGATGTGGCTGATAGTCTTCCGTTGCAGATAGATCATTCCGTTGCTAATTCCGTCGCTAAAAGTTATAAAATTTATTCCGTTACTGAAATCTTTTAGAGACGAAAATTTCGTTATTGAAAGTTATTTTTATTTCAATTTAATATTCCGTTACTGATGCCCTGTAGAGACGGAATTCCGTTACTGAAGGAAAGTGTATATTATTCCGTAGCTAAAGCATTTTAGAGACGAAATTTCGTTGCTGAAAACATATTTATTTTTTTATAATTTTGTGTTAATATTCCGTATCTGAATACTTTCAGAAAACAAAATTATGTGGCTAAAAGTATATTATAAAGTAAGTAATATAATATAAACAAATTTGACAACAAAAATAAGGTAAATAATTAATACTTAATTTAATCTGATTGGATTGGTTATAAGATGTACACTGATAATAATTAATATATATGTATCTGCAATTAATAGGGTAGCAGCTATGTAAAGAAAAATTTTATTATTGTAAATGTGCATCACTGAAGAGACTATCCTATGAAGAAGATTCGATCATCCTCCAATCTCGTACCACGAGGTATGCATTATTTCATCTGGCGATACTGTCGTTGCCATAGAGCAAAACCATTTTTTTCCTTTTTTCCCATTTGCAGATGCATGAATGAAGAATTCATGGAAGCATTTCTTATTGCACTTGCTGATGTTGCATCTGCCTTTGGTTTGAACTTAATTGGATAAGAGAGCAGATCGAGTTCCTGTCCCTGATTTGCCAGATTAAACATCAGATGAAAATCATATTGGATTTCTGAACAAAGCACAGTCCACACCAAAATATATAGTTAATGCAACTTTCACTTGTATGTGACCTTTGGCATTTGACTTCTAATTTAAACTTTTACACTCAAAGGTAGTACCAAATGTTCTAAGATTTAACATACAACAAAGAAATATGTCTTTTAGCTTTTAATGCTTTAAAGAGAAGCCAACTACATGGAAGTTTGATGATTCAGCATCAATTTATATCCAATTCATGTAATGATATGGAGCTACAAGTTATTAGCTTAATTAAGTAATAAATTTTACCTCCAGGATAGATATCATCCTGAAAAGTTCGAGGCACTCCTTTAGCAGTAGCTTTTCTTGTGCGACCACCTCTGATAAATCATGAAAGTAATGACACAGCCTTTTCAGTCTGAGATAAAATTTGCCAGATAAGGACCAAATAGAAAATACAGAGAATTCTGGTTTAGTACAACATTTGAAAATTTTCATACCCCTGGTGAGAAAACAGTCAGCATTAACTTGATGGAAGCAGTGAGATCAAATGCATGCCGAAGTGTCAATGAAACTGATTGTGCATCTACCTGCATGCCTAGTTTCTGTCACTAAACTGATTTGTATAGCTAATCAACAATTAAAAGCAACTGATAAAGGTTCTTTGTCTACCTTAGCTCCTCCTATAAGAGGCACTCTGCAAACAACAGAATGCAGACATTCTTTAGTCGTGGAAATAGCTGATGGGTGCTATCTTTCCATATCTGCCCAAGATTCCAATGCCTTCATCTGCAGATATGATTACCAAATAAATTGACATAGTCCATGAACAGCATAGCCATGTAAACATTCTACAATTATAGTGCTCCTAGGAATTACCAAAATCAAATTTGGCCCTCCCATTAAAACTAATTTAATACTTTTTCTTTCTTTATAGAGAAACAACACAGTATATGCATACCTCGACTTGATTATTTATGTTGTTATTCACAGTATCAGCTTTAGCATTTGCATACCGCCACTGCATCACCCGAACCCACTTGCAAAGCAGATGACTTCCTACTTTTGAACAAATCCATTAATCCCAAATTCAACAATTTCTTCACACCTCTGGTCCTGGAGGAACAGAGAACTAACCAAGTGTGTTTTCGGTATCTTGGAGTTCTCTGGGATTCGGGAAAGGTAATTTGGGAGGGAGGAAAGTGGAAGAAAACCGATCGATCTGGGTCTCCGGTGCAGGCAATGTAGTCGGTGGCGAAGCGAAGGACTGCAGGAAATCGGGGACAGGGGGAGAGGGTCGCGCGAGAGAATGCAGATGGGGAGGGACTCTGCGTTTGGGAGAAGGAAGGGAATGTGTCGCCGATGGCAGCAACAGTCCACGGAGGACTCTGGATTCAAGCTACGGTTGGGGGGGGGGGGGTGTCGACGAAAGGACGAAGAGGGCGTCGGCTTTCTCTGTTGCTTTCCAGAAATGAAAAAGAAAGTGGGGGCGGTCCTCGAGCAATTCCCGCCCACCCCCCTTTTGTTTTTCATTTACAAAAAAAATAAATTAAATATTTATTTAATATAAATAAATAATTCCGTTGCTGATACCCATTTGTAACGGATTTTTCTTCTATTGATATTATTTTTAAAAAAATAAATAGGGCATCAGTAACGAAATTTTGATACGAAATTTCGTTGCTGATACTATTTTGATACGAAATTTTTATTTATTTTATATTGTTTTTTATAAACATTAAAAAATAGGGCATCAACAACGGAATTCCGTTGTTGATGCCATTCTGTAACGGAATTTTATTTTTTATATTGTTTATTTTTAAAAAAAATAAAAAAATAGGGCATTAGCAACGGAATTCCGTTGCTGATGCCCTTCTGTAACGGAATTTTATTTTTTATATTGTTTATTTTTAAAAAAATAAAAAAATAGGGCATCAGCAACGGAATTCCGTTGCTGATGCCCTTCTGTAACGGAATTTTATTTTTTATATTGTTTATTTTTAAAAAAATAAAAAATAGGGCATCAGCAACGGAATTCCGTTGCTGATGCCCTTCTGTAACGGAATTTTATTTTTTATATTGTTTATTTTTAAAAAAATAAAAAATAGGGCATCAGCAACGGAATTCCGTTTCTGATGCCCTTTTGTAACGAAATTTTAGTAAATTTTATATTGTTTTTTAAAAACATTAAAAAATAGGGTATCAGCAATGGAATTCCGTCGTTGATGCTCTTTTGTAACGGAATTTTATTTATTATATATTGTTTATTTTATAAATAATAAAAAATAGGGCATCAGCAATGGAATTCCGTTGCTGATGCCCTTTTGTAACGAAATTTTATTTTTTATATTGTTTATTTTTAAAAAAATAAAAAATTGGGTATTAGCAACCGAATTTCGTTTTTGATGCCCTTTTGTAACGGAATTTTAATAAATTTTATATTGTTTTTTAAAAACATTCAAAAATAGGGCATCAACAACGGAATTCTGTCGCTGATGCTCTTTTGTAACGAAATTTTATTTATTATATATTGTTTATTTTATAAATAATAAAAAATAGGGCATCAACAATGGAATTCCGTTTCTGATACCCTTTTGTAACGGAATTTTAGTAAATTTTATATTGTTTTTTAAAAACATTAAAAAATAGGTCATCAGCAACGGAATTCCGTTGCTGATGCTCTTTTGTAACAGAATTTTATTTATTATATATTGTTTATTTTATAAATAATAAAAAATATAACATCAGCAACGAAATTCCGTTTCTAATGCCCTTTTGTAACGGAATTTTAGTAAATTTTATATTATTTTTTAAAAACATTAAAAAATAGGGCATCAGCAACGGAATTCCATTGCTGATGCTCTTTTGTAACAGAATTTTATTTATTATATATTGTTTATTTTATAAATAATAAAAAATAGGGTATCAGCAACGGAATTCCGTTTCTGATGCCCTTTTGTAACGAAATTTTTATAAATTTTATATTATTTTTTAAAAACATTAAAAAATAGGTCATCAGCAACGGAATTCCGTTTCTGATGGCCTTTTATAACAGAAAATAGAATTTATCTTTTATTTTTTTATAAACATTAAAAAAAATAAGATTTCAGCAACGAAATTCCGTTACTGATGCCCTTTTGTAACGAAAATTTATTTTTCATATTGTTTATTTTATAAAAAAAATAAAAAATAGGGTATCAGCAACGAAATTCCGTTTCTGATTCCCTTTTGTAACAGACTTTTTATTTAATTTATATTCTTTTTTATAAACATTAAAACAAATAGAACATCAGTAACGGAATTCCGTTGTTGATAACTTTTTGTAACGAAATTTTTCTTTTGGGTATCAGTAACGGAATTCCGTTCCTGATACCTTTTGTAACGGATTTTTTTTAATTTATATTAATTTCTATAAAAATAAAAAAATTATTGCATCAGCTACGAATATCCGATACAAATCCGTCGCTAAATCCGTCGTTAAAATTTTGCGCCATTCCGTTACCAATTTGTAACGGAATTCCGTAATAAATTCCGTTGCCTTTTAATAATAGTAAATGTACCATTATTAGTGACGAAAATCCGTTACAAATCAGTTATTGTTTGCAACGAAAAAATTTCGTCTCTAATTTTTCGTTTCTGAATGTGTTTTTTTTTTTAGTGATGTGACGAGATCATTTGATTTAAACAATCACATATCCTCTCGTTTGGTATATACAGTTAGTTTATGAAAAATACACTATTGCTAATCTTTGTGAATAAATCATTATACTTTGTAACCAAAATAAAATCAATATCTTTCATAATTAAACTATTAAAAAAAAAAAATCTACCAAAGTTAGGTGATGAATCTTCTAATTTACCGTTACTTTTATTCATGTCAAGATCCACGAATAACTTGGGAATAAAGTCCAGCATGTGCAGATGTCTATCACTAACATAAAAAATCAGCTTTTAGTAATTCTTTACAATGGATTTTAAGTAGTTTCCAAAGCCTTTTTTTTACTTGGATCCGTTCCGAACCAACACTTTCCAATTTCAAACCCTGTAACATTAATGAACACAAACTCATATGCATCCTGACAACCTTACAGCAAATTACAAACCCGAAGCATATGCTTACTCTATTAAAATCCTTCAAAAACCAGATATTTGAGGGACGGGCAGAAACAATTCAACAAGAAAAGTAAGAAAGAAACGAATTTCAAGTTAAAAAACAAAAGTCAAATTGCTTGGAGATGTAGAGGGTTTGATCAAGGGAACTGATATCTTCAACTCATAATAAGACTATTTGATCGGATAGGGCTCTTTTGCTTTAGTAGAATCCTTAACTGAGCCTTTTGGCACTCCAGCTTTGTACCCCATTGCCTACTCTTTGATCCAATTGCTCGAACCACTTTTGGAAATTCGACAAACCCTTTGATCCCTCGCTTTATGTGAGGATTCTCAGGTTCTGGAGATGCTTTTCGCTGAATTGCCATGGATGAAGAGACAGTACCGTTTATTCTATCGTGGCAGGATGATGACTTTTCACTCAATTCAAATCTTGTTGACTCTCTTGAATCAACAGCGGCGTTGCTATTATCACAAGATTTCTCACTGAAAACTAACCTTGAAAACTTTCCTGAAAGATTGGCTGTGAATGTTGGTATTTTATCTTCTTTACTCTTCTGTTCAATTCTGGAAAGTGAAGTATCAGCTGATTGTGTGCGTTTAGTTTCCTCCAATTCTATTAACTTCTCCTCGAAGAGAATCTTGGCTTCAGTCATCTTCATTTGAACTCTCTCTTCCCTTAAGACTTCAGCCATCCTTAGCATCTTTCTTTCCTCCTCAAATTCCCTCTTCATTCGATCAATCTCTGCTTTATCCAATGAAATTTCTCTTGCAAGCTCTTCACAAACTCTCTCCAATGATTCTCTTCCCCTTCGTTCCTCAGCAAGTTCTTTAGCCAATTTCTTATTGAGGGACTCGGCTTTTTTACGTGCTTTACGTTCGCACTCCAGCTCAGCTTTCAAGTCAATGATCTGGGCTCGATCAATATCCAGTTCAGAATCCATAACTGGCTTGAACAAGGTTAGATCCCACAAAGAGGCTGCAATCTTTCGAGCTGAGCGAGGGAGGTTTACTTGATGTACATGCTTGCTACTTTGGCACAGTTGTTGTTGATGATGGTGAGAATAATAAAAAGGATTGTCGTAAAGTTTCCAGCTAGGGCAAGTGGTAGTGGTGATGTGTTCTTGAGGATTAGTCTCATGGCTAGGATTACCAGAGGCGCTGATCATCATCGTCATCATCACCTCCTCCATATCTTCGCCCTTCATTCTTTATGAGCTTTTCTTTTCCTTTTCTCCTGTGCTGCTTTTCTTTTTTCTAATGGGGATTTTCCTTTTCCCTGTCAAGAAAGCAATTGGGGTAGGCCCATTATTTATCCTGGAACTTTGCTTTGAAGATGTGGATCGCAAAAGCGAAAGATATATCACATTCACATGCATCTCATCTTACTTCTTAATTAAAACTAGTTCTAGGGGAGGTGGTCTTGCCTCTATATCCTACCTCCATCGGTCCACATCTCTCTCTGCCCTGTTTCCTTTTTAACTCTGTCGGGCTTTTATGTAAGGCACCTCCTAACCGGTCGATCTCATGGGATCCAAAACTAGTAGTGGATCTTCTACTATGAGATTGCCATAATTTTCCAGCTGGTACGCTGACTTTTGATGCACACTGAATCGGTCAAAACAATTGAGGGATATTATTGACCGAGAAAAATAAGACTCATGCTGTTTTATGGCTGCAATCAGAAACTTAAACTGCCAATGGGAGATTAGATCAACTACTTTTCAACGAGTTAAACTGTATATGGGGATGGAAAACTTGAAACTGAAGAGGCAAGCGTAAATTTTGGTTGCATAAACTTGTAAGGATTAGTTTAAAAAAATGTCTCCATTAGATAGGAATGCTACCTCAAACTTTCCTTTAGTTGCACGTTTCCTTTATCTGACGAGAATGGCTAGTCCAATGAATACGTTTCATTGACCACACGGCTAATGTTTGACTTCTTATCGTAGAGTAGGGCCTCTCTCGCTTGAGAATTTACAACTATGGCAGTGGACATGTTGGTGGGGTGTCTTGATCTTCTCTGGGGAAATTGTTTCTGGAAAACCAAGTGGTTTTCAACCAACAGTATGCTACGACCCCACTGCAAAAAAGCCCTGTGAGCTAACACCATCAACTGACAAAAAACTACAGAAGAATAAGTTACCATCTTTTGTTTTTCACCCATAGTTTTTAACATTGGGTGGCCTACCAGAGGAATTCAATAACTAAAGGACCATGTACGTATCTCACTGCAATCATTCAGCTACAACAGCCCCACATGCATATTTCTTATGCAAGTGATTGATTAATGTTCCTTTACAGTTGCATAAACTCTAATCCATTAATGACCAGGGATTTTCTCCCCTAAACCAAAATTTAAAAACAATTGATTATTGTTAGCATAAAAAAAGAAGCTGAGTGAGAGCTCCAAATGCTTAATTGCAATTCCTTTCTTCAAAATGTGTTATATGCAATGCATTATAAATGGGGTTAGCTGGCTGTCTTCGATTGGATTCCAGAAGAGTAACGAATATTTTAGTCAAATTTTGGTATCCTCACCACTCAAGAGTGCTTTGCAAAGTCCTTAAAGGACATTATAAGTTATCATGGAGTTCGAAATGGTCTATTTATTCCCACAGGCTCCACCTTGATGTCCCTCTTTTATGTTAAATCCAGGGTCCACTGCACCGTCAACTACCTTAAGACGAGATTTTCAATTACTTGAAATATGAGTCGCCTATAGATATTTGGCACTAACACGACAAAAACCTTGGCAAGTGCTCTTCTGGAGTTTGCCTAAACCCTATAGTTATTAACTGAATTCACTCCTTGTAATCATTGACTTCAAAACTTTAGAGATCATTGGATACTTTGTTTTGGTTAAGGCCTAAGGGTAGGGCGGCCGCGGCTCGCATACTTGGAAGTATCCTTGCAAGTGGGTTTGTTTTTCTTTGCCAAAAGAAGACGAAACTTCGAAGGTAAACAAACTTCCCATGTGCCAAGTACTTCAATCTTTCTGCAGATATAAGGATTTAGTGCTCTTGGTTACGTTCTTGTGGTTCATAGAGAATAACTGCTGATAACAAAACAGGTAAGACAGACAAGTATAATGGACCTCATTCTTACATGGTTAGTGACATGAAGTAAAGTTTCCTTTTTTTTTTTTGGATGCAAAGGAAACTACTCTATTCCCTTTTAGATTTTCCATCTTGGGAAGGTAGAGAAGAATATTAATAATTAGTTATTATGGTTTGTTTAGCAAATTTTTTAGGCATATCTCAACCAAAAACAGGTAATAATAATAATAATAATAATAATAATAATAATAATAACAATAATTATCATCATCATCAGAGTTTTTTTTTTGTTTTTTTTTTCCCATTAGATTTAGGTAAATTACATGAATCAATATATGAATTCATGTTAAGTTATCAATATGAATTCTTCTCCACTCATTTTTATTTAAGGTAACTTGTTCTTTCAACTCTAATGTCATCATATTTTTTTCGAATGACTTTCTTTCAAGTTTTTTTTTTTTTGTCTTTCTCTAGCCTTAATATTTTTTTTCATTATTCATAGCATTTACTCTTCAACTGGAGCATCCACAAATCTATGTTGTGCATGTCCAATATCTTGTCTTCAATAAATACTACTCCAACTTTTTTATGGATGTCTTCATTTCTCAACTTATCTTTTCTTGTATATTTGCACATCGATTGCAGCATTCACATTTTTGCTACATTCATCTTCTGTTATACAATCTCCTAATCACCCAACATTCACTACCATGTAGCAATATTAGTTTAATAACTGTCTTTTGGAACTTGCCTTTCAACCATATCGAAATTCTTTTATTGCATAGTACACCTATAACATTTATCCACTTGCTCAAACCAACTTGTATCTTATAGTCACATCGCCATCAATGTCTCCAACCATTTGTGTGATCGACCTCAGCTATCTGAAATGATTTGGATTAAGAATTGCACCTTATCTAATGTAACTATGTTTTGATCTTCCTCTTTGTTCGAATTGAATTTATAATTCATGTATTCAGTTTTAACTTTACTTAGCCTGAACCTTCTTGATTCTAGCGTTTATCTCCACAATTTCAACTTTGTGAACCTTCGCTCTAGTCAGCACACTATTCAATATCATTAGCAAACATCACATAACAAGGCACTTTATCTTTTATAGATTTTGTCAATTTGTCCATTATTACAGTAAATAAGAATAAAGTCAGCGCCAACCATTGATGTATCCACTGTGATAAGAAAAATTGTTGTTTTCCTTCACGTGTCTTCATATGTGTCCTTTAATCTCCATAAATATCCTTAATTAGTTCAATATATTTCATAGAAACTATTTTCTTCCTTAAGGGTAGCATCTCCTTAGGCATTTTATCATATGCTTTCTTTAAGTTTACATGACCATATGAAGATCTTTACCTAATACACAAGAACGTTCAATTATTTGTCTAAACAAATGTATTATCTCTGTAGTTGGTTGACCATGTATAAAAACAAATTGATTATCTGATATCTCTATAAATCTTCTTTAATCTATGTTATATTATTTTCACTCATAGTTTCATCGTGTGACTTATCAGTTTTATACCTCGATAATTGAAACAATTTTGAATATCCCCTTTCTTGGTATAAAAAGGTATCAAGATACTTTTCTTCCATTTTCCAAGTATCTTGTTAATGTGACAAATCTTGTTAAAAAGATATATTAACCACCTAACTCCAACCTCTCCAATGTATTTTCAAACTTCAATTGAAATGTCGTTAGACTTAACAATTTTTTCGATTTTTATCCTTTTTAGTGTTTATTTTACCTCTCTCTAATTCTGCATATAAAATACCAATTCACATCCTTGAGAGGCACTAAGATATTATCTAAAATTTGAATTTGTCTGTTACTTAATAATTTGTTAAAATAATCTTTAATGTCATTATCTTTGATGAAAGTTTTTTTGTACTCATCATTGATATATTTCACGACTCCTGCTCTCTCTTGCACACGCCTAGCTATATATCTTTTCTCTTCACTATTTTTATCCAACTTATTATAAATCTTTTTCACAACTTTTGCTTTAGCTTTGTTAGCTCTATCGAGAGGGGGGTGAATCGGTTTTCTAATGTTAATGACAAATTTAAACTAATTTAAACTTAATTAACGATTAATAAATAAACAATATAATGAAATGAAATAAATTAAAGCAAGATAAGGAAGAGAATATCAAATACAGTGAGTTATAGAGGTTCGGACAATCTCTTGCCTACGTCTTCTCTTCTTGACCACCTTGCCAAGAGCTTTCTTTCTCTCTTTCAATGAAAGTTACACAATCCCTTTTTCAGGTTAAGGAATAACCTCTCTACCCTTTCTAATACAATGATATATTCACCCTTTTACAGAATTTATCTCACTGAGGAACAATCCTCTTCTCTCTTAAAGATAGGATGAATACAATATAAAACTTTTAATGTGGGTAGGACAAATACAGCTTTTTTGCACAAGCTTAAAAACAACAAACTCAATAAATGAAATTGAAGACAAATAGAATGTAGGATTAACCTCTTGAGAATGTAATAAATGTGCAGCAGTTGTGTCAGCAAATGTGTCTCACTCCTCATTGTCTTCAATGCTTGATTATATACTGAAGGATTGGTAGTTGGAGCATTTAATGCTGTTTTTCCCTTTGAGATTTTGCAGAAATAGCCGTTGGGTACCTCCAGTAGAATGCCAGATCGATCTGTCATCTTGACCAGATCGATCTCCTAGTTATAATTCCGGCAAGATGAAGGCAAAATGAAGCAAGGAGATCGATCTCATATATGAGCAGATCGATCTCATAATTTGAAAATATTAGAGGAGATCGATCTGTCGAATAGGCAGATCGATCTTCCAATCTCTCTGTTTGAGGCAAGATCGATCTATAGATCGATCTGCCAAGTAATCTCGTAGTGATGAGATTGATCTCTTATTAACCCAGATCGATCTCCTTAGCTCTCTGACTTTGAGGAGATCGATCTCATCCTATACCAGATCGATCTCACGAGCTCTCTGTTTGAGTATAGATCGATCTTACATATCGATCTACTGTCTTTACTTTAGGGGAGATCGATCTCTTCCTAGATCAGATCGATCTCATGAGCTCTCTGTTTGAGTATAGATCGATCGATCTACTGTCTTTACTTTAGGGGAGATCGATCTCTTCCTAGATCAAATCGATCTCCTCAACTCCAGTATTAGGCAGATCGATCTCATAACCCTTATAGATCAATCTCAATCTTCCTCAATACCTTTGTACAGGTTCAAAGCTTAGCAGATCGATCTCATGTCTTCATGAGATCGATCTCTTATCCAAGCAAACCCAGGAGATCGATCTCTCATAACCCAGATCGATCTCTCATCTACAGAAACTTAAATTTTGGTACTGATAACCTCTAAACATGTTTTTATATCATCTTTATATTATTGAATTTACTTGTTTTGTCATTTCAAAATATATTATCACAACAATCTCCCCCTTTTTGATATGACAAAACCTATTCAATCAACATGTTTAGTTAATTTGCACAAGCTCCCCCTTTTTGTAAACTCCCCATTTCTTTTAGCTTTTGACCTCGTTACTTTCTTAACTCCCCCTCATTTTAATCATTCCTTTAAACCTTTAGACATGTTTCTTAAAGCCATTTAAACATCTTTTAATCAACCCACATGTTCTCTTTTCTTCTCCCCCTTTTTGTCATATCAATGACACTAAAGGTTAAGGGAACAGTTCAACTTTAAACACATTGTGCATTTCAAAATAGTAATTCATTTGATCATATGGCAACAATAACTAAGATATCATTTCATTCAAGCAAATGCAGTTTCAAAAAAACAACAAGGAGGACACATGAAAACTAACTAAGCTTATCCTAATATTCATATCCTATGGCGGAGGAACTCGATCCATAAGATCCTTAATGTGAGTACGAGCGACCTGAAGCTCATCATACATTGCCTCCTGAGTAGCATGAAGATTTGCAAAGCCTTCATCTATTTTGCGGTTCAGATCCATGATCATCGTCTGCTGGGTGGCATGAAGGTTTGCAAAACCTTCATCTATCTTCCGGTTCAGGTCACTCATTATCGACACAATGAGCTCCATGCCAGCGGGTGAGGGAGCAGGGGTAGTGTGCTGAGCAGTGGAAGATGATTGACGCTCAGTCGGTACAGCTGGTGGATCTATGGGCTCATCTGAGGGATCTTCCTCCATGGTTGCAGCAGGTGGTTGTTCTCGTTTCTTCGGTCATTCGCCTCGGAAGTCCTTGTAGTAGCCCATGTGGTGGAGTGTCCCGATGTTTAAGACGCTCTTCGGGGAGGGCACTTCACACGTTTCACAGCTGCAGTCCACTCCAAATCTTTGTAGAAAGTACGCCAACGGTTGCGAAAAAACTATCGTGGTGGCTTGGCCGCGTACAATCTTCAACCAATCTTCATAGATAAAAAGGTTGGGTTTTTGACTTGTGGAGTGGATGTGGTGGATCCAAAAACGATCTAACCGCCTAACGATGGAATGACGAGTACCGAAAGGACGAAGGTTCCATGAGATGATGAGGTGGAGTAACCATAGGTGCATTGGTAGGTCACTCGCCTTATCCCCGGGAATATCAAACTCCAAGGGGACTTCCTCATCTTCATTGCTTAAGCCTTCATTGCTTATGTGGAAAGCTTGGGCTAAGACTTCAGGGTCTATTGCAATTGACTTACCCATGACATACGTTGTAAACCCGAGAATTTGACAAGTATCGTTAGGATCATAGGTGAGTTCGGCATTTGAAAAGAAGGCTCGGACGATGTTTGGGGGTACGAGAGTATTAATTTTGAGAAACGACATCCAACCAAACTCTTCAAATTTGGGTAGATAAGGAAAATCAATGCGATTTAAGAAAGAAAAATCGATGGTTCGTCAATGTTTAATTAGCATGGTGGAAAAATACTCTTCATATCTCTTCCTTTTTGCAGGTGTTTTAAAACACCTGTTAAAGGTAGTGATTGAAGGGGGTGGATTGGCTTGGGAAGAGGACCCTTGATCGACACTAGGTCGAGGGGGTTTTTGACCTACTCTCTTAAGTTTGGGCATTATTCTAGACACTTGAAGGACTCTAGATAATCTTAAAACTAGTTCACTAACAACCTAACCAATGAAACAGTAGCTAGATTTGACCTAGTGAGAAATTGAGCACAAAACTTAAGAAATTTTTGAGAAAAAAATAGGAATGTGGGTTACTATACCAGTAAACGAAGGAGATATGTGACGAAAACCGTACCGAGATCGATCTGAGGAGGAATCGAGATAAGATGTGCGACAGGAGGTTAGGGATTTGAGATTTTAGAAATTTGAAATTTGGGGATTTTTCGCCAGTTTTTAGACTCCAGGGCACAGGAGATCGATCCGTCGAAACGACGGATAGATCTGTCATTTCCAGAAGCCCGAAGAGATCGATCTGTGGTTCCACAAGATCGATCTTCAGAAGACAGAAGCTTGAGGAGATCGATCTGTCGTATGCACAGATCGATCTACTGTTTGACAGAGGCTTAGGGAGATCGATCTGCCAAATGCATAGATCGATTTTCAGAATACAGAGGCTTGAGGAGATCGATCTGTCGTATGCACAGATCGATCTTCTGTTTAACAGAG
This sequence comes from Firmiana major, assembly GCA_033439115.1. Classification (NCBI taxonomy): domain Eukaryota; kingdom Viridiplantae; phylum Streptophyta; class Magnoliopsida; order Malvales; family Malvaceae; genus Firmiana; species Firmiana major. The sequence continues at coordinate 86,283,819 of CM065897.1, forward strand.
GCTTAAGGAGATCGATCTTATGGATAGAAGATCGATCTGCCTAGCTTAACCTTAATTCTTTAGGCTTATTTTGAAGTATGGAGATCGATCTATATTGATAGGAGATCGATCTCTCATACTCTTAGCCCAGAAAAATCTTTGAAAAGCTCTTTTAAAACTGTTGGCTCTACCGAGAGGGGGGGTGAATCGGTTTTCTAACAATTATGGCAAATTAAAAATTAATCACAATTTAATCACAAATGATAATGAGCAATATAGTGCAGTATAATAATTTAATGCAGAGTAGGGAAGAGAGAAACAAACACAATCGTTTATAGAGGTTCGGCCAAACTCTTGCCTACGTCCTCTCTCCTTGACCTTCTTGTCAAGTGTTTTCTTTCTCTCTATCAATAGAGCTTACACAGTTCCTTTTTGCAGGTTAAGGAATAACCTCTCTACCCTTAGCAATACAGAAAAAGTATTCAGCCTCTTACAATTTACTCTCACTGAGGAACAATCCTCTTCTCTTTTAAGATAAGACTGAATACAATATAATGCTTTAAAGTGGTAGGACAAATGTAGCTTTTTGCACTTAAGCTTTTACAATGATTCTCAATGAATGAGCAATAGGGACACAAAGAATGAAAGAATTAAAGCTTGAGAATGTTTGGAATATGCAGCAATAGTGTCTCTATTCTCTTTGTCTTCAATGCTTGGTTAAATACTGAAGGATTGGTAGTTGGAGCATTAAATGCTATTCTTCCCGTTGTGTTTTGCAGAAACTAGCCGTTGGGTACCTCCAGTAGAGTGCCAGATCGATCTTCCTTCTTGGCCAGATCGATCTCTTAGTTATAAATCCTGCAAGATTGAAGCACAAATACACAAGGAGATCGATCTCATAGGTTAGCAGATCGATCTGTTAGTTTAAAAATAATGAGGCAGATCGATCTGTCGAATAGGCAGATCGATCTCCTAGTCTCTCTGTCTGAGGCAAGATCGATCTCCAGATCGATCTGCCATGCACTCTCGTAGAGAGGAGATCGATCTCTCAACAACACAGATCGATCTCTTTAGCTCTCTGACTTTGAGGAGATCGATCTCTTCCTTACCAGATCGATCTCATAAGTTCTCTGTTTGAATGTGGATCGATCTCTCAGATCGATCTATAGTCTTAAGCTCTTAAGGGAGATCGATCTCTTCCTAGACCAGATCGATCTCTCAACTCTAGCTTTAGCCAGATCGATCTCTTAACCCTTGCAGATCGATCTCATTTTACCTTAATCCCTTTACAACGTTTTAAGGCTAGGCAGATCGATCTCTTACTTCATGAGATCGATCTCTCATCAAGTAAAAGCCCAGGAGATCGATCTCTCATACCCCAGATCGATCTCTCATCAGCAGAACTCTAAGTTCTGGTACTAATCACCTCTAAACATGTTTGTATATCATCTTAACATTATTGAATTAACTTGTTTTGTCATTTCAAAATACATTAACTCAACAATCTCCCCCTTTTTGATATGACAAAACTCATCAATTAAACATGTTTAGTGAATTTGCAAAACTCCCCCTTTTTGTGAGCTTTTGACTTTGTTAATGACTTAACTCCCCCTCAGTTAAATCGTAACTCCCCCTCAATTAAATCATAACTCCCCCTCAATTAAATCATAACTCCCCCTCAATTAAATCAATCTTTTAAACATTTAACACAACCACAACACATGTTTCTTCTCCCCCTTTTTGTAATATCAATCACACATAAAAGAGAAGATTCATGGCATTTCAAAATCAACATTTTCATTAACTCACCAAATATCCAGTCAAATCACAGTTCATTCAAGCAAATGTAGTGCAAGTAACATTAAAGATCAACCATGATGAAACTAAACTACAACAAACACCTATGGCCTAAGATGAGGGAGGATCACGATCCAAAAGATTCTCAACGTGCGTTCGTGTTACTTGGAGCTCATCGAACATCGCCTCTTGAGTCTCTTGAATCTTATCCACTCTTTGGGTTAAATCCTCGATCATACGCCGCTGAGTAGCAAAGCCATCATTCATCTGCTGACTGAGGTCATTCACCATCGTCATGAGCATCTCCAATTCAGCAGGAGACGATGTTGGTGCAGTGGGCGGAGCCGATGGTTCCGGAGCTGGTGCAGCAGGTCGATGCACTGGCTCAGCAGGGGGGTCCTCCTCCATAGCCTCTGCAGGTTGCTGATCCCTCTTTTTCGTCCACTCTCCCCGGAAGTCTTTGTAGTACCCCATATGATGGAGGGTCCCAATGTTAAGCACGCTCTTGGGAGAGGGGAGTTCGCCAGTTTCGCCGCTGCAGTTGATACCAAGGCGGTGGAGAAGATAAGCCACTGGTTGTGGAAAAACTATTGTGGTAGCTTGGCCACGCACAATCTTCAGCCAATCTTCGTATATAAAGTGATGGAGGTTAGGCTTTTGGCTTGTGGTGTGAATGTGATGGAGCCAAAAACGATCTAAGCGCCTAACGGTAGAGTGACGAGTACCGAAAGGTCGGAGGTTCCAAGAAATTATGAGGTGGAGTAATCGAGGATGCATCGGCAGGTCACTCGCCTTGTCCCCAGGGAGATCAAACTCTAAGGAGACTTCCTCATCCTCATTTGTTAAGCCTTCATCGCGTATATCAAACACTTTGGCTAGAACTTCAGAGTCAATTATAATGGATTGACCCATGACGTAGGTTTTGAAGGCAAGGATTTTGCAGGTGTCATCGGGGTCATAAACGAGTTCGGCATTGGAAAAGAATGCGCGAACGAGATTTGGAGGGACAGGAGTGTTGATTTTCAAGAAGTTCGTCCAACCAAACTCCTCAAATTTTGACAAATAGGGAAACTCTATGCGATTGAGGAACGAAAAATTGATAGTGCGCCAATGCTTGATTGGCATGGTTGAGAAGTATTCCTCATATCGCTTTCTTTTTGCTGGTGTTTTAAAACACCGATTGAAGGAAGCGACAGGAGGTGGAGGAATAGGTTGTGATGAGGAACCTGCCTCAGTGGTTCTAGGAGGTTTGTTTGCTACTGACTTCCTAGGCATGATTCTAGACTCTAGATTTGCACTAAACAGATTCAACAGTGAGAAAAGCAATGAAACAGGACCTAGGTTTGCCCTAGAATCAAAATGAACACAAATTGAAGACAGATTTTGAGAAAATCAGTAAGGAATGTTGGTTACAATACCGAATTTTGACACCGAGACGCAAGGAGGACCGTACAGAGATCGATCTGGTCGCGAATCAAAGGAAGAAGTGCGAGGGAAATTTGGGAATTTTGAAGATTGGGTTTGGGAAATTTGGGAATTTTACGCGGGTATTTATACTCCAGGGCACAGGAGATCGATCTGTCGAGGCGACAGATCGATCTGACATTTCCAGAATCCAATAGAGATCGATCTGTCGTAAGGCCAGATCGATCTGGTCGCAAACAGAGGCTTAAGGAGATCGATCTGGTACACACAGATCGATCTGTCGTTTAACAGAGGCTTAGGCAGATCGATCTTCCAAATGCAAAAGATCGATCTGTAGAATGCGGAAGCTTGAAGAGATCGATCTGTCGTGTGGACAGATCGATCTGCCTTTAAACAGAGACGTAAGGAGATCGATCTTATGGTTAGAAGATCGATCTGCTTAGCTTAACCTTGATGATTTAGGCTTGTTGGAGGTATGGAGATCGATCTATATTGCAAGGAGATCGATCTCTCATCCTCATTGCCAGAAAATCTTTGCAAAAACTCTTTTGAAATCAACTTGAAATCAAGATTTTTGAAACACAAAAGTCCTAAGGCATATCCATGAGTCCTAATTCACCTCTAAGGATACAAAACCTATCTCTATCAAGGGGTTTGGTGAATATATCAGCTATTTGATGTAGAGTGTCAATGTACTCTAAAATTATATCCCCTTTTTGTACATGGTCTCTAAGGAAGTGATGTCTAATTTCTATGTGCTTGGTTCTGGAGTGTTGAATAGGATTCTTAGACAGATTAATGGCACTGGTATTATCACATTTAATAGACACTTGTTTCATGTCAATGCCATAATCTCTCATTTGTTGTTTAATCCACAACACTTGAGCACTACAACTACCAGCTGCTATATACTCAGCTTCAGTTGTGGACTGAGCTACACTGTTTTGCTTCTTGGAGAACCAAGAAATTAACCTATTTCCTAAGAATTGGCAAGTACCTGAAGTACTTTTCCTATCTATTTTGCAGCCTCCAAAATCAGCATCTGAAAATGCATGAAGGGCAAAAGTAGAGTCCTTGGGGTACCAAAGTCCTAGTGAGGGAGTGTCTTTGAGGTATCTAAAGATTCTCTTAGTTGCCAATAGATGTGATTCCTTAGGAGAGGATTGAAATCTAGCACAAAGGCATACACTAAACAGAATATCTGGTCTACTTGCAGTTAAATAAAGCAATGAGCCTATCATAGACCTATAGAGTTTAGTGTCTACACACTTACTACTTTCATCTTTATCAAGCTTGATGTTGGTGCCCATTGGAGTGGCTTGAGGTTTGCAATTGTCCATTCCAAATCGCTTGAGCAATTCCTTAGTATACTTTGCTTGATTGATGAAGGTTCCAGCTTTTGTTTGCTTCACTTGAAGTCCCAAGAAGAATGTGAGTTCTCCAATCATACTCATCTCAAATTCTCCTTGCATGATCTTAGCAAACTCTTGGCATAAAGACTCATTAGTTGAACCAAATATAATATCATCTACATACACTTGTACAACTAATAAATCCTTATTTTTATTCTTAATGAATAAGGTGGTATCCACTTTTCCTCTTGAAAATCCCTTTTCTATTAAAAATTTTGACAACCTTTCATACCAAGCTCTAGGAGCTTGTTTTAACCCATAAAGTGCCTTAGATAGTTTAAAAACATGTTCAGGAAATTCATGATTTTCAAATCCGGGAGGTTGCTCAACATATACTTCTTCATTAATAAAACCATTTAAGAATGCACTCTTTACATCCATTTGATATAACTTGAAGTTTTTATAACATGCAAAGGCAAGTAACATTCTTATTGCCTCTAATCTAGCTACCGGTGCATATGTTTCATCATAGTCTATGCCTTCCTCTTGTCTATAGCCTTGAGCAACTAGCCTAGCCTTATTCCTTGTGATCACACTATTTTCATCCATTTTGTTCTTGAATATCCATTTAGTTCCAATTATTGAGTGATCACTAGGCCTAGGAACTAGTTTCCATACTTTGCTTCTCTCAAATTGATTTAATTCTTCTTGCATTGCTAGGAACCAATTATTGTCTTCTAAGGCTTCATTGACATTCCTAGGCTCAATTTGAGATACAAAGGCTATATATTGGCACATATTCCTTAGGGATGATCTAGTTCTAACTCCAAGAGTTGGATCTCCTACTATTTCACAATCTTTTACATATCCTAACTCTCTTGGTGCTCTAGGCTCTCTTTCTAAAACCTCTATTTCTTCTTCATCTCCTTTATTCAAGTCAAGCTTTTCTAGAAAGTCATCTTCTAGGCCTTCATCAAATATTCCAACATTTTCATCATTGGTTGAATCTTTAGATATATTATTTGATTCATCAAATATAACATGAATAGACTCTTCAACCACTAATGTTCTTTTGTTATATATTCTAAAGGCCTTTGAATTCAATGAATATCCTAGAAATATTCCCTCATCACTCTTGGCATCAAATTTTCCTAAATTATCTTTTCCATTATTTAGAACAAAGCATTTGCAGCCAAAAGGATGGAAGTAACTAATGTTAGGCTTCTTGCCTTTGTAGAGCTCATAAGGAGTTTTCTTTAGCATGAGTCTTATCATAGCTCTATTAATTATATAACATGATGTGTTTATAGCTTCAGCCCAAAAATACTTTGGCAAGTTATTTTCACATAACATGGTCCTAGCCATCTCTTCCAAAGTTCTATTTCTTCTCTCAACTACACCATTTTGTTGTGGTGTCCTAGGGGCTGAAAAATTATGGCTAATTCCTTGATCATTGCAATACTCATCAAATCCTATATTTTCAAATTCTTTGCCATGATCACTTCTAATGCTTGTTATTGTATATCCTTTTTCATTTTGAGTCACCTTTGAGTAAGTTATGAATTTCTCTAAGGCTTCATTTTTTACTCTCAAAAAGAACACCCAAGTGTATCTAGTGTAATCATCAACTATTACAAATCCATAGTGTTTCCCACCTAGGCTAGTGGTTCTAGTTGGTCCAAATAAGTCTAAATGCAGTAATTGAAGAGGCCTAGTGGTGGATACACTATTCTTAGGCTTAAAAGTTGTCCTCTTGTGTTTCCCTTTAACACAAGCTTCACATATTTCTTCATGATCAAAAGGTATTTTGGGTAAGCCTATTACTAGATCCTTTCTAGCTAACTTGGATAGCACACTCATGCTAGCATGACCTAGTCTTCTATGCCATAACCAAGATTCCTTTTTGTTGTCTACCATTAAGCATATGTTTTCATTTTTGAGTTCATTAAGATAGACAATATATATGTTACCTTGCCTATGACCTAGAAAAAGAATTTTATTTGACTTAGGATCTATAACATTACACTTCATGCAATCAAAAATTACTTTGTAACCTTTGTCACAAAGTTGACTAATGCTTAACAAGTTATGCTTAAGACCCCTAACAAGTAATACTTTTTCTAAAGAGAAATGATCATTACCTATTGAGCCACTTCCTTCCACTTGGCCTTTGGAGTTGTCCCCAAAAGTGACTTCTCCACCAATTTTTGATTTGAAGGAATTGAAATGGCTTTTATCACCCGTCATGTGCCTTGAGCATCCACTATCTAAGTACCAAGCATCTTTTGTTTTAGCTTTGTGGCTATGCTCAATCACCTACAAAAAATTAAACTCAAGTCTTAGGTACCCAAATTTTCTTGGGTCCTTGGAGGTTAGTAAATGCAATTCTTGATCCCATTGGGATCCATTTTGCTAATGCATTATAGTCCTTGGAATGAATTACCTCTTTTGGAATCCATATCCTTTTTACTCTTTTTCCTTTAAGATTCCTCATCTTTATATTGCAATGATGTGACTTATGTCCCTTCTTATTACAATATGAACAAGTAATTGCAGGTTTAATCATGCTCTTCCTAGCAATAAAACTCTTAAGATGGGTCTCCCTACTTTGTGCATTATACCCTAAGCCATTTTTGTCAAAAAATGCCCTTTGGGTTTCTAACATGCTATCTAGCTTTTGTTGCCCCATGTGAAATTTATCAAAGGAGTTATGTAGATTGCTATTTTTCTCCTTAAGGTCACAAATTTCTAGATTTGAAATCTCTAGTTTCTTCTCATATTCCAATTTATCTTTTAACATTATCTCATTTTCCCTTTTTAATTTAGATATTAACTTTTTATACTTCATGCTCATACATTCATACTCTAATGCAAGTTCATCAAATGCATCTTGCAATTCATCGAAAGAGTATTCATTGAGATTAGATGTTACCTTTTGATCATCATCAATAGCCATGAAGCATAGGTTGGCAATGTCCTCATTTGATTCATCATCGGAGCAGTCACTGTCACTCCATGTTGCTACCATTGCCTTCTTTTTATGAAACCTATCATTAGATCTTTTGAGAAGAGGGCAGTTAAATTTTATGTGTCCAGGTTTTTTACATTCATAACACACAATAGAGTCTTTTCTACCTACTTCCTCTTGTTCTCTCCTATTGTTTCTCCTATTATTACTACTAGCTTTCATTCTCATGAATTTGTTGAATCTTTTGGCAAACATTGCCATCTCAATATCCTCCTCACTCCCACTCTCATTTTTAATCTCCTCTTGAGCAGTGGATTTTAGAGCAACACCCACTTTCTTGGGTGGCTTTTCATTTCTTTTAAGTTTCATCTCATAAGTGAGCAAAGATCCTATCAATTCATCTAGACACAATGTGTGAGGATCCTTAGATTCCTCAATTGCCGTCACTTTAGCTTCCCATGATTTAGGTAAGCTATTTAAAATTTTCTTTACCATTTCAATGTTAGAATATATTTTTCCTAAGGATTTTAGTCCATTAATTACGTCTGTAAATCTAGTGAACATATTACTAATCGATTCTCCTTCCTTCATCCTAAAAAGCTCATAATCATGTGTGAGCATACCTACTTTTGTCTCCTTCACTTGGGTTGTACCCTCATGAGTTATTGCCAATTTATCCCATATTTGCTTGGCATTATCACACCCGGAGACTCTATTATATTCATTAGGACCTAAAGCACAAAATAATGTGTGCATAGCTTTAGCATTTAGCTGTGCACATTTAATGTCATTAGAATCCCATTCATCTTCTTCTTTGGGGATATCTCTTCCCTCTATTTTCTTTGTAGGGATTTGAGGTCCCTTAACTATAATTCTCCATACTTCATAGTCATTTGCTTGAATGAATAGCATCATCCTAGTCCTCCAATACGAATAATGTTCACCATTGAACATGGGAGGTCTAACCGTGGAGTGCCCCTCTCCTATCAAACTAGTTGCTACATTGTTAAGAGCCATTTGATCGTTTAACTCTTAGGAAGTTGTTCCTATGTGATTAAAGAGTCCTAGCTCTGATACCAATTGTTGGCTCTACCGAGAGGGGGGGTGAATCGGTTTTCTAACAATTATGGCAAATTAAAAATTAATCACAATTTAATCACAAATGATAATGAGCAATATAGTGCAGTATAATAATTTAATGCAGAGTAGGGAAGAGAGAAACAAACACAATCGTTTATAGAGGTTCGGCCAAACTCTTGCCTACGTCCTCTCTCCTTGACCTTCTTGTCAAGTGTTTTCTTTCTCTCTATCAATAGAGCTTACACAGTTCCTTTTTGCAGGTTAAGGAATAACCTCTCTACCCTTAGCAATACAGAAAAAGTATTCAGCCTCTTACAATTTACTCTCACTGAGGAACAATCCTCTTCTCTTTTAAGATAAGACTGAATACAATATAATGCTTTAAAGTGGTAGGACAAATGTAGCTTTTTGCACTTAAGCTTTTACAATGATTCTCAATGAATGAGCAATAGGGACACAAAGAATGAAAGAATTAAAGCTTGAGAATGTTTGGAATATGCAGCAATAGTGTCTCTATTCTCTTTGTCTTCAATGCTTGGTTAAATACTGAAGGATTGGTAGTTGGAGCATTAAATGCTATTCTTCCCGTTATGTTTTGCAGAAACTAGCCGTTGGGTACCTCCAGTAGAGTGCCAGATCGATCTTCCTTCTTGGCCAGATCGATCTCTTAGTTATAAATCCTGCAAGATTGAAGCACAAATACACAAGGAGATCGATCTCATAGGTTAGCAGATCGATCTGTTAGTTTGAAAATAATGAGGCAGATCGATCTGTCGAATAGGCAGATCGATCTCCTAGTCTCTCTGTCTGAGGCAAGATCGATCTCCAGATCGATCTGCCATGCACTCTCGTAGAGAGGAGATCGATCTCTCAACAACACAGATCGATCTCTTTAGCTCTCTGACTTTGAGGAGATCGATCTCTTCCTTACCAGATTGATCTCATAAGTTCTCTGTTTGAATGTAGATCGATCTCTCAGATCGATCTATAGTCTTAAGCTCTTAAGGGAGATCGATCTCTTCCTAGACCAGATCGATCTCTCAACTCTAGCTTTAGCCAGATCGATCTCTTAACCCTTGCAGATCGATCTCATTTTACCTTAATCCCTTTACAACGTTTTAAGGCTAGGCAGATCGATCTCTTACTTCATGAGATCGATCTCTCATCAAGTAAAAGCCCAGGAGATCGATCTCTCATACCCCAGATCGATCTCTCATCAGCAGAACTCTAAGTTCTGGTACTAATCACCTCTAAACATGTTTGTATATCATCTTAACATTATTGAATTAACTTGTTTTGTCATTTCAAAATACATTAACTCAACAAAACCAACTTAAAATCAAGATTTTGAAGCATATACATCTGAAGGGACATTCATGAGTCCTAATTCACCTCTAAGGACACAAAACCTATCTCTATCAAGAGGTTTGGTGAATATATCAGCTATTTGATGTAGGGTGTCAATATACTCTAGAATTATATCCCCCTTTTACACATGGTCTCTAAGGAAATGGTGCCTAATCTCAATGTGCTTAGTTCTAGAGTGTTGAATGGGATTTTTAGATAGATTGATAGCACTGGTATTATCACATTTAATAGAGACTTGTTTCATGTCAATACCATCATCTTTCATTTGTTGTTTAATCCACAACACTTGAGCACTACAACTTTCTGCTGCTATGTATTCAGCTTCAGTTGTGGACTGAGCCACATTGTTTTGTTTCTTAGAGAACCATGAGATTAATCTATTTCCTAAGAATTGGCAAGTACCTGAAGTATTTTTCCTATCTATTTTGCATCCCCCAAAGTCTGCATCTGAAAATGCATGAAGTGTAAAGGTGGAGTCCTTGGGGTACTAAAGTCCTAGAGAGGGAGTGTCCTTAAGGTATCTAAAGATCCTTTTAGTTGCTAATAAGTGTGATTCCCTAGGAGAGGATTGAAATCTAGCACAAAGGCATACACTAAACAAAATATCTGGTCTACTTGCAGTTAAATAGAGCAATGAGCCAAACATAGACCTATAGAGTTTAGTGTCTACACACTTACCACTTTCATCTTTATCAAGCTTGATGTTGGTGCCCATTGGAGTTGCTTGAGGTTTGCAATTGTCCATTCCAAATCTCTTGAGCAAATCCTTAGTATACTTTGCTTGATTTATGAAGGTCCATCCTTTGTTTGCTTCACTTGAAGTCCCAAGAAGAAAGTGAGCTCTCCCATCATGCTCATTTCAAATTCACCTTGCATGATCTTAGCAAACTCTTGGCATAAAGATTCATTAGTTGATCCAAAAATAATATCATCCACATACACTTGAACAACTAGTAAATCTTTATTTTTATTTATGATAAACAAAGTGGTATCTACTTTTCCCCTTGAAAATCCCTTTTTCTATTAAGAATTTTAATAATCTTTCATACCATGCTTTAGGAGCTTGTTTCAAACCATAGAGTGCCTTAGATAATTTGAAGACATGCTTAGGAAATTCATGATTTTCAAAGCCTGGAGGTTGCTCAACATAGACTTCTTCATTAATAAAACCATTCAAGAATGCACTCTTTACATCCATTTGATATAACTTGAAGTTTTTATAGCAAGCAAAGGCAAGTAACATTCTAATAGCTTCTAATCTAGCTACCGGTGCATAAGTTTCATCATAGTCTATTCCTTCTTCTTGTCTATAGCCTTGTGCAACTAATCTAGCCTTGTTTCTTATGATCACACTATTTTCATCCATCTTGTTCTTGAATATCCATTTAGTTCCAATTATAGAGTGATCACTAGGCCTAGGAACTAGTTTCCACACTTTGCTTCTCTCAAATTGATTTAATTCTTATTGCATTGCTAAGAACCAATTATTGTCATCGAAGGCTTCATTTACATTTCTAGGTTCTATTTGAGATACAAAGGCTATATATTGACACACATTTCTTAGAGATGATCTAGTTCTAACTCCAAGAGTTGGATCTCCTACTATTTCACAATCTTTTACATATCCTAACTCTCTTGGTGCTCTAGACTCTCTCTCTAATATCTCTATTTCTTCTTCATTTTCTTTATTTAAGTCAAGTTTTTCTAATAAATCTTCTTCCAAATTTGGAATTTCCTCAAATATTCCAACATCCTCATCATTGGTTGAATCTTTACCTGCATCATTTGACTCATCAAATATAACATGAATTGATTCTTCAACCATCAATGTTCTTTTGTTATATACTCTATAAGCCTTTGAATTCAAGGAGTATCCTAGAAAGATTCCCTCATCACTCTTGGCATCAAATTTTTTTAAGTTATCTTTCCCATTATTTAAGACAAAACATTTGCAGCCAAAAGGATGGAAGTAACTAATGTTAGGCTTTTTACATTTGTAGAGCTCATAAGGAGTTTTCTTTAGCATAGGTCTAATCATAGCTTTATTAATTATATAGCAAGATGTGCTTATAGCTTCAGCCCAAAAATATTTTGGTAAATTATTCTCACACAACATGGTTCTAGCCATTTCTTCCAATGTCCTATTTCTTCTCTCAACTACACCATTTTGTTGTGGTGTCCTAAGGGCTGAAAAATTGTGGCTAATTCCTTGATCATTGCAATACTCATCAAATCATATATTTTTAAATTCCTTGCCATGATCACTTCTAATACTAGTTATTGTGTATCCTTTTTCATTTTGAGTCACTTTAGTATAAGCTATGAATTTTTCTAAGGCTTCATTTTTCATTCTTAAAAAGAACACTCAAGTGAACCTAGTGTAATCATCAACTATTACAAATCCATAGTGTTTCCCACCAAGGCTTATTGTTCTAGTTGGTCCAAATAAGTCTAAGTGGAGTAATTGAAGAGGCCTAGTGGTGGATACACTATTCTTAGGCTTAAATGTTGTCCTTTTATGTTTTCCTTTAACACAAGCTTCACATATTTTTTCATAGTCAAAGGATATCTTAGGTAATCCTATAACTAGATCCTTTCTAGCTAACTTAGATAGTACATGCATGCTAGCATGACCTAGTCTTCTATGCCATAACCAAGATTCTTTTTCTTTATCTACCATTAGGCATATGTTTTCATTCTTAAGTTCATTAAGATATACAATGTATATATTACCTTGCCTATGACCTAGAAAAAGAACTTTATTTGACTTAGGATCTATAACATGACATTTCATGCAATCAAAGATTACTTTGTAACCTTTGTCACAAAGTTGACTTATGCTTAGTAAGTTATGCTTTAGACCCCCAACAAGCAATACTTTTTCTAATGAAAAATAGTCATTACCTATTGAGCCACTACCTTCAACTTGACCTTTGGAGTTGTCCCCAAATGTGACTTCTCCACCAACTTTTGATTTAAATGAGTTGAAGTGGCTCCTCTCACCCGTCATGTGCCTTGAGCATCCACTGTCCAAGTACCAAGCTTCCTTTGTTTTAGCTTTGTGGCAATGCTCAATCACCTACAATCAAGAATTCAAACTCATGTCTTAGGTACCCAAATTCTCTTGGGTCCTTTGAGGTTAGTGAATGCAATTCTTGATCCCTTTGGCATCCATTTTGCTAATGCATTAAAATCCTTTGAGTTAATTACTTCTTTTGAAACCCACATTCTTTTTACTATCTTTCCTTTAAGAGTGATCATTGTCATATTACAATTATGTGATGCATGTCCCTTCTTATTACAATATGAACAAGTAGTTGAAGGTTTAATCATGCTCTTTCTAGCAATGAAGCTTTTGAGATGAGTCTCTCTACTTTTTGCATTATATCATAACCCATTTTTATCAAAGAATGCTCTTTGAGTTTCTAACATGTTATCTAACTTTTGTTGTCCAATATAAAATCTATTAAAGGAATTATGTAAATTACTATTCTTCTCTTTTAGATCACAAATTTCAAGATTAGTAATTTCTAGTTTCTTTTCACATTCTAATTTGTCCTCTAGAATTAACTCATTTTCTTTCTTCAATTTAGATATTGTCTTCTTATATTTCATACTCATGCATTCATATTCCAATGCAAGATCATCAAATGCATCTTGCAATTCATCAAAAGAATATTCATTGAGGTTTGAAGTTACCTTTTCATCCTCAATACCCATGAAGCACAAGTTGGCAATGTCCTCATTTGAGTCATCATCGGAGCAGTCACTGTCGCTCCATGTTGCCACCATTGCCTTCTTTTTGTGGAACCTATCATTGGACCTTTTAAGAAGAGGGCAGTTAAACTTTATGTGTCCTGGTTTTTTACATTCATAACACATAATTGTATCTTTTCTACCTACCTCTTCTTGATCTCTCTTGTGGTTTCTCTTATTACTACCACTAACTCTTATTCTCATGAATTTGTTAAATCTTTTGGCAAACATTGTCATCTCAAGATCCTCTTCACTACCACTCTCATTCTTAATCTCCTCTTGAGCAGTAGATTTTAGAACAACTCCCACTTTCTTGGGTGGCTCTTCATTTATTCTCAACTTCATCTCATAAGTGAGTAGTGACCTATTAATTCATCTAAAGACAATGTGTGAGGATCCTTAGATTCCTCAATTGCAGTCACTTTAGCTTCCCATGATTTAGGTAAGCTATTTAATATTTTCTTGATCATTTTAATATTAGAGTATATTTTTCCTAAGGACTTTAATCTATTAATTACATCAGTGAATCTAGTGAACATATCACTAATTGATTCTCCTTCCTTCATCCTAAATAGCTCATAGTCATGTGTGAGCATTCCTACCTTAGTTTCCTTTACTTGGGTTGTCCCCTCATGAGTTATTGCCAATTTGTCCCAAATTTGTTTGGCATTGTCACAACCGGAGACTCTATTGTATTCATTTGGCCCTAAAGCACAAAAGAGAGTGTGCATGGCCTTAACATTTAGTTGAGCACATTTAACATCATTTGAGTCCCATTCATCTTCTTCCTTAGGGATATCTCTTCCCTCTATTCTTTTTGTGGGGATTTGAGGTCCTTTAGTTATAATCCTCCACACCTCATAATCATTTGCTTGAATGAATAACATCATCCTAGTCTTCCAATAGGCATAATATTCCCCATTGAACATAGGAGGCCTAACCGTAGAATGCCCCTCTCCTACTAGACTAGTTGTTGCATTGTTGTGAGCCATTAGATCGTTTCTAACTCTTAGGAAGTTATTCCTATGTGATTAAAGAGTCCTAGCTCTGATACCAATTGTTGGCTCTACCGAGAGGGGGGGTGAATCGATTTTCTAATGTTAATGACAAATTTAAACTAATTTAAACTTAATTAATGATTAATAAATAAACAATATAATGAAATGAAATAAATTAAAGCAAGATAAGGAAGAGAATATCAAACACAGTGAGTTATAGAGGTTCGGCCAATCTCTTGCCTACGTCCTCTCTTCTTGACCACCTTGCCAAGAGCTTTCTTTCTCTCTTTCAATGAAAGTTACACAATCCCTTTTTTCAGGTTAAGGAATAACCTCTCTACCCTTTCTAATACAATGATGTATTCACCTTTTTACAGAATTTATCTCACTGAGGAACAATCCTCTTCTCTCTTAAAGATAGGATGAATACAATATCAAGCTTTTAATGTGGGTAGGACAAATATAGCTTTTTGCACAAGCTTAAAACAACAAACTCAATAAATGAAATTGAAGACAAATAGAATGTAGGATTAAACTCTTGAGAATGTAAGAAATGTGCAGCAGTTGTGTCAGCAATTGTGTCTCACTCCTCATTGTCTTCAATGCTTGATTATATACTGAAAGATTGGTAGTTAGAGCATTTAATGTTGTTTTTCTCGTTGAGATTTTGCAAAAATAGCCGTTGGGTACCTCCAGTAGAATGCTAGATCGATCTGCCATCTTGACCAGATCGATCTCCTAGTTATAATTCCTGCAAGATGAAGGCAAAATGAAGCAAGGAGATCGATCTCATATATGAGCAGATCGATCTCATAATTTAAAAATATTAGAGGAGATTGATCTGTCGAATAGGCAGATCGATCTTCCAATCTCTCTGTTTGAGGCAAGATCGATCTATAGATCGATCTGCCAAGTAATCTCGTAGTGATGAGATCGATCTCTTATTAACCCAGATCGATCTCCTTAGCTCTCTGACTTTGAGAAGATCGATCTCATCCTATACCAGATCGATCTCATGAGCTCTCTGTTTGAGTATAGATCGATCTTACAGATCGATCTACTGTCTTTACTTTAGGGGAGATCGATCTCTTCCTAGATCAGATCGATCTCATGAGCTCTCTGTTTGAGTATAGATCAATCTTACAGATCGATCTACTGTCTTTACTTTAGGGGAGATCGATCTCTTCGTAGATCAGATCGATCTCCTCAACTCCAGTATTAGGCAGATCGATCTCATAACCCTTATAGATCGATCTCAATCTTTCTCAATACCTTTGTACAGGTTCAAAGCTTAGCAGATCGATCTCATGTCTTCATGAGATCGATCTCTTATCCAAGTAAACCCAGGAGATCGATCTCTCATAACCCAGATCGATCTCTCATCTACAAAAACTTAAATTCTGGTACTGATAACCTCTAAACATGTTTTTATATCATCTTTATATTATTGAATTTACTTGTTTTGTTATTTCAAAATATATTATCACAACAAGCTTCTATCATTACCTTTTTCTACCTCTTTCCTAGTTTTACCTATATTTTGTAAACCCCCCTTTATGTGTTTTTTCTTCAAAGTTTTATAACACTCTTGCTTAATCTTTATAACTTTCTTAACTATTGTAGTCCACCATGTTGCCAACTTTTCAACTGTTTCTCTTCCATTTGATACTCTTAATATCTTCTTATCCACCTCCCGAATGCATCTTACCATCTTGTTATTGTGCAGAAGCGAAAGCATAAAATACAACTATAACTACTAATTATTGAAGCAGACAAAAAATAAATGCTAAACAAATAATTAAATGCAAAGCGTAAAGGAAGAAAAGAGAAAAAACATAAGAATTTGCGTGGTTCGGTATAATTCACTAATTCCACGGGCGCTGTTGAAAACCTTCACTAATTCCAAAGTGAAATTATTCCAAAGTGAAATTATAAATAACTCATATATTATTCCAAATATATGAGTTATTTATATATGAGTTATTTATATCTAACCTATTAGCCCAAACCTAAATTTATAAGCAAAAAACTCTTTCTCTCCCTTTATGATTTTCCAATGTGGGATTCCTCACTAGGCTAGTAAGCCATTAATTTCAACACTTGTTTCACACATACATTTGGGTTCTCTTCAATTATCCAGTCCTCTTTTTGAATCAAATTATCTCTTCATACTATATCACAATATTCTTTTAGCTTCCATCATCAAATCCTTATGGTTCTTTTTTGTTGGTTCCTTTGCTGTCTATGAATCCTCGTGTCTAGGACTAGAAATTTATATTGCGTGGTAACACTCTTCACTTAAGATAACCTTGGGTTCAAATATCTACATTTATCCCTCATAGTAAAAAAGAAATCTATCTGACTTGTGTTCGATCCACTTTTGAAAGTTATGTAGAAAAATTCGCTCTTCCTAAACAATGTGTTCACTAAGGTTAGATCATAAGATAATTGTAAATAAAAACTCTCATACACACTCTCAAAACCCTCTTTATTAGCAGTTTCATTAAGGTCACCATTAACAAAAAGATTTTCTCCTATAGGATTTCTTGTACTACCTTATTTAAATTCTCCTAAAACTATCGTTTACTAGCCTCATCATACACACTAATTACATTCAAAACCTCTTATCATATAACTAACTTAACCAAAATAATCTCATCCCGTTATCTCCTAATTTATACAACATCTTCATAATACTTTTTATCGATAATGATACCTACATAGTTTCGATTTATATTTTTCTGTATCTTATACTGTTAATATGCTATCTCCTTAGCCTTTTTCCAACTCATTTGGTCTCTTGAAGACACAAAATGTTAATTCTCCCCCTACTCATAACCTTACAAATTTCAGCTAACTTAATGTTAAACGTATTTATATTTAAAGAACGTAACCTAAAAGTAAGATAATATACTAACTTTTTTACCTACCCGTCCATTATGGTATGAGACTTTTTATCTATTTGAAGCTACATCCAATCGTCTATGTGGCATATCATTTTGGACAGCAACCTAACAACTTATGGATATTTTTCACTGCACATAAGTTTCACTGTAGCACGTCACTGGGTAAAAGTACACCCCCAACAAATTTCTTATTTCCATTTATCATTTCAAGAATTAGACGATCTTTAATTACTATTTATTCATACTTTTCATCCCTAACATTTTTTTATCTATGTTTGAAATTAATTGCATTTTCATGTAAATCTCAACACAGATAGAGCTAATAATAATAAAATAATAATAATAATAATAAACCAATTAATTCCCATATATCAACCAATCCATTCACATTTCTCAACCGCCGTTGCAAATGCGGAATTTTTTCCATTCTATATTGTCACGAGGTTTCTGTTTAGCTTTATTTGGTGATTGCGCAAGCCAGATTACATTTAATGGGCCTACACTTTTGTCGAGAGACCACCTCGTCCTTCTGTGTAGGAAAAGAAACTTTGTAGAGCATGACAATGACACCAGGCATTGCTTTCAGATTCGGATGCTATGTAACTTAGAAAGACAACTCTAAAGTTATAGAAGTTCAGATCGGTGAGGAACTCAAACAAAGAGAATACTTCAAGACATCAGACTACAATGTTTAGATAATGTTAAAATGTATGTCAAATGTTTGAAAATCTTGTACATTTCCTCTCAACTTCACGTTAGCCTTCATCACAAAAAAACTTAAACCAAAAGGGTTAACGTAGAGTTCTGATAAAATATCTAGTATTACTTTCAATTTGTCAGGATGATAGTGAACACGAGTAGAATACAGAACAAACCACATGCAAGCGTCCACAGACACGGCCTGAAACAAGCCTTCAGTAAACACTGATGATCAAGCTCTTAGTAGGTAACCTAGAGATCAACCTATAATTGTACACACGATATAACAACAAAATACGAAAACAACCTAATAAAGAATATAAAAATAACACGAGTTATAATTTTGTAAAAATTATATATAATTATGATAAAAGCTAAAAAAAAAAGAATTTTGAAATAAAATTTTGATGTACATGATATGAACATGAAAATTATACACGAATTGTTCTGTCTACCTACAGAACATGTATGCCTTGCACTCCAAGCTGATTTTCCATTCTCAGTAGTGGGGAAGAGGTTCTACATATTGTATCGGCCATGGCTAACTTGAGGACTCGGCATTTAACATGAAAATGGTTATGATAGGTATCACAGGATCGATTGACCAAATGGAATCAGAAACTTCCATAGACCTATTTTATGAGTGTGAACGAGACGAAACTTTTGAAATGATGTCCGAGGCGGCTAAATCCTTAAAACAAACTAGCAGGGCATTAATCTCTATATTAACCCTACATTACCATTGACGACAGAGGTCTTAACCTGACAGTTAGACTACTAATAGAATCCCTCATACAGAACCAAAGGCCGATTCAGAAGTCTCAACTGCAATTCTTGAGATATCTTGACTGCTAACCTAGATGAAATACAGATATCCACCACAAGCCCAATTTAACTACAATTTGCTCTGCAAATCAACAACTACATGTAAGAGGAAGAAAAATGCTTAGTTTTTATCCAGCCAGGCAATTGGTAACTTTCTAAATACAAAGAATAAGATGTGTACTGGTCAGTCCACAAGTTTGGAATCTCTGAAATAACGACAACATAAGCCAGCTGACCTAAATCAAATGCACATGCAAGTTCTGAACTAGCACAGGTCTGGAATTTAAATGGTGGTCGTCTCTTTGCAAAAATCATCAAATATTGTTTAAGAAAC
Organism: Firmiana major; assembly: GCA_033439115.1. Classification (NCBI taxonomy): domain Eukaryota; kingdom Viridiplantae; phylum Streptophyta; class Magnoliopsida; order Malvales; family Malvaceae; genus Firmiana; species Firmiana major. The sequence goes on from CM065897.1 coordinate 86,303,306, forward strand.
TACCATTATAAAACATAGACCATAAAAAGCAATCTCAAATTCAAAGAATCATGAGCATAAAGTAATAAAGAATGCAAGTTCTCATCATGGTTAGGTTCATCGAAATCAATTAGCTAAAATTGAGTTACTTGCCACTGTTAAACTGTTGACAGGTCAATATACTAATCTTCAAACTGCAGAATCCTCTTATCTAATTCCAAAAGCTCTAAGCTAAAATAGCACAATCTGCTCTGTCCCTCCTACGTCCAAATCATAATTAGCAAACAATATGCCAGAAATCTAATCCCTCAGAGTTCCCTTTTTTTTTCCTATTTAAAGTCGGAAGCAGTGATTTGTTCAAAAGGTGGTTGATTGCACACAAAATGTGCAATTAAGATCCAGTAAATATAATATAAAAGAGTACAAATAAGACAAATACATTAGAAAAGTCAAACTACTGAATGAACTAATTAACCATAGTACTGAAAATAATAGGGAATTGCATTTTTTGGAGAATTTCGTGCATTTGAGAGTAAATCTCATAAGAAGTTTTCCCAAATCAAATTTCAAGTTCAAAACATAACTTCTATAATTTCCTTTAGAACAGGTAGAGTTTGACAACATGTTGTATTCAGCAAGATGTGCAGCAAGTTGTCATGTCCAACCAGGACCTATTCTAAAGGCAGAACGTGACAAATCAAACCCATGACAAATAAATCCAATTCAGAACATCTAATGATCTTGTCGCAGCAAGGAACCATCAACTTAATTAAAGGATACCATCATTAACTGACAACCAAGGGCACTTTTTCCAATTTTAAACAAAGCAATTTCTGTCAGGTCATTCTAAAACATACGGAGAATGAATGCTAAAACTATCTATTTTCAGAAGAAAAAAACTTTGCCTCAATTTTGAACATTTTTTTTATTCGTCATTCAATTTTTTCCAATTTTCCTTTATATCTTCTGTTAAGGAAAACAAATAAAGTTCGACTAAATTTACCCGTTTGCATAAAAGTAAGCTACAGTAAATGGATCATTGTTTTCAAGTGGCCATATGCAAATTGGAATGCTCTTCGAAATTGGATTTCAGATTCATTAGAGTAGGCAAGCTATGACTAGATGTTGGTTAAAAGCACTTTTTTTTTTTTTATTACAATCACTTCAAATATATATATATATATATATATATATATATATATATAAACTAAAAGTAATGCACCACTACATATATTCCAGGAAGTACTGCAGTAGTACAGCAACCCCTATTCACAAAATAAGCATTACATTTGGTAATTGATTCTTGGAAAGTGTATGACCAATGCAACTTCTAGATACATACATGAATTTATTATAATATCAATTTATTAGTCAACCAAAGAATGTACCCCTCAAAACCTGCATGGACAGCTCAATAGAAACTTATATGATTGCTACAACTGCAATGCTACACAACATATTCCCAGAATGAGTGATGAATAAACAAGGACTTGAAAAAAGTAAGTGCATAAATTTTGTATTTGTAGTTACATAAGCTATCAAATTCAAAAAGGTGCATCAAAGTTTAAAATTATCTAGCAACTTCAAAAAAAAAGCACAGTATATCAAAAAAAAAAAAAACATAACAAGTCATAACATTGATACCAAGTTTAATGATCGGGCTTCTACCTCAATTGTTCCAGTTTGATTCCCTGCACCATTTTCTTCAATCATTCTCACTAATTTTTTTTTCTCAATCAATGCTATCACAATTCGAACTGATCTTCAAGCTTCAATTGCTCTGCTGCAGCCTCTTCCTCCTCATCATCAATCACAAAATATGGGTTATGTGCCTCTGGCTTGAACTTATACCCTGTAAACACATAAAACGCGAGTGTGGCCAACTCCCCTGCCACCACACTGGTCCAAAGATACTTATACGAAGTAATTGTCTCCAAAGCATAAACCACAACACGTGTAAAGTAAATATAACAGATCACCACAATGTAATACTGCCTAAACAGAGTCAACTTCATCAAATTTACTGCAGCTTTCCCATCCGTTCTAGCAGCCTCACGTAAGTTCTTAATCGACCAAACAATGGGGAACAGCACCGCGCAACAACAAACAACGTCAACAAGCAAAAACACTTGCTTCCACGTGATCCAATCCTGACCAAAAGGTCCAGTCTCATCAATAACAACCTGGGCAATATTAGCAACAACCTGAAGTGGAATCACAATAATCAAAACCTTCTTTTCCTTGTCCTGCAAGTAAGGTTTCAAAAACGACCACCCGGTACCAATCAAAACAATCAGCGTAAAAAGCGTGATTCCTTTTAAGAAACTGAAAATGTAAAACAAAACATCCCAACCATGAGCACTTCCGGTTCGTTTAATATACGACTTATCCTCTGCTTCGCATGCCAGATTAAACGCTTTTAAAATAACAACAGCCAGCATGAAGAAATGGATTCTAAAAACGGTGAGTCGTTTTTTGTAAAGAACGTAAATCCAAACCCCTGCAAGAGTGAAATAAACGAGGGACAAAAGGAAGTAAACCCTAGGGAGAATTGTTTTGCCAGCAGAGAGATAATCCCGGGTGTTTTTCTTGCCGTCGAGATTGTACATCGCCGATCGGACGTTCATAGATACTTTTATTTGATTCAGACAGTTGGCGAAGACAAGCGTGTATTGATCGGCGTCCTTTTCTTGGTAAACGGTGTCGATTCTGGATTTATCGGGAATAGGCTTGAAGCTGGTGACGACCTTGACTTGATCGGAATTGAGAACGCACGTGATCTCGCCGTCTTCGAGTCGTTGGAGCACGTGCATCCATGCGTCACGTGTGCAGAGGAAGAATCCGACTTTGGACAAGTCAAGGTCCGGGTTCGGGTTCGAGAGATCGATCTCAGAGACGTTAAGTTCGAGGCGGCCGGTGTGAGTGAACCCGAATTCGTCGAAGGGGATTATGGGGCGGGCATCGGATCGAATCTCCGTGAAACGGATCTCAGCAGAACTAAAAGAAACAAAAAGAGTGATCACGAGAAAAAGTAAAACGGAACGAGAGATCGCCATGGGAGAAATGAAAAAAACACCGGTGTAGATCTGAGAAAAAATTCAGATCTACAAATAGAATTAGCTCTCTGGTTTTCTTTTCCTTGCTTTGTTCCCTTTGGCCGGCCGGGGCTTTGGTGGGTTTTATTGTATTAAAAAAATTAAGTACAATGACCGACTTTGTGATCTTTGACACTTGAACCAACGAAACGTTTTTTTGTTTCTGTTTGTTTGCGCTGGGATTTTCCTGTTGAGAATTTCTATGCTTTGTGGAATTACGAAAGTAGGGGCTGTTTTGGCTTTAATTGTCCAAAAAACCACTTGGAGTGGGTGTATTTGTCGCTATTGTACGAATATAAGAGTAATTTCGTATCAAAGACTTGCCCCATCGGAAGATGGGGTATTGGGGAGAAGTTGAAAATTCTCAACTGGTAACCGGTAAACTAAGCTACCTTAATTGATTGGTTACAGTGTTTTAGTAATGAGACTTTGAATTAATCGTAAGGAAGAGCTTTTCAAGTTTTTAAACTTTTAAGTTTTATCCAAGTGTAAAATTTATTTAATTTATTATAATTATTTATTTTTATTTGTATATATTAGAGTTATAGAATGTAATAGTTGGATTATGTTTATAATTTTGAATGAGTTTTTATTATTAAAAAAGTATTTTATTTATTTTTTTATTGATCTAATCATTTGTTATTTTTTTCATATTATATTTTTATTATAATATATATCATCTTACGATATTTAAAATTAAACAAAATAAATGAAAAGAGATCGGGTCGATAGTTGGCAAAGAACTTGAACTAATTCTAATGACTAACTATGCTAGCAAAACTCTATTTTGCCTTCAATGGTTCGTAGAGAAACCTCACCTTGTCAAATCCACTTGGTAGATGCGATTCTATTTTTTTTTTTAAAAATTTTTTTTACACGCCTTGCAATTTATATTTCACTAGCTCAATTAATTCAATAATTCTTTTGATTGATTTTTGAAATAATAGAAGGTTTGAATTTTTGTAATGATAATGTCTGAGTTTTCTATTCATGCAATTAATAATCATTTTTGTCCGAATGAAAGTTGAATTCATTCAACTTCAATTCTAAATAATTCACAAATTCAATTGATTTGATTATATGCAACACAAATTTCAAATTCTTCATAATTAATATTCTACGCTGAATGATACTAAATCTTTGAGATATGCTATTATTATTATTATTATTGATAGAGGTAATTTACTCAGCCCAGTCACGCGCTTGGGTTTTAAAATACAAAAGGTCAAAACTAATAAAATTTTGAGGTCCACACAAATATGAGTCTTGAACTCATCAAAAGCAACTCAAAAATATCTATAAATACCCCTATGTATGATCAGAAAAATCCTAATCTCTATTTTGCTTACTAAAACTCTGCTTAAAGAGTCTTCTGACTTAAGCATCAGAGTGCGCGTGCAGAGACAGATCCCTGCGCCTCTCTGACTTTCACTATTTTTGCAGAACATTCAAGACACGTGGAGAAGACGACATCAGCATCATTTCATTGTTGTTTGGAGCAACAACAATTGACGCCGTATGTGGGAAAAGAACAAAAAGTCAGATTCCTTATCAACATGGTGAGAACACGTTCGACAACAGCAGCGAATCTCGGGGAAGAGAACTCTGTGAGTCCTCCTCCCAGACCCGAGAGAGGACAAGAACAGAATGGTGAAGGCGGCAGAGTGGCCACTGTTTCCATTGATGAATTCGAGGCCCTGAAGCGTCAGAACGAGTTGACCACCACAGCGTTGAGAGCTATGGTAAATTTCTTCAAAAATGCCCTGCCGCAGTACAGCCTGCCTCCAGAAATGCAGTAGATGGTAGGAGAAAACGTCCTAGGGCAGACATATGAGAGAGGTCAACCCTCTACAATGGTGAATACGGGACCAGGAGATTGGCGACAGAGTACTGCCGCTGGATTGATGCAGTACACTGCCGCTGAACTAGAGGACAATTCTGCCGCTTCACTGAGGGAGTACCTTGCTACGGAGGACAATCCTGCTGCAGGACTGAGAATGCACTCTGCCGCTGGTCTGAGAACAGACTCTGCCGCAGATCTGGGGGTGAACCCTGCCGCGAGTCTGAGGGTACACTCTACCGCAGGTCTGAGGATGCACTCTGCCGCAGGACTGAAAATAAACCCTGCCGCAGGTCTGGAGCACAACACTGCCGCATGTCTGAGGCCAGACTCTGCCTCAGGTCTGGGGGTGAACCCTGCCGCGAGTCTGAGGGTACACTTTACCGCAGGTCTGAGGATGTACTTTGCCGCAGGTCTGAGGGAGAGGTACTCTGCCGCAGATCTGGATGACAACACTGCCGCATGTCTGAGGGCAGACTCTGCCGCAGGCCTGGGGGTGAACCTTGCCGCAGGACCGGAGCTAGATGCCCCTGTCGCAACTCTGAGGAGGCGCTCCACCTCGGGTCTGCGAGAGGTGAATCCTGCCGCAGGTTTGAGACGGACGAACACTGTCGCAGGTCGGACAGAGTCCAACCCAGCTGGACGACTTCATGAGCAATACCCTAACGCGGAGTTAAGGAGGTAAAACTCTGCCACAGAATCGGAGCATGACTTTGAAGACCACCGATCTGGGAAGCGACAGAGACAGAACAGTCATGACCCCCAGGACCATCTCGAAGGTACGAAGTCGAATTGTGGAATGAGAGGTGCAGGAAGAAAGGGTACAGTGCGAGCCCCTAGAGGGAGAGGAAGTACTTACTACTCAGACTCTTCAAGTGCTGAAGAAAGGGGAGCACACTCGACTCGAGGGTCAGAAAATGTCGAGAAAGTTGTCGAGAGAATTCTAGAAAGGAAGAAGTTACTGTCTCCTGATGACAATCAGAAAAGAAGAGTTCCTTTCAGTCCAGAGATTATGGACAAACCCTTACCGAAGAAGTTCAAGATGCCTTCTATGGCTACTTACGCAGGCAAAGCAGACCCATATGACCACATACAAAGTTATGAGTCCCTCATGCTGTTACATGGATGGGAAGATGAAATCATGTGCAGAGCGTTTTCGCTTACACTGTCTGGGAATGCGCTGAAATGGTTTAACGGGTTAAGTGAAGGTTCTATCTCATCCTTCGACCAATTACGAAGTGAATTTTTGAGAGCCTTCATGATCAACAGCCAAAGGAAGAAGGACGCTACCTATCTGCTTACCCTTAAACAAGGGAACAAAGAATCATTGAAGAGCTATGTAGATCGTTTTCGAGATGCAACCTTAGAGGTTAAAGATCTACCGGTAGGAGTAGCCATGGCTGCAATGCTACAAGGGACAAAATCTGAGAAGTTACAAGAATCCCTCTCCCTTGATCAGCCAGTGACACTTTCTGATTTGTTTGCTAGAGCTAATAAGTACGTAGCTCAAGAAGAAGTAATGAAGATGGTACAGTCCCGAGAGATAAGGGAAGGGAGAAAAAGAGAGAGGGATGTACCTGAAAGAAGCTCTTCGAGGCCCGTCGGGTCAGACAGGGCTCCCAGACTCAGGTATGAAAACTATACCAGACTAAACGAGCCTCGCACGGTAATACTTGTCGCTATTGAAGGGACTGGGCTGTTGGAATTCCCTAGAAAAAAATTGGAGATGTGGGGCGAAACTCGGATACCTATTGTGAGTTTCATGCTGCTCACGGTCACCCCACGAAAAAAGGCAGAGATCTGATGGATCAGCTAGAGAGGTTAGCTAGAGAAGGGAAGATTAACCGCTTCCTGTGGAGAAGTGAAAGGTCTCGTTATCCTCCGCGAGATAGAAGGAATGATCATCCGCGGAATATGCAAAACAATGATAACGGAAGAAATAGGCCAAGGAATGAAGCAGCTGGCCTATCCCTCGAGGTAATCGGCTGGATAATGAACCCACAGGTCCGGCTATAAATGTTATTGCGGGAGGTGAATCAATGGCGAGAAGTTCCTCCGCTTCTCGAAAAAGTTATGTGAGGCAAGCATATCAAGTTCATGCTGTGATGGAAGAAAAGGCAGATGAAGAACCCATTGTGTTCACTCAGACGGACAGGGATGATATTATCATGCCTCATGATGATCTCATGGTAATATCAGCAGTGGTGGCGAAACATCCTGTAAGCAGAATCATGGTGGACAATGGAAGTTCGGTAAACTTAATCTACTGGAATTGCTTTGAGAAAATGAATGTATCCGGAAGTAGATTAAGACCTGTCATGACACCATTGTACTGATTTGCGGGCGAGAAGCTGAAAGTAGCTGGGTCTATAGAATTGCCAATGACTTTAGGGGAAAGCTCAAAGGATGTAACTCGAGAGGTTTTGTTCATGGTTGTAAGGTCAACCTCAACGGCCTACAACATGATACTGGGGAGGCCTGTATTAAATGATATGAGGGCAGTAATATCTTCTTGCTACTTGTTAATGAAGTTCCCTACTCCTAATGGAGTTGGGCAAGTGCGAGGAGATCAAAAGAAGGCTCGCACTTATTACATTGCTTCTACCGCCGACAAGGGAGCACAGAGAAAGGAGACATTGTGTATAGACGACCCTCCTAAGCCTCAACCTGTGGAGAAAACAGAAGCAATTGAGCTGGTCAGAGGGGATGAGGAGAAAAAGGTGTTCATTGGAACTCAACTGAATGAGCAAGCCAGAAGGGAGATAGTTGAATGCCTGAAAAGAAACGAGGATGTCTTCGTTTAGACTCCGTCTGATATGCCCGGGATTAATCCTAAAGTGATTTGTCACAAGCTTAACGTTTCACCTGGGCATAGGCCTGTCAAACAGAAGAAGAGGAATTTTACCCCAAAAAGACAGAAAGCGATCACAGAGGAAGTAGATAAACTTCTCGAAGCTGGGTTTATTAGAGAAGTTTATTACCTGGAATGGTTGGCCAATGTAGTGATGGTGAAAAAATCTAATGGGAAGTGGCGAATGTGTGTGGACTTCACAGACTTAAACAAAGCTTGTCCCAAAGATTCATACCCTCTGCCCCGAATCGATAAGCTGGTGGATGAAACATCAGGGTATGAACTCCTCAGTTTTCTAGATGCCTTCTCGGGGTATCATCAAATTATGCTTAATCCCGAAGATGAAGAGAAGACTTCTTTTATTACTGATGATGGAACATACTGTTATCGGGTAATGCCATTCGGTTTAAAGAACGCAGGAGCCACTTATCAACGAATGGTGAATAAAGTCTTCAAAGATCTTCTGAGAAACACTATGGAAGCTTATGTGGATGATATGATCATCAAGAGCAAAGCAGGAGAATCTCACACGCGTCAGATGACCAAAGTGTTCGATGTGCTGAGGGAATTCAATATGAAGCTAAATCCTAATAAATGCTCATTTGGAGTTCGGTCTGGAAAATTCTTGGGATTTATAATCATCAATAGGGGGATTGAGGCCAACCCTGAGAAGGTTCAAGCAATTATAGACATGAAGCCACCAACCACGGTGAGAGATGTGCAAAGGTTGACAGGCAGAATAGCGGCTCTGAACCGTTTTTTATCAAAATCTACAGAAAGAAGCTTGCCATTCTTCAAAACTCTGCGGGGCGAAAAGAATTTTAAGTGGACAGACGATTGTCAAAGATCTTTTGAAGACTTAAAAGCATATTTGAAGGAGTTACCCTTATTGATAAGGCCTCTGGAAGGGGAACAATTGTATATGTATTTGAGAGTCGGTGAATTCGTCGTCAGTGCGGTGCTACTGAAAATGGATGAGATAGTGTACCGTCCCATTTACTATGTGAGTAAGATACTGCTGGACCCGGAGACCCGTTATCCATTGGCTGAAAAATTAGCACTTGCCCTTGTGATGGCCTCTCGCAAATTGCGTCCTTATTTTCAGGCGCACTCCATTGCTGTCTTGACAGATCAACCGTTACGACAAATTCTTCAGAAGCCTGAACATTCAGGGAGACTGGTAAAATGGGCAGTAGAGTTTGGAGAGTATGATATCATATTTCAACCTAGACAGGCCATCAAAGGCCAAGCTTTAGTGAATTTTATAGTGGAATGTACTAGCCCAAGCAACAATACTGACCAGGAGACTCGACCATGGCCACTGTATGTTGACGGAGCATCGAGTGCAAATGGCAGTGGGGCAGGTATAGTCTTAGTATCACCGGAAGGGAGGTCAATAGAATACTCTTTGCGGTTTGGGTTCCCTAGTTCAAACAATATTGCAGAGTATGAGGCTCTGGTTGCTGGAATGAAGCTGGCAGAAAGATTGCAAGTTCACCACCTAGTGGCACATAGTGATTCTCAACTAGTGGTGAATCAGTTTAATGGACAATATGAGATTCGAGAGCCGATGTTGCTTCTTATCTAAAGAAAGTCCAATCTCTGGCTCAAACTCTTGCAAATTTCCAGTTGATACAAATCAACCGGTCTGAAAATACACATGCGGATTCAATGTCCAAATTAGCTTCCTCTAATGAGACCGAAGGGAGAATGATAAAGGTGGAGAGACTTAAAAGACCTAGCATTGAAGAAATCGAAGTGTGCCACATTGAAGTGGGGGATGATTGGAGAACCTCATTCAAACAGTACCTCACTGAAGGTACGCTCCCACAAGATAAGGAGGAAGCCCGACGTTTAAGGATACAAGGAGCAAAATTCACAATGATAAACAGGGAACTGTACAAAAGAGGGTATTCATCGCCTTTGTTGAAATGCTTGGGGCCGGAACAAGCTAACTATGTCCTGGCTGAAGTACATGAAGGGATTTGTGGTGAACACTTGGGAGCTACAGCTCTTGCCTCTAAGATATTACGATCGGGATTTTATTGGTCAACGTTGAAGAAAGATGCGATGGATAAAACCCGTAAGTGTGACAAGTGTCAGAGGTTTGCACCAATAACTATCGCCCCAATGGCTCCGATCCAAAGTACGGTGCAACCAACTCCGTTTGCACAATGGGGGTTAGACATTCTAGGGCCTTTTCCCTTAGCTACGGGCCAAAGAAAGTTCCTTCTGGTGGCTACCGATTACTTTACAAAATGGATTGAGACAGAACCCTTAGCCACAATAACAGAGAAAAAGGTTGAAGCAATGGTGTGGAAAGATATTATCTGCAGGTTCGGGATCTCACGGATCTTAAATGCTGACCATGGAAAGCAGTTTGATTGTGATGCCTTTCGTGACTTCTGCAGACGTCTTGACATCCAGCTGAGGATATCTTCTGTATCATATCCTCAGGCTAATGGGCAAGCCGAAGTTAGCAACCGAACCATCCTGCATGGGTTGAAGACCAGACTAGACAAAGCCAAAGGAGCATGGGTAGACGAACTGCCTAGTGTCTTATGGGCATATCGTACCACTAGTTGAGTATCAACTGGAAAAACACCGTTTAGCCTTGTATACTGCACTGAAGCATTGATTCCGGTGGAAATTAGAGCACTGTCACCCAGAGTGGTGCCTTTAATGGAGGAGAACAACTCACAAGGGCTAAGGGAAAACCTGGATCTACTTGATGAACATAGAGAAACTGCAGCTATCCGGCTGGCATCCTACCATCAAAGGGTGTCTAACTACTATAACAGTTGGGTAAAAGATAGACCAAAGTCTGAGGGAGATTTGGTGCTCAGGAAGTCACACATCACCCATACTTTGAGGGAAGACGGAAAGTTTAGAGCCAACTGGGAAGGTCCATATCGAATCCGACGAAGGATTGGGCCCAACACCTGCGTCCTGGAGACTTTACAAGGGAAGAAAATAGGAAAGACATGAAATTTAAATCATTTAAAATTGTACTTAAATTAACCATTATGTCTTTCTTTCTTTATGTTTGTATTCCCGCATTATTTGTTTACACTGTCACAGGATACTATTATCTGACCATTATACAGATTTATTCATCTAATTATATTTCTAGCTTCTATGAATATAAATCTTGTGACAGGAACCGGACGAGCCGTAAGAGCCTAAGGCGCAATAGCGTCACTGTGGCCAGACGTATAAAATCAGACGAGCCGTAAAAGCCTGAGGCGCAATAGCGTCACTGTGGCCAGGCGTATAAAATCAGACGAGCCGTAAGAGCCTGAGGCGCAATAGCGTCACTGTGGCCAGGCGTATAAAATCAGACGAGCCGTAAGAGCCTCAGTCTCAATAGCGTCACTGTGGCCAGGCGTATAAAATCAGACGAGCCGTAAGAGCTTGAGACGCAAATGCGTCACTGTGGCCAGGCAATAAAAACCTATTAGCGGTAAGAACTAAATGTATCTTTACATACATAATTCTTTCTAAAAGTATATATTTTTATCAAGAATTGGGGAGCATACATGGATAGATAAATACACGAGTCAAATCAGCATACAGATAAATAAACAATAATAGCAAAAGTTAAATGAACATAAGCGATATGAAGCTTGAACAGATAAATTTTATTTATTAAATATTAGAAAAGTCTTTACAAGTGAAATACAAACCACGAATAAACTCCTACTCCTAAATATGAATAAGTTCAATAGCAAAAAAGAAAAATCAATCTGCATGATCTGGTGGCGGGAGATCAGGCGCCGTTGGATCCTCGCAATCCGGAGGCGGGTGACCAGGAACTGACAGATCTTCTCCATTCAGATCATCGAGAGCACCAATGGATTCAGGAATGTTATCTGGGCTCACGGGCTCCCAAGGATCTCTAGGTTCGCCAAATCATCTAAGGCAGCTTTCTTCAGAACCTCATCAGCTGTCTCGGTGTCAGGTTCGTACTTGGTCCAATCAGGAGCCTCAAATTCCATCGCCTCAGAAGTATAAAGGAGCTCAGGAAATTCCTCACCTTCCCTATGCTTTTCCAATCAAGAGCGGGCAAGATAAAAACCATATTTCACATAGGCACTGAGTAATCTTCCTTCTGTCTCAAGCAATCTTTGGAAAGCTTGTACTTCTTCACAGCTTCAGCCCGAATGCTGTCAATCTCGACCTGATTTAGGGAAGGAGTGGCTCGACTCTCCAATTCAGCAACGTATTGCTCTAATTGCTGATTGCGATATGTTAGGGAATCAAATTTTGACTGCAGAGTATCCAGCTCTGTCTGTTTCTACTGAAGGTCGTCCTTAAATTTGTTGGATCTAGCAATCTCAACTATAAGATCCCCCTTTGCAAGAGATAATTCCTGAAGCGCCTTAGAGAACTGCTCCTCCAAATCTCGCACTACTCCTGGCAGCCCAGATAACTAATTATTAGCATTCCTTAATTCCATGTTACTGTCCTTCAATTCCTGGATCTCCTTGTCGGCTCGTTCACGATAAGTTCGATGCTGAGCATTATTGACTATAGTTCTTTGAGCGAGCTGAAAGGAAACACAAAAATTCAGATTGAAAGTAAAAGGAAGAAAAATAAAGTAAAAGAAAGTCTGCAAATTACCCTAACAGCTTCCAGATCAGCTAGATCCTCTCCTTCCGGAAAATTTCGAAACAGTCGACTCTCATCCCTAGGAAGGATGGAGGCCCAGCCTAAGCGAGATGCTACCCCGGGCGTATCTAAAGTATCGTTATCCAACACCCCAGGGTAGACTCGAAATTCAGCCCCCTTCATTCTATAGCCCCCGTCGACTTGATAAGACCTCGTATCGATAGGGCCTATCTTAGGAAGGATGGGCCTAGTGGACATAGAATCTTCCACATACAGGTGCCTTCGATTTTTTCGGATGGGCAAGGTCACATTACACTCAGCTCTTTCTCCCGCCTGAGGTCTATCCGAGGAGCCGAAAGATCTTCGAGAATGAGAAGAAGTCCTCCATTCACCTTGTAAAAGAGCTCCTGATTCCCCTTCAGGTTGTTGAGTCGAAGCAGGAGGAGGGGTCGTTTGCCTAAGAGGAGGAGTCCAGACTCGAGATACCCCTCCAGAAGCAGCCACAGCAGGACGGGGCCTTTTTTCAGCAGGTTCACTAGAGGAACTCTCTGGCCCCCTTCGACGGACTAAGGAACGTCTGATGCTGCTCATTTCTGCAAAATAAGAAACCAAAAATTGTTAGAAGTGGCGTACAAACAAGTAATAAAGTGCAAAACGTAAAAGGGTTACCTTCAGGAGAATTAAGAAACTCCTGAAGGGAATCTATCGCTAAATCTTCGTCATCAGGGAGAGTCACAAAAGTAGAACCAAATCCAGCCCAATCACCCACATCCTCTAAGGGGTCACCTTCGGGACTAGACTCCCTATCTCTAGGATTTGGATCAAGAGGAATGGAAGGATTAGCCACATTGGCGCCACCTATACCCCAACCAGCAGAAGCTAGGTTTTCAGATGATAAAAACTCGTAAAGATTAATTGGTCTATCAACTAATAGCTGATTGATAGTTGGAGACAGCTGTTTTCTTAAGGTGGTAATACGAGGGCCTTTAGAGATACTATGCTTGGCTCCCCATCTAATAGGGAAATTAAGACCCTCGGGCACTTCCACTACAAGCCATTCCGACTCGAACCTAAGGATTTTGTTGGGGAGTTTATCGAATAACCTATTCTCAAACCCGGGTTCGAACACTCTTTGAAGAGAATATGGGATTAAGCCAGAACTACTCCGAAATCTGAAGAAAGTATAGAACAAAGGGAGAGTAGGAAGGACGCCTCTTATGTGGCAATGCACGTCAAACCCAATTAACTGCATCCAACTATGAGGATGTAGTTGGCTAGGAGAAATCCCTTGTTCCCTTAAGAAAGAAATTTCAAAGTCAGAAATGGGGAAACGAAAACCTAACTCTAGGGAGACCCTAAAAACGGCTACTCCGCTTGCTACGCTACGTATACTTCTCTCTTCTGGGGTAGAGAGCCTATAGAAATACCCTTCGGGTAATGGGTATTTACGTATAATGTCTTGAAGATCAAACTCAGTTAAAGTCGATCCCGGTCCCTACTCCAAATGTTTTTCGACACCAGAACCAGCCATTCTAGTTGGCGACAGACTATATAAGCAACAAGCTAAGAGTGGCGACAGACTAACGGGCGATGGACCCTGGCGACAGACTAGTGGTCGGCGACAGACTAATGGGGCGATAGACTAGACCGGCGATAGACTAGTATTTTGGCGACAGACTAGTGGTTGGCGACAGACTAATGGGCGATGGACTAGACTGGCGACAGACTAAGAGTGTTTGGCGACAGACTAATGGGCGATGGACTAGACTGGCAACAGACTAAGAGTGCTTTGGCGACAGACTAATGGGCGACAGACTATTGGTTGGCGACATACTAGTTTGTGGCGACAGATTGTATAGGCGACAGACTAATGGCGATAGACCCTAGAGGCGACAGAGTTTCTTCGGCGACAGAGTTTTTTACAAAAGTCGCGACAGTATTTTTTACCTATTGTGCGACAGAGTAGCGACAGAGTTTGCGAGGGAATTACGGTTGCTATGCGACAGAGTTTAACAGTTTCTTAAGTCATCCGCGCTATGCCTTACCTTTATATAGTCACGACAGAGATGGCTGAAACGCGGCTTCTGTACCACAGTCTAAGAATTCTCTCGCAGATAAAACGTTTCAATCCTTGACCACTATTCCAGAAACAAATAATCCTCTTATTATACTCTTACATAGGGAAATTCCCAATGAAAGAGTGGGGAGCAATTGATAGAGGTAATTTACCCAGCCCAGTCACGCGCCTGGGCTCTAAAATACAAAAGGCCCAAACTAATAAAATTTTGGAGCCCACACAAATATGAGTCCTGAGCTCATCAAAAGCAACTCAAAAATATCTATAAATATCCCCAAGTATGATCAGAAAAACCCTAATCTCTATTTTGCTTACTAAAACTCTGCTTAAAGAGTCTTCTGACTTAAACATTGGAGTGCGCGTGCAGGGACAGATCCCTGCGCCTCTCTGACTTTCACTATTTTTGCAGAACATTCAAGACACGTAGAGAAAACGACATCAGTATCATTTCATTGTTGTTTGGAGCAACAACAATTATTATTATTATTATTGATCAAATTATTATTATTTTTTTCTGAGCCTTAAGAAATTGTAAAGTTTTTAGTTTCTAATATTGTCCTTAAAGCCAAACCAAAGTTTGGGTCTTCTCATCTCTTCTTCCTTTCTTGCTTTGGTTACCTTCTCTTCTTTTTACACATCGTAAGTTTTTTTTTTTTTCTTTGATTTGTTGATCTACCACTTCGATTTCAATTTTTTACTTTAAATGGGCACCAGAGATCACAGAGGCTGAAACTAAAAAGGGAGAGAATTTGAAGGGGAAAAGAGATGGTAAAGATTGAAATTTAAGAGTATAATTTAGTGATGGGTTTTCTTATGAAAGGGGTGAATGTGAGGATGGCTTGGAGTAATTACTGAAGAACTGTCTTAGAGTTTGGGTTTTTAATTGTGTTTTGTTTGGATATTCATTTTGGATGGTTTTTTTTTTTTTTTTTTAATTACTGAAGAACATACCTTAGAACATTTGTGGAATCAGTTTCCACGACAACGTTGTTGAATCCTTTGGTAACAGCAATTTGAAGACCATCTCTTAGTCCCCACAGCTCCGTATTCATGCAGGAAGTGATCCCTAGATTTCTACTATAACCTCCCAACCAGTTTCCTTCAGAATCACAAAAAACTCCACCTACCTTCTGCTCGTCTTGAGTTCCCAATGATCGAGCCATCAGTGTTCAATTTCACAATGCTGGTTGGAGGATGTTTCCAACCAATGTCAACGAGACTTCTGCTGGAAACCTTTTGTTTATAGCCTGATATAACCCAAAACTCTTTAAGTTTAATCATTTGGATTTGCTCATTTAATCCCTCAAAAACCAACTTGTTGCGGTCAATCCAGATGGCCCAGATTCGAAACCTAGTCTTTCAACTAATCAAATACATTAATACTACTTTTTATTATATTTCAAACCAATAAATCAAATATCATAATACATATTGTATTTTATTTCTTTCATTTTCTATTCCTACAAAATATTTTTTTTATTCTCCTTTATTTAACTAAACTTGCGGTAAGTACTTTCTGCACATTCATATATAATTTTTTTTTAAAAAATTTTGAGACCTATTTTTAATTAATAATTTAAGAAATCTTTATATAGATTATGATCTATAATCGATCTATTCTTTTTTAATATCCATATAAGTTACGAAGATATCTCTTTTTTTCTAAAAAAAAAAGCTAAATTTACTAATTTAGTATAGGAGTGGATTAATTAATTAATTAATTAATTAATTAATGTGATTGTGATGAGAACATTTTCAGCCTTTCACAAAAGCAAAGCAGTCTTGAAAACGTGAGAGGTGTTGATAGGAAGCCAATTATCACAATATTAGGACTTCAAACGACACTGCCATAAGTATGATGGCTGGTTTTTTATTGCTGAAATATTGCAGTGTAATTTCATAGTGTTAGATTTTTGGGTTCTTGATTGTCTACATTAATAGTTGACATCTGCTATATAAATATAGGTATTATTAGGAGTCAGTTGTTTTCTTTAGGATTTGATTTACCATTTTTTTTATTACCTTTCTTCAGGAGTTTTAAAACAGTAGAGTAATCGGAGTTGAATGATTTAATTACCAAGTACAAATTCCATTCAAATCAATTTAAAAATTTAAAATTTAATTTGATTTTAATTGAGTTTAAATTTTAAAACTTAAGTTCGATAACAGAATATTCGAATCATTTAAATTTAATTTAATAAATTTGATTTATCGTTTTTTAATTATATATTATAAAAATAAAAAATAAATTAACAATTAAATATAAAAAAATTATTAGAAAAACTCGATTAAGTTCATGAACCATTCAAATCATATGTCCAAATTTTATTTGATTTCTTACCCAAATAATTCAAATTTAAGTTTTACGTAAAAAAAATAAATGAATTAAACTCAAAAAAATTTTAAATTGGATGAGAGAAATTCACCACTATATGCCTCCTTTATCCCCTATCTTTAAAAGCAAACTGTGTCTTACGTTCTGTTTTTAGTACCGTATGATCATATGTGTCTTTTGGGATGCTAAAAGGTAGACGTTAAAAGCAATGATAAAGAAAATAGATAATTTCAATCATTTGAAAAGGGTGTTTCAAAATTCTTAACTTTACAAAAAGCTGTAGTTCAAAACTTCCAATGTGATGCAAAGATTTTCTTAATTCTACGATTGACTTAAAAAAATTAAAAAAAAAAGAAAAAAAAGAAAATGAGGGTGTAGGTCTCTTTCAAATGCTTCATCGGATTTATTTGGCCTCGAATTGACCAAGTTCATTGGACTAGTTGAATCCCAAATTCCATGCTATATTTCTTTTAAAAACCCATATCTGAAGTTTTAAATTGGATACGTCGTGGAAGGCTCATTCCGATGTATTCCCAATTTGCTATGAAAGCACGGGTCCAATGAAGTTAAGCAATGATGTTTCCTTGATATAGTTGACTCTGGTACAACGGAAACCATAGTTTCAAAACTTGGAACCAATATTCTCTAGCAGCTTGAGTATGGAAATGGAAGCGTCTGATTTTACTAGTGTAGCTTCTCTTCTTTCTCATATTCACTGTTACACAAGACTGGTTTAGTTTGCAGTGGCTTTTCTCGAGAAAAAAGCAAGAGCACCGACAAAAGGTGCATTAATGTATGTGGCTGGCTCAGATTGCTGATAATTGTTACGATCATCAGCAAAGTTGTCATTACTATCAGGACCACCTATTACAGCTCCAACCAGGACATTCGGATTGGGTGAACTAGAGTAGAGGTATTGAAAACCATCGCTGCAGGTGATGCGATCAGGATGTGCTTTAATGGATGGAACAGATGAACCCCTGTGGTGAACATGTTGTGGATATCTTTCTCCAAACCCAACCATGTAAGACATTTTGGCAGGATTATCACCTAAAATGTAGTCCACCTGCTTCTTTGCTTGTGCTATGAGTCTCTCTGCTGTTACAGTTGAAGTCCCACATGTGACAACCCCACCATTTGCGCTAAGATATTTTGCGTATGTTAAGAGGAGGAAAGATGTGCTAGTTACATATTGCAGATTGCTCTCGCTTGCTTTATACAGAAGCCCCCCTGCAAACAAAATATGGTACTATTACACAATACTATATATGCAGATAGTTTTCATTTTGCAATTAGTACAACATCCACAAGATGGAGATTTGAGAGGTTTCCTACAATGCTACGAGTAAAATTGAGACTTCTAGAGCAAGTTGGAATTAATAGATAGGCCTAGAGGTGTTAACCTGGCGTATACTGGGCTTGGAATCCAGAGGTTCCTGGAATTAAGGAGCATATGTAGTTGTCTGAATGTGATTTGTATAATTGAAATTCTGCTGTGCTTTTCTCGAAGAAGTCCTGTTAAAATCACCCAAAATCGGTTAAGCCTTCGCTTAATGGCTATTAGGGATGAGGTTCAGGAAAATACCCTGGACAGAAGGACCTTTGTTCCAGCCCTCTTATCATCCCAACTGAAGGAGTAGTCATCATTATCTGATCCCATCGTGTGGCCATTGGATTGGATGTAAGATAAGTATGATTTGTCCTGTGAAGCTCGATGAAGCCATGATGCACCCCATAGAAGTTCATCCTATTCAAAACATTTTGGTTAATAATCATAGTTGGCTTCCAATTTTCAACGAATTAAGAAGCAAATGGTATATACTTCTTACCTGGTACCCAGAGTAAGAGCAGTAAAATGGGCAGACCACTGAGTTTAGAGAGTCACTGTAAGAACCCCGGTTTCTGTCTGCAAAATCGAACACCTGCATTAACAGAATTAGTCTTTTGTAGACAGAGGGGATGGAAACAGGAAAATGCAATTAATTTTAAGGATGTGTTTACCTTCTTGGCTGTTTGAAGCAGTCTGGCAGAATAGGAAGGGTCGGATTCTTTGAACACTATTGAAGCTGCAGCCAATGCAGCAGCTGTCTCGGCTGCGACATCAGATCCCGGGGTTTGGGTAGACACTTTGTATACATTGCGTGGGGTATCCATGTCTTCTGGCCTCTCCCAGCAGTTGTGATCCATGTTTGGATCTCCCACCTGCAGCATCAGGACAATGAACACTATTGTAATGAACTGTTATCTTTCGAAGTTTGATTCTTGGATTTGTCAATGACCGAATGCTGCTGCAAAAACCTATTCTACTTGTGGAGGTTATATAAGCATTATTTAGAATAGGTTTTTGGCTTTTTGCTCACTTGAACATAAAGGGTGCCAGGGGTGGCTGTAGCTGCTTTGAGAAGATAATCGGTACCCCAACGGATGGCAGCCTTTGCATTCTCAATCTGGTTCTGCATTGTGCTGCCAAATTCAATGACGCTCCATGCCAACATTGTTGTTGTGAAGGCCATTGGGAGGCCAAACTTGACATTATCTCCCGCATCATAATAGCCACCCACGAGGTCCACCTGATTTACATACAAAGAAAACAACCCAAATCACTTAGAGTTATTGATGGTCACTGATCTAAATATTAATAAATGGCAAAACGTTTTAGTAACTATGGTTATACATACATGATAGGAAGCACCATCAGACAGACCGGAGTTTCCCCTCCATTTGAGGCGCTGGTTAGGCGGTAATCTGCCAGACCGCTGTCCCTCGAAGAAGATAATAGACTTTTCAAGAGCATCAGAGTAATCTCGAGAAGTGAAGGCAGTACAAAGTAAGGTAAGGGAGAAAAGAGTCAAACAAAGAATCTGCATTGTTAATGAAAATATAGCCGCTGCCATTTTTTTTTTTCTTTTGCTCTCGAAGTCTCTCCAAGTACATTCGAGGCCCAGCTTTTGAGAATACTGGTGGTGTGGCCTGTGGGAAATGTGTCCTGACTGGGGACTCATTTATAGAGAAATAATAAGCAGGAAGTTGGGAGTTCGTTAGACGTTGAGAGAGAGACGAAAGAAAGATTCATGCAGCTCACGGTATCAACTGCGTAAATTTGGACGACTGTTCTGTTCTAGAGACGACTTTCAGACTTTATCCGAAAGATATGGGAAACCTGGAAGCGTTGATACAGACACAAAAACATAAAAATTATTATTCTCAACTCAATAAATCTTTTTTAACATATAAAACAGATAATAAATTAAATCCTTCAAGTCTTACAAACACTGCATTAATTAAGAACTTTGGATACCGTAATTAATACCGGGAGTATTTGATTTTGTAGAATATAAGATTTGTCCCTAGCTACAAAGTCACGGCACGGGTCCTTGTAAAGCTAAGGGGCTCATCAGAAAATAAGCTGCGATTACTTTAACAATTTCATTTGTTACAGGCTGAAAGTCCAACCATAATTCCATAGTTCTCATTCCATTGCTTTGCGTCAAATAAATGGAAATTGAACAAAAAAAATATTAAATCGCTAACCATCCAAATAACTTATGCATATAGACATCCATGTGGAAAAAATTAGATATCTTTGAGTTTACTGAACCAATCACATCAGCATTTTCCATCTTTATTTGACAGAAAATAATAGCTTCAATTCACAATGATAAAATATTAAAGACTTAAATGAAACTTTTTGTATAAATTAAGGGCTTATTTAGTCATTGTGCCTAATTCCATAGATGCATCATGTGATTGGAAACTTGGGAGAGGAACGTTTCACAAGGTTGGTCAAGGATTTCAGAAATCTTTTGGCCGAAAGCCCTGTCGTTCTTTCTAGTACCGCGGCTTGATTTTGGGACCTCTCTTTTAAGACTTTCAGAGACCACCCAGAAAAGAAACCCAATAGTTTGCAGTCATTGAGAAACTGTCTCATGCAGGACTTTTATTGATATAAGAAAAATGATTTTAGGTTCTAATTTTTCTGTGCTCCTGTGATCTTTTGTTAATTTCTCCAACTGGTTCAAAAGAGCCAAAATGTGAGTCACATGTACTTTTTATATTAAAAGAGAAATTGGTTACTCACAAGGAGTTAATTCAGATAGTAAATGAAGGGTTTTTTTTTTTTGGTTTTGTCCGTCAGGATTTGAATTTCATAGAAAATATTATAACGGAGTGAGAAAATATATTTTTTGAAATAGTTCAAAAAATTAAGTTAATAGAAAAATATTTTTAAATATTAGAAAAAATAATAAATTGAATGAGTATAAAATTAACGTGGCTCACATATTTATAAAAAAAATTATATAAATAACTACTAATTTTTTTTGTTTATTTTGAGAAATGATCGTTTTACATAATATAACTGCATTTTGAGGAAGAAAACGTCTTTTGTTTATAATTCTATTAAAATTGATCCTCTCCTCTACTCAAAAAAAAAAAAAAAATCCTCTCCTTACTGTATTATTACATTTTTTTATCAAAAGAATGCTTAAAGATATTATAAAAAAAAAAGGAGAAAAACTCAATTTTTTAATTATCTAGTAGTTGATTTTTAAAAAAAATCTTAAGAGTCTTAATGAAATAAGGTACACTTATTTATTTTATATGGGAGAAAATTATTAAACTCAAAGATCATTATAATTGAGAACTAATGTTTATGCAATTACGAGATTTTGTTTAAAATTATCGAAACTCTTTTTACATGTGATATTAGAAGAATCGAATTTAAAAACTAATGATTTTTTTTTGAAGTGTTTAATTTCCTTGTTAAATTACATGATTTGATGTTTAAACTATTGAATTTCTAAACGAATAAAATCAATGAGTCTATGTCCTAGACGGAAATAATAGTTTGGTTTTTGATGATTCTCTAGCCCATACATTAAGAAACCCTTATTTAAAACCTTAACCGTCACAATTAATTGTGTTTTTGTTATGTCAAGATTTACTTTGCAACTAATGATGATGCATTGATGAATTGCATAATTATGAGTAAGCTGCGGAATTAAGAAAACTTAAATTGGGATTGAAATTATCTGTCTTGTATTCATGATAATTCTGTACAAAAATTAATCGATAGGGACGTAAAGTTATGATTATTATTTTAATAGCTTTATGTTTTGTTCTCTTAGAGCAAGATGTTGGCCTAATATGCGTATTGTTTTGAGTAATTCATACATTTACGTATATGCGACTTCATGAGAAGCAAATTATTTATTTTTATAAATTATTATGAATCATTTATGAATGTTGAGAAAATATTATATAATTATTTTATAATTGTTCTGTTGTTTTATGTTAAGTTTTCCATAATATATAAAATTTTCTATATGTATATGTTTACCTAAAAAAAATAAAGTTTCATATTTAATTATTTGCTCATTATGATTTAATGTCTCTTTAAATTAATTTATATATTCATGCATTATGATAGTTTGTTAATCATCAAAGTGGCCAAATTTTAAAATTTTATGAATATTAAATTAAATGATAAATTTTCAATTACTCATAATTTAAGGATGTTAATGAATGAAAATAGTAAGATTGCATATTTCTTTTTGTGAGTAATTGACATTCATTTAAGGCGTGACCACCCAAAAGTTGATTAATTGTTTTTATAATTGATGAACATGACAATGGTAATTAATTTATTAATTTTAATTTCATTTTTTATATCCAAAAGATATAGCAAACTTGTTTAAATATAATATATCTAATTATCAAGTTATATTAATTATATTTTTTAGAATCATTATGATTTATGTGTATGTCGTAGTACATCCAAAGGAGATCTTCAATGCATGTAAATGATTCTTATGAAATTTAAATATGATTTATATGTTTATATTTATGGCTCATAGCATTTACGTATTAGCATCTTATTTTATGTTGCAATTCAAGTTTTTGTCTCACTGCTTCACATGCTTTGTCTGTTCTTGTATTTAATGGACTTAATCTTTTTGATTGGGGAGTAAGTCTAGATTCACTTAAGTGTTTAGGATCTAGACTTGGCATTCCAAGCAAAGAAACTTCTTGTTATTACTGCGATAAGTAGCAATGATGAGAAACCTTTCCGTAAAACTTGAGAAAGATCAAAAAAATTAAGCCAATGACAGTAGCCAAGAATTAAGTCTGTTCTTCCTAGTATTAGTGAAATTTGTGGCTGAGCACTCCAAATTGCTAACAGTTACCTGCCGCAACATTAATGAGCACACTAACCAATATGAAATATGATGGTTCACATACTATGCTAGAGGATGTTAAAATTTCGTAACATTGTAACGAGATTGAAGTCTTTTGAAATGCATGTGGATGATGATTTCTTAGTACAGCTTATCATGAACTATCTACTTTCTGAATATGGTCCATTCCAAATGAATTACAACACCATGAAAGAAAAATGGAATGTGAATAAGTTAGTTATAGAGTATGTTCACTCAAGAGGAGACCAAGCTTAAGAAATTGAAATCTCATTTCGTTCATTTTGTGTGTAATTATGAAAATGAAAAAAAAGGGTCAAAATAAAGCATTGAAAGAGTAAGGGATCACTTAAGATCAATGATTCCTCTTCGCAAAATCATAAGAAGGAACGCGAGAAAGATCAATGTCATTTCTGTGGGAAACCAAGACACTCTCAAAAAGATTGCTTGAAATGTAAGGTATGGTTTAAAAAGAAAATTAAGCCTAATGCTTTAATACGTTTTGAATCAAATTTGATTAAAGTTCCGTATGATACTTAGTGGATTGATTCTAGCTGTATTGTTCATATTTCAAACACAATATAAGAATTCCTTAAGACCTATACCATAAATTCCCAAAAAAAAAAAATATTTTCATGAGGAATAAAGTCATAGCTCCAATAGCAGCTATTAGGACTTACCATTTAATTTTGGATACTAAACATCACTTAAACTTGTTTGAAACCCTTTATGTTCCTTCTATTTTCAGAAATTTAGTTTCTTTTTCTAAATTGATTAAGTAGGATATTGCTTTGAATGAGTGTTTTAGTTCGTCTAAACACAATAATATTATTGGTTATGGTATTCTTTTTAATGTTTTAGACAAACTGAAACTTGATAATCCTTTTGTTGAAACTTTGTTAACCTTGCATTATAATGTTGGTACTAAACGAAGGTACATAAGTGGACATTCAGCTTACTTGAGGCGTTGTTTGTGTTATATTTTTCAAGAAAGATTAAATAGATTACTTCATAACTTGGATTTTATCGATCTTGGTCTGGTCTGTATATAGATTGTACTAAAGGGAAACAAACTAAACAAACAAACAAACAAACAAACAAAGGAGTCACAAGGAGATCACAATTTCTTGAGATTATAGATGTTTCGTCTTTTGGTGGAGAGAAATGTTTTATCACCTTTATTGATAATTTTTCACCTTATGGTTTTGTCAATTTATTGCATGAAAAATCTCGAGCAATGAAAGTATTAGAAGTACTTATTATTGAGGTTAAATGATAATTAAATAGAAAAATGAAAGTTATTAGAATTGATAGAAGTGGTGAATATTATGGAAAATAAATTGGACATTGTCCAAGTCCAGTTGCTAAATTTCTTACATGGCATATGTGCTCAATACATTAGGCCAAACACACCTAGATAAAATAATATTGTATAAAGGCGTAACTGTGCACTTATTCCACATGGTGAAGAGTATGTTAAGTAATTCCTCTTTACCCAAATCATTATGGATATATGCTTTAAACACCATTATGTATCTCTTAAATAAGGTTCCTAGTAAAGTAGTTCCAAAACATCGTTAAAACTGTGGATTGGTAGGAAACCTAGATTAAGGTACTTGAATGTTCGAGGTTACCAGTGAAAGTAAAAATTTATAATCCACAAGAAAAGAAACTGGTTCAAGAACATTAATCAGTGATTTGTTTTTAGTTATCCAAAAATGATTACAGGGTATAGATTTTATTATCCTATCAAAAGTAAGAAAATTTAAAAACTAGGAATTCATTCACTGAGAATGGTAAAGTTAGAGAAGTGATAAGTCAGGTAATGTGAAGATTCAAGACAAAGAAATAAAGTTTTAAAGACAAAGAAAGCTTGTTATTTCAGATGACTACATAGTAAATCCGCATGAGTCAGAATATGACTAAGTAACACTACAAGAAAACATACTTTCAGCGACGAAATTTTACCGACAGAATTATTCCGTTGGTAAAAAAATAAATTAGCGACGGATTTTGCTACGGAATTCTGTCGCTGAAGATAGTCGAATTTTTCAAAATTTAAACTTTTATTCTTCCGTCGCTGAAACCTTTCAGAGACGGAATTCCGTCGCTGATACATGTCTAATTTTTAAGAAAAAAATTTATATTTTTTTCTGTCGCTGAAAGGTTTCAGCGACGGAATTTCGTCGGTAATGTCCTCGCCTAAATTTTCGTCACTGAAACTTTTCAGCGACGGAAATCCGTCACTGATACATGTCTAATTTTTAAAAAAAAATTTAGATTTTTTTCCGTCGCTGAAACCTTTCAGCGACGGAATTCCGTCGGTGATGTCCTCGCCTAAATTTTCGTCACTGAAACTTTTCAGCGACGAAAATCCGTCACTGATACATGTCTAATTTTTAAAAAAAAATTAAATTTTTTTCTGTCGCTGAAAGGTTTCAGCGACGGAATTCCGTCGGTGATGTCCTCACCTAAATTTTCGTCGCTGAAAAGTTTCAGCGACGAAAATCCGTCGCTGATACATGTCTAATTTTTAAAATTTTTTTTTTAGATTTTTTTCCGTCGCTGAAAGGTTTCAGCGACGAAATTTCGTTGGTGATGTCCTCGCCTAAATTTTCTTCAGCGACGGAAATCCGTCGCTGATACATGTCTAATTTTTAAAATTTTTTTTTAGATTTTTTTCCGTCACTGAAAGGTTTCAGCGACGGAATTCCGTCAATGATGTCCTCGCCTAAATTTTCGTCACTGAAACTTTTCAGCGACGGAAATCCGTCGTTGATACATGTTGTCGGTGATGTATTCCGTCGCTGATGTCTTTTTTTATTTATGTTAACAGATTTCTCCCCCCCGACCCCCCTCCTCTCTCTTCAAACATTCTCAGCCGATCTCTTCACCCCCCGACCCCCTTCCTCTGTCTTCAAACATTCTCGCCTGGATCTCCCTGTCTTGCCATTTGTCTTCACCGTCGGCAACAACTCAGCTCCACCGACCGTCTAGATCTCCCTCTCTTCCTCACCGCCGACGAGCTCCCCCCTCCCTGGCGTGAATCGAATAGAGTTTACCCCATTTTCTCCTGCTCTTTACCTCTGTTCCACCGGCGACCGGATCCCGTTCGAGACCGACCGACGGCAACTCTCGTTCCCCCATTTCTGTTTCCTTTCATCATCTGGGTCCACTCCCTTCCGACTTCAAATCGCGACTTCACCAATTTCCCACAAAATAGCGACTTCCTCCCGTTCCCCCAATTTTTTCACCGAATCGCGACAGAAATCCAGTAGGTATCCTACTCACACACAGCTATAAACAAAAAAAACTAAAAAAATGAGATTAGGTTCGATAGGTCAACTATAAATTAGGCAAAGCTTAAAACACGTTATTACATTTTACTTATGGTTGAATCATTCATTCATTCTTAAATGCTAGTTCAAGTATGGATAAATGCAACATAAATTATTTATATTTAATTAGACAAAATGAGAGAAGAAACTGATAAGAACAGAGTTCCCCCGCATAAACACCGCCCATTATAGATTAATCAGAGGGTGGTTCTGTCGCGACCCAAATTTACAAAAATCACTACAAATTTTTCGCGAACTTACCACATTTCAATTGTTGGGCTGTGAGTCAATATCCATCACTCAGTTTCATATATTATATATATATGCATAACAGGCAATGCTTTCGTCCCAGGCACTAATATTGCGGAAGCTTATAACATTATCATTTTAGAATTTAAAATTCGTTTACATTGCCTAACATATACATCCCCCATATAACATGACTACATCACTGTACACTATTATTCAGATACAAAAGTACATGTGTGCATACCTCGATGCTGCTGGATAACTGTGTGTAAAAGATCGCAGGACGGACGCAACTTATACACTCTACTGAAATGCTCTGTAGAGGTGGAAAAAATAATGGGATGAGCATAACGCGCTCAGTAAGAAATATATGAAAGCAGGTAGATAACCACACTATCTACGATGCTCATAATGCATGTTTTATCTACTCGTAAAACAAATGCATTTACTTTTCAAAACACTCTCATTAATTTATAAAGCAAGTAGATAATCAAACTATCCACGATGCTCATGATGCATGGTTTATGCCAAAAAACTCATGGCATTCACAAAACCATTATAATAAAACACATAGCAATTTAATGCCCATAACCGAATATCAAAACTCATTCAGAGTAAAATATTTCTGTGTTCAGTATTGAAACTCACTTTAAAATCATATTCTCATTTCAAACGGTTTCATCACAGAAATCAAATCAAAATTTGTTTCATCACCGAAACCAATAAAACAGATGAGACTAGGCAGGGATTTCCACACAAATCCAAGGGAACATTTGGCCAAAGTCCGAGACCCACAAGCTATCACGGATCAGGTGTGCCAGGGTGTCTCTGAGTCCGAGGAGGGGATTAGTCTATCCATCGGCTCCTATCTAAGGACTATCACAAAACAGAGCAATGACAAAGCATGCCCGAGTCCAAAGACGCAATCCTCACAACCCATAGTTGCACGGTACAGTGTACTCCATGTTGTCTACACGGTACGACGTACTCCGTGAACCAGAGTAATATTACCACACAGTTGTAGGTGC
Source organism: Firmiana major (assembly GCA_033439115.1). NCBI lineage: Eukaryota > Viridiplantae > Streptophyta > Magnoliopsida > Malvales > Malvaceae > Firmiana > Firmiana major. Next base: position 86,330,903 of record CM065897.1, read on the forward strand.
CTGAGTCAACAGCTCACCACCCCAACCAAATAAATTATCAACCATAGCCTGTCGTCTCAGATCTTGCGAGCAAGTCAGTGTGACACACAGTCAACACAAGGCTCCAGCACGATCTCAATCACAAATCACAACAGAATTCAGTGCGAGCAGTGCTCCAGCACGGTCTGTACAGATGTAATACCAAAATCAAGTGGGAGCGGATCTGGATAAATCCACAGATCTCATCATAGCTCCAGCACGATTTCACACACACAAAATAGACATCTGGCTCTATTTCCCACCACAGTGGTACTCAAAATCGAGTGCAACATGCAAAACGGTACAAAACAAAGTGAGAGGAAAACATCCCATCAAATCACTTGTCAATCAAATCACTTTTTTAGAAAAACGTGCAAGTTAATGTATAAAGTCAAATCATGAGCCAGTCTATCATTTCAGCTTCACAAAATCTCTTTTTCACAGAGAAAACATGGATTGCATGCACTTTATGCATTTTCAAAATTCCTGAGTCTAAGGGTAATTTCGTAATTTTCTCATATTTGGGTACTATCCAGAAATTTTATATCTATACTCTATACGAAATTTAATTGACTGTAAACGACGATGAAAATACGTACAGCTATCTCTAATAGCTCCCATAGATCCCTTACCTCGGATCACGTAGTGTGACCTCTCTTCCTTTGTGTTGTCCAAATCTCGCAGTCCGGTCAACTCTCAATATGACTCTGGAGCTGCATTTAACCATTCACTGGATTAATTACACGTTTCCTACTGTATTACACATTTAATACAGTTCATTTCACTTAATTGGGCCCGTTTACTCTAAATGGGCCTAAATACTTTAATCGGGCCTTAATCTGTATTAAGGCCGTTTTCTCCGTATTAATTCCCTTCATCAGGGTCTATCGACTCATTGGGCCTATCAACACTCATTGGGCTTCGTTCCAAACTCTTTGGATAGCCCGAATATCATTTACGACAGTTTATTCGAAATTTCGAATATAATTCACTAAATCCAAAATTTAATCCGAAATGCGTAAATTAAATCTTAATTACGCGTTAATCACATAAATTGTCGTAAATGAGCTTTACTTACCCGATATTGTGCGATGGTGCGCGAATCGAAGTTCGATCAGGCTTCCGTTCGGAATTAATCGTCGAACTGCACAATTTCGTATTTTTCATTTTCGGGCTAATTTTCGATTAAATATAATTTAAATAAATTTATCGAAAATTAAATCAGTCACATTTGACCTCGTATCGACTTACCCGAAGTCCGATAAAATCTCAAAATTTTTTTTTCTCTCTCTTCTTTCTCTCTCCTCCTGAACCGGTTCGGACTGGTTCAGTCCCTTTTCACACAGAAACGGTCCGAACCGATTCAGTGGAAATTTTGCCGTCGCCGGCGCTGGCGGCCGGTTCCCAACGTGATTCCACAGCCGTTCGGTTGGGCTCGGGCTGGGGAGTCTTCGGCTGGCTTGGCTCGGGCCAAATCGGAGCCAACGACGGCGAATCTCCCTTCTCCCCCTTTCAGTCACTCCCTCGGCGATCTCCTCACCGCCGGCGATCTACGGCGAGTGATGGTTCTGGAGGGGTCCCTCGGTGCCGGTCGTGGCTTCACCCAGCACCCCTCACGCCGTCGGCCTCTGTGTCGCCGCCGGTGAGAAACCAGGGGAATTCGGTTTGGGTGCTCCCCTGTTTCGCGATTTCGGTTCCCGTTTCCCTCTTCTTTTTTTTTTTCAATTCGTTTTCTGTTTTTTTTTAACAGATTTTTTTATATATAATATATTATTATTATTTTATTCTTAAAATAATAATAAAAATCTTAAAATATCTCAAAATATTTCAAAAATTCCTATTAAATTCATTTAGTTCGTAAATGAATTTATCAGTCCGATTTTACTTTTTCGGTATATTTTTTCACTATTTTTGAGCTCGTTTTTTCGAGGTAAAATTTTTGATAAATTCTAATAATTTATATCTTGATCAATTGGACTCGAAATTAAATTATTTCTTCGATTTTTGATCAAGATTACATAAAATCCAAGTTTACAAATAACAATTTTTTTAAAAATGACACCGAATTTTCGGGTCTTACATTCCTCCCCACCTTAAGAAATTTGGTCCTCCAAATTAGAACCAAGTTAATTCTCGAATAGGTACGAATATTTTTCTTGCATCAGGCTCTCTACTTCCCACATAACTTCCTCTGAAGTGTGGTACTGCCCGAAAACCTTAACCAGAGTGATCGTTCTGGTCCGTAACACTTTCTCTTTCCTATTCAATATTTGAATCGACTTCTCTACATATGACATTTCCTCTGTGAGCTCCAACGGCTCATACTGAATCGAATGTGTCTGATCTAGATGATACTTCCGAAGCATCAACGTGTGGAAGACGTTATGAATGCCTGTTAGCTCAGGTGTCAAGTCTAGCCTACATGCCTTATTTCTCACTCGCTCCAGTATCTCATTATCCCTTTCGAGGGAAAAACTTTCAAAATACTGATTCACCTACAGTGAATTCCAAAGGTTTTCTCCTCATCTCAACGTAGCTTTTCTGCGTACTCTGAGTTGTCCTCAATTTCTCATATATTAGTTGGACATCCTCAAAGGCTTGCTTCACTAAATCGGAAGCAAACATCTTTCGGTGACTCACTTCTTCTCATCCAATCGGAGATCGACACCTAAGACCATATAACGCCTCATACGGTGCCATCTCAATACTCGAGTGATAGCTATTGTTATAGGCGAATTCGGCTAATGGCAAATGGTCATCCCAGGAGTCTCTGAAATCCACACACAAGCTCTCAACATATCCTCCAAAGTCTGGATGGTTCTCTCACTGACCATCGGACTGAGAATGGAAAGCTGTACTGACACTCAATCGGGTTCCCATAGCTTCCTGAAAATGTTTCCAAAAGTGGAAAGTGAAGCGGGAATCCCTGTCAGACACAATACTCACTGGAATACCATGTAGCCTCACAATTTCCCGTACACACAGATTCGCCAACGCACTCAGAGTATCCGTAGCCTTCACGGCTAAAAAGTGAGCTGACTTCGTCAATCTATCCACAATCACTCAAATGGCATCATGGTTACGTCGGGTCCTCGGTAAACCTATGATGAAATCCATGGTGATATGCTCTAATTGTCATGTCGATAGGTAGAGGTTGTAATAATTCTACATGTTTCTGATGCTCTACCTTAACCTGTTGACATGTAAGGCACTTAGCCACAAACTCTACAATATCTTTCTTCATGTCTGACCACCAAGACACTCTCCGGAGGTTCTTATACATCTTATTACTCCCCGTATGCATTGTATACCTCGATGAATGAGCTTCTGTCAAATCAATCTTTTTAGCTGTGGGTCATCAGGAACGCAAATTCGACCTCTGAATCTCAGCAGGCCATCATCACAACTGTGCACTCAGTCACTCTACCCATCTGTATCCGACTAAGCATATCAACACAAAAGCGATCAATACGCTGAGCTTGTCTGATCCGGTCTATCAAATCCGGTTTCAAATCTCAGACTAGCTATCACATAATATGCATCAGTTTCAGAAGGGTCTATATCTAGACTGAGGCCAGTAAACTGTTCTAACAATTCATGTTCCCTGACCATCATGTACAATACTATCCTGAAGCTCTTCTGCTCAAGGTATCAGCGACTATATTTGCTTTACCCGGATGATAAAGTATCTCATAATCATCGTCTTTCAGAAGCTTTACTCATCGTCTCTGCCTCATATTCAATTCTTTCTGTTAAAAACATATACTTGAGGCTCTTAAGATCAGTGAATACTTGAAATTTCTCACCGTACAAATAGTGGCACCATATCTTCAGTGCAAACACTACGACTGTCAACTCTAAATCATGGGTCGGATAGTTCTTCTCATGATCCTTAAGTTATCTGGATCCATAAGCAACTATTTTCCCGTTCTGTATCAATACACAGCTCAGTCCTTATCCCGAGGTGTCTGTATATACAGAGAAACCTCCTGAGCTGGTCAGAATAGTGAGAATCGGTGCAGTGGTCAATCACTACTTTAGTTCCTGAAAACTCTTCTCACATGCATTGTCTCACTTAAATGCAACATTCTTTCGAGTGAGACGTGTCAATGAAGCAGCCAATTTAGAGAAACTTTCTACAAATTGGCGGTAACATCCAGCCAAACCCAAAAATGATATCTGTTCCAACTAGAAATCACACTTACTAAGTTTCGCACATAGCTTTCTCTCTCTGAGGGTTTGTAGCACACTGCTTAGATGCTAGTCATGCTCTTCCCTAGACTTCAAATACACCAGAATGTCATCTATAAACACTATGACAAACCGATCCAAGAATGGATTGAACACTCCATTCATCAATACCATAAAAGCTGTATGAGTATTCGCTAGTCCAAAAGGCATAACCAATAACTCATAATGTCCATAACGGGTATGAAGAATTGTCTTGGGTACATCTCCGCTCCGGATTCTCAACTGATTGTACCCAGACCTTAAATCGATCTTGAAAAAGATCCGTGCTTCCTGAAGTTGATCCAATAGATCATCAATATGTGGAATAAAGTACTTGTTCTTAATGATCGCCTTATTCAACAACCGGTAATCTATTCACAGTTGGAGGTTTTCATCCTTCTTTTCAGCTGTAGCCCTCCTCTTCGGGTCAAAAGTACTAGCTGTATCCTTCTCTGACTCTTTGCCCTTTTGTGGGGCTATCTCAACCAACTCTGGGCAATCCTTTATCATATGCCCCGTCTTGCCATATCTAAAATATGTTCCAATCAATACGTGGCATGACCTACTACCGTGGTATCTACCACATGCTCTACATTGTTCTGTAATCAGTAGGGGTCCTCCAATCATTATACCCCTAGCTAGAGTCGAGACCTGATACACCGGGGGCTTAATCATCCTACCCCGTGACTCATCGACTCTCAGTCGTCTAACAAACGACCTCTTCCTTACTCGGACTTTACAGTCCTATGTTGATCTCTTCTGATCTCTATTCTTGCCCTTCACGACTTTACCAAACTCAAGGACGTGCATCTCATAGTCTTACTCACACAACTAAGCTCTACGCACGATCTCCTCGTAAGTCGTGATGTCACATAGGGTTAATCTGACTCTGATGGAAGGTCTCAATCCTTTCATAAACTTACGAACTTTTTGCATCTCACCACTCACGGTATCGGGGTCATATCTTCCCAATGATGTAAATCGAGACTCATACTCGTCTATCGATCTGTTCCTCTGGATCAGACCAGAAATTCCATCTGTAATCTCTGTTGAGCAGTGACTGGGACATACTGCCTCCTGAAAGCATCCAAAAATATCTCTCAGTCAATCAACTGATATACATAGCTTTCATAATAGGTCGGGTGAATTTTCACCAATACTTTGCTTCGCCCTTTAACATGAATGTAGCAAAGGCCACTCTTTCAGTGGTCGAACATCGGTAAAAGTTATATAACTTCTCTAACCGATTGATCTAATCCTCTGCTACTAAAGGGTTCTTGATCCCACTGAACGATGTAGACTTGAGCTTCTGAAACTGCCTCAATCGGTCAAACTCACAATTAAACCCTGAATCCTCTCCAGTTTATGGTGGAACTACAGGTGGTATAGGGGTTTTACCAGCACGTGGCATAGGTACAGGCTGTGTAGGCGCAGGTGTCTCAAGAGCAGCTGCCGGCTCAGTATAAGTCATCTGAGCAGCCGGACCTTGCCTACTCTCTAACCTAGCCATAGTCAAGTTAGCCTAAGTGAACAACTTCATAAATGTGTTCCAACTCCGCTCTAATCTCGTAACACGAACATCAATAGTCTCAGTGGACCTGATGGAATATAATCACATGACGATTCATAAGGTCTCACAGACCTATCGCTACGTCTCTCGGACCTACTCTCTATGGCCCCGAGAACGCGAACTTTCTCCTCTGCTGCGATGTCTGTCAGACATCCCGATAGTCCCGCATACACAATCAATTTCGCAGTTTAACCACAGCTCGGTACACACAATTGTATCTAATAATGTACAGTGACATGGGGATGTATACTTTCTAATTACTGACAGTGACTCACATCAGACCAACACTGCTCTGATACCACCTCTGTCGCGACCTAAATTTACAAAAATCACTATAAATTTTTCGCGAACTTACCACATTTCAATTGTTGGGCTGTGAGTCAATATCCATCACTCAGTTTCATATATTATAAATATATGCATAACAGGTAATGCTTTCGTCCCAGGCACTAATATTGCGGAAGCTTATAACATTATCATTTTAGAATTTAAAATTCGTTTACATTGCCTAACATATACATCCGTCATATAACATGACTACATCACTGTACACTATTATTCAGATACAAAAGTACATGTGTGCATACCTCGATGCTGCTGGATAGCTGTGTGTAAAAGATCGCAGGACGGACGCAGCTTATACACTCTACTGAAATGCTCTGTAGAGGTGAAAAAAATAATGGGATGAGCATAACGCGCTCAGTAAGAAATATATGAAAGCAGGTAGATAACCACACTATCTACGATGCTCATAATGCATGTTTTATCTACTCGTAAAATAAATGCATTTACTTTTCAAATTACTCTCATTAATTTATAAAGTAAGTAGATAATCAAACTATCCACGATGCTCTTGATGCATGGTTTATGCCAAAAAACTCATGGTATTCACAAAATCATTATAATAAAACACATAGCAATTTAATGCCCATAACCGAATATCAAAACTCATTCAAAGTAAAATATTTCTGTGTTCAGTATTGAAACTCACTTTAAAATCATATTCTCATTTCAAACGGTTTCATCACAGAAATCAAATCAAAATTTGTTTCATCACCGAAACCAATAAAATAGATGAGACTAGGCAGGGATTTCCACACAAATCCAAGGGAACATTTGGCCAAAGTCCGAGACCCACAAGCTATCACGGATCAGGTGTGCCAGGGTGTCTCTGAGTCCGAGGAGGGGATTAGTCTATCCATCGGCTCCTATCTAAGGACTATCACAAAACAAAGCAATGACAAAGCATGCCCGAGTCCAAAGACGCAATCCTCACAACCCATAGTTGCACGGTACAGTGTACTCTATGTTGTCTACACGGTACGACGTACTCCGTGAACCAGAGTAATATTACCACACAGTTGTAGGTGCCTGAGTCAACAGCTCACCACCCCAACCAAATAAATTATCAACCATAGCCTGTCGTCTCAGATCTAGTGCGAGCAAGTCAGTGTGACACACAGTCAACACAAGGCTCCAGCACGATCTCAATCACAAATCACAACAGAATCCAGTGCGAGCAGTGCTCCAGCACGGTCTGTACAGATGTAATACCAAAATCAAGTGGGAGCGGATCTGGATAAATCCACAGATCTCATCATAGCTCCAGCACGATTTTACACACACAAAATAGACATCTGGCTCCATTTCCCACCACAGTGGTACTCAAAATCGAGTGCAACATGCAAAACGGTACAAAACAAAGTGAGAGGAAAACATCCCATCAAATCACTTGTCAATCAAATCACTTTTTTAGAAAAACGTGCAAGTTAATGTATAAAGTCAAATCATGAGCCAGTCTATCATTTCAGCTTCACAAAATCTCTTTTTCACAGAGAAAACATGGATTGCATGCACTTTATGCATTTTCAAAATTCCTGAGTCTAATGGTAATTTCGTAATTTTTCCATATTTGGGTACTATCCAGAAATTTCATATCTATACTCTATACGAAATTTAATTGACTGTAAACGACGATGAAAATACGTACAGCTATCTCTAATAGCTCCCATAGGTCCCTTACCTCGGATCACGTAGTGTGACCTCTCTTCCTTTGTGTTGTCCAAATCTCGCAGTCCGGTCAACTCTCAATATGACTCTGGAGCTGCATTTAACCATTCATTGGATTAATTACACGTTTCCTACTGTATTACACATTTAATACAGTTCATTTCACTTAATTAGGCCCGTTTACTCTAAATGGGCCTAAATACTTTAATCGGGCCTTAATCTGTATTAAGCCCGTTTTCTCGTATTAATTCCCTTCATCAGGGTCTATCGACTCATTGGGCCTATCAACACCCATTGGGCTTCGTTCCAAACTCTTTGGATAGCCCGAATATCATTTACGACAGTTTATTCAAAATTTTGAATATAATTCACTAAATCCGAAATTTAATCCGAAATGCGTAAATTAAATCTTAATTACGCGTTAATCACATAAATTGTCGTAAATGAGCTTTACTTACCCGATATTGTGCGATGGTGCGCGAATCGAAGTTCGATCAGGCTTCCGTTCGGAATTAATCGTCGAACTGCACAATTTCGTATTTTTCATTTTCGGGCCAATTTTCGATTAAATATAATTTAAATAAATTTATCGAAAATTAAATCGGTCACATTTGACCTCGTATCGACTTACCCGAACTCCGATGAAATCCCAAAATTTTTTTTCTCTCTCTTATTTCTCTCTCCTCCTGAACCGGTTCGGACCGGTTCAGTCCCTTTTCACACTGAACCGGTCCGAATCGGTTCAGTGGAAATTCTGCCATCGTCGGCGCTGGCGGCCGGTTCCCGGCGTGATTCCACCACCGTTCGGTTGGGCTCGGGCTGGGGAGCCTTCGGTTGGCTTGGCTCGGGCCAAATCGGAGCCAACACCGGCGAATCTCCCTTCTCCCCCTTTCGGTCACTCCCTCGGCGATCTCCTCACCGCCGGCGATCTACGGTGCGTGATGGTTCTGGAGGGGTCCCTCGGTGCCGGTCGTGGCTTCGCCCAGCACCCCTCACGCCGTCGGCCTCTGTGTCGCCGCCGGTGAGAAACCAGGGGAATTCGGTTTGGGTGCTCCCCTGTTTCGCGATTTCGGTTCCCGTTTCCCTCTTTTTTTTTTTAACAGATTTTTTTTATATAATATATTTTTATTATTATTTTATTCTTAAAATAATAATAAAAATCTTAAAATATCTCAAAATATTCCAAAAATTCCTATTAAATTCATTTAGTTCGTAAATGAATTTATCAGTCCGATTTTACTTTTTCGGTATATTTTTCCACTATTTTTGAGCTCGTTTTTTCGAGGCAAAAATTTTGATAAATTCTAATAATTTATATCTTGATCAATTGGACTCGAAATTAAATTATTTCTTCTATTTTTGATCAAGATTACATAAAATCCAAGTTTACAAATAACAATTTTCTTAAAAATGACACCGAATTTTCGGGTCTTACAGGTTCTAAGTTTATTTCGGGTGGATCCAACTGAATTATGTAGCTATCTACAATATTTAACTAAATTAATCACCATGGTCCCATGCTAGCTTTGAAGAGGCAGGAGAGCTGGCATTAGATATCTTATTGTAGTCAAGGAAAAGCATGTGAGAGTAGCTTGTTTGGTGCACCACCCCTTTGAAATGTTAGAATATGAGCTTCAATTTGATCCGATCAAAAACTAAAAGTTCAATGACTATGTTGCACCGTCCATGGACTGCTGCTAAAGCTAATAACTGCTAGATTTGTGTTAGACAGAAACAATACATTAATTATCATTGTTAAGAATATTATATGATGAAAAAAAGTAGCTGGTCAAAGTAAAAAAAAAATCTTTATATGTTTAATTGATCATTTGATCTTTCTGGTGGAATATCATTCCTTTCTTATAGGCTTTTCCACATTCACTCAGTATGCTTTACAATGTGTATCTAAGCAGGGCAACATCTATGATAACTTATCTTTGGTATAAAAATATACGATTGCGTCTGGATGTAACTTTTAAGATGAATTCTTTAATGGATCTTTACATATTTCTATTTGGTATTTTTTCTATCTGCAGAGGCTATATCTTAGGATGTCACACTTGGTCCGATTAACCAAGGGAGTTCTCACCTATTCCATATTTTATGCTTTCAGTTTCTGAATGGAAGATTGTGTGATTGACATCACCATTCTTTTATTTCTATAGCAAAAGAAAAATATAAGTTACTTCCAAATTAAACCAAAAAAAAAAACTGTTTACTTATTATAATATGACTGATGCAATGTTCCTTTTTATAATGAAAATGTGATGAAACAGATGTGACTGATAGTAAAAATTTTGAATCTAATTAAAAAAACCAAAAAATTTTGAGATATCAAAGCACAAGTAAAAATAATTATCAAAATAGAGAAATACATGTTTATTTAATTGTGTTTGATTGTGAATTTTATTGAGATTAGTATGTGTTCTTTGGGGTGAAAGAGTTAAAAATTCATGATATATATGCTTTTCTTTTGCAAGTTCAGTAACTGGATCATGAATTTATGATTTCTTGTGGTTGAAAAACTTGATAAAATGAGAGATTAAATGGTTGAAACGAGAATTAAGGACAATTTCAAACCTGGGTTGATGTTATTTATGTAATTTTTTTTAAATGATGGGTTTTAGTGGGTCGAAATTCAAATGACAATTCTTGTATAGCTTTTTCTTGTCCTATCGGAAGAAATGAGATTATGTGATTTGAGAATGGATCCTTAAGATTGAGAATATAGACCTTTGTTGAGGTATTGAAAAGGAAAATGCCCAATTTTAGGGGAAACTTTGTTAAAATTTGTGTTAAGATTTTTCTCTACAATGTTTCGCCATATGGGATAAATAACCAAAGATGAAAACTTGAAAATAATAAATAATTTAAGCTTAACTTAATCGTTATTAATTTTTTTAGGTTTAATTAAGAGTAATTTTCTATTCTCCTTTTCTTTTATATTTACCTATATATATCACCAAAAAAAAAAAAAAGCTAATGAAAACATTTAATTTCATGACCATGTAGAATTAATAAATGGCCATGAGAACTGTGGTTTATGCGTGTTTGGCTTAATGGATTGTAGTTTGGCTCCATTTCATAACCTTAAACAAGCTTTCAAAATAATAATACTAAGTTTGAGAAAAATAATTGAACCCTTACAGCTAAAATTTCACAGCCCAAACTCCAACTAGCTAAATAAACCTTCAAGTCCAAATTTTCAGAAAACTTCAGGAAAATTTTTATACCAAAAATTTGAAATTGCATAAAAGCTCCAGAACCCTAAACTCATTCAACAACAGTTTTAAACCCAAGATAATGAAATTTAGGAATGATAGAGGGTCATGAGGATGGGTATATTGAGTTGTGGGGTAACTTTGGCCATGGGTATTGAACATGAGGGAGCGATGGAGAGGGATACAGAACAACGAAAGGGAAAGAAAATAGAGAATAAGAAGAGAAAAGTTGTGGATGATGGAAAAAAGGACAAAGAGGAAGAAAAGTACAGACTGTTTGATGTGATCAATTAGTTGAGAATGAATGGGGGACTGAAAGGTGGGAGGCGAAGTCAAAAAAAGCAAAACAGAATCGGTTGACAGAAAAAGAAGGAACGATAACAAAGCATACAAGTGGTTCTGTATCTTTTCCGGTACATGAGTATAGGATGGTAAGTCCAAATAATAATTTTATTAATGATACTGTTGACTTTTATTTTAATGTAATTTTTATTCCTTACAAGAATTTCATATCTTTTTATCAAAAATTGCATATCTTGTAATGTAGGCGAAACGTCTAGGTCGAGCACCAACATATAAAGAATTGTTTGATCGGACACATAAACGTTTAGGTGGAGATGGTGATTATGTGGACAACAAGTCCAAATCTGTCAGTGTACGTAATGCATTCTATTGGCTTCTAATATGGTTTTCTCGTTATTAAAGTTTATTGTTTATTATCCTTCTTCTAATTACATTGTAGGAAAAGTACGCTATTTCATTGACTCAGAAATACGGCGAGGATATAAGCACCCATCCTCCTTTTGATCGAGCTGCATGGTGTGAGGTAATTGGAGGGATGGAGAGTACGCGTACACATACGTACGGATTTGGGACTAGGCCACATCGCCTTGATTTACAAATGGGCACAAACATTGCATCTGCCTCTGGTTCCACCCAATCTTCTTGCGTATCTCATTCAGCTTATAGTCCTTTTCCTTATCCTACTCCTGGTGTGATGGGTACTTCTGACACAAATTCAAAGGTGCAGCAAGTAAAAGAGGACGTCAGAGTCATTTCAAACAAGATTGATAATCTGGAAGGAAAGTTGTCTAATTTTATGGATCAGATGATGAACTTGATGGCAAAGAATGCCAATAACACAGGAGCACCTGGACCTGGACCGTCTGGATCTGGAGGTCACCCTAATCAGTGAGAGTACACATTTTATTTTATTTTGTTTTCTTATGAATTCTGGATGATATTTGTGATGATGATTTGATCGGACTGTATATGATGATGATTTTCAATTAATAGTTAATGTTAGTTTTGACATATAGTTGTGATATATATTTTATGTTTGTTTTTATCGATTTCTACAGGTATGTTACATTATTTTAGGTATACGAATTTAAGCAAAAAAAGTATTAAAAAGTATATAGTTAAATTAACTACGAAAATCCGTCGCTGATGCCTATTAGCGACGAAAAATTTGATTAATTAACAAAATAAACATATAAATTAGCGACAGACATCCGTCGCTGAAACATTTTAGCGATGAAATTTTAATTAAATCAAATAATAAAATTAGCGACAGAATTCCGTCGCTAAAATGCTTCAGCGATGAAAATTATTAGCGACGGATTTCCGTCGCTGATAATTTTTACCAATGGAAATATAGTCGTGGCTAATTGGTTTTACCGACGAAAATTTAGCGACAGAAATCCGTCGCTGAAACCTTTGAATTTAGTGACGGAAAAATAGCGTCGAAATTCCGTCGAAAAAATTTTTCAACGACGAAAATTATTTGCGACGGAATTACCGACGAAAAATTTTCTTCACCGACGGAAAACTTTCAGCGACTTCAAATTTAGCGACGAAAAATTCCGTCGCTAATTTCGTCGCAAATACTCATTTGCAACGGAATTGAAAAATTAGCGACGGAAAATCCGTCGCTAATTCCGTCGCTGTTGCCCTTTTTTCTTGTAGTGTAATTGATGATGACCTATTTTTATTTTCATAAGCCATTAAAAATCTTAATTCTACTAAATGGGTAGAAACCATGTAAGATGACTTAAAATCCAAGGAAAATAATGAAGACTAGGAACTCGTTGAATTACTTGAAAGTTGTAAAAAATTTAGGTGTAAATAAGTCTTTAAGATCAAGCGTGACTCTAAAAGCAATATTAAAATATATAAAACTAGACTTCTAGCTAAACGTTTTACTCAGGAGTACAATATTGACTACAATAAGACTTTGTCATCTATGACGAAGCTAGACTCGTTTAGAATTATGGTTTTGTAACTCATGATGACTAAAAGCTTATCAAATAGATGTTAAAATTGCCTTTTCCGAATGAAAATTTAGAGAAAAAAATTTACATAAACCAACTTGAAGGCTTTTTTAGTTACAGAAAATGAATACATGGTATGTAATTATAAGAAATCAATATATGAACTTAAATAAGTTTTTCAACAATGGTCTATCTTAAGGTTAATGATAACATCACTCTTTTTGGATTTAAAACAAATATTATTGATCGATCATAGGAGTAAGCTTATATATTAATTGATGCTTGTTTGCAACTAATGAGTTTAGTTTATTGCATGCAACTAATAAATTTCTCTTTAAAAACTTTGAAATGAGAGATATGAGAGAGATAGCTTATGTGATTGTAATTAAAATATTCTGAGATAGATCCAAAGGAATCCTAGGATTGTATAAAGCATATATAAATAGAGTTCTAGAGAGATATAGGATAGAAAATCTCAACATATGTTGTTTCAATTTAAAAACTGAAAATATTTAATTTTATGTAATGTCCAAAGAATGGATCAGAACAAAAGCAAATGTATAAGCGATTTCATGAGAAGTGTGAAGCAATCTATCATCACTGTATCTACTATGGAAACTAAATTTGTGGCATGTTATGAGGCCACTATTTATGAGAATTAGTTGTGAAACTTTATTTTAGGACTTAGAGTTGTTAACACTATTGCTAAGTCATGAAAATTTATTGTGATAAATCCACAACAGTATTCCTATCAAAGAATGACAAGTATTTCAAAGATACTAAATATATAGAAGTGAAATACTTGAATGTTAAAGAAAAGTATAAAAACAAAGGGTATCAATTGAACAAATTTGCACTAATTTTATGATTGTGGATCTGTTAACTAAATGATTATACCTCAAAACATTTAATGAACATGTTGAACGAATGAGCATTATTGAAAATCATTAATGGATATGATGGTATGACATTATGATGCTTACTTATTTGATAGTTGGAGCTCATTTATAATGTTGTTTTTTATATTTATACATATCCTGTTATTTCTATTAGTATATACATAAATGATCTACATAAATGATAATGGATTGGTCTCGGACAAGACGTTATTATTTTACCATGATTGTATTTCTCATTAAAAGTAAGTGGATTGATGTGGAAAGAAGTGATTTCATATAATAATATATAACTGTGATTACTTTTATTAGTTTTTACTTAATAACGATGTCTAAAATGATCAATGCATGAAGGATTTTACTTTATACCTTACACATTATATTTTATTTAGAAAGTTCATAAAGTGACATGATGTTATATAGGCCAAGTGAAAATGCAAAATTATCGTGGCATACTTATTTGCTTTAATAAAAGAGGTATCTAAATAGATAACTTATAAAATATTTGTCTATTTTGAGAAGCAGTAAACTTTTAAAAGATAATCACACCTTAATGAAAAGTTTTTTTTTAATTAAGACATTATTAAAACTCTACCTATCTATGGTATTATTAAAAGGATATTAATCCTTACTATATATATTCTTCATCGAGAGAACATTGAAAGATATTACGAAAAAAAAGAGAAACTCAATTTTCTCAATTCCTTAGAGTTGATCATATTCCTTAATTTAAGAGTCTCCATAAACTCAGCTATGCTTATTTATTCTATATTGGTAAAAATCATTATAATTGAGAATTAGTGTATATGCAATTATGAGATTTTGCATAATAATATTGAAAATTTTTACACACAGGTTCACCATATTCAATTCTTGTTGCCTACATAGGAAAATGCAACTCTCAAGATTGTATGAATGTTAATTTGTTACCTTGTTCTGTTCTCTTCTGTTAAACTTACTCTTTCACGTGTGTTTTTTCTATCGATCTTGGCCAAATTTAGCTGTCTAAAATGGACTCCAAAGTTGCAAGTAAGAATGCTATTAATTGTTTCTTTCTTTAACTTTCTTTGCAGTTTCACGTGGGCGCTGCGAGTCAAGAGGGGATCGTCGATCACCGATCACAGAAAATCCGAAACCTTTAGCGGCTTTTCACAAAATTCTGATGGTTAAAACCAACCAGCTGCCCTTCTTTCATCGCATGTAGGATTTTATGGCTTTACCCGAAGCTAAATGGTAATCACATTTTTATGCAGATGAGGTGGACTTCAAGTTCAACAATGTTCTAATCCTTGAATTGGTCTAACAAATTAAAAAATAAAATAAAATTAAGAGACATACTCCGTCAGTATTCCTAAAAGAGTAAGAAAAAAAATCTAAAAGTTTTAATTTAAAAAGCTGGATCCGTTGTTTAAGTTTCATTAAATTTTTAAATGAAGATGATTTAATTATAACAAAAAATCTTACATTCAAATCTTCATTAAATAAAATTTTTTATACTAACAAGAAAAAATCTCATATCTAACAACGGAGACATCTCGTATTAAAAAAAAAAACACTAAAAGCTTAGGAATTAAATTGTCTGAATCTTCTTCTCATTAACATTGTTTACTTGTGTTTTTAAATGAATCGTCAGTATCTCGCATGTGACATCCTCATGTCAAATGCCCGGGTTTTATACAATTAAAAATATTTAGTATAAAACTGCACAGTTTTAGGAGACTATAGTAAGAACAGTTATAGGAGAAATTCAGGAATGATAAAGAATGCATGGTTGGGTGAGGTTGCATGGCTTCCATAGAAAAATTAATGACCATATAATCTTTAATTTCCAATTCTGTTCATCTTTTTCATTTGTTCCTGACTTCCCTCTTATTTTGGAATGGTTGAAGCAACTTGAAAGCTTAGTATGTCAATGGAGATTAAATAAGTGTTTTCGCTAGGCTAATAGTGGAATTCCATTAAAGAAGATTACGGTCTCATGCTGATGCATCCTTTAAGTCTAAGAAGATCTACTTCATCAGAAGTTGATTTCTGAGGCTTAAAGAGATGCCACTCATTCACTAATTTGCTGTTAACTTCTGTCTGAAATTTGTGAAGCCGGTGAAGTTTACTAAGTGTCCTATTAAAAACGATTACATAAAAATTGATAATTTGATCAAATTTAATTAAAAAATCAATGATACGTAAAATATTATTGAGAAACTCTGTTTAAAATCAAAATTTTATGGATATTTATTCAATAATGAAAATTTTATCAATTTTTTAATAAAAATACGTATTTATCTAAAAAGTATATCAAAATCGATTTGGACTTTTTATTTAACCTTTTTTAATAATAAAAAAAGCCTTCACACTAAAAAACTTACCATTAAAAAAAAAAAATCAGATAAGAGACTATGGGCATCGTGCTTGTCACTAAAGGCCTGAGTAAGGGCAAGGTCTCAAGAGTTGTAGGCCGAGTGCCCCAACGGGCCATTTGTTATCATTTCTTTAAATTTAGGGTGTCTGAATGCAACAATAATTAACGAAACACTATGTGGTTTTGAATTTTAATCGGGATTTGCTTGTGGGCCAACAGCCCAGAATGACTCATCAGCAGACTCTGACAGAAAATAATAAATAACCCAACACCAAATACCATAGCTGACTCCACCCAAAAATAGAAAGGCTCGGTTGCGCTGCCATCCAGAGCCTTGAATCCTACCCATTGCCCAACCAGCTAAACTCTAACCAACCACATTATCTTCTGAAAACTGTCGAGATTCTCGGGAACAGAGAGAAGAATCAATGAAGCCACCGAAAATCACATGCTGATCTCTCCTTTTCTCTCTGCATGCAGTTCATGACTTTTGGCTCTTCATTCATTTTCCTGGATGAATATTTCAACATAGGCCATATGGCCCATACAGTACAGCTAGTCAACAGTTTCAGAAATTTAAGGAAAAAAAAACACAAAGAAAAGATGAAGCTTGAGAGAATGATTCATTGATGATTGATGAGTTGGGTTTGGGAGGTGTGATCGAGTTCGACACACCGGTCAATGACGACGCAGTGCAGTGACTGAGGATGGGACAAAAACTCTAAATATCAAATTTATATTTTACCTCCTCTTAAAATTTTTTATTATTATTTTATTAAAAATTTTATATATTTAAATATTTTTATTATTATTTATAATCCCATTATAATCAATTTCAATATATATTCAAATTGATACTTAATGTCGGAAAAAATAGTTGTTGCTTTGAGTTACTATTGCTGTTTCTCACTTGATTATGGTTAGCTAGGATATGGTATCATTTCTAGGAGGGAAATTGAACAGGGGATTCCAAAGGTAAACTCCATTGTCTGACAGCAGTCCTCAAGCATTAAATACATGCATAAAAAGTCTCAATTATTTTACAACACTGTGAACGATCTTTCCGCTCCAACGACTTTCACGGCAGGTCCCTAGGAGTTGTAGTGGTAAAGCTTGCGAATATTGATAGGGAAGCTACTGCTTTCATCCCCATCAACCAACTGTTTTGCAATGATAAGATTAGCAGCTTCGGTGGGATGATATGCATCCCAAAACACATACTTGGATCGATCATCGCACAGAGCTGAAGTACTTGTGTTTGCATCACGGCTCCTAAAGCAAACGAATGGTGGAAAATACCCACCACAACATGGTTCATCAGCTTTCTCAAAACCTAGAAACGTCAACACGTAAATTTAGCAAGCTGTCGTCATTTCTGCTTCGGAAATATAATTAAGGTCTAAGGAGCATGCATTAATTAGCTGTAGGTTCAAACAAAAAGGTAGGTAAGCTAGCTTCATCTGACTAACCTAAAGATTGCTAAATGATATTATTCCACATTAATTAATTTTTTTTTGTGATTTTATATTTAAATTGTATTGTTGATTGATTATTATATATACGAAACCGAAAGATAAGTTTTTGAACTAACCAAATTGGCGATAGTTAGCAATGATGTTCATGAAAACATCGTAGGAGTTTGCGAATACAAAGATTGCTTCAGGTCCCATCTCTTGATTTAAACGATTCAAAAGCTCCTTTAATTTCTCATTATAGTCTTGGATCAATGCATTCACCTCACCCGAGCATTTTCCACTTGGCAATACTTTGAAAGCTCGAACAAAAGGTATGCAACCAATCGGTCCTATCCCAACAACAATCAACTTCCTAGCCCCCAACTCATGCAATCGCTAGGCAAAAAAAAAATGGCATCACTAATTAGTAATTGTTGGTTATTTTATGATTTATCAAGAGAATTCCATTTTTCATAATAGAAAATGCTAAACAATAATAAATATTCTCGATATAAATAAATCTGTATATATATACAAATAATTTTTCAGTTAAAACTTGACATTATTTACTCATCATGTATTAATGTTATTGTTTATAAATATGATAAGATTCAAACTATCTACAAAATTTTCACATTTTAAAATGAAGATATAAATATTTGAATAATTACTCAAAGTTATTTTATTGTTGATATCTGTTCACTTAATTTTGGATCAAATTATCTTTGAAACTATATATATATATATATATATATATATATATATATATATATATATATATAGCAGTACCACCATTGCTATTTTATCAAGAGAGTTAATGCTCTATTTTCACAAGATGTGCCTAGGACACAACCCATTAAAGGAAAATTGTTGATGGTGTGAGGAGTTGTATATTCTTACCTCTAGTTGAATGGTGAGGTTGGACATCATAAAATCTAGGAATGTTGTGGGGAAGACCTTGTCATGTCCCAGAAATGGGATCGATGGTTGGACATAGTTCAATATGTCATTGGACCCAATTGTAAGAGAGAAGATTGCCTTCTTTAAAAATTCCCTAGTACGATTTTCACCCATCGCATTCACCATAAATTTTCTATTTTGCTCGAAATAGTTTACTTGTTCCCGAAGAGGAATTCTTCCAATCTGCATAGAAGTTGTCTTATTGTTGAATATTTTTCTAGTTATAATTAAACGAACATAATGTATCGTACTCACAAACAAAAACCCTGTTTCATCCATAATCCCGGAAGCCCCAGAAGCATAATTTATTCCCCTCAGAGTCGCCTCAGCTTGAGTGTTTGGGGCCAGGTAAGGTGGTGGAAAGGATTTGGCTCCGAGAGCTTGACCTGGTTCATCCAAAAATAAAATAAAAAAAGCAGTCCAATTCAAGGTGAAAAAAGATAAAAAAAAATACAAGTAGTGGCGTGTTTGAAACATCACTTTCAAGGATAAATGATGAGCAAAACAGCTCGGGGGACTGATATTAATTTCATGAGCCACCTTATCCTCTCTACCAAACAGCTGGCCTGACATTAATGGCTTCCGAAGCTCTTCAAGATTTCTTTTCATATTTCAACAATCGTTCTTTTGACAGATTAAATTCCTAAGATACAACCGAAAGCCTAAGCACAGGGTAGCTAAAACTTTAAAAGCTAATTTTAATGATAGTACATTAATTGTATTCTAGCTTGTGTGTAAGTCTCATATATATCAATCCTAGCTAGAGGCCAGAAGGCTAGAAGTCCTAACCTCCACACACTTTTAATAAAAGCAGCCACAGCTAAGCTAAAGTCGTAGTTCCCCTGATTTTCCAAAGCGAAATTACGTTTCTTTACCAAAAGCAGAGGCCAAAGTCGAACAAACAGGCCAGTAACACCTGTATACAATATAGTACAGGACTGACTAGGAGCAAATTAGATAACTTGAATAGTAGCCTATACTAATGAACTATTCTGATTGAGGACATTCATTGTGAAAAAGTTCGGCCGAGAATAACTCCATAATTAATTTCTCATTGAATATTCGAGCATCTTAATTGAAGAATTTCAAAGTTAAGCTGGCTTACAAAAGAATGTGAAGCTGGCATTAGTTACCTACAATGTCAGCTATTGTTCGACCATTGGTAAATCTTCCGGTAGGTTGCCCACCCGAAGGCTTGAAGTCGATGCCATAAGGAGGGGAATCAGCCCTTGAGAGGGTGAACAGATAATCGTTATTTCCCGCATCAACCAAGGAGTCCCCGAACACAAAAGAGGTGAAAGACAAACTTGGCACTAAATGCATGAAAAGAACAATTAGTACGACGAAGGAAAAGGGCTTGCAAACAATGTCAAGGGTTTCCATTTTTTTCATTCAAGCGCATTGTTTCTTGGCATGAGTAAATAACACTCAAGACGGTTTTGTACTTTGCATATCGACATAATTATTACACAGTTTGCTCAGAGAAGAAGCTCAGTTAGCATTGTCCTTGAGGGGCAGGTATGATTTTGAACTGGTCTTGTCGGATTAGGTCAATTGTGTGGTCCAAGAAAAACAAAGTTACACGAGAGGTTTAAAGGAAATGAAGCTGGTGTGCTGAGTGAAAAGAAGAGTCTTAGTATGACCTCTGATAAGGATTACTATGAACATTGATAAGGACAGTTTGAAGGGTTCAAAAGAAGGCAAAAAGTACCAAACGTCTGAACACGCATCCTCACCATCAAGCAACCCTTGTAAGTGTAATTTTTGGATCTAGTCTTCTAGATCATATAACATTGTAGTTTGTACGGATTTTTTTGGAGTAAAAATCACAATTGTTTCTTATGTAAATATATGATATACTTCCTTTTAAAATAATAATAATAATAATAATAATAATAATAATAATAATAAAGATTGAATTTTTGGTCAAAACCATTATCAAAAGCTATTATTCTCCAAAATTAATAAAATTTTGAGACATTCTAAATCTCTTCCAGAGAGTGTTATCCTCTTTCTAGCTAGCTAGCTAGCTATCTAGATTTAGTACAAATGGCAAAGTAAAAAATAGAAATTTTGAAAAGATATTTAATTGTCATTCCACCCACCTCCGGCCCTTCCGGGGTCTCTTGATCACTAGGATATCTAAAGATATGTTGTTATAAAGCAGCTATAGCATTTGTTTTATTCTCATAAGTAGCACAGAATCCCTATTATTGCTCGTATTTTAGTCTCGGCAATTTATAAAAGACCCCTCAACATTCAGAAATTAAGCACCCATCACACAAAGATTCGGCTATTTTACCAACATATAAGCATGTATTATAATTTATTTCGATTCTAAACAAAAGGATATACAACTCAATGTTGTCCAATTGAATAAACATATCTCACTATCATCTAAACCAACAAGGGTGAATACTAATTAATGATGATGCTTCTTCAAATGAATCATTTTCATTTAAGTGCTCAGCATGGCAACCTGGTCCAATATTTATAGTGAATTATGGTTCTAATTAGACTTGTTTATGGTTTGACCATCCGTCCGAACTTAAAAATTTATTCGATTTTTAGATAGATTGGAACAAAAATATTAAGCTTGTAAAACAAGTTTGAGCTAAGAAATGGAGCCTGATTAAAAAAGGGCTGAACCTTGGTCTTGCTCTTTAAAAGGCCAAATCCGGTCCGATCTGTTTTTTGCTAGCCAATATTTTAATGACACTTATTTTTTTTTTATTGTAATGTATAGAAAAATCATTAAATTAAATGTCAACTATTATATAAATTATAATTAAGATATACTCTGCTAGTAAACTTTTAAAATGATAATACTTTAAAATAATTCAAATGAAACATATATAAACTTTAAAGTTTATATTATTTACAATCCTTAGTTTTTCAAAATCTAAACCATTTTTATAATCACAATTCTTTCAAAATTCTAATGATGTTAGTAACTTATTTCAAATATGAATGAAAAACTAAAATTAGAATAATGAAAACGATCTTAAAATTGATTTAATTAATAATTAAATTGATTCATTTCAAATATTATCAATAAATGATTTTATAATTGTAATTCTATAAGATATGATACATTTAGCTAAATATTGAAAATATCATAAAAATTTTAAGTATTGGTTCAATTAATGTATTTGACTTTTGCTATATAAGAGTTTTAAAGTATAAAAATTTGAATTAATATCCAATGCACCGTAATGAAATTTTTTTACTCTACAAATGGAGATAAAATGATGACACATGTCTTATTTTATTTATTTTTATTTTCTTAATATTTTTAATGAACACGTGACATCATCTTAACTCCATTTGTGGAGTCAAAAAACTCCATTGACGATCTATTTAATAATGTATTTAATAATAATCCTGAAAATTTTACAACATAAACATTAAATTGAAATTTTTTTTTTTAATATGGACAGGCTTCGACACACTTAGAATTTTTTTAATGTTGTTTGTAAAAGCAGATTTAAACAAAATATCATAACCAAATTTTGGCTCTAGTTGAGTTTGGACTGACATAAAGTCCTATAATTTACTACTTAGGTTTGATTTGAATCCGATCCGACTCATGAACAAGTCTAATTCTAAGTAGAAGCAAATTAATTTTGAAGTATCACCCTAAGAAATACATTAATTCTAAGAACTGGAACTGAAAGTGTAGGGATGTAAAGAGGGCATGTATCCGCTATTTTTTAGGTATTCGAACTTGATTAATTACCTGAATATTTTTATTTTTACTACTTGAACCATACCAATATAATTATAAAATACCCCTTAACAACTCAAACCTGCTTAATTGCCCGTCTATTAAGTCAAAGTTTGACTTTTAAATTTAAATTTAAAATCAATTTTAATGCATATTATTAAAAATAAATTAATATTAAAAATCATAAATAAATACTTAAGGAATTATTTTAATTAAATATTATATTAATAATAAATAATTAATAAATAAAAAAAGTATATAAAAATATTTAAAATATATTATTTATAATCGGGTTCAAGTAATCGAATACCCTAAAAACATTACCAAAATCTTACCCGAACCAAATTATTAAATATTCTAACCTTATTTAATTGGATAGAGTAGAATCCGTACCCGTTTCCAGAGTATTCATTTACATCTATATGTAGGTGGGTTTCTATTCAGTTTTGATTGATGCTAAGAATATCTATTTATGTCTAGTACTCACGTTGAGTGGCAAAATAAACTGAATTTCCAATTTTATTCTGAAATATACAAATGCTTTTGTGCATTCTTATTTGCTTTCCTCTTTGCATTTACTTTTTGATGTAATCCGGACACCCGGCTCACATTGGCAGGAAATAGTAGGTAATCGCCCATTTTCAAGTCAGCGTCAATATCATAAATCGATTAAGGCCCATAGGAAGAAACACAAGATTACATCAACAGTCTTTTGCAGATGAACAAGAAATTAAACGTTTTGAAGTGCAGCTCACCACAAATAGAGGCTCATTAAGTCCGCCCATTGCTATTGGCGAAACATCATAATCAGAATAGGTGTTGTCTCATGAAAAACGAATTAGTTTTGTAAAGAAAATTGCAAAACATGCCCTGGTATTAAGTTAATTGATTATCCAGAATAATAGCAGTACAAGAATTTTCCACAGATATGATATTGCCGTTTAATATTTCCTTGCATGCATCGCTCCTTGCCGCCATAAATTAATTGGTAATGCAACTGTAGTATTGACTTGGTGATTAGAACCTTAGTTTGGTAGGAGTAACACGATGCTGTACATGCAGAGAGTGTGCAGCATGATGGGGTGAATATTTTCTGCTTATCGTCTCTATCCAAGGTATGGACACAACAGTAGCTCTTGTTTTTTTCAAAATTTTGGGTGGAATAATTAGTATCTTGATTGAGAGATGATGGTATGAAACTGTTATTTTAAATTTGTTTTTATTTTTTCAATTCAAATCATGTTATGTTTTGTATTATTAAAAAATAACTATTTATTATACAATAAATATGTTTAACTTGTAAATATTTATTTTAATAAAATCATTAATAATTTTGATAATAATTAAATTATTCTTTTAATAATATAATTACATGACATAGTTTAAATGTAAGAACATACGTTAACGTGAAGTAATAATCGTTCCATACAATTTTTACTCTAAACTTGGTTAACTGGAAGCATTAATAGTCTGAACTACTTAATGCAAAAACCGATTTATTCTTCTTTGTTGACATTAGATTTAGAAAATCAAGATGAAAATTAAAAACAGCTTAACACTAATAAGCCCTCAAGGACGGTGTTGGTGAGTGTCACTACCGAAGGGAACCTGAGGGTCATGTGTGCAATAAATACAAGAGGTTTTGGACAAAGCTGTTCATTTTGGAAAGCAACAAAAAATAAATATTAGTTACATTAATGGTTGATCGGCAAGGCCTCCAGAACATGGGATGAGTCGTAACTCGTAAACATTGTAGATGAGAAAAAGGAAAAAAAAATTGACCTAAATAGAATCCCGAGTGGGAAGAAAGTGTTTTTGCTTGTAGTTCTTTTTCTCTGTTTTCCTAATTCTTAACCCCCTTCCATTGGCTGGGTTTGGGAAATGGTAAGAAAAACACGTATATTTAATATAAAGAATTAATTGATACGAGGAGGTATGGGAAGAAGGCTTAAATTTAGGCTGAATACTTGGGTAAGGAGAAGAATTGGAACAATTCTTTCTTCAGCCTGGCGGTTCAACCACCACCTACCATTTTTTTTCCTTGGCCAACAAACGATGTTAAATGAAACAATGAATTCATTTATCCGCTCCAGTTGCTAGTGTGCTTCATGCTCCCCCGCCCCCCCCCCCCCCCCCCCCCTCTCTCTCTCTCTCTCTCTCTCTCTTTCTCTCTCTCACACACACACACAATCTGTCCTTTCTCTCTCTTCCCCCCCATTAAGCTTTAAAAGATGCTCTCCCACACGCTTCTATTTCATGACACAAACTTTGGTTAGAGCTCAAGAAGGTCGCATATAATAGAATAGTGTCGTCACCCATTTTCAAAACTTATTCTACCGTTGGTTTTTTTTATTCATGTTAGTGTAGGATTTGCATGTTATGAGGAGAGAACAGAGAAGAGGGATGAGATACTTTATGGTGAGGCCTTCAGTTTTGTTTCGTAGATATTTTCAACTGTACAAAGCCCAATTGCTGCCTTGACATTATCTTTGTAACTATTGACTTGTCTATCTGTCTCTTTAATTAACTCTTGCTCGCAGGGGGTTAATCAGCTATTGCGGCAGGGTTGGGAAGGGATTTCTCAAATGGATGTAATGAGTAAGATCATATCGGTGTTAACATTAATGGGAGGAGTTCTGAATAAGGCTGTGAGCTTCATTGTCTTCTGTATTCTCGACCTTCTTGATTTCATTCTATGTTTTGTTTACAAAATGGTTGATTACTGCATTGAAGCTGAATGGAAGACTTGTTGCCGCTCCTCTTCTGAGGAAACCATCAGTGATAGCGGTAAGATCTTAGTCTCGGAACAGGGAGAGTCCAAGATTGTTTGCCTCACTTCAACCAAGTTGCAGCTGGAGGACATTTCAGATACTCTCTATTCACGTCCTTCTCTTGTGACCGAGGTCTCAAAGCTCACCATTAATGAGCTAAAGAAGCTCAAATTGGATGGCACTATTTTACAATCTTGTGAGCAGATCAAGAAAGGAACAGTAAGATCAACGTTCACCATTAACTCTACCATTGTGGAAATGCTTCAGGGTAAGATTGTTGGGCAGCATTTGCATCCAATTCCTAGATGGTCTGATTGTGATTGTGAATCCTGCAATGCTTGGACCTCTTCTAGCAAAGACACCCTTTTTGTCAAAGCTGAGGGACCAAAAGGTAGAAGTGATTCAGTCAAATTTCAGCCAAGAGTGATTAAATAACTGTCACCATGTGACTATTGATCTTCCTTTATTACATTAAGTTTTTGAAGCTTGCTATTGGATTTTTTTTGTCAGATAAAGTACGAGAAGATGTGTTATTTATTCATGGCTTCATTTCGTCATCAGAATTTTGGACTGAAACTTTGTTCCCCAACTTTTCAAGCACTGCTAAATCAACATATAGGTTGTTGGCAGTTGATCTACTGGGTTTTGGAAGAAGTCCTAAGCCAACCGACTCCCTTTACACCTTAAGAGAGCATGTAGAAATGATTGAAAAGTCCGTGCTTGAAGAATACAAAGTTAAATCTTTCCACATTGTGGCACATTCCTTAGGCTGCATCTTAGCCCTTGCTATAGCTGTAAAATACCGGGGATCTGTGAAGTCCCTCACACTACTTGCACCGGTAAATTACAAATTTTTTACCATTGCAGTCATTGTTTAAGAGTAGTACCAAGTATCATCTAACCGGAAATTAATATATGTTTGAATATGTCAGCCATATTATACAGTGCCAAAGGGTGAACGGGCAACACAATATGTTATGCGAAGACTAGCTCCCAGACGAGTGTGGCCAGTGATGGCTTTTTGTGCATCCATTGGTTGCTGGTATGAGCACCTCTCCAGGACGGTTTGCCTGGTCATATGCAAGAACCACCGGCTGTGGGATTTTCTCACCAAACTTATCACCAGAAACAGGTAATAATAACTTCGTCAATCCAAATTCCTAACACCTCCTCAAGTCGTGCCCACCCAAACAAACTAATTTCGGCAAACCATGTTATTATCGTCTTTAACTTTCCAAGTTCCACATCAGTTCCATGTTATTATTTTTAGCTGAAAATTAAAATTACCCAATTTTAGTCCTGCGTAGAGTTATGGCCATGCACCATTCCACAGTTCAAATTGATGCTCTTGCTTCAACTATAACATCAAAAATACGGTATTCACTGAGAATTTTCATTCACCAAACCATATATAAAAAAATCTCACCTCCAAAGAAATTGAGGTGGAGGAGAATATTTTTCTATTCCAACCGTGTACTTTACTTTTACCCCCTTATGCAAATCTTTCAAGTGGAGTCCTAAAAATTTATAATAGCAACCAATCAAAATTGTACTATTCCTGTTGCAATTGCAGTCCTGGCCTCCAGGCTCTAGCCAAGACATATTTTTCTTGTAGCTATAGAGTTTTTCCTATTCCTAGCTAAACAAATGTGTCGGTTCATCGATAGAGACTGACCAAATAGAATATAGCCTGCCCGTAGGAGTGAATTTCTGTTCATTGATATTTTCTTCTTCCCCCACTTTTCTCAACCTTTTAAGCCAAAATTACTAACTGTAAAAATGCTTCTAATTATCAATTGATTAAAGATATAATCCAACGTTTTATTAGAAAGAAACTTAAATATTATATTTACAAACCAAAAAAAAAAAAAAGCATAGAATTAGTGGAGAAATTTAAACAATAATAATATCAAAACTTAGATTTAATAACAAATATATGTATTTTTATTTGAAGAATTGAATTGCAATCTCTATTTTTTTTAAAAATATCACTAAACAATATTAATGTGTATACATGTGTGTATTTGGAGAGAGAGAGAGAGAGAGAGAGAGAGAGAGGTGAATTGGTATTTGGTGAAAACAAGCCAAAAGTAGTTCAGAATGAAGTCCCAAACGATAGGGACAGATGTTTAATGCAAGAAATTTTGGCTATTTCATTTATTATTAGGCCTTGCTG
Source organism: Firmiana major (assembly GCA_033439115.1). Classification (NCBI taxonomy): domain Eukaryota; kingdom Viridiplantae; phylum Streptophyta; class Magnoliopsida; order Malvales; family Malvaceae; genus Firmiana; species Firmiana major. Next base: position 86,358,568 of record CM065897.1, read on the forward strand.
TCCTTTCTGATTGTCAAATTCGTTTAGGCTATGCTTCATCTACCATGTCCCTTGAATTTTAATGCATTTTTATTTATACTACTACTACTATCTTCTCAGGGTCATGACTTCCTTGATTGGAGGGTTCTTCCTCCACACCCATAACGCCGCCTGGCACACTCTTCACAACATTATTTTTGGCTCTGCTAGCAAGCTCGACCTCTATTTAGACACCGTCCGCGATCGGCTAAAATGCGATGTCACCATATATCACGGCAAAAACGACGAAGTAATCCCACTCGAATGTAGCTACAATGTTCAAAGAAGAATCCCTCGAGCTCGTGTCAAGATTGTTGAAAACAAAGATCACTTTACAATTGTTGTTGGTAGACAGAAGGCCTTTGCCAGAGAACTTGAAGAGATTTGGAAGAGATCGACAAGTGGTTAAAGACCCCTTAGTTTATTTGGAATCTCTTCTTTTGTGGACCGAGTTAAAGCCAGAAAAAATAAATAAATAATAATAGTAATAACAACAGTGAAATCATCACGTCCAATCAAGTGCGTAAAGATGACGCGATGAGATTGGCAGGTTTTCTATTTTAATTCCTCCAGACCTGTGAATTTAAATCGATGTTTTAGGCAATGTGAGAGTGTTGCCCTCTTATTAGGGTTGTAAAATGCTTAATTAATTGTTCCCATATCAAGTTTTATAAAAAAAAAAAATGTAGTGTCATTGTAAACATATGCGAATTAAATTTTTTTTCTTACTTTATAAACATGTTGAAACTTCACATCAATACACCTATTTCTCTCTCTTTCTATATATATATATATATATAAAATAAAATAAAATATTTGTAGAATAATTATTTTAATATGTTGGATTTAATAATTTATTCATATCAATTCAAAATATTGGTTTATTGATGTAAGACCTTATTAAATTTTTAAATGAGAACGATTTATAGTGAAAAGTTTTGTATTCGAATCATTATCAAGTTAAATTTCTTTGAGCCAACATTAATGAAGCATAATCGAAATTAGTCTCATACCTAAAAAAATTATCTACTCGTATTTATCATGTATGTAAAATGTTGAATTAATTCGATATTTTTATAATTTTAATTGAGAATAACAATTTTTTTAATTATATTAATGATTGAAATTTTATTATTATAAAACAAATAATTAGATATTTTTTATTAACTTAAAATTTGAATTTAGGGTTTACGTGAACAAAACACAAAAATTAACAGTTAGATTAAAAAATTTAAATCGTATAAAAAGATTAAAAAATGTGTAAAGCTAAATGATTATTATCCAATACACAAGCTAATAAAGATTCAGACTTCATAAGTGAAATTTAAGATGATAATACATATTGAATGATAATTTAAAATTAAATTAATTTTACAATCATGTAAGTGTATCCTCTTTTATATATATATATATATATATATATATATATATATATATTAAAGTTGTCTCTACTGCATAATATGTCAACAATTGAAAATTGAACCCTCAATTTACAGTCAAATACTCAAATGTCTTAAATTTGAACAAGCTAGATATTATCGATTAATGAGGAAAATTAATTTTGAGCCGTCTGCAGCAAGTAATATATGATATAGATGCCCTCTCAACTGGTAATCTTTTCCTTAACCAACCCTCTTCTCATGTAATTAAATTAATTTAGTGTTTTAGCTGATGATTGGTTTATTTTTCTACGCTCTTAGACCATTTAATTTTCTTTTTATTACTCTGCTCTTGATTTTTCCCCCTCTACTGTTATGGCATTTTCTATACTCTATTCTAATTTTTCTGTTAATTATTTTCGTTAATCAAACTTAAACTCAAATCAATTTCTTTCTTTTTGATTGCTTTGCAAAGAACATGTTTGAATTCATAAATTGAAAAAACTTATTTTTTATCAATATAAGACAGGCCAACCTTTTGACAACGACTCAAAGCAAGCCGTTTGATGTGAGTACAACTATAATTCATTAAAAAAAAAGTACAACCAAAGTTTCAAAACAAATTGTTTTGGCTTTTGTCGATACAATTACTTAGAGGGAGGGGGTTTAAATTTGTTCTTCCAATTTTAAACTTAAATTTTAATTTAGTTTGTATTTTAATTTTGTTGTGCAAATATAATCAGTTTTTGAGATTTGATTAATGAATCAACTTTGAATTTTAACTTGGACTTCTTATTTCTAGATTTGAACGCCTTGATAAAATTTAAACTTCAAAATAATTGAACCAACAAATAAATATATAATTGACTTAAAAGCATGCTGCAAATGCAATTTCTTTAAAACTTATTTCACTCCACTAATTATGACATGTTAATGCAATTTTTTAAATAATCTCAAAACATAATATAGTATTGGCTCATTGAAAAATCGAAAGGAGAGGATAAATCAATTTATAAGACCTTGTTATTAATTGATGACTTATACATAAGTTTCCATTCTTTTGTCAGTAAACTTAATTCAATTCAATTGAGATAAAGCAGTAAATATGATAAATAATAAAGGAGTTTAAAGAAGAGATGCTATACACTTTCGATTTATAGAAGTTCAACGTCCTATCTACATCCTCTACCATGAGTATCTTCCAAAAATTTCAATCAAATTTACTCCATGTAAATTGGATTACACACTTCCCTTTCTCATGTTACAAGTTTCTTTTTGCTTAGACTCAAGGATAATCTCCTACACGTTTTTCCTTTTGAATCACATGATCAACTCTATATTAAATCACGTGTTAAAATTAACATTTTTTAATGGGGCCGGTTTTAGAAAATTTCAAAAGGACATTGAGTTTTGATTCATTAATAATATAGTTTATATTAAAAGAAAAACTTAATAATCAAATTTACCATCAACTTTCTATACAAAATGAATATAAATTATCAACATTTAATTTAGTGTAAAAATCCATAAACTTTAATCTTATTATAAAATAAATTTTCAACCTTTTAAAATAATACAATTAAGTAAAATAATTAATATGTTAAAGTCTTATAAGCCCTCAACCTTATTATTTAACTATAAAAATTTATAACTGGTTTGGATCTAATTGCATTATTTTTAAAAGTTATAAGTTTATACAGTAAAATTAAAGTTTGAGAATTTATTTTTATTTTCTACAAAATGTTTAAGATATATTTGACTATTAAGTCTTAAAAGAAATAACATAATATATATATATATATATATATATATATATATATATATATATATATAAAACCTTTTTAGTAAAACATAATATATAAGACTGATTTTATAGGATTACATATTTTCTTTTTCTCCCTAATACGAATTAATTTGGATTGCCAACCCCATGTGGTTGAACTAATGAGGCAATAAATCAGTAGCATTATTGTTAGGCTACAGAAGTTCAATTTATAATGGTAGGTATTATCATGAATCAATATTCAATAAATGTAAATTAATCTTCTTGACCAGAATCATAATTATACTATTTCTTTAAACTGTATCAGCATATTGTTTGCGTGAAGGATAGAGATGTTAACAGTTTGGGAAGTGTTTTCTTCCAAAATCAACAAATCTTTTAACTTTGTTGATGGAAAATAAATATAAAGCTGCCATCTTGTTGCCTAAGCCATGAATTTGAACAGAACAGCACAAAGCAAATGTGCGGTCTTATCGTGTCCCAGGAAAAAAATCTTGTTTATTAGAATACTGCACATTAGCAAATGTCGACTCTGTCGTGTCTCACTGCATAAGATGATCGGTTGTCCAACTTCATTCCTCATTCATGGGGCAACTCTTGCTCTCTTCTACAACCTTAACCTAACAATTTTTTCTCCCTATTGGTTCCAGTTAGTTGTAAATCGATGTTTTAGAATATGCAAAATACATTTATGAATTAGAATATGCACATATGATCAGCTACTGTGGATTCTATGATATCTTGTTCACTCCATATAGTCCGTATGTTTACAAGAGAAGGCATTATTTTAAAGTTTCTATTACAAGTTGTTCATAACATCTTGCAGACATTGGAGAATTAAAATCACCATATTTTCAGATCAAAGAATCGTCGTTATCAATATTAACGTGCAAAGCAACATTTTTACCCGCTTCCAACAATCCAAATTGATCAACAATGAAACATTTGTTAAAATTGACCCTACTCTCTCCAGTTAATGATTCAAAGCACACAAACCAGGCTTTTCTTGAACTGGAATCAACTTCCAATAATTAATCATTCATTCAACTAGTAATTTGTCCTTTTTTCGTAATGAAAGCTTTTTTGTCCACGGGTGAAAAAAAAAATATAAATGTTAAACTTCGAACCATCAATTTACAGAACTTTCGCACCTTAAAAATCGAAATTTGATTATTTGAATTAATACATACTTGTTAACAACCTGCCAACTTTCCCAACGCTTGGGCAAAAACTCAATGTTCTTATTGAAGTCTTTGATTATATCAAATTCTTTTTTTATGTTGGCTCTCTAGAAAATATTAAGGAGTGGAGAGTTAGTTTGTATGAAAAGATTTCCTGAATTGGTAAGGCTGAGTCACCAACTTTGACAGTGTGGAATTTTTCCAAAGAAACCAGTGGATTTTCTTGGCACAAAATGGACTCCAAATTGGAGTACTGTTATCTAACTTAGAAATTTTGGTAGTGTAATATTTAATCTGGGTTTTGTCGACACGCCTAATTGTGTACATGCAGGTTGGTGAAAGAAACAACCTAACAATTGCTAGCTGTAAACTTCAGCTGATCAGAGAAAGTTAAATAAGTGCTTCCCTTTATTTTAAGGTTTTTTCTTCTTCTGATAGTGATTTATAAGATTATTAATATTCCTAGTTTTTCATTGATTACTTAAAAGCTTCTGTCAAATGTGTTCAGAGAATAAATCAAGTCTTCGTGACTATAGTCAATTTGGGTTATTGAAATAGTTAATTTGGGTTTATGCTGGGAAATGGGTTTATATAGGTTAACTTCTGAAGTTCATATCTAAGTGAAACATAATTACCTGGATTTTCAAAATCATCCATTTAGTAATTCTTAACAAAATAAACTATATATTGGTTAATAATGGGCCAGCCTATGCATCTCAGATTGAAAAACATAAAAGACCCAATTATCCAATGAGCTTGACTCATCAACTAGCTCGACTCTTGAGGGCCCATTATTATGTAAAGTAATAGCTAGACCCTTTTTTATTTTAGGATAAATAACTGTTACTTTAATGATCGTGAGAGATTGGAGAATACCTTTTTCAATTCCTTGAGAGGACATTTATATATGTTGTCAATATTTATTTTCTCATATTTCACCAAAAAAAATATTTATTGCTTATAGGTATTGTGGATAAAGAAGAGATTCCAGCTCTATCAGCTCAAATATCGTGAATAGTTTTAGAAAAAGTTTGAGGTACTTTGAGTCTTTTAGAAATTTTCTTGTAGATGTATTGCTGAATTTTGTATTTAGAGCTTATATCAATAATACAACTAGTTTTTTTGGGGAAAAAAAAACCCTAAAAATTTAACAAAGTGGTCAATATTAAAATGCACGATTTTCAAAAATGGAGCAAAATCCTACATATGAAAATTTATGTTTGTATTCTGAATATATAAACCACAAACTTTAAAATTCTCTCTCTCAATATATATATATATATATATATATATATATATTAGGAGATGTTCTCTTCTAAATTAACTGTTAATCTTTAATGTCTCCTGTATTTTTGAAACATTTACCACACTGAACCAAAAAAAAAAAAAATCTAATTTTGAAAGTGAAATTTGAGAACTTTATTTTCTTTTTGATGATGGTGTAGAGGAATTTCTTCGAAACTGTACACTTGGTCAAACTTCTTTGTAAAAAAAAAAAAAACAAAAATCAAAGGAACGTTGGAGATAATAATTACTCTAGGACGCATGACATTTTGTTTTTCATTCTGTGTTGATGTCTTGGTGAGCTATATAAAGTTTTGGACTCTTTTGGGTCTAGCAAAAATGATCCGACACAGAGAGATAAAATTAAACTCCAAGATATAAATCTTCATTTTCTTTCATATAATATAATTTTTTTCTCAATGATTTGGTAATTTTTTCCAATTCCTTGCTTGTCACATGCAATGGCGTCCCCTATAACTTGACAAATATTCACTAATGTAATTATACGTGATGTTTGACATTGCAATGCGGGTTTGCACAGCCGCTTCTAAAAGCAACAACGAAAATTAAGATTTCATCATTTCTCGCATATCGGTATAATGAATCTCTTTCACTTTAATTTTCGGTTCTCACTTCTTCATTTTCTCGGTTATGGTCAAATTTCCTTTTCAATTGAAAACCCTAACCCTACCACGTTTGAAGTTCGCCATTGATTGAAACATATCATGTTAGGGTTATGATTTTCGCTTTCATCTCCTAGTGCAGATAAACATTTAATGATCACATTTAGTACACAGCAGTAATGTTAGACCGGGGAAAATTTATTGTTCTTGAAAGTGATTTTTTCCTCTGTTTCAGCATCCTTATCACGTGCAGGAGCGGTTCACTGATGGAGTTGTGTACAATTGGATCGATGGTTTGAAGGCTTTTGTACATTATAATGCAGCCTTAAATCTTGCCATTGAACATTGCCTACTGAAATCATCTTTGACAAGCTGCACATGGCATAGATATTCTAGTTTGTCTTTTCTGTTTTTTCTTATTTGATGAGTAGATCAACAGAAAATGGAGTACTACTGAAAGAAAAGGATTTTTCTCCTAACAATGTCTGAATTGATTTGACTTGTGGAAGGCAAAATCCTATTGAAAGGAATCATGAAGCCTTTCTTGATTTGATTTGATATCTGTTTTCCTCTTGGTATTTTAAATGTTCATTTAAATGACCCTGACTTCATATTTCAGGGTTGGACAAAAACTTGCAGAACTGTGAGAACTCTAATTAATTTTTGTGACACATTTATATATAAGTGTAATTCTTGTCATTAGAAATATTGTTCTTTATCAATCATTTAAACGAATACAACTTAGGATATATTGTTATAATTGTTGTATCATCATGTTTCTTATTTGTTGAATAATTGTTTTACAGGATAGTTAGTGACTTGTGGAACTGAAGCAACTTTTCTAAAACTTAGTAATTTGCCTAAGTTGGAAAGACTGTAGTAAAACTCTGTAATAAGACAGAGTTGATTAAAGTTCTGAGATATATTTCTGATGTTTGCGATTGTATTATAGGATTTTGTGGTGTTGCAATCTTATTGGAGGGTTACCTAATTCTCTTGGTGCATTGACAACACTGAAGATCTTGTGAGTAATAGACTAATTGGTTTCTTTGCATTATAGATGAAAAGTTCTTTCAATTTTGTTTCAGCATATCTTTCATTTTGAAGAAGTGTGATGTGCTTTTTAGGTAATGTTATGTTAGGATGATAGAAAATAAATAAAAAGTATAGGCATCATATTTTGAAGAATCTAAACCATAAACAATTCATCTTGACCGCTACCTCTGCAGCGTAATCACGCTGCTAAGCTTGCTGCTATATATAGTTCCTGAAAAGTAATATCAGAGAAGTAACCTGCACGTTTATTTGTGACAAAAAAGATGGGCATGTGCATTTGCCTTGGGACATAACTTGTGAATTTAATGCGTTGCTCTGTAATTTTTGTTCTTTTCTCCTACCTTTGATTATTCAAGAAATTAATTGGGAAAAATTTCTGAGACAACATGTTCTTAAAACCCTTTCATAAATTTTCTTGCAGAGGATCTCAGCTTTGACAGGTCGAGTGAGGTAATTCCAAGGGCTCTCTGCTCTTACAAATTTGGATCAATTGTGAGGATATGATTTTGGGGTTTTAATTTTAATGCTAATGGCTATGAAGATGATATTAAGCTGCTTGGGAATTTGGGATTGGATTTACTATTGCTTTAAGTTTCTTCTTTTGAAAATAGTAGAATAAATTAATTTAAAGATGATTGGTTTTGTAGAGCAATTCTACGAAGGAGGAATTTGAGCATATCCTACGTAGGCAGAGCACTGCTCGAATGGGGCAATTTCTTGGCAAGAAGCATTCTCTTGCTATTTTAAGATTTTTTTTTTTTCTGTTAATTCATTTAGTTAATAAATCTGCAATGATAGTAAAATGGTTTGGACGAGTTTTAAATTAGTGACAGTAATCTATGAGAAGTTGAATCATGAACCAATTGGTTCATGGTAACTGCTGAAAACTTGGTTTTTATTGGGTTAGTATACATTCCTTTCCGGTAGGAATATGTATAGGGCTATCCGATAGAAGCAGCAAGGTCCTTAAGATCATAAATTCAAAATCTCTTGTAATATCACCAACTAAAAGATTCCTCAGTCAGTTAGACTTCCAGTTCTTATCTATGTTATTATTCTTTGGATATCAGCAGGGCTTCTGACAAAGTTGCTATAAAATGTAGCGGAAGAGAAGCGGCCACCAACTTTGATCCAAGCTCAAATGAGGGGGAGCTAATCACAAAATCTGAAAATGGAAGTAGTATTTGTGTTTAGAAACTTGTCATCTGCCTATGTCTATAATCAGATTTTGCCAGTGTACTGTGAATTGTCAACCCTCTTGTTGCAGACCAGAATCAGGTCTTGACCTGGACTTCGGGCATGATAAGAATGAAAGGAGTTGAGTTGTTTAAATTCATTGAAAAAGGTAATTTTACTGTTTTTTGATTAGCATAATCGGGTATGGAAAGGCTTAAGCACACAAGTAGTTTGTAGATTTGGATTTGGCGGAGGTTAACAGCAAGAAGGCTAAAGATCAAAATCTTCTTATCAGAAATGAAGCATGGCTATTCTTGGGCGGCTGCTTCGAGGAAGGTCGATGTAAGTTCATGAGATCCAATTAAGGATTTTAGACCATGATTGGTGCATAGAGTGATTAGAGGATGGGATAGTTTAAAATTATAGATAAAATTCAATTAGATGATATAATCTTATCTTATATTTAGTCTGTATAAGGATGAAGAGTATGATAAAATGATTTTTTTTTATTGATCAAAAGTACTCTTTTTTAACATAAATATAATTTAAACTGTTAATTTTTAATAAATATTATCAACATCATCATCAGAACTTTTATCTCAATATGAAGGTATGCTATATAAACTCACGTTAAGTCCTTAGCAAAATTCTTTTCCTCCGTTCATTCCTATCTAAGGAAATTTGGTTTTCCAACACTCGTTCTGTCATCTTTTCAGATAATTTTTTTCAAGTCTTTTTTGGTCTTCTCCTAGATTTGATTCTTTTTTCATCACTCATAGTCTTTATTCTCCTAATTAGAGCGTTCACATATTTATGTTGTATGTGTCCAAACCCACGTAAATGACATTCACTCATCGTGTCTTCAATAAGTGTTACTCTGTTGGTTCTCTTAATAAATCGAGAGATGAGCAAGTGAATCAGTTTCTACTTCTTCTTGCTTGCTAAAGCCTTTTCTAACTTATTTGCAACAGCATGATAAATTAGCAATCAACAAAGCAGTAAAGCAGTAAATAATAATCAAATTAAGTGTATGGAATGAAAACTTTACACAAAGATTTAACCAAAGGTTTGGCACCCTTGCCTACGTCTTCTACCTTAATTTCCTACTAAGGATTTTCACCAAATTTATTCACTTGAAGATAGTATATAACCTATTCATTTTGCAGGTTCAATAAGAAAACCTTCCTTTTTACCAAAGTCTTAAGGATAACCTTACTACTTCTTTTTCGCAGGCTTAAAGAGCAAATCTACACCTTTTTTGCAGATTAAGGAAAGTAACCCTTACAATTGGTTTTATTTTATGACTCAAAGAGCAAACTGTAAACTACGCAACCTCACATAACAAGTAGCATTCGAGGGAACTCTCTCTTTTTACACTTTTAGCTATGGGTTTACAAAGTGACTAAAAGATGAGCCTCTACCAAGGCTGGACATGAAGTCCTTTAAAACTTAAAGGAATCTTGTCAAGATAATGAATATGGAGATCTCAACTTTGTATGTTCTTTTTTTAAAAAAAACTTGAAGCTCTTGGAAATGTGTCTATCTTCTAATATGGAATTTTGGCTTTTGTCCATTCAACTTCAAGCTTCTTTCTTTTATAGCTTGCTTCAAGACCATAGCTATAAGGTTGATCTTTCCGTTGACAGACACAGAGACACTACAACAAATATGATAATTTGTGACGATTGTTCTATGTGACGCATTAAATTTCGTCACGTAAACTATATCATACGTGACGAATAATATAATTCGTCACGAGTTTCTATTATTGTAATATTTTTTATGACGATATAAAAAATCGTCACATGAAAGTGTCACTAAATATTTGGCGCCAAATTTTTTCACTAAACATAAATGGAGGGAAATTTTTTTGTGACGTGTTTTTACTTTTGGTGACGATTTAATATATTGTCATAAATGAATATTTTATATGTGACAAATTATATAGCGTCACATTTCTATAAAAGCGTCACTAAATATTTGACACCAAATTTTATAATGAAATATAATTTGTGGAAAATTTTTTTATAACATTTTTTTATTTTTGGTGACGTTTGTATTTTTATCATGAAAAAAAAACACATTTTATGTGACGAATTACTTTTCATGACGTTTTCGTAAAAACGACACTAAATATTTGGCGCTAAGTTTTATTCCCAAATATACATACTTTAATATTTTCGTGACGTTTTTTTAATTTCGATGACATTTTTGTTTTCATCATAAAATAAGAACTTCAAATGTGAAGAATTACTTAACGTTTCGTTTTTGTTAAATCGTCACTAATTATTTGGCTTCAAATTTTATCATCAAATATACATGATTGAAAATTTATCAACAAATCCATTAATTATGCTAAAAATCGGCTATATATATATATATTGATTTTGTAATGAATTGAATCATATCGTATAATACATATGATATCGATAAATATGACTATTATAAACGCTAAAATAAAAAATATCTTGCAAATAATTCCAAGAGATCATCTTGTAAGAGTTTGAATAGAGGATAATGAATCTACAATATGATGTTTGCAATCTCAAAATGTTAAGATGTAGGTGTTAATTCGACTAATTTAAAATGATATTAATCAAATTATGTTATTTTATTTTTATTAATGGAATTAAATTTATGAATTTTGTAAATTTTCAGTTAGTTTGTATGGATAGTTTAATTAGTTGTGAATGACTCTAGTAAAATTAAAAACAATAGTAATAATGAGATTGATATCAAATAGTGATGCGTTTGGATTCAAACGTTACAATAACATTGATATGAACGATAAAACTATAATTAAACATACTATATTAAAAAATAAATATGAATAAAATTGTAAATGTAGTGCTATTATAAATCTCATCGAGTTGCGTTTGTTTCCAAATACAACCTTAATTGATTAAATATAATTAGATTAATTATTAAAATTTTGAATAATAATATTTATTTAATTTAAATTTAAATTTTAAATTATTTATTAAAAAACTAAATAAAACTATCTAACAAAAATTAAAATATCAACATAATAATTTAAACCTATAAAAATTTTAAATCCCCTTACTTGAGCCACCGCCGCTTAATCCACCGAGGACTCCAAATAAAAAGCTTACATCTCCTTCCCCTTCCCGATCTAAGCCTTCCCTAGCCCGCTCTGCCAATAAACCTCCACCCGAGTCACCCAACCCGGATGATTCCCCAGCGCCATGGAAGGCGAGCCCAACATGGATCGGCGATGAGCTTGCACGTTCTGGCTGCGATATATTGCAGCCTGGGGAGGTTCGATGAGGTGGTTCCGGTACTGGAGTGGGCGATTCGAGTACCTGATGTGGGTCGGGGAGCCGATCACGTGTTGGTTGCTTTTTCGGGACATATGCAGCTCGGGACACGTATTTGATACAGGGGGCGTGGAAGCCGTGACCGCACTGAGGCAGCACCCAGATTTCATCCCCTACTACGAACTCCATCAGGCAAATTGCGTAATCGAAGAATTTCGTAGAGGAATCAGCTGCTTTTTCATCTGGTAAGCTTTCCGTTTCCTTCTCATTTCGGATCTGATCATTGGTTTCTCTCACATTTTCCCATCTCAAACTCTTATTCATTATTTGGTAACTATTACTAATTCGTGTTCATTATAAATTCGTCAAATTGTCTTAGTATTGTTTTTGGATTTAGAAAATGAAACTGGAATTAAACCGCTGCAGGATGTAATTCAAATATAATTGAAAATCGATGAAAATCATGTTTGAAACTCCTATGGCAATCACTTCTTCTCACAGTCCTCATCTTCGAAAACCAGGCAACAAATCTGTTTTTTCTGACCTAAGTAAATTTAATTGACCTTTCATCTCTTTCAACACTTGATTTAAACTTATCTAACGGAATTAGAATGTTTTTCATTTTTATATATTGTTAGGCGCTGAAGGACCTGGAAACAGTTTTCAAGAAGGTTACGTATTTCCATTGATGCTAGGTGACATGAAGGGCACCAATTCACCTATTCACACCGTAGCGATAATGCCTTCTCTCATCTTTCTATGGAGATTTAAGGTTTTTCATTTTAAAGTTGTTCGAATCGAAATTCATACTCTACTTGTTTAAATTTGGATGAACTTCTAATGGAAGTGACTTTTTCAGGTCATATTGTTTCTGATATGGGGCTTCACTTGTTGCAAGGTCAGTGTTCATACGATTAGCTAGGAGATAGTGAGAATTTGTCTTGAAAATTTTTAATATTATAGGTTTTTTTCCTTTTTTTTCATAGATTGGATGGGATTCGGTCATGAGAATGAGTGCAGACTTACGAGACTTATTCTTGTAGTAGGCATTCTTATATTATAACCCTCTCCTTCTTGTGGTTAGTTAACATCTCTTCGAGTATGACTGCAGATTGTTCTTTGATATTAGATGCTTGTTGAATCTTACTTCTGGTCTTGCAATTTAGACAATGATGGTTTGGCTATGGGGAGTGTGTTTATGGGTCTTCTCACAGAGTACTGTTAATTATGCAAAAATATTCGATCTTGATCAAAACCACCTTACACACAGAGAAATTTGGAAGGTACTGATTCTTTCTGCTATTCATGTTGGTTGGATTCTTTACACTTCATATGCTTTATTGAGAATTTGGTCCTCTGATTATGGTGCAACTATGACAAGTAAAATGTATTCCTTTTCTAATTTACATTTTTTATTTTGCTATATGCAGTGTAGCATATGGATGACGATTATAGTTCCGACTAGCATGATAGCATACCTTTATCTTTACTCCCATGGAGAAGTATCATTGGCAGCATCACAATACCCTGTTTCCTGTTTTTTCTTAATCTCTGTATCCATTCAATTTTGAGGGCATATATGCAAGACATTAGCCATTCATTTTGTTTTAATCATTAGGTTTGTTGATTATAGCTTTAGTACTTAATTATTGCTTGTTTGTTTCATGGTCTCACCACCTTTGCCATGACTGGTCCTTCTGTCCAACTTGAAATCTGCAACAAGAGACACTTTGAAAAGTTCGTCCGCCATTGTTTCTTGTTTGACTATATGTACATATGCTTTACACCTTGCATTTGCTTTTTGTTGTTCCGTTAAGCTTGTTAGGGTTGTACTGAGAATGACTGTAGAAGATATTTGTGATGCTGATTGTATTGCTATCAGCTAATCTCTTATCACTTGTAAATGTTTATAGAAAATATTGGATCTTGTCCATTTATCTCTTATCACTTGTAATGCTGACTGTAGAAGCCATTGACACCATCAATGATAAGCCAATGTTGCATCTATTACTATTTATGTCTTTATCTCATATTGTAGTTCTTTTTTATTATGTTTCTTGGCAAAAATAAGCATGAGTTTACTTATAGACCTATCTTTCAAGGTTTTTTGTTTCTGACTTGAGATTGCTAGATGACTTAGTATGTATTTTTGTGTAACTTTTCTTCACACATGAGTAATGCATCCTGTGCGCATAAATTAATTTCTCATTTTATAATCCTTTGATAGGTTGTTTTTTCATCATTTTTTGCTATTAATTTCTTATTGTCTTTCATAAATAATAGTTTTAAATTTTATTTATTATTTAATATATTGTATTTATCATTTGTTAATAATTGTTTATTGTAGCTTCAAGTGACTCAAACTCACCATCAACACAAACGCCCTCTACACAAGATTTGGATTGAGAGCTATAAGATGAACTTGTACCAGTGATTTCCTATATCTAGTATATTTTGTTTCAAAAATTCAAATGTGACCATCGTACTTTATTTGAGCTTCTAGATTTAGACAATGTGGATTATATTAGTTTTATTACATTTGGAATAGTAGAATCGACTGGATTATGATTACTTACTTTATTCAAGGTATTACTTTTTGAGATTCATTGCAAATCTTAGATCAATTATTTACTTTACAATACTAGTTAAATTGGATTTTGCATGAGCAATATTATTTATATTTGATTATTTAATAAAAATATAAACATTATTTAAATTTAAAGAAATTTGTCAATATTATTGTAACATTAAATATTTTATGACGTATTATTGTCATATGTAACAATAACTTATGTCACCTATATTATGACAATTTATATTTCGTCACCTAAAATTAATTTTTTAACCATCTTTAGTGACATTTAAAAATTTTTATGACGTTAGTTATATTGTCACAAATTGATGTTTCGTCACCTTAAAATATGTCACCTATTGTTTGACGATTTAACATTTCGTCACGTAAAATTAAAATTATCACTATCTTTAGTGACATTTGAGAGATTTTTTGACGTTACCTTATTATCATAGGTGACGATAATATATGTCACCTAAAGTGTGACGTCACTAATACTTATAATTTTATCACATATTCTGTGACGTTATCGGTATTTAGTGACGAATATTTGTATTAATTTATGACTTATTCGGACGTCACAAAAAAGTAATCAGACCGTGACGTTGTTTATTATCGTCACGTTAGATTCGTAAATAGGTGACGAAATAATAATATCGTCACATTTGACCTTTAGCGACGTGGCAAAGGTGACGAACGTCGTGACAACATAATTTTCGTCATAAAAAAAATATTTGTGACGAAAAATTAATATTTTGTGACATTAGTTTATGTGTCACAAATTACTAAATTTGTTGTAGTGAGATTTGACCATTGGAGCTTGCTAAGCTAGAAGTGTATCGATACTTCCTTTAGTGTATTGATACTCTTGAGTGAGATCTTGCATAAGCAAAAATAGTTGTATCGATACTTCTTTTGACTATATCGGTAATTGAACAAAGTAGAAACTTCTGTTTCAAAGTTACGATAGTGTATTGATACTCGTCAATATTTAAAATCATGATGTATTGACACATATTCAACTGGTATTGATACGCTTAAGTATAGCTCATGCATAATTAACCTAGAAAGTAGGATTATCTCTTATTCAAATATGCAAATGTAAATGTTATATTAAAAACATGCATATATTATATTTCTCATACTAAGCATGATCACATATCATTTAAACAATCAATTGTATCATGCTTATAATTAGAACTATATTTCACTTAAGTTGTTTGAAATCGTACCAAAATCCTAGTATTTCAAAGTCAACGCACTCTAACCTTCTTGCGAGTGTCCTCATTTGTCGTTCTATCCTCTCATACATCCCCACATCCAATGCAATATTCGCATTTCTGCTTCACTCATTGTGAGACCCGGTATATGTATAGTTGTAATGTGTAATGAATGTGAATGGACTTGTAATGTAAAGTATGATTGATCTAAGTCCATGGATTCAATGTACGTATGTGTAATATGAATTGTAACGTACATACAAGTTTCATTGAGTATGAATATGAAGAAATGAGTTCTTGTAAGTGATGAATGTGATTGGAACTCAAAATGAGTAGTGTGGTAAAATGGAATGAAGTTAAGCTCTCATTTAGTTTGGAATGTGATACTTTTGGATATACAATGAATGCACACAAGTTTCAATGTGCATAAGGTATGAATGGATGCCATTTTCAAGTTATAAAGGTGGATGGATGAGAAAATGGCCATGACAGCAGATTAAGGATGTGTTGGTGTGAGTTGCAGCAAGAAAACTGCAGAAAATCTGAAAAGTATGAAGGCCAGATCGATCTCATAGGATGAGAGATAGATTTGGAAGAGCCAGAATGCTCTTAATTCGGCAATGGAATAGAGCAGATCGATCTCCAATGGGGTCAGATCGATCTGCTAAGCATTCTGTAATGAAAAGATCGATCCTCAAGCACCCAGATCGATCTCCTTAGCTCTCTGTTTGGGAGCAGATCGATCTCATGCTTCGACAGATCGATCTCATGCTTAAAATTTCATGAAAATAAGAGATTTAAGGGGACCAGATCGATCTCCTCTTGGACCAGATCGATCTCCTCAAGCTATTTCTATATAAGGAGGGTTGAAAATCTGAAAATTTCGAAAAAAACACCAATCTTCCATTTCTAACCCAAAAACCTAACTTTCTCTCTCTAAAATCAGCTATTTTCAGCAAGAATTGTGGGGAGACAATTAGACATTAAGTTGTTCATCTTGAGGAAGAGAACAACATAGTTGGAACCCAAAATCCCATTGTGGGTATTGAAGGAGATAAGGGCATTGACATTTGGAGCAAGAAGAAAAATCATATTTGGTAAGATTCTAACACTCCAATCCAAGAACATTGTCTATTTAATTGATTTTGGAGTTGTTTGGCATAAGTATGTATGGATGGAAACACCTAGGTTGTGTTAGAAACTAATGTAACTTAGAAAATGGAATGCCTCTAGTGTGAGAAAGTATGATTTGGGGAGTTGGTGGTTTATGGGTTATGATAAGTTGTTGAGTAATGTGAGTGATTTGGAATGGTTATGTGGAGTTATAATGTGGGTTTAAGTGAAATTATGAAAATGAGTATGTAAATGCTTGACAAATGCCATAGTGAGGAAATCAATGAAATATGAACACTATGAGCTTGATATCGAATCGATTTGGAATGAGTTAATAGGCCTAAAAGAATCCATAGACTCGAGTTTTGGGTAAAGTAATGAAACGAGGCCTCATAAGCGTTAATAGAAAACTATAGGTCGAATTGACTATAGTGAACGCACGATGTCATATTATATGGATCGAATATAATGCGGGATACGATTTTATGCAATCTCGAAGAGTTAGTTGAAGACGAATCGAACCGTACGAGTAAGCAGCTTAAGGAAGTGGAATCACGCATCGCGATTCCAGGTAAGGGAGTTCTGTAAGTATATAGAGGTAGCTGCTCGTATTTTGTGGGTGTATAGGGATTTGGAAATGTGCATGAGTTTATAGAAATGTGTTTGAAGATGTATGGGAATTACTATGGGTATTTGGATGAGATTTGCTTGTTTGAAATGGTTATTGAAAAGGGATAGTAAAGCTAATAATTGCATAAATCACGTGTTTTGAATGCTTTTACAAAACACAATACTTTGATTTTGAGCAAATAAAAGGATAGGCTGGCTAGTACTTGAATGATGTTGTGAAATAGCCCATGTGAGGCGCTAAGCATGTTTTGAGATGTTTTGAATGCATGTGAGCCGCCTATCGTGTGTATGTGATTTAATTCGCGCTAGAGCCTCACTCGCGCTGGATTTCGATATTTTCACTTTTGTGAAACGTGCTAGAGCTTAGCTTGCACTTTGTTTTGGAATTATGATGATATTTTATAAATCGTACTGGAGCTTACGCTCGTACGTGGATTTGAGTGGTTTTTCTTATGCATATAACCGTACTGGAGCTATGCTCGTACGTGGTTTCTTCATATTTTTATGCATAAATGCCGTACTAGAGCGTTGCTCGTACGAAGTGATTGGTTTTGATGCATGAATTCACGCTAGAGCGTAGCTCGCGCTGGTTTTCACACTGTGGTATGTATGAGGCCGTGGTGAGAGATACGGATTGGTGTTCAGGGAACCCAACAGGCCTGACAGACCTCTTGAGTGGGGTGAGGGTGAGGGGTTAGGACCTAACATAATCCATTCAGGGAACCCAACAGGCCTAACAGACCTCTTGAGTGGGGTGAGGGTGAGGGGCTAGGACCTGAATCAGGGAACCCAACAGGGGCGAGCAAGGCCATGAGGGGCTAGGAAGGTTACACTTGGTATGGGGTAGATAAGACCAATGGTAGGAACCCCCAACCATGTTATGGGTCCACGGAGTACGATGTACCGTGTATATCACATGGAGTACGATGTACCGCGTGGTGGTTACTTGATTTGAGAAAGTTTGGCGGAGAACTAACCCACCTTCGTGCCAGCATGATACCCCGCACATCGGGATCCGTGTGGTCTGGGATGATATATGACAATTGGCCAACGTAGTCACTTGAGATATAGTAACCTGTCTCCTTGCTTGATTTACTTACTACCACATGATTTTAAATCTCTAAGTGTGATTTGTGATTGTTTAAGGTAGACCCGAAGGAGGGGTCGAGCCTCGTGGAATTGATTTTTGAAATGAAAATGAGGTTGTGATTGTGAATTGATGTGATGAGATTGTATGTGTTTGAGAAAGGGTTTTATGACGTGGGTTTAAAAAGGAGATTTCTTAATGATTGCCCTTTTATGAATTTAAATGAGATTGAGCATGAGATGATTTATACATGATATTTTTACCATGTTTTATATGCCAATTTTACATGATATATATATATATATATATGTATACTCATATGGCATAGTTTACTTCCTTATGCTCTTACTACAAACGATTTATGCATAACACTATCAGCATGTAGATAGAGTAGTTATCTGCCATGCTTGCATTATTGCCTTACTGAGCATGTGGTTGCTCATCCCTCTCTATTTTCCCCCTACAGAGCGTCTATAGTAGCCCAGTGAGGACTGAGGCGTGGTATTTTGGACTCCGCTGCATCTCCATCGCTTAGAGGTATATACACAGTGATTCTTTTTGTATCTAAACAATGTAAAAGCACAGTATTCTTTTGAGTTGTAATTATGGGGGATGTAGATGTCAGTAAAACATGTTCTCGTATAAGTACATGATTAAATGCAAATGTATGACATCGTTTTAGTTAACTGAGAATGAATGAGAAGTGATTTTTATTATTGACTCACAGCCCAACAGTGTGTGGTGAGTTAGTTCATGACCGGGTAAGGTAACAGTAAAACGCGAAAAATTTTCAGTGATTTTCGGTTAAAGAGAATGGAATTGGGTCGTGACACTCATCTTCTATGTATGCAGTCTTTTAGTCACCTAACTTTCACCACTATAGAGCAATATTGGTCTAATAACTATCCTATAAAACTTATCTTTCACCCATATAAAAATTCATTTATCATGCAACAAACCTATAGCTTCTCCACTTGATCGCCATCAATATCTGCATCTATCTATACAATCGACCTCAAATATATGAAATTATCTCATTTAAGGATTGTTGTCCTATCTAATATCACTATGTTTCGATCTTCCTCTGTATTTGAACTGAATTTATATTCTGTATATTCAATCTTTACTCTACTATATTGAACTCTCTTGATTTTAGTGTTTGTCTCTACAGTTCTAATTTCGCATTAACTTTCGTTCTAATCTCAGCATTCAAGATAATATCATTTGCAAATATCATACACTAAAGCTCATAATTATCTTAGATAGATTTTGTCAACTCGTCTATTACTATAGTGAGCAAAAATGAACTAAATGTCAGCCTTGATGTAGTTCAATTATGACAAGAAATTCGTCTGTTTACCCTCCACATGTCCTCACATGCGTCCATGCATCTCTATACATTTTTTTAATTATTTTAATATATTTTACGGGAACTTATTTTTTCATTAAGGATCACCATAACACTTCGTTAAACGTTTTATCGTATGCTTTACCCAAGTTCATAAAGATTATATGAAGATCTTTACCATATAATTGAGAATGCTTCACAAGTTGTCTACGCAACTCTATTGCCCCCATAGTTAATTAGTCTGACATAAAACCAAATTGATTTTATTTTTTAATAAATATAATTCAAATATTTTTAACTAAAAATATATTATTATATTTTTATAGTTAAAAGTTAATTTTTTTTAAAGAAAGTTTTTCCATAAAATATTGATTTTAAATTTTTTTTCAAAAAATTGATTACGTTAAAAAATATTTCGTTGTACTTTTTACTATTTTTTTCATCTTTTTTTCCTTTTTTATTTCTTTTTATGACTTAAATTTAAAATAATTTTTATCATTTCAAGTTAAATATATTATTTTAGAAAAATGAAATTATCAAATAAGATGATTGTATTAAAAAATATATCTTGATTTTTCAAAAAAATCTTATTTTTATTTTTATCTTTCCTTTTCCTTTCTTATTGTTGACAATAGAGGAAAAAAAAGAAAAAATCTAAAAATAAAAGAAAAAATAAAAATTAAATATAAGAAAAAAATACTAGCTAAATTTAAAGTTCAAATTTTATAAGATAAAAATATAATTTTCATAATAATTTTTAGATTTAAGAGTTAATTTGAAAAAAAAAAAAAAAAGGGATTTTAAGCATCGTTTATTTAAGAAATTTGAAAACATTACTTTTTTGAAATTATTATTTTATTTAAACTATTTTGTATTCAAAAAATAATAATAAAAGGGAAAGAGAAAGAGAGTAGTAAATAAAAATAGTGGTAAAAAAAAGAAATAAGAAAAAAATAGTGAAAATAAAAAGAAAAAAAGAATAATAATTTAGAATAATCAATTAATTGATGACCTTGTCACCTAATCACTGGCGATTAAATAATCTTTACTTTTTGGAGAAGATTAAATTATCATATATTAAGAGGATGACTCAATCTTTCATTTTACGTTTACAAAAACTTAGGATAGGATAATAATAATCATATCTTATCATTCATCTTGCCCATATCGTGTCGAACCATGTTGTACTATAGGTCGTTTAACTCGTTTTCCATAGGCCTATGGTAGTAGTACGACATGTTTGAACCTATTTATAAATACATCTAAAAGAAACAAAATACATTTTATTATTTTTGTGAAGGCTTAATATCCAAATATACCGTCAACGTTTACCAAACAATGGAATTAAGCTTTCGACATTTAATTGCTTAGAAATAAATCCATTACATTTTATTTTAAGCAATTAAAACCTTAAAGTTTCAGAATAATAAAATTAAGTATATTTTTGTTAAATCTTTCTAGTGCTGTTATCCTTGCACAAGTAGCAGCTTACAAGGATGCTGACATTGTTTTCACGTGGCCAGATGACGTGAATTTTTTGTCACATGTAATATTAGCTGACATAGATATATAATTTTTTTTCCAAATTAATTTTTTTCAAAATTACCTTTTTCAGGGTTATTTTCAGGAGTAAAACGGTAATTTTGAAAAAATAATTTTGAAAAAAATTTATATATATCCACATCAACTAACCACATGGCAAGCCGTGTCAACATCCTTATCAGTTGCCACTTGTGTAAGGATAACCGCAGCTAGAGAGATTTAATGAAAATATACTTAATTCTTTTATTCTAAAACGCTTAGGTTTTAATTACTTAAAATAAAATGTAATGGACTTATTTTCATGCAATTAAATGTCGATGGCTTAATTTCATTTTTTGGTAAACGTTGAGGGTATATTTGGGTATTATGTTAGAAATATTCTACTGTGTACTAATATTAATTGAAAATTTTATGTTTTAATAAAAATAGGCTGATAGTTTAGTCCTGGTATGAAACATGCAAGTAAGCCCAATTCAAGTTGTTGTGATCATATTAGTTATGGGTTTGCATATTCTTTTCGGTCAGTGTGATAAGGTGGTCGTGTATGCCTTAAAACTCTATAAGCCCTTGATGGGGGGCCATTAGGGTTTTAGAATAGGGTTATTATAAATATATGACTAAGTCTCATCTTCGCTTTTGTTTGTTCGGTACCTATCCCTTGAGAGCCACCTGTGGAGAAGTAGAAGAGGAAGACTTGTCAATCATGTCATCAACTCAAGTTTCAACCATGTTCGTTGAAAAAGGTACGCTTGTCGATTTTATTATGAATATTAGTGGTCTAATTTTCACATAAGATACTTAAAATAAATCCTACATTTGGCATCAAAGCTTGGTTTATGTGAATTTAGGACCCCAAAATCTAGGTAAATTTATTCTGTAAATTAGTTGATTTATAATAAAAATAATTAAAAGCTTGACCCGATTATAAAACCTGATTATGAAAGAATTAGAATGAGTTGATGTGTTCTAGTTATGTCAATCTCGGTTGTAATTGATCAATTTTAAAAGAAAATAAAACAGGTTAACAACGAGTCTTGTATCATAAACTTTTAATGATATTGTTTGATGTTTTTCTTTAAGGTTTCATTATGTTTTTGACATGGGCTTCGTAGGAAATAACTTTAATAAATTTAGGTAATCTTAATTTTTTGAAAACACATGAAAAATCATATAAAAAAGGCTGGAATATCTTACAGACCCGTTCGGGTCAGATAACACAGAAGACCCGGCAAAAGGAAGAAGATGCACAGTGCGTATGCATCGCAAGGCCTACGAGCTGCAGCTGGCGTGTGCAGTGCGTGCGACCAATCTAGATGGAGTTTTCGGCCATCGTTGTTTTCTGTTATGCTTATAATTTTATTTTATAATTTTCTATGATGTTTTTGTAATTTTCTAATACTGTTAAATATTTATTATTTATGTTATTATTTATTTAATGAATCATTAAATGTTGTACATAATTTTTCTGTGATTTTATTGTATAATAAAATATAAGAGATTGTTCTGAACCTCTAGGAAGTATGTACTCTCCCTAGATAGATGGTTAGATTTTGTACTCTCAGCCTATATTAGTCCATAAAATAAAATAAAATAAAATAAATAATAATAATGACAATAAAATTTTTGTTGAGACTTAGAGCCCTCAATTATAATGCAACACATTGTTTCGGATCTAATGAAATACATCTGGATCTAGTATTTCATTTTTGGAATAATTTATTGCATACATTCAACTAAGTATGCAAGGACTGATTTAGGCAATTACAATATTCTCGGATTGATTAAATTTTTTTATTAATTGATATAAGTGTTTAGCTGCCAAAGTGGCTCATTTGTTGATATTAATGAAATTATTTACTTGATAATAAGGATACGAGATTGTTATGAATTATTTTATACAATTGACTGCCTAAAAGGGGTAATTGTATAGAGTAATTTCGGATACACATAAATCATTAAGATGATTTATATATCGATTTTGAAAGTTTATCTGCCCAAAGGGGATAGGCTTTTAAAACTTGGATATTCTTGTATTAGCTTTATGGGAAAAGTACCAATTAGTATGTTACATTCTCTGCCCAAATGAGAGTTTGTAGTGATACACTTGGACTTTTCAATTATTGTTGGGATATAATGAATTATGTTGTTTGTTTATCCCATAATTGCCCATTAATGTATGATTGTTGCATTTTGTTTTGACCAGTAACTGTCACCGTAGATAAATTTCTAACTAATACCGATGTTCTAAATGGATCCAATTTTAAGAAAAGGGATGAGAGCTTGCATTATGCCTTGGTGATGGCTGAGATTGACATAACACTACTTGTTGATAAGTCTGTTGCTCTGTCCGACGAAAGCACCGCAGAGCAAAAGAAATTCTATGAAAAGTGGGATAGAGTGTCACGACCCTTAACTTACCAAAAATACGTACAAATTTTTCGCATTTTCATGCGTCAATCTTTAATCATCCTTCCTCGATCGTGAACAACCACACTCATAACAGTTGGGCTGTGTGTTGACGTCTAACTCACTCCATCATACCAATTCAATTTGAACATTATTTATGAGTAAACACTTGTATAAATATATATATCAGAGTTGTTACATGTGTTTACATTGTTTTACATCCCCAGTAGTTACATACAAAATGCTACTGTGCTATGTCTAGTTTAGATACAAAATAATCCAAGTGTGTATACCTTTAGCGATGGGATGCAGCGGATTACCAAAAAGGGAATGCCTCCAGTCACGCTTACTCTGTACTCAAATCTCTGTAGAGAGGGGGAAAATAAGGGGGGTGAGCAAACCACACGCTCAGTAAGGCAATCATGCGAACAGGTAGATACTGCACTATCTACGTGATCGTGATGCCATGCTCAAAAGCATTTCATTCATTATTTACCTCAAAACATGAGTGTATGATTGTGTTAATGGTATGTAAAGCATTCATGCTATTAAAATCAAGTGCACATTTCAACTCAAAGCATGGTATAAATCATCATGCATAATTCACAATAAAAGCATGGCATTACCCATCATGCATTTTCACAATAAAGCATGGCATTAAACATCATGCATCCGTGCACTTTAAAAACCATTAACAAATCAATTTCAACATTGGTCAAGTCTCGGCCCATCCCTCGGGCTTTCCTGACCCACAAGTCATTTCAAACATGGATTTATTCTCAAATAGCAGTAGACATGTGAGAGAGGCAGTTCAACAATAGGTAATAACCTCAAGGCCTATGTACATAACCTGTGATACCGGCTACACGGATCAGGTGTGCTGGATATCACCACCATCTGCTTCCACACGGGAGGTGGGTCAAATCCTACCCGCCGGTCCATAGCAGATCACGTCCGAAGACGACCATCACAACTCAACACGGTACAATGTACTCCATGCTACATGCACGGTACAACGTACTCTGTGGACCCAAATCAACACATCATATCACGCCACATCTCAAACGCACGTGTTAGCCTATTTAATCGGTACGACCTCTTGTCTACCCGAAGCTCCTAACATGGCTAATTAATCATGTCAAAATAATACACGTGTGAGCCTATTTAATCGATGTGACACCCAGTCTACTCGAAGCTCCAAACACGGCAACATGCAAGGTGGGCATCCAGTGCGAGACAAACTCGAAGCACAATGCCAAAACAATTATGAAATCCATGTGAAAACTAGTGCCTCTTGCACTCATGTGTATAAAACACGTCAAATCTCGTGCGAGTCATACTCTTGCACGCTTTCATATTCACGAAATCATGTAGGTGGCTCAAAACTTTGCAAAGTATGGTTAACAAAACCAAAACATACTCATTTCTTTTGCAAATCATTTCAATGTCAGCCAACCTACCAATCATTTGCTAAAAAGTAATAAAACATGATTTTCAAAGCACTATGCTTTTGTTTTCATGCACATTTTATCAAACTCCCAACTTTTGCCCTTCAATCACCCAACATCATTTCCTAATCTCATGCATTCTAGCAAAACATTTAAGCGCCCAAATTGCGCACAAATATCTCTAAGAGTCCACACAATTCCCTTACCTCGATTTACTTGGTGTGACTCCTTTCCTTTTAGCTTCTCACGCTCTTGGCTCGACTTGCCTCGGCGTATCCTCGAAAGCTGCGATTCATTCATTAAATCAGTTGAGTTAATGTATTTAACCCATGATTGACCTCACTAGTCCATATTATTCACTTATGCATTTTACGAATGCCTTACTCTACATTTTACCTCTTTTAGGTAAACCTCTTAATTTATCCACTAACCACAACTTAAAATCATACCTCAACACTATTAATAACTTCTACATATCTCCTTCATCATTAATCTCTATACAATTCCACCTTCTCACTCTAGACCATTTTCTAGGTCATAACCATTCTAATGTATTTAGATAGTTTCTAACCATCCATACTCATACCAAACAACTCCAAAATCAATTATATAAACAATGTACCATGATTGGAGTGTTAGAATCTTACCCAATTTGATTTCTCTTCTTGCTCCAAATGGTAATGCCCTTAACTCCTTCAATACCAACAATGAGAAAATGCTTTCCAACTATGTTGTTCTTCTCTTTGATAGGAACAACTTTGCCTCTAATGGTCTCTCTTCAAACCTCACTGAAAATGGCTGATTTTAGAGAGAGAAGGTTAGGTTTTTGGGTTGAAAGTGGAAGGTTGGTGTTTTCCCGAAATTTTCTGATTTCCAGCACTCCTTATATAGAAATAGCTTGAGGAGATCGATCTGGTCCCCTTAAATCCCTCTTTTTTCACGGCATTTTAAGCATGAGATCGATCTGTCGAAGCATGCGATCGATCTGTTGAAGCATGAGATCGATCTGTCGAAGCATGAGATCGATCTGCTCCCAAACAGAGAGCTAAGGAGATCGATCTGGGTGCTTGGGGATCGATCTTTTCACTACAGAATGCTTAGGAGATCGATCTGGCTCCATTGGAGATCGATCTGTTCTATTCCTTTGCCCAAATAAGAGCATTCTGGCTCTTCCAGATCGATCTCTCATCCCATGAGATCGATCTGCCCTTTATAAATTACAGATTTTCTGCAGTTCTTCTGCAATAACACTTACCAACTTCATACATTTTGTTGCCATGATCATTTTCTCATCCAATCATCTTTGAGACTTGAAAATGGCATCCATCCTCACTTCATACACATTAAAACTTGTGTAGAATCTTTGTATGACCAATGGTACTTAGTATAAACAAAAATGGAAGTGCACATCTTATGCAACTCTACTTCCATTTTACCAAACTACTCATAATCCATTCTACACACATTCTCCACATGTTTAAGTCCATTTCTTCACATTCATACTTAATGTAACTTGTACGTATAATTACCACTCTTATTACAAGTGTGTACATTACTTATGGACTTACATCACATATACTTCACTCATGAATTCATAGTACAACTCTATTTACATTTTTATGTACATATATACCCTTTTACATATACGGGGTTTCACATAGAGTGAATTGCATGTGTCTATACACCATTAAGATGATTGTTTCTAAGCACCTGTTAAGTGGTTTGGATACAATTGAAAATGCCAAGAAGCTTTATAATGCTATAGAAGAGAGATACAAAATATCAAGCAAATATGAGGTTGGAAACCTTATGAATAAGCTGATGAGTATCAAGTATGACAGTTTTGTTAGGGTTAGAAATTTTATCATGAAGATGGTCCACATTCAATCCAGACTTAAATCCCATGACATAATCCTCCCTAACAAATTCATGGTCCACCATATCCTGAATACCTTGTCTACTGAGTTTACCGAAATCAAAACAACCTACAATACTGTGAATGACCTTTGGAACATTAATAATCTGATTTTTAAATGTGTTTCTGAGGAAGAAAAACTCAAGAAAGAAAAGAGTGAGAGTGCCATGTTAACCATCCATTCCAAACCACACTTTGCCAAAACTCCTAAGAGACCTAAGACTTTCAAGTCCAATGCTTCTAATAGAGTCCAGTATCATAAACGGCATGGTAGTAATCAGACCAAGAAGGTAGGAGGTCCCAATGTTGTCATTAAGAAAGATATTAAGTGTTTCTATTGCAAGAAGAGTTACATAAAACGTGATTGTAATAAGCTCAAATCTAAACTAGAGAAACAAAATAATCAAGAAGGGGTTCATAAAGAAACGGAAACCAAGTAAAAAAGAGTCAAAGATTAGAGCAGGAAACAATGCTGAAGTAGAAATTAAATTTGTAGGAATAGTTAGTTTAAACTAGAGTCAGGTTTTCAGCTTGTTTTAAAAAACGTTTTCTATGTATCGTCGTTTAGATGAAACTTAATTTCTGTTTCTGTTTTCGACAAATTAGGTTATTACTTTGGCATTGAGATTCACAGGGATAGATCTCAAAATTAGTTAGGACTTTCTCAAAGAGCTTACATTGATCGCGTGCTCAAAAGATTTAATATGCAGGATTGTAAAGCTGGAAACACGTCTGTGGTGAGAGATGACAGAATTAATCACAGTCAGTGTCCAAAGAATTATATTGAGAGAGAATCCATGACGAAGATACATTATTCTAGTGCGATTGGGAGTCTCATGTATGCACAGGTTTGCATTAGAACCAGACATAGCTTTTGTAGTTGGTGTTCGTGGTAGATATCTATCTAATCCCGGTATGGATCATTGGGTTGCTACTAAGAAGGTCATGCGATATTTGTAGAAAACGAAGAATCATATGTTGGTGTATAGAAAAGTTGATAATCTTGAGATACTTAGGTATATAGATTCTGATATTGCTGGATGCCAAGATGACTTAAGGTCCACTTCTGGGTATGTCTTTATATTGGCTGGTAGAGATTTGTCCTGGAAAAGTGTCAAACCGACACTTTTGGCATCTTCTACTATGCAGGCTAAATTTGTTTCATATTATGGGGCTGCTATGCATGCTATTTGGCTTAAGAACTTCATCTTAGGACTCAAAATTGTTGACTCCATCTCCAAACCACTTAAGATCTACTGTGACAATAGATTTGTTGTCTTGTTCACTAAAAATAATAAAAGTACTAATGGATCCAAGCATATGGAGATTAAATATCTTAACGTTAGAGATTTAGTAAAAAATGGTGACATTCTTGTTGAGCATATTGACACAGATAGCATGATTGCTGATCTTTTGACTAAGGGGTTAAGACCTACTGTGTTTAGTAAGCATGTTGAGAACATAAGTGTTTTAGAGTCTTTTGATGTACTAGTTTAGTGGGAGTATGTGATCAACGTTTGGACACTTATATTTGCTTTCATGTTTAGAACACTTACATGATATTCTGCTTGATATATTAATTAAGTATTATTACTGTTTTATATCACGTATTGTTTTGATGAATTTTTGTACATGTACATTTGAAGATTTTGCATAGTTAATCCTTATATTGAAATGTATGTCTCGATAAATGATACCGTTATGAAACGTCGAGGATGATGAGACATACGGAATCTGGATGTCATGAAGTTTTGAGCGGATCCAGTTACTATGAAAATTTCTTGTTGTCAACTTGCCATTATTTTTTTTTTGGGCAAGATTGGAGAAATCTTTGAGGACTGACAAGAAAAATAGCACAAATTATGTGATCACCATGGATGTTATTTTCTCGCTACACAGTCACACTGGGTCCATTGTTGATATGATCACTGATATCTGTAACCATGGATTGGTCTTGTATTAATAAAGGGCGCAATCATTGTCATGATTCGATATTAGTTGGTCATATTGAACGAGATCTTTAGGATGTTATTTCAAGGACTAAATGGTTTTTTAAAATCGTGACCACGTCAAAATAAAGTTAATCAGCATAGAGTCTTATTTTCAAAATCAAATTTTTCTTAAATTAAATAACCCCAATTAATATTGTGCAAGTGGGAGAATGTTAGAAATATTCTACTGTGGACTAATATTAATTGACAATTTTATGTTTTAATAAAAATAGGTTGATAGTTTAGTCTTGGTATGAAACATGTAAGAAAACCCAATTCAAGTTCTATGATCATATTAGTTATGGGCTTTGTACATTCTTTTGAGTTAGTGTGATAAAGTGGTTGTGTATGCCTTAAAACTCTATAAGCCTTTAATTGAACCGGGGGGGGGGGCTTAGGGTTTTAGAAAAATGTTATTATAAATATATGGTTAAGTCCCCTATTCGTTTCTGTTCGTTAGGTATCTACCCATTGAGAGCCACTTGTAGAGAAGTAAAAGATGAAGAATTGACAATCATGTCGTCAACTCAAGCTTCAACCATGTTCGCTGAAAAAGGTACGCTTGTCGATTTTATTATGAATATTGGTGGCTTAATTTTCACATAAGATCCTTAAAATAAATCGTACATATTAAACCTTTTTGTGAAATTTTAGGATTGAAAATGGTAAAAAGAAATCAAGTAAACTGAATTTCCTTTTTTGTGTACAAATAAGCAGTTTCCTGCTTAAATCAAACAAGCTCTAAGCTTCCCTACACCATTAATGTTCAACTGTAACAAACATTCTAATCTTATTGGAGGATTCAGAATTGTCTTAGTTCGGCTTGACTATGAAGTGTCCTATGGGCCATAAAAATGTCCAATAATTAGCTTCTCTCTACACATGATGCTGAGTATGCTTAGTACAAATCCAATCTTTCTTTAACCGTTGTTGGCAATCTATCAACAATTGGAATAAGTAGTTGTGCTTCTCTACAGGCTTCAAAACCTTTTCCATAACTATCAAAGAATTAGACTCCACCACTACCTTACAAAATCCCAATTCCCAAGCCAATTTCAAGCCAGAACATATAGCCATAACCTCTGCTTTACGACCTAGTCCAGTTAAATAAATTTATTTTGATAATGGAGTTACACAATCAAGGGCTAAAAGTCAAGTATATATTTGAAATCTAGATGTTCTGATTAAAGCATAACTATGTATTTGATGAAGGGAGATATTTACGATAGTATCTCTCTTCTCTCTTATTTTCAATGTGGAAACAAATCTCTTATATATTATTTACTGTAGAAAATAATGACTAGGATAAGATACTTTTGTATTTACCAAGAGTGTTTAGTAGTTTGATTTCACAAATCTAATGTGATGATTTCAATGAAGGTTTAATTGTATTCTAAAACTATTCGACAAACTCCTGTTGCACGTCATAATTAGTGGCGATAAAATAAGCCTAATGAAAATAGCATTTGCAAGATGTCTTGAAATCATATCTTCATTTGTTTGTGTTTCATCAAAGTTCAATGAGAAATTTAAATATCAAGATGTTGAAAGTAGTAGAATGTCTTGAAATCATTTCTGCATTCAACATAAAGTTCAAATATTAAGATGTCAAAAGCAATTAAATAAGAACAAATTCAACTCAATCCACTGTCAAAGAAGCTTAACCAATCAAAGGTAAAAACTTCAATAACATTTACCCTTTCTTCATGTTAGCTGCAGCCCGCCTCAAGCAAAGCCATCCGCTATCCACCTGTTATATGTTCCTTATTAATCAAAACGTTTATGGTGTTTCAGAATCGTTACAAGGACAAGCTCTCGCTATGAACTTGTGCTAATTTGAATGATCAAGGACTGTGCAATGGATGCCTAAAAGCCTGCTGTACTGACCACTTTTCTGCTACGTGTGTGCTTGAAGTGTGATCGAGAAAAGTACTAATATTTTATATTTTAATCATGGTAGACATCATGCAAAACATAATCTTATGGGATCCCTAAGTGGTGTCTGAATTAATTTTTTTGATGGAAAAATATAAATTGCTCAGAAATACTAAGAACATATATCTCTCACCACATTAATTCTACCTGGACCGGTAAAAAGGATTCCTAGCTCATATAGAATTGAACAATAAGTAAACCGGTAAAAAGGATTCCTAGCTCATATAGAATTGAGCAAGAACTAAAAAAGAACAAGAAAGTAGGAGAAGAAGATCAGAACAAGTCGTAATGGCACACTTATTTATGTGGCTTCAGGATAATCCATAGAGAGAAAGAAAAACAAAGAAGTGCTTGATAATTAGCTCACCGGAGGGCTAGCTCGTGGCTAGTTCAATCTGCATCTCTGAAGGATAGCATTCCTAAGCACCTCCTCGCTTATAAATCCAGTAGGAACTCTAACAACAACATCTTGAAGCATAAGCTCGTTCACGTTTGATATGCTCGCATGGTGAACATGAAGCTCTAGGTCTCTAAGAGCATCCATCAACCTTGCAGCTGGGTAATTGACATCGGGACATTGAACCCGGATCATGGCTTCGGATCCTACAATCTTGACATCAACTTCCATTATTTTTGGCCCATAGTTGGAGGCCGGCCTTGTATTGTCAAATGTAGACGTGCTTTGATTTTCGAAAACATTGATCGCATTCAACTTGGATTTTTGCGATTGTTCTTGGAGTTTAATCTTCAGTTCATCAATCTTAGATCTAAGTTCCTTGATGTAGGCTACTGCATCTGAAAGCAAAGATGCTTTGTCCATCTTGGACACGTTAGGAACCACAGATCGAAGTGCATAAAATCGATGATTCAGTCTTTCACGTCGCTGTCTCTCTGCTTCCACGTGGTTTACAGGGGATTCTTTTCCACTCCCCGGTTTTCTTCCTCTCTTCTTCAACCGGCCATTGAACTCCGTGTCTACAGAGGCAACATTACCGTCAGAATCAGCACCGGAGCCTGATGACGAGCGACCGAAACCGGTAATTTCTTTCTTGGCCTCTACTTGTTCCATCTCTTCAAGATTCCACTGCTTTTGGTCACCTGAAGCTATCCTGAAATCAAGAAAAGGAACACTTCGAGTTGAAATTTGGACCTGAGATTCATTGCCAAGCTGCTTTGAACCCAGACCGTTTATCTCAGAACCGAAAATTGATTTTGCAAGTTGCACCATGCCCCAGTCTTCCTTGATCATTTCTGAAGACCCCAATTCAACTACCCCAAAGGAAGTCGAAACACAAACTAATGTTTGAATTCCTCGCATACGAGCTTCTCTAACTCGCTCACATTCGTACAATTGGAGTTCCTTATCTCCACTCAACCAAATGTAGGAGCCCGAGCCGAATGCATTCCCAAGAATGCCATCTCCTACGGCAAAGGATCGGGTTATTGATACAGTGTAATACCACTCGTAGTCTGTGACATCGCCATCCACCATTCTGCCCATGTCCATCTCTTCATTGAAAAGAGCGTGCACCTCTTTGCCCGACCTTTTGCTCTCAAAATTGGGCGCGAATTTGGGTTGGAATAGCTTATTGCTGGATTTGCCTGTAAACTCCCTGGTGCCCCGAAAATAGCCATCAGCCCATGATAAAACAAGGTGATCTTGAGCATCCTTGGAAGCTTGCCAGAAAATGGAGTATACCCACCATTCAGGCCTGCTTTGGACAATGAATTGCAGGCGTTGTTGCAGCGTCGTTGAGGCGTCATGAATAAAGGTAATAAGAGAAGATGAAGAGGAGGAAGACATGATAGTCCTTGATCCAGGGCAATGTCTTTCTACTCTTTCTTAACTTTTGGTTAGAGAGTATCGGAGACTAAAAAAGTTCAATAGTTTTCAAAGCGAACAAAAGTAACCAAAAAAGGGTCTTGGCGTAAGAAATATATAGGCAGAGAAAAGAGGAAAAGAAGTGTGCGGGCTGTTCGGGGAAAACAAGGATATCCTGTCCATGGCATTAAAGGACCAGCCGTCAGAGTACTACTGTTTGTCACAATTTTTGGCACCATTATCACGTGGAAATCCAAATCCTATTCTGAGCTCAGTCCAAAAGATAAAGATCTGATTTGATTAATATCGACTATAATCGCCGTCAGGTTCAGGGTTCCACGGGGGTCTTTGTCTCTATCTCTCTCACCCCTCCGCAATCATCATTTCCATACATAGTTCACTACTTCTGGACGTTTTTGTGTTTTTTTTTTTTCAGTTTTTTTTTTTATCAATTTGCGCATATTTTAAAATTTTGTTCGGATCATTTTTAAAATGTATTTTTATATTGATTTCGTACATTAAAAAATAATTAATTTTTTAAATATTAATTTTAAAATTTAAACTTTAAATTGAACTAAAAAAATTTATTTATAAGTGGAACTAACTATGAAATTGTATTAACAAACAGAAGTTCGATCTTTTCCTCATGATTTTTATTTTTTATTTCCATAAACAGGAAGACTGTTTGAAAAATGAAAAGCGTTGGGGTTTTTCTTTGAAACCTAATTAAGATATTATCCAATCTTACCCACATTTTTTAATTATTTTATTTGACTAATCCCTAGTCCTGACAATTAACTAACCTACTGAAGGGAAAATTGACTCCGCCACAAGTAATTAAGGATTGGACTATAGTTTCTTAAGTTTTCTGTATCGAGGTGTTTTTTATTAAATAACAATAAAATTGTAAGAAAAATCACGTCAATCCTCCGGACTGAACAATATTTAATAATGGATGAAATTATTTTTTTTGGGTGAAATCTAACGATCTGTAATGATCCCTCTTAGAAAGCACAACCCATGCTCTTGACTCAAGTAATGGTGTTAAAAGAAATATCCATCTCACATTAAATAGTTAAAATTTAGATTATAACTTTACAAGCAAGAATCACGATTTTTCATTATTTTACACTTGTTTATAGATTGTGCTGATTAGGGTTCAGACTAAACTTGAAAAGTACACAATGTGACTTCATGTGAGTTAAAACTCGATTTGTCTTGAATTTCGAGTATGATATTTTGTTTAAGCCTGTACAAATAAGAGAATCCAAATCTGCTCATTTTTTTTTGTAAAAATAAAAATTAAAAAAAAACAAACCAAAAAAAAAAATCATCCTGATACTTTATTATAATGCATTTTATATAAGTAGTTACCAAAGATTAGTACAAACAAAAGGATTAGTTGAAAATCAAAAACAAAATAATTGGACCTTTTAAAGTAAGATCAAAGCCTAGCCAATTTTTTAATCAAACCTCATTTATTAATCCAAATTCATTTATCAAGTTTAATAGTTTTGTCCAAATCCACAAAAAATTAAATGAATCTTCAAGCTTTGATAGATTGCTGGGCTAATGAATAAGTCTACCTTAACCATTATTTCATTATCGACATTATTACTTTTTTATGTTTGAAATATATATATGTGTATAATATATGTTAATATATGGTCGTATTTGTTAAATCTTATAAACTAATAATATATATCTACATGATTTATTTTAAATACATAATCTTGGTAATTACACGTGAAAATGAAAACCCAAACTGATCGATGATCATGATGCAACATAAGAAATAAATCTAAAAAACCACGAAATTAATTTTACAAAAATATGATTACATCCAATCGGTTAACAAGTAGAAGTCACATGAAAATTTTGAAAACTTATGTTATGTTGAATCAGTGTTTGACTTGTATAGCAGATTATTTAATAAAATTTCACCAACATTTCTGTTTTGGGTGTCATTGCATCAAGCATCCCTTTGTCCTTGGAATTTAAATTTCGGAACGATAGACATTAATTGTTGCGAAACACTTGTCAATATAGGGCACAAACACAGGCGAGAAGCTGGGCCATTTGTGTTACTTTTCTCATTGTTTCCATTCTTTTCAATGCATTGATTTTTGGTGCTATAACTCAACTCTAGTCTCTAGCAAGTAGCACTACAAACCACAAACACAGGACGAGTAAATGGAAACGGGGTTTTAGCGTTTTGCGCTGTTGAAGAGGGAAAAAAAATCCCTTCTTCAATAATTATAGACAAAGTCGTGAAAAAGACTGTCAGAATCCTAAGACCGACACTAATATCCCATAGATATATAGTAGTCTTTTTAAATTAATACAACATTGAATATTAATTTAAGAGGATTTATTCATTTTTTACTAGAAAACAATAAAACTAAAAATAAAAAAAATTAAAGGGTCATTTGACATTGTTTTGTTTTTTATTTTCGTTTTCAGAATTTTTAAAAATAACAACAGAAAAAATGTTTGATAATCTGTTTTTGTTTTCAAAAAATAAAAATAAAAATAAAAATAATTTTTTTAAAATTTGTTGAAAGCAAAAACTTTTTTGTTTCCATACTTTCATTTCTAATACTGTTCATAGTTACATGAGGAGTGTTTATATATTAATACAATATTAATATATTTTCATTATAAAATATAAATAATCAGTTTTTAAAAATAAAAAAATCTAATTTCATATAAAATATTTTTAATTAAAAATAAAATAATATAAATAAATTTATTTATTTAATTTAAATTTGTATAATAATTTATTGAATATATTATATATTTTAAATAATATCATTTATTATAATTTTGATTATATGTTAATAATTAATATAATTGCTAAATAATATTTTCTAATACAATTAATTATTATTTTACTAAACAATATTATTTAATATTATATTTTTCAATTAAATGTAAAATATATCACTACTACTATTAAATAATTTAATATTATTAAATAAGTGAATATTTAACATTAAATAATATTATCTATATTAAATATATTATAATTTATAATTTATTAATTCAACTTATTATTTAATTTGTAAAATTTAAAATTTTATTGATCTCAATTATTATCTTATAAAAATTAAAAATTTTGTTAATATTATTTTTAAGTAATTATTTTATTTAATATTATATTTAATTATAATATTAATTGAAATTATATTAAATTTTAATATGATTAAATGAATATATTTAATATTGTATTAAATAATATAAAATGATATTATTTAATATTATGTACATAAATTTATTATATATACTTTTATATTCT
Organism: Firmiana major; assembly: GCA_033439115.1. Classification (NCBI taxonomy): domain Eukaryota; kingdom Viridiplantae; phylum Streptophyta; class Magnoliopsida; order Malvales; family Malvaceae; genus Firmiana; species Firmiana major. The sequence continues at coordinate 86,394,673 of CM065897.1, forward strand.
AATTTTTATTTATTTTTAAATTTTAATTTATAAATTGAATTATTATAATAAAATTAATTTAAATATTTATTTTCAATATGACCCCTAAATCAGTCTAAAAGTAAAAGCTTTCCCATCGATAGGAAATCTTTGTCTTACATAGCACATGAAACATGCCCCAGATTCGTTGAATACTTTTATTGTTTATTTTAAGCAGAGAGACATTTGTGGATTAATACTTTTGACAGTGATTTCTTTCGTACTCTCGTCCCAAAGCATTGTTTCAACCTTGATGAAGCACGCGCGTTCATGAATATATATACACAGATGGGGACCACCACCATATGCGCTTACGTTATCGCTTGCCGTCCCTTGAAATTTTAAGGATAAAATTTTCACCTTAAGAAGTAATCCCATTCATAGTTCAAAGTCAAACCTTGTTGTTTGACTAAGTAATAACAATAAATCAATAGCTTAGGTCCTTTATGGTTTCAAAGAATGCAAAAATGATGAACGCTTCCGTTAACCATATTTTTTAAAAAAAATTGTTTACAAATAAAAGAAATCACTTTTTTTTTAATCTGATCTCATCATTTGGTTAATTAAGGTTAGATTTGGATATAACTGAAGCGGCAGCATAATTAGCGCGGCACGACATTAAAATATAAAAGTTTTGAAAAGTAATATTATTTTAGACTTTTTATTATTTTATTAATGGTATATATTCTTAATAAATATTTTTTTAAAATTTTTTAAAATTAATTGTATTATCCGTCTAAATTCATTTTTAAGTGTTTGAGATATCTTTCTTAGCTTTTATCTTAAACTTGCAAGGAATCTATTAAAAAGTCCACTTAGAATAATGCAAAATAATTAAATAATATATCATTAGTCATTAAATAATTAAATAACAGATCATTAGCCATTAATCACTCTAACTAACTAGCTTAGCGAAGTTAGGTCGAGTGTTTGAGAAAAGAATTGGTAGTTTCTTTTTCTTATATTCGTTCTTTGACATGACAAGCATCTATAACAATATTCAAATTAATTGGAATTGAAATAAAAAAAATTGTCCAAAGGGGAACAACTTCGCGCAAAATAATTGTACTCTTTGTCCTTTATTTAACATAGTCAACCAATTATTCAATAGTTACTGTACTTCCAGCAATTTCACAACAATTATTAAGATGGTTGAATTTTCAAAACTTTTGAACTTAATCCCCTATGGTTTTCATAACATTCATATATCTAATTAAACTTGCATATTCTTTGGCCTGTTAAGCATTAGTTCAGACATACGTTGAATATACTCCTGAAAATCATGGATTTAGAACGAGTCAAGCGTGTTGCGAGGTCGGAAAAGGGGCGGGCGTGCAGAAATGGGGGTCGTAGAAAAACTGCTGTCTGCAACCTATGCTGTGGGGAACAACATTTAACATCCGTTGTCAAAACTGACATTATGAGTACGGATACATTTTAAAAAGAGATTGAAAATTGAAAGATGCTAGTACGAGTCAGACGACGTGGTTTGTCTAGATTCTATTCCCCAGGCATCTTTTTCACGTGTGGACCTGTACCATAATCTTTTACGGGGGCGGGGAGTCAGGGGTTCCAATTAATCTCCCCAAGTTCCTCTTCACCTGCGAGGATCATTGCATCGTTCAACGAACATATACATTGAAAAGACATTTCCCATCATCAAAATGGTTGTTAATTTGTGACAATGACTGCCTTAATGATACGACTTTATGGCAGTTGAATGTGGATCCTAACTTTATATACTATGCCTCTAACAGTTTCATTGTCAGCAATAATTTTTTAGATGAGCGTCTAGAAGAATAAGAGCTATAATCTTTGGAAAGATAAATAATTTCTGACATGGAATCGGGACTTGAATTAGCACAACGTGCTTCTCTGCTTCATCAGCGACTTGAATTATGATTTATGAGTAAGATTTAATTAATAATGAATACAAGTTTATCTATTTTTTTCAAAGTTTAAGTACTATTATATATTTATTTATTTATAAAAAAGGAATAAAAGGTAAAGGACATACAAGATGATATACAGAAGTCAGGAAGATAAATAAATAAATAAAATTGCAAGAACAAAATGTAAAGAATGTCTAATCAAATCGAAAGTTTTGCCTTTGGAACTTTTTTTTTTTTTTTCTCAACCAATGCAACAAATTTATTAATAAAGAAATGAACACATCATTAATGATATGTGTTCAACTCATAATCAGCTTGAGCAACACGGCAAATCCAACTAGTTACAAAACATAACAAAAATTCTTCCTTTAAAAAAAAAAAAAAAAACAACACTTATCAGATAAGGGTAATTAGATAATGCTTATAAGATATAACATCACTCTAAGGAAACAACATCAGCATAGCAACAAATGAGATTGACTAAAGCTAAAACCAAGCATGAAACATGCCAGATCTCTTAACACCAAGTTTAGTTAATGAATCAGCAAAATAATTGGCCTCTCTGAATGTATGAACAAAGCTTACTATCACAATCTCTTTGATCAGCCTATCCAATTCATTGAAGAGTTTTCAATAATTCCAAAGCCTTGAATGAGAGCTCTGCATCCACATTAGAGCAATTTCAGAATCTGATTCCACCACCAAATTCATTTTCTTAATCAATGTGATTTCGAGAACGTTAGTAAGGCTTCATTAACATATAACACTTCAGCAAAATCAATTGATCGGATTCCTAAAGGACCATAAAACATTCCAACAATTTGCCCAGAATTATTCCTTAAAACCCCTCCACACCCTGCTAAGCCAAGTAACCCCTTCACCTATCCATCAACATTAAATTTTAAAAAATTCCTTCCAGGCTTTGACCAAGCTACAGTGAATGTCTTATGAACAAGGGGACAAGACCTCTACAAAAAAAAAAACACCTTAAGGAACGGAATATTAGCGACGAAATTTTTTCGTTACTAAGAATAATAATTTGCAACGGATTTTCATCTCTAATAATGGTACATTTACTATTATCAATAGGCAACAGAATTTCATTACAAATTGGTAACGGAATGACGCAAAAACTTAACAACGGATTTAACAATGAAATTCTGTAGTTGATGTCCTAATTTTTTAATTTTTATTAAAAATAATATCAATTAAAATAAAATTCAGTTACAAAAGGGCATCAGCTACGAAATTTCGTTGCTGATGCCCTAATTTTTTTTTGTTTTTATTAAAACTATTATCCATTAAGCAAATTTTTTTAATATTCCGTTACAAAAAGCCATCGGCTACGAAATTTCGTAGCTGATGCCCTAATTTTTTAATTTTTATAAAAAATAATATCAATAAAAAAAATTATGTTACAAAAGGGCATCAGCACGGAATTACGTTGCTGATGCCCTAATTTTTTTTTTTATTAAAACTACTATCCATTAAACAATTTTTTTAATATTCTGTTACAAAATGTCATCCGTTACGGAATTCTATAGCTGATACCCTAATTTTTTAATTTTTATTAAAAATAATATCAATAAAAAAAATCTGTTACAAAAGGGCACCAGCTACGAAATTCTGTTGCTGATGCCCTAATTTTTTTTTATTAAAACTATTATCCATTAAACAAATTTTTTTAATATTCTGTTACAAAAGGTCATCAGCTACGGAATTCCGTAGCTGATGCCCTAATTTTTTAATTTTTATAAAAAAATAATATAAATAAATAAAAAATTCGTTACAAAAGGACATCAGCTACAGAATTTCGTTGTTAATACTCTAATTTTTTTAATTAAAAATAATACTAATCAAACATAAAATCCCGTTACAAAAGGCCATCAGCTACGGAATTCTGTAGCTGATACCTTTTTTTTTAATTTTTATAGAAAATAATATAAATAAAAAAATTATGTTACAAAAGGGCATCAACTACGGAATCTCATTGCTGATGCCCTAATTTTTTATTTTTATTAAAACTATTATCCATTAAACAATTTTTTTTAATATTCCGTTACAAAAGGCCAGCTGATGCCTTATTTTTTTAATTTTTATAGAAAATAATATAAATAAAAAAATTTTGTTACAAAAGGCAATCAGCTATGCAATTCCGTTGCTGATGCCCTATTTTTTTTTTATTAAAACTAGTATCCATTAAACAATTTTTTTTAATATTCCGTTACAAAAGGTCATCAGCTACGGAATTCCGTAGATGATGCCCTAATTTTTAATTTTTATAAAAAATAATATAAATAAAAAAAATTCGTTACAAAAGGTCATCAGCTACAGAATTCCGTAGCTGTAGCCCTATTTTTTAAATTTTTATAGAAAAGAATATAAATAAAAAAATTTTGTTACAAAAGGGCATCAGCTACGGAATTCCGTTGCTGATGCCCTAATGTTTTATTTTTATTAAAACTATTATCCATTACACAATTTTTTTTATTATTCCGTTACAAAAGGCCATCAGCTACGGAATTCCATAGCTAATACCCTAATTTTTTAATTTTTATAAAAAATAATATAAATAAAAAAATTTCGTTACAAAATGCCATCAGCTACGGAATTCCATAGTTGATGCCCTATTTTTTTAATTTTTATAGAAAAGAATTAAATAAAAAAATTCCGTTACAAAAGGATCAGCTACGGAATTCCGTTGCTGATGCCCTAATTTTTTTTTATTAAAACTATTATCCATTAAACAATTTTTTTAATATTCCGTTATGAAATGCCATCAGCTACGGAATTCCGTAGTTGATGCCCTATTTTTTTAAGTTTTATAGAAAAGAATATAAATAAAAAAAATTCGTTATAAAAGGGCATCAGCTACGGAATTTCGTTGTTGATGCCCTAATTTTTTACTTTTATTAAAACTATTATCCATTACAATTTTTTTTAATATTCTGTTACAATAGGCCATCAGCTACGAAATTCCGTAACTGATGCCCTAATTTTTTAATTTTTATAAAAAATAATATAAATAAAAAAAATTCTGTTACAAAAGGGCATCAGCTACGGAATTCCGTTGCTGATGCCCTAATTTTTTTATTAAAAATAATACTAATTAAACATAAAATTCCATTACAAAAGGACATTAGCTAATAATTTCGTAGTTGATACCTTAATTTTTTAATTTTTATTAAAATAATATCAATTAAAATAAAATTTCGTTTCAAAAGAGCATCAGCTACGAATTTTCGTTATTGATGCCCTCATTTTTTTTATTAAATAAATAATCAAATAAGTTCAAAAAAATGGGGGGTGGGTGGGAATCGCGCGACACGGACTGGCCCCCCCTTCTTTTTCATTTCTGCAACACACAGAACTATACCCACCTGTTTATGCTCTTCGTCGACCCCCCCCCCAACCTTTTCATTCGCTTGTCGTTCGTCCACTCTTGCTACCGTCGACGACACATTCCCTCCCCTCTCCCCTTTCCCTCTCCCAGACGCAGAGTCCCTCCCCTGTGCATTCTCTCGCGCGACCCTCTCCCCTTGCAGGTCAGTGACACCTCTAATTTCATCAAAGGTCAGTGACGCCATCCCCGTTCTCTTCCCCCCTTCTCTCTCTAGGGTGAGGCTATATATGCGGAACATGATCAGTTGATGGTTTAGTGTCAATACCATTTAGAGTTCAAATTTTTTTCCCTTATGAATTTTTTTTCTAGTTCATCATATTCAGAATGCCTAAATAGTTATCCGACCCTAAGCATCATTATTGCCAATGATTTGTTACTTGTATCTAAGGTGGATGTTTGGTCTGCTAGTGTTCTATTTTACCAAATGCTTTTCGGTAGACGCCCCTTTGGGCATGACACCGAGAGGGGGGTGAATCGGTTTTTTAAGGTTAATGGCAAATTTAAACTAAATTAAGTCTAATTGCAAATAATGAATAATCAATAAAATGTAATACAATGAATTGAAAGAAGATAAGGGAAGGAAATATCAAACTCAGTAGTTTATAGAGGTTCGGCCAATCTCTTGCCTACGTCCTCTCTTCTTGACCTCCTTGTCAAGAGCTTTCTTTCACTCTTTCAATGAATGTTACACACTCCCTTTTACAGGTTAAGGAATAACTTTTCTACCCTTTTTACACAAAGATATATTCACCCTTTACAAAGTTGACACACAGAGGAAGTCTCCTCTTCTCTCTTAATTTAAGGATGAATATGAAGTGAAGCTTTGGTAAGATAAAAATAGCTTTTACACAAAGGCTTATACAACAATATCAATAAATGAAGATTGAAGACAAATGGAATGTTGGAATGAAATTCTTGAGAATATACAGAATTTACAGCAATAGTCTCTCACTTTTCAGTGTCTTCAATGTTTGATTTTATACTGGAGGATTGGTAGTTGGAGCATTTAATGCTGTTTTTCCCGTTGAAGGTTTTGCAGAAAGAGCTGTTGGGAACCTCCAGTAGAGTGCCAGATCGATCTCCCATTTTGACCAGATCGATCTCTTAGTTTGATTTCCTGTGAAAACAAAGCAACTTGAAGCATGGAGATCGATCTCATACTTGTAGAGATCGATCTTGTAATTTGAAAATGTTAGTGAAGATCGATCTGTCGAACAAGCAGATCAATCTTCTAATCTCTCTGTTTGAGGCAAGATCGATCTTCAGATCGATCTACCAAGTATTCTCGTAGAGAGGAGATCGATCTCTAATCATCCCAGATCGATCTCCTTAGCTCTCTGACTTTGAGGAGATCGATCTCTTCCTATACCAGATAGATTTTATGAACTCTCTGTTTGAGCATAGATTGATCTACAGATCGATCTACTGCCTTTACCCTTTTTTTTAGAGAGGATCGATCTCTTCCTAGATCAGATCGATCTCATAACCATCCTGTAATAGACAGATCGATCTTATAACCCTTCTAGGTCGATCTCTACTTCCTCAACATCTTGTACAGATCCTTTGAGAATTCAATCCTTTAGCAGATCGATCTTATATCCTTATGAGATCGATCTCTCATACTAGAAAACCCAGGAGATCGATCTCTCATCTCACTAGATCGATCTCTCATCCTTAAAGACTTAGTTTATGGTACTGATAACCTCTAAACATGTTTTTAAATCATTTCTATATTATTGAATTTACTTGTTTTGTCATTTCAAAATATATTAACTCAACAAAGACCTACTATCTCCAATGAGGCAAAGGTTAGATTTTCCTATCTTAAGTAGTTGCTGCTGCATATTTTTTTCTTGATGGATGAAACAATTCTGTACATAATGGTCAAAAGCAGAGTTCTATACCATGGTATATCAGTGTGACAATTTGACAATGACTTCTTGTTCGATCATTTGATGAAGATAATCTCTTTTGGGATAATACTTCCTCTCAATGGTGATCCAATAGCTACATAGTTTAGTTATTCCCCTTTCCTGTCTACAGAAAAAGATATTAATCTTTTTATAGTTCTTTCTTTTGTAGCTTTATTTCCTTGAAACTTTATTGGCAGCCATAACCAGCAATCCAATATTTTCTGTAGGTTCTGAAATGTGTTTCCTAATATTTGATCACAATGTTCTATTGCTACTACTGCTTTTGATGTTTCACTTTTCCTGGATGACTGAAGATTGCAAGTTCTATGGATGTATAAAACTTGCTATCTAGCACTGTAGTCATTGTTCCTCTTAAGATCAAAAGGTTCTGTATTTTGATTAATACAGGGTATACCAAGAGGCCTCTGGGGTGTAGTTTTGTTCCAAAGGAAACAAAGGATATGTGGGACAAGCTTTTTAAGGAAGGGTATGGTGTCGATGTTTGTATTATCACTGAGGATAAATCATGTGTTTTAGCTCATTCTAATGTTTTGATGAGTTAATTATAATTTTTTTCCTTTTTATCTCTTAAAGTATAGCAATAGAGTTGGCCTGATTTATATCATAATGTAAAGGAACTTTTCTTCTAATTGTTAGATAGAGAATTTGCATAGTTTGTTACTTTTAAATGGTTATTACTGCTCTTCTTTGAAAACAAAAATTCTGAGTAATGTTCAAGCTTGAATTGATTTCCTTATAAATGGCAGAATGTTGCATTCATTTAATCATGCATGTAGACAAATGGAACCTATAGGACTATAATATTATCAGATCATCATATTCTAATTTTGATCTATGAACAAAATTTTCTTTCTTCTCTTTTGCAGAGTATTGCATCACTTGTGCTGGGTAATTTTCTCAAGCTATCAAAAGTCAAGCATGGCATGAGATACATCAAAATTCCTAGAGTACCTCAGGTGCCGTCTGTGTGTTTATTCTTTTTTTATATTCATCCTAGTATGTTTGAAATCCCTTTCTGCGTGTTTTTGCGTAAAGTTTTCAGCATTAGTTTGTTGGCCTTATGCAAAATCATTATACGATAATAGTTTCCTCTGTTTCTATCATTATTTTAAGTTACAACCAAAACCAGCGATTTACTACAAACTAAATTTGTAATCTCTTCAAGTTACTCTATTTATTTCCTTTCTTTACTGCTTAAAACTGCCTTAAGAATGCCTAAGAACATTTGTAAAGTTAGGCTTCGGGTAACCAAGCTGTTGGATTGTGGTTTTGCTTAGTTATTTATGTAGAGATGATTTGTTCCATGATCTTTTAAAGGTTTCCCTAGGGTACGTGATTGTAATTTGTAAATAAGATATGATTAATATAACTATATGGTCAACTTCATTCAGGAAAGGGTACTGATAATGCTCAAACTAGATTTTGCTAAAAAATCATTTGTACAATTGTAAAAGGGGAAAGTGAAAGAAACTTGTTTTTATCATTGCAAAGACTTCTATTTTTTCCTTTTGGCTAGAATGTTATAGTTCAGGTGTTTAAACTTGATAGGCACTGCTAAATTGGCTAAGTTCTTTGTCTGTGTTCTAGTTATCCATACTATAATCGGATATACTCAGTGTAATTCAATATGGAATTGCAGCTATGAAGAGGAAAAGCTGGAGAAAGTTGTTCTCCATCTATTGGTCTTGTCACATTCCTACTCAGTTCCAGCACTGAAAAGAATTTGTATTTACTTACTGGAGCAAGGCTGGCTTACCAGAGAAAATGTGATAGATGTTCTTCAGTTAGCAAGGAATTGTGATGCACCTAGGCTTGCATTAATTGCTTCAGAGACAGAATAATAATGATAATTATAAAAAATAAATATGCTTTTAGTAACGAAAATTCGTCTCTGAAGCTATTCAGCTACGGAATAAATGGATAAAATCATAAAAAATAATTATGTTTTCATCAAAGAAATTCTGTCTCTGAAATACTTTAGTACGAATTAATTTATAAAATTTAAATAAATAATGTGGAATTCACAACGAAATTCCGTCTCTGAAACAATTCAGAGACGGAATAATTTAAAAAATTTTAAAATATATATTATATTTTCGGTAATGGAATTTCATCTCTACAGGTCTTCAGCAACGGAATATTAAGTTGAAAAATCAATAACTTTTAGTAACGAAATTCAGTCTCTAAAAGATTTCAGTAACGAAATAAATTTTATAACTTTTACCGACGAAATTAGCAACAGAATTATCTAATTGCAACGGATAACTTTTAGCCACATCGAAAATGGCAACGGAATTAGCGACAGATTTTTCGTTGCTAATTCCGTCTTTAAATGTGATTAGCAACGAAAAATCAATTTTTTGACTCCGTCACAAAATCTGTCACTGAAGGTATGTTTTTTTGTAGTGGACCTAACAGAATCAGTTGGGAATGACCACCAGCTTGAATCATCAATAAAACAATCACCTTCAATAGCTTTGATCCAAAATAGCTATCTTAGTTTCACCATAAAGAATACCTCATTAGCATCCCACTTCAACTTATTGAAAATGACTTCATTCATGTATAACCATAATGACCAAAACGCTACCCCAATAATTGTCATCCATCTTTGTTTTAGGATCTAAGAGAAGAAAACCCTTCACTATGTTGAATAAAGCAGTTCACAAACTTTGGAACAACCCAAGACAGTCCCCACTAGCTGAAAACTCTACCTCACACAGACCAAGAACATGGACAACTTATAAGAACAAGGCCATAATTTTCCTACATTTTCAAACACCATTCATACAGAATTTACCTATCATCAAATGAAACACCTTTGGATTTCATAAAACATTTGGATGGGATACTTTCCAAAATTGTGTGCCATAAGAAATTGTACTCTTTAGGTGGAACATTGAGTTTCTAAATAGAAGAAAACCACACCTGCTGATCAAGAGTAGTAAAATTAAAATGTAAAACCTTTAGGAATTTCTTAACTAAAAAAAAGCCACTCTTATGCACCTTCCATATCAGTTTATCGTTTTTCTCCCTATCAATACTTGTTAGAAGATATGTTTAGGACTGTAGATGTGGAGTCATTAATGTTGCTTAGTTGAATGTTTCAAATTGATCCTTTTTTTTGTTATTCATGTTTATGGTTATGGCATAATCTTAGGAACATGATTTCAGTGGGTAGTTATTAATTAGTCTTTAAGTTGTAATGTTTTTTATGTTAAAAAGTATGTTGCACTAAATTTCCATTTTCCTTCACTTTAGCAATACTCTGTTTTTTTCTTTTCTTTTTCAAAATTAACTACATTTGGCATTAGAGCTCTCTTTTTAAAGGATCTGTATGTGAATTTGACTGTCATGGAAGTCGAAGCCAGTCTTTTCGTAATTGCTCCAGCGGTGTTCGACAGAGATAACTACTAGATTTGGGCAGTACGTATGAAGACATACTTGGAAGCTTTGGATCTTTGGGAAGCAGTGGAAGAAGACTATGAAATTCTTGCACTTCCAAACAATCCCACCATGGCACAGATAAAAGTGCAAAAAGAAAAGTAAACAAAGAAATCAAAGGCAAAGGCCTGTTTGTTTGCTGTAGTTTCATCCTCCATCTTCACTCATATCATGTCTTTGAAGTCAGCAAAAGAGATATGAGATTATCTCAAAAACAAATATGAAGGACATGAAAGAATTAAAAGGATGCATGTCCTAAACTTGATCAAGGAATTTGAACTTTAAAGAATGAAGGATTCTGAGAGGATCAAAGATTACACCGACAGACTTCTTAGTATCACAAACAAAGTGAGGCTTCTTGGATCTAAATTTAATCGAGTATTGTAGAAAAATTCTTGTTATAGTATGTTAGCACTAAAATTTATATATGTTTAGAACCCTTTTTACTTAGTTATTTGATTTGTTCTTTACTATATTAGGTATGTTTTATGTGTTTTGTGCATTTGTGCAGGAAAAAGAATAATATGGAGAAGTTAAAGCTTTTGGAGCTGATTCTGATGATTCTGTGAAGAAGTGAAAATTCAGGATGCTGATCGTGACTTATGCTGCAGCAATAGAAGAAACTGGACAGTGCAGAGTAGATCTGGGGAATCAATACCATTGTCGCAGCATAGCAGTCTGATTAGGGTAACACTATTTTTTCACGTGGCATTCCGCGTTTTAGTGCCTGGGAACCTTATAAATAGTCTTTTTATCAGAATATCGAAGGAGGCTGCGGCAGAAGGTTTCAGGATTGATTTAGCTCTATAGAAACTCCATCTTTTACATCTTTTTCGATCAATGTCTATTCTAGAGAGGATGATTTGGAATTATTGGATGTTTATCATGATTTCTAGGAACTAAACTCCTTTTTCCTAGAATCGATGTAGCCAACTTTGGGCAGATTTCAATTATTTTGTGATATTGTTTGGATGATCTCAATTATGTTTATTTAATCTACTTGTTCTTAATGCTCTAGTTGATTGGCCACCAATTGGATGAATTAGTATAGGAATCCGACACTCGGGATAGGGGATTATTTATATGCACAATGGTAGATTAACATAGGATATTGTTGAATCGGGAGGTTGACAATTCTTATGAGCTATAAAGAAACGGATTACTATCGCTTAATGAACTCTATTATTTAATTCTAAATCGGGAGGTTAGGATTAGGTAATTTGGGTATGACTATTTAAAACTCGGGAGAGATAAACAGGAAATAGTTTCAGCTATAAACAAATTGAAATCAAAAGAACAAATTGATCAAGGGAATTGTATGAATCCTAGTTAGGTGAAATTGAGTTCTAGGAATATTTTGCCATTGATATTTTCATTCGTAATAATTGTGATTTGTTTTAATTAATTTGTTCCGTAATTAATAGTTAGAATAGTAAATAGGATCTTAACCAATATAAATTACTTTTTCTAAATAAAGTTCAAGGTTGTTGAGTGCAGTGATTTGCGGTAGACACAATTCCCTGTGGGACGATACTTATATTTACTCTATACTTGAAAACTGACCTGTGCACTTGCAGTAGTGTTCCATTTGAGCACAACAAGTTTTCTAAGTATTGGTTGTGCTCTGTGTCATGCTTTGCTATGTTTTTCATGCCTGCTGTTATGTTTTTGATGCTTTGTTATGTTTTATGTGCCTGTTTCAATTTCTTTTTATGTGTTTCTTTTTAGTGTTTGTGTGCAATTATACTCAGTTTTACAGATTAGTTTTCTAGATTGCGGCCAAAGATGGATTTTGCAAGGAATTGATCAAATTTTGTTTAAATGGATGATTTATATTGTTTGAGTATTGGTATGTGGATAGAAAGCTTCACTTGAATCTTTTCACTCAATTATGCACCAATCATATTCAATTTATGCACTTACTGTGCTGATATGTGAAACTAAAAAGACTTTAGAACTTGATTAGTTATTACTTGAGGCAAAATTGATAGACCATGCATAATTAGGAAAATGATCTAGGCCATTTTTGTTTTGAGATTGAGCCTTTCAAGCCTACCCAATTATATTAATCCCTTGGAAAACCCTCTGAGCCAAATTTTTTCATTTTGTTGTTATATAACCATATTACAAGAAATGGCCTAATTGTTTGATTGTCCTATTCTTTTGGTCCTTTACTTAAAGCACGATCAATCAAAAATTTTGGATTAAGGGAGGAGCTCAAAAGAAAACAAGGTGGTTTGTAAATTATTGGTTACAAACAAGGGTTTGTTCTCGGGTCTTGCTGAAAGTCTAGTGTCATATGCAGTTACAGGTTGTGAAAAATCAAATTCTGGAGTGTGACACTGCTTAAAAAAAAAAGAAACTCAAAAATCAAACTCGAGAATGAGTAAGGTTGGGTAGTGATTCATGAGCTCAAAACAAATTAAATCCAAAGGTGATTACAGTGCTTTAGGTGGATTAAACTTCATATTATATCTTTTATCCCACCTAAAACCCGAGCCTTATGTTACAACCTTTGAAAAGTCCTATTGATTCTTGGTTATACATGAGTCTTTATTAGTGGAGAGTAGTAGTTAATTCAAGCATATGAAGTCTTGTGTTTAATTTTCATTTAGGTTTTGCATTAACACTTGAGTGCATGAATTTGAGTAAATGATTGTACACACACACACAAGTGGAAAGTGAAGAGTGAAGGGGGATTGGTTTGCTTAGATTGACTTGAACAATATAAATCTGAAATTTTTCTTAAGTTGAGAACCTTGTGAATTCTTGAGGAAAATCCCAATTTAGTATGACAATTATGTGAACTGAGTATGGTTGAGAGTCTTTAATTGTTCTGTTTTGTTGGCTCTACCGAGAGGGGGTGAATCGGTTTTCTAATGTTAATGGCAAATTTTAAATTAATCTTAATTTAATTAGCAAATGATAGTAAGCAATATAATAAAATTAAACAATTTAATGCAAGATAGGGAAGAGAGAAACAAACACAATCGCTTATAGAGGTTCGGCCAAACTCTTGCCTACGTCCTCTCTCCTTGACCCTCTTATCAAGTGCTTTCTTTCTCTCCTTCAACAGAAGTTACAATCTTCCTTTTTCAGGTTAAGGAATAACCTCTCTACCCTTTACAATACAAAGATGTATTCACCTTTTTACAATTTTATCTCACTGAGGAACAATCCTCTTCTCTTTTAAGGTAAGGATGCATACAGAATCAAGCTTTTAATGTGGGTAGGACAATTACAGCTTTTTCACTTAAGCTTATACAACAAACTCAATAAATGAGGAATGAAGACACAAGGAATGAAAGTATTAAACTCTTGAGAATGTAAGAAATGTGCAGCAATAGTGTCTCTCTTCTCATTGTCTTTAATGCTTGGTTAAATACTGAAGGGTTGATGGTTGGAGCATTAAATGCTGTTCTTCCCGTTGAGATTTTTGCAGAACTAGCCGTTGGGTACCTCCAGTAGAGTGCCAAATCGATCTGCCATCTTGGCCAGATCAATCTCTTAGTTATAAATCCTGCAAGATCAAAGCACAATAACACAAGGAGATCGGTCTCATAGGTTAGCAGATCGATCTCTTAATTTGAAAATGATAAGGGAGATCGATCTATCGAATAGGCAGATCGATCTTCCAATCTCTCTGTTTAAGGCAAGATCGATCTACTGATCGATCTGCCATGTAATCTCGTAGAGGGGAGATCGATCTCTCAATAACCCAGATCGATCTCCTTAGCTCTCTGACTTTGAGTGTGGATCGATCTTACAGATCGATCTACAGTCTTTGCTTTAAGGGATATCGATCTCTTCCAAGATCAGATCGATCTCCACAATTCCAGTATTAGGCAAATCGATCTCATAACCCTTATAGATCGATCTCTCTTTTCCTCAATACCTTTGTATAGGTTCAAAGCTTGGCAGATCGATCTCATGTCTTCCTGAGATCGATCTCTCATCTAAGAAAAACCCAGGAGATCGATCTCTCATAACCCAGATCGATCTCTCATCTACAGAAACTCAAGTTCTGGTACTTATAACTTCTAAACATGTTTTTATGTCATCTTTATATTATTGAATTTACTTGTTTTGTCATTTCAAAATACATTAACTCAACATGTTTCTAGTATGAGTTTGCTTGAGGACAAGCAAATTTCTAAGTTTGGGGGTATTTATTAGCACTAAAATTTATATATGTTTAGAACCTTTTTTACTTAGTTATTTGATTTGTTCTTTACTATATTAGGTATGTTTTATGTGTTTTGTGCATTTGTGCAGGAAAAAGAACAATATGGAGAATTTAAAGCTTTTGGAGCTGATTCTGATGATTCTGTGAAGAAGTGAAAATTCAAGATGCTGATCGTGACTTATGCTGCAGTAATAGAAGAAACTGGACAGTGCAGAGCAGATCTGAAGAATCAATACCATTGTCACAGCATAGCAGTCTGATTAGGGCAACATTGTTTTCCACGTGGCATTCCGCGTTTTAGTGCCTAGCAACCTTATAAATAGTCTTTTTGTCAGAATATCGAAGGAGGCTGCGACAGAAGGCTTCAGGATTGATTTAGCTCTATAGAAACTCCATCTTTTACATCTTTTTCGATCAATGTCTATTCTAGGGAGGATGATTTGGAATTATTGGATGTTTATCATGATTTCTAGGAACTAAACTCCTTTTTCCTAGAATCAATGTAGCCAACTTTGGGCAGATTTCAATTATTTTGTGATAATATTTGGATGATCTCAATTATGTTTATTTAATCTACTTGTTCTTAATGCTCTAGTTGATTGGCCACCAATTGGATGAATTAGTATAGGAATCCGACACTCGGGAGAGGGGATTATTTAAATGCACAAGGGTAGATTAACATAGGACATTGTTGAATCGGGAGGTTGACAATTCTTATGAGCTATAGAGAAACGGATTACTATCGCTTAATGAACTCTATTATTTAATTCTGAATCGGCAGGTTAGGATTAGGTAATTTGGGTATGACTGTTTAAAACTCGGGAGAGATAAATAGGAAATAGTTTCAGCTATAAACAAATTGAAATCAAAAGAACAAATTGATCAAGGGAATTGTATGAAACCTAGTTATGTGAAATCGAGTTCTAGAAATATTTTGCCATTGATATTTTCATTCGTAATAATTGTGATTTGTTTTAATTAATTTGTTCTGTAATTAATAGTTAGAATAGTAAATAGGATCTTAACCAATATAAATTACTTTTTCTAAATAAAGTTCAAGGTTGTTGAGTGCAGTGATTTGCGGTAGACACAATTCCCTGTGGGACGATACTTATATTTACTCTATACTCGAAAACTGACTTGTGCACTTGCAGTAGTATTCTATTTGAGCACAACATAGTACCTGAAGATATGAGGCAACAATTACTACCTTGGAGAATACCAAGGATCTATAAAAACTTTTCTTAGCAGAATTACTTAAGGCATCGTAAGCACAAGAAAAACAAAGAATACCGATGAAGGAGGAAACAACAACTAAAGGAGCTTTGGCAGCCAAGCATCAAAATGTGGCTAAAAACAAAAAGAAGAAGAAGAAGGATTTTGAAGGAAATGGGGTAAGTGCAGCATTAGTAAATGCAAAAGGGAAGCATGAAAATCAGAAGAAATCCTATCCATCTTGCCAACATTGCGAAAAGAAGGGTCATCCTCCATTTAGAGGCTGGAAGAGACCTGATGCTAAGTGCACTATATGCAATCAGATGGGGCATGAAGTTGTTATCTGCAAAAACAAAAATCAACAACACGATGAAGAGGCACAGACTGTTGATCAAGAGGAGGAGGATCACATATTCATCGCTACATGTTTCTCTGGCATCGATTCAAGTGAGGTTGGCTTATTGACAGTGGTCGTGTTAACCATATGACACATGACAAGGATCTATTCAAGGAACTAAACAACACAAACTCATCAAAGGTTCGAGTTGGAAATGGAAAGTACATAATTGTGAAAGGAAAAGGAATAGTTGCAATTTCAACCTGTTCAGGTACAAAGTTCATTTCTGATGTATTGTATGTTCTTGAAATTGATCAAAACTTGTTAAGTGTTGGACAAATAATTGAAAAGGGTTATAAAGTTGTGTTTGAAGACAAAAGTTGCTTGATTAAAGATGCAGTTGGCCAAGATATTTTTAAAGTAAAAATGAAAGGGAAAAGCTTTGTTCAAAATCATTAGAGGAGGAGCAAACTGTTTTTCCAATCAAAGAAGATATCACTAAAGTATGGCACAAGAGGCTCGAGCACTATCATCACCTAGGGTTGCTGCAGATGAAATCCAAGAAGATGACAAATGATCTTCCAGAACTTGATGATCATATTTCAAACTGCAAAGCATGTCAGTTTGGAAACCAAAGCAGGAAACCATTTCCTAAAGCAATATGGAGAGCATCAAAGAAGCTATAATTAATTCATACTGACATTGTAGGCCCACATAGAACACATTCTCTGAAAGGTAGTCTTTATTATGTTGCATTTATTGATGATTTCACCCGCATGTGTTGGATTTTCTTTTTAAAGCACAAGTCAGAGGTGGCTCAAGTCTTTTGGAACTTTAAAGCCAGAGTTGAGAATGAGAGTGGCTGTAGAATTTAATCTCTTAGATCAAACAATGGCAAGGAGTATACCCTAAAGCATTCAATCGTTTTTGTGAGGAGGCAGACATCCAACATCAATTAACCGCTCCATACACTCCACAAACAAATAGAGTAAGTAAGAGATGGAACAGATTCATATTGGAGATGACACGATGTATGCTACATGAGAATAACCTGCCAAAGCAATTCTAGGCTGAAGCAGGAAACACTATTGTTTTTTTGCAAAATAGGCTTCCCACAAAAGCAGTGAAGAATCAAACACAATTTAAGGCATGGTATGGCTATAAACCATCTTTGAATTTTCTTAAAATATTTGGATTTTTGTGCTTCACTCATATTCCACAGATCAAGAGAGATAAACTAGATAAAAGAGCACTTCTATGCATCTTTATTGGCTACAGCTCAGTTGCAAAAGCTTATAAAGTTTTCCAGCCATAAACTAGAAAAATTATTATAAGCAGGGATGTGCACTTTATAGAAGACAAATAGTGGAACTGAGATGATGCGAAGAATAGAGATCTAACCTCAAAAGAGCCAAATCTCAAGTTTTCTGTTTTGGAGACAGCAAAACAAAGCCTTAGAGATTGAGAGAATGAAATGATGGATGACAGTCCTATCAGAGGCACAAGACTACTTTTTGATGTTTATCAAAGATGCAATATGGCTGTGTGTGAACCTACAAATTATAAAGAAGCTAAGACGGATCAAAATTGGATTACTGCAATGAAAGATGAGCTATTCATGATTGAAAGGAATAAAACATGGGAGTTGGTTGATCGACCCCAAAATAAAAATGTAATTGGAGTCAAGTAGGTGTACATAACTAAGCTTAATGATGATGGCTCAATCAATATGTCACACCCCACTTCCGGGTGCCCTTTTATCCATACATACATTACTACGGTTGGGCTGTGAGTCAATGTATTTACTAAATTCCATACATTTATAGCGAAAAATTTTAAAACTTTAATTCATACTCCCAAGTGTGTGTGTGTGTAGATACACAAAATCAATTGTTTGATATAATATCTTTACATAACATCCCAATACAACTGTTTACAATTTCAATTCATAACTGTGCGATACATTACAATAGATACAAAATGCTCGTGTGTATACAATTCTTATACCTTTGCCATTGGTGGGAGCTGTCCAACCCAAAAGGAATCTAAAGACCACCGCACTGTCCTACTTCTCAGTATCTTGAGGAGGAAAAGTAGTGGGATGAGCAAACCATAGCTCAGTAAGGAAAAGGATGCTAACATGTAGATATTGTACTATCTACATAGCCCATGCATGCATAAACAAAACCATGTTTCAATATAAATGGAAATAATACTGGAAAATGCATTTAAACATTACTTCTCACATAAGCATTTTCATGAAAACAAGTATACGATATTCCCATTTGAAAACATGTCATAAACAGTGTTATCATAGCATGAGCATTCAAATCGAGAGATTTATCAAATCACAAAATCTCTTTCCTTTTCTCATATCATTTCTCTTTCTTTTCTGAGTTTCTCAATTTCTCTTTTCTCTGAGACATGCATGAAATTCTCGGCAATATAATATCCATGACATATGGCCATAGTCAGTGATCCCAGGCCTCACTGATCAGGTGTACAGAGGGCATCACTTCGCCTGAAGGAGGATGGGTCAGTCCTACCCTTCGGCTCATCTCAATCAACCTCATCTCCTCATATCACATATACTCACGGTACAAGGCACGCCATGTGTCATCTACGCGATACTCATACTCATGTGCACCCAGCACGGTACATAGTATACCAACGGACAACTACACATTTCAACGTATGACCGTGGACTCAGTCCATCTACCAACTCCAATGAACCCATCATCCTGAACCATGTCTCATATACCAGGCGACCAATCAACGTGACACACAGTCATCGCAAGGCTCCAGCGCGGTATTTCTCAGTGCGAGCAACAGCTTCTAGCAATGTATCGTCTCAACTCAGTAAAAATCGATGTGAGTAATGCTCCAGCACTTTTCTCAAATCCATCGTGCGAGACGAAACTCCAGCATGACATATCAAAACATAGAAACAAGTGCATGCTAAAACTCCAGCACATTATCATTATAAAACCACGTGCGAGTCACACTCTAGCACGGTATATCAAAACATGTAGACATATGCGAGGAAAATTTTAGCATAGTCAAAATCATTAAAACGGGTGTGAGCTAGAGCTCCAACACCGATTCACATCTCAAATTCGATAGGCGGTTATTTTCTCTTTTAAAAACTCAAAACATGTTTATTTACGTAGCATATCGTCCCAGGCTAAACATATAAAACTAGCGAACCTATCCATCATCATTTCTCAATCTCAAAATCAATACATAGTTGAGAAAACAACGAAAACATGCATATCATGCTATTTCCTTACCACATCCCATTTTCACAATATATATAGGATACATTTCATGCTTTCATATCAATTTCCATAGCTCAATAGCTAAACATGTTATTTCTAGCATCGTAACTACTCAAATCGCAGTAAAATACGTACAAATACCTTTATTGCTAACATACAGTCCCTTACCTCGAATCACGCTAGTATTTCCTTCGTCTCGTTTGCTCTATTCGCGATCCAGGTTAACCGTGTTTCACATA
This sequence comes from Firmiana major, assembly GCA_033439115.1. Classification (NCBI taxonomy): domain Eukaryota; kingdom Viridiplantae; phylum Streptophyta; class Magnoliopsida; order Malvales; family Malvaceae; genus Firmiana; species Firmiana major. Next base: position 86,414,619 of record CM065897.1, read on the forward strand.
TTTCAATCTACACGTGTAAATCATTAGGTTATTTTCTTTTCTTTCTCTTAGACATATACATTTCAATTATTTAGCTACTTATGCTTCCCAAGCTCCTTATTATATTTCATTTTTCTCCACTAATCTCATTATACCTTCTCTCAAGTTCTCCATCACATTCCCATAGGTTTTCCCTTCAAAACTCCTCTTAACATTACTCACCCATCACTACAATCATCATTCCTATCCATATTTCACATATTATCCAACTCACAAATGTCTAGAAACTCATATTTAAAGCTTGAAGGTTAAAGAGCTTACCCATTTACTTAGCCAAACTTGTGGTAGCCAAAACTCCTTCTCTTTGTCACACCAATGTGTAATTTTTGGGCATGTTGTTCTCTTCGCTTCAAGGAACAACTTTTCTTTCTTGAGCTTCTTCAGATTCTGGCTGGAATGTAGTGATTTTTAGAGTGAGAAAGCTTGGATCTTTGAGAAAAAATGGCAGGAGCGGGTTTGGTGGGAGGAAAATCTGATTTTTCAGCTCAATCTCGTGCTCCTTTTATAGATGCAGACACATGAGATCGATCTGGTCCTTGTAGAGATTGATCTCTATATGGTTTGGTAGTCTTTTTTATCAAATGCAACTATTACCAGATCGATCTTCTTCCATGATGAGATCGATCTGTTTGCAAGAAAATTCCTTCCTGGAGATCGATATGCCTCTTGTAGAAGATCGATTTGCTCTTTACAGAACCTTAAGGAGATTGATCTGTCGAGGGCTTGAGATCGATCTGTCTTAAGAAGAGAGTTAAGAAGATCGATCTGCCTAGTTCCATTCGATAATTTTTGGGCATTTCATGAGGGGGATCGATCTCTCATTCATATGAGATCGATCTCTCATCCCCTGTAACCTCATTTTCTACAATTTCCTGCAGATTCCTCAATGTGCATTCATCCTTAATTTGCTGTCATTGTCATTTCCTCATTCAACCACCTTTAAGACTTGTAAATGACTTTCTTTCATACTTTATACATATTAAAACTTGTGTGCATTCATTGTATAATCAAAGGTATACAATACAAATCTAAATGAGAGTCCAAAGGTTTATGCAACTCATGCAACTTCATTCCATTTTACCATACTACTCATTTTCCATTACACTCACATTCATCACATACCCAAGTCCATTTCTTTATACTTATACATAAAGAAACTTGTACGTACATCACAAATTCTTATTACAAGTGTGTACATTGAATTTATGGACTTTTCCTCACTTATGCTTCACATTAAGAGGTTAAACATATACGGGGTCTCACACAATAAGTATAAAGCTAGACTCGTGGTCAAAGGTTACGCTCAAATACTCTGGTGTGGACTATTCAAATACCTTCGCACCAGTCACTAGACTCGACACCATCATGTTTTTACTCATCGCTGCAGCGCAAAAGAATTAGAAGGTGTACTAGTTAGATGTCAAGTCAGTGTTCTTAAATGGTTTTCTACAGGAGAAGATTTATGTAGAGCAACTGAAAGGCTATGTAAAAGAAAGAGAAGAAGACAAGGTCTATCTTCTTAAAAAGACACTTTACAAATTGAAGCAAGCTCCAAGAGGTTGGTATAGCAGAATTGATAAACATTTACAGAACTTGGGATTTGCTAAAAGCTTATCTGAATCAACATTATATGTCAAGTACAATATAGCTGACATTCTTATCATCTCACTTTATGTGGATGATCTACTCATGACAGGAAACAACACAAGTATTGTAGAGAAGTTTAAGCAAGAGATAATGGAGTTTTTGAAATGACAGATCTTAGATTGATAACCTTTTTTTATTGGAATGGAAATTAAACAGAAAGAATATGAAGTCTTCATCTGTTAGAAGAACTATGCAAAGAGATTTAAAGAAATTTAAACTCGAAGAATGCAAAGAAATGAGCACTCTGATGAATTCAAAGGAAAAACTCTGTAAAGAAGATGGAACAGAGAAGATTGATCAAGCATACTTCAAAAGCCTGATTAGTTGCTTGATGTATCTCACAGCAACTCATCCTGACATTTTGAATGTTGTAAGCATTATGTCTCGATTTATGCATTGTGTAAGCGAATGGCATCTCAAGGTCGCAAAAAAGGTGCTTAGATATGTCAAAGGCACATGTGATTTTGGCATTAAATTCACAAGGAGCAAAGTGTTCAAGCTGGTTAGTTTCTCATATAGTGATTGGGGAGGTTTTATTGATGATATGAAGAGTACTTCAGGCTACTGTTTCATATTTGGTTTTGGTGTTTTCTCATGGAGCTCAAAAAAACAAGAAATTGTAGCTTAATCCACTGCTGAAGCAGAATTTGTTGCTGCAATAGCTACTGTTAATCAAGCTTTGTGGCTGAGGAAGATTTTAATCGATCTTAACTTGGAGCAGAAGGAAAGCACAGAGATTCTTATTGACAACCAAGCTGTTATTGCTATCTCTCAAAATCCTATCTTACATGAGAAAACTAAGCATTTAGGAGAAGTACAGAAAGATAGAGCTGTTGCTTTTGTCTACTGCAAAACAAAAGATCAGGTTGCAGATGTTTTCACCAAGCCACTGCCGGTTAGCAAGTTCGAATTTCTGAGGACAAAACTTGGTGTTTGCAGCTCCTAAAGCAAGGAGGAGTGTTAGAAGATGCGTTTAGGACTGCAGATGTGGAGTCATTAATGTTGCTTAGTTGAATGTTTCAAATTGTTCTTGTTTTTTTGGCATTGGTTATTTTTTTGTTATTCATGTTTGTGGTCATGGCATAATCTTAGGAACATGATTTTAGTAAGTGATTATTAATTAGTCTTTAAATTGTAATGTTTTTTATGTTAAAAAATATGTTACACTAAATTTCCATTTGCCTTCACTATAATAATACTCTGTTTTTTTTTCTTTTTCAAAATTAACTATAATACTAATATAATTTAACTCGGCCAATAATGCTTCTAAACACTTTTTTCTCATTCACGTAACTCTTTTCTGAATTTATATTCCGTTCGACCTTCTCATTCACCAAATCCTTCACTCACACCTCTTTATCATATGCATGAGAAAAAATCTAGGATAGTAATCTTTAAGAGAACTCTCATTTCAACCACTTATCTAACCATAAGAAAATGGACTCTTCATTCCCAAAATCCATCTACAACCACTAAAACCGATTAACTTGTCAACCGCTTCAATATTCAAAACTGAATTAATATTTTTCTATATGCAAGACATTTTATCCTTATGATCTTTGGCTAGTAACCATTGAAGCACTCCATCCCTATATTTCTTCTTGATTAATCTTCTCTATAACACTTTTTTTTCCACTTCATGCTTCCACCACCATTTACTCAAAAGAGCAATATTTTTATGAGACAATTTAGATAACCCAAGCCCACCCAATGCCCTCGGATTACACACCACAAACCACCTTACCTTTGACATCTTCCTTTTATTCTCATTACTTCCCCACAATAAAACCCTTCTTATCTTCTCCAACTGATTGATAACACCTTTGGGAGCTTTAAAAATAGATAAATAATAAATTAGAAGTGAGTTCAAAATGGATCATATTAAATAAATAGATCAATAATTAAATCACATAACTCCTTCAGAAAGAACCACGATGAAATTTCCAACCTTACTAATATTCACCTAAGACCATAAACACTTGCATAATCAAACCATAAGAAGGTTGAAATAGAAAACAAAAATAGCCAGAATAAAAAGGAACCATCATGAAATCAGCTCTATTTAACTTCAACCTAACCATAATTAATATCAACTGGCAGACCAATTCCTTCACTAACTTTAACAAAGCCTTAAAATTGCCAAGACACATCAACTAGAAAATTAAACACTTATAACCATACACACCAATAAAACTGAACCATAAGAAGGCTGAAGCAAAAAACAAAAACAACCACTATAAAAGAGGAACCCATCATTAAGAAACAATCAACTCTGTTTAATTCCAAACTAACCATAACCAACATCAACTAGCAGACCAATTCCCTCTCTGACTTTAACAAAATCAAGTTCCCAAGATTGCAAGAAGACAATCTTGCCTCAAAATTGCCCAAACACATCATCTTGAAAAACAAACACATCAAGCTGCTGACTCGAGCAAGATCTTCTTAGTTGAAAGCCTAAATAACTCGATGCTTTGAAAAGCGCATATCTTTCAAAAACAACAACATAACTACAAAAAGAATGACAAAAGAAATAGTAGCCATAAAAGAACTTGAAGCCTTATAGAAGATTCAAATCCATAATCTATTAATAACAAGCATATCCTCACAGTTTGCAAAGAAACCTAATAGCTTTCCTATATTCCAAGTTGCTTTGGCTTATTTTGTTCTAACACGAAGTCAATTTCACAAATCACTATCAGATAAAGATTCAATAGTAAACTTGCCCTCGTGATTCTTGACACTTGTCAATTATATCTTCTTCGTTTTTCCTTTTTTTTTCCATTTTTTGGGATATCTTGTTGTGTAGAGCTAGCTACCTCAATCTCTTATAAAGATTTTATCCTGTGGATCACTAACTTCTTTGCCAAAGCTGTTAGTGTAAACCCTCGAGTCAACTTACTTGGTAAGAGGTAATGTACCATAACAAAACATTTTCACTTAGAAAAGTGTCATGAAAAGTTTCCCTTTACCATCTTAGCCACCTATGTTGAAACATTATGACTTCATGATAAGGTGAAGTCCATATAACAACAAAAGTCTTACAATGCATTTGTAACGTAGTTATAATTATGAGAATCCTTATGCATTAGTTTCTAGAACTTATTTTTTGTCATTGTACTATCAAGATAGGGTACTAAAATGTGGGTGTTTACTAGAAAATAAATTCACTGAATATGACTCAAAGTGAAAGTTCCATTTGGTTGTGTTACTTAAGTTTCTATAGAATATACTTTCACCTGTCAGTAGCATAAATGATCTTCTAACTTGAAATACCAGGTTATCTTATATGCATTCTGTCATATTTTAATTTCATATTTATGGGTTTGGAAGAGTCAAATGCCTAAAACGAGTGCTTTTAGGTATATAACCTGAAGCATATGAAGGTAGATAAGTAGTCAAGATGAATATCCATCACTCCTAGTGACTTAAAGGGATAATATATCGTGTATCCTACCTTATATTAACTCATAAAGTCTTTGGTAGAAGCATTTATTGAGAAGAGTTAATATTTAAACTTAAGGATAAATATAGAAATATACTTGAAGTAGACATTGAACCAAACTTTAGTCATTTCTAAGATATTGTGATGAAAGGAATGAATTACATCGAGATACTGCACTCTGAAAGGTTAGTCAAATCATCTTGATCTTTCAAACATTTGGGTGGTCATGATGCATTACTAGATGCCACTCATGATCTATGAATATAAATTCATTACCAACATGTTGAAAGCATAATCAGTCATACTTAAAGAGTAATATATTAATTAAATTGAATTGTGGATTAGAAAAATTGAAATTTTCTATTTGGACTAATTGAGAAAGAATTATAATTATGTCAACTTAATTAAATAAGTTTAATTCAATGAATTTAATTAAATAGTTTAATTAAATCATATAGGCCCACGTTTAATTTAGTAATTTAATTAAATCCATAGGTCAAATAATTAATTAAAAGAATTAATAGGCATGAATAAAATAAGCTTGCTCAAGACAATTTAATTAAAATGTTTAATGAAATTCTTAAGCACGTCTTTTAATTAATATAGTATAAATTAGACTAATTCAATTAAAAGGAGTTTAATTAGGTTTTGAACCATAAGTCAATTATATAGTTCAATGATGACTTAGTCTTTAAAAAATTATGATTATAGCTAAGTCGAAAAGCTATAGGAACTAGAATTAGAAAACCCTAACGTATAAAATCCATGCTATGACTAAACACCAGAATATATGCTTTCCTGATAGTTAGCGGCAAAGAGAGAGAGAGACCATGTGAAGCGCGACAACTTCACACCTTGAAACCTTGTGAAGTGCAGCAAAAGGAGAGTCCTCTGGTATTTGATATTCCCTACTCGTATAGTTGGTATTGAAGTAATTTCTACAAACCATTCCTATAGGAAACCATAAACTATTGCCTTTTTCTCTCTTTGTGTAAAATCAAGAAGTGTTCTTGATATTCCCCAGTGGTGAGTTTCGAAAAACTCAAGCTACTAATATAGATGCATCCATAACTCGATTTAGCCTAATTGAAAGTTCGTATGTTTCTCGTGTGGGTCATCATTAGAGGTCGAGCACTTGAATGGCTTTGGTTTTCTAACAACCAAGAACTTTTGTGGAATCAACTTAGAGTAAGATTCTTAGATTATAAGATTCAAGAATTAGGGTATGAAAAGTTTTAAACTGCATGATTGCTTATTATAATGAAAAATAGGTTCTATTTGGTTATCAAGTTGATCTTGTGAATGCTTTGGTATTTCTATGTTTCAATTTCCATTGTGTTGAATGCTTTATGATATGATTATGTTAACATGAGCTAAAGCATGGGTTAAGGTAACTCTTCCCCTTCAAAAGCTACACTCAAATTTGAAATTTCAAGATAATCTTTACCATTTGAGTCCTTATTAGTTCCCTCTACTTCCAAGTTGTTCAAACTTGCAATCAGTGTTCATTTAGCAAATGGCTCTCTACCATTGAGGCCCTTCCTAAGATCTCAATTTTCTTTACCCTTATAAACATCCACTAGCTTAGCCACCATTTAATCACATTACTTGGTATCTCTTAGTTTCTCTATTGAGTTTCCAGAGTCCCAACATTTATATTTTTTATCAACAATCCCCACGTCTAGGCCTTAATTATGAACATAATCTTCAAAATTAAGGGCATAATCAATTGTATTTGTTTGCTCCTTGGAGAATCTCTTGTTGCCTTAATAGAATGAACTTCATCACCAATTCTTCTATCATTTCCAACTTTAAATTTGGAATTACCTTCAATATCTAGAGAAATCAATGCAATACCGAAAAGAAAACAATAACACTTACAACTCACATTGCACTCCTTATGAAGATAATTTCAAAAAGATTGTTCAACTAATAGATTTCATTCCAATAGAGAAATTGACTTCATTAGGAAAAGAGCAATCCTCTTTAACTAAAATAAGAACTCTACCAATGTCCAAACTTTTTTCTTGGACGTAGCTTCATTCAGTTTAATAACTTCTTCCCACAATTTTCCAACAACAACAAGGAAATTGTGGTGCCAAGCATGGTGTGGAATACCTATCAGAGTTAGCTAAAGAAGTTTTAAATAACATATATCATTTGATTTTCATGGAATTTTTTTTTCTTTTGCTCAATCAATTGGATTTCATTGAATAAAGGGAAGTACAATAATACATTCAAAACAAGACAGTTTAAGCACACACAAGAACCCAACATATAAAGGAACATGAACAGAAGCAAACTCTAAAAAACTAAAAACAGAAACTTTAAAACCATCAACTTAGAGAAATATGCCAAAACAACAACATCAAAGATAACCCATACACTCTCACTAAAAAGAAAGCAAATAACATTACAAAGCAGCACAGTCTTGGTAAGCATCGATGCAGAAAGCTCACACCATACATAATGAACTAAACAGAACCAAAAACTAGAAGACTAGCATCAAAAAGCTATGAAAACCAACTAGCAAAATGCAAACAAAAAAAAAATGCTTAATCTATCCACACCTAACTTAACCAGAGAATCTGCAAATGAATTGGACTCCCTAAAGCAATGAACCACATCCACATATCCAATAATCCTCTACAACCTATGAATAGAACGACATCAGTCTTTCCATGGTCTCTTATCATTAAACTTGATCTAAGTGACAGCAATTAGTGAGTCTGATTCAATAGTGGGCGTCTTAGAAATAAACCAAGATGAAGAAATAAACAACTCTAAAGTAGTTTTAATGGCAATAACCTCAGCCATATTAGAATCCAAAAGTCCAAGGGGACCAAAAGATAAACCCAACACAATGCCATTAGAATCATGCAAAACACCTTTATAACTCGCTGGTCTCGGTTTACCCCTCGCTGACCCATCAACACTAAATTTCAAAGCATCAGCTCTAGGTCTTAACCAAGAGACACTAGCACAAACACAAGAACTCCCATGCCCAAAACTCATTGTCCTAGGCTCATTCCACCAAGTCCCTTCATCCATCCAATGAACATCATTTATAATAGCTTTAATCCAAACCATGATCTCAACTTAATATTAAACAATAAACATTCATACTCAACCACCCTCCCATTAAAAATAGTATCATTTCTCATTAACCACCAAGACCAAAAAATGGAAACACACACAACACATTTTTTTTTCTTAATTATGTTACTGAAAATAAACTCACACAGATGAAGATAATCATTCACTGAATTTGGAACAACCCAATAAAAACTCCACCAATCAAACACACTGCACCATATCAACCATGCAAAATAACAATCCACAAGCACATGGTAACAATCTTTTTTCTTGTAGCTCATACCTAGTACACAAACACCCCTCACTAATAACAACACCTCTAGATCTCAAAAAAAAAACTTTTGTAGGAATAGCATTTAAAATAGCCAACCACAAAAAAGATGTCTTCACGTAAATGATGGCTACGGGTTTCATTTTCCACGAATTAATAGAAGCAAACAAATTAAAAAGCCATTCATGATCTTATTCAAGTGTTAATAAAATGTCTTCTCTACTTTCAAAAGTCAAAACAACTATGTTGCCTATTATTGTCATGAGCATTTAGAAAGTATACCATCTTATAAAAGTTAACTATCAATAGCTCTGATAGAATCAAGAAATCTGATAATGCGAACAACACTTCTTTTTAATTTATCCATATTTGCTTCCTTTATATTATTACTATGACTCACCTTTTTAAATGAACTATCTTCATTTTCAATCATAACAGCTTGAAGATAAGATTTTTATCATGAATTTTCACTAATCTCAAGTTCTCTTTTTCATTTTGTTTTTCTTTAATAGGACCATGTTAAAAATAAGATCCCATTAATTCTATCTCACTCGAATGATGGTTATGGGTTTGATAAAATCTCATCTAATAATCAAATCTCCCTTTAAGCCTTAAGGTTTGTACAATCCAATGTTCGAGGCCATGCCTCATACAATCTGTATATGGCTTTCTTAACATTTTTCATATCAGTAAATCTCACAAAGTATAAATACATCTAAGACTTCCCCATGATGCTAGAAGATATTCCACAACAATCTCTGATGGACTTTAGGAGGGATATTGTTCATAAACATAGTAGAGAGCAAGCCTCTATCCATTAACCTCTCTTCAAGTTCCCAACAAGCTTCAAAATGGGCTCCATGATAGGATTGGCTCTCCCATGCTTAGAATAAAAATACAATTCATTTTGAATACTAGGATAATGTCTGAAAATCCACCCTTGTGGAGTTTGCTTGTTTCGCTTCTAAACATTTTAGACAATCCACAACTTTACCATAACCAAACCCAAAATACATAGTATGTGGCAACTAACAGACAAATGAGTATAAATCCCTTTGAAATCACACTTCAATCATGAAAATAATAATAATAATAATAATAATACTATGAGTTTTATGTTGAATGGTAGGCCATGCACAATAAAATAAGAGAAGATTTGAATAAATTGTGAAAAACTACCTCTTCAAGTGGATTTTCATGAGGTAATTTGAGCATATCCCAAAATTTCTCTCATTTTTTTTTTAATTTTGATATTCTTCAAATTTTTTTGCCAAATAAGAAAATTAGATATTAAACTTTTAAATATTTTGATTGAAATAAATTTTCTCTTGAAATACCTCATTCAAACACATCCTAACAATGCGTTTGGATATGGAATTTCGAAATTTTGAAGAATTTCAAAGAGAAAGCATTTCAAAATTCATTAATTTGAAATACTAACATTTGTAGTTTTGTTGTTTGGATAAAAAAAATTAAGAATGAATTTTTGACTATTAGAATTTGATAAAATTAATTATAAAATAAAAATAATGAAATTAAAATTAAGATAATAGAAAAATATAAAATAAATAAATAATGTGGGTATTATTAGATTTATAAAAATACAAAAGATATTATTAATAATATAAAATATATATTATATTTAATAAAATGTTTTTTTTTTTTAATTTTGCTATTAATAGTGGATCATGTGTAACAAAGTAAAGGTAGTTTTAAAGAACTCGTGAAAAACTACCTCTTTAAATGAATTTTCATGAAGGATACTCAACTCAATTTTCCTCTTTAAATTTCTCTTGTAAATTTTGAAATTCTTCATATTTTTTTACCAGACAAAAAAATTAGATTTTAAAATTTTAAATATCCTAAAAGAAAAGAACAAGGATTATGGTAACATATGAACCATGGCGGAAGGGGCAAGCAATTTATTGTCAGCATATCAATTAATTGGCTGATACATCAATTATTGACTATTTGAAAAGAACAAGGATTATGGTGATGTATGAACCTTGGTGGGAGGTTCCAGCAAATTCTTGCGGGGCTTGAACTTCGTAATCATATCAATTAGTTGGACGATACATCAATTATTGAATATCAGAAACAAAATCTGAATAAAAAAATATATATATCTGAAACAGAATCTCTCTCCATCTTTTATTCAAGGGTCTGATTAATGGATGCTTAAAGGTAATTAAATGTCTATTTTAAGAATGATTTTTGTATTTAAGGCATTTTATGTTTTCATTAAATTTTAAAAATAATGCATTAATTACGGATTTCATTCTTTAACTTTTACTATAATCATTTTAAAAAGTAAATTTTTAAACAGAGTAAAATATTGTAACTTCATATTATTTGAAAAGCATAAAATTAGTATCATAAACTTATTTTTAGTAATTCAATTAACTCACATAGTTACATTAATTATGGTCAAAATAAATAAATGTTAAAAAATACATAGTAAAAATTAAATAATATCTTGAAAATATTTAAAAAGACTAAAAAACAAACAAATAATCTTGATATATTGATAAAAAATAAATTTTTTTGCAAATATAAACTTATAATAATAATAATAATAATAATTGAGTGATACAAACCTTTAAGAAATTTTAAAAAAATTAAATAAAAAACTCTCTAAAAAATAAAATGTTAATTTTTATCGAATTTTTTTTTTGGTATCATTTAAGCTCTAATAGAGATGTAAACGGGTAGGGGTTAATCGGGTACCCGAGACTATTCATCCCGTTTAAGTCGGGTTCGGGTACCCGATAAACGGGTTTTAATCGGGTTCGAGTAGTAATTTTATTACCCGTGATGGGTTCGGGTAGGATTCGGGTAGTAACCTTCGGATACCCTAAACTCGAACCCGATTAACTTTCACTTTGTTTTTTTCCCCTTATTTGTTATGTTTTTATGATTTGTTTATTTGCTATGGTTTCAAGTGGTTTGTTGAATTCTTAAAATTTGTTTAATTATGATAGAATATGTATGTTGTTGTTTAATTTTTATTTTTGATTTATACAAAATTAGATGATTTTTTTTCCAAGGGTTCGGGTTAATAAACGGGTTGTCAAATTATGGGTTGAATAATCGGGTAATTAAACGAATTCGGGTAATTAACGGGTAGTATAAAATTTATTCGGGTAGGATTCGGGTAGTATCTTGAAAAAATAATCGGATTTTAATAGGATTCGGATTTTATGATTGTTAATCGGATTCGAGATCCAGTATCTTAAAATTAACGGGTACCTATCCTGTTGACATTCCTAAGCTCTAATAATCATTCATATGCCCACATTTGGCAAGCTGGGAAAAGGGAGATGAATGGTGATCGAGTAAGTTCGGTCAATGATGATAGTAACATTCGGTGAATCTTTCAAGCAAACAAACGAAGTCTCATTATAAGCTAGGGTTCCTATTGGTCTCTTCAAAGAATGAAGCAACAGATGAGAAATTTCGGCACATGAATTGTGTGGGCGGCGCCCTGGAATCAATGAATGAACCATCACAGGTTACATTGTGAATGTGAAAGGATGATAGTAGGTGTTGAAAATTGAATTTTAATTTGATAAAAATTTATTTTTATAAAAAAATAAATAATTTATATAAATTATAGTTTTCCCATTGTAAAACTGTTTAAAAGGTTAAGTTTCAAAATTGAACACCTAAAATTACAAATAAAATAAAAAAATTACACAAACATTACATCACATATATCTCTTAACTAAAAAAGGCGAAAGCATTATAAAAATTATAATAATTTAATTTTGATTTTAAGTTAAGCTTTCAAGCTAATAGGATAAAAATTTTAGGTATAAATTTATTTTTTATCCTTATTTTTAAGTACTTTTAATTATTTTATTAAGGCTTAATACTTAAATATTTAAAAAATAAAATTAAGTAATCGATATTTAATTGCATGAAAATAAATCCATTATATTTTACTTTAAATAATTAAAATTTAAATATTTCAGAATAACATAATTACATATATTTTCATTAAACCATTGTAAATGTTATTATCTTTGTACAGGTGAAATTAACAATGATACTAACATGGTTTGACAAATTCAGGAGTAAAATGGTAATTTTGAAAAAATTAATTAATTTTGAAAAAAAAAATTATATATATCTACGTCAGCAAATATTACATGTGACAAAAAATTTCACGTCATCTGACCATGTGACAAGTCATGTCAACTCCTTATCAATTGTCACTCGTACAAAGATAATATTAGTTAGAAAAATTTAACGGAAATATACTTAATTATATTATTCTGAAACGTTTAAATTTTAATTGTTTAAAATAAAATGCAATAAACTTATTTATATACAATTAAATGTCGATATCTTACGGGTATATTTAAAAACTAAACTTATTAATAAAGACATATATCTTTAACATTTTTTAATAAGTTTAATTTTATCAAAATTAATCTTAGTTAACCCTTAAATATTTATAGGGTGTGAGTTTGAGATCATTGCCTTTTGACAAACCCCTGCTTCCCCCCAAAAGGTGTGAGATGTCCTTGTCTAGTTGTCATATGAAGGATTCAAGAATTGTGATCCCCATTTTTTTATCTCTCGTTTTTGGTCGGTCGGTTTTAGGTTATCGGAAAATAGAATCAACGACACGGACCGTGTCGGATAGCCCACGCCCTTATTCTCTTTTGCGTGACAGGTTGACCCAAATCTGCATTTCAAACCTGCAATCCCATCCCTATACGGATAAAATCGTTGACTTCGTAAAACAGAGGAATCGTGTGCTCTAAAATTTCAAATCAAATTTTATCGTATTTGAATTTTAATTATTGAATCTAATTTGCATATGATTATAAAATTTAAAAATGTAAATTCGATTATTGTAACTTTTCGCACAATTATTGCTTTGAAAAAATTGAATATTAAAAGCAAAGAATTGATAGTAAATTTCCAAGAAGATTGCGAACAGCCAGACCTTGCTATAAGCATGATGTGGAATTTCAGAGGGGATAAAATTGCAGTCAAGTGTAGATCTTTATTTTCCAGGATTGGTATTGAAGAGTTGTTCCAATGTATTAATCAGTACGGTAATCAAGCCGACACTTACCCTAATTTTATCTTATCAAACATGGTTTTTAGGCTTGAAATAAACATCCAAGTGCTACAGTAAGTAATCTAGAAAGGAAATACGGTTAAGAACTGAAATATCAAAATAATATTGTTTTTCATTGCACATCACTGGATGACCAAAAATGGCTGAGGAAACTTTAGTATGAGATCAAAGAGTTTTGGGCACTAGGTGTCAAAGAAAAGTACGTTAAGAATCTGACTTATATCGAGATAGGTTGAAAACCACCTCAGCAGAATTACATTAAACTTTGGCTCTGTCTATGGCAACCCGAGGAAAGCAGGAGCGGGAGGGGTCTTCAGAGATTACCTTGGCAAGTGGTTGTGCAGTTATGCACGTAATATTAGTAATGCAACAAGTGTCTGTGCAGAGTTTTGGGGTCTACGAGATGGTCTGCGCATGGCTGTTGAAAGGGATTTTCATAGTTTGGTGGTGGAAGTAGACTCTCAAGTTATCCAAATGTATGTTAACTATGGTGTATGTACTTCACATCCTTATAGTTCTATTGTTGATGATTACATGCAATTACTGGAAAAGCTCAACAACGTGAAGATCCTGCACAATTTCAGGGAGGCCAATGCAGTAGCTGATAAGATGATCAAATTGGGGACAAATTTGGACACCCATTTTGTTGTGTTTGAAGAATCTCTTGATACTCTTAATTTACCTATTTTCACTGATTCTATTGAGATCACATTCTCAGATTATATAACCTAACGCTGGATAACTCTGCAGTGTAACTCAACTTGGGTTTGTTTATTTTTAATGCACCGTCTTGTTCACAAAAAAATATATATCAAATTCCAGGATAGGATTAGACCAAGCTAGCTATGGATAAAGAAATCCCAACTTCAGGGCATGACCCAAATTGCGGCACAGAAGGAAATGTTTGATTCACAACGAGACCCATCCTGAAATTGGACGTTCGAAAGCCTGGCCATTCAAAACGTTACGACCGTTTTAATCTAAGGCCTGCAAGACTCGAAATACGAAAGCCATACGATATCAGCTTGAAATGGTGACAACCCTTCACCAATTCTCCACACTTTGCAGCTTCTGCTGATTCATCATAGCAGAAATATACCTATATGAATGCTATGCCAAATTGATAAAAAGTTAAAGTTTCTACCTTATGTTTCTGTAATTAATTTCATGGGTATATCATTCTTTCCTTCAAGAAAACTTTGTTGTTAGTGTATATACTTACTGTGTTAAAACATCCCATCATAGTCATAAATAAATTTAAATTAAACTAAAAACATGCCTTGATTAGCATTTAGGGAAAATTGCAGCAGCAGCACTACGTTTGAATGTGACTAGGACTGGCCCTGTAAAACTATTTAGACCATTAAGGCCCTCAATAGCAATATCAAAGATGACCCAAAACACAAATACCTTTAATGGATCATATAACATATATTAAAATGTACTGTAGAGGAAGAAATCTAACCCATTTTTTTGTTAACAAAAAGGCCCAAATGCAGACCGGCGTGATTGTGGATTCTTAAGAATGTTGGTGAAAGGCTTGAAACATGAAGAGAAATTTCAATGTAACTCATTGGTTTACAGTACGTAAATGCTGTAAATGCTGCACAAGTGTAATAATTTTCGTGGTGTTTCTCCAAGACAAACCAGACGACCACCTTCAAATTCTGCAAAAGTATACCATGTTTTTGCACTTTGCAGGTGCAATAGGAAAATTGCATTGTTCCTTCTTGTAACAGAAGACCAATGATTCTTCAATCATATACGGGGCTACGATTCAATTGGTTTCATCTTTACACGTCCACTTCCTTTTTCATTTGTTTTAATAGTGCATTTTCTGTGAACTGACGCTGCCATTGTTTGCACTCCTCGGAGGATTCCTGGCAAGTATGTTGCCGAGATGTCAAGCACTATCAAATATATATCGATCAGATATAGGGGTTACCTTTAAAAAGTATAGACTTTACTTATAATAACCCATATTGATCTTAAGACTATACCTGCTAAAGTAATTATATACCATTTTCTTCCTTTAATTAATTCTCCCCTGCCCTAAAGAGGAAGTTAGCTTATTCGTTCTGAAATCAGTAGAAATCGTGGTAAGTCAAAAATATTACCATTTCGCTAGTTAGATTAATCACTTCTGATTTCTAACTCTATATACATATATATATATATATATATATATATATATATATATGGATGCGCGTATATACATGTGATGTAAGCATAAAAGTCATGCATTTTCCATTCTCAAGCCTCACCCCATGACATGGTGTTAATTAGACAGCACATTTCTATTCATGCATTTCCCTCATCATTAGGTTCTTGTTTTGGAATATGGTTAATGTATTTTTTTTTTAAAAAAACTAATATATTACAATATGTTTCAAGAAAAATTATAATCATAATCGATTATAATATTTATAGATCACTTAAATCAACCAAACAAATTAGTAAATAATTGGATATACATCTCACACAAATGAAATTTAAACTAGGACTTCATTATCTCATTAATGTATTTTAAAATATATTTAAATGTAATTACTATATTAACATATTAATTTATCTTATATTTGAAAAAATTATTATCTAATACATTATTAGTAGAGTTATTAGACATATATCATTACTTATTTATTTTTTATTTTCTTAATGTTATTCAAAAGTTATGTTTCATCATCTTAACCTTATTTGTGTAATTTAAAAACTTTGTAGTATATTAGATAATAATCCTATTTGAAAAGCATCACTTAAAATCAAATATGTAATTAAAAACGAAAAGATATAGAGTATTAATTATCAGATTCATTATCAAATTTAAATTGCACTTTAGAGAAATTTAAAAACATATAAAATAAAGGATAATTACCCTATACACCGTCAGTGGAGTTTTTGACTCTACAAGTAGAGTTAAAATCATTACACATGTCTTATTTTATTTATTTTTTATTTTTTAAATATTTTTAAAAGACATGTATAATCATCTTAGTCAAAAAAAACTTCACTAAAGATAGGATAATTATCCTAAAATGAAAGAGTCAAAATAATTAATAAAAAAATGACATTAAACATTTAACATATTCTCATAGTACATAGCACCTTAACCAACTACTACGAATTAATTAATCTAGCACTCTATCCAATGATTAAAATTGCCTGTTAGTATGACTACTCGATCGAGCAGCTTTACTATATAGCCAGATTAAGCTTAAAAAGGCGTGGTACCCAAATAAAGTTTTCCTCAAAAGCTCGCCATATATAGATAGCAGATATTTGAAGATTTGCCAGAGAAATCCTCCACGCAAATCGTACAGAAGAACAGCAAAATCTTGTAAGAAATATGGCAAATTGAATGATGCATGTATGCCAACAATTGAGTAGGTTAAGTTCAAATTGCATGCTTTTTCTAAGAAAATTTTCAATTTTAGATCTGAAAACTCTCCTCCTTTGAAATGAAATGTTGCACTAACGGGAAGAAAGACAATTGTGTTCAACTGCGTAGTACAAACAAATAAACATATTTCTTCATGCTCGGAAACAATGGGCTTAATTAAGAAATTTTAAAGGAAGATAATTTTTAAATGCAACCACTTTTTGCTCTATATAGTCACGTGAAAGTAAATATTTATGGATTTACATCCAATACTCCACAAATAAAATTAGATAATAACACATATTATTTAAAACTATTAAAATGAATAAATAAAATATAACATTGTTCATCATTCTAACTTCTTTTGTGAAATTAAAAATTTTCATTTACTATATAAAACAATATATATATATATATATATATATTTATTGTTGCTTAAGTAAAATTGTTGTATAAAGAAAAAAAATTGCGTTAAAATTCTGACAGACTTTGAACAAGCGTGTTGGCACAATTGGAGGTTCCGATCGAACTATTTTTAATGGTTTTGGAAAGGGTAGAATATGCAGAGTGATTCTGAAAAAATTGATCGGAGAGAGTGATGGTTTTTGAAGATTTCGTATGAAGAATTTTTACCAGGATAGGTAAGGATTTTGTAGAACAATGATAGTTTTTGTATAAGGCTGAAATATAAAAAATATACACAAATCCCTAAACAAGGTTTTAGAAAAAAAACTAAACAACCTAGAGAAAAGTAATTCTTCCATTTCATGACTTGAAGAGAACATAAATATGCAATCGTATCAAAATCAATCACTGATATTGATCTAATTGTAGTTTTATCGTCTAATATTATGTTATGTTTGAGTAGTTAATTACATTTATAATATTAAATTAACAATTATATAAGATATAGAACATCTTTAAGAGCAACGCTTTATTTCGGTTTTGCTTTGCAAATGCAAAAGAGATCTAGAATATATGCCAGGGCAATTAGGGTTGCACTTGCATCACTTGAGCTGACAATTATGTACTTGTTTTTTAACTGGATTGTGGAATAGAAAGGAAAAAAAAAAAAAGGTTGAAATTCAATATATTAATCACAGTGAGTTTCAAAGAGGAATCCATGGCGTCAATGCTGATGGTGACTCAACTGTATAATAGCAAACATGAGAGAGAGAGAGTCAGACCATTAAAGGCATTTCAGTGTTGCATATGCCTCAGCTTCAGAAATTGATGGCAGAATGAGGCATAACATGCACAAAAGCAAAGCAGCTTGCATATGGATAGACCCATCACGCTTGTACCCTGTTGATGACGCTCCTCTTTCATTCACCTTTTCAAATCACCTGTTTTCTTTCTCTATTTCATTTCTGTATACTCTCTGCTGCCCCCTGTCTGATCATCTTACCATCCAAAGTAACACATTAATTAACCAAATATCACCTCATTTCTTTCCTCAGATTTTCCTTTCCTTTCTGCACTGTTTTCTCTTTTGAAACCTTTAAAATTAACGCCACGTATTTAAGATGAGACACGTGAAACCCTGGTGATTCTGTTTGTTAGGAGTAATGATAAAATGGTGAAAAAAAAAAAACATTTAAGGTTAACTCTCACTGTATGTTTGAAAGATATAAAGGAGAAAAGCCATGGGGATTATTTCTGGTTCAGACTGTAATCAAGCAGCTGATCATGTAGAAGGCAAGACCACATGATTCAAGCAAAGATCAAAGGTCCAATCTGTCAAATCATTCCTTCTTTGTAGCAAATCAGACCCAGATCCAAAACTAGTGTCTTTATATAATGCTAAACTCGAATCTCATGGTTTATCAAAAATGTTTCATTTATAAATACTAAGTGGCATAGTTTTGCGAGTAGATTTGATTCTCGAATAAGTAGTTCTCATCAGTCACAAATCTTTGGTTTTTTTGAAAGATTATTCTCTCACCTTTCTCTTCTTTTTTTTTTTCAAAGTGTAAAACACACTCTTCACAAAAGCTATTAAGGATCAAATCTTGCTGATAATTCTAAGATTTACAAGTTAAATTAAAGCTGAAATTTAGATATAAGAAACAACTTACATATTTAAAAAAATGATATCAGAATATATTAAAACAAGATAATCAATGAATACCTCCTCTAGGCAGTGGAGTCCATGTCTTCAGCATTGCAAAGGGTATGAGTGGATCAGTAGACCATATAATACAGATACAAAGCATTAACAGTGTAAAAGTACCAAAGTTAATCAGAAATAAAAGCAGACATAAAAACAAAAAAAGGTCGGAGATTTCACTGCTCCAGAATCCAGATAATCCACCTACCATTTCTTGTAATAAAAGAAGCAGAACTGATATAAAGGTTTTCAGAGAAAGTAAGAAAGTTTAAGAAAAAAATGAACACCTCGATGTAAGCATCTTCAGAGTTGAAAAACAAGTAAAAGAATATTCATTTCAATAGTAAAAATTACTACTATAAGGGAAACTCAAGCAAAACAAGTGTTCTAACTTCTAAAACAGCTACTTCTCTTTACCCACTGAGAAACCCTAAGCTAAAATCCTGGTACTGTAAGAATGAAGAGAAAATGAAAGGGGTTAAATGAGAATAGTTGGTAGTGGTTGTGACTTGTGATTTGGAAGAAGGCAGTCAAGGTTTAGATCCGGAAGAAACGGACAGAGAAGATTCTTAAAGCCATCATGATAAAAATCAGTTCAATGATGAACCTAAAAGAGTTAAGACTGACAAACAAAACCACTGACCAAACTTGAGCCATAAAATTTAGAGAGCAAAAAAGATATACTAATATAAGATATCCCATGTAAAAGAGTAATGATGATCCTTTTCCTCTTCAGTCAGGAAAAAAAAAGGTAAAAGAGAAGTCAAATTCTTTCATCATTACACCAATCTGCTCATGTCCAGCGACCTTAATGACCAAAAAACGCATGTAGAAGGACGCTTCAATATCAATAAAAACACCCAACACCCATAAAATTGGATGTGATAGAGAAGGGAGAAAAAAAATCACCAGGAGATTGGTAAGAAGAAAAAAAAGAAAAGAAGAAAACAATAAAAATTAAAGATCAGTACTGAAAATGGAAGCAAGAATTGGGGGGAATGAAGCCTGGTCCGATGTCACTAACCTAAGATCAATGATCGATCATGATCTCCACCTTTGTCTGAAAAGTGAAACCCAAAGAAAATTTTGATCAAAGATTTAAACCATAGACCTAGTTGATGGCCTCGAGCCAGACAACATTCCCCTCAAAAGAAACAGCTTCCTTTCATTCCTCTCATCTATTTCACCCATAAAAACCCTAAAGCTAGCCACCCTGAATAAGAGAAAGGATGAGGTATAATTAAGAGACGGGGAGAGAGACCGGTGGAGTTATTGTGAGTGATACGAGTGAATGAGAAATGAGATGGGTAAGTGATGGAAGTGAGAAAAGAAACGTTGATATAGAGATAAGAAGGAGAGAAGGAGAGATGAAAAGGACAAACAAAGTAATAAAAGTAGCAGACCCGCCCGACCCTACATCTGGGTCTTGGCTTCCCGAAATGACCGTGACCCCCAACCCCCACCCCCCACTACCAGTCTACTACTGCCACTTCTCTCTCTCGGATGTCATGACTTTGCTTATCCATGTACCTATCTCAGGTCAACATATATAGCAATATAATAGCATTTATCCAGCCTCTCTCCCTTTTCTTTTCTCCTTGGTATCAAATCCCACGTCTACCGCGAGATCATGGTCATGGCCCAATCATAACATCAGCTCAGGCAGTTATATTTAGCTCTATCTTAATCCTAACTAACCCCATATCTAAAAGAAAATACTATTAACAATGTCAATGATAACTCACAAAGCCGTGAACAATCTTTTAATCAAATAATTAAAAAAAAATTGTGATTAGTTATAAAAAGAGGTCTAATCTAAACAATTTGGTTCTCCGGTTTCAATTATTAAAAAAAAATAATAATAATAAAACATGGCTTAAGGAACCTTGACACATTACAACTACAAAAGAGTTCCATTTAGAATAAAATTATGCCATGTTAGCATGTTTGCAGAGAGTTATCACAGAACCTTGATGCATTACAAGAAGAGTTCTAATTAGAAAAAAAAAATTATGCTATATTACAAATAATTGTGATCCAAAAAAAAAATATTTGCAATAATTTTTATGTGCATTTTTGTTGCAAAAAATATTTTGCAATATCTATTACAACATAAGACCTTCTATGTTGCCATAAAGTGTTATGTAAATTTCTGCAAATTAGTGCTGCTAACAATCATAATAATGCATAAAAAATATTAGCAATATTTTGTTTATATTTTTGCTGTAAATTATAGTCTGTAACCTTTTGCAATATAATATTATTCATATTCCTAAATAGATATACTTTGTAATATTTATATGAATTATTTTAAAATTTTTGTTGCTAAAAATAAATTTCTTATAGTGATGTGGCTTAACTACAATCACAAAGTTCAAATTAAAATCATATTTATCAATAAAAATGAAATTTATATAATTAAAATATTTTAAATAAATTTATGTATTTATTATGAGCTAAGCTTCTATTATCGTAGTTACATTAAGATGTAATTATAAAGAGACCGTGCGAATTTATGAAATCAAAATTTAAATATAACTTTAATCTTTTAAAAATTTGTTTAATTATTCATAATGTAACTCAGAATTAAATTGAAATAAGAAGATAATTGCCTATATTAATTTGGATTTCCTTCTTTATGCCAATATATATATTTTTTACTTAAGAAGGTGCTTATGATCGGAATTCACAAGAAACGGCCTATATTTGAACAAAAGAAAAAGGGAACCGCCTTTTTCCCTCCCTCTTCAGTGCAAATTTTCCCCACTTTTTCAATGCTTGCTCGCGGGGGATTCGAGATGATGACAGTCACAGACTCAGTCAGATAATATAAATTTAAAGAAAAAAAAAAAGTATGGTCAGGTCTGTGTTTCTGCTTAAAATTCTGGTGCTTTGAGCTCCATTGATGACACATGGTCCTTCCATTCTGATTCATATTTTCATTACGTACCTAACAGTTTCCATGATGCTGACTTTCCACTTAGTTTCTGCTTTTTCACTCTTCTATAGCATAATTCCCAAGTTTTATTGAACTTTTAGCACACGTATTTTCCACACTGCAAAAATGACTCAGATTACTAATAATAAAAAATACTATAAGATTGCTATAGAAGTTTCAATAGGAAATGGGGAAATTGTTTTAACCCTTCCAATAGCGAAAGTTAGATATTTTATTTGATAGAACAAACTTCTTATATTTAATTTTAATTGAACAAAAATATTATTTTTTCTACAATAAAAGCTTTTGATCTAAAAAAAAAAAAGACAATATATATTGTTAAGAGGACTTGCAGAGAATCAAATTACCTTTTTTTATTCCAAAAATTACTTAATACAGAGTTGTAGAGTTGCGTTTATATACAAGGAAACTGTTTAACTAATTAGTTAATTAGTCTTAATGTAACTAACTAATTCTAGCTAACTTTCAGTAACTATTTGCGTAAGATTCAAGAGCAACTAACTGCACAAAGTTCAAGGTGAGCTGAATGAGGATGAGCTTCCTACAGTCTCGCTCACAAACCACCTTCAGTCAACAGCCTATATTTTGTTAGCCCCCCTTAAGTTTTGAGTGAATATGGTATGAACTCCAAGCTTGGAAAGAAAAAGATGAAATCGCTGAGTTGTATGTGCTTTTGTGAACAAATCTGCTAATTGAGCTGAGGAAGAGACATGAAACAATCGAATAATGCCTAATTGCAATTTACTCCGAAAGAAATGGCAATCTATCTCGATATGTTTGGTTCGTTCATGGAACACTGGGTTCTCAGCAATAGCAATGGCAGATTTATTGTCACAATATAAAAGAGCTGGTGCAGGATGAGGCATTTGTAACTCAGGCAGCAAATACAATAGCCATTGTATCTCACAAATAAGAGCAGCAAGTGAACGATATTCCGCTTCGGAAGAAGAACGAGAGATGGTCTGTTACTTCTTGGATTTTCAGGAAATAAGAGCATCTCCAAGGAAAACACAATATCCAATGATCGATTTCCTTGTGTCAGGACAGGTGGCCCAATCGGCATCACAAAATGCTTTTAATTGTAGGTTGGATTTGGTAGGAAAAAAGAGTCCTTGCCCTGGAGTCCCCTTAAGATAGCGCAAAACTCTGTGTGTAGCAGTTAAATGAGCATGAGTAGGTTTCTCCATAAACTGAGATAGTTGTTGCACTGCATATGAGAGATCTAGTCTAGTGGTGGTCAAATATAGTAATCGACCAACCAATCTTCTATAAGGAAATGGATTTGACAAAGGATGACCTGAGGTTTTGGAAAGCTTAGAAGAATGTAATATTGGTGTACTAACAAGTATACAAGCATGGAAACCTGTATCCTACAAAATGTCAAGAGTATATTTTCTTTGGCAGAGATTTTTTTCAGCAGTAGTCCTGGCCACTTCTAACCCAAGAAAATATTTTA
Organism: Firmiana major; assembly: GCA_033439115.1. Lineage (NCBI taxonomy): Eukaryota > Viridiplantae > Streptophyta > Magnoliopsida > Malvales > Malvaceae > Firmiana > Firmiana major. Next base: position 86,438,116 of record CM065897.1, read on the forward strand.
ACAACCCTAGATCTTTAATCTTAAAGGAAGTATCAAGGAAGTCCTTGACATCTTGAATAAGACTTTTATCGTTGCCAACAAATATCAAATCATCTACATATATCAGTAAAGCAATGAAAGATGAGCCAACTATCTTGAAGAATAAAGAAGGATCAAAATTGGCTTGTTAATATCCTTGACCAAGAAGAGCAGTAGTCAATTTAGAGTACCACTGTCTACTGGCTTGTTTCAAGCCATATAAAGACTTCAACAGTTTGCAGACCTGTCCTGGTTGAGCGTTAGGAAGACCAGGTGGAATCTCCATATAAACCTCCTCAGGTAAATCTCCATGCAAAAAGGCATTGTTTAGGTCTAATTGGTGTAAAAACCAATTCTTAGCAGCTGCAACAGCTAAAAGAGTCCGGACTATGTTCATTTTGGCTACTGGAGAGAAGGTGTTAATGTAATCAATGCCATTTTGTTGTGTAAATCCCTTGGCCACTAGTCTGGCCTTAAAACGCTCAACTTCACCATTAGCCTTAAACTTAATCTTATACACCCACTTACAACCGATTGGTTGTTTGCCATTAGGCACCTCAGTGATGACCCATGTATGATTTGCTTGTAAAGCCTCAATCTCAGCCTGCATAACTTGCTGCCAGTGCTCATGCTTTATTGCTTCATTGTAGGTTTGGGGTTCTTTGAGTGTAGCTATATTAACTGCAAAAGCTTTATGAGAAGAGGAGTAACGAGAATAATCAAGAATAGTAGATAAAGGATATAAGACACTAAAATGTTTAGAAAAGTTTAGACTATCACCTATGGATGCAGCATGCTCAGAATGACAATGATTGAGTTTAGCTAAGTAGCAGTGATAGTCTTGTAAATAAGAGGGTGTTGTTCTAGTAGATCTTCTAAGTTCAACAGGAAAATAAGACTGAAAATTTTCTGAGGAGGATGAAGAGTGGTCTGAATCTGATGAAGAAGAGGTGGAATGTGGTATTGAAGAATCATAAGCATAGACATGATCTATAGAAGGCTGGGAAGGTGGAAAATCATACGGTGCAGTAGGAGAGGGAAAACAAAATGTATCATTAGCTAAAGAATCTGTAGAAGCTCTGTTTTAATCAGAAAAAAGGAAAAATATTTTCATAGAAGAAAACATCTTGAGAAACAAAGACTTCACCTGTATCTATGTTATACAACTTATAACCTTTTACTCCATGAACATATCCTATAAAGATACATTTTATTGCTCTCAAATCAAACTTGGATCGAGGGTGCATTAAGGTTGAAGCATAATAAAGACAGCCAAATACTCTGAGGTTTGAGAAATTGGGTTTCTTTTTAAACAGAATTTGATATGGGGTTTTGTTTTGAATAACTGGAGAGGGTAGTCTATTTATAAGGTAAACAGAATGATTAACACAATTTGTCCAAAACTTGCTAGGAAGACCAGCTTGAAATTTCAAGGAACGAGCTATATTAAGTATGCGCTGATGCTTCCTTTCAACTATGCTATTTTGTTGAGGTGTTTGAACACAAGACAATTGGTGAACGATGCCTTTTGAAGAATAAAAAAGTGGCATGTTAAACTCTTGGCCATTATCAGTTCTGATGTGCTTGATTTTGGTTAAAAATTGAGTTTCAACAAAGGTACAAAAGCTTTGTAGTAATGTTCTTGCTTCAGCCTTAGTTTTCATCAAATATAACCAAGTATATCTACTAAAATCATCAACCATGGTCAAGAAGTAGTGATGTCCATACAAGAAATTTATGGGATAAGGACCCCCAAAATGTCAACATGAATGAGATCAAAGCAATTGTTTATACAAGATGGACTAAAAGGAAAGGGGAGTCTCTTTTGTTTAGCTAAATTGCAAACATCACATGGTTCTTGCAAAGATACTGAAATGGAAGAGTCTAAATGTTGCAACATTTGAATCCGTTTATTGGAAGCATGACCAAAACGATTATGCCAAAGATTCTTGGCAAGACTAGTGACAAAATTTGAGACTGGTGTTGAAAGGTTGAGAGAATAGGGATCAAAAGATATGTCTAACTGGTATAGACCAAGTTTCTACCTAGCTAACATAATCATCATCAAAGTCTTGGCATCCTGGACAACACAGAATTGATGTGTAAAAATTAGAAAACAATTAAGTGTCTGCGTCAGTTTACTCACTAAAACTAAATTAAAGGAAAAACCAGGAACATATAGTGCATCCTTGAGCCATAGATATAGAGTAAGCCTGACAGTACCAACATGAGTTACTAGAACACAATGGTCATTCGGTAATTTGACAAATGAATAAGAAACTGGTTTATAAGATTCAAAAATATCAAGAGAAGTAACAATATGATCGAATGCACAAGTGTCTAGAATATATAGCAAGGAATGGGAAGAAATTTGAGATGTACCTGAAGAAGGAAAAATAGGTTGGTTAATACTTTCAGTCGCAACAACTATATGAGTGGTCTGAGCATCAGCTATTTCAGTAGATTAAAGCATTGCAAGCAAACACTGATACTGATCATTCGTAAGTGCCCGTTGGAGATTACCAGCTGATTCTACTATCATACTAGTTGGTGTTTGTTCTGAAGAAACTGTGCCAATTTCAACATGATTGGCAACTCCAGTAAGTGATCCACTTCTGCCTCTAGCTTTGTAACCAGGAGGATACCCGTGTTTTTTATAGCACTTCTCGACAACATGACCTGTAATTCCATAGTAAGAACAGAGGGGCCTCCGGTTGGTTTGATTGTTTCGTTTGAAAGATGCAATAGCAGGTCCCGCCACCTTGTTTGCAAAGGCATGAGTCTCAAGAGAGTAGTGAAAGGTAGCATTAAGGTGTCGTTCTTGCTGAATCATGAGAGCGAATGCTCTGTTGACAGAAGGTAAGGGCTCCATTAACATTATTTGTGATTTAACAGTAGCAAAGGACTCATTTAGACCTTGAATAAATCAGATAACATAATCATTCTCTTGAAACTGGCGAGCTGTATCCAAAACGCCACATGAGCATCGTGGATCACATCTACAATCAGGAAGGGGTTTGAGATTCATGATCTCATCCCACATCATTTTAAGTTTGGTCAAATAGTCTGTTACTGACAAGGTGCCTTACTGAAGAGAATAAATCTCTTTCTGTAATTCAGAAAGGCGAAAGGCATCTCCTTACGAGAAACGATCATGTAGATCCTTCCACACTTCGTAAGCACGATCCAACCAGAGAATACTTTGTGCAATTGTAGGAGAAACAGAATGTAGTAACCACGATAACACCATATTATTACATCGTTCCCAGGCTGGAAATAATGGATATGTTTTCACAAGGGGTTTGATCGAGCCATCCACAAACTGAAGTTTATTCTTTGACATAAGTGCCATCCTCATGGATCTATACTAGGATTGGTAATTAGATCCTGCAAGAGGGGTAGTAACCAACGTGAGAGCTGGGTTTTCATTAGGATGTAAGAAGTATGGACTTGAGGTAGCTTCTTCAGGTCGCAATGTTCGAGGGTCCATAGTGGCAGATCAAAATACTGGTATTTGGTAAAAAAAAAAAAAAGGAAGATCAAGAAAACCCAGGCTCTGATACCATGTTAAGAGGACTTGCAGAGAATCGACTTACCTTCTTTATTCCAAAAATTACTTAATACAGAGTTGTAGAATTGCGTTTATATACAAGGAAACTGTTTAACTAATTAGTTAATTAGTCTTAATGTAACTAACTAATTCTAGCTAACTTTCAATAATTATTTGTATAAGATTCAAGAGTAACTAACTGCACGAAGTTCAAGGTGAGCTGAATAAGGATGAGCTTCCTACAATCTCACTCACAAACCACCTTCAGTCAACAGCCTATATTTTGTTATATATTAAGACTCAAACTTTGTACTTGCAAAGCTCTCACCTTTCTTTCTTTTTTTTTTCAACAAAACTCTCACGTTTTAAAAGTGAAAACATTGTTATTTCAATTAATACTCAAAATATAAAGAGAAATGAATATTGATAACTTTTGACAGGAAATCAAAACTTAATTGGATTTCTTTTGGTTATTAAAATTTCATATCAGTAAAATTAATCTTGGCAATTTAAAATAAATTCTTCGAGCTTTTTTTTTTCCCTTTGCTATGCCATTGCATTTTAGTGATGTTTTAAGTCTTAACTAATTGAGGAATTTCATTTTACAAATGTTAATTAATTCAATTGTTTTTGAAGAATTAACTAATTCAGAGTTGAAATAAAATTATAAGTGTTAGGCTGTCTAATAGTGATTGCTAAATTGACATATCATGCCAGCCAATATCTTAGGTAGTTAGGTTATTGACTTCTAGTTACTAAAGCTATATAATTTGATGGAATATATTCCTAATTGTGGCGCAATATTGTTTGACAATAGTAATTTCGTGATGTTAGGAAATTTTCAAACTAGATATTTTTTATCATGCATGGTCCATCATACATATTTCTTAGCACCATACATGGTGTCACGGGGTCGTTCTCTCCTATAGAACTTTTTTCAGTGATGGCCTAAGTTTCCCGCAACTTAGTACAGCCTATCTTCACACTAACCCAAATCTGGGTCAATACGCAGCGATATAGCACTTGAGCAAGAAAACGACTCGACAAAGTATATCAATAAAGCAAAGAACACTCAAGCTTTAGAGAAAAGAGCCTTTCTATTAATCCGCGATAAACAAGAATACAATATTTAGCCAAGAAGACCGCTCTTAGCTATCACTCTCTTTCTCCCTGAATGATTCTCTCACTGAATGATGATTGAATACATTCTACCCCCTCCACTGGAGTTTATATAGGCAAGTGAGGACATCCCCCTCACGTAGGCAACTGAGTTTGATTACAACAGAAACTCTATAGGATTAATTCCTACTAAACTAAGGACTCTCCGGATGATCGCCACCTCAATGTTCTTCAGAGTTTATATCTGTGATAATCTCCAGTGATTCGGTCTGCCAAGACTTCTCCGCTTATCCTGGCTTATGACCCGCATTTATCCTTATCCCGATTTTTAAAGTTTCGCCTTAGCTTGCCACCCGCAAACTACGATCATCGTCCGTTAGCGTCTCCGTTTCATGCATGGCAATCAGTCCAAGCCAAGTGCCTATCTTGCCTGTTTTGGTGCGCGCCCCGTGCAAAACTTTCCCGCGCTCCGCACTCGTCATAGCGCCCCCAGTCGATCTCTTGCGAGCTGGACGCCTGGTCAAGTAGTTAGGGTCTAACACATGGGTATAACATTCTTGAATATTTAGACGCATATTAATAGTATTTACTCTACAGAGCAGAAAAAAACAAATAAAAAATCAGTAAAAATTAAGTGAGTAAATTAAGGGTAGCATATATTTGTCCCCTTCCGCCTCTAAAGTAAATTTTTTTACCTCATCGGTTTTTAATCTAGAAGAAGAAAAACACAAATATATTGAAACTTGAATTTCATATTTGCATAGCTCTTACACTTTAGACTTAGTATATAATCATTTAAGATTTTTTTTGTTTTGATAAATAGGGATATATAGGAGATGGGTTTGCTTGAGTTGGATCTTAAGTATTGTAATATATCACAACTTTTTCTTACCGTTGTCTCTCTAGTGCCATGAAATTAGGTCATATAAAACATATAAGTAAGAGAGTAAATTATTCATATTTTTAATTTTTAATTATTTTATTAAAAATATATATTTTTAATAATAATTTTTTTCTTTTTTAATTTTACCACCTATCCAAACTGATTATTAATCATTTAATTAAGAAATTGATAAAATTCGAAAACCATATATAATACACTTACATTTATCTTTTCAATGACACCACTCCACTACCTCTCTTTATTCTTTATCTAATTGCATGAAGATTGACCCATCTCCCCATGTAGGCACCAAACTCTACCTAGATTTTTGTCCTTTCCCAATTCCGATACCACATTCATTAGAACCAATGTTTTTTCCCTCTTCCTTTTTCAACAAAGAAATCATTCAAGAAAAAGCCGAATCCTTCAACTCTTTTTCAAATAATTTATATATATATATATAGCTAGCTTGATTAGGATTTTGCTTTCTTATATTAACTTCTTACGGTAAATAAGGTTTAGAAAATGTGGAAGAGTAGTTGAAAAGTGAAAAGGTGAGAAGCCTTTTGTTTTTGCAAGCTTTTAGGCCACCCAACCCCAATTGCGAGAAGAAGAAGATTCTCTACAAACTAAACAACGTAGAAAACAGAACCAAAGCCATTTTTCTTCTTCTTCTTGTTTTGGTATTTCTTTTCATAAAACATACAAGCCACGACACATTGAATTTCGTTTCCATTAGTATAATGTAAACACACAACACAGCCACCGGGCTGCCACATTGGTGACATTGATCAGCTGTTCAAGCACTGTTTTACTGCCAAATTTTAAAAGTGGATACCAAAAGTGAGGGGGAAAATATATTGTCCTCTTTATTAAAGCTCTGAACAAGAGACGTTAAAAGAAAAGAAAAGGTTGGCCGGAAGTTGAATACGTGAAGCCAACAATGAAATCTATCAGACATTCACATATATCTGTCTAGAAAATCAACATTGATGTATACCATGGGGCCAACTCGATCCCTTCCGATCACCTTTACCCTTATATCTGTATTTCTTTTCTCTTTTTCTGATACACTCATCTTTACAATCTGGCATGTGCATGGAACTCGAAGTTTACCTTGTTAGTAATATGTTTCTTCTGTCCTTATCACTGTAAATGCAATACATGTACAGTGATAATAAATGCACATAACTGTGTTGGTCTTGAATCTCTTTACTGTTTCGGCCTCGTACCCTATTGATAATGATTCCCATCAATAATATTTTTATTTGGGCTCAGGCCGAAAGGTCCAGGCTCTTATATTATGTGAAGCCCATGATATATTTTTTTAGGCCTTTTTTGATGAACTGAGCATTGAATAAAGAACTAGAATTTCGCCCATCAATTTTCGTTGGGCTATTTATTTTAAATGTTTAAGAATTTAAGTTGAATAATATTGGTAATAATATTGATTATTTAATTATTATCTAATCAATTATATATAAAAATTTTATATCATTAATTTTTTAACTTTGTCTTTACATATGCAGTTATGCATGACTTTCATATTTAAATAATTGCTAAAATAACCAAACAAAAAAATCTCGAATTTTATTACTTTACTCAAATAAATTCATTAGTTTTATTACATTTAAATAAACTCTTAACCTTCAATTAACATCCAAATAAATATTATATTAATTTATACTTATTTGAATGTTAATTTATATTTTAATAAAAAATTCTTTAATTTATACTCAAATAAGTTCTTAATCTTTAATTTGTTCTTAAATAATTTATTAACATAAAATTGAAATAAAAGGTTTATTTAAGTATAAATTAAAATATAATGAGTTATTTAAGTACAATAAAAATTTACTTAAAATATCAAATAATTTAAAAACTTTTTTAATATCTTAGCCTTTAATAAAAATACAACTAAAAAGTTTTAGAAAAACAAAATCCTTAGTGACAAACACTGAATATCAATCTGTCTCTGTAAATTTTTTTTTAGAAAGTCACAGAAAAGATTGAAAGACCCAAGTATGTATTATCCATAAGGTCCAATGAGGTGCGACCAACTGGGCTACAGCTTGAATCTGACGACAACGGCAAAACTGATCAAGAGTAAATTGCGACTGAACAAGTCCACTGGACAGCCAGCTCCGGGCCGAGTCTAGTTTCCAGATTGCCCTCTGCCTCGGTTTCTCAGAATATAATGCTGAAAACCGAAACACGGATATAGCAATCTTCAATTTCCAGAACATGAGGACAGATTTTGGTTTTGACTGGAAAAGGAATGGCAGATCTTCATTCTTATATCAAATTCACAAAATCTTACCCACTAATAAAGAAGATACTCATATGCCAAGTGTGAATTCAACCTTTTTGTTTTTTCGAAGGATCTGTGAAAGAAAGACTTATGGATTGTTGAGGAATTTTAGGTGTTTCCACAGTCATAAGAGGATGATTATTAGGCTGTTAGGCCCAGAATGTATCCTCTTCTAAAGACTAGATTTGCATGGTTATAGGCCCAACTCACAATTAGAAGCCTAAACAGTTCTGGGCACTTCATCCACATTAACACCTAGCATTCACCATCTTGGTTTTTTGAAGAACTAAATCCTGCCAAAACAAGGTCCTGTTAGAATGCCAATAATAGCAATAAGGGAAAAGAACATGGTAGCGATTCAAACATTCTTTCATCATCAGGAACTTAGAGAATTCTCTCTAAAGCTCTTGGCTCCTCTAAGATTTCAATCTCTATTATTCAACTTACCCTATTTTTTCCTTCTATCTTCACATAAACATCGAGACTTTTCTAAGATCAGATTTGTCATTTAGTAATGACACGTTTAAAAATGAATTTAAATGGGTTTAATCCATACATATTGCAATCTATATGGACAGATCGACGTGAACACAAATCAATTCACGAATTGAGACTGATCACAAATCTGTATGTTATGATCCAACCAAGTGAATATTTTTCTCTGTTTGGTTCCATTATTTACCAACAAAGCCACAAGTCATTAGTTTAGACAAGTCTGATGGATCATATGCATTTCTCGAAACCTCTCATTGTTACTTATAATTTTTTTTTTTCCTGTAGATGCCATATGAAGATTTGCAAGGCAACCATTTGTTCAGAAACATGAGCTGTCAAAATGAATTGTTGACATATGCTTAGCAAAGAAGGATAAAAACTATTCTGGCTTTGCTCACGTGCCTACTTCATCAGTAATTTGTGCTTTCCAAGTTCTTCATTTTTACTTTTTACTTTTTATTTTATAAAAAAAAAATGTGGACCGGACCAATCCTAATTAAGAGCGTACCGAACTTCTTGTCTATGATTCATTTAAAAGCAAATGTATACGGATTAAATACAATTAAGTCCCTATCCGCAGGAGCCAAGAGACAACTCATCCTCCCTATTAATTGCATTAACGGCTCGTGATACATAAAGAGACGTAATAAATGATAAATTTCATCTAAATTTTTTATTTTTAACTTTAATTCAATATTAATCTATTAATTTGAAAAATAGATATTTTGATCCAAAATTATAAATTTAATTTATTAAGTCCCTATTAAAAAATATATTAACTTAAATATTTATTCTATAATACTCTTTTTTTGTATTAAAAATAAAAATTTTACATAAAATAATTTTTTTTAAAAATACTTTAAAAAAATAAATAATAAAAAAATTTATTGTTGAGCCTTGAAAATATAATATTATTAATTTAAGTTTAGTAAATGATTAATATATATTAAAATTATTTATTATTTCAAAATTAATAAAATAAAGCTGAATTATAGTAAAATTACGAGAATCTCATTAGAATTCGCCCCATAACAATATACAGGCATTGCAACACAATTTGCTAGCAATGCGCAGCTTCGCATAGCTTGCGAGCAATGTAATTTGGCATACGTGAAAGGTCGCGGCCCGCGAAACAACTCAGGAGAACTGTAGGAGCAGCTCGCAGGTAGCGCAATGTAGAGTACAGATTGTGCAGATGCAGCAAAGATCATTCGGATCAATTAGCAAAAGTCCAACAATGGATGAAGAGCAGTAAAGCTAACCCCAAAATGACAGGCAGAATACTTTGGAGAGCATGACTTTATTTTAATTGACAGGCAGAGTAAAGCCAACCGCAGGATTCAGATACGAAAGGAGTTATTTTGTGGAATCTAAAAATTTAATGGATAATATATTAATAATTTTTATTTTTATTTTTATTTTAATACTTTGTTTAAAATTTTTTAGGTAAATCATTTTAAATTCTCTTCTACAATTCTATGCATTTTTCTCTAAAATGGTTTCAATCACCATACTTTTCACATTTTTTAGTCATCTTCTTCTTTTACCATCATCACTGACACAATATTAAAAGTTTGTTCAAGTTCTCCTTTTCCTCTTCATCACTTTTTTTGCACATTTTGATTTTACTTATTTGAAAAGTTCTCTCTCCCTACCAAAACCCTTCAACACCATCCTAATCCCACCGTAGTTTTCAATAAAATCTTCATTTAACCATGGGAAAGAAGGACGAAACTAATGATTCAAAGAGTTTTTTTCTAAGGTGATGAAGACCCAACGCAGCCAAGGGACTATTCTGAAGCAGTAGCTGAGAGTGACAGTCTGACTGGGAAATGTGAACATGGAATCTTCAAGAATCAAATTTTGTGCCTTACATGAGACACTTGTCACCACAGACTCTTACGAAATGCCATCAAATTCAGATGAACGACACACGTTCAGATGCAAAATATCCTTTCTACTTAATTCGGATAGATTACTACCAAAAGGATCATAAAAGTGGACCTCTGTTTTTGACTCTAGACAACTGTGTCGTCAACTTATTGGTTCAATCTGTAAAGCCTGCTTTGCCCCTGGCTTTGTCCTGACGCTACGATCCAAAGTTGCCATTGTCAAAGAATTACATTAAGACTCGAAACGTGGCTTTCCCGCATTGGACGACGATGAGGTTGTTCCTAAATGACATGAAATCTTTCTTTAAATTAAAGCTGGGGAGTACTTAGAAATTCATATGTTCTTTTAAGTTATATACCCGACATATGAATATTGAAATGATTTGTTTTTATGCCCAATGGGTTGAGACTTGAGAATACGCGTTTTAGCGTGCCAATTTCATCATCCGAGATCCATTAAGATTGAAAGTAACATTTTTAACAGTCAAAATTTGATTTAAAATTTATTATTTTACTTTGGAAAATATTAAATCTAAAGTTGGAATTTTCTATTTTTACCTCTCCCGTTTTCTTGATCCCTGGAAAAAATCTTTCAAATCTTATGAAAGATTTTTCATCTTAAGGAACCTAAATCCCAAATCACAAAATTGACCTCACGCAGTTCCATAACCAATCAGGTGGCGACATTTACATTCGAGGAGGTTTCAAGACAAAAAAATGGCCATGATGTTACGAGGGAAACCCACACGAGGTTGTCCAACAGGTGTCCCAATAGAGCTGCAACAGTACGGTTGGTATTTTCCCCGTCAAAACCGGCTTCAGGCCCACCCCTCGGATTCCCTCGCCAGTTAAGTCTTACTACATTTATATACATCCAGCTCATCCATGTTCGTTTGTTCACAATCAACTCCACAACGCAGATACTACCATGTTGGCTAGGGAAGAGCAGCTCCGAGCGGCAGCGACGGTGAAGGTGGAACTTGGTTTATTAGCCACGGACATGCACCCTATTACAAATTCTAAACCGAGCAGCAAGAACAGGAAAAGATTCAGTGATGAACAACTTAAGTCCCTAGAATTCATGTTTGAGTCAGACTCAAGACCGGAGTTGCTGACAAAACAGCAGCTAGCTAATGAGCTTGGACTACAGCCTCGGCAGATTGATACCTGGTTTCAGAATAGGAGAGCTAGATCAAAAACTAAGGAAATTGAGCGAGCTTACAACATTTTGAAAGAGAGTTACGATGATCTTGCTTCAAGCTATGAATCCTTGGAAAAGGAGAATCAATCATTGCGTGACCAGGTATTTCCTTTGTATTCACGAAGCACGTTGAAACACTTTAATTGCCACTTCTAACTCTAGTGGTTGGTTTCCAACAGTTGCAAAAGCTCAAGAGACAAGTTGAGATAGAACATGGAAACAAAACCTATGGACCGAACAGAACTGCTGGAAACAGTGCGTGCGGCAAATTTGAGAACAGTAGTGCTATGGTTGACGCGAAGGAGAACATTACCTTTCTATTTGAAGGCTACGACCACTTACTTTCAAGCGGTAACAACGGCGGAAATGTTGAGAGCAATGACGACGGTAGTATGGTTCTGGAAATGATGGAAGCCACAGATGGTTCCTTGACTTCATCAGAAAAATGGTGTAGCTTTGAATCCAATTGTTTCCTCGACGAGTCAAGTTGTAGTTCAAATTGGTGGGAATACTTGTGATATTGAATGGGAAACTAAAATATGAAGAGCTTGCATCAAAGTCCACTAAGAGAATATCTGAAATTTAAATCCTCTCTGCATATATTTCTATCATCATGCAACTAAATCCATAAGCGATGATGCATGCACTTCCGGTTTTTTCCACGCTACGTCTAGGTAGTAACTGAATTCAAAATACACATCGCTGAATAAGAAAAAGTACCAAGAAGTTCATCTAGGCAGAGAGACCAAACTGAAAATTTTTCATAACATTCAAGTTTGTTACAATTGCATGCCTATAAGCATGACGAGCTAGCTCGATTATGCTAGGGCAATTTTTATGTCCACTTGCATGATTACAAAGTGAGGGACGATAGCTTTATGAAAGAATTTACAGCACAACAGAAATCCCTAGTCATTTCTACTCATTTATTCGTATAGAAATTGCAGACAGAATGATAAACTATTGTCGTACAAATGAAGCAAACAAGAGGACTATATTCATTATTCAGGCAGAAAGAGCCTCAAAAAAAAGGCAATCTAGTAGAGTGACTATTCTTCCGCATAAAAATAAATCAATTAACAACTAACTTTTTAAACATTATGAGTAGGGGTGTAATATCGACTTAAATCGAGACAATTTAATATCAATTTCGTCCTTAATTCAATTCGAAAAATCAAGACTCAAAGTTTAATTCCAATTAAATCGAATGTAGTTTTTAAAATTCAAACTCGATTCGACACATTACTCAAAAACCTACAACAGAGCTCCAATTCTAAACTAGTATCTCAGTCAAATAACTGAATAACATACAGTTGATGCATAACTACAATTTTGCCTTTTTGAGCTTCCAAGAGCTAAGAAATGATTGCAAGAATATGCTCTCCTTATAACTCAGCCAGAAAATTTTCTGCTTTCAATTTGTCCAGATCCCTAAAGTTTTATGTCAATCTCTAAATCAATCAACTATTTAGCAACGAGCTGTTGAATAAACCATTTAATTAAGTTTGGCTTTATTTGAGGGAAAAAGTTAGGGGAAACAGTACAATAGTTTTCACTGCATTATTCATTTAGACAGAGAACCCTCAAACGTTAATATGGGAAAGAGTCCACTACAAATTGTCACATCCTTAATAAAAGCAGGAAATGCTGTTAGATCAGAATGTATCAACCACATTTTGTACATACAGAAACCTATATAGATGAAAAAAATAAATAAATAAAAACAAAAAACTCCAAGTATGAGCATCTAAAGCTCAGTTTTGACCTTTACATCTCCATTTGGTAAAATGCTTTGCGATTGAGCAAGCCGTTTAGATTCCTGCATCATACGAAGAACTTTAACTTATGCAATCAAGGAAAATAACTTACTATAGACTACAGATGGACAAAGTGAGACATTCTATTTTCAAGGAAACCACAAAAAAAACCCATAAACTTAGTGAATTAAAAAATTTGAATGATGCACAGTCTTACGTGAACTCACTTTATGGGTAATTAAAACATGCACACCAAAATATTGGATTCAATATTTCATTTTTAAAGTATTTCATATCGATCTAAGCTTTAGCTATTGAAACGTTCTCGTGATGCTTCTTAAGATTATAAGTTATGCAGTTCAGATATCATAAACAAATGTTCTTAATGCTTCTTCCCAATTAAATAAATGAATAGGTATAGACTTATTTCCACTTTTCCCAAGTACCTAACAGGGTTTTGTAAACAAATGCAAGAAAAACACGACACAGATGCAAAGAAAGTTGAAAATAGACAAATAATGTTTTGTAATTCCTTCATTCGAGTGCCTTATCCAGCCTAAATAGTTGTGCTGGCTCAACGAGAAAATAAGCCTAATGTGGGCAAGACAAGTAGGCAAGTACGAGAAAATAAGCCTGATAAGGAGAAAATAAACTTGAGTGTTTTCAAGAAGTAGGCAAGACGAGATCCAGCCAATGATGAAATCAGAGAGGAGGGTAACAAGATGTAGCAATGAGAGTGAAATAGAAATGATGGTTCAGAAAGCATTGCCAAGAGGTCATGACTAAGGAGGTCTCCCCCATAAGAACCAAAATCCAACCATATAACATTTCAGATAACATATCATCAGTCAAGGCAAGTACAAGAATAGATCACTACTTCTCATGAATAACAGGACTAAGAAGAGATATTTATAACAATTTTAGCTTAATATAACTCACAGCAGCAGAACTCGCACGTATCTCCCTATATGATTCAACTTCATCTGGAAATGTCTGTTCAAGCTCTTCCAGAAGATGCTTCCGTAAACTCTATAAATTCAATAATAGAGTAAATACATATATACTTTTGCTCAATAAAATGAAACTACAATAAAACATCCTATATAGGAAATTAAGAACTACCTTAAAGGCATCGGTTTTGCCCTTAGTAACCTGATTTTTCGCAATACAGCTGTTTAAAACATCCCTCGTAAATTCATCGGGGTTCTTCCCATTATCAATCAAACTAAGCCATAAAGGAACAAATTACTACTAGGAACTAAAGAAAACAATCTAATTTTGCCACAAAACACACAAAAATATAAGAAAAGGAAACCCACTTAAGAACTTCCATAGGCACTTGAATGTTACACTTCTCAGATAATTTTGTCATGTTATCGAGCTCTGTAACTAAGGAATTCCTACAGCAAGAACAGCAAAAAACCCTAATGAGGTAAACAATGGTGCAAAAAAACTAACAAAAACCGTATAAAAACAAGAACGCGAAAAATAGAAAGGATTTGAAGAAAAATTTACAGGCGTTGAAGGAGAGGGAGCTGAGAAGCGGAATTGAAAGAAGAAACGGTGAGATACAGTTGATGGAGAAGGCCTAAAGTTTTCTGGATGGAATTTATTACTTGAGTCAGATTCTGCTTCGGATCATCATTAGGCGTTGCATTTGCCGTATCATTGGTTTGAGCGCTGACTATCCCATTCCCACCGCTCCCTCCCGTCACTATTGTTGAAGTTTGTGATGATGAATCCATTTCTCAAGACTTGTAATTCCTTCCTTCTCTACTATGATTGATTCACAGCAACAACACAAATAGAGAATTAAGTAAATAAATAAATCAATAGATATTTTAAACCCTAAAACATACGAGAGGAAATTGAATTCCTGCATAAACCCTAAAAATATGCGCAAAGACTAAAAAACAATTTGACAAGATTGAGAGAGATTTCGAAGGGATTGAAATACCTCTGGTTTCAGAGGAACTGGAACGGAAATGTCAAGACCCAGGACCCAAGAGCTCGATTTTGCCTCCAAACTCTTCCTTTGTTTGTGGTGTTCGTTTCCGCCAGATGGAAAAGCCCAGTTTTAAGGCCCATATTCATTTGGGCTTAGGACATATCCGCTTCGATGAATTCGTCCAAAGAATGTGAAATCAGCCTACTTTCAAACCCACCTTAAGCTAACCTTCAGACCGAAAGAGCCCAGCTGGAAGCAAATCTAAGCAGACGCTGTCTTACAATGTGTCAAATGCACATGTGCAAGAAAAATGTTTTTAGTACTTAATATTTAGAAAATAATATATATTTGTAATCAATCCATTTTTTAAAATTTGGTGAAACAATAAATCTAAATTTTAAAATAATAATTTAATATAACATTATACGTACCTATATGCATCCGTCAGCCTTTATTTATTATCCTCTTGTTAGGATTATGTAATTATAAAGCAATTGTAGATGATTTTTTTGTTGATAAATTAAATAAAATTGTATTTTTGTTTAATGTGTATAATGTATTTTTATATTTAAATATATGAATTCACTGATGATAAATATTTATAATCATAAAAGTATTCGCGACTACATGTAAAATCAGATATTTTATTTATAATATAGTTTTCGTGAAGATCACATATCCAATTGTGATTCACTTACACTAATCGTAGTATCGAACAGACCAAATAAAATTTAATTTTAGTTATTTTTCTAATTAATTCTTATAAGCATTAAATATACTTGTATTTTAATCTTGAGTTTACCGTCAAAAATGATATATTGGGGTAAAAAAAATTAATTTACTACAAATGAGAATTTATTAATTCAATAAACTCTTCAAAAATTTGACTCGTAATATAATAATTAATCAATATAATAATAATAGATTTTTTGGCTCTTGAGGGATCAATTAATATTTTTTCTTCAGGTTGTCTAAGTATTTGATCACTAGAATCTTTGACAAAAGTATTCTTCCTAGAGAATCAACATATTTTATTATATTTCAGTGATTAACAAATAAAAAATGACTGGCCAGCTTGAGGCAGAAGATATAATTTAATTGGGTAAATATTCTTTCCAATTAAATTATGAAAACTAAGCAAAGAAACATGATACATGATTTGTGTGTCATGGGAACGTTTTTGTTATTGGGAGTGCAATTCTAACTCTAACTCTATAGTGGAGTGATATTGGAATTAATATTTAATCCATTAAATCAAAGAGATGATTTTGAATTGGGTTAAATGTTAAGAGCGGAATAACATAAACCCATTATATCCTTACAATAGCTTCAAATTGGATTAAGAAGATTGGACTCTATGATTAACAATAGACCTGATAAATGGGTAGTTGTGCCTTTTTTAGTACTTGGTGGTGAGCTTTGTGCATGGATTTCTTGAGAGAATGGTTTGTGCATGCACTTATGGAATAAATGATATTAAAAAAAATGTACAAGTTCGATTTTTGTTACGCGCTTCAGCACTTAAATCAATATTTATAAAAAGATGAGAAAAAAATAAGAGTCGGAGGAAAGAAAGAAGATAGGAGAAGCTATAAGGATGAATAAATGAGTTGGCTTACTTGTTTCCTTGCGTTTTTGCTTCTAATTATGCATGTTCATTGAATAAATCACATCCACTTTGTCCTAGGCTACCTGCGATGCACGGATCAAGTATTCCCGTTCAGCTGTCTCTAAAGTCTGGACCTTTGTTTGGACTTGGACCTAATAGTTGGCTAAGACTTATTTGAGTGAGATATTTATTTTAAGAAAATGAATTAGATATTTATCTTAAGATTTTTCTTTGGGACCTTTGTTAGGACAAGAAAAATAATCCTAAAAAAATAGAAAAAGAAAAATAATCTTTTTTTTAATGGGTAATAAGATATATATATATATATATATATCAAGTCAAGAATGGCATATCATCCTAAGAATTTTAAACCATAATCTCTCTCTTTTCTTTTCTTTTTTAATAATAATAGAGAATAGAAAAGAAAGAGTTTAGCAGTGAAAAAGATATAAGGAGAGTATTATTTTTTATATAAAATAGAATACAAAATAGAAAGTGCTAAGATTTGGTGCTATGTACTCTTGAAAAATATTATAAAATTTTTTTTATGATATCCATAGGAGAACAAGAAAAAAAATTAATAAAAAATCTTGAATTCTACTGAAGTATATTTCTAAAATCATGACAATATATCATATACATAATTTGTTTTAATCGATATATATGCCTTCGCTGCACTTCTTTTCTTCACCTCCATCGCATATGAATCTAATGCCTGAAGAGAAATGAGATTATCTTATCTTTCTCTTTATTTTTCGAACAAAATTATCATTCATTCTATAGAGGAAAGACTATGCCTAATAAAATCTTTGCTACCACAAAAGATGCCCCGTTGCACTTATGCAAGTGAAGTGAACAAGAGAGGCTGCCATTAATGGAGACGGAAAATGACTGAAATGAAATCAATGTGTAGTGCCATTAGGCGCCATGATCCCCACACATTTTCCTTTCTCAACTTTAACTTTCATAACTGCTGGTGCGAGGCTATACAATGCATAGGGTTCGATCGGAACAACATGAAAAAATGCTGAGCCTTTTACCATCAATGGTATCTTAAAAGTTCTTACACTTCCAACCTAATCTAAGGAACGGATAGGGAGAATAAGGTAATGATGTGAAACCTTAGCGAACCTGCTCATCAATTTGTTCACAGGTCAATTTCCCAACAAATTTGCCTGTTAAAGCTACCGCTGAATAAAACAACTTTAGTTTTACCAGCTGTACAGTTCCTTGCTGATAAATCGAAAAAAAAATAGGCCCCCAGAGCTGGAAAGTCGGTTGCTAATCAGGGCCACAGGAGTACCAATGAATGGATTCTAATATTCTGCTTCATTCAGGAACATATGCTTCATCACGTGTGCACTTTATTAGATTCATATATTCATAGCCATTTTATTAGCTGATCTCACTGTCAAGCCTTTATCCAACTTGCAATTAAGTTTTTTCAGGGGTCATAATCAACTTGTAGTATATATATAGTAGAGGATGAAAAAGCAAAGTGCTAGCTTTAAGTTGATGCAATGTGCATATATATTTGAGCTTCAAAAATAAAACAGATCTTGATGAAAGAACCAGCTGTTTGCTTTAGCAGATGTGAGATTGGATGGAAATGGGTGCAAAAATATTATATGCAAAGGTAACAAAGCGGAGAGGAACCGATCCATCTATAAATATGCTGGGGGGATCATGCATTGCTTTTAAATTGTCAAGGGGTCCCTCCCTGGTTTTATGTTTACAGCTCAATCTCTCCAGCAAATGACAGTTGAAGATGTCAGTATCATTACCTACTCCCCAAACATGCTTAGTTATTTGTTAAGGATAAAACCTCTGCCAGTTTAGCTAATCACACAAAACATGGCAGTATCTTGACATATAAATATATATATATATATATATATATATATATATATTATCGTCTATCATAAAAATTGAACAAATTTTGAGTGATTAATTGTTAAAATTTATCACTAATTTTATTTTATTCAAACTTGGGATCTGCTATGTTCAACATATACATTTTCAATGTTAGAGCAAGGCCTCATCCTATTACTATGAATGTAATGGGGAAAAAAACAAAGCAAAACTGGTTTACAATCCGGTAGCTCTAGATTCCTACACAGACAGATAGAGCTTCATGGCAGGTAAAAATTAAGGTCATCTTTCAATTCAGGAAAACCTTGCTTATTTCTCTTGTAATCACCATGTACCTTCGGTTGGAGGTAGTAGCACTAGAACATACGGATCCCCATAGGGCCAGGCTAGCTAGTTGGTAGATGGAATCGATTCCGTGTCGTTGGCCAGATATTGATTAGTTTGGGATACACCCGATGCTTATGCAGTGCGGCTCAAGTACTCAAGGTTTAGCCACTAACTTTTTGGTGTCACTAAGAGGGAAAAAAAAAGTGGCATGATGTCAATATTAAGGGAAACTGATGTTTTACCTATCCCATTTTTTACTAAATTATCTGCATTGAGTCACAGCCTTACAGCAGGATATCCAATATGGCAAAAACCTGCGGAAAACTTGATAATAAAGCAACTGCAGAAGCCAACATCCCAGATTCTATAGTCAGTCATCCTAGGGTGGAAAATCATCATCATCATCATCATAGAGGAATCCAACGAATCGCAAGCTCGCATAAAAAAGAAAGACTGATAGTAGATTATAACAATTAGTGACTAATAATTTCTTGATCGAATTATTCAAAAAAAGTTGTTATATTATAAAGTTTGAATTCCCACATCCAAAAAAAGAGAACATATTGGCTCAGCCGCCTACGGCACTCAAATGTGACCTAGCCTTAGTCTTCCCATGATTGCATATTGCAGAATATATTTTGAAACATGCTGGGTCTTCCCCACCAAGCTTTCCAGTCAAGTTAAATGAAAACTTTTCCATTTCATTGATCCACATTTATGTTAAAGCCATTTACCACGGTCAAGTTCAATCGAATTTCAAATAAAGAGAACCAAATCTGATTTGATCACAGCTAAATCAACTTGGTTAATAATCATTAAATGCCAGGAATTTAGATTGTGGAAACTTTAATGGTCCTTCAAATTAGTGATCTGCTGAGAAAAGAAAAAAAAAAAAACTGATTTGCAATAGCAACTTTTTTGTCACTAACCATTTAATATATCAAATTATAGAGAAAACTATAGTTGGAGATGGATGTTCTGTTCTGGATACCAACCCTTTAAGCTTTCAAGTTGAACATAATTAAAGCACTAAACTAATCTTTATCTGGCATCAAATCTTCTCACAGGAAAAGAATAAATGGGTATTTCATTAATTAGATATCTTTTTCAACACTGATAGTGCATCTTTGCTGTGTTAATATAGTACTTCCACACCAATTATTCCTAGATTTAGATTTACACCGTACATGTGGCAGTGGCACCTATCATCTTTCAGTTGCAAATTAATATCAAATTGTACCACAACGAAGGCAGAGAACAATAAAAATCCAAAATTAGAAGGCCAACGATATCTAAATTCAGCTATAATTAAAATCGATCTCAACACTTTGTATGCTCATCATTGGGTCAAAAGAACAATGAAAAGTTCTGTTGATGCAGCGCCAATTTGAGCAAATTGGAAGAGCTCTTTGGGCATCTTGAAAGACAGTGAACTATGGTGTAAGTAACATAATTTCCTGCTAAACATTCAAAGATTCATAGTTCAGTTGGTTGAGTTAATTTAAGCCTTCCATTGATTTTCTTGTGTTTTCAAGTGGAATCCAATCATCTCAAGAGCTTTTGGTTGCTCAAGTGGGAAAGACTAATATAATCCACTAAATTAAAGAATATTGACTACATCACTTGACTAATTATAACATGTAAATGGTGATAAAATTCCAATTATAATTCCTATCTTTACTCAATAACCAAATCCTACAGCATCAATATCTTCTATGTTCTTGAAGGAATAAGATGAGAATGCAAATGTTTTTTTACTTCATGTAGAACACTCTGAACCTGGTTGGATAGAAGCCAGGATGCTGATCAAAGCCTCAAAACCCCGGAAACATTCAGCTATATATGTTATAGATTTGATTCTCTTAAGTTACTATTCTCATATTTATAAATGCTAAAAGAGGTTGTGGCAATTGATATATCAGATTTGCTTTTGAGATTCATTACTGCACCTCTAGTATTCTATAATAACCAACAGTTTAAGAATTAAAGTTACTTGAATTGATTATGCTGGCATCTGCTATTGACATTTATTCTTTTGAATGGAACACTTATAATCTTATTCCAATTATGCTAGCTGCATACCATAACCACAGAATTGGGTTTTCATTTTCTTCCAGTTTGTTCTACATTTTAGCCATAATTTACCTCTGAACCCTTCCTCATTTGGAAATGTATACATTGATTCATATCAAGTTCTGCCACGTTGACGGCCAGGATTATGTCTGCTGTCTGAGTTTCAAGCTTTTGATTGCTGCTACAAGAGAAGTTCTGTATGTGAATAAACATTGTCAGATGGCAATTTCTTTCTTGTTTAATTAGCCTAAATTCCAGAGGGCGTGATCCTGGCGCACTACTAGCCAAAATATAAAAGTTTGAGGAACCACCTTTGGCTTTGCCTGTGGATCAACTGCTGAAGTGCAAGACACGTAGACTAGAGCTTGTAGTGACATCAATTTATTATTGAGCTCATCATATTCCAAATATTTTAATTATACACCCAAGGAACAATCTAAACTCAGTTTTGGATATTACAACATTAATTTTTCCATCTTCCCTAAACTTCTCTAAATTTATTAATTAATGAAAAAGAAAAAAAAAAAGATATCTTGCTTTTGGAATTTGGATTGAGAAATGAGAAAAGTAATTGTAAATAACTTTTTATAAATTGAAATCAAAATTATTAATTTTGAATATAGATTCAAATAATTATATTTTTAACAGTAAAATACCAATACTTTGCATATTCGAATTTCAAGCGTAATTATATTTACTGGTGTTTTTCATTTTTTTCATATCAAAAACTTTCATTGTAAAAATAAATAAATGATAAATAAAATCATTGAACTAATTAAGATCAATGCTAATATATTTCCTTTCCTAGATAATTGGGATTGAGTTCAATAGTATTCAAGTCAATATCCTTCACCGTAGGCAAAAACTTGCTTTGGCAAGACCACAATGAAACCCCATCAGCTTCTTTTTGATTCCCATAAGAATCTAAACAACATTAATGTGAAATCAAAAGAATAATTATTTAAATTGTATTTGAGCAATTAAGAGAGAGATTTTGACAAGCCTATATTACACTTATAAACAAAATTTAAGCATTTCATAAATTAAGGGGATAGCTTTCTCTCCTAAGCAATGATTTTGTTTGTTTAGGATCATGAAAGGGGGAAAAAATTGTTTTAGGATGTGTAAAATCTCCCAATAATCAGCTTGAATTTTGACCCCCTCGGACCTTCTGTCGGGCGGTGGATTTCAAGTAGGACCCAGCTTGGGGGAGAAATGACTAGGACTGGTCCTTGGGTTATTGTTTTTGTGTTGTCCTATGTTTGAATATGACAACAATGTCCCTGGCTCCGAAGGGCGCATGATTGAGACAAAGCAATGTCAGAGGGACATTGGGTGGGTGTCCAAACGCCTGAACCCCTTTCATGGGACATTAGCTAGACGCGTGGAGTGTTGAACAGTAAGTAGGGGCTTCGTTGTAACCGGAAAAGCAAGGGAAAGAAAAATGGAGAATGCATGGAACACGTGGCGTTCAGGGATGGTCCACGTGGGCTTTGGCTACTGGATGTACTTGACTAGTGCCTACGCTACATCCATGCCAGATTGGTGAGCTCATTTGAAAGACACGATAGATCGTCACCGAACATGTGTTAACAAGAAAAAGCCTCCCATCATCAAAGCTCGATCTTTGTTGCCATTGATCTTCTGGCCACTCTTCCAAGTGCGTGGCGATTGGCTCCCCTTTTTCCTAGATCGCCAAAACAAAGTTCAATTTCAATTTTTCAAATCCTTCAGATTTCAAACTGATAGTTCATCTTTAAAGAAGCCAGGTCTAACAGGCATCAGAGGCATCATGCGCCTCTGTCAAGAAAATATCTTGATGATTTTTTTAAAAAAAATTAGGTTGGTAGATTCAGACTTAACAGAACTTTCAGCCGAAGCTTTTGCGATTGTGGTTAAAGCAGATTTTTCTCCAACACCAAGGCTTATCTTTGAAAGTGATTCAAAGATAATTATTTTATGGCTTAACAAAATTTATAATTAGTACAATAATTTAATCAACATGATTTATAATCTGTACTCAAATTTAAGAATCATTGATTTTTCTCATGGATGTAATCTAATTTGTCGATTTCTTTGCTAAATCTGAAGTTAATCAAAACTTTAATCTTTTGACATGGTTACATAACGTTTTTTAATCTTTAATAAATTTTGTCTTTCAAAAAGAAATAGATGTAGATTAACAAATTGGAAATTAAATACCAGAAAAAATAATTAATTCCCCAATCTATTGGAATAACTTCTCATGACGATCCCATTTCCTAGGTTAGTATATATGTTATGCTTTCAGTCTTTAATATCACGTGAGTTTACTATGCTGAATTAAACGGCCTAAAACATGAATCTTGCTTTATTTTCTAATCAATGCTAATTAACATATATACCACTACTAATTGTTTTTAATGATTTCTTAAACTTGATGTTCCCATCACACTTGCTTTCTTCTTTGTCCAACAAAAAGTCGAATAACGAACCTAAAAACTTTAAAAAAATAAAAATAAAATAAAAATTGACACAAGTAAAAAAAGAGTTGCAGAATGTTGTAAATCTTAAACATGAAGTCAAATCATCTTAATTTTTACTCTCAATTATATATATATATATATATATATATATATATATATATATATATATATATATATATACACCGCGTATGATATGTATATAAAATAATTATTTTGTGTACCGTCAATAAAATTTTGAATTCACGAATGAGATTAAAATAATAACACATGTCTTTTAAATATATTAATAAAATAAAAATAAATAAAATAATATATGTGTCATCAGTCTAATTTCATTTGTGAAATCAAAAAAATTACACTGTTGCTGTACAGAAATATTAATCCATATATATATATATATATATATATATATATATATATATATATATATATATATATATATATATTGTTTTTTTCATGACAAAAAATTCGGATACTGCTTACAATAGTTACCTGTGAAATCAAGTGATATTTCAGAAAGGATGAATGTGGCCCGGAGGTGGAGGATTCAGGACCACTGGCTAGTGACCGGATGCCTAAATTCTGAGAGCGATGCAAACTAAGAGGAGAACTGAAGTTACAGTTGTAATATACTTAATAGCTAGTAGGCTTTGATATTATTAATTTGATAGCTATTGATCGAAAAGTATAGCAGCTAATTCCACGTATTTTGCTACTTGGCTATGGATATGGCCTATGTTGTTCCAAGAAAATGAACCACGCCAAGCGTGGGGCATGGGATCCTCAAATCTCATTTTCCGTTATGCTAGTGGCGGCGCACAGTCTGATATTTCGATTTTAGCTTTGATTTTGTTTATTTCCGTTATAATGTTAATAACTCATAACGCCCTGTTTAACCGTTACTTGTATAGTCCACAAAAACTCTATATAAACAGACCTCCCATTTCATAGTTTAACCCAAAAAAGGAAACCATTACTCATACAAACAAACATCGACCCATCAGCCATTTTCCCTCTCCATGGAAACACACTCCGATTGCTTCTGGCTTTTGTTTCTTGCTTCCAAATGCAAAAGTTTCTCCTCCCAAAACTCCATTTTGATGCTTCTTTTTCTTTGCATGGCTTGGCTGGCCATTGCCCTCTGCTTCTGGTTGTACCCTGGAGGCCCTGCCTGGGGTAAGTATTATTGGTTGCGCAGGAGAGCTTCCACAAAACCCAATAACATCATTCCAGGGCCACGAGGGTTCCCGGTTCTTGGAAGCATGAACCTCATGGTTAACCTGGCGCACCACAAGCTTTCTGCCGCATCCAATTCTTTTGGTGCTAAGCGGCTCATGGCCTTTAGCTTGGGCGATACACGGGTTATCATTACATGCAACCCTGATGTAGCCAAAGAGATGCTTAACAGTTCTGTTTTTGCTGATCGTCCAGTGAAAGAATCAGCATATAGTTTAATGTTCAACAGAGCGATTGGTTTCGCTCCTTATGGGGTTTACTGGCGAACCCTAAGAAGAATTGCTGCAACACATCTCTTCTGTCCTAAACAAATTAGCTCCACCGAGGCACAGAGGTTCGATATTGCCTCCCAAATGGTGTCTATAATAGC
Organism: Firmiana major; assembly: GCA_033439115.1. Taxonomy (NCBI): domain Eukaryota; kingdom Viridiplantae; phylum Streptophyta; class Magnoliopsida; order Malvales; family Malvaceae; genus Firmiana; species Firmiana major. The sequence goes on from CM065897.1 coordinate 86,463,242, forward strand.
ATCTCGGGCTGGAGAGTTCTCTGTACGCGATATACTCAAGAAAGCTTCCCTTAACAACATGATGTGCTCAGTTTTTGGTAGTAAATATCGGCTGGATTCATCAGATAGTGAAACTGAAGAACTTGGCCAGCTCGTTCAAGAAGGCTACGACCTACTAGGGAAGCTCAATTGGTCTGATCATCTTCCATGGCTTGCTGGTTTAGACCTTCAAAAAATCCGGCTTCGATGCTCAGAACTTGTTCCCAAAGTGAACAAGTTTGTGAACCGAATCATTCAAGAACATAAACTCAAAACTGGGAGAAGAAACCATGATTTTGTGGACGTTTTACTTTCTCTCAATGGACCTGATAGACTCTCGGACAACGATATGATTGCCGTTCTTTGGGTAAGCAACAAACTTATTGCCATATCACGATAAATAATTAATAATCAAAGCAGTTTTTATTTTTATATGCATGTTTTTTTGTTTTCTCTTTCATGATGATTTTTAGCTGTGAAATAGTATTGGAAAAGAATCAAAGATGGAATCTTGGTAATGATTTGGGATAAGTTCGTTGATTAGATTCCTATAATATATACTTTTTCTTAGCTTTTCCAAGGACTTCTCAGTAACCAAACGTACCATTATTCCCTTTGATTAAAAATGTAACTGCTTTTTCCTAATCATGCTATACTCATTAAACAGGAGATGATATTTAGAGGAACCGATACAGTGGCTGTTTTAATAGAGTGGGTGCTAGCGAGAATGGTTCTTCACCCTGAAATCCAATCAAGAGTGCAGGCCGAGCTTGATCAAGTCGTTGGAAAATCACGGCCGTTGATGGAATCAGACATTCAGTCCATGGTATACTTGCCAGCCGTGGTAAAGGAGGTTCTCAGGCTGCACCCACCTGGCCCACTTCTATCATGGGCCCGTTTGGCAATCACAGACACTACTATTGATGGATATCACGTGCCTGCTGGGACCACAGCCATGGTTAACATGTGGGCGATCACCAGGGACCCGGATGTTTGGGAAGACCCACTCAAGTTCATGCCAGAGAGATTCGTGTCTAATGACACTGCTGATGTGGAGTTCTCTGTCTTGGGGTCTGACCTGAGGCTGGCGCCATTCGGATCTGGCCGAAGGACTTGCCCTGGAAAGGCTTTGGGTTTAGCCACTGTTAGCTTTTGGGTCGGCTCCTTGTTGCATGAGTTCGAATGGGTGCAATCCGATGATAATCCAGTTGATCTCAGTGAAAAGCTCGGGCTCTCCTGTGAAATGGCAAACCCTCTTAAGGTCAAAGTGCACCCAAGGCGAAGATAAAAAGGGCCAAAATAATTGGTGAGAACATCGGAATGATAATCGCAAAATCTGTGATTAGTTCAGTTAATCTCAACAAAAGCGATTATCCGTTATGCTGGACTTAGAAATGTAAATATAGCGAGTGTTTGTCTCTCTAAATCTCAATGCCCCGTGTCTTCGTCTTAACCTACAATATTGCTATTTTATATATATATATATATATATATATGGATGTTCTATCAGTATGTAAATTGTAACTGTTTAATGGTTTTGATCTTTCGGGTTTCATTTCTTATTTCAAAAGCAACAGCTTAGAAAATTCACGAGATTAATTAAACCACCAACAGAAATATTCACCAAACTCATAGTTTCGAGCAAATGAGCGGTGTGTAACTTCTGCTGATCACATTAATCAATGGACAAAGAAGAATAAATCTCAAGCTTTAATTAGCAATAACCACTATTAAATTTTACATTATATCACAATTTTTTTTTAATTATATAATCAAGAAGTTGTTTGTTAATCTGCCAGTGGTACGTGTGGGCCATGAAATTTGATGCAGACTATCATAATTCACTATGTAGTCTTCAGCTTGTTGTTATTCACGTTGCTGCGTATATGTACACATTTAATAAACATTAATAACAGCTCTGCTTTTTCTGCACAAAGTTTCCATGACCATGACACTTTTTTAAAACGTCCAGGGAACTCCACTCCAAGGAGAAGCGATAGTGGACAAATTGTGCATTTCAAGAAGTATATATGGCGACGAAATTAAATGTGTGTGAATACTGAATAAGGACCAACATTACTATCTTTTGTCAGATGAAGGCTGCCAATTATACTATATTGAAAAGCTAAAAGGCCAGGTTAGGTGATGCAGCAGCCAGCAGGAAGCTAAAATGGTGGAACATCGACTCGATTCCCTATTCTCAGTACAATAAATTAGAAGAGCAAGTGTCACAGATCAACAAAGAAAACAGGAAAAACCGACACTCCATTTCTGTGAGGCGCTATCATCAGCCAATGGTTTTTCCTATTAGACCACGCGCATAGCTGCTGCCTGCTGGCATACAAGTTTTTTCTTCTTTTCATATTTCTCTAAGATATTCAAATCAAACCTCCTTTTTTTTTCTCCTGAGAGAAAGAAAGTTATGAGAAGAAATATGAAGATAAAATTTCTTTTATGACTTACTTTTTTGAAAAATTAAAAAAAAATCAAAGAAAAACTTAGAGAATATATCAAAATTAAAGAACTATTACATATGTCATTTGGTATATTTTTTTAAAAAATTAATAAAGTAATAGAATAAAAAATTTAAACATAATAAAATTTTAAGCGTATGAAACATAGTTCATATCAAAATTTAAATTATCTAAGTATTAAAATACTTAATAACTAACAATCAAATCTTAATTTAATGGTCGATTGATTGTTATTTTTTTAAAAGGGATTAAATTTAAATTTTGAGTGATTGTTTTTTTTATTTTCTTTCTACTTTCTTATAAAAAAAAATACCAAACAACTTAAATTAAGCAATATATCAAGAGTAGGGAGTTAATTCACATGATTATATACATGGATCGATTTTTATATGGCAATTATCCCTTTAAACTCAAATGAATTCACATGTATACAATAACATGGTGACACAATGATTAAAATTGAGGTTTTTTTTTAGTTAATTCAGATTAAGGTGGGATGTCACGGTAACATATGCTTACTTAGCAACCAAAAAAAATGCATGTGCTAATGTGGAATGTCATGGTTGCATATGCAAACTTACTAATTATTCATTTGATTACTAGTAAAGATTTAAATATAATAATTAGAGATTTGTATTTGATGCACTACAAGTATTTAGATTTTATGCACAGTTAGTAAATAATATGTTATGATTTCATTATTAAGCAAATTTAAATGCTTTAAAGTCTTTATATATTAATAAATGTGTAAAATTTAATAGTTTGCTAAGCATTTTTTTTCTATTTCCGAACAAAGCTTAATGAGAAACTTACAATAGCAATGACATAAATTCAAAATTGCTTATAGATTTCCTTTAATAAATTGCCTAGATATTAACCTTTGAAGAATTTTCAGATTTAAGTCCCTTAAATTTCCCATCTAAGATAAATATCTCTCCAAACTAACAAAAGATGATTCCATTAGTTCTTAGAGATCCCAAGCAGATCACCAATCATCAGTTATTGTAGGTGAATATAAACAAACTGGGACAAATGATTTTCTAAGATAAGATCAATTTTTCTATATAACCAAACGGAAGGAATGAATTTTTTTCTCGAAGAAGAAATATTGCGGAGCCTAGAACTGGAAAGAGAGGATATACGATTTCCTTTTCCATTTTAGATTGGGAAAAAAGAATGATAAAAAGCACGATTTTGAAGTTACTATCGAACAATTGCTATCATTTTTATTAAAAAAAAAAAAAAAAGTACATTGGCAACCTTGCCTTTTTGTCTGTGAGGTTTTTTCATTATCTGAACTTTGAGTTGGACTGTGGCCTGAGGCTGAGAACCATTTCCGATGCTCTTCCCCTTGAATAAGGCATATGATGAGTAACAAGTCGATAGCACGTGAAATCCACATGATTGAAAGACACTATTGGTACTTTGCGAAAAGTATAAACAACTTGTCTGTTGCCCCAGACATTGTCTCTGATCTTTCCTGTCTGTTACGATAGCAGCCATATCTTGCCATGTATTAATCTTTAAGCCTTTCAACCCCAAATAAATGCTAGTTGTTATTGTATTGTATGCAAAAAATTTAAAGACATGTCCAATTTTCTGTTAAACTAATGTCTTTTTGGCTTTGGCTTGCTGCATTTCACATCACTCTCACACGTTCTAATTTCATGCACCAAGCCAAGCTGGAGCTAACAGCTGATAAAACCAAATCAAATCACATGCAAATGAAAATCTTTGTGCTACTTACTCCAAATCCTTTTGAGTAGTACTACACTGCTTCTTGATTTTTGCATATGTTATGTTCATAATGACACATGCTTGTGTCTCTACTTGGGCCATACATGAAAATCTTTGATTGATTCGTTGTTATCACCTTGGACAGAGCTAGGTGTGGTTACCAAATGAGATCCTAGTACAGATGTATCAAACCATGGATGATTACATAATTTATTGAGGATTTTCCGTACAGATATACATGAATAAAAGTTATTGTTGTGTTGTGTGCCTAAAATAGACTTCAAATAATGGGGAAAAATATGACTGTTGGGCTAACTAATGCTTCCATATATGGTTCATATTTTGCTGTCTTTTTGAACACGCATTGTCCTTAGTAAGTCCCACCATTGGTCCTCCCTGTATGATTGATGATGACCATATTCATTCCTTTTGGTGATATATGGGAGAAGAAACCGTGAAGGTTCTTAATTTTTTTTTTTTGTACTACAATTAAGTGTATGCTAAAGTTTTGTCTAGGCTTAATCTTCTTTTTATATTATCTTATGATTTAATACATTCAAGATTTTATTTTTAAAATATTTACACTACATTTGATCAATTTTGATCAGGAAGGTTAATAATATGTAGAAAAAAGAATTATAATAAATTATTATGATGCAACATTATTAATTTGTTTAAGGAAACATGAGACTTTTTTCTTCTTTTATAATTAGTAGTAGTACACTGATTAAGTTCATACATTGAAAAAAGAAATTTAAATAGGTAATTAATTTTTTTTTTCTTTTTAAAATTTGCACGAGTTTAATTTCAATCAATCCAAATGATATCAAATCATATATATGAACCAATGAAACTAACTATATATCTTCTTCTTTCTGATACCATAAATATATCTATATCCATATATATATCTTCTTCTAATTAAAGCCTAGATGCTCGCTTCTTGTCGCCAGTTAATAGTATATTTTTTTTCACAAACTAATTATTATTTACATCTATTTTGGAAGAATTAAAGCACGGTCTGCCAAATGACGAATTGACGATGATCATCATGATATAGTTCATGGATCAATAATTAATTAATGCAATAATTTTGATGTTAATATAAATATACATGATTAAACGTATATTTCATATTATTTGGTGTTATATTATGAATATCAATATATGAGTATAAATATAAAATTAGAATCTGTTGTGCATGATACAAAAATAATAAAAGTTTGTCTCGTGACGCACGAAAAATATATCATGTGGTATCCGAAAAAAACATATGCGAAATAATACAAGTCCTGAGTAAAATAAAAATGACAAAAATGTAATTAGTGATAAAATAAATCTCTATAAATAGAGGTCAGATACGATTCGTTAACCTAATTTCTAAATTTTCTTATTGAAACTCTACTTAATTCTCTGGCTGACTTAAATATTGGAGTGCCAATACAGAGAATAATCCTTACGTCTCTCTGATCATTCTTTTTTTTACAGAATTTTCGATAACACGTGGCAGAAAGATCGAAGCGAAAACGTCAACAATTCCTCACTATTGTAACTGAGTAACAATAAAATCAATAAATATAAATACATGATAATTTTATTATAAAATGTATTTATATTTATTTTTATATTATGATAATTTTAACATATTTTATATTTAATAATATTAAATTTATGTTTAATCATATTTATCATACATTAAAATTAAAAGTTTTAACCTTCCAATAAAATTCCCTTTTTCGTTGACTTAATATTAATATGGCAAACATTGTGAGTGAACCGAGGAAATTTGGAAGTTCAACAAGAGTAAAGAAATATGGTGAAACACACAGTTTTTGGCGAAATATTTATCCATGAAAAACATGATAATGAAGTTCAAAGGCACGACGTGTAGCAGATGAACTGATCATGCATCATGCATGATTAAATTATACTAACAATGCGAGGAGAGAAGAGAGAAGTAGAATATATGCGGGGTTCGTGGGTGATAATGCGCATGCACTGACAAGCCATAGCCAACCGATTTACATTTCAATGGAGCATTCAACGAAAGTATTTTTGCTGACTGAATGATGAAAATCGTGGAATAATGCACTTTTTTTTTTTTAGATAAAATTTGGTGGATTGATACAATAGCCAAAAACATTGAAACTGTACACTATGTAATGATTATTTTTTAACCATAAATATTTCTGTCGATGCCATAAGCAGCAGGGCTAGCTATATCAACAGGGTAATGATGTTCTAGATAGCTCGGTAGGTCGGTTTCCAAATTATATAAAAGGGCCTAATTAAGTAGCTATATATTCAAAACTTTATAGGTCTGCTATTAGAGTGTGGAAAATTTGTGTACGAGTGAATTAGTGGTCAATGTTAGATGCAATTAGCATTTGAAAGATGGTGAGTTAATTGTGTTCACTTCAAAGAATTATTATCCGTATGACATTTCGAGGAAAAGCTCTTTTGCACCTAAACATAGAAGATTTTTTTTTTTTAAGTATATTATAATTTTATAAAAGTATATTACAAAGTTGAATTTAGGATGGCTTGTGGATGGGTTTGGCACACCCATACAGTGCGATCAACGGGCTAAAATCAACTAAAGTCTAGTAGGTAGTAAAATTACCTTCTTATTGCTGTTTTGAAATTTTATTATTATTTTATTAATCTTATAGTCTTTAATAATTATTTTTTTACTTCTTTTAATCTCATTTAAATCTACTTTATTATTCATCTAAATTCACCCTAATTGTAGAAGCTATTTAGTTTTATTTTGCAAGAATAAACTACCATACTGATAATATCGACATCCAATAATATATGCAACTGGATCTAGCTCATCATGTTAAAATCTATTGAATGGAAGGATTTTAAATGTTAAAATTTGAATTTTAGAGTTATTATATGTTATTTTTTAAAAAAGAGTTAAAATTATTAGATTAAATTTTAATCGTTGAATCTCATATTCTTAATTAGAATTTATATATCCGTTGCGTGTGTAATTTTTTAAATTTAATAGTTAAATATATTCTCATTTTTTTAAAATTGAATCTAAGTTCTCAGCATTTTACTATAATTAAATCAGTATATAAATTTTTATTTCTTATAAATAAACTCTCAATATTTCAAAATCATACAATTAAATCTAAATTTATTAAATGACACGAATTTTGTATTTCATACGTGACTTACCATTTGACAACTTACAAAATTATTCACATCATCTATCATATGTAGGATATCCAAACAGTAATCATTATCTTTTAATAGATTTAGATTTAATTGCGTTATTTGAAAAATGTAAGATTTATTTAAAAAATAAAATTTGTAAATTGATTTGTATACAATAAAATATGAAAAATTTATATTTATATTGTGCAAAAATTTGAAAGTATATTTTAATATTAAATCTATTTTTGTATCTTGATTTTTTTTAATTTCATATTTATTATTGTCAGGATATATGATTCTTTATTTATTTCTTAGAAGTTTGATATATTAAATTTAAACAAATTTATAATCTAATTACTACTTCATCTTTGCCTCCCTCATATTTGTGCCACGCATCATGTGGTCATTGGCCCTCTAAACTTTTTTTTTTTAAGTCTTTGTATTTGTTTTAAGCCTTTCAACTTTTTTTTTTGGGTCAAAGTAGTCATCTTATTAAATCTTCAACCTTTGTATTTACAATTAAGCTTTCAATTTTATTTTTTATTTCTTAAATTAAGTCTTTAGTACATTTTTATTCTATTTTTTAATTTTCCTTCTAATCTCTTTTTAAATTTTCATTTCTTTTAGTTAAGCCCTTATTTTTTAACTTTTTTTTCCTGATTATGTCTTCTTATTCCTAAGTACTCAATTTTTTTTTTTTAAATGAGGTTTAGATTTTTTTCTTCTCTTGCAACAATATCCGTGCACAAATAAATTAATTTTTTTTAAATAAAATAGAATAGATGGGAAATATCACAATCGCACTATAAAAAAATAAAAATTCATTTATCCTTGAGTTGATTTTTAGAAATGAAAAAATCAAATACAAAAAATTTATCTGATTTTTTCAAATAAAAAAGTTTAGATCTAATCTTTTTAAATCAATTTTTAAAAAAAAAAAAAGATTTCCACTATATCGAGACCTACTAAATGCGAGAAATTTACCGGCTATATACAAAATCAATATCAAATAGTTGTTTGACTATCACATAGCAAGTTCTCCACTCGTCACATAATATAATTTTTTAAATATTTTTATTAATATTCATTAATCATGATAAAATTTTAATAATATAAAAAACAATATTAAAATATATTGTTTAGTTGACACATAATAAATACTTAATAATTAAATAATAGTTGTAAATACATATAAATTACACCTTCTTCAAAAAATCTATATAAAATACACTTGCAAATGCAGTTGCATTATGTAATTTGTAAATAATTCATTTTATATGTTTAATTTAAATAATTAATAAAATGTAATTATTTTAATATTAAAAATAAAAATTCAATAAAAATTTAAATAAATAATTATTTAATATTTTTTAGATCATAAAAAAAAATTACAAACATTTATATTCCCATATGTGCTTACATCCACAGTACGGGGTGGTATTACGAAGAGCCCCGATTTGGTTTATTTCTTCGGGTTTCAAGCCCAATAAGAAAAACTGTGGGGTCAATGGAGTCTTTAACTCTGAATATAATAATTATTGTTCTGCTAAAGCCTATATCAGTTTGGCCCATGCATTTGGGAACTAATTTATCTCGAAACCTTGTTTTCTTTCTTGGTGGCCAGCCTCTTCATATGTTAATTCAATGATGCCTTGCCACCATTAATTCTAACGAGTGGGTTGATTCTCAATAAAATTGGCCTGAGTGAGTCTTGTCTTCCAGTTGGATTTTGATTATGGGCTCTGGCTTAGCAAAATTGCAGTGACTGACGACGGCGAAGTTGCAGAAGAAAAGATCTTTGGGTCACGTAAGGAGACTTTTAGTGGGCTCTGAGATTTTTCTTTCTTTTGGACGCAAATGCTAGGAAAGAAAACAAAGTTCAGTGTTGAATATGGGCAAAGTCTAATCAAAAGAGATTAGAGAGGGCTTTTTTTTTTTGTCTTTAAGGAAACCTTATATTACGCAGAAGGTCCAGCATTTAACAACTGAAATAACAGAGAGAAAACCTTTTTATATGTACTACAAGCAACCCATTATTGAACACTAGAGAACTTCTACATTTTATTGTACAAGCTGGAATCCAGCATCCTGGAGAGCGCCTTTTCTAATTGGCTCCACCTCTGTTCCAGTGTCCCAATGTATCCAATGGACATCCGAACCAGCCCTGGCGAAATTCCCGCAAGGGCCTTCTCTTCAGCATTCATTTCACTGCTGGTGCTACTACCAGAACAAGACATCAGAGTCTCGTAGTAACCCAAGCTAACCGCCATGAACCCAAATTGAGTATAGTTCTGCAAGTGGTGCATCAGCCTGTTAGCTCTTTCTTCGGTTTCCATGTCAACACACAGAAGACCACCGAACCCATATTCCTTGTTGGCCATGGACTTCAACAGCTCGTGTTGAGGGTGATCCTCAAGGCCCGGGTATATGACCTTGAGGCCCAATTTCTTCATTCTAACTGCATAAGCCATGGCTCTTCGGCAGTGCTCCTTCATTCTCAGGCTCAAATGAGGAATCCTTTCAGAGAGTTCAAAGGCCACCTTGGCGTTCATGGTCGGGCCTAGAAGCATCAGAGTACCTTGGTGAAGGTCCATCATGGAGTTCACCAGGCTTGCAGGACCACAAACAGCACCTGCAAATTACCATTTTATTGGATTAACTAAAATAGTAGATACACATCCAGGATACTCTGACCGTGACAGTATACAATGCTTAATCAAGTTGCAAAACATGTGGAGAAATAAAACTAAAATAAGTAATCTATATTCAACAAGAAAAAATGGTTTTGGCTGCCAAGAAGTTATCTAGGTTATTAAAAAGTCTGTAGCAGAGATACTTTTACTTTTCAACTAGAAATGTCGATTTTGAGGCCTTGAAACTCTAAGTCGGAATACAGAAATTATCACAAAAATACAAAAGACAAAGCACGTCATATGAAAGCTTATCCAGAAGAGAAAAAACAAAAGGAGGATCGAAACGCACACCTCCCACATGCATGACGCTGATCTTATCGGTGAAAAATAGAAAATTAGTGAAATAGCAAGATAATATCCTTATCAACTATAAAAGCTAGCTAGAAAACGAAACTTAATTGCTTATTAAAGCCTAAGCACGAGAAAAAGTAGCGCTTAATGATTGGCTGCTTTGCAAGTTATAATAAACAGCAGCATTCACAAGATAAGTTGCCTCCCACTAGGCCTAAGCATGATCTTTTGGCTTTACGCTAGCTATTTTCACAATACCAATGTTCTAGATTCCACCATTTAACTTGATTAATCACGGGATGACACGTTGATGTAACATTTTCCAACGTGAAACAGTGAGATGAATGTTTGACACGTGTGCGGTGAATGAGAAACGTACGACAAACAAACCTGCAATAACATCGGCCCCACCGCTGATGAACTTGGAGATACTATGGACAACCACATCAGCACCAAGCCGAGCAGGGGAAAGAACCATGGGAGCGAAGGTGTTGTCTACAACCACCATGGTTCCTTTTTCGTGGGCTATCCTGCTTAGCTCCGGAATGTTGGCTACAGTGAGTGTGGGGTTCGACATGGACTCGAAGTACAAAACTTTGGTCCGTCCTTCGACGATGGCATTTTTCACCGCCTCGTGATCACTTATGTCCACGAACGTGGTCGTGATGTTACAGGCTCTTGGCAGGAAATGGGTTAGAAGTGCATGGGTCCCGCCGTAGAGCGACCTCGATGCCACCACGTGACCGCCGCTGCTGCAGAGTTGCAATAGCACGGATGATATAGCAGACATACCTGTCATCACGAGATCGAATTATCTACCACAAAAATTAACCATTCTGATAATCATGTTTATTAGATTTTTACGAGGAAAATGAACGGTGAAACTGTGAAACAGAATAATAATAATAATAATAATAATAATAATAATAATAATAATAATTACCACTAGCAGTGCAATAGGCAGCTTCGGTTCCTTCCAGGGCCGCCATCTGACGGCTCAGATTTAATACGGTGGGGTTGAAGTGACGGCTATAAATGAAGAAATCACGATCAGGGCCGAGTTCACCCGTGAACATGCGGCGCATGGTCTCAGGTTCCATGACGGTGAAGGTAGCGGAGGCTTCAATGGACATGTTAACGCCTCCGTGCTCACCGAATTCATGGCGCGCGCTGGCTAATGCGGCGGCAGGGTCGTTTTCCCATGCTGATGACATTGTTGGCAGCATTGATTTCTTGGCCATGAAATGATCATCCCCATCAAATTCATCAGCCCCTGCAGCTCTCTTCTTTCCGGAAAAAACAAAGCCAAGGCTCTGAGTATCAGCCATAATCAATTCCAAAGGAAACAGGAATAAAGAAGGAACCAAACAATTTCCCTGATTTCTTTTTTTTTTTTTTTTTTTGGATTGTCTGGACGTGGATGGTAATAGCAAAATTGAAGGGCTAACTAAGATTGATATGAGAGAGAGGAGGGTATTAGAGCTGTTTGGTGAAGAAATATAGAGGTTGGAAGCTATATATAAAGCAGAGAACTCAGCGAAAATGTTGGGTCTAGAGAATTTGAAAGAGAGAGTATCAATGAAAAGTAAAAGATGATCTGGCCTGGCGTTACCTACAATTTGGCTTAAATAAAATACAGTGAATCTAGTCATTGTTTTAAGATAACGGCATATATATTTAGCCAAAATTAAAATAATAAAACATAACATTTTATTTAATTAATTCATATAACTTTTTAAATATAATTTTTTTAAAAAAAATCTTAAAATTTGAATCCTGTCGGTATCAATTTTTTTCCTTTTTCATTATATTTCTACCAATGAAATATTATAATCTTACAAGGGTGAACATATCCAAAAAAAAGTTACCAAAAATAGGCGTTAAAAACATTTTTTTTAAAAGGGTTGCAATGTTACACTTCCATAGAGGAAAGAAACCTAAAATCATATTATGTATGTCTCTTTCTTTACATAATTCAAGATCGAGACATTCAAACCAAAATATTATATTATTTTGAGATATTCGGTTGAAAATTACTTTTAAGTGATTCTATCTAAGACAAAAGGTATGCAAAATTTTTAATTAAAAATTATGCAACAATTATTGAATCAAATATTAAAAATATCTGATTTTTTTTTTTTTTTACAAATGTATTAAATACTTAAGTTTATGATGGAGTTTTTTTCTTACAAAATATATATTTTTTATTTCATAAAACACATTAATGATTTAATTGGCATTTATTATCCATAAATCCATTTAATTGAAACAATATTTGATGATACATATATTGTCACAATTTCTATAAGAAAATGAAAATAAATAGTATTAGAATGTTAAAAAAAATGATAAAATGGTTTTTGGATAATGCAGCTTCTGAAATCCTCATCAGTCAACTAGTCCCTGACCATTAATGAATTAACAAGTAGTTTTAAATTTTAATACCTCTTTTCTTTTTCCCATTACAAAGAAATTCATAGTTTTTAATTTTTAATTATAAGTATTACATTAATACTACCTGTTTATACATGCCCAATTAACTCATGTGGCAAATCAATTTACTGTTAAATCAAAAAAAATTAGGGCCAATTTAGTATAAATAATATTTTTTATTTTAATAAGATCTTAACTTAATGATAAAAAATATTTTAAAACTTAAAAATCTCATTTTCAAGTCTCACCATTTATGAGTTTGAATTTAATTTAATTATATATTAATTTGTTAGTCTTAATTATTTATTAATTTATTTAGTTTGAACAAAATAATTTTCGTAATCATTAGTTCAAAATATATAATAAGTTGGTTATGATTAAAACTTTCAATAAATATACTACTAAGAAAAGTATTAACAATATTTTAGGAAGGGTTAGCTTGTTCTTTCTCATCCTACCTATAAAAATCTTTTTCTTTCACTGAGCTTATTGTGATACGAGTAGAAAACAATGATACTAATACAAGTTTGAAAAAAAATTATATATAGATTTAGTAAATGTTAAAAGTTTTATTTCTTAATTGATGTAATATCAATACAAATTATTACATGATAATTTTGTATTTTATAAGAGTTTAACACAACAGAAATAAATAAAGATAATAAACGAGTCGGTTCGAACGTGTTTGGATTAAGTTGTTATCGGATTCGAGTTTTTTCGGGTTCGAATTTTTTAGGGTTTGATTTTTTTCAGGTTTAGATTTTTTCGAGTTCGGACTGTTTTAGATTCAACTTTTTTCAAATTTGAGATTTTTCGGATTCGAACTTTTCAAGTTTGATCCCTATTTGAGTCGGGTGGGTTTAGCGATCCAACTTTAAATTATTTTAAAATTTTATAAGTTATGAACATTTTTGAAACTTTGAATGTAATAATTAATTTAATTTTTACATAATTAAATTTTTAAAATTTTTTATATAAATATAAATTTCTACCTTATAATATTTATTAGTTGACAAAAATTACTTACTTTTTTTAATTTCCTACAATATTTACTATAAAATAGTATATATAATTATATTCATCTATTGTAAAATAGATATTATGAAAAAAGTACTAATTATCTTTTACCAAAAAAATACTTAATATGAATAATTGGTTAACTGATTATATCAATTTTATTTCTTGTTTATTTTTTTTTTGTATATAAATTATAATATTAATATTATTTCATTAAATATAATCGTATGTACTAATTGATCAAATGCCTCATTAAAAATTTAGAATATTGAATTAAAAATGTTATGTATACCAATTGATCACACAATTAAATAAATGACTCATTAAAAATTTAGAATATTAAATTTATATACATCAATTGATCGCATGTTCAATTAGAATGTTTAACATACTTAGCAACAACTATTGATATTATGAGGGTTTGAACCTTGACGCTTTAATTTTCATGCAAAATTCTTACCTTTTAAGCCATATTTTGTATTTAATTAATACACTAAAAAATATATTTATAAAATAAAACTTTGTGAGTTTAGAAAATTTAATAAAGCATAATAAAAATAATTATGAAATTAAATTAGTTAATTATGCTTAAAATAGTAGGTTTTTAAATGTTAAGTGTAGGTTACTGAAATTAAATTAATAAAAATTTCATAATTAGTTAATATGCAATTTTACATATTGACCATTTACATATATGATACTATAGTATATGTGTATAAATATGATACAAATTGTAATTAAAATTGTAATTATCAATTTTAATAAAGTATTATTGAGTAAAAATATTAATGAAACATAATAATAAAATAATTATGAAATTAAACTAATAAATTATACTGAAGATAATATATTTTTTAAATTTTAAACGTAAGGTACTGAATTAAATTAATAAAGGTTTTATAACTAGTTAAGATGCAATTCTTACTCACTGACCATTTACATATATGATACTATAGTATATGTATATGTAAATGATATGAATATGATACAAATTGTACTTAAAATTATAATTATCAATTTTAATAAAATATTGTTGACTTAAAAAAACTAATGAAACATCATAATAAAATAATTATAAAATTAAATTAATTAATTATACTTTATATAATATGTTTTTAAATTTTAAACATAAGGTACTAAAATTAAATCAATAAAGTTTCATAATAATTAAGAAGTTAAGAAACAATTAATGAAACTTAAGATACGATCCTTACGCATTCATAACTTACACACTGACACATACATGTATGTGTGATATATAATTATATATATTGACCATTTTATCTAACTTAGCTTATATTGAATATTACTCATTTATACAAGAAACAAGTACACGGATGTGTATTTATATGTGTAGTTTTTTGGAATTAAAAAACTTTTTTTATTTGATTTTAAGAATTGAATAACATATTTATTTTGGACGTTGTACTTATATAGTTATATTATTTGATTTAGTTATTTAACTTTTCTTTCAAATTTAAAAACACTATATTTTAATTTTAAGATTATATTTTTTTATTTTCAAGTAAATTTAATATTTTTTATATATTAGAAACTCATTTAAATTTTGCTAATAATATTCTTATTTTTTTCACAAAATATCAAATTCCAATAAATGTTATAATTATATAATGAGTTATATATACTAGATTTATTGTTATATTAAAATGAAAATTTTAATATGAAATAAATATAATAAAATAGTATAATAATTATTTTTATAATAAAATCAAATGTTATATTTAATAATATATTTATTATTTATTATTTATGATTATAAATACAATAAATATAATATTAAAAGTTATTTAATATTCATATATATATATATCATATTTTAAAATATTTTTATGTAATAATTAAATTTAAATATTCAACATTTATTTTATTGATAATACATTAATTTATAATAATAAAATATTAAAAATGTACCGGAGTATATTTCACAATTATTCCAATTAATTTTTACAGCCGTTAATCTTTCGAGAATTTTCATATCTTTATTCTGTCATTAATGCCACCCAGATCTTTTTATCATTTCCTTTTCTGATGATTTTGATCTTGTTTCAATTGGACATGACCTGCAATCTGGTACATGCCACATTTTCATCGATAAGAACCTTTTTTTTTTTTTTTTTTCAAATAAGGACATGTATAAGGGTGAGAAATCGAATAAAAGATAGAGAAATCATATTCACTTCCGAAAAAAATTTAAACAAAACAGATGCCTGGTGGGTCCATGAAGCCAGTTTTTCTGCCACTTTACCAAAATCCTGACAAAATGACAACCATGTACACTTCTATTTGCTGATAACATTGTGCGTGGGTGTTCTTATCTGATCATCCAGCACGCCGGCACCTCACTTTTTCAAGCTTATTGTGTCTTGATCTGATCATATGAAACGAACTCTTCTTACGGACTGAGTGGAAGGAAAGAAGATATATTAGAAAAGAAAAATTATGGTATAGATGGATAGAACTAATAATAATGTTTATGGATAATGTCTAGTTCCAGCTATACAGCTCCATAAGTTCTATAATTATTAGTTTGGTCATGTTCTTTTTATGCTCGTAAGATGTTTGTTGAAACGCTTCAATGAAAGTCCTTGCTGCTCTTTGTATTTATTTTGCTTTTTATGCTGGGATAGTTGTGATTTCCCCTGGTTTGAACTTCATCTGTTCAAGCTTGTACTCATCTTTCCGTTAATGAATCTTCCTTTTCCTTTAAAAAAATAAAATAAAGGAAAGAAGTTGGGTCTGGCAATTCCAATTAGGAAAGTTCATTTATCATCTTCATCAAAGTAAAAAAGAAAACCAGGTAGTTTTACTAGTATAATTTATAAAATGGATCAAAATTGAATTCATTTGATCAAAAAAATCAACATAAACAAATACAATGAGAGAGAATGTAAAGATTACCAGAGTTTATGAGTCTAGAGCCATAGTTTTTTTCCTTGATTGGACTGTTGTTACAATATTGTCCACGTTATATATATGCACAATGAAAATAAACAAAGAAAGAAAGAAAGAAGATAAGGATGCAAGTTGCAAGGAGTAACTCATAAAAGCAACCTAACCCAACTAATGCTTATTTGTATAGTCGGAAAATATATGGTACTAAATATTCCATCTAATTACTGTATATGAATAGTGTAATGATAAATATATAAGATATACAAAAGAAACAAAAGGCGACAAACAAAATAAATATATACTTTGCATCATTGCATGCGTGGCATAATTTACAAATAAAAAATAATAAACACTGATTGATTATATTGAAATATGGCAGTGCAAATGACAAAAGAGGTATAAGACTCTCTCTCTCTCTCTCTCTCTCTCTCTATATATATATATATATATATATATATAAAAAATATGGCAGTGCAAATGACAAAAGAGGTATAAGACTCTCTCTCTCTCTCTCTCTCTCTCTCTCTCTCTCTCTCTCTCTCTCTCTCTATATATATATATATATATATATATATGTAAAAGAAAAAGAAGTTTTAGGTGATGACTTATATACATTATATAATATATATAATAATATAATTTTCTAAAGTTACAGTAATTGGAAAATTTTAAAGCATAAAATCGATGGTGACCTGACCTCCAATTCCAAAGACGAGGGAACTTCAGCGAAGGTGGAGGGAGAAAAGTAAAAGAAGATGGGCTGCAACCTCAGCCTGCAAGAATTTGGCAAAAGAAACGAAACAAATACATTAAGCCACTAAGATGTCGATGTGTGCAGGAGCGTATTAGGAGGAAGGAACTATCGTTATCGTGCCTATCCACTCCATTAGATCCCTTTGCTGGGATAAGGCAGGCAGTAAAACCACAAAGAACCACTCTTCCATTTTGGCCATTAATTTTTGTCTTTACTCTCTTAATATAATGCCTTGCATTTTTATATAATATTATACAAGTGGAAAATTTGATGTACACATGCACACAAAATTATCGCCAAACATGTTTCAATGGAGAATATGTAGGATGTTTCAATCTCATAATGGATATAAAAGGAAAATTTGTTAAACATATAATTGTAAGCACTAAACACACTAATAAACATGTTTTAATGAAAAATGACAATGATCAAGTGATAAATGGTATCAGAGTCAACTCTTAATTATATGACTACTTCAAACATTCAAATTAGGTAAGCAAAGTGGGCCAGTTTCACATCAAGCACCCTAAAAAGGATAAACAAAGTTGATTAATTATGACAAGGGTATCACAAGATTGGGTAAAATAGAATATCATGATACATCTTTCAAAGACAAGTAGGTAAAATGCTTCAATCCCATATCAGATACGAAAAAGATCGTTAGACATATAAGCATGAGCAATACACGCACCTTAATAAATCAGTCTTATGATGAGAGAGTCATAGTCACGTAATACAATCATGTAGTTAAATACTACTCATTATTAAAATCTAGATACTGAAATTTGAATCTTTTACCTATAATATTGAACAAAATAATATAATAGTGTTCACTTGAGATTGAACGAATGATGAAACTTTTGAATTTTGGTTTAAACTTCAAATTTATGAAACTTGAACTTCTTGATGAACAAACCAACGAACTATCTTGAACAAATTGTTGCAATGACTCCAAGGTGTGCTGTAAATACTACTTTCTTTAAGAATTATTTTACCCCCACCAATTATGGTATGTAACAAGAATTATTGAAATAGTTTCAGGATACAATAAAGTGAACTTGTTTGAACTCACTTTGTACTAGTGAAATTAAACTATTAAACACCCTCAACAAACACAAAAGTATAGTATTAGTCATTATTTTCTACAATTAAATATGTCTAAGAAACTTTTTTCTGTTTTGAAATTGAGAAAAAGAGAGAATTCAAAAATATTCAAGTATTTCATGTCTTTCAAGTGTGTCCTCTCTATTTACAGAGATTTCTTACACGAGATGTGACTATTAATCAAATGGTATAATCATTCACTTGTGTTATTCAATTCAATAAACACATCTTTAAAATAATCACAACTTATCAAAGCAAATAGTTATATAAAAAACACACTTTGAATTAGTAGGTAACTGATAGGATGAAGAAAACATTAACTTTTATATTTTGTTATTTTTCTTCTAATTATATTTTGTGCCTAAAAGAGTTTTCTAATATTTATTTTATGTTTTAGGTTGCAAAAATAAGTTTTTGAAGAAATTGGAGTTAAAATGGAAAACTGAAATTCTGACCAATCAAGGTATTTTGGTAATTTCACCATCTTAACAATATTTTATGAAGTTGAAGTCTCATAAAAGTTGTAGAAGAATTTTCAAGCTTTCGAGAATGTACAAGGTTTCATGATTTAGAGGTCGTTTGATGGGTCAAACAACACAAAATCTAGAAAATATTAATCTTAGTGGGAGTAGGATTAATAGATGGCCATATAAGAATCACTTATGCAATCAGTTTGTAGATTTTTAGAAAAAAATCAAATATAAGTAGAAGAACCAAGAAGAGGTGAAAAACTATAAAAGCACGTCAAATCATTGTAGGAATGGAGGCAAAAGGAGAAATTGAAGACAAAGAATCCTACTTGAAGACAAACTCTTATAATTGTAATAATAGTTCTACTTGAAATTTAATTTTTGTTATTTTCTCATTATAACTAGCTTGTTTAGGGGCTAGAATACAGTATAATTGGTTTGCTTTTATATTATAAAGTTAACACATGTTTTTATATTTATATTGAAAACATTTTCTTTTTCTTTATAATATAAACTGATTTCTTCTTAATTTAATGTTATGCTTGTCAATTTCGCAATCATGTTTAGCTAAGTGTTTAGTTCGGTTATTAATTATTTTTGGATAAATGTTTTGAGAATGTTTGAACTTATAATTGATTAAGTATCTAAGATTCTCTAAGCATATTAACATGATTATTAGTTTAATTTGATATGAGGCCAGCAATTTAGTTAATTAATAATTTATTGCTAGATTAACACTACAAGAAAACATGCTTTTAGCAATTAAAAGTCAACGATAGATTTTTTCCATTGCTAAAAAAAAATCAGCGACGAATTTGCAATGAAATTTCGTCATCAATTTAGTCGTATATGTTTCACCAAAT
This sequence comes from Firmiana major, assembly GCA_033439115.1. NCBI lineage: Eukaryota > Viridiplantae > Streptophyta > Magnoliopsida > Malvales > Malvaceae > Firmiana > Firmiana major. The sequence goes on from CM065897.1 coordinate 86,483,177, forward strand.
AAGTGACGAAATTTACGACAGAATTAAATTGCAAATTAGCGTCGGAAATAGATTCAACAATAAATCTATCGCCAACCTGTGCGTGCGAAAAATTATTAATGGCACAAACCTTTTAGCAATGGAATTAGTGATGAAATTCCATTGCTAAAACCTTACTTCGCACTAGAAAAATCTGTGCGCAGTAAAAGCATTAGTGACAGATTTAGTGCCAAAATCTGCGATGGATTTGCCTATTCATTAGTTCTTTTTGTTTTTAATTATTGTCTTTTTTATTTTTTTAAAAAAAATCAAATCTGTTTATGAAGAGCTTCCGCGACGAAATTTCGTTGTAAAAAGCCCATTCATTCATTTTTTTTAAATTTTTATAGGGCTTCTGCGATGGAATTCGGTCGCAAATGACCCATCCACTATTTTTTTTTGTTTTTATTTATTTCATTTTTATTTTGAAAAAAAAAATCCATAGTTGAAGGGCTACTTTTGTCGTAGAAAGCCCATTTGTTTTTTTTTAATTTTTATTTGTTGCATTTTTAATTTTTTAAGAAATAAGTTTCATAGTTATTAAAGGGCTTCTTCGATGAAATTTCGTAGCAAAAAACCCATCCGCTATTATTTTGTTTTTCTTAATTGAATTTTTAATTTTTTTTAAAAAATAAGATCTGTAGTTGAAGAGCTATTGCTGTCACGACCCGAAGGACTCAAATTTTCAATAATTTATTTTGGAAGTATAAAAATTTGAGCTAAATTTTTCATTTTTCTTTTAACACTTGTTTGTCATGTAAGTACAATCTTACAATGTTTTTAGGTATCAAACTACCTAGTTTGGTTTAAGGTTACGAACCTAAGGTCAGAGTCTAATTTCTTACTAACTTTCATAATCACGTCTTAATTCAATACATATCCCGACACATGCACTGAAGGATAATTGTCTGGAATTAAATACAATTAAACAATATATATAAATATACCGATATAAGTTACGAGATCTCGAAGCATTTACTTCGAAGTCGATACTGATATCGATGTCAATGCACCTTTAGTTTGAATCTGTGATGGAAAATAGAAAGGGGTGAGTTTTAGGGAAAACTTAGTAAGTAAACCACACAGGTACAGAGGTAATAACATACAAGATACTGAATTTCTAATGTATGTCTAACGCATTTTCATTCGATCATTTTTTATTATCACTTATCCGAATCACAATTAGAAACTTATCGGAAGTCACACTTTTCCTGATTTTACAGACTAGAAGATTATCTAGACGCTGTCAAGTTTTTCAGGCAGATAAGTATTTTGAAATACCTTAATTGGTCATCAAACTTGACCACCCAAACTGAATATATCCATAGGGTTTCAAAATTTGAAACATAGTTAAATGTAGAAAACCAAAGTTTAATACAATCCATATTCATCCTTAAGACAACCATTCTCAAAATCATATCACATAATTCGAATCGTATCAAATATCGAAAAATATTCATATATCGAAAACATCTTTTCTTCATAACACAACTTATATTCGAAACTTATCACGCATTGAACGTATCTTATTTTGAAACATATTTCATATTTGAAGCTTATTTCTTATCTGAAATATATCACATCGAAATATATTCATATATTCGAAACATGTTTCATATTTTGAAACTCTCTTCATAGTTTAAAACGTAGTTCTTAGTCAGTTTCTTTAGATAAATATCAATAGAATTTGTGATTATTGTTTTAAATAGAAAATCCGAATTAAATCGCAGTTAACTGTTTACTGAGACTTTTAACCGAAAATGACGAATTAGCCTCTTTTTGAATGTGATATTTTTTCGAACTGAAATTGCAGTTGATTTTAAGGGAAAAAAAAAGATTTGCTTATAAGTGATACTCAGGATATGTGTTTGCGCGCGTATTGACTGTGTGTTGCACAGTTCGACTCGCACTGATTTTGAGACAAAGACGGTGATTAAATCATGCTACATTTCTGTTTGTTTCTAATTTCGTTGTCCACGGAGTACGATGTACTGTGCGACACGCACGTGAGTACGATGTACCGTGTATTCTGATCTTCGGATATTTTGTTCTGTTCTGTGAGCCGTTAGGGTAGCTGACCACTCCCATGATGATTGACATCTTGTGACGCCCCGAAAACGCGAAAAATATGGCTAATTTTAAACTTTTTACTCATCGATTCACAATTAAGGGTGCATTCCTGTGCAGTGTCATACATCATCATACTTATCATGCCTCAGGATCTTATCATAAGATAGTATATATCGTATCATATACATTACTCAATTCTAAGTTAATTAATCCTAATACATCCCGTACATCATTGTACAATAAATGTTTGTAAATATAACTCTAGTCTGGGTACATGATTATTAAATATATACCTCAATACACAAAATATGGCCTGGAGCTTAAGTCCTCCACTAGCCTCTAACTCGTACGTTGCAGGGAACTCACTTCACTTAAAGCAATCCGGGGGAAGAGAAAACAGGGTGAGCTTCTAAATCGCTCAGTAAGGGGGTAAGGGAACTCAGTTATATAAACCATATCACACATCACAAGTATGTATTTGTAGATGAAACTCAGTACACTCATTTGAAATCGTAGCATGAAAGTTCTCAAAACATCGTCATCTCATAACTCATAAATCATGTGAAAACATGAAGTTAAAAAGGCTCAATATAGAGCATTCACAAGCATGTGTAATCATATGCGATAATGGCTTGTCTCAAAATACGTGATAAAAATCACCTCAGTAAATAGCACGTGACAAAGTCACAAAACACAACTCATGTGTAAAATGAGATTAGGCAATAAAACTCATATAAAACTCGTCATGGCACATCAAATATATAATCTCCTCTAGGTGCGCATCCCAAGCATTCTCGTAAGAGGGAACGTCGACAATATGGTCGTATGCATGGTATATTGGACTTATATGTTACCAGAATAAGGCCCGACCTTACATGCTACCAGAGCAATGCCTCGCCTCATGCACACTATCACGTGGTCCCTGGGTCGGTTCCCAGGCGGCCCACTCTCTCGGTCTTACATGCTACCAAAGCAAAGCCACCCAGCGTTACCAGAACGGGGGTCATCTCACGTTACCAAAACGGAGGCATCTCTCGTTATCAAAACGGAGGAATATCGGATTTACATGCTACCAGAGCAAGGCCTCCCAACGCTACCAAAGCGGAGGAATAATCGGACTTACACGTTACCAGAACAAGGCTTGTGGTCCCTGGGTCGGTTCCCAGACGTCCCACTATATCGGTCTTACATGCTACCAAAGCAAGACCCGATGTATATTCAACATGACACGCCTAAGTTTCAATCATTAGCCATTATCTTATAAAACGTTATGTCTTCACGTAGAACTCATTATGGTTTTCTCTCATAAAACTCATTTAAAACGTTCGTGTACTCACACAAAATATATTAAAATCGAGTTCCAATCGACAAAACACGCACACATTTTCTCAAAGCTTAATATTGCCTTAACATAGAGCCCAATTTACTTTTCACGCAAACTCAACAGTTTATAAAGCAATTTCACACTCAGCTTATAAACTCATAAAATAATGGGCTCCAACCGGCTATAAAAACTGTGTGCAATTATATCACAACACAACACTAAACATGCTTGTATTCTCAAATCATGGTTCATGCTACAAACAATTCATCAAAACACATACACAAATGGTTTAGTTTTTCCTTACCTTTTTGCACCTCGTATAGTGCAATTGTTTCCCCGTATCACGGACTAACCTCGCATTCCACTCTGGAACTCCCGAGCTGTCCAAACGATGTTAAAATATCAATACACGTCATCACAGTAACCTCAATTCTCAAAATCGAGCATGATTGCTCATAACACCTCAAATTTCTCAATTCTCATAACTCTATCTCAAACCACAATCTTACTCACAACACCTCAACATTCTGCATTTCCCATGCCACAATATCTATACTAATTCACCACATTGTCTAAATTTTCATTTATAGCTCAAAATTTTTAAAATTATCAAAATTGCTAAATATCATCATTACTCCAACTACATTGTAATTTCATCAATCTCTAATCATTTTTCAACTATTTCAACTCAATACCAACAACCAATATCACCAAAATCATCTCAAATATCAAGATCGAGGTTTAGAAATTACCCAAAACTTGTGGAGAGCTTATCTCTTGCCTCGATTCAATCCGTCTTCCGACTTCCAAGTATGTTGTTCTCCTTTTGATGAGGAACAACTTTCCTTCTTACCACAACCTCTGATTTGGACGGAAATGGGTGCTTTGGATGAGCGAGAAAGCTAGGGCTCGGGTGAAAATGGGGTTTTGAAGAGAGAGAAAATGAAATTGCAGAAGAAAGCAGGGGTTCCTTATATAGACGGAGGGTAGGAGATCGATCTGGCTCTTGATAAGATCGATCTGCATTTGAATTTGGCGACGATTTTGGGTAATTTTATGCCTAGGAGATCGATCTGTCGAGGGGTGAGATCGATCTCTTAATGACTTCATGAGATCGATCTGCTCCTTGAGGAGATCGATCTTCTCCCAAACAGAAACATTTGGAGATCGATCCCTTCCTCATGAGATCGATCTTCTCTAAACAGAATCATAAGGAGATCGATCCTCTTCAACTGGAGATCGATCTGCTCACTTGCTTTCCTCCTTCCTTATCATTTTTAGCTTACCAGATCGATATTTCTTCCCTAAGATCGATCTGACCTCATAGCTTCCCACTTGGTTACGCACTTAACATATAAATTTCCAAATATAATTTTCACAATTTACTTAGCTCAATAAATTACACTTCAAGTTCTTATTACATGATTAAAATATGTCTAAAATTCTCAGATCTCACACATCTCGGCACACCTGATCAATGAGGCTCGAAATCACCAACATTGGCCAATTGTCATTTCTGAATTTTAATATAACATGTTCTGTCTTGTCTCGTCTATTTGATATTAAGTATTTGACTGTATGAACTGTGTTATTTGGAAATCGTTTATTCTACTGTTTAAAGTTTTAGAATTTTGTATTTACAGCAGTAAAATAATTACACTACCGTTGTTGATTTTGTTATCGATTTTCGATTTCGGCCTTTAAAATTTAGCAATTATTCGTATATTTTTCATGAGAATTCCTAGTTTGGTAAATATATACATATATATATAGGTAGTGTATTTATCTACTTGCTGCATATTTTTCTTACTGAGCACGTTGAGTCCACCCTTTATTTTACTCCACAGATCCTCATCAATAGCGTAACCATATTTTGTAAGTTGAAATATTTTGCACAGTCATACGTTAACAAAATATTCATCCGTGTTAAAGGTATACACAATATAGACATCCATCTTATATCTAAATTTTGTAAGTACAATAATGTATAGGGAAATGTGTCCGGAGAATGTGAACACGAATATTTTATAAAAGAACAATTTCGCTAATTAAATTGGAAAGTATTACCAGGGTTTTTGTTTAAATTTGTTAATAAAAAATTAAATTGAATAGTCGAATTTATTGTTATGATCTATTATCGACTTGTAACCCAACCATTTTATACCGTAATTTGGGTCGTTACACACTTTTATATATTTTACTCTCTCCAAAACAAATCTCTCCTTCACTCTCTCACCCATCGATCTTCGCATTCGTCACGGCCACCGCCACCATACAACTGTTGCAGTATGTTTGTCGCCCCATTCGACAGTACTGTCCGCGCGGTCGCCACCACCACCCGCCCACTTCAATTTTCCTTCCTCCTTCCTTGTGGTATAAAACCTTATTTAAAATTTATTTTACTAAAATAAATATATTTATATTATTTTATATGTTTTTTAATCTACTTTAAATAAAATTTAATTTTATAAATTGATGATATAATGTGTAAATAATGTTGTATATTGTTTTTTTATATTGTTTGGATAAAATATCTATTGGATATTAATGTTTTTATATTTTTTAGTTTAGTTGAGTTTGTAGTATTTGCAGTCCAATAATTTTAGTTAATGTGTTTTGTAGATATTAAAGGTTTTAAATTACATATTTGTATTATTGTTACTTGTTAACAATTATGATTATGTTTAACCATGTTTATTTTTTGTTTATTTTGTTCTAGGTTTTTTTCCTAAGTCAACAATCTTAGACGAAAGAAATACTTAGTAAATTTTTTTTTAATTTGAGTATTTTTTATTAGTAATAAATTGTATTATATACGATTTATCATTGTTAATTTATATTTTTAGATAATTAATATTGCCTGAAAATTGGATATGAATTATGTATATTATTGATGATGATGTTGATGTGGATGATGAATTAGATGTCGATGATTATTATGATATTCATGTGGATGATGTTGAAGTGTATTTGATGAATGATATTGATTCATTCGCGACCTGTACAGATATTACTCGTCTATTGAATTGTTTTAGGTACACATAATTAAGTCGGAAATACATGTACACAACAAAATAGTCTAAATATACAAAACTATATAAATATATAAAAAATTAAAAAAATACTTTCAGTAACAGAATTACGTCTTTGAAAGTCTTTAGCGACGGAAAAATTCGAAAATAATAAAATTGAAAAAATACAATTTTAGCGATGGAATCCCGTCTTTAAAAGTTTTCAACGACAAAAAGATTCAAAAAAGATGAAAATTGAAAAATTTACTTTCTCCATCTTTGAGAGCCATCAGCGACGAAAAAATTGAGAATGTATAAAATTAAAAAATATGCTTTCAGGGATGAAATTCTGTTTGTAGAAGCCACCAGTGATGAAAAATTTTAAAACATATAAAACAAAAAATATATTTTCAGCGATGGAATTCCGTCTTTGAAAGTCTTTAGTGATGGAACAATTCAAATAATAAGTAGACTTTCAACAACAAAATTCCGTCACTGAAGACTTGCAGCTACGGAGTTTCGCTGAAAATTAAGAAAAAAAAAAGACTTTCAGTTACGGAGTTCTGTCGTTAATACCTTCAATAACAGAATAAATTAAAGACTAAAATTACCGACGAAATTCTTCATTTTTCAATAGAAGACTTTTAGCGACTTCAAATTTATTGTCAAATTTAGTGACGAAATGTCAAAATTAGCGACGTAAAATCCGTCGCTATTGGTCGTTTTTCTTGTTGTGTAAAACTTAGTTCCATAATTACTTGATGTTTTTTATCACTAAGAGATCTAAGAGAATCAATATTTAAGTTAAATAAACTGAGCTTGTGTGTTTATTGCTTAATTCAATTCATTTCTTTCTAAATACTAATGTTGTTGCAAATATATCTAGAGAATTTGTTTTAGGTAATTTAGTTGTTATGGATTAATTGAAGAGCTTGTTTCAATTAACGAATTAATAAAAAAAGATTGTATAATAGAACTTGTTGTATTACAATTGAATATTTAATTAATGATAATATTTTGTAGTCAATGATTAATATTAAAATCCATGAGAGATTAAGATGCTTAGTAACCAATACTTGCTTAATTACTAAACTAATTTCTTTAATAAAATGTTTTTATTTTATATTTAGTTGATTTAATTTCTAAAAACAAAAATCCCTTTTTTTCTTTAATTCTTGTTTTCTTTAAAAGAACTTAAGTTTTTAAATAATTTAATTTATTTGAATTTCTGTAAGATCGGTCTTTATTTACCTTGATTACAAAGTAAGAGAAATAGAGAATTTAATTGGTGCATTTAGCACACATCAGTAACTATTCATTAAGTAATTATTTTTAACTTTTATAATTTTCTATCCATTGATTGAACATCATGTTTAATCAATCTTTCATTTATTTTATTTTAACAATATTGTAGCATATAAAATTCCCTTACTTTACTCTAAGGGTGCGTTTGGTTCGGGGGAAAAAAATTACCTTGAAAAATAAAATTATCTTTTATCCAGGAAAAATATTTTAAGGGGTAAATTCTATGGAAAAAAAATTACTTTAGATCCAAAAGAAAAAATTTTTGATTCAGGTAATCTAAAAATACCACATGATTCGAAGGTAATCATTTTATCCAAAATTTTTCTAAAATTGAGCACTGTAGGTAAAATAAAATGACTGGTAAAGAGAAAAAGAAACGAACCAAACGGAAAAATTGAATGACGGAAAAAAAAATTACGAAAAAAAAATTATCCCCGACCAAACGCCCCCTAAAAGTAAATATATAATTATTTGAACTAATTTATATATATATATATATATATATATATATATATATATATATATATATATATATATATAAATTAGCCTCTTCATCAAAAACCATCTTCATGATCAGTAAGTAGAGTGGGGGAAAAAATCGTCTCCAATAGTAAAGCTATGGATATTTCAATCAAACTCTTTGAAATTTTCCCAATCCCTCGTAAAGAATGGTTATCATCTCCCGAGGTGCTGGATTGGGGAGAAGGACAAGGTCACTGACATCAGCGCACATGTCAGTAGGCCACGCTGTCCATACTTTTCTATTATTAATTAGGGATTTATTTTGCATCATTGGGAGCCCTCCAAAGATTCTCCATCCTCCCACATATGCTCAGATGTATGGACCCAAACAAAAACTTCATGGTCAGTGGAGTCCCCCCGCTCCAAAAGCGACAAAGTCATGTCTTGTCTGGATAAGCTCGTGGAAGTTTCAAAAGGTCTTTCATTCTTTTTCATCGACGTGGGAACCTTGTGAATCATATATTATTCAAACCATATCCCTTTTTTTCATCAATTACAGGATATAATTTTTTAAAATTTATATATCAAATTAAGTTTATTTTTTAATTTTCATTCTTATTCAATTGCATTAAGAATCTAAAACTGGATTTTTGTTTTATTTTGAAATTTAAATATTTGAATGACAAGTGAAAGATATTTTTGTTGAATATAGTCTGGTCCTCAAACAAGAACTAATGACAATTCTTCACATTTTTTTGGATGCTTGGAAGTTTCATGGACATGAATTCCTTCATTGTGTCAATTTCTCCACGTTTTCCTCAACTTGGTGCCACGTAGTTTTATCATTAGGAAAAAAAAAAAAAAAAAGAGACTAATACAAGATTGAAACTAACTTCTGGTTTAGCGTTTAGAGACCGAGCAGGTTAATTGTCAACGTTCAGATCAACAAGAAAAATCGAACTTGATTTTGGCAAAAACCCTCCAGGTCAAACTCAAAACAGAGTTGCTCTCTTGATGATTCTTACGTAAATCTCATTGACATCGACTACTAATATAGCCAATCGAATGGAGTCGGATCTCTTAATTTTATTCATTCCCATTTCCCACTCATCAATAATCAGTAATCTTATCTCCTAATTAGATGTGGGATTTGATTTGAACAGAGATTTTTGCCAACTCACTTTGAAAAAGATAAGGATGCAACTTCTTTGTAAATTTAGAATTCACCGTCAATTTTCATATCATGCTATCCTGATGCAAAGCGTGGTTGGCAAATGAAGAGCTTAAGTCTCTGTTTGGATAGCCAGTTGCCTCTAGTGGGGTGCGATTGGCGCTCCCACCTGGAATGGTCGGTCATCCATTTGGATGGCACTTTGGAGACAATTTCCACTGTGCCAAGGCTTTTCTTCTTTTTTTTTTTTAAACTACCACCACAAGTGATAGTCCCACAAATGTCCCTGTTTCTTTTTTTTTTTTCCTTTTCTATCCCTAAGATCATACTGTAGAGACAAAACAATCCCTCCCACTTTTTTTATTTGTTTTTCATTTAATTTTTAAATAATTTTATTATTTTAATTTAATAAATAAAATTATTATTAACAAGCAAGTCCATCTTGCCTAAGGCAACCAACTCATTCATAGCAAACAGCCAAGTGTACAACGACACTTAAACACTTGCTAAGTTAAGGGATCTGAATACTGCGAAAATAAGAATGTTCTTTCAATCAGTTGACACATATCACAAACAAATATAAAAAATGCTAATGAGGATAGAAGAAGGGGATTCCAACCTTTTCAGCCTTCACACAACACACTTTGCTTAGCTATCCATGAGTTGATAAACTTCTTTGAACTTTTAGACCTCCATTCTTAGCCTACTCTTGCCTTCTTCACCTTGAACTAATACTACAGTGGAGCTCTTATGTCTGCTCCAACCATTGCTACTTGTCTCCTTGTTCCTAGGTACCAATCACCTCTCCAAGAGGATCTCTCCAGCAACCCTAGTGAAGAATATCCTCATCTTGTTGTAAGCCCCTCAACACACTTCATTTTTAAATTCGTCAGACCTCTGTGATCCGACCACATTAGGCAAATGGAAGGTCACAAGGAATTTGAAAGCAACAAATCTCCAATACACGCCATTAGAGCAATGCAAACATTAGCAAGTGCTACTGAAAAAGTTCAAGATTTTAGAAGTTCATGCAAATTCACATTACAAAGAAGACAAAAAAATACTATTCCAACTTCTCCAGTCTTCTTCAGCGAGACAGAAAAACATATATCATTTTTATTTCTTTACCCTCACTCCATTGGCCAAATTTCTTGTATTTAGCTCCAAATACCATGAACTTCTATGTTAGGATCAAAGAAACGCAAAGTGTCCGGAACTACGCAGTATGCACAAAAGACAGGATGAAAGACGTGTTTCTTTTTTTATTGAGAAAGAAAAAGAAAGGCGGTGTTGGGCTATATACTCTATCCCCCTAAAATATGCCATAACGCTGTACGAGTCTTGGGAAATTTGCCACTAGAAACTTGTTTAAGTGCATTCACACACAACCAAACCCATGCGAAACATAAAGAATTGTCCAAGATGCATTGACTCGTGGCATTACTAATCCCGTTCCTTTTGTATGATGTGTAAAGTAAGTAAAACAAAGCCGGCACCAAAATTAATTAATCTTCTGAATGAGACTTGATTTCTTGTAGTATTCTCTCATGTAGGCTTATGTATTCTTGTTATTGCCATATATCATTAAAAAAATTATAAAGAAAACCACAAGAGTTAAACCATTTAGTATCCCTGGAATAGAATGAGCATTAATTTTTAATTCAAAAAAATACAGAAACGAGAATTATATCCTACAAGTAAGGAAGCGGGGATTTTTACAGTAAAGTCAAAAAAATTGACCTTATTATAAAGTTATATAAGAAATCAGTTGCTTTTTAAAGGCAGTGGACTGCCATAATTTTTTATTAAAAAATAGATTTTTATATATAAGGACAGTTGAATGCTCAAAAAAAAAAGTCGACTGTCTTAATATATTTTTAAAACAAATTGTATTTATATTAAAAGTAAAGTATTTATATTAAAACAGAGTTAAATTTTACGACAAATCTAATAAATTTTGCAATGAATATTATAAACTTTATGATGAATTTAATAAATTTTACGATGAATCTAACAAATTTTATTAGTAAATTCTATCTAAATCCCTAAGGTTTAACCTTAATCTAATTTTAATTAATTAGAATAAAAAATGGACACTCCGTCTTAAACTTTTGTACATTGTAGGACAAATTAATTCTTCTGTTAGTCAACTATTAAGTCAATGATTAAAAACTTAATTTTGAGATTATTTTATCTCTTAAATTATTTGAAATACTTTAAATACTCAGTCAATCAATAATAATAAGAAAATACTAAGAATTATTAAGTTTTGAAATGTTAGTTTTTCTTTTTATTTTTGTGTATTTATTTACTTATTATTTATTGTTTATTATTTTTATTTTTATTGATTAAGTATTATATTAAGTGGCACACTGTATTAACTAACCAATAATATTTTTACAGATAAAAAATAACAATAATTTACTATTTAGTAAAATACCTAATAAATAAAAATAATAAACAAAAATAAATTTAAAAGAAAAAAGAAAAATAACTTTTTAAAACCTACTAACTCTTTTCTTTATTCATTATTAATTGACTTAAGAATTTAAAGCATTTCAAATGATTTAAACGGTAAAATAGTTTCAAAATTAAACTTTTAACGATTGACTAACTGAAAGATTAATTTGTCCTGCAAAATAAAAAAGTTTGGGACGAGGTGTTCATTTTTTATACTAATGGACTAAGTTGAATTAGAGTCAAACCTTAAAAATCTAGATAGAATTTACCTTAAATTTTATAATGAATCTAATAAATTTTACTATGAATATAAATTTTACAGTAAATGTTATAAATTTTCTGATGTGAATAAATGTAAAATTAATATAAATAAATGTAAACACATGAGAATAAGCGTAAACACATAATAATAAACATAAAATTTGTATCAATATATGTAAAATAAATTAGAAATATTGTAAACACATAAAATAAGTGTAAATTAGCATCAATAGACATAATAATATTTAACTTAAAATACAAACTTACAATAAAATAAAATCTAATTAAATCATCTTGATAAAGAAAATAGTAGACATTTTTATTAGATTCATTGTAAAATTCATGACATTTATCATAAAATTTATTAAATTTATCACAAAATTTATGACATTAATCATAAAATTTATTAGATTCATCGTAAAATTTATTATATTAATTGTAAAATTTAACTCTGTTTTAATATATATATTTTACTTTTGATATAAATACATTTTGTCTTTTCATTTAGAGTAGTCAACTCCTTTGTTTTCGAGTATTCAACTGTCTTTATATATAAAAATCTATTTTTTTCACAAAATTTATGTCAGTCGAATACCTTTAAAAAGCAATCGATTGTTTATATAATCTTACAATAAAATCAATTTTTTTGATCTTATTGTAAAAATCTCTATAAAGAAGCATTTACCTTACTGTAGGAATCACCGTAAGGAAGCACATTGTATGCTAAAGACAGACAAATGAATTTGTAACGTTTCAAAACAAAGGCAGGACTTGTGGGTAGACAATAGGATTTCCTACAAATATATTCAATAAAACCACAATTCCAGCACATTTGCAATGTACATACAAATCAAAATCATTTCTAGAGTTGTTAATCTAGGCAGAAAATAAATCGTTACAGGATTGAAGGTACTGTCAGAGACTAGATTTGAGCCAAAGGGTGGCCGGAGAATGTTCAATAGCATATATACTACTCCGTAATCTTTGAACAAATAAGCTATGCATTTTGAACCTTTTTTATTTCATTATTTATTTCTATAGCTCTTTGCAACAAAGTTAGGTAATCCCTTGACTTTATTTCATTATTAACTAGAATTTCAGTTTCCTCTTTTTTTGATTTAAGACTTTAATTTTTATTCAATCTTCTATACAAATAATTAATATATACAACATGAACAATAACATTTGAAATTTAAATATTCTCGAGTGATGGAAAAGAATTTACTAATTATGCAATTTTGTTATTTCTTATTATTGTACTTAATTAAGTTTAGTGTTATCATTACTATATTCACTTTCGCTTTGATTCCATGCAAGTGTGTATTATATATCTCACTCCTAAAACATTGGAGACTAATTTACAGTTTATTATCAGTTGAGAATTTGGTAACAAAAAAGTTGATCACGAACTTGTTGGTAGAAGATTCTCTATAATACCATACAGGTCTCATCATATTAATATAATATACACATGAGATAAATATAACATCATTTATGTAAATTAAATCAACAAATTAAGCGAATGTAGAAAAAGACTATCCGACGAATAAAGAAACTTTCTTATCTGTTGATCCTAAAAAAAATGCACTGCACCTATGAAACATCATCAGATCGTTGTAAATACAAGTCCCTCGTGATACAACAGCTATATATAGTAGTATGAAAATAAAGAATCAGCGATACTACATTGTTAATGGATTAGTTTGTAAAATATGTACGGTAGAATCTAAATACTCCCTAGATCAAATTAGTAATACAAATGATATGGCTTGTCAAATACAGATGAATTGGTGAATAATTTGCTTTTACACTTTTATGTGATGCAAGCCCTCCGAACTATGTTGGACAGCTTCTCGGTCACAAGAAAATCTAGCAGTTTTGACTGCGCCTCTTTCCAAATGCTCAAGAAAATCCATCACCACAGGATCAGTCCAAGGACCTCCGAACGGAGCCTCCGCACCTGCAACCCATCCTAAATGGCCACCTTTGGGTGTCACGATCAACATGCAATTTGGATTTTCCTGGGACAACAAGCACAAACTTTCATTAGGAAGAGTGCTTTAAAACTAAGAGGGTATATCAACTTGAATTTATCTCTGCAAGATTGTATTCTTCCCATGCAGCCACATTGATAGAAGACAATAGTAGCTTAAAGTTAATGCAGACACACAGCGCATATTATGGTCCTAGAAACAAATTTAATAGCAGCAGAACCTTGAACTATTCTTTTAGTCGTGGATGTTCCATTGCCAGAAATACTAGGGATGTTTTTCTAAAAGTTTCAGGAATAATGAGAGACCCTTGTAACTATTCCCCAAAATTAGAAAAAATTCATAATACTTCACAACCTATTTATATAATGCCCCACAGCAATGAATATTAGTGAGAGGGAGTAACTAGATTCAAGCCTTGATAAAGAGGATGTGGTGAAAAGGATTGTGCTAAATTGCTTTGGTGTTTTGTACAAAGGAAAAATCTCCAGCTTAATATTGTCTGGGAATGCAAGTTTGAGAAAAGAATGCAGATGAGAGCTGCAAGAAAAGGTTTGGAATGGATTTAGGAGTCTTTCTGTTAGCCATATATGGTGAGAGTCACACATCCTATTAAAAGGGAGGTTTGCGTCTACATGTGTAGTCCAGTCAATGAGAATGCTTAAATAACACAGAAGCATTTTGCAACAGGGTTTTATTATCAAGAAAGCTACAGAATATATTGCATTTTGTTTTTGAGGATTAACAATGATTTTAATTCAAATAAAAAAATAGCTCAATAAACAAGATAGCTATCAGCATACCTTGATATCTTCCCGAGGAATTGCCCTATATGGTGCAATTGGATCATCTGCAGCCTGCAATAGCACATTTTTGACATTAGTTGTATGTGGTAATGGAAATTTCCCTTTCAAACATACCTGCATAACAAACAAAAATGCAACTCCTAACTAAAATATAAGCTATGTAACATTGGAATATTGAAGCTAACCATGCAACTCCAATGATTAAGACAAGGCAAAAGGGTCAAAAAAAGCCCTCAAGAGAAAAAAAGAATTTAGCAATTGAATCTCTATGTTTTTTTTGCAATCAATTGAGTTTTTATATTTCAATTTTCACTCAATTGACATTTTCCCTAACAAAAACCATTATTAAAATGGCTCAATTAAGTGAAAATTAAAATGCAATGACTCAATTAATTGCCAAAAAAAAAAACATAAAAACTCAATTATTAAACCCTTCTTTTTCTCAAGAGCTTTTTAGACCCTTTAACCTTAAAACAACTGTTAAGCTTTGCTTGGTAGGGTGAAACGAAAAGTGGAAAGATAGAAAAAAGGAGGGAGTGAAAAATGAAAAGAAAGAAAACATTAATTTTTTTTTATTGAAGTGTGCTTAGTAGGAAAAATAAAAAATATGAAAGAAAAAATAATTTTCTCTTTCCATTGCTTGGTAGAATTGAAAAATGGAAGAAAAGAAAATAAAATTATATTAATTTATCATTATACCATTACTTAATTAAGATAATAAACTATTTTTTTTCCTTACACTTTTCATTTCTACCAAGCATTAACAAAAATCATTTCCTTTCCACTTTCCATCTTTCCACCTTTCTATCCTATCAAGCACACTTTTATAGACACAATATTCGTGAAAGAAGGACCAAAGACTACAGAGAAAAGTGAAGAATCAAATTATGCGCTACAGCCATGAAATTCAGCTCTGATGATTCAGTTCAGCCACTTTTCTTCAAACAGCAAGCTCTGGACATAAGAACATGAATGGATGACTAAAGGCATTTGAACTTCTTGATTATGCAAAAAATTTAAGATTACACATTGTAAGAAGAAATCAATCAACGTCGGTAAAGGTATTATTAGGAACAAATTGAAAAAAAAAAAAACACCCAATCCCCAGTGCTTGCATGAAAGATTAATCCCTTAGTGGCCTTCAATTGATTGTTCTAAAAGATTTCTCACAGTATTGCTGCTACTTATACCAGCAGAAAGTGAGATGGATAAACAATAACAACAATCTGCTAATGCTGATACTCAAAGAGCAACATCATAAAGATGATATTGAACAATAAAGTAGTAGCTAAGGACTTCAGAAAACATATTTTCAAAATTGACTAAAATATTTCACCTGGATGCAGAGCAATGGTGTTTGAACATGTTTAATGACAAGACAACTGCCGCATAAATGGTAGTACTCCTCCAACGACTTGAAGCCAAACGAAACTGTAAGGCATCATACAAAGATTTATAAGCAAATAACGTTTTATTACGTTATAGACCCTCCCCTTTTTTTTCTTTCTAGAAGGAAAATCAAGTTAAGAGCATACCCCTTGTTAATCCTCCGTCAAAGTCCCTGACAGATTTTGCGTTGAAAGCCAAAGGAATATTGTATTCACCCCCCATATCTTCAAATAGGAGAGCATGCCTGTAGAACGAAAGAGATACTAAGAAACTCTGGAAAATAGGATATCAAGTTGATAAAAGTAATAGTCAAAGAGAATCACCTCTGGGCTATTTTGCAGATGGATCTAGCAAGAACTTTGTCATAAACATTGTTAAAGCCCTTGTGCAATTCCTCGTCAGCAAATACCACACTGAAAGGATTGCACAATGACACAGCTCCAGAAAGAGGGCAAGTATGAGATTCCTGCAAGTCGAACGCAATCAAAGGAAGATGTGGTGGAAATAAAGGAGTCAGAATTGGACCCCAAAAAAGTAAAATTTTTGTTTTATTCCAAAGGGTCAGCAGCAAAATAAGATTAAAAGCAACTATTCAAGGCATATGTTGGAGTTAACCTTTGCATAGCAACAACTGGAGTAAACTAACAGTAATCAGTCACTACAAAACTTTACTCTGGTTGGACAGTTGGGATTTGCAAATGACTTCCATTTTCAATGCTCAATCAATAATCATCAAGACTTTTCAAATCCACGGGAAAATCCTTTTGTCAAAGAACAAAATGCAAGAAACGAATACACTTTTCAGTTGGAAATTACTCATGTGCCACAGAGACCAAGAGCAGCTGCCCCACTAAAACACAAATACATAAAATCAGAAAAAAAAAAACGATGATAACAATGCCAGAAACAACTTGGCAGAAGGAAGAAAAAGGAAGTTTCTCACAACAAATAAACACATTCCTACCAATGACATCAAATGTAACAAAGCAAAGAAAAAAGTTTCATGACAAAGCTTAAAAAAAAAAAAAAAAAACATATATGGACAGTTCTGTTGCCATCTCACCTCACCAAGATACCGAACAAGAATATTTGCAGCAAGAGACCAAGCAACAGCATACAAATTAGCTTCTGGGTATAGAGCGCCAACATGTTCCACTACTTCACACGTGTCTCCCGCAAATGAAGCTGAATAGAACTGTAGATATATCGGTGGCATTATAACAATCGGATCAATAAACATAAACAATTAAAAAAACCCGATCTCCCAAAACTTTTCTAATTAAAAAATAAAGCAGCAAAAAAGGCTGTGGACATTATTACCCGCGGAGTGGTAACTGGACTATCGCCACCACCTCGCATATTGAAAACCACAACGCGCCACCCTTTATTTCTTGCTTTAGTTAACATATGTCTTACATATGAATTCTGGCTTCCCCCGGTCAAACCTGGCTGCAAAAAAAAGTAAGTCAAAGGTAAAAATTCCCAGAATCTTGGATAGCATAATTTAGTAGTAGTAGTAGTAGTAGTAGTTTCTTTAAAAATGATTGCATTTTATGTTACCACTAAAATGAGGATTGGAGAATCAGGAGGAAGATGGTACTGATCGCCGGAGACCCAGTCGAGGGCGACGGTGCCGCCGTCTTTGAGGCGTAAGCACTCCCGGCGATATCTGACATTTGGAACGGAGCGGAAGTAGGCGGCGAAGATGGTCTCAACGTGGCGGTTACAGGTGACGACCGGAAAAGGGTCGTAGGGTAGGTGGAGGGTGGGTTGGAGAGCTTGGAGGAATCGGTGGCGTCCGCCGCCGATGACCTCCAGGGATAGGTGGTGATCGGGCATGGTTATTTGAGTGGTGGTACCGGAGGCAACGTGGCTGGAGGTGAGTGGAGGAGGGGTGTTGCGGGAAAGGGAGATGGGGAATGTGGAGCCCGAAGTGACTTTGGCCATTGGCTATGCGGACAAGGAGTGAATGTCGAAAAGAAAAAATAACTTTTCAGTCCCTCAAGCCAAGTGCTTTTTATTTGTCTGCGTGACAGCGTCTAAATACCTACCACCATACTTGCATTTTATTTCAACGTTTTCTCTTAGATTCTTAAGTATAAACAATCTCATGAAACAAAAGTATTAATTATGCTAACAAAGGGAAACTGAGAAACGCAATTAATACTGATCATAGGAAGGCTTGGGCCATGGGGGCCACGGCGCCTTCCCTATCTGGCAACCACTAGCCACACAATTTTCCTTTCATCTACGTACATGCGTGTGCCTGACCGGTGATTTTCTGGAAAGTTTGAGATAGCTTTTTGAAGTTTCAAGTTTCACCGTCCGAACCCTGACTGATCAGTAACAAGTATATATTTTACTTTTGTATTTTATTTTTTCTTTGTCATATTCAGTGATTCAATTATTTCCGTTTAAATAGTAAAAGGAACTGATTCAAAGAGAAGGATTATTTGTTTAATCATCATCATCATCCTCATCATCCACTTCTTCCAGTGCTGACATACAGGAAGAACTAGTCTTATGATCAAATTCATAGAAGTCCAATTTAGAAAACCATGATAGAATTGCAGTAAATAATCAATTAAAGAGTTTAACAGCGTAGACTAAATTGTTTATTGCTTCCTCACTAGATCAAAAGTGATCAGTAATCCAAAGCCATTGGTGTAACTTTCATTCTTTGCTTTTCTCCTCCAAGTACTTCTGCTTCTCCTCATCCGTCATGAAAGCCGTGAGGGGGAAAGATTTCCCGATCCCCATCGGAGTCTTGAAGTATATTTTGTTGGTGGCAGGGTCCTCGATGCTCATCTCAGTTATAGGCACCCACAAAAAAACCTGTTTGCTCTTAACCCCAGTCATCTTCTTCATCTTGAACTTCTCTACGTATGCAGTAACCTCCGTGGCATAGCTCACCCGAGTATTTGTCCCAGCAAAGAAATGCTCATACGGGGCCTTCTGTTTCATCCAGACAAACCCGGTTTCCCTAACCCGTCCACATTCTTCCAAGTCCTGTAAAGGAAGCACACCTTTAGGGAACCCCAACTCCTCCAGGAGCTCGATGGAGTGGCGGTAGCACTCTTCAGCCCCATAAACAATCTCCGCCCCAGCACGCTGATCGTTTTCCCGGAAGTTGCTGCTAGCCATTTAATTTCTGAGTTGAATTGAGAGAAACTGTGATGTTTTCAAGGTTTAATGGATTGGTATGGCGGTGTTAGGGCTTGAGTATTATATGAAATACAATGGAGGACGAAATTAGGTAGTCGGCTGGAAGTTTAGTTGAGCTGATTGCAGGCTTGTTTAAGAAGTAGTTCAACAAGTAAATGAATCCTGATGTTGAAGTCTGTTTTGACGTTTTCGTGTATAAACTGCCGAAACAAAGAATGGAAAATTCAAATGTTTCATTCCTGTATAGTTTGGTGTATTTGGTTGATCGGCTTTACCTTTACGCAATGTTCTTTCGCTCTCCATCTCCTTTCAACTGATCTTCATATTCTGAACACTTTGAGGATTTGCCTCCGACAGCTGAGACAAATTCGATGAGCTAATTATCAGATTCTAAGCCACAGGTAACTAAATACAAAATCAATAACCTTATAAATCTTTATATATAATAATAATAAACATTATTTTTTTGGTTGTGAAATAAACATTATATATTAAAAGTAAGTCAGAGCTTACTTTTGTGCTTTTTTGTTTAATATTTATAATTAAAGTAAATAATGCATAACAATATTAATTTATTTTTATTTAATAATCATAATAAGAATAGAATGGTGTCTGAATATAATGCTTAATATAATTCTATCTTTAAACTTTAAAAATATTAATGTAATATCTGAAGTGTTTCACAATTAATTTATAGTACCCGCACTAATTCAATTTCATGATGTAATATCTGACGTGAACTCCAATCAATAAAAGTCTCACGTTTGATTTGCAATGTACACGTGATCAAATAGATCGCGTGTAGTACTCAGCCTCCTCCTTTCTTCGTTTTTATTTTCTTTCTTCTTGCTCTTCTCTCATCTCCACAAATCATTCAGCAACCTTCTTTGTCCGCTTCCCCACAAACACCCAAAATTTGAAATTCATTTCCCCACCGAATATAACAGCATCATCCTCTCATTTCCCTCTCTTTCTCCCTTATTTTGCGCTTGGCTTCAAACCTAGTAATGCAAGCCCCCCAAACATATGTTATTAATTTTTAATAATATGTTTGTTTATTTTTTAATATTTTTGAAAAATATATGTTATTATTTTAATTTTGTATAAAAAATTTAAATTTTTTACTAATAAAGTATTATTATATAATTATCTTATCTTTTATTCATAAAAAGGTACAAAATAAAATGATAATTTGAATTTTAGATTAAACTCCTCCTTAGGAGAGGTTACAATTGCTTGGCCAAGTATTGGTTATTTAAATAATTATCCTTTAATATACTATATCTAAATCTATTTATAACTATTATAAAAACTAACTATATTTAAATTTAGAGATTATCATAATATACTAATAGTGTATTAATATTATATATTATTAGTCAATCATATAATGTCACATCATTAATGAAAAACTTAAAAATATATATGCCTTAAAAGTAAATATTAATGAAATTTTTAAATTTATTTTAAGGATATGTGTATTTTAAGTTTTGATCATTAATGATGTGGCATTGCATGGCTAATGGATACTGTATAACCTTAATACAATATCAATGCATTCTATATAAACTTTTAAATTTATTATTATATTCTTACTTTTTGTTTGTTGTGTGATTCATGTGAGCTTAACACATTTTTTTTATTTGTAAAGTGCTTTATGAATTATGATGTGTATTAATTACTATATATGTTTTTTGTCAGTGTTTTTAAAGGGTAAAAATTCTTAGTAAATAAGAAGTCTAAATGATCAAGTAATAAGACTTCATAAATATTAAGTGAATCTTGGCCTTTAGAGTAAGATGAGAGATATGTAATCAGTATGTAATCTCAATGTGAGAAATAGGTTTGTAGAAATGTGAAGAAGAATGGAAGAAAATGATAAGTCACATGAAAATTAAGTTTGTTTTAAAGCTTGGGTTTAGTATTTATTTGTGTGGTGTTTTGTATCATTTGTAATATTTGCGTTTATAATGGACTTCTCTCTTTTGTTCGTGGCGTAGGTATTTAGACCAAATCATGTTAAATATATCTTTATTATGCATGTGATTTAATTTTGTTGGCTCAACCGAGAGGGGGGTGAATCGATTTTTCTAATCTAAATGCTAAATTTAAGCTCTTTTATATAGAATTGCAAATAACCAAATGAATGATAATATTAAGCAATAGAATACAGTGCAGTAAAACAAAGGAAATAAGGAAGAGAAGTAGCAAACTCAAAAATTTATAGAGGTTCGACCAATCGTTTGCCTACGTTCTCTTTTCTTGACCTTCTTGTCAAGGGTTCACTTTCACTATCAATGTGATCAATACAATTTCATTTTCAAGGTTAAAGAATAACTTCTCTACCTCTTCAAAAATAAAGCTATTCACTCTCTTTTACAAAACTTAATCACAAGGAAACTCTCTCTCCTTTTTTTTTTGGATGAGAATGAATATAGCAGTGAATTTATCAAAGGTAGGTACAACAAAAGAACATTTAGTTACAAGCTTTGAATGTAGAGTTAATGCACTCTAAATTGAAGACACAAAGAATATGCTTGTAGAATTTTTCAGACTTGCTTCTCTGTTTTTGAATGTCTTAATAACTTCAATTTATATGCTCAGCAAGTTGGTGAAGCATTAAATGCAGTTTTTCCCGTTGAAGATTTTGCAGAAAGAGCCGTTAGGAACCTCCAGTAAAGTACCAGATCGATCTTCCATCTTGAGCAAATCGATTTTCTAATTCAAATTCCTGCAATTTCAAAGCAATTCAAAGCAGGAGATCGATCTCATTATTGGGGAGATCGATCTCATAATTCATAATATGTTAGTGAAAATCGATCTGTCGAACAAATAGATCGATCTTAGAAACTCTCTATTTGAAGAAGATCGATCTTACAAGTTTTCTCGTGTGAAGGAGATCGATCTCTAAATACACTAGATTGATCTCATAAGCTTACTGTCTTGAGGAGATCGATCTTTATCCCTCAGAGATCGATCTCATAAACATTCTGTCTAAACATAGATCGATCTTAGACACAACATTGCCTTAGAAGAGATTGATCTCTAACCCGACCAGATCGATCTCATAAACTTACTGTCTTGAGGAGATCGATCTCATAACCCTTGGAGATCGATCTCTTCTTCCTTAACAGCTCAGTATTTAATCTTGAGTCTTTTAACCTTGTTGAGTTAATGTATTTTGAAATGACAAAACAAGTTAATTCTATAACATTAAGTTGATATAGAAACATGTTTAGAGGTTATTAGTACCAGAACTTAGAGTTCTGTTGATGAGAGATCGATCTGGCTGATGAGAGATCGATCTCCTGGGTTTTTACTTGATGAGAGATCGATCTCATGATGGAAGAGATCGATCTGGCAAGTCTTAAATCTTTACAAAGGTATTTAGGAAGAATGAGATCGATCTGCAAGGGTTAAGAGATCGATCTGGTTAAAGCTAGAGTTGAGAGATCGATCTGGTCTATGAAGAGATCGATCTCCCTTAAGAGCTTAAGACTATAGATCGATCTGAGAGATCGATCTACACTCAAACAGAGAACTTATGAGATCGATCTGGTAAGGAAGAGATCGATCACCTCAAAGTCAGAGAGCTAAAGAGATCGATCTGTGTTGTTGAGAGATCGATCTCCTCTCTACGAGATTGCATGGCAGATCGATCTGGAGATCGATCTTGCCTCAAACAGAGAGATTAGGAGATCGATCTGCCTATTCGACAGATCGATCTGCCTCATTATTTTTAAACTAACAGATCGATCTGCTAACCTATGAGATCGATCTCCTTGTATATTTGTGCTTTGATCTTGCAGGATTTATAACTAAGAGATCGATCTGGCCAAGAAGGCAGATCGATCTGGCACTCTACTGGAGGTACCCAACGGCTAGTTTCTGCAAATCACAACGGGAAAAATAGCATTTAATGCTCCAACTACCAATCCTTCAGTATTTAACCAAGCATTGAAGACAAAGAGAATAGAGACACTATTGCTGCACATTCCAAACATTCTCAAGCTTTAATTCATTCATTCTTTGTGTCCCTATTGCTCATTAATTGAAATTCATTGTACAAGCTTAAGTGCAACAAGCTTTGTTAGCACTACCCATTGTAAAGCCTTATTCTGTATTCATCCATACCCAAAAAGAAAAGAGGATTGTTCCTCAGTGAGAGACATTGTAAAAGGGTGAATACATTTCTGTATTGCTAAGGGTAGAGAGGTTATTCCTTAACCTGTAAAAGGAACATTGTAAGCTCTATTGAAAGAGAGAAAGAAAGCACTTGACAAGAAGGTCAAGGAGAGAGGACGTAGGTAAGAGTTTGGCCGAACCTCTATAAGTGACTGTGTTTGTTTCTCTTTCCCTATCTTGCATTAAATTGTTTAATTTCATTATTGCTCAATTCTATTTTCTGATTGAAGTAGGATTAAATTAAAATTTGTCATAATTGTTAGAAAACCGATTCACCCCCCTCTCGGTAGAGCCAACAATTGGTATCAGAGCTAGGACTCTTTAATCACATAGGAACAACTTCCTAAGAGTTAGAAACGATCAAATGGCTCTTAACAATGTAGCAACTAGTTTGGTAGGAGAGGGGCACTCTACGGTTAGACCTCCCATGTTCAATGGTGAACATTATTCGTATTGGAGGACTAGGATGATGTTATTCATTCAAGCAAATGATTATGAAGTGTGGAGAATTATAGTTAAGGGACCTCAAATCCCTACAAAGAGAATAGAGGGAAGAGATATCCCCAAAGAAGAAGATGAATGGGATTCTAATGACATTAAATATGCACAGCTAAATGCTAAAGCTATGCACACATTATTTTGTGCTTTAGGTCCTAATGAATACAATAGAGTCTCCGGGTGTGATAATGCCAAGCAAATATGGGATAAATTGGTAATAACTCATGAGGGTACAACCCAAGTAAAGGAGACAAAAGTAGGTATGCTCACACATGACTATGAGCTTTTTAGGATGAAGGAAGGAGAATCAATTAGTGATATGTTCACTAGATTCACAGATGTAATTAATAGATTAAAATCTTTAGGAAAAATATATTCTAATATTGAAATGGTAAAGAAAATTTTAAATAGCTTACCTAAATCATGGGAAGCTAAAGTGACGACAATTGAGGAATCTAAGGATCCTCACACATTGTCCCTAGATGAATTGATAGGATCTTTGCTCACTTATGAGATGAAACTTAAAAGAAATGAAGAGCCACCCAAGAAAGTGGGAGTTGCTCTAAAATCCACTGCTCAAGAGGAGATTAAAAATGAGAGTGGCAGTGAGGAGGATATTGAGATGGCAATGTTTGCCAAAAGATTTAATAAGTTCATGAGGATGAGAGCTAGTAGTAGTAATAGGAGAAACAATAGGAGAGAACAAGAGGAAGTAGGTAGAAAAGACTCTATTGTGTGTTATGAATGTAAAAAATCTGGACACATAAAATTTAACTGCCCTCTTCTTAAAAGATCCAATGATAGGTTCCATAAAAAGAAGGCAATGGTAGCAACATGGAGTGACAGTGACTGCTCCGATGATAAATCAAATGAGGACATTGCCAACTTATGCTTCATGGCTATTGATGATGATGAAAAGGTAACTTCTAATCTCAATGAATACTCTTTTGATGAATTGCAAGATGCATTTGATGATCTTGCATTAGAATATGAATGTATGAGCATGAAGTATAAAAAGTTAATATCTAAATTAAAAAAAGGGAAATGAGATAATGTTAAAAGATAAATTAGAATGTGAAAAGAAACTAGAGATTTCAAATCTAGAAATTTGTGACCTTAAGGAGAAAAATAACAATCTACATAACTCCTTTAATAAATTTCACATGGGGCAACAAAAGCTAGATAGCATGCTAGAAACCCAAAGGGCATTTTTTGACAAAAATGGCTTAGGATATAATGCACAAAGTAGGGAGACCCATCTTAAGAGTTTTATTGCTAGGAAGAGCATGAATAAACCTGCAATTACTTGTTCATATTGTAATAGAAAGGGACATAAGTCACATTATTGCAATATAAAGATGAGGAATCTTAAAGGAAAAAGAGTAAAAAGGATATGGATTCCAAAAGAGGTAATTCATTCCAAGGACTGTAATGCATTAGCAAAATGGATCCCAATGGGATCAAGAATTGCATTTACTAACCTCCAAGGACCCAAGAAAATTTGGGTACCTAAGACTTGAGTTTGATTTTTGTAGGTGATTGAGCATAGCCACAAAGCTAAAACAAAAGAAGCTTGGTACTTAGATAGTCGATGCTCAAGGCACATGACGGGTGATAAAAGCCATTTCAATTCCTTCAAATCAAAAATTGGTGGAGAAGTCACTTTTGGGGACAACTCCAAAGGCCAAGTGGAAGGAAGTGGCTCAATAGGTAATGATCATTTCTCTTTAGAAAAAGTATTACTTGTTAGGGGTCTAAAGCACAACTTACTAAGCATTAGTCAACTTTGTGACAAATGTTACAAAGTAATTTTTGATTGCATGACGTGTAATGTTATAGATCCTAAGTCAAATAAAATTCTTTTTCTAGGTCATAGGCAAGGTAACATATATATTGTCTATCTTAATGAACTCACAAATGAAAACATATGCTTAATGGTAGACAACAAAAAGGAATCTTGATTATGGCATAGAAGACTAGGCCATGCTAGCATGAGTGTGCTATCTAAGTTAGCTAGAAAGGATCTAGTAATAGGCTTACCCAAAATACCCTTTGATCATGAAGAAATATGTAAAGCTTGTGTTAAAGGAAAACACAAGAGGACAACTCTTAAGCCTAAGAATAGTGTATCCACCACTAGGCCTCTTCAATTACTGCATTTAGACTTATTTGGACCAACTAGAACCACTAGCCTAGGTGGGAAACACTATGGATTTGTAATAGTTGATGATTACACTAGGTACACTTGGGTGTTCTTTTTTAGAGTAAAAAATGAAGCCTTAGAGAAATTTATAGCCTACTCAAATGTGACTCAAAATGAAAAAGGATATACAATAACTAGCATTAGAAGTGATCATGGCAAAGAATTTGAAAATATAGGATTTGATGAATATTGCAATGATCAAGGAATTAGCCATAACTTTTCAGCCCCTAGGACACCACAACAAAATGGTGTAGTTGAGAGAAGAAATAGAACTTTGGAAGAAATGGCTAGAACTATGTTATGTGAGAATAACTTACCAAAGTATTTTTGGGCTGAAGCTATAAACACATCATGTTATATAATTAATAGAGCTATGATTAGACCCATGCTAAAGAAAACTCCTTATGAGCTCTACAAAGGTAAAAAGCCTAACATTAGCTATTTCCATCCTTTTGGCTGCAAATGTTTTGTTCTAAATAATGGGAAAGATAATTTGAGAAAATTTGATGCCAAGAGTGATGAGGGAATATTCCTAGGATACTCATTGAATTCAAAGGCTTATAGAATATATAACAAAAGAACATTAATGGTTGAAGAGTCTATTCATGTTATATTTGATGAGTCAAATAATATATCAAAAGATTCAGCCAATGATGAGAATGTTGGAATATTTGATGAAAACTTAGAAGATGATTTTCTAGAAAAGCTTGACTTGAATAAAGAAGATGAAGAAGAAATAAAGGTTCTAGAAAGAGAACCTAGAGCACCAAGAGAGTTAGGATATGTAAAAGATTGTGAAATAGTAGGAGATCCAACTCTTGGAGTTAGAACTAGATCATCTCTAAGGAATATGTGCCAATATATACCCTTTGTATCTCAAATTGAGCCTAGAAATGTCAATGAAGCCTTAGAAGACAATAATTGGTTCCTAGCAATGCAAGAAGAATTAAATCAATTTGAGAGAAGCAAAGTATGGAAACTAGTTCCTAGGCCTAGTGATCACTCAATAATTGGAACTAAATGGATATTCAAGAATAAGATGGATGAAAATAGTGTGATCATAAGGAATAAGGCTAGGCTAGTTGCTCAAGGCTATAGACAAAAGGAAGGCATAGACTATGATGAAACATATGCACCGGTAGCTAGATTAGAGGCAATAAGAATGTTACTTACCTTTGCATGTTATAAAAACTTCAAGCTATATCAAATGGATGTAAAGAGTGCATTCTTAAATGGTTTCATTAATGAAGAAGTCTATGTTGAGCAACCTCCCGGATTTGAAAATCATGAATTTCCTGAACATGTTTTCAAATTATCTAAGACATTATATGGGTTAAAACAAGCTCCTAGAGCTTGATATGAAAGGTTGTCAAAATTCTTAATAGAAAAGGGATTTTCAAGAGGAAAAGTCGATACCACCTTATTCATTAAAAATAAAAATAAGGATTTACTAGTTGTTCAAGTCTATGTAGATGATATTATTTTTGGTTCAACTAATGAGTCCTTATGCCAAGAGTTTGCTAAGATCATGCAAGGAGAATTTGAAATGAGCATGATGGGAGAACTCACATTCTTCTTGGGACTTCAAGTAAAGCAAACAAAGGATGGAACCTTCATCAATCAAGCAAAGTACACTAAGGACTTGCTCAAGCGATTTGGAATGGACAATTGCAAACCTCAAGCCACTCCAATGGGCACCAACATCAAGCTTGATAAAGATGAAAGTGGTAAGTGTGTAGACACTAAACTCTATAGGTCTATGATAGGCTCATTGCTTTATTTAACTGCAAGTAGACCAGATATTTTGTTTAGTGTATGCCTTTGTGCTAGATTTCAATCCTCTCCTAGGGAATCACATCTATTAGCAACTAAGAGGATCTTTAGATACCTCAAAGACACTCCCTCACTAGGACTTTGGTACCCCAAACACTCTACTTTTGCCCTTCATGCATTTTCAGATGCTGATTTTGGAGGATGCAAAATAGATAGGAAAAGTACTTCAGGTACTTGCCAATTCTTAGGAAATAGGTTAATTTCTTGGTTCTCCAAGAAACAAAACAGTGTGGCTCAGTCCACAACTGAAGCTGAATATATAGCAGCTGGTAGTTATAGTGCTCAAGTGTTGTGGATTAAACAACAAATGAGAGATTATGGTATTGAAATGAAGCAAGTCACTATTAAATGTGATAATACCAGTGCCATTAATCTGTCTAAAAATCCTATTCAACACTCCAGAACCAAGCACATAGAAATTAGACATCACTTCCTTAGAGATCATGTACAAAAAGGGGATATAATCTTAGAGTACATTGATACTTTACATCAAATAGCAGATATATTCACCAAACCACTTGATAGAGATAGGTTTTGTATCCTTAGAGGTGAATTATGACTCATGAATATCCCTTAAGACTTTTGTGTTTCAAAAATCTTGGTTTCAAGTTGATTTTAAAAGAGTTTTTGCAAAGATTTTTTGGCAATGAGGATGAGAGATCGATCTCCTTGCAATATAGATCGATCTCCATACTTCCAACAAGCCTAAATCATCAAGGTAAAGCTAAGCAGATCGATCTTCTAACCATAAGATCGATCTCCTTACGCCTCTGTTAAAGAGCAGATCGATCTGTCTACACGACAGATCGATCTCTTCAAAGCTTCTGCATTCTGAAGATCGATCCATGCATTTGGCAGATCGATCTCTCTAAGTCTCGGTTAAACTCCAGATCGATCTGTGCATGTACCAGATCGATCTCCTTAAGCCTCTGTGTGCGAACAGATCGATCTGTCCATACGACAGATCGATCTCCCTTTGCTTCTGGAAGTGACAGATCGATCTGTCGCCTCGACAGATCGATCTCATGTGTCCTGAAGTATATAAACTCGCGAAAATTTGCCAAATTTCACAAAACCTAACTTTCAAATTCCCAAATTCCCTCGCACCATCACTGTCGATTTCTCCTCAGATCGATCTCCGTACGGTCCTCCTTGCGTCTCGGTGTCAAATTCCGGTATTGTAACCAACATTCCTTACTGATTTTCTCAAAATTTTTCTTTAATTTGTGTTCATTTTAATTCTAGGGCAAACCTAGGTACTGTTTCATTGCTTTTCTCGTTTTTGAATCTATTTAGCGCATCTTTAGAGTCTAGAATCATGCCTAGGCATAAGACAGTAGGACACAAACCCCCTAGAACCACTGTAGAGGCCGGTTCCTCATCCCAACCCATTCCTCCACCTTCTATCGCTTCTTTCAATCGGTGTTTTAAAACACCAGCAAAAAGAAAGCGATATGAGGAATACTTCTCGACCATGCCAATTAAGCATTGGCGAACCATAGATTTTTCCTTCCTCAATCGCATAGACTTTCCATACGTGTCAAAGTTTGAAGAATTTGGTTGGATGAATTTTTTTAAAAATCAACACTCCCGTCCCTCCAAATCTAGTTCGTGCATTCTTTTCCAATGCCGAACTCATTTTTGACCCAAATGACACTTGCAAAATTGTCGGTTTCAAAACATATGTCATGGGTAAAACCGTTCCTGTCGATACTGATATCTTAGCTCAGGCCTTCCACATGAAAAATGAAGGCTTGATCAATGAAGATGAGGAAGTCTCCTTTGAGTTTGATCTCCCTGGGGACAAGGCGAGTAACCTTCCAATGCACCTTCGGTTACTCCACCTCATAATCTCTTGGAACCTCCGCCCTTTCGGTACTCGTCATTCCACCGTTAGGCGCTTAGATCGTTTTTGGCTCCATCACATTCACTCCACAAGCCAAAAACCAAATCTTGTCCATTTCATATACGAAGACTGGCTGAAGATAGTGCGTGGACAGGCTACCACGATCATTTTTCCACAACCGGTAGCCTATCTTCTCCACCGCGTTGGCGTCGACTGCAGCGGCGAAACCGGAGAACTGCCATCTCCCAAGAGCGTCCTCAACATTGGGTCCCTTCATCATATGGGCTATTACAAAGACATCCGGGGAGCGTGGAAGAAAAAGAGAGACCAGCAACCTGCAGAGGCTATGGAGGAGGACCCCACTGTTGAGCCTGTGGCCCCACCTGCTGCACCAGCTCCGGAACCATCGTCTTCGACTGCTCCACCTTCTGCTCAGCCATCCTCACCTGCTGACATGGAGATCATTATGAAGATGATCAGTGAACTCCATCAGAAAATCGATGTAGGCTTTGCCACTCAGCGGTGTATGATCGAGGACGTAACCCAAAGAGTGGATAAGATTCAAGAGGCTTAAGAGGCGATGTTCGATGAGCTCCAAGTAACACGCACGCATGTTGAGAATCTTTCGGATCGTGCTCCTCCCTCACCATAGGCCTTAGGTGTTTGTTTTTTGTTTAGTGATATCATGTTAGTTACTTGATGTTAATTATGATGAATTTGCTTGAATGAAATACCTTCTGACTTGTTATTGGCTGTGTTAATGAAAATATTAATTTTGAAATGCCATGAGTTTTATAGTTTCGTGTTATTGATATGACAAAAAGGGGGAGAAGTGTGTGTGTTCGTTTGTGCTAAGATACATAAAGGTTTCTAAGAATGATTAAGAATGATTAAATTGAGGGGGAGTTAAGCAAGTAACAAAACCAAAAAGCTAAAAGAAAGGGGGAGCTCACAAAAAGGGGGAGCTTTTGCAAAAATTCACTAAACATGTTTGTCTTATGTTTTGTCATATCAAAAAGGGGGAGATTGTTGAGTTAATGTATTTTGAAATGACAAAACAAGTTAATTCTATAACATTAAGTTGATCTAGAAACATGTTTAGAGGTTATTAGTACCAGAACTTAGAGTTCTGTTGATGAGAGATAGATCTGGCTGATGAGAGATCGATCTCCTGGGTTTTTACTTGATGAGAGATCGATCTCATGATGGAAGAGATCGATCTGGCAAGCCTTAAATCTTTACAAAGGTATTTATGAAGAATGAGATCGATCTGCAAGGGTTAAGAGATCGATCTGGTTAAAGCTAGAGTTGAGAGATCGATCTGGTCTATGAAGAGATCGATCTCCCTTAAGAGCTTAAGACTATAGATCGATCTGAGAGATCGATCTACACTCAAACAGAGAACTTATGAGATCGATCTGGTAAGGAAGAGATCGATCTCCTCAAAGTCAGAGAGCTAAAGAGATCGATCTGTGTTGTTGAGAGATCGATCTCCTATCTACGAGATTGCATGGCAGATCGATCTGGAGATCGATCTTGCCTCAAACAGAGAGATTAAGAGATCGATCTGCCTATTCGACAGATCGATCTGCCTCATTATTTTTAAACTAACAGATCGATCTGCTAACCTATGAGATTGATCTCCTTGTATATTTGTGCTTTGATCTTGCAGGATTTATAACTAAGAGATCGATCTGGTCAAGAAGGCAGATCGATCTGGCACTCTACTGGAGGTACCCAACGGCTAGTTTCTGCAAATCACAACGGGAAAAATAGCATTTAATGCTCCAACTACCAATCCTTCAGTATTTAACCAAGCATTGAAGACAAAGAGAATAGAGACACTATTGCTGCACATTCCAAACATTCTCAAGCTTTAATTCATTCATTCTTTGTGTCCCTATTGCTCATTAATTGAAATTCATTGTACAAGCTTAAGTGCAACAAGCTTTGTTAGCACTACCCATTGTAAAGCCTTATTCTGTATTCATCCATACCCAAAAAGAAAAGAGGATTGTTCCTCAGTGAGAGACATTGTAAAAGGGTGAATACATTTCTGTATTGCTAAGGGTAGAGAGGTTATTCCTTAACCTGTAAAAGGAACATTGTAAGCTCTATTGAAAGAGAGAAAGAAAGCACTTGAGAAGAAGGTCAAGGAGAGAGGACGTAGGCAAGAGTTTGGCCGAACCTCTATAAGTGACTGTGTTTGTTTCTCTTTCCCTATCTTGCATTAAATTGTTTAATTCCATTATTGCTCAATTCTATTTTCTGATTGAAGTAGGATTAAATTAAAATTTGTCATAATTGTTAGAAAACCGATTCACCCCCCCTCTCGGTAGAGCCAACAAACCTTTAAACAGATCGATCTCTCATCCCATGAGATCGATTTCTCATCCTTTAAAACCTAGTTTTTGACAAAAACTTTATTTCAAATTATTTTAATTAGTTTCTTTAACATGTTTTAAACATTCATTGATTTATCATAATCACTTTTTGAATTACTATTTTGTTATTTCAAAATATATCAACTTAACAAATTTTGCTTTAAATTTGTTTTGAAATATGTTTCTGTTTGAAAATTTTCAACAAGTGATATCAGAGCATGGATTACCAATATCTCTTTATTTTTTGGAAAAAAAAATCTCAAAATGAGAGATGGATTTGTAGGAATGGGAGGAAGAGTTTGAGAAATCACTTAATTGCATGGTATAAAAGCGTATTTCATAATTTAAACATTATGGAACAAGGTGTTTCGAGCTTGCGCTTAGTGTTTATTTTTATCATATTTTGTCCTCTTTAAAAGTTCTATATCCATAATTGATTCTTCTTTCTTATCCGTCACAAATGTAAACATTTTAGTTGAATCACAATAAATCTTTTACTTATATTTTAATTTCGTGTTCATCTTGTTTTGAAATACATTTTCAATTAAAGAATCCCAACATTTACAAACCAAAATTTTAAGGTCCAAATTCAACCACACATGGTCCAAATATTAATTTATTAATTAAAAATTCATTTTATTTAAATTCCTAAAATATATTTAAGTAATAACAAAAGCATGTAACAATTATAACCAATATGCTTTAGATCAAAAGTGTGAATAAGTTATGTCAAACAAATTTCATGTCATTGATTTTTATAAAATTGTGTATTTTTTATTCATCAATTGCATCTGAAAGTGTAATTTTTTAAGGAAATAGATTTTTGTGTTGATTTGATCAATCTCTTTTTAGTTTAGATCCGATATACTTAGATCCAATAACAAACCGATAAAAAACAAAAAAGGACAGATATAAAGGTTAACAATCATTATATATAAGAATTTATATATATATAATAATAATAATAATAATAATGTATAAGGTTTATATATTATCAATCAACTGTAAAATAACATTTTATTAATAATTAAATTTAAAAAATATGTAGATCTTTATAAATAAATATTAATAAAATTTTAAAATTTATTTTGTAAGAATCTATAAATTTTATAGATTTATTAATTAATAAAGTGGTGTTATGTAGTTAATTGACATTCCGATAATGTATAAAGACTATACATTGTCAATATATTATATATAAATTTTATATATAAAATTTAAAAATATTTTATCTTTAAACTACACATAAATTTTAATACCATATTTTTATATTTTATCAAACTTAAATACAATTTATCACATATACGAAATACATATATAAATTATCAATCTTGTTCTCTTTTCAAAACCACGGTCGAAGGAAAGAGTGTAAGAAACATGGAAAAAGATGGTTCATGAAGCAAAACAAAATCCATGCCTCGAAAAAAAATGTGGAAAATTTTGCATCAGATGTCAAGTCAAGAGGACATGAGAAAAACAGGGAAATTCTGTACCAAGGGCATCACGTTTTTTGCTTTACCGTCCCACAAACCATTTCTTGTTCCATTTTATCCACCTTGTGATGAATTCTGAGAAAGTGATTTAACTTCACTATCGTTTGGTCTTTGGCGACATTTGGATAGGAATTTCCCATAATCCGCGACTCATCAAATGGTCTGTTCTTTGATAATTTATTATTTAATAAATTAATTACACATTAATGATTATTTTTTAGAAATAATATAAAAAATTTGACCAATTATTTTATTAAAATATACTTATAAAAATTAAATAAATATGTGATAATATTTTAATTTCTTATGTAAAATTTAAGAAAATTATGAATTATAAACTAATAATTTCTCTTATGCTGGGAAGAAAGTTGGATTACCATTCGTTTCTTTTGGGCCAGCTTTTGCCCCGGGATTTGCCTCGGATTTCTGACCCTAGGAAATGTCGCCACGGAGGACAGCGTCGTTACTGTAGGACCAGCCCACAACAGCGATGGTTCCTTTGGGTCATCAGTCATTAATTTTTTACACATCTAGCCATTCTAATAATATATTTTTATAATCTCGAAAAATTTATTCAAATATTTTCATTTTTTAAGGTACGAAATTTTCATAAAATTTAAAATTAAATTATTTTTTGTTTAAAGAAACTCATAGAATAATGTGTCATTTTGAATATAAATGGAGCTTTAAATTTTTTCTTTCATTTTTTCTTAAATCACGAGATACTTTTATATCTTATAAAATATAAAATTAATTTTTGTTCATGTTTTGTGATTGACACGA
Organism: Firmiana major; assembly: GCA_033439115.1. Classification (NCBI taxonomy): domain Eukaryota; kingdom Viridiplantae; phylum Streptophyta; class Magnoliopsida; order Malvales; family Malvaceae; genus Firmiana; species Firmiana major. Next base: position 86,517,835 of record CM065897.1, read on the forward strand.
GATCAAAAAAATTTGATATGATGAAAATTCAAATGGTAAATTTTTCATTATAGATCATTTTTACTTAGTAACTCAATGAATCTTACCCCTAGAAAATGTAAAACAAGACAAGTACGCTTTAATTATGGGATACGCAACTCCGAACTAGATTATTGACTAAAAAACTCGAACCTTATAATTACCCGATTATTTTTAAGAAAACACTATTCGAACCCTACTTTAATAAATTTCATACTATCCGTTTATTATCCAAACTCTTTTAGTTACCCAATTATTCAACCAAAATTTCTTGACAAATTCGTTAATTGACCCAAATCCTAAAAGAAAATCAATTATGCAAATATTTAATTTTTTATTAATTAACAAGATAAAATTAAGTGAGAACATATGAGTTCTATTATAATTCAACAAATGTTAGTAATTCAACATTTGAAATCCATAAAAATATATGCATGAAACCTAAAAAAAAAACATAATTATATAAAAAAATATAAATATATTTAATAAAATACTAATTAGATTCAAATTTAAGCTACTTTAAAGATATTATTTGAATTTGATATGTATAATGTAATCATTATCTTAACTCAATTAAAATCTCATTATAATATATCGAAATTCAATTTAATCGAAATGAATAATCTTAAGTACCTGATTAAATGATACCCATTTAATATACAACCTCACGAGTCTTATCCTTTTCACATTTTTTTTTTTTTTTCAAACCCTCACCCTCTTTTCTTGCGAACTCTGTTCTTCGTTGGAACTATTTAACCTTTTGCATATCATTAAATGGAGGAGTCTTTTACTTGTTTTAAGCAGGTGAGTGGACACGTTGCAAGTTGCATTAAGGTTAAAGATTTAATGGTTCGTGAAATATTTTTAAGAAAAAAAATAAAATAGAATGCTTATTATAAAGTTGAGTTCATTAGAACGAAACATATTAAAAGTAATATTAATATGTTTAATTAATTTAAAGAATAAGATTGAAATAAATGTAATCGATTCATTCATTTATAAAAATGATTACAATTATTATTAATTTGTAAATATTTTTAATATATTTTTCATTAATTTTTTTTTTATTTTTTCATGTTTTCTTTTTTGTTGTCATCGACAAAATATAGTCTTAGACTAATAGAATTTTTATAGTGGTCCGATAAAAGAACTTGAATGCTTGGAATAAGGTCTCAAATCTAGCAAAGTTAAATCAGGCTATCGAAAGCCCTTTAAATTCTATCATCTACATGATTTGACTATCGAATCGTTTTTATGATGTTTTCATGCAATTAAAGTGGTTATCGACAGGGCTGTAAACGAACCGAACACGAACGAACGATTGATGTTCATGTTCGTTCGTTTATTTTTTAGTGTTGTTCGTGTTCGTTTGTGTTCGTTAAGGTGTTCGTTTGTGTTCGTTCGTTTATTTTTTAATGCTGTTCGTTTTCGTTCGTGAACATGTTCGTTTACGTGTTCGCGAACAAGTGTTCGCGAACTTGTTCGTTTTCGTGTTCGCGAACAAGTGTTCGCGAACGTGTTCGTTTACGTGTTCGCGAACAAGTGTTCGCGAACTTGTTCGTTTTCGTGTTCGCGAACAAGTGTTCGCGAACGTGTTCGTTTATGTGTTCGCGAACACGTGTTCGCGAACAAGTGTTCAGGAACCGTTTGCGAACACGTTAAATATTAATACAAATTGAAAATTAAATATTAAAAATCCTACATAAACAATAATACAATTTGAAATCATCCAATTAAAATTCTTAAATATAACATAACGAAGTTTAATAATTCATACATTAAAAGTTCAAAAATTAATACTAAAAATTGGTGCTACCGGCAATCTTTCGAATCATCTGACAAAATAAGTAAATAAATTAAATAAGTATAATATTGAGATAAATATTGAGATAAATAAAGTTTAAGGAACAGATCTAAACAATGAGATAAAGTGAAACACGTACCCGTTCTTGTTGAGGAAATTTGTTCCGATCCATAATACTTGTACGAAACCTCCGGTGCAACAAAAAAGAGTAATATTGATCTTACCGAAGTAGTTGAACTAAAAAAAACAAATTTAAAAATCAAATTCAACAATACAATCCAAGAAATTGGAAAAAAAAGGCTTAGAAATTAAAATAGCTAACTACACGACATTTCAAACAAAGCACAACTTACCTAATGTTTCCAAGTAATCAAATTTCAAAACAAAAACTCTTCAAAGTTCAAAGTAGAGGAATCTCTTTAACTTCTGCTTTAGCCTATATAAAAAATTAATATTAATATTAAAATATTACAATGTTTGAAATATATAACAAATGAAATAAAATATTAAAGTTACTTACTTTTGTTTTTCTTTTGATACCATAGAAGTTTCGATACCAGTCACTTCCACAAAGAAGCATTTGCACTGTCTCAGTTCCCAAAGATGAACGATATGCATCAATAACTCTACCACCAGCACTGAAAGTTGATTCTGAAGCCACTGTAGTAATCGGAATTGACAAGATCTCACAAGCCATTTTTGACAAAATTCGAAACTTAAGGTTATTTGTCTTCCACCAATCTAAGGCATCAAATTCTCCAGAATTTTCATTGCAAATAAACACCCCTTCTTCCAAATACGTATCTAGTTCAAACTTAACACTGTGAACTGTATCCACACTCCGAACATAATTCTCATACTTTGATCTCCCTGTCATAACAGCTTTTCCTTTTCCAACTCCACTGGCAACAGAAACATTAGGGGTCTTATCACTTCGTTGCATATCATTTTTCACAGATTTATCAACATTAGTTGCTTTATAAGCATCTACATATTCCTTATAAAGCTCATATAAGCTGTCACGCACAATACTAATCTGCTTAGGAGCTTCCTCTGTAGAATAAATGACACGAAAAGCAAAGTCAATCAATGTCATTTTATTCCTAGGATCAAGCACAGCAGCAATAGAGATCAACAGATTGCATTCTCCCCAATATTTATCAAATTTCTTTTGCATTTTGAAAGCCATTAGTCTCATCCAAGGTTCTTCACTCAAAGATTTTTCATCCAACAATTCTTTTATGCTCCAAAGCTCAGGAAGATAATAGGTATAACAAGTCACAAATAAAATGATATGTGGATATTATTAAAGTTAACTATCAAAGAAAAAAATGAAAAATACAAGAAGTCTAAACATACCGTTGATTGTGAAGTTTAGTTGGTTAATAGACACTGCTGCCTGCTGCTTGAGATTTGCTCAACTCAGCCAGAGAAGGGAGCCACACGCAGAAAGCTAAGCACCGCCTGCTGCTGCTGGAGACAGGCTAATCCTATGTATACTTCTTGTACACCCACCAACCTGAATATGATGATATTATTAATAGTTTTCTTAATAGAACTTTGATGGAAAAAGCAAGTTTTTAAAGCTTTTAGGATGAAATGCAGTTAAAATAAGGTAGTTGACAAAGTGGGTTTTGGTTGATTATTCTCAGAAATTTATTTCTGCTTGCGGTTGATTCTATCCAGATCAGCTAGCAAATTAAATCATTTTTTTCTATTGGATGATTATAGTAACTATAAGTCTCCTATCCTATCCTTCAACTTGCATCCTGGTTATATAATAAATTAAAAAAAAAATCTACCTTTACATATATATATATATATATATATATATATATATATTAAAAAGAGTATTCAATTGTAACAGAAAAAAAAAAGACAAGTAATCAGAAATGGTTTTGTAGCTTTTTATAATAAAAAGTAATTTATTGATGACACGACATTATGACTTCTGACTCTCGAGAACTTTAGTATGGTATCACAATCCCATATCTGCAATGCATAAAATGAGTTTGCTGGAATTTTTCTTTTTGAAAGTAAATTACCCAGACTTGATGAGTATATTAACTTTCCAGAATCCAGTAGGTCTATAATAAAGATTCATTTTATTTTCTATCGGATATAAGTGAAAAATGTGACAAAACTCACCAGACTTTCTCCAGGATTAATCAAGGTTAAAATTTCACATATTTCATAGATAAAAGGCTATAAATAGTTACAAAAGCCAACTGGATAATGCTTAATGTTTGTCCACAGAACATGCATGAGAAGCTGCAAATGGATATTATACTACATTACAAGAGGGAGAAAGAGTCTGTCTTAGCAATTCTAATGTACTGGTCCTGTATAGCCGGGCTTTTAACCCATAATATTGGCCTTTATACCAGCATTGGTGACATTGCCACTATGTAATCCAAACAACTGTAGTGACCTCATACGCTAAGCTTTGGTCACAACCTTCTGTGACATAAGCATATAACATTTCATATACTGGAAGGAATTTTCCATCCCCCATTGATTCATGTAAAACAAGCTTGCAGCCCTTGGCAGACCAATTGCTAAGGCCATCCTCAAATGTAAGGTTAAATATGATGTTATTGCTTCCATTGGTGAGATGACCTGTTACTGCACTCTTTGTGCATACAGAGGAAATCCATTCCATGTATCAGAAATCAATATCCACAAACATAAGAAAGGAGCATGGTAAAAATTCTCACTTCTTCACCTTAAACACTGTTAATATGTAGATAAGGATGCAGTATCTGAAGATTCTTCAGTGATTATGGTTTCGTAGACTAAGGAAGTAAATGATTCAAGGGTTTTATGAGTTTTTTTGGAAGTAAAAATAAAAAAAAGCTGATCACGTGGTAGAAGATGAGAAAGCATGATGACAGGTTAACAAAGGTTCTAAGAAAGAAATTCACAATATAGTTAAATGCCAAAATTTAAATTTAGACAAATTTATTTTATATCTTAACAATATATTTAAATTTATATTTTAAATTATTAAATAATATTATCTAAACACTATCTAACTTCTCCACTTTCCAAAAATTTCTTTGTAACCAATTATCCACTTCTCCACTAAAGACAATAAATCAAGACTATAATGACAGAAGCAACAGTATGAGTTGGAGTCTCCGCTAAAGACGTTCCTTTCATTATCAACTTCTCCATTTCTTACATATCAACACACATCTAAACTAGTTTCTCAGTTCAGTGCCAACACCATTTTTTTCCTAGAAGAAAAACCCAAAGGAAAGCTTTCTAGAGACCATGAAGAACCCGGTTGTGAAAGATGCAGGAAACAAGGAAGATGGGTTGTCGGAAGTGATACGTTTAGTCAGAGATCTGCATTTAATGTTTACTGTTTTTTTCTTTGATTGTGATTCGTAAACAGACCCACCTTCGTTTTGCATTCAAACAAGCCAAATAAGAGGGCTAAGCTACCGAAACAGAAGCAAGAAGGCAGAAACAGAGGGCTAAGCTACCCAAACAAGCTGCAAATTTGTGAAAATATTCTTCAAATCCCAATTTTACAAACCCTAATTTTATACAATTTCTTCAAAACTAAAATTAACTTAAATTTCATCACTAAGCATGGTTCTATAACACAAATTGGACAGAAATTTAACTATGAGAAAATCGGTTTTACCTTAATCTTGAGTAGCCGAATCCAAACTTGTCCAAACAGAAAAATGCCTCTAGAAATTTCTTCAAAACTTTCTCCTTCACTATGACTTACTTGGAAGAAAGATGTGTGAATGAATTAGTGGTTCAAATGAGGGGAAGAGAAATTTTTTTGTTTTGGGAGGTGAGTGGCGTGAGAGAGGAAGAAAGGAAGGGAAGGGTTTGTAATTGTGCAAAACGTGAGTGTAGCTGTGTAGGGAGAAAAAGTTTTATTTTTTTGGACAAATTTTGTTAATTAATTATTTAATGCAAAAAAATAAAGTTTAAATCATACACATTAATTATATAAATATCATTTTATATTATGAGTTTATTTTTTAACAAGTTATTTTCATATTTTTTTAATTAGAATTTAGTTAATTTATTATTATGAGTGTAAAAATTGTATGTTAATTTATTATGAACTTTTATTAATTTAATTTCACTGGTCATGTTTAGGGTTTTGTACAAATTATTTAAAATTTTTTGATTATTTTCAAAAAATAATTTTTGAAAAAATTGAATTGTTCAAAAAGAAATTATTTTATCAAAATTATAGTTTTTCTCTATTCAAAAAGAAAAAGAAAAATAAAGAAAAATAAAGAAATAAAAAAGAAGGAAAAAAATAAAAAAATATTTTGGATAAACTAATTGAACAATGATCCTTATTAAGTTATTAAATGATTAAGTTATTTTTTAAATATAAAAATTTTAAGTATAAAATAAATAAAATATGCATCAAGCACTACTTTAGTATTTTAGTATATATTATAATTATATATAACATATAACTTATATAATTATATAATATAAACAATTTTAATACTTTAATAAATTACAAACGAACAACAAACGAACAACAAACGAACATAACCGAACGAACAACAAATGACACTTTAAACGAACGAACAATAAACGAACATAAACGAACTTGTTCGCGAACATAAACGAACGAACAACAAATGACACTTTAAACGAACGAACAATAAACGAACATAAACGAACTTGTTCGCGAACATAAACGAACGAACCACACCTCTGTTCATGTTCGTTCGTTTAATAAACGAACACAAAAAATGTTGTTCGTGTTCGTTTGTTAAGCTTAATAAACGAACATAAACGAACAATAACCGAACGGTTCACGAACGGTTCACCGAACGTTCTGTTCGTTTACACCCCTATGTCGACACACCATTTAGTTATTACCAACAATCGAATTTGAGTTTTGCAGCCATATTTTGTTTTTTGGCTGTTGAATTTGATCCCCTTTCGTCCTTCCGGAAGCAATAGTTTCACCTTGCTTCATTTTAATAATATATGTTTGGGACAAAGAAACTTTAAAAATATTAGAAGTAAAATGGTTTATAAATTAATAATTAATACTATGAACATAATCGAATCGAGTTAAGTTGATCAAATATTAAGTTTGAATTCAACTCGATTCGAAGATTCGAGATTAGATTCGAATTCAATCGAGTTTAGCTTTTAAAACTCGAATTCGACTAGATAAAATATTCAAACTGTTTTAATTTGACTCGATAAATTTAAACTCGACTTATTATACACAATTCATTCTTTTTCAACTATATATTATAAATGAAAATAATAAATTAATAATAAAATATAAATATTAAAAAAATCAATTAAATTTGCGAGCAGTTCAAATTAAATATTTAAATATTTTAATTTTAATTTGATTAAAATATAAACAAATTATTAGTATTGTTAGTTATGATTAATTGTAATTAGATGTGGAATAGGTAGAATATGATTAATTAGTTGTAATTAGTTATGATTAATTGTTATTGATGGGTCTATTCCAAAATCGGATGATGGAGACCTTCTTTATGGGGCATGGATCCGCTGCAACAGTATGATTATTTCTTGACTTTTGAATTCTGTAGCTCGTGACATTGCTGAGAGCTTGCTTTATTTTTTATTTGCTCAAAAGATTTGGAAGGATTTATGACAACGATTTCAACAAGGTAATGCACCAAGGATTTTTCGGATCAAGAAAGCTCTCCTTGTTCTCAATCAAGGATCACTCGATGTAAGTGCTTATTATACTCGTCTTAAAATACTCTGGGATGAATTGAAAGCCTATCAACCACCCTCTACATGTCGTTGTGGTGGGTTTGATTCTTGGCTTGAGTACCAATAAAAGCAAAATTGTTATGCAATTTCTAACAGGTCTTAATGATTCTCTCATTTCTTGGAAGTCTAAAAAGCCGCATAATGTATCTCGTTCTTCAGCAAAAGTTGAATATCGATCCATGGCTTCTGCTATTTGTGAGATCATGTGGCTTCTCCAATTACTTTGTGATCTTCATATTGCTCATCCTTGACCAGCAATTTTTTTCTGTGATAATCAAGTTGTTCTACATATTGCAGTTAATTCAGTCTTTCATGAACGTACAAAACACATTGAAATTGATTGTCATTTAGTTCGTGAGAAGATTCAATCTAGTTTGCTTAAAACAGTTCATGTTTCTTCTTTCCTTCATCTTCTCAGCAAGATGAGTGTGCTTGATATCCACACTCCATCTTAAGGGGGGCTATTAGTATTGTTAGTTATGCTTAATTGTAATTAGTTGGAAAATTGTGTAGAATATGTTTTAGGCGGGAACATGAATTTTTTGTATTTTTTGTTTGTGCAAAAATTTCCATCTTTATCAACATAATACAATAAAATTTTTCATTTTCTCTTCATCCTTCTCGATCGTAATACAAATCAAACTTTTTTAATCATCATATCAAAATCGAGTGACTCAAAGATAAGATGATTTGATTACCATCTAATTAATATCGAGGGAGAGAGCAAATCGGCTATCAAACCTCAAATAGACCCTTTGATCAGAATAGCTATTCCTCTCCAAAATTGGAACCAAATGTGAGAGTATGCCTCTTTCTAAATATATTAATAATACACTAAAAATTAAAAAAAAAAGGTAATCCAATACACCAAGCATAAGAAGTTTAGTTTAAAACAGTCAATGGAGTTAGCCTCTTTTTTAGTCCCTACAAGTAGTTTCAATTTAATAACAACATGTTGCCCTTCATTTGAACAACTTATACCCTGCCTGCTTGAAATGCCACAAAAATATATTTTTTAGTAAGAGTTATTATTTTATATATGATTGCCGAAAACTTTATAAATTTTATAAGTGAAAATAAAATTTTATCATAATTTTATTATTTATTATATTATTTTTTAAATATGCTTTAATAAAATATATAATAAATTCTTTAATTTCATGGCTAAGTTTGAAATGTCCACTGCAATTTTTTAAAATAACTTAAAAAATGGAAAATCCAGTACAATATTATGAGCCAGCAAAGTGAATATTGAAAGATGATTTTTAGTGAATTTAAAATTATTTTTTAAAATTATGATATGTTATAAAATTTTAATTTTAATTCAAATAACTTCAGATTTAAAAATCTGAAATATGATAAGGTGACAATAAAAAATAATACAAAAAAATTATAAAAACTAAAATCCAATTAAAAATTGTATTATTGTATGTGAATTAATTAAAATATGCTTTGTTTTGACAAATCAAGTTTGACATGAATCTTAATATAAAATTTTTATATTTTCTATTATACAAATATATCTTGATGTAATATAAAAATTATGTTCGCCAATAATTAAATTTATCCGTATAATCCCAATTTCAAAAAAAAAAAATTATATTCAGATTGTAATTATATATATATATATATATAGTGAATATCGGCAAAATTGGGATAACTGGGCCGAATTAAAAGGCCCAAGTTTTGCTCAATCATGGAAATCTGAAATCTCCCACCCGCTTTTTTCAAACACTCAATCACTCTCTTCTTTAAATGAAATGAAAAAAAAAAAGAAAAAAAAGAAAAAAAGAAAAAGAAAAAAGACCTCCTCTTCTCTTTAGTGTTGAGAATAAAATGTGTAATATATATTGCTGCCTTTCATGAAAAGAGAGCAAAAGCTTTGAATTTAAAAAAGGAAATCCAAAATTTATTAAAAAAAAAAAAAAAAACCCAAGTGGTTCCTTGTTTGGTGATGGTTAGTGCTTTGTTCCGTGTCACCTACCAGAAGAAGGAGAAGAAAAGGCAAAAGTCAAATCGGCATTTGGGCTTGGGCTTAACCGTCATTCAACCATACTTTGCCATTTTCATGCTATTTCTCTCATCCGGCGACGGCGTTGCTGCTGGTTTTGGGAAATGGATCTTATTCGCGGAAGCTAGCACTGGCGCCAGCGGCGGTGGAGTTGGCGGTGGCGGCGGTTTCTGGTCTTCGTACTCTACGGTTTCACCTTCTGCTGTAGCTATCGCCGTCACTGCCATGGCTGGCATCGCCCTCGCCGCCACCGTCATCTACTCTCGTAGGTAAAACATCGAAAAGAAGAAGAAAAAAGTTCTAAAAATTCACAGCTTCGTTCTCATTCAAAATCTCGTCCGTGGTTACGCAGCCTAGGGAGCTTAGATTTATTTTGATTATTAAATAGGTAAATCGGATAGATAGAATTCAATATGCTTATGGAACAGAAACCTTTAATGAGAGCCCTACGACGAAGTCACACATCATCACCATCATCATCCTCGTCATCGCCGTCAAATACTTCTTCTTCTTCTTCTTCTTCGTCATCGTCGTCGTGGATTCATTTGCGATCGGTTTTATTAAATGTTGCTTCTTCCTCATCATTGTCATCTTCCTCATCTTCTTCCTCACCACTTCCCACTGATCGGTGAGTTTCATTCATTTTTCTGTTAAACTTAAACTACTCTTTCCTCATTTTCTTTTAATTTTAAATAAAAATTTCTACTTATCTTTGCCAGGATTTTATAGATTCCTCCGTTCCATTTACTTCTCTTTCCGTTCTTTGGTCCCCCGATCTGAAAGTAGTCGAACCAATTCCTCACTGTCACGTTCCTTATGTATATTCCAATCTCATCGTCTCTAATTCTCGCCAGAAGTTCTGATTCTGATTATTGTTCGTTTGGGTTATATATATATATATATATATATATATATATATATATATATATATATATATATATATATACTCAAAGTATTATTGAAAGCCTTAGCTATTTCAATACTGATGTTGGTCACGCTAGTCTACTGTTGCGAATTTGCGATTCTTCTCTCTTTTGGATAGGAGTAGCGGTCAATTTCAGAATGGAATTCATTTAGCAAAATTCGAGTAAAAGCCATTAAAATTTTCATTTACAGTGTGATATTACAGCCATGGTTCTCATTTAATAGCACCTCATGATAGCTGTTCATTAGTATTTGGACTTTTTAGCTGTTGCAGTGGAATTGTTATTTTTGTCTGTTCTCATCTCCATTTGCTGCAGTGACTGACCCCCTTAGTAATTGCAATTACTCTTGTAATCGCTTCTATTTGCAGAACAAAGTTGAAAATTTTTGCCTACTTGTCTTCACTCTTCCACGTATCTACTCAACTTTTAGCATTACTCGGTTGAGAGTTTCACAAGTTTTTTTTCCTTGTGTGGCGCATTAGATTTTTGGAAGCTTATGGACTCATATAATCTGTCATAAATCACGCATGAACATAAACAAATTATTCTGTTATATTAGTGAACTTATGCAAAATGATAGGAACTGCTATATGTATTTATCGCCTACTAATTTCTTTTACATCCTTTTTTCCAGTTATGATTGTTATAAGCTTATATCTTGATCGAAGGAGTTAGTAATTTTGTTTCTTTTTCTTCAGGGGTAGCCTAAAATCACCTTGGTACCGTAGGAGAAGGAAACATGCCCTTTTACCAAAGCAATGGAAAAATTTGTTTACGGAAGATGGTAAACTCATTGATGGTGGTGTGAAGTTTCTGAAGAAAATTCGAAGTGGAGTATGTTATTTAACTTGTTTCAGACTTATTTGCCTTCTCTTTCATCCAAGTTTGTTACAGATTGTATCCGGTTTATTCTGTTTTAGTGGATATTAGTGCTGCTTGAGAATTCATTCTTTGCATCTTTAAATTCAGGGAGTTGATCCAAGTATTAGAGCAGAGGTGTGGCCATTCCTCCTTGGAGTGTAAGATTCGTATACTTTTATGTACAACTTTATTATTTGATTCAAATAGACCTTTCTCCTTCTTTGAATTCTTAAACCTCTAGGTTAGCTTGCACCTTTCGAATCACTGGCTAGTGGCTTGATTCCTTTTTCTAATGAATCATTGTATCATCTTTTTATCATATCTTGGTGCTTTTTGGAGTATTTGTTGTCTCAATGAATCTTCACTAACCATTGGTTAAAGAATTTTATCTTGTTAGTTGTTAGTCACTTTGGAAGTAAGAGGCGGACAAATGGAGTATTTAATATTCTTGAATTGTATGCTCCAAGGATCCATTTTAGGCTGTTCTTTTTCTTGCTGCTTGAGGGTTTTTTTTTCTTTCTCGTTTCTAGTTATTTGTAATAGTAATCACTTATCGGGAAAACAAATTTTTGTAGGACATGTTTTCATATGCATTTTAGAGGTGGGTCATAATTGACCAATTGCACCAACTAACTGTGATATTTGCATGCTAAACAGATATGGCTTCAACAGTTCGAAGGAAGAAAGAGACTCCATTAGTAGTCAGAAAAGGTATCATTATTTTCTTTCTTGTGCTTCTTTAACAAACATATTCATCAGCCAATGCTTTTTTTTTTCTTTACAATCTTCCTTTTCCATTCTCTTTCTATCTCTATTTTCATTTGTGTTTTATTTGTTTACTTATTTCTGATACAGAAAAGAGTATGAAAGCTTGCGGAAACAGTGCTGCCAAATTCTTAAACGTACTGAGAAGAGCTGTAAGTTGAATGAAACTGCTGGAAACAGCTGCAACGAAGACAGTGGGGATTTCAGTCAAGTTCTTGATTCTCCAGGTTTAGAGGATGTGGTTAGTGGTAAGAGGTGCAACTCCCCTGTGGGAGGAAGCCCTCTGGTTGATGATTCTGATCGCCCTTTGTGCGATCGAAGTCATCAAACTGCTCCATCTGCTGACTCATTTTTGGAGGGAGATGTGGATAAGAGTCTAGTTACTTGTGAAGATGCCTCTACTTGTGAGACAGAATCATCTGATTCTGACTCCACTGAAGAACATGAAAACACACCTCTCCTTGCCTCTGAAATAACTGAGGAAAATAGTATTGATGAAGATGAAAATGATAGATCCTCTCCTTCCCAGATGGAAGGGAGGTCCAAATCCCACTCGGATGAAGATTTCGCCACATGGCAGAGAATCATCCGCCTTGATGCTGTGAGGGCAAATGATGAATGGATCCTTTACTCTCCAGCTCAGGCTGCAGTATCAGAAACCAAAGCACAAAGGTTAGCTGAGAGTGTTGGCTTGAAAGATTGCGACCACTTAGAGCCATGCAGAATTTTTCATGCTGCTCGGCTTGTTGCTATCCTTGAGGCCTATGCCCTTTATGATCCGGAGATAGGTTACTGCCAAGGAATGAGCGATCTGCTCTCTCCAATTATCTCAGTTGTAGAGGAGGACTCTGAGGCCTTCTGGTGCTTTGTAGGTTTCATGAAAAGAGCTCGTCACAATTTCCGACTTGATGAAGTGGGCATTAGAAGACAGTTAAACATTGTGTCCAAGATTATTAAGTGCAAGGATATTCATTTATATAGACACCTGGAGGAGCTTCAAGCAGAAGATTGCTTCTTTGTGTATAGAATGGTTGTAGTTCTTTTCAGGAGGGAGTTAACATTTGAGCAGACTCTTTGCCTCTGGGAAGTGATGTGGGCAGACCAGGCAGCGATTCGTGCCGGCATTGCAAAGTCTGCTTGGGGAAGGATGAGACTTAGAGCTCCCCCTACTGATGATCTTTTGCTATATGCAATAGCGGCTTGTGTTTTGCAAAGGAGGAAGCTAATCATAGAGAAGTATAGCAGCATGGATGAGATAATGAGAGAATGCAATAGTATGGCCGGACATTTGGATGTCTGGAAGCTTCTGGACGATGCCCATGACTTGGTGGTCAACCTTCACGACAAGATTTAGGACTACTCTCTGCCTTTTTTTTTTTTAAATTTCCCTCACTGAATATATATATATATATATATATATATATATATATATTTTAAATTATCCTCAACTATTGCCATTGAGGGATCCATGTTACTCGACATTTCTGCATGAAACGACGTGTGATAGCCAATTCCCTGTTACCAAGTATAGATAAGGGATTTACTACGATGTATTGCCCACACTCAAGGTCAAGCATCATGTGAGTGATGGTGGCAACGCTGAAAAATTCAGCAGTTTAGAGTGTTTATAGCTTGCTTGCAATTATTGAATGACAGAATCTTGCACGTTAGTTTTCTCCTTTTATTTCAGTTCTTTGTCATTGCCGTTTTACTTTTGTGCCAACCCTGTTAATCCTGCTGCTGTTAGACTGGTTTCCCGCGGAGCAGCTGCTCTCTTCTCTGCTTGCTTTATATTTAATTATTTATTTGTACGTAAGGGAGGTTTTTTTATTTGAAAAAAAAAAAGAAATGTAATTTCAATACTCAACTTTTAAATTTGAAAAATTTTATATTTAAAAATAAAAATAAAAATACGATGATTTAAATTATTACTTTGAATAATTAAATATCAGTTAAAAAAAAAAAACAAAAACACAGAATATTCTAATGCCTTTGAATAATAAAAGGTCAAGTTTTTGACTTTTTGTATATTTTATTTAGAAATGTTCAGTTTATCAAAAAATACTTGTTTATTTAATATTTTTAACGATATTTTGTAATAGTAATTTGATTGTTGGTCCCAGAAGAGTAAAAATGTTGCATAATATTGTTAGGTAAATAGTAACAGCCTTCATCTACGGCTGAAGTAACTTCTTTTAATCCCCACTTTTTTTTTTTGGGTTCAGAAATCCCTTTTTTTCGACTCACACTTCACCGCACTGCATATTTTCTTTTGCCTCGTCACTCTCCATAGATCTATCTGTTTAGATCTTCTTCGATTCTGTTTTTGGTGTTGCAAGGAAATCCCTCGTTCAACGCAATGTCCGAAACGGCTCAGGAATCCGAACTTCGAAATGGATTCCAATCACAACCACAAGAAGAATCGGAATCGGAATCGAAAGTAGAATCTCAATCCGAACAACAACCTGAACCGGAAGCGCAGCCAGAACCTGAACCGGAAACGAAACCGAAGGAGGAATTGAAACCGGAATCAGTTGTAACCGATGCGGATCATAAGAAAGAGGAGGACAAAGAGAGCTCGATCCAATCGAATGAGACGGCTAAACCGGCATCCACCGACCAAATTGCTCGTCCGGAGCTGCGGAAAGATGAAGGGAACCGAACCTTCACGATGAGAGAATTGCTTAGTGAATTGAAGAACGATGAAGATGATGCAGGCTCTCCTTACAGGTACTTTTTTTTTTTGGTTCTCTTTTGGAGTTTCAATTGATCCAAAAATTGTGCTCTTTAATTTTATAAACGGATTTACCAAGATTTCATTGTAGAAATCTCTGGATCCCTGCAATTCTCTGTTGATTTGTCTCCTTAATTACATATGGAAAATTGTTCAAGTTTCAACTGATCATAAATTACGCTCTTTCTTTTTATTATATATCCTGAATAGAGAAATTGGAAACTTTTCGGTTCTTGAATATCTACTGGCTAGCTATTATATGCAAAATCAGGCGTACTCTTCCTATTAGACCACGAGTTCATTTTTTTAGTCCTGAACTTGCAGTTTGTTAGAAATTCAGGATGTTAGTTATATGCTTCCATTAGTCCTGAACTTTCAGTTTGATAGAAATTCGTTATCTTTGAGCTTTAGATGCAACCAAATCTGTTCTTTATATTTGAATCCTTCAATTAGTTGTAAATTTCACGTTTAGCATTAGTTGTGGTCTTACTCTATATCTAACTTGGATGAAGGAATCCCTAGTTTTGCGATCTTGCACATATGGAATTAAGTTATATGTTTTTTCATATGCTGCCATGCATGCAGTGAAGCTTTATTTGTCTACTTGGAATAAGTATGATATCATCTTGATTATACTCATAAATGGTATCATTTTCTACTTTGTGATTTATATGTTCCAGTCAAGAAAGCACACAACAAAAATCCTACCAAAACAATGCTGCAATGGAGTTGATCAATAGTGTCACAGGTGCTGATGAGGAGGGCAGGTCTCGCCAACGGATTCTTGTATATGCTGCCAGGAGGTATTGATATGCTTTTCATACTTTACTGTCATATTAAGCTCTATATGTTGCGGTTTCAGAATCCTGCTATTCCAAGGTACTGATTTCCAGTCAAATTTGTAGGTATGCTACTGCTTTAGAGAGAAACCCAGAAGATTACGATGCTCTCTACAACTGGGCATTGGTTCTTCAGGTTTGAGATACTGATTTATTGTTGATTATTATGTTAATGTCATTCAGAATTATATATCATGTCCTAAAATTCTTATTTCGGTCGGACAGCCTGTATATTGTAATCGTTGTAAAGTGTGTCAGATTCCTCATATCATGTCCACACTGTTCTTATTTGGCTTGCAGGAAAGTGCAGACAATGTTAGTCCAGATTCTACGTCACCTTCTAAAGATGCCTTGCTAGAGGAGGCTTGTAAAAAGTATGATGAGGCAACTCGTCTTTGCCCAACACTTCATGACGTATGTATGCTTTTCCATGTCTCTGAGGGCCCTGTTGTATTATTATGAATTTGTGCTTGTTCTGTTTCGATTACAAAAGGCATGATAACTGTTCAGAATGCGGAAGCCAGATAAGAACTGAATACAAAAAAGAAATGAGTCTATAGCTTTTTAAGCACATATTATTAAGTAAAGAAAAGTGGTTCTGTGTAATATATTTTTTATGTAATATACATTCACATGACTTTGGGGGTATGTCATTGCTTGGCAGGCTTTCTACAACTGGGCAATAGCAATATCTGATCGAGCAAAAATGCGCGGTCGGACGAAGGAGGCTGAAGAGCTATGGGAGCAGGTTCTGACTATATACTTTTGTGATTTCGGTCATGCTAGACTTTTGTACGAGCAACACTAGCCCTTTGTTGGAAAACTCAGTGTCTTGTCATGGAAAACTTTTGCCGTCCGTGGCTAAGATACCATTTCCTGTTAACTGCATGTTGTTATATAATCCATTTAACAGGGCCTAAGAACCATGGAAGTTGGTTTTTGATTGTAGGAAAACTTTTGTGTATGGTCATTCTAGAATTTATACAGAAACACATTGTCCTTGCGATAGTGTTGTGTTGAAATCCTTTTCCTTTTCTAAGAAATGCCTTGTTGCAGTGAATAAAAACCTTGACTTTGGGTATAATAGAGCCTAATCTTATTGTTTCGCAGGCAACAAAAAACTATGAAAAAGCTGTCCAACTCAACTGGAACAGCCCCCAGGTATATTTGAAGTAATTGTTTGGTAGTCTTATAATTCTGCTAAATAGAATGCCTCCATCTTTTAATTTTTATCATACCTGTTACAGATTTTAATGATTCCTAAATCTCTTTCAGGCTTTAAACAATTGGGGACTAGCTCTTCAGGTAAACTATGTTTTAGTGATGTTGATATTATAATTCTTCACTTATCTACATATCTTTCTAATTAAATTCTGAGCCTACTTCTATGGAGTCCTAGAATGCTTTGTTCACTTTCATGGCTTATCATGTATTATTTAGGAACTCAGTGCGATTGTTCCTGCACGAGAGAAGCAAAAAATTGTGAGGACTGCAATTAGTAAGGTACAAAAGTCATTTGGAGAAATCAAAGTGCTTGGATGACTATAGGAACAAGCAGCAAAGTAATTTGACATCAAATATGTGCTAAAAGAATAACTTATAGTTGCATTTTCTATTCTTACAATATTATTTATTTCTAATGCAGTTTCGAGCAGCAATACAATTGCAATTTGATTTCCATCGCGCAATATACAACCTTGGAACTGTTTTGGTAAGGCTTGTTTGTTATTACTTTTTCTTAGACTGGATGGCAAGATCCTGTTATCCCATATGTTTTATTTCTTTGTGACATTAATGAGATTAGATAATGAATTCATTATCTGAACAATCATTCAAGTTAAGTGAAGTATAAATTCAAAACTTGAAATATCTGTATTTTTAATTGCAGTATGGACTAGCTGAGGATACCTTAAGAACTGGAGGCTCAACAAATCCAAAAGAAGTTTCCCCAAATGAGCTGTATAGCCAGTCTGCTATCTATATTGCAGCTGCTCATGCACTGAAACCAAATTACTCAGTAAGAAATCATTATGTTTTTTGGACTACAGGGGTTCACTGACTAGATATACTCTCACTTTCAGGCTGTATAGGTGGCATAATCATTGGCCAATGGAATTTTGTGGCATAATTTTGATTTTTTAAACATAAAACTCACAAGAAAGATAATAATATACTTCTTCGTTTTTCTTCAATTTTTGAAGTTTCAGAGTTGTGCAATTTGACTTCCCATCTTAGTTTGTGGGTTTGTTCTTATTTGTCGTTTAAAACGTACAGGTTTACAGCAGTGCCTTGAGGCTTGTTCGTTCAATGGTCAGTATTTAAACTTTCAACAATATTTTTGAGGTTTAGTCTTTAATAAATTAATTGAATCTTTTGTAAGCATGTTTAGCCTATTAGCTTTGAGAATGATCTCTTGATCCCTTTCCTGATAATTAGCATTTTGTGGATTTTTAATCTGACAGGAGGAATATTCTTAGATGTGATCCATGAATTCCACATTTCTTTCATGTTAGCTCCAGTGCAGTTTTTAACTGTCAATTATTAGTTCACGATAGTGAGCATTTGAGCTGCACCAGAAACTGTTGTATTTATGCAAAATAACCTTTTGGGTTATAGAGAACTATATTCCTAAACGTTTTCTCGAATAGTATTTCTTTGGCTTGGATATGAACCTATTCAATGATTGGCCAATCCAAACCCCCAGCAATGTTCATTTCTTTTGATTCAAAATATAAGCAATGAGACAATTGTGAAAACCTTAATGTCGCCTACCTCCTTGAAGTAGTGATCTTGTGTTCAAATCACAAGAAACATAAATTTATCAAAAATTGCAATTGCAAGTAACTGCATTCCTATTCTTTTGTCCTCTTCTTTTCTGCATATTTCTGTGTGTTAGGGAAGATTTTTTTTTTTCATTTATTCATTTCACGTTTAAAGCTGATGAACAGAATTATTGAGTGGTTACAGAACAAATGATTGTGGCAGTCTTCAATCTGTTTATACTCAATTGAATTAGCTGGGAATATTATTTTCTAATATAACTCTGACAGATTTGACCCAAAAAAAAAAAATAACACTGACAGAAATAAAATTTTGACAGCTACCTTTACCTCATCTTAAAGATGGGTATCTGACTGCACCACCGACTGGAAACACAATTGCACCCCATAGTGATTGGAAGAGAACAGAGTTCTTTTTGAATCATGAAGCGCTTCAACAGGTAAAAAACCGATTTTTATTTCGTTATCATTTTTCATTGTCATTTTTGCCGGAGAATGGGGATTCATTCTTCAAACAAATTTTGATATTTAATGTCTTAACTTTTGTTATACTAAGTTCCTTTGGGAGTTGGAATGAATCCTAGAGTATGAGAAAATATATGTTTGTTGTAAGTCACTTCGATTTTAACTTCCAGGATGTTATTTAAAAAAAGCAAAGCTAACTTAGACTGCTACACAAAGAATTAAGAGTGTGTGTGAGAGAGAGAGAGAGGTGGGTATAATTTATCTCTAGTTTTTGCTGACGGTCTATCTCAGTTTATCCTTGTATGGATTGCTCTAGCAGTCACTCTAATCCAAAACTAATTAAAGGCCACATCTGTTCAGCCTTTCACTTTCTTTGTCTATGTCCTGTTTTATTTTTCAATTGAGCAGGTTATCAGAGTCGAGGAGAAACAAGTTTTTCGAACCCTCTCTGGCAGAACTACGGATGTATCAAATATCGACAGAAGGGCTATCAGAGTTGATATTCCGGATATTGTTTCTGTATCAGCATGCGCTGATCTGACTTTACCGCCAGGTGCAGGCCTCTGCATTGATACTACCCATGGTCCAGTTTTCTTGGTAAGTATCATGCTTTATATTTTCATCTGAAAATTTCCTTGTAAATTTTAACGAAGGAATGATGTCTTTCATATTAATGTCAAACTTGACAATTATGAATTATTAAGACATGCCCATGTTTGTTATTTGGATGCTATTTTAGCAATACATGTATTATTTTATGTATGGCAATTCAGCTGTGGTGAAGTATTTTCTGCTCGTCCATTCAGGTTGCTGACTCGTGGGAATCCCTAGATGGGTGGCTTGATGCAATCCGCTTAGTTTACACAATTTATGCGCGAGGTAAAACTGATGTTCTAGCTGGTATCATCACGGCCTAATTATTTCTAATTTGTTGAGCTTGCATTTTTTGTTGAGGATGTTTACATCTGTCTTCAAATTTGGTTGGATCTGATTTGACTCCTGTATATTATCGCCATTTTTTGGAACACTGTAAGGTTAAGCTAACTATTCTGTCGAATTATTCATTCAGTATCTCAGCTGATATCATATTTATTTTCCTCCAATGTCTCCTTGGAAAATGCTAAATCTAAAGTTGGAGGGTAGGGTTGAAGTTGAACCACCTTCACTTCCCATTTGATGCCAGTGAAAGCCAATAAGTGGCAATATCTTGGTTTCCTCTCTCTCTCTCTCTCTCTCTCTCTCTCTCTGAGAAATCAATTGGTGTTTCAAACTAGTGGAGGGTGGAGGTCTGTATCTGTGAACGAGTCTCTCAATTGAACGATTCTAGTCTTCACTTACCTGAGGTTGATAGGTGGTGTTTGTGGTGTTAGACTATTAGTTATCTTTCAGTTTGGACCTTTGTACATTGGTTGGAGTTTTTATTTTCTAAAAATAAGTAATATAGCTAGTCATCAACCAATGTCGCAATTGCTGCAAAGCGTCTTGTCCTAAAAACTTTGCTCAACCTTTTTATTCTTCTTCCTCGTACATTCTATCGTGATTTCTCGTCCTTAAGAAGGCAGAAATTTCATGCAAATTGGAGGATTTATTTTGGCCAAGGCAAGCATTGAAGCAGGGGGAATCCGAAGCCCTTCTCCGCAAATTAGTCCAGAAGCAACGGCTGGAACCAACAACTTAGCCTTCTCTGTAGTGAGCTTGTGCCAATCAAACATAATCAAAGTCCCCATCCAGATACCAATTGCAAAATAGGCCCCGACTAGAAATGGCACCTCCATAGACATTGGAAAAAGAATTGTCAAACTAGTCTTGTTGGATTGGTACGGTTCATTTAAATATTAATTCATGTGTTAATGAATTATGTTAATATATCATGTTGATATGATCCATAAAAATAAAAAACGTGACTTAGCATGACATATGACCCATGTAGTCGCTGTGTTATAATATTCATAAAGCTCATAGCTTTGACAGCTTACTCTACGAGCATGGGCCTGATTTGATGACCTTATCATTGACCTGGCCTCTATTTTTCCTGGGCAGTTTATTTGGTTACGATAGGGTTATCAATAGGGGAGATTCTTAATTTCTTCCCTGAGTGAGATTTAAAAATGATCTCTTGAAGATTGTTGAGTCGTGGCTATTGGGTCAGTCAGCCAATGGAACAGAAAATGATATAGAAATTATGTTCATGTTGAGTTGAGGTCTTAAAAGTCGGTGGAGTTCTTTTTCTTGTAATATCAACCTACATTGATTTTTGTTACTGTGACAAGCCATGGTATGGAATTTTGGTTGGGCTTTTCCAAAGAAGCATTCAATCAACATCAATGAAAGGTAAGTTTGATTGATAAAATCCATCAGGAAGGAAACTTGTTTCTGCTCAAAATTGTTCACTTCTACAGTTTTATCCTCCACAATGAGCAACCTAAGAGGAGAAAACTAAAACTTTCTTTTGTAGAAAGGGGCATTTTCATCCTCAAATTTCACTCTCCTCCCTGGCTCTCTCTTCTTCTATAGATGTTATTAAAATGAAGCAGTTTAGCCATCAAGCCAAAAGTCTTTATTTGCCATTACTTCTTGTTAGCTAACCCAACTGCTGTTTGTTAGCTATAGCTCGTTTATTCTATTAGATTTGAGGCTGGCTTGAGTTGCGAGAAGTGTTTTTTGCCTTGTGGATTCGCTCCTTGTGTGTTGAACAAAAGGCTCACAATCACAGAATTCACGGCAAGTACTTATGTGTTTACTGACTAGGAGAAAAAACATATAAAAATAATAATAATAAGATAGGAAATTCCATCACAAAGGCTGGGGTATGAATCAATGTGGGAAAAGTTTATCAATTAATATACATTAATAAGAGGAGTTTAGATAAGAACGAACGCGCACACAAGTACAAAACCAGGAAATTCAACTAGATATTATTTGTAGATATTACTTGGAGGATTGAGGTTTTAGGAACTGAAAAGTGTTTTACCAGTTACCATTAATGAAAGAGCAGTGACTTTCTATTATTTATCTCTTTTCTTTTTTTTTTTAAGAAATATATTTAATTGAGAATCAGAATAATGTTATTTAGGTTTGAACTCAAATCTTATAATAGATTACAATTCTTCTTTAACCTCTAAGTTAAGAGGCTATTGGTTCTCCTTCCATTCTACTGGTTCTTATTATATTATAATCTTAGGGAGTTCTCAACTCTTTGCATTGCACCGGACTTCTTTGTTCTTCTTTTCTTTCCCACTCTCAACCAATAATTACTCAAATGTTAAGTGTGAACAAGAGCTCCCACTTATGTTTACAAAATCAACCTGTTTTTACTTTTAAAACAAAAACTTTTTTTAAATTTAAAATTCGATTTTCAACGCTTTTATATATATATATAAATACATTATAAAAAAATAACAAATTCTTCCCTTAATTTCTTGGTAACTATAATTTGCTCTGTAGAAGTTCCTTCACTTCATAAGACAAGGGAAAAAAAAAAAGAAAAGAAAAAGATACCGTGTATATGCTGTCATGGAAATTGGGGTTTTCTTCGAAAAGTATTGGTCTTAAGCTCGGCGGACGCACCAGCGAAACTGTGGTCTCATTGCGTGCAGTGCTGGAAATATGCGAGATATAATAGACGCCCATCATTGATTTTGCATGCCTTAAAAAGTAAGAATCCATCAGTTCATCAAAGATTCTGGCCCAAAGTAAACTATAAAAAGAAGCAAAAATTACCCAATTCATATCCGAATTTCAGGCTCTGATCTTTAATGATATATGATTTAAGCTAATGATATCAGTTGTTCTGCACGTCTCTAACTCTTTATCAACACTTTGGAAAATTATTCAGTAAATTATTCAGTGGTCATACTTATATATATATATATATGTATATCTAAAGATAATGATCAAAGCTTAAATGTCCCATTATTATGCTTAAGTTGTTCATGCAATTATTAGCAGAATATCTCAAAAGTTATTTGATTTCTGACCAAATATATCTTCAAAAAGTTCATTAAATGTGTCCCACAGTTGATCTCATCTTAATCATCATGTTAATGTTGAAAAAATTTTATCAGCTTGGTTTAATGATTTTTTTAAGATAATTTAAGTTTAAGATTCAATTTTTTATTTTTCTTGTATATCTTTATGAATATCAATTTGAAAATTTTTTAAATATAATTCATATTTTGTCGCTTACAATCCATTGTTAAATATAATATGATCTTCAGTATAAATTTCTTTTTACAATTATTAGAATTTAAAGTAAATTTTTGTTTTGCTCTTTTTAAAAACTTTATTATTTATCTAAAAAATTTTCAAATCTCTCTCTTTCAACCCAAAGTCTTAAAATAACAAATTTAAGATTTATAATTCCAAGGTCACGAGAGTAGGCCTCGCACAAGTATAAATATTGAATATATTGTTGATAGAGTTTTTTTAACTCTATAAATAAATTTAAGATAATGATATATATTTTAATTTTTTTCTTAATATTTTTAAATGACATATATTTTCATTCTAACTCTATTTGTAAAATCAAAAATCTTCATTGACCATATATTATATGTTAATCGATCGCACAAAGGCTTTCGGATTTTAAAAACCCCAAATTTGCTATTTATTTATTTTTTTTAAAAAAAATCTTAAAACATACTTTCATTCTAAAATAACTAAAGGCATCTCTATTTCTTCTTTTTTAGCGTTCTAATTTTGTACTTTTCGGAAAAAAAAAAAAAGTGGAATTTAACATCCCATAATTCATCATACTTAAAATTTAAGAGTATTTTTATGTTAAAAAAATAAAAAAAATTGAGCAGTAAAAAGTAAACTTAAAATCGAATTTAGAATTTCTCTTGAGTGTAAATGAACAGATTTTTTGGTGAACCATTCGTGAATATGTATGAATTTTTTGTTTATTATTCTTAACAATCGATTACAAATAAATATATAGTTCGCTTGTTTATATTTACGAATAAACTTATTCGTTTAATATTCAATAAAAAAAATTAAAATACATATTTACTCAAAAGTTATTTTAATATGTAATTATTAAAATTTTTTAATTTGACATCATTTTATATTAAGATGACTATATTTATTTGTTTAAATATTTTTTAATATTTATGTATATATTCATTTAATATTCATAATTATATATTTTTGCGAATATATTTTTTAATATTCATAAAAAAGTTTAATAAATATAAGCATAAATAAAAATAATCTTAAAAAATAAAAGAACGTTGGTTAGTATCCAATTTATTTACACGTCTCTCGAGCAGAGCAGCAAGTCCTGTGTTTCTTGTCAAGGATTCTTATTAGATTTGGTATTATAATAAGAATCGCATGGGATGCCACTCAGTTTCGCGTGTCAATCAAGTTGTAATAAGCAGCCAAAAGTACCAGATATTTAAGGCTCCAAACGCGTGCTGTACCACCAGAAAAATCAGATCAAGCAAGTAGCAGCACGCCAAAGCCTACTTAATTTATATACATCGTGGATTTTTTTTAATTTTAAAATAAAATCAAAATATTATCATATAAATTTAAATTATTATATTAATTATTTAAGTCTATTTCAATAAAATATGATATTATTATTTCATACATCACTGATGATTTTTTTTTTAAATTTGTAAGTAAAATTAAAAGATTGCATGTATTGTCAGCAATGTCTGATATATTGATAAAATGTCAAATTCTTAATTTCAATCCCAAAAAATGTAATTTTCATTAACTTCAAGTATAAAAAAATATCAAAATCTTTTGAAGATCTTTACTTATTACGGCTCGATGTGAAGAATCAAATAATATAAATTCAATTGAAAATTTGACCCAAAAAAATTATAATATATATTTATATTAATAAAATTATAATAATATTAATTTATTTTCCTTCAAAAATAAACCCAAAAAATCATACTTTAAAACCCACTTTTGCATTTTTTTTATATTTAAAAATATTTATGTGTAACTATTTTTTTTTCTATTTCACAATTAAAGAAAAAAGTTTGTATTTGATGCCTTGTAATTTTATATAATATATATTTAAATTATGAATTTTTTTATAGACATCATTCACGTGTACTTTAAAATTATTATTAATTTTAAATATAATTTGTTGAAATATACGACAACACTTGTTGAATTGGTAAATTTTATATTTGGAGTTGATGCTCTCCAGTCCAATTAAATCATTTCAAAAAAAAGTTAAGGGTTAATTTGATTGAAGAGTGAAATTAAAAATAATAATAAATATAATATTAATTAATATATCGATAAAATTAAATATTATAATGATAATATCATATGTTTAGATACAAATATAATAATAATAATAATAATAGTGAGTGAAATATAATGAAAAAATTAATCATTTAAAAATAGATAAAAATTATATATAATTAAAATTATAATACATATTTAATATTTTTAAATTAGATAGATAATTTAAAAAATTATTAAAGTTATTTTATATATCGAGTAATTGTCAATGTATTACATCAAAATAAAATTAGTGTTAAACTGTAAAATAGATGAAAATATATGTAGTTACAAAAAAAATTTATATCAAATAACGTTTTTATTAATAAATTAAAAATTATTTTTATATCAAATATACATTTGATATTAAATATTTAGAAAATTTTATGTATATTTACACATATATTAGTTTATTAATAATAATAATAAATTTTTTATATATTAGAATAAATTAATAAGATTAATCTAACATATTTTAATGAAAAAAAAAAAAAAGATAATATGGTAAACATCAGCCAGTAAAGTTCAGTAGCAATTGGACCACTAGACCATATCACGAGTTAAATATTCCGCTAGCGACGAACAACGGAGCTCTTGTCTTTTTCTCCACCAAAAACCGTGTGCTCTCCACCAGTTTGACCCACCAAAACCGACGCCGCCTCCTCGGCCGCCCTCCCATACATCGTCATTTAAACATAAATAAATCCTTCAAATTTTATTTCTGATTGCAAAAGAAACACAATGTGTAGGTCTATGGATTATTACGGCTTTCGCTTTGGCGACAGAAATCTTTTGAAGATCAAAGCTTTCTTTATTCGGTTCTCGGGTTTCGATGCTTGTACGGTACCGTTATCCGATTCGCTTACTCTACTCTACCCACCAAGAATCAACGAAACGGCGCTTGAAGTTGCCGGGTCCAACATCCGGCCCGATTCCCCCGCGTTCGTGACTCTACATCGGATGCTTAAGGTTAAGACTAAGAATGGAGAGGCGATATACGGGAGCAGGGAGCGGGTTCGGGCCGGGGATGGGGTCCGGTTCGAGGTTTACTCAAGAGAGGAAAAGGTGTTGAAAGGGATTTTCAGAAGAGAGGAGGGACAGAAGTGGAGAATGGAGTGCAAGTGCACACTGGAGAGAGGAGATGATGAAACTGTCGGCGATGAACGAGCGGTGGCGGATGTTTGCGTGGCGGTTGATGGAGACGTGGCGATGGGAGAGAGGGTGGAGATGGTAGTGAGGAAGAGGACGAAGAATAGGATGAAGGGTTTTGATCAGCTGGAGGAGATTCCAGAGGAGAGAGAAGGGGAGAGTGAAGCGGACGGTGGATGTTGCTGCAGTTGTGGGGAATCTGATGGCGGAGATTTGGAAGGGAAGTGCGATGGAGATTGTGGTATGGGCCAGAAGATGGAGATGGATATGGAGGCAGAGGGAGTGAAGTGGGCCTTGGATGTGGGCATTTGGGTCGTGTGCTTTGGGGTTGGATACTTGGTCTCGAAAGCCTCCGCCAAAAGCTTGAGGCGCTTGAATTTACTATGACGGTGGCTTATTCTAAATTTGTTAATTTGTAATTTTTTTTTTTAATAATTGAGTTTAGGTAATTAAAATTATTTTGATTCGAATTTAAATTTTTTTATATGTTATTTTTTCGCAGAAAAGTAAAAGAAGAGAACCAATTCAATTGTTACACCTTATCTTTCTTATTTTTAATTTTTTCCCCTTGATTAATTCATTTTGACTAAAAGAATTTGAATTATAAGATCCGTTAATGACGAGGAATGTTTTTGGATATAATTTTAAAAGGTTTAGGGTTTAGGTGATAAATGATTATGGGTTTAGAATTTAGGGTTAGGATTTGAAGTTTGGGGTTTGCTCTCAATGTAGAAAGAATGGCTTAAAATTTTGGTTTTGGTCCACTTCACATAAGGTGTTTTCAAAGGTAATCTCCCTAACTTTCCTTTATTTATTATTATTATTATTATTATTGGTTCAAGACATTCAAGTAGGCATAGGAAAGACAGTTTGCTCGAAACCAAGAGCTTAATTCATGGCATGTGGTTGGAACTTGGAAGTCTTGCTAGGATGCTAGCCATGGTGTCTCAATAACTATAATTGTTTCCGAGAATAAGATTATGGATCCCTCACAGACTTGTAATGATTCTTCAGTCAATGACGATCCCTCAATTAAAAAGAAAGTGAAGAGGAGGGTAACAAGCTTGTTGATTGCATAAAACAAAGAGGCAAAGAAGAAATACATTTGACTTGGTTGAAGATTAATGGAACCCTAATAAGCTTTAGAGTTGTTTAACTGAACAGTGCGATTAGTTTTGCTAAGACTAAAAATAATAGTGACAGTAAAATTGATGCATGATAAGGTGAATAATAAAATAATCATTAAAGATAAAATTTATATATATGTCATTAAAAATAAATTGAAAAATTTTAATAATATTTTTTAAGAACTTTTTAACTTTGTTTATTAATAAAGTGACGATTTATGATTAATTAATAATGTATAGAGATTATATATTATCAGTGCATTATATATAAATTTTTAAAAAATATGATATTAAAATTAAAAAATAAAATTATAAATGTGACATCATTTGAAACCAAGATCAGATGTTGCTCACATTAAAAAGCAATCTTCCTAAACTTGCAATGTTCTAGACCACTTTTTTCGTCATTTTATTGGGAAATTACATTTTCTTCATTATGAAAAGTGAAACACAACACCTCTTCTTTTTATGGCTAACATTAAAGACTTCTGAATCGTCCTATATATATAGATATTCAAATTAGACTATAATGAATATTTATTTATGAATTTGATTAGCGTTTCATGTATAATTAATAACAAAACTCATTTTTTTAACTTAATTAATTCATATCTCTTCGAAAATGACTTTCAATAACAATAAATTTAGAGCTTGAATTTTAATATCTATATTTTTTTTATTCTTAAATTATGGTTTTTATATGAAGAAAATAATAATATTAATAATAAATCATAACTTGCTTTGATTGAAACAATTTAATTTTGACATTAGCATATAATAAATAGCCAAGTAACGTTGGTAAATAGTTCTGGCCCCAAATAATATGTATGTATAAGTTGTATAACCTTAAATTTGGCCCAATTTATTTATAAAAAAAGAAGTCTCTAAACTTACTTCCTAAGCTCTAACCCCTAATTATATATATCTTCATGCGTGGGAAAGTTTTGTCCTCTTCTTTTTCGTATTTTTCTTCTCACATTGATCAAAGAATTTGGGAAAAAAAACATATTATACATTTCGAATTGGTCTTATTTACATCTTTATTGCAAAAAAAAAAAAAAGTTTCTTCATTTAACGGAAATATCAGATTTGAGGGAAAAAATAATGCAAATACTTAAATTTAAATTTAAAATTCTACAAATTGTTCACACCTTAAAAGTAGAGGAACAGGCATTCGAGCAATCATTTTTCATTTCACAATATTTTTTATTGATTTTATAAATTTTAAAAAAAAAAATGAAAAATTGTTTTACCATCTATGAGTAAATTGATATCAATAAGCAGGGATGACAACAAATAAAATATTTTTAAAATGTTTTTGGATACTTGTACTTGAATCCGATTATATATTTATATTTCATAATATCTATATCTGATTAAATACTTGATTATTTGGATTTTTGGTACTCTAGCTTGTCACACCCCGTTTCCACATTTAAATCATTATTATTCATTATTACACACACATAACGGAGCAGACAATATACGGATGGTTGGGCACACGAGCCGATATTGACCTTATACACTTAAATATAAATCGTACATGATAATTTATATTTCTTTATTTATATATGTATTTACATACGTACGTCTACATCCCCGTAATTCTTAATATACATAACTGTGCCTGACAAGTTTAGATACAAAAGCGAAATAAGTGTATACCTTTACGCACAATGGAATGTGTGGGCTATCAACTGCTCAAGACTACCGCAGCTCTCAAGACTTAGGTAACTCTGTGGAGTGGAGGAAAAAAAAGGGGTGAGCTAACGCGCTCAGTAAGAAATCACGCAAGCAGGTAGATAACTATACTACCTACATGCATGTCATACAGAAAATTCTTACTTTCTCAATTCCAACTGAATCACAAAACCACACACGTATGCTTTCTCAAAGTCATGTCATATCACAAACGAATTTCTCAAAACACATGTTCTCATAAAGCTGATTTAAATCAAATAGGAGATAAATCAAAATCTCGAAAATTAAATCAGAATTCATATAATTATGGAGACAAAGCAGAGCATATGGAAACGAATAGACATATGGCCATAGTCATGGACTCCATGCAATCACGGATCAGATGTGCATGAATGTCCCCGGATGGCTGATGATAGGGGGGTCAGTCTACCATCAGACACAAACAAACAACACGGTACGTCGTACTCCATGTGCGTCCACACGGTACATTGTACTCCGTGGACCCCAATATCTGAAATCAGCGAGATTAGGAGTGCCCGTCCAACGGGTCTTATCATCCCATCTCCAGCTATATCAATACTGAGTCTCCAAAAATGCACGTGTGGGCATATCAATCAGTGTGACACACAGTCTACACGAGGCTCCAGCACGGCTTTATCAAATCACGTGCGAGGATCAGTGCAAGCTTACACAGCCTACACGACGTCTCCAAACACGATTTTATGCACATCACAAAATCGAAGTCCCGTGCGAGCAAAGCTCCAGCACGGTATCATGCACAAATATGTAAAGTCTAGTGCGAGCAACGCTCTAGCACGACTTTAATCTCAAAACTGATAGATTGCTCGATGCACATAAGGGGCGTACAAACCAACCTCAACCACGGAAGGTAGTACCCACTTGAGTGAGAGAAAACATTTTCTATCAAATCACTCAGCAAACACTTTTTATTCTGAAAACATTGCAATTTAATGCAGATAATCAAATTCAGAGCCATTCTATCACCACTTATTCACAAAACATGCTTATTCATGTAAAACACATCAAAATAGGCCATTTCGGCCATTTTTATATTTTTCGTACCTAGGTGCATTTTCGTAATTTTCTCATATTTGGGTACTATCCAGATATTTCATATTCATATTCTATACGAAAATTTAGGTGTACGTAAACGACGATAAAAAAACGTACAGCTATCTCTAAGAGCTTACGGAATCCCTTACCTCGAAATGAGTCGACTGCGAATTTTTATTCTTTATCTCTTCGAATCACGCAGTCTAATTGGCTCTGGACATATTCTTGAAAGCCAAATCTTTCCTTGGTGACACGTAAGTCGAGATCCGCTCGAATTCGTACACGTCGCCTACCGTTTTTTTTCGCTACACAGCAATATATATTTAAACCGATTAATTTCGGTGTAATATAAATTCAAATTAATTATCTAAAAAATAATTCGACTGATTTTCGACCACTTACCGGTCTACTGCTGTGCCGGGATAACACTGAATTTTTTTTTCCAAAATTTTTTTTTCTCTCTCCTCTTTCTCTCTCCTGCTGAACCGGTTCGGACCGGTTCAGCCTCTTTCACACTGAACCGGTCCGAACCGGTTCAGGTGGGATTTTCGCCATTCGTGGATATTCCGGCCGGTTCTCAGGCCGCCGCTGGTGCCGTTCGGCGCGCCTCGGCCTGGGTAACCTTCGGCTGGAAGGGCTGGGCCCAAATCGGCGTCGGTGGCCGTCGTTTTCCCTTTCTCTCCCGCGGGTTCCTCCCTCGCCGATCTCCTCATCGCCGGCGGTGCAGCGCGCGTCGTGGCTGTCCGATGCTTCCTCTGGGCCGGTCGTCCTTTCGCCGGTCATCTTGCGCTCTCCGTCGCCGTCGTTGCTCGCCGGAGGAAGGAGGCAGAGGGCGTCGGGTTTGGGGCTCGGGTTCCTCGCGTTTTTCAAGCTTCTGTTCCTTTTATTTGTTTTTCGATTTCTTTTTTTTTATATATATATATATTATATTATATCCTAATATAATATAATATATATACACAAATATCTTCAAAATACATATAATAATACTAAAATAATCTTATAATTTAAAATATAATAATAATAATAATAAAACAAATATTATTATTATTAGTATATTTTATTCCCATAGTGTATTTTATACACTAAAATTTATACATCCTTGTACATATATTTTATTTTATTTAATTCCACCAAAATATATGTACATTTCATTTCATTTTATCTCATTGATTTATCCCTCCGAAAATATTATTTTTCTGATATTTTCGGGATAAATTGCCAATATAGGGTAAATTTCGGGTTATCATTTTCGGATTAATTTCTCTTCTTGGACTCCCTATATTTTCGCGTTCTGAGTCCATATTTTCAGTCCGTTTGGCCAAATTTTATTCGGTTTGTCCCAAATTTACAAAAATTCTTATTTCGGTACTTTAAAATTTATCGGTACCCACTTTAATTATTTATACTTGAAATTGTATAATTTCTTCTTTATTGCCCGATATATCATAATTACATATTTAACATGATATATTTTCAAAGAAAAATATGAATTTCGGGTCTTACATTTTCTCCCCCGCTTAAAAAATTTGGTCCTCCAAATTGACCAATACTCAACTCTCGAATAGGTGCAGATACCTCTCATGTATCAGGCTCTCTAATTCCCACATAGCTTCCTCAGAGGTGTGGTACTTCCAGAGAACCTTGACTAGAGGAATCATCTTACACCGTAATACTTTCTCCTTCTTATCTAATATCCAAATCGGCTTCTCTACATACATCATATCCTCCTTGAGCTTCAATGGCTCTTACTAAATTACATGTGTCGGATCCAGATGATATTTTCGATGCATGGAGATGTGGAAGACATTATGGATGCCTGCTAGCTCAGGAGGTCACGCTAGCTTGTAGGCCTTATCTCCCACTCGATCTCAGATCTCAAATGGTCCGATATAGCGATGACGTACTTTTACCTCTCTTTTCGAACCTCATAATACCATTGGAGGGAGAAACTTTCAAAATACATATTCACCCACAGTGAATTCTAGAGGTTTACACCTCGTGTCAGCATAACTTTTCTGTCTACTCTGAGTTGTCCTCAATCTATCACATATCAACTGGACATCCTCAGAGGCTTGTTTCTTCAGATCGGAGCAAATATCTTTCGATCACACACCTCTTCCCATCCAATGGAAGGACTACACCTGCTACTATACAACGCTTCATAAGGTGTCATTCCAATACTCAAGTGATAACTGTTGTTGTAGGCGAATTCAGCTAATGGCAAATGCTCATCCCAGGAGCCTTTAAAGTCTATCACACAAGCTTTCAACATATCCTCCAAAGTCTGAATGGTCCTCTCTAACTGACCATCTGTCTGAGGATGGAAAGCTGTACTGAAACTAAATCGGGTTCCCATAGCTTCCTGAAAATGTCCATAAAAGTGGGATGGGAAGCGGGACTCCTTATCAGAGACTATGCTCACTGGAATGCCATGTAGCCTCACAACCTCTCGTACATACAAATCCGCCAATGCACTTAGAGTATCTGTAGCTTTCATAGCTATGAAGTGGGCTGATTTCGTCAATTGATCAACGATCACCCAAATAGCATCATGGTTCCTTCTAGTCCTTGGTAAACCCATGATGAAATTCTTGGTGAGATGCTCTAACTTTTATGTCGGTATAGGTAGATGCTGCAATAACCCTGCAGGCTTCTGTTACTCTACCGTAACCTGCTGACATACCAGACATCTAGTGACATACTCGACAATGTTCATCTTCATACCTGACCACCAATATAACTTTTCAGAGTTTCTTATACATTTTACTGCTTCCCGGATGCAAGGTATACCTCGAAGAGTGAGCTTCTGACAAAATCAGTTTCCTCAACTGCGGATCATCGGGAACACACACTCTGCCTTGAAACCTTAGTAAACCATCGGTGCTCAACTCCCAGCTGGCACCGGTACCCATCTGTATCTGACTAGCCATATCAATACACAAGCGATCCACTCGCTGAGCTTGTCTGATCTGGTCAACCAACTATGGTTCTAACCTCAGACTAGCTATCACACAATAGGCTTCAGTATCAGAAGGGGTCACATATAAGTTGAGGCTCGCAAACTCTGCTAGCAACTCGTGTTCCCTGATCATCATATGAGATACCATCCCAAGGCTCTTTCTGCTCAACGCATCAGCAGTCACATTAGCCTTACCCGGGTGGCATAAGATCTCACAGTCGTAATCTCTCAGAAGCTCTAACCATCTTCGTTGCCTCATATTCAATTCCTTCTGTGAAAACAGGTACTTGAGGTTCTTATGATCGGTATACACCTGAAATTTCTCACCGTACAAATAGTGGCGCCATATCTTCAGTGTAAACACTATGACAGCCAACTCTAGATCATGGGCAGGGTAGTTTCTCTCGTGGTGCTTCAACTGACGGGAGCCATAGGTAACTACCTTCCCATTCTGTATCAATACACAGCCCAGTCCCTGATGTGAAACATTAGTGTACACACAGAAACCTCCTGAGCTGGTCGGAATGGTGAGAAAAGATGCGGTGGTCAAATGAAGTTTTTTAACTCCTGAAAGCTTCTCTCACAAGCATCATCCCACTTAGATGCCATATTCTTTCGAGTGAGACGAGTTCATAGGAGCAACCAATTTTGAAAAGAAGACCTTCTACAAACATTCTTGTAATACCCAGCTAAACCCAGAAAACTTCAGGTCTCAATAACTGTCTTGGGCCTGTCCCTCTGGACTATAATTTCTATCTTGGACGGATCCACTGATACCTCGTCCTTCGATACCACATGGCCCAGAACTTATATTTGTTTCAACCAGAAGTCATACTTACTGAGTTTAGCATATAATTCCTTATCTCGGAGGGTTTGTAACACAATCCTTAAGTGTTGCTCATTATCTTTCCTGGACTTCGAATACACCAAAATGTCATCGATAAAAACGATAACAAATCTATCCAGGTACGGCTTGAACACATCGTTCATCAAAGCCATAAACGCTTAGTCAACCCGAAAGGCATCACCAAAAATTCATAATGGCCAAAACGAGTACGAAAAACTATCTTGGGTACATCCTCTTCGGATTCTCAACTGATGGTACCCAGACCTCAAATCGATCTTAAAAAAAATCTTTGCTTCCCGGAGCTGATCCAATAGATCATCTATACGTGGCAAAGGGTATTTATTCTTGATGGTAGCCTTATTCAACAATCGAAAATCAATGCACAGTCGGAGGCTTCCATCATTTTTTTTTTCACAATTAGAACCGGAGTTCCCCAAATCGACACGCTTGGTCTAATAAACCCCTTATCCAGTAGCTCCTGTAACTGTTTCTTTAGCTTTTCTAACTCTACTAGTGCCATTCTATACGGTGATCTCGATATAGGCTCAGTACCAGGTGCCAGATAAATATAAAACTCCATCTCTCTATCTGGTGGCAATCCTGTCAGATCATCCGTAAAGACATCAGGAAATTCCTTTACTACTGGAATATCAGTCAACTTCGGACGTGCCTTATCCATATCGACCACGTACACAATAAACCCTTTAACCATATCAGATGAAACATTTGTCGTATCCTGATCCAATGCATACACATATCTCACGCCAGCAGTCTACTTCTCTTTCTCTTCAACTGTGGCCTTCCTTCTCTAGGGTGGGGGTATAATAGGAGCTTTCTGTGACTCCTCTCGCCTCTGTGAAATAGGGACTGTAGATTTCGGGCAGTCTCTCATCAAGTGACTCATCTTTCCACATCTAAAACATGCTCCAGATACTTGGAATCATCACCTACCAACATGAGGTTTCCCACATACTCAACATGGCTCAATAGTAGGTCGGAGTTCACCAATCATATACCTCTAGACGGAGCTGAAATTGACGGAATAGAGGGCTTCACTATCTTACCCCGAAATTTTCAAAACTTTTGTCGTTTCTTAAACGACCTCTTCCCTTATCTGAAACTTTTGTACTCTACAGTTCTCTTTTTGTCCTTACTAAACTTACCAAATTCAGGAGTATGCTGCTCAGAATCCTGTTCACACAACTGAGCTTTACGCACTGCCTCCTCGTAAGTCAGAATATCCAATGGAGCTAATCTAGCTCTAGTGGACGGTATCAACTCATCCATAAACTTCTCGACTTTTCTATCTTTACTACTCATGGTGTCAGAATTGTACCTTCCCAGAGACGTAAACTGGGACTCATACTCGTCCACTGATTGGCTGCAGTAAGTCAAACTAATTAAACTCTCTCTATAGCCATCTCCGAGCAGTCTTTGGAACATATTGCCTCCTAAAAGGCATCGAGAAAAATCTCTCAAGTCATTATTTGATTTTTCCGGGTCCTCAATATAGGTTGGGCGAATTTCATAATGTTCCGCTTCGTCTTCCAACACAAATGCAGCAAAGGCCACCTTGTCAGTCTGGGAACACTCGAAGTACACATACAACTTCTCTAATATGTTTACCCAGTTCTCTGCTGTTACCGGATCTTTGACACCAATAAACAATTTCTATCCTGGTACGGGATGTAACGGCCCAGCCCAGTCGGACCAGCCCAGCCGGCCATGGCCACCCCTCTTGGGCCCACAACATCGACTGCTGTGACATCGACTGCTGTTGACATCGTTACTCATCCATACTGTCCTCTTTGGGGTCTACTGGTCCTCAAGGTTTTCTTTCGCGTTCAATTGTACAGGTGGAGAGGTAAAGGACGACTAGAATCAGAAGGTCCAGCGGTCTATGGTACAGGCGTGGCAGAGGCTGCTGCGGGTGCACTCATACCCTACAGACTCTTCAATCCAGCCATCGCCCGTCCAAACAACTGTCATACTCTCCACAGTCCGCTCTAACCTCACCATGCTTATCTTAGTAGTCTCTACTGGATCTTGAAAGGCATAGCCAGAAGGTGATTCAGTACGTCTCTTAGGCTTGTCTCTCTACCCTCGAGATCGAGAACTTTCCCCTCGACTGCGGTGTTTATCAGTCATACTGATGATTTTCCATTCACACAATCAATTCATATTACACTAACAGCCCGGTATACACATTTGTATCTAAACAAGGCACAGTACTAAAGGGATGTAAACTTTCCTAACGACTTATATCGACTCATATTCAGACCAACCCTGCTCTGATACCAACTTCTGTTACACCCCGTTTTCACATTTAAATCATTATTATTCATTATTACACACACATAACGGAGCAGACAACATACGGATGGTTGGGCACACGAGCCGATATTGACTTTATACACTTAAATATAAATCGTACATGATAATTTATATTTTTTTATTTATATATGTATTTACATACGTACGTCTACATCCCCGTAATTCTTAATATACATAACTGTGCCTGACAAGTTTAGATACAAAAGCGAAATAAGTGTATACCTTTACGCACAATGGAATGTGTGGGCTATCAACTGCTCAAGACTACCGCAGCTCTCAAGACTTAGGTAACTCTGTGGAGTGGAGGAAAAAAAATGGGTGAGCTAACGCGCTCAGTAAGAAATCACGCAAGCAGGTAGATAACTATACCACCTACATGCATGTCATACAGAAAATTCTTACTTTCTCAATTCCAACTGAATCACAAAACCACACACGTATGCTTTCTCAAAGTCATGTCATATCACAAACGAATTTCTCAAAACACATGTTCTCATAAAGCTGATTTAAATCAAATAGGAGATAAATCAAAATCTCGGAAATTAAATCAGAATTCATATAATTATGGAGACAAAGCAGAGCATATGGAAACGAATAGACATATGGCCATAGTCATGGACTCCATGCAATCACGGATCAGGTGTGCATGAATGTCCCCGGATGGCTGATGATAGGGGGGTCAGTCTACCATCAGACACAAACAAACAACACGGTACGTCGTACTCCATGTGCGTCCACACGGTACATTGTACTCCGTGGACCCCAATATCTGAAATCAGCGAGATTAGGAGTGCCCGTCCAACGGGTCTTATCATCCCATCTCCAGCTATATCAATACTGAGTCTCCAAAAATGCACGTGTGGGCATATCAATCAGTGTGACACACAGTCTACACAAGGCTCCAGCACGGCTTTATCAAATCACGTGCGAGGATCAGTGCAAGCTTACACAGCCTACACGACGTCTCCAAACACGATTTTATGCACATCACAAAATCGAAGTCCCGTGCGAGCAAAGCTCCAACACGGTATCATGCACAAATATGTAAAGTCTAGTGCGAGCAACGCTCTAGCACGACTTTAATCTCAAAACTGATAGATGGCTCGATGCACATAAGGGGCGTACAAACCAACCTCAACCACGGAAGGTAGTACCCACTTGAGTGAGAGAAAACATTTTCTATCAAATCACTCAGCAAACACTTTTTATTCTGAAAACATTGCAATTTAATGCAGATAATCAAATTCAGAGCCATTCTATCACCACTTATTCACAAAACATGCTTATTCATGTAAAACACATCAAAATAGGCCATTTCGGCCATTTTTATATTTTTCGTACCTAGGTGCATTTTCGTAATTTTCTCATATTTGGGTACTATCCAGATATTTCATATTCATATTCTATACGAAAATTTAGGTGTACGTAAACGACGATAAAATACGTACAGCTATCTCTAAGAGCTTACGGAATCCCTTACCTCGAAATGAGTCGACTGCGAATTTTTATTCTTTATCTCTTCGAATCACGCAGTCTAATTGGCTCTGGACATATTCTTGAAAGCCAAATCTTTCCTTGGTGACACGTAAGTCGAGATCCGCTCGAATTCGTACACGTCGCCTACCGTTTTTTTTCGCTACACAGCAATATATATTTAAACCGATTAATTTCGGTGTAATATAAATTTAAATTAATTATCTAAAAAATAATTCGACTGATTTTCGACCACTTACCGGTCTACTGCTGTGCCGGGATAACACTGAATTTTTTTTTTCCAAATTTTTTTTTCTCTCTCCTCTTTCTCTCTCCTGCTGAACCGGTTCGGACCGGTTCAGCCTCTTTCACACTGAACCGGTCCGAACCGGTTCAGGTGGGATTTTCGCCGTTCGTGGCGATTCCGGCCGGTTCTCAGGCCGCCGCTGGTGCCGTTCGGCGCGACTCGGACTGGGTAACCTTCGGCTGGAAGGGCTGGGCCCAAATCGGCGTCGGTGGCCGCCGTTTTCCCTTTCTCTCCCGCGGGTTCCTCCCTCGCCGATCTCCTCATCGCCGGCGGTGCAGCGCGCGTCGTGGCTGTCCGATGCTTCCTCTGGGCCGGTCGTCCTTTCGCCGGTCATCTTGCGCTCTCCGTCGCCGTCGTTGCTCGCCGGAGGAAGGAGGCAGAGGACGTCGGGTTTGGGGCTCGGGTTCCTCGCGTTTTTCAAGCTTTTGTTCCTTTTTTTTTTTTTTTTCGATTTCTTTTTATATATATATATATATATTATATTATATCCTAATATAATATAATATATATACACAAATATCTTCAAAATACATATAATAATACTAAAATAATCTTATAATTTAAAATATAATAATAATAATAATAAAACAAATATTATTATTATTAATATATTTTATTCCCATAGTGTATTTTATACACTAAAATTTATACATCCTTGTACATATATTTTATTTTATTTAATTCCACCAAAATATATGTACATTCCATTTCATTTTATCTCATTGATTTATCCCTCCGAAAATATTATTTTTCTAATATTTTCGGGATAAATTACCAATATAGGGTAAATTTCGGGTTATCATTTTCGGATTAATTTCTCTTCTTGGACTCCCTATATTTTCGCGTTCTGAGTCCATATTTTCAGTCCGTTTGGCCAAATTTTATTCGGTTTGTCCCAAATTTACAAAAATTCTTATTTCGGTACTTTAAAATTTATCGGTACCCACTTTAATTATTTATACTTGAAATTGTATAATTTCTTCTTTATTACCCGATATATCATAATTACATATTTAACATGATATATTTTCAAAGAAAAATATGAATTTCGGGTCTTACATAGCTCTACCCATGTAATACAGAAAACACTTATTAATTACCCAATTAATTACTCGAGTCAAA
Organism: Firmiana major; assembly: GCA_033439115.1. Lineage (NCBI taxonomy): Eukaryota > Viridiplantae > Streptophyta > Magnoliopsida > Malvales > Malvaceae > Firmiana > Firmiana major. Next base: position 86,557,149 of record CM065897.1, read on the forward strand.
ATTTACTTTTAAATTTAAAATCAAATTTAAAGTGTATTTTTTAAAAAAATTAAATTAATAAATTTAAATTAACTCATAAAAAATAAATTAGAGTTAAAAATCATAATTACAACACTTAATGAATTGATTTAATTAAAATTATATTAATAATAAATAACTTATGAATAAAATTATATATAATATAAAAATAATTGTTTATACTCAAGTTCAAGTAATGAATATTTTAAGCTCACTATTTTGAGCTCTACTCGAATCCATAACGGATAGTAGAATTAATTATTACTCAAACTTTATCCAAACTCGATTATGTAATATTTTAATTTTATTTAATTGAGTCGGATAATGCAAAACATTTATTTACAAGACACCCATTGTCATCCCTACCAATAACATATGAAAATACTTCTTTTTTTAATTAATGAGATAAAATATTCTAAGTTTTTAACACACAAGTTAATTTGCTTAAATAAAATGTTTTATGTTTATTTAAAATTTAAACATAAAACTAGATGTTTTCAAGTTATGCACATAAAAACTAAATCATGTGAGTCATTACAATGTGGATTTGATAATTTTAGACGTGATATCACAAGAGAAAAATATAAAAATGATTGTGTAAAAATTCGATAAAAATTTTATATGAATTTGATAAAATTTAAAATTTTGATTTATATTTAATGTATAAACACAAATTATAATATGATAAATTTTATATTTTATACTATTTAATAAAAAAATAAATATTACTCAAATATGAAAGCTTTTAAAATTTATTCAAAGCCCAAAAAAAAACTTTTTATTTTTATTTTTTTATCTAAAGCCAAAAAGCTCTTTAATATTCACTATTAGACTTTTTTACGGACTTTAGAAAATTCTATTAGCTTTAGTACGAAAGAATATAACGGTTGATTTGATGATTTGCTAAATGATTGAATAATAAGATAGAATTGAAAGTTAGGGCATTGATGATGTATAATTTTTGTATTTTTTTATTAATTATAAAATATCATTTTATTGATAAATAAAATTTTAAAAATATATTAATTTTTTAAAAAAAATTAAAAAACACTATTAATGTGTATTCTTAAGGTCTTGGATATTTTTACATATTGTTTATTGATGGAATAATACTTTATCGTTGACTCATAATGTATAGAAAACAGATATCAAATATTATCAATGGTGTATTAATTATGCTCAATTAAATATTATAAAAAAATTATCTAATATAATATCAATAAAAATTTTAAATTATATAAATAAAATTAAAACGGTAATATATATTTTAATTTTTTTAAATAATTTATATTAAAATCTTAATTTGATTTGTAAAATTTAAAAAAACAACCAATCCATAGTAAACTCATGACTTCCAACCTGTTTAAAATTACACAACTGAAATTAAAAAACCAAAAAAACCACTATAAATCACAACCGAAAAAGGAAGGAAGATAAAGTGATCAACCGATTCATGAAAGCATCAATTCCACGTGTCAAAATCCCAATAACCAAGCAGCAAACAGCCACGTCAGCACCCACCTCGGTTTTCTCTCTTTTCCCCTCAAACCAGTCCTCCTCTATATTGCTACTCATGGCGGTCAACGGATCATATGAACACTTCACCAAACAGAGAAAAGCCGTCCTTCAATTTTGGGGACGACTCTTTTAATTTAATTACTCTGCCGGCGGCTTTGTGCGACGATTTCTCGACGGTTATTGGTCTGGTTTTCCAAAGGCGGTTTAAGGCTTTAGGTTATGCGGAGAATGGGAGGAAGTCGGAGTTACTCAGTGAATCCTAGCGATTACAAGCTTCTGGAAGAGGTTGGTTATGGCGCCAGTGCTACTGTTTATAGAGCGATCTATCTTCCTTTTAACGACGTCGTAGCTGTCAAGTGCTTGGATCTCGATCGATATAACATTAATCTGGTTCGTTTTTCTTTTCCTCTTTATTTAACTTATAGTTTTCATTTTTTTCTTTATTTAACTGTTTATAGTTAAATAAATGACTTTAAGTTGATTTAATTTTAGTTAGTTTTGATTTAAAGATCTCGTTTGATTAAAATTAATTTGATTGTGGATTCCACTGATTGTTTATCACCGATTCGAATGGATTTATGAAATTCTTAATTTTTGAATTTGGAGTTTATTAGGCCTTGAACGATGATTCAATCGGAGCTTTATTTCGCCTGTATGTTTTTGTTTCTGTAGTTCCAGATAATGCTTGGTATTTGTTCCTTTTGAAATTGTTTAATGTTGAAAGTAGCTCTTTTTATCATCTATCTTTAATTGTTACTAAGGAAGCAAGGAGAGCCTATTTAATAGTGTTATCCAACCATACCGTTCAAATAGGAGTTTTCTTTTCTTTTCTTTTTTCTTTTTCTTTTTAGCGTCCATACCATGAATTTAGCTGTGACATTTTAGTGCTGGATTGCCTATGCTATTGTGTGTACTTAAGACAGTCTATCAACATTCCATGGTTACTTAAAGCCGGATATCTGCCACTAAGGAGTATTTTATAATGCTGCCACCACTGGATCCATGGGATCTTTTCTTTCCTTTTTTTCTTTTTTGAAAAATTTTCTGTAAGTTAGGAGTCTGTGCATGCAAAAATTAAATTATTGTCCACTTGAAATGCCAAGGAGATGATTTTGTTATCATAAAATTTTTGCTACTCAACTTCAGAAAGGATTGACAGATCAGGGGAATTCCATTCCAAGAATAGTAAAAGAGTTTAAAAGTTTTTATCTGCTAGTGGTGGGACTAAAATCCTGTCCTGTTCAAATGTTTTCTAAGCAAGGTTTACAGTACTACTCTCCATACCTTCCTTCTCGTTTCCCCAGCTTCCTCTCAATCCAAACTTAGGGTCATGTTCATGCGTACTAGACTTCTGGTATGCTTGTTTGTCCCAGTAGGTATAGATCATTTTACTGAACAAGTTATGTGTTTGCTAGTAATAGAATCACTCAATATATGCATACCACTATTTCTTTTGGCTATTGGAATCTTTTATTAGAGAAGTCGTTTAGGGGATTTATACCTGGTAGTATCATGAGTGGTATAGTTTAGGTCTACATTTTCTACTTCATGTTAGTGGATACCTCCTCTATTTTTGATCTCTTGACTCTTGAGTGGCTTTCTTGTTTGTTAATGCTCTTTTATAGGATGACATACGCCGGGAAGCTCAAACGATGAGTTTGATTGATCACCCAAATGTTATTCGGGCATATTGTTCATTTGTAGTTGACTCTAGCCTTTGGGTAGTCATGCCTTTCATGTCAGAGGGTTCCTGTTTGCACCTCATGAAGATAGCTTATACTGATGGCTTCGAGGAGGCTGCAATTGGTTCTATTCTGAAAGAAACTCTTAAGGCTTTGGATTATCTTCATCGACAAGGACATATTCACCGGGATGTTAAGGTCGGTTCACCATTGAAAAAAGGCAACCCAGTGAACAAGGCTCCCATATTGTGGGCTCTGAGGGGGGTCATTGTACATAGCCTTCCCTCTGCATTAATAGAGAGGCTGTTTTCGCTTGACTCCGTGACCTCCAAGTCACAAAGGAGCAACCTTCACTGCACCATTGAAGTTGACATTATTTTATTCACATGAATTTATCATTCCTGTGATTTGAGTTGGTTTTTTAATTGACATTACAGGCTGGAAACATACTGCTTGATAACAATGGCACAATAAAGCTTGCTGACTTTGGCGTTTCAGCTTGCATGTTTGATGCTGGAGATAGGCAACGTTCCAGAAATACCTTTGTTGGGACTCCTTGCTGGTAAGCTATCTTTGTCAAATCTGTCAAACAATTATCTTGCCCTTCAGCTCCTCTCCTACTCTAATGCCATTGATAGAATTATTATTATTATTTTTGAATTCAATGATTAGAGAGTCCAATTTATCCTTGTTTTGCAGGATGGCACCAGAGGTCTTGCAGCCTGGAAGTGGATACAACTCCAAGTCAGTTTTCAGTCTGTGTTTATGATTTTAAAACATATTTAACTCCTTGAAATTTTGTTATATAGATATTGTCACCGTACAACGTTCAGTAGGCATGACATCTTAGTGTACACAAGTATTTTCTGCTTCGGGATAGCAAGGGCTGGTCATGAGTTTGAACCTACAAGGTCTCATGATTTTGGTCTGAGTGATATATTTGTTCTGAAACCCAAAATTTCACTTTATCCACACATCGTGGCTTTCTATCAAGTGTCTATGCGCCTAAAAGTTGCCACTTTTGCATTTATATTGCAATATATTTTAAATATTCATGGGAATCTGGTTATAGTGTATATAGTTAATGGATGTTATGCTTGGGTTGTGTTGAATTTGGTTTGCGTACATCTGGAGTTGATGTATCTGTTGGTTTATTTAAAGAAATGCTACATTTTGTTTTACACGTTCATTTTGTAATTCCATTAATTGATTGCTTTTTTGCACAGGGCTGATATATGGTCATTTGGCATAACAGCCTTAGAATTGGCTCATGGTCATGCACCTTTTTCAAAATATCCACCAATGAAGGTACCAAATCCTTGTTGAATATATAAGAAGAATTTATATAATTGCTGCACAACGAGGCTTCGGTAACATGAGATTTTAATCAACAGTTATTTATGTTTTACAAACTTTCTTTATAACAATAACAGGTTCTCCTGATGACCATTCAAAATGCTCCTCCAGGACTTGATTATGATCGTGATAAGAAGTTTTCTAAGGTACTGCTATCATCACAATGATAGACATATTATTTGTCATAATGTAAATAAAACATCAATTGGTTGCAATTGCTTACTTGTCGTAGCTAGTTTCTAATTAAAGGACTTCCAGTTGTAATCAGTCTTTTAAAGAAATGGTTGCAATGTGCCTGGTGAAAGATCAAACAAGGAGGCCAACTGCAGAGAAATTATTAAAGCACTCCTTTTTCAAGAATGCAAAGCCTCCTGAGCTTTCTGTGAAGAAATTATTTGCTGATTTGCCACCACTTTGGAATCGTGTGAAAGCCCTTCAGGTTAGTGATCAGACTGCCACAATGCAGGTGTTTTGCTTCATTGTCGACAGTATTCGTCTAATTTATTTTTTTGTCCATAAATTTTACAGCTTAAAGATGCTGCACAACTAGCTTTAAAGAAAATGCCTTCAGCAGAACAAGAAGCTATATCACAGGTTGGGTATCATCAATCAGAAGTCATATTTATCTACCTTTTCTTCAAATAACATACTGTGAAAGTTTTAATTGTTGGGTTGTCCACTTGGAGACATTTGTGTTTTCTTACTGCTGGGGGTGTTATCTTTTCTGGTGCTTGTCAGAGTGAGTACCAAAGAGGAGTAAGTGCCTGGAATTTTGATATTGAGGATTTGAAAGCGCAAGCATCTCTGGTACGCCAATTTTTAGTTTTAACCTTTAATGGTTAAGATTTTAGGTTAGACATATAGTATGAGAAGTTATTTCTTTGGTGGTTACATCAATTGCTTGGTTTATAGTAATTTCACTTTACCATGCTAAGGTGCGTGATGATGATGATATTCATGAGTGCAAAGATGATGATGAAAGCATCAAATCGAGCCTTGATCATAAGGTCAGCAGTTGTATTTTTTCCCTTGGCTGTTTGTGTTATGTATCTGGACATGGCCAAACTACTACTTTTTTACTTATGCAACTTGAAATCATATTTCTTTCTTATTTGTCCTTTATAGCAAATTATGTTAAATGGATCTTGGTGTTGGCTGACAGGCTTCAGATTACTGCAATTCTAGTTTGGGAAAGATAAATTTTAATAGGGAAGTATCTCAGGCTGAATTTGAAGGAGCAAGGAGTGTTGACTTATTACAGTCTGATTGCTTGAATGGGAAGGGAAAGAATCCGGAATGTGATATAGTTGAAGCTGGCTTCCAGGAGAAGGGTTTGAGGAAAAATGGATCAAGCATTGATGTTATGGCATCAACTTCAGAAAAGGATGTTGTATTGACCAGGGCTAAAACAGTGAAACCTAGGCAAACCCAAGGTGGGCCACTCACACCTGGTGCTGTTCTTAATCATTCATCTTCAGAACGGGTTCGTAACTCAGAAAGGTCAGTCATAGTTCATAGTTAGGTTTGCTTGGCCATTTTATTTGTCTTCTTTTTATGGGTTTTTAAAGTGATCTCAACTCTTTTTTTCTCCAATTAATTGTTACATAATGATGTTTATGCATAAATATATATAACACATTGATTCTAATTGTACTTTAACAGAGCATATAACATACGCCTAGGGAACTCAATTTGCTATATGATGGCTGTAGTCTATGGTTATCATTTTAACTACCAAACATAAATTAGGTCATGCCTCCTGTGACTCTGAGAATAGATGAATTCTATACTCCAGTTAATTTATTCTTATGTTTTTTTGCCTTTGCTGTTGAATTATATTTTAATTTAACATGGATTGAATGTTGGATCAAATGAGAATAGACAATCTCACAAGTCTTGATTCAAATGTGCTTTGAGTTGATTCAACAAAACATTTGATTATGACCGATTGGTTTTGTTTATATATTTTTAATAAAGTTTCTTGTCTTATTGCTTAGGTATTGTTATAGTTGGAAAATCGAGGATGAGTTGGAAAATTATTTACAGTTCATGTGTTTACACGTGTGATTAATCTCGTCTATTTAATTTAAGAAAATATTTATATCTTATCAGAAATGGAAGAGAAAATTGTAGATGTTGAGCTAATAGCTTGCTAATGATTAGGTTTGAGAATGAAATTATACCAGCGAATGAGAAAGTTTACCAAGTTCGTAAAGCACCAAGCTTTAGTGGTCCATTGATGCTTCCTACTCGAGCATCTGCAAACAGTTTATCAGCTCCAATTAAATCATCAGGAGGTAACAAATATGCATTTTAGAATTTTTGTTTTTTGTTTCTGTCACCAACATCGCCAGTGCTACTATTGTGGTTGCAAGGATTTACATATATTGTATCAGTCTTTTTCCCTGCGGAGTTAGCCTCTCTGTTAATGCAGAGCGAAGGCTGTGTACGCATGATCTTCCTTAGACCCCACAATGTGGAAACCTTATGCACTGGGTTGCTCTTTTTCTATATCAATTTTTTCCCTTCAACAGGGTTTAGGGATTCTCTGGATGACAAGTCAAAGGCTAATCTGGTGCAAATAAAAGGCCGATTTTCAGTAACATCAGAAAATTTAGATCTTGTTAAGGTAAAGCTCAATTTAATGTTATATGTGTTCTCCTTTGCAACTTTACTAACCAAATAATGTTCTTTAGGACATTCCTTTAAGTACAGTTTCACGCCGATCTTCACAGGTGGGTTATTGGTCTTTGCCTAAATATCCTTCTATTAAAGATAATAATTGTCCACTTCTTATTAGTTGCTTTGCTTTTGAGTTTCAGACTTCGCCTCTCAGAAAGTCTGCTAGCGTAGGTGATTGGATATTTGAATCCAAACAAGTGGTTTGTGCACTACATCTCATCATAGTTGATTGTGAATTTATCTACTGTTTCATTTTATTGCAACATCTTACATCTGGAAACTTAAGGATCTCTTATATATGAACAGTTGTTAATGTATGTGCCTCTTAAGGTGCGTGCCCAGGTAATAAGGTGTGACACAAATCAGAGAAAGTGCTTCACTGCCTTCTAGGGGAGGCACCTTTGTTGAGGGGCATGCCTTCTGAAAGGCACACAAAGACTTGCCTCGTTCAACTGATTTTGTTTTCTATGAATGGCTGTATAGTAGCAAAAAGGATACCATGTTATTTTACACGAATGAAAGAAGTTTTTATTCATGTGCAACAACTTCGTAGCCACACTTCAAAAAAATCAAGTACAAATTAATGTCATCTTATATGTCACTCCATCTATCTGGTAGTGGAACATGTTTGGCCGCTAAGCATGCTGCTGCACTTTAAATAAGTTGTTTGCTTATATTTGATCTTTTCCCCCTGTTTTTCAGCATACCAATCATTCCCCTAAGGATTTAACCAATGGTAACACGCCCACATCAATTCTTATGACTCATCTTCAGAATCTGTTACAGCAAACCTCACTTCAACAGGTAAAAACTTGAGACTTCGGACAGTCATTCTGCTGATAGAATGTTTGTTCCTTATAATTAATGTTCTCACTGGAAATTTTTTTGGAATGTTAGGATCTTATCTTGAATTTGTTGAATACCTTGCAGCCAGCTGAGGCTGTAGATGGTCAGTGAAAAATTGGTCTTTCTATTATTCTCACATGATCAAATAGGAAATATATGGCTTATGAGTATATTAATCCATTTCTTTTTTTGTTCTTCCAGCCACACAAAATGGAAAGTTGCCTCCTCTACCTCGTTGCTCTGAGAGCAATGGAAATGTAAGAACATTCTAAGTTATATGATGACTAATTTTAGTAGATTATTCTTTCTCCCCTTTTCTGATCTCCTTTGTCAATAGGTTGAAACAGCAGCTTCTGAGAGGGAGCGTCTACTGCTCGGCAAGATCTCAGAGCTACAATCTAGGTTTGTTGTTGTGAATCCTTACCAAGTAGTTCTACCTTTTATTTTTATTTTTTTTTTCCACATACAAATACAAGTTTCTTCTGATACCTTCTTCCTCGAACACTTTTTGCAGAATGATGAATTTGACTGATGAATTGACCGCTGAAAAGTTGAAATATGATCAAGTGAGTTTCTTACACCGATTAATATATATTACATCAAGCTTTATGTTCCTCTACTTTATTTCATGGTTGTCTTAAAGGATGCTTTCCAAAATTAAGATATCTTGTTGGTTCTTTGGCCTAGATATAAACATTTCCGCCCTCGCTTGATTCAGCCTTTTTCTCTCACTATCTCCCTTACTATAAAAAGAATACCACCACTCGTAATTAAAAAAAAAAAAGAACAGAACAGAACTCCATCATGTGGAGAGCGAAAGGCTATATCTTTTGGCTCTGATGATTTCATTATCATTATGCAGTTGCAACGACAACTAAGATTCATGTCGGGGAGCGGAAGAGAATGGGATTAGAAGGGAAGGGGATGCGTGAAAGCTGCAAACCCGTCTACTGTAAAGTGAACTCGCCATGTATAATCAGGCAAAATATGTAAATCATGCAGATGAAATTGTGTTCCACCATTCTTTGCCTAATGCCTATCAGACATGGCAACTGATCTTGGGGCATCGACAACAACGTTCGAAACAGTACAAGGCAGCATTCTTAATTTACATATGTATTAAGTGTGATCATGAACCAATACGTTCCATTGCAGATTTCAGCCACTTCAATGACAAATAAGCAAATAGTATGGGTACATGAAGACGTTTTTTCTTCAATATATATATATATATATATATATATATATATATATATATATATTTAGGGTAAAGAGAACTGATGTTCTAGAGCCAGGCCAGCTACTTTTTATCATGGAAAGTAGTCAAAGTTGAAGGATAGATTTATGAGTTATTGACTTCTGTCCAGAAAATCCTTTGTATCATATAAGGTAGGTTATTGAAACAAAAATGTTTGTAAGTTGAGTGTTCAATAGGACCTGATCTGTTAGACAGAACAACCAGTATAGTTATTATCTTCTTAATTCCTATATTTATTTTTTCACATTGTAATGACTAATGGAAGAGTGCCAATGTTTTTTCTTTCTTATATTATTATTTGTCAGAATAATTAAATATACCTTCAATTTACAAAATATATATAAATTTTTAATATTTTATAATATAAAAATTAGTTTATAAATTTTTATTTAACTATAAATAAATTTTTAATGTTTTTAAATCATATAATTAATTATTGTTTGAACATTTTATATGATAGGTAATATAGATAGTTTAGTTGATTATCATGTGTCATGTCATATATGTAATATTAACGAAAGTAAGTATCACTTAACATATTTTTATTTTACAGTAAAATAAAAATATGTTTAAGATTTTATATTTATTTTGTATAAAAAATTAAAAATTTATTTGAATATTAAACCTATGTGAAAATGAACATATATATCATTAAATTAATCTATTTCTTTTTTTTTTCCCTACTATTTATTTTATAATATTAGTTGTTGGACGTAAGCAAGATCGTTAGAAGCAAGTATAAGTTGGAAGCAAGTAAGCAACAACTCAGCCCAGGCCGGGATATCGATCATTGTCAACCCCCGTGATTCGTCACCCTTCTAAAACTGTTGAACTCTCGGGAGTTTTCAATTTTTTTTTAACACCTACAAGCAAAGACAGTGAGGGAGCCGCGATACGCTTCCATCCACGTCTCATGTTAGAGGCGGCAACCACCAAACCATGATCCGCGTCTGCCTCACCCAACACTCTTCCTGTTCTTCATTTTCTTTCAAGCCTCCTCTCATGCCCTCTTCAATATCCAAGCTTAAACCCTTTCCTCACCTTTCAAAAACCCAAAAAAAGGTAACAATTTTTATTAATATTTACTATTCTTTTGTGGCCTTTTTATTTGGTTGCTGATTGTGGATTGTTACAGAAGAAGATCAAGAAAGGAATATGCAGGGCGGAGTTTTCGCCGGACGCGCCCCTCGCTGCCGCAATCGGCGCGTCTATGCTGAGTTCACTGCTGCTTCCTATAGCCGATACGGGGGAGGAAGATGGTGGTAACTCGGCTATTGATGCAGGGGATACGAGGTTCGCGGCTATGGGAATTATCAGCTTTATCCCTTACTTCAATTGGCTGGTTAGAAACTGAAATGTTGACTCTTTTTTTTCTTTAAGGGGAGGGGGGCGGAGGATTCTGTGTTAAATTTCTAATTGTTTTTTTAATTTTTTACTTTCACTTTTTTTGGTCTTTGATTTGATAGAGCTGGGTTTTTGCTTGGCTTGATACGGGGAAGCGGCGCTACGCCGTGTATTCTATCGTATACTTGGCTCCTTACCTCAGGTATCACTTTCACGGTTGGTGCAGTTATCACTGCCTATTGCCAATTAAATTATATTTGGAATGAATTCCCAATGTTTTATCTTTGGAATGCTTGTCTTGCTTTAGTTTGATAGCTGTAAGGAACCTAAGGAAGTTCAAATTCAGAACTTGGGTCTCACGAAGTCGGAGCAAAGTTCATTGTCTTCAATGTTTCATCTAGATAAACTTAGAGGTTTTTGATATATCTGTTAGGAATATTTTTGGTGTGGTAATAAAAGTATTGAGCTGGAAAATGTGGGTGCAAGGGTCTAAGTTGGGACTTGGGAGTCGCCCCTCTATCTCCATGCGAATGTGAGAGAGGTTATGATCGTTCCTGAGTTCCTTTTCCCAGGAGGACTGCCTTTCTTAGAACTCATCTGGGTGGTGATTACGGTTTTATCATGTTTTTAATATGGTCTTGGTTGTATTTTGAATTTTGTGGTAATTCTGTTTCCACAGTATTTTGGTTTGTCTGCAAAGGACAATGAACTAGAATGCTAGTAATTGGTTGACGTAAGCTTCTTTCTGTGAGATTTCAAGTTGAAGTGTTTAAACTTGAATATGGCTATCAAGTATCAATTTCTGTTTGTCTTTTCATCAAAAGTTATAGCTTATAACCTTTTTCAAGCTTCGGTGAGGTAAACTTTGTTGCTTTATGTAATCAGTGCATTCCTTGCCGTAATGTGTTTATTTTTGGCACTTGCTTTCTTGCTGTCAAGTTCTGGATTCTGTAAAAACCCATTTTTATTATATTCATAAATACAACACTCTCTTGATTATAATTTGATCTCTCCCTTTGCACCATTTCTCTATCTCTACTTGTCATGCTCCTAATGCTGTATTTGTGGGCAAAAATGAAAGTGTGAATTGTGACAATGGGTATTATTATTATTATTTTTTTGCTTTTTTCAATTCGATGGGCTGCACAATTAGATTTTCTTCAACTTTAGATTCTTTTGTTTAAAATTTAACTTGCAAGGGTGTGTGAATTTATTTACACAGTTTTCCTCTTATTTAACAGGTCAAATTTGTCTCTTTCCCCAGAAGATAGCTGGCTTCCTATTGCTAGCATAATATTTTGCATTGTTCATGTCCAGGTACAAAATTTATCAAGATCATTACATAGTTATGTTGGTAAATATTCCATGGTATCCCATACTTCTTTATTAAAGTCTTGTCCAATGATGGTGCTTCATTTATCAATGATTTAAGCTCCCTTTTGGTAATGTGGAACCTCTGAACATAACTCTTGTTTTGGTTTATTGTTAGGCTGAAGATGAAACTTTTGAGTATATTCTGGAAGCTGCATAAATGTATAGCATTGTGACTTTCATTGCTTCTTGTTGCAGTTGGAAGCAAGTATAAAAAATGGTGATCTTCAAGGATTTCAGATATTTAAGAGTAGAGAGGAAGACACACATTTCAAAGGGTACAAGGAACCTGAGGTATCAGGGTCTTGAAACCCTTGAGAATTTTGTCCTGTTTGAATATCTGCTTTTTATCTGATGGAATTTCTGTACTTAATGTCAGGTGAGAAAAAGAGAATACAGGAATTTGCCTGATGCCGAAGAACAATCAAGAAATGAGATCCAGCGAAGGGGAATTCCTAGAAGGCCCTCAGAGCATCATGAACAGTCGAATGGAGACTGGGATGGTGATGGAGGAAGTGAAGAAGAATGACAGGCACTGTAACTCGGCTTGCTTGATCTGAATGAAATGCTTGTGTTTTTGCTGTTGATAGAATCTTGTTATAAACTTGTGTAAAACATGATCACTGAAAGGAGGCAAAGATTGGTGCAGACAGAAAGGAGGAAAGAGGGCTTCCATGGTTGATATCTTTAGTTGTGGAAACTAAAAGAAGCTCATTACTGCTTAATATTTCTTTTTAACAACTTTTTATGTAATTTACAGATGGTCTTTTCAAATTTCAGGCAACTAGTGCTGAAGCATATTGCTTTTCGAATCTGCAAAAGATAAGAAGGAAACTGGAGGCCTTTCATGTAAGCTGTTTAATTATGAATGCTAATCTGTTAGTTATTTGATCCCTTGCTGATTTGTCTTGGATCAAATGAATGAATTACCTTATTCAGTTTGGACAGATGATGGCAACTTAAGGGCTTGAGATATTTATCCTCTGGACTTCATTTTTCAGTTCTGAACACATGCCATTTCTAATTTCTTCACCGGATAATTTCTACATTTCTCTTTTTAATTTAGAGATTTTGGTTCTTGACAAGAAAAAAGATGAAAGTGATAAGAGTAAAATTTGATAAAAAATTTTAAAAAAATTGTTGTGTTTGATGTATTGAAACGGATTTAAACATAATTTTTTTTGTTTTACATGGCATGAATAGGTTTTCACAAAACAGAAATATGAATTACATTCATGGGTCTATTTCTACTCTCATTGGGATTTTTTTTTATTTTTCTTTTGAAGAAAATTATCAGTTCATATAAGAACCGAACCTTAATGCACTTTTAAATACCTCCCCAGAGTTCGTGGGCCCTCAGCCCAATGAAGCAATTCAACCTTCTGCTCTGTTGCATCGCGCCTAAAGGGTTTGTGTTCATAACATCACATTCCTTCTGCCCTACCAACAGACATAACGGACGCCCCTTCCAACTTCTGATATTTCCAGCGGTGGCTAGAGAGGGGCGCAAGACAACCATGGCCCGAGGCAGATGCACCGAGAGAACCTTCTTACAGGAACTACTCTTATATTCAGCCAGCGCCGCTTTCAGTTGCCTGGTCCTATTCGTCGGCGTCAAGCACCTAGACCCAAATCGTGAATCCTCCAAGAAATCCATTGAAAACAAAAAAGCAATCTCCAAACGCCTCGGCCGCCCCCTCATCCACACTGACCCCTACGAGGTGCTTCAACATAAAGCCTTTCTTTATATATAACATTTGGTAAAATTCATTAGTATTGTCGAACTGATTTTTTTCCCCTAAATGCAGGATGTAATACTGGGTGATGTGGTGAACCCAGATCACATAGACGTTGAATTCGAGTCGGTTGGTGGGTTTGATAGGATCAAAGAAGCATTATACGAGTTGGTTATTCTTCCTCTTATAAGGCCCGAACTCTTTGCTTATGGCAAACTTTTGGGACCCCAAAAAGGGGTGCTTTTGTACGGACCACCAGGGACCGGAAAAACCATGCTTGCCAAAGCCATTGCTAAAGAATCTGGGGCTGTCTTTATCAATGTCAGAGTTTCTAATTTAATGAGTAAATGGTTTGGTGACGCCCAGAAACTAGGTTACCAAAATGGGATTTCTCTTAAAAATCATTTCCTTATTGTACATTTTTAAGGTTTCTATGATTATTAATACTGTTATGTTAAATTATTGCAGTCATTGCTGTCTTTAGTTTAGCTTATAAGCTTCAGCCGGCTATTATATTTATCGATGAAGTGGACAGTTTTCTGGGACAGCGGCGAGCGACGGACCATGAAGCAATGGCTATTATGAAAACTGAGTTCATGGCCCTGTGGGATGGGTTTACCACTGATAGTGAGTATTCTTAGTTATCACCCTGATTGTAAACTAACAGTTAGCGTGTGAGTGTACAACAAATTAAATGTACTTTACAAATTTACATTATCAACATGAAACACATTTTCACTGAAAATCTAATTTCACTTAAGTATTTGTAGGGAATACTAAATATGCATTGTACTATTAGTATCCTATATGTTAGCAGAATGGTTTTGAAATGCAGAAGGTTTTTTCTCCTCAGCTACACCCCTGATGTTTAGAGTTTATTAAGCATTTTAAGTCTATTTGCAGTGCTCACAAAGAATTTTTTATTTTTTATTTTGAAACTCTTAAAACTGTTAGATAGTGCTCTTGTGTCTGTTGTTCTAAGTGCTCTTGGGTTTTCCAAGAGATGGGCATCCATTATTATAGATTAAAATATATAGTAGTTGATGTCGAGAATGATCATGTTATCCTTTGTATACAACTGTGAAGTTGAATTTTCTTTTAACTTTGCATTCAGAAAATGCTCGGGTTATGGTACTTGGTGCAACTAATCGCCCTGCAGAGCTCGATGAGGCAATACTTAGGCGTTTCTCTCAGGTTTTTGAAATTGGAAGACCTGACCGTAATGATAGAGAAAAGATATTGAAGGTGATATTGAAGAATGAGAGAGTGGAGGACACCATTGATTTTGACCATATAGCTAGACTGTGTGAAGGTTACACTGGTTCAGATTTACTTGAACTCTGCAAACAAGCAGCATATATTCCCCTCAGGGATCTCTTAAATGAAGAGAAGGCTGGGAAGATACATCAAGTGAGTTCAGACATATCACTTGTTTTACTCTTCATAGTTATTGAAATGTTTATCAGTTATCACCAAATGAATGGGTTTCTTTGGAGTGAGTTGCTTGGTAAATGATACTAGATCTCTCTTTTAGAAGCTTGCCTATAAGCTCTTTCATGTTCTCTTGGATTGTGTGAGAGATATGACTTAAATGCAATGGCAATGTCCTTGTGCATCTGTCTTAACTCCCGTGTGTTTTGATGTTTAGTTACAGGTACCAAGACCATTATCACAGTTGGACTTGGAGAAAGCATTAGCTACTTCAAGTAAAACAAGTACTGTCGATGACGAGCACGATGAGTATAGCTCTTTTTCATCAAGATGAGTTGAATGCAGTCAAGATGGTTATAGGATCAAGTTCCAATGGAGCACTTGATATTTTGATGCTTTTGATTATTTACTTTGAGTTGGTTTCCCAAGCCTCTGTAAACCTTGCTGTTTGAGTCCGTGTATCTGTACACATTATATTTCAGTGAAAGTATAGTTGAGAGAATTCAGAAATGTATAAGTGCTGATAATATGCTTAACTCGGAATCATTGTTCTGAAATTTGTATGGGTATAGAAAAGTGTTTAACTGAAGCCATATTTGGAATTTAACAGAAAAAGAGATTACACAGTTTATATTGCTTAGATATTTGAACAAGAGTGGGGAAGGTGGTGGCTGCGGATGAGCCTGTCGGAACCGTGGAATGAAATATGAATGGGAAATCATAGAGAATCAAGCTTAATGATGCACTTTAATCGATGAGCGCATTTGCAGGTAAGTCGGCAAAGAATTACAAGCAAGAAACTCTCATGGAGATTAGCAGAAGCAGAATAAGCTGATATTGGTTATGGATCAAAAACTATTTTACAGGGTTAAGTTCGTAGAGTTCTATTTTTCATCACCAAGGTTTAAGTACTGAGGGAAGGCTTCTAAAAACCACTTGCCCAATTTCCATGTGACAAAATTCCCTTCGTGCATAAATTTTGAAGGTAACACCAAATCAATTTAGGTGAACTGATTTTGGATTAATCAGCATAAAGCGTGGCAAAATTTTCATCCAGTTGCATAACTGGTCATCAGGTTTACCATCTGCTTCAGCAATCGCAATGCTAAGCAGTTTGTTACAAGTACAGCTAAAAATAATCTTTAGGCTTACTGAAAAAAGATAATGATCCTTAAAAAGAGTGTTTCCCGGTTGTAATTTGTCCAATAAAAAATGAAGAACTAAACAGCATCAAACCCTGGAAAAGCAAGACCAGATCTCAACTCTTGCTGACAACACTTGTTAACATGGAACATCTTGTTTCTTACCAGTAAAATCTAATTTTACAGATACCGGCTATCATGTTTTTAAGGAAAAAAAATAAGTGATCCAAGCATGATACATACAGATTGCATTCAAAATGAATAATCATATATACATATTCAAAATCCACTTTGACGCCTCTGATCACCTTATATTCATCTTTGGAGGTGATCTTTTCATGGGAAAAGGACTTAAAAGCCTCATTTTAATGCAAAAATCCAAGCCAACAGCTGCAAATAGAAAAATGATAAGATTCTGTGATACATAAACTGCACCATCAACAGCATGCGACAAGAAGCTCTCAGGGTTTAATTCCAGAGGTGGCCCTCCAACTAATGTACCAAGACCTGCATTTTTCATCATAATTTTGAATATCAATTTGGATTGTGTGCTTTATTTTTGTATAGCATTTCCCTTATTTCTTTGCTAAGCTTCTGAAATGATTGATGTCTCACATATTCTATTCTAGCTACTATGTGGAAATGCTGAAGAATTCTATCTATTGACTGTAATTATACCTTTCACGAAACCGAAAGCTGCAGATGTCCCGGTCTTTAGCTGAAAATTGTCCAAGTCTCTCCTAACTGCATAGCGAAAGGTTACCCCAAACAATGCACAGCTGATAAAAGTGGCCGATAAAGGGAGCAGCAGCTGAGTGCTGCTGGAAACTTGGGTTAAGGAGATGGGGAGCCCAGCAAGGGTGCCAACAAGTGCAGATATCAAGCCTGCTTTTATGGATTCCAATCTCTCTTTATCAGTTTCAATTCCTTCACCATCTGCGCTGCTCAAAGCATCTCCATCTCCAACATTATCTTCATTAAGCGAAAGAGAGCGTTCGGCTTCTTCAACCATGGCCCGTGCTTGTGAGATCTCCTGCTGACACTCTGAAATCTAGAATTTTCACAAAACTTAGGCATCAATGATTCAATAGTCACAGTCTCATAGAAAGTATCTTGATCTGTGAATAGATAATCATACAAATAATGTTCCTAGAATAAGATGGTTGGTTTAGCCAAGATCAATCACAATTTTCTAAACATAATTTGCGACATTCTCCCATTCATCTTGAAGAAGAAAGACTAAATTTTAGAAAAACATAAACCCTTTGTAAGTTTGTATAGTAAACACCTCCAAACAGAGGGGCTGAGAGTATATAATTTCTTTCTATCTATCTATGATATGTTATAGCAGGCTTTTGCAATTACAGGTAGAGAAAACTACTAATAGAAGGAAAATGACAGGCTGCAAAAGAAACATGGCAAAAGATGGTAACCGCTAAGCACCCATTTACCAACAGCAGCATCCTATTGATTTTTTGTAGGCAAATGCAACAATTTTGAAGTCGTAATTGATAAGTTGAGATTCAAGCCAAATTCCATTTACAATAAGCATATATCCTTTCATGTATATCAAAACAAACCCACGTTGCCAAAGTTCCAATTGTAATAGAACAATACAAAATACAGAAAATATAATAAAAATTACAATCTTGGAAACACTCACATACTGAAACACCGCACTTTAAAAATATATGCAATAAAACCATTTCCATTAAACTAACAAAATTGAAAGGTTTTAGAAACGTAGAATTAGAGAAGAAACTACCTCAGACGCCCTGGATTCTAGTTGGTTAATGTAATTTCTCAACAATTGAGCTTCAAGTTCTTGTCTTTCAATCTCCGCAAGCTCTCTCTTAGCCATCTCTACTCTCTGTGAGGCCTTCTCCAAGCCATCAAGCAGACCCTTATTCTCTTCTCTGTTCAAGAGCTCCTCGACCTGCTTGCCAACAATACCAGAAAGGGCATCCTTCAAGTCGTTGCTTGTTTCTTGCTCCTCTGAGTTACTGCTGCATTTGAAGACGAGAGGCTTTAGCGGTGAAGGAGTGGGGGTGTGGAAGCTTTTGGGACATGTCGAAGAAGGTGCAACGCAAAAGCTTTGTTTGAAGATGAATGGGGGGTTTGAAGACAGAAGCAAAGTGGAGGTGATTGCTGAGGGCATTGAGGCAGAGATTGCAGGACTTGTATTCTATGCGAAGGTCGTCTGTCCTCTCACCTGTTGCAGTTGGAATTTAAATGGATTAGACCCTCTCACCTCCTCACCCCTGCCTTCGGGGCTCAAGCCTTGGGTGGCTTGGAATTTTGCCTTTTTTTTTTACATGTTTGTTTCCTTTACTTCTTCGATTAATTAAAATAAAGTAATATTCAAATTTAATTAAATTTTTTTTATGTATTATAAATTATTTTTAATATTATTTTTTTATAAATCACTAGATATTTTTATATTACAGTGAATAAAATTTAATTTGTGTTCACATTACGTGATTAGCTCTGAGAAAAAAATTTGACTTAATAAAAATTTGAATATGAGACATTCTGTTATAAATCATTATCATTAAAAAATTTAATAAAATTTTATATCATTGAGCTAACTTTTTAAATTATCTTAAATCTTGTTTGTTAAAACCTTATTTCATTCTCTTATTCTCTCATGTATAATTAAGATAACAAAAAACTTTCCATTTATAACTTTAAAGAAAACTAATTCTAAAATTCTTCATATCTAAAATTTATCTTAAAAAGAGTTTCCAAAGAATTTTATGCATAATATCTGCCCAAAAAAAAAGACTATGTTTTAGAATAGGATGGCAAAAAAATACTTAGCCTATTTTTAAAAAATATTTATGCTAATTTGGTGTATTTTTATTTTTGTACATAAATTAAATTTATGAAATTATTTTATAAAATAAAAAACAATAAAATGATTAATTAACTAAATTATTTTAAGATATAAAAAAAATTAAAGCCATGGTGCTTTAAAATAATTATTTTTGATTATTAATACTACTTTTATTTATATTGATATCTAATTTAAATTTATTCTTCTGTTATCATTGTTTCAATTAAAAAATATTTGAAAAAAATAACTATCTTCAAACAAAGCATGGCAGTGTTCTATTTTTAAATAAAAGAAATTAGTTAAATCAAAGAATGTTTGTTTGGTTCTTTAAAAAAAAAAAATTGACATTGTCATTTCTCCAAATGTGTTACCAAAAATAAAATCCAAATTATATTATATGGTCAATTACAAGAGGAGGGTTTAGCCTAAAGCTTTTCAACTTGGCCGCCCTCCAACCTCATTAGGGTTTCTTCTCCAGCTTACTCCGCCGGTTCCGCCAACCAAGCGCCTCTTAAGCGCGTAGGCACTCACAACGGCAGCTTCCACTGCGATGAGGCGCTTGGCTGCTTAATAATTCGTCGTCTCGCTGACAAGTTTTCCAACTCTAAGATTATCCGTACCTGAACCCCAATTTTTTATTTTTTTTTTCGTTTGGTTACTCAAAAACTGTAGAAGCAAAGTAAGAAATGAAAATTATAACATGGTTTTTATTTTGGGTCCAAAATATGTGCTTCCCTTGCGTTTCTACCCAGTTTGTTTTTCCGCTTATTTGTTTGCGTCACTCTCTCGTACCACAACTTTAATTTTTCTTTAGGTATAAACGTTCTTCGTTAACCCCGAAGCCTCCACCGTCTCCTCACTGCAGCCCATGGCCACCCTCACCTACACCGCCGCAACCACAGCCACCCCCAGACATTTCCTTAGAAAACCTCCTTCCTTCATACCCTCCAAATCCCTGTCTTTTCCTTCTTTTAAGCCTTCCGTTGCCGCAGTCAAACCCTTAAACCCCAGCAAATTCCCCACCCTCTCCCCTCTCAGATGCTCCCCTAACCCTTCTCCTCCTTCTTCTTCCTCATCCTCTCTCAAATCCCGCCTCCGGAACGGCGAAACCCTCTATGGCATCTTCCTGCTCTCCTTCTCCCCCACTCTGGCCGAGATCGTCGCACTCTCTGGCTACGATTTCGTTGTCATTGACATGGAACACGGCCCTGGAGGAATCCACGAGTCCCTCCAAATTCTCCGGACTCTCTCCCCGACCGACACTCCTGCCATCATCCGCCTCCCTGAATCTTCCGCAGCTTGGGCCAAAAAAGCCCTTGACCTGGGTCCACAAGGGATTATGCTCCCCATGATTGACTCCCCTAAAGACGCTAAAAAAGCGGTGTCGTATTGCCGTTTCCCTCCTGACGGAATCCGTGGATCCGCTCACACGGTGGTGAGAGCTTCCAACTACGGAATCAACGAAGGATATCTAAGTAATTACATGGAGGATCTGTTAATAATGTGCCAGGTCGAGACGGTGGACGGGGTAAGAAAAGTGGAAGAAATCGCCGCCGTTGATGGGGTTGACTGTGTTCAAATGGGTCCATTGGATTTAAGCGCTAGCTTGGGTTACTTATGGGACCCGGGTCACAAGAAGGTTAGGGAGATGTTGAGGACGGCGGAAAAAGGAGTGCTTAAGTCGGACCCGAGAGACGGTGGAGCATTCTTGTGTGGTTTCGCAATGCCCCATGATCCGCCGGAGGAGCTCGGGAGGCGCGGGTATCAGATGGTTTCTGGCGCCGTTGATATCGCATTGTTCAGAAATGCGGCTTTGGAGGATGTCAGAAAGTTTAAGACTAGTCTGACGGTGGGTTCGGATGATGATGGGGAAAAGGATAAAGATGAAGATGAGAAGTATTGGAGTGAATAAAAACACATGCAAACTACTTTGCTTTCTTCTTGACGTCTTCTTCCTTGCAATTTTGTTTTTGTAAATGTAGTTAAGTTTTGAGCAGCATCGAGTTGGAGTTCAATTTCGCATGAATCTTGAACAACGTTTGAGTTCATTTTACATAATAAAAATATATTGTCCAAGTCGGTTCAAGCTCGATTCCCTCATGTTTCAGTCATATTCAAGCTTGATTTCAATTGTTTGAGGCTTTGAATCGACTCTTCCATTGATCAACTGAAGTATGTCAGACTTCCATGCTAAACTTAAGCTGAAGTTTATTCTATATTGATTAATTATCGTTATTATGGTTTTAAAATTTCAAAACATAACAGAATAGATATAGAGATCGAAGTGAACGGAGTGTTGATTGATTTGATTAAGCAGTTTATGATTCTCTCTTTTGCACAGAGAACTGGATTTCTCTGCATTCTGTTTTTGTAAAAGGACATTGGAGGATTTTGAGTTGTGAGATTCTTTGGATTGGGGCCGGCATTTGCATGCCACCTTTTCTATATATCTGCACTTCGATGTAGATTTTTCTTTTAACTTTGCATTCAGAGAATGCCCGAGTTATTGTACTTGGTGCAACTAATCGTCCTGCAGAGCTTGATGGGGCAATACTTGGACGTTTCTCTCAAGCTTTTGAAATTGGGAAACCTGTAATGGTAGAGAAAAGATATTGAGTGTGATATTGAAGAACGAGAGAGTGGAAGACACTATTGATTTTGACCACATAGCTAGACTGTGTGAAGGTTACACTGGGTCAGATTTACTTGAGCTCTGCAGACAAGCAGCGTATATTCCTCTCAGGGATCTCTTTGCCATCTCTACTCTCTGTGAAGGCCTTCTCCAAGCCATCAAGCAACTCCTTGTTCTGTTCTCTGTTCAAGAACTACTCAACCTGTTTGCCAACAATACCAGAAAGGGTATCCTTCAAGTCGTTGCCTGTTTCTTGCTCCTCTGAGTTACTGCTGCACACTAACAAGAAAATGAGCTTTCAAAGTCTAAATTAGCAGAAGTCGTCGTCCTTCCCTCTCACCTGTAGCATGGTAGACCCTCCCACGGTCTCAGAACCTCACCTCACCCTTTGGGCCTCAAGCCCAGAGAGGTAGCCTTATTGTAATAATAAATTAGGATTTATGAAATAATAAATGAATTCATGATAGATTAATTTTTAGTATGAATTTTTATTTATTTTTATTTAAAATATTATATTTTTTATTTTTACTTTTTTGATTAATTAAAATAAAGTGATATTCAAATTTAATTTTTTTTATCTATCATATTATAATTTACCTTCAAACTTGTTCGTTAAAATCCTCCTTTGTTTTCTTATTCTTTTAAGTTAAAATTAAGATCCCATAAAACTTTTCATATACCTAAAAAAACAATTTTAAAATGCTTCATATGTATAACTTTATTTTGTACGAATTTTCAAAGAATTTAATGCTTAATAACTGATAAAAAATGGAAAAAAAACTGACAATGTTAGTAGAATAAGAAGGCAATGAAAAAAATACTTAACCTTTAGAGATATTTAGCTTTTTTATATTTATATTTTTACATGAATTAAATTTATGAAATTATTTATAAAAAAGAATAGAAATGATTACTTAACTAAAACTTTTTAAGATATCAAAAATTAAAAACCATGATTCTTTAGAATAATTATTTTTTATTATTATAGTACTATTATATTGATACCTAATTTAAAATTAATTTTCTTTTATTATTTTTTTCAATTTGAAACATTTTATTTTATAACTAATTGAAAAAATAAAAATCCTCAAACAAAGGAGAGTAGTATTCTACTTTTAAATAAGAGATCAATTGCTGTAAAATCTTTTTAAATTAATTTCTTTTAAATTAATAAAAAAATCACGATCCGAACTTAAATCATTATAAAAAATTAATAAACTCTTCTATCGAAATAAATAATAATTTTATTTTGAAAACAAATGTAAAATTTCAATCTTCAATTGCCATGTAAATTAATAATTTGATAAAAATACAAAATATATAATACAATATTTAAGAAAAAAAGTATAAAATATATTATATGATATATTTTTAAGTGTATTTTAAAGAATTTATCAATTAAAATGAAATTGTTAAGAAAATTAAATGCTATAAATTATTAGAGCAGCTTAAAAATACGTTTTCTTAAATAAAAAATAATTTATAAAATAAATTAATACAATTTTTAAATTAATAACCTTTCAAATTAATACCCCATATTAAATTCCATAATATTAATTCAGAGGTTCCTATGTAACTCAATAAAAAAAAAATAGTGTTTATTATTATTATTATTATTATTATTATTATTATTTAAGACTTGATATTGTCAGTTGTCCAAACGTGTTACTCAATTTTTTAGGAAAAAAAGAAGAAGCAAATTATATAATGGAAGTAAACGTTTTGCTTGGAATGAAAGTTGGGAGTTAAAGGCATGTGGTCAATTTCCAGAGGAGGGTTTAACCAGAAACTTTTCAACTTGGCCCAAACCCTCTCGCGCCCTCTCATGTCTACCGCCAACCTCATTAGGGTTTCTTCCCCAGCCTACTCCACTGGCTCCCCCAACCAGGTGCCTTCTAAGCGCGTTGGCACTCACAACGGCAGCTTCCACTGCGATGAGGCGCTTGGCTGCTTCATGATTCGTCTCACTGACAAGTTTTCCAACTCCGAGATTGTCCGTACCCGAGACCCTAAGGTCAGTTTTTTCTTTTTCGTTTGATTGCCGAAAAATTGTAGGAAACTAAGAAGAAATGCAAATTATAAAATAGGTTTTATTTTGGGTCTAAATTATGTGCTTCTTTTGTCTTTCTTTAAAGTTAGCTTTCTCGTTTATTTATTTGCAAGTTTTATACAAGTTTCGCCTACAAATTCCATAACTTGAATAGCTTTCTCGTTTATTTGTTTGCAAGTTTTATACAAGTTTCGCCTACAAATTCCATAACTTGAAATGTAGAGTCAAATAAGGAACAGTTAGGCTTTCATGGCAAAGTAGAATTGGTTGGTTTATTATGGGATTCTTGTGGTTTAGCTTGTTCTCATTTGGTTTTTAATGCTTCCTCTTTAAAGGTTCTTTATAAGATTGATCTGAGTTTGCAGGTATTGGAGGGGCTTGATGCTGTGCTTGATGTGGGAGGTGTGTATGATCCCAGTCATGACCGGTATGATCATCACCAGAAAGGATTTGATGAGGTTTTTGGACATGGATTTAATACAAAGCTTAGCAGTGCCGGACTTGTTTATAAGGTATTCATTTGTTCATTGAGTCAATTAACGATTCCTTCGTGTAGTTCTCTTCTTGTTGGTTTCTATGTATTGTGGTTCTCGTAGAATTTAGTAGAATAAAATCTGAGCAATGATATTTTTCGGTGGTTTATGATGTTTCTTGATTATCTGTCAATTTTCCCTGTATTTAGCATTTTGGCAAGGAGATAATAGCTAAAGAGCTTCAGCTTGGTGAAGACCACCCAGACGTGCATAGATTATTTCTGGCCATTTACAAAAGTTTCATGGAGGTACTTAAATCTTTGATTTTTAAGTTCCAAAGGGTTTGAATTCCATGAGTTTTGGCTCCTTTGCATGGAAGTAAATTAGGATCTTATGGTGAAACAAACATCTAGAGCTTTAACCTTCTGAAACTGGTTCGAAAGAGTTTTTATGGACTATAAATTTTGTGCTTTTCTTTGTTTTATTAGCAATGAAAATCTCTAGCTTTCTTTTGTTCAGGCTGGTATGGATAGGATTAACACCATAGGCTTCCTGCTCTTTCTTTGGTTTTCATTTTCCTATGCTTCAGACAAGTGATCAAGTATTTAGATGTTCATTTGGGATATTATTTTTTGCTTTTACCAGGCAATTGATGCGATTGATAATGGAATCAACCAATTTGATACAGACAAGCCTCCAAGATATGTGAACAATACACACTTATCCTCTAGGGTTGGAAGATTAAATTTAGACTGGACAGATCCTGATCAATCACCTGAGAAGGAGAATGAGGCTTTCCAACAAGCAATGGCTCTAGCTGGTAGTGAGTTCTTAGATGTAAGGTTCTGTCAAAATTAAAAACATGCCTAAATGTACAATTTTTAGAATGGTCTTTGCTTTTTGATTCCTGCATATGGATTTTTTGTTTCTCTTCAGAAGGGATAAAACTATTTATTATATTCTTCATAATTTAATAGTTTGATGACCACCTTCAATTTTCAGAGTGTCCGATTTCATGCAAAATCGTGGTTACCAGCAAGGTCAATTGTGATGGAATGCATTGCAGAGAGATACCATATAGACCCTAGTGGTGAAATTATGGTTTTGAAAAGGTTTTGCCCTGTAAGTAGATGTTTCTAATTGTTCTTTCTTGTCTTAATTTTCTTCTTCCACTATTCCTGCTTAAAGGTATAGGTACTTTTTTGTCTGTTTGTGCATCTCTTCTTGAGTGGAAAGTGGTCTATCTTGGGTTAGAGAATTGCTTGTATATAACTATGGCCATTTTGGTCCTTCAGTTGGTTTGAATTTTTCTCAAATAAGCTGTACAATTTCCTGTAGGATGTGAGATGAATCTATTTCTGACAATTGACTGCCGTTTTCTTGACTTACCATTATACATCATTTATTTACAAATAAGTCTGATTTCATTTTGCATCCAACAGTGGAAGCTTCATTTATTTGAGCTTGAGGAGGAGATGAAGGTTGAGCCTCCTATTAAGTATGTTCTTTATGAGGTATGCATTTAGACCTATCTTTCCTTGATTCCTTCATATGTGTTCTAGAATGTGTACGCCTAGATTGAATACTACTGTCAGATAAAGGGTTATGTAATCTTATCCTGTAGCATATGTTGTTCACTGCCATTTCTGGATCATCCAAACTGCAGTCATTGTTGCTCTTTTCCAGAGTTTGAGATAGATTCTTATTGTACTTACGACAATGTATTTTGCAGGATGAGAGGGGCAAACAATGGCGAGTTCAGGCAGTAGCAATATCTCCTGATAGATTTGAGAGTCGAAAGCCCCTCCCAGCTCAGTGGCGAGGTCTGAGGGATGATGAACTCTCAAAGGTGTCAGAAATTCCTGGTTGTGTCTTTGTCCACATGAGCGGGTTTATTGGTGGAAATCAAACTTATGAGGGTGCTCTAACGATGGCAAGAACTGCTCTGAAGATATAACCTCAGCTGCTTGATTTAATTTCTTTGTCTTCCATTGGACAGGATCTGGATTCATTATCAAGTTTTTTAGGGCTTTATTCAGTGCTCTTTGATTCATGTTATCAGATCATTTATAGCTGATTTTGTAGAAACAAGTTTGAAATTTAGGGTTTAAAATATGAAAACTTTTATCCCCTTGTTTTTCTAACAGAGAATGTTTCGAGCCAATGGACCTTGACAAATATGGTTCATGCTGCATTGAATTGAATGCCATAAGAACAAAGATATGAGTGGTATACTGATATAGTATGTATTTTTCACATCCTTTTAACTACTATTCGGCTCCCACAAAAAATCCTTTAACAACTGCAGATGCTTCTCTTTCCTTAAGTAAACAGTGCAGTTTCTTCGAGTGAAAGAGTGTATGATCACAGCTCACAAGTCACAACAATGATTTACTAGCAAAAGTTTTCTGCTTTCATTATCAGATCATGCACTTCTAATATTAGCCGGGGAATGTAGTTGAGAGTTACGGTGGATTGATTACGTGTTTTGGGGGTCATTTTGCGTCAAATCTTCCCAAATTTCCTATATTAAGAGGGTATGCAATATGTTGGTTTGGAGTTTGATTGGATGAGTTTCAAATTTGCAAAAGTAGCGAATAAGCGGAATGTAAGCTTTAGGTTTGGGTCTACATAATCACAGCGGCAGTTAAAAACCTCCCCCATACCCAGTCATACTACAATTTTAGATGTATAAATTAAACAGGTTCTCTGCAGCCCGAAGCCCCCACAATCTCCCAACTGCGGCGCATTGTCACGCTAAGCGCTCCAAAGATTAGTAGATATGATGCATTAATCTCGTATTAAATAAGAAAAGAGAGATTGTTGAGCATAAAAGTGTTTGACGTTGCAATATTTTAATAAATTGATTTAAAAAAAAAAGAATAATAATAACGTGATAAGTATTGAATGATTTCAAAATTGACTTTCGAAGTGTCCTATTTATGTTAGTGTCCATCACAAAAGGTTAGTCGTGATGAGAGCTTTATAAAATTAGGCGAAAAAAGAAATCACAACGAATAAATAAATGGATAAAATATTTCAATTTCATTTCGAATAAAAAAAATTCATTAAGCATAAATGTGGGTCCCTTGAAAACCTCTTTCTTTTCCTTTCCGTTGCCGCACTCTAACCCTTAAATCCCACCAAATTCCCTACCCTCCCCCCTCTCAAATGCGCCCTTAACCCTTCCCCTTCTTCTTCCCCGTCCTCTCTCAAATCCCGCCTTCAGATCGGCGAAACCCTCTATGGCATCTTCCTTCTCTCCTCCCCCACTCTGGCTGAGATCCTCGCACTCTCTGGTACGACTTCTTGTGTGGTTTCGCAATGCTGTGTGTTACAAAAATAGAAATAGAGCCATAAATATATATATATATATATATATATATATATATATATATATATATATATATATATATATGGCGTAAATTTTATTCACTATCTAAAGATTAATGGTAAATACAAGTAATAATAATTAATAAAAAGATATAAATAGACAAAATGATTGAATAGTTAAATAATTTTTTCACATCAAATGTTGAACAAAGAAACAATATGTAAATTTTTTCACATCAAAATTTACAGACTATAAATTTTGTGCTTTTCTTTGTTTTATTAGCAATGAAAATCTCTAGCTTTCTTTTGTTCAGGCTGGTATGGATAGGATTAACACCATAGGCTTCCTGCTCTTTCTTTGGTTTTCATTTTCCTATGCTTCAGACAAGTGATTAAGTATTTAGATGTTCATTTGGGATATTATTTTTTGCATTTACCAGGCAATTGATGCGATTGATAATGGAATCAACCAGTTTGATACAGACAAGCCTCCAAGATATGTGAACAATACACACTTATCCTCTAGGGTTGGAAGATTAAATTTAGACTGGACAGATCCTGATCAATCACCTGAGAAGGAGAATGAGGCTTTCCAACAAGCAATGGCTCTAGCTGGTAGTGAGTTCTTAGATGTAAGGTTCTGTCAAAATTAAAAACATGCCTAAATGTACAATTTTTAGAATGGTCTTTGCTTTTGATTCCTGCATATGGATTTTTTGTTTCTCTTCAGAAGGGATAAAACTATTTATTATATTCTTCATAATTTAATAGTTTGATGACCACCTTCAATTTTCAGAGTGTCCGATTTCATGCAAAATCGT
Organism: Firmiana major; assembly: GCA_033439115.1. Lineage (NCBI taxonomy): Eukaryota > Viridiplantae > Streptophyta > Magnoliopsida > Malvales > Malvaceae > Firmiana > Firmiana major. The sequence continues at coordinate 86,585,678 of CM065897.1, forward strand.
GGTTACCAGCAAGGTCAATTGTGATGGAATGCATTGCAGAGAGATACCATATAGACCCTAGTGGTGAAATTATGGTTTTGAAAAGGTTTTGCCCTGTAAGTAGATGTTTCTAATTGTTCTTTCTTGTCTTAATTTTCTTCTTCCACTATTCCTGCTTAAATGGTATAGGTACTTTTTTGTCTGTTTGTGCATCTCTTCTTGAGTGGAAAGTGGTCTATCTTGGGTTAGAGAATTGCTTGTATATAACTATGGCCATTTTGGTCTTTCAGTTGGTTTGAATTTTTCTCAAATAAGCTGTACAATTTCCTGTAGGATGTTAGATGAATCTATTTCTGACAATCGACTGCCGCGTTCTTGACTTACCATTATACATCATTTATTTACAAATAAGTCTGATTTCATTTTGCATCCAACAGTGGAAGCTTCATTTATTTGAGCTTGAGGAGGAGATGAAGGTTGAGCCTCCTATTAAGTATGTTCTTTATGAGGTATGCATTTAGACCTATCTTTCCTTCAAATGTGTTCTAGAATGTGTACGCCTAGATTGAATACTACTGTCAGATAAAGGGTTATGTAATCTTATCCTGTAGCATATGTTGTTCACTGCCATTTCTGGATCATCCAAACTGCAGTCATTGTTGCTCTTTTCCAGAGTTTGAGATAGATTCTTATTGTACTTACGACAATGTATTTTGCAGGATGAAAGGGGCAAACAATGGCGAGTTCAGGCAGTAGCAATATCTCCTGATAGATTTGAGAGTCGAAAGCCCCTCCCAGCTCAGTGGCGAGGTCTGAGGGATGATGAACTCTCAAAGGTGGCAGAAATTCCTGGTTGTGTCTTTGTCCACATGAGCGGGTTTATTGGTGGAAATCAAACTTATGAGGGTGCTCTAACGATGGCAAGAACTGCTCTGAAGATATAACCTCAGCTGCTTGATTTAATTTCTTTATCTTCCATTGGACAGGATCTGGATTCATTATCAAGTTTTTTAGGGCTTTATTCAGTGCTCTTTGATTCATTTTATCAGATCATTTATAGCTGATTTTGTAGAAACAAGTTTGAAATTTAGGGTTTAAAATATTAAAACTTTTATCCTCTTGTTTTTCTAACAGAGAATGTTTCGAGCCAATGGACCTTGACAAATATGGTTCATGCTGCATTGAATTGAATGCCATAAGAACAAAGATATGAGTGGTATACTGATATAGTATGTATTTTTCACATCCTTTTAACTACTATTCGGCTCCCACAAAAAATCCTTTAAGAACTGCAGATGCTTCTCTTTCCTTAAGTAAACAGTGCAGTTTCTTCGAGTGAAAGAGTGTATGATCACAGCTCACAAGTCACAACAATGATTTACTAGCAAAAGTTTTCTGCTTTCATTAACAGATCATGCACTTCTAATATTAGCCGGGGAATGTAGTTGAGAGTTACGGTGGATCGATTACGTGTTTTGGGGGTCATTTAGCGTCAAATCTTCCCAAATTTCCTATATTAAGAGGGTATGCAATATGTTGGTTTGGAGTTTGATTGGATGAGTTTCAAATTTGCAAAAGTAGCGAATAAGCGGAATGTAAGCTTTAGGTTTGGGTCTACATAATCACAGCGGCAGTTAAAAACCTCCCCCATACCCAGTCATACTACAATTTTAGATGTATAAATTAAACAGGTTCTCTGCAGCCCGAAGCCCCCACAATCTCCCAACTGCGGCGCATTGTCACGCTAAGCGCTCCAAAGATTAGTAGATATGATGCATTAATCTCGTATTAAATAAGAAAAGAGAGATTGTTGAGCATAAAAGTGTTGACTTTGCAATTTTTTAATAAATTGATTTTTTAAAAAAGAATAATAATAACGTGGTAAGTATTGAATGATTTCAAGATTGACTTTCGAAGTGTCCTATTTATGCTAGTGTCCATCACAAAAGGTTAGTCGTGATGAGAGCTTTATAAAATTAGGCGAAAAAAGAAATCACAACGAATAAATAAATGGATAAAATATTTCAATTTCATTTCGAATAAAAAAAATTCATTAAGCATAAATGTATGGGTCCCTTGAAAACCTCTTTCTTTTCCGTTCCGTTGCCGCACTCTAACCCTTAAATCCCACCAAATTCCCCACCCTCCCCCCTCTCAAATGCGCCCTTAACCCTTCCCCTTCTTCTTCCCCGTCCTCTCTCAAATCCCGCCTTCAGATCGGCGAAACCCTCTATGGCATCTTCCTTCTCTCCTCCCCCACTCTGGCTGAGATCCTCGCACTCTCTGGTACGACTTCTTGTGTGGTTTCGCAATGCTGTGTGTTACAAAAATAGAAATAGAGCCATAAAAAAAAATATATATATATATATATATATATATATATATGACGTAAATTTTATTCACTATCTAAAGATTAATGGTAAATACAAGTAATAATAATTAATAAAAAGATATAAATAGACAAAATTATTGAATAGTTAAATAATTTTTTCACATCAAATGTTGAACAAAGAAACAATATGTACGAAAGAAACGAAGTTGTTAAATAGAATAAAAATTCAAAATAAGAATAAAACAAAAACTGACAAAATATTAAGCTTAGTTTAATATTAAAAAATATATAAACTTAAACGTGTAATTTTAATTTTTTGATAAAATAATTAAATTTTTAAGATAATTTTGATGAAAATATATGTGATAATTTTTCTTTTAATTTAAAAGTGTCAAATAAGATAAATTTTAATTAATTTAAAATAAGAAAAAAAGATTAAAATTTTAATTATTTTAAAATTAAATAATTAATTGAGTAAAAATATTTTGTAAAAAACTTAAAATTAATTTATTATACTATGTATAACAAAATTAAATTATCACCTAAAATAATTTTCTTTTTAAGAAAAAATTTTACCGTTTATATAGTTAAGATAAGATTATATAAGATTTGGTTGATTTGGTGAGCAGTTTATGCAATTCTCCCCTATTTTTTCTTCTCATGCCATTGGATTTTTTATTTTTCTGCTTTCTGTTTTTGTAAATGAACATTTGACGATTGAGTTGTGAGATCCTTTGGATTGGAGCTAAAAGCTGGGCCACACTGCTCTTCACTTCAATCATCACAAATGGATGCCAGGCAAAGTGTTCTAGTAAATTTTTGATTTTGAAACGTATATTATTATATTTTTTTTAATATAATATTACTTCATACAAAAATAAATTATTTCAAAATATAATAAAATTTTTAAAAATTTTCTTTTGGATTTGTTATGGGCAAAATAAGATAAAAAATAATAACTGACGTGTCATCAGGACAAAACGCCACGTGTCACGCTGAAATCGAATACAGATGAAAATAGATTCTGTGTCTAAAATTTAGCTTGGGATAATTCTATCCCTAGATACCTGCAGTTAATATGACTGGGTAAATACGTCATTGAAGGCAAAATTCCTCCCTATAAATAGGAGACAGGTATGACATTTTAACCTAATTGAAATTTTACTAAAGAATACACAGAAACTCTGTCGACATCTTTTTCTGACTTAAGCATCGGAGTGCTAACGCAGGGAAGACCCTGCGCTCCTTTGACTATTTTGATCTTTGCAGAGGAGTGACGTGACTGTAAGATCGAGGCACTGACGTCAGCAATCCATCATTGTTGTGCTGTTCAACAACAATTGGCGCCGTCTGTGGGAAACGAAAGAAAAGCTGTGATCCTATAACGATGGTGAAGACACGATCCACGGCAATCAGGGATGTGGAGAATGAAGACACGGCCAGTTCTCCCCTGGACCGTGGAGAAGAAGCTCGGGAGGAGAGTCATATGATGACTATCCCTGTGGCAGAGTTCGAAGCGATGAGGAAACAGGGCGAGGAAACTGCCCGAGCCCTGCGCGAGATGGTAGACTTGTTCAAAGGAGCCTTTCCGCAGACAAATCTTTCACCGGCTGTCCAGAATTGGGCTGAACCGGGGACGCAAAGAAGGAACGCTTCGGAGGCTGGTGAGATTGGGGGCGAGACTGCGAAAGACTTAAGGCGTCAGGGCGCTGGAACTCCGGTGCGTGTGGCTGCGGAAGACCTGTTGTACGAGGTCGCAGAAGACCTTATACGTGAAGCCGCGGAGCACCAAGAAGCGCAAGAATCTCTCCGCCAGGGTCCGCGTTGCCTCCAAGGTGCGAGAGAGTCGGACGGGAGGATGGTGCAAGACTCCGATGACAGGGTGGCGCACCAGAGGGCGCGAGATTCGGTATTGGCATTAATGCGTCAGAGTGCGCGAGAGACTGTAGCCATTGTGCGTCAGGGTTCGCCAGTGGTCGGGCACCAGGGTGCGCCAGCGGTCTGGCGCCAGGGTGCGCCAGGGTTCGAACACCAGGGTCCGCCAGCAGTTGGGCATCAGGGTGCGCCAGTGGTTGGACGACGGGGTGCGCCAGCGTTCGAGCACCAGGGGTCGCCAGTGGTCGGGCACCAGGGTGCGCCAGCGTTCGGGCACCAGGGTGCGCCAGCGTTCGGGACCCAGGGTACGCCAGAGTCCGGGCACCAGGGTCCGCCAGCAGTCAGTCACCAGGGTGCGCCAGAGGCTGGTTGCCAGGGTGCGCCAGAGGTCTGGCGCCAGGGTGCGAGAGACGCGGTTCGTGATTCCTGCCGCCAGGATGTGCGAGAGCCGAGTGGTGATCTGATGCGCCAGGGTACACGAGGGCGAGATCGCAGTGAATTGCAGGGCATCGAGGAAGCTACCAGAGGAATGGGTTGCCCGAGTATACAGGACCCCGCACGTATGGAGAACTCCTCACAAGAAACTGGAGAAGGGTCAAGGCGTCCAAGGGCAAGAGGCGCGGCACGAGAGATTGTTAGGGGTCTCAGACGTCCAAATGTTGAAAATTTCGCTATGGATGGTGTAGGAGGTGCTGGGATGATGGGGTCTCATGTGAATAGGAGAGGCTCAGAGGTAGATCCGACATGGAACCCCCCTACTGAAGTAGCAAACTTTTTATCTCGAACCGAGAGGAATCAAGCCCCTAATCTATACAACAAGGGGAAAGAGACTGTCGATTGTGATCAAGCTGATTCATGTAATGTCGGAAAGATCCAAGATGCTATGGACATGAAGAGAATAGTTGAACAAATTTTAGAAGAAAAGAGATTGGTTCCAACTGAAGAGAACCAGAGACGGAAGGTCCCATTCAGCACAGCAATCATGGGGAAACCACTACCCCCAAAGTTTAAAATGCCGCTAATAGCGGCATATGCAGGAAAAACAGACCCTTCCGATCATGTAGAAAGCTATGAGTCATTGATGCTACTACATGGATGGGAGGATGAGATAATGTGCAGGGCGTTCTCTCTAACCTTGACAGGTCATGCATTGAAATGGTTCAACAATTTGCCAGAAGGGTCTATTTCTTCCTTCAACCAGCTAAGAAGAGAATTTTTGAGAGCCTTTGGGATAAATAGTCAGAGAAGAAAGGAGGCCACCTATCTGCTTACCCTAAAGCAAGGAGACAAAGAATCACTGAAGAGCTATGTAGACCGATTTCGAGATGCTACTCTGGAGGTACGTGATCTGCAAGTGGGGATAGCAGTGACAGCCATGCTCCAGGGAACACGGTCTGGAAAACTCCAGGAATCATTGTCCTTGGATCAGCCAACGACAGTCTCAGACTTGTTCTCTCGAGCCAACAAGTACATTACCCAAGAGGAGGTGATGAAATCAATTCTGAGGGGAGATTCCAAGGAAGGAAAGAAGCGGGAGAGAGACCTCGACGAGAGGAATATGGGGAGATCAGACAGATCCGACAAAGCCCCAAAGTTGAAATATGCAAGCTACACACAACTTTCTGAACCACGCGCTTCGATCCTAGCAGCGATCGAGAGAACTGGGATGCTCCAATTCCCTAGAAGAGGTGAGGGAAACCTGGGAGGAGATCTCAGATCCTATTGTAGTTTTCACTCCGCCTTTGGTCATTCAACGGAAAGGTGCCACGATCTTATGAACCAACTTGAGAAGTTAGCTAGAGAAGGGCTGTTGGACCGCTACACTCAGAAAATCGAGAGGAATCAATATCCTGCTCATGGTCAGAGGGACAATAGACCAGGTGATAGACGTAATGACGGTAGAGTCAACAGAAGAAGAATCGTGGAGAGAGGAAATATGGCAAGACAGGGGGAACGTAGGAATCAGCAGATTGATAATGAACCTACAGGACCCGCGATTAATGTCATCTCTGGAGGAGAGTACACAGCAGGCACCTCATCTACCTCACGGAAGGCTTATGCTAGACAAGCATACCAGGTTCATTCGGTAATGAAAGTAGCTGAGGACGAAGAGACGATTACCTTCACGCCCGCTGATCAAGGAGATGTCATCATTCCACATGATGATCCAATGGTTATATCAGCGGTAGTGGCCAAGCATCCGATAGGGCGAATCCTGATAGACAATGGGAGCTCGGTGAACCTCATCTATTGGAACTGTTTCGAGAAAATGAATTTGAGCGAGGATAGGTTGAAGCCGGTAACTACTCCCCTCTTTGGTTTCACAGGAGAAAAGGTTAAGGTGGCAGGGTCAGTCGAACTACCTGTTACTCTGGGTGAAGAACCTAAGAGTGTTACAAGACAGGTTCTATTTATGGTGGTAAGGTCGGCCTCTCTGGCTTATAACGTTATTCTCGGGCGTCCATTATTGAGCGATATGAGAGCCATACTTTCCCCGTGTTACTTGCTGATGAAGTTCCCAACTCCAAGAGGAGTGGGACAAGTTAGAGGAGACCAAAGGAGAGCAAGAACATGTAATGTTGCATCGACTACATGTAAGGGGATTCAGAGGAAGGAAACCCTCACTATCATGGAACCATCGAAGCCAAAGCCGGTTGAAGAAATGAGAGAAGTGAAGTTGGGGATTGAGGGCGAAGAGAAGAAGGTGTATATCGGAAGCCGATTGAAACCAGAAATGCAGGAAGAAATAATAAAATGCTTGAGGGATAATGCTGATATTTTTGCATGGACCCCCGCTGATATGCCTGGAATAGATCCGAAGGTCATTTGTCATGAACTTAACGTGCTACCCGGAGCTAAGCCTATCAAACAGAAAAAAAGGAATTTTGCCCCCGAGAGGCACCAGATCATTGAAGAAGAGATAGACAGGTTGCTTAGGGCTGGATTCATCCGGGAAGTCCTGTATCCGGAATGGTTAGCAAATGTGGTGATGGTGAAGAAAGCCACCGAAAAATGGAGAATGTGTGTAGACTTTACGGATTTGAATAAGGCATGTCCGAAAGACTCATATCCACTACCTCGGATAGACAAACTAGTAGATGAAACTTCAGGATACGAGTTTCTTAGCTTCTTGGACGCTTTCTCCGGCTACCATCAAATCTTAATGCACCCGAAAGACGAGGAGAAGACGTCTTTCATCACTGATAAAGGGACTTACTGTTACAGAGTAATGCCGTTTGGACTAAAAAACGCAGGTGCCACATACCAGCGTATGGTGAATAGAGTTTTTAAAGACTTACTCGGAGTTACAATGGAAGCTTATGTGGACGACATGATTGTGAAAAGTAAAGAAGGGGAGTCTCATGCTTTGCAACTATCCAAAGTCTTCTCGGTCCTAAGGAAGTACCACATGAGACTGAATCCCGACAAGTGTTCATTCGGAGTCCAGTCTGGGAAGTTTTTGGGGTTCATGATAACCAACCGCGGGATCGAGGCTAACCCTGAGAAGGTCCAAGCCATTCTGGATATGAAACCTCCAGTTACAGTTAAAGAGGTACAGAGGTTGACGGGGAGGATAGCCGCACTAAACCGCTTCCTGTCAAAATCAGCCGAAAGGAGTTTGCCTTTCTTCAAAACACTCCGAGGCGGAAAGAACTTTCAGTGGACCGAGGAATGTCAAACAGCCTTTGAGGAATTGAATGAGTATTTGAAAGAGATCCCATTACTGTCAAGGCCTCTAACTGGGGAGCAGCTGTTTGTGTACCTCGGAATAGGTGATAAAGCGGTAAGTGCAGTTTTACTGAGGAGAACCGCAGAAGGTGATAGGCCTGTTTATTATGTAAGCAAAGTGCTCTTGGAAGCAGAGACGAGATATCCCCAGATTGAGAGAGTTGCGTTGGCACTCGTTGTAGCAGCTCGAAAACTACGCCCTTATTTTCAGGCACATTCTATAATTGTACTAACAGATCAGCCGCTGAGACAGATACTCCAAAAGCCAGAACATTCCGGAAGGTTAGTGGCAGTGGAGCTCGGGGAACACGATATTTCTTTTCAGCCTCGACAGGCTATTAAGGCACAAGCTTTGGCAGATTTTATCGTTGAATGTACATGTCGAGATGAGGCCAAGAAAGAAGAGTTGAACTGGTGGAAGCTATTCGTTGACGGGGCGTCGAATGTCAGGGGGAGCGGAGCGGGCATCGTGCTAATATCACCTGAAGGAGAAATGATAGAATACTCTCTACGCTTCGATTTTCCTAGTTCCAATAATGTGGCGGAATATGAAGCATTAATTTGTGGCATGAAACTTGCAAGGGAGCTCCAAGTTCAAAATTTGCTAGCCCATAGCGATTCGCAACTCGTCGTCAACCAATTCAAAGGACAGTATGAAGTGCGAGAATCTACCCTTGCTCCGTACTTAGAGAAGGTTCGATGGTTAGCTCAATTATTTGACGATTTTCAGATAACCCAAATTGATCGATCTGAGAATGGCCATGCCGACGCTCTATCTAAGTTGGCATCCTCCAAAGAAGCTACTGGGAGAGTCGTAAAGGTGGAAAGATTGGTTAGGCCGAGTATAGAAGAAGAAGAAAGGGTGTTAGAGATTGACGTCGGTTCTGACTGGAGAGTGACTATGAAACAGTATTTAATGGAGGGAACGCTCCCCAGTGAAAAGGAAGCAGCTCGAAAAATGAGAACTCAGAGTGTGAAATTTACTTTGATTAACGGGGAACTTTACAAAAGAGGATATACCATGCCGCTGCTGAAGTGTTTAGGACCAGAACAAGCCAACTACACATTGGCTGAGGTCCACGAAGGGATATGTGGAGAACACTTAGGAGCACGAGCTCTGGCAGCAAAAATACTCAGGGCAGGATTTTATTGGCCCACACTCAAGCAAGATGCACTTGATAAGGTGCGAAGATGTGACAAATGTCAAAGGTGCGCCCCCCTGATGACTACCCCAGTATCGACCCTTCAAAGTACATTCCAGCCCACGCCGTTTGCCCAATGGGGTTTGGATATACTGGGACCATTCCCAGTGGCTACGGGTCAACGAAAGTACTTGTTGGTAGCCACGGATTACTTTACCAAATGGGTCGAAGCAGAGTCCCTGGCCACAATTACTGAGAAAAAGGTCGAAGCAATGGTTTGGAAGGAGATAATTTGCCGATTTGGAGTCCCAAGGATCTTGAATGTAGATCATGGGAAGCAGTTTGATTGCGAAGCATTCCGAAATTTCTGCGAGGGATTGAAGATTCAGCTCAGGATATCCTCTGTAGCATATCCGCAAGCCAATGGCCAAGCAGAAATCAGTAATAGGACCATACTTCATGGCCTCAAGACTCGCCTGGACAAAGCAAAAGGGGCCTGGGTGGACGAGCTGCCTAGTATTCTATGGGCATATAGAACGACGAGTCGGGTAACGACTGGGGAAACACCTTTCAGCTTAGTATATGGAACTGAAGCATTGATACCTGTAGAAATCGGAGCTGGCTCACCGAGGTTAATTCCCTATGTGCAAGAAGTGAATTCTCAAGGGTTGCGAGAGAATCTGGATCTGCTTGACGAGCAGCGAGATCTGGCCGCTATACGGTTGGCCGCTTATCAGCAAAGGGTCGCTCGTTATTATAACTCCCGTGTTAAAGATAGACCCCTACATGAAGGAGATCTTGTGCTACGAAAGTCAATTATCACCAATGCCTCAAGAGAAGACGGGAAGTTCAGAGCAAATTGGGAAGGGCCCTACAGAGTCAGGAAGATGATCGGACCTAGTACCTGCATCTTGGAAAGTTTGCTAGGCAAGAAGATAGCAAAGACATGGAATGCTAATCACCTGAAGCCATATTGGCAATGAGATGTTCATTTTTACCTTTTATTTTTAATATTCTATTGTCAAAACTATGAATTGAAATTAAGCAATGAATTATTAAATACTTTCATATATGTTGCAAGATAAAGGGCTTGAAGCGAAAAATGCGCGAGGTAAGCCATGAAGAAAACGTGCAAGGGCTTGAAGCGAAAAATGCGCGAGGTAAGCCACGCACTCAAGATAAAGGGCTTGAAGCGAAAAATGCGCGAGGTAAGCCATGAAGAAAACGTGCAAGGGCTTGAAGCGAAAAATGCGCGAGGTAAGCCACGCACTCAAGATAAAGGGCTTGAAGCGAAAAATGCGCGAGGTAAGCCATGAAGAAAACGTGCAAGGGCTTGAAGCGAAAAATGCGCGAGGTAAGCCACGCACTCAAGATAAAGGGCTTGAAGCGAAAAATGCGCGAGGTAAGCCATGAAGAAAACGTGCAAGGGCTTGAAGCGAAAAATGCGCGAGGTAAGCCACGCACTCAAGATAAAGGGCTTGAAGCGAAAAATGCGCGAGGTAAGCCATGAAGAAAACGTGCAAGGGCTTGAAGCGAAAAATGCGCGAGGTAAGCCATGAAGAAAACGTGCAAGGGCTTGAAGCGAAAAATGCGCGAAGTAAGCCACGCACTCAAGATAAAGGGCTTGAAGCGAAAAATGCGCGAAGTAAGCCACGCACTCAAGATAAAGGGCTTGAAGCGAAAAATGCGTGAGGTAAGCCCCCCAATATAAAAAGAGAATACGCAACAAATAAGCAATAATGGGAATTGAGAACATGATATCATAAAGCAAATTGATTTATTAAATTTGGTAAAAACTTTATACATGAGAAGCTATCAAAGTCTCCAATACAAAGAACACTAACAACAAAAGGAAAAAGAAAAATAACTAAAACTATTCATCAGCTGTTGGAGGATTGCCTTCGCCCGATGCGTCGGATTCATCGCCTTCTAAATCACCCAGAGCATCAATCACTCCTGATTGCGGGCGAGGCTCCCAAGGGCCCGACAGGTTGGAGAGATCGTCATGGGCTCCCTTCTCAAGGTAGGTTTCGAAGTCCTCCTTGTCAGGCTCATACTCTTCCCAACCACGAAACTCGCCAGTATAATCCTCCAACCGCGTCGACCACTGCAGCTCAGGAAAGGTCTCCCCTGATCTCTCCTTCTCTAGCCAAGAACGCGCCATATAAAAACCGTACTTCGCAAAGCCAGTGGCAAATAACATCTTTCTGCCGTAACAGTCTTGCGATAAACGGTACTCCCGTACAGCTTCGGAACGAATCTCGTTCCTCGCGTCCTGGCTAACTGAAGAAGACGAAGGCCCTCTACGTAAGCTCGAGACCTCTTCCTTCAACTGCATGTTGTCGGACTTCAGATCATCATAATTAGTCTGGAGGTCTTGGAACTTCAGCAAGACGGAGTCCAGTTCCTCTTGAGCTACGGTTAAGGATTCCTTGTATTCCTTGGACCTCTCTTGCTCTTTGACAAAATCCTCCTGAAGGCGAACATGACTGAGATTCAGATCCTCATTTTTCTTCTTCAGTCGGTCGAGCTGCTCGGGAAGCCTCTTGTATTGATTCCTCTCGGTTATCCACTCAGCCTTCTCACCCCTCAACTGTTGAAGATCGGCATCAGCCCGAGTCCTATAAGCTCGGTATCGTGCATTGCACGCGATCACCTGCTGAGCTGTCTGAGAATACAAGGAAAAGCAGAAGATCAGTCAAGGAAACACCGCAAAAAATAAAAAGAGAAAAGCAGAAAGGGAAAACGGGTTAAGCAGATACCCTCATTGCTAAGTATTCGGCTTCATCCTCGGATTGAGGAAAACTCTTGAACAACTCCGCCTCGTCTCTTGGGAGTATGGTCGACCAGCCCAACCGGGCTGCTACACCAGGGTCGTGAACGGAGTCGTTGTCATTGACGCCCGGATACACCACGAAGTTTTGCCCGTGAACCGCCACACCCCCGTCAACCACGTATCTGGAAGTGTTAAGGTCTGCAACGGGGGGAAACGCCGGGGTATCTCTCATGGACGACTCAATATACAAGCATCGTCTCCCAATTCGAGACGGACGAGTCGTGTTGCACTCGGCCCGATTCGCCCGGTGATGATCCTCTATCTCAAGGTCTGGAAGCGGTGGATCCACGGCTGCTTGTTTCCCCCTATCTCGATCACGAGAACCAGATCCCTCAGGAGGAGTAGCTGGAGGAGGCCTCGACCTCTCGCCTCGAGAATCAGGGTCCGAAGCGTGAGCATGGCTTCGGGACTCACGAGTTTGATCCCGCTCACGCCTACGCTTGGAAGGACGAGTAACTCTAGCAACATCCTCATCACCTCCGCGTTGCCTAAAAGCGCCTCTAAGATGTTCCATCCCTGAAAAAAAAAAAAAAAAAGTTAAAACAAACAAAAGGAAGATGGACAAATATTTATGCAATGAAATGCAGTATGAAATCACCCGGATTCAAATAATCATCAAGCGAATGGATGTTAGCTAAGCTCTCATCCGTGGGCAATTCTAGAAAAGGGCTGCCAAACGCCTCGCCCTGGCCCCAATCTACATCTTCCTCCGATTCTACCTCCGAAGGATCAGTTGGACTACCCACACCATGACCCCCCTCGGGAAAACCAGATGGAGAAGGCTCAGGTGTAACAGCTGAGGCGCATCCCCAACCCGCAGCAGTTATGCTCTCCGGAGTTAATACCGACAACAAAGCACCCTCATCCTCTACTTGAAGCTGAGAAATGAGGGGACCATATGCGTCTCTTAAATTAATAATCGGGCTAAGATTATTGGGCCCACAATGACTCCACCGAGTAGGAATATTCAAAGATGAGGGAACCTCGACGACAAACCAATCGGATGCATAATTGTGAAGCTTAGAGGGAGGCTTTCCGAAAAGCTTAGTACTCTGACCCTTTCCAGAGACTTTTTGAATACAAAAACGGGTCGAATTGCGTACACTACGGACTCTGAAAAAAGAATTGAATAAAGGAATAGTAGGCCTGACGTTAAGTTTATGACATACGACTGTAAACCCTACAACTTGGGCCCACCCGTTGGGATGAAGTTGAGCGGGAACTATGCCATAGTGGCGAAGAAAAACAACTCCAAATTCGGGAAGAGGAAAACGAAACCCAAATTCCAACGAAGCCCGATGTACAGGAACACCACTACTAACGGATTGGGGAGCGCGCTCCGTGGCGGTTGGAAGCCTATTAACATAACCCTCCGGAAGAGGAAAATTACTTCTAAACTGTTCAAGATCAGACTCTCTAAGCCTAGAATAGGGATCTAAAACTATTTCCTTTCCGCGACCGTGCCCAGCCATTAGGAAGAGCCAGCGCCGCGAGGGTCCTAATGCCGTGAGGGCTAGATGCCGCGAGAGTCCCGGTGCCGTGAGGGTGCCGTGAGGGCTTGGTGCCGCGAGGGCTTAGGTGCCGTGAGGGTTCCGTGAGGGCCGTAAGGGTGCCGTGAGGGTGCAGCGAAGGTCCTAGTGCCGTGAGGGTGCCGTGAGTGTCCTATTGCCGTGAGGGTGCCGGGAGAGCTGCCGAGAGGGTCCTAGTGCCTTGAGGGTGCCGTGAGGATCCTAGGTACCGAGGGTGCCGTGAGTGTGTGACGTGAGGGTATGCCGCAAGGGTGTGCCGCGAGACTAGAACGAGAGAATTTACCGTTAAGGTCCGCCGAGTCGAGGGAAAAATGAAACCTGAGCCTCCACTCTCACGCTATATATATATGCCGGCAGTGACGACGACGAAACAGTTACTCTTCCGCGTTTAATAGTCCGCGAAAGAGTGGGGAGCAATTGTTATGGGCAAAATAAGATAAAAAATAATAACTGACGTGTCATCAGGACAAAACGCCACGTGTCACGCTGAAATCGAATACAGATGAAAATAGATTCTGTGTCTAAAATTTAGCTTGGGACAATTCTATCCCTAGATACCTGCAGTTAATATGACTGGGTAAATACGTCATTGAAGGCAAAATTCCTCCCTATAAATAGGAGACAGGTATGACATTTTAACCTAATTGAAATTTTACTAAAGAATACACAGAAACTCTGTCGACATCTTTTTCTGACTTAAGCATCGGAGTGCTAACGCAGGGAAGACCCTGCGCTCCTTTGACTATTTTGATCTTTGCAGAGGAGTGACGTGACTGGAAGATCGAGGCACTGACGTCAGCAATCCATCATTGTTGTGCTGTTCAACAACAGGATTAAAAAAAATTAAAAGTCATAATTTTGAAAATCAACTAAAAATTTTATAGGTTATGAATAATTACAAATCAATGGTTATAATTGTATGTTAATTAACAATCATTAATTTTTAAACACAACTATTTCAGACATAATTAAAAATATGTTTATTAGAACAATTAAATATATTTTAAAATTTAATTTTTAAAATTAAAAAATAAAAATAAATATTTTTATAAAATTAGTCAAAATTTTAAATAAATGTTCACCTTATTACTTTAAAATTAATCAAAATTTTAAATAAACTTATAAATTTTTAATAATTTAATTTACACCTTAAATTTAATTTTTTTATAAAATTAATTATTATTTTATTTATAAACAATATAAAATTAAATTAAATTGCAAACTAACCAACAAAGTGTAGACTCTATAACCACTTGATTTACCACTGTCAAACAAATGAATATCACTGTATATAGATAGTGTAATTTCTCATCCTCAAACCAAGCTTCGTTCTCTTCCCAAGCCTTAGCCATGGCCTCGTTACCACTAACCACCAAAACCCTCAAAGCTCGTCTCAACAACGGTGACACCCTCTATGGCCTCTTCCTCCTCAGCTTCTCCCCCACTCTGGCTGAAATCTCAGGCCTTGCTGGTTACGACTTCGTAGTCATAGACATGGAACATGGCCACGGTGGCATCTCCCAGGCGCTCTCTTGTCTCCAGGCTCTGTCCGCAACCCAAACCCACCATCCTCCGCTTGCCGGAAAATTCCCCATCATGGGCAAAGAAATCCCTTGACTTGGGCCCAGATGGCCTCATGTTTCCCATGATCGACGACCCAGAATCCGCCAAAAAGGCCGTGTCGTACTGCCGCTACCTCCTGGCTGTGTCCGTGGTGCCGCGCACCCAATTGTGAGAGCTTCGAAGTACGGCCTTGACGATGATTACTTGGAAAAATGCGAGAGTGAGCTACTGATTATGTGCCAAGTGGAATCAGAAGAGGCTGTGAAGAAAGCTGGAGAGATAGCAGCCGTTGATGGGGTTGACTGTGTGATGGTTGGGCCTTTGGATTTGAGTGCCAGCATGGGAGGGACCCTGGAAATGTGAAAGTAAAGGACCTTATGAAGGTGGCTGAGGGGGCAGTTTTAGGCGGCGCTGGGGCCTATCTCGCTGGGTTTTCTATGCCGCACGATCCACCCAATGAGATGAGAAAACGTGGGTACCACATGATTTGCGGTGGGGTCGACTTGGCTTTGTTTAGAAACGCTGCCCTCCAAGATGTAGAGAAGTTTAAGATGACCTGATTGGTTGGCGTTCCTTTTATTTATGTGATGTAGAAAAATAATATATTTTTATCCAATATTGTCATATTAGTAAAGAGAAAAATAAATTTCTTATTATTACTATTTTTTTTGTTTTTTATTTTTGAATGTATGAAGTAAAAAATGAATCTAACTTTTCCAATAATATAACGAAACTAAGAGTATTTTTTTTAAATCATCATGAATTGATTTAGATATTATTTATAGTTGAAATTTAAAGTAATTTTTGCATTCAAAAACTGTTTTTACATTCAATCAACAAATAATAAAAAAAATTCAATTTAAAAGCATAGGTTAAAAGCATTTAAATAAAAAATCTTTTAAAGAGATGCTTTTATAATCCATAGTAATTTTGTGGATAAAATGACTTTATTGTTTATATATATATATATATATAATTTTTTATTATTTTATATATTTTCTGTATATTCTTAATTCAACACGTATTTTTTAATAA
The DNA here is from genome assembly GCA_033439115.1 of Firmiana major. Lineage (NCBI taxonomy): Eukaryota > Viridiplantae > Streptophyta > Magnoliopsida > Malvales > Malvaceae > Firmiana > Firmiana major. The sequence goes on from CM065897.1 coordinate 86,601,698, forward strand.
TAATATCAAAAGTTAAAAAAATTAAAATATTTTTTTTTTTCTAAGGGCAACAATAATATTAAACTAAATTGATAAAAGGCTCAAGAAGCCCATTTCTTACTTAAGAAGCTTGTTTTCTTTGTAACTTTTAATATAAACTATTTTTATCCTTTTAACTAAAGGTTTCGATTAAGATTGATTTAATATCGTATTTCTTTTTTTAATCACTAGAAAGAAATTGTTCTTTCTAATATAATCTAATTGATTATTGATTTTATTAATATTTAGATCTTGGGTCGGGTTTGGATCCAGCCCGATTCAACATTTGAAGAATAAAAAAAAAAAAAAAGTGCAAATTACCCGGGAAATCACGAAACAAGGGGATCGGGCTCTGCCTTTAAGAATTACAAATGCAAGCAGAGAGGGGACACACAGCCACCAAACTCCTCAAAGAAAATGTCAATTCCTCGGTTGATGCTAACTCCCCTTTAAAGCTACCTTTTTTTCGTAGCTTGTGTAGTTATACGTTATTTTCACTTATCTCTGTCTCCGTCTCTGTTTTCTGTTTCTCCTCTGTTTTTCTTTAGATCCTCCTTTGCAGGAAAAGAAAAACACACTCACCCAATGGAAGCATTTTACTTGATGGTTTTTGGAGCCTTGGCATCCCTGGTTGCAGCATTGGAGCTAAGCAAAACAAGCAAAGATCGTATTAACACCTCCTCTGCTTTCAGTTCTTTCAAAAACAACTACCTCCTTGTATACTCTCTCATGATGGGTATGTCATTATACCAATTTACATAAAATTTTCTTTCATACTTTTTCTTTTGTTTATCATAAAGTTGTTTTCCTTATCTTGGTTTGGTCTGAAATTTTCTTATCTTTCTTCTGTTTTGGCTAACAAAACCGATGCTGAGAGGTTGATTCAGTTTTACGATTATTCTATAGTTTTTTTTTTTAAAACAAATTAGAATCTGACGTTAATCACTGCTACTCTGTTTTTGGTTTCTCCTGTTTCTATCTGACTGTTTATTCTAGCTAAAATTGGTTATGTTGAATCGTTGATCACTCAAAAAAAAAAAAAAAAACAGCTGGGGATTGGTTGCAGGGGCCATATGTTTACTACCTCTACAGTCAATACGGATTTGGGAAAGGGGAGATTGGCCACCTCTTTATTGCTGGTTTTGGATCTTCCATGCTGTTTGGGACAATTGTTGGATCTCTAGCTGACAAAAAGTAAGATCTTCAGGTTGTTTGACATTCATAATTTTGGTTCCTGAATTATTGCATGCTGAATGTAGGGGTCGAAAGAGGGCATGTGTTACTTACTGCATAACTTACATACTGAGCTGCATTACCAAGCATTCTCCTCAGTACAAGGTTTTAATGCTGGGAAGAGTTTTGGGAGGCATTGCTACTTCTCTTCTCTTTTCAGCCTTCGAATCTTGGCTTGTTGCAGAACACAACAAGGTGTGCAATTGCATTGCTGTTAAACCTGCCATTTTCCAAGCTCATAGTTTGCTAGTCTCATCAGAAAATGACTGGATGTTTACTTATGCAATGGATTTTTGCTTTGCTACTAGTAATTGTTTTTGCAAATGCCTTGATTCTAAATTTGCTTACCAATTTTGGATTTGGCAGAGAGGATTTGATCAACAGTGGCTTTCTATAACATTCTCAAAGGCAATATTTCTTGGAAATGGCTTGGTGGCTATTTTATCTGGGTTGTTTGGAAACGTACTGGTGGATAATTTGCAGTTAGGCCCTGTTGCTCCATTCGACGCTGCATCTTGCTTCCTTGTAATTGGCATGATAATTATATTGGCGTCATGGACTGAAAACTATGGTGACCCTTCTGAAAGCAAGGACTTGCTTACTCAATTCAGGGCTGCTGCTGCCGCCATTGCTTCCGGTGAATCCGAATTCTCCTTTTTACGTTCTAGCTAGATAGTTCTTTTGTATCGAGGAAAAATCAAATGGTCATAAATGAAATGCAGGCATGTTTTCTTGATTTGGGTAACATAACAAGAACATAAAATAAAGAGATTTATCCAGGTTTTCGTTGGTTATTTGTTTCCCTTTTTGCTCATCTTTTCTTTCTCTATAAACGCCGGGAAGTCTACTAACCAAGATCTGTGTGCCATCAGATGAGAAAATTACTTTGCTGGGTGCCATACAATCCCTATTTGAAGGTTCAATGTACACCTTTGTGTTCCTCTGGACACCAGCTTTGAGCCCAAACGACGAGGATATCCCACACGGTTTTATTTTTGCGACTTTCATGTTATCTTCAATGCTGGGAAGCTCCATTGCCTCACGACTAATGGCTCACCCAACCCCAAAAGTTGAAAGCTATATGCAGATTGTATTCATGATCTCTTCAGCATCCCTACTGCTTCCTGTTATCACAAGTGTACGTTGAGCGTTTTTCATTTCTTGTTTCCATTTCCTTTCTCTTTCTTCCCGCCATATTTTCTCCTCCTCTCAAAAAGATTTATGGAAAAACTGCTAGTTATTATAAATTGATTGTAAATCTCAACAGTTATTGGTAGCGCCGTCAAACGTGCAAGGTGGAAGCATATCATTTTCTGGGTGTATCCAACTCATTGGTTTCTGCACATTTGAAGCCTGCGTTGGGATTTTCTGGCCGTCTATCATGAAGATGAGGTCTCAGTACATTCCAGAGGAGGCTAGAAGCACTATCATGAACTTCTTTCGCATTCCTCTCAACATCTTTGTGTGCATTGCATTATACAATGTAAGTCCATCATTCTTTTCTGGGTATTCTCATTTTCTATTGACAATGTTACCGCAGTCAGTAAGAGTTCTTTTAGAACATGGCTGAATAAATCATTTCTCATGGTTTAACAACTTGTGCACCACACAATGGTATTAATTAACTTGCTTGTCATTAACGAGTTCGTTTGTTTTGAAATTTGTTAAATTGTTCTTTGAAAGGTAAAAGCACTTCCCATGACTGTCATGTTTGGCATGTGCTCGATTTTCCTTTTTGTGGCATCCATGTTGCAGAGGCGTCTCATGGTGATTGCAGACATCCACAAGTCAAGTGAGTTCTATATTTGCCTTGTGATTCTTCTATATGCTTCACCTTTGAGACTCATAGTCAAAAGAAAAACAATTCTTCTTTTATCATAACTTGCTTTTTACGAGCTTCAAACATTTTTAATATGAATTTACTTACAGGATCACAAGATTGGACGGCCATGAAAGAAATGGATTCCGAGGCCGATCCATTAAATGGTTAAATCATTTCACAAGGAATAAACTTCTAAACATGAAACTGTTTTAGAGCTTGCAGCCAGACGAATTTCTTCTTATAACTGTTGGAGATGCAATTTGTTTAAGCTGTTTGCAATCTGATAGACAAGGAGTATGAGCCTAGTCCTATTTGCTTAGTAAGGTCTGAAGTTCGAGGCTGCACTTGAGGGTTTTAAGTACTGTTTTTTGTTAAAAGAATGACAGGAATATAGTTTCTAGGCCATGTTTTCTTCACAGCTAATATCAATCACTATTGCAAAAAGCATGGAGGTATTTATCTTTACATGTTAATTGTTGACATATAAAATATATTGTAATATAGATCATAGTTCCTTGCTACTGGACTTTTTCAGCTTTCTTTCTTGCACCTAATTTTTTTGGCTAACAGGAAGTTACAAGAGGAAAAAAATTCGAGTCTTAACTTAATCTGTCTCAAAAAGAGATAACAATTACTAAACCAAACTTTAATTGAACCTCATTTTGTTATGCATATGAAAATAACATAAATAAAAGACAAAAAAGTAAATGAATGCAATAAAACCTAAAAGTGATCATGTCAATACAAATTTTAACACAATTTTTTTATATTTTACATATCAAGTAAGAAATTTTACACCATACAACACGAATTCTAATAAAAACTTATCATCTACCAGTACTCCACTTCTGCTCTGAATGTCACCTGTAAATTGTGTTTTGATTTCCAAAACTAGCTAATGAAATGAACTGATCTATCTAATTTCATTTTCATAAAGCATCCTGTGTTCCATCACCATGTTCCGAGTTCTAACCTTACATTCACCGTTTGAGCACAGCTGGGAGTGACTATCCAACTTGCCCATGTGACAGTAATGCATCATTAGCCATATGATTGATTTCCTTCCATTTCTGCCCTCCAAAATGCTATATTTCCTTATCTATCCCAAGTCTTTTGAGGATATGCAAGGATAAAACATTAATCATCGTGGAATAGGATACATTTTCAAGCCTCACAAGAAAAATGCAGCTAAAGATGATTTCCTGTAAGATCTCAACTTCATCAAGCTCTTGATCAACCATCCATTTTCTGATGTCTGGACAGTTTTATTCTACGTGTGTTTGACTATGGACCATTTCCTAGGTAGGAGGGCATTCAGGAAAATTATTCTGCGGCATGTTCATTTGGCTCCACCAATCTCCGTTTAGACGCTGAGGCCATTAGCATTTCACTTCTCCATCGTCCTTGAGTCGGTGTCTCCGCTCACTCATCGTAAATTTGAGAAAAAAGAAAAGGTAAAGATGGCCAATCTTAGAAGACAGAGATATCATTTCTTCTGTGTTTTTCAGTTTCTTTTGTTAATGCAAACCAAAGTCCTAAGCCATCAGTACAAGGTTGGAGATTTAGATGCTTGGGGTATTCCCACATCAGCAAGCCTGCAGGTTTACGCCAAATGGTCCCAAGTACCACTCCTTCAAGATTGGAGACTCTCTCTGTAAGATTCTGTTCCATTTATCTCTTTTTTTTCCATTTTAGTTTCCTCTTCTGATTCTCATGCTTGCTGGTTATTTTCTTTTTGCAGTGTTCTTATACCCACCAAGTCAAGATTCAGTTATTCAAGTCACGGAACAATCCTACAACTCTTGCAACCTCAAAGATCGAATCCTCTACATGAACAATGACAACTCTCTCTTTAATATCACTAAACCCGGGAAGTTTTTCTTCACCAGTGGGAAACCTGGTCACTGTGAAAAGAAACAAAAGCTTTATATTTCTGTACTTTCAGGAAATGGCTCTGCATATGCTCCCTCTAATGGTCCGAGTGAATTGCCTGAGACTGCTTCTTCACCCTCGTACCCCACTGTCTTCGGCACAATCCCTCAACCGCCTTCTTCTTCGCCCTCGCTAGGATTCCCACTCTTCATTACAGCTGTTGTTGCAGCAGCAGCATTGGCAATGATTAATGGCATGATTTGAAGGGCATGGTTACTTCGGCATTTTTCATTTTATTTTCTCGAAATGATGGTTTTAAAGTCTCTGGTATATTGATTCATATGAAAATTTCTCGGATTTGTAGTTCTTTTGAGCGATCAAACTATTCAAAGAGAATGAACAGTGAAGTGGGAGGGTTGCAGAATCTTGTCTAATAACTCCTGTGTTATAGTATTTGTTTTACCTTTTTGTGTATTCATGCGTTTAGATTTACAGACAGGACAGAATCTATGAACTCTATACAGATAGATTGGATTTGGACATCTTTTGCACTTTCTTGAGAAAAAGGAAGAAGGAAAAACCAGCTTTTAGTCTTCAAGAGAGCTACGCTTGAAATTATGGTTGTCAGATCGGCATAGCAACCCAGTGCCATTAAGTTGTGTTTCAATTGCCAGCTGGTTATGAATCTTGCCAATACTACACAGACAGTGGCTTGTTTCTTTGATTCAGTGGGTTAGGGTCACAACTTTTTAACTTTAGCATCAGCTCAGATAGATTGCAATATACAAGGAAGTTGAATTCTGATTTTATCTGTATACCAAGCATTAAAGATGCAGAGTGTAGAAAGAAATCATTACAAGGGATCCAAAAAAAAGTAAAAGGACTAATAATTTGATGTTTGATAGAAAATCATTACAAATGAACTGGTGGCAAAACTTGCCGGAGGGATAAGAGTTGACCCTCACGGGCGCTATTAGATAATGGTATGAGCCTCGCACCATCACAGTATTAACAATGCAAGGCCAGGATTTCATGGTTTTTCAGCTGGCTATATCAGCATCTACAGCCATTGCCCTCTCTTCAGGAGCATGGCCTGCAGCAGCAGGATCCGCAAACTGTGCTCTTGACTCTGTAGCAAATGGACTCGTAGCAGATGTAGAGTCTATTTCCAAAGCAGAAGCTCTGGGAGGAGAGGGAGGCTGCACATCTACCAGTGGGTAAGCAGCCTTGTACCTTGCTCGCAGGCCTTCATCAACCAGTCGAACCCCATTCAACTGATTACCAAGTGATATCCATCTGGTGGAAAATAAGGGCGGAAAGGAGATTGCTTAGCAGTGGAAAATGGTGGATAATCAAAAATTAAGAAAAAGGCTCAGTGTGCAGTGAAACAGTAAAACTGGCTAGTCATCACCATATTAGAATATGAGCTAGCTATTAATCAGGACGAATTAAACATTAGGTACTGGAAAGAACCAAATGTCAAATTTATTTACGCCTTGAGACCTCCTAGGTTCTTCATCTGTTTATCCTCAAAACATGCCTTGTTGGGACCCTTTGAAAGAAGACTATGTCTGAATACTTTTAAAACAAGAAAAATGAGTCAAGACGCCATACCCTCCATGAGTATTATGCATCCGAGCAAATAATTCCAGCTTCCTTGTCCTTGGACTTATCCTCTCCAACATAGGGTACATCTGCAGGTTTATGTTTCCATTAAGGAAATTCTTAAACTACACAACAGGGACATTGCAAGTACATAAAGAATTATAACAGCAATAAATTTCAGCCCATTTATGTGATGAACTGATTGTGTATGAAGCAACAACATAACATTTCAAAATCAGTATGCATGGCCATCAGCATCCTAAGCTAACATTATGACATCAACAAGTGGTAAACATATAATGGTACCATGGAATGGTCAAACCATCCAGGATTTAGAATATAAGTTTTACAAACCTCATCAGGCTTACGGCTAGTCTCTCGAACCTCAGCAACAATGACATCAGTATCAATATTCTTGTTTATTTCAGGATTTCCCTTGATTCCTACAAGGCAATGTTCCTTACTATGATTTAACCAATGACCTGTTCTCCCGGTTCTAATTATTCTCTGAAGTTGATTTGTTTTCACCCAAATAATCTCCGCACACCGCTTGTATCCCCAAAGTTCCAAACTGCAAGAAACATGATTGCTTTTACATATATGAATAAATACAGGCTTTTCCCATAAAAAAGTACAAATTAGATATTAAATTAACTAACAGGCAAAAGAAAGCATGCACCATTCTCGTCCTAGCTCCATTGCACGTCCAGTGACCCAAAGGAAGATCAGACCATCAGTCTGCAATGCAGGAACATTAAGATTGCGCATCTCATCATCAGCCATTGTTCCATAAGGCAACTCCATATGAATATCCCATGGTGGATCTGCCATGATGACACCAAACTGCCCCAAAATATCCATTCTAAAATTCCTTATATCGCAATTAATCCATTGTGGTTCACCTAGTTCCACCTCTGAACAATATTCAGCACGCAGAGGCTTTAATGGTTTCTCAGGACCAAGTTCATCTTGTGTTTGGTCAAGCTCATAATGGACATATTTGCATGTCTATCAAGCAAGATTAGAAGGCATTACTCTCAAGTAGTAGTTATAATAAGATGACATTATAAAGAAAGCTACTAAAAATTGTTGCCAAAAGTATAAGAAATTACCTTCATATGTCGGCAAGTATCTAGAAATGAACAATCTCCTAAACTGATGTCAGTATGAGGAGCAATTATGCGCTTGAAATGAACCTGAAAAGAGCTATCAAATATAGTAAAACAAGATTGCAAATAGTCAGATCAGGAGTCCTAGAAAACTATCTATAAGGATCCCTCTAAAATCAAGTCAAATGACTTACTGAAGTTCAAGACCAATGATAGCACCGCATAAGACATAACTATATACTGTGGCAACCATTTCTATGAACCAGATAATGACACTATAGGTTAGAGCTCAATGATGCCTTCAGGCTACTGAATATATCGAAAGATAGAACAAAAGCACTAAATTTTCGATTTTTATACCTACTAACAAGAGGTAAAGAAGAGAGGCTTTTGGTGTGCGTCTGCGCGTGGGTGCAGGTGTGTACTCTAAAACGCAAACATGTAATCATATTTTGCAGGAATATCACTAAATTGTAAAGGGACCTGAAGTGTATGATGCAGTTTATCCCTGAAATGCAACCACATGCATGCTCTTTCAATTCCATCAAAAAAGAAAAAAAGAAAAAAAGAAAAGGAGAGACAATTAAATTGTTACTATACCTTCTTACATGCAAGAAAAGTGTCAGACTGCCTTCGACAGTCCTCCATTGTTAAAGCTGAACAATACTCCCTCACTTGCGAACCACCTTTACTTTTAAACTATACCAAATAATTGAACAGAATCATCAACAAATAAAGAACCAAAAAAAAAAAACCTATCTTCTACACAGGGGTGGAGTTTTTAAACTCCATACTTAATAAACTCCAGTATACCTTAGCAGCCACAGCAGTTTCCCTAGCAGTTGGGCGGTTAATGATGTTCAAAATCTCCTCACCCGTCTTCGACTTCTGCATTTCCATAAACGACTTCTTATTCAACAAAGCCTCCAAATCCTTCAAATCATCTTCCTCAGTCCTCTGTCTCTGCGCCGGAAAGAGACCAGTGTTTGGTCCCATCGGCGGCCTTCCCATTATCCCCATTCCCGGACCCCGCGGTCCCACCATTGGCCCACCCAGCGGATACATCATGGCAGGGTCTCCCCCTCCCATCCAAATTTCACTCGTGGGCCTCGGCGCCGCCCACTCATTACTGTTATTAATTTTCAAGCTCTCACTTTCGTTAACGATGTCTATCCGTTCCTTTTTTTGCTGATATTGAGGTTCTTCGGGTAATTCTCGGGCTAACCGGGTTCGGTCGATACTAAGTACCATGACTCTGCTTTTGCCGCCGACCACAAACTCTTCGATCTCGAGGCCAACGTTGTCCTCCGCCATTGACTTCAAAGCCATTTCCACCGCGACAATGGCCCCCGAATCGCCGCCCAGTTCACGCATTGCAGACTTCTCTGCCGCAGTCACATTCTCGTCGTTCTCTAACTTCCGCACAACCGTAGATGAACCAATCGCTTTGAACGGTTCTCTCTGAATCAAACACTCAGCCACCATCGCCCTTACCACTGACAACGGGTTGCTGCTCTCGTCAGCGGTTTTGTCACCTTGTTCGGGTCTAACAAGGGCGAGTTGCTTCGGATCGGAGGCGGAATTGGATACTGGGTGTTGGGGTGGGTGGGAGATCCTTTTGGGTGTGGGGAGGGGAGGAGTGGGAGTGAAAGGACGGCGGTTGAAGGCAGAGACAATGCGGAGGGAGAGATCCAGGGTTGGGACGATATTGGGGTCCACGCTTTGAAGGGAGGCGAGGAGGTCCAGTTGGGTTGCATGTTGGGTTTGGATTCGGGTGTCGAGTTGGGTCCGAATGGATTTGATGGCTGCTATGGTGTCTTCGGCTTCGCCGCCTGTGTGGCCATCCATGCTGTCTTGCTGAGTTTTGCTGGGGTTTATGCGCGATGAAGTTAGGGATTTTTGGTTGGTTGGTTCACACCGCTTCATTTGTCCTTTTTTTTTTTTAAATAATTAAAAAATTCTATATTTTATCACTTCTTCTAAATAAATTTTTATATTTTTATTACATTCAAATAAATTTTTAATTTTTAATTTTTAATTTATATTCAAATAAACTTTTTAGACTTTAATTTATACATGAATAAGCTGTTAACGAAAATTACTTTTTTTTTGTTTAAAGTAAGAATTTTTTCTGTATAGAAATAAAAAATAAGAATTTATTTTTTAAATAATTTTCAATTTGTAAAATCAAAATTTAAAAAATATCCTGAACATTAATTGAAATTGCTACGTGCTTCAAGATATTGTAATTTTATAAGTTAAGATTCGATTTTAAGGAATTATTATTTTTTTCAAAATAAAAAACTTCAATGTAAACAAAAACTCAAAATGTAAAATAAATGATATTTTGATCTCCTAAAATCATAATTATTCATTAATAAATAAGTTACTTTTATATAAATTTCAATTTCGAATCTTAATTTTCTTCAAAATAATTACATTTAGATTTACAAAGCAATAAAGTCTTGGAGTAGTCCTAGGTGAACACAGGGCAGCCTTCAACCTCAACACCTTTGGCCGTCGGACAGCTAGCCAGTGGGCATCCATCAAGATCATTTCCCCACCAATCTAAACTAATATTTTCCAATCCCAAGCAAAAATATATGAGCACACCCATAAAAGCAAGCCCAGCATCCAATGACCCGGAAAGAACATAGTTGTATCGTTGCCACAAATCCGGTCTATACCTATACACAACGAAGCCAGAGAGGAAGCCGACAATGATCCAGGTAGTATAGTTGACTGCAGTGGCTGGAGGCATCATTCCTGTGGCTCCTATCAGGACTGGCATGTTAATGAGCTTGATCCATTCTTGACCAGGGAAGGCCTTGGCGGCCAACCAGACTAGAACTGGACCAATGGCGCCAGCAAGGAAGAACCAGTTGACAGCTTCGTAAGTTCCCAAGTCTCCGAAAATTTTTCGAGGCGCTATTAAACCCCAGATAACAGATGCATCGTAAAACACAGTATCACTTGGGCAAGTCCAGAGACTGTTGGAGGCTGTCGTGTCACAAATATCAGGGATTGTCTCCATTAGCCACCATGCAGTTCCCAGGTACACAAAGCAAGCAATGAGGGTGCCCACGATCTAAGACACAGAAGGAACTGTTAGTTTTGTGTAAAAAAAAAAAAAAGGCATTCTGCAGATGGAATTTTTTTTTTTTGGGTGATGTAAGCATGCCTGCGCCATGAACATGGTTCTAGGCGGAATTTTCATATAGTGACCAAGCTTGAAGTCTTGCAGGAAAGTAACAGCCTGTGTCATGCTTATGTATCCATACACCTTGAAGCACATATTAGCTACTGGATATCCTGGATATATATACCCAATTATATATTCGGTGATGATGTTCAAGCCTGGTGTCTGCAACACAAATTGATCAGTGATGTAAAGTTGTAAATGAATCATTTGAAGAAAATTAAGTCGACAGACAATATGTTGTGATTTTAGCAGCATATGATAGTAGAAACCTGGTTTGTGATGGCTGTAATGATGCCAATAGGAAGTGTGAATACAATGGCAATGCCACATGCTAGTAGAACTCCCCACCATGGAAGCTGAAGTTGGTCATTGTAATACTCGCAGGCAAATATTGTGGCAGCAATGTTTACCAAAAGGATGCACACAAACCACCACTCAGGGACTTGCTTATACCTCCTCATGAGTCTGGTATGTATGTCCATTTTTTTCTCCTGGAAACTAGCTTTGCTTTGCTCCCATATTTCTCTGCAGTTTACAGCTAAAGTCAGCTTCAGCATGCCCCTCAAGCCTAATTGGTATTTGGAGGCAAATCTACAGAATACGAAATTACCTTCCATGGAATAGCGCAACATGAACCATTGTAGCAGTTAGTGCAGCGAAACCAACACCATAAGTCATTGCAAAAAATGTGCTAATGTATAGAGGTCCTTCTTTTTCATAAGCCGCGATGTCAAGGTGAAAATTCGAATCGATGATAGCTGTGATATTGTATTCTTGACCTGTCGACGTGAAGAGATCGTCGGAGAATATGGGGAATGTTTTGGCTTTGTAGACATTAAGCCAGTAGCAGATGGGAGTCAAAACGTACATGACGAAGATGAACCCTGCGGCAACATTTGCTGTGGCAAACCATGGGCTTGCAAGCGGGCTACCAAGATAAGAGGAGATGGTGGACCAGTCGAGTCCAATAGCCCCTAATCCCAGCCCATAAAGGCCTGAACCGAGTTGTTGGGCTAGCACAGATTTGGGGAATATCCAGCATATCCAAGAGAGGGAAGTTAACATTTGAAAGAGGTAGCCTGGGAAGATATAGTAAGCAAAACTGCAAATGAAGGCAATTAGGAAGAATTGGGTTCTTGTCACCCCACCCTTGGCTCTCTCTTCTTTCTCGTGCAGTGCCCTGCCAAGACAAATATACAGTCATGTTTTAACAACTGAAAAGCCTGACGATGTTTCTTACCTAATCTCAGCTAGGTGGGGCAAAAACCTTTTTGAGGACTTATGTTTCTTTGAGCCCCAAGGCCCAATAAGGGGCCATGAATGTTTCTCTTAAGCTCTTTTCATTTTCTATATTGCAAGTTGACCCAGTTCTAAGCCTTGTTTTCAGTAGGCAACTTGGATCTCGATTCTCACGTGAGAAACGAATTGATTCTCAAACAATGGCAGAAAAATAAATATCAGGGTTGACCGTGCTTCAATAGCGTTCCCATCAGTTAGGCCCAGCTGAGGTTTTCTAGAGGAATACTCAAGCTGAGCATGGCCATTCGGGTCAGAAAACCAAATCCGAAGTAAAGCCAATGCATTAAATGTAGCCGAAATACACTCCTTGCTCTTCCTAAAATGCCCAGCTTATTTAGCAGAGAAGGCTCCTAAAGCCTAAGCCCTTGAGAACTTGACAGCCTTATTGTTTTTTTTTTTTGGTGACAAGACAGCCGAGTAATTTGTTAATGTACCATCCGACCTGTCCTTAGCAACAGGTCACGTTGACAATTACAATTTACATGCAAAGTTACAACTATAGCCCATTAAGTCCTAAAAAGTTGAAAAGTTAGGACAAAACTAATCATTCCAACAGGTGAACTCATTAGCGCAACGGAATATGGTCTGTCAAAGATATCAGCAATGGCCGCTGGCCACCCAACTTCACCGGAATCCAGGAATATCAGGGCCGACGATTACAACGGTGTAAAAGTAGGTTAAATTATTATAGAAAATCAACCATAACCGGATTACCTGAAGAGAGAAACTTGAACAAGATTTGCAGGCCACCACATGGCTGCTGGTTCCACTAGGTACCTCCTGAATATACCAGCCCATCCGAACCCCAGCACCTACCATTCAAAACCCACCAACTATTCAAACCTAACCCAACACATGCCAAACGAAACAAAAAACAACCTTAACGCTGAAAAGATTAAGGAAATTTTGAAAAGAATCAACAAAACAAGAACTGACCTGAGTCGTTATGATAACTATCAAGGAGACAAAGAAGGTAATGTGCTTCTTGTAAAACACCTTAACAACAGTCACAACATGAATGGCATAAACGCTGCCAGCTCCAGAGTTGGCAAAGATTGTAATGAGAACATGTTCTTTGACATTGAAAGGCCCTGGATTCAAGGTGAATTCCCAGCGAGTTCCTTTGAAGAAAACACGGTCTGTGATTTTGGCAGCCATGAATTGGCCAAGAGGAACCACAGCAATCTGGGCAGAGATGGCCGTGATTGTCAAGGGTTCTGTGCGGTACCAAAAGAACTGGTTAAGAAACGATAAGAGGACGCATGAAATGGTGCCTAAGACCCACATTCGAAATGTGAGGACTGGTAGAGAAGGGTCATCAGTGGTAGGTACGGTTAACGCCACTTGTCTGACGGGTGAGTTCTCTTCTTCTTCTTCTTGCACTTCTTTGATCTCTGATTGAGATTTTGACGCCATGGCCTCCTGTGATGACGACGATGATGAGGATGAAGCACTGCTATTGCCAACATTTTCATCCTTCTCATCCTTAGATACTGCACAAAAAGGGGCACACAAAGGTAAAATGTTTCAGACCAACAACACAAACATCAAGCTCTGCTTGGGTTTTACAGATTGAAAAAAGAGAGAGGCACTGACTGAGAGGAGCTCTAATATCATCCTTGGATTCCTCCATGGCAGGTTCTTTTCCTTGGTGACCTGAGAAAAACTAGAAAACAAATGGATTCTTATTTTAGAAGGAACCTTGGAGTCGGCTGACCTTACTACAATTGGGAACACTGGATTAGCTGTAAATTAAAATCCTTGGATTGCAATTTTTGGCTGATATTAATAACTAAATACTTGCCTAAAAATGTTTAGGTGAGATCATCATGCTTTACAGCCGCTGGTCCACCATGCTGTATTACACCTTGCTTTAATCATTTCTGAGCTAACACAGAAAGCTTGATTAATTTGGTGAATTGATTAAAACGTTTTTAGTGAGTGTATTTTTGAGGTTTTAAAATTAACATTTCTGTTAAAATAATGGTTGTCATTTAAATGATTTAACTTCCTTTCAACTGAACCAGCAGAGAGGTTAAATATTGATAGGTATTCAAAGCTGAAATTCCAGAAATTTAATCCGGTTGGATTTTCACCAAACAAGGAACGTGCAGAACTACTTCAACCTAAAATTGACGGTCAACAGATCAGCTACGTCTTGTCTTAAGCGTATCTGATGTTCTGAGATTCATTCAGATTCAAGAATCTTGGCTTGCCTGCTCTTGGCAATTGGCATGTACCCAAAATAGCCACGTCGCAAGTCATCCACCATATGTTCCTTATTTGCGGCTCAAGACTTGGCTAGCTTAGACTAACAGCCTACGCCCAGACAGACCAACTTTTTATTTTTTATTTTTATAGCATGAAATTGGGTGGTGGTATGATCCAAAAACCCGCTAACATGACATTAAACGTACTTAAATTTATCATTTTTAAATATACACTATGATAACACAAAATGATATAAAAAAATAATATAAATTAAAATTATTTTAAAAGTATATATAAATTTAACAAAATTAATAGGCTTATTTTGAGTTTGATCATTGATATCAATTATGATATGATAATTTTTTTTATTTTAATACATGTGACGAAATTAATACAATATTAACACACAAATTATCAATTTTACTTGTAATTTAGCAAGAACAATATCATATATTGGTCATTTTGGAGATTAATTTTTTTATTGAACATTCTTTGTGCACATTTGGCTAAATAATAAATCTTTGTTTGATGATCAGTTTGAAAGCCTTCACACCCTAATGCGGTGGCTTTCGATAATATAAAACAAAATCTTATATGGTTAAATTATTTTTATATTTTTATTTTTAATTTTTTTAATAAAAACATATATTTTAATAACTTTTTTATTATTTATAATTGTATTAAAATTAATCTCAATTAATCTTGAGCTTTGACATGCAACAAAATTTCACTAGATTATGAGGAGATATTTTTCTAGGGGAAGTTATATAGATTGTGGACCACCTTACACCGACACCCGAACAAGAAAGCTTTTATTATTGTGTGGACAGTCTTGATTAATTTGCTTCGGAAAGATGGAGCCTCATTAATACACATGCAACGGGAGGACCCTTTTACGATGATCAGGCTGGCCATCGAGAGAGGCCACCACTTTGAGATGGATACGAGAAGAAAGAAGAATCAATTACTATGGAAATTTATTTTCATTTTTTATTTTACTATATATTATATATATTTTTGAGAATCAAAATTACTTTATTTTATGTTCAGAGCAGTCAATTACTCAAAGAAAATAATATTTTTTTTTGGTAATATGTACAACAATTCCATGTTTCTTATTTATCGTGTGAGATTATTTTGGTTTGATGGACAAATATTAATATTTTTCATATAAGTTTTATTATTATTACAATTATTTTTTGGTTGCAAAAGGGGAAGACTTCATTTATTTCGGGTTTTTTTTTTTTTTTTCATTTCCCTCGAAATTGAAATAATCATTTTCAGCGTTACCCACTAAATTGGGCCTTACCCTAAATTCACATTGGGCATCTCGAAAACCCACACGCATTAAGAATTAAGAAATTTAAGCGAAGCGACATAATCTTTGATGGACATGAAAAATGAAAGGAAAATGGAAATGGCAAATTGATAATTTGTGGGACAATCCCATGTCAATTGTTGAACCCAAACCTTCAAGCTCCGACGTAGGCTAGCTAAGTTGTCGTCTTCAAATCAGAAAAAGAGGAAGCCCCACTCCGACACAACTTTACAGTTTAGAAAAAATTGAAGGAAAGAAGAAAACCCTAAACTCTCCTTATCTCAATCTCTGAGAAGTCAGAACTGAGAACTGTCAACGCAAAAAAGCATGGAACTCTGTCCAGGTTCGAACCCAACGCTTAATGAAAACATGGAATAGAAATAAGCTCTTATAAATAAAAATTCAATACGTTTTCTCGTTCTTTCACTGATCTCCTCAATTGATCATTGCATTTCATCGTTCACTGGCTAAGAATACTGGGATTTTCTTTAGCTTTCTTTTGATAGCTGGGTTTTCTTTATTCTGTCTCGTTGGTGTTGATATCTTTAGCTCTTTTCAATTACAGGGTTTAACATTTTTACTTATTTTCTGAACATGATCTCTTGTTCTTCAAAATCTGGGTTTTCTCTGGAGAGCTTGGCTTGGTTTTTTAATTAATTCCTGTTAATTTTCCTTCTTTTGTTCCTAAAGCTAGTTTTTTATTACTGGATTTTTAGCTTTTAACTTGTTTCTTGAACCTGATCTTTTCTTATCGTTAAATCGGGCATCTTCTTTTTTCCCTTATTATCTTTGAATTTATGGCATCGGTGCTGTCATTATCAACCAGTTTCCTTGTCTATTACATCTTATATTACATCATTGTTTAGGATTTTAAACCATCTGTCTTGCGTTTTTTACATTTCTTCATTCACATTTCAAGTACTCTGTTTTGACTGTGGATGCAGTTATTTTGTCAAACAAAGGTTGATTGGCAGTGTATATTTGTATAGTTTTTTGTTGTATACACGGTAAGCTTTCGATTAATTTTATTATCTTTGTTGTGATATTCATTGATTTTGGATTGAATATTGATGACTCTGTCTTGTCTCTATTTTATTATTAATGAAAAAGATATTTTTAGTGGGAGTAGCAACCAGTTGAGTGGTGATAAGTAATTGCCTAATGGCGGAAATGGTTGGTCCAAGGTTGTACAGTTGCTGCAATTGCAGAAACCATGTTGCCCTTCACGATGATGTTATATCTAAGTCTTTTCAGGTAGGGAACTCGATACTAGCATTGCTGCATTTATGCCTCGCTGCTGGATTTCTTTTTTCTGATTCCATTGATAGATTAAAGATGAACTCTTTTAGAGGGTATCAAGAAAATGAAATGGAAAACTGGAATTTTGTTATGAAGACATTTACTCTTTAAATGTTTGTTCAAATGTACTTTCTGTCATTTGGAAGTTGGGACTATATGTTGCATTAGGTTCAACTTAGTCAAACTTCATTTTGGTCTCTACTTTTCTTATACGGAAAGTCCTTTTTTCTTTTTCCTGAAAGCATCCATTGGTATATGTTCCAAAGTTTCATTTACAATGTGATTTTCAGGGGAGAAATGGTCGAGCCTTTTTGTTCTCCCATGCAATGAACGTAACAGTGGGTCCTAAGGAGGATAGACAACTGATGACCGGTCTTCACACGGTGGCTGATGTCTACTGCTGTGATTGCCGTGAGGTTTTAGGTTGGAAATATGAGCGGGCTTATGAGGAAACACAGAAGTACAAGGAAGGGAAATTCATTCTTGAGAAGTCAAAAATTGTCAAAGAGAACTGGTAGTACCCATGTAAATTTTCTGAACGATTCTCTCTTACTAGCAAGTGTATGAATGTGTTTCTGTGTTTTTTCTCTCTCTCCTCAATTGAAAATATTCACGTGTTGTTCTTCCCTGTGCATTCTTCTTGTGTTCCTTGTGTGGATATTGTACTGGATATTATTCATTTTGTTAATAAAATTGTGAATGATTCTCTCTACTTTGCATTCTGGCATGTGATTGAACCAGCTTTTACTAAATTTTACTCATTTATAACATATTCTCATCATGGATTAAATGTATTGTTTTTAAGACTTTTGTTTTCTGACTGTGGCTCTATATGATAAACTACAAGATGCCATTTGTAATCCGTTAGCATTTTTGTTCTTGTAGTTTGCACCTGCTACTTCTGTTTATAGAAAGTAAACTTGCATTCTCAGTTATGTAGTAGCTTAGTATGTTACCATTAGAGCATTTTCAGATTTATGTGGCAATCGCCTTTCATTGATGCGACTGGGTCTGAGAAACAGGATATGTTATTTAACGTGGCTAGAAATTATATCTTCAGCAACATTTTTGTACGCTTCTTTGTTCACTAGGACACATTTCTTGGGGTAAGCCTAGACCTGACATGGGTTGTGGATGATGCATGTGGAATAATTGAGGAAGTTGTCTTGTCTTGTCTTGTCAGTAGAAGCAAATCCTCTGAATAATGTGCTGCAGGTGATTATTGTAATTGGCGAGATATCATGTGGTAGGAAGAAAGTTTTCATCATTGAGGCTGTTTATAGATATATAGCCAATTTTAAGTTTTTTTTTTTAATCAAGATTGACTTGCTCCAAGTATTAATGAGTATTTGATTTTAGTAAGAACATGTGTTTGGTGTCACAAGGTATCTTCATGGTAACTAGAAAAAGCCTGGCTGATTTGTAAGTTGTTTTTGATGTTTTGATGTGCATATATAGGCTACTGGAAGCATCCGAGTCTTCTAACTTTTTGTCATAGAATCAGTATTATAGCACCATATTTTGTTCACACATCTAGGGTAGGATAGAACACCGATTTATTCCACATTTGGTGCAGCAGATGAGAATGAGACTGGCTGAAGTGAATAATTACTGGGAAATAGTTGGAATGGGAAGAAATGGTACAGGCTGAATTTTCATATTCGATTTTTGAATCATACTTTACCCTAATTGCTGATGCTAATTCAGTCTCTGGTACATTGACATTGAGCTTAAAGCTTATGGCCTGAATGTTTATCCCAACAAAAGCATAAGACCATGTGCACTTGCCGTATCTATAAGTTTCATTCTGGCAGCCCCTAGAATTTTCACTGTTCTTTTTTGTCTGATGAGCTCTTCCTATCAATATTAGCCTCACGGTTTTCTTGTTGCTTAGATTATCTTTTAAAATTCTTTAGTGGCTGGTCAATTTTGGTTTCGGGCCTTGACAATTGAACTGGCTCTAGCTTCTATTTTGATCACATTGAAGGGTCGAAAACTATCATCAATCTGACTGGTCCTCTGCGTTGGGGGACTGCTGGTAGTCCCTAATCTCATTAGTTTTGTTGGTGGGAAAGGCCAAAGAGGGTCTGCAGAAAGATTGAAAGACAGAGAACAAATACCACAGTTCTGATACAGAAGAATCCCATAATTGAGACTCAATAATTGACAAGAAAACACAACTACTGGTCTGGTTTTAGGCTTTATCGCCACCTAAACCGAAGTAGTTGTGTTTTTTAGCCAATCAAGCAGAAAGCATGTGTTCCACATTTTGGAAACTAATAGGAGCAGAGGTTCCATAAGTACACAAATTCAACAAGGACAACTCTAGTTTGTCCTTTTTCTACTAGCGAGAATAATATTGGAGGAAGGGTTTAGTAAAGAGATGAATAAATGGGCTAAAAATCAGAGATTCATTTGATACTAACAATAAACCAAATAAATGAAATCTGTCCAGAAATGCCTGAATTCTTCCAATGCAAGTCACAGCCAAAAAGATAAAAAAAACAACCATTACAAGCAAAGGGAAGCGGAGAAATCTTAAATCCCTGGTAAAGAAAATCTTGAATATCGCATCACAGATTCTTTCTTCTTTGTTATCCACCTCTTTTTGGCGTTTTCCATTGCTTCCTCTCTCAACCTCATGAGCTCTTGGAAACACTGGTGATATTGTGAATCAATCGTATCAAGCTCCAACTTCAGCTCGTCAAACTTATCCTTGTCCACTATGGATAGAGAGGAGATGCTTGACAAGCTCATATCTTGTGAAGCAAAAGAAGAAGAATCCACCAAGGATGTATCAGAGTTCATTGTGGAGTGGTTTATCAGAACAGATTCCCCCAGGTTTTCCTCATCACTGGTCTGTTTATGCGCCAGTTGATTATAAACCCCAATATCTGAACCAAAGTCATATGTGCTTGAACCTTTATGGCACTCACCATAACTGTAACCAGAATATCCCATTGGTTTGTTATTACTCCCATCTGAGGCGACCATTCCACCAGATTCAGCTGATATATCTGAACTGACAGATTCTGGGTTATCTTGACATTTCACAACAGCCAACTCTGAGAAAACTTCTTGCTCACCAACCGTCTTGATAGTGGCCCCACTTGGGCAGCTTAAGCCATCTTGTAGGCATGAAATGCTTCCAAATGAAGGTTTCCAGCAGGCTATAAGCTTCATTATCATGCTATCAATCAACTCTGCAATGACAGTTACATCTTCATTTGACAAACCAAGTTGTTCAACCATCTCCTCAGCGATTGAAATAGCAGTATCAGAATCTAGATAAAATGAAAAATGGATATTCCTTGCTGGACCTGTTAAAAGACAAGCAGTAGTGCATAATTCGTCTCTCTTCCTTTTTAAGATAAGAAAAATGTAACTTTTTATACAGCAGACTTTTTATATAGCAGATTCGCTTACCACATTGATCAGCAATGCGCAAGGTCAATGATATTGTATTATCATAATTGTTCTCCCCTTTTAACCTAAATTCATTATTCTCAGTGAGACACTGTAGCTCAAGAGTTAAGAATCGAGGAGCTTCATTGATGCTTTTTGCAGAAGAATTGATCAGCAGCTTTTTGCAGTTAGGATCTATGTCCATCGGACGAGGTTCAGACTGGATCAAGTTTACTAATTTGGGCATAAGACTTGGTAACTGCAGTGGACTACTGGGAACTTCCTTAGGAGTTTCAGCCAAAAGGAAAGGATCTTTCAAGAGCTCCACAGCTGGCAATCTCATAGATGCTGGAAGAAGACATTTCTCAATAAACTGCTTAACTTGTGGATCATTCACTTTACCAAGGGAA